>JARCFY010000004.1:47368394-52168394 GCA_029233225.1 Lepidodactylus listeri
AAAGTGAAATATCTAGGAATTATAATCTCTAATAGAAGTACTACACTTGTAGAAGACAATTATTATAAATTATATATATATAATTATAGATATATAGGAAATATAATCTCTAATAGAAATACTACACGTGTAGAAGACAATTATTATAAAATATATAAATTATATAAAGAAATAAAAGATGACTTACAAAAATGGAAAGACTTAAAAAATATCATTTATGGAAAGAATATCAACAGTAAACATGAATATACTTCCTAGATGTCTCTTCTCAAAACTTACTGTATTAAGGAACATGAAATTTATGAAAGATTTAGATAAAATATGCAGTGAGTTTGTTTGGAGTCAAAAGAGGCCAAGGATTAGGTAGAAAATACTACAAGATAAAAAAGAAAGGTGGATTCAGTCTTCTAAATCGGGATCTTTATTATAAAGCGTCTGCGTTAACTTGGATAAAAGAATGGGTAAACTTGGAAAACATAAGAACCCTAAATTTAGAAGGACATAACCTACCTATGGGGTGGCACGCATATGCATGGTATGAGACAGAGAAAGTCCACTCCATTTTTCAACAACACACAATAAGGGGTACATTGATGAAAACCTGGAAACAAAGGAAAGGTATTATACCAAAATCCCCAAATGGGTATCACCATTAGAAGCATTCATAAAACCCACATTGATTACAGAAACTAAGAGAGAAACCTATGAGGTGCTGCTTGATAAAAATAACAAATTAATAACTGAAGAAAATGTCACTTAAATTCAACACCCCTCCCCAATTGCACCCAAGGCTCCTACCACCCATCTGGATCATTCCAGCACCCCCCCAGGGGGCAGTATTGCCCACTTCGGGAACCACTGCTATATATGCTGTACCATATGGTATATAAGTAATATGTAAACACTTATTTACTACTACTACCACCACTTGCTTATTTATTGCTTGCACGGAAGATGCTTGGCAGTGCAGCCAGCCTGGAGAATCTTCTCTTTGGCCTGAGTTTTCTCAGCCACTGTTTTAAGCCAAGCCTCATAGGGCACTGCCTGTGGAGGTTCAGAGGTCGTTTTGGGGTGTCTCTCTTGGGAAAGACCACCCCTGTGTCCAGGACTGAGGATACTGGCAACAACACTCGCACACCCACCACCAGGACCCTGCCAACCAACCAAACGCAATAAAGCAGAACTTTTAAAAACAAGACCTTCACAAATCACAACGGAAAACCACAACAGAACACCAGAGCACTCTCAGGGACAACAAACGCACAACACTGAACCCACAAACAGCAGCTGACAACACCCTCCCCCCACTAACCAAAACACACAAAGGAAAAAGCAGTACAGTCTCAAGAGATATATTGAAAAAACAACCAGAAAATTAAAGTATTCAAACAACCACCAATAACAAAAGTTGAATCACAAAATTAAAAACATTGAGCAAAAACCCTCACCCCACCCCAACAAGCAACTACAGTTAATTTTAAAACAATCCAACAGCAAAACTTTTAAACGCAAAACAAACGTTTAAAACTTCCACCCAAAATTATTAGCTGTAAGAGAGTTTATTAGCCAACCCCCACCCCACACCTAACACAACTCAAAGCCTCCCCAAGCAGGCCGTCCAATTTAAAAAGCCCTTTTACTAATATCCTCCTTTAAAAAAATATATGTATTTTCCCCAAAACTTACCTTTTAGATGTCTTCCTCAGTCCAGATGGAGTCCACCACGATCCAGGCAGCCAGCCAAGCCAAGGCAGAGACAGAGCAGCAGCAGCTGAAGGCCTGAAGCCAGAGACCAGCAGCAGCCACCACACAAGAGCCCAGCAGCAACACCAGCCTTACAAGGGTGCACAGGCATTTGCAATTTGCAAATGCATGGCTGTGATTGGCTGTGGGGATCCCTCTCCCCCTCCCTCCCTGATCCCAGGAAAGACCAGGAGAAGGCAGGGGAGAAAAGGCTGCTTTAGATAGGTTCAACTGCCCCCTTTTTTAAATTCAACACCCCCCCCCCCCAATTGCACCCAGGGCTCTTACCACCCACCTGGATCATTCCAGCACCCCCCCCCCCGGGACCAGTATTGCCCACTTTGGAAACCAGTGTTATATATGCTGTATCATATGATATACAAGTAATATATAAACACTTAT
The DNA here is from genome assembly GCA_029233225.1 of Lepidodactylus listeri. Taxonomy (NCBI): domain Eukaryota; kingdom Metazoa; phylum Chordata; class Lepidosauria; order Squamata; family Gekkonidae; genus Lepidodactylus; species Lepidodactylus listeri. Next base: position 47,370,540 of record JARCFY010000004.1, read on the forward strand.
TTACTACTACCACCACCACTTGCTTATTTATTGCTTGCACGGAGGATGCTTGGCAGTGCAGCCAGCCTGGAGAATCTTCTCTTTGGCCTGAGTTTCCGCAGCCAAGATGTGGTTCTCCTGGCCTCCCAGCTAAAGCTGCTGTTTTAAGCCAAACCTGGCCTCATAGGGCACTGCTTGTGGAGGTTCAGAGGTCATTTTGGGGAGTCTCTCTTGGGAAAGACCACCCCAGGTTCAGGGCTGAGGAAGTTGTAACAACACTCACACACCCACCACCAGGACCCTCCCAAGCAACCAAAAGCAATAAAGCAGAACTTTTAAAAACAAGACCTTCACAAATCACAATGGGAAACCACAACAGAACTACACCAGAGCACTCTCAATCACAACAAACACACAACACTGAACTCACAAACAGCAGCTAACAAATAAACCCCAGCTAACCAAAACACACAAAGAAAACAGCAGTAAAGTCTCAAGAAATATATTGAAGAACCAACCAGAAAATTAAAATATTTAAACAACAACCAATAACAAATGCTGAATAACAAAATTAAAAACATTGAGCAAAAACCCTCACTGCACCAACAAGCAACTAATACTAGTATCTTCCTTTTAAAAATATATGTATTTCTCCCAAATCTTACCTTTTAGATGTCTTCTTCAGTCCAGGTAGAGTCGACCACAATCCACACAGCCAGGCAGACCAAAGCAGGGACAGATCAATGGCAGCTGAAAGCACTGAACCAAGCAGCAGCAACACCAGCCTTATAAGGGTGCACAGGCATTTGCAATTTGCAAATGCATGGCTGTGATTGGCTGTTGGGATTCCTCTCCCCCTCCCTCCCTGATCCCAGGGAAGACCAGGAAAAGGCAGGGGGAAAAAGGCTGCTTTAGATAGGTTCTGGACTCTTCTTTCTTTATGTTTCTACCAGCCCCTTTTTAAAATTCAACACCCCCCAATTGCACCCAATGCTCCTACCGCCCACCATATATGTCCTTATGTCCTGCTGAGATGGACCCCTTATGACAGCCAATGTGACACAGCAGTCAGGGCTTCAGAGCACGGTGGAGGCTGCAGATGGAAAGTTGAAGAGTGAGGTTGATGATTGGCTGGGAAGGAGATAGGGTTGCCAACTCCAGGTGGAACATTCCTGGAGATTTGAGGGATGGAGCCTGGAGACGGTGAGGTTGGAGGAGCGGTGGGACCTCAGACAGGTACAATGCCATAGTCTCCACCCTCCAAGCCAGCGATTCCCTCATGGGGAACGATTGTTGCCAATCTCCAGGTGGGGACTGGAGATTACTCAGAATTACAACTGTTCTCTTGGAGGGAGGGGGAGGAGATAGAAAGCTGAAGCCAGGGGGCAAGGTCACCCAGCAGGCTCCATGTGTATGAGAATTTTCATTTTCAGATGCATGGGGCCTGCTGGGTGACCTTGGGCCAGTCACCATTCTCTCAGGACTTTCTCAGCCCCACCTAACTCACAAGGGGCCTGTCGTGGGGAGAGGAAGGGAAGGCAATTTTCAGCTGCTTTGAGACACATGATGCCTGTTGGGTGACCTTGGGCCTTGGTGGTTTGGAGGGTGGAGTCTGTGGCACTGAACCTGTCTGAGGTCCCACCTCTGCTTAAACCTCACCCTCTCCAGGGTCCACCCCTCAAATCTCCAGGAATTCCCCAACCTGGAGTTGGCAACCCTAACTCCCAGCCAGTCCAGAACCTATCTAAAGCAGCCTTTTTCCCCCTGCCTTTTCCTGGTCTTCCCTGAGATCAGGGAGGGAGGGGGAGAGGAGTCCCAACAGCCAATCACAGCCATGCATTTGCAAATTGCAAATGCCTGTGCACCCTTATAAGGCTGGTGTTGCTGCTGCTTGGTTCAGTGCTTTCAGCTGCCATTGATCTGTCCCTGCTTTGGTCTGCCTGGCTGTGTGGATTGTGGTCGACTCTACCTGGACTGAAGAAGACATCTAAAAGGTAAGATTTGGGAGAAATACATATATTTTTAAAAGGAAGATACTAGTATTAGTTGCTTGTTGGTGCAGTGAGGGTTTTTGCTCAATGTTTTTAATTTTGTTATTCAGCATTTGTTATTGGTTGTTGTTTAAATATTTTAATTTTCTGGTTGGTTCTTCAATATATTTCTTGAGACTTTACTGCTGTTTTCTTTGTGTGTTTTGGTTAGCTGGGGTTTATTTGTTAGCTGCTGTTTGTGAGTTCAGTGTTGTGTGTTTGTTGTGATTGAGAGTGCTCTGGTGTAGTTCTGTTGTGGTTTCCCATTGTGATTTGTGAAGGTCTTGTTTTTAAAAGTTCTGCTTTATTGCTTTTGGTTGCTTGGGAGGGTCCTGGTGGTGGGTGTGTGAGTGTTGTTACAACTTCCTCAGCCCTGAACCTGGGGTGGTCTTTCCCAAGAGAGACTCCCCAAAATGACCTCTGAACCTCCACAAGCAGTGCCCTATGAGGCCAGGTTTGGCTTAAAACAGCAGCTTTAGCTGGGAGGCCAGGAGAACCACATCTTGGCTGCGGAAACTCAGGCCAAAGAGAAGATTCTCCAGGCTGGCTGCACTGCCAAGCATCCTCCGTGCAAGCAATAAATAAGCAAGTGGTGGTGGTAGTAGTAAATAAGTGTTTATATATTACTTGTATATCATATGATACAGCATATATAACACTGGTTTCCAAAGTGGGCAATACTGGTCCCGGGGGGGGGGGTGCTGGAATGATCCAGGTGGGTGGTAAGAGCCCTGGGTGCAATTGGGGGGGGGGGTGTTGAATTTAAAAAAGGGGGCAGTTGAACCTATCTAAAGCAGCCTTTTCTCCCCTGCCTTCTCCTGGTCTTTCCTGGGATCAGGGAGGGAGGGGGAGAGGGATCCCCACAGCCAATCACAGCCATGCATTTGCAAATTGCAAATGCCTGTGCACCCTTGTAAGGCTGGTGTTGCTGCTGGGCTCTTGTGTGGTGGCTGCTGCTGGTCTCTGGCTTCAGGCCTTCAGCTGCTGCTGCTCTGTCTCTGCCTTGGCTTGGCTGGCTGCCTGGATCGTGGTGGACTCCATCTGGACTGAGGAAGACATCTAAAAGGTAAGTTTTGGGGAAAATACATATATTTTTTTAAAGGAGGATATTAGTAAAAGGGCTTTTTAAATTGGACGGCCTGCTTGGGGAGGCTTTGAGTTGTGTTAGGTGTGGGGTGGGGGTTGGCTAATAAACTCTCTTACAGCTAATAATTTTGGGTGGAAGTTTTAAATGTTTGTTTTGCGTTTAAAAGTTTTGCTGTTGGATTGTTTTAAAATTAACTGTAGTTGCTTGTTGGGGTGGGGTGAGGGTTTTTGCTCAATGTTTTTAATTTTGTGATTCAACTTTTGTTATTGGTGGTTGTTTGAATACTTTAATTTTCTGGTTGTTTTTTCAATATATCTCTTGAGACTGTACTGCTTTTTCCTTTGTGTGTTTTGGTTAGTGGGGGGAGGGTGTTGTCAGCTGCTGTTTGTGGGTTCAGTGTTGTGCGTTTGTTGTCCCTGAGAGTGCTCTGGTGTTCTGTTGTGGTTTTCCGTTGTGATTTGTGAAGGTCTTGTTTTTAAAAGTTCTGCTTTATTGCGTTTGGTTGGTTGGCAGGGTCCTGGTGGTGGGTGTGCGAGTGTTGTTGCCAGTATCCTCAGTCCTGGACACAGGGGTGGTCTTTCCCAAGAGAGACACCCCAAAACGACCTCTGAACCTCCACAGGCAGTGCCCTATGAGGCTTGGCTTAAAACAGTGGCTGAGAAAACTCAGGCCAAAGAGAAGATTCTCCAGGCTGGCTGCACTGCCAAGCATCTTCCGTGCAAGCAATAAATAAGCAAGTGGTGGTAGTAGTAGTAAATAAGTGTTTACATATTACTTATATACCATATGGTACAGCATATATAGCAGTGGTTCCCGAAGTGGGCAATACTGCCCCCTGGGGGGGTGCTGGAATGATCCAGATGGGTGGTAGGAGCCTTGGGTGCAATTGGGGAGGGGTGTTGAATTTAAGTGACATTTTCTTCAGTTATTAATTTGTTATTTTTATCAAGCAGCACCTCATAGGTTTCTCTCTTAGTTTCTGTAATCAATGTGGGTTTTATGAATGCTTCTAATGGTGATACCCATTTGGGGATTTTGGTATAATACCTTTCCTTTGTTTCCAGGTTTTCATCAATGTACCCCTTATTGTGTGTTGTTGAAAAATGGAGTGGACTTTCTCTGTCTCATACCATGCATATGCGTGCCACCCCATAGGTAGGTTATGTCCTTCTAAATTTAGGGTTCTTATGTTTTCCAAGTTTACCCATTCTTTTATCCAAGTTAACGCAGACGCTTTATAATAAAGATCCCGATTTAGAAGACTGAATCCACCTTTCTTTTTTATCTTGTAGTATTTTCTACCTAATCCTTGGCCTCTTTTGACTCCAAACAAACTCACTGCATATTTTATCTAAATCTTTCATAAATTTCATGTTCCTTAATACAGTAAGTTTTGAGAAGAGACATCTAGGAAGTATATTCATGTTTACTGTTGATATTCTTTCCATAAATGATATTTTTTAAGTCTTTCCATTTTTGTAAGTCATCTTTTATTTCTTTATATAATTTATATATTTTATAATAATTGTCTTCTACATGTGTAGTATTTCTATTAGAGATTATATTTCCTATATATCTATAATTATATATATATAATTTATAATAATTGTCTTCTACAAGTGTAGTACTTCTATTAGAGATTATAATTCCTAGATATTTCACTTTCTTCACTGCTTCTATATTTGATATTTCCTGTAGTTTAACAGTTTGCGCTGGAGTACAATTTTTTACAATCATGTTCGTTTTCTAAAATTTATTTTAAGTCCAGCTACGTCACCATATTCTTGCATTATTTCTGTTAACGGTGGTATTGATTTTATTGGATTTTTGAGAATAAATACTAAATCATCCGCAAAGGCTTGTAGCTTATACCCTTCTCCTTTTATCCGAAGACCTTTTATTTTTTCACTCTTCCTTATCAGATCATTCACCATCTCTAAAGTGAATATGAATAGAAGTGGGGACAGGGGACAACCTTGTCTTGTTCCTTTCTGTATTTTAATGTCCTGTGTAAGTTCTCCATTCACCAAAACCTTTGCATACTGTGTTTTATAAATTGCTCTTATTGCTGTGAGAAAGTTCATACCGCAGTCCCATACCTCTAATTTCTGCAACATAAATTCCCACTTCACATTGTCAAATGCCTTTTCCGCATCTAGAAAACTCAATGCAACTTGTTTTTCTGGATGTGCTTCATAATATTCTAAGGTGTTAATTATTGTTCTTATATTATTCTTTATTTGTCTTTTTGGAAGAAAACCTGCCTGATCTTGATGAATTACCTGACTTAAAACCCTTTTCATCCTCGTAGCTAACAACGTAGCAAATATCTTATAATCTGAGTTCAGTAAAGATATGGGTCTGTAGTTTTTTACTTCCTCCGTATTCTGTTTGTGTATGAGTGTAATTAACGCATGGTTCCATGTATCCGGTACTTTCCCTTTTTCATTATGTTTTGGAATAATTCTTTTAACGGGAGCATTATTTGATCTTCAAAACTTTGATTTATTTCTGATAGTATTCCGTCTGGTCCAGGTGTGTTATTTTTCTTCTGTTTTTTAATTCCTTCTACTACTTCACTTATTGAGATTGGTTCATTAAGTATCTTCTTCTGTTCTTCATCGAATTTCTTCTCATTATATTTGCTTATATATTCTTTCAACATTCGTTCATCTTGTTGTTCTTGTTGGTATGGATTTTTATAAAAGTCCTCTATTATCTTTTGCACGTCTTGTATATCATTCTTCTCATCCCCTTCTTCATTATGTAAATTTTAATTACTTTCCTCTCTCTTTCTTTTCTTAACCTATAAGCCAACCATCGTGTCGGTTTATTGGCATTTTCAAAATAATATAGCTTTGAGTACTCTACTTTCCTAGCGATTTCTTGTGTTAATAATAAGTTCATTTCATGTTGTAAGGTTTTAAATTTCATTCTTGTTTTTTCTCCTGTATCTTCTTTCTCCTTTAATTTAGCCTCTTCTTTTTTACTTTGTGACATCAAGGTTTCATATTGTTTCCCTCTTTGTTTCCTTCTCCATGCCTCTTGGTTTATAAACCACCCTCTCCTGAACGCTTTGAATGCCTCCCATACTGTTACAATTGATACATCTGGTTGTATGTTTGTTGTATTCCTGTATTTCCACTTCCATTTTCTTAGTAAATTTTTGATCTTTTAATAGACTTTTATTTATTTGCCATCTTCTAGTTTTATACTGCCCCTGTACAGTTAACATGATCGGCGTATGTATTTGGCAGAATTTCACATGCCAGTATTTCTCTTAACATTGAAGTTATCCTTGACCATGAGTTATGTCTTGCCGAATAGTATGTATAATCGTATCTATTAATATTTCTTACTCTCCAGGTGTCTATTAAACTTTGTTCTTCCGCTAGTTTCAAAAAAGATTTTGGTAGTAAGTTCCCTGATTTTTTTTTCCCTTTTAGCCTGGTTTTTCCTACCCAATCTGGTATCGAATACTGCATTGTAATCTCCTAGGGTACACATTTCTTCTACATTTTGTGCTGCTAGAATCTCTCTTAAAGTCTTGTAGAAATTTCCTTGATTTTGATTTGGAACATATATGTTCACAATTAATATCTTTTTACACATTTTCATAATTGTAATTGCTACCATTCTACCATCTTGTGCTGAATAAACCAGTTCAGGGCATAAATAATCTTTAACATAGATCACCACTCCCCTTTTCTTCTTTGTGTCTGATGCATAAAATGCTTTACCTAATTTCTTATTTTCTAGATATTTAACATCTTTTTGCTTAACATGGGTCTTCTATAGGCAATTAATATCCACCTGTTGTTTTTTAAGCTGTGTAAATGAGGACTATTCAATCCATTAATATTTACAGAAAGTATTTAAATCTTTTTCCTTTTCTCAGTCTTCATCTTTGCCTCCTTTCCCCTTTAATCTCAGTTTATACCTTGTGGTCATTTGGGAAGGTGTTAAGTATTTTTGCTTCTTTGTTTGGGATTTTTTCACCTTATTTTTCTTCCCTACTTCTGCCTCCTCTACATCTTCTTCTTCACCATTTCCTTCTTCTCCTTGCCACCCCAAATTTTCTCCAAACCTATCCAAAAGTCCTCAGTCTTAAAGATCAAATCTTTTTTCTACCTCCTGGCCTCCTAGCTGAATAAAAGGCCTTCTGGTAGTAACCATTTATACATAATTTCATTTTCTTGCAATAATTTAGTTAAGATCCCATAATTTTGGCATTTCTCCCGTACCCTCGATGGTACTTCCTTCAAAATCTTTATCTCACTCCCTTGTATTATTACTTTTGTATTATTTGCCTCCCGAAGAATCTTATTTCTTGTTTCTCTTCTGTTCAGCTTTCTGTGTACTTCTCTGGGAACCTTATTTCTTCCAGCATATGCTGTATTTCTCCCATATTTGATCTCTCTCTCTCTCTCTCTACGTCTTCATAGGTTCCTATATTTAACTGTTCTGTTAGGTTTTTAATCGCTTTTTAATCACTACTTTTTAATCACTTCTTCTTAAGTTTTTTCTATTGTCTCAGGTATATACTGACATCTTATAAGTAATGCTGTTTTGTCCATTTCCAGCCCGATTAGTGTTTCTTCCATCCTGTCTGATTTTGCTCTCAATTCCTGTATTTCCTGTTCCATCTCTTGCATTTTTCCCATCGTATTATTGGCTGTGCTAGTATTTTTTAGTATTTCTTGCTTATTTTCAGTTATCTGCTTTTTTATTTGCTCTGTTTCCATTTTAATTTGATCCGCTATCTCCCCCATTTTTTCTTGCAGCGGTTCTATTTCTTCTTTTTTTTATCGCTGCCTGCAAGGTTTCTATTTCTTTTTTCATCGATATTGGAAGTGTTGTTTTTATCTCCTGTGCCACACATTCTTGTATGAAGGATTTTAAATCCTTTATAGTTAGTTGTGTTACGCTCATAGTGTTTAGCTTGAGGTGGCTCTGAATACCTGCCTGCCCTGGAGATTTTATTTTATTTTACTTTATATTAGAATTTATTTTAATTTTCCATATAAAACATTTATCAACTAAGAGTACATCTTTGTTCAGTTACACAAGTAAAAACAATAACTTTACATATAATCTATACCATATCTTTTACATTATTATTATTTATTACTATTAGATATACTCTTTTAATAAGTGTATTCAAGGTAGGGCCCCTACAAGCCTCTACCTCTAACACTATGCATGTTTTGAGTCTGTAGTTCTTTTTCTTGATCTAACCAAATACAGAATCTTTCCCATCTTTTGTCAAATACTTTTTGATCTTTCCCCTGTAATATTTAATTTACCCATCTCTGCCACCTCTAGCAATTTGTTTTACCTCTTCTCTTGAGGGTAAGCTCTCTGTCTTCCAGCTCTTTGTAATTAACATTCTAGCCGATGTTATAACATACGTTATAAAATATCTATCTTCTTTACTATAATCTTCTGGTAAGATGTTAAGTAAAAAGACTTCTGGTACTAATGGAATATCTTTCTGTATTATTTCCTGTATAATTTGACACATTTTCAACCAGAAACTTTGGATTTTACTGCATCGCTACCATATATGAAAAAAACGTTCCAACATTATTTTTACATTTCCAACACGAGTTTGAAACATTGCTGTAACATTTAGCAATCCTGACCGGTGTCAAATACCATCTATGAAACATCTTGTAAATGTTTTCTTTATATGACGTTGCTCTTAGATTTTTTTTACAGATTTCCATATTTTCGACCATTGCTCTATATCGATAGTCTGTCTCAGATCTTGCATCCATGTCACCATTACCGGTTTTACCCATTCATCTAATGTATATTCATTTAGCAAAAAGTTATACAGTTTTTGTATTAATTTGTCACTTGACGATAGCCATATTTTGTCTAGAGCATTCATCGTTTTATAGAATCCCTTTTTCTTATCTTCGTTATATCTAGTACTTATTTGTATCTTCTCCCACCATGTCAAGATCATATCCTTCCATATACTATTATTCTCTGATTTTAATTCATTATTTCTATCTAATAAATATCCATAAGATTCTCTCTTAATGTTTGTAATCAACGTTGCTTTTATAAACGCTTCCAAAGGTGAAACCCATTTAGGTATTTTGTCGTAATATTCATCTTTTATTTCTTTCCATACTTTAATTAATGCCCCTCTTATTGTATGATGTCGGAAACTCGAATGTATTTTTTCCTTATCATACCATGTATAAGCATGCCAGCCCATTGATAAATTATGACCTTCTAAATTTTATCATTCTTAAGTTTTCCAACACAACCCATTTTTGTATCCATATCAGTGCCACCGCTTTATAGTATAGCTCCCAATTTGGTACATAAAAACCACCTCTCCCTTTCTTATTCTGTAATATTTTCCATCTTATTCTTGGTCTCTTATTACTCCATATAAGTTGACTACACACTTTATCTAAATCTTTAAAGAATTCCTTACTCCTTAATATTGGTAAATTTTGCACAAGAAACAAGAATCTAGGAAGGATATTCATCTTCACAGTGGCAATTTTACCCATGAAGGATAAGTTCAAATCTTTCCATTTTTGCAAATCTTTCATAATATCTGTATATAGCTGCTTGTAGTTACCTTCCTTCAGTGTAATGTTTTTATTAGATATAACTATCCCTAAATATTTAACCTTTTTCACTATTTCTACATTAATTCCTTCCTGCAATTGCTTTCTTTGTTCTGCAGTTTTTTGTTATGATTTTTGTCTTTTGGAAGTTAATTTTAAGACCTGCTACTGCTCCATACTCTTGTATCTTTTCTATAAGATATGGTGTTGATCTTATTGGATCTTCTAGTATAAAGGCTAGATCATCAGCAAATGCTTGTCATTTATATTCTTCACCTTTCAGCTTGAGACCTCTTATTTGTGTGGTATCTCTTATGAGATCATTTAAAGACTCTAATGTAAAGATAAATAGGAGCGGAGACAATGGACATCCTTGTCTTGCACCTTTTTGAATCTGAATGTCTTGCGTCAATTCCCCATTGACTATTACTTTTGCATATTGCGTTCTATATATAGATTTTATCATTGTCAAAAAAGCTTATTCCACAGTCCCATCGTTCCAGTTTTTGTATCAGATATTCCCAATTTACATCATCGAAGGCCTTCTCCACATCCAAGACCATTAGAGCCAACTGCTTATCTGGGTGTTCTTCATAATATTCCAATACGTTTAATGTAGTTCTTATATTATTCTTCAGTTGTCTTCTTGGTAGAAATCCTGACTGATCTTGATGAATTACTTGTGTTAATACCTTTTTCATTCTTGTGTCTGTGACAAAAATCTTATAATCTACATTCAATAATGATATGGGTCTATAATTTTTAATTTCTTCTTCCTCTGAATTAGATTTGTGGGTCAGCATGATCATTGTATTTCCCGTTTTAGCTATATCTTGAAATAGTTCTTTTAATGGAAATAATATTTGTTCTTCAAATCTCTGATACACTTCTGCGGGTATACCATCTGGTCCTGGGGTTTTATTTTATTTTTATTTTTATTATTGCTTCTATAACTTCACAAATTGTAATTGGTTCATTTAATCGCCGCTTCTGTTTCTCATCAATTTTTTTCTTATTATGCATCTCTAAGTAATCTCTAATACTCTGTTTATCTTTCTGATCTTGTTGGTATAATTTCCTATAGAAATTTTCCACTATGCTTTTTATGTCCTGCATATTACTTTTCCTTTCTCCATTTTCATTTCTCAAAGCTTTGATTACTTTCTTTTCTCTTTCCTCCCTTAACTTATATGCCAACCATCTTGTTGATTTATTAGCATTTTCAAAATAGAATTTGCCAAAATTTATTATCATCTTTGCAATTTCCTGCATTAACAAAATATTCATTTGATGATGTAACGTCTTTAATTTAAATTTCATTTCCCCGGGTCTTCCAGCCATCTTCATCTTATCCTCTTCTTTTTAAATTTGTTCTGCCAGATTATTGTACTGTACTTTCCTTTGTTTCCCCCCCCCATGCATCTTGGTTTATAAACCACCCACGCATATGTGCCTTAAATGCCTCCCAGACTATAGAAATAGCTGTATCTCTTTGTATATTCCTCTTAAAATATTCTTGAATTTCTACTTCCATCTTCTTTGTAAATTCTCTATCTCTCAGCAAATGTGTTGGAAAGTATCTCACATTCTACTATTTCTGATAAGATTGTAAGTTGAGGCCCATATCATATCTATCCTAGACCTTTACTTTTGCTTTGTATTGATACCTTGTAAGCATTTGTGATGTGTCAAATGCATTTGTTTCTTACCCTGTTTTCTTCCGGCCCTTTTCTCTTTCCCAGTTTTGGCACCTTCAAGTTTCTTCTTCTACTTCACTTTCTCCTTCCCCTTGCCATCCCAACCTTTCTCCGAATCTATCCAAAAAAATCTTCTGCTTTGAAGAAGGAATCTATTTTATGTCCCCTTCCTTCATGGGTAAATATTATTCCTTCTGGTGACAACCATTTATACATAATTTCATTATCTCTAAGTAATCTCGTTAACACTGTGTAATTTTTCCTTTTCTCCCTTACCCTCCATGGTACCTCTTTCAAGATTCTTATCTCTGCTTCTTGTATGATTACCTTGTTACTGTTTGCCTCTCTCAGAATCTTATCCCACATTGCTCGTCTATTAAATTTTATGTGTACTTCTCTAGGTACGTTATTTCTCCTCGCATACGATGTATTTTTCTTATAAATTTGCTCTATTTCTCTCTCTACTTCACATGTTCCTAAATTAAGCTGTTCTGTTAAGTTTTGTATAACTTCTTCCTTTAAATGTTTTTGCACCATTTCTGGGATATTTTGGCGTTTTATAAATAGTGCTGCCTTATCCATTTCAAGTTTATCAATGTTTCTTCCATTCTATCTGTTTTTGTCTTCAATTTTGTACCTCTTGTTCCATCACATACATTTTCTCCTCCACAGTATTACTTGCTAAAGCAATTTTTTGTATCTCCTGTTTGTTTTCATTTATTTGTTTTTTAATCATATCTGTTTCTGCTCGAATTTGATCTGCTATTTCCCCCATCTTCTCTTGGATAGGTTCTATTTCTTTTTAAATTAGGGTAGGAATTGTTGTTTCAACCATGCTTCTAATCTCTTGTATTACTGTATTTTTAAATTCTTGTGCTACACAGTCTTGTATTATGCTTTTTAGATCTTTAATTGTAAGCTGTGTAATATTCATCGTGTAGAGTTTCAGTTGTATTCCTGCCTGGCCTGGTGATTTGATAGATGCTTTCCTTCCTCCACCAGACCCTGTTGCCATTCAGCTTATTTAATCGTCTCTAAAATGTTTCAAATATATATATTTAGTTTAAGCTGCTTATAATATCTATGTTACTGTATTTACCAATTTAGATCAGTTATTTCCCCCCTTACAATTTTATTCCAGTCCCTGTATCCCCAATTTAAATAAGATTATTGATAGTTCTGTTTATCTGCTTAAGTATTGTAATAGTTCTTTCCTTTTTATATCTTATCTCTTTCCTCACTACAGCCTTCTTTTGTTCTAACTGTTTCCTTCGCTTTCCTCTACCAATCTTCACTTCCCAGGCTCAGGTTCTGTCTCTTTTCAGTCCTATTTTCCTCCTGTCATGTATCTATGCAGTCTATTTCCGCCCTTCTTTCGCTCTTGGGCTTCACTTCTGCCCTTCCTTCAGTCCATCAGTTATTAGCTTCCCCTCTTGCCACCTTTCATCCGCTTCCTCCACTCGATCTGCGACACTGGCTCCGCTCCGCAAGACAGCAGCAATGGCTCAGACAGAGAGAAAAGACAAAGGTCAGTCACAATCCTCTATTTGGGTTAAATTCTTCTTTTGTCTTTACTCTTTGGTGTGTTACCAGCTTTCGGTTGCTTCCCCTTTAACTTTTCCACTTTGCCTTTTCTCCTCTCTCGAGATGGCTGCCTTAAAGTCATACTCCCCTGTTTAGCAACCTACAAACTTCTAGTTTTAAACAAAAGTAAACTATTTCCCCCCTCCCAAGAAGAGTATTTTTACTACTCACTTAGCTTCGGTTGAGCTTCTCTTGTTCTGTTTTTCTGTCCTCTCCTGTTGACTCTGTCGGTTCTAAGTGCTCGGCTTGCGCCCGTCATCTTGCTGGGTGTCTCCAACAGTCCCCCGATTCAAAGCAGTCCTATGTGTGCTAGTCAGTGTTGCCTCACTCTACCAGCACCTCCATGATGAGCTTCTTGCCTTCTATCTCTTCCTTCCTAAGAGAATCTTGTGGAGGTGTTGAAATTTACGCTGGAGACTGTTAAAGTTCAGCATTAGCGAGGAGCTACTCCCACTCGCTTCTGCTATCATCGAGACCGGAACTGGAACCACTCCAGTATTATTATCATTTTCTCTTATATATATTTTTAAGTCAATAATTTTCCTCCAAATTTCCTTTTGTTTTGCCCTGTTTGGTTTTTTTTTGGCCCCCTTTGCTTGGTACTTTAACAAATGCTTTTATAGTTCCCCTTATCTCTTCTTTTTTCTTCTTAATCTTTTAATATCTCTCTTACTTTTTACCCCTCACACAGCACTCATAAAACATCTATGTCCTCTTTCTAAGATGTTGAAATGGGTTCAGGGGCTATTGAAATTCAGCAAAGCATGAGCAGTCTGTCTTTAAACTTTTAAATTGCTCTCTGTTTCCAGTTAAAACACCAGCTCTTCCTTTCTCTGTTGGAGTCTTCTTCTGCCCTTCCTTTAAATGGCTTCTTACTTTTCTGCCCTTCTTTCAGTCCAACTTCACTTTGTTCCTCCGGCTCACTTCCGCCCTTTCTCTGTGTGCCTGTCTGTTTCTCTGCCCGTCTGGTCCTCTCCACGCTGAGTCACTTCCGCCCTCCTTCGTGCGTCTGCAAAATGGTTCCCCCATCTGCCTAGTCACTGCTCGTCTCCTCTCCGATGGCCTCATCTCCGTCTAACTCTGAGGTCCCTCACAAAGAGGAGAGAGAGCAAAACTGGTTAGTATTTGATTTTATCTATTTACTTCCTTTTCTTTACTGTTTCTAACTGCTTCCAGCTAAATGGTATTTCCTCCTTCGGTTACTCCTCCTCTGCCCTTAAGCTCTATTTTACACCCTGCTAATGGCCACCTTAAAGAGAGTGCTTCCCACTTCTCCTATCCAACCGTGTTATATAAATTCCCCCTTGTATAACTGGTCTCTATTATTTTAAGTTCAGACCTTCAAGAGAAATTTTATTTTACACCGAGCTTCATGTGTGGCTTTTAATTCTTGTCCTATTCGTTTGTCGACTCTGCTGGCTCACTTGGAGTCGTCTTGTGCCCGGCTTCTGTCGGGCGTTTGTAATAGCCCCCCGCTTTCAGGCAGCCTCGGGTAGAAAACAGGGAGTTGTCTCACTCTCCTCTTGTTTTCCAAGGCAAGCCTCTTGATTTGTGGCTCTATCCACAAAAGAACCTTTTCATGGAGTGTTAGAATTTCTCCAGGAGACTATAATATTTCAGCAAATGCAGAGCAGCTTCGGCAGCCTGCATCTGTCAGCCAGACCGGAACCCAATCTCCTCCCCCTTCCAGTTCGACTTCTCGAAATACCTATATTTTTTAAAGGAGGATATTAGTAAAAGGACTTTTTAATTTGGGCGGCCTGCTTGGGTTGGTTTTGGGTTATGGTTCTGTTGGGTGTGGGGTGGGTAATTTCTTGTACCAGAGGTTTACCGTTAGATTGCTATTGGATTTCCATGAGGAAGCTATCGAGGTTTTGGTTGCAAATAGTAACATGGCAATTCTTTTCCTTTGTGTGATATTAATAGCCTCTTCTGCTCTAAGGTTCAGAAGTAGCGCTTCCGATGATTTGTCTATAGTGTGTTCTGCTATCTTCCTTATTTCCTATATTTTATCCCAGAAGGATGATAACACAGGGCGTTCAAACCAGCAATGTATGTAGTTGTCTATCTCTTTGCATCTCCTCCAACAGAGGGGGTTTGAGTTTTTTTGTGATTTGAGATATCTGTTGCTGAGTCTTATACCAGACAGTATTCCGATGTTTTGCCATTTTTGTGTCCTTATGGGGGAGTTGTTTTCATATGTTCTCCAAATGTCTATGTTGGTAGTTAATCTTCAGCACTTAGCTGTCATCTAGATCCTGCTGATCTGTCTGTCAGTTGGTAGCTGTGTAGAAGAAGTCCAAACTGGTTATGACTGGCACGGAAGTAAGGTCAGTCATCATGACTCAGCATGAAGCTGATTGGTTGGAATATGTATATATGGAATTGTACAGTACTGATGTGTGCTCTTTCTCTTATATCACGGTGCTGGCGGAGCATTTTGTTGGTATAAATAATAAATCCTGTATATAGCTTACCACAGGACTGTGTAAGTGTGGTTGCTATAAGGAGTTGCAGCAGAGTAAATGCTGGTGCGAGCTGTGGAAAGCTGGAGTGCTGAAGTGCTGGAGTAGCTGGAAAAGTCCTTGGGGCTGGAGGTGCTGCAAGGGGTTGGAGTGGCTGACGGGGTGTTCCAGATGCGCTTGCGCAACAGTCTAGCCATTTATCTTGTGTGAGATCTGTTTTGCAAATTTCTTTCCAGTATTTCTGATATTGTAGGGCAGTGTTTTCTTGTAAGAACATTAAGATTGTATATATTTTGGACATAACCCCTTTTCTGCTTTCATCTTCATTCCTTATTAGAATTTCAAATGGAGTTGCTGCTTTTTGTAAGATCTCTGAGTTTTATTTTTGAGCAAAGATGATTGATCTGAAAGTATTGGTACCATGGTATACTTAAATTGAATTTGAGTTCTATTGTGTTTTTGTCCATTATTTCTTTGTGTCCTGTCAAGTCTTCTAATTTAGTGATGCCTGCTTCTTTCCATTTTATATAACCTTGGGTACTTTGCCCTGGAGGGTACCAGTTTTGGCCAGAAAATGAAGAGAATCTTGATATTGTAGGTGTGTTTTCCTGAGCTTCTCCGATATCGTTAGTGAAGAGTTTAGAAGTTTATTGAGTTTTGTTCCTTTAGGTCTGCTGTTGGTTTGTTGCCAAATAATATCTCTAATGGTGTATGGCTTTGCATTTTCCAATATTGTATCTATCCAGTCTGGAAGGTTTTCCATTTTAAGCGTGGTTATAATTTTGGCAAGGTGGGTGGCTTGGTAGTAGTTGTATAGATTAGGGAGTTTCATTCCACCCATTTTGCCTGTTCTGTATAAAACTTGTGCTCCTATTCTGTGCTTTTTTTGTGCCCATAGAAAGTTATTTAATATACTTTGCCGTTCTTTTAAATTTGAGGCAGGTATTTCCAATGGTATGGTTCTGAAAAGAAATATAAATTTCTTTTCAGAACCATATATAACTGGTTTTTCCCCAGTTTTGTAATTGGATTCTATTTTCCTTAATTATTCTCAAGTGGTTATGTTCTAATAAGTCATTCATGTTCACTGGGATATGGATTCCAAGGTATGTTAGTGTTGTTTCAGATCATTCGTATTGGGTTGTCTCTAGAATTTTTTCTCCTGTTTTTTGTGTTATATTGATTGGCAATATTTTGGATTTTGTTTGACTTATTTTTAGGCCAGATACTTCACTGTAATCATTTAGTACCTTTTGGAGCGAGATCAGAGATTTATTTGGATTAGTTAAAAATAATATCGTGTCATCAGCAAAAAATGTAAGTTTATAATTTTTCTTCCCTATTTGGATTCCATCGATTTCTTCTTTGTTCCTAATCATGTTGGCTAAGGGTTCGATTGCAAATAATAAGGGTGAAAGAGGGCATCCCTGTCTTGTGCCTTTTCCAAGGTTAAATGGTTCTGATAGAATGTTATTTATTTTTAGACATGATGTTGGAGTTCTATAAATGGCATTGGTTACATTTAAAAATTTTTGTCCAAAGCCCATTTTTAATAATAGCTCCTTTAGATAAGTAATTTCTATAGTGTCAAAAGCTTTCTCTATGTCTAGAGAAAGCAAGATCATTTCTTTTCTATTTTTCTTAGTGATGTCTATTATATTTAGGACCTTATGTGTGTTGTCTGTTAGGTCTCTATTGGGCATGAATCCTACTTGATCTTGTGAGATATATTCTGTTATAAATTTGTTTAGTCTCTTGGCTATAGTTGAAATGAATATTTTTGCGTCAACATTCAGAAGTGAAATTGGTCTGTATGATGAAGGTAGAGTAGTGTCTCTTTGAGGTTCAGGTATGACTACCACTGTGGCTTCTGACCAAGATGGGGGAAGCTGTCCTGAATGTAGTACATGGTTGCATGCCATCGCTAATGGTTCAGCTAATACATGAACAAAGGTTTTGTAAAATTCATTTGTGTAACCATCTGGGCCTGGTGATTTGTTTGTAATTGTTTGATAGAATCTATGATCTCTCGTTTCAAGATGGGTTTTTCCATTATTTCTTTGTAGCGAGTAAAGTAAAGGCAGATAAATCAGTAAAAGAATAAATCCTAATGCACAGTCCTAGCCTTCCCAAGGTACCTGTTCAGTCTAACTCACCCCTTTTTGGATGAGGGATCCCTCTGTCTGAAGCAGCTTCCACCAGCCCTGCTCCCTGAGAGAGAACCCTCTCCCACTCTAAGCAAGGCCTTTTATCTCCTCTTCCCAGGCACCACCTTCTGGTCTAAGGTTGCCAAGTCTTACCTTTAAAAAAAGTGGGGGAGGATTTCCAGTTTAATGGCGCTTCGCAGCGGGCTCTGGTCTCGGACGCTCCGAGCCAGAGACCCGGACTGCTGAGGGAAGGAGGGAATTCTGAGCTGGCTCGGACCCCCCAGGGACCCCCAGAAAGGGGGTCCTGCTTGGGCGCACAAGGGTGCCTCTCCCGGGATGGCAATCCAGGGATTGAGGCGGCTTTATGCCCTGTAAAGTCCTCCCTTGGCCAGAACCCTCCGGGGACTTAGAAGCAACTGCCGGACGGCATGCAGGAATCTGGACTTAAAAATAATCAGTAATCCTACCTGAGACGCATGGCGATAAACGTGAGTCAGCTTTAACAAGATTCTCTGATGTGACTGTGGGAGTTAAAAAAAAACACCCCTCCTCGGCGCTCCGCTTCGGTGAAGAGGGAAAAAGAAAGCTTTGTTATGTAAAATCGGAGAATCACGGCTTGAGCTTTCTTTTGAGATCTCGGTGTGTGAAGTCTTGGCTGCATTTTGAGGAACTTTAGAGAGGCCAATTGATTTCTTTGAATTTTCTTACCTTCTGATAAAAAAGCTACGACGGCAGGGAAGGGAGGAAAAATGGCGCCGAAAATTAAACCTTCTCCCAAAACAAGCTCCATGTTACTTAATGTACTTCCCAGTTCAAAAGGCGATACAATAGAGCTTAACCTGGCGATAACAGCTGCGTTGCGCCCCCTGATGGAACAGCTGTCTGCAGTTAACCAGAAGCTGGATACCATGCAAAAGGATATCTCAGAGGCAAACAGGAGGTCTGAGAGAATGGGAAAGGACTTGTTGGATGTTAAGACCAAAACAGAGAAGCGGGAGTCAAGATTGTCCAAAGTGGAAAAGAGTCAATCCTCTGATAAAAATGCTTTATTGTCTATGCAACTGGAACGTT
The DNA here is from genome assembly GCA_029233225.1 of Lepidodactylus listeri. Classification (NCBI taxonomy): domain Eukaryota; kingdom Metazoa; phylum Chordata; class Lepidosauria; order Squamata; family Gekkonidae; genus Lepidodactylus; species Lepidodactylus listeri. The sequence continues at coordinate 47,389,196 of JARCFY010000004.1, forward strand.
CTAATTACTGTTTGAGATTTCAGAGTGTTCCTGAACAGCAGGGAGAGACTCTCAAGAAGCTACTCAGTGAATCACTGGCCCCAGTGACAGGGATAAAAGCGGAAGAAATACAAAACGATATGGATATGATCTATAGAACATATCCAGATTTTGTAAAGAAGAAAAACCTGCCTGGGGAAGTTATGGTGCGATTCTCCAAAAGATCTACCAGAGATGTGGTTCTCAAAACCACTAACAAAGCAACTCTGAAAATCCAAGACCAGGAAATTAAAGTGTTAAAAGACATTCCATATGAAATCAGGAAGAGGAGAAAGGCGTATAAAAAACTGACTGTTTGGCTACAATCTGCAAATATACATATCGCTGGATTAATCCAGAAGGCTTAACATTCAACTTTGAAGAGAAGAAGAAGAAGATAGACACTGTTGCCAAAGCAGATGCTTTTTTGGTTTACTGCAAGAAGAAAGATGGAAAAAAAGGAAAAGAATCTTCATCAGAGGACTCGGTTCAACAAGAAAGCATTTATGGACTGGGAAGTTCATCTTCAGAAAGTTTGGGACTTGATGAAGGGGATTCAGAATTGGAACTGGGTGCAGCAGGTCCCAAGATCCCGGGAAAAGGGAAGAAAAAGATGCAGAAGAAGGAAAAACCAAAGAAGAAATAATTGTTATAAGCTGTCATCTCTTAAAAGTTTGTTTTATTTAGCTACACTCTGAATCTCAAAGATATTTGTAATGTAGTTTTGTTTTGTAGGTGGTAGTGTAGGGTAAAAAAATCAATATATTTTTTTTAAGTGGGGGAGTCCTGGTCCCTCCCTGGGAGTCCAGCATGTGTGCAAAGTGTGCACGTGCCCTGATGACATCACCCGGAAGTGATGTCATCACACCGGCCACGTCGCCAGGGCAATGCTCTGGTAATCGCTCTGGTACCATAGAGTTTTCAGGGCGATTGTTAGAGCGTCACCCTGGCAATGTACCCAGTGTGATGATGTTACTTCTGGGTGACATCATCACGCTGGGCCCATCAGCCTGATCGGGCCATTTTAGGGGTGAGGTTCCCCCCCGCTGGCTGGATCCGGACTGGCGGATTGGGGACCCATTTAGCAGGGGACTCCCTGCCCCTGGGGGGACTTGGCAGCCCTATTCTGGTCCCCTGTTGGTGTAGTTTTCCCTCCAAAATCTCCTGTTACCCAATCACAGGGTCCAGAGGGAACCAGGGAAATGTAGGCCCTGATGACTACTCCAGTACAGGCTTCCCTGGAGCCACTAGGCTACCCCAGAACCTGTAGGCTGGACCACTATAGGTCCATGATCATGACAGTGGGTCACAACAATAAATACCAATACAGCCTTAAAACAATTCAGTCAATAAATACCAAACATCAAATTAATACAATAAAACCAGTTAAAACAGTTACAGTGGGCAATGCGGCCAATTTCAATTTTCAGTTCCCACAGCTGGGAATGAATGGGCCGAAGCCGAGACATAAAGGTCTCATTAATAACAGCCTACTGCAGCAGCAACAGGGAGACCAGATGGTAGATGTCCGTGGCCTCAGCCAAAGGCCTTGCAGAACAGCTCTGTTTTGGAGGCCCTTTGAAACTGTAATAGGTCCCGCAGGGCCCTGATCTCAGTCAGGAGCATTTAAGTTGAGGAGAATCATTAGTTTCCCCTTTCAGGGAAAATGAATCCTTGAAGACAGAATTTAAGGAGCAGTAGTGTAAACGGGGCCACAGTGGTTCAGCTAAGACGCTGAACTGCAGACCGGAAGGTCGGTAGTTCAGCAGTTCGAGACCCAAGTGCCACATGACGGAGTAAGCTCCTGTCTCTGGTCCCAGCTCCTGCCAACCTAGCAGTTCAAAAGCAAGGAAGTGCAAGTAGCGTTCTGTGCACCTTGGCATCTAGTCATGCCGGCCACATGACCACGTCTTCGGACAGCGCTGGCTCTTTCTCTTTGAAACAGATGTGACCCAGAGGGCAGTGAGGTCAAGCTCACAACACTGGTCCACAGCTCTCCTCGTCCGAAAGATGCTCAGCTGGCCAGCACTAGGACCAGGGCTTTTTCGGTGGTGGCCCCATACTGGTGGAACAAGCTCCTGGATGACATCAGGGCCCTTTGGAACCAATTACAGTTCCACAGGGCCTGCAAGACGGAGCTCCTCCACCAGGCTTTTGATTAGGAGCCGCCACCAGGGGGACTAAGGACATAAATACCCTGGAACCTGCTGGCCGAGCCTCTGCCACCGCTTTCCCCATGTGACTGTTTGCCGCCTGTATTTTGTCTTGATTTTAAAATGGTAAACCATTGTTTTATGGTATTTTAATTTGTTGGTAGCCACCTTGAGCCAGCTTGCCTGGAAAGGCAGGATATAAGTGTAAATAATAAATAAATGAATAAGTAAATTCTCTTAACCTTTTCCCTCCCAGATCCTCTTGCATGCAGAGTTACGGTATCCAACAGAAGATTTGGTAGAATGCCTGCGGAGATCCCCTCACGGCATAGAGAGCACAGCACATATGAGACAGTCTGGATTGTACAGGATTTATGATTATATTTTTATATTATCAACTCGAGCTGAGCTGAATGTCAAATGGGAATTTCTGCCCCATACTGTACAAAAAATGCATTTTTCATGATGCATTTGGTGGTAATCACATCAATATTGTTTGTGTGGAGCTACTGTATTTCTACTGCCCTGCCCCCCCATCTCATCCATTTCCTTGTTTATGCTCTGAAAGTACTCTTAATGTATCTGGGTCCCTTTAAAGTTTAAAGAGACTGCAAAAGACAGCTGATCAGTGGTGAGCAAGGTGTTCTCCACCACTTAGCTGTTTTTCAGACTTTCTACAAACTCTATTTAAAGGGACTGTGGTCTTTTTCAATGGGGTTTGCAAGGCCACAAACCAGCTCAGTTTGCAAACAAACCTTTTGGTTCGTGGTTCAGTTCGTGATCCAGCCACAAACCATGAACCAAACTTAACCACATTTTCTCAGTTTGTGCCCATCCCTAGGCTAGTCAAGGTTATTCAAGCTGCTAAGTGTATCTACTTGGCTACAATATAGGCAGCTATCTCTTAGCCTAAGAAATCTGGGTGGTCTGTACAGACCAGGAACAGTATATCCTTACTACTACCCTTTGTGGTAGGAGACTTTCTCAAAGTTATCTAGTGAACTTCACTGTGGCAACTTGGGTCTCCTGATCCATGTCTGGTGGTGCCAGTTACACCGCACTGCACTTATGGCCTGTAATTACTTCAGGGACACAGAGGATCAATGGCACGCGTTGGGCTATATTGGATCATATTTATTAAAACACTAAATATTTTATTAGGCCATTTAGTCTTTTAAGAAATTTTCCTTCAGACACAGATGATGCCTTTAGTTAGCAAGGAATAATGATGGCTGTTAAATATTTCTAGCAAGGTTAGACGGATTTGTCTCTTACTGTGCCTTAGTCTAGGGTCTGCTCTCCTTATCTTCAGACTGTTCCTTACAGACTTTTGGTAGCTATTTCAGCAGTTGTCACGTGTGGGATTTTGCTCTTGCAGCAGCTTTGAATTTTCTGTTTGTCCTTCTCATCAAAGAAAGCCATGTACATGAGAAAGAAGAGAAGGAAGAAGAACGGTAGGGTTTTGTATCCTGATATCCTCTATTTTAAAAAGTCTCCAAACGGCTGGCAAACTCCTTTCCTTCATTTCCCCACAGCAGGCCCCTTGTGAGGTAGGTGGGGCTGAGAGACTCCTGAGAGAACTGGGACTGGCCCAAGGTCACCCAGCAGGCCCCATGTGTCTCAAAACGGCTGACAATCGCCTTCCCTTCCTCTCCTTACAACAGGCCCCTTTGAGGCAGATGGGGCTGAGAGAGTCCTGAGAGAACTGGGACTGGCCCTTGGTCACCCAGCAGGCCTCATGTGGAGGAGGAGTGGGGAATCAAACTCAGTTATCCAGATTAGAATCCACTGATCTTAACCACACACTGGCTCTCTCTCATGTGCATTGATTATCCGTATGATTTCTGTCCTACACACATAATCCCTTTCCGAGGGTCTCTGAGAAGTGACGGATAGGATATATTTTTAAAGATGTCCACAAAAGCCCAAACAAATATTTAATTCTTCTGATGACAGACTGTCCTTTAAAAAAAAATGGTGGGGCTTCCTGCCAAATTAAGAGCTCCGATATGCTTCTTCTTTATTTACTAGGAGGAAGGCCCATTGTAGAAAGAAATACAACGGGCTCTAGAAAGAGGCTCTGGGAGAGTGCCCCAGCCTTGGGCACTCAGCGTCGATTTGCTGTGGCAACCTCTGCAGGATATAATGACAAAGAGTACACCATTTTCTCCAGGGGAAGATCTCTGCCGTCTGAAGAACAGTTGTAATTCAGTGTGATCTCCACCCCTCCCCTGGAGATTGGCAACAATGGTTCCCCATGAGGGAACAGGTGGTTTGGAGGGTGGAGTCTGTGGCACTGAACCTGTCTGAGGTCCCACCCCTGCTGATACCTCACCCTCTCCAGGGTCCACCCCTCAAATATCCAGGAGTTTTCCAACCTGGAGTTGGCAACCCTACCTCCCAGCCAACCATCAATGTATCATTATCTGCCCTCTGGCTTCAGCTCCCTATCTCCTCCCCCTTCCCCCCTAGAGAGCAGTTGTAATTCTTAGTGATCTCCATCCCTCCCCTGGAGATTGGCAACAATGGTTCCCCATGGGGGACTCACTGGCTTGGAGGGTGGAGTCTATGGCATTGTACCTGTCTGAGGTCCCACCCCTCCTCAAACCTCATTGTCTCCAGGCTCCATCTCTCAAATCTCTAGGAATTTTCCACCTGGAGTTGGCAGCCCTATCTCATTCCCAGCCAATCATCAACCTCACTCTTCAACTTTCCATCTCCTCCCTTTGCAGCCTCCACTGTGTTCCGAAGCCCTTACTGTTATGTCATATTGGCTGTCATAAGGGGTCCATCTCAGTAGGGTATAAGGACATAGAGTCCACCATTTTCTCCAGGGCAACTGATCTCTGGCATCTGGTGATCAATTGTAACAGCGGGAGATCTCCAGGTCCCACCTGGAGATTGGCAAGCCTAGGGGGAAAGTCAACCACACAGCAGGGGCTTGAAGAGAATGGTTTGATGGTCGCTGGCCCATCTCATCAGCCAACTGGCCATGGTGGAGCCATTTTCACAGTTTATTCTGAAGAGAGAATGGGCACGCTGGCAGTGGGCAGGGGAGGGGGTTATGCTGAAAGTCCAGTGTCTTTTCACTGACAGAAGCAGGCCACTGAGGGGACAGTTAGACCCACCTGGCAGTAGACCCAGCAACCAGTCCTCCCCCTTTGCTGGCTCCCTCCAGACTGAGGCCAAGACGCTGGGCGCTGGCTCTGTGGGTGGGACTGAGGCAATGCAGCGACGGAATGCAGCCAGTGCCTAGGGACCCTTTTGAGTGGCAGTCCTTGTAGCCAACAGATTTTGGCGCCCCATCAAATCTTGCCACTTGAAAACAGCTTTATATGTTAGAAAGATTTTTACACCATATGGTACATCATATATAGCACTGGTTCCCAAAGCAAGCAATACTACCCCCTGGGAGGCACTGGAATGCTCCAGGTGGATGGTAGGAGCCTTTGGTGCAATTGGGGGTGTGTGTTGAATTTTAAAAAGGGTGGTGGTGGAAACATTAGGAAGGGGGGATGGAAGCATAAAGAATATCTAAAGCAGCCTTCCCCCCCCCCTGCCTTTTCCTGGTCTTCCCTGGGATCAGGGAGGGAGGGGGAGAGGGGTCCCCACAGACAATCACAGCCATGCATTTGCAAATTGCAAAATGCCTGTGCACCCTTATAAGGCTGGTGTTGCTGCTGGGCTCTTGTGTGGTGGCTGCTGCTGGGCTCAGGCCTTCAGCTGCTGCTGCTCTGTCCCTGCTTTGGCTTGCCCAGCTGCGTGGATTGTAGTGGACTCTACCTGGATTGAAGAAGACATCTAAAAGGTAAGATCTGGGAGAAATACACATATTTTTAAAGGAGGATATTAGAATTAGTTGCTTGTTGGTGCAGTGAGGATTTTTGTTCAACGTTTTTAATTTTGTGATTCAATTTTTGTTATTGGTGGTTTAAATATTTTAATTTACTGGTTTGTTTTTAAATATATTTCTTGAGGCTGTCCTGCTGTTTCCTTTGTGTGTTTTAGTTAGCTGGGGGGAGGGTTTGTCAGCTGCTGTTTGTGGGTTCAGTGTTGTATGTTTGTTGTCCCTGAGAGTGCTCTGGTGTTGTTCTGTTGTGGTTTTCCATTGTGATTTGTGAAGGTCTTGTTTTTAAAAGTTCTGCTATGTTGCGGTTGGTTGGGAGGGTCCAGGTGGTGGGTGCGCCAGCATCCTCAGCCCTGGACCCAGAGATGGTCTTTCCCAAAAGAGGCACCCCAAAACGACCTCTGAATTTCCACAAGCAGTGCCCTATGAGGCCAAGCTTGCCTTAAAACAGTGGCTTTTGCTGGGAGGCCAGGAGAACCACATCGTGGCTGAGAACTCAGGCCAAAGAAGATTCTCCAGGCTGGCTGCACTGCCAAGCATCCTCCATGCAAGCAATGAATAAGCAGGTGGTGGTGGTGGTGGTGGTAGTAGTAAAAAATGTTGATATATTTTTTATATACTATATGGTACAGCATATATAGCTGTCTATAGCAGCCTTTCCCCCTGCCTTCTCCTGGTCTTCCTTGGGATCAGGGAGGGAGGTGGAGGTGGAGAAGGCTCCCCCCAGCCAATTGCAGTCTTGCATTTGCAAAAACAAATGCCTGTGCACCCTTATAAGACTGGTGATGCTGCTGGGCTCCTGTGTGGTGGCTGCTGCTGGCTTCAGGCCTTCAGCTGCTGCTTTGTCCCTGCCTTGGCTGGCTGGCTGCCTAGACCGTGGTGGACTCTACCTGGACCGAAGAAGACATCTAAAAGGTAAGGTTTGGAGGAAATACATATATTTTTAAAAGGAGGATATTAGTAAAAGGACTTTTTAAATTGGGCAGCCTGCTTGAGGTGGCTTGGGGTTAAGGTTCTGTTCGGTGGGGGGTTGCCTAAGCCTTTGGGGGACAGTTTTAAAAGTTTGGTTTGCATTTTAAGGTATTTCTTTTGGATTTTTTAAATTAACTTTATTAGTTGCTTGTTGGTGCAATCAGAATTTTTGCGCAATGTTTTTAATGTTTTCATTCAACTTTTGTTGTTTGTTGTTTAAACATTTTAGTTTTCTTGCTGGTTTTTAAATATATTTCTTGAGACTGTGCTGCTGTTTCCTTTGTGTGTTTTGATTAGCTGGGGGGGGGGCTTGTCAGCTGCTTTTTGTGGGTTCTGTGTTATGCGTTTTTTGTCCCTGAGAGTGCGCTGGTTTTTTTCTCTTGTGATTTTCCGTTGTGATTTGTGAAGCTCTTGTTTTCAAAAGTTCTGCTTTATTGCATTTGGTTGGTTGGGAGGGTCCTGGTGGTGGGTGTGTGAGTATTGTTTCCAGCATCCTCAGCCCTGGACCCAAAGATGAACTTTCTCAAAAGAGACACCCCAAAACGACCTTTGAACCTCCACAAGCAGTGCCCTATGAGGCCAGGCCTGGCTTAAAACAGTGGCTTTTGCTTTGAGGCCAGGAGAACCACATCTTGGCTGAGAGAACTCAGGCCAAAGAGAAGATTCTCAAGGATGGCTGCACTGCCAAGCATCTTCCATGCAAGGAATAAATAAGCAAGTGGTGGTAGAAGTAGTAAATAAGTGTTTACATATTACTTATATACCATATGGTACAGCATATAAAGCACTGGTTCCCAAAGTGGGCAATACCATCCCCTTGGGGGTGCTGGAATGATCCAGGTGGGCAGTAGGAGCCTTGGTGCCATTGGGAGGGTGTTGAATTTAAAGGGGGGGCAGTTGAAGTGCAAACAAAGAAGAGTCCAGAACCTATCTAAAGCAGCCTTTCTTCCCCTGCCGCTTCCTGGTCTTCCCTGGGTTCAGGGAGGGAGGTGGCGAGGGGTCTCCACAGCCAATCACAGCCATGCATTTGCAAATTGCAAATGCCTGTGCACCCTTGTAAGGCTGGTGTTGCTGCTGGGATTTTGTGTGGTGGCTGCTGCTGGCCTCTGGCTTCAGGCCTTTGGCTGCTGCTGCTCTGTCCCTGCCTTGGCCTGGCTTGCTGCCTGAATGGTGGTGGACTCTACCTGGACTGAAGAAGACATCTAAAAGGTAAGATTTGGGGAAAATACATATATATATATACAACAGATTTATTTATTGAGTTTTTATACATACACTATCGAGTTCTGCCACCTCAAATATTTTATGTATAACTTCTTCCCTTGTCGGCAACTTGTCCATTTTCCAACCCTTTGCTATTACGATTCTAGCTGCTGTCAATAAAGAAGTAAAAAGATATCTGTCATATCTGTTATAATTTTCTGAGTGCATATTTAGTAAAAATGTTTGTGGCACAATTGGAACGTCTATATTCCTTATTTCTTGTATCATTCTGTGTATTTTTTGCCAAATTTTTTGGATCTCACTACGCCGCCATCACATGTGGTAATACGTCCCTACAATTCCTCTTACATTTCCAACATGCATTGGAGGTGTTAGCATAACATTTAGCTATTTTATCTGGCGTCCAATGCTGTCTATAGAATATCTTATAAATATTTTCTTTATATGGAACTACTCTCATGAACCTTACAGCTTTCCATATTTTAGACCACTGATTGTACTCCACATTATGGCCGAAGTATTAAATTCAAGTAACCATCATAGTTTTTACACTTTCATTATACATGTAACCCTCAAGCAATAGATTATATGATTTTTGAATTAATTTATCACTCGATGACAACCAGATTTTATCTTGCTCATTTTCCCCTTCATAAAAACCCTTTTGACTATATTTATTATATCTGGTTTTTATTGGAATCTTTTCCCACCAAGTTAGTTTCAGCATTTGCCAAGTGACATTTTCTTCTGTTATTAATTTGTTATTTTTATCAAGCAGCACCTCGTAGGTTTCCCTCTTAGTTTCTGTAATCAATGTGGGTTTTATGAATGCTTCTAATACTGATACCCATTTGGGGATTTTGGTATAATACTGCTTTGTCCCTGCTTTGGCCTGGCTGGCTCCTGGATCGTGGTGGACTCTACCTGGACTGAAGAAGACATCTAAAAGGTAAGATTTGGGGAAATTATGTATATTTTTAAAAGGAGGATATTAGTAAAAGGACTTTCTAAATTGGGTGGCCTGCTTGGGGTGGCTTTGGGTTATGGTTCTGTTGGGTGTGGGGTGGCGGTTGGCTAAGCCTTACTCTCTCACAGCCAATAATTTTGGGGGGAAGTTTTAAAAGTTTGTTATGCATTTAAAGTATTGCTGTCGGATGTTTTTTAAATTAACTGTAGTAGTTGCTTGTTGGGGTGGAGTGAAGGTTTGTCTTAGTAGTCTTTTAAAGTTAAAAAATTTGGTAGCAATTTTAAAAGTTTGGTTTGCGTTGAAAAGTGTTTCTGTTGGATTGTTTCTTTAATCAACTATAGTAGTTTGTTTTGCATTTAAAAGTATTATGTAGGATTTTTTTAAATTAACTGTCGTTGCTTTTTGGGGTGGGGTGAGGATTTTTGCTCAATGTTTTTATTATTTTGATTCAACTTTTGTTATTGGTGGTTGTTTGAATACTTTAATTTTTAAATATGTCTCTTGAGACTACTGCTATTTCCTTTGTGTTTTGGTTAGCTTGGGGGGTTGTCAGCTGCTGTTTGTGGGTTCTGTGTTGTCCATTTGTTGTCCCTGAGAGTGCTCTGGTGTTGTTCTGTTGTGGTTTTTCTGTTGTGATTTGCAGTTTATAATTTTGGGGGGGAAAGTTTTAAAAGTTTGTTTGGCATTTAAAAGTATTGCTGTTGGATTTTTTTAAAATTAAGTGTTCTCCATATAAAGTTTGTTCTCCATATAAAGGTATTACTTTTGTATTGTTTTTAAATTAACTGTAGCTGCTTGTTGGGGTGGAGTGAAGGTTTGGCTTAGTAGTCTTTTAAAGGTAAAAACTGTGACCATTTTAAAAGTTTGGTTTGAAATAAAGGTATTTCTTTTTAAAAAAAAATTAACTGTAGTAGTTGCTTGTTGGTGCGGTGAGGATTTTTGATCAAATGTTTTTAATTTTGTGATTCACCTTTTGTTATTTGTTTAAGTATTTCAAATTTCTGGTCGGTTTTTAAATATATTTCTTGAGACTGTACTGCTGTTTCCTTTGTTTGTTTTGGATAGCTGGGGGGGGGTGCATTTCAGCTTTTGTTTATGGGTTCAGTGTTGTGTTTTTTTCCCCTGAGAGTGCTCTGGTGTAGTTCTGTTGTGGTTTTTCCATTGTGATTTGTGAAGGTCTTGTTTTTAAAAGTTCTGCTTTATTGCTTTTGGTTGCTTGGGAGGGTCCTGGTGGTGAGTGTGCAAGTGTTGTTTCCAGTATCCTCAGCCCTGAAGCTGGAGTGGTCTTTCCCAAAGGAAACATCCCAAAATGACCTCTGAACCTTTACATGCAGTGCCCTATGAGGCCAGGCTTGGCTTAAAACAGTGGCTTTTGCTGGGAGGCTAGGAGAACCACATCTTGGCTGAGAACTCAGGCCAAAGAAAAGATTCTCCAGGCTGGCTGCACTGCCAAGCATCCTCCATGCAAGCAATAAATAAGCACGTGGTGGTGGGTAGTACACCTAAATAAGCATTTACATATTATTTATATACCATATGGTACAGCATATATAGCACTGGTTCCCAAGTGGACAATACTGTCCCCCTGGGAGTGATGGAATGATCCGGGTGGGCGGTAGGAGCCTTGGGTGCAATGGGGGGGGGTGTTCAACTTAAAAAGGGGGGCGGGGAAGCATAAAGAATGAAGAGTCCAAAACCTGTCTATAGCAGCCTTCCCCCTGCCTTCTCCTGGTCTTGCTTGAGATCAGGGAGGGAGGTGGAGGTGCAGAAGGCTCCCCACAGCCAATTGCAGTCTTGCATTTGCAAAAACAAATGCCTGTGCACCCTTATAAGACTGGTGATGCTGCTGGGCTCCTGTGTGGTGGCTGCTGCTGGCTTCAGGCCTTCAGCTGCTGCTTTGTCCCTGCCTTGGCTGGCTGGCTGCCTAGACCGTGGTGGACTCTACCTGGACCGAAGAAGACATCTAAAAGGTAAGGTTTGGAGGAAATACATATATTTTTAAAAGGAGGATATTAGTAAAAGGACTTTTTAAATTGGGCAGCCTGCTTGAGGTGGCTTTGGGTAATGGTTCTGTTGGGCGGGGGGTGGGGGGTTGGCTCAGCCTAACTCTTTTAAAGTTAACAATTTGGGGGGGAAGTTTTAAAAGTTTGGTTTGCCTTTAAAGGTATTTCTGTTGTCATTTTTAATTAACTTTTTAGTAGCTTGTTGGCGCAATCAGGATTTTTATGCAATGTTTCTAATTTTTTGATTCAATGTTTGTTTTTGTTTGTTTTTTAAATACTTTAGTTTTCTGGTTGGTTTTTAAATATATTTCTTGAGACTGTGCTGCTTTTTGCTTTGTGTGTTTTGGTTAGCTGGGAGGGGGCTTGTCTGCTGCTGTTTGTGGATTCAGTGTTATGCATTTTTTGTCCCTGAGAGTGCTCTGGTGGTGTTCTCTTGTGGTTTTCCATTGTGATTTGTGAAGGTCTTGTTTTTAAAAGTTCTGCTTTATCGTGCTTGGTTGGTTGGGAGGGTCCGGGGGGGGGGTGAGTGTTGTTTCCAGCATCCTCAGCCCTTAACCCAGGTGGTCTTTCCTGAGAGAGACACCCCAAAACGACCTCTGAACTCCAGAATCAGTGCCCTATGAAGCCAGGCTTGGCTTAAAACAGTGGCTTTTGCTGGCAGGCCAGGAGAAGCACATGTTGGCTGAGAACTCAGGCCAAAGAGAAGCTTCTCCAGGCTGTCTGCACTGCCAAGCATTCTCCATGCAAGCAATAAATAAGCAAGTGGTGGTGGTAGTAGTAGTAAATAAGTGTTGATATATATTTTTATATACCATATGGTGCAGCATATGTTGCACTGGTTCCCAAAGTTAGCACTGGTTCCCAAAGTGGGCAATACTGCCCCCTGGGGGGTGCTAGAATGATCCAGGTGGGCATTAGGAGCCTTGGGTGCAATTGAGGGGGCCTTGAATTTAAAAAAGGGGGTGGTGGAAGCATAAAGAAAGAAGAGTCTAGAAGAGTCCAGAACCAGAACCTATCTAAAGCAGCCTTCCCCCCCCCCCCGCCTTTTCCTGGTCTTCCCTGGGATCAGGGAGGGAGATGGTGAGCAGTCCCCACAGCCAATCACACTCATTCATTTGCTAATTGCAAGTGTCTGTGCACCCTTTTAAGGCTGGTGTTGCTGCTGGGCTGTTGTGTGGTGGCTGCTGCTGGCCTCTGGCTTCAGTCCTTCAGCTGCTGCTGCTCTGTCATTGCCTTGGCCTGACTGGCCACCTGGATCATGGTGGACTCTACCTGGACTGAAGAAGACATCTAAAAGGTAAGATTTGGGGTAATTATGTATATTTTTAAAAGGAGGATATTAGTAAAAGGACTTTTTAAATTGGGTGGCCTGCTTGGGGTGGCTTTGGGTTATGGTTCTGTTGGGTGTGGGGTGGCGGTTGGCTAAGCCTTACTCTCTTACAGCCAATAAGTTTGGGGAATGTTTTAAAAGCTTGTTTTGCATTTAAAAGTATTGCTGTCAGATTGTTTTTAAATTGAGTGTAGTAGTTTCTTGTTGGTGCGGTGATGATTTTTGCTCAAATGTTTTTAATTTTGTGATTCCACTTTTGTTATTGGTGTTTAAATATTTCAAATTCTGGTTGGGTTTTAAATGTATTTCTTGAGTCTGTACTGCTGTTTCCTTTGTGTGTTTTCGTTACCTGGGGCGGTGTTTCAGCTTCTGTTTGTGAATTCAGCGTTGTGCATTTTTTGTCCCTGAGAGTCCTCTGCCTTTGTTCTGTTGTTGTTTTTCCTTTCTGATTTGTGAAGGTCTTGTTTTAAAAAAGGGGGGGTGGAAGCATAAAGAGTCCAGAACCTGTCTAAAACAGCCTTTCTCCCCCCCGCCTCCTTTTTCTGGTCTTCCCTGGGGTCAGGGAGGGAGGTGGAGAGGTTTTCCTACAGCCAATCACCGCCATGCATTTGCTAATTGCAAATGCTTGTGTACCCTTATAAGGCTGGTGTTGCTGCTGGTCTTTTGTGTGGTTGCTGCTGCTGGCTTCTGGCCTTCAGCTGCTGCTTTGTCCCTTCCTTGGCCTGGCTGGCTGCCTGGATCGTGGTAGACTCTACCAGGACTGAAGAAGACATCTAAAAGGTAAGGTTTGGGTGATATACATATATTTTTTAAAAGGAGGATATTAGTAAAAGTACTTTTTAAATTGGCTGGCCTGCTTGGGGTGGCTTTGGGTTATGGTTCTTTTGGGTGTGGGGTGGGAGTTGGCTAAGCCTTACTCGCTTACAATTAATAATTTTGGGGGGAAGTTTTAAAAGTCTGTTTTGCATTTAGAAATATTGCTGTCGGATTGTTTTTATATTAACTGTAGTTGCTTGTTGGGGTGGAGTGAGTGTTTGGCTTAGTAGTCTTTTAAAGTTAAAGAAATTATGTGGCTGTTTTAAAAGTTTGGTTCGCATTTAAAAGTATTACTGTAGGATTGTTTTTAAATTAATTGTGGTTGCTTGTTGGGGTGGGGTGAGGATTTTTGCTCAATGTTTTCCATTTTGTGATTCAACTTTTGTTATTGGTTGTTTAAATATTTTAGTGTTCTGGTTGGTTTTTAAATATGTTTTCTGAGACCGTGCTGCTGTTTCCCTTGTGTGTTTTGGTTTGATTGGGGGGGGGGGGTGTATTTCAGCTTCTGTTTGTGGGTTCAGTGTTGTGCATTCTTTGTCCCTGAGAGTGCTCTGGTGTTGTTCTGTTGTGGTTTTTCCATTGTGATTTGTGAAGGTCTTGTTTTTAAAAGTTCTGCTTTATTGCTTTTGGTTGCTTGGGAGGGTCCTGGTGGTGGGTGTGCAAGTGTTGTTTCCAGCATCCTCAGCCCTGACCCCGGGGTGGTCTTTCCCATGAGAGACACCCCAAAATGACCTCTGAACCTCCACAAGCAGTGCCCTATGAGGCCCGGCTTGGCTTAAAACACTGGCTTTTGCTGGGAGGCCAGGAGAACCACATCTTGGCTGAGAGAACTCAGGCCAAAGAAAAGATTCTCCAGGCTGGCTGCACTGCCAAGCATCCTCCATGCAAGCAATAAATAAGCACATGGTGGTGGTGGTAGTAAATGAGCGTTTATATATTATTCATATACCACTAGGAAAAAGGCCCATTGTGGAAATAAATACAGTGGGCTCTGGGAGAGTGCCCGGCCTTGGGCACTCAGCATCAATTTGCTGTGGTGACCTCAGCATGGTCAGTCCCAACACTCAGTCTTAACCAGTAAGCTGTTTATTGGAATCCATAAAGGCAGATCTCTTGAACATACTTTGTGTCAGTAATGTCTCTCCAGATGGGAGTTGGAAGTTATGCATAATTCAAAGTGCACCCCGGGGTGGGATGGAGCCAATCACAGCAAGCACACAAGCATGCCAGAAAAAAACTTCCCAAGGGAAGAAAAGCAACTAGGTACCAAGGTCAGGCACAGGCAGTAAGAGAGATGAGACAGTGTTAAAACCAAAACTTAGCATGCCTAAAGACATCTGTATGCAATACTAGCTTCACCCAGCTTCCAATCCCCACAAGCTATGGCAGCGTAGCTGACAACCAGCAGGAGATGGAGGTGCTATGGCTGCCCAATCCAGGCTGGGAAATGCCTGATGATTTGGGGTTGGAGCCTGGGGAAGACAGTGGCCTCAGTGGGGTACACTGCCACAGAGCCCACCCTCCAAAGCATCCATTTTCTCCAGGGGAACTGTTCTCTGTAGTCTAGAGATGAGCCGTAATTACAGGGGATCCCCAAGTGCCACCTGGAAGCTGGCATCCATAGTTGCCAGGTCCAGGTTCCAAGCTACTGCCAAAGAGAGACGTTGATGATGCTGTTTCTTGTCCTCCACCAATTTTAAAGGAGGAAGTTACAGATCAGTCCTCCTCCAAGGTTTCACTGATCTGGAAAAGTTCCCAGGTTGCCTTGGAAATTGCTCAGATTGCAGTAAATGCAGGCTGCTGGGACAATAGACAAGAAGTGATTCTCTCATTATGCCGTCTACTGAGGATGGAGGCAGATGAGGTGGACTTTGAACAAATTGAAAGACTTCCAAATGGTCGCATATGCAGAAGTAAAAGATTAGTTCTTACATTTCGACAACCCACTATCCCACGGATGCTGCTTAAGATGAGAGGCTTCTTAGGTACATTTGGCATTTGCCCAATTAGAGTATTCCAGGATACAAGGCAGAGTCCTCTCCTCTCGTATGGCAGGGGTGGTGTTCTCCTTGACAGGGGTTGGCAAGAAAGCCAGAGGCAACAGCCCACGGATAAAGCTATGGTGCCCTCTATGGAAAGCAGCGGAAAACCAACTTTATGCTCTAAATCTCCTACCAAGCTGGTTAATAAATTGAAACAAACTCTGAGTGCAACATTGAAGAGGGCCGAACCCCTGAAAGACTTAATTGACCTTGGTATACCGTTGGCTACTATCCCAATGCATATTTCATCTCCCCCTCAATGCTGTAACACTCAGGAAAAGGTTATTCAACAGCCTGAGGCTTTTAAACCTTTGAATAACTCTTTCATCATTATGGATCTTTCTTTGTCATCTAAGGTTATCCAACAAGTGCTTGATATGCAGTTGCCTCCAAGGACTTGCAAGAGCTCAGAAGGTGGGGCTTCCATCGACCTAACCACATTAAATTCAGAAGACCTGAGAAAGCAGAGGCTTGATGTCGTGTTCTTACAAGAGACCCATATCAAGCATGCCAACAGAGTTCTCCTGGACAATTGGTTCCCAACCCAGTTTTCTGCTCCAGGCAACTCTAATTCAAGGGGGGTTGCCATCCTCCTTAGTAAGTTTACCAGGTTTATACTAGATAAAATTGAAAGAGAGCCCAAAGGTAGATACATCGTCGTTGCTGGCAGGCTTAACGATGTCGTCATCACCTTAGCCTCCATCTATGCGCCCAACCAGGCTCAAATCCCCTTTTTGCGTGAAACTTTAGACAAACTAAAACTCTTCCAATCGGGCCCCATACTGGCTGGTGGCAACCTTAACTACCTTATGGACACTTTTTTGGACAGATCTGCACCAAGGAAACCACGTCGTAAAAAACCTTCGACCTCAATTCTTAAGGATTTAATCACGGACTATAACCTCTGTGACATTTGGAAACACCAACACGGTACCTCCCAGAACTACACTTATTTTTCTCCGAAATATAAGATTCATACTAGGTTAGACTACCTGCTCTCGTCAACTGACCTACTTCCTAAAATCGTTTCTTCTGACATAGGTATTCAACGGTGGTCCATGCTCCAGTTGAATGTATACTCCGCCTGCAAACCAATATCAAAACAACTCCGCACTGGAAATTTAATATATCTTTATTAAAAGATCCATCAGCGGTCGCTGAAATCAATGAGGAGATTAACAGTTATTTTGTCAATAATCTTGAATGTGGCGTCTCGATCGATACAGTCTGGGATGCCTCCAAAGCTGTCGTCCGAGGCAAATGTATCTCATTGTCAGCATCTCAACGCAAGAAAAATAAGAAACAATTAGAATTGGCACAAAATATCCAGGGCCTAGAAGACCTTCATAAGCGAACCTGTAGCCCTAAAACATATAAAAGACTCTTACAACTTCGTAAACAGCTTCAAGAACTGGACTCTTTCACAAGACACAAGGATATAATTATTGGTAAATTTTTTAGGACGGCAAAAACCCCTAAAGCACTCCAGCTCCTGGCTTGGAGACTAAAAAGGCAACGGTCCGATAGGTATATCTCTCAACTCCGCAATAAAAATGGTAAGCTTTCAACTTTGACTAAAGATGTCCTGCAAATCATGGAATCTTTTTATGCATCGCTCTACGCTTCCATCTCTCCGTCCGAGCTGCTTATTGACAAATACTTAAGCTCAACTTCACCTGTAACCCGCATTTCCTCAGACCACCGGGATATTCTCAATGCTCCCATCACCGTTGAAGACATCAATCAGGCCATAAAGGACATGAAAACAATAAAGCCCCAGGGCCTGATGGCTACACCGCTGAATACTACAAAGCTTTTAAGTCTTCACTAGTAACGCCACTGATGACTCTCTTCAACTATTCTCAACACAGGTACAATTCCAGCTTCATGGCGACAAGCCAATATTATTCTTTTGCCAAAAAAAGATTGCGACATAACTGACCCCAAATCATACCGACCCATATCTCTTTTAAACTCTGATTACAAACTCTTTGCTTCTGTCTTAGCCTTTAGGCTCAACCAACTTATTGGCTCATATGTCCATCAGGACCAGTCGGGCTTTGTGCCTACTAGGGATATCACAGACAATATTAGAAAGACTCTCAACCTTATCCACCACAACCGTGAACGTTCCAATCTTGATTCAATTCTGGTTTCATATGATATTGAAAAAGCCTTTGATACTGTTGAATTCCCGTTTCTTAAATCACTACTTCACCGAATGGACTTTGGCACTCCCTTCACAAACGCTTTATCTGCAATCTACTCCAAACCCTCAGCTACATTGCTCATAAACGGCGCTTCCTCTAAAGCCATTAGTCTCCACCATGGCACGAGACAAGGCTGCCCATTGTCCCCCCGATCTTCGCCCTTGTGATCGAGCCCCTCGCAAATGCTGTGAGGAATAACTCAAATATTACGGGCATCAAAATCCAAGACAAAGAGTTCAAGCTTAGTCTCTTTGCCGACGACCTGGTGGTCTACCTGACTAACCCCTCAGCCTCCCTTCAGGCTGTTCAAAATACCCTTCAAGCCTTTGGGGAAGTTTCTGGCCTTAAAGTCAACTCCTCCAAATCCGTTCTCTGCCCTATATCGCTGTCTCCAACTGAATCCCAATGCGTTAAAACCAACTTCTTCTTCCAGTGGGTGAAATCCAACTGGGCCTACCTCGGAGTAAAGATACCTGCCAAATTAGACGACTTACTGAAGCACAATCATCTGACTATTGACAAAGAGGTCCAAGCCATGCTTAAAAAATGGAATAACAAACAACTTACCTGGTTTGAAAGAATACAAACTATCAAGTCTTTTGTACTGCCAAAGTATTGCTTCAGAGCGCTCCCCCTTTTCATTGCCCGCCCTATGCTAGCTGAATGGCAAAGTAACATCAACAAGTTCATCTGGAACTTCAAGCGCCCCCGCATAGGCTTCAACACTTTACGTTGCCCTTCCAAACACAGGTCTGGCGATCCCAGATCTTCAAGTTTATTATAATGCAGTTTGGATTGGGCCTATATTGAAGCTACCTACCTTCGTAACCTATCCATCAAAGAAGCTTTATGGGTCAGTAACCCAACCCGTATCTACCAAAATCTTTGCAATCCCTTCCTACAATCAACCTTGAAAATCTGGTACTCTGTTCGCTCAAAGTTCAACCTTTCTTCCTCACTTCTGGCCTCCTTTACGGGGCAAGACTGGTTTTTGCCTGCCAAAGACCCACACTCCTTTACAGCATGGAGGAAAGCAGGTATCACTGGGCTACTAGATGTCTATTTGAAAAGTAAAAGGATTGCTACTAAAGCCGAACTTGAAGACCATTTTAAAACTCATCTACTGTGGTTCGAATATCTCCAACTGCTGCATCTACTGAATAGACCCGACCTGAAAGACAAAATTAAACAACCATTAACTAACATAGAACGCATGTTTACCAATGTATATAAAAAAAGAGGCCTCATAGCCTTTTTTTTACAAAACCTTTATTACGGCTGATTGCTCCAAATTGATGCCTTATCAGCATACCTGGCACAAAGACCTCCAAATAACTCTTATCAGTTGAACAATGGACCGAAATTTGGGCTACTCACTCCAAGCTCTCCTCATCGAACTCTATCCTAGCTGCAGCTTCCAAAGTACTCTTTCCCTGGTATCTAATGCCGGCTAAATTAGCCCACCTCATCTCTAACGCTTCACAGTTTTGCTGGAAACGATGTGGAGTTAAAGCCACTTTTTTCCACAACTGGTGGGACTGTGTTTATGTTCAATCCTTCTGGTCTAAGGTAGCCAAAACTATATAGAGCTTGATAGGTCACTCTATGCCACTAAATCCACAACTTTTTCTACTGCATCTGTGGCCCCAAATCCGCCCTCCCACCCTTATTAGAGACCTAGTCAACACTTTGCTGGTGGCTGCTAAGGTTGTCATAGCCCAAAAATGGAAGGACGCTTCCCCGCCCACTATTAAACAGTGGGTTAATAAAATTTGGGAGTTCTTTCTACTCGAGAAATGTCTCGTTTACTTCAATAACAGCCATAAAGAAAGAGATCTTTACAATCCTCTTGAGAAATGGTATCCCTTTTTACAAAAACTAGACATAGATAAGGTTCAAGACGAAATCATTACAATTAGCTCGCTACAATCTTTTTTAGTGTTGTAGGTTATAATACTTTCTTTTACTGGATTGGTAACTAAGTATAGTCTATTTGCTATTCTATGGCCTTATCTATCCTATCCCGACTCAACTGATTGATAAGGCCAAATGGTAGAACTTATATACACAGGATTGCTAATGTGGTTATTATGGCTTCATCCTCACCTTACAATATTGACTGAGTAACATTCGTCTACATAAATACTACCCTTTGTCAGAATAACGCTCCAGCCTATGCACTTCAACTTGTTAGTGTCTTTTTAGAATTAATGCCTTTTCCTGTGGTATTGTTAAATTGATTTACCTATATTTTTATGTTTTTTTATTTGTTAAGTGTTTTTTGCCCACTTGTTATTCTCTGTATACTTACCATTGTTCTTGTTATAACTTTTATAAATTTAATAAATTAAAAAAAAGTTTCAGCATTTGCCAAGTGACATTTTCTTCTGTTATTAATTGGTTATTTTTATCAAGCAGCACCTCGTAGGTTTCCCTCTTAGTTTCTGTAATCAATGTGGGTTTTATGAATGCTTCTAATACTGATACCCATTTGGGGATTTTGGTATAATACCTTTCCTTTATTTGTTTTCAGCTTTTCATCAATGTACCCCTTATTGTGTGTTGTTGAAAAATGGAGTCTCATACCATGCATATGAGTGCCACCCCATAGGTAGGTTATCTCCTTCTAAATTTAGAATTCTTATATTTTCCAAGTTTACCCATTCTTTTATCCAAGTTAACGCAGACGTTTTATAATAAAGATCCCAATTTAGAAGACTGAATCCACCTCTTTCTTTTTTATCTTTTAGTATTTTCCACCTTGGCCTCTTATGACTCCAAACAAACTCACTGCATATTTTATCTAAATCTTTCATAAATTACATGTTCCTTAATACAGGTAAGTTTTGAGTTACCTGTCTTGAGGAGAAATCTAGGAAGTATATTCATGTTTACCATTGATATTCTTCCCATAAATGATATTTTTAAATCTTTCCAATTTTGTAAGTCATCTTTTATTTCTTTATATAATTTATAATAATTGTCTCCTACAAGTGTAGTATTTCTATTAGAGATTGTAATTCCTAGATATTTCACTTTCTTCACTACTTCTTTATTTAATATTTCCTGTAATTTAACAGTTTGCGCTGGAGTACAACTTTTTACAATCATGTTAGTTTTTCTAAAATTTATTTTAAGTCCAGCTACGTCACCATATTTTTGTATTATTTCTGTTAACGGTGGTATTGATTTTATTGGATCGAGAATAAATACTAAATCATCCGCAAAGGCTTGTAGCTTATACTCTTCTCCTTTTATCCTAAATCCTTTTATTTTGTCACTCTTCCTTATCAGATCATTCATCATCTCTAAAGTGAATATAAATAGAAGTGGGGACAAGGGACAACCTTGTCTTGTTCCTTTCTGTATTTTAATGTCCTGTGTAAGTTCTCCATTCACTACAACCTTTGCATACTGCGTTTTATAAATTGCTCTTATTGCTGTGAGAAAGTTCATACCACAGTCCCATACCTCTAATTTCTGCAACATAAATTCCCACTTCACATTGTCAAATGCCTTTTCCGCATCTAGAAAACTCAATGCAACTTGTTTTTCTGGATGTGCTTCATAATATTCTAAAGTGTTAATTATTGTTCTTATATTATTCTTTATTTGTCTTTTTGGAAGTAAACCTACCTGATCTTGATGAATTACCTGACTTAAAATCCTTTTCATCCTCGTAGCTAACAACGTAGCAAATATCTTATAATCTGAGTTCAGTAAAGATATGGGTCTGTAGTTTTTTACTTCCTCCGTATTCTGTTTGTGTATGAGTGTAATTAACGCATGGTTCCATGTATCCGGTACTTTCCCTTTTTCATTATGTTTTGGAATAATTCTTTTAACGGGAGCATTATTTGATCTTCAAAACTTTGATATATTTCTGATGGTATTCCGTCTGGTCCAGGTGTGTTATTTTTCTTCTGTTTTTTAATTCCTTCTACTACTTCACTTATTGAGATTGGTTCATTAAGTATCTTCTTCTGTTCTTCATCGAATTTCTTCTCATTATATTTGCTTATATATTCTTTCAACGTTTGTTCATCTTGTTGTTCTTGTTGGTATGGATTTTTATAAAAGTCCTCTATTATCTTTTGCATGTCTTATATATCATTCTTCTCATCCCCTTCTTCATTATGTAAATTTTTAATTACTTTCCTCTCTTTCTTTTCTTAACCTATAAGCCAACCATCGTGTCGGTTTATTGGCATTTTCAAAATAATATAGCTTTGAGTACTCTACTTTCCTAGCGATTTCTTGTGTTAATAATAAGTTCATTTCATGTTGTAAGGTTTTAAATTTCATTCTTGTTTTTTCTCCTATATCTTCTTTTTCCTTTAATTTAGCCTCTTCTTTTTTACTTTGTGACATCAAGGTTTCATATTGTTTCCCTCTTTGTTTCCTTCTCCATGCCTCTTGGTTTATAAACCACCCTCTCCTGAACGCTTTGAATGCCTCCCATACTGTTACAATTGATACATCTGGTTGTATGTTTCTTTTAAAGTATTCCTGTATTTCCACTTCCATTTTCTTAGTAAATTTTTGATCTTTTAATAGACTTTTATTTATTTGCCATCTTCTAGTTTTATACCGTCCCTGTACAGTTAATATGATCGGCGTATGTATTTGGCAGAATTTCACATGCCAGTATTTCTCTTAACATTGAAGTTATCCTTGACCATGAGTTATGTTTTGCCGAATAGTATGTATAATCGTATCTATTAATACTTCTTACTCTCCAGATGTCTATTAAACTTTGTTCTTCCGCTAGTTTCAAAAAAGATTTTAGTAGTAAGTTCCCTGATTTTTTTTTTCCTTTTAGCCTGGTTTTTCCTACCCAATCTGGTATCGAATATTGCATTGTAATCTCCTAGGGTACACATTTCTTCTACATTTTGTGCTGCTAGAATCTCTCTTAAAGTCTTGTAGAAATTTCCTTGATTTTGATTTGGAACATATATGTTCACAATTAATATCTTTTTACACATTTTCATAATTGTAATTGCTACCATTCTACCATCTTGTGCTGAATAAACCAGTTCAGGGCATAAATAATCTTTAACATAGATCACCACTCCCCTTTTCTTCTTTGTGTCTGATGCATAAAATGCTTTACCTAATTTCTTATTTTCTAGATATTTAACATCTTTTTGCTTAACATGGGTCTTCTATAGACAACTAACATCCACCTGTTGTTTTTTAAGCTGTGTAAATGAGGACTATTCAATCCATTAATATTTACAGAAAGTATTTAAATCTTTTTCCTTTTCTCCGTCTTCATCTTTGCCTCCTTTCCCCTTTAATCTCAGTTTATACCTTGTGGTCATTTGGGAAGGTGTTAAGTATTTTTGCTTCTTTGTTTGGGATTTTTTCACTTTTTCTTCCCTACTTCTGCCTCCTCTACATCTTCTTCTTCACCATTTCCTTCTTCTCCTTGCCACCCTAAATTTTCTCCAAACCTATCCAAAAGTCCTCAGTCTTAAAGATCAAATCTATTTTCTATCTCCTAGCCTCCTAGCTGAATAAAAGGCCTTTTGGTAGTAACCATTTATACATAATTTCATTTTCTTGCAATAATTTAGTTAAGATCCCATAATTTTGGCATTTCTCCCGTACCCTCGATGGTACTTCCTTCAAAATCTTTATCTCACTCCCTTGTATTATTACTTTTGTATTATTTGCCTCCCGAAGAATCTTATTTCTTGTTTCTCTTCCGTTCAGCTTTCTGTGTACTTCTCTGGGAACCTTATGCTGTATTTTCCCATATTTGATCTACCTCTCTCTCTATGTCTTCATAGGTTCCTATATTTAACTGTTCTGTTAGGTTTTTAATCGCTTTTTAATCACTTCTTAAATTTTTTTCTATTGTCTCAGGTATATTCTGACATCTTATAAGTAATGCTGCTTTTTCCATTTCCAGCCCGATTAGTGTTTCTTCCATCCTATCTGATTTTGCTCTCAATTCCTGTATTTCCTGTTCCATCTCTTGCATTTTCTCCATCATATTATTGGCTGTGCTAGTATTTTTTAGTATTTCTTGCTTATTTTCAGTTATCTGCTTTTTTATTTGCTCTGTTTCCATTTTAATTTGATCCGCTATCTCCCCCATTTTTTTCTTGCAGCGGTTCTATTTCTTCTTTTTTTTTATCGCTGCCTGCAAGGTTTCTATTTCTTTTTTCATCGATATTGGGAGTGTTGTTTTTATCTCCTGTGCCACACATTCTTGTATGAAGGATTTTAAATCCTTTATAGTTAGTTGTGTTACACTCATAGTGTTTAGCTTGAGGTGGCTCTGAATACCTGCCTGCCCTGGAGATTTTATTTTATTTTACTTTATATTAGAATTTATTTTAATTTTCCATATAAAACATTTATCAACTAAGAGTACATCTTTGTTCAGTTACACAAGTAAAAACAATAACTTTACATATAATCTATACCATATCTTTTACATTATTATTATTTATTACTATTAGATATACTCTTTTAATAAGTGTATCTATCTTCTTTACTATAATCTTCTGGTAAGATGTTAAGTAAAAAGACTTCTGGTACTAATGGAATATCTTTCTGTATTATTTCCTGTATAATTTGACGCATTTTCAACCAGAAACTTTGGATTTTACTGCATCGCTACCATATATGAAAAAAACGTTCCAACATTATTTTTACATTTCCAACACGAGTTTGAAACATTGCTGTAACATTTAGCAATCCTGACCGGTGTCAAATACCATCTATGAAACATCTTGTAAATGTTTTCTTTATATGACGTTGCTCTTAGATTTTTTTTACAGATTTCCATATTTTCGACCATTGCTCTATATCGATAGTCTGTCTCAGATCTTGCATCCATGTCACCATTACCGGTTTTACCCATTCATCTAATGTATATTCATTTAGCAAAAAGTTATACAGTTTTTGTATTAATTTGTCACTTGACGATAGCCATATTTTGTCTAGAGCATTCATCGTTTTATAGAATCCCTTTTTCGTATCCTCGTTATATCTAGTACTTATTTGTATCTTCTCCCACCATGTCAAGATCATATCCTTCCATATACTATTATTCTCTGATTTTAATTCATTATTTCTATCTAATAAATATCCATAAGATTCTCTCTTAATGTTTGTAATCAACGTTGCTTTTATAAACGCTTCCAAAGGTGAAACCCATTTAGGTATTTTGTCGTAATATTCATCTTTTATTTCTTTCCATACTTTAATTAATGCCCCTCTTATTGTATGATGTCGGAAACTCGAATGTATTTTTTCCTTATCATACCATGTATAAGCATGCCAGCCCATTGATAAATTATGACCTTCTAAATTTATCGTTCTTAAATTTTCCAACACAACCCATTTTTGTATCCATATCAGTGCCACCGCTTTATAGTATAGCTCTCAATTTGGTACATAAAAACCACCTCTCCCTTTCTTATTCTGTAATATTTTCCATCTTATTCTTGGTCTCTTATTACTCCATATAAGTTGACTACACACTTTATCTAAATCTTTAAAGAATTCCTTTCTCCTTAATATTGGTAAATTTTGCAGAAGAAACAAGAATCTAGGAAGGATATTCATCTTCACAGTGGCAATTTTACCCATGAAGGATAAGTTCAAATCTTTCCATTTTTGCAAATCTTTCATAATATCTGTATATAGCTGCTTGTAGTTACCTTCCTTCAGTGTAATGTTTTTATTAGATATAACTATCCCTAAATATTTAACCTTTTTCACTATTTCTACATTAATTCCTTCCTGCAATTGCTTTCTTTGTTCTGCAGTTTTTTGTTATGATTTTTGTCTTTTGGAAGTTAATTTTAAGACCTGCTACTGCTCCATACTCTTGTATCTTTTCTATAAGATATGGTGTTGATCTTATTGGATCTTCTAGTATAAAGGCTAGATCATCAGCAAATGCTTGTCATTTATATTCTTCACCTTTCAGCTTGAGACCTCTTATTTGTGTGGTATCTCTTATGAGATCATTTAAAGACTCTAATGTAAAGATAAATAGGAGCGGAGACAATGGACATCCTCGTCTTGTACCTTTTTGAATCTTAATGTCGTGCGTCAATTCCCCATTGACTATTACTTTTGCATATTGCGTTCTATATATAGATTTTATCATTGTCAAAAAAGCTTATTCCACAGTCCCATCGTTCCAGTTTTTGTATCAGATATTCCCAATTTACATCATCGAAGGCCTTCTCCACATCCAAGACCATTAGAGCCAACTGCTTATCTGGGTGTTCTTCATAATATTCCAATACGTTTAATGTAGTTCTTATATTATTCTTCAGTTGTCTACTTGGTAGAAATCCTGACTGATCTTGATGAATTACTTGTGTTAATACCTTTTTCATTCTTGTGTCTGTGACAAAAATCTTACAATCTACGTTCAATAATGATATGGGTCTATAATTTTTAATTTCTTTTTCCTCTGAATTAGATTTGTGGATCAGCGTGATCATTGCATTTCCTGTTTTAGCTATATCTTGAAATAGTTCTTTTAATGGAAATAATATTTGTTCTTCAAATCTCTGATACACTTCTGCGGGTATACCATCTGGTCCTGGGGTTTTATTTTATTTTTATTTTTTTATTGCTTCTATAACTTCACAAATTGTAATTGGTTCATTTAATCGCCGCTTCTGTTTCTCATCAAATTTTTTCTTATTATGCATCTGTAAGTAATCTCTAATACTCTGTTTATCTTTCTGATCTTGTTGGTATAATTTCCTATAGAAATTTCCCACTATGCTTTTTATGTCCTGCATATTACTTTTCCTTTCTCCATTTTCATTTCTCAAAGCCTTGATTACTTTCTTTTCTCTTTCCTCCCTTAACTTATATGCCAACCATCTTGTTGATTTATTAGCATTTTCAAAATAGAATTTGCCAAAATTTATTATCTTCTTTGCAATTTCCTGCATTAACAAAAGATTCATTTGATGATGTAACGTCTTTAATTTAAATTTCATTTCCCCGGGTCTTCCAGCCATCTTCATTTTATCCTCTTCTCTTTTTTTTTGAAAAGATTTTTATTGAAGTCACAATTTTCATTAAACAATACATTCATCTTATTTTTTACCGAGCTCTTTTTATTTTCCACCTCCTCCCCCCTTTTAGGCTTCCAGCAGAGCCCCCACCTGTACTTAAACTTAGATTATCAGGTAAATTACTAATTAAAAAGATCAAGTATTTAGCTCTTTTTCTATAACATATGTACCTCTAATGTTTTTATATATTATTCCATTCTTGAAAATGTTAGATAAATATACAGTTACTACAAGTTTTTCAATAGTTAGAAAATGTAAATATGTTTCCTTTTAATTCTGTACACTTTTCTGTATATTCTTGCAGGTCCTTCCATTCTTCTAAAAATGTCATAGAATCTTGATTGTTCAGTTTCTTAGTCCATTTGTCCATTTCAGTCAAAAATACTAATTTTCTGAGCCATTCCCAAGGTTCTGGAATTCTTTCATTCTTCCAATTTTGTGCATAAACCATTCTTGTGGTTGTCACCATATACCATATCATTGTCCGTTTACTGACATCTATATCTTCTAACTTAAGACCTAGCAAAAACAATTCTGGTATTTTTTAAAAAGTACATTTCAATTTTTTTTGCATTTCATCATGTATTATTGACCAATAGTTCCTTGCTTTCTCACAGGTCCACCACATATGATAAAAGGAACCTTCTTTTTGTTTACATTTCCAACACTTATTAGAAACATGCTGACTAATAATTGCAATTTTCTTAGGTGTCATATACCATCTATACATCATTTTATAACAATTTTCTTTAAGACTATAACATGTTGATATACTCATAGCTCTTTTCCATAAAAATTCCCATGATGACATCGGAATATCTCTCTTAACATAAATTGCCCATTTTATCATCTGTTCTTTAACTAATTCATCTTCATTATACCATTTCAACAGTATTTTATATATTTTGGAAACCATTTTCTTATCACCTTCTAGCCATATCCATTCTATTTCATTATTTTCACTTCTCAAGCCACCCGCCCTCTTATCTGCCTTGAACAAATCATATATTTGTCTGTAACGCCACCACCCATACCCAAAACTAACATCTTGTTCTTCTTTTAAAATATATTAACCTCTTACTTTTGTTACCAGTGCTTCATATTTCAACCAATCTTGACCTTCACAAATTGAAAAAGGCTTTATAACTTCCACTGGTACAATCCACAATGGTTTTGTATCCGAAAAAAATCTATTGTATTTACTCCAAACGTTTATTAAAGATCTTCTTACATAATGGTGTTTAAACATATTATCCATCTTCACTTTTCTGTAGTACAAGTATGCATGCCATCTATATCTACAATCATGTCCTTCCAATGCCAAAAGCTTCCTATCTTCTAGTCGAATCCAACTTTCTAACCACGTCAAACAAACCGCATCATGATATAACTGTAAATTTGGTAATTGAAATCCACCTCTTTCTTTCGCATCACACATTATCTTCATTTTTATCCTGGGCTTCCTTCCTGCCCATACAAACTTCGAAAGTTCTTTTTGCCAACTTTTAAACATCTTTGAGTCTTTTACTATGGGTATTGTTTGCAGTAGAAACAACAGTCTAGGCAAAATGTTCGTTTTAACTACTGCAATCCTACCCATTAGTGATAGATTTAATAAATTCCATTTCTTAATATCTTGGGTAATTTGTATCCAGAGTTTTTCATAGTTATTCTTAAACAAGTCAATATTCTTCATTGTTAGGTCAATTCCCAGATACTTTGTTTTCTCTACTACCTCACAGTTCGTTTTTACTTGCAATTCTATTTTTTCCTTACTTGACATATTCTTACATAACTTAGATTTCTTCTTGTTGACATAAAATCCAGCTAGGTCTCCAAAGTCTTTAATTTTTTGTAACAATGTTGGCAATGTTTCCAGTGGTTCTTCCATTATAAACATCACATCATCAGCAAAAGCACGGTATTTGTAGGTAAAGCCTCTTATAGTTAAACCTTTAATTTCTCTTTCTTCTTGTATTTTCACTAGTAATACCTCCAGTATCCATATGAAAAGCAATGGAGATAGTGGACAGCCTTGTCTTGTTCCTTTTTGAACATTGAAATATTCTGTCATATCATTGTTTATTATAATTGATGATTTCTGGTCTGTGTAAATTGCTTTAATCATGTTCAACAGATGCTCCCCAACCTGTAGTTCTTCCAAAGTTACAAACATAAAGTCCCAGTTCAAATTATCAAACGCTTTCTCAGCATCTAAGAAACAGAATCCAACTTGCTTCTCTGGATGTTTATCGTAATATTCAATGGCATCAAGTACCATTCTCAAATTGTCTTTTATTTGCCTGTTAGGACCAGCTTGTTCTTTTTGAATTGTCTCCTTCAGATACTCCTTGACCCTTTTTGCTATTACCTTGGCATATATTTTATAATCATTGTTCAGCAATGATATTGGCCTATAATTCTTAACATCCGTCAAATCTTGTGCTTCTTTTGGGATTAATGATATAGTTGCTTCTTTCCAAGATTCTGGAATTATTACAGTACTTCTTATTTCATTAAATACAGTTCCCAAAATTGGAGTAAGTGTTTCTTTAAGCTTTTTATAAAATTTTGCCGTAAATCCATCTGGTCCAGGTGCTTTTCCTAATTTGGTATCTTCAATAGCCTCTTGTATTTCTGTGGATGAAATTACATCATTTAACATTTCTTTAATTTTCCCCTCTGGTTTTACTAACTTCAATCCTTGAAGATACTCCTTTATTTTGTTCTTATCAATCTGTTGCTTTTGAAAGAGCTTGGCATAAAATTTAAACTCCCTTTTAATCCCATTAATATCAACAATTTCCTTATCTCCAGCTATAATCTTCATTATTGTCTAATTTTCTCTTCGTTTTTTCAATTGCCATGCTAAGTATCTTCCAGGTTTATTTGCTCCCTCAAAAGATTTCTGCTGAAGCTTCTTTAAATTCCACAGTTAATTATAGCATTTAGTTGATCTTGCAGTATCTGAATTTCCTTTATAAGTGTCTTTTTACCCTGCCTTTTCTTTAATTCTTTTTCTTTAGAGCTGATTTTTTGTTGAATTTCGTTCTGTTGTTGTAATATTTTCTTTTTTTCTTTGCCATTAAGGTCTATTAAGATTCCTCTCATCACTGCCTTATATGCGTCCCATACCACTTGCGGTTTCATATCTTGTGTCATATTAGTCTTAAAATATGTATTTGTTTCTCTTTTCAAAGTTTCCATTATTTCTTCTTATCCAAGAGATCTTCATTTATTCTCCATCTCCATTGTCTCTGTCCTTGTCTCGATGTCCACATCAATGGATTATGGTCAGAGTTAGTTTTTGGTAGAATTTCAATTTTTTTCGTCTTCAATGCCAACTCTCCCGTTATCCATATCATGTCTATCCTGGAAAAAGAATCATGTCTATTTGAATAGAAAGTATAGTCTTTAACTGTAGGGTTCCACTTCCTCCACACATCTTCAATACTCTCTTGTTTTGCCAAGGCAAAAAAAGATTTGGGTAGCTTTCCATCTGTATCATCTGTACTTTTTGTGCGTCGATCCATTTTTGTATTTACAGTCCCATTAAAATCCCCCATTAGGATTAAGTGTTCATAATCCACCTGATCTAATTCAGCAGTTAATTCTTTGAAGAAAGATTCTTTAGCTCCATTTGGTGCATATATGTTTATTAACAGAGTCTTTTCCCCATGCACCATAATTTCTACTGCATTGTATCTTCCTTCTTTATCTTTAAATATTTCTTTTGGGTTCAATTCCTTCTTAACCTAGGTCACCACTTCCTTCTTCTTCTGATTCGCCAATGAAAAAAATTCCTCTCCCAATTTTTTCTTGTTCACATATTTAAAATCCTTTTTCTTTATATGAATTTCTTGTAAACAAATAACATTACATTTTTGTTTTTCTAACCAATGATTAATAATTTTCCGTTTATTGGGTGAATTTAGTCCATTAACATTCCATGATAAAAATGTGTACTCCATAGTGTTAGTAACTTACATCTCTCCAAAGTCCTTAATATTGTGTGCCCTAAAAGACATCATCTGGTCTACAGTCTTGATTGTGACACGCTCACTCTGAAAGAAAAAACTCACACCTTGCGGGGCCTCCCAGCGAAATTTTATATTTTTTTGTTTTAGTTGGTCTGTCAGTCATTTGTATAGTTTCCTATCTTGAAGCATGGCTCTGGGAAGTTCTTCCATCACTATTTTATTCCCATCAATATCCAGTGGCTTGTCAAAATGTTTTTTAAAAATCATTTCTCTTATTCTTTTAGACGTAAATTGAACCACCACATCTCTTGGTAACTTCTTTTCTCTGGCAACTGCTGAATTTACTCTGTAGATCATGTGAGTCTTGTATTTTAATTCTTCGTCTTCCACTTCATCTTTTAGGTACTCAGAGCTTCCATCACCACTTTGTAAATATCTTCTGTTCCTGCAATAGGCTCTTCAATTCCTCTTAATCTTAAATGGGTTTGCATTACTCTAAATTCCATCATCACATCTATTCTGTGACTTTCCTTTGTGACTTTCTGCACATTACTCTCCAATGTGTTGACTTGCTTCTGTATTTCTGAAGATTTCTGTGTTAAATTCTGTAGTTCTGTTTTAATTTCTGTTAGGCTCTTATCTACTTGCAGCCCCATTTTATTCATTTGCTGGCTTATTTTAGATACTTGCTGTGTCAAAGTATTCATAGCATCTAACATCTTTTTCCATTGCTTCTAAGGCATTTTGCCAGTCTCCTTCTTACTTGGGAAGCATTCTTGGAGATGACCAGGTTCCCGCCCTTTGTCTAAGACCTGACGCCGTCTTGAAGCTCCAAAAAGCCTCTTTTTGTGCACTCTTTTTTAATATACATATATATATATATATATATATATATATATATATATATATATATATATATATATATATATATATATATATATATATATATATTGCTTATTTAATAGTACTCACTGCACCTAGTTGAATCCCATTGGTTTTGTCTTGCTCAGACGCTTCATTTTGCTGCAATCAATTTTTAAAGTTTTAGTCTTCCAACAGCAGTGAAAGGCATTTCTCCATGGTGCTATGGCTTACTTCCTCGTTTGTCAGCTGATCCAGGCCTCTTCTGCTTCAAGAGTCACTTCCTGCCCTCCCCTATGGTGCAATGGCTTACTTCCTCGTTTGTCAGCTGATCCAGGCCTCTTCAGCTTTAAGAGTCACTTCCTGCCCTCCCCAAGTCCTTCTTGATATGTTGCAAGCACTGTTTTCTGCTAATGTTTGACAGTCCTCAATGCTCCCACTCACATTCCATTAATTTCACTGCGCTCTGGTGCTGTTTTTTCCTTTCTTTTCTTCTTTTCTTTTTAAGTACAGCCCATCAAGATTAACAATAGTCTCTCTTTATGGTACTGACACTTGCTTGAAGTCTCCCAGGTCACATCCGGTTATTTATTACTCCCATCAGCACCTCTTATCTCTCGGCAACCACAGGAATGCAAAACACAGTCTCTTTTTGGCTTATTTCTGCTATAAATGTGTTCCCTTTACTTCCACAAACGGCTCATGTTAACTGCTTTAAGTCTCCCAATCTTGCCGGCTATTTTCCTCGCTCTTTAACTGCAGAGTACCGGTAAGTCACAATATTTTTACCTTCAGTTGTTAAAGTGGTGTGGGTTCTGCTTCCTTGCTTTAAAAACAAACTCCTTCTTCTTTGTAGAAGTCTGGGAATAAGGATCTTAAACTGCAGCTGCAGTTCAGATGATTCTTTTAGAAGTTGCTGGCAACACCTTCGTTGGGGGAGGGGATCAAAGTCTCAGATAAATCCCCTCCGAGGCTAATCTTTAACCAATCGCGACTCACCCTTGGGTAATTATTGCTTGCTAGACGTTCCCCTATCAGGGGAGCATTGTGTCGGGCTGATTAACGCCCGAGCTGTCAGTAAGAACCTCTGCTCGATCTGCACAAATTGCAGATCGTGTCAGATCCCCATCTTGTCCAGACCGGGAGCCTCTATCCTCTTCTTTTTTAATTTGTTCTGCCAGATTATTGTACTGTATTTTCCTTTGTTTTCCCCCCATGCATCTTGGTTTATAAACCACCCACGCATATATGCCTTAAATGCCTCCCAGACTATAGAAATAGCTGTATCTCTTTGTATATTCATCTTAAAATATTCTTGAATTTCTACTTCCATCTTCTTTGTAAATTCTCTATCTCTCAATATTGTTCTATTCATTGTCCATCTTTGTCCTTTCTGCCTTCCCTGTAAAGTTAACATTGATGGGCTATGATCAGCAAATGTGTTGGAAAGTATTTCACATTCTACTATTTCTGATAAGATTGTAAGTTGAGGCCCATATCATATCTATCCTAGACCTTTACTTTTGCTTTGTATTGATACCTTGTAAGCATTTGTGATGTGTCAAATGCATTTGTTTCTTACCCTGTTTTCTTCCGGCCCTTTTCTCTTTCCCAGTTTTGGCACCCTCAAGTTTCTTCCTCTACTTCACTTTCTCCTTCCCCTTGCCATCCCAACCTTTCTCCGAATCTATCCAAAAAAATCTTCTGCTTTGAAGAAGGAATCTATTTTATGTCCCCTTCCTTCATGGGTAAATATTATTCCTTCTGGTGACAACCATTTATACATAATTTCATTATCTCTAAGTAATCTCGTTAACACTGTGTAATTTTTCCTTTTCTCCCTTACCCTCCATGGTACCTCTTTCAAGATTCTTATCTCTGCTTCTTGTATGATTACCTTGTTACTGTTTGCCTCTCAGAATCTTATCCTGCATTTCTCGTCTATTAAATTTTATGTGTACTTCCCTAGGTACTTTATTTCTCCTCGCATACGATGTATTTTTCTTATAAATTTGCTCTATTTCTCTCTCTACATCTTCACATGTTCCTAAATTAAGCTGTTCTGTTAAGTTTTGTATAACTTCTTCCTTTAAATGTTTTTGCACCATTTCCGGGCTATTTTGGCGTTTTATAAATAGTGCTGCCTTATCCATTTCAAGTTTATCAATGTTTCTTCCATTCTATCTGTTTTTGTCTTCAATTTTGTACCTCTTGTTCCATCACATTCATTTTCTCCTCCACAGTATTACTTGCTAAAGCAATTTTTTGTATCTCCTGTTTGTTTTCATTTATTTGTTTTTTAATCATATCTGTTTCTGCTCGAATTTGATCTGCTATTTCCCCCATCTTCTCTTGGATAGGTTCTATTTCTTTTTTAATTAGGGTAGGAATTGTTGTTTCAACCATGCTTCTAATCTCTTGTATTACTGTATTTTTAAATTCTTGTGCTACACAGTCTTGTATTATGCTTTTTAGATCTTTAATTGTAAGCTGTGTAATATTCATTGTGTAGATAGATGCTTTCTTTCCTCCACCAGACCGTGTTGCCATTCAGCTTATTTAATCGTCTCTTAAATGTTTCAAATATATATATTTAGTTTAAGCTTCTTATAGTATCTATGTTACTATATTTACCAATTTAGATCAGTTATTTCCCCCCTTATAATTTTATTCCAGTCCCTGTATCCCTAATTTAAATAAGATTATTGATAGTTCTGTTTATCTGCTTAAGTATTGTAATAGTTCTTTCCTTTTTATATCTTACCTCTTTCCTCACTACAGCCTTCTTTTGTTCTAACTCTGTTTCCTTCACTTTCCTCTACCAATCTTCACTTCCCAGGCTCAGGTTCTGTCTCTTTTCAGTCCTATTTTCCTCCTGTCATGTATCTATGCAGTCTATTTCCGCCCTTCTTTCACTCTTGGGCTTCACTTCTGCCCTTCCTTCAGTCCATCAGTTATTAGCTTCCCCTCTTGCCACCTTTCGTCCGCTTCCTCTGCTCGATCTGCGACACTGGCTCCGCTCCGCTTCGCAAGACAGCAGCAACGACTCAGACAGAGAGAAAAGACAAAGGTCAGTCACAATCCTCTATTTGGGTTAAATTCTTCTTTTGTCCTTACTCTTTGGTGTGTTACCAGCTTTCGGTTGCTTCCCCTTTAACTTTTCCACTTTGCCTTTTCTCCTCTCTCGAGATGGCTGCCTTAAAGTCATACTCCCCCTGTTTAGCAACCTACAAACTTCTAGTTTTAAACAAAAGTCAACTATTTTCCCCCTCCCAAGAAGAGTATTTTTACTAGTCACTTAGCTTCGGTTGAGCTTCTCTTGTTCTGTTTTTCTGTCCTCTCCTGTTGACTCTGTCGGTTCTAAGTGCTCGGCTTGCGCCCGTCATCTTGCTGGGTGTCTCCAACAGTCCCCCGATTCAAAGCAGTCCTGTGTGTGCTAGTCAGTGTTGCCTCACTCTACCAGCACCTCCATATGACGAGCTTCTTGCCTTCTATCTCTTCCTTCCTAAGAGAATCTTGCCGAGGTGTTGAAATTTATGCTGGAGACTGTTAAAGTTCAGCGTTAGCGAGGAGCCACTCCCACTCGCTTCTGCTTTCATCGAGACCAGAACTGGAACCACTCGGTTACTTTTTATTATAATAATAAGTATTATTATTATTTTCTCTTATATATATTTTTAAGTCAATAATTTTCCTCCAAATTTCCTTTTGTTTTGCCCTGGGTTTTTTTTTGGCCCCCTTTGCTTGGTACTATAACAAATGCTTTTATAGTTCCCCTTAACAAATGCCTTTATAGTTCCCCTTGTCTCTTCTTTTTTCTTCTTAATCTTTTAATATCTCTCTTACTTTTTACCCCTCACACAGCACTCATAAAACATCTATGTCCTCTTTCTAAGATGTTGAAGTGGGTTCAGGGGCTATTGAAATTCAGCAAAGCATGAGCAGTCTGTCTTTAAACCTTTAAATTGCCCTCTGTTTCCAGTTAAAACACCAGTTCTTCCTTTCTCTGTTGGAGTCTTCTTCTGCCCTTCCTTTAAATGGCTTCTTACTTTTCTGCCCTTCTTTCAGTCCGACTTCACTTTGTTCCTCCGGCTCACTTCCGCCCTTTCTCTGTGTGCCTGTCTGTTTCTCTGCCCGTCCGGTCCTCTCCACGCTGAGTCACTTCCGCCTTCCTTCTTGCGTCTGCAAAATGGTTCCCCCATCTGCCTAGTCACCGCTCGTCTCCTCTCCGATGGCTTCATCTCCATCTAACTCTGAGGTTCCTCACAAAGAGGAGAGAGAGCAAAACTGGTTAGTATTTGATTTTATCTATTTACTTCCTTTTCTTTACTGTTTCTAACTGCTTCCAGCTAAATGGTATTTCCTCCTTCGGTTACTCCTCCTCTGTCCTTAAGCTCTATTTTACACCCTGCTAATGGCCACCTTAAAGAGAGTGCTTCCCACTTCTCCTATCCAACCGTGTTATATAAATTCCCCCTTGTATAACTGGTCTCTATTATTTTAAGTTCAGACCTTCAAGAGAAATTTTATTTTACACCGAGCTTCATGTGTGGCTTTTAATTCTTATCCTATTCGTTTGTCAACTCTGCTGGCTCACTTGGAGTCGTCTTGTGCCTGGCTTCTGTCGGGCGTTTGTAATAGCCCCCCGCTTTCAGGCAGCCTCGGGTAGAAAACAGGGAGTTGTCTCACTCTCCTCTTGTTTTCCAAGGCAAGCCTCTTGATTTGTGGCTCTATTCACAAAAGAACCTTTTCATGGAGTGTTAGAATTTCTCCAGGAGACTATAATATTTCAGCAAATGCAGAGCAGCTTCTGTAGCCTGCATCTGTCAGCGAGACCGGAACCCAATCTCCTTCCCCTTCCAGTTCAACTCCTCAAAATACATATATTTTTTAAAGGAGGATATTAGTAAAAGGACTTTTTAAATTGGACGGCCTGCTTGGGGAGGCTTTGGGCTATGGTTCTCTTGGGTGTGGGGTGGGGGTTGGCTAAGCCTTACTCTCTTACAGTTAACAATTTTGGGGTAAAGTTTTAAAAGCTTGTTTTGCATTTAAAAGTATTACTGTCGGATTCTTTTTAAATCAACTGTAGTTGCTTTTAAAATTTTTTTTATGAGTTTTAACAAAAAATGAGCAACAAGCACCATATTTCATATAATCATTTTGAGTCTTTTACATTAAATCTTAGCCTATCTATTTATAAAACTTCATCCACTTCTCCAAAAACAAAGCTTCATCTTTTCCGCACAGTACTATACTTAGTCTGTCCATTTCTGCAAGGTCCATTAATTTGTATGTCAAGTCCTCCCTAGAGGGAATACGATCCAGTTTCCAATATTTAGCCGGTAGTATTCTGGGAGCTGTTACAATATATATCATCAAAATTGTCTCATTTGTTCATATCCTGTTGGCATTAAATTTAACAAATATATCTCTGGATTGTTTCTTGGATTTCTTTAATTCCAAAGTACAATTT
The DNA here is from genome assembly GCA_029233225.1 of Lepidodactylus listeri. Lineage (NCBI taxonomy): Eukaryota > Metazoa > Chordata > Lepidosauria > Squamata > Gekkonidae > Lepidodactylus > Lepidodactylus listeri. The sequence continues at coordinate 47,426,160 of JARCFY010000004.1, forward strand.
TTAGTTGGTAATTTTGTTTTTTTGAAGTTGATTTTGAGACCTGCTACTTCTCCATATGTTTGAATTGTTTCCAACAGTTGCTTCACGGATATTTTAGGTTTCTCCATAATGAACAAAAGATCATCTGCAAAGGCTCGTAGCATAAATTCATTCCCTTTTAATTTAAGACCATTTATGTGCTCATTCTCTCTCACTTGGTAATTCAATGTTTCTAATGCAAATATAAACAATAGTGGTAATAAAAGACACCCCTGTCATGTTCCCTTTTGTATCTGTATATTATGTGTTAAATCCCCATTTATTATGATCTGAGCAGATTGTGTTTTATAAATTGCCCTGACCATATTCCACATATCTAGTTTTTGTAACAGGAATTCCCAGGACAAATTATCAAATGCTTTTTCTGCATCTAAAAACATTAATACTGCTTGCTTCTCTGAATGGACCATAATAATCTAATACATTTATAAGTGTTGGTATATTATCCTTCATATATCTTTTAGGGAGAAAGCTTGTTTGATCTTTATGAATAACCTGAATTAGCACTTTCTTCTATCTGTCCACTAATATACTTGCAAAAATTTTATAATCCACATTTAAAAGAGAGATTGGTCTATAATTATTTATTAAACTGGCCTCTGATTCTGGTTTCGGTATTAGGGTTATAATTGCTTGATTCCAGGTATCCGGTAGAGTCCCTGTTTTACCTATTTTTCCCAGTAGCTCTTTATATGGGAAAATTATTTGATTCTCAAATGTTTGATACATTTCAATTGGTAAGCCATCTGGACCTGGGGATTTCTTTTTCTTTTGTTTCTTTATAGCTTCCACTATTTCACACATTGTGATTGGCTCGTTAAGAATGTGCTTCTGATCTTGTGAGAATTTACACTTGTTACTTTTCTGTAGGTATTCATAAATTTGAGAGGGATTTTCTGGCTCTTGCTTATATAAGTTTCCATAAGTTTTCTGCAATCTGTTTTAGCTCTTGAGTACTATATTTTTCTTCACCTTTATCATTTTTCAACACTAATATGGCACATTTTTCCCTTTCTTTCCTAAGTTTGTAAGCTAACTATCTTGTTGGTTTGTATTGCTTGGTATATTCCATATTTCTAGCTAATTCCTGAGATAGCATCAAGTTCATTTTATGTTGTAATAATTTTAACTTTATTATGCCATCTTCATATTTAATATTTGCTTTCATTTTCTCCTCTTCTATTTTAATTTGCTTGGTTAGCTACTCATATTTCTTTTTTCTTAGTTTCCTATTCCAGGCTTCTTGATTGATACATGGGTCCCTCATAATGCTTCAAATGCATCCCAAACTATGTTTATTGATATATCTGGTTGTACGTTCATTTTTTAAAAGTCCTGATTTTCCTCTTTAGTTTTTCTTATAAATTCTTGATCTTTCAAAAGTTTGGTTTTCATTATCCATCTCTTCTCTTTTGTATTTCTTTAAAGGAAAAGATTATTGGATTGTGGTCCACAAATGTGCTAGCCAAAATTTTAGCTTCTAAAAGACCATCTAACATTGGTATGGATAACCATGCCATATCAATTCTGGACCAGGAATGATGTCTTATTGAGTAATAGGTGTAATCTTTCTTTTTTATATTCCTGGTCCTCCATGCATCTAACAAGTTGTACTCTTCTGCTATTTCTGAGAAGCTTTCCGGTAATCTTGTTCCTTATTTTTTAATTTATTTATTTTTTTGGCTTTTCCTATCTAGTTCTGGGTCGAATACTGCATTAAAATCTCCTATAATACAAACGTTACTGAATTCTCTTAATAAAAGGACCTTTGCCAGTGCTTTGAAGAATACTTCTTGATTTTGGTTCGGTGATATTGATAATCAGTGACTCTATCCCTTGTCTTGTTATTGTAATAGCTACCATTCTCCCATCCTCTGAGGAGTAGAGAAACTGTGGATGCAGGTGATCTGTAGCAAATATTGCCACTCCCCTCTTCTTTATTACATCTGAAGCTGCAAATACCTTTCCTAATTTTTTAACTTCTAGATATTTACTGTCATCTTTTTTAATATGAGTCTCTTGTAAACATACTACATCTGATTGTAGTTTAATGATTTGATGGAAGATCCTTTCCCTCTTCTGTGGTCCATTTAATCCGTTCACATTTATAGAAAGAATTTTAATTTTTTTAGTGCGCTCCATTTTTGTTTTTGTCTTCTCCTGTCCTACTTCTGTGTCGGAATCTAGTCAGCATCTGAGATGGTGTCCTGTCCGGTCCTCTTCTTCCCCTCCTTGTATCTGGCTTTTGGTTTTTTCCTGTGGCTTGTCCTTCCTCTCCTTCCTCTTTCTGCCAGCCTAAGTCCTCTCCATATTTCTCCAAAAAAATATCCAGTTCGAATACCGAATCTATTCTTTGCCTTCTTCCTGTAAATTCAAATAAAAGTCCTTCATGTATGACCCATTTATACGGGATTCCCTTTGCTCTCAAAAGATCAGTCAGGACTTGATAATTCATTCTTCTTTCCCTGATTCTCCAAGGAACTTCCTTCAAGAATCTTACCTCCTCACCATGTATAGTAACTTTATTTTCATTTGTAGCTCTTAGAATTTTCTCTTTTGTTTCTTTCTTGTGAAATTTTATATGGACCTCATGCGGTACATTATATTTCCTAGCGTAAGCTGAATTTCTTCTGTAAATTGATTCAATTTCCATTGCCATCTTTTCTTTTGTTCCTAGTGCTGATTGCTCTGCTAGATTTTCCATCACTACTTCTTTTAAACTATTTCCATATTTTCTGGTATGCTTCGACACCTAAGTATCAGAGCTGCCCTATCTATCTCCAAACTAATCAACTTTTCTTCTATTCTGTCATTTTTTGTCTTCAATTCTTGTACAGCAGATTCCAAATCCTGTACTCTCTTATTTGTTTTAACATTACCTACTGCAATTTTTTTGTCCTCTGTCTCAGATTAATTTGAGTTATTTCCTACATTTTTAAATGAATGGGCTCCATTTCTTTTTAAATTGTGTTTTCAACTGTAGCCTTAACTGCAGATGTTACGCTTTCTTCAATCAGTGTTTTTAAGTCTTTTATAGTTAATTGTGAAATAGTCATTGTGGTTGTTTTTAGTTGGCTCATACTTTTAAGTTGCCCTGGTGAGGGCAGAAAGGATTTTCTTATGCTGCCACTACCACCAGAAGCCATCTATTATGATTCTTTCACTTTATAGGACTTATCTTATAATAGTTGATGTTTACTCTATTTATTATAAATCCAACTCTGTTCTTAATCTCTCTTCCAACACAAATTAGTTTTTGCAGCTTAACTTTATGTTTATTCCTTTGGTTTTCCTTTGTTTCCTTTGTTTTCCACCTCTTATAATCTGTTACTATTTTTTCCACCTGCTTTTCCACCTCTATATTATATTACTATATAATACTATCATTATTATTTTTACTGTTGCTCTATTCTTTATTATGCTCTCCTTTTTACTGAAACATCTTAATAGTTACACTTTAAGTCTTCGTTATTATGCTTCCTTCTCTGTCTGACTCTGTCTGACTCTCCTCTCCTCCTCTTCTCCCAAATACTACTGTAATCACTCCTCCACACTGCAATTTCCATGTTTCAGACACCACTGTCTCGGTTTACTTTTTCATGTCACCTTCTTTCCGCAATGCCTAAATGTCTTCTTGCCCTCCTACTGGCACGGCTTCACTACATCAGTTTTGACGTCCTCCTGGCATGTCTCCTTGCCTTCTCACTGGAATGTCTTCCTGTCCTCGGGTCTTTCCTCTGTCTTGTTGCAAGCTTAATATGTCACCACATTCCTGATCTCTTCCTTCACTCTTCAGATTTCTCCCTTGCTGAATCATGCTGTCCACTGAGGTGAAATTCTTAAAGGTACAGCAACAATTCTCTGAACAGCAGGCAAAATAGTGGGGGGTGAGAATTTTTTACTGCAGCATCCTTATTCTGCCTGTAAGTAATTCCCCCACTTATTTCCTATCATCCCCCCCTTGTCCTCAAAGATTACCGGCCACTTTACCAGGGATTGAATCTCTCCCACCCCCTTCCAAACCAGGGTATTAATCTCCAACAAGCTACTGCTCCTCCTCCCTCCCTTACAGATTATTGAGAGAAACTAAACGGACTTGCTTTAAAGGTTTAAAGCTTATACTTAGCTTTCAACTGTAGCTTTTCTTGTTTTGGACAAATTGGGTCCTGGCGACTCTTTCGGCTCAAACTGAGTCCTTCTTGTTCCCAGCAAGATTGTGTCTTGTCGGGGAGCCTTTCAAATTTCCATCTCAGAATGCTGAACTCAAAGGGGGGGGGGTGCCTTCCCCCCCAAGAGTGCACCAAGCTCCCTACCATATCTCTCTTCAAGAGAAATATGAGGCGTTGTTTGTTGCCTGGAAATTTGAAGGTCATAGCAAGCATGTGTGAGGAGTTCTCTGCTCTCGGAGAACCTGGAGTTACTTGTTGGGGTAAGGTGAGGATTTTTGCTCAATGTTTTTAATTTTGTGATTCAACTTTTGTTATTGGTTGTTTAAATCATTTAATTTCCTAGTTGGTTTTTAAATATATTTCTTGAGACTGTACTGGTGTTTCGTTTGTGTGTTTTGGTTAGCTGTTATCAGCTGCTGTTTGTGGGTTCACTGTTGTGCGTTTGTTGTCCCTGAGAGTGCTCTGATGTTGTTCTGTTGTGGTTTTTCCATTGTGATTTGTGAAGGTCTTGTTTTTAAAAGTTCTGCTTTATTTGGTTGCTTGGGAGGGTCCTGGTGGTGGGTGTGCAAGTGTTGTTGCCAGTATCCTCAGCCCTGAACCCGGGGTGGTCTTTCCGAAGATAGACACCCCAAAACACCTCCACAAGCAGTGCCCTATGAGGCCAAGCTTGGCTTAAAACAATGGCTTTTGCTGGGAGGCCAGGAGAACCACACCTTGGCTGAGAGAACTCAGGCCAAAGAGAAGATTCTCCAGGCTGGCTGCACTGCCAAGCATCCTCTGTGCAAGCAATAAATAAGCAGGTGGTGGTAGTAAATAAGCATTTATATATTATTTATATACCATATATATATATAGCACTGGTTACCAAAGTGGGCAATACCACCCCCTGGGGGGTCCTGGAACAATTTAGGTGGGTGGTAGGAGCCTTGGGTGCAATTGGGGGGGGTTGAATTTTAAAAAGGGGGCGATGGAAGCATAAAGCAAGAAGAGTCCAGAACCTATCAAAAGCAGCCCTTTCCCCCTGCCTTCTCCTGGTTTTCCCTGGGATCAGGGAGGGAGGTGGAGGTGGAGAGGGGTCCTCACCGCCAATCACAGCCATGCATTTGCAAATGTGTGCACTCTTATAATGCTGGTGTTGCTGCTGGGCTCTTGTGCGGTGGCTGCTGCTGGCTTCACGCCTTCAGCAGCTGCTGCTCTGTCCCTGCTTTGGCCTGCCTGGCTGCATGGATTATGGTGGACTCTACCTGGACTGAAGAAGACATCTAAAAGGTAAGATTTGGGGAAAATGCATATATTTTTTTTAAAGGAGGATATTAGTAAAAGGACTTTTTAATTTGGGCGGCCTGCTTGGGTTGGTTTTGGGTTATGGTTCTGTTGGGTGTGAGGTGGGTAATTTCTTGTACCAGAGGTTTACCGTTAGATTGCTATTGGATTTCCATGAGGAAGCTATCGAGGTTTTGGCTGCAAATAGTAACATGGCAGTTCTTTTCCTTTGTGTGATATTAATAGCCTCTTCAGCTCTAAGGTTCAGAAGTAGCGCTTCCGGTGATTTGTCTATAGTGTGTTCTGCTATATTCCTTATTTCCTATATTATTTTATCCCAGAAAGATGATACCACAGGGCGTTCAAACCAGCAATGTATGTAGTTGTCTATCTCTTTGCATGCCCTCCAACAGAGGGGGTTTGAGTTTTTTGTGATATCTGTTGATGAGTCTTATACCATTTAGACAGTATTCTGATGTTTTGCCATTTTTGTGTCCTTATGGGGGAGTTGTTTACATATGTTCTCCAAATGTCTAGCCATTTATCTTGTGTGAGATCTGTTTTGCAAATTTCTTTCCAGTATTTCTGATATTGTAGTGTAGTGTTTTCTTGTAAGAACATTAGGATTGTATATATTTTGGACATAACCCCTTTTCTGCTTTCATCTGCATTCCTTATTAGAATTTCAAATGGAGTTGCTGCTTTTTGTAAGATCTCTGAGTTTTATTTTTGAGCAAAGATGATTGATCTGAAAGTATTGGTACCATGGTATACTTAAATTGAATTTGAGTTCTATTGTGTTTTTGTCCATTATTTCTTTGTGTCCTGTCAAGTCTTCTAATTTAGTGATGCCTGCTTCTTTCCATTTTATATAATCTTGGGTACTTTGCCCAGGAGAGTATCAGTTTTGGCCATAAAATGAAGAGAATCTTGATATTGTAGGTGTAAGTGTTTTCCTGAGCTTCTCCCATATTGTTAGTGAAGAGTTTAGAAGTTTATTGTATTTTGTTCCTTTAAGTCTGCTGTTGGTGTGTTGCCAAATAATATCTCTAATGATGTATGGTTTTGCATTTTCCGATATTATATCTATCCAGTCCAGAAGGTTTGTATAGATTAAGGAGTTTCATGCCACCCATTTTGCCTGTTCTGTATAAAACTCGTGCTCCTATTCTGTGCTTTTTTTGTGCCCATAGAAAGTTATTTAATATAGTTTGCTGTTCTTTTAAATTTGAGGCAGGTGTTTCCAATGGTATGGTTCTGAAAAGAAATATAAATTTGGAGAGAATAAAGGATTGTATCTATCCAGGATGGATTGGTTTTTTCCTAGTTTTGTAATTGGATTCTATTTTCCTTAATTATTCTCAAGTGGTTATGTTCTAATAAGTCATTCATGTTCACTGGAATATGGATTCCAAGATACGTTAGTGTTGTTTCAGATCATTCGTATTGGGTTGTCTCTAGAATTTTTTCTCCTGTTTTTTGTGTTATATTGATTGGCAATATTTTGGATTTTGTTTGGTTTATTTTTAGGCCAGATACTTCACTGTAATCATTTAGTACCTTTTGGAGCGAGATCAGAGATTTATTTGGATTAGTTAAAAATAATATCATGTCATCAGCAAATAATGTAAGTTTATAATTTTTCTTCCCTATTTGAATTCCATCGATTTCTTCTTTGTTCCTAATCATGTTGGCTAAGGGTTCAATTGCAAATAATAAGGGTGAAAGAGGGCATCCCTGTCTTGTGCCTTTTCCAAGATTAAATGGTTCTGACAGAATGTTATTTATTTTTAGACATGATGTTGGAGTTCTATAAATGGCATTGGTTACATTTAAAATTTTTTGTCCAAAGCCCATTTTTTATAATAGCTCCTTTAGATAAGAAATTTCTATAGTGTCAAAAGCTTTCTCTATGTCTAGAGAAAGCAAGATCATTTCTTTTCTATTTTTCTTAGCGATGTCTATTATATTTAGGACCTTATGTGTGTTGTCTGTTAGGTCTCTATTGGGCATGAATCCTACTTGATCTTGTGAGATATATTCTGTTATAAATTTGTTTAGTCCCTTGGGTATAGTTGAAGTGAATATTTTTGTGTCAGCATTCAGAAGTGAAATTGGTCTGTATGATGAAGGTAGAGTAGTGTCTCTTTGAGGTTCAGGTATGACTACCACTGTGGCTTCTGACCAAGATGGCAGAAGCTGTCCCAAATGTAGTATGTGGTTGCATGCCATTGCTAATGGTTCAGCTAGTATGTGAACAAAGGTTTTGTAAAATTCATTTGTGTAACCGTCTGGGCATGGTGATTTGTTTGTAATTGTTTGATAGAATCTATGATCTCTCGTTTCAAGATGGGTTTTTCCATTATTTCTTTGTAGTGAGTAAAGTAAAGGCAGATAAATCAGTAAAAGAATAAATCCTAATACATCTGTCTGCACAGTCCTAGCCTTCCCAAGGTACCTGTTCAGTCTAACTCACCCCTTTTTGGATGAGGGATTCCTCTGTCTGAAGCAGCTTCCACCAGCCCTGCTCCCTGAGAGAGAACTCTCTCCCACTTTAAGCAAGGCCTTTTGTCTCCTCTTCCCAGGCACCACCTTCTGGTCTAGGGTTAACAAGTCTTACCTTTAAAAAAAACTGGGGGAGACCTGGTCCCTCCCTGGGAGTCCAGCGTGTGTGCAAAGTGCGCACATGCCCCGATGACATCACCCAGAAGTGGGTCCCCAATCCGCCGGTCCAGATCCAGCCGGCGGGGGTAACCTCACCCCCAAAATGGCCCAATCAGGCCAATGGGCCCAGCGTGATGATGTCACCCAGAAGTGCTGGGCACATTGCCAGAGTAACGCTATAGCAATCGCCCTGAAAACTCCATGGTACCATAGAGTTTTAGGGCGATTACCAGAGCGTTGCCCCGGCAATGTGCCCAGCACTTCTGGGTGACATCATCACGCTGGGCCCATTGGCCTGATTGGGCCATTTTAGGGGTGAGGTTACCCCCGCAGGCTGGATCCGGACTGGTGGATTGGGGACCCATTTAGCAAGGGACTTCCCTCCCCTGGGGAGACTTGGCAGCCCTATTCTGGTCCCCTGTTGGTGTAATTTTCCCTCCAAAATCTCCTGTTATCCAATCACAGGATCCAGAGGGAACCTGTGAAATGTAGGCCCTGATGACTACTCCAGTACAGGCTTCCCTGGAGCCACTAGGCCACCCCAGAACCTGTAGGCTGCACCACTATAAGTCCATGATCATGACAGTGGGTCACAACAATAAATACCAATACAGCCTTAAAACAATTCAGTCAATAAATACCAAACATCAAATTAATGCAATAAAACCAGTTAAATAGTTACAGTGGGCAGTGCGGCAAATTTCAATTTTCAGTTCCCACAGCTGGGAATGAATGGGCCAAAGCCAAGTCATAAAGGTCTCATTAATAACAGCCTACTGCAGCAGCAACAGGGAGGCCAGATGGTAGATGTCCGCGGCCTCAGCCAAAGGCCTGGTGGAACAGCTCCGCTTTGGAGGCCCTTTAATAGGTCCCGCAGGGCCCTGATCTCAGTCAGGGGCATTTAAGTTGAGGAGAATCATTAGTTTCCCCTTTTAGGGAAAATGAATCCTTGAAGTCAGAATTTAAGGAGCAGTAGTGTAAACAGGGCTGCAGTGGTTCAGCTAAGATGCTGAACTGCAGACTGGAAGGTCGGTAGTTCAGCAGTTCGAGACCCAAGTGCCACATGACGGAGTGAGCTCCTGTCTCTGGTCTCAGCTCTTGCCAACCTAGCAGTTCAAAAGCAAGAAAGTGCAGGTAGCGTTCTGTGCACCTTGGCATCTAGTCATGCTGGCCACATGACCATGGAAACATCTTCGAACAGCGCTGGCTCTTCAGCTTTGAAACGGAGATGTGCCCCAGAGGGCACTGAGGTCAAGCTCAAAACACCAGTCCACAACTCTCCCTGGTCCGAAAGACGCTCAGCTGGCCAGCACTAGGATCAGGGCTTTCTCGGTGGTGGCCCCATACTGGTGGAACGAGCTCCGAGATGACATCAGGGCCCTGTGGGACCTATTACAGTTCCACAGGGCCTGCACGATGGAGCTCTTCCACCAGGCTTTTGATTAGGAGCCACCACCGGGGGGACTAAGGACATAATTGCCCTCGAACCTGTTGGCTGAGCCTCTGCCACCGCTTTCCCCGTGTGACTCTGTTTGCCGCCTGTATTTTGTCTTATTTTTAAAATTGTAAACCATTGTTTTATGGTATTTTAATTTGTTGGTGGCCATCTTGAGCCAGCTTGCCTGGAAAGGTGGGATATAAATGCAAATAAATAAATAAATAAATAAATAAATGGATTATCTTAACCCTTTCCCTCCCAGATCCTCCTGCATGCAGAGTTACAGTATCCAGCAGAAGACTTGGTAGAATGCCTGCGGAGATCCCCTCATGGCATAGAGAGCTCAGCACATATGAGACAGTCTGGATTGTACAGGATTTATGATTATATTTTTATATTATCAACTCGGGCTGAGCTGAATGTCAAATGGGAATTTCTGCCCCATACTATACAAAAAATGTATTTTTCATGATGCTTTTGGTGGTAATCACGTCAATACTGTTTGTGTGGAGCTACTGTATTTCTACCGCCCTGCCCTGCCCTTCCCATCTCATCCATTTCTTTGTTAATGCTCTGAAAGTACTCTTAATGTATCTGGGAACTTGGCAGCCATTTGGTACATGAAGGGCTGTGTCTTTTTGTAAATGGAATAAAACACATTGTTTATCATCGTTTTCATTGTGTGGGAGGCCATATCCATTACTTCTTCATTTCGAAGCCGGAGAGCCAGTTTGGTGTAGTGGTTAAGTGCGCAGACTCTAATCTGGGAGAACCGGGTTTGATTCCCCACTCCTCCACTTGCACCTGGCTGGATGACCTTGGGCAAGCCATAGCTCTGTACCAGCTGTTCTCTCAAGGACAGCTCTTGAAAGAGCTCTCTCAGCCCCATCTACCTCACAGGGTGCCTGTTGTGGGGAGGGGAAAGGAAAGGAGTTTGTAAGCTGCTCTGAGACTCCAAATTGTTTAAATGGCACCTTTGTTCTTTCTTGAATTTCCCTCTTCACACTTCCATGCGTTACATTCCTCCCCCCCACTTAGAAATGCCCCGGGTTGAATGTGAGGATTCAAAAAACATACTGGGTTTTCGAAGCTATAGCCAAATGAAAAAGAGTGTTTTCCTGTATGCAAAAAAAGGCAATATTTTAAAATGCAGTTAAAAGACAAAATGGAAAAAAAACACACAAACCAGAAACACTGAAAATCAGATGGAGCCACACTTAGCTAGCTTGCTTTTTGTGAAAAATAAATGTATTAAAATGGGGAAGAAATTCGGGGAGGAAATTAACAGTGGCTCTTCACCTGAAGAACACAAAATCTTATACCCAGAACAAAACTTCGTTGTTCTTAAAGGTGTCACTGGACTCAATGTTTGTTCGGTTACTTCAAAGCAACATGGCTACCCACCCGGATCTGAGCAGACCTATTGTTACCTGTTTTGGGAAATAAAGAGAAACACAATGGAAGAAAAAAAGCTATTCTGTATCCTCGTATGGTCCTGTAATGTTGGCAGTTAATAGGATTATACTGGACATGCTGCTAGTTTGACCCTACTGTTATACTGGCACAGGTCCCTGGTTTCAGATCTTCAGGATCCGGTGGTATGCAGGGATCAAGTCTAGCATGTAAAATCCTCCAGTTGGGGTCATTTTGTAGAAAAAGAGGTGCAGAAGCTCATTAGCATAACTCATTAGTGTAACTTATTTGCATAGGCCACACCCCCTAACATCACCAAAAGTGTGTCAGAAGGCAAGACCCACTGCTCAGGCTCCACCCTAAAAATATCCAGGTATTTCCAAATTCAGAGCTAGTGAGCCTACCTGGAGAAAAACTGCCTCAAAAGCACAAGGAAAATATGCACAGAGGGATGATGCAGACTACAGCAAGAACAAGCAGCAGATCCCCCCCCAAGTGTTGCCATAAGTGAGGGCTGCTGGAAGCGGGGTGCCCTATAGCCAGGAGGCTACTAATGAAGGGGCGGGGCTGCTGCCCAAGCCCAGCACTCACGTCTCAGAGCCAGAGACCTGGGTGCACTGGAGCTGAACTGGCAGCATGGAAAATTATTGCCATGTGCCAGCACGCACCATAGAGGGAACTGGGCTCTGAAGTGAGCCTGTGATGCTCTAGCCCTGAACTTGTTACTCCCAGAACACCGTTCCTGCTCTTTCCCCCTCAAAATAACCCCTGGTCCAGCCTATATAAATTGAGTAGAAGACTGCCCTATTAATTCCATTCTCTCAAGTATAAGAAGAGCCAGCTCCATAATCTGGACCTTTACAACCCTTGATTGGCTTTCGCAGACTTCAACAAAGTGAAGGCAAGCTTTAGGGAGATGTTGCATTTCCCCCAATCAATGTCTCATATATGAAGGTCTAGAACAGTGGTTCTCAACCTTTCTAATGCCGCGACCCTTTAATACAGTTCCTCATGTTGTGGTGACCCCCAAGCATAAAATTCTGCCAACACACACAACAATGAAGCTACTTTTTCAGATGTTTTCTCTTGCATGGCAATTAGCACCAAACAACTTTAATACAGACTTTAGACACACATATATTTGCAAGCTATTCCCAACAAGACACAACAAACAGGCTTCAGACTTACTTTTCTTCAACAGAAGATGCCATGAGAAAATGAAGGTAGGTGGGGGGGGGGGAGAGGCTGTTGCAGGTAGGGGGGAGAGAGAGAGAAAGGGGGGAGGGGGGAAGGAAGGTAGGTGGGGGACGGCTTTTGCCGCTTTTCCTGGGCTCTGCGCCTCAGCACGGAGTCCAGGGAAGGTGGGGGGAGGCTTTTGCCGCCTTCCCTGGACTCTCCTGCTACCCCCAGTGGCTGTCATTCCACTCTCGTGGTCTCTCATTCTAGTCACAGAACACTCCTGCTACCCCCAGTGGCTGTCATTCCACTCTGGGGCCTGTCATTCCAGTCCCAGAATACTCCAGCTACCCCCAGGGGCTGTCATTCCACTCCATGGTCTCTCATTCCAGTCCCAGAACTCTCCTGCTACCCCCAGTGGCTGTCATTCCACTCTTGGTCCTGTCATTCCAGTCCCAGAAGGCTTCTGCTACCCCCTGGGGCTATAATTCGAAGCTGGGGCCTGTCAGTCCCAGAGTAGTCTATATGGGCCCAGAGACCCTAATGGAAAATCCATTCCACATTTTCTTTGCAACTCTACTTCTACTGTAATGTATTACAGTGGAGCCCATGCAAATCAATTGGCATTCCTGGCTCCCATTATTTCCACTGGGCCTTCAAGTGTTTCCCATTGTTTCCAATGGGCAATCATGTCCTTCCTTTTAGTACATCCTTTTGTTTTCAGTGGGTAATCCTGTCCTGCCTTTTAGTACATCTCTTTCTGGCATGAGCAGTCAGAAACAGAAAAAAAATGATTTCTTTCTTTTTAAAAATAAAAGCTAAGAAGTAACAAAGAACAGAAAAGCTGGAGAAATTAAAAAAGGACTGGGGGTGGGGGAGTAGAGAGGAGAGCTGGGATGGAATCAAACTTTGCTGTTGGAGCAGGAGGGGGAAATGGAAGCCACATTTTTGCTTCAACTTTTTGCACACTGAAAATAGTAAGAAGCCTGGTTAAAGATATATGTTTTTAATCCAGTTTTTTCTACTCCTCTTTTTCTCTCTGTCCATACACACACACACACTCTCTCTCTCTCTCTCTCTCTCTCTCTCTCCACCTTTCTTTCTACTTTGGTGTTCAAAATAAAAGGGAGGGGGGGCGGCCACCAGAGGAGGGATCTCACCCTGTTCCCCAAGTAGGGCTGCCAAGTCCCCCTGTAGAGCGGGGGAAACACCGATTTTTAAAGCTTTCCCCCGCTTTTCCAAAATTGGCCACCGGGGGGACAAAATGGCTGCCAGCAGGGGAACCTCGGAGCCTGCCCTGCTGGCCTCTTGAACTTCTTAAAAGGGAAATTTCCCCTTTAAGAGCTGATCGAGCAAGACAGCCCCGCCCAGAGATTAAGGAGGGACTGTGCAAGGTTGCTGCTGGAGTAAGTTGCTTCCGTGCAAGGTTGCTGCTGGAGTAAGCTGCTTAAGGTGCTGGGGTCTGCGAGCTCTTTTCCTTCTCTGTCTCTCCCCCTCCCCCTCTTTCTTTTTGCTGTCTGTCTGTCCACTGTGGTTTTGTCAAAGGAATAAACTGTCACTTCCAAAGAGGTAAACATCACAAGGAGAGGTTGCCTGTAGAAGGTCTGGGAGTGGGATTGTTTAAAATGTCTTGTTGTGGCTGTTTGGGTCCCCCCAATCCTCATTTCCCTTCTGCAAATAAAAGTTGGGATTCCTCATTTTTATGCCAATTTTCTGTTTCTTTCAACCATGTCCCCCCCCCCCCCTCCGGCAGTAAAAATCTGCATTTTTAAAAGCATTTGTACATCAAGTAACCGGTATTTTAAGTTAGGGATGGATCCAACTAGCTTTTCTGCTGGCGAAAAGGGGAGGACAAAGGTCCTCTTTAGCCACCAAAAAGCCTATGCTGGGGGGGGGGAGAAGTTATGGGACTTACATGGACAACAGCTGGGTGAAACAAGGGCCAGAAATAAAGCCTGGGAATTGGGCAAGAGTAAGTGAAAAAGCTGTCTGTCTGTCTGTCTGTCTCTCTCTCTCTCTGTCCCCATCCAGCAGAGGTCTATCAGTGGCTATTATAGCCACAAGGTCTAAATGGAGCCCTTTGTCTGGGGCAGTGATGCTCTGCATTCTTGGTGCTTGGGGGGCAACAGTGGGAGGGCTTCTGGAGTTCTGGCCCCGCTGCTGGAACTCCTGAGGGCACCTGGTATTTTTGGCCACTGTTGTGACACAGAGTGTTGTACTGGATGGGCCGATCCACTGTGGCTTCTTTCCTGTTCTTATGATATGAAAATCATATTTAGCACTTGTGTAGCACTTAGGGCTTCATATTCTGCCGAGATGAGGAAGGATTCAGTAGGGCCGTTGCTCAGTGATAGAGCATCTGCTTGACATGCAGGAGGTATCAGCCTCTTCAGCTAAAAAAGGATCAGGTAATAGGTGACATTAAAGATCTCAGCTTGAGACCCTGGAGAGCCACTACCAGTCTGAGTAGTCAATACTGACCTTGATGGACCAATGGCCTGATTCAGTATTAGGAAACTTCATGAGTTCATGTGTCAGCATGTGGAAGCAACATCACAGGATGTGACATCACAAAATGATGTCACTTCCTTTCTCCTGGCTCCACCCCCAAAGTCCCCAGATATTTCCCAAGTTGGACTTGGCAGCCCTATCCCCAAGGATTTCTACATTTACAACACAAAAGCTTACCAGAAGACGCAGAAGTTGTGCAACCTGGAGGAGCAAAACTTTCAGATAGAGGACTCTGAAACCCTGCTCCCCACACACACACACTCTGTAGGAAAGCTACGGTGCTCTGCTCGGACTTCTGGGTGAGCGGAGCAGGGCTTTTGGTGAGGGAGGGGTGGGAAGGGGAGGGGTTCGGATGCCAGCCGGCGACCCCAGTGAAATGGTTGTTCGACCCCAAATGGGGTCCCGAGCCCAAGGTTGAGAACCGCTGGTCTAGAAGGAGGCTGGTAAATAGGAACTAGCAGGGCTATTTTTGGGCAAGAACACACAGGAACGGAGTTCTGGCTGGGTTCCGAGTTGGCCACACCTACAGCCTCCCTCCTGGGTTCCCCAGGTGCCTTGCAAGCTGCAGGACACTTGGGGAAGCCAATCCAGAAACTGCCTTCCCTCCTTCAAGTTCCCCATGTGTCCCGCAAACCTTGGGGCACCTGGGGAAGCTGATCCTGGGAGGGAGCTGTGCTGTCAGGGGTGTGGCCTAATGTGCTCATGAGTTTCTGCTGCTGGGCATGACCTATTATGCTAATGAGTTCTTGCTTGGCTTTTTCTTTTAAAAAAGCCCTGGGACCTAGAGATAGGAACTAGACCATTCGCTCCACTGTCTTACCAAACCCACATTGGAACAGAGGCTGAGGACAGACTGGCAAAATGATGCGTATGGGAAGCAGGACAAAAAGACCCAGGCCGAGTTGTCACAGGGCTTTCCATCCGCACTGCATAGACTGATGCAGGACCATACCGGGGGGGGAGGATGAATGGAGCATTCGCACTGTGGGGCGACCCCTGGCAACACCGCTGTAGTGGTGTGCAGCTTTGGTCTGTTTTGCCGACCTGTGCGTAGGTGCATGGGCACAGCAGCCAGATCAGTGGGTTCTCATTACTGGAGCTGTCTGATGTGTGGCTTATTTACGTCCACACTGCCAGGAAGCGGGATAAACATGCACCCAGACAGCTTGACACCGGTTTCACCGGGATGAAAGCACTTCAAGCGGGATGAAAGCACTTCAAGACAGGGTGAGTGCAGCATGGCAATGCCAGGCAGCTGTGGCTGTGTGAATGGGCTCTTTTAATCCGCTTGCAAAGTGGGCCTATATCAGGCCAAACTGCCAGTCTGAACTCGGCCAGAAATTCCCCTCTGTGTTGCATGCCACTTTCAATTTGATTGATTGTCGGATTTTATGGCAGTATCCAGACTTGCTTGCCTACTTTCACTTCATTTGATCTCTTGTTTTTATGGTACTGTCTGCATGGATTTATGCAAATAAATAAAAGAACTGCAGCTATTGCAAAAACTAGTAACAAAGGACAAAATAGCTTTAATGCACTAACAGTAATACAAATTAGAGTAGTACAGTTCAATATTAATACACAATGCAATAAATATAGGGATCCAACACAATTTCAATTCTTAATAAACATCTGGTAATAGTTTCCATTTCAAAAATTCTTCATCAGAAGAGGACCATCTGGCAAGCTGTATGTGTATACTGTATAAACTCTTTCCTATGGATCAGGCCATTCCAATAAATTCACAAATTCAACATTGAGCAAACATCATTTTTCAAGAATTTCTTACTGACCTCGCGGTCTGTGTATTCATAGCAGTTTTATGGCCATTCTGGGGTGACCCTGCAGTCAGTACAGCCTTGGCCCGGGGTATTTGAATTTGGTTTTGGGCTGCATCTTTTTTTTCCTGTTCCAGTGTGGGTTTGGTAAAATAACGGAGCTAATGTGACAAGAAATTTAGAGTCCAGTGGCCCCATAAGACCAACAAAGGTTTATTCAAGGTGTGAGCTTTCATGTGCAAGGCACACTTTATCAAATGCATTAATGAACAGTAAATTAACATGCAACATGATTGATGATCAAGATATGCAAACTGACACTAAATAACAAGTTAAGGTTATAAGGTCAACAGTTGTAAAGCAATCAATATGGCAAAGTAGCAGATAAATGTCTAAAGGTGTCTATTCTACTTGAGGGAAATGACTGGGAATCTTCATTCTCTCCTCTCAGGCAGGGAGGGCACTTCTCAGGCAGGCTACCATCCCCTCCAAAAAAATGTTGCTGACATATTGGTTGCATGTTAATTTGCTGTTCATTCTCTGGCTGTAAGTTTGAACCTCACCTGCCACTCTAAGTGTATTTGATAAAGTGTGTGTGCACATAAAAGCTCATACATTGAATAAACCTTTGTTGGTCTTAAAGGTGCCATTGGACTCTAAATTTGTTCTACTGCTTCAGACCTACACAGCTGACCATTCAGGGGGGCGGAGAAGCTTAGATATACTTTTTAGTATTTCCGATTTGAGTGGCAAGGGTGGCAAGTTATGGATCATCTGGCAGACTGGCAGCTATTTTGGGGTTATCTGTGAGGGGCGACTCTCTTGCCTTTTTTTGTTTAGCTGAAGCAAGTAGCACTTTGATCAATTTAGAACTGGGCTAAGAAGGGTTATATTTGATTTTCAGAGAGCCAGTTTGGTGTAGTGGTTAAGAGCATGGACTCTGATTTGAGAGAACTGGGTTTGATTTCCTACACTTCCACATGCAGCTGCTGGTGTGACCTTGAGTCAGTCACAAGTTCCCTCATAGCTGTTCTCTTGGGAACAGTCCTCAAAAGAGCGCTCTCATCCCCACCTCCCTCACAGGATGTCTGTTGTGGGGAGGGGCATTCTCTATTTTGTATCCACATATTTCCAATTCTAATTCTGTGTCTTTTGTGATTTTTCATTTTCTTGCTTGTAAAATCTTCCCTTATGCTGTCCTAACCTGTTATTTTCCTATTCCTGAATTATGCTGTTCATACTGGTGCATCTATTCTCTATATTTAGTATGATCCATCCCAGCTTTCATGTTTTCTTGTTGGGTTTGATCCAGACTGTATTTTTCAATGGCAAAAATGGAACTTTCCTCCCCCCCATGTTGCAGCCCACTGATCTTCACAAAACGGAAGACAGACAACCCTGAAGAATAACATGGGGAGTGTCTGCAGTGGGAATGGGGAATAGGTACAAATGGTGGAAACTGCCAGTTTAGTTTGGATCCAACCCATTATCTTTTACTTTTCCAATTTGCCTACCCTCTTTTATCTGCTAGTTACAACTTTATAATTTGGGCTTCTGACTTTAACACTAATCTAATGCTCTTTGTTCTTACTATCAATTCATGGATGCTTCTTTTCCCTCTCACATTAATATTCTCACTTCTTTTACTGTAATGCACCCATGTTGGCCTTCTTTAATCTCATGCCTTACAACATGGACTATGCAGCCAGGTAGGATTGCCAGGTCTGGGTTGGAAAATATGGACTATGCAGCCAGTTAGGGTTGCCAGGTCTGGAGACTTTGGGGGTGGATCCAGGAGAGGGCAGGGTTTGGGGAGGGGAGGGGCCTCAGCATGGTACAATGCCACACAGTCCACCCTTCAAAGCAGCAATTTTCTCCAGGGTAGCAGATCTCTGTCAGCTGGAGTTCAGTTGTAAAAGTGGGTGATCCCCAGGCCCCACCTGGAGGCTGGCAACCCTACTGTCTGTTGTCATAGAAAATGCAAAGAGGCTCTAGAACTACAGCTGCCCAGCAGTGCCATCTGGGCTACGATCTCCATTGCAGCTCAGGAGTCATCTGACTAGGCCTCAGCAAATGACACCTTGGACCAATCAGGATGCCGTGGGGTCTATAAAACTCTGGCTTGCAGGTTGCTTCTTTAGTCTAGACAATACACTTTGTCAGCTGTGAGTAGACCTAACCCATGCTTAAGTTTATGCCTCCTGTCCCTAACTAGTGCTTCCCTAGAAATCAGACTTTGCCTCCTTTTGCCCTGACCTCCTGCCTCTGACCCTCAAATCCTCATCTGACTTCTTAGGAAACCTACCCACTGCCTGCTTTGGACTTGTCTCTGGTCCCTTACATCCCGAGACTGAGGTCTGGTACCCTGACACTCATCCTCTCCAAAAAGCCTTTTTTTCTACTCTTGATGCAGTTCTATGTCTGGCTAATACCTCTTTTTCTCTGTGTCTGCCTAGGCCTTTGATCAATTCATTATTGACAAAATGTATTCCATTCATGCTTCATTTTCTTCCTCCCCTCCCCCTGCATCATTAGTACCATTTCCCCTAACATCCTAGAACAAACTGTCTTGTCTCATCTTCTCTTTGTTTGCTTTCTTGATCCTGTTCCCTCTTTTCTGAAATCTATAATTCCTACTATGTTATCTTATTT
Source organism: Lepidodactylus listeri (assembly GCA_029233225.1). Classification (NCBI taxonomy): domain Eukaryota; kingdom Metazoa; phylum Chordata; class Lepidosauria; order Squamata; family Gekkonidae; genus Lepidodactylus; species Lepidodactylus listeri. The sequence continues at coordinate 47,445,263 of JARCFY010000004.1, forward strand.
TCTTTGTTGTTTCCTTTTTCTCTGGTTCTTCTTCCATCATAAAGCCTGATCTTGTGCCTCTGGTGTTTAAGAATCCTTCTCTTTCCTCTTGCCAGATATTTCTCTTTGCTCCTTTTCACCTCTGAAGTTCTTAGACATGCCTTTCTCTTTCTCAAATTTAATTTTTCTCCAACAGTTTGATCACTAATCCCTGCTAGTGCAACTTTGGATATCATCGTGTAACTTCAGATGGCAATGCTTTCACAATTTTTACAAATACTACCATTCAGCACAGAGAAGCCAAGCTATTGCTGTCTGCTTCGTGATGGGAGCAAGTTGTGGGATGATGGGAAGAAAGGTATCGCTGTTGTTACTAAAGCTGTTGTGCTGAGGCCATCTTAACTGTTAGAAATGAAATAAAGGGTTTTTTTTTTTTAAATCACATGAGCCATTGTTTATTGTAGAAAAGATTCCTGGATGCTAAGTTCTTCTAATGAAAGATCATGAGTGGTTTCTTCCTTCCATCAGCAATTTCTTCATATATGACCTCAGAAAAAAACAAGCAGAAGTTACAACAAATGTCTTAAAATCTTCCCCAGACTAGCATTTTATCTTAGGACGTTAACTTAGCTTAGAAAGTAAACTTAACTTTGAAAAGGGCCTTTGTAGAAATGCATTCCTGTCACTAAAATCTTGGCATAACTGAATTAAACCAAGCCAAGATCTCACTGTGTTTTGTCCCATATTTATAAACCCTCAGCCAACAATGACTTAAAAGACCTCTGCAACGTGGCATGAAGCCATCACTTGTATTATCACTGTACAGAAATACACTCTGGGAAAAAGAACTGGGGATAATCCAACATGAGAAATGAATTCTTGATCTTAGGCCATGTCTGCACTGCAGGTTGGTTTCTGTTTGGCATGATGCTGGCTTTGAATCACACAGAATGCATTTTTACAGTGTAGTTGTACATGGTCTTGAGTTGCAGCTTGCTGATTTGGTGATGCCTGGGCCACTGTCTTCAGAAGAAAGAGGCAGTGCCCACTGCTGCTGCTTCCTCATAAGGAAGGCAGTCCAATATAGGCACCGGCAGATGTTACAGCACTCACACCCGGCTTCTGGCTTCACAATGAGGATACAGTGGCCGCTGCCAGGAGGATCTGGGACTGCCCACAAGGAGTCCACCCAGGAGCACTCTGGCAAATCTGTCCCTGTTAGTGGAACCACTTGTCTGGGGGTGACACACCTGCCTCTACATTCACAGCCAAGGGTTTGAAGGCAGGGGAAACCTCCCAGCTCAGGAATATACCAGGCCATCCTGGTGCAAACAGCAGCCTCAGGAACATCTTCAGGAGAGCGAGCCATCCATGGCAGAACTCCTTGACCCATTGCCCACCCTGAGCGAGACTGGGGAAGCTTCCTGAGCACTGGCTGTGACAGGGATGCTGGGGAAGCTGGCTGCCTCCCCAAAAGACAGGGAAGAAGCAGGAGAGGAAGGAAGGTGCTGGCAGAGATGCTGGGAAAAACTGCGTTGGGCCGGGGGGGGAGCACCACCCAAAGCTGATGCTGAAGCAAAGGGCACTGTGGTGAGAGGAGGAGCATGGGGGATCACATCCCAAAGGATGAGGAGACTGCTAGGCGGGCAGGCTCAGCCCTTGCTGTGGGAGGACTGGTGAGCCCAAAAGGGTACTGCCCAGAGGGGGGAGCTTTAAACAGGGCATGATGGGCAGGGCAGAGGGGAAGAGCATGGGAGAAGCACAGGGCCATGCGCAGGACGTCCTGGCAATCACAGGAGAGAGTGAACAGGTGTGGCTGAATCCCCCCTTCCCCTGCCCTCTGTTTGAGGCCAGCCTAAAAGCTGTTGTGTAAAGTGGAGCCCTGGAGAGTCCCACCCTACTGGGCTCACCCCCAGGAACTCCACACTCAGTCACCACTGTGACAAAATGAGCCCTGACTGTCACCACCAGCAAATAAGAGTCTCCTGCCAGATGGATTTGTACATCTAGAACTTCACACCTGTGTTGCTATTTAGAGGCTCTGCCTAGTTGCCATGTCTGTTCATTCGTACAAACTAATGTGAGGACAATGAATCACACTTTCACAGTTTCAAGTTATCATGCTCCAGGGACAGCAAGCTTACCCACTGCCCCTTCCTGTTACTGCCCTTTAGATAGCAAAGGCATGGTGTGTTTACAGAGATCAGTCTTAGGGCATTCAAAATTTAATAAACAGATATGGAAGATGGTCTGTTCAAGCTTCAGGCAGAGCAAGGATACAAAGAAAAAGTGAAAACAGGCAATCCTCTAATGAAATTCCTGATCGTCACATCTTGGAATTCTTTGAGCCAGGAGGTGATGTGATATGATTATTTACTTGCCTATAGGAGGTACAAGAGGATTCATATGAAAGGTCATCAAACCAAAAATGTGCACCATTTTAGGGGCCTGACCAAATTATACATTTTTATGTAACCTTTCCTCCAAAGAGCCTAGGGCAGCATATGTGTTTCTTTTCCCTCCGTCCACTTTATCCTCACAATAGTGCTGTGAGGTACTTTAGGTTGAGAGAGAGTGACAGGTCCAAGATCAGTCAGTGAGCTTAATGACAGAGTAGCAATCTAAGCCTGGATCTCCCCACACTGACTGCCTGACACTATGCGCTCTTCCCAGCTGGCATTTATTTATGGCATTTAGTTAAGTCCAGCTCCTGTTCATAATTGACACATATCAGATTAATATTTTCTTAAAGACATGCATTTTTACAGAGGTGCCTTTGCAGATGCCTGAAATCAGAACTCTTAAGTTCAGACATGACCTAAGTAAAATGTTCTGAAGACAGCATGGGGGGGGGGGGGAGAATCTAGAAGGGCTGAAATGACAGGAAGTAAGATAATACACACAACAATAGGAAACAGTGGAGTGTGGAAAAAACAAGCTAATGAAATTGATGAGCAGTCAAAACAGGAGAATGTTATTTTTCATCCTCTCCATTTCTATCCTGCTCCTTTACAATTCTGTTGCTTGTTGTTAGTTGCTAGTATATCACCAGCATTCATGGGACACTTCCTCCATGTTATTTAATACAAGAGCCAGACTGTAGTTCCTTCCCGCCGTCTGTTGGACAGCCTGCTTATTGCCTCAGGAGAATCCTTTGTTTTTCCGTATGTTAGAATTTTGGCCTTCAGTGACATCTGGCACAGGCAGCCTTCTACATGTCCTCAGGTTGGACTTTGTTTCATTAACTTCTTATTCTTCAGATTAGATGGTTTAGCAGTAATATTTTTAAAAGTCTAGCTTCTAAAGCAAACTTTTTAAAAAGAGTATTTGAATTGTTTGTTCCTTATAATCAAGCTTCATGAGACATACCGCTGAAAACGGTGCAACAGTGTATCACGTTTCATCATTATTAATGTTTATTTATTTATTTAAATCTATATCCTGCCTCACCAGCATATCCGGCTCAAGGCAGCTAACAGTTAAAATCAACAACCATACATAAGTTAAAATTGAATCCATCTACATAAAATTAGCAGAATAAAACCACAGAAGACAGCAGCAATACAGAACATCCAACACAGAAAGCAGCAACCTAAGTATCCCAGGCCAGGAAGTTTCCACCAGCTAATTTCCCGGGCCAGAAAAATTCAACTAGCCGCTTTTTCAGTGGCCATTTCCCCCAGTGGCGACTCCTAATTAAAGAGCTCCGCTTTGCAGGCCCTGCTGAACTGTGGAATGTTAGTGTTTATACTTAATAAAGCTAGTAAAGTAATGTTAATGTACACATTTGTGTTTAATTAAAGACTGATTAATCATCATAAATGTTGTTTTTCAAGGGTTAACAAGCAAGAAGAGATACTACCCTGAGAAGGCTAGGGTCAAACTACATGCTACGACTAATAGTGTGAAAAGTTTTTATTACCTTGATCTGACTTTGATAGAGGCAGTCAGATATCAGTTGCAAGGAAACCAATTCAGAAACAGCTACCTCCATCGTAGGAGGACTCTTGTATTGGAGTTTCCCAGTATTTTGTCTCCAAGGAAGCCATTCTCTGATTGGTATACCCCCACATCCCACCTGGATAGCAGTTTCATGGTGGTGCTCACTGTCTGTTTGGAACTCTAAAAGTGCCCTGAGGAGCAGCAAGGTTGTGGATCCCTGCCTTGGAGCATAAAATGGGATGCTAAGAGAGGGTTTGGTTGACTTTGGAGTGAAGGGGCTGCACTGAAATCAGGAGTTTATTTCCCTGGGTTTGTGGTGAGCAGTGTTCCCTTTAAGCTGAGTTAGTGCGAGCTAGCTCACAGCTTTTTAGCCTCCGGCTCACACATTTTTGTCTTAGCTCAGGAAGGATGGCTCCAGAGCAAACTAATTTATGCAGTAGCCAAATTGCTCACTCACAACTTTCATGCCAGTAGCTCACAAAGTAGAATATTTGCTCAGAAGACTCCACAGCTTAGAGGGAGCATTGGTGGTGAGAAGCCCAAATCTTCTGCAAGTTTCCTTGGTTAACTCTGTTGGGGGGGGGGGTTTCTGGGGTTAATTGCCATTTTGAAAGTGACCAAAGATTCTCAAGGGAAACTTTCCTGCCCTTGTGTTTCCAGCAGTCAACAGTAAGTGAGCTGGTAGTGCATCCAGGCTTTGTCATAGAGAGGGCCATGCCACCAGTAGCTGCATGTGAAGGAGTGGAAAATCAAACCCGGTTCTCCAGATTAGAGTCCGCTTCTCTTAACCACTATACCAAACTGGCTCTCAGGTTCAATCCCTGACATCTCCAGTTAAAAGGGCTATGAAGTAGGTGATGTGAAAGACCTCCGCCTGAAGCCCAGGAAAGCCATTGCCAGTCTGAATAGACAGTACTGACCTTGATGGACCAAAGGTCAGATTCATTGTAAGGTAGCTTCCTGTGTTCATGTTATCAGGTGGGCTCTGCAAAGCAGGCCTGGATAATAACTGTGTGTGTCTGGCAGAAAGGAGGGGGGGCAAGCAACAATGCTGAAGTCAGGATTTGTCTCAACAAGCCAGTGATCCATTTATAATTACCTAAATACAGGCCACTAAATCAAATAGGGTCAGTATGGGTATATCCAATCAGGACCTGAAACCATGGCATCAAACTGGTTTATTAACCACAATTCGTCTTAAATATGGTTTCATGTGGTGTACAAATGTTTTTATTTATTATTTAGAATGTTTATATGCCACTTTTCTACTGAAACACAGGGCCCCCAACAGCTTATAAATACTTAAGTTATAAACAATTGTAAAACACTATTCAAATAGCGTTCAAAGCCTAAATACTTCAAAACATCCATTACCAATGCCATTTTTATTACAAAAGTCCAGTCGGCATGCAGTTCCTTCTCACACCTTAAAATCTGGTTTCAGCAACTGCAAAACAAAACCTCTATGGCAGCAATTGATCCTGGAGAAAAATATCACACCACCAAAACACACCAACCAAAAAGCATTAGAAAAGGTGGCAGTCTGCAGGCCAAGGGGGTAGCAGCTTCTTCCTTCCCAGTGCAAGGCAGCAGGTCTTTACACCATCTCTAGCTCCCAGTTTTTTAGCCTCCAGCTCACACATTTTTGTCTTAGTTTGGGAAGGATGGCTCCAGAGCAAACTAATTTATGCAGTAGCAAAATCGCTCGCTCACAACTTTAATGCCAGTAGCTCACAAAGTAGAGTTTTTGCTCACATGACTCCACAGCTTAGATGGAGCATTGCTCTGCAGGTAGAGTTAGGAGCTTGGCAATCTCCAGGTCAAGGTGGTAACAGCTTGCAGATATCTTGGCTTAATTCTGACATGTTCCCCAGAGTAACCCTCATTCATTAGCTACAAATATACCTGGCCTGAGCAAAGGTGATGAAATCAACAGTGATCAAGGCAAACCAGAATTTGAGTGATTGTCTGGAACCCAAATTCTTGTTTCACAAACTATCAGTTGTTGAAATAACCCACAGTTTTGCATTATGTCTCAGCTGAGCCACACACAGCCTTCTCCATCTGCTTGAATCCTAAAATAGACAGCCAGACAATAGACTTTCAGATCTGAAGATTTCCTGATATTAACAAATCATTAATTTTCAGCTTATATTAATCACTATATTAATGAGTAAACTATTTTTAGTTTGGGTTTTGATTATTTAATATCTATATGCAGGCTCATTTTGATCCAGTAATTTTTCTGTATATTCACATTGTGTGATACTTCCTTTAAACTCTGAACCAGTTCAGTGTGACCTCACTGCAAAATGACCAAAAATATACAACCAACCAAAACAACCAAAAACACACAAAATGACCAAAAATACACAACAAAAATACACAACCAGACATGTCCCCAGAGATGATATAGATCATACTCCCTAGTTCAAAGACATTTGAGATTAATCAAATAAGAAAACAATGGGAAGAACTGTAAAAGAACCTAGTTACTTGTAAGATTTAATTGTCTGAAAAACCAGTGATAGCATAGAAAGAGTGAAATGAGTTACTTTAGCATTTGTAATCTGTTGGGGGGGGGAACAGCATTAGCATTTGTAATTTGTTGGGGGGGGGAACAGCAATGTATTGGGAGGAGGTTTCTAACAAAGCCTATTTTGTGCAAGAGATCACAAGGGTCTCATACCCACAATTTTGGCACTAAATCAAAACAGGGAGGGGAGATGTGTGAATACAGAAAAGCATAAACTGTCAACATTTCTTCCCTCTCTTTTTTTAATCTGCACTTAGGATTTATTGATTTTGTTTCTCTCACAAAGAATTACATTGATTGGCAGTATATCTTAGACAGGAGAGATTGCTATCAGCCTTATATATTTTGTACAAAACTGTTAATTTTCTAGGAAAGCCACCGGGAAGTGAAAGGAAGCAATTATCTGCTTCTCCTGTTGCCCAGCAGTTCAGTGTCGTCATATAGGTTGTGTAGCAGATTGAGCTTTGAGTTTCCAGCAGTTAGGGTAAGAACAATATTTTCTGCCTCTCCCCAGTCCTTGGAATAAGGTGGGCTATAAATCAAATTAAAGAAACACCTCTAAAATGTTATCAAGCTACCAGAAACTCTTTTACTCTATTGATTGGCACTGCAAGTATTGCAATGCAGGTCCAGCTGAGGTAGCTGGCTGGTAAACTGGGCTGGTAAAAGAAGGTAGTGATAATAATAATCAGTGAAACCAAAACACAAACTACTTGCTTATTTCATTCAAGATGAAAACAAAATCCTTAGTTAGTTCTCATTTTTTTCCAGTGCAGCCAGGGGAGAGAAACAGAGTCTTCGATGTAGGACTTGCTCCAAATTCTTGTTGGTCTCAAAGGTACTCCCAGATTTGAATCTAGTAACAGTAGAGATGATGAATGTTGAAGACTGCGAGTGAGGCTGGGTCATCAAAAGCCCTTACAACTGCTCACTATTGCTACTGAGTGAGGGGGTATCTGGGAGACTAAAAATTGATGCAGCCAATGAGTCACCATATTGGAGAGTATGAGGGTGACAGCCATCCCTTATGTGAGTTTTGATGTTGATGGGAGGGGGGGGGGGCGTAGAATTTAGTTGGAGAGGATATGGCGGATAGTGGTTGCAGGTAAATATTGTTCTTTCATTGTGGGTTATTGTTCTGCATTTAATATGTTCTATTCTAATGGAAGGGCATGAAAAAGGAGATATTAAAACTAGGTTTTGTAGTGGACAGGGGGGATATGCCCTGACCTGGACAGCTCAGGCTAACCTGATCTCATCAGATCTCGGAAGCTAAGCAGCATCAGCCCTGGCTAGTATTTGGATGGGAGACTTTCAAGGAATACCAGGTTCATGACAATGTCTCTAGTCTCTTGCCTTAATAACCCTATGGGGTTGCCAGGTCAGCTGTGACTAGACTGCACTTTCTAACACCAAGGGGGATGTGGTGATAGGAAAACAGGCAAGTTAAGGGAGGGTATGACAAATAAGTGCTTGTCCACTGCTCCAGTCCTTCTCTCAATCAACTGAGCCCTGATAACCTTGCCAGCACACCTCTGAATGTAAAGAAGCTACTGCTACACACCAGTTCAGTCCATAATAAATCATTTATCATCTTAGCCTAGATGAAGAGGGCAACTTGGTTTATTAACAAGACCTGGCTAGGCAAAGTAACTGGAATATATTTCTCCCATAACCAACTCAGATGAACATTAAGCCCATTGTGCTCTCATTAAGAGATCCAATTTTAACTCTCCTGTTAACATAGCTCATTGCTATTATGCTATATATAGTTTTAGGAAGTGTCAAAATGAGTGTTTTCTCTCTTATTAGTTGAAAATAGATCAGGATGTGAATAGATTGAGAGCCAGTTTGATGTACTGGTTAAGTACATGGACTCTAATCTGAGAGAAGCGGGTTTGATTCCCCACTCCTCCACTTGTACATGTTGGATGACCTTGGGCAAGCCATAACTCTGTACCAGCTGTTCTCTCAAGGATAGCTCTGGAAAGAGCTCTCTCAGCCCCACCTACCTCACAGGGTGTCTGTTGTGAGGAGGGGAAGGGAAAGGACTTTGTAAGCTGCTCTGAGACTCCGAGTGAAGGGCAGGGTATAAAATAATAATGATAATGATAATGATTTTGATTTATATCCCGCCTCGCCAGCGAGCCGGCTTTAGGCGGCTAACAACAATAAGTCATAAACATACAAAGTTAAAACATACATAAAATTTTTCTTAAATCCCATTAAAATACAGCTAAACATCAGATCGCAGATGGCAGCAGATACTAAACCAACATCAGATACCAGCAACCTACTATTTTCCAGCCAGTCTCCTCCTTCTTTTCTAAATGGGGGGGGGGGGGGGAGAGAGAGAGATTCTCGTCAACATGGTTTATCCCAGGGTCAGTAAATATTCTTCAATTCACTTTTATTCATTCATGAGTTACTATCATGAAGGCTCTAATTTGTGTGTGGGTACATTGTTAAACTGTATCTTCAATATTTGATCCCAAATGCAGTTTTGTTTGATATCATTGGTGCTTTTATTTCTTTAAATTTATATGTTTAAAACTCCTCTAAAACTGCCTTTCTCCCAGTTCACTAGGACCCCAGTCAGGTAACATCAGCAATAATGGTACAAAACATACTTCTTAAAAGTAACAAAAACTAGACTAATGACAAAATTAAAACTAGACAAAATTAAAACTAGACTACTGAACATTCCTCACAATGATTGAAGCACCCTGGGTTTTCATGTGTTCAAAGAGAAATGGCTTTTGATCAAACATTCATGTCAATAGATTCACTTTGTTCTGTTCTCTCTCTCTCTCTTTTCCCCCTTCATTGTTTACTGGTCTTCAAAGCTTGTCGTTCTGGCAGGAATCAGAAACATTGCTATGTGATCAATCACACATACCATAAAGGACAAAGCATTAGAATAAATAATTTTCAAGCATCCATGATCCCACCCCAGACAAATCACTCCTTAGCTCTGACATCACACTCAAGTGTAAGACTTTGCCTAGACTTGCCGACATCTCTTTTCCTGACTGGACTCCTGAGGTATGCATTTATTTAGACGAATAGTCTACCCTGTCCCATTGATGCACATATGCGCACCTAATTATTTATAATATGAGGTTATAAAAGGAAAAGATCCTTGTTCCTAAGGGGCTCCGTAGCTACTGAAACTACCACATGCTTTCTAGAGTCAGAATGTAAAAGATTTTGCCATAGATGCAAGAGCAGGCATTATGAGAGACTCAGAAATGGAAGGATTAATTCCACCACTCACTGCTCCGGTGTTCCTTTTCTGTTCCTTTGACAGGGACTGCAAGAGGTCCTGCCAAGCCCCATTTAAGCTCGGTTGCAGTAATGTATGTTGAATGGCTTCCAGCGTGCTGCCTTTCTTGTAACAAAGGGTTAAAACGTTTTCTTTAAAAAGGAGGCCTTGCCTGCTCTTTTCACACTCTAAGACTTCATATTTCCCTGCTGACATGAGATCTATTACTCCAGCATGTCATTCTATCAATTTTATAATCATGTGCACTTCACATGACCTACTTTAGGTATGCCTTGCTGAAGCATCCCAGCATGTTCTAGCCATATATTTCACTGGCTGTCCCACATATAAAGGCCACTGTGTCACCCCTGCCTCTCCTAGTTCATCAGTGACTACCAAATCCTAAAAAGGAAAAATAATTATTCCAAGAGCATCCACATTGGCACTTATTTTTCTTGTCTGGCATGGCTTCATTTTTAAAATGAGAGTATAGAATTCTGGGTTTTGCTTTTAATAAACTAACTAGATGGCCCAGGTGCCGCTTGACAGGGCAATGAAGCAGCCCTTTAATAAATCATAGGTGGCTGGACTTTTTAAAATTTACGTGCAAGCAGCAATTCAGACAATGACATTGTGGATGGTTTGTATTGTTAGTGCATTAGGGGTTAGCAGACAGAAGGGTTCTAAATATTTATATTTAAACAGTAAATGATATTTTGATTCACCCAAGTCCAGCTCTCCATTTTAACTGAACCGCTTTCTAAGTATCCATTTTTACAATTTATTTAAAATACCTATTTTTAACTATTGAGCAGGAAGTGATGAATTCAAACTAACAGGCTTTTATTCAGTGACATTGTTCAGCTCAAAAGACAGCTCTATGAGAGCAGCACTTTCATTTATACTGTTCCAACACATAACTTTCAACAATGTAACTATATACAAACAATACTATTGGACCCAAGCAGGGCTCAGTGATTGGGTATCTAGATTGGCTTCAGGACCAATGGGAGTCTTTATTCATCAGCCAATAGGAATTGGCGCTTTAGGATACCAGAGCCCTTTTTAAGCTATTACTGCTTCATATTCTAAACAAACACAACACCTACATTCCACTTTTCTCCCAATCAACAGGACTTGGAGCTGTTTACATCATTTAAACCAGCTAAAATCTCAATTCACCGAAAGATGATACAACCAAATCTATCATGTTAACTGACCTCCACTTACAGTCCACCAGAAGGACATTGGAAAAGTTCTGCTTTACAGAATTTCTGAAAACTTTGTAAAGCTGGGATCTTTATGTCTTTGGGAAGCCCATTCTATATAACAGGAGTGGCTGCCAATGAAACCTAAGCATATACAATTAGAATACATTCTGAACAGTATTATATGACTTCCACGTTTTGCTATTAGTTTTTTTGGGTAGCTAATTCTTTTTACATACAAAAAAACCCAGTGACTGATGTGTCAACGTAGTTTTCTGGCAGTTCTTTCCACACTTTGATGCCAATGTTCAGTGTTCCTATGGTCTTCCTGGGATGGGCAGTCAATTCTTTGACTTGCCACGTGCAACAAGAGAATGAGTGATCTGCCTCACAAGGATGAGAAAGGAACATTACCACTCATTCTGAGATTTAAAGAAAATAGAGGCTATATTCAAGGTGAAAGTTTTACTTTTCTATCATTTCTTTTAAAGATGTATTTGCTGCCTTTTCAGCTCAAGAGTGACATAATGTGGCTTACATGAAATCAGAGTTTAAAACAATTTAAAACATTACAAATGAGCAAGAATAAGGACAATAAAGTAGCAGACAAAAATAATAAGCAGCACGGTTTTAAAAAAAACAGTATTGTTCTACCCATTCAAAAGCTCTCCACAAAAAATAATTATTTTAACCTAAAATGTAGAAGACTTAGATAACTTTCCCTGGGGAGGGAGTTTCACTGTCTGGCTGCCAGGTCTTTGTCTTGTAGTCATCCACAATGTCTAGGACATGGAGTTGGACATCTGTTGATGATCTGAGATTTTGGACAGGCTCATATAGGAGTAGGCTGCCACTGGCTCCAGATCTTTTAGGACTTTAAAAGTCAACATGAGCACTTGGGCCTGGACCTGCTCTTTTCTGCTGCTACAGACAGACTACCCATCTTAACCTCTCTTCAACTGGGCCTGTAAACCAAGCAGCACCAAAAAATGTTGTTGCAGTACTGCAATAACATGCTGCATGTGGCTCATATGGGATGTGAAATGGTACAGTATTACCATTTGGTCAGGTTGAAACTTTTGCTGCCACGTGCTGTTGGGGACAAGAATGCCATGAGTTCCTTGCTGGCTGAAAAATACCGGAGTTGGGAGACCAGTGGAATTGATTTCATAGCAAGCTCTTTAATTGGTGGTCAGATGAGGCATGTTGACCCGGGCTCAGGGGCCCTCTTTTATTCTGAGCCACACCTCCAACCTCGCCCAAATGTCCCTATAGGACCTTATGATTGCAGTTACACATCATAGATCCCCTTGGGGATCCTAGGTGCTAGATTGGTGGCAAGTTACAATCTGGCCAGCTATTGTTCTCCTGACCAAAGCTCAGGTAGCTGGCCTGGCCATGTGCGTTTCACCATGTGGCAGTCGCCATTATACGGAGCACATGGCGACCATCATTACATACATTACACTGGCTATCACTGTATGAATACAGCAGCAGTGCTGCAGAAAAGTATGCTTGCTTTGCATTCATCATTGCCATTGGAAAGTTCTTGAAATGAGGTATAGCCAAAGTCTGGCAGACTTGTCCTGAGTCTTCCTGTACTAATGCTCTAGCTGTCATCCTGCTGCTTTGTTACACTAACATACCTGAGAGGCATCCACCCTCTATTTAGCAGGAAAAGGTATCTAGAAGTGATGGATTCAATCACTTCCAGGTATCAAATAGGGTTTTGACATTGATTGCCAGCCATGCCTATAGTAGGGATCTGGATATGGGAGATCTTCTCTGAAGGAGCCATATTCTTTCTAATCACAGAAGGGTGTTATTGTTATTAATAACCTTGCATTTCCTCTAAGGAGCTCAGGGTGTCACATGTTTCTCGTCACAACATCCCTGTGAAACCAGTTAGGTTGTGCCCAGTAACAGGATCTGCCCTGGACTTCCATGATCAACTTACCATGGCATAGACAAGTCATAAACAAGAGGCAGCTGTAGCAGCCAGGCCAGGACGCACCCAGAATAGGTAGGTCAGGGCTGCAGACTCTAGGATCAGTAATGGATGGAGCCAGTAACATGGAGGCCAGGTTGATATAGTGGTTAGGAGTGCGAACTCTAATCTGGGGGACCCGGGTTTGATTCCCCACTCCTCCACTTGCAGCTGTGGATAACCTTGGGCAAGCCATAGTTCTTTCAGAGCTGTTCTCTCAAGGACAGTTCTGGAAAGAGCTCTCTCAGCCCCACCTACCTCACAGGGTGTCTGTTGTGGGGAGGGGAAGGGAAAGGGATTGTAAGCCGCTGTCAGACTCTTTTGGGTAGTGAAAGGGTATAAATCCTATCTCTCCTCTTCCTCCTCCTTCTCCTCTTCTTCTCAAGCCCTGCCTGGGAGAGGGAGCAACCTAGGTGACAGTTGCATCAGAGACAGGGCTTCAGAACACTTCTGGCTGGGTGAAGGGGCTGAGGAGAGGAGCCAGCCAGGGGATCGGATTGGAAGGGGGGGCTATTTAAGGAGGGTCTGCAGCAGGAAGTGTTTCTGCTCAGGCAGTGTGGAGGAGCAGAGGATACAGAGAGATAGAGGAACAAGGTGGTGCAACCCCTTCCCCTTCCCAATCTTGCAGGTCCTCCACTGAAGGGAAGGTCACAGTGTATCAAGGGTAACATGGCCTTGATCAGGGAAGCATCACAGGTTGAGAATAACTGACTGAAAGTCACCCAGTGAGTTACTGCATGCAGCTTTCAATTTTAGTTTCCCTGTACTGTCTTTAGTTTTCCCTAGAGGGCAAAGGGGAGGGGAGAGGAGTGAAGGGGAAAAGTGACTCAGCAGATTATGGGAGTGACAGGCAAGCTCTTCAGCCAGAAGACATAGCCCATGTTCTTGCTACACACCATCACTTCTGATTAGTGGTTCCATGCACATAATTCCCCCAGTCACATTACTGACTCACTGTCTTGGACAGGGCTCTCCCTCTATATAACCATGTGCCCCCCTTTATGTAGAATTCTCTACCTAGTCTTACCCAATGAAGCAATGGCTGCAGGTGTCTGTGTAGGAATGGAAAGTTTTCCTTTTTTATAAAAGCTTTGGGCGGCTTTCTTGTCCATCTATAATCTAGACTCTACCCTTTAAGAAGCTTGATTAGATATAGTCATCTTCTATGTTCCATGTATTCCAAATTTTATTATACACTGGGCAGTATCCTGCTACTTTGTCCATGGAAGGTGTCATTCCCCATAGTCCTCTCTATTGTTGCAGATTTTCTAGCCCCCGGAGGGCTCAGTCCCAGGAATGAGAGACCTGAGTGGAGAAACAGCTGCTCAGATGGGGGGGGGGGGGGCTGCAGTGAAGAGGGATGCAGGGAGTTAAAATTGCTCCTCCTTCCTCCATAAATAGAGTTTCACTGAGAGAGGGCCCCATTTCCTTCTCTTGTCCCTCTTTGCTCTAGCCTGCAGATCCTCACAGCTATTCCTCTGCATAGAGTGATCTTTTTTGGGGGGGGAGCTTCAGTGATGAAGGGGAATGTGGGAAAACTGCATGTGCCTTCTATATTACTTTAAGGTACATACTGCAATTTTAAAAAATTATTGTTAGCCATCAGGATTTTCATGGGTCTGCGTGATATAAATAAATAAGCAAATAAAATCTGTGCAATGTCTATGAGAAAACACCTAATACAATTGTTCTACTTGAATGTAAGTGCATAAATTGACTAAACTGAAAAACTGCTGTTTTATCAAATTAACGTAAGCATGCAGTATGTCTCTCACTATCATTACAATTATATAATTCCTAGAATGCCGTAGCAAAAGTGCCATTTAAAATATGAGTGTATAATGGCTGCAGTATTCTGTGGGTTGCAGTTTGCTAGTCAGATGCATAAGCTCAAAGTATTTTGGCAGTACAGGCTATATGTAGATTAAAAGACCTGTCACACTAGCACAGTCATTTGAAAATCACAGTCTAAGTCCAATTATGCATGGGTGTTTTCCCTCGCTTTCACTGTGCATATCTGTTGGGGGAGTTGTCATTCTACATCGATTTTCCTTCCTTCAGCACTCAGTTCGCTTTCTGGTTACTATTTCCCCGGTTTTCTGAGAATGCTTTTGTGCTGCTTTTTCCCATGTTTCACCTTCCAGCTGAAGGTTATTCAAAAGCATACAGATTCCCTCAGATTTCCCCCTGCCCTTTTGTCACCCCTCAAAGGTTACTCCCCCGCCCACATCAAGGTGGTTCCACCCACTTAGTACCTTCCACCATCCTCCCCTCTTCATCAGTGTATAAGCTCCAGTTTTTCCCTCTTTGCTTTAAATTTTATTTTTTTTGATAAGTAACATGAGTCTAGCATTATGAGACTCACTAGTCTCAGATCACTGATTTTTTAAAAAATTAAACGATAGGGGAAGTTTAAAAGGAGTTGCGTGAGGTTTAGTTCCCTTGCTGGTATTGCCTTGAAAAGAGAATCAGAGAGTAGCCAAACAGCAGCATCCAAAGTGCTGCATGCAAACAAAATGGGGGGGGGGGGGGATTGTCAGCACAGAATGAAATTGACATAAAACATAAAGAGAGAGAGAGACTGGGATGGGAAGCCTAAAGCTTTGAAAATATTTTCCCTTTAATATTTTACTGAACAAAGTTTGGGGGGGGGGAATCATTTTGGCAGTCTCTGAAAACCTAAAATTAAAATGGCAGCTGAGCCACATGGATTTCTGCAAACTACCAAACTTAAGAATTATTTGGGATCAATCCATTTGGAGGACAGAGTACAATCAGCGCAGGCCAGGCTTTTAAAAATGGCCAAGATCACAACCAGTGTACAGGATCAAATTCGATAATCACAAAGAGAAAATCATGCAAATTTGCAAGGAAGGGCAGGAAATTAGCATCATTATGCAGCTGCACTAGGATATCAGCAAAAATACCCCATTTTTTTCAATTTAGTGGCACAAGACTAAAAAAAAGCTCTTCAGAGCTTCTGCCAGAGGACTTCTCCTTCATACAAATTGCATCTCTGTGCAAAGCGTGGCAGAGTTGCAGCCAACTTTGCACTGGTGTGCACACACACATGTCAACGATCACTGCTTGTAATGCCAGTGTCAGTGGGTTCTACCCTGCATTCTGTACACTCAACATGTTGCCCCATATTATGAGCTCATGTGACTCTTATTTTTCATACTGGCCAATAACACAGCAGAGAATCCTCTAGTGCTCAACAATATGGAAACAGGGCTTAGCAGCTGCTTGTCAAGTTTCAAAAAAAAGTCTTGTCAATTTCAACATCAGTTTCTCCCCCTTTGCCTGAATTCCTTTCTGTTCCCTTTCATTTAACAAACAAATGCTAAAATGCATGTGCAAATCCTGAACCACAAGGATTTAAATGGAAGGCACTTGCTGGACACCACTGCACATCTGCAATCAGGGGGTCCGTTGGAGCTCTGGGAGTGAAGATGCAGGGGGCGGGCACATGACGAAGCCCCGCCCACAGGCCGTAGCAGGCTGCCGCCGGCCCAGGGAGAACGCCCTTCCCTCTCCCCCTCACCATTCCCAGGCCGCGGAGGGAGGGAGGGAAATCTGGGCCTGAGTGGCATTAAACCACTCGGGCCCAAGCAAGAGCAAGGGGGGGAGGGAAACGCCGGCCTGTGTGGCTGACAGCCACTCGGCCAAGCAGGGGGGGGGGGGAGAAGCGCCTTGTCTGTCTGTCTGTCTGTCTGTCTTTCTTCCTTCCTTCCTTCCTTCCTTCCTTCCTTTCTTCTCTCTCTCTCCCCCACACCTACCTACCTACCTACCTACCTTCCTGTTCCTTTCTTTCTTCCTTCCCCCTTCCTTCCTTTCTTCTTTCCTTCCTTCCTTTCTTTCTTCTCTCTCCCCCCACCTACCTACCTACCTTCCTTCCTGTTCCTTTCCTTTCCTCCCTCCCTCCCTCCCTCTCTCTTTCTCTCTTTCTCTCTCTCTCTCTTTCTTCCTTTCTTCCTTCCTTCCTTCCTTCCTATGCCATCAGATAGTCTTGCCAGCTCTGAGTTGGGAAATACCTTGGAGATTTTTGGGGTGGAGGCTGAGCAGTGGGTATTGCCTCTTGACACACTTCCGGTGACATCAGGGGGTGTGGCATATGCAAATAAGTTATGCTAATGAGCTCCTGCACCTCTTTTTTTACAAAAGGACCCCTGTCTGCAATAAGGCTGTTGCGTAATTAAAAAAAACCTTTGGACACCAGCCCCCACATGTCACAAGTGACGTTCCACCCTGGTTTTAAAAAGTGCACTTTTAAAATTGTAGCTGCGGAATAAATACACCGGAGGGAAAAGAGTGGTGCATAAGGCTGGCACAGAATCCAAAATCAAGATTAAAGGTTTACTGCTCTGAAAATCTGTGGTAAGATGTGCATGCGTAATGAGACTTTGTGACAAAATTTACAGCCATGGTGACATAGTGGATAAAATATTGGACTTGAACCAATTTAATTAGGTTCAAATCGTCACTCTGTCATAAAGTTCAATGGATGGCCTCAGGCATCACTGTCTCACATCCTGCCATCATGGGCTTGATGCTGTGAGATTAAAATTATATAAACCATGTGCAGCTGGAGGAAGAAGGAAGTATAAATGTACAATGCTGTGCAGATTCAAACAGCTATTTTTCTCCCAGCCATGTAATAATTTCTGGGGGGGGGGGGGGCACCTTTTGGCAATGTATCTGCAATGTGAAGTTTTATGAAGGTCCTATGGCACACATGATGATATTTATAAATGATCTTATAAAGACTTTGCTTCATTTTGATTCTAATGCATCACTTAATGCTGTAATCAGGATTGCCATTCTTAGATCAAGCGACAAAATGAAAATCTTTTATTCAGTTTTCTTCTCTCTGACAGCCAGTGTGGCATAGTGGTTAGAGTGTTGAACTAGGATCTGAGAGACCTGGATTCAAACCCCCACCCAGCCATGGAAGCTTGCTGGGTGACCTTGGGCCAGTCACATACTCTCAGCCTAACCTACCTCACAGGGTTCGTGTGAGGAGAGGAGAATGACATAAGCCGCTGTGGGCCCCATTGGAAAGAAAAGCAGGGTATACATAAAATAAATAAATACATATTTGTTTAATAAAATATTTGTTTAAAAAAGAATTTAGAAACATTTTTGGAAACTCATTAGATTTCTAGGCGAACTGAAGGCATCAATTTTGTAAATGCAGAGCAAGTTGGTTAACAGATGAATGGATAGAAACAAATCTTGCTCCAAAATACCCTGCTTTTATAAATTAGAGACATTTTGGCTGCGTTTGTAATACGTTATCAGTATCATGACATCTTTGATGTATATTTTTTATCAATTTAAGACATTTCTATGACCCTTTTGCAACCAAATACTGTCCCCAAGATAGCCAATAACAAGGTATTAAAACATGAATGGGACAATACACATTCACTGCAGTTATGCCAAACAAGACAGAAAAGTTTTTCACCTGCTGGTGGAAGAGAATGATCAAGGGTGACAGACAAATCTCCCTGGGGAGGGAGTTCCAAAAATCCAAGCACCACGACCGAGAAGGCCTTTTCTCAGGTTGCTACATGCCTAGCTTCAGATGAACGGGGTACCCAAACCAAAGCCCTGAAGATGATCCCAGTAGATGGGTAGGTTCATAACAAAAAGACAATCTTTAAGATATTAAATTATTATTTAATATTCTTTCACTTTACTATTCTTCTATTAATGGAAGTGAATATCTTCCCTGAAGGTCACCTTTGTGAATAGTATTGCGTTTTCCTACATCTAAGAGATTGGAACAATTCCCAAAGAGAGAGAGAAGAAATTAAAACATTTCCACATTGCTGCTTGTTCATTTTAAGCTTGAAGGAAGAAAACCTGGCACAGCTATAGACTCACGTAGTACAATTTACAGTAAGTGCTACATTTTGTCGCAGTTGAGATAAATGTATTGTCATTTGAACTGTAAATCAAGAACAGAATTATCAAATTTAATACATGAAGTGAAATAGTTCACATGTTTTTAATGCTTTCCAGAGGTCCCCAATGAAAAAGGGAACATTGTATCTGAACACGCACACTAGGGACATGTTCCACTGGTTCCGTCTCACGAAAGGAGGAATCCTCTGCTGGGGGAAGCCTGCCAAGTGAAGAAAGGACTATTTCTTGCAGTGAAAGATCAGATCTGCTGTATTTACTCTGTGCACTGATCCTAAAAAATAAATTGACAGTAACAGGATAGGATATTAAGTGGCATGAGGGTGAATCTGAAAGAAGTACTGTATGCAAGGGCATTCAGAATAACTGCTTATCGCCCCAATTATAACTCAGATATCAACCCAAATCCTAAGACAAAACTACTCCCAAGGGAATGAGGGATGTGTCATGGAGATCTGCAGTGGGAAGGCAGAATTGTCAGAAATTGCTCCCTCCTCTTGTGCAAGCAGAAGTGTCATTCAACTTGCAGAAGGAGGAAATGAGTCCAGTTTGTATTCATGTTCTAGTAATCCTTAAAGATTTAGACTGGAGTAACTCTATATAGGATTGCAATATAAACTGAGTTTTCAAACATAGTATCTCTTTAAAGATTGTCTATATTTGTACTTTTAATTTTTTTGCTCTATTGTCTTGATAATTATTTATATAGTGTAGACATTGTACTAAAGTGAAAGTATTTGACCTAATAGGTATGCATTACTTGATCAACCCCCTTTGTATTAAGATCCCCAAAGAAAACTGGGTGATATTTTGTCACAGGTCCACACTGTGTACTCCTAATTAGAACTAGCAATAATAATTTTAACTGGTACTTTATTTTTAAAAAATATCTATAGCCTGACTTCTAGCACATTCCAACAGATAAAAATACTAAGAATCTAAATATGAATATTTAAAGAAACAAAAGGCCTGCAATAAACCAGTACCTAACTAGCAAGAATATTGGTAAAATAGGTTGTAAAATGTTCCTTTTGTGAATAACTTGTATCTGTACAGATATAAGACCATTACGCTCTCCCTCTCTTGACATGGAAAAAGACACTTTAGATTCACCACTATTTCCAAATCTGTCATCATGGGAATGACATGTGAAAAGAAAAACAGCATCGTGGGTGCACAGAGAACAAGGGTGCATTTCCTTCTTCTGCTGTATGTCAGAATCTGAATGTGCCAGCCAAGGAATCTGTAAATGTCAGTCTCTGGCTGCTTTTTGATTTCCTTCCAATGCATCCGCCTGGTGGCCTGCTCTCTGCATAAACTGTCAGCTTATGAAGGCCCTGTCAGATGTTCAGAGGGACAGTTAGGTGAAGAGCATAAGAGATACCAACACTTCATCATAGCCTATTGAATGCCGTTTGCTTTGCAGGGAGCAAAGAATTCACAAAGCAGTTTACCAAAAAAGAAGAAGAACAAAGCAGATCACTTAAATATCGATAACAAAAGAAACATCAGAGTTTCCATTAATTTTTTAAAGGAACCTTAACCACCAAAAGCAAATTCCTTCGAAAGCAGGAAAGCCAGATGAAATTCTAAAGAGGGAGTCAACAGATTTATTTTAAATTATTTATTCTCTGCAAATTTCTTTGCATGCCTCTATTACTTACTTACGTGACTTTCAATGATAAGGAAAGAGGCAGGGGGATTGTTAACCGTATAATCGTGAAGGCTTCAAATTCACTCACACTCACACTCACTCACTCACACACACACACACACATATGATACATACTGCTTGAGAACTACTTATATGTGAAGTTCTTGGCTTGAGCTTTCACCTGGAAAGACAATTGCTGCTTGAGTTGCCTATGCACAGAGCCAGCACTGCCATGAAGCTAATTATACTAAAGGACTCTCATACTAAAAAAGTAATTTAAAAAACATTATCATACGTAGTTGGATTTATAGTATTTCCCACCACTCAAAAGTGACAATAATGTTTGAAAAGTCCACTACATATTTTCTGTTTGCAATGTAATTGGGAGTCCAACCCACATATTACTTAACAGCTCCAGGCTCACTCTCTGTCCACATATTGGATCTAGCTAGCCAGCTCTGCAGGTTAATGTGATTCAATTGCTGTAACACTTGTCTGAAGGGAACCAGACGTTCTGTTGAAGCTTTCTGTGCATTTTCGAGGATTTATGAAAATCCTACAATGGCCCGGGTCTGGATTTTTTGATGAATTTGTGTTATATTGTAACATGTGCACACACATGAAGCAACAATCCTTCCATTCACCTTCATCAAAAGATATTAAGAAACTTCAGCAAGGTTATGGAGGGTTATTGAGATAAACTTGTGAATAAAACTGTATTTGTACTCTGCGTGCCGAATGAATGACACAGAATATGCATATTACCTCAATTTAGACTCCAGTCCTATGTGGGAGGATAATTTTTTGAGAAGGCAGAGTGTACTTCCTCTCATTTTCCTGATTGGTAGTACGCCTGTCAAGAAGAGGCATTTTATCTAAAAATAGAAATCTTGAGAAGCACCCAATAAGGACTGGGATGAGGATTATTTAAAAGACCCGCTTAATGTGTGCACAAACCTATGAACATGTGTTGTGTTTGTTTAGAAGCAGTAATAGCTTGAAAAGGGCTCTGGTATCCTGAAGCTCCATGTCCTATTGGCTGATTAATAAAGACTCCCATTGGTCCTGAAGCCAATCTAGATACCCAATCACTGAGCCCTGCTTGGGTCCAATAGTATTGCTTGTATATAGTTACATTGTTGAAAGTTATGTGTTGGAACAGTATAAATGAAAGTGCTGCTCTCATAGAGCTGTCTTTTAAGCTGAACAATGTCACTGAATTTGTTTGTTTGCATTCATCGCCTCCTGCTCAATACTTAAAAACATGTGAGCACTTGTGCACAGGTTTTAACATGTAAATTCCCTAATCATAATAAAAAGAAAGAAGAGGGTGAGACCAATTTTAGTGAACCCAATTTTAGCAATAAAAGGAAACCATGCAGGGAAGTACTGAATCCTTCCTGTATCTATCATTTCATTCTTGTTCATCTCCTGTCCCCGGCAGGGTTGTCAAACTGGTGAGACAAGATCTGCTGGAATTACAACTAATCTCCAGACTACAAAGAGCAGTTCCCCAGGAGAAAATGGTTCCTTTGGATGTTGGCCTCCATGGCATCATAACACACTTTCCCAGGATCCACCTCTAAATTTCCAGAAATTTTCCAACCTGGAGTTGGCGGCCTTACTCACCAGTGCTTTTTATCAGGCTGAAGTTTTCACTTCCAGGACCAAAATTTAGGGTAGAAGTACTTGGAGAGAGAAGCTGCAGGCATAGGAAGCTTCTGCGTTCCTTCCCTCCATGCCTGAGTCATATTATGCAGCTTCCTATGTTTGTGTAAATGGCTACCCTTTGGTCTGCCCCTCCATAAGAATGCTGTCTGTACTAGAACCACGTAAAGAGCAATCCGCTATTGGTCCTATAAGTTCCACTTTCAGTGAAGCTGATCTGGATCTATTTATTTACTTACTTTATTTACATCCAGCCTTTCTCCCCAGTGTGGCTTACATAATTGTCCTCTCCTCCATGTTATCCTCACAACAACCCTGTGAGGTAGGTTAGGCTGAAAGAGAGTGACTGCCCCAAGCTCACTCAGCTGGCTTCCCTGACACAAATGGGGATCTGAGCCCAGCACTACCAGATACTTGTCTGACACTCTTAACCGCTACACCACAGTGGAGGTAAACAAATGTATAGCCAGCCACTGCTGCTGACATTTTTCTCTGCTTAATTGGAATCACGGTCCTACTCCTGTCCTGCGAAGATTGATTGGCAGAAGCCAGCAGTTCTGTATTGGATTTCAGGATTACTTTATAGGCAAGAATTGATGGGAAAGAAATTTTCTAAAATGATTTCTGCAGCTAAGCGATATATAAAAACCTATAATCTCAAGCACCCTCAGTATATTAATTCCTGCTTTTACTTTGCTTGCATAGCCCAGTCATATGGAAAGGTTTCATTTTCTTGATGTAATGTTAAACATTTTGTTAATTATTTACAGGAGTGATGAAGATGCTTGCTAAAGGCTTGGTTTTTCTAGGAGACAGTCTGCTGGGTTTGGTTTGATGAATATTAGGAAGCTGATATAAAAACACGATCAAGGGTTCTTCAGTCACTGCTTGTTGTCACTACAACTGATCGTTGGAATTTTCTTGGTAAACTAATATGTCAGCTTTTCTGTTCAACCATCCTTTGTTCATTCTGTTCCAGCTACAGGACCCAAATAATCAATTCACTTGCATAGGGAATCTGCCAAATATACAACAAGGAGATTAGAAATCAAACTTTTACAGCATCTGCTGTGAAACATCTTGTTATTAGCCCTTGGCTGTGAAAATGTGGACTTTACATCCATTTATATCAGTGCAACCAGTTCAGCTGACATTGTGACTTTCATATTAATTCTGTGCCAGGAAAGCTACTTTGAGACCATAAATTTTGAAAGCCTGACACTGTGTCTTCTTACGCTTGCTGCAAACATCATCATCATCACACACAGAGGTTTACAAAGGGCAGCAATCATACTCCAAAATCAAACAGCCTGCATTGCTCGCACAAGTAAAACAAGTATTCCTTACTTTTTAATTTCTTTTAAAAAAAACCATTTAATCACATATTTTAAAAATGGGTGTTAAATGTTTTTATTGTTTTCTGGGAATTTTGAACTTTATTGTTCTGTTTATCCTTGCATTTTATTTGTGAGCCACCCTTTCAAGGAGGGTGGCTTTAAAGTAGAAAAGTAGCATATACATGCTATGAATAAATAACATGAACTGCTTTGGTGAACTATTCCAGGTTCATCTCTGGTCAGATGTTTGCCTTAGAAGCACTAGTAAAAGTAAAGGTAAAGGTTTCCCTTGCTCAAAAAGCCAGTCAAATCCAACTTTAGGGGGCAGTGCTCATTTCTGTTTCCAAGCCGAAGAGCCAGCGCTGTCCAAATACTTTTTCCATGGTCATGTGGTTGGCATGACTAGACGCCGAGGTGCACAGAACGCTGTTACCTTCCCACGGAAGTGGTACCTATTTATCTACTTGCAATTTCTTGCTTTTGAACTGCTAGGTTGGCAAGAGCTGGGGCCAGAGACGGGAGCTCACTCCATCATGTGGCACTCAGGTCTCAAACTGCAGAGCTACCGACCTTCCGGACTGCAGCTCAGCATCTTAATCTCTGAGCCACCACTACATTTCCTTTAAATAGCACAAGGTAATGGATGAGCTGCAGATTCTATCTTTCTCAACATCTCCCCATTTATTTCCCCTCCTGTCCTCATTGCTGTGGGCCAGCCTAGATTTCAGCTTTCCAGGGCACAGGTGAAGGAGGAGAACTGGGCAGGAGACTGATCTGCAGAGAAGCAGGGCTGCCTGAGGGAAATGGCAACTTGACCGGAACTAGGCAGGAGGGCTTGGAAGTCAAAGGAACTCCCATGCTGGCTTGAGTTCTAAAATGACTCTACTTATAAAGAATTCCATTACCTTGGGAACAATTATCTCAGTACCAGGCCATGGCAGACTTTAATTAGTGTACATCCTTCTCGGTACTGCAGGCCTTCAAGTGTTAAGAAATATATTGCTGTAACACCTAGTGAGCTCAAAGTTTGTGCAGCAGAAAAAAATAATTTGCTGTCTGTGGCTCCATTAGCAAATTATAGCAGATGGAGTGGGAGAACTGCAAATCCAAAGTGTGTGGGAATCTAGCAGGAAACAGCAGAGATTATCACCCTCTTCACACATTTTAGGCACAAAGACAAAACTTTTTTTAAAAAATCAGTTTAATTGTGGTTTGTACACGGGAAGCATAGATGCCACAGACATAATTCTGCAGTATGAACAATAGAGGCTTTTTAAAAACTCATTTAGTGAGTTCACCTTGGCAAAAATCCTCATTTGTGAATGTGAAATTTGCCAGACCTCAGAGAGACAATAGGAACTCAATGTTGACTATTATTGACTCTCCATCTGCAGATGATGCAGTCTGACAGTTTTTTTCCCTTTAGTCTACAACATGGTGAATATAAAAAACAGAGAAGATCTGCATGCTTTGGCCAGGAATTAAAGCATATTTTATTTATATTTTAAAATTCTTTATCACTATCAGCAAAGTAGAGTAAAGCTCAAAGCTTTTCAAAGTGTAGCCCAGAAGCTCAAGATCCAAGGGCTTAATCTGAGCTGTGGCTCACTGGAGATGAGCCATGATCAACATACAAACAGCTTTTCGCAGCTTTTTCAGCATTCTCCTCCTGCAGATGTAATGCTTGCATTCATACAAAACTTTTATAGCCAGGCTGAACAAGCTGACAACGTTTGATCTGTGAAACAGACTCATCAGACTTCAGGATTAATCCAAGAGGTTGTGAATTTGAATGTTCTCTCTTCACCTTCTGTTGTAACTTGACATCAGGCAGCCTTTTCTTCAACCAGTGATTTCAGTTTATTAGAACAGAACAGAACAACACAGAGAACAACCCCAACTTATATACAGTTTGGAACTAGCTAAACCTCTAGAACAGTAAGGTCCAATCATAAATGAGCACTTCGGGTTTGTTCCCGCTGAAAGTCATAGTCTTCCCTGATTGGTCCATTGCACAACGGCAGCCAATCAGGCTGTTGATTTTAGGATAATGAGAGTCTATAGAGCTTGTGACTGAAGCTCAGGCTCATTCTACAGTTCAAGCTATCCGTATAACACAATACAGAACACCTCCCCAAGTTTAGTAGATAACCCTATTTTCTTTGAATAAGGGCTTCAACAGAAGATGTTCATGAACTGTAAAGTGCTGAGTTGGCTAGAGCAGGAGTCCTCAATCTTGTTGAACCTGTGGGCCCTTTTTGAATTTTGAGAACATGGGCTGCTGGACTAATCACAGAATTCTAGGAGGTTGCAAGCCAAGCATCTTTCTATGATGGAGACAGTTTTATCCAAACGAGATCTCCTTGTAGACACAGTGGTAATGGCTGGGGTTCTTCTGTGGCAGTTCTTGTTCAAGTGAGGTAAAAGAAAGCCAAAAGTTAGGAAAAAATACTTCAGTGATGCAGCAAGTAGGTGCCAAGAAAACTATGATTTCCCTGGCTGCTATGCTGGGCCTCACTACACCAGAATATGTATGGTTAAGTTAGATCCAGGTCGTCCTCAGTAGTCCGTTACTACTTGGAGAAAACATAACCCTTTTTGAGATCAATGGATTACTCCAGGTTAGTGTAGGGTTTCCATTCAGGGAATGTGTATGCCAGGGGTGTTGAATGTTGGAGAAATGACAAACTGCTAAATGTCTAATTACTGTAAATACTGCTGAAAGAGTAGTTTAGTCCACTTGTACCCTAGGGGGAGCTGTGGAGCATTCTCTGGTATTTAGGGTTTATTGAATGTTTTCTCTTGCAGTTCAGCCTACCTCTTGTTGTTTTCTCTCTCTCTGCTGTGAGTTAGTATGTGTTAATGCTTGTGGTCTGAAGGCCTCTCTGTTGCATTAGTGGCCTGAATCAGGTATTGTCTTTTTGCAAAAAAAAAAATCCTGTTGCAGTAAATTCATTGAAAGCAAAGTGTGGATTGGATTATTTCCTGAAGTCTGCCAACATCGAACTCATTTGTTACAAGGGCCAGATCTGACATGATTTCACATAAATGTCATTTTGTTGAGCTGGCCCATAAAAAGTAATGCCAGGGACCGGAGATGTAAACTTTATAAAGAACACAGGCAAACCCAATTAATGGTATTATTTTTTACTCAAAATACAAACATGCTCAAAACGTGAACACACTTACAGTATTTCCTTTATTTAGCAGTCTTTGATAACTGACACCTCTTGCTTTGAATTATTGCATCAAAACCTGGAGTAAACATGTGTGCTGTAGCAATCTTGAGAATGCTATTCAGGTGTGCATCTGTAAGCTAAGAATGCACTTTTAATGTATTGACATTAATTACAGAAAAGAGCTGTTCACAGATGTATGTTGTCCCAAACACAGAATTTCAGAAGCAAAAAGTGTTAAACTGTGGGTAATTTGTACTCAAAAACTGGTAATATTTGCTATTGCCAACTTCTGGAAGCTTATCCTTCAGTACCGCATCACACTGCTCCCCACCTAGCAATAAAAGGATGCCACAAATCACACCCCATGTGCTTCGGGTCTTTTATAGACCCACTCAATTAAGTAGGGTTGCCAAGTCTTAACTTCACAACAGTGGGGGAGTCCTGGTCCCTCTCCGGGAGTCCTGCGCACGCAAAGTGTGTGCACACCACAATGATGTCACCCGGAAGTGACATCATCACACTGGGCACGTTGCTGGGGTGATGCTCTGGTAATCACCCTAAAACTCTATACCATAGAATTTTCAGGGCGATTGCTGGAGCATTGCCCAGTGACATATCTAGTGTGATGACGTTGCTTCCGGGTGATGTCATCACGCCGGGCACGTCGGCCTGATCGGGCCACTTCGGGGGTGGGGTTCCCCCTGCTGGCCGGATCCCGACTGGTGGATTGGGGACCCATTTAGCGGGGGACTCCCCACCCCCTGGGGGACTTGGCAGCCCTACAGTTAAGCCTCTGACCACTAAAATAAGAGGATGTCCCATATTTCCCAACCCATGTAAAAAAGGGTCAGCTTGTTTTTGCAGTCCTTCTGTTAGCCACTATTAACAAATAACAGTTATGATATTACAGAGGATTTACAGAGCTAATAGCCATTTAGCCTCTCCCACTCAGCTTGCGGGATGCCACAAGATATTTTCCCCATCCCTGCCACCATCACACATATAATAAAATCTGCCCCCATCTGCAGAGATGATGGTAATCCTGAAGCTTAGGTCAGCATCTCCCCACCACCACCACCTTCAGGTAATGGAACCCACCCCTCCCCCATGGCTGCCCCCATAACCCCCTCACCCTTCACAATGTGCACTGTCATGGGCAGTCTGCTGCCCTGTCCATGCCTGGATATAGCACTGCCTGTTCCATCAGCTCCTAGGACCCTCCTGCTTAGGAATCCGGCAGCGGCATCTTAGTAGGCCCAGACAGTGGCAGTGGTGGCAGCAAAGGCACCAGAACAAGGGAAATCCTCTCAGGGTCCAGGCAGCAGTGGCTCTCTCCACTCTGCACCCACCCACTATCACATATGTGCCAGCATCAAAACTCCCTCCCCCACCCCCACGGCACACAAGGCAAAAGCTGTCAAGGCCAATGTCTCTTTGATTGCAGAGCACAGGCACAGGCAACCCTCCCCTCCCTAATGCCCTCCCTCCCACTTCCACTGCGCATTACGCATTACCACTGGGCCAGTATACAGGGACATAATGCACAGCCTCTGTCATCTGGCAATAAAAGTAATGGCCAGCTGGATAAGAGCCCTGGATGGGCCAGTTCTGGTCCCTGGGCTGTATGTTTGACACCTCTGGATGTGTTTGGCAGGGGAAAGACCCCTTTTGTCAAAAAAAAGTGTGGGGTGTGTTTCTTGTCTCTGCCAGATAACAGCCCCCTCCCTCTCAATATTCCTGTTGTGTGAACAAAGCAGCAAGCTTGTGTGGTGAACCCGACACAGCCTCTCAGAGCTGAAGTTCCACTGTCTCAAAGGTTTATTTTAAGCACACACAGAGAATCGAATAGGAGAGCAGCAGAATGAAGGAAGAGAATACAATTACTGGCTAATTCCAAACTTACAAGGTTTCTGTAGTAGCCATGCCTCCTTTGCAATAGTGCAAATCTCCCCCTTCCACATGGTTGAAAGCTGCAGGGATGACAAGTGATGGATGGATTGTGAAAGGTGCCCTTTTCACGGGGTTGTATGCAAAGTGGAGATCGGGATGCAAAGGTCCCTGAGATGGGACATCAGATAGGAAGAAACTGCCATGTCCCCCCCACTTCCTGAACATACTACTTTGGCAATTGTAAGTCTCTGATCCTGGGTGCTTATAAGACCCTCACCCTCCAATTTCAAAATAATGTTTAAATCCTCACACATAATTAGCCTCTGTGTTGTCTTTTTTACAGGAAAGGGAATTCATCCATCACAATCGCTGTTTTACATTCTTTTCTTTTGTGGGGGGGGTATGAAATATAACACCAGTCAATACAAAACTGAGACCTCTTTGGTAGATAAATACACTGCTACCATAATGACAGTTCTTCAGTATCATATCCTGTTGTGTATGCATTTTTTAAAAAGCATAACTGCGGTTTCAGCAGCTCATTCAAGCGATCGATCAAGATTATGAATTTTGGGTATTACAAAGGTTTAAGTAATCTTTCTTTTCAGTTTGCTTTTACAAAAAAAAATGGTTTGGACTCTTTCCCATGCTGTGATGGCAAAGTCATATCAGTGTTCAAAACTTTATTTTCTACAAATTGATCCCATGTGTGACCAGGCTAAGTTGAAAGCATGTGAAGGAAAAGACTCCCATCACCTTTCTAAGCATCTTGTTGTTCAAATGGATCTTCCTAATGCATTGTTGTTTTGTTTTGTTTTTTGAAGGCTGTGCACTAAGCTCTCCATCAGGGGAGCAGATCCACCATACATTTTAAGTATTGAGCGGGAGGCGATGAATTCAAACAACAGGCTTTTATTCAGTGATATTGCTCAGCTCCAAAGACAGCTGTATGAGAGCGGCACTTTCATTTATACTGTTCCAACACATAACTTTCAACAATATAACTATATACAAGCAATACTATTGGACCCAAGCGAGGCTCAGTGATTGGGTAACTAGATTGGCTTCAGGACCAATGGGAGTCTTTATTCATCAGCCAATAAGAAATGGAGCGTTAGGATACCAGAGCCCTATCAAGCTATTGCTGCTTCAATACTCCAAAACACAAACACAAACACAACACTCCTCCCCCCTAAGTTCAAACAACAAAGTCTCTTATGTGCGGGGGCGGTCGCCTGGTCCGTCGGGACCAGCGCGGCAAAGGTGGCCCCAATGGGGAACGTCCTCTTAAGTCTGGGGACCCAATACAGGCTGGCACGAGCTGTGGGGACGGACTCACGGGGGACTGGTCTGTAAAGTCCGGGACCTCTGAGAGCTCTGGGGCATGACCCAGCTACTGCAGGGGGCCTACCTCGTTCCGAGCTGGCAGTGGCTCAGCAGACTGTTCTCATGGGATATCCTGGGCTGGACTTGGCAGAGGGCTGCCCTCTGTCAAGCAACTTCCCCGAGCGCCGGCATCTTGCTGTCCCGGGAGATCTTCCAGGCCGGCCTCAGGAACCAGGGTGCATTGTCCTGTTGCAGGAACTGGGGGGCGTGGCAAACTTTGTTCCGGTTCGGGAACTGGGGAGCGTGGCAAACGTTGTCCTTGCTCAGGAACTAGAGAACATTGCAAACAATCTTCCTGCACTGGCCACCGGTGTCATAGCTGGGCCAGATGTCTGCGACGGACCTGCCCCGTGTCATCCCTCACCTCATATGAGATAGGGCCTGTTGCGCACACCACAACTGCTGGAACCCAGTGCGGACCTGCCCCATAGTTCCTAGCGTACACTGGGTCTCCCTGCACAAAGGACCGAGTGGACCCTGTGGCGATAGGGTCGCAATGGATGTCTGGGGCCAAGTCTGGGTGGAGACGGCTAATGCGGGTGGACAGCTGGCGACCCATGAGCAGCTCTGCTGGTGACTTCCCCGTGACGGCGTGTGGTGAGGAGTGCTGCTGCATCAAGAAACCGGTGAGCTTAGCCTGGAAATTCCCGTCACCCAAACGATAGAGTGAGTCTTTGACCGTTCACACCATTCTCTCGGCCTGTCCATTCGTTGCGGGGTGGAAAGGAGCCAAGGTGTTGTGCCGGATACCCCATTTGTCTAGGAAGGACTGGAACTCTGCTGATGTAAATTGAGTTCCGTTGTCAGACACGAGGAGGTCCAACAGGCCGAAAATAGCAAAGAGACGGTCTAGGCAGCGGCCAACGACAGCTGATGTCATGGAGATGACCGGGATGACCTCCAACCATTTGGAATATGCATCCACAAGAATCAAGAGTGTTCGGCCCTGGAAGGGCCCAGCAAAGTCTACATGAATGTGGGACCACGGCCCCCTCGGCTTCTCCCATGGGTGAACAGGAGCCTCTGGAGCCTCTGGTTGTGACTCCTGGCACAGCTGACACGTCTAGACCCACCACTCAATCTGCTGATCCATGCTGGGCCACCAAACATAGCTCTTAGCGATGGCCTTCATCTTAACGATGCCTGGGTGTCCTTCATGTAAGGCATCCAGCACCCGTTGGCGAAGTGGGGGAGGGACGACTACTCTGTTTCCCCACAAAAGGCATCCCTTGTTTACTGACAGCTCAGAGGATCTTGATAGGAATGGCTGGAAGTCGGCATCGAGTGTCCCTGACGGCCATCCCCTCCGCACATAGTTGTAGACTCTCTACCACGAGCAGGTTCAGACGGCCGGAGAATTTCTTATATTTGACTTGGACTGTGGCGATGACAACGACTGGAACTCTGTTCCTCTGGAAGTTAAACAGCTGTAAGGTACATCTTTGAAGGTGGTGTGCAGCGAAACGTGGGCAGACTTGTTGGAAAGTGCTCTACGAGATGATGGACAATGCTGACCCAGAGTCCACCTCCATCTGGCATGCTCGACCTTTGATGAAGACGGTGGCTTTGATCTTCGGACACGGATGTAGTCCCTGGTGAATATATAAGCGGTTGGTATAGTCCTCGTACACACTTGCTTCACGGCTGTATCTTTGTCTTTGCCCGGGCAGCCGAGATGTCTTGGAACGATACGATCGGCTGGGGGCATTCACAGACCCTCGGGTATGCTGGAACTCGTCCGTAGCATCACGACCCTGAGACGACGCAGCTTCTGGTTGGCTGTTGCATTGCAGACTCTGTCATCGAACACATCAGATGGGTTGTCCCGGGCGTCATCAGACTCAGTGGTATTGCTCTGGTGTATAACGGCAGAGCAGCCTGGCGTGTGGCTTTGGAGACCCAATCACAGTTCGCGGAGGGATAGGTTGGCAGCCTTTACTCTCAGGGCCTCTTCAAGGGCCGATTCATATGTAAGAGTCTTAAGTAAGAGTAGGGCTCGCCTGATGCTCTCGTCTCGGAGGCCGCAGAGCAGTCGATCTAGGAGGATGGACTTCAAATCGGGGAAGTGACAGTCTCTAGCAGCCCGCCTCAATGCAGTGAGGTACTCTGTGACAGACTCGCCCTCCTTCTGTTTCCACTGATGGAATGCACATCAGTGTGCAGCAGCCAACATCTTCAGTGTGAAGTATTCGGTCAGCCGGGCCTTGATGATGCCAAGAGGGGTCTCGAGTAACTTAGAGGGGGCAACTAGATCTCAAGCAATGTCAAATACAGCCTGGCCACAGGTACTCAGAAAAGTGGTGCGGCAGACATCGTCCCCGTCAATACGATTTGCTATGCAGTAGCATTCAAAATGCTCGAGGTATGAATCCCAGTTCCCAACTTTTGGGTCGAACGGTTCGATATGGCCCTTGGATGCCATGCCAATAGTGACTTAGCTCTGGGCGCCCTTAGTGATTTCAGCTGGGCAGGCAGAGTGATTTCAGCTGTTCAGTTAGGACTGGGATCCCATCCTCGTCACCAGTTTTAAGTATGGAGCGGGAGGCGATGAATTCAAACAACAGGCTTTTATTCAGTGATATTGCTCAGCTCCAAAGACAGCTCTATGAGAGCGGCACCTTAATTTATACTGTTCCAACACATAACTTTCAACAATGTAACTATATACAAGCAATACTATTGGACCCAAGCAGGGCTCAGCAATTGGGTAACTAGATTGGCTTCAGGACCAATGGGAGTCTTTATTCATCAGCCAATAAGAAATGGAGCTTTAGGATACCAGAGCCCTATCAAGCTATTGCTGCTTCAATACTCCAAAACACAAACACAACAATACTCAAGTCTTTCTGCCCCCTTCCACAGAGCTTTGTAAAATCATCAGTGCTACTGTCAATGCAACACAGGAAAACACCACTACTAGGTGTATGAAATGGTCGGAACATAATGACAATAATTTTTAAAGGGAACATAGAGTGACATGGAGGACTGCAACTGAGAATGAAAGGGGGTGTGAGAAGGTAAAAGGTTTCCAACAGAGTGACACAGTTCACAGCTGGAAGCCATTACACACCTTCCCCGGTGTTATTAGCAGCACGGACAGCTGACATCTCAAACAGTCAGGAGAGTAAGAACAATGACATTTGATTGCTTGGCTTTTCAGGTGATTATATGAGCAGCAGGGCAAACTGGCTTCAGGTATTGTAGTTGCCTGAATGAGGCTTTCCTTGGAAACAAGAATTCAGATAGACAGCTTGCGTTAAAGGTTTTGCTTTTGGGACATAGACAGTTGAAGGCAGAAGGGTAATTTGCAGAAAGAGCTCTTCAGCTGCTGATCCCTTAGCTGCTCCTATGCTTGGACCGGCCTATGGTCAGCTCCCTTAACTTCCATCCTTGGATCTGCTCACTTGTGATTTTTTAATTTAAATCTTCTTACTTGCTAGATAAATTGCTGCCCTGCCTGAAGGAGAATTCTCCCTTGTTTTTATTCCAACATTTCCTTCAGTTATACAGAGGTTGATTTGATTATAGATTTATTCATGTGTCAGAAACCATCTCATGTTACTACCCCAGGCTGAGGCTGCACGTGTAGGTACCCAGCCATTCTCACCTTCTGAGCCTCCTTTTCAGGTCCTGTGACTTGGAATGATACCTAGGAGACAAGAAGGGAGAGAGGGGCAGAACAAAGAGGAGCTGGCATTTTAGTTAACTGCATCAAAGTGAAGGGGGTTTCCAAGGACAATTCTGGAGAGAGAAAGAGAAGAAGAAGGGGAGTGTTGCTGGCCTTTTCTACCAATGGAGGGGACCCACACAGCCTCTTATGGTTTTGGGGGACCAGGTTTGTTTTAAACTGTAAACCTTCCCTCAGTTACAAGATATTCTTAGGGTAGCACGTGTAAAGGCTTTGGGTTCACTGCCATGAGGTGTGTTTTGTGGCAAGCAAGTAAGACATGGAGATTACTGAGGCAGGAGTTGTATGTAAATAACAACATTTATTTACATGTTTGTTTAAAGAACAGATCAGCAGGACAGGTGTCCAGATAGTTAAAGAAGACACCTGCCTGAAGCAGGTAAGTTTCAGCTACTTATGGCTTCAGAGTGTGGTTTCTTTAATGCTTCCAGGTACAAACAGGCTTTCACTGATTAGCCCCTAGGCTGGACCCTTTCACACACAGAGGATTCCACCCACACCAGCCTGCCCTTTCCCAAGAATCAGACTAAATGGTACAAGGGCTGTTCATTACCAGAGACAAGCCTAACAATTGAGTACACTATTCTCTCCCAGAGGTAGAGTTATACCATCCTGCCACTCTACCAAGCAGAGTGACCCTTGAACTCTCTGCTCTTTCGCTGAGGCAGACCCAAAACTATGGCCTTTTATGCACCAGTGTTTTCCCTTGCTTTCACCGTGCGTATCCATTGGTTTTTCTTTTTTGTTCTGCATTTCCCATTGCTTCCACTGTTCATGTCCATCAGGGTTTCTTTTTCATTCTGCATCGTTCCCCCTCCCCCCCTTCAGCTCTCAGTTCACTGTCCGGTTGCTGTTTCCCCATGATTTTTGACAGTGGTTTTGTGACAGTTTTTCCCCTAGCTTCATTTCCAAAGCTGAAGGTAATTCAAAAGCATACAGATTCCTTCGGATTTCCATTTCCCTGGCCCTAGGAGGCCATTCCCCTGCCCACATCAAGGTGGCTCCTCCCACTCTGCACCTTCCACCATCCTCCCCCCTTCATTGGTGTACAAGCTCCACTATTGCTTACTTTTCCCTTCATTTAAATTCTGGGTTTTTTAAAAAAATCGGAACAAGTCTAGCATTAGGATGAGATCATTAATCTTCTGGATCACTGGGGAAAAGAAACTGACAGAGAAAGTTTTAACAATTTCAAAAGATGAATTTAACAAAACCAATGTCTCCTTTTTGCAAACAGAAGAAGATATCAGTGAAAACAAATGAGTCCCTCCAAGCTCTTTCACTTTTAGGATGTGCCCTGCTTCTCCCAGGTCAAAGCGCAAGGCGAGCAAAGATGATTATGGAGAGAGCGCGTATTCATGTTTGTGTGGAGCATCCATGTGAATGGTGCCCACACAGTAGCTGGCAGCTGGCTGGGGCAAGAGCTGCTGCTGCCGCCGCCACAGCTTGCTGGAGTTGGAAGCATTTTGGAGGCTGCAGGCTTCTCTGTGAGTGAGGAGCAGGAGCACTGGCCCCGGCAGTCCCAGCAGCCGTGGCAGTGGTGGCAAGCACCCAATGGGCTGAGACTAGCTGCCCAGGTGTGCTTCTTCCTGTCTCCATGCTCCCTCCCTGCCGAGCCAGGGCAGCCACTGCAAAGCGGGGTGCCACCGGGAGAGAATGAACAATAGAATATGTGGCCCCTAAACAGAGAGTGAGAGAGCCAGAGATTCCCAGGGAGTGCAGGGAGTCTGCTGCCCAGGCAGGTCCCAGGGTCCATCATATCGCTAGACTTGTCTTGCTTTTTTAAAAAATTAAATGATGGGGAATGTAAGCAGTTGTGGAAAATTAGAACCATTGCCGCCATAAGAAACCACCGAGGACCCATCGCTAATGTTCTGCTAAGATGGCTACCCAAGAGTAAATATAGTTTCGCCTAGTCATAGATGTATGATACTGAGTGTAGTAAATAAATCTCCTAAGAAGTATGTATATATGTATGCAGGCATGGATGTATGTATGCATTTATACTTTAAATTTATGGATCGCCCAGACCCTGACTACACAGGGCTCTGGGCAATGTACAACAGGAGTTAAAAACCGCAAATATGACATTGTTAAAATCAATAAATAAGTCATTCCTTACATCCTTAAATAATAAATAAGTCATTCCTTGCATAACTTAATCAGTATCTGTAATCTGCCTCCACTCATATCAATATGCCTGAGCCTTGAGACAGATGGATGGGACCTTCCTGTGAGAATCTGTCTTATCTGTTAAGTTGGTGCATGATATATTCTGCATTTTATGTTTACAGTGTCCCTCCTTTCAGTGGACCACTATTTACTGCTCTTGCTCTTTCTGTTTTAGGATCTGAATTTTATGACATGTTCTTACTCATCTTTGGATTTCAAGCTGCCCTTGGCACTCCAGTGGGCAGAAAGACAATTACATAAACCAACAAAGCTAAACTGTATTGATTTGCCATTGTGGGTGAAAAACTATTTGCAGGTTTTAACAATCTGATTAGTGCTGAGTGTAAATACATTCTATAATGCTGTGCATGTACAGACATTTCCCAAACTAATTTTCTCCTCCAGGATCCCAGAAGCTATTAGGGGCTTGAGAGGATTTCCCTACTCTCCTTTTTGTTTTGTATATTGCAAAGAAGGTAAACTTACATTTATTCAAATAGATCCAGTTCACATTCAGGTTGCAGTCGACAGGAGATGAAGAAACCTAATCTAAAGAGTACTTTCCCTATGGCAAACGGCCAGCTAATCTGGCATCACATGTGAGCATGAGGGCATTGTTTTTACAGGAGAGACCTGCAGAGACATATGTCTTCATGGAAGGCCACGTGAAGTGAGAGTGAGAGGACAAACTGAGAGAGGAGGGGTCAAATGGCACCTCCCAGGGTAAGACAAACAGACATCTCATTCAAGGAGATAACACCTACACACACTTAGATTGATGAAGCGCCCCCTCCAATGTCCAGGCAAGCTGAGTTGCTCACTCCAACAGATAACTGAGTGGTTCTTTTTCCCTTCAAGGGCAGGACAGTTTCCTGTCCATTGTTGTTGTTGTTCAGTCACACAGTTGAGTCTGACCAGGGGTCATTTCGAGCAGGAGCTCAGCTCCGGGAGTTGGTGCCAGCCCCCCGCCCCCCCCCCCCCGGGCGGGGGAATGCCTGCTTGTGTCATGGCTGCAGCAAAATGACTCCGTCCCCGGGAAAGGTCTTTGTTCGACCAGCCTTCTGAAAGCTTCAGCCACCACTGAAGCTATCCTCCCAAAATAGTGGTATTTCTGAGGCTTGGATTAGTAGCTGTCCCTCTCTGCCAGCTCTTTCTTTCTTTCTTTCTTTCTTTCTTTCTTTCTTTCTTTCTTTCTTTCTTTCTTTCTTTCTTTCTTTCTTTCTTGCCTTCTGACATACTTCTGGTGATGTCAGGTGGTGTAGCATATGCAAATAAGTTATGCTAATGAGCTCCTGCACCTCTTTTTCTACGAAATGACCCCTGATTCTGACTCTTCGCAGCCCCATGGCCCACATCACGTCTCCTGTCATGTTCAGGAGTTTGCTTAATTTCATGTCCTGTCCACTACTGGGAGATTTATATATTGCCTGCTCCTGTAGTATGTGTGTTGTCAAAAGTTGTATCAGTCATGCTGGAGGGATGGCCATGGGGTAAAACTGAACCTAAAATGCTAGGCTAAGATTGTGTCCTTTTATACCCCAAATTACTGCCATTTTCCACGTGTGGAAGAAGCAAGATTTTCTCACTACTTAATTAGTCAGTTAGTCAGAAGGGGGTGCTAATGGGGTAGGAGATAAGGTTTTCCTGTGGTTGTGATTTATTATACAGATCTGTATTTATTTGTTGTTAATTAATGTATTAAAATATTTGCATCCTTTCCTCTTGCCTCAAGGCAGCTATTATTTGGATACTGGTTCATTAGTGCAGAATAATAGGTAATTGTTCCATATGAATTTTGGTCTGGGTGTGGAATGATCCCATGGAGATACAAGCCATGAGGTGTGGCAGTTTCTCACAAGGACCTGGCTGTCTCATCATGATATGGCATTTTATTGCACTCCGTTCCTGTCATGAGTCCTTCACTGAATCCAGAACAAAGACTGCCAACCCTTGCCTTCATAGGCCCCAGGAGTGTAAAACACATAAACACTTCTCACTCCCATTGCCCCTCCAATTTTATCAGTCCTGCCCTAAAGCCTTCACTGGATGCCATCCCTTTCCTCCGTATTTCCTGAGGTTCCATCATTTCCTGTGCACTCAGGTTATGTCAAAACTTTCAGTTTTTTCAATTTCCAAAACTCCAGTTATCCCCTAATCTTCCTTCAGCTTCATTCTCCACTGTGTTGGCTCCTAGTGTTCCAGCACTGACCTTTAAACTATGCCACTGAAATTGATGTTTACAACACAGTTAAAGATTGCAAAAACAGGAGGGGAAGGTCACAAACGTTCTTCTGTATATGAATGTAGCCTATATTAAACACACTGGAAAACTGCTGCCTATTGTGCTTTCATGTAAACATATGGAGACAGACAGACATTCTTTGCTGTAGTAGTTAAGACTGTCAGGCTGCAATCACATGTGCAATTAGTCCCGAAATGGGTGCAAATGACGGGCGGATTTAACATGCGCTATCAGACATGCACATCTGGGAAGCATCCCACAGCCGGCAGCAACCCATGTTGCTCCACCGCAGAAGTGGAGTAAACAGGCACCGGGAAAAGTCTGGTAGCAAATGGGTTGCTATGGGCCACAGGCAGACTTTCCCCTGTCTGATCACTCCAGGATGCTTTCATGGTGTCAGGATGGTCTGATCAGGTCATCCCGACTCCGTGCTGTTGTTTTTGTCCCTTTTCAGTATGTGCATCATCACACACTCCATAGGGAGCCCTCAGGGCTGAGGTGTGAATCATCGATCCCTTGTTTTAAGCATATTGGAAACAAACAGCAAAAAAAACCAAAAAAAAAAACCCCTCACCCGTGGTGTGATTGTACAACTGCGGGTCAACATCCACCGGAGAGAGGACACTGGACTCCTCTTGTCCTTGTGGCAAGACTCCCTTTAAATCTGTGGGTTTTTTCTTTTTTGATTTTAGTTCTTTTTGGTTGTAAGCAACTGTTTGTGTCTCAGCATCTTTTTAAGAGACAGAATGAAGATTTTTATGGGTGGTACTCATTTTGTTTTTGCTTTTGTAAAGAAAAATGGCTTCAACAATATGTGATAGCACAGAAGTGTGAATTTAGTAGGGTTGCACCAGTTAGACTTAACGTAGGTAGGATTGATAAGATAACTAGAATATGTGATAGTTTACTGCTTTATAGGTTTCTTTTTTCTATGATAACTCAAATGTTGGATAAGACTGTTTTAATAATGCAGGTGGTACTACATTATGATCATAGTTATTCTATACATCAAACAATTGTTTTAATTTTGATAGATATTTCTTATGTTTGTAACAATAGGGACTAACTTGAAGATTATTACTTATAATGCTAGAGATATGAATAATATAATCAAAAGGAGAAGAATCCAATCTGCTATGCTTAAGATTCAACCTGATGTATTATGTATCCAGGAGATGCATCTTAAGAATGATAC
The DNA here is from genome assembly GCA_029233225.1 of Lepidodactylus listeri. Taxonomy (NCBI): domain Eukaryota; kingdom Metazoa; phylum Chordata; class Lepidosauria; order Squamata; family Gekkonidae; genus Lepidodactylus; species Lepidodactylus listeri. The sequence goes on from JARCFY010000004.1 coordinate 47,484,519, forward strand.
ACAAAAACTTTTTAAAACTTTTCCTCAAATATGTTCTCAAATGTGCCTTTACTAGTCATAAATTTCTGATTAAACAACTCTTAGTTTTAAAAAAAACTTCCATCGGAGGAAATAGCTTTTCTCCCCCCCCCCATCTCACACGTGTGACCCCAACCTTAGACTAGTATCTGAAATACTCGGGTTCGAATCCCCACTTGTGCCATGGAAGCTTGCTGGGTAACCATGGGCCAGTCACATTCTCTCAGCCTAACCTACCTGAGAGCCAGTTTGGTGTAGTGGTTAAGTGCACGGACTCTAATCTGGGAGAACCGGGTTTGATTCCCCACTCCTCCACTTGCACCTGGCTGGATGACCTTGGGCAAGCCATAGCTCTGTACCAGCTGTTCCCTCAAGGACAGCTTGGGAAAGAGCTCTCTCAGCCCCACCTACCTTACAGGGTGTCTGTTGTGGGGAGGGGAAGGGAAAGGAGTTTGTAAACCACTCTGAGACTCCCTTGGGGAGTGGAGGGCGGGGTATAAATCCAATCTCTTCTTCTTCTTCTTCTACCTCACAGGATTGTTGTGAGAATAAAATAGATGAGAGAATAATGTAGGCCACTTTGGGTCCCCACTGGGGGAAAAGGTGGGGTATAAATGAATTAAATCAATTAATAAATAAAATCTGACATAGGTAGGGTTGCCAGCCCCCAGGTCCCAGTGGGGGTTCTCCCCTTTTGGGAGCTTTGATCCACCACCGGCCATCTGGCCAGTGGGGGAAGCCCCATACCCAAACAGGGACATTGTCACACAACATCCCCAATGTGATGTCATCACCTTCAGAACACCCCGCAAATCCCCTGCTGCAATGGCAAGAGGACCTGGCAACCCTAGACATGGGTAGACATGCTTATGTACCTATTTATTTAAATATTTATATTCCACCTGTCCACATGGCTCAAAGTAGCTTACACATTACAATGTAAAACATAGCAAAATGAAATTCCAAATAACCCCGTCTTCCCAAATAAGTTCCCATAAGATGCTTGAAGTCTGTCTCACATTAAAAACCCTGGCAAATGAAATAGCCTTGCAGCTTTCTAAAGATGGCACTACCCCTCCTCTTCAGGGAACCGATTCCACAGGCCATTTCTGAATCCTAATGTATAAAAAGCATAATGAGTGAAATGGTTGCCTCTTCTCACAGTCCTTCAGCTAAGCATCCTTTCTCCTTCCAGTGTAGTCCCTTCAGCTACTCAGGTGGGAGAGGTTCAGCTTACCTTCCTAAACTGAAAGTGCAATCCTGTGAAGAATTACTTCAGTCTAAGAGCTGACTAGATGTGATGGCTGTTACATGGACAATGATGCCATTTTAAAGTAATTAATATGCTATGAGGGCCTGATCCTGATCAGGCCCACAACATAGCAGGCTGGGCTGAGGTGCTGTTGTCCCTCTCCTTATCAAATGGTCCTGGCTACTCCCTAGAATCATAGAGAATCATAGAATCATAGAGTTGGGAAGGACCTCCAGGGTCATCTAGTCGAATGCTCTCTTTAAAATGGCCACACTGCCCCCCCCCCCCCGACTGTTTCGGGACTTCAAAAGGCACGGCGGAAGAGCACTGACTTTAAAATGGCATTGTTGTCCTTGTGACTGCCACAAGGACACCATTACATCTAATCTGGCCCTCAGTTCATTGATTTCAAAGAGTTTAAACTGAAGCTACTCTGCATAGGATTGTTATTTTCTAGATACCTAGCAGGCAGAATATCTGAAAACCTAGGTAGGAAAAGAAGTAAGCAAGCAAGGTCATTTCTATTGAAGATCGTTATTAGTGGTTCACTGAATGAATGTATTCATTTATTCCTGACCCAATTGATTTAATTTCTTGGGGAAAGAAAAAGAAATGATATTTCAAGGACTGCTGTCCAAAAGTCTTCTTAGTTAACCTGAGACACAGAAGTAATTTCTAACACCAAAGAACAGAACTGCAGATAATTGCCTCCTCAAGGCTTGACTGGCAATTCTTAATGAGCCTCTAAAGCAGTGTATCCTGTTCCGTTAAATATTTAGGTTCCAGTTTTATGTCATGTTTGCATATTTAGGAATAACATTTTAAAAATATATTTGAACCCTACGTCTACAGGGGAATGAAATGGCAATGAAGTGAAGGGTTGCCAGTTCTGGGCTGGGAAATTCCTGGAGATTTGGGAGGTGGATCCTGTGGTGGGTAGAGTTTGGGGAGGGGAGGGAGTTCAGCAGGTTATAATGCCATAGAGTCTGCCTTCCAAAACAGCCATTTTCTCTGGGGGAATTAATCCTTATAGCCTGGAGATCTGTTGGAATTCTGGAAGGTCTCCAGCCACCAAGGGATGGCAACCCTTGAGGAGACAGGATAGCAAGGTGCTAAAATTCCCTGCATCATTTCAGACTGCAGGCAGACATATTTTAGAATATACAACCTGTGTTTAAAGCTGCCTGCAAACAGAAAACCTGCACTGCAAGCCAAAAGGGACTCGTATCTTTTCTGTACTTGTTCAAGCGTTCTAGCGTGAGAGAGTTTTTTGTGCAAAGCATAGCCCAAGTCAGTGGATTTAGAATGTAGTTTAGGAAGGCGCTGTTAGTTGCTTACTTAACATGTGTCATAGCAGGGATCACCCCAAAAGAAGCATTTCTTGTTTTCTCTCACAGAAGATGGAATGAGTCTTTTATGCCCTCTGCAATTTTTTGTAAGCACTTGTATTAAATGTAATTAATTTGTTTAAAAATCTACAAAACAATTAAGTAACAGCATATTTTTGGTCTACCAAAATGCTTTCAAATCAGTCTAACCAATTAACAAATGCAGCACTGTAGCCCCAGTAACGGACAAGAAAGAGAAGGGAGGTATAGGAAGCAAAATGCATTCTTACACATTTAGGTGTTGTGTTGGATGGAATGGGTCAGAATAAAAATCTACACAAATAAAGTTCTGTATACGTATTGGCACTGCTGTTCCACAACCAGTAATAGTTACCTTGTTGGCTGGATATAATGTTTTTAACTGTGCCACCCTAAGGACACGTTCTGGGAGTAAGCCTCACTAAGTAGGCTTGAGTAGGATTCTGAAAAGACCTGAAAAGACAGGGGACCCCAACATGGTACCTATGGGCACCATGGTGCCTGCTGACACATTTTACGGTGTTTTTTAGAAAGTGGGTAGGGCTTTCGCCCAGCAACACTTTTGATTGGCTGTTGTAGATTTTATTGGCTGTGAATTTTTTTTTAAACTTGCTTTGGCTGCCACCACTGCGCAAGGGACTTCACTATGCAACTGAAGCTGTGGCAGCCATTTTCTGGCTGGCTTCACCTCCTGAGTAAGCCATATTGTGGCAGCCATTTTGTGGCTGTGCCCACCATGCATGGGCTTGAAAAGGCTGGGGACCCCAGCTCTACAAGAAATATCTTGCTCCACTCAGCCTCACAGAAGCCAGTCCCTCCACATTTTTGGATTTTTCTAATGATTCCCGTGAATATAAAAATGGGGTCATTAAATGTGAAAATAGCCATTGTTTCACAGGCTCTCTTTTAGTGCCGTATAATATTTTCTTTTACACTGTCTCAACATTTGTGTTAAATGCATAATATTTTTCCTGATGATTCCTTAATAAAATGTCCTTATGCAATAAGACTTTTCAGCTGCCAGATATTTCACAAAGAACATTTTGCCCTTGGGAAATGCTAAAAGAGTTATCATTACAAGGATACTTGGCATATAAATGTTGTTGATTGATTCTATTCTATGTACAGCTGAGGTATTTAAGTAGATAAAGAAAAGCTTCTCAAAAATCCATATTTTTGACATCAGTGCTGTTTTTTTAAAAATGCAATGTGCTTCTTAGCTCTCATTGTTCTTGGCCTCAGTTATTTACCATTAGGGCTGAGAAAGAGCTCCCTCTCCCCAGTTTCCTCTCTTATTTTTGTACATGTTCCAAGTTTAGCTCCTCATTATTCCTGAAGGTTATTAGTTATCAGGGATAACCCATTTTTCTCTAATCAAATAACAGAGAGAAGATTGCGGGAACTTTTGTGTTTTATAAAGAGCAGCTGCCACCAAGAACCAAACCTTAAATACTAACAATGGGAAGTTCAGCACTGACCACTAAAGCCAGAGCACTGTGTCAATACAATGATTATTAACGTATTACCATTAAAGAGCCCAGTGTTCCCTCTTAAGCTGAGTTAATGTGAGCTAGCTCACATTTTTTTAGCCTTTGGCTCACACATTTTTGTCTCAGCTCAGGAAGGATGGCTCCAGAGCAAACTAATTTATGCAGTAGGCAAATCAGCTGCTCACAACTTTAATGCCAGTAGCTCAGAAAGTAGAATTTTTGCTCACATCTTAGAGGGAGCATTATACAACAATATTCTAATGCAGTCTTAGAACCATACTATTTTAAAAAAGAATAAGAGTATGCCTGGTGATGAAGACTAGGGAATTTTAATAGTAAATTGGAATCTATCATTTTGTCATAGTTATTTCATGATAATTATTCATTGAGGCAGCATGTGTAATGGTCAGAGTGTAAAAGTAAGACAAAACAGATTCAAATCTTTACTCTGGCATTGTTAATCTCATGACCTTGGGCCAGTCACCTTATCTTAGCCTAGCTTATTTCACAGGGTTTTTGTGGAGAGAAAATGGAGGAAGGGAGAATGATATGTGCCTTGCAGAACTTCTTGAAGGAAATGCACAGGGAAATTACTGGCAAAATTTTCTTTCCCTGTCCATCAGAGGTCTCAGAGAACCCCTCTCCTGCTTCTGTTTAAACTACACGGTTTACAATGAAGTTTGGATATTTAGGGAGAAAACCAGCTGTGATGCCATATCCTCCAAGTGAAGGACACTGATTCAGTTCAGGCAAGTCAGTGAAATTATGTGATTATTAATTAAAACATTTATGCCCTGCCTTTCCTTGTGGTTCAAGGTGGCTTACAATAATAGTTAAAAACAGTTAGAATAAAATAACAAACCCCAGATCTCTCCTTTCTTCTTAAGAGATGCCTGCCATTCAAACTCTGTCAAAAGCCCTGGCAGACAAACTAAACCTTGCAGCACCTTCTGAAGATCTCCAAGGAGGGGGCTTCCCCTCACACCTTCAGGGAGCCCATTCCAAAGAGCAGGCATCACAGTGGAAAAGGCCCAGGCTCTGGTTGATGCCAGTCAAGCCAGTCTAAGTGGCTGGATAAAGATGTTTTCACCTACTAGCAGTTTAATAATACCATTTCAGCCACTAAAACCAACTCATAAGATTGGGTTGAGCATCAGAGTTGAACTAGGGTTGCCAGACAGTGACTGGCACCCAGTGGGAGACTGGGGGGAGGAATGTGGGGGGGGGGGTGCCAGCACATTGTGATGTCATTTCTGGGGTGAACCCAGAAGTGATGTCATGCTGCTCTGTTGGAGAAATGAGCATGTAATGCAAGGCCTGAGAAATTCAGTCATTATAGGGTTAACTATGCAACTTGTTTGTTTACCTATGTTAGCCTGGAAGTAATACCTGGCAGCTGGCCAATTGACTGTAGACCCGGGAAAACTAAAGGTGTACTGTCTTGCTAATTGGTCAATGATATCAGGTGTTTCCTTTCAGGGGTCAAGAAGAAGGAGAGATCCTCCATTACAATCTCTCACTCTTTATCAGTATGTCTTAGTGTGAAGACGGAGCACAATGCAGCTCCTTAGAAAGCATGTTTTGTTTATTTGTAGCTAATCCCGTTTACCTTTTCCCTTTAGTAATAAACTTCTTTTAAACTAAAAGAAGCAATCTCTTCTTTCCAGAAAAGCAAGATTCATTACTCTGAATTTTTCTTGATTATTGGACAAAAGTCCTAACAAATGGTAGCAGAGGATGGTTCTTAAAAGATGGTTCTTCTCTTAAAAGCTTTCTGGATTGATTGAGAAAGAGAAATAGGGAATAAGAGCTAGAGGCTTGGATTTTTAAAACGACCACTTTTTTTCCTTCCTGCTCTCAGAGCAATCTTGCAGCCAGAAAGGCCCAACCCTGTTTCCTTGCTGATCAGGGGAAAACCTATGCTGGATTGTAGTTTGCCAGGAGCAAAGGATCTTTTTTTGACTGGATTAATTTTTGCCTGCTGTAAGTGGAGCTGAGCTGAGTACCGGAGCACCAGAGACGCTGCCACCGGGAGAACAAAGGAAGGCGAGGCAAAGGAGCTTTTGAACTTCGCGCTGCTGCAGAGAAGGAAAGATTAACCCTGCCAGCTCCTGGAGAAGTAGATGAGCTGAGCCAGATTCCAGCGAAGCTGCTCAACCTGTGCTTCTACCTCAAATCCAAAGGGACGTGAGTAACAAAATGGCTTTTAATGCCCCATCCCAAGAAATGCCAAACCTCAGACTTACAAAGGCTAACTATCAGTGGTGGGAGGAGTATTTGAAGAGTCACCTGCAGACTCACAATGCCCTTCAAGTATTAACAACTGAAAATCCTCCAGAATCTGACCCTGATAAGACACAATTCCTTATGATGGATGGTTTTGCTAAAGCCCTGATTTTAGGAAGTATCCCCTACACAGAGGTACCAGGATTAAGAGGGCTAGCCACGTCCAGATTGATGCTTCAAAAGCTAAAGGACAAATTTGATAAACACAGCAAGAGTAAAATCTATTCCCTCAAGGGAAAGATTTTTGATTTCAGGATGAAGGAGGGAGACTGCCTTCCCAAAGAGATGGACAAATTAATGGGCATTTACACACAGCTTAAAGACCTGAATGAAGCACCCTCTGATGCAGATATGATTTCTTCAATTCTTAAGGGTCTGCCTGGCTCCTATAAGTCTGTAACCAGTATGATTAGACTGAAAGATGATCTGACTTTAGAAGGTCTTTTGTCTGCACTAACTGAGGAATATGATTCTAGAAATTTGAAAGACAGTCTGTCTGATGAATTGTCTGTTTTGAGTCTAAAGCATGGACAGAGATTTAAAAGGAAAATAGAGTGTTTTATATGTGGGAAAAATCATCTTGCAAAGTACTGCTCTTCTAAGTATGTGTTCAATGATGAGCCCCAAGAACAAAGAGCCACAGGAGCACATGGTTCCAGTAACAAAGAACCAGCCAGTGGAAGGGGAAGCCATTATGGGAGGAGCAGAGGTCACGTTTCACACGCACAGCACAGAGGAAAGAAGTCTGATGCAGAGGCACAGAACAAAGGCAATGCTTTTAGGATCACTGATGATTTTAACACAGATGATAAGAAAATATTTTTAATCGATTCTGGCGCTTGCACACATGTGTGTAGAGAAAAAGCCTGGTTTAGTAACATAGATGTTGAGAACAAACCAAGAATTTACCAAGCTAACAGGCAATTATTGAATGTACAAGGCGTTGGAACTGTAAAATTACAATTATGTACTACAGATAATCAAATAATTTATGTTGAATTGGAAAATACAGCTTATGTGCCTGAAGCTGTTGAGAACTTAATTTCAACAAAAAGCCTTATGAATACTGGCCATATTGTAGTGCTCAAACCAGAGCAAGGAAGCAAGGTCTCTACCAAGGATGGAGAGCTTGAATTTAAAGTGGAAGAGAAAAATGGCTTTCATTACTTTGTAGCTTGTGATGATGAGGAGACAGAAACTTTTGATGTTGATCCTGATGAGGAAATAGAGACTGTTGATGATGATGAACAGATTTGCCAGACTAAGGATGCTTGTGATGATGCTTGTAAACATGAAAAATGTTTATTTTCGTGGCATATTAAAATGGGACATAGAAATTTGAAATCTGTTGAGCAGTTGTTAAAGCAATGTGGAATACCTGTTGTGCATTGTGAAAAGAGTGAAACTAGATGTGAGACATGCCTCAGAGCAAAGGGAGATGCCCCAAGTTATTCTGGGAAAACTCCAGTGCAAAATCAAGAATTTTTGGAAACTGTATACAGTGATCTTGTTGGGCCTTTACCTGCATCCCTAGGTGGGAGCAAATATTTTGTGACTTTCACAGAGAATAAAACAAAATACACTTATGTGTATATGCTGAGAAGTAAGGATGAAACACTGCATAGATTTAAAAATTATGTGGCTATTGTTAAAAATAAATTTGGCAAAGCACCTCAAAGCTTACTCACAGATGGAGGTGGTGAATATTGTAATGCTGAATTCAAACAATTTCTACAAGAGCAAGGAATTCAACATAAAGTATCCATTGCCTATTCACCCCAGCAAAATGGAGCTTCTGAGAGATTAAATAGAACACTGCAAGGGATGTGCAGAGCTATGCTGATGCATTCTGGACTGCCAAATGGTTTATGGGCAGAAGCCCTGAACACAGCAGTGTACTTACACAACAGATTACCCTCAAAGATTATTGGAACCTCCCCTTTTCAGGCTTGGTTTGGAAGACAGCCTAAGGCATATCAAAGCTTTTGGCGCAAAAGGGTATGCACACATACCAAAGGAAAAGAGGGGAAAGCTTGATTCCAGATCTGAAACTGGACTTATTGTAGGCTATCCTGTTGGTGGGAAAGGGTACAGGATATACAATCCCCAAACCCACACAGTAGAAGAACGCAATGTTGTTTTTATTGATGAGACTGTATTGCCTAGTGTTTCCACTGCAGCTGATCCAAAGATGCCTGGGACTGCACCTGATGAGTTCATTGCTTGGCTACCTGTAGTGACTGCTGGTGAACTGGCTGGGGAACTGGCAAGTGAAGCAGCAGGTCCACCTTCTGAGGAAACTACTGAAACAGAAGGGGAAGCAGGGGCCACACCAGAGGAAGCGGCTCAACCCACGGCAGAACCCACAGCACCCACAGCAGAACCCACACCCAGTGTGAGGCGATCAGAAAGGAGCACTAAGGGACAACCTCCAATGAAGTATGGATTTTGTGAACTTGTGCAACCTGCAAAGGAACCCAAGAACTGGAAGGAAGTTTGCAACTTACCTGCGAGTGAAAGAGGCAGATGGCTTGAAGCAATGGAACAAGAGCTGCTATCCATTAGCGAAAAAGAGGCCTGGACTCTCACTCAACTACCTCAAGGCAGAAACCCTGTTGGATGTAAATGGGTCTTCAAAATAAAGCACAAGGAAGATGGAACTGTGGAGCTATACAAAGCACGCCTAGTAGCTAAAGGCTACTCACAGCAATATGGGACTGACTATTTTGAAACTTTTGCTCCAGTTACTGACCAAGCAACATTCAGAACACTTCTAAGTGTTGCAGCATCTAGGAACATGATAGTTCTCCATTGAGAAAAGCAGTTGCTCTACTATCTGAGGAGATCTACATGGAACAACCTGAAGGTTTCAAGGTCAACGGTCAAGAAAACTACGTCTACAAACTTAATAAAGGACTCTATGGCCTAAAGCAAGGCGCAAAGGCCTGGTATGACAAACTTACTGAACTTTTAAAGAAGCAAGGCTTCAAGCAAGGGAAAGCTGAACCTTGTCTGTACACTAGAATCAGAAATGGACAATACCAGTATGTTCTTGTTTATGTTGACGACTTGATCGTGGCTTGTCAAAACAGAGGAGACATCAAAGCAATAGCTGATGGACTGAATAAGGAAGTGGAAGTCAAACAGCTAGGAGATGTTCAACAATACCTCGGAATGCAAATTGAGAGACTCGAGGATGGAATTTTTCTTTTATGCCAGAAAAGAAAGATTATGGACTTTATAGAATCTGTTGGCATGAAGAACTGCAAAGCTTCATCAATCCCACTTGAACCTGGATATCTGAAGGAGAAGGACGGCACACCACTAAAGGACATAGGAGGATACAGAGAGGCTGTCGGAAAGCTCTTGTACCTGAGCAAATCAACGCGTCCAGATATGGCAGTTGGATTTCTAAGCAGAAAAGTAAGTTTGCCAAATCATCATGATTGGAGCGCAATAAAGAAGATGGCACGTTACCTAAGAGGAACAATGGACTTAAAACTAAAAATTGCACCAACTGAACAACCAAGACTAGTTGGCTACATGGATGCCAGTTGGGGAGAAGAGATGAACAACTACAAGTCTACCAGTGGATACCTATTCTTTTATGGAGATGGACTGATAGACTGGACTAGTAGAAAGCAGACTGTTGTAGCGCAATCCACAGCAGAAGCTGAGTGCATTTCAGCAGCAAGTGCCTGCAGCAGACTTGAATGGATCTTTGAGATGTTGAAAGATTTTGGAATAATTGAACCTGTACCTATACTTATGTTAGAGGATAATCAAGCTTGTATAACTATATGTAAGGAAGAGAGCACAACTGCTAGAAGTAGATCTATTGGTATTAAATGTGCATTAGTTAAAGATTTGTTAAGGTTGATAGAGATTAAGCATTGTCGTACAGAAGAGATGGTGGCTGATATTCTGACTAAGCCACTGACCAAAGACAAGTTTGAAAGACTTCGTGAAATGTTGAATATGCTTGATGCTAATGTTCAATAATGTTTTGTGTATGCATGTATAATGACTTGCATTTCAGGTCTTGAGAAGGGGTGTTGGAGAAATGAGCATGTAATGCAAGGCCTGAGAAATTCAGTCATTATAGGGTTAACTATGCAACTTGTTTGTTTACCTATGTTAGCCTGGAAGTAATACCTGGCAGCTGGCCAATTGACTGTAGACCCGGGAAAACTAAAGGTGTACTGTCTTGCTAATTGGTCAATGATATCAGGTGTTTCCTTTCAGGGGTCAAGAAGAAGGAGAGATCCTCCATTACAATCTCTCACTCTCTATCAGTATGTCTTAGTGTGAAGACGGAGCACAATGCAGCTCCTTAGAAAGCATGTTTTGTTTATTTGTAGCTAATCCCGTTTACCTTTTCCCTTTAGTAATAAACTTCTTTTAAACTAAAAGAAGCAATCTCTTCTTTCCAGAAAAGCAAGATTCATTACTCTGAATTTTTCTTGATTATTGGACAAAAGTCCTAACATGCTCTAGGATTCACTGAATCCTTCCCCCCCCAGATTTTTTTCTGTATCTCCTCCCCAGCTTATGAAGAAGCAGTGGGAATCAGATGATTGTTGGCAGGTGGTCTCCTGCTATAGCGGGAGACATAAGACACAAAATAAACTGTATACTGTGCGCTTCAAAACTCTTATTATACAGTGTTCAGTGATAAGACATGAATAAGTACAAAAAAGGCTGGTTATTCCATAGAAGGTAAAGTTGCAGCGATGTTCTCCGGAATGGCTGTTATCCATTGTATTGCTTTACATAGCGGGAGACATGGCAACCCTAAGCTGAACATTTTGCTAGCACTGCACACACTTTGACAATAAACATGGTGATCTGGTATTTCTATGAATACAGTATTTCCTATTAAAATGTTACTAACAGTACTGTCCTAAACAGAGTTATGCCCTTCGAAGTCCATTGAAGTCAATAGGCTGAGGAAAGGTGTAACTGTGGTTAGGATGCCATTGTAGGTCAAACAGAATGTTTTCGTGCAAGATTGCTTCAAGTGAGCCTGCAGTGACACAGGCTGCCACACCAATTTCAGTCATAGTCACTCATTCATTCTCTAGAATAAATATTCTAATGTACATCTCCTAAGGGGGTATCCTCCAACAGCCTGTTCTGAAACCATTTTAACAGCTCACTTGTTGAGTCCAGATCATAGCGAACTAGAGTCAGCTCGCCTACGGTAACCATAGATGTACAAAATCACTTGATTTTTAAAGAAATCATCAGCAAGATGACATGTCAATGCTATTGCTCAGCTGTATTTTTCCATTCAGTCAGTATATGCTGAATACTGATATTTCTAGGTGCGGTATGGACTGCATAACCCACACAAGTTTTATCTGGTTTTCACTGAAGGGATTTATCCCTTTGATCATTATTCTGGTGGCTTCAGTTACCATAGATGGCTTTTTTTCTGGCAGAGCATAAATGTAATCTTTTCTGAAGCTACCTCAGTTTCAAAGGCTGACCTTACCTAAGTCTGCTTCTTTACAGCAGAACAAAATGGCAAGTGCTCAAAGCGGTCAGGGGGCATGTGTGTACACATTCCTACACAGTCACTTGGCTGGCCAAACAAACCTTGCATCTTTCTTTTAAGGAACAGGAAGATGGGCAGACACAATCTCCGCATCAAAGAGGACAGGAAGTGATCTTGTCCATTGCAAGGAAGAAACCACACACTAGGGAGCAATCTTAAACAGATCTACTCAGGAATAAGTATCACTTGATTCAATGGGACTTACTCCTAAGAAAGTGTCTTTTGCAGTCCACAAATTGGATTGAACTGAGTTCATTAATTAGAGTTGGTTACAATACTGGCCTGTTCAATCAAACTTATTTATTTATTGAAATATTTATATCCTGCCCTTTCTCTTAATCCAAGATGGTTTACAATAATAGTTAAAATATCCCTAGATAAAACCAAAGATAAAATAACAAACCCCAAATCTCCCCCCCCCCCCCGGTAAAAGATGCCTGCTGTTCAAACCCCCTCAAATGCCCTGGCCAAACAGGCAGGCCTTGCAGTGTCTCCTGAAGATCTTCAGGGAGGGGGCCTCTCTCACCTCTTCAGGGAGCCAATTCCACAGAGCAGGAGCCACAATGGAAAAGGCCTGGAACCTGGTTGATGCCAGGCAGACCACCCTAAGTGGTGAGATAGCCAACAGATGGCTACCTGATTACCATAGGTGGCACACATGGATATATGGAAGGAGATGGTCCTTCAAGTATGTAAGTCCTAGATAGGGATGGGCAGGAACTGAACCACGAAGCAAAATTCATCACAAATTTTTCCCTGTCTTCTATCACAAACTTCCTTGAATTTTTCATATTTCTTTATTTTTAAAGAGCATAAAAATCAGAAAGAAGAAAAAGGGGCCACCTAATACAGAAATACAGAAAGAAGAAAAAGGGATCACCAGAAGTTCAAGATGGGTCTTCCGTTACAAACTTCCTTGAACTTTTTCATATTTTTTTTAAAAATTCTGAAACAACATAGAAATACAGAAAGAAGAAAATGGGTCACCTAACATAGTTAAATATATTATAAACCATTATATAGAAGACAGAATAGTATTTCTCCCCAACATCCCCTTTGTTACATTGAAAAAAATTTGATTTTATTTATAACATACAATGATATTTTCTTCTGATGAGTACATTTATGTTTATATTCATCATTTTACATTTCAGATTTCATAACTAGTCTGTTTTACAGCTATATTATTTGTTTTATCATTGCTACTTACTCAGTATTACATGTTTTTGCCTCTTCTGTATACTCGCTATTAATTTTAACAGGTAGATAATATAACAAAAATACAGACAGAAAGTTTATTATATATCACATAATAAGAAAGTTTAAAATGATGTTCTCCCCAGAGTCCACCTCTTTACACACATTTATATTCAGGATGTTACATTTAAAACTGATTCTCATACTGCTTCTTCTTCATTACCATACATTTGTATACAATATTTTAAACTGCTCTTATGAACTTCCACAAACTTTTAAAAGTAGTTCATGGTGATTGGTGGCGGTTTGTGGATGGAGCAGAAAGCAGGGGTTTAAAGGAAGTGCACATGACAGCCTGAAAAACAGCTACATGACGGGAAGCAAGCTATTCCCTGTTGCTCAACTTTTCCCCTGGCTTTCTGCAAACCCTGTTTAAAGGGTCAGCAGTCCCTTTCAGTGGGGTTTCTGGGGCCATGAGTCACGAGCCGGCTTGGTTCACAAACCATCCTCCTGTTTCAGTTTTGTTTGTGGTTTGCCAAGCCCCAAGCCAAACAGCATTTTCCCAGTTCATGCCCGTCACTAGTCCTTGATCATGAAGGGCTTTAAAGATCACAACCAACACCTTGAACTGAACTCAGAAACTGACTAGCAGCCAATGCAGCTGTTTCAAAATGGGCAACGTATGTTCCCAGCAGCTTGCCTCTGACAAAAGACAGGCATTCTGAATCAGATGTAGTTTCCACATTGCAGCACATAAAACACATTGTAGTAATCCAACCATTAGGTTACAGAAGCATGGATCGGCACGGCCAGATCAGATAAGTCTAGGTAATGAGAAATTTGGCAAATCAGATGCAGCTGACAGAATGCATTTCTGGCCACTATGCCAACTTGCTTTTCAAACAGCAAGGAGAAGAGTCCATGAACTGCCCTTTTTTCCCAGTGGGAATCCACATCAATCTACAGCATTCCCCTCTCCTCCATTTTATGCTCACAACAACCCTATGAGGTAGGTGGGATACTCACTATGTTAGAATAACTTGATTCAAGGCCAATAGGACCTTAGAGACCAACAAGATTTTGGGGGAATAAGCTTTCAAGAGTCAACGCTCCCTTTATCATATGAATTCAGGTGGGTAGCCATGTTGGTCAAGAGTAACAGAACAAAGTTTGAGTCCAGTGGCACCTTTAAATTGGCCAGATGAAGGGAGATTTGATTGTTGACAGCTCATACCCAAAAAAATGTTTGGTTTCTAAGGTGCTGTTGGACTTGAATCTAGCTGTTCTATGACAGAATAACACAGCTACCATCTGAAGGTGATGGTAAGATTTTCAGATAAAGTTTATCAACTTCCACTGATATACTATCAAGAACTTATCAGTATTCTGTTGAAGACTCATGAAGCAGTGAAATTACTAAGGAGGTAAGAAAAAATCCATACCATCACAAGAGAAGATTGAATAAAAGGTCTGGCAATGTAATGTGGTATGCTTAACATCTAAACTCATCCTAGGAGGTAGATGTTACAATTGACAGTGAACTCTTCCTGCTAGTATAATACAATGGATTGGATCCAGCAACCCATCAGTGCAAAGTTGCTGGTGGTTGAGGACTGTGACAGTTTTCTGGGGTAAGTATAAAAAGGAATTAGCCTAGAAAACGGTCACAGTCCTCATCCACCAGTGCCTTTTACTGATGGATCACTGGGTAGTGAAGTTTATACACTACTCCAGGTGTGTCATTTTCCCACCTTCCCCACTGCCCAAGGGTTGCAGGACTAGCCATGCAGGTTGGAGTCTGCACTGAGGAAAAGGAAGGAGTAGTATTTCTCCTTCTTCCTCTTTCATCAAAAAAGTTATTTAATTCTTGTGGGTCCTGTGATCTTGGGAATCAACTTCCCTGGGATGGAAGGAATTGCTACCTAGAAGGGAACATGGCAAAGATCTGTGTCACTTGCACAAAGGGATTGCTGGATCCAGCCCAACGTGTGAGATGGTATCATTTGTAATGTTATCTCTCTTCCCCATTGTCAACCACCAATGACAGGAGGCCTATCATACTTTCTGTTAAATTAGGCATTATGAGGAAGAAAGGAAAACAGATATGAAGGAATGGTACCTCCGAATCTCCTATAATATCTATTTTCATTAAAATTATCATATTCTCCTGACACCGCTATTTACCACGCTAATTACAATTTACTCTCCTAATCTCCACTGTTGATCTTTAATGCCATCTTCACAACCAGTTCTTTTTCTCTCCATTGCTGTGTTTTGCAAATTTCTAACTGGCTGATGCTTTCCTTGTCTGATAAATTTTGTTTTCAAATCTAGAAAGCTCAGAAAGCCATAGGCTGCTTCTGGAACAACTGCAAATGTGTCACTGAAATTCAACGACAGCTCAATTAAGGATAACCATGCCTGACTACTTCTGCTACTGACCCATTCTGCTCTGCTGTTATCCAAGCAATGCAGTAAATATCTTCACCCCAAATAGCACCTGCTCTCTGAGAAAAAGCAAGTCACTTAGGAGAGAAACTGGAACAAAAAAGCCTAGCAACTGAAGACGACTTTGACTCAGCACTTTGCTAGATCTCTGATCTTTGCAAACATTATGAAAAACTGTCTTGAAACAATATATTCAAACTGATTGCCATTCAAAAGCTACTAACCCTGAAGAATTACTGTAATGTAAATTACAACATCAGTTATCACCATCTACCAACAATTTAGTTTTGCTGCTTTTAAATGCCAACAGTTTAAATTCATCACCTTTTTCCAAATCAGTTGTTCATTCTCTGACAGGAGTACATTCAAGCATCCTAGATTCCCAGATTGCGTTCCTCCACCTGTAATTCCCTGCAGGTCCCCAGCTTGTATAAATAACTCCACAGAAAAAAAACAAACAGTGTCTGTTGCCACCTGGAAGAGAAGAGAAGAGAAGCTAAATGTTACAGCCTGACTCTGAGGGCCAAATGACACATTTTGCCCGGGATCCCTCAGCATGTGGGTCCCTTCGTGCATGGTTGAGCCCTAAAAGGCATCTTGGGGAAGGTGATGTGGTTTAGATCTGTTGGGGAGGGTTCTTTCCCCAGGCCATTTGTCTGGCTGAAACTGCCCTCCCCCAGGTTCTTTTAGCTCAAGTTAAGGGGGGGGGGGATTTACAAGGATGTTCCCCTGGCCAGTCTTTTTTCCCTATTGTGGCTAAAAGAAACCCAGGGAGGATGGTTTTATTTTGGGAACAGTATGAAGGGGAAGAGTTAAATTCTCCTTTCTAAATGCAGACTCCTAGCAACCCCCACTCAGTTGCTTTCAGGATAACATCCTCAACATGCTGGATTTGCAGTGCAATCCTAAACAGGTCTATTAAGAATCCTACTGAAGTCCTCAATGGGGCTTAGTCCCAGGGAAGTGTTCTTGGGATTGCATGGCTAATCATGGATCCATACATAATAAGAAGCTTGGTTCTGGGACTTTAGCTTCTGTAGTCTTTCATAATACAGAGAAATCTTTCCCCAAAACAATGCAAAAAAACCCCCCTTTCCCTTTCAAACCTGGTGGTTTTGTATTGCAGCTCTCTGTTATGAGTTAAAACAGCACTGCCTGTGTAGGGTTCCACTGGGTAGGCATTAAAGCAAAACGAACTCTCTTCTGATTGTTCCATCAGTTTTATTTCCTCATCTTCTTTATGAGCAGCACTGAAAAAGGTGAAGATACTTGTATGTAGGTCCTCTGTCCTCCAACAAATGTCCTTTTGTTCGCAATTGCTTTTGTAATTGGGTTTAACTGCAGTAAGTCTGCATATTTAGTTACAAGATATAAACAAAAGTGACAGCTTGCAGTAGTCGTATTGGCCCGAACCATTTTTTTTAAGCTATGTGATAATTATATTAACACTATCCAAAATAACACAAAATAGCAGCGTATGAGGTTCCAAGTTTTCCAGAACTCTTAATCAGGCTGGATGTTAAAAACCAGGAAACAAGGAGGAGGGTGGTAGAAAGAAAAGATATTTCAGGCATAAGCTTAAAACTTTTTGTCTGTATTTTAAGTTGAGTGGAGCTGGTATCAGGTTGCACCTTTGGCATCTGGGAGGGAGATGACAGAACAATGGTGTCCCCATTAGGAAGAACTTCCTGACAGAGTGGTTCCTCAATGGAACAGGCTTCCTCCGGAGGTCATGAGCTCTCCTCCTTTGGAGGTTTTCAAACAGAGGCTAGATGGCCATCTGACAGCAAGGCTGATTCTGTGAACTTAGGCAGCTCATGAGAGGAAGAGCAGGAAGAGTTGCCTCAGTGCTATGTTCTTGTGGCCTTTTCTTACATGTCCAGGAAAATGCTGATTTTCACTTTGGGGTCAGGAAGCAATTTTTCTCCAGGCCGGTTTGGCCGGGGATCCTGGAGGTTTTTTGTCATCCTCTGGGCATGGAGCAGTGGTCACTGTGGGTTTGGAGGGGGAGGTATTTGTGAATTTCCTGCATTGTGCAGGGGGTTGGACTAGATGACCCTGGAGGTCACTTCCAACTCTATGATTCTATGATCATTATACTAAAGTCTGAAGTGGACATCTATATATCTATTTCTCAACTGTGGGCAGATCTGAGGATATCTAGATCTGCTGTTGGGGCCCACACTGAGAGAAAGGAGATTTTTCTGCGAACTTGGGGGCCTTGCAGCAGAGACCAGGAGTTGTAGTGAGCTCGCTTGCAGCTTCAACGAGTGGGGAAAGCAGTCATGATACTCAGGGGGATCCCTTCCCTTTCCTAGCTTTAAAGCCCTCCATCATCACTGCCAGGGCACTGTTGCAGTTCCTGCTTTAAATTAAATTTAAATTAAAGCTCATAGAGAGTCTGGGGGGGGGGCGGAGCTGCAATACTGGCCCTTTTCCCTCCCAGCTTTAATTTAAATTTAATTTAAATCAGAACCAGTGATAGAGCCCTGGCAGTGGCAATGGGGAGGGGATAAAGCTAGGAGGGGGGAAGAGATCCTCCGCAGACGAATATCGTGAGTCACCACTTGTAAATTATATGATAACTAGATTTGCAAAATGGAGCTAGGGAAAGATTTTTCTACTTTAAGGAAGTCCCAGGTTTGCAGAAAAGTTCGAAATTTAAAAACAAAATACATTGGGCAACTAAAACTCCCCAAAATAATAGGAACCACACCTGTCTCTTTAAGAAGAGAATCCCCACTGTCAGTGGCCATTTTGGAAGTTGGTAGGCACAACGAATATATTCAAGCCTTCCAGGCTTTTCTTTCTGTACAGCAAAGCAGTCCTGGAAATGGTCCTCCCCACCCCAGTCACATCCCCTGATGGAATTACAGCTCATCTCCAGACTAAAGAGATCAGTTGCCCTGGAGAAAATGGATGCTTTGGAGAGTGGACTCTCTGGCAATGTACCTGTGAGTCAAAGCACACAACCCCACCTCCCCTCAAGGGTTAATGTTGACAGTAATGGGCCTGAACTGTCATGCAGTTTTGTACTTATAATTTATAATTGGTTTGTTGGCCTGCACATTTCTTATCATCTTCAAGGCCAAAGATGGAAGCCTGGTAATTAGCTTCTCAGGGGAAACTGTGATCTGTGATGGGAAGGGGGAGATTGGAACTGGTGAGGTAATCTTCTAGAGGTTTCTCTTGGATACATGTTCTGTCTGGATGTCATCATCACCTGATGTGCTGGGCCAAAAATTATAATTGGACTGTGGCCCTGAAGAATGGAGGCTAACTGAGATTTTCATGGACTATAGGCCCAAGGCTATGACCTGCAATTGCTAGAAACGTAGATAACACTGATTTGAGGCCTTCCTATTGAAATTAAGGTTTGCGCCACCTAATGCAGTTCTCAGTTAGGTAGCTAAAGCTAGCTTTGTTGTTTTCTTTTCTGTATGGTTTCACAGTTATATGTTGGCAATAATCTCTCTTTTATAATATACTTTATAGTCATTTTTAAACAGCAGTCTGATTGTTGTGTACTCTTGCCCTGGGAACCCACAGGGTTTTGCCTCAAGTTTTCTGAGGTCCCTGTTCTCCTGAGGCTCTATCCCCAAATCTCCAGGAGTTTCCCAACCAAGATCTGGCAACTCTACCCCCCACCCCTCACTGGTGGCCAGGGGAAACCTGGCAACCCTAGATGGAGGAGGACTTGCCAGGCTCTGAGGCCGCTGTGTGACTTGAGCTTGGCAGCCAGAAAGAGGCAAGGAGGGAAAGATGAAGATGGGGGGTGGAGCTAAAGGAAGGTTGGCTGATGTGTGAGAAGGAGAGAATGCAGCAGGAAAAGGAGAGAGGTTATGGGGAGCTGCTGGGTAGTGGTGTCAGGTTGCCTGCTATGGTGGGCAGTCTCCTTCTTGCTGCTTGATGGAGCAGTGGGAGCAAAAACGGGAAGAAAGTAGCACAACCAGAAGTGATGTACTCAACCAGAAGTGATCTCATGAGTCTCCAGGCCCCCATTCCAGACTACTGAGGGCTGGCAATCCTACTGTGGGGGTGGGGAGGAAATAGCATGGGAAGGGAAACAGGGAAAAATGAGATGAGAGGTCTCTGCTTTTTTTCTCCCAGATGAAACATACAAGTCCCTTAAAAAGCTAAATGAAAATATGGTAGTGATATTAACAAAACAGGAGACTGATTTTATAAGATGTCATTTTCAATAACGACTATTATACAACACCATTCTGAGAGAAATCCCACAAAATCTTTTGAAATGAACAGGACCACAGCCAATGCAAGAATTCAGGCAGAGTTCCCCCCTCCCCCCCCCAAGATCAAAGATTTGAGGAGGCTGCCTAACTTCACTTTGTGGTAAAGCTCTCTATATAAAACACCACAGAGATGCAAACAAAAAGTAACAATAGCTTCAGCACCACCTTCCCAAGTTCCATTTTTGTAAGCACGGCAGAAGTATAATGAAACTTTTATAATTTCTGGAATAAGATTCACAAATTCAATTCAATACAGATTTAGTTTTTGCTTTTCCTTACTCAAAGCACAGAAAAGGCTATAAGCATCCTGCTCACATTATGGCTTGGGAAGCACAGATGAGTGACTCAGCTATAATCACTCTGAATCCCAATGCAGAGTCCAGGATGACTCAACAAAACTGCCTTTTCAGACACAGTCTAATCAAGACTGTAGTCTTATCAAACAGTAGCTGTGCCCACCATCAGAACAAATCAATTTTTAAGGCCACTAGGTACTTGTTTATGATATTACAGCAGAATTGAGAGACATTAAAACAGGCAAGTCTTGTGCTATATAAACTCCATTTTGTCATTAACAGTTCCAGACTGAAGACAAGACATACTTAAGGAAATTAGTGCAACTCAGTCAATGGCAACTTAAAATGTAGAACAGCTAAACCTATCTCAAGCAGAAAAAAGCCAATAATTCAAGAAAACAGTTTTGTGCCTCCATATAGCTATCAGAGTTTAAACTCACAGCAGAAATAGAAAAGATTAGCCAGCAATACAACCTGTCATCAACCAATCAATCAAAACTGTATTGTTTAGCCAAAGGTCATAACACTCAGGAAATTTCACAAGTTTAATACAGGCAAAAACACTGCAAACTGACTAGCATAAATTAATACAAGCTTATGAGTCATCACCTTTAATATCAACAGTGTTCTATTTAACAGATTTAACAATTCATGAAGTTAGCAGCTGCTACAGCAAGCAACAACCATCCTAGAAATGTATGTCAGCATCATGTAACAGAAAGATATTGGTACATTATTTAAAGCTGTTCTACTGAGAACACCCAGCAGCAATTATTCTCTAGTAGATGGGGGTTGAGAGCACTCCAAGAAGTAATGACATAGATCTTTAAACACAGGGCCCTCAGCAGGGATATATAGCCAGGGTGGAGTGGATGAGATCACTACCCCATCTGAAGCACTGTTTCAAAGAATATTTTAGGGGAAAGGGCTTTTATATTTATACCATAAAGCTTCCATCTAAGAGCTAAATATTATTTTTAAAATAGGAAAATTTGGTAACAACTAAAGATCAGAGGTGACAGCTTTAACTAGAGTTGCCATCCTCCAACAGAGATAAGTTCCGCTGGACAAAATGGCTGCTTTGGAAGGTAGATTGCACCCCATTATACCCTGCTGATGTCTTTCCCCTCCCCAAACCCCACCCTCCCCAGGCTCCACCCCCAAAATCTCCAACTAGTTATCAACCCAGAGTTACCAACCCTAACTGCAACCCCACAAATATGGGGATGTTCCAAGGTCTATGTGTGACCCATTCAACTCTGCCACCCAACATTTTCCTTGGTGGATTTTTCAAGATCACTATCACCTTTGGCTACTATGGCTGATCATGGCTTAAAGAAAGGAAGAGATCATTTAGATTATTTGCATAGGAAAGATTCTCATTGTGTTTTGAATAAGCTTGCAAACTTAAAAATAACTGTTCATCTTTAGTTCTTTTCTGGCACTAAAATACACATTGGTGACAGGGTTCTAGAAGTTCCTCCAGACTGTGGAAAATTCACATATTTATTGTTCAGAGTTCTGAACCCCACCAGCAAGGAATATGAGCACCAGCCCTGGTCCTCACAAATGTTAAAGATCTACATGGCAACGCTTTCCCATACAAGCATGGTGGCTATTATTTATTTATTTATTTATTTATTTATTTATTTATTTATTAAACTTATATTCCCCCCTCCCTGCCTCTTGGCAGGCTCAGGGCGGTTAACATGTGCTACAAACAGTTAAAACCATAAAATACAATTTAAAAACACTGCATACTAGACATTACACTGTATCCTTCCTACCAAGATGGTACTACTTCACCCCATCCCAACAGCGTCCACAGGTGCAGATGGTCTGGACCGCAATATTTAATTGTTGGGCCAGGGCTACAAGGACCTGGTGGCGACCCCTACTTGTAAGCCTGGTGGAAGAGCTCCATCTTGCAGGCCCTGCGGAACTGTACTAAGTCCCACAGGGCCCTGATGTTCTCTGGGAGTTCATTCCACCAGTACGGGGCCGCCACCAAAAAAGCCCTGGCCCTTGTTGCCGCCAGTCAGGCCTCCCTGGGCCCTGGTAGGACCAGGTGGTTTTGAGAACCTGATCGAAGAGCTCGCTGGGGTATATACAGGGAGAGGCAGTCCCTCAGGTAACAGGTCCCTGGCCATATAGGGCTTTATAGGCAAGCACCAGCACCTTGAATCAGATCCAGTATGCTATAGGTAGCCAGTGCAGTGCCTTTAGGGCAGGCTGAATGTGTTCCCTCCTAGGAAATCCCAACATCAGCCTGGCCGCTGCATTCTGCACTAGCTGCAGCTTCTGGATCTGGCACAAGGGCAGCCCCATGTAGAGAGCATTACAGTAATCCAGTCTTGAGGTGACCAACGCATGGATCACCGTAGCCAGGTCATTGTGTTTGAGAAAGGGAACCAACTGCTTAATCAGCCACAGTTGGTAAAAGGCTGACCTCGCAGTGGCTGCTACCTGGGCCTCCATCGTTAACGAGGGGTCCAGGAGCACTCCCAAACTCCTAACCTCCGCTGCCGGCACCAGTAGTGCCCTATCAAAGATCGGGAGAAGGGTCCCTAATCTCGGCCCGCTCCGACTCAGGCACAGGACCTCCATCTTCGTCGGATTCAATTTCAATCGATTCTATCTAAGCCAACCAGCCACGGCCTTCAGCGCCAGGTCCAGATCTTCTGGGCTAGAGTCTGACTGGCCACCCATCAACAGATAGAGCTGGGTGTCATCTGCATATTGATGGCAACCCAGCCCATGCCTCCGAGCAATCTGGGTGAGGGGGCGCATGTAGATGTTAAACAACATCAGGGAGAGCACTGCACCCTGTGGCACCTCGCATACCAGTGGGTGCCTTTAGGACAGTTACTCTCCTATTGCCACCCTCTGTCCCCGGTCTTGGAGAAACGAGGAAAGCCACTGTAAGACCAACCACTGAATCCCAATGTCAGTGAGGCGGTGGGCCAGTAGCTGGTGGTCGACCGTGTCGAACGCTTCCAACAGGTCTAACAACACCAGCACCGGTGTTCCACCTCAATCCAGATGCCTCCGGAGGTCATCTGTGAGGGCAACCAGCACCGTCTCTGTCCTATGGCCTGGCCGGAAGCCAGACTGGAAGGGGTTTAGAATGGAGGCATCATCCAAGAAGCCCTGCAACCTGTTCGCCACCACCTTCTCGATTAACTTACCCAAATAGGGTAAGCGCCAGGTCCAGATAGGGTAGGTCCAAATAGGGTAAGTTGGATACCGGCTGATAGTTGGCCAATTTAGCTGGATCCAATGATGGCTTTTTTAGGAGGGGGCGAATAACTGCCTCCTTTGGGGCCCTTGGAAACACACCCTCCAAGAGGGACGTGTTGATGATATCTATTAAGGCCCCTCGCAGCCCATCCCAACTGGCTTTGACCAGCCATGATGGGCACGGATCGAAACTACAGGTGGTTGGATGGACCGAGAGGAGCAGCTTGTCGACCTCATCTAGGCAGAGTGGATCGAAATAATCCAGAATGTGACTAGAAGACGCGTGTGGAGCCTCAAGTTCCATTACTGTGTCAACTGTGGCAGGGAGGTCTGGCGGAGCAGCAAGATTTTGTCTGCGAAGTAGTCCCCAAAAGTCTCACAGCCAATCTCCAATTCTCTCTCATTTGGGCCACATTGTGGTAATGTCATCAAGGACCGAATTGTGCTAAATAATTGGGCTGGGCAGGAATTCACAGATGCGATCGTGGCCGCATAGAATGCTTTCTTCGCAGCCTTGACCGCCACCTCATAGGCTTTCATAAATGTCCTATAGGATGTTCTTGCTGCCTCGTCGGGAGCACCACCATCTCTCTAGCCGTCTGAGTTCCTGTTTCATTGTCCTCAGCTCCCGCGTATACCACGGGGTGAGTATTACACACACACACTACTGGATAGGGTTCCCAACCTTCAGGTGAGGCCTGGTGAGCTCCTGAAATTACATCTGATCTCCAGTCTGGAGAAAATAGCTGCTTTGGAGGGTAGACTCTATAGCATTATACCCCATTGAGGTCCCTCCCTTCCCCAAAATCCCCCATCTCCATGGGCCACCCCCAAATACCCAGGAATTTCCCAACTCAGAATTGGCAACACTACTAATGGAGGTGGCAGAGGGGTTGTAAGTTTTGTTTTTAAACCAGTAATGGGCATGCTGATATACCATTATATCAACATACCAATGTCCAGTTTTGTTTTTAAATCCCTTAAAAAGGCCCTGGTGCTGGGAATGGTTACTGAGGAGAATGGAGTAGGGAAAATGGATGCCATATGAGTGGTACCAGAAAAATCCAGACGTCCCTAAATATACAGCCGCCAGCTTGGCTTTGTTGTGATCTTTCCCAATCAATCAATCAGTTATGGATGCCATCTGGAGATTATCAAATGAGGAATGATAGATCTGCTGATTTTAATCTGTATTTCTGTATGTTTTTAACCTGTTATAAATTGCCCAGAGTCCTGTGTACTCAGGGATTGGGCAATTCAGAAACAACAGCAACATTGCAGCACAGGAGTTTGGGAAAGATCACAGAAAGTCAAAGAAAATCCAGGTGGGGAGGCACCACAATGCAGAATGCAGAATTCCTGTGAGAATGCAGGAATAAAACCAGTCCTTAACAGCATTAAACCAGGGACAAATCACCTATGTAGAAGTGGCAGCTAGTATCACACATCTTGTAAGGCAGTTCAATGAAATCTACAATAAAGGAACACATGACTATAGCAAAGCTGTAGTTCCATCACATCTAACTGGCTGAGGTCATGATATACAGCAGCAACCATGAGGAAAGCATAGGAGGCTTGCTGTTTTTCAGCCATTGTTAGTTCTGTCACTCTCTGTGTTTCAGATTCAGAAAGCATTTTAAGAAATTAGTGGAATTATTTTTCTTTCAAAGATGCGAAGACTTAATGGTTTTTCCCTGGTGGGTATTATCCCCACATGGAAGGTTCATATGAATACAAATAAAAGAATATCTGTTGAGGCACAGAGTAAGTGAAAATAATTAGATCTGTGTGAATCTTTACAACATTGACATTATATTCAGTATTCCTTCTGTGATATATTTGAATAGAGTTATAATTTTAAAAGATGTGGTCTTCTATAATGCTTATTACATGTCCGTTCATTCTGGGTATATGCTACGCATGCAAAAGTACATGACTAACATGCCCTCTCTCACCGTGCATAGAAATTTCCCTTGACAATTGGCATACACTACTGGCACAAAGTTTTCCTAGGCCCGAATCCATTCCACAGGAAATGCCTCTGCCTATTTCCCAATCAACAGTTCACAAATTTTTATTTATTTATTTATTAGGCTTATATCCCACCCTCCCCACAGTGTAGGCTCAGGACAGGTTCCAGCATATAGATGGTTCCCAACAGCTGTTTTGAGCAAGCTTCCCCTACCCTGTGGTGGAATTCCATAGCCAATATGTTGTTTTGAAGATCCATTCATGGGCTCCAATCATACACACCCTTTTGCCGCATAAGAAGGATGACTCACTGGCGGATCAAACTGGCGGGATTACACCAGCACGTGGGAGCTGTCCTGCACCCATTGGCAAGCCATCGGCAAGCCATTTTGCTCCGCTTGAGAAGGGGAGTAAAAAACCACTAGTTAAACTGCAGTATCAAACAGGTTGCTGCAGCCCACAGTTGGACTTTCCCCATGTGGTCGCTCCAGCGCGAACTTGTGGCATCGGGGATAGTCTGATCAGGCTATCCTGACACCATGCCGTTGTTTTTTCCCCCTTCTCAGTATGCGTATAATCGCATACTGCCAGCGGAAGCTCTCAGGTTGGAGAAGCAATCCATCGATCCCCTGTTTAAGTGAATAAGCGAATCGGACACGAACAACAACAAAAAAACCACCTTGCCCGCAGTTGCATCTGATCACTCAGCGGCGAGTTGCGCCAGCAACTTCACAGTCCTGTGTGATCACGCAACTGCGGGTCAAATTGCTCCAGGGCAAAATAGCCTCGCTTCCCCACCGGATTATCTCACTTGTGTGGCCGGGACCATGGTATGCCAGAGAGGGGCTTTAATTTTGCATCATGATCAGAACAAGAACACTGCTATCTATTTTTAGTATCAGTCTGCTACGATCAGACATGCTGTTTGATCTGATGTTGTTGCTGATCTCTTCTGGATTTAAAATGCATGTCCAGACAGCAACATCTGTCTTCCATTTCCCAATTGTGGGCACCTGTTCTTACCTGTCTTTGAGCCAGAGTTATTTGGCACCAGGGAAAACCCAGTCTGCCCTAGTGTCAGTGGTCTCACCTGTCATCTCTGAAAGTCTGGTCAGTCCACTGTGCTGTCAAGCCATTTGTGAAGTCTGAATGTTCCCTTCCAGTTTGGGGCTTTTTTTAGGCAGTTAGCGAGGCGTGCATAACTGCATATTTGTACCTCTCTCACAGAAGCTTCTCAAAACTGTGTTTTCTTTAAAAAAAAAAAACTTTCAAAGAAAGATACCTGTGTATTTCAGCTTTTTTTCTGTGCTTTGCAGCACACAGGGTGGGGGGAGGGGTTACTTGAAAATATGGGGGGGGGGCTTTTCAGAGAGGGAAGGGGCAGTCTGAAAATGATGCCTGTGATTCCAGATTCACTTTAGGCTTTTACATAAAAATGCCAGCAGCACACGGGACACAGGATAAGGCTTCTCTATTCACTACCCCCAGATTTGAAACATTTGAAGTGCTGAATTTTTCAAAAGCACAGTTTCAAAAACACATCCCCCATGCTGCACTACATTAAATCATAGAGTTGGAAGGGACCTCCAGAGCCATCTAGTCCAACCCTCTGCTCAATGCAGGAAATTCACAAATTCCCCCACACACACTCCCAGTGACCCCTGTTTCATGCCCAGAAAATGACAAAAAAAACCCTCCAGGATCCCTGGCCAAGCAGCCTGGAGGAAAATAACTTCCTGACCCCAAAGTGGCAATTAGCATTTCCCTGGACATGTAAGAAAGGGCCTATATGCCAGCAGGCTGCTCCAGCAATCCCACTGATCACCAGCTGCTACCATCCTGCCCTGAGTTTGACCTGTTGTTTCCCATAAGCACTTATGAGCATGCTCAGAAGATAATTTTTAAAAGCTGCCCTACTACCTCACTCCATGGCTGCTGTGACCGATCGATCAACCATGGGGTGAATGTGTGGTGAGGTGGGTTACAGGGGGGATGTCTGATCAAAACTGTCAGTCACAAAGAAACCCAGATAAATTAGAGGCAGCACCAGACTGCTTTAAGCCTATTGTCTGATTGCAACCTGAGAAAAATCTGGAAGAACCCTTTTGTTCTCCTGCTCCGTCTATAATCCAGCGAATTTCTTGACTTGTGCCATCCCTGATCTCCTCCAAATCCTGTCTTCCTCAGCTAATATTCTCTGTAGGGGAAAATGGCTCTTTGTAGGTTTGTGGTCAGTGTGGAGAATTTTGCTTTGTCAGATAAGATGACCTTTCTCCTACAATATTTGAATAACCACTTTAGGTTATCAAATATATTTCTCTAGTAATAAAAAGAAGTCAGGAGGAGGTTTTCATACATTTAACCAATTGATTTTATATGTTTGAAGGCCTGAAGTCAAGTTTTAATTAGGTCAGATTGCCATGGAAGTGCCTCATGTTTATTCATATCCATAACGAGTGCTTTTCTTCCCTTCTGTAACAGTGAAGTGCATCATTTCAGTTATCACGTCTAATGCAGTAGAGTCATAAATTTACTGTCTCTATCTTTTCCCATTCTTCCATCTATTTGACTGGTATACTATAGGCAAAAATCTGCACTGAACTGGGGGAGAAAAATAGAATTTAGCAGGGCTTCTTTTCCAGGAGGAACACACCAGAACAGAGTTCCAGAACCTCTTTGACAAAATTATTTTTAAATGTTTAAAAGTTCATGAATTTTCAGTATACAGATTGAAAATTTAATTTCCCTCTTGAAAGTTTCAGCACCTCTTTTTCCAAAAAAAAAAAAAAAGCCCTGGAATTTAGTATTTCCAAAGACTGCAGAATGTGATTATTGCCACAAGACCTTTCACCTCTGTAAAGAAGATCAGCTCCAGCATTTCAAAACATCACAAATAAAATCCAGTGTACAAAAGTATTCTCATGAAAGCTTCCTGCAGCCATAAATAATATGTCATTTTCATTGATATAGTAATCCCCAGTAAAACTATTTCTACCAGGGGAAAAAAGAACTTTTCCCAGTAATTAAAACAGCAAGTTTAGCTGCTACAAGAAGATTATTATGTTTAATTCTCAACAATGGCCTCAGATGGTAAATCAAAATATCTGCACATAAGAACATAAGAGAAGCCAATGTTGGATTGGGCCAGTATCCCATCCAGTCCAACACTCTGTCACACAGTGGCCAAAAACAGCAGGTGCCTTCAGGAGATCCAGCAGTGGGGCCAGGACACTAGAAGCCCTCCCACTGTTGCCCCCCAAGCACCAAGAACACAGAGCATCACTTGCCCCAGACTGAGCATTCCTATCTATACTTTGTGGCTAATAGCCACTGATAGACCTCTGCTCCATATGTTTATCCAGTTCCCTCTTGAAGCTGTCCATGCTTGCAGCCGCCTCCTCCTTCTGTGGCAGTGAATTCCTTTTATCCGTTCTAACCCAACTGCTCAGCAATTTCATTGAGTGCCCATGAGTTCTTGTATTGTGAGAAAGGGAGAAAAGTACTTCTTTCTTGACCTGCTGTATCCCATGCATAATCTCGTAAACCTCTATCATGTCTCCCTTCAGTCATAGTTTCTCCAATCTAAAGAGCCCCAAGCACTGTAACCTTTCTTCATAGAGAAAGTGTTCCTTTTATCATTCTAGTTGTCCTTTTCTGCACTTTTTCTAATGCTATAGTATCCTTTCTGAGGTGTGGTGACCAGAATTGTACGCAGTATTCCAAATGAGGTTGCACCATCGATTTATACAGGGGCATTATGATACTGACTGATTTGTTTTCAGTTCCCTTCCTCATAATCCTCAGCATAGTGTTGGCCTTTTTTATTGCAGTCACACACTGTCTTGACTTTTTCAGTGAATTGTCTACTATAACTCCAAGATCTCTTTCTTGGTCAGTCTCTGCCAGTTTAGACCCCATCAATGTGTATTTATAGTTAGGATTTTTTACCCCAATGTGCATCACTTTGCACTTGGCCACATTGAACCCCATTTGCCACGTTGATGCCCACTCACCCATCCTCGACAGATTCCTTTGGGGTCCCTCAAAACCTTCCCTGGTTCTCACCACCCTGAACAACTTCGTGTCATCTGCTAATTTAAACACTTCACTGCTTACTCCCAACTCCAAATCATTAATAAACAAGTTAAAAAGCATTGGACCGAGTACTGATCCCTGAGGTACCCCACTGCTTACCTCCCTCCACTGAGAAAATTGCCCATTTATACTCACTCTCTGTTTCCTTTTAATTAGCTAGTTTTTGATCCACAAAAGGACTTGTCCTTTTATCTCATGACTATTGAGCTTACTTAGGAGCCTTTGATGAGGAACTTTATCAAAAGCTTTCTGAAAGTCAACATCTATTGGGTCCCCCTTGCCCACATGTTTGTTTACTCCCTCAAAGAACACTAACAGGTTAGTGAGACAAGATCTTCCCTTACAGAAACCATGCTGAGTCTTCCTCAAGAGATTTTGTTCATCAATGTGCCTACTAATTTTTTCCTTAATAACAGTTTTCACCAACTTACCCAGTATCGCTGTCAGACTGACTGGCCTGTAATTTCCCAGATCTCCTCTGGAACCCTTTTTAAAGATGAGAGTGACATTCGCTACCTTCCAGTCCTCAGGAATGGATGCAGATTTTAAGGAAAGATTACATATTTTTGTCAGGAGAACCACTAGATCACATTTGAGCTCCTTCAGAACTCTTGAATGAATGGCATCCGGACCCGGTGATTTATTTGTTTTTAAGTTGTCTATCAGTCATAGGACTTCCTCTCTCGTCACCTCAGTCTGACACATGTATGATAGTGGGCAGGTGCAGGGGTGGAGAGAGCTGCCTGGACCCTGAGTGGTCTTGACATTTTCATTGAGTTATGCACAAGGTATAGAAAATCTGGTGAAAGCTCAAGGTTTTCAGATAATATGAAATGTAAACATTTATTTATTTGTTTGTTCAATTTATACCCTGCCCTCCCTGCTGAAGCAGTAACACTAAAATCATAGGTGTAATGTATATTTCTTTAAAAAAAATCTCATGAGACTATACTGTAAGATCTCTGGTCATTTTGGTGGTTGGTAAGCAACACCAGCCAACTTTGCCAAGGCTTTCAAGCCCTGGTTAGTGTCAACAATGGAGGAGAGAGAATAAAAAAGGCAAAAGATGGGAGGAAGGGAAAATAAAACTGGAGAAGGGAGGACTAAGGCTACTACTGGATAAGCAGGTGGCAGCTATTGCCAGGAGTACCTTTTACCAGCTTTGATTGGTTAGCCAGCTGTGGCCTTTCCTGGGTGGATAAAATTAGGCCACTGTGGTGCATGCTCTGATTATCTCTAGATTAGATAACTGCAGTGTGCTCTACATTAGGCTGCCCATGAGAAGCGTTCAGATACTTCAACTGGAACAAAATGGTGTGGCCAGGATGTTAACTGGAGTGGGTTGTAGAGACCATATCACTCCTGTCTTGGCCCATCTACACTGGCTCCCGATGTGTTTCTGAACACCTCTGAATGCCTCTTACCTTGAAAAATCTATGGAGTTGCCATAAGCTTGACAGCACTTTTCACCACCAAGTCTGTGTCACTGGCAAGAGAGCACATTTTTCTGTTGTTTTTCTCCATCCCAATTTCCTTCCCTTTGTCATCTCCCTTACTGCTGGAAGTGAAAGACTTTGCACTGTATCTTAGCCTCAGACTACAGAGGAAGACTATAGGCTAGGACACTAAACATCCTTTCGTTCTCTCTTTGATCCTTTGATGTGTAGATTGCTACTCTTAGGGGAAACTTCCTTCATTCTGGCTGCAGTCCCTTCTCTCCACGCAATGTGTTGGACTTCTCCATCTTGGCACAATGAGAGCAGGACATGCTTCCTCTATCTCTGTTCGTCTAGTTAGTTAGACTAGATTAGGGAATTTATCCTTTCAATATCCTGTCTAGAATGGAGTTCCATGTAATAAAGAACTCATATTAGCTTTACAAATTGGGAGGCAAAGCACCATTCTTGCCTCCCCTCAAGCGTTAATGTATATAATTACGGACTTGGTTCTTCCTTGCAAGTGTTGCTAATTAAGTGCTTCAGTCTGCCTGGTACCTTATCAATCCAAGGCCATTGGCTTCTCATGAGAATGTGTTCTTAGTAGTGGGAGGGGGGAAGACCAGGAGTGGTAGTGTAAGATTCTGGAGAATTCTCCTGGAGACATGCTAGAATTGGATGTCACCCTCACCTGACCTTAGGGGTCAGAAGTATAGTTATAATATCCCTCCAGGGGCTTAGTTACCTATCTGAGACTTCATTGACAGAGGCCTGAGTCTATTTTTGGCAATGGCTGAAGTTGTATTCTACATTGATTAGAGGCCTTCATTGGGATGTAAGTTTTGTACCACCTAACAAAACTCTTCAGTAGTGTTAGGTAGATAAAAGCTAGCTTAATTGTTTTGTGTCCTGTGTGACTTTTGGTAATCTGTTGACCATATTCATATCAGCTTGTCTATTCTTCTAATAAACTGTATAAATATTGTTTTAATAACATCAGATTGGTTACTTGCGTGCTGTTGCCCTGGGAACTCATGGGGTCAGCCTGTTGACTTCCTTGACACAAATATAAAGAGGCTTCATTAAACTTTGTTCTGGGACACCACACATTGACCAGATGGGCTCTGCTGCATTGTAGGCCTCGAGCACTAGGCCAAACTACTGGAAATTACAACAGCACTTATAACAAATATTAGATTGTAAGTGTGTGTCAGAGACTTATCTTCTTGTACTCTAAATTACCTGGCACATGAATGGCACCAAAGAGTACACAAATAAGCAACTACTTGGTAAAACTAACCATCTGCAAAGGCATGGTAATGGGCACACCAACCCTTAGCCTGTAAAATCAAGCAAATGATTCTTCAGATACTAATAACTTCTCCTGCCAAATGTCTGCATCTTTTGTTCCTCCTGTGGACAGTGCTACTTCAGCTTTTTGCTTCTCCAATCAATATGACAGAAGTCTGGAAATCGATCAAAGGAAAGATAAAGGAAAGAGAAATTATTTCTTTTAAAAAATACTGTAGACGTTTCTGTCTGCCCACCCCCTTCCCACAGAGTCTTTCTGTTTTACAGTCAAATATTGTAAGTTGGATATTGATATGATCTAGCACTAGGACTGGCTTAAATCATTATCACAAATCAAAATGAAATGAGTCCCATTGCATTTTGGCAGAAAACAGACCTTCAGCATAGGCTCAGGCCTGCCTCTGGACCCCAGCCGGCCTCCCCCACACCTGCATTCCACAGCTCCCTTTGTGGCTTTGCAAGGATGCTTGGAAACTGCTAATTAGAGTTGTACACACATCATCAATTTCAGCCATGCCACGCCAAGGAAAGGAGATAAAGGACCAGGAAATGTGTTGCTGACAGTCATTTGTATTCACAAAGCTATCAGGTAGTTTATTGGTGACCCAAATCTACTTACGGCTCATTAAAGTTTATGGTACTAGATGTGGATATGATCACTCCCTTTTAAATGGTGGTAGTTAAATATTTGGAAAGAATGCTTGTCCACTGCCTTGAGTGGCAGCCTAAACTAAGATTGCCTAAAATTATTCAGTTCTTTTCATTCACCAAGTGATCCTTACTTCTGTATCAATAGATGATTTCCACACTAGCTGTTTTTTCTAGTATTAACACCCTTTGTTCATTCATTAGTTTCTGGGAATCCTGACGATATTTCTCTCAAACCACGGTTATTCCATCTTGTAATTTCATATATGATCCTGTAGAACAACAGGCAGAGATATTCACTGGGCAGACTGGGCAAAGGCTGATGGTCAGCCATGGGGTAAGGTGTGTTTATGTTTTATTGTTGTGAGCCAATGCCAGCAGGTCCGGAGAGGTGGCATATGAATTGTCGGAAGAAAGAAATACCTGGCTTGTTCAATTTAATGACCTCCACTATCAGTCTGTTGATGATGCCAGTATTCAGTAGAGATGCACAAACGTTTCATTTTTAAGTTCTTTTTGTTTCCACCATAATCAGTTTGAACAGTTTCATCTTACATGTTTTATTTGCTACTTTTCCTCATCACTCATTTCCTGTGTACTATTTTAATGCTATTTTATTCCATTTATATACAAACAAGTAATCAGTTTTAGCATCAGGTTTACTGTTCAGTTTTGTTACTTTGATTGAGGAAAAGATGACTGCAATGCACAAAAGAAACACCAACTTTGAAACTGAGCCAGGGTGTCCATGAAATGAATATTTTCCTAATATTACGAGTACCCTTTTTCACAGTGTTCTCAAAAGGGTTCTAAAAATCTGTAATCCTAAATGTCTCAACAGTTAGTCCTTTTAACACATATATAATACATGTTATCAAAAATGCATGTATTTATTACAAATGATTTAAAAACAGTTATAGGCTTAAGTGTAGCCTCAATAAGAATTAAAATCGTACAGTATTCACAAATGGGACCTGACGTGTTTCGGCCAGTGGTCAAACATACATAATACATGTAGACCTAATGTTGTTATAATAAAACAAGGTATTAATCCATATCGGACTACATGAAAATTATACTGAAAAGGAAGGGGGAAAGGGAGAGAATTTTTTTTTTCATTATTAAATTGCAGACAATATTTAATGCTATTTATAGTTATAAATGTAAAGTTGTATTGAAAAAACCCAATTAAAATTACTTACTTATGATAATTATCAGTGGATCAAGCTAAGGTGTACAATGGAGGCCTCATATGATATCGCTGTGTGCCCTAATCAGGTGCATACACCTTAGGTGGTACTGAAATAGTATACCTGAAAAAATTAAACCAATGTTCTAATCACCAAATATAATCATCTCTATACTAATTTACCCAATAAATAGAAGAATATTAGTTACCTTCCTATTTTGGTCCAAAAGTTACAATTTCAAATTCACTCTAGAGCTCAGATATTGTAATGGTGTATAGTGCAAAATGGCAGATATAATGATGGAGGTGAGACCTAGATAAATCATTAGCATTTTACTTCTCCCCTTAGGGTCAGTGGGTGCTGACAGAAAACATCTCCACAAACCACATCTTGAAAAAAAGTCAAGAGGACAATTATGAAAACACTGGAATGCAACAGTTTGGCAGCAATATAATCTGTAATAACTCCTGAGTTAACAAATATATTAATTTAATAGGAAATAGCTGGTTTGGAAGCAGTGAAAAATATAGTTGAATTTGTGATTGATCAATAGATTCTATCAAATGGGCTTATTACACAATAATATCAACAAATGCAGAATCCTCCTTAATGTTGCTTAAAAACCTTTTCTAATAAAATATACTAATATTATTATTTATAAAATTTATATCCTGCCTTTCTGCCCATACAAGAGCCTCTAAGGTTGAATAAGAGCTGATTCTGAGACTTCTAGCTTTCCTCCCTGTTCTCATGTATTAAAATTCACAAAGATATTTATTTTTATTGTCAATATTAAGGTTGCTTTTAAACTGTATCTCACAAGGAAACAAGGTACACTGCACTGAACTCAGTTTGACTAACCATTTGTAAAATGTGGGTGGGGGAGACTGATGGAGGGCAAGTGGTAAATGGAGCCATAGAAATACCCATTACTAAGGCAACCAAGAGCCATTAATGGCTTTAATGGGATTGCTTAATCCCTAAATTACAGACATCTCATATTAAATAGCAGGAGCATGAAAATGGTTTTCTTTTTTTTGTCTTCTAGTGATAATGTTCTTGAGAAGTCTATGTGCATGTATTTATAAGTCTTTTTTTGGTTGAAGTAATTGCCATACATCACCACTGCATCCCTTCCTTGACTTCTCTGAGACCCTATCCCTTCTCTAGCACTTTGTGTGTTATATTTAATCTTGCACCTCTTTGCTAGTATGAGCTTACTATTAAAGACCATGTACTGTTTCTATGTAAGCCTGTGTATTGTGTATGTTTTCATGCCTACCCCATGCAATTGAAGCACTACCACCATGCTGCTTGACATTTTCTAGCACAAGTTCACCTCACAGACCACTGTAGTCTGGATGTTTGCATGGAATCATTAATGTCATTACATTTCCCCCACAAGGACTGAATAATGATGCAAGCATGTATATGTATGTACACTTGCTGTGTTGAAAAAGGCAAAATTGCCACTCTTCTGCATAAACATAGACGAGGAATACTAAACAGTGACAGATTACAGGGGGGGGGGGGGGGCTGCGGGCCATTCTGCCAACCAATTTTGCTAGGAGATTGCACAGGAAACATAAGGTTCTCTGTGCACCTACAGGCATGGTAACAATGTTTTTGTTCAAGGTATTGTTTGTGTACTCATATCTATGGCTTCAATACAATCCCTCATAAACTTACTACAATGAATTGTGTTTAAACAGCAATAAAACAAGGACAGATTGATTGTTTTATAGTCAGCAGATGGTTGGTGATTTTAAAAAAAACACTAATTAAACAAATAATAAGCTTTTTCTTCATTTGATCAAGTGGCACCTTCTCCACTCTTCTGTGCTGCAAAAAAGTCCCAAGTTCAGCACTTAACCTGGCTTGCTTCCCTTTGGAGGAGAGAATTCAGCCCCCTTTCAGCCCTTCCTACCTGTTCCTCTCTCCCAAAATCTAATTGCTGTTTCTTCAATCTCTGTCCCCTTCCTTCCCCTGGGGAAGGGAGTAACCTACTGGGTGCTTGGCCAGAGCCAAGACCTACTGAGGAAACAGCTACAATTCTAAAGAAAAATTATCATTCACTTTTTCATGGCCTCTGGTCCCCCACCCCATCCCTTAGACCAAGACTGTAGGATAGACTGATCAGAATCCAAGCATACAACGTTACTTCACAGACGACAACACTATGTGTCCCTTCACTTACTGACATATTGGGCATTTAATACTGATATAGACAGAATTTCTTCATGTATTTGGCTTACTTTCATGTAAGTGGCTTAAATTTTCTTTAAAAATGTTAAACTAGTAAAATACACCATGCATAAAAACTACCCTAAGTAAACTCAAACCCAGCAGCAAGAGGATAAAAAACATAAAAGCCAGGAACTAGGATCCTGCACTCTCTTTTTGAATAGATTTTTATTGAGTTTTAGGATATACAAGGATAGGGAAGGGGCAGAGGAAAGAGCAAAAGTAATAATTTTCTGCATGTAACTTTCCGCATGTAACTTTCCTCTTTTTGTCATTTCATGTTATACACAGATAAACTGTGAGGTTCAAAAGTTCATAAAAGCTTCTTAATATTATGATATTAGGAAGTTCATATCTTTATATTTCTCTCTTATCCAATTATAAAATGGAGTCCATAGTCCAACAAAATCTTCTTCCATTGCTCTTCGAGGTCAATTTGTCCATTTCCACACTTTCCATAATCTTCGCTATTAGATCATATTGAGAAGGTATTGATAGAAATTTCAAGTAAGACGCAAATAAAATTCTAGCTGCAGTTACTACATGAATTATAAAATATATTTGATTTTTGTCAAAGTTCTCTGGTATACAATTCAATAAAAGCAATTCTTGTCGAAAAGATACTGAACTCTGCAAAACTGTCTGTATAAAAGTATGTACCATAACCCAAAACTTGTGCACTATATCACATGTCTACCACATATGATACTAAGATCCTGCACTCTAAGCTAATCATGGAAAGCACTTTATATAGTGTTGTGACGGACAGTAAATGGTTAATGCTGTAACCTGGTCTGAGAATTCTTCAGTTGAGAGTGTCATTCAGGAGTGGCAATTAAGAACTGGCAGTTGATTGAGAAGGAAGGCTAAGGGAGTGAGAGGATAAAGAAGGACCTCCAATCAAGCTTGAGGGAAATAGCTCCTAGAAAAGGGGGTGATCCCTATCTAGTCTGAAGGAGAGTATCAAGAATTAGGGATCGGCTAAGCTTCCCATTTCCCTAACAAGTCTGAGGGAAATAGCTCCTAAGAGATGGGGGTGATCTCTAGCTTGTGGATAAAGAAGGGAAATGGAAATTTGGTTGAACGTTCCTGTCTTCATCAACTTCACCAACTGTGAGTCAAAGAAGCTTATGCTTGTGTAGTATTTAAGCAGAGACTGCCAATAAATCTCAGTCCTCAAGTTTTAAAAACCTGTCTAAATAACAGAAACAGTGCTTAGTTCTTGTGGCCCTTTCTTACACGCCCAGGGAAATGCTGACCACCACTTTGGGGTCAGGCAGCAATTTTTCTCCTGGCCAATTTGGCCATTGATCCTGGAGGTTATTTGCCATCTTTTGGGCAGGGATCAGGTGTCACTGGATGGGTCTGGGGAAGTATTTGTGAATTTCCTGCCTTGTGCAGGGAGTTGGACTAGATGACCCTGGAGATCCCCTCCAATTCTATGATTCCATGATTCTATCAGCTGGAGGGACCCACACAATCTCCGATGATTTTGGGGGAAGTATATTTGTTTTAAACTATAAACCGTCTCCTCAGTTACCAAGAGCCCTACATTTAGCAAATGTATAGGCTTTGGGTTGGAGCCATGAGGTAAGTTTTGTGGTGTGTAGATAGAATACAGAGATCCCTGAGATCAGGCACTGTATATAAACAACACTGTATATAAAAGGACTGTGCATCAGGCATTGTATATAAAAGCTGAGATCACTGAGACAGGCATAGTATATTAACAACAAAGAAGATTTATTTGTTTATTGAGTGACTGATAGGTTGATCTCAAGGAACAGATCAGCAGAACAAGTCTGCAGCCAGACAAAGAGAAACCTGGCAGAGGCACATAAATTTAAACTAGTTATGGTTTCAGACAGTAGCTTGAGTTTTCACTAATGCTTTCAGGCTCAAATAAGCTTTTACTGACTAGCCACTAGGTTGGATCCTCTCTCACACACAAAGGATTCCACCCACACCAGCCTGCCCTTTCCCTCTGCTCTCTCCCCTGAAGCAGAACTCAACTCTCTCTGCACTCTCCCTGAGGCAGACCTGAACTCACTTCCTCTGCTTCCCTTCAACATTCCATCCCCCTTCTGAAATGTGATTGGATGCTGGAGCAGCATTCCCATAGGCTCATCTGAGTGGCTGTTTTCCTCTTCAGGGGCAAGACAGCCTTTTATCTGTACTTC
The DNA here is from genome assembly GCA_029233225.1 of Lepidodactylus listeri. Classification (NCBI taxonomy): domain Eukaryota; kingdom Metazoa; phylum Chordata; class Lepidosauria; order Squamata; family Gekkonidae; genus Lepidodactylus; species Lepidodactylus listeri. The sequence continues at coordinate 47,523,001 of JARCFY010000004.1, forward strand.
AACACTTTGAGCATTGGCTTCAGAGTTTACTTATTACAATGGAAATTGTTCTGGAGTCTGGATATATCAATAATTAATACATACATAGGGCTCTGAAGTCCAACTCCTTTTGAATGGATGAGCCCAGTGCCACATAAGCAACTTGAACTTTGCAGCTTCTGAATTTTATTCCTATCATAGAGCTACCAAATTTACATTATTTCACTTATATTTAAATTTCTAAGCAAACAATCCTTGTAAACTTCTGAACTACATATCCTTGTAAACTTCTGAACTACATATAAACACACAATGGGTTTTCATTCGCTTTTAGATTAGTAAATGATGGCTTTTTTGTTCATGGCTCAGAATGTCAAGACAATTGTTGCAGTAGGTTGCTACTGCCCTTCTGTGGCAGATACCAGGATAACACTACAATTATTAGTCATGTAATAATAAATTTGAATTTAATCTGAAAACTGCCAGGAGCTGTACTTTTCAAAAAATTAACATAAATAAGGGATTCTGAAGAAAGCAAAGTAGAACTCCAAACCTAATTTAAACAAGAGTCCAGCAGTACCCATAATATCAGAAACTCAAATGCTTCTCTAAATATCTATATATCATATATCATCTTCATTTCATATTTTAGCTATAAAACCACTGTCAAGGTATGTTTGAAAAGGCACATCTTAAATCATTGACAGACATTGTATTTTTAACATTATTAATCAACATAGCCACAGAAAAGCAACAGTAAATGGTTTAACATTCCTACGTTTGCAGATGACACTAAGTTGTTCAGGGCGGTGAAAACCAGGGAGGACTGTGAGGTGCTCCAGAGGGATCTGCTGATGTTAGACGAGTCGGCATCAACATGGCAAATGAGGTTCAATGTGGGCAAGTACAAAATAATGCACAGTGGAGTAAAAGCTATAAATACATGTTGATGGGGTCTGAACTGGCAGTAACTGACCAGGAGAGAGATCTTGAAGTCATGGTAGATAACTTACTGAAAATGTCAGCTCAGTGTATGACCACAATTTAAAAAAAGGCAAATGCTATGGTGGGGATTATTAGGAAGGGAACTAAAAACAAATCAACCAGTATCATAATGCCCCTCTATAAATCTATGGTGCAGCCTCATCTGGAATACTGTGTACAGTTCTGGTCACCATGCCTCAAAAAAGATATAGCATTGGAAAAGGTGCAAAAAAGGGCAACTAAAATTATTAAAGGGATGGAACACTTTTCCTATGAAGAAAGGTTAAAGAGGTTAGGGCTCTTTAGCTCAGAGAAATGGCAACTGAGGGGTGACAAGATAGAGTTTTACAAACTTATGCATGGGATAGAGAAGGTAGAGAAAGTACTTTTCTCCCTTTCTCACAATACAAGAACTCATGGGCACTCAATGAAATTGATGATCAGTAGGTTTAGAACAGATAAAAGGAAATACTTCTTCACCCAAAGAGTAATTAACATGCGGAATTCACTGCCGCAGGAAGTGGTGGCAGCTACAAGCATAGAGCTTAAGGGGGATTGGAATGGAGCAGATGTCCACCATTGGCTATTAGCTACAAGGTATAGATGGAACTCTGTGTCTGGGGCAGTGATACTCTGAATTCTTGGTCCTTGTGGGGCACAGTGGGAGGGCTTCTGGAGTTCTGGCCCCACTGGTGGACCTCCCGATGATACCTGGGTTTTGGCCACTGTGTAACACAGAATGTTGGACTTGATGGGCCACTGACCTGATCCAGCATGGCATCTCTTATGTTCTTGCGTTCTTGCGTTCTTAGAAGTTCTTCTAAGTCTATCAATAAAAACAGACTGATTGTTTGGATGTAGACTGGAACAAAACCTTTCAGTTCTGGAGCTATGGTTTGGTCCTGGTGGAAACTGAAAATATACTCACAGAAGTAAAAAAGAGGTACTGTACTTCAATTATACTTACAAGTAGGGGTGTGCAAAAAAAAATTCAATCTGATTCAGATCAGGCCAAATCAGTCTGCATCTGTTCTGCCTGCCAAATGACCCCTGCATGTCAGTTTCAGCAATGCAAGTGGATTCTGGAGTCATTCAACCAGCTGAATGTCAGTTTTGGACCCATTATACCCTATGGGCCATTGAAGTCAATGTAAAAATGCATAGGGTATATGAGGGGCTAGAGGGGAGGGGATTTGAGGGCGAGGCTCCAATCTTGTAGGGTAGCTGCTGGGTCCTCGCCCCGAAATACCCACCAAGTTTCAAGAAGTTTGGACCAGGGGGTCCAATTCTACGGGCCCCCAAACAGGTTGCCCCGTCCCCTCCATTGTTCTCTATGGTGGGGAAAAAATGTTACTTTCTGATTTGGCCCGTGGCTGCTCAAAAGGGGGCCGAACGGGCCATTTTCAGGGGTGCATTTGGTTCAAATGAACCAAATGCACATCCCTACTTACAAGCAGGCTAGATGCAGCCAGAGGGTCTATGACACCTCTGCCTGCCTAGCCTCACTGTAGCATAAAGTGGTGCTCAGTCAATATAGTATTAGGCCAAGTGGACAGTGGTAAGGAATTCAAAGCAGCCCATCATAATAAAGAATCTTTTAACTACCTACCTGTCTAAGACTGAAGGAGAGTAGATCAAATTGCCCTACACATTCACATCTGTCACCTGCCAAAATTAATAGCAATTCATATTACCAGGGGTCCTTTGGTAGAAAAAGAGCTGCAGAAGCTCATTAGCATAACTCATTAGCATACTTCATTAGCATATGCCACGTCCCCTGACATCACCAGAAGTGTGTAAGAAAGGGAATGTCAGTTTCAGCCCCATTATACCCTATGGGCCATTGAAATCAATGGCAAAAACTCATAGGGTATATGAGGGGCTGGAGGAAAGGGGGTTTGAGGGAGAGGCTCCAAACTTGCAGGGTAGCTGCTGGGGCCTCTCCTCGAAATACTCACCAAGTTTCAAGAAGATTGGACCAGGGGGTCCAATTCTATGGGCCCCCAAATAGGTTGTCTCATCCCCTCCATTGTTCCCTATGATGGGAAAAAATGTTAACTTTTTTCCTCCCATAGAGAACAATGGAGAGAATGGGGCCCCAACAGACCCCTGCATATTACAGAATTGGCACATTGAATATATAGCACATAAATAAGAAGGTAAGCCGGGCATTCTGATAAAGCTGTCACATAACTCCCTACATGCTGAATTTCTGGATCTACTTCAAATATGTTGTCAACATGTGAGATACATGAATCAAGCAATCGAATCAGCTGGACCTACTGGAATCTTTCTATGGGAATGCAATGCTGTTATCTGTTTCTACAGACATCCTCTTTCAGATACAGATGTATTTTATTTACTTATTCAATTTGTACCCTGCCCTCCCCGCGAGCAGGCTCAGGCTCCCCACGAGCAAGCTCCGTTTCATCATTGTTGCTGCAGCGCAGTGGCAACAGGGCCTCCACATGGCCGGTTTCCCTGAAGTTTCTCAGTCCGTCAGCAGTATCTACCCCATTACACCCAGGTCACTAGCACTTTTTTCAGTTTGTTTGTTTTTAAATCACAATTGAATATCATTATAACAATGTGTGTATCAGGTTCTTTGCATTCCCAGCTTTCATTTTTTTAAATCTCTAGCTTTTGTTCTGGAGATGTGTCTTTCCCTTTATATCCCTTTAACTGAAAGGCCTAAGAACCTCTGTTCTGGAGGCAGTCTGGGCCTGCAGCACCAGCTCACTGGCATGTACTTTCACACACAGTTTCAAAAGTCTTAAAGGCACTGATGTCTTTGGAAGGTTGCAATGATTTCCACCGGTTCCTTGCTCCCACACCAGAATCCAACTTTGCCCCTGTGCTGTTTCCAAGGATTCACTGACTCTCTCATCAATAAAATTTCTATGAACACAGTGAGCTGCAATGAGAGATGATCCACAAGGTCATATGAGGGGGCATCTAATTCCCTCCACCCACACACACTATTTCCTCTTTCCCTTGCCTGAAAACCCTCATAGCCACTCCCATTTTCCTGCCTCCTTCTCTTTCCCATCCATCAGCCAACCTACCTTTATCTCCCCCCCCCTTTTTTTTTTCCTTCCTTGCCTCCCCCAGCAGTCTCTACTGAGGAAAACTATGACCCAGTGCCAGATGCCAGTTAGCTGGCCAGGCCCAGTTGCACAGTGGGGAACCCAAGGACTTTCAAGAGGCACTTAATTTTCTCCTGTATCACCTTCCACACAATATTTCCTCTTTCCCACTTCATGGTAACCCTCATATCCTCACCTTTTTTGCTTCCTTCTCTCCTTCTCACCCACTAACCAACCTACATTGTATCTGCTTCCCCATCTTCATCTGTATAATTTGCTTACATCATTTGTACCCTGATTTTCTCCACAATGGGGATCCAAAGCAGTTTTCATTATTCTCCTCTCCTCTATTTTATTCTCAAAACAACCTTGTGAGCAGGGGTGGACTGGGAGTGAAAAACCCTGGAAAAGAGCCTCTCCCCCAGCCTGCCCTGGCTCCACCCCACAAAGGAAGGAGGGAAAGTGGGAAAAGGTAGTTTGCTCACACCTGTCCTCCTCTCCCAAAGGGAGAAGGGAATAAGGAAGAGACAGGCTGTGTAAACAATTGTCTGGGAGCCACTTTCCTTGCTGTCCACAGGGCTCAGGTGGACTGGGCACTACTTCCTGTGCTTCCGGTGGGCTGGGCACCCTGATTTCACTTAGGTCTTCTGTGGGCTGAGAGCTGCCTTCCTGACTTCATACGGAGTTTAGTTGGGCCATGCCAAGTGCCACCTCTCTCTCCTGGCACAGGCCGAGCTAGGAGCCACCACCTCCCTCACCTGATGTGGGCTGACCCAGGCAGTGTTGACTCCCTTGCATCACTTCACATAGACTGAGCTGGTGTCGCTGCCTCCCCCACCTCACAAGGGGTGAGCCAGGCACTGTTGCCTCCCTCTGCTTCCTTTGCCTTGCTTTACCTCACAGAGGCTGAGCTGGGTGCCATCTCCCTCACCTGCAGGATTCACGTGGCCTAGGGCCACCTTCTCTCCTCACCTCAGGTGGGCTGTGTCACTGTATTCAGAATGTCATACTTCCTCAGTTTCTACATTTCACATACAGATGCAATCAGAAACATGTGTATCACTTATTCTCAATGGCTCAAAATGAGCATCATAAAATGGCTGTTTATATACCACCTAATTTGTGTGTGAAGATATTGTCCACTATAAACTATGTTTCTATTCCAAATGAATTATTTTACAGTTTACAGACAATATTCAGAAATATTCGGGAAACCAAAAATTCTATAAAGCTCCTGCCTGAAAGGACTCAACAATGGGAGTGAACTACACTAAGGAACAAAAAGAGCTGAATCTCATCCTTTCTATTATTTCCCACAGTTTATTTGCACATATATGTTTTTCCTACAAAATCTTCATTTAATTGGGAGATATGCTGCAGCCTTTCCCCCCAAATTAATCCAGCCTCTAGGTTACATTTTGTACTTGTAAGTTAAATGATGGTTAGGAGGCTGAACAATAGATAGACTGAGCCTTCTTAGTCTGTATGCCTGCCTTGGAGGCAACCAGCTGCTGCTTACCCTTCAGATCACTTGATTTCCTAAATACATATGCATGTCTATGTGTTACAAAGTTATGCCCACTAAATTCAGAATTTTGCCCCCAAATTAAACGAATTCAGAGGAATGAGGCAGAGGATACTACCTTGAAAAATGCCAGGTGCTAGTGGCCCAGTCTTTCCTCTTGAGACCAGTTGTTGCTAATCTGGCATACAAACTGGATTCCTGAGATGAGGGCAGATGAAACTACAAAAGGAACTTGAGTACAAAAGGAACTGAATAGGTTTCTGTGGAACCTATTACACAGTGAAACATATGTGGCATTAGAATCCTGCCTCCAGGCAAGCTCAGCAGCAGTAACACAACAGAGAAGACAATATCATCCTAATTAAGGCTAACAGGTTAGTAAAAAATAGTATATCAATCCGTTTTCATGAGAACAGCAAGACCCTGACAGTTCATAGAGAGTTTGTCTCAATAAACATTGAACAATCAACAAAATTACAGATATGATGATGACCAGAGAAGGTACTGCATGACTAAGGAGGAACTGAACCAGGTCATTGGGCCAGCTCACTGTTAGAATTAGTTTCCATGATCTACAGTTGGAACAGCACTGAATTTTCCCAGGGAGGCTGCCAGAGGGAGGAAAGGAGGGAATGCTGAAGGGGGGGGGGAGATAAAGCGTAACGATACCACAGCGCCGAGGAGCCTAGGTTGGCCTCAGATAGCCAGCCCCCCCCCGGGGGCAGGCCTGGTGTGGAGAGCTGTCCGCCCCATGTCACAAGCCTTGGCGTGCGGCCGGAAGGGGGCCGCCTCTTGCCTAGAGCACAACGCACGTTCATGGGGAACCCGGTGCTAAATCATTCGTAGACGACCTGATTCTGGGTCGGGGTTTCGTGCAGAGCAGAGCAGCTCCCTCGCTGCGATCTATTGAAAGTCAGCCCTCGACACAAGCTTTTGTCTTTCCCCAGGGCGGGCCGCTTGTGTCAGGCCAGGAGGGGTCAGCCAAATGCCCCCGCCCCAGCGTGCGCGCCGGGGTGCCGGGCGTCCCCCCTCCCGATTTCTCTTTTTTATCAGAGAAAATGTGTTGGTTTTGCCCATCTCAAAAATATCATCAATCGACACTCCAGCTTTCATCAGTTTCTCATCCAGGCCTTTCATCCAAGTTGATTTGTGGGTATCTAGATTTAAAGCAGCTAACAAATCATCTTCAGCACAAAGGTGTTTTAATCTCAGTTTAAAAGCAACTAGGGAGGGGGAGGAGGAGGAGGAGGAATTTATACCCCGCCCTTCACTCACTTGGAGTCTCAGAGCGGCTTACAAACTCCTTTCCCTTCCCCTCCCCACAACAGACACCCTGTGAGGTAGGTGGGGCTGAGAGAGCTCTTTCCCAAGCTGTCCTTGAGGGAACAGCTGGTACAGAGCTATGGCTTGCCCAAGGTCATCCAGCCAGGTGCAAATGGAGGAGTGGGGAATCAAACCCGGTTCTCCCAGATTAGAGTCCGCGCACTTAACCACTACACCAAACTGGCTCTCGGGAGACATCATCTGTTGGCTTGGTGCAGCACAAGTTGTGTGAGCCTGAATTAGGTTCACACTGTGGATTTGTTTTCCACTCCACTGCCCCCCCCCCCCCCGATTGTTGTCGGTTGGTTGGTTGGTTGTTTTGCTACGCAGCCTCAAGGCTGGCTGAGAAATTCCCTTACAAGTATATTCTCTACCCACATCCCTCCCCTTATTGGTTGTCTCTTTTCCCACGTTTGAGCATTCTGTCTCATTGGCTCCCCAAAAATTTTGAATTCCTTTACCTGACTTGCATCAGGTACCCAGCTCACAACAGCTTGTTTCCTTCAATTGCATGTTTTCAGGCTAGCTGCATGCCCTGCAAAATGTATTTGAAAATGGTGCCGGTGGCGTCGGCGCGGATGGAGAAAGACGCTTAAATCCCTAGCTCCGACCCTGACACCCCCCGAACCGAATAAAAAACACTCCTAGAGCGCAAAAAATAACCTTAGAATGGGTAAATCAGAACCAGCTACCAAAACTTCAAGTACGACCGCTTCTCGAGTAATTAATAACTATTTCCAGAAGCAACATCTCTCTGGGGCCTCTGAAGAAAAAACGGAGGTGACTAACAAAATGGCGACCGGGACTGAAACCTCACACCCGCCAAACTCAAAACAACAAGACCCACAATTACACACCCTCCTAGCCACCATGGAGAAGAGAATATTAGATAGTATGGCGGCTCTTATCACCCCAATAAATGAACAACTGGCTGAACTGAAAATAACACTAAACAAGGTTAGTCAAACAGCGGAGAGAGCTCACGAACTAAGCTCAAACCTAAAACAAAATGTACACTCCTTACAAACAGAATAAATTCCAAAATTTATTATTACTGATATATTAATTTAAAAACAGATTTTAGTTAACTTATTATTCTAACTTCAAAATATATTTGTACCATAAGAAAGTGACTCTCTCTATTATCTTACATCCAGATACAGTTAAACACTCCAAAAAAAAAAAAAAACACTGAAGGCTAGTTCAGAGAGGACAGTATTGTTTACACCACTTATACTTAAGACCATACGAAACTTCACACAAACATAATTACACTACTAACCTTAAAGGTTAAAAACTATACATTTACCGTTACATTTTATTACAATTATACTAGCTTGAATCTCATATTTATAACCACATAGCTTCTATACTCTTCCACAAAATGACATCCACCACTTGGAAAATACTGACACAAAACGTGCATGGGCTTAGCAACCTAATCAAACGAAAGAGGGCGCTATCCAATCTAGCCAAAATGCAATCTGATTTTTTTTACTTCAAGAAACACACTTACACTCCAAGTCCCAACCTGAACTAAAAGCCAAATGGTTACAGCATCAATTCCATGCCAAAGGAACATCAAAATCAAGAGGAGTAGCGATTTTGATTTCCAATAAAATTCGCTACCAGCACAAAGCTTCATTGACAGACTCAAACGGGAGATATATTTTCATCAAAGGCACGCTTAATGACCAACTGATAACTTTAGCTTCAATCTATGCCCCCAACACCAATCAACTTACATTCTTAACGGAAACACTATCCTTACTAGAAACTTTTCAAGAAGGCGAAACAATAGTAGGAGGAGACCTTAATCTAACAGCTGACTGGTCCTTAGATCACAAGAAGGTTCATGGAGTTGAATTACAGAAACCGCCATCTAACACAGGTTTAGCAGACCTTCTGCACCAATTTAAACTAACAGACATCTGGAGGTATTTGCACCCAACGGAAAAAAACTTCACATTTTACTCAGCGAGACACAATGTCTACACCTGTATAGACTTAATCCTCATCTCAAACAACTTTGTTCAAAACGTTCTGGACTCAGACATTGGGAACATCACATGGTCTGATCATGCTGAAGTGACCTGCGTCATGTCATCTGTATCAGACATCCTATCAACGAGATCTTGGTCACTCAACAAAGCTCTTCTTTTTAACAATCATTATATGGAATTGATAAATCTCCACATTCAACAGTACTTACAAGAAAATGTCAAAGAAGAAACATCCCCATCTATAATTTGGGATGTGCTAAAAGTAGTACTCAGAGGACATCTCATATCGCTGTCTTCGCATTTAAAAAAAGAGAAAAAAGCACTATCGGAAAAGATCTTAAACAAGATAAAGCATCTGGAAGTGGAACACACAAAAACCGGAAGTAAAAAAATCTATAAACAACTTCTTACTGAACGGAAAGCCCTTGAACTTTCAGAAAGCTCATCAATACAGAAGAATCTTATTTACACAAAACAAAAATACTGGATAAACTCTACAAAATCCTTACGTCTTTTGACTTGGCGTGTAAAAAACAAAAGATCTTCTTGACACATCATGGCAGCTAAAGATAGGACAGGGAAATTACACACAGCCTCATCAGATATCAACAAGATTTTTACTGACTTCTACCAAAAACTCTATACTTCCTCCAACCCAACCAGGACAAACATCCTCGAATATCTTAACTCAAACTCAAATATACCAAAACTTTCAGATGAGCATCGTGAGATCTTGGAAAAGCCAATTGAAACCAAAGAAATCCTAGATGTAATAAAAAATTTGAAAAACAACAAATCAGCAGGCCCAGACGGGTACCCACCAGAGTTCTATAAAAGATATTCCAATCTGCTTGCGGGACCATTAGCTGTAACCTGTAACAATATCTTAAATACAGGCCAGTTACCACCATCTTGGAGCTCTGCCTCAATCATAACAATTCCTAAAACTGATAAAGATGCAACCAATCCAGCGTCGTACCGTCCGATCTCACTGCTAAACCAAGACTACAAAATTTTTACAGCAATCTTAACTAGGAGACTAAACACGTTTATATCTCAATATATACATCAAGACCAATCAGGATTCATCCCAGGCAGAGAATTAACGGATAATATTTTCAAAACATTGAACATCATTTCTTCATGTGAAAATACCCAAACCGACTCAATTCTACTATCGCTTGATATTGAAAAAGCGTTTGACTCACTGGAAACCTCATACTTGAATTTACTCTTAAGACACATGGGATTTGGCCCAATCTTTCTTAGAGTCGTCAACTCGATCTATGCAAATCCGCCTGTATAAAAACGAATAACATCACATCTAAAAAGATAACGCTTACCAGAGGCACGAGACAGGGCTGCCCCCTGTCGCCAATTCTTTTCGCCATAGCTCTTGAACCACTAGCAGCTGAGATCAGATATAACAACAATATCTCCGGGATATCTTTCGGCCCTCACACCTTCAAATTAAGCCTCTTTGCAGATGATATGCTAATGTACATCTCAAAACCAAAAGAAACTTTAGAACAACTTCAAAAAGTCTTAAATAATTTTAGCACAATCTCTGGCCTTAAAACAAACCATTCAAAATCTTATATAATGCCTCTCAAAATAACAAATGAAACTGAATTAACTCTTAAAAAAGACTTCAAATATCAATGGGCCACTTTGGATCTACCGTATTTGGGTATTCGATTACCCAATAAACTAGATAACTAGATAACTTGATTACTATCAACCATATACCTAAAGTCAATGAAATCAAAGCAGATCTCCATAAATGGGGAAAACTTAATCTCACATTTCTAGACAGACTAAATATAATCAGATCATTTGTTCTCCCTAAATTATTGTACCTATTTCGAACGATCCCAATCAATCTGACACGAGACATACTCAGCCAATGGCAAACAATGTTAAACACCTTCTTATGGCAAAACAAACGCTCACGGACAAGCTTTTCTGTATTGAGACGTAGAAGATCACAGGGTGGCTTAAATTACCCAGATCTGTCACTATATTACAAATCAGCACTAATGGTCCATATCATCAAAATAAGAATGGGAATCACCTGGATTGGGCCAAACTATTAACATCATCACCAATACCGCTTCAAGAAATCGTTTGGAATACTTCTTCCTTTCGTCCGAAAATAATAAAAAACAATATCTTCTTGACTGCCATGTTAAAAAACTGGGATTCTTACAGACTACAGCTATTTCCAAAATTTTCTAGATTCACTACTTTCTTAAATCAATCATGGTTTCCCCCTGGAAACGATCAAAAGATGGCGGCTAACTGGAGACTCGCTAACATGACCTGCTTGAAAGATATCTTAGCAAAAAATGGTCTACACCCTAAATCTGCATTGGAACAAAAACTGGGAAAAAGTGTCCCCTGGTTTTTCTATCTACAATTAAAGCATATGCTTAATTACCTCAACATACAATATATCCTTAAAGATCAGCTCACTCCTTTTGAAAAACTAATTAACCCAAAAAATTACAACTCAAAAAGATTAATCTCGACTACCTATGGTATTCTGATAGGTCTACAAGAAGACAAATCATTAAGATATCAACTCCAATGGCAAAGAGACTGTGAAACTGAAATGACAACACAATTGTGGTCAAAAATTTGGACATCAAAACTAATGACCTCTCAAGTAATCTCAACTACATTACAAACACATCGAATCATCTCAAGATGGTATCTGACACCTGAGCGTCTATCAAAGGCAACCTCATCTCATTCGCCACTATGTTGGAAGAAGAGCGGAGAAGTTGGAACATTTGCTCACTGCTGGTGGAAATGCACACATATAAAGGAATTCTGGCAAGAAGTACTCACGCAAATAAAACTCATAACGGGATATAATATCCTCTTTAACCCTGTCCTAATATTTCTAGACATCTGGGAGACGAAAGACATACCCACAACTCATCGAGAACTCATCACAAGTTTACTAGTAGCAGCAAAAACATCTATTGCATCTAGATGGAAAGCAAATAAAGCCCCTACTCTCACATGCTGGATCAACAAAGTATGGGATCACTTAATAATGGAATAGATAACAGACCGAATCAAACAATCGGATCTTTATCCTAAAACTACTAACTTTAATGAAAAATGGCTACCGTTCATGGAATTTATATCAGCATCAGACATTCAACCACAGAATGACATTTATCAAGTACTATTACAATGCTAACCCTCATCACTAAGCCCATGTCACACACAACACACATACATTCCACTCCGAAAAGGGCCGTGAACAATAAGTATCTTTTAAATATTGCTTAAATGTTCATTATAATATATTTACAAGTTACTGTCTATGTTGTACTGCACTGGTGGTGTTTCACTTTTGTTTATCTTAAAAATATGGTTGTATTATAACAAAGTACAAAATTCAACTTTGTAAGATGTTTAAAAAGTATCTGTTTACTTGTTAAAAATTAATAAAAACATTTGATCAAAAAAGAAAAAGAAAATGGTGCCCAGGGCCGTGCTAGAATCTGCTCTTGAGTGTGAATGAAGGAATGGTAAGGAAAGCAATGACTGGCTGCTGGTGTCGGGCCTTTCAATAGGACTGAACTATTGTTTCAGTGCTTCCAACACTGAAATGTTGAAACTCTGGATGCAATTTTTTTAAAAAATCACCACCTTTCGGGGTCGGTTGGGCGACAATCTATGAGGCAGGAAAAAACTGTTCCAGGACTCATTTCGTAGCAGGAGCTCCTTTGCATATTAGGCCACATGCCCCTAATGTAGCCAATCCTCCAAGAGCTCTTCTTACAGGGACTACTGTAAGCTCTTGGAGGATTGGCTACATCAGGGGTGTGGCCTTATATGCAAAGGAGCTGCTGCTACGAAATGAGCCCTGCTGTTCACATTTCGAGCAAGAGGCTATTTTTTGAATTCATTCTACAATGCGGGGTGGGGGGTTAAAGTATGGGGGAAAATAGTTTTGGAAAGAACAAAGAAAAAACAAGGAAGGACTGGGACAGCACATGAATGTTAACAAAGTTGTCTGGACACAAGAAAAAAACTGGTAACATAGGGGAATGAAAATGGAATATTAATGCAATCTGGAAAACACTATTGTCACCCTCACTTGCCCTGTTACAGGCCCTCTTCTTCTGCTGGCCACCCCTAGACATGTCAGATCACTGCCTTTCAGGGGTCATTTTGAGCAGGAGCTCAGGGGAGCTCAGCTCCAGGAGTTGGTGCCAGCCCCCCCACTCCGCAGGGGAATGCCTGCTTGTGTCATGGCTGCAGCAAAATGACCCCATTCCCTGGAAAGGTCCTTGTTCCTCCGACCAGCCTTCTGAAGGCTTCAGCCACCACTGAAGGTATCCTCCCAGAATAGTGGTATTTCTGAGGCTTGGATTAGTAGCTGTCCCCTCTCTGCCAGCTCTTTCTTTCTTTCTTTCTTTCTTTCTTTCTTTCTTTCTTTCTTTCTTTCTTTCTTTCTTTCTTTCCTCCTTCCTTCCTTCCTTCCTTCCTTCCTTCCTTCCTTCCTTTTTCTCTCTCTCTCTTTGTCTCTCTGTCTCTCTCTTTTCTCTTTCTTTTTCTCTCTCTCTGTTTGTCTCTCTGTCTCTCTCTTTTCTCTCTCTTTTTCTCTGTCTTTCTTTCTTTCTTGCCTTCTGACATACTTCCGGTGATGTCAGGGGGTGTGGCATATGCAAATAAGTTATGCTAATGAGCTCCTGCACCTCTTTTTCTACAAAATGACCCCTACTGCCTTTAATGCCCAGCTTAATAACTGGCCCATCCCCCAGGATCTTGTTCCCATTCTTCTCCCAGCCCATTCCAATCCATGCATGCCTAACAGCATTCCTTCCCCACCAAGGGTAGCAGAAGCAATAATCCAGCCACACCCCACAGTGTGCATATTGGACCATACCCAACCCACTGGCCAATCTGTGGCCCCATAGACCTGGTGCCCTCCTGAGCTGCTGCCTGGTTGCATTATCCAGCAGCCCTGAGGTCTCTGCCCCATCTGGGCTTGCTCAGCCTGCCTGTCACAGTAGCTGGTGGAACTGGCTAGAGCTAACACCCCCCCCACACACACACACACACACAGATATATACATACCTAGAACTTTCAGTTTTCCCTGAAAGTGACATAGTAATGTAGCCATCACACTTTTTAAAAAAAATTCTCCCTCTGCCACCTGGAGCAGTGGCAGGCAAACAAGGCCATCATAGCTAGAGACCCGGCAGCCCTACCCTGACATGTTTCCTCATGGAGGAGGGCTTGCTGTGGACAGGCCCTGTGGCAACTCACTACCCATGCAACTGGGCCCAATCTGGGCATCTGGTCAGGCTTTTTGCCAGGTGGCGAGAAGGAGAAGACGATGAGATGAAAATAAAGGCAAGTTATCTGGTAGGTGGGAAGGAGAAAAGGAAGAAGGAAAAGGGGAGATGATATGGGAGTTTTCAGGGAATGGAAAGAGGAAATGGGGGGATGAGAGGTTCCCTGCAAGTCCCTGCAGGTCCTCTGCTTGTTTCTTCCATAAAATCCTTTCCCCTTTTCTCCGCACATGAACACACGAAGCTGCCTTATACTGAATCAGACCCTTGGTCCATCAAAGTCAGTATTGTCTACTCAGACTGACAGAGGCTCTCCAGGGTCTCAGGCAGAGGTCTTTCACATCACCTGCTGCCAGATCTTTTTACTGGAGATGCTGGGAATTGAACCTGGGACTTTCTGCGTGCCAATCAGATGCTCTTCCACTGAGCCACAGCCCCTACCAATAATTCTGCTAGTGCCCATTATGTTGTGCATATGCAGGAATTCAGAAATCAGTGCAAGGAGTAGCGCTATTGCTGTACATGACAGCCTTAAGGAACTTGCATTGGAGAGCTAATTTGATTGGCTGCTCTACACATTCTCTGATTGGCCAACATCAGCTGAGAGAAAGTATAAAATAGCTTTTCTGGAGGAGAAAAAGGGAGTCCTCAGTCATATTTTGGTCTGCGTCTTTAATAGAGTTGCCATCCCCATGATGGGGGCGCTCATCTAATTTTGGGACTCTGATCCACCACCAGCCAACTGGCCAGCAGGGCACATCTTGCAGGGGATACTTCATCATTTGGCTAAAATTTCTATGGTGACCAAATTTTGGCCAAATGATACAGCGTCCCCTACATGACATGCCCAGTGTGATGATGTCACTTCCAGATGATGTGCCAGAAGATCAAGAGGAGCAGCCTGGAGTCCCCACCGGCAGATGGTAAGGACCTGGCGACCCTAAACCAGGGGAAGGGATATTGTGAGTCAGTGTTCTGACTGGGTTTACAGAGAGATGAGAAGAGAAGACACTCCTTTGCCCTAACAATATTAGAACTACTCTGAGATTCTAGTTCTACAAAGCTGCAAACTACTTTACACTGGAGTGGGATATCAAACCCAGTCCTCAGATTAGAGTCCACCACTCTCTTCTTCTTTTTTTAACAAATTTTTATTATTTTTCCAGTTACAAAACTTTACATAAATTACTTTAGAAATATTATCATCACTATCCATTTTTCTATATAGCTATGTATTCCGCTTACATTTCAAAAACTTTGGGACTTCCTGCCTCACCTATACCATTATATATATAATAGCAATTATAAAAATTTAAAATTATTATCTCTTAAAGGTAACAAATTTGGTTACAACAATAAAAAAAGAAAGGTAATTTTTAAACATTTAAACGTAATATCTAGATATCTGTAATATGTACTCTAGTTTCTGTTCTTGTCATTTCAATCGTTCAATATATTTCTCTTAAAAATAATTGTTTCTTCCTTTAAACATCAAAGATCAATAATTAGACAATGTAAAAATATTATTTTTCATATCCCAATGTTGTTCTAGATATTCTTTCAGGTCTTTCCATTCTTCTAGAAATCTTTCTGAGTCTTAATTATTCAGTTTTCTTGTCCATTTGTCCATTTCTGCCATACATAGCAGTTTTCTCAACCATTCCCATATATCTGGGGGTTTTCCACATTTCCAGTTGTGGGCATAGACCATTCTCACTGTAGTCACCATATACCATATTAATGTCCTTTTAGTTACATTAACTTCCTCTAACTTAAGACCAAGCAATAACATTTCAGGCAGCTTTTTAAAAGTACATTTCAAAAAATTTTCCATTTCAGCATGAATCATACACCAAAAGACTTTGGCTTTATCACAAGTCCACCACATATGGTAGGAAGAACCTTTTTTTTGTTTACATTTCCAACACTTATTAGACAGCCATTGATCAATATTTGCTATTTTTTTCGGAGTCATATACCATCTATACAACATTTTAAAACAATTTTCTTTTAGATTATAACAAGTAGAAATACTCATAGCATTTTCCCACAAATATTCCCAAGATGACATATCTATTTCTTTGTTCATATTAATTGCCCATTTTATCATTTGTTCTTTTACAAGTTCATCTGCATTATACCATTTCAGCAAAATTTTATACATTTTTGAAATCAGTTGTTTTCCACCTTCCTCCCAAACCTGTTCAATCTCATTAATTTTCTTTCTGAAACCCCCACATTTTTAATCTGTCATAAATAGATCATAAATCTGTCTATACCTGAACCAACCATATTTAAAATCCATCTGATTCTCTTCTTTCAATACAAACTCATTGTTTTCAAATTTTAGCAGGTCTCTGTACTTCAACCAGTCTTGTCCTTTAAAGCTCGAAAGAGGTTTTATTACTTCTGCTGGTACAATCGACATAGGCTTTTCTGCTGGAAAGAAATTCTTGTATCTAAACCATGTATCTATTAAAGTTCTCCTCACATAGTGATGCTTAAACATATTGTCCATCTTCATTTTATTATAGTACAAGTACGCATGCCAACCAAATTGACAATCATGCCCTTCGAGTGCTAGTAGTTTTCTATCTTTTAAAGAGATCCATGGTTCTAGCCAAGTCAGGCAGACCGCATCATGATATAGCTTTAAGTTTGGCAGTTGGAAACCTCCTCTTTCCTTTGCATCACACATTATTTTCATTTTTATTCTTGGTTTTTTCCCTGCCCAGATGAATTTTGAAAGTTCTCTTTGCCATGTTTTAAAGGCTTTAACGTCTTTCACGATTGGTATTGTTTGTAATAAAAACATTAGTCTTGGCAAAATATTCATTTTAACTGTAGCAACTCTGCCCAATAGTGATAAGTTTAGAGTATTCCATTTATTAATGTCATGTGAAATTTGTGTCCATAACTTCTCATAGTTATTTTTAAAGAGGTCAATGTTTTTCATAGTTAAGTCAATACCTAAATATTTAGTCTTTTTCACCACCTCACAGTCTATTAAATTTTGTAATTCCAACTGCTTTTTACTTGACATATTCTTACACATCACTTTTGATTTCCTTCTATTAACAAAAAAAATCTGCAAGATCTCCATAGTCTTTAATTTTTTGCAATAAAAGTGGTAAGGTAGTCATAGGTTCTTCAGTTATAAACATCACATCATCAGCAAAGGCTCTATACTTGAAAGAAAATCCTTTAGTTGACAGACCTTTAATTTCCTTACTGTCTTTTACATTCCAAAGCAAAACTTCAAGAATCCAAATAAATAACAATGGTGAAAGTGGGCAACCTTGTCTCATTCCCTTTTGAACTTTAAAATAATCCGTCTTTTCGCCATTAATTATAATCGATGACTTCTGTTCCGTATATATCAATTTAATCATATTCAGCAAAAATTCTCCAATTTGTAGTTTCAGAGTCCACCGCTCTTACCCACTGCACCAAACTGGCTTAGAAGGACAGGTTTTGGAAGCACACACCAGTGAAGTGGGGAAAAAATAGAGATTGTATTACTTGTTCTTACAATTAAAAAAAAACAAATAGCAATTTCAAATGTTGTGTTTTTTATTCTTCCTAAAATGTATTTATGTTTGAAAATTGGTGGGTGCACCGGGGGGGGGGGGGTGCCAGAAGGTAGCCTCGCCTAGTGTGTAAAAAAACCTGGCACTGGACCTGAATACAGTTTTCTGTTAATGGCCAACTGGACATTACATGCAGATTCAAGGACTGTTATTCCAGTGGCCCCTTTTTAAACAGAAAATTTCAAGGAGGTGATATGAATCAGAGAAGCCGGGTAGAGAAGGCAGTCTTAACCCTTTCCTTTGCCACTAGACATGGATACATTTGGTACCATTGTTAGCCGAATTGCTTTAATTTAGTTTAGCAATTGGCAAATAACCGGGTTCTTTGCCAACTATACCAAGGTCCCACTCCTTCCAGGAGTTCCCAGGAAATAAGCAATGAGACTGAGGTCAAGTTTAAATGATGTTTACTATAAAATGTTTTTCAAGTATACAAAACAGAATCTCTCTCTCACACACACACACAGGTCTAAGGAAATTTAGATAGAAAATAGCACTGTTGCATTAGCAGGAGTTTCGTTGATTGGGCGATATTTTACCTGTCCTGAAGATGGGTCCTCATTCCAAAAGAAGATTAGAGGGATTGGAAAGGAAAAATGGGGAGCTTGCTCTGAACCGGCAGAAACACACTTTTCTCTGTCTGGCCAGACCAGAGATTAAAGATGGAGGAAGGGTACTGGGACAGCAAGCTGGGCTAAAGAGGGACAAAAGCAGATAGGGGTCTTAGAAGCTCAAGAGGCAATTGTATGCTGTGCAAGGTCTTTTATTAGGTGTGTTTTGGGGCGGGCTGCGCTGACCACATCCCACTAACACACCTAACAGGTAGTCTGTCCCTTCAAACCCTACCATTGGTCGAGATAAAAAGAGGAGGGGATGCAGAGGAGTGGTCAATATTGCAAAACTATGAGCTAGACAGGAACTGACACCTGGGCAGTGGTCCAACGAGTCACTGGCCATTCCATTGTCTCTTAATGGCCCTAGCTGGCCAGTTGATGGGCAAAGATTAGTTGCCAGGTAACCTCTCTTCAGCATAATCCGTGTAGGTATGTTGGAGGGGGCAGGGTTTGCCTAGCACAATGTGACAGAAGGGCCCTTGTGTAATGGAGTCCTTGTCTCTGTCTTTGTGAACCATGGCAGGTGCCAGCTTCCTGGAATGGACTGGAGCCTCTCCCAGCAATGGAGATTGCCTGTAGTCCTTAAGGCATGACAACCCAAAGTTCAGACTTATGAACATTAAAGTCCATAAGAGCACTTTGCAGTGCCTTGCTAGGCAACACCATCACTGACTGCAGAGGCCACTTGGAGAACTGGGAATCAGGTAAGGAAACAACAAAGCACCCTTTTCTCCATACCACTTCTCCAATCCCAGTTGTTCCTCCAGGAGTGACTTTGTGAGTTTAAAGTGGCCTTTGAGGTAATGTCACATGCAGTTATGTGTAACATCTGTTTTATTCTGTTTCACCATTTTGTGTAAGCCTGTGACCTTACAAATGTGACTAGGACAACAGAAAAATATTGCCAGAAGATGACTCATGCAGAATGTTTCTTACCTTGACATAGCATCACCCTCTGTAGGCTTATTGCTCTTCATTCTTTTCACCAGGGACAATACATAATGCATCCATTAAGATCAAAAAAGCTGGTATGTAAAAGGGCTGAACATATCTTGGCTTCATGAGAGGATGTTACCAATACATAAAATCAACAATAAAAAGGAGAGTGCAAGCAACAGACTTTAACAACAGGCTCCAATTACTTGAGAGTTTGGGGGGGGGGGCTTAAATATTTCTGAATTGAGGAAAGAGGACTCTCTAATACAGAGGTCCCTGGACCCCAACCTTTTTGAGCCTGCAGGCACATTGGAAATTCTCATGCAGCTTGGTGGGAGCAATAAAATGGCTGCCTCAGGAGGTGGAGCCAGACACAGAATGGCTGTCACAGCTTAACTTAAGTAATACAGTGCAGATTCTTGAACTGTGGTGGCAGCTGCTGCAAAAGCAACATTTTAAGACAATCTGCACAGCCAATCAGAAGGCTTGCTGGACTCAGACCTATAGCCAGGATTGTTTGGCTTGTGGGGCATATTTTTTTCTTGTGGGGCAGCCCAAAAAAATTAAATTAAATTAAACTAAGCACACCCCCACCCCAACCTTTTTGTGCTTTTAAAAAATCATGAATTATTTGTAGCAGCTCTTCAAATGTGAATTGTAGCTCTTCCCCCACACCCCACCACCCCATCTGTGAAAAGAGGTGCAGCCTACCATTCTCCAGGTCAAGATCAGTGGCCGCGTGCTGCCACCAAGCTGAGTGAGCAGTTCAAACACACAGGGAGGGTGGGAGCCAGGTGGGAACAGGGAGGATGGAGCTGGCAAGGTCACAGGGTGCCATGAGAAGGCAACTGGCTGGCTAATCACGGGCTCAAGTGGCCTGGGCAGGGCACAGTGATTCAGAAGGTGCAGGAATGTTATGCCATGAGAACCAGACCTGCTGGCGCAGCCATCTGCAGGAAACTTGGGCGGTCAGTACGAGGAGAGAGTGGGGCAGCATCCAGCATCCCTGAAGCAGGCAGTGCTGGAGATGCTGGGGGCAACTGTGCCTGGGGCCTGGACAGGGTACAGCAACTCAGAAGGCGCAGGAATATTATGGCCGGCTGGAGAAGGTGGTGCAGGACCAGGCGGCTGGAGGCAGAATGCTGTGCGGCTGAATTGAAACAAATAATTACTTACTTTTCTAAAAGATAATTTTGTGGGGTGTGGCTGTAAATGTAGGGGGTGGGCCCCCTAGATGCCCCACCATAGCTACAGGCTCACTGAGCAAAAGCTCCACCTGGCCCCACCCACTTCCTAAAAACACTTTGTGGACATCACAAAAGGTGTTTATGTGCATCATGTTGGAGACCCCTGATCTAATATCTCACCAGCCTTTCAGGGTTTGTTGTTGCTGCTGCTGCTGTTGTTATACGCACCCTGATTTCCAGAACAGATTAGACCATCCATCAGAAATGCTGGATCCATGACCATTTCATAAGAATATACTTGGAACCAATGTTCTCTCTAAGCTGAGTTAGTGTGAGCTAGCTAACAGATTTTTAGCCTCCAGCTCACACATTTTTGTCTTAGCTCAGGAAGGAGCAAACTAATTTATGCAGCCAAATTGCTCACTCACAGCTTTAATGCCAGTAGCTCACAAAGTAGAGTTTTTGTCCCACAAGACTCCAGAGCCTAGAGGGAGCATTGCTTGGAACATATGTACAATGGAACACTGGTTCCCCAGTGGAACAGAGAAGAGACAAAACCTCATTTGGAGTACTATGTACAGTTCTGGTCGCCACACCTCAAAAAAGATATTATAGCATTGGAAAAAGTGCAGAAAAGGGCAACTAGAATGATAAAAGCGTTGGAACACTTTCCCTTTGAAGAAAGGTTGAAGCACTTGGGGCTCTTTAGTTTGGAGAAACGACGGCTGAGGGGTGACATGATTGAGGTTTACAAGATTATGCATGGGATAGAGCAGATAGAGAAAAAAGTACTTTTTTTCCCTTTCTCACAATACAGGAACTCGTGGGCACTCCATGAAATTGCTTAGCAGTTGGGTTAGAACAGATAAAAGGAAGTACTTCTTCACCCAAAGAGTGATTAAGACATGGAATTCACTGCCACAGTAGGTGGTGGCAGCTACAAGCATGGTCGGCTTCAAGAGGGAATTAGATAAACACAAGAAGGGGGGACCTGCGATACTCGCGGGGGGGGGGAGAAGCTGTCAGCCACTTGGCACTTCTCCCTCCCTCTTGGCCCCCAGCCTGCTCTCACTCGAGCCCAGTGTTACTTCCCCCTGCCGCTTCCCTCCCTCCCGTCCCCCTGCCCATTCTCATTCGGGCCTGAGTGGGTTAGTGCACTAAGCCACTCAGGCCCTGCGTTTCTTCCCCCCACCCTCCACCCCTTCCCCTGTTCACCGGATGATGGCGTGGCTAGGCCCAAAGCCTGCCACGCCGCCTCCTCCTCTCTCCTGCCCCCTCCCCCATTTCAGACCCAGTGAGGCCCGAGACCTGCCGCACCGCCTCCCCCCCTCCCGCCCCCTTCCCCCCTCTCAGAGCCAGCGATGCAGCTAGCCCGAGGCCTGCTGTGCTGCCTCCCCCCCCTCCCCATTCCTGAGCCGGCAGCTCGGCCACAGCCCCTGCCACCGGCTCAGCCACAGCCCACTGCCGCTGCCTGCCGCTCATCCACCACCACCGCCAGTCAGGTAAGTCCATTCCCTGCGCATACACAGAGAATGGGTTTTTACTTTTGGGGGGATTTAAGTATCCACCTGAAATTATTTTAAACTTTTTGGATTTTTCTGCAGATGTGGGGACCGCCCCACGTCTGCAGAACAACCTCCCTGCCCCCCAAGTGCCCCCCCTTGTGGATTTAGGTATCCGCACATGGGGGGCCACTTAGGAATTAGATATATAGATATGGAGCATCAGTGGCTATTAGCCACAAAGTATAGATAGGAACTCTCAGTCTGGGGCAAGTGATGCTCTGTATTCTTGGTGCTTGACGGGGGGGCAACAGTGGGAGGGCTTCTAGTGTCCTGCCTCCACTGCTGGACCTTCTGAGGGCATCTGGTGTTCTTGGCCATTGTGTGACAGTGTTGGACCGGATGGGCCACTGGCCTGATCCAACATTGGCTTCTCTTATGTTCTTATGTTCTTAATCTCTAGGAACATTTTAGAATCATTTTTATCAAGGGTTCTAAATTGGCTCATAATGTTTGGATGCATGTACATTCTCTTATTGCAGCAACAGTGTCTTTAAGCAAATGTGTGATGTTCCATTTTCCATACATTTATGTAATGTTTCAGATTGCCTTGGCTTCTCATTGGCTGCGAGATTTTTTATGCATGATTGGTTGTTGCCTTGGAAAGGATGTAAAATTAATGACACAAATGGCACATTTTGTCAAGTTTTAAACTGATCTGTTCTTATGAGGGAGGCTATAGTTTTGTTTTAGTTTAAGTATTATGTTTTTACTATATTTTGTGTATTTTGAATTCTTGTATACCTTTTTGAGTAGTCTTTTTAACAGGAAGGAGGGCTAGAAGTTTCCTAAATAGCTATTTGCCATTTGTTTGAATTTGTGTTTGTATGTTTTAATGATATTGTACATGTTATTGTATGCTGGTAGCTGCCCTGAGCCCGCTGAAAGGTGGGGAGGGCAGGATATAAACCGAAGAAATAAATAAATAATAAATACTAGGAATAGATGGCTTAGGCGAGCCTAGTCTCATCAGATCTCAGAAGCTAAGCAGGGTCAGTCCTGAACTCTCTTGCCTTGAAAACCCCATGGGGTCGTCATAAAACAGCTGCAAATTGTCAGTGCCTTCCACCCCCACACCCACCACCAGTATATATAGTGGAAAACTCACATATAAATCTCTGCTTATCTTAGGAATGCCATTTCAGTTATGCGAAGGGACACAAGAAAAGATTCATAGCAATGTTCAAATGCTTATTCTTGGAAATGACCAAGACTAAGTAGATGAAAGTATGGCAATTTTAAGAGAATTTGGTTGCATTTTTTCATAACTTGCAATAACTAGAGAAATAATAATTTCTAGGAATCAATGACTAAAGCACAGAAAGGCAGGATTTGCCCCCAGCCACCTTCCCTAAATGATACTAATCTGCTAAAATGGCTGGCTTTGGACAAGTTGTTCTTAGTCAGACTAACCTTCTTCACAGGATTGTTTTGAAGCTGGAACATCACTTGTAGCTCCTTGGCAATAAAACAGATTTATTTCTCACCCCACACTGCAGCTAATACCACCACCAGCTCTTGTCGAGCTTCCTGGCAGTCAAATATATGTGAAAGGAAATCTTTTATTTGATGTTGCTCCCTTCTAACATGTGAAGCCAGATGAGCCTAATCCAGCACAAAGAGGAATAAAAGCTGAGAGCTCACCAGGTGCCAAGACAGGCCCCAGAACAATGACTATGCTGCAAGCCCCTGCTGGCAGCTACTGCTACAATGGGACTAATGTTTACAAGGCATGAGCAGAATAGATATCCTACTTCAGGTTCCCAGAAATCCTGGTGCAATATTGAGAAAAAACCCCAGCAAGCTGACATTCATATTAGGGCAGGAAAGGGCTAGTTGTTAATGCCCACAGCTGTCTTAGAAACTGCTTGCAGAAAAGATTAGTGTACAACATCTTACATTTTCCATTGGACTCACATTGTCGAGCAGCCTTGACCATAAGGGCATGTAATGTGGTTACAGGGAAATCAACAAGCATTGATGTATGGAAAATAGCAAGAATGCCAGACTTAAAGTGGTGTAAAAGCAAATCCCTCTCCCCAAGGGAACTTTTAGAAGTACAGTGGTCTCTAATAGACTTTTTTATAGCTCCCTTATCAAACTACAGTTCCAATGATTCTTTCAGGAAATCAGACAGAGTTTATGAAATTACCTCTTGTTTTTACCAATTAGTGTACATATACTGAAAGCAACCCATGATAGTGTGATGTTAAGAGCCGACATTATGTGGTGATTAAACCAAGCTAAAGGAGACGTGGAGGAGGGAAGACAGCATGGGATGGCCTGATCTTATAAGATCTTGGAAGCTAGGCAAGGTCTGCACTTGGAAGGGAGACCACCAAGGAAGACTCTGTAGAGGAAGGCAGTGGCAAACCACCTCCGCTTCTCGGTTGCCTTGAAATTCCCTTCCTGGGGTTGCCGTAAGTCAGCTGCATCTTGATGTCGCTTTGCGCACACACAGGGAGACCTGGATTCAAATTCTGCCATGAGGCTCATAGTATAATCATGGACCCGCCATTATCATACAGCCTATCCTACCACACAAAGTTGTTGTAACAATAAAATTAGAGAAAGGAAGAAGAGGAGGAGTTTGGTTTTTATACCCCACTTTTCTCTACCATAAGGAGTCTCAAAGTGGCTTACAATCACCTTCCCTTCCTCTCCCCACAACAGGTGCCTTGTGAGGAAGGTGGGGCTGAGAGAGTTCTGTGGCTGGCCCAAGGTCTTTCTTCATGTGGAGGAGTAGGGAATTCCGGCTCTCCAGATTAGAGTCCACCGCTGTTAACCAACACGCTGGCTCTCTACCCTGAATACCTTAGAGAGAAAGTAGGATTAAAGCCTAATAAATAAACTGTATTTATACTCTTGCCTTTCTCCCCAATGGGGACCCAGGGTGGCTTGAATTGTTCCTCTTTCTTTTATTTAATCCTCACAACAACCCTGTGAGGAAGGTAAATCTGAGTATGTGTGACCAACCCAAAGTCACCCAGCAAGTTTCTGTGGCCTAGCGGGGATTTGAATCTGGGTCTCCCAGATCCTAGTCTGATACTCTAACCACTATAGGTACCCAATAAATATAAATGAAGGAAAACGATAATCAGCATGAAAGAGTCAACTGAGAAACAGATTGAATCAAATGCAATGAAACCCACAGCTTGTCTATATTGCTTTTTTCCTCTTTAGAGCCCAGCTGCTCCCATTTAAATCACCAGATATCTCTTGCTCAGTGATACAAAAGAATCCTGTCCTTAATCAGTACCTGTAACAGTCAATAGTAGTGCTTGGGTGGATTGCAGCTCTTTCCAAGTCAAGAGCAACACAAGTCAAATTGGCACACTAGCCCCTCTCCATTTTTGCATCACTGCTACTCCAACTGCAGCAGCCACTGCAGGCCTATTTTTGGGTAGGAATGCACAGGAATGGAGTTCCGACTGACTCCTGAGTTGGCCACGCCTACAACCGAAACCTCTGGCATGTGTGGCTACAGAGCACACTGTCCTTTCCACCTTAGACACAAGAGGGAAAGGTGGCATGTTAAAATGCCATCTTTCCCTCTGGGGAGCCCATTGGATTTCCTTGTCAATTTCACTCCCTGCCAGTCAGCTGAGAGTGAAATTGAGGAGGAAAAGCCTCTCTCTGCCTTCCCTTCTCTAGCTGACATGTTGCAGCTGGAAAAGGGCAGGCAGGGAACCCAGGCACCTTGCAATAGCGAAGAGGCTCAGGGAAGAAAGGGGCATGTGTGCATGCCTGCCTGCCTTTCCCCAGCCTGTCCGCCATGGCGGGCAGGCTGGGGAAAGACGGCAGACATGCCTGGGTTCCCCACCTGATCTTCTCCAGGTTAAAGAAGATCAGGAGGGGAACCCAGGCATGTTAAAAATGCCTTTCTTTCCCTCCCTGATCTGGGGGAGGGAGAGAAAGGCATTACCCATGCCCCCCCTCACTTCCCCGAGTCTCTCTGAAAAAGCGGAGAGGCTCAGGGAAGGAACGGGGCATGTTTGCCTGGCTGCCCTTGGTCTCCCCAGCCTGAGTGCCTTGACAGACTGGCTGGGGAGACTGAGGGTAGCCGGGCGAACATACCTGCTTCCCTTCCTGATCTTTCCAGAGGGAGGGAAGGAGACTAGAAAGGCGATGCTGAAGTTCAGGCACTTCAGCAATGCCTTTCCCTGGCTGTCTGGTTCGGGGGGGGGGGGAGTAGACTAGAAAGGCGATGCTGAAGTGGGGTGGAGAAGCTCAGGGGAGAGGAAAGCTTCCGTGCCTGCCCTGTGCTTTCCCAGCCCCCTGCCTAATAGGCTAATGAGCTGTACTGTCAGGGGTGTGGCCTAATATGCTAATGAGTTTTTGCTGTTGGGTGTGGCCTATGATGCTAATGAGTTCCTGCTGGGCTTTTTCTACCAAAAACACCCTGCCGCTACTACCATCACCACAGGCAGGAAAATATAAATCCTGTTAGAAAGGGTATTATCTTTTAACAGTAAATATCCTTCTCCAATACTGAAACGACTCTTTATAGAAAGCCATGAATGCTGAAAGGACTGTTTTGCCATGTGGAAAAGTTGTGCCTGCAACAGGGCACAATCTGCTGGGTATCCCCCCGTGAAGCTTGCATAAGAGTTTTGTGCCAGTCTCATTTAAAGGAACATAATCCACATAATACCTTTTTATTAGGACCAACGAAATAACACATGATAGTGTGCAATCTTTTGAACTCTGAATTCTTCATCAGGTGAACTTCAAAGCCTGCACACTATATTATGTGTCATTTGGTTGGTCCTAACAAGATATTATAAGGATTGTTCTTATTTTTATTATTGTTGTTGTTATTTTACTTTGGGATCCACACAGCTGCTAACAAGTTCTTGCTACTACCTCTTATAACCAGAAGAGGGAGTCAAGCACATGTGCTTATACTGGGAACTCGCAAAACGCTTTTAAGGATCATTAATTGGGCAAAGCTGAGCACAAAGTGAGACAGGCAGGAGACCAGGTTTCAGAACAACAAGAAACAAGGGAATGAATCAAAAAATAAGCAGTACCTCATCATTCTACACACCATTTCAACAAAACTAAACAATGATGTTCCTTGTCCCACATGAAGACAGTTTCCGGGGGGTAGGCATTTTGACCTGCAGTAGATTTGAATCTAGTTGCACCTTAACCAACAAGAGTTTCAGGGTATAAGCTTTTGAGAATCAAAGCTTCCTTTGTCAGACATTGCCTGACAACTAACATGGCTTCATCAGATTATGTCTGACCAAGGGAGCTTTCACTCTCAGAAGTTTATACCCTGAAACTCTTGTTGCTCTCTAAGGTGCTCTGGACTAAAATCTAACCTTTCCTGTCCCACAAATGTTCAGTGAGATTCTGGTTCCATGTAAAGCTACCATTTCTTTTATCTGATGTACAGGGGCTAGTACAGGCCCCTCCCTGGCCAGTGGCCATCTAGCATACACCTGGGGGGGTTGAGGGGGGGGTGTACCCTCATTGGCCAGGGCCCCACTTTTCCTGCAATCTAACTGTTATGCAAAAAAAAGAATCAGTGCTTTCCCCCCATATTGTCCCTTGCAGGTACTCAAGTTAAGAAACTTTTATCTTAGGAAGATTTTTCCTCAGGAAAAAGGCAGAATACAAGTTAGATAGGAAGGCATGCATAAGAAATCCCATTCTCATAACCAAATGTATAATCGAAAGCAGAATTAACAACCTCGATTTCAGTTGACTTAGAAGGGTAAATCTCTGGCACTGGATGGCACTGCAAGACTGGCAACCTTTCAAACTACCCCTTATTTTGTAAAGCTTTCCTTGACTGGGTTTTTTGCCGCCATCGTCAGGCCATTCTTTTGTTATTTTGGAAATTTCTCAGTGGAGCCAATATTCTCGCTTGAGGTAATTTCTGCCACTGTCTTGCCTCAGACCCTTCAAATCCACATGTCCCTTCATTGGGGAACATGTTGTCTCATCCCAGTGTTAAATGCGGGAGGAAGTTTCCTGTCTGCAGGGGTCCACTGGAAGTGATTTGTTCTCTCCTTTGGGTTCTTGAAGAATGTATGAGTCACTTGCTGAGCCTGCCTTGGGCAAAAATCACCTAAACAAGATCTGTCCACAGCAAAATCAATCATTGTCCAGTTGTCATATAATTGGAACACATGGGCAAGGTCACATCCATAAGATGGGGCTGGGGGTTCAATTTTCAACAGAAGAGCGATGAAGATATTTCTGTTTTGGGTATTTTCAAGTTTAAAGTGCCCCCCAAAGTTATCTAATTATTTGGAACATTCAAAGAGTAGAATGGCTCAAAGGTACTCCTGAGAATTAGTTACATATATTCCAAAAAGTGGAAGGGAAGACAATGACCCCTCCCCTCTCTAAGCCTTTTTAAACATCTCCACAACTAGCTTTACAATTTCTCAAATGTGCTGAAGGGCGGGGGGAAATATTTTTAACTGAGTTGTTAGAGGAGTGAATAATATCCTAAAATAGAAAGAAGTGTGTCTCTCAGGCAGATAAGTGACAGTCTAATGCTGCCTAGTGTGAAAGTGAGAATACAATATAAACAGTATGTAGATATTTTTACATCCCAGCTCTTTTAGGCTTAGAATGCTGTTTTTCATGAAGGAAAAAAATTCATTCTGCTGAAAGTGCAACAGATTTAAACAGAGCCCTGAACAGTGTTAAAGTACCCCATGGACTTCATTTCTGAATCTCTGTGGTGCCTGTACATACCCTCTTGCAGACCTGGGTGTGAGAAATTCATTTCTATGGATCTTACCACTGGGGGGAGAAACTTACTAAAGGAAAAATACCAGGATAGAGAAGTAAGGGATAAATGATCAGTGCATTTAGTTTAGTTCATCATACAAAATAAACAACTGCATTCCATTGTTACAGTCAAAGGCTAGATTTTTTTTTTAAAAAAATCATACATAACATAAGGAAAGCTGTACCATTAATCTTCAAAAAATCCCATTTTGAAGTCATGTGAACCAGTTGCCATCAGCACATCTTTTTGCAAACATGTCTGATACCCTAACAGCGTGGTTTGACAAACATGGTTCATCCAGAATGTAGACTCAAATATGTCACAAGCAAAAAGCATGGATTTAGACTGTATGCAAGTAGATAACTCTGGATGACAAAAGCAATTAGACATCAAACACATTTATTTATTTATTTATTTATTCATTCATTCATTCACTCACATTTATAGCCCGCCCTTCCCGCAAGTGGGCTCAGGGAGGGTAACAAAATTTTATTTATAGAATATAAAAATTGAAATTTGAAACATCATCATAAATATTAAAATGGTTGTCACAGCTGATAGCAAAAGAAATTTTCCAGTTGTGGGAGGTTCCTGGCCCATGACTGAATATAAATAATGGCCAGCAGTTGTTAAATGGATAACAGAATGACAAAAACCTCAGGGAGGCCACATATGGACATCTGCTGCCTCATTTATATACATTTATATGCACTTGATTGGACAATATCCTACCATAGGGTGGAGAAAGTCCCTCCAGCCTGAGATGCCTTCCTTCTTGCCATTGGAGAAAGAGCCACTTAGTTGGAGGAAGACTCTTTAGGATGGAGGAAGGCTTCAAACTTTGCTTCATGGAGTTGTAGGATACAGGCCTTTGTATTTGTTTCTTTCATAGCCCAGCAATTCCATTTGATATTCAGAGAACACAGAGGTACCACAATGTGCCTATCTCAGCATCAATCAGTGCATCCATTGCTGAACAAATAAAGTACCTCTGAATATATGCAGAGCGCTTTCTTCTCTCCACTGAGCAAGCGCAGCCACCTTCCACTCTCCCACATACTTAGAATTAGGAAGCAGGATTTACAGTCTGGTGGAATGTAAATTAAAGTCCTAGTGCCTTTCTAGTCATTTGCCTTGGTCAACAAAATGTGCAAAGAGAACATATGAAATCTGTTTTCTTACACACACACACACACACACAAAAATCTACTACTGCAAAAACAGGATTTTTTTTCATACACACACACTTTCTAGTTAATAGGAAATATCTCCTTGCTTATTCTCCTCTCTCTTTCTGACTTAATTTGTCCCTCTGAGCATATGCAGAGCACCTGTCACCCCACCACTGAATGACACCCATTTCCTCCCCCCTCCCCGTCAGAATTCAGGAGCAGGTTGCCTCTGAGCACAAATTTATGCAAGGCTTTCAAATATAAGGAGTTAGCTCAGAACTCCTTCCACAAAAGATATCCACTCCTTATTTCTTCTCCTTTCTGCCAGGCCCCTCATTTCATCAACACAGATTTCTTGTTTAAAAACTCACCAGTACTGTGGAAGAAGGAATTTCTTCTTTCATGTTCGTTTTTGTTCTTTATTACTAAATGTTGTGCATGTGCGTTACTGTGGAAGCAGGGGGGATACATGTGTGTAGCCTTTACAAACGTCCCCTGACTCTGGTATGGTATCTTAAGCCTGTGTAACATAGCCACTATCTTGGCGTCATAGTTTATGAAAACGCACAGTGTGCATGGGGAGAGGTTTCAGATTAACTAGATAAACTTTTATTGGAATTGTTAGAGATGTGGAACAGGAAGCCAGATTTTGAGGTAACGCAATAAGATGAATCACACAGTCTGTGGAATGCAAATCACAGACATTGGGGCAGAATGAGCAATCAATAAACAATTACACAAATCCTAGTGGAAACTATTTCATTAAACTAGATGTAACCACACACCTGTGGATGTTGAACAGTATCCCCAGAAGAGAAGCAGAAGAAGAGAAATGGGGAGGGAAAATGGCCCTGTTATGTGTAAGAGAGAATGAGAGATTAGGCTTGAGAGAGAAATGAGAGGAAGCGAGGTGAAAGGGCACAGAATGGGGTTTTGAGCCTTAGGGGGAGAGGGAAAGGGAGAAGTGATACCAAGCCCAAAAGTAAAAAGACAAAAGGGAGGAATAGGTTTCTGGAGGAGAGAGAAGGAGGAAGGAATCTTTGGAGCAGGGCTCCAAGTGAGTAGAGGAAAAGGAACAAGGGTGCTGGGATGTGGAGGAGCCACTATAAGGGAGAATGGTTGAAGGGACGAAAGAGAGAGGGAGAGGGAGGGAGAAGGCTGGAGAGGGAAAGAGCTTAAGAGAGAGGGGGAGAAAGGTTGTTATATTGTCTGATCTGAAGCATAAGCATAGTCAAGAGTCCAGTGGTTGAACAAATGGATTCAGGGGAGAACAGTGCCTGTTAAACTGTGTGTCACAGGTACGACGCAGGGGAAAACAGAACTGTGCCTTTTATATGCCTTGTCAAGAGTCTTGGTGGCAGCCTCAGGGTGAAACTGAACATATTGAATCTACAATATTGGACTGGAGAGACTCTTCTTACACTTCAGATTCATATCCTTTTCTTTTAGTGGCAGGAACCAGATTCTCAGGGTATTTCACTTAATCCAAGGGTGAAACTAATAGGAAAATATCCTATTCATTAAGGACTTCATTAGTTTACTGGGAAGGATTGTATTGTAATGGATATTCTTCATGGCACTGAATGTAAGGTTATTGTCTCACAAGCATTCATTTAGGGGTAGGGTGTGGTCAATCACAAAACAAGCCTTTGATTAAGGAGTAGTGATACTCTGTGTGTATGTATATGTATGTATACACATATATAGGTTTTAAAAAAACATGATAAAAGGAGCACCTGTAGCTTTATGGAGCAGACTCACTCAGTAGCTGTTGCTAGGCACCACATATTCCAGGCTTGGTTATGTCAGTAAAAGGCAGGGGGAGAGAGCAGGGCTATTTCCAGGCCTATTTTAGCCTTTGAGGGAGGACTCATTAGGGCCAGGCCTTGCTAGGGTAGCAGCCACTGTAGACCCCACAATTCTGCCTGTCTAGCTGGCCCAGAACAAGAAACCGCTAGGGAGGCAGAGATGGATTTTTTAGTGTTAGTTTACAATTTTAATAACAAGTGTATTATTAACATGATCCTAAAGACAGAAGAAAAACAGTGGCCTGCATGGGTATTTTACTTTGCTTTCACCACGCAAGTCTGTCAGGTTTTCTTTGTTGTTCTGCATTGAATTTTCCTCCCTTCAGCACTCAGTTTATTTTCTGATTGCTCTTTCTCTGGGTTTTCCAAGAGTGCTTTTGTGCTGATTTTCCCCTTGTTTTGCTTCCAAGCCCAAAGTAATTCAAAAGTGTACAGATTCCCTAGAATTTCCCCCACCCTTTTGCTGCCCCCTGAAGGTCACTCCCTCTCCCACATCAAGGTTGTTCTGCCCACTCTTCACCTTCCACCATCCTCCCTGATTGGTGTACAAGCTCCCTTTTTCCCTCATTGTTTTTAATTTTTTTGACAAGTAACATGAGTCTAGCAATATGAGGCTATTGCTAGTCTCACATCACTGAGTAAAAGCAATTAAAATGGGGGGAGTTTAAAAGGAGCTGTGTGAGGTTTAGTTCCCTGCTGATATTGACTTAAAAGGGGTAGTAGAGAGGAGGCAAACAGCAGTTCATCCCCAGTGCAAAAAAAAAAGATTTAAGTGCTGCATGCAAACAAAATAAAGGGGGGGATTGTCAGCTTGGAATGAAATTGACACGAGACAGAGAGAGAGAGAGACTGGGAAGGGAAGCCTAAAGCTTTGAAAATATTTTTCCCTTTAATGCTTTATTTAATTGTTATTTATTTATGATTTCAATTTATAGACTGCCCTACCCCTGAATACAAACATCTCAAGGGCAGTAAACATAATGATAAAACATTCTTAAATAATAAAACAATTTAAATGATCCATAGACAGGGGTCCATTGGGGCCGGAGCTAGGCGGAGCAAAGCTCCGCCAGCTCAGGACTGGCCAGTAGGGCAGCCACGGACTGAATCAGATTCTCTAATCTGATTCAGCTCGCCGCCGAATTGCTGCCGAAATTCGGCGGAACTTTAAAAGCCACTGGAGGGGAGAAGGTTTGAGGGAGAGGCTCCAAACTTGCAGGGTAGCTGCTGGAGCCTCTCCTCGAAATGCCCACCAAGTTTCAAGGAGTTTGGATCAGGGGGTCCAATTCTACAAGCCCCCAAACAGGTTCCCTCCATTCCCTCCATTGTTCTCTATGGTAGGAAAAAAGTTAACATTTTTTCCCTCCATAGAGAACAATGGAGGGGATGGGACAATCTGTTTGGGGGCCCATAGAATTGGACCCCGTGGTCCAATCTTCTTGAAACTTAGTGGGTATTTTGAGGAGAGGCCCCAGCAGCTACCCTGCAAGTTTGGAGCCTCTCCCTCAAACCCCCTTTCCTCCAGCCCCTCATATATCCTATGAGTTTTTGCCATTGATTTCAATGGCCCATAGGATATAATGGGGCTGAAACTGACATTCCCTTTCTCACACACTTCTGGTGATGTCAGGGGACATGGCATATGATAATGAGTTATGCTAATGAGTTATGCTAATGAGCTTCTGCACCTCTTTTTCTACGAAAGGACCCCTGTCCATAGATAATGTCTCAGACAACATTAACACTTCAGATTCTAAGTTTGTCAGTGCCCCACAAGAAGGTGGAAGGAGGGCAGGAAGGAAAAAGAAGGGGGGTGCCAATAGGATGGTATCCATCACTGTCCTCAACCAAAAGTCTGGCAGAACATCTCTGCCTTGCAAGTCCTAAGGAACTGCATTAGGTCTCACAGGGCACATATGTTATTCAGCAGTGGTAGGAGCCAGGGCAGAACAAAGTTTCAGAGGAACCAGAACTCCAGAGCTTCTGTCAGGGGACTCTTCCCCCATACAGATTTCAGCCTGTCCTGGAATACAGGCAGAATAAAGCAACAGAGCAAGGCAACAGAGCTAGATCACAGTCAAGGGTTCAGTCTAGGGGTCAAGTACCAGTTTAGCAGCAGTCAGAGTTCATGGGTTGTTCAGAAAAGCAGAGTCAAGGTCATTGATCAGCAAGGTTTAAGCATGTCCAAAAAGCAGAGTCAAGGGTCAGTCCAAAGGTCACAAGAGGCAGGCAGAGTTGTGGTTGTAACATTCACAGGGTTGTGATGAGTTGCATCCACAATCTGCCGGTCTCCACATCTGATTTATGTAGGTATTCCTTAACAAGCCTGATTTACAACCATCTGCTTGGAGGTGTTCCTGCACTTACTCAGAACTGTTATCATTAAGCAGCTGGTACCAAGCCAAGCGGTGAGCACTCTGTCTGTGTGTTCTTAAGTCTTGTCGGAGCCTTTGCCTTCACTGTTCAATTAATGAAGGGGAGCCTGGTGGGCTACTTTCCTGCAGCTGTGCTTTGTTGGCTACTTCAGAGCTGTGCGTAGGTGGGTCAAGGTCAGCTATTGGCAAGGAATCTTGAGGCTTCTGTATCTCTAATTCACTAACTTAAGCTAGTTCAGAGCTGGCTGCATGTGGCTCCTTGACTCCTGAGGAGTCTTCAGCTACAGTGGACTCAGGCTAGTCAAGCTGGCCTACAACACAGCCCTGTGCAAAGTGTGGTGGAGTTGCAGACAATTTTGCACAAGTGCCCCTGTGTGCACACACACACACATGTTGCCAATGATTGCAGTTTGCAATGCCATTGTCAGTGGGTTCTACCATAAATGCTGTACACGCCATATGTTTTCCCATATTATGAGACTGTGTGACTCCCATTTTGCACAGTGGCCAGTAACACAGCAGAGAATCCCCTAGTGCTCAGCAACATAGGAAATGGGGTTTCACAGCTGCTTATCAATTTCAAAAAAAAGTCTTGTCAATTTCAACATTGAGTTTTCCCCCTTTGCCTGCCTTCCTTTCTGTTCCCTTTCATTCAAGGAACTAATGCTCCAATGCATGCACAAAACCTGAACCACAAGGATTTAAATGGAAAGTGCTTGCTGGATGCTACTGTGCAGCTGCGATAAGGCAATTGCATAAACTTTTTTTTTTTAAACAGCTTTGGACACCAGCCCCCAGACATCATCATAATTGATGTTCTACCCTGATTTAGAAAAGTGTGTGTGTTTTTTAATTGTAGCTGCAGAATAAATACACCGGAGGAAAAAGATGGTGCATAAGGTGGGCACAGATTAAAGGCTTACTGGATGTGTGTACATAATGGGCCAATGTCTATGGAACAGCTTTCTTCAGGGCATGTTAATCATCCCTGGGATTACTGTTATTTTATTTAAATCTTACCCTATATGTCAACAGATTCCACCTCCCTCTCTGCTGCACACTTCCTTGGAAGTAAAACTGATGAATTTGATATTACTGAGCATGGAATCCTGAAGTGAAAATTAGTCATTTTCACTTGCCAGTTATTTGAATTATATTTCATGCTATATTATTCATTGGACGGGGCTATTATTGGCAGTGGAACTGTTTATATTTGGCCTGGAAGCATACTTATTCCTAAGAAGCATAATTAAAGGATGTTCATGTTTTAAATAATTTCTGAAATATTTGTTAAGAAATTGTTTCATAACATAGTGTGGATCCAACTTTATTTGGTGACTCACTCACAGAATTGATAAGGTAAAGACATAGGAATTCAGATGCCTAAATACATGCTTTTATATGCATGGAATATCATACATACTGTTTGTTTCTGTTTGGTGAGCATGTACTGAAGCTGCCATAGGAGTTGAGTGTTCATGGATTTTAACATGATAGCCAAAGCTATGCAAATTACAATGTCTTTGCAGAAGGATTGTTACAAAGAACACTAATTCCCCCCCCCCCCCCAACATGCTATTGTCACATTTGCTGATTGTTCTGGGAAATATTGTTACCCACTAGATTATTGACGCAAAGCACCTGCAAATGCTAGATTGAATTCAAGTCTTAAATCATCCAGTGATGTCACTGCTGTCTGCGTCATTGTGTTAAGTGACAGCAGAGGCTTCTTACTGAAAAAGATACAGCAGCACATATTGCAGAGGAGGGGACACAGCATGCACAAACGTCATTGCCAAGGAACTGTGAAAAGAGACCTTAGTAAAAAACAACAACAAATGTATTAATATTTTTCAAGCTGCTTCCGTATCAAAATAAACTGAACTGAACTGAACAAAGGTCTCCATCCAAGCACCCTTTGTATATAATAGCACACACTTAATTCACAACCACATTGGTTTTCTTTTTCTTTTTTAAAGTTATTTTTTGTCTATTTTTTAAAGTTAAAAACTTTTCATTTTCAAACACTTTGCTTTGGGGTTAGTGAAAGTATTCATTTAGCCAAATAATTAGTCAACCACAATAATATGCATAATATGTAAGTAATATTTGGAGGATTTTTAAAGGAAATACCAGATTCCATTCCACAGGATGTAGGTCCAGCTGTGTTGTGTTACTGTTCAGCAGCTTTAGGCAAACTATCATGGCACAGTAGTATATATGGATCAAAGTTCTTCAGACCAGAGTTTCAATATATTTATTAATGGGATGAGGTTTCAATATCAGTTTGATTGTGAGGAAAGTGTAACCCTTTCTTGTAGTCTCCATTGGGATAGTTGTGTACCCATAAGAGAACACTTGAAGGTATTAAAAATTGTGTTTGTTATGACCATAGAGTCTGGTATGAAGCCATTTGATGCAAAAATAGGGTTGTCAGGAGAAAAATAAACCAAAAAAAGCCATTACCCCAAAACTGTGACAATGTTTCCAGGAAAAATCCAGAAATGATGTCAGTCCTCTCTAGAAATCACTGAAAACTCTATGGTTTTACAGCAATTCTTAGAGAGGCATGATGGCACTGATGTCCCCCTCCCATGTCTCCACTTCCCCATCTTGCAGCTGGTAGCCAGGCCATGCCTGGCAACTCTATGCAGAATCCTTGCAGAAGCAAAGCAGATTCAAGGATCATCAGTGTTGGACTTACATGTACCATGCCAGGGTCCACGGAAGAAGAAGAAGATGATGATGATGATAATGGTGATGTGCCATCCAATTTATGACAACCCCTCATGGAGTTTTCAAGAAAAGAGATGAGCAGAGGTAGTCTGTCATTTCCTTCCACTGCATAGAAACCCCCTGTCTTCCTTGGTGGTCTCCCATCAGTCCAAGTACTAACCATGATCAACCCTTCTTAGTTTCCAAACACTGACAAGCTCCAGCTAGTTTAGGCTAAGCAAAATACATATATTAAAACAATAAATATTACTTTGTGAGCACCTTTTAACATTCTCAGTTATGCGGCTTTTGTTAAAATATTCTAGATACTCTAATACCATCATCCCTTGTGTATTTGAGTATTCTCAAAAATCAAATTAATACTTGTCTCTCAAACACTTGCAGTTTGCCTGTATTGATATATATATATCTAAATAATTCTAAATTAGGTTGTTGTGTTTCTGTACTTGAAGAGAACTGTGAAAGCTGTCTTAGAAACTTCATCCTGTAAATAAGGGGTGTACTTTCCTTAAATGGCCATTTCAAAAGCTTTGTTTGTTATCATTGCATTTGTTACTGAGTGTGCTTTTTATGACATGCACTTTTTCTACTGGTTTCAATTAGAAACACATTTTGTTTTTCATTATTTCTCTTTGTTTGTTTTTGCTTTTATTTATTATTATTGAAACATACAACAGAGGACCATTGAAAAAAGAAAGATGCATGTAACTAAGCTAAAATACAAAAAAAGATGACCATAACTTAAATACACCTATGGGCAGTTCTTCTATCCATCCATCCATCTCATCCAACTTTTGGAGGAAATTTGCAGGGCTTGTGTCCCTCACTCAAGGGACCTTCCCCCAATAAACATCAGACATGTGGAATAAAGGATCCCATTAAAAGGGATCCTGTTAAGCAAATAAAATAGACTCATAAAAGTTCATACAATGAACAGAACAAATAAATAACCAATTATCTGTTTATATATGCCTTTCTGTCTTAGAGGTCACAGCATACCACAGTCTAGTTATTCTATGCACATCTTGATGCTTTCGTATTAAAGTTAGTTTTAACAGTTTATACAAATCTTTAACTTCAATTAACGAATCTCCGTCTCCATCCAATGGGCTATGACTTGTGTTCCATGTCTTGCAGCCATTAATAAACGTACAGCAATAATGTGATGGTATTTAAAGTATTCACATGCCAAACAGATGTTCTACCACTGAGCCACAACAGCCCCTTGGGCTGTGAAACTACATAATTCAATATGAGACTACATCGTTCAATAATGCAAGCTCAATTTAATTGTTCATGTTACATTGTAAAACCAATGTTCTCAAACATTGCCATAATTGGACAGTTACTTCTTCTTGTATAAGAATTTAAACCTTTTATATACACTATAGTTTCACTCAACCAGACACACTCTCAACTCCTCAACTCCCTAACTGACAACTCGCAGCTGCTGTTTTTCCACCTTTCACAAACATTCCTCCAGCTCTCACTGGTCACTCTCGGAGAGGCAGAACCTAACCTGTCCATCACAATATCCTTCTGAGATACACTACATATCACCTCAAACATGGGTAAAATTGCTTTTAAACCAGTGTAATCTTTATGGTACCCAAGCAAGGAACTCTTGTAATTACAGTTCTGTGAACTGCTCACAGGCTACAAAAGAAGGATTCCTTTAGTGGCCAAAGACAGACAGGCAGCCAGAAGATGAGTACCCTCTTGCCACTCCCAGTAAGAACTCTTGCAAGGAGAAGCTGCTGACACCAGACACTTTCTAGAGTACAACCAGCTGCTTGGAGCCTGCTTGTCCCTCTCTTTCACAGCAATGGCTGCTGTTCTGTAGATGAAAAGGCATGATAAGATGCAATGGGGTTTAAACTGAATTAAGAAACAAGTATCGACTTAATAGCCCCCCCACAAATAATAATTCTCACGGTTTTCTGTGGAAGAGCCATGGCAGTTAGACTACTGCTTACAAAAATATTAGCATAATCACAAGAGTAGCCTTGATAGTCTGTCTATCTGTTTGTTTGTTTAACTGGGGCTCCAAGATATTAATCCTACATTCTTAATCACCACATCATACTGGCTCTTTGTTGCAGAAGTCAAGTGGCACCTTTAAGACTAACCAGTTTTATTCCAGCATAAGTTTTCATGAGTCATATCCCACTTCTGCAGATTTTTATGAATTAGAAATTTTACATGAACATTTATAATCTAAATCACTGGGGGGGGGTTGAGTAGTTGCAGCACACGGAGACCTGTTGTAAATCATTCAGGTGTGAGTGCTTTATTAAGGGAGCTGAAGAAAACTGGTTATTACATGTAATGAATGATGAGAGAGGTTACAGGCTCCAGCCTTCCAGGGGATTCAGTTACAGAGAGCTGAATCAAATTACAGTGAGATTAAACAAAATTTGATTCATCGCTTGTTGGGAGCCTGTCCTTTGCCACACTGGGCAAGCAAATCCAAGCTGGGCACATCTTTTGCCTTGTGCATCGCTCACCACACTGGATGAGAGAGTGTAGGGTGGTTGTATTCCTCTCCAGGCCCATCTCTCATTGTAGTGAGATGAGGCTGGGCCAGGCCAATTTGTTGCCTTGATGGCGTAAGACCATGCCCATGCTTTGATGGCCAAGGCTGGGCCAAGCCTTCCTCATGCCTCACAGGGTCAAAGGCTGCTGGCTTGCAGCAGAACTTGTTCACCCCTTCCTTGGGGTTGGGCTGGTGGTGGTCTAGGCCATCGGCTCACTGGGATGTTTCCCAGTAGCCTTAATGTCCAATCTGCCTATGATCTTAAACTAGGTGAAATATTTATCCTCCTGTGGTAGATTAACAGTTTCTGACTGACTCTTTCTTTGTCTCTCTAACAATTTACCCATCAGTGACACTGTTTCTCAGGTCTTCCTCACAGCTACAATTGTATAGGTTTTTTCCCTGACCAACTAAATCTTTCTTTTCCCTTACAGGGAAATAAATGAACTTTATCCCTGGACTTTTCCTTAGTATATCTGAAGAGACATGATAATAACATGTT
Organism: Lepidodactylus listeri; assembly: GCA_029233225.1. Lineage (NCBI taxonomy): Eukaryota > Metazoa > Chordata > Lepidosauria > Squamata > Gekkonidae > Lepidodactylus > Lepidodactylus listeri. Next base: position 47,562,998 of record JARCFY010000004.1, read on the forward strand.
AAATACCAGGGCAGGGGAGAGGCCAAGAGTGTCTCCACAGCATGTCACAGGCAGATGGAATAAGCCTCAGTTATTTACCTCACAAGTGACTTACATTTACTAAATTACCAAACACTAACAGGCCAGTTCATCATCAACTTTTTGTCCCTACTGGGTTATTTAAGTTTGTCTGGTGGGGGGGGGCAGAGTGGTTTAGGGATTAGTCCTCTAATATTCACAATCTTAACATGCTACCAGTTATTGAGTGTGGGCTCTTCCCACCAAAATAAAAGAAGGCTTCGAGGTTGCACTCACACACTATAATCATAGCGATTATCTGAGAGATAAGAAGACCAACAGAAACCCATGGCAAATGCAGAACATCAAAAATACAATATCTGGATCAGAATCATCCTGAAATCACTGGAAATATTTAGACAAGGAAATCACTACACTAAAGATGGGTTCTGTGACAATAATTTTATTAACAATGAAATAAAATATTAAAACACAACAGGACAGTATTGAAAAACTTCTATATGTATGATCTGTACATTTTTGTTACAGTAGTACATAAGTAATTTTAATGTGCTTTTAAATCATTAGAACATTCTCACTGTATACGCATCATCCCAGTTCTAAATCCCACACAAATGTTCAGTTATCACAATGATTTCATAAAATATTCATATCTTTATCTTTATTTTTATGTGCTCTCATTGGGTTTAACTCTCCACTCAGCTGCATGAATGTTTTTACTAGTGGTCAGCTGTATGTATATAAATTAGAATATTAATGTTACGACAGTCCCAGATTACAAGGTCTCCATACTGGCTGATGCTGCTAGTTTGATGGCCTAACGTTATACCAAATGTGTGTGATGCTGAAGACTGAGTGCTCTGTAATTATATAGTATTCTGTGCAACATGCTTGGGTGGACTACTGTGGCACATACATTGATTCTAAAACTCTTCCATCTGTCACTTGAGTCACTGGAGTGTTCTTACTTTCTGGCGAGGTTCCAATGAATCCCTTGCCAAGAATCAGTTCTAAGATCAACACAACTATCCTGTGGTCTATAGTGGTCAGCTGCACTGAATTAGGACATTGGGTCCCCATCCCTCCCAAAAAAACCACACTATCCACAGCAAAACTTTTAACTGGTAAACCATTAGAGCATGGAGTAAACGAAAGCCCACAACATATTTGAAAATTTGAACTTTTTCACCATTCAAAAGAAGAAAATGTGAAACTAGCAAAAATTTCCTTTCTTCCCTGTTGTGACACAATTTGATAGTTCTCTTATAAATCCATTCTGGGTTTTACAGTTGTTTCAGATTTCTGAAACCTTCGGTAAATTAACCCAACATATCAGTCTCGACGGTTATCACATCTCATGCATTTAGTATCCAAGGTGCAAACATGAAGGCAGTTGCTGGCTCTGTGCAGATAAATCCAGATGCGCTCCCCCCCCCACCACTATCTAGTCACTGCCTCAACACATATTACTCTTGTGGTTATTGACAACATATTGAATAAAATTGCCCTTGAAGTGACACCAAAGTGGACCAATTGGTTGTGGATTCCAATAAAGAAAAGTATCCCAGGTTGCATGAGACACATCCCAGCCCAAAGAATCCTAGCATGCTGTATCTAAGCAGTGTCCACGGCTATTGGTACAAAAATCTGGCTACCATAAGAGGAACATGCAGGCACTGGGGTGAAGGTAACACCAAACTCCGGCAAAAGTGCTAGTCAAGAGGATGTTTTGGAAGGGTGCCATTATTAACTTGTATCAATATACAAATTTCTCAAGGTATGAAAGCAGATCATACAGTGTTTATAAGCTGTACCCTTATACTTGTCCTTGTTCTCTCCTCACTTATTTACTGCAAAGAAGGAAAATGATTTAATTAATGAATGCTGGCTGGATCTAGTTTGCATAAAGAACTTCCACATACAAAAAAAATGCAGTTTTCAAAATATCAGTTTGGTATCTTTACACAAGGACACATATGCAGGAAATGGAAGAGATGGGAACAAAGAAAATCAAAGGGAAAGATGGAGAAGAAAAGAAGAATGGTGGTAAGGAACATGTCAGACATTCTAAAAGGTGATACACGATAACAGTTAAACTTCATAACTGTTTTCTCTCCCCCCCCCCTTTTTTTGTGAGAGATTGCTGGATATCATTTTCTGCCCCACCCATCTCTCAGTATCACAGGCATGACTTCTCAGGCAAGGCAACTGGAACCTTCTTTGTTCTCCAGTGGTTCAGGGAGGGGGTACTTCTTTACAAACACTTCAGCAGAAAAGTGTTACAAGACGTTCCTCTGGGACAGTCACAGAGCTTCCCGATCCTGGCTCCTTTTCTCACTGCACACTGCTCTCCGGCATCACACTGTTGATGGTAACCAACAGTTAGACAAAGGACACAATGAAGGACCAGAACTAGAGCGAAACGTGGCAACTGGATTCCTGCTAATTTAAATTCTTTAGGATTTATGTTCAGTTTCTATTCTTATAAGAGGAGATCAAAGGAATGGAAGATGAAATCAGTATATCTGAAGTTCTGTTACGCTACTGGAGAATCTAGCAATCACATTAAAATTCTTAATAGATCTCTTAGTCATAATAGATCTTAGTCATAATAGATCTTAGTCATAAGCATATTTCCTAGGAATACTAATTTTTTTTAAGAACAGGTAAATATATTTTAATTTAATCAACTTATCTTTTTAGACCAAAACCCAGATTTGTATGTCAAATATTATATATATCCCTGAAATATATATATATCCCTGAAACTGGCAGCTCCCCAACCCAATGTGAAAAGTACTCAAATGTCAGACACTGACTTTTCAACATCCAGATACCTATATGCATACTTTAGGAGTCTATGATGGTCTCCCTCTCTTGAATCCCACTGGATTTCATCTGAAGGGGTCACGTATGTCATTTAGAAATCCTCCTTAGACACATAAATACACGCATGCACTTTAAAACCCAGGGAAGGGGCAGCAGGCAATCTCATCCATTTTGACTGGGGGGGGGATTTTTTTAATGTGCTCAATTCACCAAAATTCTATGGGAACACTAATGCTGATATTCTGTGATCATTTTGCACATGGAAATGAACACCTCTGTACACAGCTGGACTTCACTGCCTGGGGGATGTTCATCAGGACTGGAAAAGACAGAAAGCCCGGGGCTGTGGCAAGTACACACCGAAGTTTACTAGAAAGGAACAAAAATGAAAAACTACAAAGAGACTGAAGAGGGGAGAGAATGGGCAAGCCTCAATGACAGTTATTTCAGAAAAATCTCCAGGTTTCTCCAGATCCACACCTAACTCGAAACCAGTCCATCTGTTTGCTGCTGTGTTTGGAGCAGAGGTGCGCTTTTCAGACACACAGCCCCTGGTGACTCTCTCCAGTCTTGTTTTGTTCCCCTACTACTACCCGCTCTTTCAGCTTTTGCCAGAAGTCACTCACCATGGGGACTTGGCCGTACTTCTTCTCATAATGAGGGAGCCTTTTGCTTTTCAGCTTCTCCAGGACCTCTTGCAGAGCCTCGATCTGCAAATACACAAACCTTCCCATCAATAGACAGAAGAACAATCTGTGACTGGGGGTGGGGACGGGGACGCAGCACTGGAGACAGACGACAAGGCGTTTCTTCTCCGGAGGAAGGCTGGGCGCCGGGCAATAGACTTGATGTCCTCCTCGAACTACCTGCTACTAGTTAAAGAGTGCCGCCCCGACTTTCCTTCCTCCTATATTAATCTCGCCGCTCTTACAAACTTTAATCGCCCAAGTTTGCCCTTTAGACTATACAAAAGGAAAGCTCAGCACGTAGAAGCTTTACAGCTAAACAGATTCAAACCAGATCCCGGCAGGACTCTACTCCCTGTTAATAGGCACACTTCCCCGGACTTCGTTTCCTCGCCGGAGGGTTTACCAGCTCCTTCTCGTGGGACGTGTCCTCCATGGCGGAATAGAGGTCCAGGGCTCGCGGCTGGAGCTCCGTCTCCTCCTGGCCGCTGACTCCCAGCAGCAGCACTGACACGGCTCCCAGTAAGGCGAGCGCTCGGGAGCTCTCCATGGTGCTCAAGTACCGCTCCGCCGCGCGGCGCCGCCTTTTATAGGGCTGCCGGGGTCACCTGTTGACAAAGCTCCTGGCCTTGCGATACGTCAATCCGGCGCGGTTGGCTGGGAGGGATGGGGAGTGGGCGACCGCATCGGGACCCGACAGATGAGTTGGGCGATGATCTCAATTTCCTTCAGGGCAGAGAGGAGTAGGGAGGAGACGCGAGACAAAAAAAAAATAGAAGGAAGCGCTCAGAGGTAAAAAGCCTTGATTTGCCTCAGCCTTTGAAATAGCAGCAGGGCACTTAACGAGGCAATGTGCTACTCATTAACGTGAGTTTCAGTAAGTGATAAAGGCATCAAACCTGATGCAGTGTCACATTTTGGGTGTTACATTTGTTAAAATGCACATATTAAGCACCTTTCTCCAAAGTATCGTTTACTTTTAAAGTATTAAGCTGAAGGAGTAGAAACAGTAGCATTCCAGCTGATAGATTTACTTATTTGCAAAACTTATACCCCCTCTCCCTTTCCACCCTGATCAGAGACACCAGGTTGACTAACAGACTCACTAAACACATGCGTAATAAAACACATCCTTAAAACCATTAAAACAAACAAACCCCACCATAATTAAAACATTTTAAACCAAGTTGCAATACATATATGGTACAGTAAAATAAACATACATAAACCAACAAGTAAAATATGGGTGGGGGCAGGGTTAGGAAGGATCCCTGAGTGGATGCCAGATGAAACAAAAAAAGTCTTCACCCACTGGGGAAGATGGCAACAGGAGGGGGCAATTCACAAGAATAACACAATGCCAAAACAGCATGATATGAATATATATACAGAGAGAGAGAGAGAGAGAGAGAGAGATGTGTGCTAGATGCCCACAAAACAATACAATAACAAAAGAGACTAGATTAAAGCCATAACATCATTTAGTGTCTGGTAATAAAAAACAGCCACCCAGGGTCCCCCCAAACAGAGCATCCAAAGATGACCATAGTGGTCAGGTTGATTCATAAGGGTGGTCCTTCAAGTATGCTAGTCCTAAACCATATGGAGCTTTAAGGTTTACGGTACCATTGTGAATTGTGCTCCGAAACATATTGAGAGCCAGTGTATATGGGCCAATCCAAGACTGAAGTTATGTGGTTCCTATGACTCCAGTCAACATCATGGCTGAAGCATTATGCACCAACAGATGTTTCTGAACACTTTTTAAAGGCAATCCCACAGAGCACATGTTGCAGTAATCTAATCTGGATGTAACCAGGGCATGCATCACAGTGGCCAGATCTCATCTGTTCAGGAAAGGCTGTAGCTGGCTAACTAGTCAAACCCAGAAAAGGCATGCCTGGACACAGCTGCCACCTGCTTATCCAGCTGTCAGCCTGGTCCAAGATCACCCCCAAACTATGGACCTTGTTCCTTCAAGGGGAGTGCAACCTCCTCCAGAATGGGTGACACCTTAAGTCCTGGATCAGACCTTACACTCACCAGTATCACTTGTTGGGATTAGGTCAGTTTTTTAGCTCACATGCCCTCCAAAACTCCCTCCAGGAGCAAGTTCAGAGTTTTTGCAGCCTCCCTGGGATCATCTAGGAGTGTGAGATAGAGCTGAGTGTGTCATCTGCACACTGGTGACAAATCCAGCCCAAGTCATCAGATGACATCACCCAGCTGTTTCATATAGATATTGAAAAGTATACAGAACAAGATGGATCCCTACAGTCCAGAGTCCAAGGGCCTCAGCATGAGTCCCCCAATACCACCTTCTGAAACCTACCTTCCAGTAGGACTGGAACCACTGCAAATAAGATGTACATTCAATTCAATTAGCATCTTAGTTTCTAGCACCTGTAGCAATGAAGATGGAAGTGAAATATGACAAAAATGAGGGGGGACCAGTGTTGATATTGGAGAGGGGGCACAATACTAATAAATCTCTAATTTATCTTAATACAAGTTGCTCACAGGCTGTTATAGTGTAGACACTGCTGTGAACCAGGAAATCCCTTGTCTCAAATCTCAGCCCTTTCAACCACAAACAAGCTACTATCTCTCATCTACAACCCTCAGCCTGCAGTAAGGAATAATAACAGAGAGACCATTCAGCAGTCTTTTGTAAGCATTATTAGGATAATGTATGAGACATACTTGGAAATTTTAAAAAAGTGCTACAAAAAGGCTAACAATTACAAAGAGTCAAGTTCTGCATCTTTATTCAGTTATCTGTAAGGCTGGAGGTGGGGGAGGATCCATTTGGAAGGATGGCTCCAATACCTTTTTGGTTGGTGGTTAGACAGCTCAAAGTCAGACATCTTTCTCCAGATGTCTTGTCTTTACAACTTGTTTAGAACCTCTGTCCAGTAAACTAATTGCACACTACATATATCAGGATGCGTGAACAGATTGTACCTGTGCTTTGTGATTATATTGGTGGGTTGTATGTTGGCAGGTCCAATTCAAAGCTTTTATAATAATCGTAACCACTGTCAAACAAATGCCTGCCAAAGAGCTTCAGGTTTACAAACTAAAAAACACACTAGATGTATTTGATGTGTAAAGTTTCCACATGGTCTGAAACTATCTACATCTACATGAAACCTCTGGAAGAGATTGTCAGGGGATTTGGAGTTGCCACCCATGTGAAGGACATCCTGCTTTATTTTTCCTTAATGGTGAAATTGTGTGGTCTGTGGAAATTTCAACAAGTGCTGGGAGACTGACATACTATTGGTCAGTCACAAAGGCACAAAGGTCAGGAGCTGAACAGAGGGATAGTATCACTCATGTGCTGGAAGATCTGCACTGGCTGCAGATCTTTGCTTTCAAGCACTATTCAAAATGCTGGTTCTTATGTATAAGGCCTGATCCTTACATATAAGGCTCCTGTCAAAGCCCTGGTTAACCTCTGAAATGGGGAAATGGCCTGGGCAATTGACATGGTACCTGGGTGCCTCTCTTAAGTCAAAGAGCCTGGGCATCCCCTTGGTTAACTGAGGGGCTGCAGGTGAGGAAAAGACAGGGGAGATGGCTAGAGTGACAGTGGAGATAGACTCAGGATTAATCTGACAAGACCTAGGCTAGAGCTCATCTGAAAGCCTACTCCATGACGGTGATGGCAGCAATACTTTCCCACCACCATTGAATCTGCACAGTGTGGACCTGCAGAATTCTTCTGGGTGGTCAGGGACCAACTGGGTTTTGGTGAACGGGAGCAGGTGGACTGTTCTGCAGATCAGTTTGCTAAGCACTTTGTGCATAAAATCTCTTGTACCTTTTCTGATTTGGACTCTTATGTTAGCACTGCAGCAACAGGATTGGATGGTCCCAGGGTGGCAATTTGTCCAGTTGTGTGGGATACCTTTCATCTTTTGCAGTCTGGGGATGATGACAGGATTATTGGAAGTTTGAGAAATACTCCGTTTATACGACCCTTGTCTCTCCTGGCAAACAAGATGATTAGGGGGTTGAAGCACCTTCCCTATGAGGAAAGGTTGAAGAGTATGGGACTTCTCAGTTTAGAAAGGAGACAGCTAAGCAGGCAAAATGATAGAGGTTTATAAAATTATGCAGAGAGACGCTGAGCTGCAGACTGGAAGGTCAGTAGCTCGGCAGTTCGAGACCCAAGTACCGCATGACAGAGTGAGCTCCCGTCTCTGGCCCCAGCTCCTGCCAACCTAGCAGTTCAAAAGCAAGAAATTGCAAGTAGATAAATAGGCACCGCTTTGGTGGGAAGGTAAGTGTTCTGTGCACCTTGGTGTTTAGTCATGCCAGCCACATGACCGCAGAAAAGTCTTCAGACAGCACTGGCTCTTTGGCTTGGAAACAGAGATGAGCACTGCTCCCTAGAGCTGTATTTGACTGGCTTTTGAGCAAGGGAAACTTTACCTTTAGAAAGAGTTGATAAAGAGAACTTTTTCTCTCTATCCCAAAATACTAAAACTTGAAGGCATCCAATGCAGCTGATGGGCAGTAGGTTCAGGATGGACAACAGGAAATTTACACAGCCAGTGATTGAAATGTGGAATTCACTGCCAGAGGATGTAGTGATGGCCACAGTCATAGTGTTAAAACGGGATTCAAGAGATTTGTGGGGGAGAAGTGTATCAGTGGCCATGGTGACTAAAGGGAATCTGGTGACTTCCACAAAGGCAGTAAACCTCTGGTTACCTGAGCCAGGAAGCAACATCAGGGGAAGGCCTCGGCCTCTGTCCTGCGGCTGGACTTCCAGAGATCGGCCCCTGTGTGAGACAGGATGCTGAGCTAGATGGACCACTAGTCTGACCCAGCAGGGCTCTTCTTATGTTCTTAATAATTTTGTTATATGATTTTAGATTATACTTTATGAGTTGCCTCAAGCAGATTTCTGAATAGACAGAACAAGAACATAAATATTTAAAATAAATAAATACTTGGCATCTCCACATAATGTTTCTCAACAGCAGGTGCTGGGAAAGACCTTTCTCTGCCTGATCCCTTTGAAAAGCCACTAAAAATACTAGGTAGACTAATGGCTTATTATAAGGCTATTAGCCTCAAGTGTTTGTTTTATTTTAAATCTGTCAACTCTCCTGATGTGACAGATGTTACTCTGGAAAACATAAGACATCCACATGAAAATATAACTGTTGATGCTTAGTAATTTATGGATTGAATAAAAATTACTCATTGGCATTCACGGTTAAATGGTTTTGCTCCATATCCTTCCACTGGTATTTTTTGCCAACCCAAAAACCTGTAAATAAAACTTACATTCATTTTTAAACCAGCATATTTGAGCAGCAATAAGCAGAATGCTACCATTTACAGTTATTCCAAGGCATATTTTTGGCTTGAGGCTATACTTATTATAAATGGAGGCACTTTAGGGAAAAGAAGTATCTTGCTTCACATTATGAGAACAGGAGGTAATATTCTCAGAAGAATGAAATCTGTATAGATACATCCTTTTTCATTATCTTCATATCAAGGTTAGTGATGAATTTATTCTCTGCTCAAGAAGAGATTTAATTACCACCCTTTGTGGAAATGCTTGTGGGCTGATAATGTATTCTGCAGCATATGGGTAGTGCTGGGGGGGGGCGGGATACTCAGCCTGTCCATTCCTGTAACTAAAAGACAAATAATGTTATGAATGGTTAAATGAGACATTGTCTGTTCACCCAGGCTGGGACGCGTACCTTAAGGAAGAAGGGATGGAACATCTGATGGAACAATTGCTATGGTTCTTTGTTGTGCTTGCTATTTAGGCCTTATTTCCATAAGAGTATTTTTGTTTCAGGGGCTTATAATTTCCTTATTACCAAAAGCAAAATGCATATGCAAATGGTCACCAGGCTCTGATTTTAAAATTATTATAAATAAATATAATTTGTCACTGTCTACTAGCACAGCTTCATAAGCAGGAACATTTTATATAGAATAATGTGAAAGTTTAAAAAAATTCCGGTGTACTATAGTGATATGAATCTGTACTGAATACATATTAGCCCTTTATGGTCCTGGCTAGTATCACTTCCCTCCTTATTTGCAATTATCTGCATCAAATAATTTATTAGTAATTTTGCTCATATTAAATTTGTGGCTATCATCAAACTTGCATTCTCTGTTGTTGTCCTAATCTCTAGAATCAGTTGAGACAAAAGCTGAGTGACTTTGGGAAAAAAATGAAAATTCATCCATTTGCACAGGCTTTTAGTAGTTAAAATCTGTATTTGGATTACACACTTGAAATTTATTATTATTTTGGTTTCTCTGAACTATTTTATTAGTGATGATATATTGACTATTTTATTATGCATGTGGAGTTTGGGGGGGTTACTACTCATTGTAGCTTGTTAGTGAGAGCATATTTTCACTGAAAAATGGGTTATAAACTTCCTGCTAAATAAAATCATTGTTGGCCTGCTTTTATTTGCCAATGATTTCTGTAAAGAAACAGTTTAATCTTCATGCAGACTACTGAACAGCAGGCAGCTCATAAAGCTGGACTTGTACCTAGTATTCAAAATCCTATTTAGCAATGACTATTGCTCAGTCTCTGTTTCCTACCCATAAAACGGAAATAACAGTGATTTCTCAACTCTGGGCTTTAGTGACGGACACTGAGTTATTTTGAATGGTAAACAATAAAACTAAGATACCTTACTTTTTTGTTAGCCTTATTTAAATCAATCCTGAGTATCATATTTAGAATTCTTGGATCAAAGACTAGCTTGCTATGCGATTTGCCCATATGTCTTACTCTGCAGAACAGCAGAGTTAGTGCCATGATATCCAAAAATGCCAAACATCTGGCATCTCTCATTGCATTGGAATAGTATGTCCATTTCTCTCTGCAAATGAACTCAATCTTTCCTGGCAACTAACCCCCCCCCCCCATGGTTGAAAAAGATTTGTTTGACTATATCTGAAGAAGTGTGCTTATACCTTGAATAAAAGTTTGTTGGTCTTAAAAGTGCCACTGAACTCAAACTTTCTTCTGCTGCTTCAGACCACAAGGCTAGGCCACCTGAATCTATCAATCTTTGCTATACACTGTCTACCCTGCTATTAATTGTAGTATGTTGATACAGCACTTTTTAATTAATCATATGAAGATGTGTATGCACTAAGCAGATAATTATATTAATGAAGATGTGTGAGCTGTCTGATGTCTGAATACTTTATATAATTTAGATTAAAAACGGATTATATGGTAAAATGTGGTAGCTGAAAAGTCTGATGTCAGTAGTTTATTAGATTAATACAGGAATTTAAGAGACAAATAGAAACAAGTGGGGAAACTGCAAGGACGTCCTGGGGCACCTCATTTCCCCATCCCTATCATTTCCTCATCCCCTTCCCTGAAAGACCTGAAAGACCGCAGAGCCTTTCCCTCTTTTCTGTTTCCTTTTCTCCTTCACAGTGCCCAGAAGTTGCAGGGGCCCAGTTGTGTGGTATGGAACCTGCAAGGACTTGCAGAGGGTATCTCACTTTTTTTCTCCACACTATTTCCTTCCTCCTGGCAGCCCTCATATTCTAATTTCCCCCCTTTTCTTCTTCCCACAAACTGACCTACCTTTTAACTGCCCCCCCATATTCTGCTATATTTATTTACTTCATCTATATCCCACCCTTCTCCCCAATGGATTCAAAAAACACCTTATAGCATTCTTCCATTTTATCTTCACAATAACTCTGTGGTAGATTAGGCTGAGAACGTGTGACTGGCCCAAGGTCACCCAGTATGCTCCCATGGCAGTGAGGATTCAAAACTGGGCATCCCAGATCCTAATCTGAAATGCTTACAAAAAACTAGCTTTTGTGGGGTGGCTGCTCTTTGGAACAACAGCAAGCTGCCAGTTCTGGGAAAGCTATGCACATTACATGATAGCAAGTTGCTTAGTGGTTGCTGCCCAGCCTGGCCCTGAGGAGTCCACCCCAAAGGCTCAAATAATTACAAAAAAGATCCTGCCTTTTACTGTGAGACTGACATGTGAAGGCTGGTAATAGGGTTGCAGTTGCCTAGCATTTGCCAGGGAAGGCATATGTTTCTTAAAGTCACAAGGACTGCTTCTATTATTTTGGACCCCCAGTTTTGTTTTAAGATTTCAGATTTTTCTGTAAGCCTGGGGCTTTGTTCGAGTTTGTAGAAAAGATACATTTTGTCTATTCATGGCTCCAATCTCTGGCTTTGGCTTTAAGTATCCACAGATCTGGCCATGTATATGTATCAATTCACCACTAAAACCTACAATTACTATACAAGCCAGACTGATCATTAAATCATCACCATGCAACAATCCAGACATTATAAGATTCCATTTAACAAACATACAAAAATAAAACTGAATTACAACATTGTGCATATCTTTATTTTACATTCCCTTTGTTTAGGTCTTCTGATTTCGTATGTTAATTAAAAACCATATTGTAATAGTCCAGAGATGTCAAGGCTTTCAAATCACATCCTGAAAACTCCAAACTCAGTCTTCTTAGTGGGTGCATTGAGTGCAGCACTTAAGCTCAGACCCAAAACCAGTCTTGTGTCAGCTGGGTCAATAATTCCATCATCCCATAACCTGGAACAGACAAAGCAAATAGTAGAAAGTTACACTTTAGGTATACATGACATGCAGACCTACAGCTTTTTAGTAACTGAAAAAGGGGTGCTTTAATCATTGGGTTGCATCCCACCATGAGATAATAGAAGTTTTACTTAATGCAGTTCCTTCTGCAGACCGCACTAGAACTATTGTAAGATCAACCACATTGTGCAAGAACAACTGTAACATCAACCACTGGTTTTTCACTTCTCAACAATGTTGCTGTGAACAAAGCAAGAGGAGGAAGGGAGAATGCTGTAAGCTGCTTTGGATCCCCACTGGGAAGAAAATCCAGGTATAAATACCTAAGGAAATGTTTGATAGTCTTTACAGTTCAGTTTGGATGTGAAATATGATTGGATCAAAGGAGGTCATTATTGGAGGGGGATGGGGTTGCTGGCATATACCTTGCAATAAGTGTTTTGAAAGTGGAAACAGAAGTTACAATACAGTCAAAATGACTTATTGCAAGGGCTACGTGATAACTTCCTTGTGTTCCACTTGCACAAAAGCTCTTACATATGCAGTAGCATTCTCTGGGATGCAATGCGTTATCCCAGCTGCTGGAGCAACTTTTTTGTGAGTGGCTCCTGTGCAGCTGAAGTATCATTTAAATGACCCAGCCACCCAGGAAGGGGTTAATTATAAAGATCATAGAAAGCAAGGAGAACAGTGATACCAATTCCATGAAAAAACCATGTAGCTGGATCATTTAAACATTACCTAGGAAACCATTCAAGAAAAATGGTTCTCACAAGACTGGAGAGATATTTAAAGGCTCCCACCAACTCAGGACATTCTATGCAACAAAGGTGGATTTCAGGGTTGCCACAGATGCCACACAATATCTAAGACAGATGTTTCCTCTAAACTGGGGGAAAAAAACATTAAATATAAAACTGACCACGCTGTATTAACAATGATGGATTTGTCTGTATTTGCAGCTTCTTGGGATAAATTTACCACAATCCAACACAAAATTAAGCAGACTTATATTCATTGTCTTCATTTTGGGGTGAATGATGGACCAAGTATCTGACCAGTATATCTGTTTCATCTGGGATAACTCACAGTGATGCTCAGATTCTAAATATCTGTACTGACACTATCTCCACTCATTGTTGTCACAACAAGTTAATGTCATTCTGAGGCACATTATGTCCCTTCCAGACACTTAAATACAAGCACATCAAGCATGCAGATCTAATCATTAAACAAACAAAGAACTGTGTTCCAAATTCAGGGCAGACTACAGACATACAGGGCACACACCAAAGTGAAATACTTCCAAGTATAATTCCCTGTAACTGTACAGCTAACCAAATCATATGTCCATAGTTATTAACTTGTCTACAATACTCACATGCTAAAAAGTAAATGTAAATTATGACTAATTACTCATCTGTTAATGAAGTGTTTTAGCTTTAAACTCTCAACGCTATTCAAAGTGGTGAGATATTTCTTTACAATGCCCCACCAACACTCATTTCATTAATCTGCTTTACTGAAGAATATTTTTGAACAGATGAAGACTAATTCCCTGTCACAGTAAATTCCCCTAAAGACATTAATGCCGTTTCTAAAGGTACAGAAATTATTCCAACTCTCTAAATAGCTGTATCTTTAAACATGTAAACTGGTATGTGGGTATTATCGAGTGCTGGTCAACTTCAAAGCCAATAAAAGCATCTATACCTTCTAGGTAAGTTCATATTATTATGAGCAAGTCATGGGAGGGGAGAGAAGGTCAAATGAACAAAAATCCTAAATGCTTTAGAACGCTCATCTAATAAACAGTCAAATACTGGATGTTTTGAACAGAGTATTTTCCTCTGGCTAAAAATATTCAAGCTTTCAGTTCTCAATTGTTTGAAGATTATATTTTAAATCCGATTACATGGGAAACGTGCAGCCCACTTCTAGAGTGTTAATATTCTAAAGAACAGGACAAATAAATCATGAACATGCAGCAGCAGCCTGACCCATCAAGGCCTGCGACAGTCACACAAAAACCAGAGCAAAAAGGTTACGATTTTAAAGCACATTAAAAGATTATACAGAACTCATCTACAAACATAATATGGGCATTTCCTGAGCAATGTCTCTCCTCTGTCGCTGCATGTGCCTGCATCCCAGCAGACCTTGTAGCAGCACAGGATGAAATCCGCCACAAAAGAAATACAAAAAAAAGAAATCCCACATGGCCCCTGTGAGTTTTTACACAAAGAGGTATTTCAAAGAACAAAGATGAAGCTGACTTGTAGACGGAATACTTCTCTAATATCTGAAGTGCCCCTGGGCTCGCAAAAGCCATGTTTGACCACTCTGTGCCAAGCTACTCACCAGCCAGCAGTGAATAACTCTGAGGATCGGACAGAGAGGGTCTTGCTAGACGGAAGTCAGCAATGCTTTTTTTTTTTTTTTTTTTAATTCAGCAAAGAGCCTACTTTTGCCTGAAGACACTTGCTCTGATACAGAAGCCTTTAGGACCTCACAGCCCCCTCTCTGTAATGCTATATGCATTTTAGTCCACTGACAGCCTGGAAAATCATGCCTTCTAGTCAGAGCTGCAAGTTGCTCAATACCTTTTGACAGCTGCAAAAGCACTTTCTCATGATTTATCTGACTGAGCAGTTTGGATCTTCAGCATTCCCGGCACCTTGCCATAGGCATAAACAGATTGATGGTGGATACCTCTGGATACTATTGCCAGGAGGCAACAGCAGGGGAAGGCCTCAGTCTCTATGCCCTGTTTGTTGGCCCTCCAGGGTAACTGGTTGGTCATTATGTGAGACAGGATACTGGGCTTGATAGACCATTGGTCTAATCCAGCAAGGCTCTTCTTATGTTGTCTTTTGAGCTAAGTAAAGTTGACCGATCACCTTTTTTGCAGCTGCATTAGCTTGCTTCTCCAACACTAAAGCTGGATCCAGTATTACCTCTAGCCTCTTAACTGAGTCAATGAGTGTCAGCTGGACGCCATCAAAAGTGGGAAGCACCTGGTCTTTCAGGACCTTGGCCCTCCCAACCAACATTCCTCTGTCTTGCCTGATGCCATTTCAATATTCAGTCACAACAGTCAGGCATTGGTTCTGGACCTCTATAGCATCACCAGGTGATTTGAGTAATGAAATGTCAAAGCTCAGTCTCATTGGCATGATGATGACAACTGATTCCGAAACTACAAATGATTTACTCTAAGGGCTTTACATAGTTATTGAATAGCACGGGCCCACACTCACCAAGGACAACTGGTCCCCAGCAGTACCTCTCTGAGTTCTGCCCGTAAAGAATGATTTAAACCAATCCAAAATGCATCCCTTGATTCCTACTTCTACCTCCAAACATCTCAACAGGATGACATGGTCCTTACTGAACAAAAGGGAATTGGTGAATCCAACCCTCTGCCACTACCTGCATATTTTCAATATTTTAAGCAAACTATCAAAATTAAATGAAAAAAGAACTGTGACTCCGTAAGAATAGAAAGTGTTACTTGCTCTTTCCTTTGAAAACAAGCCTTGTTAACAGTCTTATGCTCCGATTAAAAAAAAACCCTTTCCATCCTTTAAACCATAGTTTGTTATGGCAAATAAAGATTTTATTGACAACTTGAGAGGTTTTCCACTGTAAAATAGACTTTCTCTCTTTGTTTAGTGAAACTGCCTTCTGGAATGGGACAAAGGATTAATTATTAAGCAACCTATCAAACCTCATGGTGAGAACATGAATCAAATCTCTACTTGTAAAAAATTCATAACAGGACCTCGGCCATGGAAGAAGCAAATGGCTCACAGAAGAACACCACTCATCTCGTTTGTTACAAGGTAAACTGATTAAACTCCTTTTGGTGACCTGTCCATAGATTAATCTAACTCATTAAAAAGACATCTGGCTAATGACTCTTGATAATTAAGAATGCTGTACATGAAAGCTTTTAGTTAATACATGTTAGATTAGGAAATACAACTAAGGGGCTCACTACTGACATCCTGTGTATCAAAGGGGATATAATTCTCATGTAAAACTAATACACGTACTCCTATTTACAAAACATTTGCCACCCGAGAGCCTGCCCCACCCCTTCTGCTCAAATGGATGGGCCCTGATGCAAAGGTCCGAAGTGCATCAAGACAGAGGGATAAGCTGCCACCCAGCAGTGTCTATACTGTCGTATGTGATAGAATCAACCACTTTTTAGAGAAGAGAGGGAAGAAGGACTGGAATTAATCGGTTTAGAATACTCAATACATAATTAACACTGTCAAAAGTACAGACCACATATTGGCTGCTGTGTGTGGGATCCCAAAACACTAAGTAGGATCCGTGCAGTGCAATGATCCAGTCATTCTTTAGCATGTACTGTTTCTTATTCAGGAAAGGATTCACGTGCAGAAGCCTGCATACTTCTGCCCATTGCCCTTGCTCTCTCCATGACAATCAGTGGAAACAAGGAAGTCTGTTGGCTCGTGTGGGGTGAATTAGTTTAGGATCCTGAAAGTGCAAAGTAAGAAATTATTATTGCCAACTGACACCTTTGTGCAGTCAAATGCTGGTACTCTTATGAAACAATCAACGAGTATTATTATTCTCTGTGTTCCCTTCAATGTTTCTTCTAGCAGTTGTGCATTTTGAAAGCAGAAATTTATGTTGTTGATAACTGATTTGGAAGCTCAAGGCAACATTCTTGGGAAACAGGGTATGCTTGCTGATTCTCTTGGCTTAGCGCTAGTTGACCACCCAAAACAACCCAAGGCTTGGGATGCCAAATGAGCAGTGAGGGGTGATGGTGTGAGATGATACAGCATGCATGGCTTGTTGCCACCTGAGGCCAGCACTGGCTGCAGAGGCCTTCCTCTGCACTCTGCTTTGGATGCTGTCAGAGGGACATGGGAGGAGGAGAGGTATGTATCTCCTCATGCTGCTCCTGCCTTGGATTCTGTCACGGAGGGCAGTATGGGAGGAGAGCATTTGGGACAGATCATTTGTTTGAGACAGCCCTGCCAACTGGCTTGGTTCAAACATAACACCAAGTGACAGCAGCATTGTTTGAACTTGACCGGAAATCCAGGTGACTGAGAACAAATGATTCTTTGCAATCCTGGCTTGCAGGGAATGTTCAACCCATAGGTTGCTGTGTTGAATGTAACAGCAAGCTGCAGTTTGCCAAAAACCAGGAAGTGACTAATTAGACTGCGGGGCATGAAGGGAGGGCAAAGCACATTAGCCCAAGGATCAACCATGCTCATTCACAGAGTGTTGAGCCATAATTTGGCTTTATGTTTGAACTGAACAACAGAGCTTCATCCACTGAAAACATGTGGGATTATGGATTCAAATGAGTGATATCACTAATTTCTAAATCGCTTTATGTTCAGTTGGGTCAAGTGTCACATGGATGGACAGACCAAATGTGTCTACAGTGTTCTTCACTTAGGAGTAAGAAAAAAAGGTGATGACACATGCTAATTGTTATTCTTTTCCCCAAATTACAGGCAATATCTATAAGCACAAATTTTAAAATAACTTCTGTGCAAATGATTAGTGCCCTGACCTGGATAGCCCAGGCTAGCGCAATCTCGTCAGATCTCAGAAGCTAAGCAAGATTAGCCCTGGCAGGTATTTGGATGGGAGACCACTAAGGAAATCCAGAGTCATGATGCAGAAGCAGGCAATGGCGAACCACCTCTGAATGTCTCTTGCCTTGAAAACTGCATGGGGTCACCAAAAGTCAACTGTGACGCTGCCAAAAAACCAGATTAGTAACCTATTTCTCCAAATATATTTCGTCAGCTGTGGAAAGAAAGGTGCTGTTTCTTGTATCAAAACTGTGCAAATATTGCATGGTTAAAATTCAATTATATTTCAGTCCTTTAGGTCATAGAAATTTTTTTTGATGGACATCCTGTGATTGTGACAAAAAAGAACACACATGACGAACAAAAAATTATTTACAGCCACAAATTAAGGTTTTTGTCTAAACCCAGATAGCTTGATGACAATTTTTAATGCAATTAATTCATGGAAAAAACTTGCCTAATTTAAGTATAATCCACTAATAAAAGATGAAAATACATACATTCATTTGTTTCTTCTGCCTTAGGGAGACAGATAACATTTTGCAACAGAAACACAAGGCTAGATCTTCAGCTGATCTAATTGCACATTATTTCTCCCAACGCTAATGAAGCACTCTTGATTTATGCCACTTGGAAAGTCCATCGTCATTCAGGACGATCTCTTTTCAACTAGTTGCAAAGGACACAAGACAGGCTGCTACCAAGAGACACAACAAATCAGCAGCAATTCATAATTGCTATGACAACACCCCCTCAAAAAGGCAGATTGCTCTAGCTCAGCATAATTATTTGGTATTGGAATATAGGCAGGAAAAGTCAATAACAGGTTTATGCATTTAATCTTAGACTTCTTAACACCTTCTAATAAATTACAGCATTCACATTTTAAAAAGGCCAATTCAAACTTAAGTAAAGCCTATCAGCAATGGTAAGCAGTTCTTGAAACATGAGAGTTGTATTATCAAAAAAGACAACTCTGTTGTTACTTTCATTCTGTGCGGTTGTTTGAACATGTTTCTCAAACGATTAGATCTGCCTAATCTAGGAAGATGAGGAGCCCCAAAGCAGGGCCTCCGAAGATAACCATAGGGGGCAGAGTAGTTTCATAAAGAAGGAGGCAGTCCTTCAGGTATGCTGGTGCCAAACCATATAGGGTTAAGCATGAGAAAGTTAAGCATAGCCTATTTTGTTCCACTGTGCCATACAGCCAGCTCAGCCACTCCTGGCAAGAGGTTTCATCGTTATTACCACTAAATATAATTACCATGTGTATTAACACAGATATCAGATTCAGCATTTAGTTTTGTCTTACCGTGCACTGGAATAGTAAGGGTTTCCTTCCTCTTCAAACCTTCTGATGATTGGCTCTTTCAGGGCTTTTTCCTCTTCTTCAGTTAACTGCAGAAAATTAAGCTGTAAGTCCCAACTTCAACAAGATACCAGACATTTTTGACCATATTTTATAGCAGGGTCTCCACTAAAGCAACCATCAAACTATCATGACACTAAAATATTCATTTCTATAGATTCAATGTTAAAAAAAAGTCTCAAGCTATAAGACCAATACCAATAGTATTTAAATACACTGAAGTGGTGCTATTGGGATTGACCAATTTAATCATTTCGTAAAGGAAACTTTCTTTGCAAATGGAATTTTTCCTGCATAAATACTACTGGACTGCAGTCAGTATTGAGGGGATATTTCTATACCCCTGCTAGGAGACAGCAGGTTCTCACAAGGAACACTCTTTTTATTCCCAGTGAATTTATTTAAAAAAAAAAAGAACAGATTCAAAGGAAAAGTTAATGTAAGAACATAAGAGGAGCCCTGCTGGATCAGACCAGTGGTCTATCTAGTCCAGCATCCTGTCTCACAAAGTGGCCAACCAGTTCCTTTGGAGGTCCAACAAGAAGGCACAAAGACCCAGGTCTTCCCCTGATGTTGCCTCCTCACACTGGTATTCAGAAGTTTACTGCCTCTGAACATGGAGGTTCATTCAAGGAGACTGATCTGCTCCACTTACCAGAGGATGGTGTAGACACAGCAAAGAAAATGCTACACCAAAAACTGGCCTAGGCCTTGGTCAATGTCAGTAGCAGCAATACAAGCAAGATGTTTGAAACTTTTAAAGCTCATAACACCATGACAGCCTAAAATTTGGGCTGGTACCTTCATACCACACACATTCATTCATTCATTTATTTATTTATTATTTTTATTTTTCAATTTTTTTATTGAAGAAACTGTATAAACATGAAGCGGAAACTTGTGTCATACAAAGTTACAATACAAATACATGCATGCACTTAACAAGATACTTAACTATAGATGACCTTATTTAGAAACCCCTATTACTCATTGATGAAATTATGTAGTAGGGTAATCAAGTAACAAGTGCTCAGACCAGGAGGTTTGCTTAAAAGTGAAGCCATTGTAGTGTGGGTTGGAGGGTATGATATCGTTTTCTGCCATATATTGGATCAGAGTGAACCATGTTTGGACAAATGTTGAGTTTGTGTTTGCAGTCTTGTGAAATCTTTCTTCAGTGGTGTCTGCAATCTTATCCATCACAAAGCACACACGATCATTTTAATCTCTGCTGGAGCAGCACTGCAATCTAGATTCAAAGTAGTTCAAAGATTGTAACTAAAGACATGTACTAGGTCAGGCAATTTTCAAGACTTGAGTGAGGCTATTAACAATAGGACATTTCGAAGGACATTAATTGATAGGATCGCCATAAGTCAGTAGTGACTTGATGGCCATTAACACACACAGGTTAGGCAGACATGTATATAATGAAGTGCCCAGACCACTCCAGCCAATCAGGACTCTAATCGTCAGCAGCACTTGCACTAATTTGTAAGTGCTTTTGCAAACCAGACTGTGATGAGTTGGCCGAGTATGGACTCATAAAACCAGCATAACTTATCACACAAAAGTGAATCTCCTGCGTCTCTTCTTCTGTTGGATGCAAGTATACATTTGGATCCTTTGTCACATTAGCACAGATAAGTTGGTTTCTGACTCTACAGAATGAGGGAGAATGGCAAAAGGTATCTCCTGATTCAGGCAAGAATACTACTTCCTCTACTTATTAAAAAGCATTTCTGTTCCCACTTACAGTCCACTCTCAATATGCTCAAAACAGTGCAGTTGGGCAAAATATTACCAATGACTTGGTCATACCAAGAAATCACAGGGAGCAATAATACCAAGTTATGAGCATTCAATTCCATCACTTTAACAAAGGCTAACTGTAGAGAATGCTTACCTGCTTCCTTTCCCTTGCTTTCCGGTCCCTGGCTATTGTAGCCAAAACTGTTGCTGCTTGCTCTCCTCCCATCACTGAGATGCGAGCATTTGGCCACATAAAAAGAAATCTCGGACTGAGGAGAGAGAACATAAGCTGATATAGAATAGGTATCTCTGATAGTGGCAAATTACTTTATCCAGCTACCATGCACTACCATTCTAGTTACCAGTGCAATCTGCAACATATGAAAGCAGCAGAGAAGACTTCAGGGCTATTAGCTCCAAGGAGCCAAGGATTCTTGGATTTTAAATACAAATCTTCAATGTGGCTCCCAGTTATCAGAGTTTCTGGCAACTCTCAAAATAGCTGCAACAGTGTAACACACACAAAGTGGCACGTGTCTCATGTATGCGGAACTACTTAACAACTAATCCAGCAGCACATATGCCCATCTCATTCCTCATCAATATATAAGTAGCCCAAGGACTTTGTGGTTACCCTGAGTTGACCTATTTTACTATACGTCAAAATTAAACACCACTGTCTCTGCCTGATAATAATGGAAACCTGGGATATTACAAATGCCTCTAAAATAATTTTTACCACTTATCTTGGTACATATACTTACCTATATGCTCTTCCACACATTCCGTAATTTCCAGCCCCATAAGAACCTCCAATAATTACTGTTATCTTTGGCACACTGGCACATGCCACAGCAGTCACCATCTTGGCTCCATCTTTTGCTATTCCACCAGCTTCATAATCTTTGCCAACCATAAAACCTAATCAATTGTAAGAGCAACATGGTCTCGTCTTTCTATGTTTTAAGTTTGTTCTTTTTGTTCTTTTTGTTATTCTATCATTTTTCAGGGCAGAATTTCTATGGCACTTCATATATTAGAGATATGATAATAATTTTCTTACAACAATATATCTAATACCACAACATATAATAATATACTATTATTTATTGTGAAGTGGTTTCTTAATCCAGTTCTACAGCAGTCTTCCAGAACAGATAAAGTTTGTTATAAGTAGGAATAGGAATGGATCTATTACTGTTACACACTGACTCACTACTGAATTATGAGTTTGCAGCTTCAAATAATACATTTTCTTTGAAAATTTAGCTAGATAAATTTTAACGGCTCATCTCACCTGTGATGTTTTGTAAGAAGACAAGAGGAATATTTCTCTGGCAACAAAGCTGAATGAAGTGGGTCCCCTGTGAAATTAATAGAAGACTGACAGCTGATCTATTGACAGATAACAAACAGCTCTTCCACAGTCCTATTGTTAAAACAAATTAGTGCTTCCAAGCCAGTATTTAGCAAGCTGCTACCTTTTACATTTAATACTTTTTTTTTCTAATTAAAAAACAAGCATACAGGCTCGAAACTGCACTTGCCCAATTCCCTCCATTGTAACTAATCTAACACTTGGAGTTTGTTATTTTTCTTTACTATAATAATACAGTAATTATTTTCCCTCAAAGCAGTGACAGGAAAGTTTTTGAAATACTTGTTCCTAATTAGAGTCTGTTATCTGATAAAAAGCTGATACGTAAAGCACTTACTCACTCCCTGTTAAGTGTAAAGTCAGTTCTAACACATGCAGGTGTGACAAATGGAAGGTGGCAGTTACTGAGGTAACAGTTTGCTGCTGTTCTGAATATCAGTATCAAGCTTATTGCTATTAGGAAACAGATAAGACTGAGGAATTGTTTCAGAAGAACCTAGAGATGTCTAATATTTCAAAAACAGTGTGTTTGTTTTATGGATGAAGGACTATATCTAAACTGAAACACGTGATCAATACTGAGATTCAAGATTTCTATATATTGCATTTGTTCCTGTTACACAGGATCATCTCTCCAGACAGCCTAGCCTTGGAGCAAGGATTTTAAAAGGCCTTTTCAACCTTAGAATGCAGCAAGAAGAGGAAGCTGGCAAAGTCAGTTCCCTAATTTCTCCAGATCCAAGCCTACATTATTTTCTATCATCAGTTATTATGAAAAAGTTAATTATCCCCTTTGGCTTTTTTTTTTGTTCTCATCAACAAATAGACCAGAAAATCAGAGCTTTAGTGATTTTCTGGGTTATACTTGCCTTCTTTGCCGATTCAGAGAAGAGAACGCCATTGTTTCCAATTATCCCTACAGGGTAACCAAATATCCTAGCGAATCCTGAATAAAATGAAAAGAACTAAGAGGAAACTGCATGTTTATTTCATAGTTACAACTTAGAGGGCACAACACCTACAACACTTCAGTATTATTTGTACAAATTGTTTGAGGATTGTGGCTATAAATCTCTTAAAAATTCAAATATCTATTACCCCCAAATTACTGTAAAATATTTTAATGGACAGCACAGAAATTCAGCATGCAAAATAAAGGTGGAGGACAGTTCTACAATACATAGTTTACTTTAACGTAATACCTGTGATTAACGTATCCCCGTATAAGGCCTTGAATTCATCAAATTTACTTCCATCTACAATTCTAGCAATGACCTTAAGCAGAAAAAAGACACTCATTATTAGTAGTTCACTACAACTTCAGATGCTTTTAAGTATATCTTCTTTTCACAAAAGTTTGATATTAGATGCATAGTAATTGGATTCCCAAGCAAGCCCAATCAATGAGCTCTAATGATGCCAGATGGCTTGCTGGAGCTTAAAACTGATAGCCCCATTATTATGGGAAGTAAACCCAAAGATCTCTTGCCCTAACTTACCCACGAAAGTCAATATGCTAGATATTTTATATCACCAACTTCTCCTCCACTTATCTCGAGTTTTATCCTAGGCACTGCGGGCACACAGAATGCACTTGCAGAATGAAACTTTCCTACCTATCCCTTTCTGAAGTAGCCATCTGTATTACATTTTGCTCATGGGGACTGGGAAAAGCACAGGAGCGCCTACAATGGAAGGGGTGAGCTGGCAGAAATCCCACGTGAGAAGAAGCGCTGCTTGTGTGAAAGGAATGAAACATACAATCTAGCCTTATGAATTCATGCACGTGCAATTAAACTGACAATGGGACAAAACCCACAACCTACAGGTACAAGTACCAGGGATCTTTCTTGTGTTCTCCTCTCTTCAGCAGTCCTGTCTGACCCCAGGAAACTTGATTTCCAGGGTTGTGGGATTCACACAGATTAATAACAACAATGGATCTGGAAGAAACTACACAAGGGGTGCGTGATTTCACCCCCTTCGCTCCTCTTCCACAAGCACCAGCTTCACCAGTGCAAAAAAGCTATTACACCCTTTTCTCCCTTCCTCAAGGCTCCCCCTCACCCACGTGGCCATTAATCACTGTGAGTCCCAAGACCCTGGGAATCAATTGTTGAAGGATCCACACCAATGGACTTGTGGGGAAAATCTAAGTGACTTTGACAATCCTTAAACTAATCTGGAAGATCCCCAATTAAAAAACAAACAAACCATTAAAATATTATAGAGAGAGAGTGGTCTAGATTATATAACAGCTAAAGTTTAATGCAATTTTTGCAATATTTAAAAAATATTAAACTTAGGCCTTTTTAAATATTTTAGCAAAATAAGAACATCATTATAATCTTCATACCTCACTGATATTTCAGTAGAACAAAGATTAGGTCCAGTGGAAGAAGTGTGTGTGCACACACAAAAGGTTATGCCCAGAACAAAACTTTGTTGATGCCACTGGACTCAAACTCTGTTCTGCTGCTTCAGAGCAACATGCTACTCACCTGATATTTCAGTATCTTTCAAACACCAGAATACTGGATCTTAATATCTTTGGAAAGAAGAATTTACTTTCTAATGTTTTGTGCCCAGTATCATAAAGAAAAACAAAGGTGGCCTCAGTGCAGCAGAAAAGCCTAATGGGTTCGATCCAGACTAAATGTTCAGTCAGCAGAACAGATCATTCTGGCCTTGCCCACTTCTACTTCAGTCCAACAATCTCTACAAAACGTTGCAGAGATAGGAGCCCCTGATGTACAACAAGAGGGGAGTCTGCAACAGGAAGAGAGAATTCAATGGAAGTTGCCAATTTAGTCTGGATCAAACTCAATACACTTACTTATCAATTTGCCAGTTTCCTTTTTGCTACACTATATGAATCATAACAGTCTGCCTTTGAAGCATGTACCAATATTATATGTAGAGCTAAACAATCCATATTCGTTCTGATGGAGATGCACGCCATCCTAAATGGGAACCCAAGGCCATTGGGAATTACCATGGAGAGAACACTGGCTGGGATCCAGTGGAGGGTTTCCACAAATGGAGAGATGATTTTGACTGATTGCCTGCTCCTGCTGTAGGCTTGCAAGATCAACATTGGGGGAGGGGGAATTTTGGCCCATAGTGTGAAGAGCAGTGCAGAAGTCTCATTCCACTAACTGACGTCCTTTCAGTCAGCAGAAATTACTGCTTTAGCAGTGGAGGTTACAAGCGGGGACCTGCAACAAAATGTTGCGTACTGTGTTGTGGCTTGGTTTAACTGGTAATTGCAGTGTAGGTTTTGTGTAAGTCTCCCCTACCATACAGTGTTATTCCTTCTCTCCGTCTGTCTGTCCCCTCTGGCTGGGGAAGGTGCCAGGCGACCAGAGCATCACTCTTGTCAGGAGCAGTGAAAAACCTGGAGCCTTGCCGCTACTCCCCCAACACTGCTGTCCGGTGTTCAGTACCAGTGATAAAAAGCTTCTGCTTAGATTAGTTTTTGAAAGTTTGATACTGAAATTTTCATCCAGTCACAGAACTGTTGTGATTGACCATTACTCACAACTGAAAGATTTAATAAATTATCAGTAAATGAGAGAAAAATTAGCAGGAACATTCAAGAAAGGGCTGTTTGTTAAGTAGGTGTGAAATTAGCTCCTGAAAAAAAGGTAATACCAGTGAAGGTCTGTTGAAGATGGGATGGCCAATATAATTACAGTTTTTGAGCCTCTGCATGTATGCACAAGAACACCTATATGTACACATGACTTTGTAACTATATTTTAAATGTATACCTCTCGAACATCAAAATTTCTTTTAAGCTGTTCTCCAACTATCCCATAGAGTTCATCAGCAGGAAATAAAGGTTCTTTTGAAGGTTCTATTGTCACCTGCAATGAATTCAAAATACCAAAAAAAACCCAAACTAGTTACAAGTCAACGGACTCAGACTTTAGCAACCTAATCACAATTCATTTTTTAAATTTGTCATGGATTTTTAGAACACATTTCCTCTATTCTCCTGCCTTCGGTTCTACATATATCTTGCTATGTTATGTTGTTCATGGACTGCCAAAGAAGCTCTGTGGTTCAATATAAATTCACAACTGAACTCAGGATAAAAAAGGAGGAACAGGTTGTAATGATTTCATGTTTTGGTGTGTGTTCCTTTAAATGTTTAGTGTGACTGCAGTTCTGTAAGGGGGTGATGGGAGACAAGTGTGATTTTGATTGGCTGGTGACTGAGAGTGTGGGAGGAGATGTTCTGAGAGGAATCTGTGTGTGGACGTCTACGAAGGATTCAGTGTGTGTCTAGAGAAAGAGAGGTGTGTGGAAGAAGTTTGAAGAGAGTCTGTGTGAAATTTAGTCTGTGTGACTAAGAAAGTAGATTCTGTTCTGTGTGAATAAAACAAAGAGACTAGCCTGTGTGGCTATAAATGTTAGAGAGAGAGAGAAAGCATACGAAGTATATAAGCCTGACAGAGTGGATTTTGGAGTCTGAGAGACTGTTTGTAGCACTAAGCATTACCAGTTATATTTACAAATTCCTTTCTTCAGCAAACTGTTCAAAATAACCAGAAACCTATTTTGTTCTTTATTAAATAAATCAATTTCATTTAAACTTATCCCAGAAATCAGTACAGTATTTCCTCAGGGCCACATAGTCCTCTGAAGTGCCCAGACACTAGGTCATACTACCAAAAGAAAGAGAGATTTGGAATTTTAAATTCCTGGTGGCAGCAGAAAACTACCAAGTTTATATACACAGAGAAGGTTTAAAGGTAAAACCGTTCCCCCAGTAACAAGAGCCTCACATAGGTCACAGGACTGTATGCACTCTGCTCCTACCACTGCCCAGTTAAAGCATTGTGTGTGACATCAGAGCCCTGGAGTTATTCTGAAAGCATATAATCAGGGTTCTCAAAGTGAGATTGGGAACATGGCTGGTTTCACTTTAACCTTGATGGAAATTTATGTATAATGTTAGAACTGGGGAGAGAAAACAGGTTGCCTACCTGTAACTGATGATCTTCGCGTGGTCATCTGTGCATTCACACTGATGGGTTTCTGCGCCTGCGCAGGAATCCTTCGGTATAGTAGAAAGCTCTTTCTAAGGATTTTCGCGCCCAGTACCCCACCGCGCATGCCCAGAGGAGCGGGTGCAGACATCCCACCAGTTCCTCCTGACCACTGCAACCAAGCGTGAAAATAAGAAGAAAGCCTGGCAGCAGATTGGAAGGATGGGCAGGTAGTGTGAATGCACAGATGACCACTCGAAGATCATCAGTTACAGGTAGGCAACCTGTTTATCTTCGACGTGGTCTCTGTGCTTCACACTGATGGGAGAGTAGCAAGCAGTGTCTCACCTGGAGGAGGGAGCAGGCAGACTGTCACTGAGAAGCGGCAGATAAGATAAGGTGACCCATCACAGAGCAGGCAGCTACTCGAGTGTCCAGTGCATAGTGCCTGATGAAAGTGTTCGGAATAGCTCAAGTCGCAGCCGTGCAAATTTCTGTCAGAGAGGCACCTTTAAGGAATGCCATAGAGGTGGCTATAGACCTGGTGGAGTGTGTTCGGATGGGACTCGGAAGTGGGGTCTTGGCAAGTTCACAGGCAAGTTTGATAAGCCCCACAATCCATCTGGAGAGTCTCTAGGCAGTGATGGGTTTGCCCATTCTGTGTGACGCATAGGAAACAAAGAGCCTGGGTGTTTTCCTAGTAGGCTTAGTACGAGCAAGGTAGAATAGAAGTGTTCGTTTCACGTCAAGGGTATGCAGGAGACGCTCTTGCTCAGAGGTGTAGGAAGGGTGAAAATCAGGCAAGATGATCTCAGACTGCAGATGGAAGTCGGAGATGACTTTGGGGAGGAACAAAATGTCCGGGACCATACGAACTGCATTCAGTAGGAAGCAGAGGAATGGAGGGTCATGTCTGAGGGCTAGGAGTTTGCCAATTCGACGGGCAGAAGTGATGGCGAGTAAGAAGGCCGTTTTCCAAGCCAAGAGGCGAAGATCACAGGAGGCCAGTGGTTCGAATGGCTTCTGAATGAGTGTGCGGAGGACCATGGCAGATCCCAAGGTTGGGGTGGGACTCTGGTGGGTGGGTGGAGGTGGAGGAGGCTCTTCAGAAAGTGTTTTGAAAGGGGGTGGGCGAATACAGAAAAGTTGTCGATTCTGTTGTGAAATGCCAAGATTGCAGACAGCTATACTCTCAGAGAAGAGTGTAAGAGTCCAGCATCCGCTAGGGATAGGATGAAATCGAAGATACGGGAAAGGCCTGCAGAGCAAGGTTCAATATTGAACGAGTCCAGGTACCTGCAGAAACGAGTCCATTTGTAGGCATACGACTGATGAGTGGATGCCTTGTGGGAGTTAAGCAGGACATTATTCACTCTGTCAGAGAATACGGAGAGGAGAGTCTCCAAACTGTAAGTTTGAGACAGGAAATGTCGTGGTGGAGGATGGGAGAGCTGGAGAGTCCATTCCAGGAGATCTCGTAGTAGAGGAAAATGATGGAATTTCCCCTGGGCCAGTGAGAGGAGGACTGGAAACCAGGCTTGTCTGGGCCACCAAGGAGTGATCAGTATGCACTCCGCCATCTCATCTAATATCTTGTGTACCACTCATGTGAGTAGTGGTAGAGGTGGAAAGGCGTAGATGAAATCGTGGCTCCACGGGTAAAGTAGGCCGTCTCCCAGTGAGAGGGGAAGTGCCCTGCACTTCGTGGTTTGACGGATGGTGAAGACATCCACATCTGGAGTTCCCCAACAAAGGAATACCTGACAGAGGTAGGTTGGGTTCAGCTCCCATTCATGATGTCCCATGTGTCCACTGCTCAGGAGATCAGCACGGCTGTTTAAGGAGCCAGGGATGTGAGTGGCCCTCAGGAAGATGTCGTTGGACATGCTCCAATCCCAAAGTTGGATTGCCAGGTGGCAAACGCTGCGAGAAACCGTGCTGCCCTGGCGGTTGATGTAACAGACTGCAGTGGTATTGTCCGTTAGGATGGCCACACAGCGTCCCCTCACTAGGGGCAGAAAGGTCCAAAGCACAAAGAAGATTGCCAGGAGTTCAAGATAATTGATATGGTGGGACCTTAGGTCCTGTTCCCAGTGCGCACCAGTGCTGTGGCCACTGAGGTGTGCCCCCCCATCCCCATGTCAATGTGTCGGTGGTTAGGGTGAGTTGCGGCGACGCAAGATGAAATGGGGATCCTTGAAGGAGATTTGATGGCAGGACCCACCAGAGTAGGGAGTCTCGGACATCTTGGGGGGGAGAGAGAGACGAAGGTTCTGTGGGTCCCAGAGTGGGCGAAAGGAATGGACGAACCACAGCTGAAGAGGACGCATTTTGAGCTTCGCAAAGAGTAGCACCGCTGTGGTGGCAGCCATATGCCCCAGTAATCGCTGGATCAAGAGGGCCGAGGAGTCGGGATCGGAGTGGACGTGTGAGGCTAATGCAACAATTGGTGATACCCTGTCTTCCAGGAGGTAGGCCCGAAAGGGGATGGAAGGGGTCGAGACTGTGACGCCGAAGGCGGTGGACGCGATCCCACTGGCGATCGGGATCGAGCCCAATGAGAATACCTGTCCCAGTCGGAGTGAGGGACCAGGGGAATCCATGGCATCAACGTCGATGGTGGATAGCCTCCATATGGATAGGGAGGACGGTGTCGATTCCATGGTGCCATCGGAGGATAGGCCCAGCGCGTTGAAATGGGAGATCAGTGTCTGGGTGATCCATACCAGGGATCTATGCCTCGGGGAGCAGTATCGAGGTGGCGTGGCCAGTAATCATGTCGATCATCCTTATCAGGATGAGGAGGATCGGTTTCGACATAGGAGAGGGATCCCTCCGACGGCGATCGAGACTGGGAGCAAGAGCTTGGGCATCGTGGAGACGGAGCGTAAAGCTGCTCTTTCTTGGTCGGTCTCGAGGAAGTCCTTTGCCTCCAGAATGTGATCTGGTAATGCCTCGTGCGATTGCCGGATAGGAGAGTCCAAGAGATTAATGGTTGTCTATTCCGTAGGAGGCAGAGGCACGATCAAAGGAGTTATGGGTACCGAGGTAGCGTCTAGTGGAAGTGCTACTGGTTCGGAAACCGAAGTCGAAGCCTTAGTCGAAGGCTTGCCAGTGGCTGCGGGTAGAGCCTTCTGGCGTTTTCCCAACTTATCCTTCTTCTTCTTAACCAGCGTTGAAGCTGTGGACTGCATCAGGGCATGGTGTTTCGACACGGGTCGAGTGATATCCGATGACAGTCTCGATGCTGATGCGCCAGCGAAGTCGGCTGTTGATACCGTCGATGGCGATGGGAAGGAAGTCGTTGAGGTCGATGCAGGGAGCAACGCCGACTCAAGTAAAGTGATCTTCAAGCGGGCTGCCCTGTTTTTCCGAGTTTGGTTGCTGAACTTGGCACAATGAGGGCAGGAATCTGGCAGGTGACTTTCTCCGAGGCAGAGAATGCACAAGGAGTGGCTGTCAGGAGCCGCTATTTTGCTGCTGCAAGCAGAGCAACGTTTAAAGCAGCCCCACTTTGTAGCCATAAAGTAGAAAAACAGAGATGAAAATAAAATAGGGGGGGGAGCCCAAAGGCAAGAACCCCGCCACCTGAGAAGAAAGATTTTTTTTCTAATTTTTTTTTTTAAAGATTAAGAGTAAATCAAAGTGTTGAAAGTCAAGAGAAAGAGTGAGAAGAGAAGAAAGAGGTAAAGAAGAGCTTTTCCTTGAAGGACTCAGCTAGACGCAGAAGCTGCTAGCAGCGCGGCGGTCAGAACAGAACTGGCGGGATGTCCGCGGTGGGGGTTCTGCGCATGCCCAGAGGCACTGGGCGTGAAAATCCTTAGAAAGAGCTTTCTACTATACTGAAGGATTCCTGTGCAGGTGCAGAAACCCATCAGTGTGAAGCACAGAGACCACGTCGAAGATCAGTGGGAATATGAGTGTGAAAATGGGGGCAGAAGGATAAGAACATGTTGTGCATTATCCTGATGCCAAAACCCAAGTTCACTTGTTGATCCAAACATGCCATAATCTTTAATCCAGTCAGTGCCAGTGTTAACATGACCTGAGTTTACATGAACAAGATTTAGCAAACCTGTTTTAAAACCTAGTTTCAAACACTGATTAGCTTTTGTTAAGACATTAAACCATTGTGACAGCTATGGGGGGAGGGGAGAGACAGAGCAGACTCTGAGGCAATGCCCACTGGACTGAATAATGTCCAACCCCATACTCTGGCTCTCCTACAGATTCTTTAAATCCCAACTGCCCACAATCAAATAAAAAGAGGGACACAAGCTTTGATACAAGGATTGCTAGTGTATAAGCTATGTGCTCCCTAAAGGTCTCTCATCTGGGAACCTGCTAGATCAAGGCTGTAATTATTTGTGAGGTAAACAGAAATAGTTTTTTCATAGATATTTTACTAGACAGACATAGATGGAAATGAACAACAAGTGTTTACTGAACAGAAAATCAAGTATTTAATAGAGTAAACATTTTGTGTGGATGGCTTCAATATATAAGGTGAAACTGGCTCTCAACTTCATCCATATAAATTACAAGCTTTCCCCCAAAGAAAGTAACCACTCCGAAGCTGAGCCTCCGTCTATAGCTGACCCTCGATTAAAGTAAATAAACCCTAGGGGGAGATTGGATTCTCCTTTCTCCAGACAGGTTACCTCAGCTGTCTAAGTTCATTGGAATCTATTTCCATATCAGAAAGGATCCTCTCCAAGTTCAAAGCTGCTCTTTTAACACAGAACTCCTGTCCACAAAACCTGTACGTGTAAGTTAGAAATGATGGACCTTTAATAGGATGCTTATTTGACACTAAAACAAACTTTCTTCCCTAATCCAACCCCCAAACCCTAACTAAAACCCAAATAAAAGCCTGGCTAAACTGATGCTCTAATCCACAGTCACCAAAATTCCCTGTCTGAGCAAAAACTTTTCCCCCTTAAGCTGAGGCTGGCTCACTGCCTCTCATCCAGAGTAGTTCTATGGGCTCTGATGGGCTGACAATCACTTGGATTTGCATGAAGCCAAAATTATAGGACTTTGGGAGATAATGGCCACACTATACTACAGTTAATTTTGACAAAAGAAAGTAGTAGTCCTGGTCCCACTCGTGGACCTCCTGATGGCATCTGGTATTTTTGGCCACTGTGTGACAGAGTGTTGGATTGCATGGGCCATTGAGCTGATCCAACATTGGCTTCTCTTGTGTTCTTAAGAAACTAACATTACTGAGAGGAAAGAGTGCATGAACCTGGAACCATAGTTAAGAGATCCAGTGTGTATATCTGCACTTAATCATACAGAATCTCAGAACTTTAAATAGGGAATTTTCCAAAGCATTGCAATCTGCATGCATAGCAGTAGAAGAAAATAGCTTTATGTTATAGTACTTGGTGTGTATGGAAGTTAACAAGTATACTTACATCCACCTTCTTCTGGTAATTCAAGCTTCTCACCACCTTTCTAGCTAAATGAAGTGCATGATCATCATCCAAAGCATAGTGATCAGTAACTCCAGATTTTCTGCACAGATTAAATACAGGACAACAGTGTATTAACAAGCAGGCATTTTTATCTTCTGTTCAGTGAGGAAGTTTTACTGGAGTAATATATAAAATGTTCATAAACCCTGAAACATCATAGGTCTTACCAAAGACATAAACAACATCGGAGAAATATTTTAATTACATCAACAGAGAAACATTTCCTAATCTAGCAAAACATAGAAGCTCCACAACTGAAATGAGGTATTTTATTTTACCTGCAGTGAAGATCAGCACCTCCAAGATCCTCTGCTGATACCTCCTCACCTGTTGCTGCTTTAACCTAAAGATAAAAGCAACACTTCAGAACAGCAGCTGATAGAGTTGGGTATTTGTCATTCTTTGGATTTTTTTTCAATTTACCTGCAATAAATTGGCAAATTATGAAGTTTCATACAAACTCTTCAGTTATTCTTGGCTTTTTGCAATCTGCAAGGCTGAGGATCTCACAAGTCCACAGCTCTGGATTTGTGGAGATAATCATGGTTAGCTTTAAACAGGAAGTCTGAAGTTGGTAGAACTCTGCTTTAAAACCAGCCATTGTTAATGTTCAGTTTGCTGCAGATGTAATACCACACCATGCTTAATATTAAAGGAGAAGTGTCGTAGCCCTTTAACTGTATGTAAGAGATTGGGAAATGTTTCCTGCTAATTTTCTGCTCCTAAGCATTTCCTCTCTGCTCCAATCAAGCTGATTACAATATGCATTGTTCCTCTGCATCATTTACAATAGTTCTTCACAACACCCCTCCTATCTTCTGACTAGGATAGGACTCAGAGATTTCCATTTCTACTCATATCTGACGAAAAGAGCTTTGACTCTTGAAAGCTGACACTCTAGTTGGTCTTTAAGGTGCAACTGGACTCAAATCTACATTTTTGCAATATTTTATGCAAGAGGCAACAAAACATACTGATGGACTGAATATGGTGAGCAAAGAAAAAGGACAAATTAAAGGTAATTAGATTAACCGTGTGGATGGTGATACTATCAAAGGAGAGGGATGCTTGAGAAGAAAGATGAAGACCTTGGTCCTGGAATTTTGAGTACAAAATGACAATGAAACATCCTGTTAGAAATAACAGGCACACAACTGGGGATAGTAACCTGGATGGAGAGCAGAAGTTCTAGGGATGGAGATGTAGCTATTCTTGTCAGCAGTATCAACATCCACTGGCATAAAAATCCTTGATTCGGAAAGAGATGCTACACTTACAAATAATCAATAACCTCTTTTTCTTTTCCATTATTCTAAAGTGACATAATCAGTGCCTAAAATTCCAAGAGGAAATTAAATAACAAATTAATTAGTGCTAAATGGCACACTTTCGTCATCCAGAGGTTGCTATTGATTTTCTATGTCTTCCTTTGCTGATTACTTTATACCAGGAAACCATCACTGACACAGAAAAACGCTATGCATACTAAAATCATCATTCTTGCAATTTAAGCAATGCAATGTACATGTTTTTATTCTGCTGCAAGACATCTTGGTGTGTAAAAAAGAAATATGATTATGGAATTTACTCAAGCATTTCTCAACGACTACAGGTGTTCAAAAAGTTATATTATATGTTTCTTATTGACAAGAAGCAAAGAATTGCTGCTAAATGCTCGACTGAATTATTGGCAGGGGACTAACCTAGTATTTTAAAAAGAGAAATAGTCTTGATATTAACCAGGACCCTGTGGGGAAAGGAGAGGGAATTTAATCCTCCAGTTGGTTTTGTTAATCAAAACTGGGCAACCTGTGCCGTTATATCAGCATGAGATAAAGGGGAAAAACATTTTTAAGGGGCATCTCTCTCCCCTTTAAAATGCTAACAAAGGAATAGGGAGTATAGTTTCAATTAATGATGCTGAGTGAGGTTTAGATCCCCTCTCAAATCAGGGCTTTACATAGGTAAAATTTGCCTTTACAGACAGACATAGATCTGTGATCTGCCTCATGCCTGTTTGTATCCTCAAATTAATTTGTAAAGTACATTGTGAATATACACGTGTCCATAAGATTCAGGGTACAAACGCTGGTACTTCCAGCTAAGGCATTTCAAATAGCAAGACTGAAAAATGCCTTCTCCTAAGGTACTGGACATGCTGGATTCGAACCCCTCTGTTATTCAGTGTGGGGCTGTACAGTCCCCAGATGCCGCAACTGATGTGTTTTCAGCCTTGCATGCAAACACTTCCTAGACTTTTCCAGTTTAGACCCTTGATGGCGTAGCTAAACAATGTAAAGTACAAGGCATCTCCATTGTTATACATTCAGTTTGCATGATAAAATATTTTTCCAGTAAATATAATTTTACAAAGTTTAACATGCTTTCCTGTGCATGATCTATGTATTTGTTTCACTGATCATTATCAAATTCCCACAAAAAAGTTTGTAACAAAATTATCTAGTATCAAAAAAACAAAAGTATTTTCAAAATCGCCCACTCACCAATGGTGGTCCTCCCAAGAAAATTGTTCCCTGCTTGCCAACTATTATACTTTCATCTGCCATTGCAGGTACATAGGCTCCTCCTGCTGTGCATGAACCCATAACCATGGCTATCTGATAGAACAAGCAGAAATAGTAATGAAAAGGACAGAAGGATTCAGTGGACACAAATGACCCACGTACATTTACTTTCAATTTTACAACTCAACATAAAACAACTGCTTCTTACTTTCCTCTCATATCTAAACTGAGGGCCAGTTCAGATGATCATGGTAGACCTTGTATGTCTTGCAAGCTCCCTCTTCACAAATCTTATTATGAACTATGATTTTATTAGTTAATACTTCTTCAGTACAAATCATGGCTTGCGATCACATCCAAACTGACAAACTATAGTCTGCACTTGCCTTCTAAAACAGGACTACAAGCCATAACCCATCCATAGTTTGCAATGCTGATTTAATAGCAACCATAGCTCACTGTTTCTTAATACATGTTATGGCAAACCATGATTTGTCTTACACTGGATGTCACTAGCCAATTCATACTGCACCAGGAGGGAAAGGATGAGGAAAGAGCATGCGAGCACAAGACTCATTCACATATTATGAAAACACAGTTTGGCATTATATCTGAACCTACTGTAAGCTGCTCAGTGGAAGTATTTCTCCTTTGTATTAGCCTTTTAAAATATGCACGCTGATGTTAGTGTAGGGATACCAGGTACAAACCACAGTTACCCTAAAACCTGGAAAAAGCACAAAGATGCAGCAGCACTTCTCAATGGTGCTGCTCCAACAGTTCATTTGTCCCAACAGAACTAGAGTAGCAAGGCGGGTACCACAGCTACACACTCCCCTTTGGTCTCTGTGTTTTTAAACTAACAGGCACAACCTCTTGGATTGCAGGAGAAAAGCAATAAGATTATGTACATTCATTAAAAAACAAACAGAATACTCCAGTTCATTCCCACTCCCATCTCTTCACCTTTATCCTTTTCTTCCTTTTTCTCTTAATTTCTATACTTTTTCCCAGCCTTCTGGCACCTTGTTTCTGCTTATAAATCCAACTTTCCTGTCGGCTTCCTGTTATTCTTTCCCCTCTTTCCAATAAACCTTCATTAGGCCCATCTTTTCTACAGAGATAAACAAAATTCACTTTTTCTTAGAAACTCCTCTTGCCATCTTGAATTCTTCCATTTTTATCTTTCAATACTTTTGCAGAAGTTTTCAACAGTCTTCTAGCTGTTAACAGGACTGATAATAAGTTCCTGTACTCTTGATCATACCCTTTTTCTATACTTGTCCTTCAAAGCTCCATTTCTTGATTGGTTCTATCATATTTTGTTTAGTGCAGGCCTTTAGATGAAGATTATTTTCTTCCTTCCCACTTTCTGTGGGTGCTGCTCAGCACTGTGTTCTTACTTCTGCCTCAGTTTTTTGAACTGGTCACTGGGCCTCTTTTAAATACAAACATTTTCATCCAGTAGCCATCTTGAATTTTTTAGTGCTCCTTCACACTCTGTGGCTAATAGGTTACTATATAGTAGCAATTTGTACCCTGATGGCTCAATTACATGGAGAATCCCACACTCCTTTTCTTCTTTGTTTTCCCTACATTTGTCCATTCCTCTGACCAATTTTGTAACACTTGAAGTTATTTTGATTCTCCATTCACTTTTTAAATCCTACTGTCTCCAGTGTTGATTCTTGCCAGCGTTTCTTTTTAGTCATACTGGCCAAACCCACGCCTCACTTTCTGCTTCCACTGCTAGGACAAAATGTTGGGTTTTAAATATCTGATCTACAGACTACTGTAATTTTGGGGGGAAGGAGCAAGGGAGGGTTACCCCCTTGTGTCTCAACAAGTCAGCGATTTCTGTTCAGAAGGCACTTTGGGTTCCTTATTGTTGTAGCACTGCACTGTTTTAACATTCTGATCAAGGAAAGATGGCCCACCTAAAATGGAAGGGATATGGACTGGAAAGCCCGCTGCATACTTCAAGAGGCCTAACCTTTTTGCCATAATAAGGACAGCAGCCCAGCATCCTCAACTCACTGAAGACCACAAGGGTAGAAAGTACCTCATTAGTGAAGCAGTTCACTACATTCAACTACCAAATTAATTATTAGTATAATCAACTCCAACAGTAATGATTATCATGGGCGATATAATGGGTGATCAACACTGATAAAGTTGAAATGAAGAGGCGGAGGAGGCGGCAGCGGAGGAGGAGGAGGAGATTGGATTTATATCCCGCCCTTCACTCACTTGGAGTCTCAGAGTGGCTTACAAACTCCTTTCCCTTCGCCCCCCCCCCCACAACAGACACCCTTGTGAGGTCGGTGGGGCTGAGAGAGCTCTGAGAACTGTCCTTGAGAGAACAGCTGGTACAGAGCTATGGCTTGCTCAAGATCATCCAGCAGGTGCAAGTGGAGGAGTGGGGAATCAAACCTGGTTCTCCCAGATCATCAATGGCACTGCCTGTGTTGTTCAGGTACCAGAAGATACCAGGATTCCACACACTGTTGTTTGTGGGAGAGTATTTCTTTATACACTTTACAGGAGTAGATCCAGCACAAACCCATTGACAGCCAAGACACAAAATGCACATTTTTTTCTTAGAGGATGCATGTATTTCCATATGTAGAACAATGATGGATAACCTTTTATGATGAAGAAAAATGTACTGTAATTGCAATATGGCATTAACAGAGAGCTCTTCTCAAACACACTCTTTCAAGAGTCAGTCGTTAGTAGAAGACCTGCAGTACAAGATATAAACACTATCCCAACTGAAGCACTCAGGCTTTGAAATGAGAAGAACAAAGCATGACATTTTTACTAGCATTACTATTACAACATGGAGAAAGCTCCAGGCAGCAGTGAAGAAAAGGAGAACGATGTCACCTCCCACCCCTGCAATCTCAATGGCTATTTATTCAAACCAAATGCATTTCATAAAACAGAGGGTCAACCAGGCTTCACCATTAACTGAACAAGCCTGCATTATGCTCATTAAGTCTTCTGGAAAAACGTAAAAAGCGCTATAGGTAAATGTTCGTACCATCAAGACATTTAAAGGCACAAAAGTCTTATCCTACTTTGATAAACACCATCATGCTTATTCCTCCCCCCCCCCAACATTCATTACTGAATATCGATAGAAGAAGAGAGAAGAAGACGATGACATTGGATTTATACCCCATCCTTCACTCGGAGTCTCAGAGCGGCTTACAAACTCCTTTCCCTTCCCCTCCCCACAACAGACACCCTGTGAGGTAGATGGGGCTGAGAGAGCTCTTTCCCAAGCTGTCTTTCAGAGAACAGCTGGGTCAGAGCTATGCCTTGCCCAAGGTCATCCAGCAGGTGCAAGTGGAGGAGTGGGGAATCAAACCCGGTTCTCCCAGATAAGAGTCCACGCACTTAACCACTACACCAAACTGGCTCTCAAAGAAAGAAACATTAGTTATTTACCCACAAAATTATATAATTCAATCTTGAGTTGGTGGAGGAAAAACAATGTTTTATATTAGATTCTACCGGGGACTGTGTCAGACAACCAAAAATATCTATAAATAGAAGACACCAAAGTATTCCTTAAGAGCACTTATTGCATTGTTGTCAGACATACCTCTTTCTTTCCAGGCCTCAAGCTCAGGGGAAAGTTGTTCTGCCAGTTTGCAACAGCAGCTGCCTGTGCACAGCACTAATTGGCTAGTACAAATGTCCTTTCAAATCTATATCCATAGCTTCCTATTGATGACCTGTATTCCCTGTTTCGAATTCATTAAACAGATATTTATCTAACTCGTTGGACTCAGACAGTGTGATTCCAATCCAGCCAAGGAGTCACACAGGGCACGGATTTGTGCATCGCTATGAACTGTTTCTCAGGATTCCTTTGCATTAATTTATGCAAGATGTTGAAACCTGTTTTGAGGATTTGAGGAAAGAACTCAGGGAAAGGGGACCTATAAACCATTAGATGTGTCCCTGAATCATTCATACTAGTCAAGGAATGGATGCACAAAAGCTAGAAATGAAAGCTGCCACTAATAGTCCTTATTGGCTTAAGGGAAGATTCAAAGAAGATTCAACTGAGCAGGGTTTGACTGTGTAGTTTAACCAGTTTTTTCTCTGACCTAAGAACAGGCAGGGAAGGGGGAGGAAAGCAACCGCCTTCATACAAATGCAAATGGAGAGGCAATGGAATGGTCAAGCTGTTCCCCTTCTTCTGCTGACAGGGAATAGGAACTGGGAGGACTTTGTGCTAGATAGGTTTTCAGAAAGGTCTGACCAGGGTCAAGGGGCAGGAGGAACAGAGAGGATAAATTCTTCAGGCACCAGGAAATATCTCTTTTTCTTTGGGATATTGAGCTGAACAGACCTCTTGTCTGAGGTTGGGAGCAGGCAGCCATCTTTTGACCGTGTGGCTAGCCCGGAGAGCTGGATCAACCCTCTAGATAATGAAGACTCAGTAGGGAGCTTTAACTTACTAGAGAAAGATAAAGAGCCTATCCTAATTTTAACACCTAGTTAGGGCATGTTTTAGAGAGAGGGACAGAGGATTTGCATTTTATCAATTTCTTTTGTTCTTCCTTACTTCAATCTGGTGTGGTGCTAAAAATATGCTTGTAAACATTTTCTTTTAAATAAATACTTTAAACTTGATTCTGGAAGTGCTTCTCTGTACCATATAGACCCACTGTTTCAGACACACTATTTTAAAGGGGAGCCCCAGGAAATTAGGAACTCCTGCGTAGCTTTTCACTTTGGAAAAAATCAGAAGCCCAGACAATATCACACATGAACTGAAGACATTAGCAAAAAAAAAAAGTATATAACCCAATATTTAGCTATCGTATTTCTATCTAATCAAAGTTACCTGTGGAATTCTTTTTGAGGACATGATTGCTTGGTTATAGAAAATTCTACCAAAATGATCACGATCAGGAAACACTTCTGCTTGACGAGGTAAATTTGCACCTCCAGAATCAACTAAGGAAAAGTAAAAATTAAAAATGATATAATTATTTATATATAATTATTTATATATAAATATAATTATTTATAATTATTTATACTTAATCAGGACAGCAAAATAATTTAGCTAACTGTCATACTGGGAAGTGAGAAAAGAGCCTCACTCTGTTCCTCCATTCAAATATCTTAATGTGCTGCTGTCATTGCTAAACTGCAAACTGCAGCACTTGCATAGAGGTGCCTTGGATGACGAGCTCTCCTCATCTCTTTATCTACAGCCCTTTATTTAGCCAGTGACACCACAAAGGAAGCAAAAAACAGGGCATACTAATGAAGAGAGAAGAAGAGGAGATTGGATTTATATCCAGCCTCTGCTTGAAGTCTTTCTGTCTATCCCCTCCCCACTTTAAGAACTTATCTAGTAACAAAACAAAAATAATATAAATTGACATTTATTAATTAAAACATTTATATCCCACCTTTCCTCTTGGCTCAAGGTGGCTAACTATAATACGTAAAACATCCCCAGCTAAAACCAAATTTATATATAGCTTGAAATATTTCATACGTATGCTCAATACTCTTCTCCTAATACTCCTCCCCTACTATCCTTCTTCATTATAATGTAGAACATGTACAAAAATCCACCAACTGCACCTTCAGTTCACCCTAATTATGTTTGAGGAGGAAAACCAATGTGTACTGTATAAAAAGCATCATGCTTCCACAACCAAAGCATGCATAGGTCAAAGCAGATGTGTCATGACGCATGATACTACCCACTCAAAAATAAGCTCCTAATCTTTGACCCTCAACAATTCATAGCAATTGTAATGAAACTCACCAAGATACAGGCAAGGGAGATGATTTTGCATTGCAATTTCTTGGGCCCGTAGATGTTTCTTCACTGTGATAGGATAGTATGTTCCACCTTTGACAGTAGCATCATTGGCAATAATCAAACATTCCACTCTGAAATATAAACATTCTGTGAGAAATACATAATTCTCAATTTGTTTAATGTCATTATTGTTGTAATATAAACATCCAGCCTTTCCATTTTAATATAATCACTAAAGCAGCTAACCAATTACAATCCAAGAAACCATAGCATAAAAACCAAGTACCCTGGGAACTATATAAACCAACAACATAACCAAAAATATCAACCAACAGTAAATTATAGCTAAATCCTCTGTACCTGGTTCACCCCCTGCCCCCGGAGTCTTCAAAAAGAGTTCTATCTATAGCACATTGTAGTGATCTAAGCACAAAACAATGACTGCCAATTCTAAGTTTGAAATAAAAGGGCTATTGCCTGACATAAACATAGAATCACTGGCCATCACTGCACTGTTATTATAAGCATATGAATTCCAGACTACCCTAAGATTGTGGTGTGAATAATCAAAACTGCTGAATTTCACTTACAAATGGGACGAAGCCAGACTAAATTGGCAATTCCCATCAAATCTCCCTTTCTGCTGCAGACCACCTCCACAGAGGGTCCTTTAACTCCAGCAGCAGCATTTCATGGCGAACTGTGGGAGTAGGGAGGCAGGAAAGTTCCATTCTGATGGAAAACCAAGTCTGGATCTCCCTTTTGAGTGATCCCTGCTTTCACCAAGCTACAATGCATCGTTATTTCAACTTCCTCACAGCTATCAAACTAGCATGCTATACCTCATTTAATGGAAGCAGCATTCATTGCCAACCAGTTCCCACAAAGTATAAAAAGTAGCCATTAAACTGGCCTTTCTATTGTTGCAAACTGTTAACTGCTAGATCAAGATGGGTAGCCATGTTAGTCTGTCTGTAGCAGTAGAAAAGAATAAGAGTCCAGTAGCACCTTAAAGACTAACAAAATTTGTAGTAGGGTATGAGTTTTCATGAGTCACTGCTCACTTCTTCAGAATTTCTACCACAAATTTTGTCAGTCTTTAAGGTGCTACTGGACTTTTACTCTTTTCTAATGTTAACGGCTAGTTAACTTCTTCATGATATTGTTTATTTTTTATGCTGAGATCGTTTTTGTTTTTATTTACTATTCAGAACCATCCTCTTGAGCTTCTTAAACTGAGAGCCTGAGATAAAAACATGACAATTTCCAATAAACTCATTCTATCAAAGGGCATCCGGGATTGCTAACAAAATAAAATATTGGATGACAGATCTGATATAACAAACAGTATGATTTAAGAACAAGAGAACACATTATTGTTCTCTTACTATACACTATCTCTAGCAACACTTCCAAAATACAAGGAAGTAAAAAATGGAATTAAGAGACAAGAGACTTCCAGTAGCCCCTCTCACCCTGAAACACGTCCAATGCCTGTAATAATGCCTCCTGCAGGGACCTCTTCGCTGCCATATAGCTGGAAACCTGCAAACTGGGAGAACTCCAGGAATGGAGACCTACAAAATGACAAAAATGTCAGGGAAGTTATTCACATGAAATATGCCTGACACTAATCAGTGCTTTAGGGAAGATGGACTTTTTAAAAACTATCTTTACTGTGGTTTTGCAATAAAATCACAGATATGCTAAAAGTAAGAAATTAATGTTAGGATAGTATATCAGAGTTTATTTTCAATACAATGGTCCATAAAGCACCTTCTCAGACTTTTGGCTAAGATCAAGCGTGGTATCATGGGTTAAAGAAACACTGAAACTTAAAAACTAAAACCCTATTGTAGTGTACCAATAGTTGTTTTGGAAAGTTTAAATGTCATTCACATCAAATGTAGTAAGACTTACACTATTCATATATTAAAACAGACTATATATTTCAGGGGACACTTAGATAATGGATTGCTTTTTCCAATGAGGCATGTGTTTTAGAAATCTGTGATGTGATTAACATTGTATATGCCTTTAAATGCCCTTCAGTTAGCTAACAGGGCAAACAAGTCAAACCTTATGCCAAAGGATAAATGGACACAAATCTGACATACAGGGCTTTGTTAATCTGTTGTCTTGACTTCATCAGGTGGATATTTTAGTTCCCAAAACATTTGTTGTAGAAGTTTCAGGTATTGAAACTAACGCATTTCCAAATTGCTTAGTTATAACTGTATTTTTTTTTTGTAAAAGACCTTAGAGAGACACATATTAATTAATTTTCCCAGGTTTTGAAGGCTCCCAACATCTTACCCAGTAGGAGGAAAAGTTTCTTCTTATGGATGCAGGTGAGCAATCTGGAACTCTCTTTCCTCTCCAATAATCCCATATTGTGTTATTATTTCTGGAGTACCACATACATTTTTTCCTATACTAATTATACTAAAGAGACATACTGTGGCCATGTCTGTTCTATTGGTGTCCACTAATTTATACTTGTTGACTCAACATAATGAAGTATGGTAGGAAGTTGAGATGCTATATAGTAAAGGCTCAGATCTGGAAAATTTTTAAGTATTT
Organism: Lepidodactylus listeri; assembly: GCA_029233225.1. Lineage (NCBI taxonomy): Eukaryota > Metazoa > Chordata > Lepidosauria > Squamata > Gekkonidae > Lepidodactylus > Lepidodactylus listeri. Next base: position 47,606,642 of record JARCFY010000004.1, read on the forward strand.
TTTATTTACACCTAGATATTCCCAGGTGTTTACTATCTAATTCCTTTATATTCCAAAATATTTCTTCTTTTCTCCTTTGTTAAATGCCCAGGAAGTCTATCTCTCCTCTACAGAACATTTAAGATGCATCCTATGTAATTTCACACCACCATGAGTGTTATATTTAAAATATTCTGTTTTTTGCACATCACTTGTAATTTGATGATTCAGCAAAATAAATGAGTTTGGCTTCCAGTCTATCCCCCCCTTCTGTCTTTTTCCTTATCTGTTAATAAACAAGATGCCCAAGGCATGATACGACCACATTTATGGCCTATGTCCTTATGATGAATTTCAGTAATTAAAGTGAATGATGATATAAGCAAATCTATTCTGGTATGGACTGTATGAGCTGATGAATAATGTATGTAATCCCTATCCATGGATGAAACTGTCTCCATGTAGTCTGAAGATCAAATTTGCTAAAAGGCTGATTTAAAGCTGTCCTCATTCAGATTAATCCATAATCTTTTAGATTATGGCTGCAATTCTAAAAATACTTCCACGGGACTAAGTCCTGCTGAATAAAATGAGACTCAGTTCTGAGTAGACCTGCTAAGGATTGCTCCCTTCTTCTCTTAAATTTAGATTTAGATGTATCCAAACCTTCATCTGGAGTGCAGTTAAAGTTTCCTTCAAATACCTTCTTTAAGGATATCCTTCTTCTTTAACAATATACAAAACTTCTTGCAATATACAAAATCTTCTTGCAATATACAAATCTCAAGAAAAGCTTAAATGAAATTCTGCTGGTGTCATTAGCTGCACTTTTCTCCATTGCATCTTGTTCAGTAGTTTGCTGCTGTGATAATGAGATCTGGGATATGCCTTTAAAGAGTGTCCGCTTCCTTGGGATCACAGTTTCCATGTGATATACTGAGGGGAAAAATGGAGACTCCAGGAAGGCTGATGAAGATCTCATTGAAGATATGAACAAAAATACTCTTTGAGCAATTTATATAATTAAGACCAAGAAACCAAAATAGCAAATTTATATCTTAAAAGAATTACTGTTCCATCAGGATCTCATTTCCCATGTAATATGGTTAGAAGAACTTTGATGCTTTGCAGTAATGATTCTTATGAGATGACTGCATCACTTGGAGGAATTATATTCTATTAAGACCTTGTATGCCATGTGATAAAAAGATGGCATTTCAAGAGGGACTCATTTCCAGGATAATTTATTAATAAGAACCGTAGAAAGTGATGGAGAATTTATCCAGTTTCATTCCATATCAGTTTGTTCAGATTAATCTTACATGTATTTCTTAGGGAAAACAGGAATTCATTTCCCATATATGTCATGTTGAGAATCTCCATAACATGTACAGTTAATTCCTAACTTTGGGATGCACCTCTTGGACAAGTTTCTTCCATAAAGATGGCGTTTCTTGTTTGCTATTTTTATTTTCTATTACTCTGTTTGCTTCACCAGGTACACTAATCTGTATTGTTTCCAGAAGTAAAATTCCTTGCTGAATATTGCATGCAGATAATATTGAGCCTTTACAACTCACCAGGAGCTTCAATGGGAAACTCCACCTGTACTGAATGTTAGGTGTGCACAGATCTTCTGTTACAGGATTAAACTGCTGTCTCCTGGACAATGTAGCTGCCAAAATATCCTGGAAAATTAGTATTTGGACATCTTGGAATGAAAGAAACCCTGTTTCCCTTGCTTCCTTTAATATTCATTCTTTCTTCCTGTGATGGAGGAAATTGGCTGTAAGATCTCTCAACTGACTAGCAGATTGTTCTAGTAAGGGACCCACTCTGTAAACTCTCTCTATTGTTCATCCCCCTCAGTGTATTGTTTGGGCTACCCACCTTGAAAGAACAGCACAGGAGCTGATTCTTCTGCCCCCCTCAGATCCCATAGAATGATACTGTTTATTTGGGACTGGCTTTTAAAGTTTTGCATTTTATCTTCCATACATTCTTTTTTCTTCTCTTTCATTTGTTCTGTAGCTCTTGTTTCCTATAACAGTAATGCTAATTCTACTGCAGGTTCAACGACTGCTGCAGTATTTTGCAAGGATTCTTTGATTTCCACTGCCTGGGTCAAAGTGTTCAAGAAGGATTGTTAAGTTTTTTAGCATAAAGTTATGAAGATCTACTATAAGCATAACAATATCACCTCCCATGGCCAAGTCTGACGGGCTGTGATTAGACTGCTGTTCGCACCACCATTTTAATACCTTCTCCCACAATTTCCTCTAACCCAGCTGGTATTTCCAATTGGGGGAAAGGGAGAAAATCTTCAAGGTTTTTTTTGTTAAAGTCGCTTTGTTCTTTACCTCTCCAGTTCTCCCCCCCCCCTTTTTTTGCTGATATGACTGCTTTTTCAGTTGTAACTTTTTAAAAACTAAAAAATAGAGTTTCAGGACAGGAAACGTAGCATTCAGACAACTAACAGGAGTGATATCACTTCCCTCCAGGTAGAAAACTTTTTGAAGTTTGTGGTTTACAATGACCTGATTATATAAAACACAGTGTGTTTTAGTGACAGTCTTAACTACATTTTTCATTCCAAACAACAGCTATTTTTATAATTTGAAACAGTATTGACCATTACATTTGAAAGCAAGATAACAAAGAATTTTATTAATGTCTACATCTTGTGAGTTAAAATACTAATGATGAAGATGAAAATACCCACCCAGGATCTATAAGTCTGTCAATTCTCTCTCTAGGTAACAATTTTCCTCTTGATGTGTGAAGTTTACGTGCATTCTCTCCACCACCTGTCATGCAAAGGTCTTGATCAGTCTACATATACAAGCAGCTGAATAAAAATATCCCATTTTTCCAATAAACAGCTATACAGGAAATATTTACTTTTAGAAACATCTTATCTGAAGTCTATTGTTATTTATTATTATGGATTTCAACTGGAGGACCTGCTAGGATTGGCAAGCAACAGAAAATCCAGCTCCTTGCTGCCAGTAACCATTCCCCTCTTGACATCACTGCCTCATCTTCACAGTTCCTGTGTGAGATTTTGGGTTGCAATGTCTATGTGTTTTATGCTATCTACTCTGTGGTGAAATGGTTCCCACAGGGATTCATTCTGTCATGGGGGATGTGGAGCTTACTCATGAGGAATTCACCTCTCCAGCTGTATTCCACCACTGCCTCCACAACACATACAGAATTCCTTTTCACTGCCATCAGCAGCTCCCCTAATAACCTACAACCCAGACACTTTTCCTGTCTCTTAAGAGACACCTTCCTATTCTATACAGCTATGGACGTTGAAGAAACCTTGGAGAGCTCAATTATTAGAGTAATTCAGATCCAGGCAGGCATCTCAAACTTTGGAGTGTAGTTTTTAGAGATTTTTTTAAAAAATGGTTATTGCTATAGCACTACAAAACTATATCAGTTACGATTACTTTATGCACTCTTCTGGTGCAGTGGGAAAAATTTAAAGGAAATGGAGCAGACAAAGAAAATATTCACATAACACCTGTGCAGAAGCTGCATTACCAAAGTGCACGTCTCTGCATTCACAGTGGCAATGAATGCAAAACAGAAAATCCTTGTCATGTGAACGCAGCCCTCGTTTGAGTAATACAGTATGGAAGCCATCTTAGCAAGGGCTTAGCAGCCACTGACACAAGATAAATGTTAAATAGTACTGTTATAGCTTTTCTCATTTATGTCTCCAAACACTGCCATTTTGCCACAGTTCTGGAAACCAAGCCCACTCAAGCGACTATATAAGAGAAGTACAGGACATACCCAGTCGGATTTTTTCTGCTTGCTGCTGGAGTTCTGTCACTAGTGCTTTCATTCGCTCATAATTTTCCTAGTTGTTGGAGAAGGAAAGTAAGCAGGAGAATGATTCAATTTTATGATATAGCTTTGTTTTCGAGAAATAATGTTTAACTGGAGGTATGAATAATTAATAAAAAAGAGAAACAGTAACAACCACCTTTATTAGCCTTTTCCAAACCGTGTTGCTCCAAGCTAGGTACAGATAAGTAAACTAAACTATTAATGCATTTAAATTGATACACCTGTACTGTCTACTAATTTCTGGATGATAATAATGTCCAAGCACTTCAATTCATAAAACTACATATCCATAGTCCACATTGCTTTGTGGCACGCTGCTGATGCACAGAAAGATTTTTTACTCTTCTTTCTCAACAACAGCCCAACACGCCGCTTAACAAATGGCTTTCAATACACAAGAGGTTTTCAAAAGCAGTTTCTGATGTAACATAAGGAACTGCTGTTAGGTGAAAACTGGGAAGCCTAGGCATTGCAACAGATGTGCAAACATCAATCCATGCTGTGGAGAAATGCCTTGTCTCCTGGGAGGTTGGCAACAAGCAGAGCTTAACTGTATAGTTTAACCAGTTTTTTTCTCTGAGCTAAGAACAGGCAGGGAAGGGGGAGGAGAGCAACCACCTTCATACAAATGCGAATGGAGAGACAATGGGATGCTCAAGCTATCCCCCTTCTTCTGCTGACAGGGAATAGGAGCTGGGAGGACTTTATGATAGATAGGTTTTCAGAAAGGGCTGACCAGGGTCAAGGGGCAGGAGGAACAAAGAGGATAAATTCTTCATGCACCAGGAAACATCTCTTTTTTGGGGGGATATTGAGCTGAACAGACCTCTTGTCTGAAGTTGGGAGAAGGAAGCCATATTTTGACCATGTGGATAGCTTGGAGAGCTGGATCAACCCTCTAGATAATGAAGACTCAGTAGGGAGCTGTAAATTACTAAAGAAAGATAAAGAGCCTGTCCTAATTTTAATACCTAGTTAGGGCATGTTTTAGAGCGAGGGACAGAGGACTTGAATTTTACCAATTTCTTTTGTTCTTCCTTGCTTCAATCTGCTAAAAATATGTTTGTAAACATTTTCTTTTTAATAAATACTTTAAACTAGTGTGTCTGAAACAGTGGTTTCTACGTGGTACAGAGAAGCACTTCCAGAATCAAGTTTAAAGGGGAGCCCCAGCAAGGGGGGAAGGCAAGTACTTGGCAGCTGGCCATCCCCCCAGGAACACACAAGGCAATGATCTGTCCCAGTGGTAGCCAGGCGCTGGGCTAGCAGAAAACTCTGAGGCAAGGCCTCTGAGCTAGGAAGGGGAGCTGAGGGTCCCGTTCATAGGCGTAGACTACGGGGGGGGGGGGCTCGAGGGCTCAAGCCACCCCCAAAAGTTCCCGGGAGGGCTCAGCCACCCCCAGCAAAATGGAGCGCCTGCCGCTGCGCCTCCCTGGGCCCTTCCGAGGCCCGGCCGCTGCTGCTGCCGGTGTCTCTCTCTCTCCCCCACCCGGCCACCCCTTCCCTCTCCCTCCCTCTTTTCTGGGCGGAATGCTCGGCATGGTGGCGTGCCCAGAAAAGAGGGAGGGAGAGGGAAGGGGTGGCCGGGGGGGGAGGAGAGAGAGGCACCAGCAGTAGCGGCTGGCTGGCCTCAGAAGGGCCTGGGGAGGCGTGGGGGGAGAGAACATCGCCCCAGCGAGTGCGTGCGCTAAAGAGCCCCCCCCCCAGAATTTCCAAAAGTCTACACCCCTGGTCCTGTTCCCCTCAGTGGGAAACCCCTATATTAAATCAGTGGTGGTAGCAGCTACTGGAGAGTAAAAGGGAGAAAGCCCCTCCAGGGAGTTGGCAACCCCTGGGAGGGCAAGGCAGAACGAGGCCTGCAGGCCAGAGCGGGCACATTCTGCCACGCATGCATCCAAAGGAAGGAATACCCTGGAACATATCCCAGGACACATTTTTAAAAAGAAAATGAAACCTGCTTTAATCATGGATCACTACAAGGGTTGACTGCTCTACATTTTCCATCAAACCAATCCAGGTTAACATGCCCCTCGATATTAAAATAACTCTCACAATAATGAAGCCTCATGGGCTCAGAACAATATCCCAAATCACCCATTTAGTCTCATAAAGGCAAGAGAGGAAAGGAAAGAACACCTCTGGGGATGAAACAAAAGATGACGAACAACCCTGGATCACCATCTGCCTCAGTTATTCATCAATGTCAAGATTTGACAAGATTTTCTTTTTAAAGCTACTTGCACTGAAATGATATTTTAAAGTTTTGTTATGAGGTACATGTTAAAATAATATTACTGAAAGATAAATACGAGCAGAATGAGTAAGAGATTTAAATTTACAGTATATCAGTCCCACCAACAACAAATCATACAAGATGAACAAATGAAAGTATACCCTTAGACTCAAGGATACTCCCTAATATAAAGACCCGCCCTCCAATGCTCCCTCTAAGCTGTGGAGCAAAAATTGTGAGCAAAAATTCTACTTTGTGAGCTACTGGCATTAAAGTTGTGAGCGAGGGATCTGGCTACTGCATAAATTAGTTTGTTCTGGAATCATCCTTCCTGAGCTAAGACAAAAATGTGTGAGCTGGAGGCTAAAAAACTGTGAGCTAGCTCACACTAATTCAGCTTAAAGGGAACACTGCCTCCCTCTCATCAGCTTTTGTTTGGGGGGGGGGGGGGGAACCATATTCTTAATAAATTGCTGAAAGGGCAGGAAGGGCAACATTACGTGTTATGAGGAAAAAGGAGGAGGGGGTCTCAGTCCTCAGTTTCATCATATCATAAATCAGTAGCAGCTACATGTGTGTGTGTTGGTACTCACCACAAAAGTAGTCAGCCCCCAAACCAGCCTTAAAGCCAGTCTTGCTGCCACAGAGCTGCTGATGGGGGCTGGGGAAGGCTTTCCTCTCCATCCCTCCAATCAGTAAACAGGCAGAGCAAAAGACTTTGAAGTAGGAAGGGTATCCTCCCACTTCCTACTTAAACAGTTTTGAAAGCAACTGTAGACCCCAATGGGAATATCAAAGCTGCCACATGGGAACATGGAGGGAGAGACAGTCCTTCAAGTATGTGGGCCCCAGGTCATAAAGGGCCTTAAAGGTAAGTACCACCACTCTGAATTCGGCCTGAAAACTAATCAGCCCCAGATAAAAGGCTCCTGCATTTTGCACATGCTGCAGCTTCCACATCGTCTTCAAGGGCAGCCTCATGTAGAACACATTACAGTGATCTAGCCTTGAGTTTACTGAAGCACATGCTCAGACTGGGCAAGTGTAACTAGGGAGCCAGCTTCTTAACTAGATGCAGCTGGAAATAGCTTTGCGTTTTTCCCTTCTTGCCACAGACACACCTGTTTCTCCAAATGGAGATCAGGATCTAGCAAGGCTCCTAAGCTCTTAACAGAGATGTTGCCCAAATGGGCTCCTTGCCTGGCATGCGATTGCCCAATGAAGGACACAGCAGAGAGATTTCCAGAAGCAGACAGAGCTTTACTGCAACCCCAATACCCCCCGACAGTAAAGAGCTAAGAAGTCCAAAGTTTTTATACAGTGCTGTGAGCCAGATATGCACAGATGTCTGTTATGACATAGGTTTCATTTTCCTGGATTCTCAGACATGTGCAGATGTCTGGTATAACATAGGTTATGTTTCCTTAGGTTTCGTTCCCTTTAGGTCTATTAAGGGATGTTCTGGCCAAGCAGACATAAGAGCAGATATAGTTCAGCGGTTTGAGACTTCCTATTTCCCAAACATATTTTTATTAAGCTTGACTCTTGCTACCAGATAGATGCTCTGTCAGGGACTTTTTGACGTACTGTTACCACTTTGATGGAAGGAGCCATAATCCCCTCTAAAGGCATGGCCCTTCCAGCCATCATCACCTTGGTCTTAACTAGATTCAGCTTCAGTTTGTTCTCTCTCAGCCACTTGTGCAATGCTAAAGTTACTCCAGTTTCCAGAGTGGTTACCTACATGTCTCTGGATGCTGCAATGCAAGAAACATATAGCTCCCTTGGAATATGTGGAACTAAGAATATGTTCCTCTAGACTGCAGCCTACATTTCTACTGAGCATCAGATCCCTAAAGCTACCTTGATGTTACAGAGGCACAAATTAGGAAAAACAGTATAAGAGTTTGATAATGTGTCAGAACAAGGAGGACCAGGAAAATAGAAACTTATGGGAAATGTGTAATTAACACACGGTCCGGGGGGGGGGGGGGGGGATAGGACTGAAACCTGAAGATTAATTTGACCATATAATCTTGGCTATGCCCTTAAATTCTGTAAAATCAACATATACCTTCTCTGTCCTACTAAACTGCATTTCTCTATCCCGCTTTGTAACAACCTTCCACCTTGTCTTATTAAATTTGCAGACCAAGACAAACAACAGATGTCGAGAAGGGCAATACTCATCATCTGCCTTGCGCCTTTTTGAGTTTGCACAGTATCTAGTCATACTGTATTTTTTCCTCCTGAACTATGAGCATCTTTTGAAAAGGACCTCAGGTTTCATCGATGGTAAAACACTATGTACACTCAGTGCCCTTCACAACAATAGCTGAATCTCTGTAACCGCTGACAAAGAGGGCCATCTTGCTCATTGATTGTCATATCAGATGTACTCTATTTGTAAAGAACAGCAGTATACACCTATCAATTTTGACCTCTGGACTTGAAAGTTCTACAACAATTTAACCTCCTTCCCCCAAAAAGCAATGAGGGCCAGCAACTTGTTTCAAAGAAGGGCCAGTTTCAGGAGGGACTGGAGAGTGCCCGACCAGGCCTTCTCCATGAACAGTTCAACTCCCACTGCCACAGCCACTGGACTTTCCGGGCCACAGTTTCTGCCTCTAGGCTTGCAACTGAGCGCTAAATGGTTCATTTTAGATGGCTGGATTCAGCCCTGAGAACTCTCATCATTACTCATGAATGAACAAGTACTTTAAGCAATAATTGGTTAAAAGCAATGAACAGAAAAAAATATTACAAAAAGTTGCCATCCATACAACAAAACTTTCTAGAGACTTTCCAAAGCAGCACATATCACAAGCCTTATTATAACACATGCTCTGGGCTCTTGGCCACATGTGATAAACACTTATGTGTATATAACAGTTTGGAACATATGATCTTGTTGAGAGATACATGCAATACAGGATGTGACCCGATAAATGAGGTCAGTGATTTCATGTTGGCATTAAATAGCATGGGGGATAAGACAGACCATGTGAGACCTAACAGCATATCATACAGCCAAAATGTAAACTCCCAGAACCACCTCCTGGAATCTGCCCATCAAACAAGAACATAACCACCAGAGTATAGGGCTTCCAAATCCCAATGTATACAGCTGATCCAGAATGAGAAACAATTGGAGAAATTACAATTTAGCTTGAAGAAAGAACAATTGAGGGGTGACATGATAGAGGTTTACCAAATTACGCATGGGATAGAGACGGTAGAGAAAGAAGTACTTTTCTCCCTTTCTCACAATACAAGACCTTGTAGGCACTCAATGAAATTTAATGAGCAGTAAGCTTAGAACAGCTTCACCCGAAGAGTAATTAACAGATGGAATTCATTGCCACAGGTAGTGGTGGCAGCTACAGCCATAGACAGCTTCAAGAGGGGACATATGGAGCAGAAGTCCATCAGTAGCTATTAGTACAAGTACAAGGTGGGCTCAAGATACTCATGGGGGGGGAGTATCCCAATCCTCCCCCCCAGTGCAAGTGGCTGCAGCGAGCCCCGCCGCTCCTCCTCCCACCCCCCTCCCCCAGTGCAAGTGGTGGTGGCAAGCCCCGCTGCTCCTCCTCCCACCACCCAGTGCAAGCGGGGGCGGCGAGCCCCGCCACTCCTCCTCCCCCCTCCCCAGTGCAAGCGGCGGCGGCAAGCCCCGTCGCTCCTCCTCCCACCCCACCCCCTGTGCAAGAAGCAGTGAGCCCTGCCGCTCCTCCTCCCACCCCCACCCCCGTGCAAGCAGCAGCAGCGATCCCCACTGCTCCTCCTCCCACACCCTAGTGCAAGCAGCGGCGGCAAGCCCCACCGCTCCTCCCCCCACTCACCCCAGTGCAAGCAGTGGCGGTGAGCCCCACTGCTCCACCTCCCACCCCCCTTCCCCAGTGCAAGCGGCGGAGCTCCACCACTCCTCCCCCCCAGTGCAAGCGGCGGAGAGCCCCACCGCTCCTCCTCCCACCCCCTCCCCAGTGCAAGCGGCGGTGGCTTGCCAAGCATTCTCCCTCCCCCCCCCACTGGCGATGGCAAGGCCTGAGCGGTTCACAGCCACCAGGTCTGCTGAGCCTCCGTCTCAATGGCAAATATCCCCCCAAAAGTTTTTTTAACTTTTAGGATTTTTCTGCACACGGGGGGGACCCATCCCATGCAGATTTAGATATCCGCATGCAGAGGGCACCTTGGGAATTAAATATATAGATAGATGGAACACTCTGTCTGGGGCAGTGATGCTCTGTATTCTTGATGCTAGTGGGGCAACAGTGGGAGGGCTTTTCTGGCGTTCTGGCCCCACTGGTGGACCTCATGATGGCATCTAGGTTTTGGCCACTGTGTGACACAGAGTGTTGGACTGATCCAACATGGCTTCTCTTATGTTCTTAATAATATCATGTGAAAAGTCTTATGTGTACAAAAACCAAAGGACTCTATCAAAAGAATAATGCACACCTTTTGGTCACAAACACATGAGAATTTAGAATCTGCAGAGCAGTGCTAATTTGAACAGAAGGCTGCAGTTCCTAGTATAGCAAACAAACCATATGCAAGAGTGCTGAGTGGAAGAATACACTAGATCAGTGTTTTTCAACCACTGTGCCGCGGCACACTGGTGTGCCGTGAGATACTGTCAGGTGTGCTGCGGGATTTTTTCAATGAAAGAAAGGTGCCTTCCGGGCTGACCTTCCGGGACGCGTTTGCGCATGCGAGAAAGAACAGTGGCGCGCTCTTGCTGATTCCGCTCGCATGCTCTGTGGCCGCTCGCACGCCCTGAGGTAGGAGGGAGCCGCCGTTGAGGTGCAGCTCCCCTTGGCCTTGCGAGGACTCAAGGGAGGGAGGGAGGGAGGGAGGGAGAGTGCCGAGGGGCTCTGTCTGTTCGCCCACCTGACCTGCCAGCGCCACAACGGAGGCAGCAGCCATGAGCGACCCGGAGCAGCTGCTGCAGCAAGCCCGCCTGGCCGAGCAGGCGGAGAGATACGACGACATGGCCGCGGCCATGAAAGCGATGAGTGGCTGGGGGGGGGGGAGGAGGAGGAGGAGAAGGGGGGGTCCTCCTCAGTAGACGCACGGCGCCCCCCACGGGCCCTGCCGTCGCAGCCTCCGCTTGGGGGGAGGGGGCAGCTGAGCCTTTCCAGGTGAGGGCTGTCTTCTTCTGCGTGGCCTCTCAGCCCGGAAGGTGGAGGTGGGCCTCCGCGGGTCCCGCTTCACGGCTGCTCTTTTTCCGTCTCTGGCCCTGGCGCTGATGTTGGCCACCTCCAAGCCGTGTGTCGGCGGCGGCAGTCGGCTGATGCCCGCCTGCGTGTTGGAGAATGAGCAGGGCGAGGCGGGGGACTCGAGCGGCATCCAGTTCATGGGGGCTGGAGGCAGGATTGCACACGGCAGATGGTTTTAAATGAATGAGGAGGACTCATGTGCTGAATCAGAGTCATGCTAGACCTGTGGATGTTAATACAGAGAACAGGAACATTCGGTACCAAGGGCATTCACTCCTCCAGCAGAGTAAGCTGGTTTCTTCCAGTGCCTGGCTCCTGGGTTGTGTGTGTGTGGGGGGGGGGTGATTTGCACCAAGACATTCCAGTAAACATGAATATGTTTGATGGTAACAGCTAGCTGTTTCTGTCAGGGTGGGGTTCAAATCAGTAACTGTCCCTCAGCGAAGAATGGGTGTACTGTGTTTCTCTTCAAATCACTTATGGTCAGCGGAATGCCGTTCACATAAGAGTAAGAGTTTAAACTCTATTTGAAAAACTTTAGCAGAATCGCAGTATTCAAATACATCCACATTATATTTCTTCTGAAACTCAGGTTAATGTTATGGGAAGGAGCCATTACAGTTTGGATCTGTAACTTACGATTTCAAGTTGAGTGGCTATTACGTGTATTTGTAATACTGTCATAGTTAATACTTGAGCTGAGGCAACTAATGACCCATTTATCTTGTATTTCAGTGTGCCGCGGGATTTTTTCAATGAAAGAAATGTGCCTTAGCTCGAAAAAGGTTGAAAAACACTGCACTAGATGACTGGAGGAGGTAGGTTTTTCGGTGCTCCAATATTGCTATTGCTGCAAAAGTGAGCGAATTGCTGTGGAGGTCCCTCCTCAATCAATTTATTTAGGTAGATTGTGGGCTATTTTCCCTTTTTGCAGCACAGCTGGATAAGTGGAATAGGAAAAGAAGGGGGTTGCTTCTTTTAAAAGTATAAAAGGAGAAACACCACCCTGAGCCCACCTCAGCAGGGAAGGCGGTATATAAATCAAATTGTTATTGTTGTTATTATTCCTGAATAATTATTATTACTCCTTTATAATAATAATAATACTCCTGTAGTCTAGACTTAGTACAGCAAATGACAACACATATGCTCCAGTTCACTGTTGCATGAGGAGAGTTCTTAACCTTTCATATCTTATGTGCCACCAATCATTCTTCCAAAGAACCTGATGCTTGCTTTTTCCAAAAAGGGCATTTATACATTTACAGGCACTCTATTATTTTATATATAATTTACCATAAGTTTTAAGGGCATAGATAATTTTAAACACGATGGAAACTGTACATCAGACACTGGCTGGTGGGTAGGGGGAACGAGCAATTAGGAGAAACACGGAGTGTCCAAGGTTACCACCAGCATGTCAAAAGGTCATAGATAGATAATCCATAGCAGGCAGGTGCATCAGGTGGACAAGGGGATCAAGGGAGAGTAAATTCTTAGTAGCCATGGAAACCCTGCATCCCACCAGTTGAGAACCACTGATCTAAAGCATTCTCTTGGAGTAGTTTGTGGTGTTCCTGCAAGAAGAAAGCCAAACTGAAGGAGAGCTTAATTGCCCCGTACAAGAGTCCTGAGCAAAAAAAATAAAGTTTCAATGATGATTCTCTAAACAAAACAAAACAACAAAACCCTAATAACCTGCTAAGCCCATCCTGTGGCTAAGAGCAGGCATTCAAGCAAAAAGGTTCTCTCCACCTCCTGCAACTTAATTCAGGGAAAAAGTCTCAACTGCTGAATTTCTGTCTGTCCTCCTGCAGTTACTAAAAAGACACAGAAATTCTGGATTTAGCTGCGTGAATAGACAGCTTCTACACAAGGCCTGCAATCACTTAGCCGGAGGGGGGGGGGGGTAATCCAACAGAATTTATTTCTGAGAACACATGCTTTGGATTGCGCTGCAAATCGCCGTAGAAATGAAAACACAGCAAAGCGTTGCAAGCAGAAAACTCGTTCAACCGCCAGAAAGATCCCCCTCTCCCCATTCTCTGGACGCAAAAAGCACCTCCGCAGGCGGGCGGATTACCCCACACACCCCAGGAAAGCTCGCAGGAATGGGTGGACGGAGCGGCCTCCCTTCTGCAACCCCTAACCATGCCGTCGATGGCCGGCAGCGCAGCCCCGCCTCCTCGGCCTACCTGATACAGCGAGGAGGTGGCGTCGGGCTGCGAGCCCACAGTGGCTACCCTGTCCCCATGGTAAGCTCGAGGCAGAGCGACCACAGCCGACCCCGGCCGCCGAAAAAGCCAGCAGAGGCGACAGCTGAGGCCGGGCAACATCGCGCCGCGGAGCCACGACAGGAAGCAACTTCCCGGGCCTAGAGCCAGCTACTCAGCCACTCCCCCGGTGACAGCCAATGGGGGAAGGCGCAAGGCCCAAGCGGAGAGCGGTCCTTCCTTCAGAGGCACTTCCTTCTCCTTCCGAGCTGTTGAAGGCATAGCTGAAGGGAGTCTGGAAGTCAAGCCCCCAAGTCCCTCCCGCTTGGGAAGGCATCGCTTGCCTTCCTGTATTGCAGGATTTTTTGTTTGTTTTGTTAGCGTTGTTCTGTCCTGTGCCCTAAACAGGCTGCTAGTGGGCCAGGGCAGCTTGTTAGACACTGTGCGACACAGGGTGCGGGACCGTGGTCCGTTTGTCTGATTTGTTGCCCAGCTCCAGGTGGTGGCTGGAGACCTTCCGGAATTATAGCTGTTCTCCAGAACAGAGATCAGCTCCCTGGAGAAAATGGCTTATCTTGTGACAGCTGTCAATATCAAGGAGAAAGTGCCTGATATCACATTCAGCAATCACATTCTTTTTCCCTTGACGGACACTTGGATGGTGGACTGACTCTATAGCATTATACCCCTCTGAGGTCCCTCCATCCCCCACCCCAAATCTCCAGGAATTTCCCAACCCAGAGTTGGCAATGCTATGGTACTTATGTTCCGATTAGGCCAAAGGCCATCTGCTTTATCTAGTATACAAAGGTATGCAGAAGTACATAACGACAATGTGTAACACTCAATAAAGTGTGTCTAACAATTGCATAAAACCACCCAAGCTAATGCTATCACAACTAGTCATTTTCTGTGTTTTGTGAAGAATTCAACAGGTGAATAGTTTCTCAGCACAGAAATCCAGCTCCCTGACAGACTTTACGTACTAAATACCCATCTCCAGCATGCACCTGTCGGAAGAAAATCAGATGGCAGTCCCACACAGTAAACGTGGCCAGCAATATGAACGTTTTGAAAAGACAAATGTGAAGAATTTATGTGTCATTTCTATTAAGTTATGTGTCATTTCTATTAGCCACTAAAAATAGGTACACTTTTCTAAAGTTAAAGGATAGTGGCCAAGCCTGGGTAGCACACCTTAAAAGGATTTTGAACTATCCAGGTTCAAAATTAAAACTAAATTAAAAGTTAAAAACTAACCATGCATTGCTAATTTTTTTGTTTTTAAAATTTGTATACTGTGTTTTCCATAAAGCCATGATGTGCAAGTTTAAACATGTAAGGCTCCTAGATCCAGTTCCCCAAATACAATTGTGCCACACAAACAGCTGGTGGATACAAATTTAGTACTCAGTAGAAAAGAAAGTGAACAGGATTGGATAGACCATCGATGCAGGACATTTTGTTAGCATTTATCACTATGCTTAGAACGGAACTCAGCATACAGATCAGTTGCTATCCATTTTCCTATATGCTTGGAATCTTAAAACAAGAGTATTTGCAATTATGACCCTTGAACAAAAACTGTTAAATCATTAAATCCTTTTATATGACCGTTAAGTGCAGCCTTGTGCTAGCCTACACACAGCTGAGCAACTCATCTGCATGCATCAACAGCCTAAAAAAAGGCAGTTTTCTTTTCTATAACATATCTACCTGGTGAACTGAAAGCTATTCTTCTGGGCAGACAACTATTTACAAACCTGGTTTAGCAATTCTAGCAGGTTAGTAATATCAGACAAATGAAATATCAAGGTAAATATTTGCCAGAACTGAAGACTTGATTCTCCAAATACTTTAAAGCTGAGCATATAAATCTGCTCTGGAAGTGATTTGAATAAAAGTGGCACAGTCAACTCAGTAACATGAAAGAATGATTTGCTCCAGTGGCTAGCCACACCTATGTCTTGTTTTACTAGGTCTATCAGTATGTTTGTACGGGCTCTGAGCCAGTGCTTTGAAGTTGTAGTCAGATGGCTAAGACAGAACAAGCCAAATCCAGACAAGACAGAGGTAATGCTGGCCAGAAATGCTGATGCTTTGGAGCAGTGATAGAGGCTTGGAACTCACCTGTGGCACTTCTGAGCACCATTTCCCAATGTGGCAACTGCCTCATGTTTCAGGAAAGTGGAGAAGGCCATTTTCCAATGTACAAGCCTGCTCTGAGCCAGTCACAGGGCATCACCTAGGGCCAGACGAGACATGACAGCATCCTTGTGTCTGCCATAAAGACACAGCCACCATTTTAGAATCATAGAGTTAGAAGGGTCACCTAGTCCCTTCAGGGGACAATACAGGAAATTCACAAACACCTCCCTCCCATACCCTCAGTGATCCCATTCCATGCCCAGATGACAAAAAACCTCCAGGATGGCCAAACTGGCCTGCAGAAAAATTGCTTCCTAACCCCAAAGTGACAATCAGCATTTCCATGAGCGTGCAAGAAAGGACCACAAGAACTAAGCATTGATGCTACCCTTCCTGCCCTCCCTCTCATGATCCGTGTAAGTTCACAGAATCAGCTTTGTTGTCAGACAGCCATCTAGCCTTTGTTTAAAAACCTCCAAAGAAGGAGAGCCCCCCACCTCCCAAGAAAGCCTGTTCCACTGAGGAACTGCTCTGTCAGGAAGTTCACCTTCCCCTGCACAACCCGATAAGCACTTCTGGCCAACCTTGCATCACATTTATCAAGTCAGAAAAAATGGGAAATGAAGTTTCACAAATTCCACTGATGGCAAAGTCTAGCAAATTTTTAAAAAATTGCAGAAATATTGACCAACCCTTTATTAGTTGTAGGAATCTGATTACATTAGGCTGTAAATGAAAAACTTAACAAGAAAGTGATATAAAATTATTTATTCACATAGTTTACATATATAACATGACTGCTTTCTTTGAAACCGAAAGCTTCCACATAACAGTTGGAAAAAAGTGACAAACTTCCAGAAAGCAATCTCTTACCACATTTAAACAAAAATGAAATGTACTGTGCCTTAAACAAGGATACTGCTCAGTTTTCCTCCTGTCATTAATATGTACACTATCCATACCAGAAAGAAACATACATTATCCTCTTTATTGACATTAATTATCTTAAAGACAACATAGTTTTCACGGTGAAAATTAACAGGATTTCTTGGCCTTTCCATTGAGTAATAAAAGATAAGGCACCTTATACCAAAGTTTATCTCTTATCTGATTCCTGAAAAAATGCACTTGTTTTGCACTGCTGTTAAAATTACTATTTTAGTAGACTCTTGGTGTACATTATTCAACAATTTCTCCATACATTAAAAGCATGGAATACACTTCTCCATGCTAGAACTGATCCCTCCCCCCTCATTTTTTACCACTGAAAAATGCTTCTCTAGGTTCACTGTATGAGACTCAGAATCATATGGGCAATTTTTACTCTGTTTGGAATATCTTCTGATATTATGAAATGTAAAGCAAAAATCAGTTCTCAAAACAGTCAGTCAATATGAATTTCCTATTCTGATAATGATAATAATTGATTAGTTACTATTTGGCATTCTGCCTTTGCAGGAAGTAACAAGAATTTTATAGAAATTATCTGAATATCAAATTTAGTAAATTTTGTGTATGTATAATCCCAAAACAAATCTAGAAAACAGAAGCAGTGCCTTAATTATATAGACATGGTATGTACTACTGAATAATAGTTGCAAGTAGAAGGCTACTTCATAGAAACTGCATGCATTAATACAAATTTGATGGAAAATTGTATATTATCGCTACTGAATAATATCAGGAAAACCAGAATTTAGAATCAAATAATTAGTTGAAGAAGAATGCAGAGAAAAGGTTCTCTTATAAATTTTTCAGATTTTACCATGTGTCTGATCTAGACAGGTTTTCCAAAATCGACAAACTGAGGATGTGTTTTCTGGCAAAATCATGAACTACCTGGGATGTAACACGAAGAAATACTTCACCAACATCTAAACAGATTACAAATGGGGGAAAACCCTGCAAACCCACTCACTTTAGAAATCAATTATTTTCATATTATCTTTTTATTCTATAGGGGCTAATCTTAATCTGTCCCTCCTGATTTTAGCATGAAACTTTACTAGGTCAGAGATGTGATATTCTTTTTAAACTATGCATATAACAACACATTGCCGTTGCACTTTTGGATCTAGACTTTAGTGTTTAGATTAATAATTTCCCTTTTATCTCCAGGACACACAGAATTAACTTGGGCAAGTTATCTTTTGGTACATTCAAATTTAATAAATAAAACTTTCACATTTATCTCTATGTACATTTAAAATGACCTAAACTGAATAGCTTTTTGTACCAATTCACATGTGCATTAGTTATAAAAATAAGCTTACAATAAAAATATTTTATGTAGTACTGAAATGTTCAGAACTTGCTTATTTACAGAGATAAATATGACTACACATATTTTCCCCTCCTTTTAAAGGTTTACTTCACAAAAAGAAGTATAGATAATTTACAACCAGCCCCACAAACATCAGTATTACATGGAAAAGGTCATATAGATCATCTCCATTACATTTCTTTAGCATAGCCACGTAGGTAGTAACTATGCATTTGATGCACAAAGATTAGCTGATATCCTGATCATGTGCACTTTTCAACTTAACTGTTTTATTTTCCTAATTGTTCCAAAAGCTACAGGCTATTTGTAATACAAAACCAACTTCTGTAGCTTCAACAGTGCTCTCTATGGCATTTAGAGTTCCAGGGCTAATTGAGAATTTGTGATTGATTGAAAACATTACATGGCTACTATGATGCATTCTTCAATTCCAGACGTCTCCTAAATTCCTAAATTATTCTGAATCATCCACCTCCATAAAAATATCTCTAAAGAAATATTCTGAGATCTTAGTTGGTTCTTCATCTTTTTCCTGCTCCTTTGAAGAACTTTCATTCTCACGTAGCTCAGAGCAAACCTACAAAAGAAAACAGATTATGTCTGCAGGTCTGAAATCTTTTTATGGATATGCTGAACAAATTCATAGGTAAAGGTAAAGGTTTCCCTTGCTTGAAAGCCAGTTGAATCCAACTCTAGGGTTGCGGTGCTCATCTCCATTTCCAAGCCAAAGAGCCAGCGCTGTCCAAAGATGTCTCTGCGGTCATGTGGCCGGCATGACTAGACACCGAGGTGCACAGAACACGGTTACCTTCCCACTGAAGTGGTACCTATTTATCTACTTGCAATTTCTTGCTTTCTAACTGCTAGGTTGGCAGAAGCTGGGACCAGAGATGGGAGCTCACTCCGTCAAGCAGCACTCGGGTCTCGAACTGCCAAACTACTGACCTTCCGGTCTGCAGTTCAGTGTCTTAACCACTGAGCTACCACAGCCCCAAACAAATTCATACCCTGGTTTAACAGAGTGTGTTGTAGCAAAAGCAAACAGGGGTCTTGTGGCATCTTAAAAATCATCCCAATTTTATTCCAGCCTAAGCTTTCATAGATCACAGCCCACCTCTACAGATGCAGATCCACTCAAAGCATCTGAAGAAGTGCGTTGAGCCCACAAAAACTTAAGTTGTAATAAAATATGGTTAGTCTTTAAGATGCCACAGGACTTCAGCTTGTTTTTGCATCTTGATTGCTTCAGAAAACAGCAAGTGCACATAGGTACTCAACGGTACCTTATCATATATGAATATTGTTAATACACTGTATATTAATTAATAACTGTAGTAGAATCAAGAAGCCAAATGTCCAAGAAGACTACAGAGAACTAATCTCCACTTTTTTGATAAACAGATTAAATAAAAATGTATCACAGCATAATTTATCTCAAGATTTTATAGTCCTAATTTTGAAACCAACTCTTACCTAAGTATAAAACATTATTATGGCCCAAACACATCAGAAACACCGTTCCATAAACATCACAATAGATGTGCCCATTAAGTGATCTCACATACCTGAATAGTGGAAGAGCTTACATTCTCACATTTGGAGGATGCCGAGACAGTTGATGGAAAGGAACTGTTCCCTTGAATATCTTCCTTTTTGTTCCTTGAGGACAAAGTCAGACACTCAGGAGTGCTTTTGGAAACATCTGTGCAAGGCTTCTTCAAACTCTGTTTGTTCCCTTTAGTAGTTACTTCTTCAGTATTAGTCTTGCAGATTAAAGGTAAAAATCCCAAAGATCTTTGATATGGCCTATTCAAGACAATCAAAATTAATGCAAAATTTTCAAGGTGATTTATACTGTCACTATAGTACTAAAAATGTTTTATATTAAAGACCTCCTGAAATAGATTTAATCTGAGTTTCATTATTTTTAACACCACATACATTTCTCCCAGGACTGGATTAATATTCTGCTACAGAATATGGGACCAGCTAATTTAGGGCTCCTACAGTGGAATAATTCACTTTAAGAATATCAGATGAAGGAAACTATCCTATAACTTGGATTGGAACTGTTCTCTCTCTCTCTCCTGCAGAACATTTCAATGACAGAACAGGATAGGGCAGACTGGAATGAAGCAGAATGAATGAGTGAATGTGGCTATATTTGCATGCACTGTACATTTCTGCATGAACACTAGCAGATGAGAATGCATGACCTGAAAGACTAATTTATGGAAATCCCAGAATATGGAGGTTCAACCTGTGACCAAAATCAAATACTACAATTTCCCCCCTAAACATAAATGCTGTAAGAACTTAATACGCACTGCCAAGTCCAAAGGACAATATAATGTCCCACATCCCAAGTAAGTGAGACAGAAGAGCAAGATCCCTGCACTTCTAGGTGTGCTGGCAAAAAGTGTGGAAACAGAGTATTTAAAATAGCATTTAAAAAAACAAACAAACCACAAGCTGAATTAATGGCAGAAATGGTATAGGCTTGTCTTAGGGCACACTACTAGAGACATGAAGGACTAGCATATCTATGCACATACATAGGGAGGGTTCAGAAGTGCAGCTTTTTGATCCTTTCAAAGCTTCTTAGATATAACTCAAAAAGATGAGTGAGTTGGTTCAGACAGAACATAAAGCCAAGGTTTAATTAAACTAACCATAATTAACTGACAATTCAAACCCATGTGACCACCCCAACTATGGTTAGTGGGGTACCTCAGACTGGGATATGAAGCCAAGACATGAAGCTGGCTTATTAACCACAGTTAGTCAACTATGGTTCCGTGTTGCCTACAAATATGTATTCTGGCTTAATCCTGGTTGGTTTTCCCACCAACACCCCACCTCCACTTCATCTACAGAACTGTCTGGCTGCTCTTGCCTTCAACTTGCTCTTTGCCAGCATCAAGCCTCTCCCTATCATTGGCTCTAAATCTGCTTTGCACTAGACTCCTCTCCTATCTCTGCTTTCTTAAAGACACAGCACACTGCTTTCATGTCTCCCTAAGGGGAAAAGCCAAAGGAGCACTGGCTACCATAGCAGACTTCCACATGGCAATATGTTCCCCTGGGGTTCTATTGCTGCCACTGTAACTGCCAATACAGTAGAGTGGCAGTGAGGCTTCCACCTCGGTTTCCCCACATTTTCACTGGCCCAATCTCTCACGGACACCATTTCCTGCCCAGACTACTCTGGGGCTTTTCTGTGTTTTTTAAAAAATGCTAATTCACAAAATTGCTTTAGCATTATAATGCTGTAGCCATTTGTAAATAGCTGACTTTAAAAAAAAAAAACACGCTCCCTAGTGGTGGAGTGTGTGTGAAATGGTGTTGATGAGGGCAGCAACAAGAAAGATATGGACTTTTCCATCCACACAACAGGAACTCTGGCTTTGCAGCAATCTACCCAAAAAAGATCATGGTAAAGCAGGTTTAGGAAAATGGCAGGAAGGCAGGGAAAACCTGGAAGATACACTAGTCCACTGGTGTCAAACATATGGTCCGCAGGTCGGAACCAGCCCCTGCAGGACTCCTATCCAGCCTGTGAGCAACTGGCTCCCTCCTGCATTGCAGCTCGCTTTTACCCAGTTCTCTCAAACTTCTGGCTTCCAGGGGAGAGAAAGAAAGCTAAGCCTCCTTTCCCTAAATTTGCTGAGGGCTCCTCCCCCTCCTCCTCCTTTGCCGGGGGGGGGGGGGGGAGAGGGCATCCCATGGCACTTAGAGAGATCCCCTTTTCAACTCTAACAGATTGAAGGGGGAAAGAAACCTAACAGCACAGCTTGCATACTTTATTAGTGGCAGGGAGGTAGAGTCCAGTAGCACCTTAATGACCAACAAAATCTGTGGCAGGGCATGAGCTTTCATGAGTTACTGCTCACTTCTTTGGATACTACTAGAATGTGAGTCCATCTGTCATTATATCTTGGTGTGCATGATTTCAGATGCCAAATGACAACAGTGGGCATCGGTAATGAGACAGAAACCCTAGGTCTCTATTCAGAACAGGAGGATGCATTGTCTTGAGCCCCAATATCAGTTGCAGTTCAGCTGTCCCTCTAATCTGCCTTTGAAATTCCTTAGTAGAACTGCTACTCATGGGTCAGCAACTGAATGTACTTGAAGGTTAAAATGTTTCCCCACTGTTTTTTTTAACGTTGTGGTTTGTAATACTAGTAGAAAGAGTAAAAGTCCATTAGCACCTTAAAGACTAACAAAATTTTTGGTAGGGCATGAGCTTTCATGAGTCACTGCTCACTTCTTCAGGCTTATTTCCATTTATTCTTTGCATCCTCCTGGACTGAATCCTCCTGTACAAAACTGAAACCTAGGTTTCCTGTCTCATTACCAATGCTGATATCTCCACACCTACTACCCCTCTGCATATCACTCCTAATCCAATCAAGCCTGCTATTGCCATTTAGCATCTGAATAATCTTTATAAAGTTTATATCTCCGCTACGTCGTGTTACATTTTATGGCACACATGGCCTGGCCCAACAAAGTGACATTTATGTCAGATACAGCCCTCATAAAAATGACCACTAAAGTGCTATGCAGAAGCAGGTCAGCATCCAAGCCAGGCCAAAAACCTGGGCAGAACCTGTGCTTCTTCTACAAACTGATTTTTGCAAACACCCTATTCATATTTTCAATGGACCAGGGAGGGCAGCTGTACTTGCCTTCTCTGTGCAGTAAAGTCAGCAGAATTTATCTGTGTGTTTATTCAGTGGAAGCTGGAGAAGGGAATGCAGGCTCTTCCTGGGCTTTGTTAGGTTTTTTATTGTTTCTGGAAACACTCTAGGTTCACAGCTGGCAGGAAGTCAAAAGTTTGAAAAGACTGAAGGTTTGGGAAGAAAGGATATTTGTTGCAAGCAACAAGTATGGCATGGAGCAGAGATGGGACACTGTGTAAATTTGGTCATATTTGCGTGGGGGTGGAACACTAAGATAGTCAAGCAGGAGGCGAAGCAAGGAGGCCTTAACTTGGTGGCAGATTGCCATTCTGAGAGTGGCCGAAGCTTATCCAGGGAAGCTTACTTTACCTCACATGGCCACTGGCAACTAGTAAGAAAACTTGGTTGATACATCAGAAGGCAAGGTAGTCTGGGATAGCAACCAGGTCTCTGGCAAGGGAGGCTGAGGAAAGAGCATCAGCGTTGAAGCCAGAATCTGCCAAGACAAGCTAGGATTGTTTGCAGGCCCACTTCTGCTTTTACTAACCACAGCTAAATAAGTCACAGTTTTGCATTATGACTGAACTGAGCCAATGACTCTGCGAACAAAACTGCACTTATAAACTGCCTAGTTAAGTATTTTAGAAGAAGTGCAGGTAAGGAAAGCAACATCTTTTACTGAGGGGATACAACAAGCTGCCACTAACTATGCTAGATTCTAATCCATTGTAGACAGTAGATTAAAATTATGCATGCCACAAGTCATCAATACACTGAAAAAGAGAAGACAAAGCCCAACATGTGGAACACACAAAACTCCAGATGTCAGTACATTCTGTGTGACATACATTGACCTCTCTTTCAAATGCTTCCATCACTGAAACTTTGGATTTGGTCATCAAGAGAGAGTAATTCATATACAAAGTTGTAATGTGATTGTTTCCAGAAATATACAACAATGAATCTTATGTGCTTAATTTAGGAACAGCTGTCTTTATTACTGCAATGGTAACTGTGAGGCAGGGCCTACTATGCTGAAAAGAGCTGCAAAATGGATACCTGGATGGTGGTGTTTTTGGAAGGACCACTGTGCTTCCAGTTTGTCCTGATCGTACAGGTTTGTAAATGTCAGCAACGCTTCTTTGTCCTTCACTAGTTTCTGTTTTTCCTGAATCGAGTGTTCTTGACGCCTGCTCATCTGTATCATATGGTACACCAAGCAGCAGAGAAGACTGAGGTTTCTCTTTTTCTTCCATCATGTGTGACTCTGTAGATACAGGTACTGATCTAGAGGTAGCTGAGTTTTGCTTCTTCAAAATGTTCAATTTTTCTGAGCTTTTTCCTATTAAAACATGAAAATATGATCAGCCAGTAGAAATGGAGAATCTGTCATCTGTGATTTGGTCTATCTGCAACAAGGCAAGCAGTTTCACTCATCTCCCCATAAGAGCATCTTCTGAATCTATTTATTTATTTAGGAAGACAGTAGGGATACAGAAAAGAAAAGGAAAAGAAAAAAAGGGTTATATAACATAACTGTGTTAACATAATATAACATATGTTACATATACATATGTTATATATATTAACATAATATAACATAACTGAGGACAATCATGTAATACAAAATGTATAAGAAAATATTTTCCCTTACATCCCCTTCATTAAAATTTTCAAGGTATTATCTATAATATACAATAGATCTTACTTTTATTGGGATATGATTGTATTCAACATTTTAAGTTTACGTTTCAAACTTCATTATCTATTTTGACTACATCATTAGTTTAATCTTTACTATGTATCCAATAGTACATATTTTCACCACTTCTACATTCATTATAACTTTTAAATATACATCAAGGTGTGAAGGAAGGTCTATTATATATCTTATATCAAGAACCCATTTGTATTCAAAATGTTACATTTAAAACATATTTTAATTCTACTTCCATTTCATTACCATACATTTGTATATAATATGTTAGACTGCTTCTCATTTTAAGTTTTGTCTCCTGCTAGCATAGTACACATAATACACATTCCATCTCTCCTCACCCATAAGAACATCTTATAGCAGTAAAATAAAATTGGAGCCCAGCAGCCCCTTAAAGACCAACAAAATTTTCCAGGGTACAAGCTCTCATGAGTCAAAGTTCACTTCACCAGACACCACAGTAACAAAAAGCCATGAAGCCAGTTTGTGGAGCCCAAGTGATGCTTCTTAACAGTATTTATTTATTTATTTATTTATTTAATGAGATTTATATCCCGCCCTCCCCGCCATACGGCAGGCTTGTGGTAGTTTGCCATAGCACATGTCAATCTAGTTTTTAAACTCATAGGGTTGCAAAAGAAGTTTGAAATATGACATGTAGGAATTTGCTTTTCAAAGAAAAAAGTCCAGAAATCTACTGGATTAGCACAAACCTCCTGTGAGAGACCCAGGAGTTCCCCAGATTGATCCTGGCCCATATTGACAAAGGCCTATAAAAAAAAATAACCTCACATGTGTTTAAGTATAAAACAAATGTAACAGTCACCTACCAGCAGTTTTCTTTGCTATGGAGATGGATTTAAGTGAGATCTCCTATATACAAAAATATGAAAAATAAGTACATCATTTTGTTTAAACAAGAATGTGTCAAAAGCCCACTTAAATAACTTCTTCTTAATATGATCAGCATTCAAATAATAGGATGCAGTTTAAACTTTCTAATAAGCTTTCTGACTTGTGGTGGATAGCTTCATCTTATAATGGAATTTCATCAGAAATCATAAGTCTCCATTCCTTGATATGGCTGTTTTTATTTTTGTATAGCTTGTGCCCAGATAAGACTTAGACAACAAACAATAAACATGCTGAAATAGCCAGCAACTTTTGCCACTTTATCAAATCCAGCACATTTCCAAAACCCCAAAATATATATCTAAACAAAAAGCAAAAAATATGTATAAACAAAAGCAAAAAATAAAAATGAGGCTCTTCAAAGTTCCAAAAGTGTGGTGCAAAGTGCCAAATAATTTTAATATTCTGTCTTTGAAATAAATTCCCTACTATGCAAATCTTAAATTGTCAGGGGCTGTAGCACCATATAACCACTATTAGGACACTGTTAACATATGGAACATGTCATTTTCAACAGCAGATATGATGCAGGCCTACTCAATAGTTCACCAGCTTACAGGGCAGTTTGAAATAGGCCTGTTATCAGTTGCTGTCATTAATGAAGAGCACTTTTACACATCAGAGTCACTTTCCTGCCCTTCTGTCAGCTGCAACCCAGCTTAACTTCACTCAGGCTAGCTCCAATATCTCTACATGTTGTGATTTCCTGACTTCATTGCTGACCTTATTTGAGCATTTCAAGCTTTCCCCTGAGGAAAGTTTTTTCTTCTTAGGAGGACCGCCTCTTCCCTCAAGATCCAGAGCATGTCTCTTCCAATCTTTCAAAGAAGTTGAACCACCATCAGCTGGTTTCTCTGCTGAAGTAGTCTGAAGTTCGCCTATTTCAGTTATATTGGCCACAGACACTGTATTTTCTTCAGCTGCAGCTTTTATGGATCCATTGCTATATAATATTACCATGTTAAATTGTGAAATTACTGATATTTAGAAGAGAAGAAGAAGAGAAGAGATTGGATTTACACCCCACCCTTCACTACCCAAGGGAGTCTCAAAGCGGCTTACAAACTCCTTTTCCTTCCCCTCTCCACAATAGACACCCTGTGAGGTAGGTGGGGCTGAGAGAGCTTTAGAGTTTAAGGCAGGGTAAAACTCTAGTTAACAAAAACATTTTAAAGAGATTTAAGGCTGAAATACTTGTCACTACCTTTCAGAAAAAGTTCCACTGAGATCAATGGACTCCATTCAAAGTGACCAATAAAGGCATGGATCTAAAACCATTAATACTGAAAATTTCCCCAGGACTTCAGCTTACACAATGCTATTTTGTATTTCAAAGAAAGGCTTACAAAGTACTGCAACGGTCCATGGCTAGCCATACAGTCTTCTTTACCATAATCAGTTCATATGTTTGTACAGCCAGAAGTAGTGGGGGAAAAAGACCTTTCTTCAGATAGCCATATAGAGTGCCCCCCTCAAAAACCCCTCTACCACATTATCCCTTAGAATGGTTTTTCAAATGTACACAGACAGGCTTGACTTTGAATGGATGGAAATGTAACAGCGATGTCACATTTACAGAAAACCTGATGTTTTATGGTTTTACTATTGATAATTTAATGTTTTTATGGCTTTATTATTTTGTTTTTAATCTTGTGAGCCACCTTGAGCAAGACTCTGGAAAAGCAGCATACAAATTTTCTAAATAAATAAGTTGTATTCATAGCAAAATTATAGAGAAGACTTAGAAGTAGACTGTCTTCCCTCTTTACTTGTTACTCTGGCCTCCAGAACTGAACTGGAATGAGATCAGCGCCAGCCTCAAGCCTCCAAACAAAGTCACCCTATTATCTCCAAAAATAAAGAAACCTGATTTAAAATGGTAAATATCAGTTCATGATGTTTAATATTTACCTATCCTCTGTCAATTCCACCGATTCTGTACTATCTGATGTGAAAAATACTGGTGCTGGAAGCGGCTCCTCAGAAGCTTGCTGTAGAGAAGCAGATGCACCACTGCAATCTTGTGAATCAGCTGTGATTTCCACCAATGTTAAAATGACTGTCTGCTCCTCTTCTACTGCTAGGCATTCTTTGACACCTGCCCTCACTATGAAAGATACATAAGGGGTTAATAATGTGAAAGCTTAAAGCAATCTATAAAATGCAACTAGCAATGATCGGAACTTTGGGGACACCTCTGCCGGCTGCACAGCATCAAAGTTAAGCTTGTCTCCCTTCCAATTTGGTGGAGCCATGGACCAAGACACAAAGGGCCAGCTATGAGTCAGCTGCTCAGAGGACCTAGGACCATTATGGACATTTGTGCTGAATTTTGGTTTGTTATTTATTTGTTTGTTTACATTATATTTTCTGGGTTTTTTGTAAGCTGCTTTGGTTCCCAGGAGGAAAAAAGGAGGCATATAAATGCTGGAATAAGTCTGTTCCAGAGTACAGTTCACAAAGGTATCTTATTTTCACAGCAGAAAGGACTGCAAAGACATTTGTTTAAAAGAAAACAAAGGTCTTTACTTAAAGAGATTGTTAAAGCTTTTATACCACTGCTTTATTAGCCATATGACAGAAGCATTCTAATATTGACTTATTTGAAAAAGTGACAGTTCCATATTGACAATGAAAGTCATCATCTCATATTTAGTTCACCAAGAAGTCCATGTATATTGCTGCACTTGTCCAGTGTGCAAAGGCTGAAACACAGAGACTGATATTCTAAAGGCATCTGTGAATTTGGAACACCACCCCCGGCATTTTAACTCAAAGGACACTGCAGTGTTGACGTCTGATAGGCTCTAAGGTAGAACAGGCACTTTTTGTGGGTGACCAAGATACCACTCCCTCACTGCACATAGTTGTTATTCATCAGAACTGGATGTAAAACTGCTTCAAGAAGCCAGGACTCTTCAGTCATCACAAGTACAATTAATACGTCTGCAACATTTACTACTAGCTCAATATCTATCTCAGACATTTTAATGATACCCCATACATTATTATTTAATGCTGATCCATATTTACATTTGTTCCTCTTATTTTTCATAAAGCTTGCACATAAGGAATGAAACTTTTTAATGTAAAGCCAGTTCTAAAAGTAGCAATTTTTAATAATAAAACAAAAAATGTACCTGTAGTCATCTCTGTGATTCCTGAACTACCAAAACACTTGCTTTCTTCATTCTAGAGATAAAAATGTCACAATGAAAATACCACACTTGCCAAAGAACTGCTGCACTCAGGGAATACAAATGAGATGATATAACAGTGAAAAATGTGTGATAATTACTTTTAACAAACTGTGTATTTAGCTAGGCAATGAGCTCTCAGAGTCTATATAAAACACTGCTTCTCCCAATCCCTCTGGTCCCCAGATAAACATTAAAGCAAAAAAGGATATGAGCCAGTAAAAATGATTACCCAAGAGAAAGCATCTGTAAATGGTAACATTTATGTAAAGTTGGCCAAGAAAAAAATCTTGGGTTTTGTCTAGAATGCTCCTTATTTAGCCTATAACATTTTGAGAACAAATTTTAGCCTCAAGCTCAATCTTTACTGCAGATGACTCACATAAAAGATTACTCAGTAGTTCAAAGAACATCATTTCTTCAACTTCCAATTATTGCAGTGTTTATCAAAAAATCACAGAGCCTAGGGCTGCTTTACACATGACATTTCTCTTACAAGGCTTTTTGTTCATTAGTGACTTGCAAAAAAAGTTACTCTAACTGCCTGCAAGAAGAACAGTTTGACATGCATTTTCAATGAAGATGATAACTAAAAAGGAAAGTTTTATCTGATATCCAGATTCATAGTAATGTTAAAATGTGTTCCTAGAGTGTGTTAAACAACAAAAATTGTCCAGAAGCCACCTCCCTTTTTCCGAGAGGGGGCGGGGAGTGAAACTGTGTGTGTGGGGGGGTCTTTCTTGGAGAACATGAATGAAAATACTCAAGACCTAAAATATCTAGAATACACAGAGTATAATATATTTAATTCCAGAAGAATTAGCATCAGGACCTCACCTTTCTTTCTGCAATAATTTCAGGAAAGAGAAGGCTGGAGGTCCTTTCCCCTTAAATGGGGTCAGGCTGGAACTAGGGGAAGCTGCCCTTCCTCCCAGATGGCCCAGCCTGATCCGTTCTCCTGCCAGCCAGCACAGACTGTCGAAGGTGGGTGCCCACCTAGGGGAAGGCCAGCCACAGACACCCGAGTCCTCACCCAGCCCCCTTCATGCAACAAAGAGCTCCCACTAATTGTGGGGAGCCCAGCTTCTATAAAGTAAGTACTGTGGCTATAGAAACAACAATACTTCTTACCTGTGCTACTTCTGTAGACAAATGGTATTCAACAGGATCAGAACTTTTTTCAGGGAGTTCAACGTTTATTTCTGTGTTGGAGTCATTTGGCCGTTCAGAAGGGCAAATTTCTGTCCTTGGAGATGGTTGCGGATCACTGAATACTGATGTGACTTGCAAAGTTTCTATTGTCAAGTTCTCTCTTTAGAAAAATAATTTTATAAACTACATGCCTAATTTTATAAACTACATAGTTTGAAATGGAACATTCAAAGATTATGATTATTCTATATAAACAGTTAAAAAACTAGCTTAAAGTTAGTGGAAAATACAATGCCTCTTTAAAAAAAAAAATATATCCTCTCCAAGTATTTTTCAGAAAGATATTTCAGTACTTTCACACATAAAAAGTTACTGAGAGAAAGCAGCAGATTAACAAATAAAGTTCAAGGAGGGAATAAGACACTGAACTCAGTAAAACTTACACCTAAATACACATGCTGTAAGCATATAGTCAAAGCAGGTACATACACAACTATTTGCCATTTATTCTGATGAAATGTACCATGCACAGGCTTCTGTTTTATAAAACACAAGCAACTCATCTCAAAGCATCTAACAGGAATACAAATGTATTAGTATGTATTAACCCATAATACAGAAGTTCTGTGTGTACCGTTCAGTGCTGTTTTTCTGTGTGGCACGGCTGGATCTCCCAAGCTGAAAATCATGCTTGTCTGCAGAGCCTCTCTTACTGAATGCATGTATTCCAAGATTCTCATCCAGTTCAACTTTCTGATTTTCTGCAGTAGATTGTGGCATGTTCTTCTCTGTCATTTTAGAAGCATCAGTAAACAACATCATTTGTACTATCAGCAATGATCAATGATCAACTATATATGCAAAACAACTGCACTGCTCAGTTATTGGAAACAGGTTTTTAATATATTCCACATTATAACTAAATCTTATTCCTCTAATTGACAGTAATACACAGTGTTGTCATTTCTCATCACACACCATCGACATGCAGAAGCATTAGTACTCTAGCTAGAAAACACCTTTATCATCGCAGTAATTGATTGTCCCCACTTCCATTGAATGCTTCAGCTGCACTAATCAAGTGATTCTAAGAAAGCTAATATCTCAATGACGTTTTCAAGGGACTGCACAGAGTTATTCAATATATGATTAAGAATACATCAGAAATGCTGTGTGCTTAAAAAGGTTTAAAAGACACACAAAAATCCAAACACTATACTAAGAATCATGCAAATCACAACAGTTTACTATTACAGCGCTTGAATTCTGAAAGATTACATATTCTAACCCAAACTGGAACAAGAAAGCATTGGCTGGAACAGGATGGGGAAAATAGGGACCTGAGTTGGGTGAGGATACATCTTTCCCGATCACATTTTTTAAAAGACGCTCTTTTATTTCCAAGGATTCAACAGAAATAGGCTACACACGTACCATGTGGTATGGTAAGGGACAAAGAGAAACACTCCAGAACGCCACTTGCAAATTTAGCTGGACACTTTCTGTGGGTCACAACCAATGATGGATAAAAGGACTGTCTCAAATTACTCATATATTTTTAAACTAGAAAACCAAAATTAAGCTCTCTACTTCTTGCTTCTCAAATTGTTTTAACAATAAGACTTACCATTCTGGGTTTGATTAGATCGCTCCACGCCAACACCCAAACTTTTTGAAGAAGCACTCCTGTTTACCCCTCGACCTCTGCCAAGATTTGGTTTAGGCTTAGAAAACCTGCATCTTGCTGGTTTGCATATTTTATTTCCTTGTGATGAAGAACCATCACTGCAAACAGACAGAAAACATAATGAAATAACACCCATCAGACAAATAAAAAATAGTAAAAATAATCTTCAGTTTCAATACATGTAGGCAACCTTATGTTGCAACCAAAGATGGTACAGAAATTCCTGATAGGCCACCTTAACCATCTGCTTCAAAACAGCATCTGGTAGGTTCGTCTTTACCAGACACAGCTAAAACGTATGGGTACCTACATCAGACATAAGCTATGACGAGAAGTGTTTCGTCCCTTGTTTACTCTGAACTAAGTGTATCTTAAAGGGCAATACCGTTTCTGACTATTTGTATTTGCTGGGTCTCTCACCTCAATGCCTGAGCAAGCCCTATGAATCTTTTCAGGATGCAAAGCACAGCTATCTCATTGTATACTCACCTACATTTAGACGGAAGGGATGGGAACAGCATAATAAGGATGGAAAAGGACTGGAGGATAGTTGTACAATGATGGTGCACTGTGGCACATGTAGTTTATAAAATGGCAGTGGGATTTCTTACTAATGTCAGCAATGCCACTTATTTGTCAGAGAGTAATACAAACCTGCAGACACTACTGGCTTCCTGAGAATGTCCCTCCAAACCAAATGCATTGTGATCCACAAGAGCAGCTTTGTTTATACTGTGAGATGAAACTGCTTCCTCATTTGAAGGACTGGAAACATTAGTGGCTGCAGTTAAGTAGCTTTCCAAACCCAACTGCCCAGTATTGTGAATGTGATCCTCTGGAGAAGTTCTGCTTGCATGGTTGAAAGAAATCCGTTCATGTTTTGAAGGAGCAGAAAGCAACATATTATTATCCAATATACTTTGTTCTTCATTATGCTCATTCAGGAAGCTATCAGCAACAGTCTGTTCATCTTGATTAGGAAATTTCTGTAAGTTTTCTTTTTTTTTTTTTACAAAAAAAAGGTTAGAGTAATTATAATGTTTGCATGGCTTTTCAAACAGAGGCATTCAAAAACTGTAAAATTTCAACTGAACTATTGTTTATTTCTTCCCTCCCTCAACAAGTCACATGCTTCTGCTTCTTTTAACAGCAAAGTTGATGATCAACTGCCTATCAACAAAGTACCTATTAGAAGAGCAGCAAGATGAGCCCGCCCTCAGCCAAGATAGGAATGTTTGGTACACAGTATTCAGCAGCTACCAAAATATGCAAAAAAGCCCCCAAAACCAGGTAAATTTTTTTTAAAAGAAACAAGCTGCCAAAAGGCCTTATGAGGAGGCTGCTGAGCATTAAAAAATAGGGGAAAGAAGAAACTGGCCTAACCCCCAATCACTCGCTGGTTTCACAGAAAGCATGAGGTGTGGATCCCTCCACAACAGTGGGGGGGGACGATGACTAAAAATAGTCTTCTGCCAACACGAACACAATCAGTTTTGAGACTAGATACACATCTTCCTCCCCACTTAATCCTAAAACATTTTTACTGTGCTACCAACAACCCTAGACACTCTCTCTCTTACTCTACTTCCCTTTCCTCTATTTGCATTTGCTTCTGATGGACTCAGAGTTTGCATAGTTTTGCTGTCATGACAACAGATAAGAAAGGAAAAAAGGGGACATGGGGAAGAGATGCCAGAGTTGCAGAAAATAACTAAAAACAGATATAGTCACTTATCATGATGGCCTGTAATGGTTTAAAAGGAACAACAATAGAGTTAAGAAGGCCAATGATACACATCATACCTTGGGTACTGATGTTCAATTGGAACACTGGATCTCTCATAGCAAGGAGAGTCATGGCTGCTTCAGTGCTACCATCATTCACCCCTGAAAACATATGTATGTTTACCAAAAAAAAGAAGAAGCAAAGCAAAAATAAAGTCAAACACCATTCATTGCCCTAATTTCTAATACACAAAACAAGATCACTTTTGCTAACTCTAAAAAAACAAATTCACAGATCATCTTGAATATCAATTGTTAATGTTTGCATAATTAAGCATCTTTCATTCACTTTGTTATATACTTTAGTAAATGACACTTCCTCTTCTTAAAAACAATATTTACTTAAAACCAAAATTAACAAGGCAAGCCACATTGATAGAGTCAGATATTCATTTTCAACTTAGTGGACATTTACCTTTTTTCTCTTCTGACTTCTCTTGTATAATCATCTTGTAGGAGACAAAAAGAGAAGAATATTAATGAATTTTATCTCCAGACAAATTAAAATAGGTTGTAGCCAGTGTTCCCTCTTAGCTGAGTTGGTGTGAGCCAGCTCACAGTTCTTTAGCCTCCGGCTCACACATTTTTTGTCTTAGCTCAGGAAGGATGGCTCCAGAGCAAACTAATTTATGCAGCAGCCAAATCACTCACTCACAACATTAATACCAGTAGCTCACAAAGTAGAATTTTTGCTCACAAGACCCAACAGCTTAGAGGGAGCGTTGGTTGTAGCTTAGCGCTGCTGACAATTAAAAGACGTCTCCATAAATAATTAAGATCTTGATTCTACTTCAAAATAGGGTCTTAACACTAAAACAAATAGGGAAAGTCACAAAGCAAAAATTAAGAAATGTATTTTGGGGCATTTACATAAGGACAAAAATTGATTTAATTATTTCATCCCCATATTTTATTAAATTTGTCTCACTACTGTTAACAAGCCACTGACTGTTCAAGCAATCTGTAAGATTTCCCATCTTGTTGGAGAAAAATTAAAATTTAGCCACACATGCTTTCTACTTCAGATACATTGAAGCATTATGCTACCCTTTTAAAAAAAGAAATTATGATGCAAAACCATCTAGAAACCAAATCAGAAGTACAGCAGACTTGTTGACAAACACAGAAAACAAACTAAATTTCATATAGTACAAAGTCTGGGTCCAGTGGTACTTTTAAGACCAACAAAGTTTTCTTCTGGATATAAACTTCTATGTGCATGCATACCTTTTCAGATACCTTCATACAAGTAGGGAGAACTTCATATAAGTAGGGATAAAAATGGAATAGTTTTACTACATAATTCTTTTACTCTAGTTACATTAGACCAGCACTTTTGTGACAACATAAGTAGTCTCTAGTGCAAGATCTGAAGTGAATATTTTTGGAATGTTTTGGTAGTGAAACTGAAATGTCAGCTTTTTAAAAACACTGCCAGACAGCTGACAGTGCTGCCTGCCATTCTAAAAAATGATTTATCTCCTCATATATTTGAATTAGTTCCTCATACACTCATTTTAAGGAGACGGCTCTTGACTGAGAGGTGATGATAATGCCACTTTAGATTCAGTCTTCCAGTAAGACCCTGATAAACTCAGAGAACAATGATGCTGTGGATGCCTATTCCATGATATACAGCATGGGCAATAGGCATGCACAATCACACTCCCTTACCATGCGTAGGTTTTCCATAAAGCAATGTCTGTATCTACCTGGAACATAACATGAATGCCTCTAACTCCAGTTTCACTCCCTGGCTATCACAAAGCATAATACCACTTTCTTTCCACTTTGTCAAAACACTGTTTATATGATTGGTGGAAGTTGAAATTACACTGAAGCAACTTTGTAATTAAGAAGCCACTTGGTTTCCTCTGGTGAATCCTCTGGTTGCTTTGTGAAGAAGCCCCTATTCTAAAAACCAAGTCCATGCACCTCACTAGGGATGGGCACGAACACAAAAAAAGTGGTTCAGTTTGGCTCCTGAACCAAATCCCAAACCAAACTGGCCCCAAAGCGCCCCACCTGAACTGAGCCGGACCTGCAAGTTCGGTTCCCTGGTTCTCCTGGCTGTGGTGAGATTTCCCTTCCACCTTTCTCCTGGCAGCAGCGAGAAAGGGGGGAGGAATGCCCAGGAAGGGGGGAGCAAAATCAAGAGGTTTAATGGCTTGGAGCCATTTAAACCTAACAGTTGACCAAATCCATCAGCCAGCTCTTAGGTTTAAATAGCTGGCAGCCATTTAACCTGTTCGTATCGCTTCACTCCACTTCGAAGGAGGGAACTGAGGAGTTTAATGGCTCATAGCCATTTAAACCTAACAGCTGTCTGGGTCCGCCAGCCAGTAGTTAGGTTCTGCTTCCTGGCACTTTGAAGGGGGGAGTGAAACCGAGGGGATAAATGGCTGCCAGCCATTTAAACCTAACAGTTGACCAGGTCTTCTGGCTAACCATTAGGTTAATTGAGGACAGCCATTTAACCCATCAGTATAACTTCCCCCCCCCTTCAAAGGGGTGGGCAAAACCAAGGAGTTTAATGGCTCATAGCCATTTAAACCCAACAGCTGACCAGGTTCACAGGCCATCAGTATCGCTTCCCCGCGCTTTGAAGGGGGAGTGACACTGAAGGGTTTAACAGCTCACAGCCATTTAAACCTAACAATTGACTAGATCTTTTCAGTCAGCTGTTGGGTTTAAATGGCTGGCAGCCATTTAACTCATTGGTTTCACTTCCCCCGCTTCGAAGGGGAGCAGTAAAAAAGAGGGGTTTGATGGCTCACAGCCATTTAAACCCAACAGCTGACCAAGCCCACCTGCCAGCTGTTAGGTTTAAGTGGCTGGCAGCCATTTAACCTGTCAGTTTCACTTCCCCGCTTCAAAGGGGAAGAGCGAAACCAAGAGGTTTAATGGCTCACAGCCATTTAAACCTAACAACTCACCAGCTCCTTTTGAAGGGTGAGGAAGCAAAACCAAAGGGTTAAATAGCTGCCAGCCAGCCATTTAAAACTAACAGCTGACTGGCGGACCTTGCTCTGCTTAGCTGTCATGTTTAAATGGCTGGACCTGAAGAACCGAACTAAACCAGCCACAAGTCTGGGAAATGTTCAGGGAAGGCACCTTGCCCAAACTTCACCGAGAGCCCATCCCTACTCCTCACCCTCCTAATAATGCACAACTCCTATGCCCCAAGCACATTCATATTTAATAGAGAAAATAAATGTTAAATAAGTAAATAAACAGCAGAGGAAAGGGAGAAATACTTACTAATTGTGAGGAGTGCAATTCTGTATCTCTCTGTATAACAGATTTAGCACCTTTATTCTTTTCATGGGAAAGACATTCAGCAATAACACCACAGCCCTCTCCTGGGATATTCTCATATATCTCGAGCTGGGAAGGGGGGGGAGACATAAAAACCATTTCAATTTAGCAGTGCTAAAACCACCACACACTCTACCAAACTTCTCCTCCATGCAAAAAGTGATCTAACAGATTCTCATATGTACTGTAATTACTTTAGGTGCATTTAAGATACTTTTTATTTCTAAGGTAATGTTTCATACTATTTTCAGAAAGGCCAATTACTGTGCAATTCTTAATATTCCACTTGATCCTAAACTTGTTTACTTCTTTCTAGTAAGCATGCTAAGGATGGCATTTCCGATATGAAATGGAAGCAATTGGGATTGTTTATGTTTCGGAATTGAAGTTTAAATGGCCGGTGCTTAACTGTGCATGCATGTGTGGTTACATCAGATGAACTATCGGAAAAGGATCCTTATAAGCAAGTCAGGGACCCTTATGAGCTGACAACAGTGTGGCACACAGAGAAAAAGGGGGGGGGGATCAGCTCATTTTATATCTAGACCAGCTTTCTCATGATGTAGCAACTTGTCAACTTATAGAAAGCAAAGTTCCTCTCTGTTCTTTCACATTTGAAATCTGCTGGAAAATGCTTGAAAGATTCTGAACAGTTGTTTGTAACTATGGCCACAATTTCACACCCAAAGGGCATATGCCTTACTAACCCTACAAACCTCTCTTGACAGGTATACCTCTTCCATCGTTTCTTCAATCTGAACAGAAACTGGATTTGGAGACCGAAGCCCTTTAGGAACAAACACTGGAGCTTTGTTTACTTCCTCAGGCAAAAAACATTCAGCTTCATAATATGGCTCAAAGTCGTCGTCATCATCATCTTCTTCTTCTTCTTCTTGAGAAGAGGCCCTAAGCGTCACCAGATTAACCTTCGAACTTCCATATTCCTTTCTGGGTTTCTTGCCAAGGGCTGGTTTTAAGCGTCTACCTTTGCTGACATTTGGTTTAACCTTTTGGAGGTGTCTTCCCTTTTCACTATGATCAGTCTCACATTCAGAAGTGGAATATGTTGGCCTCAAGTCACAGATGGGTTTCCTCTGCTTCAGTGTCCTTTCTGGCTGTTTTCTGGGTATAAACCAAGATTGTTTTGGTAAAGAAGAATTATAAAAGAGGGGGGAAAGTCAAGGAACACTATATCAGAATATATGGCTAGATCTCCCATTTTAGGAAGGATGAAACTCTAAAACCTATCTTTTTATTAGGGTCTTGAATTTAAGATACCTTTTCAGTGTTTCAGAGGCTCTCTTCTGGACAGAAAGGGAATTAGAGATTTTTTCTTTCATTTGACTTTCACCACCCGGGGACTGCTCTGAAGATTCGCATATTTCTGAGGGTTTGCTTCTTTTGGAATCCTCCATTTTAATGTCATCTGCACAATTCTCCTGTCTCCAAGATTCAGAAAATGATGTAGTCTCCATCTGTTTTCCAGAATCACGCTGATAAAAACAAAACAAAAATTAACTGTTTTTGTTAAGAACACAATTTGAGACCCACATACGCTTCCTCCCCACCCATATTTATAGAAACACACACTCAGAACCATATGTAGAACAGAATGTCATTTTGTGTATGTAACTACCACAGAAATTGATGCTAGTTGATGCACATTTGCAGTACATGCCTATCTATAATAATCAAGTAGGACAGACATTCAGAAAATCAAAAGCAGACAACATCCAGATGAGAGAGAAAAGTAAACAGCTCCTAACTAGGAAGAAGTTCATAACTAGGAAGAACGTGAAAGAAGAACTGGAGAGAGAATAATGCAAAGGGTTAGGTGCCACTAAAACAAGCAGACCTTCTGCTCAAAGAAGGCTTTAGTTAACACCTTATGCAGATTGCTTTGACAATGTTTGCCATCAGACTGTCTGCAGCAGTTTATGAGCAGAGTCTAGTTCAAAACCAAGCGTGTTTGTGCAAAGTGGCACACTCACTAATCAACAGATGAATTAAGTTGAATAATCAATACTTACCATTAATGAGGATATTTTTCCTGATTTGTCTTCAGTATCTTTTCCAGCTTTGTCTTCTGTACTTCTCTCTCCTTCTGAAGAAACTTCTTTCTTTTTAGCTGCTCTGGATAGGTTTGGCTTTGGCCTCTGAAGATGACCCCTCATAAGCAAGGTAGGCTTTATACTTTTTGATGGACTTAGTTCTTGAGGGGCAGCAGCAGCACTAAGTCAAAAATAAAGCAAAAACAAACTGAAACACACTTTTACGAAAATATCTTTAGCTACTTGTATTAGATTAAACATAGGCTTCAAAAGAACAAATTATTTTGAATGAATTAAGGCTTAAACACAATCCAGGTAGTTTGAGAAAAACCAAACAAGTATGACACAAGAAGTTAGTCTCTCTTTTTTACAGGCACCATTACTGCCAGTTGTATGGGGGATTCCAAGATCATTTTGGCTATCCTTGATACACAGACAACAGAGATTCAAATGGGTAGCTGTGCTGGTCTGAAGCAGCAAAACAAAGTTTGAGTCCAGATTCATTGAAACAGAAGTCACAACATACATTACACAACATTACATATAGGCAGAGGGGTGAGGAGGATGTTGCCAGAAAGGGCCATCAGAAACTCAGTCAGGCAAATCATTTGCTGAAAATTACTTTACCTTGCAAGAGCATCTAGTAGTTTTTTCCCAGCATCTTTAGACACAGATGTTTCTCCTTGGTCTTTTAAAAATTCATAGCTCTGTGACTTGTCAGGAGAAGAAACTTTTTTCTGATCAATACATTTTTCTGGCAAGATGGCTTCCCTGGATTCTGACTGGACTTTTTCCTCCAAACCACTCAAGGAAATACCGACATCAGCTTCACCCTAGAAGTTCAGAACCAAGAGAAGTCTGTTTGCTTGACAGAATATGGAGCTAAAGACAAATATACACAAAAAAAACCCTGCAGAGTTAGGTTAGACACTTGACAAAATGGCTTTAGGTCCATGAAAACTTTAAAACAAATTACAAAAATAACAAATTTGTTTTGTCCTAATGTTTTCATGGGCCAAAAACCACTTTGTCATGTGACTGAAATGGTAACCTAATTTTGCATAGAATTTTTAAAAATATGACTTGCAATGATTTCAATACACAAGAGACTGTGTACAAAAGACTATGCAGAAAAATCTCTAGACTTAGGTTGGGTCCATGAGTGAAAGGCAAAATCTTCTCCAGTTTCTCTCTCTAGCTACAAAGTCAATGGAAGCCAAATTGAATAGTGTTACATAGTAGCTGGAAAATAATTTTTTTTTTTAAATGCCATCAAGTCACAACTGACTTATGGCAACAACCCCGTGGGGTTTTCAAGGCAAAGAGACATTCAGAGGTGGTTTGCCATTGCCTGCCTGCTGCCTCCACGTCATGCCCCTGGTATTCCCTGGTGTTCTCCCTTCCAAATACTGACCAGAACCGACCCTGTTTTACTTCTGAGATTGGCCTAGCCTGGGCTATCCAGGTCAGGACAATCTTCATAAATAAAGCCCCATTAACATTCCTGCAGTTGAAGCATTCTTCTCTTTGACAGCTCAATAAATGATAGTTTGACTGTTTTTTAAGACCATCTACAATATTCATTCCACTGACTCTTTACCTAACACCACGCCTTAAGTTAGTATCCTTATATTAATAAAGTGAGAAGTTATTTCATTAATTACTGGCTTTTATAGTCAAAAAAGGAGAAAAGCATTTCTCTCTATTTTTGTCTATGCAGTCTTGGACAAAATCTGTTTTGCACCCAACTATTCCAGTTATTTTTGCAACCCAGCCAATGCTTCCTTTCAGAATGATACAAGTGCAGCCTCTGGCATTTCCACAATGCCCTGAAGTATCTTTCCTGTGTATGTAAGCACTAATACGTAAAGCAAGACAAAATGGGTAAGCAGCTAACCTTTGAAAGTGGGTGATGAGCACCTGTCATGAGAGTCTCAGTCTCTGTTTTTTCTTTTTCTTCTTCAACTGGAGCACTAACGTTTTCAGACACAGGGTCTTTCTTCTTGCCATTCAACCTCCCCAAATTGGGTCTGACTCTCTGGAACCGCCCCCTCATTAACTGAGCAGGCTTGATAGTACACGGTTTATCCTCTTGGGGAAGGGTTTTTTCCCTAGAGTTGAAAAGGAATTATTCTTATGACAAAAAAGTGACTGAAATTATTCAGCAAGTGTTCAAATAGCCACTGTCATACATCTATAAAGGGCCATTGGATTTTATAATGTAAATTTAGGCAAAAGGCGCATTAATTTTTATTAGTTTGAAATTTTCATTCAAAGCACTTGAAAAACTCTGTTCTTAATAATGCACACCATTGTATAATACAAAGCAGTGGTATGAGCATGGGAGACTGCTAGACACAGTGAGATATTCCTATTGTTAACAAACAAATCATCATGTACTGCTGACCGTTTTACAAGGAAATGTCAGTTTGTATGTGCTTTCCCATTTTGGGAAAGCTTTAAACAAATAATCAGAATGTGTGAAATAATGTATTTCACAGAACAAGGCAGAAAAGCTTTCCATAGAAAGAACCATTGCTTCTTCCCTCCTAAACAAAGCCAACACTGCTATATTTCCCCAAACCAGCATGGGTCACCCCTGAGTACCTATTTCAGCCACAGCCAACTTGAAATTGAGGACAAAGCTACGGCTGCCAAACAACAACCCTTGCTCTGTGGTTGCAGAGCCAACTCAAGCAAACCCATTTTGAATCTTGGAAAGAACTGTTAGATGAGAGAAGCAGTGACAGGCTGAGTCAGAGATTCCAGTGCCAAGAGAGCCCTGCTTACTGCTCTTTGCCAAAGGCTGAAAGCCTAACTGCCTTGGAATGGCTCCCTTAATACAGCCGCAAACAATGTCTGCAGCGAATAGTACTCTATTGCCCTTTCTCCTCCAAGGAGGCTTCAAAGCCCAGATTAAATCTGAACCACTACCTGGGGCAGAAACACCTTCTTGACTTTCCTTTCCTCACACACACTGTTATCTCTCTATCACATTAGACAAGAGAATTGTTCCTTCCGGCCCAGCATCAACAGACTGAGTCACTGAAAAGCACTTCTACATAGTGGACCCTGACACAGCAGACATTACATTTAAAAGCCCTTTATCACATGTAACAGCCTAATATGTTAATGTGCTTTTACTGAATTATTTTATCATTTCACATGTTGGTTTTAACAGTTCAAATGTTTTTATGTTTTCATGTTTGCCACCTTGGGAACTCTGACTGGATGAAAAGCCCAGCATAAAAATGTTTAAAATAAATAAATGAAATAATGGTGCAACCTTCAATTGCACTGATGCAAGCAGTAAGAGGCTTTTAGACATTAAACCAAAGCACGTTTTGCTAGCTCCACATGAAAGCCACAATGCTTAAATGAACTCTCAGATTTAAAATTTCAGAGAGGCTTAAACTCCCTCCGTTTAAATCAGTTCTCAGAGTCACTATTGTTGGTGATAAGGACAACTTGCATCCTCTGATCTTTTTCCATTGCTCTTGAAATTTATCCTGAACTGAAAATTAAAGTAGTTTAGTACCAAACTCTAAGTGGGAACAGTAACGCACCTAACATGGAGGATACCTAAAAAATTTACCTTAATATATATACCTTCCTAAAACTTGTATTTATTTTGATAAACACTTTGTTAACTTGCATACAGAACAGTGGGGTGGATGAAATGGTAAACTAACAAGACAATCTTTGAGAACTCACATGGCACAACAATCTGAGATAGTCTGAGAGGAACTGGGTACTTGAGAGTCTTCCTGAGCCATTTTCTCACAGTCCAACAGGCTATCCTCTGAGGCTTCAGCAGGTAAGACTTTATTGTCAAGCATTAACGGAAGCTGGAAATACTAAGCAACATAAATTTTAAAAATGTGAAAAACTGTTTTAGCAACAATAAGCTCAACTTTGACACATGTTATCTAAAATACAAATCAAAATTGTTACTGGGAAAGAGCAGAAATTCCCCTAATATTCTGTATTTATTTGGCAGCTTTTTCCAAAATCCTTTTAACATGACAGATGCACAGCAGTACCCAATTCATGCAGGTAAGGAGCTTTCACCCCGAAAGCTGTACACTAA
This sequence comes from Lepidodactylus listeri, assembly GCA_029233225.1. NCBI lineage: Eukaryota > Metazoa > Chordata > Lepidosauria > Squamata > Gekkonidae > Lepidodactylus > Lepidodactylus listeri. The sequence continues at coordinate 47,649,179 of JARCFY010000004.1, forward strand.
CAGTGCAATCCTAAAAACACTTCCCTGGGACAAGCCCCACTGAACAGACCAGTGTAGGACTCTCAGTAGACCTGCTGAGGATTGTGTTGGTAACAATATTCACTACATTATATGCAGACAGTGCATTGATTAGCACCTCTCCAAAATCCAGTCTTACAGGACCAATCACTGTAATTAAAAGGAGAACAGCATCTCAGCTATCTGACATAAACATTGGATTAGATCCAAAGGACCGAGAAGTTAAAGGCAAACAGCCACTAACAGTTTTGTGAATGTTTGCAGTAAAGTTCATGCCATGCCATAATTAGTAGGTTATAAAGCAACTGTTATGCTTGAACCAGTATTATTTGCAGAAAAGCATCTTTGGATCTGGTTTTACTTTTCTCACCCCACTCTTATGCACAGTGTGAGAGAGCCCTTTTGCAAGTAAAATAATGCTATTGGACCAAACCCATTTAGAGAAGCAAAAGGAGCTTATGGCTTCCCTAGGTGGACAACTCTGAAAAAGAAATCTAGCCACCACCACAGTGTTTATTTTTTCTTCTTAAAGACAAATACAGGCCCTCAAAAAGAAAAAGGTTGTAATCTATTTTATAGATATTTTTAGGCTGCTCAATGATTATTTTATGCTGGTTTTATGCTGATGCCTACTGATTATTTTTACTAGCTTGTATTATCCCACCCCGCTCAACAAAGTTTGAAGCCTACTTCCAACTTGCAGCTTTTCTACTGACAGAGAAGCCACCTGAGTTGGAGGAAGTGTCCTTCACCTTCAGACTTGGCTGAGCTGAGTGGGAGGATACAGGCCACTGTTTTTATGGCCTTATGGTATCATTATTACATGCAAGCCACCTGGAGTAGCTCTCTGGAGAGGCAGCATATAAATTCCTCAAATACATTTAAAAATCTCCACAAGAAGCTTCTGGATTCCTTCAAGAATCAATGAAGTTAATTAAAGAGAACTAAATATTAAACAGAATATAATGCGGACAGCAGCAGATAACTTTACAAAACTTACTCTAAATAAAGGAACTGCCTTGGAGAAGACTGTGCACTACAGCTGTAAAACACCTATAACAGCAGAGGATGCTAAGACACTGTTTGCCCATGTTGCATATTTTGATTTCAAAACATCTTTGTTGCTGGACTGTTCAAAAAAAAGTCCAAGTACTTACTGCTTTCGAAGAAGTTCTGGTAGGTTCAGATTTTTGTAGTTTTGACTTCTCAGTTCCTAAGATCATTGCTGTTGGTTCATTCTTCTCTGCAGATTGTATTTCTTTCCTTCCCACTGCTCTTCCTATATTGGGTTTGGGTCTCTGGAGTCTGCCTCTGGGAAGTGGTGTTGGTCGGATAGCACTTTGCTTGTCTTCTTCTTGTGAGCTCTGTTTGCTGGAGAAACAGCAAGCAACATATATGACAGCTCTCTACTTTTGACATATCATCAAAGAACCTACATATGACAAGTTACCCTACAAATTTATTAGTTAAACAGAAAAGCGACTTTTTGAAAGCAGAAGCTAATAGTTACAAAATTATTGTTAAAGAGTCCTCAGGTATCTAACAACAGAACTTTAAAGGGATTATATTATTTTTCTATTCCTTTTTTAATTAAATTATGTGATATTAGCTTGCTTTCATATTCAATAATTACAAGTTGGGAGCTCAAAAATATTACAAAGTGGGATGGAGGAGTGAGAAATAAACTACTGATTTTTGCCCACCCAGCAGGGTCACAGGGCTTTGTGAGTAGTTTCCTGCTCAACAGTCAACAGGTCCTTACCCAAGTGAAGAGTTTTCCTGGCTATCTCTGTACACTGAAACCTCATTGGGGTCACCACTGTCTAGAGTTGAAAAGTCTGCGGGAGATGGAAGTGTTGCCTGCATTGCAACTGCCTCTTGAGCATCTGTTGAATGTCCCTCTGACAAATGTGGGGATGGCAGGATTCCACATTTTGCGCCTTCCTAGAATATATTGAAATGGTCAAAGAAGACTCCACAAAGCACTGGAAAAAGTAGCATGGCCAGCCCAAATAGAAAAACACCAAGTTTATTAAAACCAGTAATAATCAGGAACTACTGATACTAGCCCTTTTACCACATGAGAATATTTTTTTGAAATTTATTTATTTATTTCTATTTTTATCCTGCCCTCCCCACAGATGGGCTCAGGGTGAGTTACAAAGTCACAAATATCAATAACAATAGTTAAAATAATTAAACAGTAATTTAAAATAGTAATAAAGACCACAATCAAGGATCATGTTACTATGCTCAGTTTAAGGTGATCCTAAGTGATTTCAGTAAGGGAGGCCAAAGATGGGTTTTTAATTCTGAAACTAAGAAAAAAAAAAACTTCAATCAACCAAGCTGTTTTACTCGCTCCCAGTACTTTAAGGTAACTTAGTTTTGTTTTAATTCTGTAAAGAGTTTATGACAATCCTGTCTCTACAAATATGTTACTGATTCTTTGTTTAACTAAACTGCTATCTGTTTTAAAAACTACAGTCTAGAGAGCTTCTCTGGATACAGAGATTGGCAATGCCTAACACACCTTCTAATTTATCTCTCTTCCTTCCCCTCTTCCCCACAATTACTTTTGCAAAGCAACCCTTCATGACAGAATTTCAAAAACAATTTGCTTTGTAATGCTAGGAGCTGCTTTTAAAAAAAAAAGTAAAATAAAGCCCTTGTTACACAGATCTACCGTGGGAAGAAGCATACATACAGGGTGTTTTCTGTCTTGACAGTCAGTAAGGGCCAACTGTGAAATCTGAGTATAAAGTGTAAACCAAATGTAAATTCTACAAATGAGTGGATTTATTCTCACCAGCAACTGGTTGTTTACAAATTCAAGAATAACATTAAATGCCAACTAAAAAGTAGCAGCTTTAACATCTTACATCTAGGTCAGGCAGCTTGCCATATTCACTGCTATGATGTACTGTTTTCTTTTCTGCACTTTCAGTCAAGTGGTTGTCCTCAAGCATCTCTTTTTCTGGTCCTAAATCTTCCTTTCTTTCAGCTGTCTCTCCTAAATTCTCCTTTAGACTCTGACTGAAATTCTCCAAACAGTGTTGTATTTCAGCAGCTGTTTCCTTTTGTATTTCCTGAAGGCTGGAATCTCTGGTAGACCAAGAAAGATCAACAAAACTTCAATGGCTACTATATAACCTAGAAGGAATGCAAGGCTCTCTTTTCATTTTCTAACTCTCCACATCATGGTAAAAGTCAACATACAACATTTCATAAAAGACATCACTAAACAACATAGCCCAACTAAACGAACACTTCAGTTCCCAGATATTAAAATGGCTTGTTCCCTAATTAGAAATGACAAATAGCAAAGAGGCACCAAAGTAGCCACACAACACAGGCATATCCACACTGTACATGTAATTTTCAAACAACATATCCGACTCATAGCTGCCACTCCATTTCAGAGAAGATTTTAGCCATTTTATAATGCCCCTGTAGTCAAATTCTTCTCTAAAATGACAGCACATTTTTAAATGGCTAAATTCTCCTTGAAAATGACACTGACAGGACAGTGGGACCAAAAGATCTTATGTCCCATCCCATCCCATCCCATCCCATCCCCACACACCTTTTCAAGTGCAGAAAGAGGCGGTGGGGGGAGGACACGTGATTGCCTGGTCCCACTGTACCATGGGCCCCAGGAAATTATCAAAGACATTTGCAGAAGGAAGGGGGTGTACATCAACAACACATGCATGCATGTCTTGATAAGAATTTTAGGGAGAAGATGTAAACACACTGGACTGCAATGCATTAGATTCAATTTCCAGTATTTCCTTAAAAGATCTGAGTTAGCATGGCTCAGACTTTAGAAAGTCAGAGGCAATAGGACTAGGAAAAATGGACCAATAGTCAAAGTCCAATTAAGGCAGCTCCATATGTTTCACTTGTTGCAGTGGAAGGATATTGTGTTTAAAATGTATGTAATTTTTCCCTTCCATAATCTACAGTAGCCCCCCAAAAGTAGTCAAATACCTACAGTAACATCTGCATTTGGCTATAAGACCAAGAAAAAGCCCATTTTTGAAGTTTAAGGCATTAGAGAACATGGCTAAGATGTGCATTCACACACTAAAGACATCACAAACAGAATGCATGTTTTCTATCAAGAGGTGGCTATTGTACTTCTTATTCTCCATCTTTAAAAAGAATAAACTTACCCACTAACAAGCTCTGATGCATCTTCCACAATGTCACTCGCCTTTTTTAGCTCAAAATTCACACATAATGGCTTCTTTACAGAAGGCTGGATTGAGTGTACTGAACCCACTTTATCAGGAGTAGCTTTGTTTTCTAATGCCTCTGAGTGTGGTGCGTCAACTTCATAATTGGTTGCCTCCTAGGAAACAGATTAAATTCTCTAAAACCTCTAAATGTTTGAAGACATTAGACAACTGTTGCCCAGCTAAGGGTACAAAGTTCTTTAATACACATTAAGACTACAGACTAAAAATATAAAATCCAAGGACAATTGAGAACAACATACAAAAGTAAAAGCAACTCCAGCTCTACAGGTACAAAATAATCGAGGCTTCAATGTGATTTAGAGGACCAAACTGTGCTATCGGGTTAAGAATGCAAAGTTTTCAGAATGCACAGGACTCTTGCATCCATAAAAAAATTATTCAGTGAAATTCAAAAACTTGCAGCTCTACCATGCCAACTTATCTAATCCAATTATTTTGAATGATTTTAAGATCTTGCCTGGAAATAAGTCAGACAATTTTAAATTCTCTGTGAAGTCTAATATATGCAGATGATGTTTTTGCTCATATCATATTTAAACAAAACAATTCTAAACTCTCTGATTTGTTTTGAAATTTAGGCTACAATTCTGTTCCACATGCATAAGCTTTTGTATCTACTATGGCAGAAGAACCCCAGTGCACACATGAAGATCAGCAGAATCTAAATTGTCCAAGAGTCTGAATTCAAGGTCTAATCTGTGTGCACATGAACAAATAGGAAGTGAGATGGGGACTTTTGTAGAAGTTGCTCTGAGTCTTAAGAAATGCACACAGGAATGTGTGATTAAGAATGACTGAAATCCCTTTCACTACCATTTTTAAAACTATCCACTTGGCTTCCACAACCCTTTTCTTATCTTATCTTATCTTTACAGTGCTCACTACCTGGTCACAAGGAATTGCTGGAGCCTGTGTGATGTAGTAGTTAACAGGGCTGGACCTGAGAAATCCAGTTTCAAATCCCTACTTGTGCCATGGAAGCTTGCTGGGTGACCTTGGGCCACTCACATTCCCTCAGCCTAACCTACCTCACAGCATTGTTGTGAGGAAAAAAAGGAGAGAATGGTGTAAACTTCTTTGGCCCCCCATTTGGGAGAAAGGCAGGATATAAATGAATTGAATAAATAAAGCTCTGAATAGTCTGAATAAAGCTTGCATTTATGAGTGCAATAGCACATTAGAGACTAACTCTTAAGATATGAATCTTGGTCCTTAGGGGCCTAAGTATACAATCCTAGACAGAAGCACTCCAGTCTAAGACTTGGACTAGAGTAACTCTGCCTATGATTGTTTAGTTACTCATCCAATGTGCAAAGCAAATGAAGAAAGTTTCATTGGATCCTACAGAACTTTTTCACTAATGGTAGTGTTCTCTTTCACCGCAAGAGGCTTTCTTGCTGGCACAAGACTTCTTGTGCTGGAGGAAAGTACCACCATTAGGAGAAAAGTTCCAACTCCATATACTTACAGTGGCTTGCTTAGTGAGGAGGTCACTCCTGCTGCATTCATGTTGAGTTAGAGTCTTTTTGGTTTCCACAGTTGCTTCTGTTGCTTTTTCTTCTGCTGCTTCTGAGTTCCTTGGTGGTTCTGCTTGCCTTTTAGCAACCGCTCCTAAATTTGGTTTTGGTTTCTTCATTCGCCCTCTTGCTAGCAGAGCAGGTCTCAGAACAGTCTGTTTGCTGTCGTCTTGTAAAGTAGATTTTTTACAAGTCCTGAGAGACCAAATTTAAAAAATATTGTGCTATTCTTAAAGAGTAAGCGGTGCGGTATGTGATCATTTCATAATATGCTTTAAAAATTAAGCGGGAAGAACAGCAATCCTAAACAAGTCTAGTTGAAAGTAAGTCCCATTTTATTCAACAGGGCTTACTCCCAGGAAACTGTTCTTAGGATTGCAACCTTTTCAAAACTTACTACCAACTACATAGAAAGTTTCTGCAACAGTGGGGATTAATTCCTATGTTTTCGCCTTACCAGTTTAAAATTTGTAAATCCTACTATTTGCATTATTTGAATTAATTTTTAAATATTCATTGCAGTAGAGTTAAATGCTAATTTGCTTATATATCTTATAGTTGTTGAAGCAAGCCTGTTTTAATGAGTTCCCTCACAAATCTTCCTTCATCAGGTAGCATGCCTACAGTATGTCTACCATTCTTTAATTTGAGGAAGCACTGGCCTCAAGAAAAGCAAAAAGATATCATATTTAATAATACTGTAGTGGATCTGAAAACTCTCACATGTGAAAAAACTAAAGCAGTGTGCTAATGGTTTGCTCAAAATATTTCCTTCCAAGTGGGAAAAAAACATACATACAGCCTGTTAACTTTAAAAACAATTATAAAGTCAGTTCAAATCCCCACTCGCCCATAAAATTTACTGGATGACCTTGGGCCAGTCAGCTTTGTTCAACCTTACCTACTGCACAGGATTGCTATGAGGACAAAACCTGGAAGAATGAACCACATAAGCTGCCCTGAACCATTTGGAGGCAGGGAGGGAGATAGGCCCAGAAATTTCATCTATTCTTGCCATCTTTTCCCATTGATCTACTTTGCTGCTACTATGTTCTTCAAGACAATCCTTCCTATTCATATTGGATGCGATCCATACAAGTGCAAGCAGTTTCTGAAATCTCCAAGTACCAGCCCCCTCAGAAATGACATGATATGTGGTCAGGAAAACAACAACAGAAAAGGAAGAACACTTAGAAACCATGATCTTTCCTGTACAAACAGAAAGTGCTTGTGCATGAACAGAGGTGAATCCCATTATCAACAACACACAAAACACAGCAACATAACATCTTCCTGTTTTTGCCGTACTTACAGAGATTCAGCATCTAAAACCTGGTAGTTTTTTTCTGTAGTCTCCCCTGGAGTGGCATCAACTGCATCATCCTGATCACTGTTCTGAGAATTAAGCAGAAATAAATGTAAGCTTTTGCATCCTTCCAGGCAAAACAAACCATGACCATTAACTGTAAGTTAAACACAGGAATGAACTACAAAGGCTGTAAAAAATACACTGAACAGATGCAATTAATCAGCAATCAAAAATATAGGTACACTGCAGACATAGCTATACGTATCCTATGTATATATGTATTCATCACATGTGCCTGGTATCTGCTAAGGAATTTATCTAGCATCCTAAGAATGTTTCCTGTAATCATATAACACTGTTGTGAAGCCTGGCAACATGTAGACAGCATCTGATGAAAGCCAAGAAACCAAAAAAAGGGACTGGCACCAGGGATACTACTAAAGTGTACTGCAACTTCCTTGTACATTCCCAGTGTCCTGCCCCAAATGGACTTGTATTCCTAAATAAAAGTAAAATTTTCTTTCTAGAGTCTACAATAAATATATGCCTATGTTTTCAACTCTCCAAACATTTATATTCGGGAGGCAGAATTATGCAAGGCAAGCATATGCACATTTACTTCATTTCTGATTGATGGACACAATGAAGGTACCTTAGGAGCAAATTTTGGACACCTAACACAGCACAGTCATTCTTCTGAACCAAGACTATCAATGCAATCCTGTGCAGAGTTACTCCATTCTAAGAACACTCACATCATCTGGTTTAGACTGGAATAACTCTGCACAGGATTGCACTGCTTATCTCTTAAGGATATCAAAGTGAGAAGCTGCCCCAAATATACCCAATATACATCTCAAACTGCTTGGAAGCTACTACAGAAAATAATTTTTAAAATCTTGTACATAGATTGGTAAATTGTTTCAGATATACAAAAATAATATAAAACCCTTAAAGGATCTCTGATGAAAAATAAATATTTTAACTAAACATAATAACTAGCCAATGTGGTACTGAGAGCCAGTGTGATGTAGTCGTTAAGAGCAGCAGACTCTAACCTGGAGAAACAGGTTTGATTCCCTATTCCTCCACATAAAGCCAGCTGGGTGACCTTGGGTCAGTCACAGTTACCTCAGAGCTCTCTCAGCCCCATCTATCTCACCAGGTATCTGCTGTGGGGAGAAGAAGGGAAGGCGATTGTAAGCCGCCCTGAGACTCCTTCGGGTAGTGAAGAGCAGGGTATAAAAACCAACTCTTCTTCTTTTACAGTGGTTAGAGTGTTGGATTAGATCTTTGAGACCCACATTCAAATCCCCACTTTGCCATGTAGTCTCACTGGGTGATCTCGAGCCAGTCAATCTCAGCCTAACCCACCTCATAGGGAAGTTGTGAGAATAAAATGGAGGAGGCCAGAACAACGCAAGTTGCACTGGAGAAAAAAAGTGGGATGCAGAAGAATAAATAAAATACTAAATACCTTTCTCACTGATCCATCAGGTTCTGGACAAAGCATTCTGTATTCTGATTTCCCTTGGAGAGCAGCTTCTTTTCTGCAAGATGCTTTTATAATATTAGGTTTAGGTCTCTGCCGGCGGCCTCTTGTTTCCATCTTTTCCTCAGGAGCTTTCTGCGTGTCTCTGCACAAAAAATTTTTTACACTCACACTTTAAAATCCCAACTCTGCATAAGCAAAATATGTCTTTGAAGTAAGTTATACAATATTCTCTATTTAGAATGGGTGGAATAGGAAAAGGTTTGGGAGGATAATAAATTAACAAACAGGGAGAAGTAAAAGCTCCAAATTCCATGGTATTTAAAAATGTATGACTACTAAATGGCAATTGTGAAAATTATGAATTTTTTAATAGCTGGATTTTCACTAGGTGGAATAATTTCTTATCACTCAGTTTCTGTAAAGATTAGTGTTTATTCCCACCTTTCTTTTTTTCAAAAAGGAAGATACCTGTTCCACATGAAGCAAGAATTTCCCTCAAAAATCACAACAACAATACTTTTTCCATTTCTTACTATCCAAGCAAAGACTAATAATTCTTTCTTGTAATGCCTGATTTGGCGACTACTTCATATGGGTGCCTACAGAAGCAGCTTCCTTCAACATAACTTATATTGAGGTGTCAAGCAGTGAAAGTTATGGAAAAAATGTATTTTTATATACTTACTGCAATTCCCTGTCCACATCACTATTCGATCTTTCTGTCAATTCATCTCTGGTAGATCCAGTTATCTTAGCTGCCTTATCTTCCACAACAGGCTAAGTGAAAGAAACATGAAGAATTTTTTTTACAAGAGTGTCCACAATGAGGCAAACAATTTCTCAAGCACTCTGAAAGCCAAAGTTAGGTTGCAGACACACACGTGAGACAAAGCGGGGGGGGGGGGAAGCGAAGCTATTTGCTCTGTGGAAGTTGACCTACTGTTGTGCGATCACACAGGTTTTTGTAGATGCGGGCACAGCCCGCCACTGCGTGACCAGACACAACCACCAGTGAGTCGGGGGGGGGGGTTAACCGTTTGTTCCCGATGCGCTTACACGAGGGATCGATGATTCGCACCTCTCCCTATGGAATGTGCGGGGGGAGTGCACTGATGTGCATACTGTAATGGGGGGGAAACAATGGCATGGAGTCGGGATAACCTTATCAGACTATCCCGATGCCATGGGAGCATGCTGGTGCGATCAGACACAGGAAAATCTTTCTGTGGCCTGTAGCAACCCATTTGCTACTGGACTTTCTGAGGTGTTTTTTTACTCCACATGTGTGGCAGAGCAAAACGGGTTGCCGATTGCTACGGGACGCTTTCCAGATGTTGGCATCTGATTGCGCTCCTTTGATCCACCCAGCATTCGTGCGTAAGTCAGGGCAAATTGTGCGTGTGATCATGCTCTTAATCACCAAAATCGATCCAGAAGGAAATAAAGTGAATAGGTTTGAGACAATGCAAAACATATACTTTAAAATTCTTTCATCATACCTTTCCTACACCACCCACAGGTTCTGAAGGAGAGAGCTGCTTCTCTAATGCATCATCAACTGGAAGCTCACACTTTTCTGAGGTTCTTGATAAATTTGGTTCACATCTCTGCAGCTGCTCTTTGATGGTAAGCTTTTCAGAAGCTGCTGTCTTGGTTTCTCTGAAAATAAATTGGACATGTTTATATTGTCTTCCCCAACACCCTGATATCTACAGTCTTCACAATCAAGGGCATCCTTCAAAAACAGGCCCACTTAATGAAAATCCCAGACCCAATTAAGTTTTCTGATTTCAGCAATCTATCCTCCACAACAGAAGATCTGTGTAAAGACTATGCTACAATTAAGGGTCCATAAAGATTCCTCCAGACTATGCTAGAAAGTCTACATAAGCCTATCTGGTTCACTGACCAAAAGCAGAAATGACCACCCCATATTTCTAGGACAGAACTGTAGGAAAGCAAATATAAAAGCAGATTTCTTGAGGAGGGCAAATAATCATATTTTTATTGTACTTTCTGAAAATGTATTAATTTCATCAGTTCTTGTACCATTGTACTTCCTTTTCTACTCAGTAAAATATCAGTTATTAATGCTTCACACTAACTGCAGTAAACATGGCAAATTAAAATTAAATATAGCAAAGTCACTTCTGGCAGGCATTCATGAGCTTCCCACCTTATCCCTAAGTAGGTCACCTGGAGTCTTTAGTGCACTGTTTTGGGAAGGCACTTTAAATCTACAAATTTATGAGTTCCACTACAGATGGGAAGAAGCGATTCTTGTACACTAAACAGCACTATTTGAAGATGTGTAAAAAATTCCTGTAATTTCAAATCCCTCAGACAAGAAAGGGGAGAATGCTCCGACTCACCTCCAAAAACTCAGAAGAAAATGCCTACTATCAACACCATGAAATATATACCTCTGAAGGAAAGTAAGTGGTTTGCTGCTGAACACTTCCCACACAGCTTACCACATCTACTTTGTACCCTATTTTGCTATTGACTAACAGAATACATTTTATAGGTAGGAATGTTTAGATGAGGACAAATAAACTAAAGTTATTCTCCAATCTCTGGCATTACAAAGGTACATTCAAATATCCCAATTTGCTATGTACATTTACCGCAGTTGGTCTGAAGTATTAATAACTGGGAATTTACCAAGTAAAAACGGAAACATAATGGTTTGTTGGACTGTCTGCATTCAGGTGTCATGACTAATGGGGACTTGATCAAACCACGTTTTTAAAAAATACAGTTGGCCATGATGTCTGAATGAAACCAAGGCTGAAACAAAATTGCAACATTAACGACTGACAGGAAAGCATGGGCAAGGTTGAAAAATTAAATGTACACAGAAGCAAAGCAAATGAAACTCAAGAAGCAAACCAAAAACCCATCAAAAAGGTAGTTGAAAGAGAGCAATCAGACAACCTTTAAGAAAAGAAATCTCATTGTTCAATCAAAACAGTACAAAAGTTTCTTCAAAGGTGGGCCATTTTTTTAAAGGCAGCCATAAAAGAACAATGCAGAGAATAAACCTGCAAGATATGAAGGCTATTAGTTTAGTGCCATTTTATTTCTATAGTTCAATTTAAGTGTGTATAAGTGTGTACAAAAATGCTTATCAATTTTGCATATTAGAAGAGGGCTTTGAAAAACAGCCACAAGCTGCTTCAGTTCACACAAGAGACTTGCAATAGTCCAGAAGAGTTCTTGACTTTTTTCTGACCCTTTCCCAATGCTGTATCACAATTGGCCATGCAGCGTAAGAGAGGAGACAGACTAAAGAAATCCAAAGGCCCTTTTGAGCTTGCAGAATTAGTTTCAAGAGGTTGGATCCAATAGTTCATTTTCACTAAATGGTTGCCACAGCACCACACCCATCATTGTGAGGATATTTCTACTGTCTTAATATTTAACACATTTAGTTATGTATATGAAAAACTATACTACTCACATTTGTTCAGTTTTATCATTGTGACTTGGTAGTACACAAGACCTTTCATCCAGTTTATCTAACTCAGTCACTTCATTCTGTAAGGAAATCAAAACCACAAAATTAGGAGCGCCATGAGTTCTTTTGCCCAGTATTGCCAGAATAACAACTTAGAGGTTAACTATTCAAAAACTAAAGTAATGGCCTTTACTAAAAGATCCCCAAAAACTTTCCACCAGCACTTAAATTTTGTTCCCAAGTCACCAGTTTTAAATACCTGGGTGTTAACTTCCAGGTGAACTGTTCAAGAGCTGTAAAAATAAATTCTGCTGCCATAAATGCCAAAAGGAGCATGGGGGCAATTCAAAAATTTTACTGGCACAAAGGAGACAAATGTCTTATAGCTGCTCTTAGACTATTTAAGGTCAAATCCATCAATCAACTTACCGTTGGAGCCCCCATCAATATTACATCTAACTACAAGAAACTGGACACAGTGCAGTCAAAATTTTTGAGATCTGTTCTACAGGTACTATAATGGTATTCCAAATGCACTTATTCCAATTCAAACCGGAATGATTACTGTGGAGGCAAGGTTATGGATCATGGTGATTCATTACTGGCTGAAATTAGTTTTTCTATCCAAGGGGCTGACACGTTTAATATTACAAGACACCTTTATACCCCTCCCGGCATAAGGCTATAGAGAAACTCCCTTATTTTGGTCTCACAAAACCTATGTTCCCTTGCCTACGACAAAGCTAGAGAAATGATAAAACAGAGGATTATGGATATTGATAGGCAGAACGATATTGGCAGAACAGAGAAATGGAATACACTTCTGAACCCTTTTAACAGAGTAAGTTCTTTGGCCTATCTTCACCATCTGTCAAACCACGAATATAGGAGGATGTTTACCCTTATGCGCTGGGATGTTCATCCTCTAGCGATTACAGAGGGAAAGTAAAAGAAAATCCCATATGAGGAACGTAATATGCCCCTGCTGTAATAACGGCATTGAAAATTTAGAACATATTATTTTCGATTTCAAGGCCTATAATAACCTCCGTAAATCACTTCCGCTCCCAAGTCCTTACCTTTCACTAGGTAGGCAAAGAGTAGGCATATTATGAAAAATCTCCTTGCGGATAGGAACTCAGAGGTAACATATCTAGTGGCCAGATATGAATGGCTAGCTTTAAGAATGAGAAGAGCTATAATAATACAGCAAGTTAAATGCCAATTACCTTACTATTGACTGTCTATCTTAAGAATTTTAAAATGCATTTTATTGCTGTTTTAAGGTTCTTTTACCTTTATTTACAGGGGTTTTTACTACCTATCAATTTTGTCGTGTTTTAAATGTTAATTGCTGGCTTTGACCGTAAATAAGACTTTATTTACTTACTAATACTTCTGATTTTTTTCATAGCTATTATGATAGGACAGCAATAGAAAGTGAATTTCTTCAACAAAAAGAGGAAAAAAACATTTTTCGCAGACAGCTGTTAAGTTTCTCTCAAGTTTATAGCATTAGGCTTTAATGAATTGAAGAGAAATAAATTATCAAATTACGAAGGATCTGTACTAGAATTCCTTTTGTTTGTCTTGTTTAGGATATTATGGAATTAACCCATTCATTATTCTTCCTGTCTGCCGAGACATGTAAAACATATGATTCATGCATTGCCTGTATCAATTATTTGTTTCCAAACAAAATTTCAAAGTTCAACAACTTGTGCATACTAAGCAGTTGAAAGTATACCTCTTCCATCTGTTTCAATTCTAATATTTATTTCTTTGATTTTTTTTCTCCTGTCTTTCCTTCAAGGAACTGAAGGCAAAGTATACAGTCCTTTCCCTCTACCCAAACACATTCTAACTCTACAACAACTCTGCAAGGTATGTTAGGCTGAGAGATGATGATCGGCCCATGGTCACTCATTGGCCCTCAAGGCAGGGGGCATGCTGAATCCTAGTCGATCCCCAACCACTATGCCACACGGGCATTTTTTCCTTTAAAAACATGACACACTTGCAGAAATTTATGCTATCCGCTCAGCATGAGAAGTTCCTCCACTGAACAGGCCTTAATACTAACCTGTTAAAAGTGGCAGTGGAAAGGTCCCCAAAATTAGTCTTCAACCAATCAGGCAATTACAGAAAAGACAGTATGAGAAACAGAGTTCCTCCCCACCACAGCATTGTTTTATCTGGGCAAAGAAACACATCCACAATGGCAATCCATGTGCAGAATCTTGTATTTACTTGCCCTTGCTAGATTAGGATGTAAATCTTTAACAAATCTTAAAGCAATATGCAATGTCTTGCTAGAATATGAAGACCCAGTATGCTAAAAATGAACACGCATATTGTTACCGTTTCTGCATGGGTTTCTTCAAATCCTTCTTTATTTGCACTTGAAGAAATCTGAGACTCTGAAAGCTGCCCAGCAAGGTGCTTAGAACTAGCTTCTAAAATTTGTAGCTCAGACTCATCTTCAACAAATGCACCATCTTGAATACTAGAAATACTGGAAGACAAGAATGCTGTTCAATTATTTTCCTACCTAACTTCATGGGCTCAAACAGGATTAGAGCATCACATTTTCTCTTTCACACAGTGCTGCAAGCTAACTAACCCAAAGCTACCCAATGAGCTACACTGTGAGTACGAGCTACAGTGCAAGTCAAAGGTTTTATGCTTGGCCTCCCTCAGCTCAGACCTCCATAGTACTATACTGGCATGGCAGGCATACAATACAAGCTGGAAGCCCATGAGAGGTGGGAGGGATAAACTATTAGGAAGCCCCTCCCTACCCAAATAACATAGTATCACAACACAGTTGAGCCCCAGGGCTAGATGAACAGCTGCTTGGCCCACCTAATTCTGAACTTCAGTAATATAGTGCTATAGTTCAAGTTTGTTAAGGTTTGGACATAATAGAGGCAGAAAGTTACTTAGCTCGTCCTGGACTTAAGCAATATAAAGCTGTAAGGGGCTATTTTTTGCTTTTTCCACTCCATGAGGTATAGGAGAGTGGGGGAGGGGATGCCCCCTTACAATACACTCTCCTTGATCCTAATTTCACCCCACTAGCTCAGAATACTGCACGCTGTCCTCTAGTCCTAACCACTTACAGAATGTGTCTGGAAGTGCAGTTTAAGACCAGAGGAAGCTCTCTCCAACCCTAACTAGCTTTAAAAAGTTCATAGCATCTAGACTGGCATGAAGGCAGAGAAACAGGGATGGAGGATTTCTAGAAACTATCTTCCTGTCCATGGTCTCAAAAGCTGTCAGAGACTCAGTCAGGCAAACTTCCCTCCCCCCCACCCCCCAGTTTCCTTTTTCTATTCCTTTCAGCTAATAAACAACTGCCCATTATATTCTACAACTGCTGGAACCATGCTCAACCATTGAGGGGACAGACTGTATCTTTTTAAATATTATGTTTTTCTGCATACATGAAGAGTTCCCTGAGTACGCACAAGCCCCAGCCCTGTCAACGGTAGCCATAACTGCTGTCCTACAAATAGGCACAGGACCACCAAGTTCAGTATTACATGGAGCTATTAAACACATAAATTATGTTATAATCTTTTTTTACTTGCCTTCACAACAAATGCAGGAGACTATGCCACTATTCCCATTTTACAGATAGAAATAGATATGTCAGGACATGTCTTTCAATATTACCCAGAAAAATCAATAAATGATCAGGGCTCTACACCAAAATCTAAAGCCCAGCATTCTCAGTGCTAGGATCATCACCAGCTCTCTAACTGGGAGGAGAGTAACCAAGTAAATAGCAGATCACAATATGAATAATTATCTGTCATTTATCTTTGAGTTCCTATTCCATTTCTTAAGCTGTGGCAGTCCTACCAATCCTACAGTGAAAACAAACTGTTTTAAACATTCCTACATCTGTCTTTAGAGCCCTGACCTGGACAGTCCAGGCTAGCCCAATCTTGGAAGCTAAGCAGCATCAGCCTTGGCTGGTTCTAGAACGGGAGAATGCCAAGCAAGTCCACGGTTGCTATCCAGAGGCAGACAATGGCAAACCATCTCTGTTCATCTCTTGCCTTGAAAACCCTGGGGGATCGCCAGTCAGCTGTAACTTGATAGCACTTTGTACATACATGTCATTCCTTTCCTTTTTAAGCACCAAAAATACAAAGGAAAGTGTCACTAACATGCTGGAGTACAGCACAGCGAGACCTGAAAATGGACTTGGAGCTAAAAGTGCAATTCTAATAGTTACACCCTTCTAAACTTATAGCTTACAAAGGTGTAATTTTGCTTAGGACTGCACTGGTAGTCATGTATCCCGCTTATGGGCATAAGTCACAAATGTAATAGGGACTATATAATATAAGCAATTGCAGCAAAGGAAATTGTAATGGTGGGAATGCCATGTACTGGACTGTGTAGATCATACTTAAATTAAGCCCTGATATAATTTATTACCTGGATGAAATCAGACTATCCTCTTCTTCTGTCCCTTCCTTCAGCGGTATGTAGCACTGTGGACCGTCTTCTGCTAGGGAAAGAGTATCTTCAAGTGTTTGCCCACCAAGAACCTCTAGTTCCTCACCAGTTTCATCAACACCATGGTTCTTTGTGCTAGAGGATACACTGTTTCCTAACAACAGATGGTCAAGTATTATATATCCTGCAAAGCCATTAATTCAACTGATCAGCCACACTTACATAATGAAGGCATAATTGTCCAAAGTGATCAGTGATGTCCGAAAGCCTATTTTAGCATACAACTTTATGGAATGGACTTCTTTTTAAAAAAAACATTTTTTGAACAAACCTCTTTGTTTTGTTTTACAATCATGCAAGCTAAGGGGAAGGAAGAAGAAAATTGCTCAATGTTTCTCTTGCTATCAGCCAACATTTGGTTGGTCCAAACATTTCATAGTAAGCTGGATTTTTGCTTACTTCTTGCAGTTTTCTGAGAAAAATGTTTTAATTATGGCAATATGGGCTGAACGTAATTTGTGGGATACATGGTATTTAAAAAACATAATTTGTGGGATGCGTGAAATTTTTAAAAAATAGATACATGAAATTTAAAATGTAGTCCTGCTGCACTGTTTATAGGCTAACTCATGCTATTTGATTGCACTGCTTTACAATGTGCAATCCACCCTTAGTATCAATTGTAAAGTAAATAAACAAATTTCAGTGCAATGACAATAGTGGTTCTTCTAGCTGTATTTGCTGTTTTGTACATATTGCCATTCAACCTATACCATGTAGCATTTAGTCAATGAAAAAAAAATCAGTAATATCAAACTATATCAGAACAATAACAGTCTTTAAAGTAATTTAGATTCTTACTTTCCTTCTTCAGCCTTTCTTCCTCCACTGATTCTAAAGGAATCATTTTTCCTTCAGAAAGGTTCTCAGCATCCTGTTCAGAATCCTTTTTTTTCTTTTTTCTTTTCTTTTTCATCACCACAGACTCAGTTACTGTCTGCCCTTCAGTCTGTTCCAAGATGCTAAGAGACTCTTCATTCTCCTTTTCTGCAGTCCCACAGTCCACTTCCATTTCTGGATCAGAAATACTGGCATTCTGATCATCCTGTCCAAGACTGGGTTGTCCATTGGTAACTTTGGCTATCAAAGAATAAAACATAAATATACCAACAGTCAGATAGTTCTTAATAAGAAAACTAAAAATAATCCCCCCAAATTTAAAAAAAGTGATCGGCTTCTTCTTTTTCCATATTCAACTCTCAAAATGCTAGGTATGCTATCTGTTCCACTCCCTCTACCATGAAACTACTCTGGCATTGACTATATATGAAACGTCTTCATTTCCCTCCTATACTACATAAAACAGTTGTTTATTAGAAATATTTATATGGTGCCCTTCCACCCAGCACAGTATTCCCAAGGCAATGAACATTTCAAACATTAAAACTGTGTGTGTGTGTATAAATTTTAAAAACAAAACATATAAACACATGAACATACAGGCACACAAACAGAGAGGAGGGCTAGTAAGAGTTAGCAAAGCAATGCCAAACAATGGGGGGAATGTCTCACACCAATTACCCTGGGGAAGCAGTTCCAAAGCTTTGGTGCCACAACCAAACCTATCTTAGGCTGCTACCCATGTAGCCTCAGATGATAGGGGCACCCAAAGCAGGGCCTCTGAAGATGACCAGAGTGGTCAGGTAGATTCATAAGGGTGTAGGTGGTCCTTAAAGTATCCTGGTCCCAACCATATAGAGCTGTCCAGAAGGATACCATGATTGATGGTATCAAAAGCCACCAAGAGGTCCAGAAGAATTAACAGGGGCACACTCCTCCTGTTAGGGTTGCCAGGTCCGGGTTGGAAAATACCAGGAGACTTTGGGGGTGGAGCCAGGAGAGGGCAGGGTTTGGGGAGGGGCTTCAGCATGGTACAATGCCATAGAGTCCGCCCTTCAAAGCAGCCATTTTCTCCAAGGGAGCTGATCTCTGTCAGCTGGAGATCAGTTGTAAAAGCGGAAGATCCCCAGGCCCCACCTGGAGGCTGGCAACCCAACCTCCTGTCCATCTCCTGGCACAGGACATCTACAAGGATGGCCAAGGCCATTTCAGTCTCATAACTGGGCCTGAAAACAGATTAGAATGGATCCAAGCAATCTGCTTCATTAAGGAATCCCTGAAGCTGCCCAGTCACCATTTGTTCAATCACCTTGCACAAGAATACCACAAATCTATTAAAAATCATCATGGTAACACAACAATTAAACTGTCAAAGCAGCAAAAGTTGCCAAAATCCCACAGAAATCTATGATATTCTACTGTTGACAGTCAAATATTTAGCTTACTAAATGCCTGGAAGATAACAAAAAAAGTCCTACTCTTAAGGGTTTAGAAAGGCTCCTTCCGAATGGAATTACAAAACTGCAGAGCAACCACTACACAGCACACTTCATGCTCACAAAGTATCCACAGGGAAGGAACAAAAGGCTCCCAGTCAGATTGCAAAGGGTGGGAGACTGCATAATCAAGAACTGTATTTATTATTTAGCAATAGCTCCATGTATTTTTTAGAAATACCTTTTCGCTTCTTCTGAGACTTGGGCACTTTTGTTTCATTAGATGTTTTTTCTTTTTGATGCTGACATTTTGCATCATTTGCCTTTCTCCTTCTTTCATTTTCCAGGACTTTCTCAAGGAGTTTTGCAAATGAATCAAAATCAAATGGCCTTTTTTCTTCTGTCCAAAAAGAAAATAATGTGAAAGTTTATGTAATACAAAAACAAATAGTCTATGTAATTACAAATGCACGTCATGATCTTTTGCTAAGTTTTTTTAAAAAACACCACAGGCTCTTGCAAATTAAAGTTCATGCTACAATAAATCGGTGACTAGGAGCCACACTAGATGTCACAGTGTCCTTGTGGCTGCCATGAGACTATTGCTGCCATTTAAAAGTCAGTTAGAAATGCTGGAGACTGATCCTGAGCAAGCCTGCAGTGCAGGAGGCTAAGATGCTCTTATCCCTCCCCTCCGCTCCAGGCACCTTTTCAAGGTCTGAAACAGCAACACCCTGCCCCCTCCCCACGCAGCTGTTTTCACACTTGAAATGGCATGGGAGAAACTAGTTAGGAGGGCAATGCTGCAGGCCCAATCAGGACTGGGCCCGCATGACATTTTTAAATGACTTTAAAATGGTAGCAGCAGCTGTGTCCTTAAATGCATACAGAAATGCAGGAGGATTTAAGATGAAAGTTTAGCTACTGAAGATCACAGTGGACTTGCACTGACCAAAAAAAATCCATTAACTGAACAGTACTAGGAAGAGCTAAACAATCCTCAATAGTGGTGATATCTGAACTAGTCCATCTGAGAGATCCTACTACTGAAACAAGCCTTCCACGCTACAAGTTCTGAACAAAACCTTCACCTTGTAATGAGAGATAATAAATATTTAATTTTAGCTTATTTTTACTGAAAGGCACACAAAAAATGTCACTCAGGATAATACTTAATTTAGAAATGCTTACTGAATGCTTTATCTATTCTCCATCCGTTGGCCTTTTCTTCCCGCTTAAATTTATTCTGAAAACAGAAAGTTGCACCACATTACTGATTTTCAATAAGAAATGTAATGTTATTTTAGTCTGAACTACAGAATATATTCCTCTAAAAGCTTCTCGCATTTTTAAAAATGCAGCCCTGAATCAGTTCATCTATTTCTATTACAATAAAATCACTGTATCTAATGGTAAACCAGCTGGCCTATTCAGATGATAAAAGAAGCTTTCCACTCTGGAGGGGGTGTTAAACAAACCCCTCACTCAAAACCTTCACACTGTGACAAGAGATAACAGTATTTAGCTTATTTTTACTAAGAGACACAAAACATGAACGATAAAAGCTTCACCACCTGGCCAGTCAGACAAGGTCTTTATATATCTGCCACAACACACAGGTATGAAGAAAGAATGCGAGTCTGTAAAACCCCACACAAAAATGGCCTGGCAGCACAATCCTAAGTACGGTTATACCCTTCTAAGTCTACTGAGGATTGCACAGCAAATATTTTCCAGAAGGGATTGAGATGCTAAGAGCAGCAGTGTCAGTCCAAAAGAGAAAATGGGAGGGAGGCAGTCTACTCAAGCTGCTTACAGAATCCTGGGAGATTTGGGAGATTGAGTAGGATTTCTAAATTCTTACTCACATACACAAGTTCTCAAGGGATGCTGGCATGTAATTTTTAAAAGAGAACTAATTTCTTTTTTACTGAGACAGGAGGAGATAGATTTATTGACTGATTGCCTTGCAAGTGCGAGGAACACTTTGCCCATTTTAAATAAGAATATGGAACATACTAAGAATATATGTGCAGGTTCTGGCACACAATCAGAGGGGTGGGTATGCCTCAAAACAAATAACCTCTTGCAAACACAAGTATTCCTCCCACTGTAAAGACAGCATCCTGCCAGTTTGGGTGCTGTTTACTGCAATTTAATGACTGCCTTGGGACACTTTTGAGGGAGAAAAGTAGGTCCTAAGAGTTTTAATAACTCTGAATGAATTGTTGCTGGAAATAAGAATGGGGAAGGGGCACATTTCAGTTTCCATGTAGCTGCTTTCCTGGGTAGCACAGGGAAGATTCTTTCACAGCGTAAGCACAGATCAAGAGTGTCTGGAGAAAAACAGCACAGGGCCCTTTTCCTTAGGAAGTGCCTCAGGACTTCTTTTAAAAGGACACCCTTGGCTAACATGGTCTGTACAGATGAAGCAGAAGTCAGATAAAAAACAAGCTGGGCTACAACTAATATGAAAATGGAGATGAAGAAGGCATTTTAAAAGGCTGTGGTGAATGGATTTGGCTTACAGGCCTGAAATTTTGCAAAAGAATCTGTACACAGGTCCTGCTTTGATCATTGGCAAATACAAAGGTATATTAATCTAAGAAGAAACATTAATTCAAACAATCATTGTTATATATTTAATAGAATACCACTCATAAGGCAGAAGAAAATGCCTTTGGTAATTTATAATTGTAAAACATTTACCTTTATTTCTGTTCTTGCTCTGTGAGGAAAAAGCTGACTAATCATTGAAAAGTCAGTTCCGACCATGCTTATGGCTAAGAAGAACATCTCTGTTTCTGTGTAAACAAACAAAACAACAATTTTAAATGAACATAGCAGTGAAGCCCGCCAAGCCTTCTCCCCCTCCCACAGCAGCAGCTGCAGCGAGGCCTAAGTGGCTCACAGCTGCCGGCCCGCCAAGCCTTCTCCCTCCCCTAGCGGCAGCAGTGGCAACAGACAGTTCCCTCTTTTACTTTTGGGGGGATTTAAGTATCCCCTGAATAATTTTTTTAACTTTTCGGATTTTTCTGCATACCTGGAGAGTCCTCCAAGTGTGCAGGAAAATCTCTTTGCCCCCTAGGTGCCCCCAATGTGCAGATTTAGATATCTACATGCAGGGGGTGCCTTGGCTATTAGATATATAGACAAATTTGATTTTTGGGGGGTGTTATGTAAGTACATCAAACACTTTCCAAACAACCTATAACTACCTTATATTTTGTATACCACACAATGAATTACATATTTTTTACTTTGAACATTCAAGATACAGGGTAAAAACAACAAACAGATTAAGTAAATTAAGCCAACATCTGGCAACCTCAGTTCTTCATAAGGCAAATCCAAAAAAAGAACGTATCACTGTAATTCTATATTAACAGTGCTAAAAGTGCACCTACCTTTTTCTGACCATGGCTTCGTATAATAGTTTTTCCTAAAACTTGAGTACGTTGTTGTAGAACCACGCTCAAAGATGGGGTCATTTTCTTCCACCACACATTGCCCTTTGGTCCTTAAAACTTCCACAGTCAAACTAAATCAGAACATATAAAATACAAAGAAATACAGTAAGAAATAATGATACATCAAATACACCAATAGTCTTTTAACAGTGCTGGAACCAAGACTGCATGAGAAGCTCTGCACTGCATCAACAGAGACTTAAAATTAATAATGCACTTTCAATGTACTCATACAAAGCCTTAAACTGTCCATGGTGACAATAAAATAGTTCATTAACCATAAAGAGCAATGAGAGGAACAAAAATTCCTAACAGTTCTAGAAATGTTTTTTCAACTGTCAAAATCTAACCTCTCTTCATCTAGAATAATTGAGCCATCTTCTGCCACTTTTACTCGAGGAACTAGAAGGGGGCCATCATCCTCTTCTTCCTCTTCTTCCTCGGTTTCCTCAACTTCATCTTCATGATCAGCAACAGTTTTTTCTTCAGGGCTGAAATTTTGGAAATTAATAGTTCACAGAAATGTTCATCCAAGTCCCCCAGTACCTGTTTTCTTTTCTAACACATGTTCTTCTCTAAAGTTCTCTCCCTCTTGGTCTTAGGCTACGCATGCAGCAGAATGAGGTGGAATAATGTGCTGAACCATTTCAGAGTGTGCAGGGTGTTGAAAACTTAGGTCTCCCCACATATAAAATCTCCCCTCAAATTAAGAATTAGCACATCAAGAAGAAAAAACATATCCTAGCCATTTGCAATGTCATATTACTTTTCCACTTACAAGGAGTTACTGGTGTGGAGGAATTCTGAAAAACATCATCTCTTACCTAAAATCTGAAATGGTACAGTTCATTTTACTATTTATTGTACTGTTTGTGTAGGTCCATCTCCAGTCATATTGTACATGCTATAAAGTAACATTCTATCTGAAGTGACTTTTTGAATGCGCCTTTAAGAATCTGTATAACAACCTATGGCTGAAAGAATGCAAAAACTAGCAAAATCCCCTTTACAAATGTAAAGATAGCCAACTATTAATTGTGGCTAAGGGCCACAAGATCAGATCCTGTCTCTCCCTCACCCCTCTCATTTTCCAAGCAAATTCTTCTTGCTGCCATTAACCACAGAAGTAATAGCCTTCCTTAACTCGGGGTCTTCCTAACCTAGCATTTAAAAAGGGATATAACAACCGAGGGTAGTAAAGCCATGAGGGGATTTACATACAAAAAGAAAAGGAGGGAAGAAAAGTTTTGGCAGTCGAGTTGCTGTTAAATCTATTATTGTGGCTTCTGCTATTTGATATACCATTACCTTATGTGCTCTCTAGCATTTTTAACTGTATACTAATTTGAGTATTTGTAAGAAAGGCAGCTTATAAAATATTTCAGTGAACAAATAAAAGAGAAAAAAAGAGAGAACAAGAGGGCAAGAGCACCTGAATATATATCTTGTTTCTGGCTCCTTAATTTAACTTAATGACTGTTTAGCACGTCTTCCAAACAGGCCCTAGCAAAGTTTTAACATTCAGCAATTAACAGCAACATTCAGCAATTAACAGCGACAATACATGACCCAAGATATTTTCTTCAGTAAAAGATACTAGGATTATAATCTTTACCACAATCATATAGCTGCAGAATATTAAACAAATTACAAATCCATCCATATTAATGATTAGATGTGTAACCAGTTCTATTCCCATAGATAATACAAAGATTACTCTTTTGCTTGGGCTGAAGTCCTTTCAGATTTCTTTTCTTCCACCAAAGGACACCTATACAATATAAAAAATAAATATTGATCATTTATTCAAAAATAACCTTCAAATACTTTGTCTTAGTTTGACAGAAAACGGTCTACTCTTCCTGTGTGAGTTATAACCTTCTTGACAAAACAGTTTTAACTGAAATACCAGGATTTAAATCCACTTATTCTCCTAGTCTATGGATTAACCCACCTGTGTATGAACGGTTCATGAGGACAAGCAAGGGCTAGGGATCCAGTTATCTGAAACTCCCTGATATCAGTCACATATGGCCAGGGCATAAACTGTAATCTCAGTGTGATAGTCCACAATTTAGGGAAGGCTCGTAGGGAAGTTTCTTTTGTATAGATGAGAACGGCAACATAATTTAGTATAATGGTACAAAGATTACTAGAAATACGAATGTTTCTAAAAGTTTATAAGTGAAACAGGGTCAGTATGGCATAGCAATTAAAGAGCTTGCTTAAGAACTGGGGAGACCAGGTTACATTTTAAAACCATTTCTCATTCAAACTGTCTTGTTTCTTTAGTTTTAACAGAGTTTCATCAGTCCTCTTGGTTGACATTTATAGAGAAGATTGCTGTCATAGGGATAAGCTTTGATGAGCTGCTTTCTTTGTCAGAAAAAGATGCTTTTGTCTTACTTAAAGACTCTTGGATATTGAGTTGCAAGAACAACGTAGCCATGCCTCTGATAGATGTTCCCCCCCTGAGATTAGGGATTCCTCCTGTGGAGATGATAGCATCATATTTTTTCTCCCTCAGTGATGTTGCCCTCTGCAGTACTCCAAGGGAGATTTTCCAAGATTCCTTATGCACACAGGTTATGTGATTGTGGAAGAAAGGAAGTAGAAAGTATTGAGCATGTACTTCTGTACTGTGATTATTATGTTGATTTTCGTGCTAAGTATTTAGATTGGTTGTTAAAGGATTAAATAGGCCAATCTGATCATTATAAATCTCTTTTTCTTCTTTCCTCAAAAAATGCTGTAACTGTTGAAATAGTGGCAACTTTTTTGTATCTGGCTTCTAAAAAGCGAGATTTATGTTAACTGTATTTAGTACTTCATATGCCTTCTATTCTCCTTAATGTATAATGCCAATAAAGGTTTGTTGTTGTTGAAATCCCTGCTCACCATGGAATTCACTGGGTGATCTTGGGCCAGTCACTTTCTCTCAGCCCAACCAACATTGCCAGGTTTTTGTGAGGACAAAAGGAGGAGGGGAGAACCATGTCCTTCCACCAATGAGTACAGTGTGGGGTACTTCATAAAAATAAACAAATAAGTGAATATTGCCTCATTTCTGAAAACCATTTCTCTAAACAAACAACCGAACTGTGCCCTTCTGTTCTTAGACAAGACATGAGTGCCTTTTTACATTGTAATCATTATTTAAAGAGAAAACACATTATAGTGTAATAAGCAGCAGCAGAATAATAACCATTCTACGCACAGGATCCAAAACTCTCATTCACGTTTTCTCTTCCCGAATGAGGTGAAAGAAGATAAGGACCCAGCCCTCCATACATATGTGTGAAATCATGGCAGTGAATTTGGGGGGGAAGATTCTGGAAGAAGACAGATATATTGGCTAGAATCCTGAAGAGCCATTTCATTTGTGCTGCAGCAGCTCCTTCAAAAGAACAGCTTTTCCCTCTGTGAAGGATTTTTTTTTTGTCAATTCCCTCTCCTCATGCTGAGGACTCCAAATTTGCTACCCATGCTGTTGCTTTGAGTCCACTGACCAGCAAGAGCACAATGCCAGGGGGCACAGAAGACTGCAGTAAGGAAAACATGCCTTCTTCTAGCATGACTCTGCTTGCACTGCTTAGGATTCAAGCCATAACATGCATACATGTACGTGTGTGTAATATTCTACCTACAATTTTTCAAGTACTATTACTGGTACTATAATGTAGTGGTTAGAATATTGCACTTGGACAGTAACTTAAGCCAATCACTCACTCTTAGCATATACAGCTGTCAACAATAAAGCAGCAGAGACTATGAATGCCATCCTAATATAGATGTAATTAGTTGATTAAAGCAACTACTTTTATAATAAAAATGTACACTTACTTCATGGGATTGTTTTCTGGCAGATAGTATATGAAATCTCTCATCATCATTTTTGAACGATCTTCTGGCATATGTTTTTCAATTATCGGACATTTGGATTTCCGTTGTTGCTAAATAATAACAATAATTTATATTTGTATTTTGTTTGTTACAATTTTGCTTTAGCAATTGGTAGTGATTATGATCAGGGCTGTTTTTGGGCAGGAACGCACAGGAACGGAGTTCTGGCTGGCTTCCGAGTTGGCCACACCTACAGCCTCCCCCCCCCCCTCAAATACCCCACCTCCCTCCATAGGTGCATTGTTACAGGATGTTCCCTACTTCCCCAGCTTGAAGCAACGATGGGAGATGGATAATATGGTCTACTGGGACAGTAAGTATTAGCCACTCAAAGAGGGCACGAAGCTACAAAATGCTAGCCAGAACAAAGATGATAGACTGAGTTTGAGACAAGGACAGGTTGCTGAGCTGACTGGAGAACCAGCAGTGCAGTGCTGGGCACATGTTCCCATGCTGCCTGAAAGGGGGCAAACCCCTTACCCCAGCCCACTCCCACTGCCAATGTTGTAAGCCCAGGCCTCAGGGTAAAACACAAAGTGGCTGGGTGTTGCAAGGTCCCCCCTGCCCACGGACTAGCATAGAAGTGGACTGGGAAGACAAGCTGAACTAACCTCCCCCTCCTGCAGAAGCAGGGGGGTGGCAGTCCAGCTCTGCTCTGTGGCCATGTGCACAGTGGGATACAGGCCAAGCAAAACCTGATAAGCCAGAGATATCTGTATGGTAGTGGCCACCTCCGGCCAAGGCCACCAAGCGATCCATGGTGGGACAATGCTGGGGGTGCAAGCCAGAGATTGTCAGCAAGCCGTGCCACCTCCATGCAGCGGCAGCCATCCCAGGCTGAAGGCTGCCAGATCATCTGATGGAGTGGGAAACATGTGCACAAGGCCACACGTGTTTCAGAGGCCCCAGGCCACCCAATGACCAATATAACTAGAGATTGCTGGCACTGCCACCCCACAGGGTGGCAGCCACCTACAGCTGAAGATTGCTGGATGGTCCATGGAGGGAGGGGAGACCCAGCCACCAAGTCACAGACTCAGTGGCAGGACTAGGACCCCATGTGTGCAATTGCCAAAGAATGCCCTCCCATGGGCCAAAGCACAGCATTGGGGGGGGGGGACAAATACAGCAGCAGAGCTGGCTGCCAGCAGGCCCCAACAAAGGATTGTCTGATCATCTGCACCACCACCACCCCGCGTGCAAACGGTATCCCATCCAAAACGGTATCCCTGGAGCTCCAGGCTGAACAGAGAGGTATGAATGTGATTGCACTGTAGTGGCTCCCAACTTACCTGTGAGGCCGTCCCTGAAGTGAAGGGGTTCTGCTTGACTAGACAAGGTTGTTCTACTGTGCTGAAGCCACAATCAGAGTGGCTCCCCCCACCCCCAGCAGCCTCCTGTTCCCTTTTCCCTCCCTTGCACCAGTTATTTGCGGTCCGCATAAGAGCCCTGAACAGGCCTCTTCCAGCACTTGGGCCTTATATTTGACAGCCCTGGCCTAGCTCATTCCAGCCATGGCCAGAGGAGGGGAGATGTTTGTAAGTAAATAGAAAAGATGCGTCATGAACCACACAACCCCACAAAAGATCCATCATCAGCTTCCTCAAAACCATTTTGCAAAATATATTACCATACCTTTTCTTTCTTCAATTCTTCCTTGAGCAGCTGCCTCAGCTTCTTAGCTTTGATTATTTTCTCATGATCAGAGCATATCTTTTTCTCTTTTGCTGCTGCAGGTTTGGCCTGTTGTATTTCCTCCTGAATCAAACTTTCCTGTGTAGGTCTCTCTTTGAGGGGTGAGGACATGCTGTTCTGCTGGGCTTCATCACTTTTATGAGCTGTCACAGACAGACTGACCTCCTTACTAATAGATTTTTTAAATGGAGAAAATTGTGGTACTTGGGGAAGAGGTGTTTTCTTCTCAGGCAATATGGGAGAATTTTCAATATTAATCTTCTCACATGAAGGCAATTCCTTCTGAAGGGCAGAGTTACCAGGTGGAGGAGAACAAGGTACCTGCTTTTGAGAACACTTTGACACTGAACTGATAGCAGAGCGCACTGAAGGGGGTGCAACTCTTGGCTTAGCAAGATTGGGCATTGTGGATATACGTTTTCGTCTCTGTAAAGGGGTGTCTGCATGTTTACCACTATCTCCATCACCACTTGGATTGCCGTTCTTTTCATCTCTGGAAAATTCAGAGTGGGAAAAAGCTGTGATAAATTTTTTTGTCATGAAAGGGCATTTGGACAGCAAATTAAGTAGCTGCCCCAAAGCACAGCAAAACAGGGGATTTATTTTTGAAAACACTTATTTGGTTTAGACATCAAAATTAACCCAATAAAGTTGAAGCTTCACATCTGGTTGAATGCAAATATATGTCCAGAGTCCTAATCACTGTTTTTACTGTTAGTGATTTAAAAACAGCAGTAGGCAAACTCAGATTCACCACTCGCATGAAAATATATGATATATATGAAATCATTTCTTAGTTAAGTACTCTTGGGTATATACTGTCCAAACTCAGTGAATTATTAATTTTTCAATTAATAACTGTCAGTCAGCCCTAGGACTTCTTTTTTGGATGCCTCTACAATCGTTTGTTACATATTATTGAATTCACTTGGGAGCTGGGCACAACCTTCCATACACCTACCGAGTACAAGACTAATACCTTGCTCTAAAAAAAAATTGCATTCAGCTAACAGCTATGCCTGCTCCAGATGCCTTTCAAATACAAAATGTATTTCAGACCTTACTAACTTTTTTTATGCAACACAAGAGAAGCTCTGAATATATAAATGTCTTCCACGGTCTGATTTCCTGGAAATCCTTCCAAATAATTTCCAGTATGTTACATAATTTTGCGAAAGAGATATTAAGAGATATAAGAACAAACACCACTATTATTTTCACATGAACCCTAGATTAAGTAATAACCATTAAATAAACAGACTTCTAAACAGACAATTATCTCTCCACTTGCAGATACTCAAATTTGATTACTAGTCCTCCTCTCCCTCACCTAACAAAATATTTGCTTGCAATTGTTCCTTCACAAATACTGCTTAAGCAGTTCAGTATCTTCAGCAGTTCTAGTAAAGTCAGTTAAAAAGTTTACATCTATACATTCTCAAGTCCCCTCCCAACACTATTTATTCTCAACAACAGTTTGAAAGAACATAAAACATTTCTGCACTGTACATGCAAACAACTATAACTTGATATTTAGGTGCTAGCATTCTCCACCCTGTCAATAGAAAATGAGGCTACAAGCTCAAAATTGCTGAGAAGAAATCACATAGAGACTCTGGATGAGTCTCTATCAATGGAAGCACAGATCACCAATGTAACTAGAATGGCATTTTTCCACCAACACCAGGCTAGACAACTGACTCCCTACCTGTCCCGCCAAAACCTAGCCACAGTGATCCATGCAACAGTCACCTATAGACTCGGCTACTATAACATGCTCTATGCAGGGCTACCCTTGAGTCTGACCCAGAAACTTCAGCTGGTCCAAAACGTGGCAGTGCGGGTCCTCATGGGGTCCCCTACGAGAACACCTATCCAACCTGTGCTTTGCCAGCTGCACTGGTTTCCAGTTGAGCACCGGATCAGATTCAGGGTTATGCTATTGACCTTTAAAGCCTTAAACAGTCTGGGTCCAACATATCTGATGGACCACCTCTCCTGGTATGCCCCCAAAGGGCATTCCACTCATCTAACAACAACTTGCTCATGACCCTGGCCTGAAGGCCATCCAGCTATCTGTGACCAGGGCCATTTCCACCCTGGTCCCAGCCTGGTGGAACATTCTGTTCAATGAGATGATTTCACAAGGCTTGCAAGACAGTTACTCCACCAGGCACATGGCCATGGGTGAGTGGTGGCTCCCCACTACGAACCACTCCTTGACCTGTCCTTATGCTGCCATCTAATTAGAACTGTTAATGCTGAGACTACAATGTATTGTAACTATTTTTAATTGATATGTGACTTAAATGGTATAACCCGCCCTGAGCCCTACTGAGTAGGGGAGGGAGGGCTATAAGTCCAATTTTTAAATAAATAAAAGCCCTCAAAGAATTATAAGCTACTAGCTAGTGATGCATATTCTAAGAGACATTCTATATGATGACAAACATTCTAATGCTGTATGATGTATTAACAGAAACCTGATTACAGATAACATGCTTACCCATAGAATTAGGTGAACAATTATGTAAATACTAAATGTAAATCCAAACACCACTACACAGATTTATAACATATACCAACTAAAGGAAGCACGTGCTCATCATTATTCTTTGTCTATCAGAGAAATCAAACCTTTCAGATGCCGTGTTGTAGCTCAATTAGACACCTATCAGCACACCACCTCATAATACTCATCTATAAAGTATTCCATATCCCCCCATGCCACTACTTTAAATTTAAATATTCTTATTTCACTGCAAAGAGTTCTCTTAAAGAGACAGAGCTCATAGCACAAAGTGCTGCACGCATAACCTCAATTATATCATTGTTTCAATCATTTTTAATAATATGACTAAGCTCTAGATTTGCCAGGCCCTCAGCTTTCATCTTTAAATAGGTCCAGAACCATGCAGGAGTACCTGTGGATGCTGGTCAATTGTAACCTGCATGGTGATCCAGGTTCACAAAAACATATGTCCTAGACTGGGGCAATTTTTTAAAAACATTGTTCACTCACTATTATATAAATCATGATATATCTGAACTTCTAAAAAACTTCTAACCAAGTTCTTCACTATAGGCTCCAGATTAAATTTAGCAGTCAAGGGACAGGAAAATAGCTAAACACTAGGATGCACAGGACCGTCCCCACTAATTGTCACAATGAAAGGAAACAAACAGTAATGTATCTGAAATATATATATTGAGGCCACTGCTATTTAACTTGTTCATAAATGATGTGAAATTAGGGTGAACAATGAGATTGAAGGTTTTGTAAATGACAGCAAATTATTCAAGAAAGGTAATTTAGTTAATTTAATAGACAAACTAACCAGACTGCAAAGACTTCTTCAACAACATTCAAAGTGTTAAAGTGATGCACACTGAATTTAAAAAAATCCCTAACTTTCCTTAAACAGGGATGGAGCCTGAACTGGCAGCAACTGACCAGGAAAGAGATCTTTGGATTGGGGTTTATACAGAATTCTGAAATTCACAGCCACAAGAAGATGACCATCAGTTTAAGTAGACTAAAAGGAGACTAAAGAAATTCACAGAGAACTGGCTATTAGCTATGATAGCTTGACGAAACCTCCATGTTCATAGACAGTTCAGGAGAGCAACAGCAAGTGGATGCTGGTGCCTTCTTTCTCTTCTTGTGGAACAGCTGGCGGCATCTGGTTAAATCGCCATGGGTAAAGGAGTGCTGAACTAGGCTGACCTTTGGCCTGATCCCGCAGAGCTCTTCTCTTACGTCCCTATGGATGTTAGCAGAGACACAGTGCTGGTCCGTGCCTGCATTTACATCCTTTGATAACTCTGTATCTGATACTTCTCAAATGAACTTCCCCAACCGATTCTAGTGAAAGGATTGCGTCTTAAAATCGCAACAGCGCTTCCACCCATACAAGTAACGGCATGACGGAGCTGCAAGTGCGAACAAGGCAGAGGCGCATCTCGGGGTTTTGTGGCTTGGCAGCTTTCCGGTAGAAACGGGCTCAGTTTTATGGGAGAAGAAAAATAAATGGCTGCAACAGCCAGAGCTCACCTGCTGCTGCCGCCGCCGCCACACCCTTGCCGAAGATCTTCGGCAGGCCCCAGCTGGGAATCCGAGGTCGCCTCAGCGGAACAAGGGGTGGTTTCCGGGGCATGCTGAGCCTCCGGGGCCGCTGCCGGGGCCTCTGAGCTGTTGCCGCTGCCACTGTTTCCTCTAGCCGCCGCGCTCGGTCTCACGTTGGGCTTCACACTGAACCTGGCGCGGCGGAACATGGCGGCGCGACAGAGAGGCACCGACCCGAGCTAAAGCCCGCCGTCCCCTTTTTCCTCCGGCCGGCGAGGCCGCCTCATGTCACCGCCCCGAGCCGGTCCAAGGCCAGCTCCCCTCCTCTCCTCTCCTCTCCTCTGGCTGTCTGTCAGCTGCTACGAGACAGCACGCTGCTCGCGTCATCACACTGCGACAAAACAGTGTCTACAAATCTGCACCACGCGATCAAGACACACCCTTCGTGTCAGACATGCGCAAAGCGACACTATGATTGACTACTCCGTAAAACTCGTGAGGCCGTGTGGCTCGCTTGTCGCGAGTCGAGATGTATGCCTGGCAGCTCTGTTTCGCGGTTCTTAAACTCTTAAAACTAAGTGTTGCGCAGAAGTTCTGCTTAGTTCAATGGAAAATGAACGCTGCGGTCTGACTCAAATTTATTCGTTAATAAATCCGATTTGCATAGCGCTGCACTGGGCCGTGAAATGCAGAAAGTACAGGAATAAATAAATAAATTACGAAAAATTAAACACTGATAAAGAGAATATATGAACTGTTCCCTGCTTTTGCTAAAATAATTGGAGACTCCCCAACCATTATAGCTTAGCAAAACTAATTAATAGTATGTACATTTTTAATTAGATTTTAATTTATACAGTTACTTTTCAGCTATATGTCATAATCCCTTCACCCTACTGTTTATTTTCTCCTGTAGCTCTTACATTTAAACAATGTATTTAGTGAGAAGCCAATCGCTGGGTGTGGAGAAGCGTTCTTAGGGTTTCCAGCTCTGATTTTTGGGGAAGAACCTGGGAACGGTGGGGTTTAAGAACATAAGAGAAGCCAATGTTGGATCAGGCCAGTGGCCCATCCAGTCCAACACTATGTCACAAAGTGGTCAAAAACAACAGGTGCCCTCAGGAGGTCCACCAGTGGGGCCAGGACACTAGAAGCCCTCCCACTGTTGCCCCCCCCCCCCATCAAGCACCAAGAATATAGAGCATCACTTGCCCCAAACTGAGAGTTCCTATCTATACTTCGTGGCTAATAGCCACTGATGGACCTCCTGATGGTTTGGGGAGGGGAGGGACTCAGCCGTGTACAATGCCATAGAGTCTAGCCTCCAAAGCAGCTACATTCTCCAGGGGAACTGATCTCTATTGTCTGGAGATCATTCATAATAGCAGGAGATCTCAAGGCCCCACCTGGAGGTTGGTAACCGTAAGTGTTCTAATCCATGAAAGCATGTGGCACAGTAACATTTGGCAGTCTGTAAGATTTCTGTTTCTGTAGAGGGCAAAAGCCTGATTCGGTACGTAGTTGGGTGTTCACAAACCATTAACTTCAATGAGTTGAAACATGTTGATGTTGGAAGCCAGCAGCAGGGGACGGCCTCCGCCTCTATCCCTTGTTTGTTTGCCCACTAGGGCAACTGCGTGAAACAGGGCACCGTGTGAAACGGGATGCTGGACTGAAGGGACCACTGGTCTGATCCAGCAGGCTCTTACCTTTTACTCCACAACTTACAGGACTAAGGAGGTGGTGTAAAAAATTGTGAAATTTGTGTATATGTATTTTGTTGTTTTGGAAAGAAAGCTGGAAAAACTGATTCTAGGTTATGTTCTCCAAATTCTGGAAACACTGAAAATGGAAATATGTCGATATTTCTATTATGATTTAACTGTTTATAGAGCTATTGACTCGACATCAGCCCAAAATAATTTTTTGAATATCAATTCTGATTTCTATCCCAAGGGAGAATGCATAGGATCAGTCTAGACTTTACTAGAAAGTAAATGGTATTGAACTCCGTGGGGTTTCCTTTTTGCATAGACTTGTACCTTCAAAGTATAAATAAACCCCCCGGGGTGCAAATGCCAGAAACGTAGCCGTATCACGGCCTCATTCCGTGCGGGTTTACTTGGAAGCAAATCCCACTGTCAATTCCAAGTAAGTGCACATAGGTAAATGCAGCTTTTTTACGTGCTGGCAGTAACAACTAATAACAGAACAAAAACCAAATAGGAGCCTTGAGGCACTGGAATTTATGCTACTATGATCTTTCGTGGGCGAGATCCCACGCCAACAGATCAGTGGCCAGTAGCCCGCGGAAGCTGATGCTACAAAAGCTTTGTAAGTCTTTAAAATGTAGTTAATAGATTAGTCTCTCTCTTTTTGTTTGTTTGTTTGTGCCTGGAGTGATTTAACCCAACGAACACCCCCCACTCCGCAGGAACAATAACAAAAGCCACGCATTCAGCCCCGGATCCCAATAGCGTCATTGCGGGCGGAGCTAGCAGGGCAGAAGGCGAGACCGGGCGTCGTTACATCACAGAGGCGGTCCCGTACATAAACGGCGCCACGGCGGGCGGGGCGCGCAGAAGGTTCTGGTAGTTGGAGCGGTTGTTGGGGGGTGTCGGTGCTCGTGCCTAACGGTTACCGCCGCTACCGCTGGGGTTATTGTTTCGCCATGGCCCGTGAGTATCCGGCGCGCAGCTCCCTGGCCCTCCCCGCCTTCTCGGCCCGCTGAAGCGCCCTGCCTTCGCCCGCCCGCTGGCGGTTTCTATAGCGCCGCTGCGGCTCTGAGCGGTCAGGCCTGGCGGTGGCTCTCGGCCAGAGGGAGGCGCCTCTTCTGTGGGCGGTGTTTGTCGTGGTAGAAGCAGCTCGTCTAGCGGAGGCGCCGCTTAACCAAGCGAGAGAGCAGACAACAATAGTAGAGGGCTCCTCCTCCTCTCTGTACGGGATAGTCGTGTCCCGTCCCCCGTCCCCGTGTTTTCTCTGGAGGCGCCTCTGCATTGGCGGGAGGGGGGCGAGCGTGGGTCTGTGAGGCTGCAGGCGGGCCCACTGCCCAGGTAGTAGCACCCGGGGGAGGACTTATTTCCGAATAAATATTGCGCAGGCTTTAGACGTGGGAGGTTGGCCCTAAAGTCAGACTAGCCGAAGTTCCTGGGTATCTCGTTGCTATAGTGGTGAGGGAAGCAGGCAGCTTTTCCTGGTGGTATCGCTTTGCACTGCTGTCAGTAGGTCTCTTCAGCCAGTCTTGAGAAGAGCTGTTATTTAAACAAGGCCTTTTTTTCTCTCCGAAGAACTGTTTTATGAGCATAGTGAAGGTTGCTGGTGCAGTCTGATGGCCTAATTGTGAATGTGGCCTAAACCGCCTATTTGAGTAGGTCATGGGAAAATGGGGTTTTCAGCCCACTGGTTATACTGAAGGCTGGGCTGTATTCGGTGTGAAATAAAAGTTAGAAGTGGAGCTGAAACAAAAGCCATGTGTTTGGTGTGACTACTTTAAACAGGAATTTTTGGTTTGTTTCTCTAACAAAGTCTAGCACTGACAGGTGGCTTTGCTGAAATGCCAGGTGGATGCCACTGGTGTGGTTTTTGCAGGCTTATTTGGAAGCCAGTTTTGTGGAATTCAGCTTTCAAGTAACTAAATGAAGTTGATTTCTGATTAAGCATCGGTGTGGAATTAACGTGAATAAAATTATGGATGTGGAAATAATTTGAATAAAATATATGGATGTGAATGCAGCTTTATTAACATTTTTAAGCTGTTTGTACAGGTTACGGTGGCTGCAAGAGCAGACAGAACAGTTTGGTGTTTATAAGGTACAGTGCCTTAATACAATTTGGCTAGGGTCTGGCCCTCAAAGAAGTTACGTTCTTAGTGCATATAAATGTGTTAATGTTGTCTGGTTTTTATAAAATGCTGAAAAAAACAATATATGGTGATGTTGCTTTTTCTGTAGGAATCGAGAATCCTTGGCTTGGCTGTGCTGGCACAGATGGACCAGTTTCTGCGCTCAAAGTGGTGTGTTCCCACCTATCCCTCTTCAGGCCTAAAACGCTGCTCCTGCTTGGCCACTCTTCCCCAGGAGCAGCATTTCAGGCCTGCAGTAGGACAAGGGAGAATATTGCACTCTGGGCAGAAACTGTTCCATCTGTAGAAATGCTATGGTGGATTATAGATTAGTTTAAGAAAGTAAAGTGGATCATGAGGCCTGTGGCTCAGTTCAGACAATGCCATGGTTTGATTTAACCATGGTTAGTTTATGAAACAGGATTTGGCTTGCAATCATTATAATTCAGGATTGCCTTCATTCCTTCTCCCATATAGATCAGCCTGGTATCCTGATCTGGAAACAATGGTTGGAAACAGGGTTAAGTCAGGCAATTATACATCACATGAAACATCATAGTGAAGACTTACGGTGGCTAATAAACTAATGTCCATGGTTTCACATCCTTATTTGTTATATCCAGCTAATAATAGTTAATGGAATGATCTGTCTTCAGTTGATTGCACAAACCATAGATTAATTAAGCCCCAGTTTTGTATGGTATCTAAACAGAGTCTGTTTTGCAGTAGCTTTGTGAGCAGGAATGCTGGTTTCTGACTTTGTTGGGGAAATGTGTGGCTGGAAATCATAAGTGTTGGAATTGATTGGATTACAATGCATATAAAGAATTCAAGTGCACTGTTGACTGGAAGCTGCAGCAGTTCTGTTTCCTTGCTAAACATCTATGTAATGCATAGGTTTGCCACACACATTCAACTGCATATTTTATGAGCAGGAGTATACACTTGTATATTCTGTGGGAGACATCATTATGGTGAACCATAGTGTTCAGTGTATTGGGGTTGGTGTGCACAGAACATAGCAAAGTAGTGATTAAAATGTGTGGAATTTGGTTGTACAGTACTGCAGCAATTAACTTGGTTCAGTTAAATCTTTAGGTTATGGGAGGGAGGATATGAAGGAAGGTGTAGGTTCAGCAAGAGGACTGGAAGTAGCACAGCTAAACTGAGAAGGGTGTCATAGGGTTCTTGTAACCATAGGAGAGAGAGAGGATTAACAGGGTATCATGTCTTAAGTTTCAACATGATAGATTTATAGCTACAGATTGGGGCCATATTCACAGAAGGGATCTTTCAAACCAGTTGTGCAAAAAATCCAAACCCTTGAAAAAGGAAAGGTTACAAGAAAGTTCCAAATGGAGAAGAGTTGTCTACAAAAGTGCAGATAGTGTAGTTCTGTCCTACAGAACACAGACTTGCCAGCATGGCTCCATCTGCTGACAAGCTAGTCCAAGGGAGCAAGAAGGGGTGACAAAGGATGAAATTCCCCACACAGACTGCAAGTCACCCCTAATGTGTTCCTAAAGCTCTCTGGTGCCTTTGTTTCCCAGGTCTTATTGGTAGGGGTGACGTATTCTAACAATGCATGGATATCTAGGGAAAGGAGTACAACACTGGAGGTAGTTGCATGTCAAATCATGGAGCAGATTGACTATTCGTTCTCAGGATTATTCTTGTCTCCTTTTGATGTACTCAAGAAGCTATGTGGGAAGATATGGAATATTGACAGCAGCCTTTGTCATACAGCTAGTGGGTATGGCACCTTTGACCTTAATGTAATGTTAAAGTTCTTGCAAGTAAGGTTTCTGCCACATAACCCTTTCACTGTTTGTACTTATAGGTGGGAACCAGCGTGAACTTGCTCGCCAGAAGAACATGAAGAAAACTCAAGAACAGAACAAAGGAAAAAGAAAAGAGGATGCTTTGTCTGCTTCTCAGAGGAAACAAAGGCAAGTTGCATGAAGTTCTGACTCTCAATGTGTAACAATCAAGGGTCACATTGAATGGCCTGTGATCTTATCTTTAACTGTAAACTACTGGGGGGAGGCTTAAAATGAAAGGCTTGGGTTAGGATTTGCCTCATTAGAATATGATAATCATACTTGCTATGCTGAGCAGTAGAAGTTTGGGTTTGAAGAAGAACAATGGGCATTTTAAAAAGCATTTCTTATCTATTGATTTCACTGAAGAATAAGAAATAAAAATATACAGGAACTCTTTTGTCTTTTTTTTTTACAGAGATTCTGAAATAATGCAGCAAAAGCAGAAAGCAGCTGATGAGAAGAAATCTGTTCAGACGGGGGCAAAATAGTTTATGGCTACAAAATGACCTAAATATGCTGCAATGCATCTTGAAATAATAGGGCCTAAAAAGACATATTTGTAAAAGTAGCCAGCCATTAAATGGTTAATGTTTATCTTCTCTTTGCTCACTTGTCCAGTATGCATTTATTTTAGAACTTCTGGTTAGTATAGTGCAGTTGCAGCTGACTTGGCTTTAATTGAATTATTAGAATCTCTTCCAATAAAATTGGATCCTTAATTCCCTTTGCATGTCTATTAGTAATGGTAGCAGTAGCTTGACTGCAGTTTTCATTGTTACAATGTTAGCTCAGTAAATGGCTTGTGTAACTGTACCAGTTATCAAATATGCAGGTAAACTGGGGACCTTTAACATTCAGAGATGGTATACCTAAAAAGCCCAGTTCTCTGTACTTTCCAATTTGTAAAGGTCAGCTGTAAAGTTATCTAAATTATTTTTACAATAAAAATGTTGCATGAAGTATTGTGTAGTTTGGAATGGGTGCTCAAGATAGATGTAACAGCCTTTGGTTGTTGCTGACCTTTTGACACTATCCAGAGTTTTGGATCAGCACAGCCAAACTATTTTAAAGCTCTATTTTGTGCAGCATGAGTGCTCCTCATTCTTTCAGTTACAACTGAACAAAGTTCCCTAAATATATAGTGTAATTAAAATCTAATATGAATGAAGATTTAAACTTTATCTTTTGACTAAGGCTGGTAGATCATAAGAATGGCAGCCAAGGCAGAGATTCCTAGATTCTATAGCAGCCTTTAGTAAGCTTGAACTTCTCTCTCTTTGGAGTTAAATCCAAGTAGGACTACATGTGAGGCAAAAAAATGTCACTTGACTAAAAATTAAACATGGTTACTCTTTGTGCCCTGTTGTTTGTGTCATACCAGAGAGTTCTGTGAAGTGTCTTTGTGGATTGGGGCCTGGGGCAGTTCAAGAAAAATTTTCTGAGTTCTGAAGTTTTAAGTCTATATGGTACAAGATACCAAGTTGATGAGTTCTGTCTTAGTATGCAGCAAGCACTCACACTGTAGCATCCTTCAGGCATGAGCATTCAAGGGGAAATGGTTGCAATTCTGAGGAAAGGAATGAAGCTAAAGACTTCAGTAATCTTAAGATTATTATAATGTAGAATTTTTTCAGTTACAGTAATTCATTAATGTTAGATATAAGTATTGTCATTCCATGGATTAATTTCTCTAAGTGCACTTCAGCTGAATTTCAGGTGGGCAGTACTGCATATTGCTAAAATACAGTCGTACAATCTCTTGGATCATCTCCTTGTCATCCTGAATTCTAGTGTTGAAATTAATTTTCTTTCCACAATTTATAATTCTTTGAAATCCTAACTCCTTGGAAAGGGGGTGATCATCCAGCCTCTTGATTGTTTTGGTGATTTTCTGTTTCTTGTGCGCTTTTATGGTAAAGCTGGTAGGTAACTACAGAGGCACTTATGCGCTATCCTGCATTCAAAGGGGATCACATAAATGGGAGTACTAATAAGGTACATAGCTGGGTGGGGGTGTATCAGT
The DNA here is from genome assembly GCA_029233225.1 of Lepidodactylus listeri. Taxonomy (NCBI): domain Eukaryota; kingdom Metazoa; phylum Chordata; class Lepidosauria; order Squamata; family Gekkonidae; genus Lepidodactylus; species Lepidodactylus listeri. The sequence continues at coordinate 47,688,873 of JARCFY010000004.1, forward strand.
GTAAGAAACTTGGGACCTGCAGTCAGGCAGTTTGAGGTATCTGCAGTTTCTGTCTCTTATGTTGGTCTCCAACAGCCTCCAGAATAGCTACTAATTCTTCCAAGGTAGCCTCTTATGCTACCCCTTAACTTCCTGACTTAATACAGAAGACTCAGAGCCAACTGCTTGGGCTTGTGGATCTGAAGACCCCTTCCACTCTAGAACGAGGCAGCCTGCAGTGCATATATGTGTGTTGGGCAGCAGTGGTCTTGAAGATAGTGGTCCCTCTCTGCTGAGGGAAGGCAGTGCCTTCCTTTCATCCCTGTTCATGTTTGCCTACTGTGCTGCACCTGTCTAGTCTGTAGATTGAGCTGAAGCTGGTGTTCGTCTTCTGATGTAGGAGGACTGCTTGTCAACCTTGTGGATCATACAGGTATGTCTCCCCTCTCTTTGAATTGTTAAACATGCTTTCCTACACTTTCCAGTGTTAGTCACGGGAAATAGCTGTGGATTAGCAGAGGGGATTTGTCCCTAGCACACAATTCCCTTAATTAGGCTGTATGGAAGGAATCTTCTCTAAATCAGCCATTTATGTGTGAAGCATGGAGGGTGCATGCTGGAGGTGGCTGCTGGCTAGGTATCATTAAATATCTAATGTATATTGTGTCCTGCTAATACCAACCACAACACTTCTAAAAATAAAGTTTGATGACAACCAGGAGTTTGCCATAAGTGTAATTAAAGGAGTTAAATAAGGTAAGTTTGCAGTATGCCATACAGCAGGCATGCTGCTCAAATGCACAATAACAAACCAAGCCCCAGCTATGTGAAGTAGTAAGCCAAAACCTAGTAGGTTCCTTAAGGATCTGTGGTCACATGCAAACTTTCAGGTAAGTTCTACTGTGACCTACTTCTGAATAGGGATGAATACAAACCGAACCAGGAAGCAAAGTTTGTCACGAATTTTGTCCTGTTTGTGTTTTGTGAACCAAAGTTTGTAACGGGTCTACCATCACGAACTTCCACAAACTTTTACAGCCATTCATGGTAGTTTGTGGATAGAGCAGAAAACATCAAAAATGGCAGAGTAGCAGGGAGCAGCCTGCTCCCTGTCACTCGGCTGTTTTTTGGGCTTTCTGCAAACCCCATTTAAAGGGACTGTGGTCCCTTTCAATGGGGTTTGTGGGGCCACAAACCACTAGCTGCATTTTTCTGGTTCATGCCCATCCCTGCTTCTGAATAAGGAGGCACAGAGTTTGATTACAAACAAAACAGTTAATGTGTGGGGTAATATTACATCAGTGAATTCCAAAAGTAATATTGTCAAGTATTCCATACTTACCTGAGCAGCAAGGATCCGAGGGGTAGCGTCAAATGAGATAAAAGAGATGGAAACATGTAGGCTCTTAATATACTGGTATACTATTGGAAACAAGTAGGGTCCTGAAAACAAGCTGCATAGTGACTAATTTTGCACTGGTTTATCAAAGAACAACATCCCAAAGATGGTTATGTTTTAGAACAGAACTGCAACTCCATGTTTTAGCTGAGGGAGCACTAATGTTTAAGATTGTCACAAGCTCCTCATAAATGGGGGCAGAGATGGAGGGGCCCTATTTCCCCAGATTCCCTGAGGTCTATTTGCCTACTGCTTGCCCTTTAAACAATACCCCCCACACACTGCGTAGCTGCTGCCACCTGTCACTTTTGAGATGTGAAGCAGAGTCTGACAGATCTACTTCAGTCTCTCTGTTGTACACCTCATTCAGTTAAAAGGAGTCTGGCTTGCTTAAGAACTAGCTGACACATAACCCAGTCCTTTTATAACCAAGTGTTCTAGGGACAATACAGATGCTCTTAAGTTTTAACTTTATTTCAGGAAAACAAGGGAAAGTAAATACAATTACCTGCAGGAGAGAAAAACAATGGGAGATTTTCATATATACACAGGAGAATGCATCACAAAGCAACCTGAATAAACTGGTTCCCCAGATTCTAAGCCATGTTGCCCTGACATGGGCCTGTCGACCAAGGAGGCCTTTTCTTGCCTGCTCCTGGGAAAGACAAAGGTAGCTCCCTTCAGGGTTTTATTTTTTCGGTGATCTAACACACACACATGTATAGGTGTTTTCATATTCTGGATGGTGTTAAGCCAATCAATTGATGGCTCTTGGAGGAGAAAAACAACCTCTCCATGAGATGTTATTTACTGGATTGCTAGCTTGGCTGCCCAAGGTATTGCTTGTTTTGGGACTCGATAGGGTATCATGGAAGGCAGAGTGGGATGTATGACAAAGCCCCTGACCACTCATCAGTTGCCAGTCATTGGCTCAGAGTAATCAAGACGACAAGTTCATAACTAGGATTCTCTGAACAGCTACTCAGCTCCCCTGAAAGTGAACAGGAATTGTGCCTGAAGTTGTGGGTGGGTTTGGGGGGATCTTTTAAATAGTCTCTCATTCTTACTGGGCTGCAAAGTAGATTACAAGGAGGGTAAAAACTTTCAATCAGTAAACTGATTACTGAATATAACATCAGTCAATGGATTATAAAATATAAGTCAACAAGACAAACTGCGTAGGAACCTCAGGAGTTCTGGTGGAGATTAGAGGGTACACTGAATAAGAAAATGACTGCAAAACAAATTCATAGATGAATAAGGAGCCTCATTAATCGCGTTTCACAGCCTGGAATCTCAGTTTTGAGCATGTTATAGGGTTGAATCTTCTAGCCATCCTAACTGCTTAACAGGGCAGCAGTTCTCAGTGGCTATTTGCTATGGTGGTGATGGAAAGTACCATTAAGTTGCAGCTGTCTTAGGACAACCCCTCATGGGGTTTTCAGGGCAAGAGACTTAACAGGTGGTTTGCCATTGCCTTCTGCATAGTGACCATGGACTTTCTTGGTGGTCTTCCTTCCACATACTAACCAGGGCTGACCCTGCTTAGCTTCCAAGATCTGAGAAGATTGTTCCATTAGGTCAGGACTCTGCCCTCTATAGTCATACAAAATGCCTTTCTAGAGCCAGTTTTGTCAAAAATTATACCAGTCTTGTTACAGCAAAGCAGTGTCTTTGTAAACATAGTAAGCAGGAGGGCCATAGCCTTCTGGCCCTACCCTATAGCCACCGCCTTCCTATCATTGTATAATATCTGCACTGATTGGATGGATACCTGTTCAGGTCAGTGCATTAGTTTACAGGCAAACAGTAGAAAAGAGCAAGAGTCCAGTAGCACCTTAAAGACTAACAAAATTTGTGGCCGCCGGGTAAGTAAACACTATAACGAGGAAGAACTAGGCCCCAATGCCCTCTGGCCTGCTTGTTCCTTCTTCGAGCTGTTTAATGCTTTTACACCATCCCATTTCAGCTGCTATGTAATGTAAAATAGTTCATCAGATTCATATTGTGTATTCAATTATGTATAGCCCTATGTCGTGAATGGGATCCCCGTCCGTTGTCTCTCCCAGTCAAAATTTCCTTCTAATGTCGCTTACAAAACCTGTGCAGACCTACACAAGAAGTAGCCCTGTCTCATTGCAAGACAAGGTTAAAAAAAACACCGAGCAAGAGAAAAACTCAAAAGTCAATGTTATCGGAGCGGAGGTAACCCGATGTCAACTGATTATGTAAAGCCGAAGTGGCATCTGAAGAGCATCTCCGACTTGACGCGCTTTGTCGCGAGAGGCTTTGTGGGGCTGCCTCAAAGAGAACAACGCCCTGACAAAGCGGCCCGGAAGGAGCCGAGGCCTCCTCGCCAGTAGTGGTCGGTAGTTCGCTCTCCGCTCGAGCGGCGCGAACGAGGCGGCCGCGCTGGTAGAGACGCCTGGGCTGCGGTAGCTCCTCCCCGCCAGGCCTCGGCTGATGAGGTAGCCATGGCGGCGGTAAGGTTGGTGTGCTGAGTGAGCGCCTTCTTGCTCGGCCGACTGGACAGACCCGGGAACTCTCATGGCTTCTCGGAGCGAGGACGAGGCGCCCCTCTTCAGGCGCGGGGCCGGGCAGGTACGCGGGGCTGCTCGTGGGCTCGGCGGGGCTCCCCGTCCACCCCCACTCCTCTTTGTGAGGCTCACTCTTGACGAGGACCCTTCCTTGGGCGGCGAGGGTGTATCCGTCGCGTGTTGCCGGTGTATCGGAGGTGACAGAGCAAGTGCCAGAAGCTGGGCGTTTGGGGAGGCAGCGGTTGGAAGCGAGAGCGCTGATCATATAACAGCATGCGTCTTATCGATTTATCGAAGTGGGCGTCCCTTGTTACAGTTATCTAGCTTTAGGATTGCCAACCTCCGGGTGGGGCCGGGGGCTCTCCAGGAATAACAGCTGATCTTCAGACTACAGATATAACTTCCCCGAAAGGGAATGGAGCTTCAGAGGGTGGACTCTACAGCATCCCATCTCCAGTGAGCTTACTCTTCTCACCAAACGCTGCCCTCTCCAGGCTCTTCCCGCCCTTATCACCAGGAATTTCCCAAGCTGGAGTTGGCAACTACAGGATTTAGCTCATAGCTCTTTTTATAAACTTATTAAAAAGGGGCTAAACCTCTTTATGTTGTGTTCTTTCCTCCGCAGAGTGATGATTCCGATATATGGGATGATACAGCCCTCATAAAGGCATATGATAAAGCCGTTGCCTCTTTCAAGGTAAACCACATCCTGGTGGTGGTAGTGCAAAATGTAACCTGCAGATATTTAGCTTGCGTGGAAGCTGCTCTCTAGAATTTATTTCCAGAAGGTACAGTTTTCAAGGAAGGAAGGACAGGGCTGAGACTATCATTGCTTAAACAGGCAAAACAAAAACACACAATTCACAGATGCAGCACCTCCTTGGCCATTTCCACACTGGTTATTTGCCCCAGGGTTGATATCGTTGGGAAGTGTTTTTCTCCTGCTTCTTCATAGCAGGTACATTCATTAATCTCCTAGGCTTTCCCTGGTATTTCTTTGATGTTTCCCAGACTTGCTTTTGCTGCAAATTTTGGGAAAGGTTGTAGCAAAGCCTGAATGGTTGCCATGTGCTTGGGAATGTTCAGGTTTTCCTGGTCCCACCTTCATGGCATCAGTTTTCCCTCCGTTCCTTCTTGCAGCAGCCATCCCCCACCACCTGCCACCAAGGGCTATTTTGTTTTAATCAGCAGTTGAGTACTGTTATATCAGTAAAACAGTCTGTGTATCTGGTTCTTTGACTTCATAGCTTTAACTTTTTTTCTTACAAAGTATGGTTCTTTTGTTGTGGAGATATGAGTGGAAAAGCACATCTCTTCAACAAAAGGGGCTGGGGGGGTTACATAAAAGCTGGGGCTTTTAAAAAATTGGGAACGCAAAGAACCCGGTATATCAATAAAATGATATTCAGCTAAGGTTTTGCTGGCAGAAGAGGGAGGAAGAGTGGCGTCATTTGATTTCTTTTCATCATTAACTTCAGAGCCTTAGTCAACATTTTATTTATTTATTATTTACATTTATATCCCGCCTTGCCGGACAAGCTGGCTTGTTCTTTATCCATGTTTCTGCTGCAACCCTCAGAGCTGCAGAGGAATGAGAATGTGGGAAAGATTGCTGGCCGTAGATGGGATATCGCCCATCCTGTTCAGTCTGACAGTCTCTGATACTGCTTACAGATTGGTCATGACTGGAGAATCCCCTTTTAGTGCATTATCACTGAGTAATATACAATGCAGACAAGATTGCCAACGTTTTTCTTGTGATTAAACTATATTGTTTACAATGAATTCAGTCTTCTATTTCCAACGTAATTTTCTTACAAAATATTCTATAATTAACAACAATCAAATATGGCATCTTGTTGCCATTTCAATCTGATTCTGGGTGATGTTTTTTCTTGTGTGAATTCTTAAATGGATGGAAGCAGCCAAAAGACATGCAGCCTTGTCAGTTAGCGATCATCAAGATGCGTTTCTCAGTCTGTCATGTAGCTGGTGAAGAGGGTTCCGTTCTTTTTACAGCCTTGAACAAGAGCAGCTGTTTTGAAAGTAGTGCTGCTGTAGTCTGTTTCAAGAGAGTAGGCAGCAAAGAATGGAAGCAATGTAGCTAAAATACGAACCTCAAAGGCCTGGGCTAACCTGGGCCCATACCTTCCAAGTACTATTTAGAATATGCACCACTCCTCCCATTGTATGCTGGGGATGGTTGGGCTTCTACTGAATAGGTGGCTGTGACATGGGGTTCAAAGAACAAACCATTTATAAAATGGTTTTTTTGTTTTTTACTTTCTCTAACAGAATGCTTTGAAGAATGGTGACTGTTCAGAGCCTTCGGATAAAACTGAGCAAAATGCTGGAACGAAAAGAAAAAATAACAAAAAGAACAAGAGTAGGAAGAAAAGTAATGCTGCATCACAGAAACAGGTCATTGCAGGGGGTACTTGTGACAACATTCAGAAAGGCGGTATCTTTGTAAAGCTCTTGGAATTTTAATTTTTTTATCTTGAAAAAAGACTTTATTTTGCCAAGTTGAAGTTGTTCCCAAAGCCAGTTGAAGTTAGGAATAGCAACCGGAATTTTCAGTTGTCTTCTCTTTCCGGTATGTTGTACCTGAAATTTAGAGGAAAGACAGAGACTGATATTTGAGAAGCTCTGTGATACATCACTGTCTTGATTATATGTTCGTTTCAGTGACATTGAAACGGGAATGATACTTTTCTAACCAGAATGATGTATTTGTAGAAGCTGCTGGAGAGAGTACCACATTTGATTTAGTGTTTTCAGGTGGTGCACTTGAAGAACTGTCAAATAAGGATGACCATATTAAAGTTTTAAATTGTTTTGAAAATTTTAAAAGGACAGATCACTTAGTAGCATGATATTAAACAGAGAGCTATCTAAAACTAACATATCTTGGACTACGAAGGAAGCAAGTTACTTATATTAACAGTTCAGCAAAGGTATAAAAGTATACATTGCAAACAGTCTACTTGAAGCAAAGGTCTTTTTGCACAAAATAAATTTTGCTAATATAGGAGCCTGGTGGAGAAATTATTTTTGGAACATTACATGTGTAACTTTTTTTCCCCAACACAGTGGAGAGTTAATGATGCATGCAGTGCAGTTTGGTCTGAAGATGGTAATGTGTACCAAGCCACTGTTAACTCAATTAACTGGAAGAAAGGGACTTGTGTAGTGGTTTATACTGGATATGGAAATAGGGAAGAGCATCGGCTGTCTGATCTGCTGCCACCAATAGATGATGAGGAAAGAAGTGCCGGGGAGGTGAGAGCCAAAATAAACTTCCCATTTTACTGAAATGGGAGAAACTTCTTTTTTTTATATATAAATTTTATTGAGCAGTAGGCTTAATTTATATATCATAGTCAGAGAAATACAAAGACCATGAAAATTAGAGGTTGAGTTGAAACTATACACTGAAACAACCTTAACATTATCAGTAGAAGGAACAGAAATTTAAATATTGAACGCAGTGAGAATCACTTAAAATGAGGTACCTAGATATAAACACAGTTTGTTCTCCAGGGGATGATGGAGGGTATACCAGCTTCACAGGAAAAAACAATCAGAGAACCAAAGTCTATAACCTTTTTTCCATGCTAGGATGCCTCTGACTTCTAAATAATAAAGGACAGGATTCCAGGTGCCTTCATAACTACTTCGTTGTACACTGTGTTGCGAACTACAGAAAAAGGGGTTATGTACAATTTTCTCCAAAACAGAGATCTCCCAAAGTTTCTCATGCCATCTGTCTAAGGACGGTCCAACTGGATTTGACCAGGAAGCAGCGATCGTCAAACGGCCCACTGCTAATAATTTGGAAACAAGTTTCCTTGTCTCTTTGGGGGTTTGAATATCATTCCAAGTATCAAATATAAACAATTTTGGAGAGAAAGGGAGCTTAATCCTAGTAATTTGGAAGATTGCCTTTGAGACAGCCAATCAAAAATGATGGATATTGAGGCATTTCCACCACAAGTGAATTGAAGAACCTTTTTGCCCACAGAGCTTGCAGCAATTAGGATGGAGCCCTGATTTGTTTTATGTAATCTGTTGAGACAGAGATAATAGTTTGCAATTGATTTCTAAAACTATCCTAATTGAATGGATAGTAGATTTATTCGGTGAACGCCAAATAGCTTTCCAGTCATCTGTTGTAAGATCTCTAGGCAGTTTTTTCTCCTACATGTCAACATATGCTGGTAGTTTAGAATATAGGACCTCAATAAGAATTTGGTATATTTTGGACAAGAGACCTTTCATAACCCTGGATGATCCAGTTAGAAGGGTCTCAAACTTAGTTAGCTGTCTAAGGAAGCCCATTTTTGTAGCATAGGAAAGCATTATTATTCTCATTTGAAAATATTGGAACCATGGTGCTTGCCCTTGTAGCTTTAATTCTACTTCTTGTTTGTTGAGAATTCTCCCTTGTCTATCCCAGTTCCTGATCTGGTCAAGGCCTGATTTGGGCCATAACTGAAACTTGCTTTTGTCCAAACCTGTGGGAAGCCACCCCAAGGTTAGAACACAGACCATTGGAGAGGGCTCAGGTGCTAATTTCCATTTTAATATGTCCCAAACTGATAAGAGTGTTTTCTAAGATAGAGATTCAAGCTATTTCTAACAGCTCTTGCAGGATTTATAGTATGCATCCATGTGGCAATTGTGTTCATCCAGTCAGAGTTTGCTCTCTGTACTCTGGTGCATATTAAATCAGCCTTGGCCTGTACACGGGCTTTTTTGGTGGCAGCACTTGCATTGTGGCATGGCCTCCCTGGTGGGGGGGATGATGGCAGGGAGGGGTGAATTTACAAATCATGCATGGCTGAGTAATTGAGGCAGGCCTATGAATGAGGATTGGATTGTTGCTGGGGGCAGCAATAGTTGGTTGGCCGATTATCTGTTCTGTTTCAAATTATTGCTTTTATATATTGTATATTATTACAGTATGAGTCTATGATAGGAAAAAGGCAGATTAAAAATGACTTTAAATTAATAGCAGAAGTGGACAGTATGCAGTTTAAATATGAGTATAATTGTACCCGCCTAACAAAGTTTGAGTCCAGTGGCACCTTTAAGATCAACAAAGTTTTATTCAAGGTACCCACCTATATAGGAGCTTAATTTGATCTTGTGCCTTTTATTTGTTTTTTTAAAACTATACCGTTGCCTTATTCTACACTCAAGGCAGCTTGGAACTACCAGCAGACCCTGCAAAATGAAATTTAAACAGTTAAAAAGAATTACAGCTATCACATTAAACACCCATTAAAAGTTCCCCTTCCTTCAGATAAAATGATGAATATCATCCGTCCAAGAAGCTTCTATCCAAAAGGAGCACTTTATTCGAGCTCTGGAAGGCTTCCACTGAGGGTGCCCTCCATGCTTCTGGAAGTCCATTCCATAGGACCAGTGCCACAATAGAAGAGGCATGAGACCTTGCCAAAGAGGCATCTGCCTGGCAAAGGGAGTTTGTTGTGAGGGTCAATGTGTCTAAACTATACAGTTGCACGAGTTCACATAGAGAAAGGCAGTCCTTACCATGCTGTTTGCAATACTTTGGTAGTCACTTTTAAAAGCTGTATTCTCTGAAGTCACAAAACCTGAATGCAGAAAGGTCAGAGTGTATTTATCATTTGCACCTTGTAAGTGCAGCTTGAAAATGTCTGTGCCGAATTTCTAATTAAAATTATATTTTTTAGAATGCAAATGAGGCTCAGTATTCAACCGATGAAAGTGACCTGTCCTTCCAGTCGCCTGGAAATACGCACAATCGTACAAAATCAGCGCAGTGGAATTCGCACTTCCCTCTGCTGCCACCACCGCCGCCACCACTGGGATTGGGAAGGGTAAGGGAAAGTCATCTGGTTACTACATACCAGCGTTCAGCTGTTTTAGTGGAGTGGTGCCTTTCTTTAAAAGCCTTAATTGTAATTGGCTTTGTACTACCAGACTAAGGGCTACTGCTTTAAGAATAATTATATCTACTGAGGTGAAGAGATGAGAGCCTTGTTCCATTCTGAATGTGTGTGTTTCATGTGAAATGAATGTATTTTGGAAAGCTACTTACAGAACCTGGTGCCTTTTGAATATTAATATTTATTTAGGTTCTAGAATGTTGTGAAATGTTTCAGTCCTTTGACATAATCCTCTGGTTGGGGTACATTGTGTCAGTTTGTTTGCTTAGCTTTATAGTTATGGATATAATGAAGACCTTCTTTTGTTGCATGTTAAACAACGTGAATGTAGACTGGGTCAAAGTTCAGTGGACCTCCATCTTTCTTATCAGGCTGGCCTCCACCATTTCCATCAGGACCACCGGTGAGTGATAGGTAAAAAGGATCACAATAAAAAGGCATGCTCTTAGACCTTGTTCTCTCAAACAGTAAAGAGGTTGGATACATTAAAGGATATTTTTAAATTTTAATTTTAATTTTTTTAAGAGATACAGAAAGAAAAAAGGAGTAGGAAAGAATGCATAGGAAATATAATTACCAGAAATTGTCAGGGCAATTTTACAGATATTGAGGACATTCCTTTATCAGAATATATATGTACATACAAAAAAGTATATGGTATAATAGCTTAACAAATATATAACCCAATATATATATGGTGTAATGGCATAAAAATATAGCTTAAAATATACATGACATATTATCTTTAAAAATCAGTATAATTACCTATTTGGTATATTTTACCATTTTCTCATACTAAATTATCATTTTTATCTTATCGCTCTTATCTGTTAATACAGTATAACATAAATAACCTCATAGAAATTTTATAAGATTTTCACAGTTTTGTTATAATAAACAGTTTGTTATAATAAACAACACATACAAATAATACATTTTATATTTCATATTAAAGCTGTCATAGTATTGTCATATAATATTAGACCATTCAGATGTATAACTAGGGAGATTGGTTATAATAGTCACAGAAAACTCACCAGTTGTTTTCGATTTCCCCTTTCAGTCTTTGATTAATGTAGTTTGTCAGTTTTGCCATAACTGCATATTCTTGCATCTTGTCTACCCAGTTCTCAAGAGTTGCTCTATCATACATACGAAGCTTTGGTGTGTGGAGGCTGTCATGTCACAGTTTCAATTAAAAATGTGCCTGTTAACTTAAAAAAAAAACAGAGAGTTGGGCAACCCTCTGTTTTCCACTTGGCAGCAAATACTACTCTTGCTGCCGTTACAAACAGTTCATGCATTATTGATACAGTGAAGGATTTCCTCAGATGGACGGGGGAAAGCTATTGCTGATTTCCCGTATCCCACTGCAGACTTCTGAATGTCCCTGTGCACTCTTCCTGCAGGCTAGCATTTGAGAGGAGGCATTTGGGGCTGCAGCAGATAGAGGTAGATGGACTTTCCTTCATAGGATCCAAGTCAACGTGTCAAACCTATTTCTAGTCTGCACTGCTTCACACTGCAGGAAGGCATATGTGTAACCAAATGCTCTTGCATATAAAAAGTTCACTATCACAGAAAGCTAGTAATGTAAGGGTAAAGGTTCTAGTCTAGCTTACCTTGGACACTAATTTCTACATACTGGAGAAGCATTGGATGAATACAGTCAACTAGCTGCAGTCTAGAACAGGGATGCTCAAACACCTGCTGGTTTGACTCACATCCTGTTCATCTTTGTTAATCAGGGAGCTGATTGATTGACAGGGTGATCAGCTGTTTGCACCTTGTTCACATCTGTTTGCAGGAACAGGTTGCTGGGAGTCAGCTTCTGATCTCCTGCTGGGGCAATCAACTGTGATGATTGCAGGGATCAGCTGGAAGTCAGGTTCTTGTTCTTGGATAGTTTGCTGTATCTCAGCAAGGCTGGGGGTGGCATTTCCCTTTTCCCCACTCCAGTCTGTCAGTTTGGGTTGCAGAGGACAGGAGCAGGATGTTTCTGTTCTCTGGAACCTATTTTGTCAGTTTAAGGTTCAGGTGAAAAAACAATCACTGCTTTAATCTCTACATAAAAGTGATGTGTGGGCTGCAGAGAACAGGGGCGATCTGCTTCTATTCTTTGCAACCCAAGATGAAAACTTACCCACCATCTGCTCTTTTTCTTGGCAACCCAAGCAAACACTTTGAGGCAGAAGGGAAAAGAAGCCAGTCACTCCTCCCCACCCCAAGCATCTGCTTGTGTTCCAGCCGCAATAGAGAAGTTCAGGTGGTGAGGTAGAGAACAAATGGACAAACTCAGCTGATGTCACCCGAGAGTCAGCTTATGATTTCCACCTCCAAATTTATCGCTGGATCCCTGCGAGGTCCCACCACCTCCAAATTTATCACTAGACTCAGCAAGAAGTTTAGGAGGCAGTTTCTGCTTGGAAGCCATTTGAGCTGTTCATCACCCCCATTGGGGTGGTGCGATTGGTGTGCACTCTCATGCGTAGTTGTATGGATGACTTTTAGTTTTGGGGTCCCGATGAAGTGAGCAAGGTGCTTCAGAGTGTGTGGCCCACCATATCTGGTCTTGACCCTCACAGCTGATAGTATCATGCCAGGCTGAGTTGGTTGACTGGGTCCAGGTAATAAATGCCTTTCTGTGAGAAGATGTAGTTCCAACCACTTTGGAAGATATGGTTGTGAGACTCTTCCTGAAGAGGGCATCCTTGGACACAAATGACCTAAACAGTTACTACCCAGTGGCTAATATTCCATTCCTGGGCAACAGGTGCTCAAGTGGGTGGTGGCTACACAACTTTAGGTGGTCTTGGAGGAGACAGGTTATCTAGACCCATTGCAGTCCAGATTCATGCCTGGTTTTTAGATGGAAATGGCCTTGGTGATGAATATGCTCACCACACAATGTGCAGCATCCCTAGTCTGGCATAGACAAGGCACAAGTTTATTAGTTTGACTTACCTTTTGGCAAGAACTAGATGTTCATACTGTTGATTATATTGGCTTACTTTAGGCTCTTCTGCTTTATAAATTCGTTGTGATTGTACTTTTGTAAACATACATGTCTCTTGCATGCGTTATTCAAATTGATGTCTTGGTCTTTCTTTTTCTTTTTCTTCACCTTCCTTCCCATGTCCTCTTGTCTAAGATTTCAGTAAGCACTTGTAATAGCTTTTAAGGTAAAGTGAATATGATGACATGATGCAAACATGCAATTCAGTTAACTTGGCATTAGAAGCCTCTTAAACGATTGCTTGTAATGAACCCTGGTGAAAGATTCTAGAGCTGCATAGCATACTACAACCACTGTAGGACTTGGGCATGTAGCTCTGAAATTTGTTGCTTTGAAAATGTGGATACTAATTCTAGATGACAAAAAGAATCTGAAAAATGTACACATTTTAGAATTTTTCTGCTTTGTAAAACTTTCTAAAAGAAACCAGCCAGTTCAGTATAAATTCTCTTGATTCCTAGTTGATTCCACCACCACCACCTCTGAGTCCAGACACTTCAGAAGACGACGAGGCATTAGGAAGTATGTTAATAGCCTGGTATATGAGTGGTTATCATACTGGCTACTATCTGGTAAGGGAGAAGTCTTGTTTTTTTTCTTCCTGAAATTCAGCTTACCTTATTTAGCTCCTTATGTTAACACAGCGTGAATAGAATAGCCTTTGGTGTGGCTATCTTAATCTAATAAAAAAGCAGATTGTAAATCAAGCCATTATGGATGGCTGCATCTGTTACCCATCATCTCAGGGAACCAGACAACCCATGGAACACTGTAATCTGTAGTTTGACCTTAAACCCCCAAATTCAAACAGAGCCACAATTGGTCCAAATCCATCCCATCACACGTGTCTGCATTATTTTCTGTGAGAAAAACAATGGTCTTACATGGATGGAGATATCCTCAAAAGGGCACTGCAGATGGGGAATTCAGTGTGGTGTTGACATTTGTTTTGGTTTCTGCTGTGCTATAAAAAAGGAGTTCATGGAAGTGGAAATGCTGTCAAAATGGTTCTGCCATTTTCTTATTAGTTTAAGATTAAAACAAAATCAGATCTACATTGCCTTGGCTAAACAAAACTTAACACTGATCCACTGGGATAGTGTTGAATGAATCTCTCTGTGACCTTTTCAAAAAAAACATGCAAGATTTTTGATTACAGACCTACTATATGAACACAAAACCTAGAAGGAACTTTGACTACATGCTGGTTTCTTCCAGCATTTTTGATTTATAGGAGTAACAAGTGGAGACCTGCAAGAAACTTGCGGGATGGTTATCCCATTCCTCACACCTTTGCTTCTTCCCTTCTCCCCCTACCTCTCTCACACTCTTTCTCCCTTCTGCCCCCCTTTCTTACTCTCTCTCTCTCCTCCATGTATGTTACTTCCTCTCTCTTTCTGACCCGTCATCATTCTCTTTGTTTTTCTGCCTCCACACCTCATCACTCTTTCTCTCTCTTTCGGCCCCCCCCCACTCCATCACTCTTTCTACCCCCCCCCCACTCCATCACTCTCTTTTGCCCGATCATTCTCCCAGCCTCCTGCCTGCTTCCTCTCCCCCCACAGCAGCAGTGGCAGTGCTCTGGGAATCACAATGGATCTCCCAGCTGCAGAGATCAATTCACCTTAGGGCTGCCAGCTCCAGGTTGGGAAATTCCTGGAGATTTGAGGGTGGAGCCTTGGGACAATGAGGCTTGGGGGGGCAAGCAGCCTCAGCCACCCTCCAAAGCAGACATTTTATCCAGGGGAACTGATCTCTGTCACCTGGACAACAGTTGTAATTCTGGGTGTTCTCCAGCCCGTGTCTGGAGGCTGGCAGTGGTAGTTTGGTTCCACCCCCAAATCTCCAAGAGTTTCCCAGCCTGGATCTGGATCCACTGCCGCTGGCCCGGGGGGGGATACTTGGCAACCCTAGACTGCTGCCAGTAAAAACCCTGCCTTTTACTGACAGAAACTGTTAGAAGCCTCCCCCTCCCCCGAACATTTTAATCTCTCACAGCTAATGCCTGGAGTTGATGCCATTTCAAAAGGTACTGGGGGGAATTCAATGGTCCCTGAGGGTTTTTTTTAATTTTTTGGTTTTTTCTGCAGACCAAGCAAGGCCCCTGACTATGTAGGAAACACTGTGCTCTCTTTTGGCAGATATAAGTATCCACACCGAAAAAAAACCTCTGGGAATTAGTATATAGATGAATGATGTTTTACTATTGAGATGTAATATTGTGAGCACCTTAGCTATAATCCCTGTTTCATGAAATTGTAGCCTCCTGATTGTCACTGAGTGCCAGTCAGCTAAGTATTCAGACAAGTCCCACACTGGGGGGCGGGGAGACATCTACACTTGCAGTGTAGTCCTAGGTAGAGTTACACTTTTCTAAGACCATTGACTTCAAGGGACTTAGGAAGAGAAAACGTCCCTGAAACAGGCAACTAACAGTGCATTCCTAAGAAGAGTTACACCTTTCTATCTGACACTTCTAGTGTATGTGACCAGAAAAACCTTTGCAGCCTGCTCAGTGCTTCTGTTGCCTGCTCTCGTCTCTGCATACAACCCCAAAAGTGCTGCATGCAAAACCAAAATAATCCTGGGGATATTGGTATGGACTTTTTTTGGAGAGAACATTTGCATTAGCAAAAATTTCAAATTATAAGCCACTTTAAAATTGGATCTTAGTCTTCAGGTTTCCTGGGCTGTTCCCTACACAGCCAACTCCTCAACTCATTCTAGTGCATGCACAGGAAGTTTGAGAAGAGAGAGGCAGTTGCTCTCCTTGAGCAACAAAAGAGACTTTATTTGTATTCTGAGTTCTGACTTTTCCTCGTTGTTCAAGGTGGCCGTACATACAGGTATTGTGGCAGTGAAGATCTAGGGCTTTTCTGGGACTGTCCTTCAGTGTCACAGACTGTTGTGACCTCACCTCTGTGGGAGTTCTACCGAAAAGCAGAGGATTCAGAAGAGCTGGGCAGGAGGTCATATCTAAACCTTGTTAAAACATGCAGCCACATGGGATCCAGTATTCATTAACAACAGGGAGCCCCAGATATGATTAATCTCATAACCAAAGATCTAATCTCTTTAAGAAAGTATTGTTTTAGCAGCATACCGTAGTGTTGGTTTTATTCTCTCTCACTCCTCTTTCCCAGTGTTTTTAATTGCCCCTCTTTTTCTCTGAACGTAGGCTTCCTCTGTGGTTGTCTGTGCCTCCTGTGGCATCCATTTCGTGGTTGTGCCCACCATCTTGCCTCACAATTCCAAAGGTGCCTACAGGGCGCCTGGCATAGATGATCAGATTTTAGTGTCACTTCTGTTCCCTGTCAATAATATATTGGTCTATAATACACATTGGTCTTCAGTTACAAACAATTCTGTATCCTATATTGCACAGGGTTTAAAACAGAGCCGAATGGAAGCTACATCAGGGAGACACGCCCATTCTAAGTAGCTGTTGTAAGTATTAATTTTGTTTTAGTAGAGAGCCGGCTGTACCAACTGTATATCGGAGACACAACACAAATACTGGGCTGTTAACATAGCTTTTCTTGTGGATGCAAGTATAGGGGTGGAACCATCACACATTCTTTCTTGGCAGTCCATGGAAAGGGTGCTATGAAAACAGTGAGAGGTCGACTTATTGCTGCTTTGTGGGTTTTGGCTGTAGATGTGTTTTTTAAACAAAACTAAGTCAACCGTTCTCTCTGAAATGAGTAATTGCAATGTGACTGAATTTTCATCCATGAAATCATTTCTATGGATTCCCTAGCAATTTCGTCAAGGGTAATGAAATAACATAAATAAGTTCAGGACACTGGAAGAGGTTAAAAAAGTAAAATGCAAGGCAGTGCCTATTATTGCTCTATACCCCTATTTTTGAGGGTTCATGTGAAATACAGCTGGGTAGCCGATATAATGTTCATCTATTTCCAGTACAAATGGGTCATCCTGGACAGAAGATTAACTTAATATCACTAGCCTATGTACTTCTAAAATGATCTAACTTAACCTGTATGTTCTCCTTTTAAAAACTAGGTGTAAAAACTCTCTCCCATGGAGAGGGATGTCCCACATGTGCATTCTTCAACAAAGACGAAGTGTTCACCGAGATGAAGATCACTGACTGTATAATCCTCAGAGGCATCACTTAACCATTTTGTACAAATGTTACTTTGCTAGCAAGATTTCTGGTTTAACCCTGCTTTTATTGTCCCACTCTTGAGTGCCTGTTCTGGACTAATTCATCTTCCTGTGCATCTGATTATCTAGTCTTGTACTGATTTCCATGGTGACAGAATCTCTGCTAAACTTGGCAGTGACAATAGGCATAGAGAAACTAGTTGTATGGAATGTAAACATTGCCTGTTGGGTTGAAGATTCCACAGGAAGTATACTCTTTTTTTCTTCACTCTTTTCTTTTTAAGATCTTGGTTGGAATTGATTCATGTATGCATACAGTAAAATACTTTTGACAGGCTCACATCATTACTTATGTACTTCACTTTCTAGGAGTGTTACCAGTCAGTGATTTTTATAGATACTTGTGGTTGGTTACCCAGTGGTCCAGACTGTGGGACTAGAACAACTCTGTTCTAGTGAATAGGGATCTGTTGCTTATCAGTGATGTCACTGAACTTGTTTAAAATACTCATCAATAAACTTTTTTTTTCCAAATTTTACTTTAATGTTGTTAGTCTGTAAAACAGTTTCTTTTACAGTTTATATCTAGCGGCGAGTATGGACTTGAACATAGGAAAGATATGATGGAAATCACCATAGATGTCTTGCTTTAGTACGATTCTGTTTAAAAGCTGGTACAAATAAGGAAGTCAGTTTTCCTCGGTGGTGTGATTGTGGAGTTATCAGCACCCTCACGGTGATTGCTTTGGTCCATTTGTTTCTTACATAATGAGATAGTCAAATAAAGGTTTGTCACATGACCATTCATTCACTTGCACTGCATCTCTATTTACTGCATGATCAGTGATTTTTATGGATCATGAATATGCAGCACCTAAATTAGTTCTGTAAATTAGCAAAAATGTCTTTTTGAATAAGTGATGCAGCATGCAGTTCCTGCCAGAGAGAAGCAGAGGAATACAGAGAAAAGGAGTAGGCTTCCATTTTCTGGCTTCCCTGAAAAACCTTCTAGAGATACATTCCAGGGTACCAGCTCATCAGAGAAATGGGAATGTTCATTGAAATGAAGAGAATAGATGGGAGATAAAAGAATGGAGGCTTCCACTGGTAAGAGGTATGGGGGGAGAGGGGATTCCAAGTACAGTTATGATTCTGCTTTCAGCTGACAAATAGAGTTTTTCAAAAGTTTTTCAGAAAACTTTTTATGTTCTATGAGGCAAGGGCAGATAATTTTTGTGCCTTGTATGGTGTGCCTTGCAACACTTATTATTAACCCAACATTGTGGAGAAATGGATTTTTCTTTTTCTGGAATATTCCTGTGATAAGAAACAATTCTGTGAATAGTTTATTGGAGGCAGAGGAATTAATTTAAAGAAAATATTTGATTTGAGAAGTCATTCCAATTTCAGTAAATGATAACTTATGAGATATTTGTTTACGCATTGTAAAATGTTGGAAACAGTGGAAATCAGTGGACCCAGAAGATGGTAATGCTTTGTTCCAAAGTGAGAATACCAACATTTTTGAGCAAATTACACCTTCTTCAAGAAATGTGAAAATGTGAAAAATGACTGTCTTCGCTTGTTCTAAAAAGAGCTGGCATTTACCACTTACAGGTCCTGGAGCCCTTTTGAAAGAACCAAACAGTAATCCTTATATTCCAACAGGCCCAGGCATTTATTTATTAAATGTTATCCTCCCAAAAGTTCCTTCCATTTCATCCTTGGAAGTATCTGGATGTTAGACTAATTGGCTCAAGGTCACCCACTGGACTCCATGGCAGAAAAAGTATTTGAACAAAAAAACCTGCTTATCCTTCACCCAACACTCTAACCCAGGGGTGTTGAACTCATTTGTTATGGGGGCCGGATCTGACATAGATGAGACCTTGTTTGGCCAGGCCATGTGTGTCATAAAATGTAATAAGCAGATAGTGGAAATATAAACTTTATAAAGAACACAAACACAAAGATTTTTTTTTGTACTCAAAAGAAAAACAGACTTAAAACATTAGCACTCTTGCAATATTTTGATAACTGACTCCTCTTGCTCTGAATTATTGCATTAAAATGTCTGTGCTGTTGCAATCTCGAGTATGCTGTTCAGGTGTGTATCTGTAAGCTGCAACCCTACTTATGATTGGCTGACATTCACTACAGAAATCTCATGCTCAGAGTTCTGAGTCTAGGACCCGGGGGAAAAACATGAAATGGCCGAGCGATTGAGAGAGTCTGGCGAAGTAAGCTATGATGTAGCAGCAGCAACAGAACTGGAAGCAGGAGATGGCCAGTTCCAGTGCGGGCCTGATAGCCCTCCGGGGGCCTGATCTGGCCCCCGGGCCACATGTTTGGCACCCCTGCTCTAACCCTTACATGACACTCACTTTCATTCTAATAATTTTCCTATTGTCATTTAATTATTCCAAAATTGTAGCCGAGTAACTGTGACCAAGGGAACAAAGTATGAGTCCACTGGCACCTTTAAGACCAACACAGGTTAATTCTGTGTGTAAGCTTTTGGGTGTACATGCACACGAAAGCTTATACTAGAATTAAACTGTGTTGGTCTTAAAGGTGCCAGTGGACTTAAACTTTGTTCTATTGCTTCAGACCAACATGGTTACCCACCTGAATCTGACCAAGGGAGAATGGCTGCTTTCAGTTGTCATGACAGACAGAGGGTTATCTGTGATGGGCATGAAAATAGTTTGTTGTTCTGCTCTTTTGTACACAGAATGCAGCTGAAAACCTCCAGATTTGGTTAGCCTTGATTTAGGCTCCAATTTGTCATGTGTCCACTACAGATGTATGTGATAACTGGAGATTTGTCTTATCCAACAAACCAAGATTCTTTACAGTTTAACCTTCTTAGAATCCCAATTGTGTGGAAGAAAATTGACTACAGTTTGTCCAGGCTCCAGCATCACAATAAAATGGAGCTTGATTCAAAGGCCTCCCACCTGGAAGCTTTCGATCATGCTCCATGCACATGGGACATGGAAGAGCAAAAGGACTGCCCCCAAACAAGCATGCTTATCATGGATAGCCTATTTGTTGAGACATTGGTACAGCCAATGAATTGCCAACGTTTCATATGCAATGCTCTAATTTCATTTCCAAGTTTCCTTGTTTCATTTCTTCTGTCACTTGTAAATCCTAGTCTCTTTACAAGCAGAGTAAATATTTGGATGTTTTTATAATACATATTGTCCAGTATTTACATATTTCCTCTTTTCTACTCTTGTACAATTGGTGAAAATGGCAAAATAAACTCCCAAGTCAAATTTAAGCTTTTTGACTGGGGGTGTTGTTCTTTCATAACTTCAAACATTTTCAGGTCGTCCGCATCAAACAGCCATCCTATCATGTTAATGGTCCTGAGGCTGGGCAGCCTGGAGACACACTGAACAAAAGACCTCACTGTTGCTGCTTCACATTTGATTGAATGTGTGAAAAGGCGACTGAAGTCTGCTGCATGTAACTTTGGCATATTGGATAATGTCTGGAAGAAGGTTCTCCAAGCAGGCTGTGTTGTGCTATGATTGGCCACGAGGTGCAGGAATTCAAGCTTCTGGAAACCTCCATCAACTGCTCCATTTGCTAGAAAGCCAACATAAAATATACATTTAACGAAATAGTTGAAAATAATAATTCTACATGCCTTTGTAGAATACTCAGATTTAGGCAGATAGGTGTAGATTGCAGATGAACTTTTAAAAAAATTCGGGATGACTCATCTAAGGTCATTTTCATGTGAATATTCATTCCAGTCAATACTCATTAATGCTAATTTCTGTTATCAGCTCACTGAAGGCTACTTCAAGTGTTAACAAAATCTTCGTATTGGTTGGTAGATAACACAAAAGACATTTAACAGGAGTTCTGTGCCTCCCAGACTCATGCAAGTGCTTTTCTCTGTGACCATGGTGCATGGCTAGAAGCAGATCTAACATTCTGCAGCCCCCACACCCCTGCTATTTTCTCTTTTTCATAGTGCCCCGTGGTTTTGGTTGTTTCCAAAATCATGCTACACACACACGTGCATGCAGGTTGCTTAACAGAAGCAATAGTGGCTCCATGGTGTGGTCTGAGGAAGAAAAAATGACACAGAGTTGATGGTTAAAACCACTTCTACCAATGCACCATGGTCATAAGGAAAAAACAGCATGTGTGGGTCTGGGACGCACAAAATTCCCATCCAGTATCTGATACAAAGTCCTTGTGCCCTTCACCAACCCACAGGAGGAGGACTTTGTAACATACACCATGGCCCTGTGGTGTTCATGGTCAGCAAGTGCTGCTGCATTGAAGGCTGGTGTGGTATAGTGCTTAGAGCAATTAGACTTGGACCTGGGATAACCAGGTTCAAATCCCTTACTCAAACATTGAGGTCTACCAGGTGACCTTGGGTCCATTACAATCTCTCAGTCTAAACTACCCTCACAGGGTTGTTGTTGTGAGGATCAAGTGGAGAAGGGGGGAACGATGTGAAGTCACTTTTGAGTGAAATACCACTTTGAGTCCCTGATCAGGGAGAAAAGCAGGATATTATTAAATAAGTACCATATTGTATCATACAAACTGGGTTCACCTGTCAGCTGCTGTAAACTAACTCTTGCAGTGACTAGGGATGGGCATGAACCAGCTCATGATCTAAAGTTGGTGATGAATTTTGGCCAGTTTGTGCTTTATGAACTGAAGTTTGTGGCACGTCAACCAACAAACATTCAAGCAGTTTGTGAATGGATAAATTTCTAGACAGACTCAAAATGTTTTCCAAACTTTGAAGCACTAGGGGAGGCAGAATTCTCCAGCCTTGGAAACACCAATAGTTTCCTTGTATATTTGATGTGTGTAGCTTGCACATCTGTGCCTGATATTTCCCCCAAAAGCACTTTCCTAGAGGCATATTTTTTGAGGGGCCATAACTCAGACCCACTAAGTCCAATCTGCACATAACTTGGAGGGCGTGTAGAGAAACATCAGGGGAAAAGTCTCTTGTGAGTTTGATGTCTCTATCTTGCACAGGGTCTGTTCTATGCACTCCTGAACCTGGGACTATAAAAATGACCACCTGTCATTTCCCCAGAAAACTTTCCTGGGGCCACTTTCTGGGGGGGGTTAACTTGGACCCCGTAAATCCAATCCTCACCAAACTTGGAGGGCAGGTCGAGGACAGTCAGCTGGAAGTCCCTGGCAAGTTTGGTGTCTCTAGCATCCCGGGGGGGCATTCTACTGCATCATGAACTAAACTGTTTGTTTGGCAGTTAAAAGTTCATGAGAATTCATAGTTTGCAAACTGGGCACGCCATGAACCATGAACTGAACCACATTTTCCTGATCCATGCCCATCCCTAGCAGTGACTTCCAAAGAGTGGTGAGCTTTTTGTGTGCAGGGGATTGGATCAGCTGAACGAGTCACTTAAAGATTCCTTAAAACTTTTATGAGATGGCATCCTTTAATCATCATGTATTTAACTTCCTCCTAACTGCAAAAGGTTATTAGTAGAAGATGACAGAAACCAAAAGATTAATTATGGAGATCTCATAAATTCAAGGAAGAATTGACTAGACAAGATATTTTTCTCAGGATTTGAAGAAGTCTCACCTATTTCCAACAGACCTTCATCACTTAAAGCCTGGTTAAACTTCAGCTTTTGAAGATTTGGAATACGGCAGCATTGCTGGACAATCACTTTGGCCTCGTGAGTTATTCCTTTTCCAATTGGCAGAACAAGTTCCTCCAGTGCAACAAGGCAACTTAACACTGATGCTACAAAGCAAAGAAAGTTAACTGTTGATAGATAAATAATGTATGATTCAGACACATCCAGATTCCTGAAAACTTATTTTGGAAGGATATAAAACCCCATTTTAAGAAGCTAAACATTACAAGTACTGTAAGTACAACACACACCCTGTGGCCTCCACTCCAGCCAGCCTATGGGAAACAGTATTCAAAAGTTGCCCTTAAAATGTAGTTTCTCCTTTTTGTAACTCAGGAGTCAGAAAAGAGACAAGGAAAGCAGTAGCACGCCATCCCTAATTTAGACTGTGTAGATAATGTCAGGTAGGGTTGTCAACCTCCTAGTGGGGCCTGCAAACTTCCCAGAATTGCAATTGATCTCCAGAGATCAGTTCCCCTGAAGAAAGGGGCAGCTTTGGAGGGTGGACTCTATGACATCACATCCTTACTGAACTCCCTCCTCTCCCCAAACTCCTCCCTCCCCAGGATCCACACAAGTCTGTCCCATATGGAAAACACCAACATTACAAATCCACCTTATACAAACGTTGCCAAACTGCTTTCATTTTGGTTCATATTTACCCTTCCCATAGCGGACCAGCTGCTCCCCATTTCTCAAAAGAGGCCAAGAAACAGCTCCATTTCCAAGATAAGAGGTGGAGAGTTGGCAGCAGTAGCATGAACTCAGGTAAACAGACTTGTCTTTGGAAGAAGTCAAATGTTGCCAAGTCTCTAGCCATCAGATTTTTAATCAACGTGCCACCCTCAGTGTGGGAGGGGCTGCAGACCAGAGTTCTTGGCCACTTCATCAGCTCTTTGGGATCGCCCCTGGGAAATTGTTCTGGGATGCCGGCCTCCAGGTGGAACCTGGAGATTGCCTAGAATTACAGCTCACATCCAGACTACATAGACAAGTTCCCCTGCAGAAAATGGCTGCTTTGGAGGGTGGGCTCTGTGGCATTGCACCCTACTGAGTTCCCTGTTCTCCCTAAGCTCCATCCCCAAACCTCCAGGAGTTTTCCCACCTGGATCTGGCAACTTTACCCCCTATCTCCCGCCAGTGGCCAAGGGGAACCTGGCAACCCTATCAACCCCCAAATCACATTAATGTTGTTTTGCCATTGCTCCGTGCTGCCCAGGATCTTTCATTACCAGGCTCCACTACACCAGTGTGCCTTCCCTCTTAGCATCCATGTGCTCCCAGGTAAGTGAGAATGAGCAGCCCACATGAGCCATCCTGGGTGTTGACCTTTCCTCCCTCCTAGCTGGCTCCTGTGCAGCTATCCTGGCCTCCAGCCAATCTACTTCCTCCTTCCTTCCTTCTTCTGGCCTCTCTGTTGACTCTGCTGCCCCTTTTGAGCTGACAGTAGGGTTGCCAGGCCTCCCACAGGAAGTACCTTCTGCCGACACACTTGTTGGCCCCCCAACTGCTTTGAACAGTAGCAGGGAATTTTTTAAAAAAATATCAGCGTTACACACAACATGGTATCACTTCTTGGGGAAACCAGGAAGTGACATCACACAGTTTCTAGGAATTACCAGAAGTGCTATAATTTTACCATACAGCAACATGACATCACTGTGCACACATTGCTAGCATCCCCCCTTCCCTGTGTCTCCATGCCCCAAGCTCCCACCAGTTGACAGGCATGACATGGCAATCCTAGTTGATAAGTCGTGGGCCTGGACTGCACCTCCCTCGACTGGCAACACCATATCACTTCTGGCCTGGCTGTGTTTAGATCCGGCCAAGCTTGTCAGAGTGCCTTGCTAGGATGTGGGCCTCATCACATTAGAGAACATCAGGCCTCTCAGTGATTAACCAGTATTCCTTTACCTGCAAAAGATCCTATTGCATTAGCATATCTCAAAAGAAAATTTTTCCTGTCTTAGATTTTCTTTCATAATGATCTAATTTAGAATAATTTAATTGTCTGCCAAAACTGCACATTTCCTAACTGTTATGTTTTCTTATTGAGTTATGCATTGCTTTGTCGGGGTTCTGGTATTACAATCCCCTCATTCTTATTGGCTGCCGAATAAAGACTTCACATTGGTCCTGAAGCCAATTCAGGGAACCAATCGCAGACCCCTGCTTAGGTCCAATGAAAGTGAGTCTTCATAGTTACATTGTATATAGTTATGTGTTGGAGCACTATAAGTTGAGTGCTGCTCTTGCCAGAGCTGTCTCTGAGCTGAAAGATGTTTTGATTAAAAGCCTGCATGTGATTTATCGTCTCCTGACTCAATACTTAATACTAACAAACCTCAGCTGCTTTCAAATATACCCTTATCTGCCTATATAACTCTTCTGTTTTACCTCACTGGAATTTTTCCCTTGAACCAGCCACTCCTCCGTTCAACCAGTCAAATAACACACTTCAGTTTCCTCTGTGTTCCCTTCCCTCTTTCCAAGCCTGGGAAAAAATAATCTTTTGTTTTTGGACCCTGCAGCCTTTCCTATAACTGGGGGCAAGATATTTTCCTCAGATTGAAGTTATGTGGCGTGCACTCCTGACTGGCTTCACATGACACAATTGTCTGGCTACAGAAGATTCTCATGGGCATATATTAAGTATTCCCTTCCCCTTCTGTAACTCTGCTTAGTTTACAGCTTTGGGTCACTGCTTGGAGTCTAGCAATGTGTATTTTGCCTCATTCCAAACCCTCCTTGTTTGGTTGGCATGTACCACATGTCCCTGCTCTTGTTTGCTTTTTGATTATTTTGGATTATGAAAAGTACTGAGTTCAGAGACACGCTGAGTGATAACAGCTCATAATTTATTAAGAGGTCAGAACAAGACTGCTGAGCTGGACTCACAGGTCCGCTTTTATCCCCGTTCATGACCGCACCCATGCCCACACCCAACACCCGTGATTCGCTACCTACAGTGTCCCTACATCCTATTGGACTATCCCCAGATGAAGGCTTGCTCATTGGTCTCTATTAGGATCCATGGGATCTATTGTCCGTGGATGCGAAGCTCGACAGCTTCACCTGGCCACATGTTTGGCCGACCACGTGTGCGGTTCCTCAGCCAGAACATAACAGATTACCTGTAGCTCAGACATCAGGAGTCCTTCTTCAGGGTGCCAAAGGAATACAATTTCTAACGAGTTGGGTCTGGGTTCCCCAGATCCAGCTTGCTTTCCCCACAAACACGCAGCTGATACAGGGAAAATCATTTTAAAATACTCCATATGCACCTCCAAAATGGGGAAATTACTCCCCCAGGGGCTGTATTGGTTTGGGGGAAAACAGCAAAGGGGAAAGGTGGGAGTCCCTCCCCCCATGCCACAGTCTTGAGCCAAATCAAGCACCCACACACTTTTAAAATGACATTCCCTGCAGCTCTTGTATAATATTGTATAGTATGGTCCTGTGCTCAGATCTCATTCATATCTTCAAGGGATAGGTAGGTCTAGTCCTGTCTGCTTTCTGTGTCACACGCTGTCTCTTTGGCCTCTTATCTCCCCAGGGCTCTTTTTGTAGAAGAAGCCCAGCAGGAACTCATTAGCATAATAGGCCACACCCAACAGCAGGAATGCATTAGCATATTAGGCCACACTCCTGACAGCACAGATCATTAGCATATTAGGCCTCACACCCATGTTACCAGAAGTGTGGTCATCCAGCAACACCCACTTTTTGCTTCTTATTCTGTTCACCTTGTTTGTTATGAAAACCCAGGGCTTTTCTTGTAGCAGGAACTTCTTTGCATGTTAGGCCACACACTCCTAATGTAGCCAGTCCTTATAAGTTTCTGCTGTTGGGTGTGGCCTATTATGCTAATGAGTTCCTGCTGGGTGTGGCCAACTCAGGAGCCAGACGGAACTCCGTTCCTGTGCGTTCCTGCCCAAAAATAGCCCTGTATCTCCCCATCTGACAGTTCAAATACATGATACGCCCAATACATGTCAGGTCATAGGTGCTCAACCAGACTCACACTCAGACATACATCATGGGGATTCACTTAAACAGTGCTCATTCTCTCAGCACTGTGAGGGAGCACTGCAAGGAGGAAGAAGAAACTTCTTGTTTCACTCCTGCCCTACGTGAAAATCTCCCCTACCACTGTTTCCACTGGTGAAAGCAAGGCATGAAGAAAACTGGGAGCTCCTTCTCTTGACTTCCAGTGCATCCTCACAGCATTGAGTAAATAAGCACTGTTTAAGGTGAGTTCTCCCAAAATATTTCTGACTGTACGTCTGGTCAGGCACATTATGTATTTGAAACTTGAGTGGAGTAACTTGGACAGATTTTAGATGCTTTGAGTGAGAGAAGCTTTAGGATTGCCAGGCTATGCCAGGCAGTCAGTGGGAGCTTGGAGGACAGAGACAAAGGGGTGCCATGTTCATGTGTGCCCTGACATATTTGTGCTCAAAGTGCGCTACCTTCAGATTTATTCATGTCTAGAGTACATGTGACCACATAGGTAACAAATTGGATTGGAATTCATGGCTCAAGAGACAAAAATTATATTATTTGTGTTTATATCTTAATAGGCAGTTCTGTTCTACAGTAACTGAGCATCAATATTTTAAAGAATTTACCACGTATTGTGGGTCACTGAACTCTAGAACAAATTTCTAAAGAAAGAAAAGAAACTATACCGAATGCTGTACAAGCTTCTTCATCGGTGAAACTTAGCCGTGCAAGATCCAGTACCTTCAGAGCAGTAAAATTTGGCAAGGCAGCAGCTACAGCAGAGATAAAAGTAAGCAGCCATTACACGAGACAGTCACAACAAATGGTTTAAAGCTTCAAGATGCTCAAGCCACTCTAACCTCCATAAGGAAGGAAGGAAGCTAATACATGTTCTAAATAAACGAAAGAAAGCTTTATTATAATTTCTGTGTGAGTTTTTTTGGTGGCTCAGCTTTTTTATTGTATTTATTTATTTATTAAGAATCTATACCTCACCTATTTTTCATAAACTCCAGGTGGTTTTACAAGGAAGCTTGTGAAACCTGATGATCACTCAGGTTTCTGTGATTTCTGTTCTGCAAAAATGAAACTGCAACATACGTGCTATATGTAGTTCTTTGGGCCAATGCAACCCCAGGCATTTTAGATGTGTGCTTATGCAGCTCATTAAATATAACAGGCTTGAGCCTTTTTCTTCTATTGTTTTTCTAAAAGTTGTACAAAAGGAAGGTAATCTGATCTGAAATTCTGTAACAAGGGAGAACTCTCTGTATTCCATAACTCTAACACAATGTTTAAAGGAGCCAGGGGGGGGTGGGGGTGCGCAAACTGGATACAAAAAGGTAGAGGTGTTTCGAGTCAGGATAAAAGCTTAATGTTGCTAAATCCATAATCAATCAAATATTACCTTTATATGTGGTAAACTATAAATAAGAATATCCTCAACTGTTATTTTTTACAACAGTTATTCAATAAACCTTTCTTACCAAGAGGAAACAGGTCTTTATCTCCAAAAGACAAATCAATTAATCTTATCTCTCTTAGCATTTTGCAAGTAGAAATGGCATCCATGAGAGCCCCAAACTCAGAAAAGTCTGAATGTTTCAGATGAAAAACACAAAGGTTTCGAAAGTTCCGCATAACTTCAACTGCAGAAGAAAAAAATGTATTAGTGTGTAAAAATATATTATAATATTGTCTAGAATTTACAGATGCCACCTGTAGATTTACATCAAAGGAAGTAAAGAAAGGATCCAGTTATGGGAGCCTGCTCATAACCTATCTTCAAGATCCAGTTTTGCACTCCAAATAAATTAATTAGATAAAGTTTGCTAGCATATGTGTTTTCAAGATTTGCTCAGTTTTCAGACTGTATGCGAAACCTGATTTTAGAATTCCTGTAACATTTGGAATACTCTGTTAGGAATGGTGGTGAGAGGAAACATACAAGAAGGGCATACAGCAATTAAGAGGCTCTTACATATCAAGATAATTATTCTCTAGAAAGCTAGATTCGAGTCCAGTAGCTCCTTAGAGCCCAAAAAGATTTTCAGGGTATAAGCTTTTGAGAATCAAAGCTCCCTTCATCGTTGACTCTCAAAAGCTTATACTCCAAAAATCTTGTTGGTCTCCTAAGTTGCTAAGGAATTCAAATCTCGTTGTTCTGTTGTAGACCAACACTGCTACCCTCTGAAACTACTCTTCTCTTAGACATTTACCTTAATCAAACAGGAGCAATGCTGACACAGAGACAGATCCTCCCGTATCTCTTGCATAAAGACTGAAGATTACTATGGTGTGTAAACACAAAGGACAATACATGATAGCTTTGTCTGTCAGACACTAAAGATTTTAAGTATACCTTTTTACTGAATGAAACTTTAGTAAGGGACTGGAATGAAATCTTCAGGAAGCAAAGTTGTCTTGAACAAACAAAAGACATATTAAGGGCAGATGTCCCTAACTCATGGTAGAACTGAAGCCCAATCTGCATCTAGCATTTGCTCCATTGTTTTACCAAACCCACACTGGAACAGAAAAAGATGTGGCTCAAAACCACATTCAAATACACTGTTCTGACTGCAGAGTCACTCCTGAATGGCCATAAAACAGCCATAAATCTATGCAGACAGCCACCATAAAACCAGAGATCAAACAAACAGCATGCAATCTGAACACTGCCACAAAATTTGATAATCAATCAAAGTGAAAGTGGAATGCAATGCAGATGGGAATTTCTGTTCCACTGTGGGTTTGGTAGGACAGCGGAGCAAATGCTACATGCAGATTGGGTCAAAGTGGTGTTTGTTTCCTCATGATTCCAAAAAGGTAAAATGTAGTCTCTACAGTAGGAAGTAAGGACTGGCTTTCGATTTCAAATTAAACACAAGTGCCATGATCACGTTAAATTTAAAATTAGTTTTTTAAAAAATGAAATCAGGTGTGACTATTGTTTTCAATAGGACTAACTCTAGTTGGACTGTGGTGGTGATCCAGCATTCTTAAATCCCATTCAAACTAGTGTTTAAACACAGAGGTAAGCATTTAGATTTCTCCGGGTTGTGCACAATATGCTGAAAAGGTGTGCATTTACCTAATCGGGCAGAACTGCTTTGAAACTGAACATTGTAGATTAGCAATTTTTCCATGCTATGCAGATTTTTGAAGCCTTCTGGAATGATATCAAATATGTTTTGACAATCAGGAAGATCCATTGACAGTTCCTTCAAGAAAGTATATTTGTCCAAATTTGCAAAGACAGTTTCTGAAATACACAAGATAAATAAAGAATTTCTTCTGCATCTGTGACTCATTATGTAAATGCAGAATCCTTATCTTTCCAGTGGGTGATTCTTCGTTAACAACATATATTTCTGTTAGTTGCTGAGGATTTTTAAGCTCCATAAACTTAAAAATAAGTAAACTACATACAAGCCCAAAACAATAGACATTGAAAACACACTTGTAGCGTAAACATTACTACAAGCCAACTTAAATGGATTCAATACTTATTTCTCTCAACAGAGAACCCTGAGAGAGGAGATATCTGACAGAATACTTAGCACCTGGCCAAACTACATTTCCCAGTATTTATTGTTAAATTGATTGTTACATCAAGAGTTTAAAATGTCCTAAAACAATGTTTGTAATGTAAGACAGGGAAAAAAACTTCCCAAATTCTAGGCTTCAGAAGCCTTAAAATTCTGTGCCAAATATTCATATTGAACAGAATTACTTGCTCCTATTTAAAAAAAAACACCTGTATGGAATTGGAATAAGATAAGTTTTTCAGCTAAATATAAAGTTGTTGCCATGTTTTTAAAGTGGAAGCAATGTGCAGTTAAATAATTTATCCAAAATGGTCATCTTCCCAGAAGACAAAAAGGAAGGCAATATATGAAGAAGTAAACGCAATGAAAAATCTCTTTACCTGGTGCTGATGTTATCCCTTTGATTTCAAGAGACTCAAGTGAAGACATTGAAAGAAGCAGGTTTTCTTCGAATACACTCAAAGTATCACAGTGTATGCTGCAGACTTTAAAAGATCTCAAATTCTGTTCAATAGCTGGCTGGATACTCTCAATTAGACCTTTGCAATTTTTCAGCCGGAGTTCAATACGATCAAAAACTGAGAAGAGTATCACTAAATTTTGAAGATCATGAACTTGTAATGATTTCACATTGTTGGCATCAAATTTCAAATGTGGGATTTTCTCATGGCCTTTCATAGGAACAAAAGGAGCTATTATGGAGTCTGGAAAGCTTCTGGGGATGAGTGACATAAAACTACTGCTAAAATCTTCCTGCTCTTTTACCTGCTTTGAAACATCACTGAAAAGTTTAAAAGCAGGAGCATATTCTTTGTCAACAACTGGAACTCCCAAATTAGAATAGTATTTTTCAGCTAGAGACAAATCAACAGCTTCCTTTTTGCCAGTAACAGATGCGACAAAACTGCTCGGTAAGAACAAACTCTCCGGGTAATCTAGAAAGAAGCGACTTATGAACCCACTTTTGGAAGCAAACTGACATACAGAAAATTGTTTACCAGAAAGAAATTTTAAGAGCATGGGAGCACATGCAGGAACCATATTGCTCTGGTAGGCTAGCTCAGTAGCAAGTTTCAGTACAATGTCAGTAACTGCTGAATGACCTCGCTCTGGGCACAATCTAATGGTAAGAAGCAGAAGCTGCTGTTGCATTAGTTGAAGTCTGGGAGTTTGCTGCAGATAAACATCATTTTCAGATCGACTTTCAAACGATTCCTCACAATTGGGTAAATTCAGTAAGTGGGAAATTATTTTTGGCACTGCATTGGAAGGCTTGCTGCAAGCATACATCAAAATATACTTGTATCGCCCGTTGATTTTCACAAAGGTGTTGATTTGCTGCAAGTACCACAGTCCTTTCTCCACATTTTCCTGCACATCTGAAGCTAAGAGCTCACTCATCCTTAGACCTGCCAGAAATTCTTGGAAAGAAAGGTGGAAGAATTTGTAGAGTGGATGAAGCCTTTGAGCAGTGAACTTGCTTAGCAGACCAAACCAGAGAGCATCATCTCCCCTTACTCCAACTTCAAAAAGGTCTTCTTCACTGAAATCAAAGCAGGATTTGAAGAGACCTCGTAAGGCAAGTTCACCACAGGAGGACACCATGACTTTCAACCGCTCACACTCTTGTGGATATTTCAATGAAATGTACAGCAAGTAGGCTTTTAAAATAACCATGTCTGTGAACATATTGCTACCAGGGTATTGAACCCAATATGCACCAAGAGACACAACAAAAAGAGGAGTCTTGAAGAGAGATTGTATGGTTTCTTCTTGTACCATCTGAATGTAAAAGTCTTCTACAAGGCTAATGTTATGTGAAAAGAGTTTCCTTAACAGATAGATGGTACTGGATAGTGGGAACGCTCCAATAGTGAGAATCATGTTTGCAAACAGGCGGATGCTGCCAGTCCTGTTAGTACGAACTGCAATAACTAAGCAGTGTTTGTTGAAGTGGTTCTTTTGAATCAGATCTTCAATTTCAGAGGGGACTGCGTTCATTTCATCATAATCATCCACAAGGAACAGGACCTGATTTCTTAGTGACTGACATAAGTTCTTCAGGGAATCTTTTGTTAATGACCCTTCAAGCCCTACTAGCTGATTGCAAATCATATCAGCCAGGTTCTCATTCTTTCCACTGCAGTTCAAGGAGAAATAAAAAACATACTTGAATCTGCTAAGGACAGGACAGCATCCAGATGCCCAGAGAATAGCTATCTTCCGGAGCAATGCAGTTTTCCCACTCCCTGCTTCCCCTTCTACAACTGTGATGGACTGAAAACTTTCAAGGACCTCAGGCAGTATAAGCTGCTGCAATGGCAAGTTATGGATGTTCTTGGAGACAATGACTAGGTCTCCATAGAGTGCCTTCAGATCAATAGCAAAATGGGTAGAATCCCCAAATGAAAACATTTTCCTGAAACTGACATCATTGTATGCCCTTGAGAGCTGTTCTTGAAGCAATTCATGTTCCTCAAAGGCCACATCTGTAAATAGAGAAAAACAGAAGTGAGATGTCTGTCAGTCTGTCTATTTTTATCCTGCTCATCTTCCTCTCAGGAGCTCAGAAAGGGTGCATGTTTCTTCCTTCCTTCATTTTATTCTCATTACAACCCTATGAGGTTGGTTATATTGGCACAAGGTCACCAAGGGAACTTAATTAGAGAGTGTGGGGAGGGGTGGGGTTAAATTCAGGTCTCCCTAGTACTACACAATTAACCACTATGCCACACTGGCTCCATGCAAATTTGAATGAAGCAAATATCATGCCATGATAATGTCATGTTTTGTGATAACATAGTAACATAGCAGAGGTCAGTCTACCCATTCTGAGTATTATGTACGAGGCAGCAAGTCTCCTACACTTGTCTGAATGGTGGTCTTCTGCAGTTCATTCCAGTGCGATCCCAGTTTTTCCCCTAACAAAATAGCTTTTAGTTGCCTGCATCTGAATCTCCTCATATTTCATGATAAATCATGTTGGTTTGCTTCTTCATTGCCCCCCACATCACCTACGACTTATGGCAGTTTTTTGGAAAAACATGGATTTTTAATTTTTTAATTTTTTTTGGGAAAAAACATGGATTCTTTTAATGTCTGCATTTGTCTTTTCAACCACAGATACAAAGCTCAATAAGCTGCCACAGCTTTCCAATCTATGTTACCTGTCATGAAAAGAAGAAACATGTAAAGTAAGCAAGTACAAGAAAATGAAAGATACAGGTGAATATTCATAAAAACATAAAAGTTGAACTGGATCAGTCAAATGGTTCACATAGTCCTGCATCATGTTTCACTCTGGAGTCAGTCAGGTACCAGTGGAAAGCCTCTCAGCAGAGCACAGAGATAAACAGGTTACTTATCTGTAACTAATGATCTTCAAGTGGTCATCTGTGCAATCACACACTTGGCCAGACTTTGTCTTTCTCTCATCTGGACTGGGCATTACAAGCCAAGGCTGGTCGGTTCAAGCTGAGTTGGTTGAAGCTGAATCCGGCAAAGATGGAGGTCCTGTGTGTGGGTCGGAGTGGTTTGGGAGGAGGGTCCCCACTCCTGAACTTTGGCGGGGCACCACTGGTGCCAGCACCGGAGCTTGGGAGTGCTGCTGGATTCCTCCTTAACAATGGAGGCCCAGGTGGCAGCCACTGCCAAGTCTGCCTTTTACCATTTTTGGCTGATTAGGCAGTCGGTACCCTTCCTCAGCCATGACAACCTAGCCACGGTGATCCATGCGACAGTCAACTCGAGACTGGATTACTGTAACACTTTCTACATGGGGCTTCCCCTGCTGCAAATTCAGAAGCTGCAGCTAGTGCAAAATGCAATGGCCAGGCTTCTGATGGGCCTTCCCAGATGGGGGCATATCCAGCCTGTGCTGAAGGCACTGCACTGGCTGCCAATAGCATACTGAATATGCTACAAGGTGCTGGTACTTACCTTTAAAGCCCTATATGGCCAGGGTCCAACATACCTGAGGGGCCACCTTTCCCCATATATACCCCAAAGCAGGGCTTTTTTGGTAGAAAAAGCCCAGCAGGAACTCATTAGCATAATAGGCCACACCCAGCAGCAGAAACTTATTAGCATATTAGGTGGGGGGCTGGGAAAGCACAGGGAAATCATGGAAGCTGGTCTATCCTCCTGCCCCCCCCCCCGAGTGTCTCCACCCCACTTCAGCATTGTCTTTTTGTTCTACCCCCCCCTTCAAACCAGATGGACAGGGAAAGGCCCTGCTGAAGTTCCTGGGATCTGAAAGATCCAAGGCACTTCAGAAACACCTTTCTAGTCTCCCCCCCTCCCTCCAAGCCAGACAGCTGAAGAAAGGTGCTGCTGAACTGCCTGTGAAAGATCCCAGGAACTTCAGCATTGCCTTTCTAGTCTCCTATCCCCCCCCCACGAAAGATTGGGAAGGGAAGCAGGCATGTTTGCCTGGCTGCTCTCCTGATCTTCTCAACCTGGAGAAGATCAGGAGGGGAACCCAGCATGTCTGCATGCCTGCCCTTTTCCCCCAGCCTGCCCGCCGTGGCGGACAGGCTGGGGAAAGGAAGGCAGGCATGCCCACATGCCCCTTTCTTCCCTGAGCCTCTCCGCTATTGCAGAGACACTCGGGGAAGTGCGGGGGGGCATGGTTAAATGCCTTTCTCTCCCTCTCCCAGATCAGGGAGGGAAAGAAAGGCATTTTCAACATGCCTGGATTTCCTGCCTTCCGTTTTCCGGCTGCCACATGTCAGCTAGAGAAGGGAAGGCAGAGAGAGGCTTTTCCTTGTCAATTTCACTCTCAGCTGACTGGCGGGGAGTGAAATTGACAAGGAAATCCCAAGGGGCACCCCAGAGGGAAAGAGGACATTTTAACATGCCACCTTTCCCTCTTGTGTGTAACGTGGGGAGGGCAGCATGCTCTGTAGCCACACATGCCAGAGGTTTTGGTTGTAGGCGTGGCCAACTCAGGTGCCAGCCGGAACTCCGTTCCTGCGCGTTCGTGCCCAAAAATAGCCCTGCCCCAGAGGGCACTGAGGTCGGGGTCCCAAAACTGCCTGACCCTTCCAGGCCCCAAGGACAACAGACTCACGACCACTAGAGCCAGGGCTTTCTCAGTGGCAGCTCCATACTAGTGGAATGAGCTCCCGAAGGAGATCAGGGCCCTGCGGGATCTTTTACAGTTCTGCTGGGCCTGCAAGACATAGCTCTTCCACCAGGCCTTCAACTAGGAGCTGCCCCCACTACCACCAACAAGCCTGGCCCGTGGCCTTAACCTTTGGCCTCTACCACTGTGCCCAGGAAGATCACTGAATGGCAAATGGTTTAGCAACAGGGAAACTCCAGCACGCCATCTTATGCAATCATAGGAGGAGCACTGGCACTTTGACTGATGTTATTGTATTCTGAAATTTTACTGTATTTATTATATTTGATAATTTTAAACTGATTTTATATATATTAGTGGTCACTGTAGACCAACTATGTAAGCTGCCCTGAGCCTGCTTGCAGGGGGGTGGCGGGGTATAAATTAAATAAACAAACAAACTGCAGGCATGCAAGGTGCAAGCCTGCTCCCCAGGGCTGGGAGGAAGCCCACCAAAACAGCATTCTGGAAAGCTCTCCAACTCCAAGGTTGGGCTCAGTGCAGGCACAGAACCCAAGTGTGTACACTACACAGAGATAATGAAGATTGGTTTGCTATTTGAATTAATCCCATCAGAGGAATGGTTCTTTTCTAAGGGATCATCCCCACTCTCTTTTCAGTCTGACCACAACAAGAGCATAAGAAGCACCCTGCTATATCAGACCACTGGTTACTCTGGTTCAGCATCCTGTTCTCTCACTGGAGTCCTACAATTGCACTGTTTCCCCTTCAGACACAAGAAACTGCTTGTGCTGATAGCATCTTCCCAGATACTTCTTTTTATGTGCTTAAAATAAAGCAGGGTTTTCTATGGAGGCAACAAGCTTTTAATAGTCTGTATCAAACAGAGGATGACATCATGGGGAAACATTAAAAAACATGAGCCGAGTGACTGAAACGTGAAAAATCCTTTGTGTGAAAGCAGCCCATGACGGCCTAGAGACAGTGATTTCCCAGACGCTACAGATCAAAATCGTGTAGTGATCTATTAGTGCAGACATTGCTGAGAGGATGAAGCCATGAGTGAAATATAAAGCAAAACAACCACATCTCTACAACTGGGGGGGGGGGGGGTGTTTAAAAACATACAACAGACACCTTTTAACATACATTTTATATCACACTTATTTAGCAAGCACTTACTAATCGTTGCAGGACTGAGAGCTTCTGCCCTCTCCAAATTGTCGTTGCAGTGAATTTGCTACAAACAATGTAAATTAATTAGAATTAGTTCCCAAGTAATCAGGAAAAGCAATGTGTTAGGCTTTTGATGTAAACTTCTCAGCCACCCACAGAAATACATTGTCACTCACAATGCCACATTCTATTATAAGGTAACAGTCACACTTCTGTCATTCCTTTAGTGACCACAGCATTTGGAATGCAGAATTTGGAACACAATATCCATTGATATTTACTTCCCCCAGCGGAGGTAATTTTACCTCATGAGAAAACACACATTAGAAGTTCCAGCTGTTTTTTACCTGGTCACACTGTGATCCTGATTGCGTCGTGAGCTGCTCTTCTAATCTGTGCCTGCCTGGATCTGATTGCTTACAACTGTAATAAATTCCGGAAGAGAAAACGTTAACCAGGAACAACAAAAAGACTGTGAGGGCACCTTACTAATTGTTTTTGGCATGCCATATACATGGTGAGATGCTGAAGCATTAAATCTTGTCTCATTCTCTAGTCTCAGGGAGGCTGCACTCAGTTTGTGTCTTTGTGTCTCTAGGAGAACCAGTTTGGTGTAGTGGTTAGGAGCGTGGACTCTAATCTGAGAGAACCAGGATCAGTTCTCCACTCCTCCACATGCACCTGCTGGAGTGACCTTGGGTCAGTCATAAGTTCTTTCACAGCTGTTCTCTCAAGGACAGTTCTCAGGAGAGCTCTCTCAGCCCCGCCTACCTCACAGGGTGTCTGTTGTGGGGAGGGGAAGGGAACGGGATCGTAAGCCACTATGAGACTCCTTTGGATAGTGAAGGGTGGGGTATAGATCCAATCTCCTCTTCTTCTTCTTTCCTTTTTCCCAAAGATCCAGAGGATAGTGCTAGAAGTTTATGAATCATTACATGATTTGTTTATCATTTATATGAAGCCACTGGGGGAGACTTCTGAAGTTTGGGAATAAGGAACGTTGTTGATACTCAGCTCTAGGTTCCATTCACTAACTATCCAAGAGCATGTCTTTGTCTTGAATCAGTATCGGGAGGCCATGGTTGAACAAATGATGCTGAAGGATGGAAATGAACATGGCTGGAATCCAAAGCTTAGATAGGTGAGCTAGCTTGACTGTGATTGGGATTTTGTTTTGTCCTATCACACAAGGTTTACAGCCTCAAAATACTGCTGGACCCAGTTTTATTATTCAAGAGTTACGACTAGGATTCTTATCATTGTCAGAGTTTACCAGTGTTTCCCTAGAGCTTCTTCAGCATGCACTTGAGCAAATGACTGTGCCTTCAGACCTCTGGACCTCCCTCGGTAGCTTTCCTGCCACTGTCAGAGTAAATTTTAGGATTTATCAGATTGTCTCAACACAGTCACCACCCCTTGATCATCTCCTCCAAATAGCCTCCCTCAAGATGACCCATTTTTCATTAAGGTAAGGAACAATAACTGGAAAATGTAATTTTTACAGATAAATTTGTTCCATTTGCTGCAGGAGAAGGAAGATGGGTCCCGGCCTTAGTACAAGTACCACTGCCTGCTTCTATTGACTGCTCCGTAGGTGATCATTATTGTCAGAGCTCAGAGTACTGAGGTTGCTAGGGAGGGGAATGACAATAGCAGCAGTCCCTGAATTAGGGCTATAATTTTGTTGTCAACTGTGTCAGCAGCAACTTATTACTCAGGAAAATGTTTGGTGTGTTCTTTCCAAGGGTCATCAGCTTCCTTCCATTCTGCCAGACGTCCGGCACAAGCAAAGCACTGTACAGCATCCTTCACCCCTGCAAGAACACAATAATGTCTTTGTTAAAGTGTAGACTTTGTTGTTCTAAGCTGTTAAATTGGTTGTACTGTTTCATTGTACTGCGTGATGTCGCTTGGAAGCAACCCAGAATATTCTTGGAGGAGTGGTAAGTAAATATTATAAATCAATTAGATTTAAAAAATAATGGGTTATTATTATTGTGTATTTGTATTTTCTAATGGGGACGGCAATAAATAAACACAGCAATGATGGCTTCCATTTG
Organism: Lepidodactylus listeri; assembly: GCA_029233225.1. Classification (NCBI taxonomy): domain Eukaryota; kingdom Metazoa; phylum Chordata; class Lepidosauria; order Squamata; family Gekkonidae; genus Lepidodactylus; species Lepidodactylus listeri. The sequence goes on from JARCFY010000004.1 coordinate 47,727,418, forward strand.
TGGCCAGAATATTTTCTTCTTTTTTGCCAGCACCCTACTAGTTTAAGGGAAAATGCCCTCACTCTATCACTCTGAGAAATGAGATTCAGGTGAGGTAGCTGTGTTGGTCTGAAGCAGCAGAACAAAGTTTGAGTCTGGTGGCTAAGACCAACAAAGTTGTATTCATGTCCTTTTATCCCATGACTATTGAGCTTACTTAGGAGCCTTTGATGAGGAACTTTATCAAAAGCTTTCTGGCTTGCCTTTCTGCTTGTGCCAGAGGCTCGTGCCTCTGGCCTGGTGCAGCCATAAATAGAAGCCTCCCCCAGCAGAGGGTGTGGCTAGCAGCTATTTAAATGCACCCAAGCACTCAGTTGCAGTCAAACAATGGCCCTTTCTCACCCTATCTCATGCAGCCAGCACTCGGCAACAACTCAAAACACACTCACACACTTTCAAACACAGTCCCCACACATAGTACGCTCAGCTAAATCACCTCAGCTGAAAGCAAATAAAAAACACTCACCCCTCTTGTAGCTCTATCACTTGCTGCCTTCCAGAGCTCAGCTGGAAGTTTTATTGATTAATATTCTGTTTTAATATATTTATCCTCTGATGTAAGCTGCCCTGAGCCTGCTTTGCCAAGGAGGGCAGGATAGAAGCCGAATGAATGAATGAATGATGTATGGCTGCGAGAGTTGAACTATAAGAAAGGCCGAGTGCTGAAGAATAGATTCTTTTGAATTATGGTGCTGGAGAAGACTCTTGAGAGTCCCTTGGACTGCAAGGAGATCAAATCAGTCAATCCTAAAAGAAATCAACCCTGACTGTTCCCTGGAAGGCCAGATACTGAAACTGAAGCTCAAATACTTTGGCCACCAAATGAGAAGGGAGCACTCCCTGTCGAAGACCCTAATGCTGGGAAAAACTGAAGGTAAAAGAAGAAGGGGACGGCAAAGGATGAGATGGTTAGACAGTGTTATCGATGCAACAAACATGAAAGTAAGCAAACTCCGGAGCGTGACAGAAGACAGGAGGGCCTGGCGTGATGTGGTCCATGGGGTCATGAAGAGTAGGACTCAACTGTGTGACTAAACAACAACAAATAAAAATACTGGTTTTTATTATTACACAACTTTTCCAAGGATATACAACTATTCATTGCTAAAAGATTACAAGAAGACCAAATTTTCCCAGATGTAGCAATATGTTGCTGCCCTTCACGGAGATTCCCCTTTTCACAAGCATTAAGTTTAAACCAAAGGGGCAGTTCTGGATGCACAACAAGATGTGTACACAGAGCTGACTTAACCATTGAAGCAGATGAAGAAGTCACATGAGGATTTGGCAACCATTGAAGCAGATGAAGAAGTCACATGAGGATTTGGCAACCAGTCACAAACATGCTTAAGACTCATTAAAATCCATGGATATAGGAAGGAGTATAATTCCAAGAGTGACAAGTGACTGACCTGTGTAGAAAAATCCTGCCCTTGCCAGAGCAATGGCATCAACCTGTGCTTCTTGTGGCCACGTTTTAAAAGAGTCCAGCCGCATGTCTTCGTCCTCATAGATGTTTAAAATAGGTTCTGAATCTCCTTTTACAAGCAAAAACACCACAGACGTTTAGAAGGACCTGAGCTATTAACAACTAGCTTCCATCTCCAGATTTTACAAGGTGGCATAGCATTATCCCTGTAGCATTATAATCAAAATGGATTTCTTAAAGAACCTGACTAGTACGAGCATTTGTAAAGTTTACTATATTCATTTATTTTACAGAAGAAACATCTTTGATATTTAAAAACTTTTAACTCTCAAATATGACAAACATATGTTGTTTTATCTTTGCTATGCACTTTAGCACCAACTGGATTTAGTTTGTAAGATGTTTTGAAAAGTACCAGAGTTGGGAGACCAGTAGAAGTGATTTCATAGCAAGCTCTTTATTTGGTGGTCAGATGAGGCATGCCTACCTGGGCTCAGGGGCCCTCTTTTATTCCAATTGGAGCCACACCTCCAACCTTGCCCAAATGTCCCAATAGGACCTTACGATTGTAGTTACATGTCATAGTTTCCTTCGGAGAACCTAGGTGCTCAATTGGTGGCAAGTTACAATCCAGCCAGCTATTGTTCTACCGGACTTAAGCTCAGGTAGCTGGCCTGGCCCTGTGTGTCTGTGAGAGAGAGAGGAGCTCTTTTACTCTTATGTGTGAAGTTTCTAGTGCTACACTGAATGCTGCTTTAGAGGGTCTCTGACTTCTAGAGGAAGGGGCCTCTGGAGCTATTGTAGGAAAATGGGAGCTGCTTCATGCCTAACCCTTTGAATTTCAGATAAGAAGAATAATTTAACCATACTGTGCATCTCAAATTATATTTCCATTATGTACCTGTGTCAGGAGGCAATGTCTTCTGAAAGGATGTTCCAAAACACTTTCCCTAATCAAGACATAAATTTGAAATTATCACAGTTTTCAATTGATGCCTCTGTAAATTATATTTCCTCCTGCTAGCTACATATGGGTGCCAACTCCCAGTTGGGATACTGGGGGGGGGGGGGGGGGGGAGCCTGAGGAGGGTGGGGTTTGGGGAGGGGAGGGACTTCAGTGGGGTATAATGCCTTAGAGTCCACCTTCCAAAGCAGCCATTTTTTCCAGGTGAACTGATCTGTCTTGCTTGGAATTGTGGGAGACCTCCAGCCACCACCTGGAGGCTAACGATCCTATCTAAACTACATAGGCAGCCATCTCATTTGGCAATCCCTTTGCGTGTGCCAAATGAAGACTACAGATTCAGAAGTTTTCCTGTAGACTACCCTGAACAGACTTGTTCCAGATAGACCATTCACAGGCTTGAACACTGACACATACTTATGCCAGGCACTACAGGTTGAAAACAGGGCAAATGCTAACAGAACAGGCTGGCAAGAAATAGCAGAAGCAACCATGATGAGCTAAAATTTGTGGTCTTCAGCACCTGTTTGACTTCTCTCCCAGTAATGGCACCTTCACTCAATCATGAAAGCTGAATTGTTGCTATGTAATTTCTGCCTGGACAGATGTATTCTCCTTCAACGGCTAATTTTTGGGGGGTTTTAGTGGAATTAAGCACATTTTTACCCATAACATTTTACTTTTTGCTCTGTGCAAGGATGGGAAGCAGAAGAGAGCCAGCTTTAAACTGAGCATACATCTCTAACTAATGAAGGCTTTACATTTGAAAAACAGACACAAAGGTGCAATTTGTGTATGCAAAACTTCTTTCTAATCCCTCTCTACAAATTAAAAGATTACAGCCATATGAGTCACATGGGCACATTGTATTCCAGTAAGGTAGTTTATGGACAATATTTTGATGCTTTTCTTCACACATATTGAAGCTCTCTCATTCTCTAGAGTAAAGCACTTCATAGATGGCAACGGGTTTCCTGAATAGTTGTCTCTAGTCATACAAAATTTAAATTTTACACCTAGGCATTTAGTTGGAAGCATTTTCAGGATTAATGGGTAACCTGGCAAGTCTGGAAAATCTAGCAATAAATATACACACACGCTAGCAGTTCAATAAAATTAAGACAATAGAACAATACCGTAATGTCAACAAATCCACAATAATTTTGAATATATGCTTTAATTTCATCTCTGGGCTTTTCCTTTTGGAGGAACTCGCACCTATAAAGTAATAAATAATATATTAATTCAGACTTTTCTAAATAGTTTTTAAAAGATCTGTAATACTGAGATCTCAGGGTCTAATTACACATTACATTTTACACTTGCCATGTTACATTTTACATACTTCACATTTTTCAGCTACATCCACATTGCAATGATTTCTCCAGTTCACTGTCATCACCACCAGAGGTGCATGGGCATTCTACAGTTAATGAAGCATCCACACCATAGTTACATGTATATGTTCCTCCATCAGCCACCATTTCCCCTGCATCCCTCCCATGTCATTAAAGGGCTTTTCCTGACTTTTTTTTTAAATCAGCAATTGGTATTGCGTTATAGAGCAATAACATTATAACAATCTGTTGCTAGGATCTCCTTAATTCCTAGGTTTCATTTGTTATTTCTGCATCTGTAAAAGCTCAGGGTTGTGTTTATGTTTCACTGCATTTTGGTTGTGACAACAGGGTTGCCCTGTAAGAATGGTTTCGGGGTGAAAGCGGCAGACTAGGATGTGGAGGAAGACCCTGGTTTCCGTCTTCCCTCTTGTATGGAAGCATGCTGGATGACCTTATGCGTGTCATTCTCTCTCACTCTCAAGCCCAATGTATCTTACCAGATGTTGTGAGGATAAGATGAAGAAATGTAGAATAATGTTGTAAGCTGTTTGGGGTCCACCTTAGGGAGAAAAGCAGGGTATACAAGTCTAAACATATAAACACTCACCTAGGGAACCACTTTGCATGTTCTTTCCAAGGATCATCTCCTTCTTTCCAATTTCCTAGGCATCCACTGCAGGCGAAGCATTGAACTGTGTCCTTTATACCTACGTGTAAGACATGGCACATGCCTGAAATACTCCTGCCACCTTTTTGCACAACAAAATCTGCTCTGTACTCCCTAGTATAAAAAATAATGCAGTTACTTTAGTCGCCACACCTCAAAAAAGATATTATAGCATTGGGAAAAGTGCAGAAAAGGGCAACTAGAATGATAAAAGGGTTGGAACACTTACCCTATGAAGGAGGAGGAGGAGATTGGATTTATACCCTACCCTTCACTTGTAGTCCTTGTAGTCTCAGAGAGGCTTACAAACTCCTTTCCCTTCCCCTCCCCACAACAGACACCCTGTGAGGTGGCTGGGGCTGAGAGAGCTGTGAGACAACTGTCCTTGAGAGACCAGCTGGTACAGAGCTATGGCTTGCCCAAGGTCATCTAGCAGGTGCAAGTGGAGGAGTGGGGAATCAAACCCGGTTCTCCCAGATTAGAGTCTGCACACTTAACCACTACACCAAACTGGCTCTCACAGAAAGGTTGAAGCACTTGGGGCTCTTTAGCTTGGAGAAATGATGGCTGAGGGGTGACATGATTGAGGTTTATAAGATTATGCATGGGATAGAGCAAGTAGAGAAATAAGTCCTTTTCTCCCTTTTTCAAATACAAGAACTCATGGGCACTCCATGAAATTGCTGAGCAGATAGGTTAGAACAGATAAAAGGAAGTACTTCTTCACCCAAAGAGTGATTAACACATGGAATTCACTGCCTCAGGAGGTGGTGGCGGCTACAAGCATGGACAGTTTTAAGAGGAAATTATATTTGTTTATTTAATTAATTAATGTATACCCCGCCCTCCCTGCACGCAGGCTCGGGGCGGCTTACATAATCGGTCAGTATAGAGCAGAGGTCCATCAGTGGTTATTAGCCACAAGATATAGATAGGAACTCTCAGTCTGGGGCAAGTGATGCTCTGTATTCTTGGTGCTTGGGAGGGGACAACAGTGGGAGGGCTTCTAGTGTCCTGGCCCCACTGCTAAACCTCCTGATGGCACCTGGTATTTTTGGCCACTGTGTGACAGAGTGTTGGACTGGATGGACCATTGGCCTGATCCAACATTGGCTTCTTTTATGCTCTTATGTTCTTAAACACGTTAAAGCGCATTTCTTTAAAAGGGGAAAATACTAAAGAAAAATTCCCTGTGGAATTTACCACTAAGGTCTTTGATTCATAATTTGCTGATCATTCATAATAATTCATCTGAAATCATGTCTCCAGAAGATCTGGGGAATTTGTAACGTTAACCAAACCTGCTGTGTCTTCCCAGATAGACAAAATATGAGCAGTGGTGTAAACACAGTGGAGAAGCCTTAAGGGATAACTTTTTTATGTAACTGCTAATTTGCAGTGTTCAACCTAATGTTGTATTCAAATATGGGGGGGGGGGGTGCAAATGGAAATTTTGTAGCATTTCTCTTTTTCACATGATTTTTGCAATTGTGCAAATGCAGACAAAATATCTTTCGTCATTTAGATAAATATTCAGGTTATACTTGTTGGACACTAACTGGGGGGGAGTTAGATTAGGGTTGCCAACCTCCAGGTGGCGGCTGCAGATCTTCCAGTATTACAACTGATCTCTAGGTGACAGGGATCAATTGACCTGGAAAAAATGGCTGCTTTGGAAGGTGAACTCTATGATATTATACCCCCCAAAGTCCCTCCCGTCCCCAAACCCCACTCTTCTCAGACTCTACCCCCAAAATCACCAGGTATTTCCCAACCTGGAGCTGGCAACTCTAGGTTAGATGGGGACATGAAAGGCTGGACTAATTAGGAGGAAAATGGAAACCAGAAACTGTTTCCCAGCTTCTCTAAGAATAGTTTCCATAGTTATGTTCAGATGTACACAGGATGGAACCAACCAGAGCTTTGTGCCGGAACTTACCTGCTGGTGCACCTGGCCACCCCCCCTCCAGCTATCAGGGGGCTCCAGTGCAATAGGATATCAGGCTGCCATAGGCAGGCACAGGCCTCAGGCCCACCTGCTGCATTTTCCACCAGCCTCTGGACTACAGCCCCAACCTCCACCGACCAAAAAGTGCCAGTACACATCACCACATCTATGCCATCATTTCCCCCTTCCTATTTTCTCCTGCTGCAAGAGCACAAGTTGGGTTGCCAGCTCTGGGTTGGGAAATACCTGGAGATTTGGGGGTTGGAGCCTCAGGAAGGTGGGTTTTGCGGAGGGGAGGGACTTCAGTTGGGGTACAATGCCATAGAGTCCACTTTCCAAAGACACCATTTTCTCAGGGCGAACTGATCTCTGTCACCTGGAGATCAGTTGTAAACAGTGTTCGCTCTAAGCTGAGTTAGTGTGAGCTAGCTCACAGTTTTTTAGCCTCCAGCTCACACATTCTTGTCTTAGCTCAGGAAAGATGGCTCCAGAGTAAACTAATTTATGCAGTAGCCAAAACACTCACTCGCAACTTTAATGCCCAGATGGAGAAATTTTGCCCTTGTAAGAGTGGTGAGATAGAGTCAGTGGCACATGTCTTTCTTCGTTGTTCCTTCTACAATAAAATTTGTATTGCCCTTATCTCCCCATTACTTGAGCTCTGTCCTGACACCTCCAACTCTGGGATCATTAACATACTTCTCCCTGATGTAAGTATAGAGATCACCCGGAAATTTGCTAAATTCTGATCCCAAGCAAGTAAACTGGGTTCTATATATATTTCCAGGGGTCCATTGGAGCGGGAGCGCAGCTCCGGGAGTGAAAAGCCCAGGGGGTGGGCACATGACCAAGCCCCGCCCCCTCCTCGGCTTCCCCGAGCAGTGAAGAGGCGCAGCACCCTGGGGAAAGCCCTGCTAGGGTCTTTATTATTTTTAATGTTTTGTTTTAATATTGATAATTTTATCATTGTTCCTTTTATGACTGTGCTGCTTTTCCAGAGACTTGCTCAAGGTGGCATATAAATTTTCTAAGTATACCATTTTTTATCTGGGCACATGGTACGTAAGTACTGGAGAAATTTCACCAACCCTTCAGCAGCTTCCACCCCATCAGTCTGGTGTAGTGGTCAGGAGTTGTACTCTAATCTGGGAGAACCGGGTTTGATTCCCCACTCCTCCACATGCAGCTGCTGGTGTGACCTTGGGCCAGTCACAAGTTCTCTCAGAGCTGTTATCTCATGAGCAGTTCTCAAAAGACCTCTCTCAGCCCCACCTACCTCACAGGGTGTCTTGTTGTGGGAAGGGGAAGGGATGGGTGGTGCACATGTCCTGGGTATCTCAAGTCTACTTGAAACCTGGTGGTTTCAAGGGAGCAGGAAGAGAATGAGGGTGTGTTCTTTACACTTATTTTTATTGCACAAAGTATTGGATGGGGAAGGGAATGGAGGAAGAGCAGGTCAGTTTCACTCACCTGTGGAGTGGAGCCTGAGGGGTGGGTGTTGCCTTCTGACACACTTCCGGTATGTTAGGGTGTGTGGCATATGCAAATGAGTTATGCTAATGAGCTCCTGCACCTCTTTTTCTACGAAATGACCCCTGTGTAAGGGTATACACTGGCACAATAAAAGCTCTGTATCTATCATTGGACAAGGTAAGGATAGCCAATTCCAGTATTTATTTGTTTGTTTGTTTGTTTGTTAAATTTATATTCCACCCTTCCCAAATTGGGCTCAGGGCAGGTAACAACAAAAGTGTATGAACAATTAAAACCTGGGCTGATTCCGCACAATCGCTTGCTCTGGTGTCATCCCCTGATAATATCTGCTGAAATTGATCAGTTCCCCACATGTTGGTACTGGTCGGCAAATGACCCAAATCTAATGGCGTACCCCCACCCCCACCCCGGATTTTCCTTCTCTGCAATCTTTGGGATCTTTTTCCTGACTTTTTTGGGGGGGGTTATTAAATTTTTTATTGAACAATTACAAGAACAGCATAACTTAATATAGAATACAGAATTTTTTAGAAACAGGCATATTGACTAATGACTAATAAAAATAATAACTTATGTTTAAAGACAACTGTAACTGTGCAATCCTATAGTCTGATCACTGAAAGATTTAGAAGTACTGTAAACCTTAGTTATTGTATCTTGATAAGATAAGTTAGTGAGTTAGTTTTCAAAAGGAAAGGTTAAAACTGAAGTCGTGCAGTGTATATCGTGTTTTCAGGAAGCAATTCTTTTTCCGACATGCAGAGGTCATTTTGTAGAAAGAGAGGTGCCGGAGTTTATTAGCATAACTCATTAGCATAATTTATTTGCATGTGCTACACCACCTGACATCACCGGAAGTCTGTCAGAAGGCAAGAAAGAAAGAAGAGAGAGAGAGAAAGAAAGAGAGAAAGAGCTGGCAGAGAGGGGACCGCTACTAATCCAAGCCTCAGAAATACCATTATTCTGGTAGGATAGCTTCAGTGGTGGCTGAAGCCTTCAGAAGGCTGGTCGGAGGAACAAGGCTTTCCAGGGGATGGGGTCATTTTGCTGCAGCCATGACACAAGCAGGCATTCCCCCATGGGGAGGCTGGCACCAACTCCTGGACCTGCACTCCCCCGAGCTCCTGCTCGAAAGGACCCCTGCCAACATGTACTGCAACCATGGGAACCAGGTAGTTATGAACTTGGAGTGCGTCTTTGTGTTACCATATTGTTGGTTATGTACCAAGTCTGTAATTTTGCATAGGATGAATTGATCCCAGACTTTATTCCTCTATGTTGACAATGTTGGGGGAGAAGCAGATTTCCAAGATGTTGCAATTGATAGTCTTGCTGCAGCTAATAAGAATAGTGTTAAGTCAGTTAATCTTTCTTAACACTGTGATGGGTCAGGTATCTGAAGAAGTGCCACTATTGGTAATAAAGGAATCCTTTGTGAGGTGATTGTTGAGATTTCTGCTAAGACTGAGTTCCAGAATTTGTTAATGAACGGACAAGCCCACCAGCAATGTATGAAATTCCCTACCTGTCCGCATTGCTTCCAACATAGATTGCTATGTTTACGGTTAATCCTATGCAGGCGATCTGGGGTATAATACCAACGTGTGATAGTTTTAAACCACTGTAGGTGGATGCTGAAAATTTTGCTAAGTCTCTTTGAGATGTTCCAACATAAGATCCACTGATCCTCTGAAAGTTCCATCTGGAGATCTTTCTTCCAAGCTTTTTGAAAGTTAGATTTAAAGGAGCAGTCCTGTTCTGAGAGAATTTTGTTTTAGAAAGACCAGTAGCAGAATCTGGGTACTTGTCTATTAATTGTTCGAAGGTGGTCTTTTGCCTTTTGAAAATATTAGTAGTCATCAAAGATTCTGTAAGACTTTTTAGTTGGTAGCATTGTAGCCAAGATAAGATATTTCCCACCTTTTCTTCAAAATGTTGTTTAGTGTGAATTTTTCCTCTGTGCACCAAATGTTGAAGTTGAGAGATGCCGGCTTCCGTCCATTTCTTAAAAGCTGAAGGGTCCTTTCCTGGTAAAAACCAAGATTGGCGTGTGAACGTAGAGAGCAAAGAGATTGAGGGTGACAGAAATTTTCTTTTTTGATCCCAGATTTTAAGTGTTGTGGAAAGATAGGGATTTTCCAGTATTTGTGAGGGCCTTTGTGATACCGGAATCCAAAATACCTCTGGTAGGTTAAAAGGTGCAATGTGAACCCATTGAGCTTCTGGGTTTGGCTGGATCATTTTCGGCAGATTTGAAAGAATAGCTGCATGATAATAAGTTCGGAAACGAGGTAGATTTAAGCCTCCCAAAGATGTCGGTTTTGATAAGGAATGGCAATTGATTCTAGATTTTTTGAATTTCCAAATAAATGGGTGTGTAGCCGTTTGCCAATCTTTTAAGTCCTTTTCCGGAATGTAAATTGGGAGCACTCTAAAAAGAAATAAAAATTTTGGGAATACAAAGGATTTAATTAGTTGTATTCGATCTGATAAGGAAAGTTTAAGTTCATGCCAAACTTGCATCTGTTCTTGGACTTCTTTGAAAACCTCATGGAAATTACTTGAGAGCAGGTCTTTAAGGTTTAAGGGAATCTGTATGCCCAAATGTCGCCAGGTAGATGAGATCCAACGAAATAGAAGAGTCTTTGCCAAAAAAAAGTCTGGGACTTCGTAGAGAGCTTAATGGGATAAATTGCTGATTTCGCCTCAAACAAACTTAATCCAGAGACTGCACCAAAACGTCTTATAATGGATTGTATAGTTGAAATAGATTGTAGTGGTTTCTCTATATAAAGTGTGATGTCATCTGCATATAAAGACAGTTTGAAGATATTTCTATTAACAGCCAGGAGCACAAAGTTCTTATTGAGACGTAGTTCATTTGCCAGTGGTTCTATTGCTATTGCGAAGAGCAATGGTGACAGGGGACATCCCTGTCTGGTGCCCCTGGATGGAAAAAAGAAAGCTGAATTATGACCATTAATGCGCACTCTGGATCTTGGTTGAGAGTAGATCGACTTAATAGCATTTATAAAGCTCTGCCCAAAGCCCATTTTTTGTAGCAAAGTCAGTGTGTATGGTATCTCTAAAGAATCAAAAGCCTTCTCGAAATCAAGTGCTAAAATTAAGGATTCTTCCATAGATTTTTTCCCGTGAGCTATAATATTCAGAGTTCGTCTAATGTTGTCTGTTATTTGTCTATTCATGATGAAACCAGTCTGATCTGATTCAATATATTCCGGCACAATTTTTTTAAGTCGGTTGGCCAATAGAGCTGTGAAGATTTTGGCATCATTGTTAATTAATGCTATAGGACGGTAGGAAGCTATATCCAAGAGATCTTTCTTTTCTTTAGGGATCACTGTAACAGACGATTCATTCCATGATGAGGGGAGAACCCCAGAGGTTAAGGCATCATTGCAAACTTTGAGAAGGTATGGTGCAAGAGAAAAGCGGAAAGTCTTATAGAAGTCTGCCAGAATGCCATCAATGCCCGGAGCTTTATTCAGTTTCAGATTCTTGATTGTATCTATGATTTCCTCTAGAATAATAGGTTTGTCCAATAGTTCGGCATGTTCTAATGAGATTCTTTTCGGTGGTGCATGGACCTCTAGATATGTTTTAATATCTTCTAGTTTTGGTTTACGGGATGAATATAATTTAGCATAGTAATCTGCAAAACCTTCTGTAATAGTCTTGGGTGTATTAAGGATCTTTCCAGAAGAGTGTTTGATTAAGTTTATGCAGGACTTTCTTCTCTTATCCTTCACTCACCATGCCAACGTACGAATATTTCTAGGTGATTTCTGCCAATTAGTCTGTTTTAAGTATAATAAATTTTTCTTGATTTGTGATGTTTCCATGACTTCTAGACATTTTTGTTCTGCTGTTAACTGTGCAAGAATCTTTTTCCCTCCATACTTTTTGTGTTTTATTTCAAGTTGTTTGATTTTCTCCAGTGTTTCTTTTCTTAGTTTTTCCCTTTGTTTTCGAAGATGTGCTGTTTCAGAGATCATAGAACCTCTAAGAACAGCTTTCATAGCATCCCATAATGTAGCCGTAGGCATGTCACACAATATGTTTTCATCAAAAAATCGTTTCTAACTTGGATTTTATTTGTTGATTGGATAAGATACTTTTGTCCATAGACCATTGTCTATTTGGGATAGTAGTCGGATCTTTACAAAGCATGCCTTCGAGCCAAGCATGGTCTGTTAAATATCTCAGACCTATTTCTGCTGACGTGAGGTCCCAAGATAAAGAATTAAATATTAATAAAAAATCTATTCTAGTAAAGGTTTGATGACGTACCGAAAAATATGAACAGCCAATCTCTTTGACTCCTTTGGACTAATTGACACATGGAGATCTCTACACCCGACAGAGAGAGACTAATTCAGTTTTTGTGTTTGTTGATTGATGTTGGTTGTTCTTTTTCTTCCTTTTCTGATAGGATCTGTCTAGAATCCAACCTGCTATGTAGTTGAAGTCTTCTCCTAAGATGAGATCACCTTCTCTAAATGATTGGAGTTCAGAAAAAAACAATGTTAAAAATGAAATTTGATCCGCGTTTGGAGAGTATACTGATGCCAGTGTGATTTTTTTGTTGTCTAACTCGCCTTTAATAAAGATGAAATGACCTCTGGAATCTTGCATCTGTCCTTGGAGAGTGAAGTTTAATGAGAATTGCCACACCCCTTGAGTTTGAAGACCCAGTAGCTTGATATTGTGTTGGATATAAAGATGTTTTCAATACGTGGTATTTATCAGATTTTGAGTGTGTTTCTTGTAGAAATACTATTGAAGGGTGTGAAAGTTGCAAATGGCGGATGACTTTTCTTCTTTTGGTCTTTTGGTGTTTGATGTTGACTGATTTTATTTTTAGTGCACTCATTATATGAGTAGTTTATGTATGATTAATAAGTTTAGTTAAAATAGTGTGTCAGAACAATTCAACGCTTCAAATAAGTAAAAATTAATCAACCGGTAATGTAACTTTGCTGTTAAATTAAAGACTTGTAGTTGAGAGCGTTTTAAAAGTTAATATTCTATGTTATGCTTTGTGTCAGAAAATAATCAGAAAATGATATAATTGATTTTCTGAGGTAAATTACTTGAGATGTTATATTAATTGAGCGAAAAGACTTTTTGGTTCCCTCTGAAAATTAATTTCCCTACAATGGATTAATGCTATTCTCTCAATCAGATGCTCAGATCAATATTAATACGATTAGATAAAAATGAAAAAACAGTTTAAAAGGCTGAATCCCTTACTCCAGAAATCAGTGTGCTTTAAATTAATTAACTATAGCAGAATAAGATAGCTTAAAAAATATTTACCACAGTTTTATTGCTACTCTGTTCTATAGAGCAATATGCTAAGATGTCTCAAATCACAGTCTAATTACCTGGAAATAAGTATGGTTAATTATCTTTTGTCAGATATGAGAGAACAGAGAAGTATGCTGCTTAATTGATACTGGTAACAATACAATTTTTATATTTATTATAACCCACTAAATGTAATTTTTAACAGTACTTAGCATTTACAGTATATTTAGAATTGTCTTTTTTCAATATAAACGCTGCAACAGTGTCCTGATCGCGGGACTCGCCCTGGGCAGGGAGGCAACGACGGCCGCCCACAAAGCCCCCCGGCACCCCTCGATGCAGCCCCCGGACTTACCAGCACAGCGGAAGCAGCCTCTAGGGAGCAGGGGCTCGTCCCAGGCGACACCAGTGGCAGGGGTCCTGAGGCTGAGGAATCCCGGCTGCTGGCATCATCAGCAGGGGAAAGGGGTGGCGGGGCTGCCAGGAGAGGTGCAGCATTGCCGACACCCCAGCCCAGGGCTGCAGTGGGTCAAGACAGGTCGGCAGGGGGAAGGGCACCCAACAGGGCCCCAGCGAAGCTCAGGGTAGCGGCAAGACCCCGGGAGCAGACACCAGCCAGGGAAACAGGCGGCCGCGGTGAAGAGGGGGAGGGATAGGCGCACGGCAGGCCACGCCGGGCCACAGGCCCGGCGTGAGAGCCTGAAGACGGCTGCAACCTCCTCACCCGGCAGTGGGGACAGGGAAGCAGGGCAGACCCAGAAGCACCCTCCGGTCAGCCGCATCTGACACTAAGAAGGGGGGCGGGGCTGGAGAGGGGTGGAACTGGGAGAGGGAGGCAGAGGGAGAGAGGGGGATAAAAGGAAGGCAGCCAGCAGGGGCCGAGGAGGATAAGCCTGGGAGTGGATGAAGTCTGTCGGAGAGAGAGAGCAAGAGCGAGAGATCCCACCAGGAGGCCAAGGGGAGTAGAAGTGGTGACGTAACCCTCCCCTCCTGGGCCACATCTGAGGCCCTGGCTGCCAAGGGCTGATGAGGACGAGGTGGCAGCGCGAGGTGTAGCCAGCGAGTCCAGCAGGAGTGAGGCGGAGTCTAGCAACTCATGCGACAAACAGTAACAATCTAACTAGAAAATTTTAACTAACAAACAAACAAACAGCCCCCCTCCCCCCTGTTGCTTGTACGTTGAATAGCCCTCTGAGGAAACTTTAAGAACTTACAATTGTGCAGTTAGAGTCCTCTTAGAATAGTAATACTGATAATAATTTTTTTATTTTTTTTTTAAACCTATAGGATTTACTATCCAGCTTTCACCAGTTATGGGCTTAAAATGTGAGAGACCTACCTAAAAAAAAAAAACCCTTTTAAACCCAAACAATGGGTCAAGGCACTTAGGAGATCTTCTTAAACGGAGCAAAATAATCCCTCCCCCTCCTCCTCCCCCTTCAAAAACAGTTTACTTAAACATTTTATCTGCAAGCAAGCATTTCAGCAAACCTGTTACTTTCTTATAATTATAAATTGGACAGACAACCGTAGTGAGCCATTCTGTAAACCTAATGTCACACCTATAGCAGATTTTACTGCTTCTTCCCTGACTATCAAGTTCCACAGCCCATGGAGTCTTCATCCAAAAATTCGGTGCTGTCTTCCCTTGTTGAGAATTTGTTGACCTTGTCTGGTTTAGCAGGAGATCTCTTTTTTTTTTTTTATTGAGTGGCGGTTGTTTTCAGGGTCTGTGGAAAGATGCAGTTTTTCCAGCAAAGCATAGCCTGTGTCTTCATCCAACGCAGTAAGCACAGACCCTCCTCGAGAGACTTGAAGGCTTCCATTAGAGATCCATCTATAATGCACCTTCGCAGCTTGCAGGCGGGCCGTTACCATCTTGAGAGCTCTTCTGATAGCTAACGCTTCCTGTGGTACATCAGAGAAAACGCCGATTTTTTTTCATTAAATAATAAATATCCCTGTGATCTCGCCTCATCCAATATACGTTTTTTCACCCTCCAGTCTGAAAGTTGTATTAGTACATCTCTTGGGCTGCGTCTTTTTGGGTTCGAAATGGCGCCAATGTGAAGGGCTTTTATTATGGTGGGAGCAACTCCAGAATCTAAGCGTAGGGCCACCGCTAGCCAGCTGGAGATAAAACAAATTAGATCCCTGTGCTCCTCCACGCCCTCCGGGATCCCTCTGAGCTTCAAATTCAGATATTTTATTTGAGTTTCTAAGCTTATCATTTTTTCTTTGGATTTAGTTTCCTGTGCCTTTAAGTCTTTGACCTCATTGCGGAGGGTTGTGCTGATATTCAAAGCCTTATCTGCTACTTTGGAGGTCTTTTCTAGAGCTTCATGTATTAAAGAGAGTTGTTCCCTTACCGGATCTATAGCATGTTGAATTTGTTCTCCGAGACGCCTCTCCATTCGGTCTAAGAGACCCGGTAGGTCCTGTTTAGAAAATGCTTGCTCTATAAGATAAGTGACTTTTTTCTCGTGAGCCATTTTATTTCTCTCGGCCCCTCGCTTCGTACCTTCTAATGGGTTTTCATGCGGCTGGAAGAAGTCTTTTACTGATTTATTGCTTGTTTTGTTATTCTGTGAGTTTGAGCTGCCAGCTCCTTTCATTTTCAAGATGTTTTACAATTTAATTAGCTTGCTGTTGTTTGTGAAGGGGGATGAGGGAACGGAGCCATGGGATTAAGTGACTGCCATTCTTCACAGCATCGCCACACCCCTGAGATCTTTTTCCTGACTATGGGGTTGGAGTCGGGGCATCCTAGTGAGGAACTCTCCAATCATGGCTGTTCTCTCTCCACCCCTTTAACGCCCATCCATTTCTTTCCCTTCCCTTCCCACCTCTCTGTCCGCCTTCCCGCCTCTGTTCAATTGTTCTGCTAACTGCTTCCACCTCCCCCTCCTTGGTGCGCATATATATTTTCCCTCTGAGTTGCTTTGCAATGCAGTAATAAGCAAGCATTACCTGCTGGCATTATAAATGTCCTTTTGCACACACACCCCTCCTTGGCGCACATGTGTTTTGCTCATGTTCATTGTTTTATTTTGTTTTTATTGTGTTTTCTTGAGCATGAGAGAAATGTTTTACTGCTACTGATGCAGCTGTGGGATGCAGTATAATCCACAGCTGTTTCAGTGGTTTTCCTCTTTCCACAGGCATTCAAGTTCAAAAATATTAAAGGGACCAATCGGTAAGTGGTTGCGTTACAATGCAACCACGCATGCGTGACCCACATGTGTTTTCCAAAATGGGTGGGTGCATTACAATGCAACCACACCTCCAATTAAAAAAAAGGAGGAGGAGGAGAGGGGAGAGGGCGCTAGATTTGGGGCAAGGCGAAATGCGGAAATGCAGACCCAGGACATACCCGGGCCACAGTACTGTACTGCAGAAATCCCCCAACTGAATCAGACCAATTAGACCTGGGGGGAACGGAAAGCAAACTATTAGTGCGGAATTGGCCCAGGTGTTATGTATTAGGGCTGGAACATTCCAGGACTGTCTGCCAGAGATAGGTTGAGTTTGGAGCTCTAGAACAATAGCCCACCAGGACTCTGGAAGGGACCAATGAGAAACTAATGTTATGTAAATGAGTGGGGCATTTGGGTGTGGGTTTTGCATGCTCTTTAAACAGGACTATTGCCCTGGTGTTTCACTCTTGTTCCTGAAATCCCTTAATAAAGTAGAGCTGTTCACTGCAATGCATTTTGAACCCAGTATTTAACACAGGTAATATAATTAATTCTTAAAACAGTTAAAACCATTTACAATACTATTAAATGGTAGTAAATTGCTTATTATCGTTGATGAATTTTCATGGTCAGATATTTGACTGACAGATGGTGTTCTGCAATTTGAAATCTAGTCAAGTTCTTGGTTACTACAGAGGTATCTTTGTAGAATTCGTGCTGTTCCAAGCAACACTGTCTTCTGGAGCTGAGCTGGTATTATTCATTCAATGCCCAGACTCCAGCCCCAATCTCCACTGACCAAAAAGGTACCAGTACACTGTACCAGTCTGCACTGGCATGAAAAAAGCTCTGATCCTACCATTGGGCAGGGTAAGGATGGCCACTTCCACTACTATTAAGTAGTAGCAAATTGTGAAGGAGGAGGAAGAGAAACATCTGCAATACCAAGGACATGGCTAGATCTTGAATTGCACAACACCATCTACCAGTCAAATATCTGGCTGTGACTACTACTACTACTACTACCACCACCACCACTACCATTACTACTACTACTACTACTACTACTACTACTACTACTACTTTGAGTGGCACCCTATTTTCTGTTCCAGGCATCAAAATGGGCCCTTTCTATATGGAGAGGATGAAGCAGGTAATCATCTTTATGTAATGGATACATTAAATTACACATTACATATTCACTTGCTAGACAGATACAATATACTAATTACAGGCAAATTTACTTTTGAAAAAGCACCCCTCCCATACTAAGTGTTGTAGAATGGACTATGGTAGAAGCAATTCTCACAGAAATCAGGAACATCCTATTCTAGTTAAAAAACTCTCTACAAATTACCTGTGAAGAAAAATCCACCATTAGCTAGCAGAGCAGGCTGTACTTCTCGGGCATATGATGGCCAGCAAGCAAACGACTCAAGTCTCCGTTCCACACTTTCGTAAACCTTTTTTATTTCTGTAGAGCTCTTAGCTAGATGTTGAACACGGACCTCGTATTTGGAGATATTGCCAACCTCTTTTCCTAAAATGAATTCACAATCTGGCTGATAGTTCTTATGCATTGCATAAGGGTTTTTTGTGATACTTCTTGAAAGCAGAACTAACCCACAGCAAAAACACTGTATTGCTGACTTAACGCCAGTATAGTAGAAGCCAGCTGTGGCCATCTCTGATGGGGCCCATGCAGATCGAGATTTACAAGGCTGGGACAGGAAGGTTTTTAACCGCTGTGCCTCATTTCTCATGGTGGAATTAAACCTAAACCCCTTTTTTAATTGCTCACGGATTGGCCGATATTCCTCTTCCATTTCTTCTGCCAGCTTGTGAAAATCAAAATTCATATCAGGGTAGCGAGCTTCTACGTGAGAAGTATCCAGCTCAAAAATGTTACTGTCTTTTGGATCTTCGGCAAAAGCCTCCTGGGTAGCCATTCTGTTAAAAATGGAAAACAAAGCAAAGTGACGAAAAATTAATTATTTTAACACCAAACCTTGTATATACTTCTAGTATGCATTACTTGTTATAGTATTTGTTCCTTCTTTCCAGTATGTACAGCCCAAGATATTTTTGTTGGGGCACCCTGCCAGGAGGGTAGTCCTCATCACTGGCAAAGTCACCATGTGGCCTAACCACTGAAGCCACCAAAAGTTGGAAAGCTGGATGGTATTGGAGGATTAACATCCAGGATGCTCTCTACCCATCATATCTACCAAGTTCTGCAGTATTTGGTGAAGTTTCCTTTATTGTGTGTGTGGAAAAAATAATGGAATTGCTCATCAAAAGCAACAGATAGTACTCTGAAGTTCCTTTTAGAAGCTGCTTTTGGAACCAATCTAGCTGAAGAATGGGGTATAAATATATTTTTACCAAAAACCCACAATTTTTATTGAGAATTTTGTTATAACAATATCAACTCTCAGATATATGCATTCCACATTTTCAACAATAACTTTATAACTAGTTATACAAATTAGCATACAACAAAACATACTAACTTGAAAATTTATAAAATAAAGAAATATTACTTATCTTGGGTTTATATTGATATAACTTCTGAAAAAACGTACCTGCCAAGTCGAATATAATTGACCTTATATTTGCTAGCTATAATTCAATAACAAAGATCAATCCGGAAAGGGGTCAGTAAGGAAAGGAAAGACAATCTATAATTGTGTTGCCATTTGCTATTGTTAATATCCATTTCAGTTTCTGCCCAATTTAGAAAGGGAAGCCATTTGTCCATCTGCATAATAGCCTCATTATCATAAGTTTGTGATGCATATGACTTAATTTTTTCACATATAAAATAGTCCCATATTTCCTAACCCATTGTTGTATAGTTGGTGGATCCTTATTTTTCCAACAAACAGCAGTAACAGCCTTTGCTGCAGTCAAAAGCGTTATTATGAGATTTTTTTTACTAGTTACCGGTAGTCTGGCAGGCTATAAATTTAGTAAGATTAAGGTAGGATCTATTGGAATTGTATGTCCTGTAATCCGTCTGTGCTACGATTTGTTTCCAATAACTCAAAATGTATGTACATTTCCACCAATGCTCCCTCTAAGCTGTGGAGTCTTATAGATTCTCCATTGCCTAAAGGAACTAGATGCTTCAGCTGGCAAAAACCACCTTTGACCCACAAAAGAGGTTAAAAGGAATACTGGAGAAGTTAACCTTGTTTTATATTTATCCCATACTATACATGTATTTGCTAAAAAAGGATTTCTTAAAATAAAATTATCACAATGGGGTTTATTTTGCCATAGTTCTTCTTTGGGTCTATATAGCTTTCTTCAATTAATGTCCAGTCCAAGTCATGAACACTCTGATATTGTCTGACCATATTAGCAAGTATAGAAGCTGTATAGTACAACTGCAAATCCGGTACTGCTAAGCCACCTTTTCGTGGTGGTCTGCGTAGTGCTGAAAAGGCCACTAGAGATTTTTTATATCGCCATATAAACTTATTTATGTTATTCTGCCAATTTTGCAATAAGCTAGAAAAAATATATGCTGGGAGAGCTCTGAAATAAAACATGAATTTTCGTAAAATAAATGATCTAACTATATTGATACGGTCTAACCATGAGAGCATTTTTCCATCCCACGTTTGGAGCATTGTTTTAAAAGCAACATTTGCCTCCATATGATTAAACTTAATGAGATCTTGTAAGTCGAAAGGCACTTTTGCTCCCAAATATTGCCAATATGATTTAGGACCAACCTGCATCTAGCATTTGCTCTGCTGTTTTACCAAACCCACACTGGAACAGAAATTCCCATCTGCATTGCATGCCACTTTCACTTGGATTGTCGAATGTTATGGCAGTGTCCAGACTGCATGTCGCTTTCACTTTGTTTGATCTCCTGGTTTTATGGTGGCTGTCTGCATAGATCTATGGCCGTTTTATGGCCATTCAGGGGTGACTCTGCAGTCAGAATGTGTTGGTCCAGGGTATTTGAAATGTGGTTTTGAGCTGCATCTTTTTTTGTTCCAGTGTGGGTTTGGTAAAACAATGGAGCAAATACTACATGCAGATTAGAACTATATCAGTTGAGCAGTATAACTACTCTGAAGCTTGTTAGTCAACTCAGTTAACACATTAATTGGGAACATAATAGATTTAGATTGATTTTTTCAGATTCCTGTGATTTGTCCAAATTAAAAAATGGCAGACTGAATTTCTGGTAACATAATTTCTAGATTTGTAACATATAACACAATGTCATCTGCAAATAAGCTTAATTTAAGGGATTTGCCTGCGATCTGAAAACCTGTGATTAAGTTGTTTCAAATAGCATTAGCTAAGGGTTCTATGGCCATTGCAAACATCAATGGAGATAGGGTATATCAAGGGGAAATCTTCCAGGCCACTATATATTTGTGTCCCAGACTTCCTCCAAGGAATTCAAGACAATATAGATGAGATTAATTCATTTTATATTCATAACAGTTAAGTGAGATAGACTAGTTGGACAGACAGTGCCTGGCCCAGAGTTACTCAATAAGCTTTACATCCAAGCAAGGATCTGAATTTAGATGTTCCTTGGTCCAGCATTCTGCCCCGTGGGCCACATAGGCTCCTTATGGAAATGTTACTACTCTGTACCCTGTTCTCTCTTGAACAAGAACTTCATCAGCAATATAAATGCACAAGTGAGGGGCACAAAAGCACTTGCAAGGGGCATCACATTTCCCTAAAAAAAAACATAGCTTCTCCCCTTTTCCTGCTTCCTTCTGTCCTTCCCATGCTCCAGCCAGCCAACCAACCTTTTTTATGCCTTCATGATTTCAGCTTTCCTGCTTTCCCTCCTTCCTTTTCCTGGCAAGCCTGTCCCTGGAAAAACTCTAGCCCAGTTGTCCAGTGATTGCCAGTGGGCCAGGACCCATTTGTGTGATGGGAAACCCTCACTTTCCCCTGTATCCCCTCCGCACAGTATTTGCTTTTCTCCACCTCCTAGAAGCCCCTGTTTTCTCTCCCCTTTCCCTGCTTCCTTTTCTCTTTCCTATCCATCAACCAACCAAACTGTTATCTGACCCCAACCCTCAACTGCAATTATGCGGGATTTGTCAGCATAGGTGTCAACCACGGGGGGGGGGGCTCAAGGGCTCGAGCCACCCCCGAAAATGGTGCGCCCTCCGTTGTGCCTCCCTCGGCCCTTCCTAGGGCCGCTGCCGCCTCTCTCCCCCCCCCCCCCCCCAGCCTGGCCACTCCGACCCTCCCTCCGTCCGTCCAGGGGCCAGCTAAGCAAATGCCCAGCTTGCCCCTGGACGGACGGAGGGAGGGATGGAAGCAGGAACGGTCAGGCAGGGGAGGCGGTGGCAGGGACATGGTCCCAGCAGGTGCGCGCGCAAAGCGTGCGCACACGGAAGAGCCCCCCCCCCCAGGAGTTTTTAAACTCTACACCCATGTCTGTCAGTGGCTTTTGATACCATCAGTCATGGTATTCTTCTGGACCACTAGGGTTGTAACTGGGACACACTGTTTTACAGTGGTTTTGGTCCTACCTCTAAGGTAGGTTTCACTGTGTGGTGCTGGAGGACTGCTGCTCTGCTCCTTGGCCTCTAGCCAATCAGGTTCCACACGCTTCTATCTAATCATCTCCATGCTCTTCAGCATTTATATAAAGCCACTGGGACAGCTCATATGAAGATTTGGGATGAGTTGCCACTAATATGCAGAAGACACTCTATCTCACACTTCTGGCAGATCCCAGGGAGGCTGGGAAACCACAAACAGGTGCCTGGAAGGAGTTTTTGGATAGATGAGAGCTAACAAGCTGAAATGTAATCTCTACAAAATGGAGATGCTACTGGTGGGGGAAGGTTTGATCCAGAAATTGGGGTATCTTCTGTTCTTTTGGGGGTTGCAGTACCCCTAAAGGAACAGGTTCATAGCTTGAAGGTGCTGCTGGACCTGGGCCTTCTGTTGGATAAACAAGTGACAGCGGTGGCCAGGGATGTCTTTCACTAACTTTAGCTGGTAAGCCAGCTGTGACCCTTCCTGGGCAGGAAAGATTTTGCCACTGTGTTGCTTGCCCTGATAACATCTAGATTAGATTATTGCAGTTGGCTGTATGTGGGGTTGCCCTAAAGAATGTCTCGAAGCTACAGTAGGTAAGAATGTTATGGCCAGAATATTGACTGGAGTGGGTCATAGGGACCATATCACTCTAGTCTTGTTCCATTTATATTGGCTCCAGTTTGCTTTCAGGGTCAATTCAAGGTGCTGATATTGAATGCCCTATATGGCATGAGGCTAGCATACCTGAAGGATCGCCTCCTCCCATATGAACCTACCCATCCACTCCAGCCATCTTCAGAGGCCCCCATCATGTGAGGTTAGACGAGAAAGGGCCTTCTGCATCATGATGCCCTAACTTTGGAACTCCCTTCCCAGGGACACTTGTCTGTCCCTATGTCTCACTGGTGTCTTCTGCCAGAGCATGAAGACCTTTTTGTTTGGTTTGGAATACCTCCAGTATCTCTTGTCTTCCTCCCTGTTTGTGTTGTATTTATAGATCTACAAGGAGGAACGCACAAGGACTTGTGGGGGTAACTCATTTTTCCCTTACCCACTATTTCCCCTTTCCCTTTCCTGAAAGCCCCCATTAGCCTCTGCCCTTTTCCTGCTTCCTTCTCTCTTTCCCACTGAATAGCCAACCTACCTTTATCAGTCTTCTGTCTTTGGCTCACTCCTTCACTGCCAGCAGCCTCTGCCTAGGAAAACTATGGCCCAGTTGTGTGGTGCTGACCTCTGAGCCAGGCCCACTTGCATGGTAGGGAACCTACAAAGACATGCAGGGGCACCTGATTTCCCCCTGTATCCACCACCCTGCAAAATTTCTTCTCCTCCTAACAACAACCATATCCTCTCCCCATTCCATGTCTCATTGTCTCCCTCTCAACTTACCTTTTACCTGCCTCCCATCTTCAGCTATATTATTTATTTACTTCATTTATACCTTGCATTTCTCCTCAGTGGGGACCAGAGCAGCTTAGAAGATTCTCCTTTCTTCCATTTTATTCTCACAACAACCCTGTGAGGTAGGTTATGCTGAGAGTGTGTGACTTAGCCATGGAAAGTTATTAGGTTATGTTGGACAACTGGTTATTTGAACCTGTGTCTCCCAGATCCTACCCTGAAGCTCTAACCGCTGCACCACACTGGCTTTCATAGGGTGGCTGCTGTTGAACAGTAGCATACTGTAAGTTGGGTGGTATCAAATCACCCAGTGGTTGCTGCCAGGCCTGGCCCCAGTGAGTTTTCCTTCAAAGTCCAAAACACTCCTGGAAAGGGTCCTGTCCCCTCCCCCTGCCTTTTTACTGAAGGAAACCAAGCCTGGAATGCTGTTGATTGCCTAGCAACTGCCACTGAGGGCTTCCATTTCTTAAAGCTACAGGTAATCCTTTTATCATTTAGGTTTTTTAACCCCTCAAGGTATTATTATCATTACCATGATGGTGGTGGTGGTGATGATGATGGATTGTCACAGTCAGATATTTGACTGGTAGCTAGTGTTCTGCAATTCAATATCTAGACAGTACCGATACTTTACTCTTTTTGAGGAACTACTGCAAGATGATCTGATTCCCCTGATGAAGCCTGTTGGCAAAATGTGTAAAGAATTTTTGGAAATTTAATTGAGTAATAAAGCATCTATTTTTACCTGATTTTGCACTATTGGCCTCAGCCCTATTTTTATCTCCAAAGATTCCAGTGCAACATAGCTGCAACTCTATCATGATGGTCGTTAGAGTCAGTTCAGGCAATTTTACTGCAGGCACTGACCATGTGGTTGACTGTTTCATCCTTTGTCTCACAAAGTCAACATTTGCTGTCATCACTAGTGTTGTCGTCGTCGACATCACCATCATAATTTAATCTCAATTTTTTTCTGCAAGCCTGGGACATTTTTCAGGTTTGTAGAACTATCTGCCTTGTTTGTTCATAGCTCCAATCACTGGATTTAAGTATCCTCGGATTTGACCTTGTTGAAAATTAGAATATATCATATGTTTTTATCATATTGTTTAAATGTTTTATATATACCTTATTTTAAATGTTACTTTTATGTTTTGATGTTTGCTGTCTTGGGAATTCTATTTGGCTGGAGAGACAGCATAGAAATTTTTTAAATAAATAAAAACACTTTACCTCATTATTTGTAAAAGTCAAGCAGAACTCTCAGATGTCCCATTACTGGGAAGCATATAGGAAATTAGAAAGGTTAACCACACTGCAGGAGAGAAACACTTCTTAAATCAAGAGTGTAGCTGAGTGGATTTTCAGAGGAAAGGCAATTTTAAATGTATAAGAGAGACAGAGGGCGTGTGTTTTTTTAATGCTCTTGCAGATGAACTGTTCTGATATTTCTCCTTCCCTCAGGCTGAAGTGGTCAGCCAGAGTGGTATAGTAGTTACGGTACTGGACTACCCTGGAGAGACCCAGGGATACCCATAGTTTCATGAGGAGCAGGGATTTGAACCTAGGTGTCTTCGGGCCTAGTCCAGTACTGTAACTACCATAGTGACCCTGGACCAGCCACTATTTCTGGACCCGTTTACCTCAAATTATTGTGTTAGTAAAATGCAGGAGGGGAACCTGGTGCTCCATGCTGAAAAGTTGGGATAAACATTTAATGAATAAATTTCAAGAATCATCAAGACTACAGAACAATTCTCTTTTCTTTATTCTGAATCAGTCCCAAATCCCTTTGACTCCTCCAAAATTAAGTAGGTCTAAAATGAATACAAGGACATTATTTTGTTCTGCACAAGGTACGCAATTAACATTCAAGTACAAATCCCAGTAGCAAACAAAAAGAAAACTTGATACCTCCAAGATTAACAAATTTATTATAGCATAACCTTCTGTGGTGCAGCAAGACTTTTTAAAATTAATCTGTGAGATTAACTGTTCACTGGATAGGGCTGCCAAGTCCAACTTGGGAAATATCTGGGGACTTTGGGGGTGGAGCCAGGAGACTTTGGGGGTGGAGCCAGGAGAAAGGAAGTGACATAATTTTGTGATGTCACATCCTGTGATGTTGCTTCCACATGCTTCCACATGAACTCATGAAGTTTCCTAATACTGAATCAGGCCATTGGTCCATCAAGGTCAGTATTGACTACTCAGACTGGTAGTGGCTCTCCAGGGTCTCAGGCTGAGATCTTTAATGTCACCTATTACCTGATCCTTTTTTAGCTGAAGAGGCTGATACCTCCTGCATGTCAAGCAGATGCTCTATCACTGAGCAATGGCCCTACTGAATCCTTCCTCATCTCGGCAGAATATGAAGCCCTAAGTGCTACACAAGTGCTAAATATGATTTTCATATCATAAGAACAGGAGAGAAGCCACAGTGGATCAGGCCAACAGCCCATCCAGTACAACACTCTGTGTCACACAGTGGCCAAAAATACCAGGTGCCCTTAGGAGGTCCAGCAGCGGGGCCAGAACTCCAGAAGCCCTCCCACTGTTGCCCCCCAAGCACCAAGAATTCAGAGCATCACTGCCCCAGACAAAGGGCTCCATTTAGACCTTGTGGCTAATAATAGCCACTGACAGACCTCTGCTGGATGGGGACAGAGAGAGAGAGAGAGAGAGAGAGACAAACAGACAGACAGCTTTTTCACTTACTCTTGCCCAATTCCCAGGCTTTATTTCTGGCCCTTGTTTCACCCAGCTGTTGTCCATGTAAGTCCCATAACTTCTCCCCCCCCCCCCCCCAGCATAGGCTTTTTGGTGGCTAAAGAGGACCTTTGTCCTCCCCTTTTCGCCAGCAGAAAAGCTAGTTGGATCCACCCCTAACTTAAAATACCGGTTACTTGATGTACAAATGCTTTTAAAAATGCAGATTTTTACTGGGGGGGGTGGGGGGACACGGTTGAAAGAAACAGAAAATTGGCATAAAAATGAGGAATCCCAACTTTTATTTGCAGAAGGGAAATGAGGATTGGGGGGACCCAAGCAGCCACGACAAGACATTTTAAACAATCCCACTCCCAGACCTTCTACAGGCAACCTCTCCTTGTGATGTTTACCTCTTTGGAAGTGACAGTTTATTCCTTTGACAAAACCACAGTGGACAGACAGACAGAAAAAAGAAAGAGGGGGAGGGGGAGAGACAGAGAAGGAAAAGAGCTCGCAGACGCCAGCAGCTTACCGGAGCAGTTTACTCCAGCAGCAACCTTGCACGCAGTAGAAAGAGCTTAGTCCCGCCTTAATCTCTGGGCGGGGCTCTCTTGCTGGCTCAGCTCTTAAAGGGGAAATTTCCCTTTTAAGAAGTTCAAGAGGCCAGCAGGGCAGGCTCCGAGGTTCCCCTGCTGGCAGCCATTTTGTCCCCCCGGTGGCCAATTTTGGAAAAGCGGGGGAAAGCTTTAAAAATCGGTGTTTCCCCCGCTCTACCGGGGGACTTGGCAGCCCTATCACTGGATCAATGGACAAGCAGGAAAGTAAGCAAAGTTAAAGCTTCAAGATACCTAAGGATCAGGTGAGACGGTGGGTACCAATTAGCATGCTGATAATATAAGTGGTTAAGATGCTAAACTGCAGACCAGAAGGTTGCATGAGACCGGAGTGCCTCATGAAGGAGTGAGCTCCCATCTCTGGTCTCAGCTCCTGCCAACCTAGCAGTTTGAAAGCAAGAAATTGCAAGTAGATAAATAGGTACCACTTCGGTGGGAAGGTAACAGCATTCTGTCATCTAGTCATGCCAGCCACATGACCACGGAAACATCTTTGGACAGCACTGGCTCTTCGGCTTGGAAACGGAGATGAACACCGCATCCCTAGAGTCGTATTCGACTGGCTTTCGAGCAAGGGAAACTTTTACCTTTACTTTTAATATGGTGTTGGCAAACTGAAGCACACTGAGGCATACAGATGAGAAACGACAGCTGATAAAGCCAGAAATCTCCCTAGTTACAATTTTTACTGCATCCTCTAATTCAGTATGAATATGAGCAGTCAGTCTTTCGTAATGAGAAACTAGCCGTTATAATGGAATGGATCTCAGAGTTAGCTACATAATTTTTATTTTGTACAGTGGATCCCTGAGAATCCATGCTGCTTAGGAGCATACAAATTACAATGTTCAAAACTAAATACAATTCTATACAAGTTACTACATGAATTAGGCTTACCTGTTGCCAGATTCTTAAGCAACTAACTGCTTCCCACCAAAACAAGCTCCCTTTGAAAGAAATAATGATTTGTCCACTTCCTCATCAAACAATGAGCAAGAACCTCTTCTGCCTACTTGTAGGAAGTGAAAATAAGAAATACTGAACCTCCGGCTGTTACAAAGCCACACCTTGTAAATTTGCATGATACAAGGCCAGTTCTTCTCAGTACATGTTGTGCAATGTCCACCATACCAGGAAATGAATTTGTGTCTTTTTCTGTGAAATTCTTGTGACAGGCAGTACATGATTTAAAAAAAACCTGGTCTTTTCAAAGGATTTAACAAGTTTTGTAAGGCAGATATCCGTATGTCTTGGTAATATGCCGTAAATTACATTCATTTTTTAACTACTGGGGTGGCTCCAAGCAGGGG
The DNA here is from genome assembly GCA_029233225.1 of Lepidodactylus listeri. NCBI lineage: Eukaryota > Metazoa > Chordata > Lepidosauria > Squamata > Gekkonidae > Lepidodactylus > Lepidodactylus listeri. Next base: position 47,755,408 of record JARCFY010000004.1, read on the forward strand.
TCATTTCGAGCAGGAGCTTGGGGGAGCGCAGCTCAGGGAGTTGGTGCCAGCCCCCCCCCCACAGGGAATGCCTGCTTGTGTCTTCCCTCTTCTTTCTTTCTTTCTTTCTTTCTTTCTTTCTTTCTTTCTTTCTTCCTTCCTTCCTTCCTTCCTTCCTTCCTTCCTTCCTTCCTTCCTTCCTTCCTTTCCTTCTGACATACTTCAGGTGATGTCAGGTGGTGTAGCATATGCAAATAAGTTATGCTAATTAGTTATGCTAATGAGCTCCTGCACCTCTTTTTCTAGGAAATGACCCCTGGCTCCAAGTGTCAACCTTTTGAAACATGATGCTAAACATCACACATTAAAATACTGTTAGTAGGAAGGGACAGGAAGTGTTGCCATTAGACACATTTCGAGGATTAAGCAGAATGAAAATTTATAATGAACTTATTAACTGTTTCAGAAATATTTCCCAAGCATTGGAAACTTGGGATAGAAAGAATAGTATGATATAGCAGAGATGAAAAAATCAGTTTGGAATAAGTATGACTCCATTATTTCTGGCTTCCTTTCACTGAAAGCCCCCATAACCTCTTTTCATTTTTCCTTCCCACCCACCAGCCAACCTACATTTATCTGCCCCTCTGTTGTCAGCTTTCCCTCCTTTCATTCCTTTAGCAACCTTTAGGCAGGAAAAGTATCCAGATAATTCTGCAAAACCTGGGGCTTTTTCCAGTTTGTAGAAAGATGTGTCTTGCCTGTTCATCATTCCAATACGTCAGTTTAAGTATCCACAGAGTTGTCTTCTGCTTGTGTATGTATATATCTGATTCTCAGCAGGGCCATCTCATTTTCCCTTTAGCTATATTTATTTACTTCATTTATATCCCACCTTTTTCCTCAATGAGCTTCCGAAGCAGCTGACATCTCCTCTCCTCCGTTTTATTCCAATAGTAACTCTGTAATGTAGGTTAGGCTGAGATGTGTGCCTGGCTCAAGCTCACCCAGTGAGTACCATGGCAGAGTGGGGATTCAAACCTGGGTCTCCCAGATCCTGTCTGAAACTCTAACCACCATATCACACTAGCTTTTACAGAGTGGCTGGATGGTAGCAAGTAGCCGGGTGGTTGCTGGCGGGTCTAGCTCCAAGTTATCCTTCCTCAAAGGCTAAAACAGCCCTGGAAAGGGACCCAATCCCTCGCACTGCCTTTTACTGAAAGAAACCAAGACTTGCAGTATTGCTGTGGTTGCCTAGCAATGACCACTGACAGGCGGTCATTTAAGCATTTCTTAAAGCTACAGGTGCTACTCCTATCAGGGGGGGTTAATTCCCCTCCCCCCAATGTAGTCACTTTTTAGATTTCAGATTTTTTTTCACAAACCTGGGGCTTTTCTCAGACAGAAAGACCTGTCTTGTCTGTTCATGATCCTAGTCTGTCAGTTTAGGTATACACAGATGGGATCATGTTGAGAACTGAATATACTAATATATGTGTAACAGGCTAGATTTTAGTCCAGTAGCACCTTAGAGACCTACAAGATTTTGGGGACATAACCTTTTGAGAGACAAAGCTCCCTTTGGTCAGATACTGATGGAGTTTTGACTTTCGAAAGTTTATACCCCAAAAATCTTGCTGGTCTCTAAGGTGCTACTGGACTTGAATCTATCTGTTTTACTGTAGACCGGCATGGCTGCCCTGTGAAACTGGTATGTGCTTGTGCATCATTTGATTTTATACTCCTAAAAATATAGGTGACGGATAGGCAGGAAACAATCCTGTCTGTGCATCATTCAGCTTTACTCCTAAAAATATAGCTAATGAATAGGCAGGAAGCATACTATCTGAACTGAAGATACCTTGATTGTTTAAGAACACATATAAGAACATAAGAGAAGCCATGCTGGATCAGGCCAATGGCTCATCCAGTCCAACACACTGTGTCACACAGTAGCCAAAAATCAGGGCCAGAAAGTCAGTTGCCCCCTAGCACCAACAAAACAGAGCATAATTGCCCCAGACACAGCGTTTCATCTATACTTGTGGCTAATAGCCACTGATGGACCTCTGTTCCATAAGTTTATCCAATTCCATCTTGAAGTTGTCCATGCTTGTAGCCGCCACCACCTCCTGTGGCAGTGAATTCCAAGTATTAGTTACCCTTTGGGTGAAGAAGTACTTCCTTTGATCGGTTCTAAGCCTACTGCTCATTAATTTCATTGAGTTCCCACAAGTTCTTGTATTGTGAGAAAGGGACAAAAGTACTTTCTCTGCCTTCTCTATCCCATGCATAATTTTGTAAACCACTGTAATGTCACCCCTCAGTCATCAGTTCTCCATGCTAAAGAGCCCTAACCTCTTTAATATTTCTTCATAGAGAAGGTTTTCCATCCCCTTTATCAGTTTAGTTGCACCTTTCTGCACTTTTTCCAATACTATCTTTTTTGAGGTGTGGTGACCAGAACTTTACACTATTTCAAATGAGGCTGCACTATAGATTTATACAGGGGTATTATGATACTGGCTGATTTGTTTTCAATCCCCTTCCTAATGATCTACAGCATAGCATTTGTCTATTTTATTGCAGTTGCACCCTGAGCCAACATCTTCAGTGAGTTATCTACCACACCTGCAAGATCTCTCTCTTGGTCAGTTACTGCCCATCAGCATATATTTATAGTTAGGATTTCTGGCTCCAATGTGCATTACTTTGCAGTTGCCCACACTGAACCTCATTTGCCACACTGATGCCCACTTGCCCAGCCTCAGCAGATCCCTCTGGAGTGCCTCACAATCCTCCCTGGTTCTCACCACCCTAAACAGCTTAGTATCATCCACAGACTTAGCCACTTCACTGCTTACTCCCAAGTCCAAATCATTAATGAACAAGTTAAAAAGCACCAGACCTAGTACAGATCCCTGTGGTACCCCACTGCGTACCACCTTCCACTGGGAAAACTGTCCATTTATACTCCCTTTGTTTCCTATTAATTATCCAGTTTTTAATCCACAGGAGGATTTGTTCTTTTATCCCATGACTGCTGAATTTACTTAGGAGCCTTTGATGAGGAACAGTATCAAAAGCTTTCTGGAAGCCTAGGTAAACAACATCTACTGGGTCACCCTTGTTCACCCCCTCAAAGAACTCTAAAAGCTTAGTGAGACAAGATCTTCCCTTACAGAATCCATGCTGATTCTTTCTCAATAGCTTTTATTTATCAATATAATAATGATTCCACCAACTTACCCGGTATCAACGTTAGATTGACCACACTGTAAATTCCCAGATCTCCTCTGAAACCTTTTTTCAAAATGGGGGTGACATTTGCTACCTTCCAGTCCTCAGGAGTGGAGACAGATTTTAGTGATAGATTGCATATTTTCGTCAGGAGATCTACAAGTTCACATTTGAGCTCTTTCAGAACTCTCAAATGTACGCCATCCAGGCCTGGTGATTTGTCAGTTTTTAAATTTGTCCATCAGTCATAAGACCTCCTCTCTCGCCAGCTCAATCCAACTCAGATCTTTTGACACCTTCCTGAAATTGGTGGTTCTGGATTGGGCAAGCACCTCCCATCTTCCACAGTGAAGACAAAGGCAAAAAAATGCATTCAGCTTCTGCCATTTCCCTATTATCCTTTAGTAATACGTATTCAGGGGTGCAGCGTTAAAATTAATCAGACACTGCATTTTAGCTCAGTGTTCCTTCAGACTATCAATTCAGATTGCATAGGTGTGTTTCTCCTTATTAGTAAGAAGGTACTTTACAGAACATTTGGCCTTGTGGATAACAGGTAGAGCATGTGCACTGTAGACTGCAGTGTCATTTCTTGTCTACAAATGATGAAGAGCAGTTCTTGAACTCCCCCCCCCCCAACAATTTCTGCTTTAAGTTTGAACAGTGGAACATGTAACAATGTAGCAAAGTTTCTAAAAAATCAAGTGGGTGTGTCTCCTGGCTACCTGACGTCATTCAGTAGGAGTAGGAGTAAGAAAGTGTTCCATTACAAAAGCTCCAGAAGAGTTGAGAAGGGGCATTGCAGTCCTTCTTACCTTGTTGAGAAAATATCTTTTAAAAAACATGCAAAAGAAACCATAATTTTAGTACAGATGTCCATTTTATGACTTTCAGAAATACAGACAGGCACATTATTCAAAATAACCCCAAAGAAAGTTAAAAAATTTTTTAAATGTTACAAATATCATATAAATGAGGCTCTGTGTGTGTGTGTGTGTGTATTACAGAGTTGGTGAGAAAATAAAATACTCATTAACACAAGGATAAATAAGTTATTCTTCTTATCTTTAAGTTATGTTGCCGAAGACATTTTCTGAACAGACAAAGTCAGCTCTCCGCACAGGAATGTAACAAGTACAGTCTAGCAATGGTTGGTATCATAGACACGGAGGAACAGGGTGCTTGTGAATGCAGCCGGGACAGCAGTGCAGAGTATCGTGAGCAAAAAGGTCACATTCCACACAAAACACGTTCTGGCACACTTTGCAAATGTAGAGCTGAGGGAACAGATTTAAAATATAAAAGTGTTACATCATAGCACAAAACAACACTGAGTTATTCTGAGGAACTGTAAACTCTTCTGTGCCTCAGATGCCATCATAGTATTACTGATTTTGCAGCCCTGTGTTACGTAGCAGTGGACATACATCAATGTTCATTACTATATAGAAAACAGCAGTAAAGAGTTTGTGACAAGATTGAATCAAGTTTTTAAAAGTGTGTACACTAAACATTACCTCTGTTTTGCAAGCATAAACGTGTTCCTGATTATCGCTGCAATCCTCTCTTCCTTCTGTGCCCTTAGTAGAGGATGGGAGAAATCCCACATCCCTGCATTCTGTTACATGACTAGCTTGGCTTACTCTCTGCTGAAGGGCCAGGTACTACTACAAGGTAAATTCTACACAGGTTGCATCCAAAAGACTAAGAGAAGAGCTTTGTGGGCAGAGTGGATCTTATCCCACATTCCCTTTCCTACTGCAGTCCACTGCTGCTCCTGGGAGGCTGGAAATTCCTTAGGAACAGGATAATGTGTGCAGTGGGGGACAGCAGTGGAAAGGGAGAACTGACAAATTCCTTCTGCTAGCAGAAGGTGGCTTTCAATCTAACACACGGTATGTATCAATCGTTAAGTGTAAAGTATTCCACATTCAGACTCTTCCAGTCAACAGAGTTAGACTGTTTGCACATGCACCAAATTTCAGCTCTGTTGTGGAACTACCTAAAGCATTTTAAAACCTCTGAAGGAACAAGGTCCACATGTCATTATACACTTAATTTTAAAGGCTGATGAAAAGTTGAGGTGCTTTTTGTTCATCATCTACCTTTTATCCAATCTAACCATTTGCATACTTACATATTACCATATTACTAAATTGTGAGGCCTCAAAAAAAAAACTGATGGACCAGGCCATTGGCATGTTTTTCAAAAAAGATGTTTCCTAAAGATGACTTGCTTCAAGGGAAAGCCAGTACAATGCAACTTGTATGTTGAATATTAAATGCTTACATGTTGATCTTTGATTTCTCCTTGGCAACCTTGACAATAGCTATTTAAAAGAGAAAAATTACCAAGTTATTAAGGAAAACCAGTAAACACCTACTGCACATTAATGGCAAAATTTAGCATGTTAGAATATCTATACAGCAGCTTCTGTTCTTGTTGTAAGATACTGGATAGTCACAACTAGCTTCTCAAATACCAGAAACATGTTCCAAGAGTGATGAGCAACACTTCTGAAGAATGAAATGTATAATAGCCTAACTGATGCTTTGGGGATTCATCTCAAGGAACCGGTTCTTTGCAGTGATTTTTTTTAAACAAGCAGTCCTGAATGCTGAACAGGACTATGGTTCAAACATTAAGCTGTAAAGAAATTTTGTAATCTCTACCTGATTCACTCCAACGTGGCATTCAAACTGTATATATAAAAGTTAACTCCTTGTTTGTTTAACTCTGTGGGATGATGTGTATGATCTTGGGGAAAGAAGCATGCACACACACACACACACACAAAGATCTCAGTCTTATAAAATATATATTAGGATATGAGTAAATGGTGGCAGCATGTGACTGTTGAGTCCCAGTCCCCAACAGCTCTGTGCAGTGTCTTGAGTGAAGGATGATTAATAAATGGGACTGGGCTATCCTGTCCGGTGGTGTCTGTGAATGAGAGAGGGGGACCTTGTGCATGAAAGGGTCAGGGTATTTTAAGAGGCAAGAACTGTGACTGCCTGGCTATACAAAGCTGAACTATCAATTTTCTTTACCCCGGGGGTGGGGGTGGGGGTGGGACTTGTTAATGTACATTGCTCGCACCAAGCAACTTTGCATACCGTTCTCCTTTATACAGTTCCACCGGGACTTCCTGAAAGGCATCCAAAGGAAATAGGTGATGATAAGACTGAGCCAGATGAGGTGCAGATACCAGTGTAAGACCTAAAAAAGGTTAACCAAGGAATTATACTTGAAGAGACATTCAAATTGTTTTTAAAGGACATTTTTTACAAATTAATCCATATTACTGACACCACAATTATGTCCTCCAGAAAAGCTATTTGGAACTGACTGCATTCAGCTCTGCAATACAATCCATTTTAAATTTGTATTATTAATATAAGTACTGTGAATGAACAAACTTCCTTCAACAACTAGTCTCATAGTGAATAAGGGGAACCTCCATAATCAGAGGCAATAAACTTCTGAATATCAGTGCTAAGAAGCAAGATCAAGGGAAGGCCTCAGCCTGTACACCCTGCTTGCTGGACCTCCAGGGCAACTGGTTGGCCACAGGATTAAACAGGATGCTGGATTAGATGGATCACGGATCTGATTCAGAAGGGCTTTTCTTATGTCCTTATGACTACTTTTAAAAACATGGCCACTCCATTTTTAAAAACATGGCAGTGCCTCTCCAGGGTCTCAGGTAGAGGTCTTTCACATCACCTACTGCCAGATCCTTTAACTGGAGATTGAGCCTGGGACCTTCTGCATGCTTATCAGATGCTCTACAACTGAGCCATACTCCCATTAGAGTGAGATTTCATTAGGGCAAACTAGGAACTGATCCATCGCTGGTTAAGCAGAGAGGGGAGCCAGAACACTTTGATCATCCAAGTATACAGAGGTCCAGACAACCTGCTGCAAGTTGAGCTTTCGAAGCTAAGAGCAACTTTCCTCAGATTCCAGATGGCATGTAAAAGATAGTTCTGTGGCCTATTTTTGTGCTCCTGCAAGCTCCATAATGAGTGACATTTTGTTAGTCAATAAAAATAAATACACTGTTCCTTACCACACACTTTGCATTCCACAGGAAGCTCACAGTATTTGGCTCTGCACTGCGGGCAGAAATACCCTCCCAAAGTAAGACCTGGTTCATTGCTGTTTTCCAGGTGCCTATAAAAGAATAACACAGTTTTCTAAAATATGTTAAACAGAAATATTTAGCACATGCAGCACTGGTTCAATACATTTTACTGACTAAGGCCTTTCACTGCTCCCCCTCCCCCGCTTCTACTACTGCCTCCACCCAAGCAAATAATACTCCTCATCCTTTCTCTTCCAGCCCTCATTACAGTCAGCTCAGTGAGCCATATACTCATAATCTGAAGATTCATAATTTTGCAAAACCAACACTGAGGCAGAAGTTCTAAAAAACAGGCCTGTGGGGGGCCAACTTAGGCACAGCCAAAAGTTCGATATTTTCACTACAACAGCTCCGTCAAACTGACGAGACAAACAACTGTTCCCTTCTTCCACTCCTACGGCTAAAACAGACTTCATAGAAAAATCTGGCTGCACACATATTTGTTTCCCAGTGCTCTTGTGTATCTTCTGGGGACTGTGTCTCAAGTACTATCTAGTACGCTTTACTCACGCCATGCTAAATGATGGTTTTGCATCAAGATCACTAAGACACGCGATAGTGTGCTGAGGAAAGCCTGAGGACGAAAAGAGAAAGAAACCAAGTTGTTACAAAGCTTGATTGTTATCACTGTTTCTGTGACTGCATTCACATATTGCAGCCTGGAGTGAAATATTCCAGGAACCCAGACAACTGTTCACATCCTTTAATTTTCGAGAAGCTATGAATGATACATTAGTACACAGTAGTTCAAGTCTTTGCTTTATAAATAAGCTGGATGCAGCAGCAGATTTCTGCTAGTAGAAGGAAGGGAAGTTGGCTTCCGATTCTGTCCGTTCACTGCAGACACCCAACTTAACCCCTCATGTTGTTCTTAGGGGTCCCCTATAGCCCAGAGAGAATTTTGGCCTACAGTAGGGCATGGTAAGTGAGAAAGTCTGTTTTGTTGATGGCAATCTTGTCCATCGGAGGAAATTACCACTGGATCCAACCCAGCAGTTAACATGCACCCAAAAATTCCTTCTCTGTATAACAAGCTGTTCCATCCCAGAGAGCCAGTCTGGTGTAGTGGTTAAGTGTGCGGACTCTAATCTGGGAGAACCGGGTTTGATTCCCCACTCCTCCACTTGCGCCTGGCTGGATGACCTTGGGCAAGCCGTAGCTCTGTACCAGCTGTTCTCTCAAGGACAGCTTGGGAAAGAGTTCTCTCAGCCCCACCTACCTCACAGGGTGTCTGTTGTGGGGAGGGGAGGGGAAAGGAGTTTGTAAGCCGCTCTGAGACTCCAAGTGAGTGAAGGGTGGGATATAAATCCAATCTCCTCTTCTTCTTCTTCTCTCTCTGTATAACAGAGCATATCTCCTTAATTCAAAGGTGAAAGGAAAATATGACAGCCTGTTTCATAGCGATGAAAGAAACTTCAGGGTGGCCAACATGTCCCCAGAAGAGCACTGAGATCAGTTGATAACAACTTACTGGTGATCCCTGGCCCTAGGGAGGTTCGGCTGTCCTTGACTGGGGCCAGGACCTTTTTGGTCCTGGGCCCGACCTGGTGGAACTCTCTGCTGAATAACATCAGGGCCCGTAAGGCAGAGATGTTCCACCAGGCACTTGGTTGAGGACAGCGATGGTTAAAACTGGCACCCTTCTTTTTTACTTTTGACCCCGCGTTCCCTTCACCACCCTGCTGCACAGAGAGCCTGGCAAATGGTGATCAATCCCTTGCCCTATAGAGCTTCTCCTTGGCTTCTCTTTAATTGTAAAAGAAGTTTGCTTGAAGTCTTGCTTTTTGGCGAAAGTCTGTTGATTTTGTGGTTCCTCCTGTTTTCCATTTCAGGCTGAGTAGTCTGTTCCTTGTTATAAAGTCTATCAAAGTTTTGTTTTATCGCTTGTTGGATCGCATTTTGGAGAATCTCCTTACATTGTTCCCAGAAAAATGGCATAGTGTATGGCATGTCTAAGTTATCAGCTTCTTCACCCAAGTTTTGAAAAACCATTTTTGCGTTGAAAACAGGCTTAAGTCAAGAAAGCCAGCCTCTATAGTTGTGGTTCTTTTGAATCTCACAGAGCTGACTGCATTTCCAAAACAGACCCAGTAGCCATATTTAAATCCAAGAATTCTTTCAGCGTAGACCAAACAATATACAAATCCAGTCTCTTAATATGATCAGGGGACAGTCAAGCTTTTACAAGTTTTTGGTGTAAAAATGCAGTATCAGAGAAAAATATAGCAAGGTTACTGATATTTGTAATCCTTTTAACAGGAAGCATCCTTTGTTACATCTGCTAGTCACAGTCCTTTATAAATCCCACACAGTAGAAACAAGAGGGAATATATTTTATATACACTAAGACAGTTCTTCAGTAGCAAGAAGTTAAAGTAGTTAAAATTTACAAAAACAGCTCCAGGGGCAAAAAGACTTAACTACGGTTGTTAGAACATCTTAACATCCCAGTCTTGTCTTCGCTGCTTACAAAGAGGTAAAGAGGGAATCTCCTCTCCCCACTTCTTTCACTTTTTGGGAAAGTTAGGCCCAATTTACACCTCCCCTCTGAAGTAGTTTGACTGTTGTCTTTTCCCCAGCTCATTTCATGCTGGTTTCAAATTTCACTCCAGGGGGTCTGAAGAGTACTAAGCAACAGCATTTGTTTAAAGCAGTATAATGCTAGCTGACCACAGGAGGGCAATTAATGAATGTAAACAATAATTTATAAACTAGAACAAGTATGGTTTGAAACTAGAAACAGGTATAGACAGGGTTTTTTTACGCTTCCTTCTCTGTAGCCAGCTTGTTCTCCTTCCGGCTGTGGGCTGGGTGCCGGTATCAGAGAAAAGAGGCTGCAAGGGGGGGTGGGGGGCGTAATTGATGGGTCCTTTACTTCCATCTGTACCACAAAGCCTACAAGCTCTGTTTTCCATTAAACCTAAGCAAGATGCCTGTCACTCGACACATAAATAATTATCCAGTGCAAAACGTTTGGAATATAAAATATATTTCTTACCCATTCGAATAAGGGAGCTTTCAGAACTTGAACAGGCTGGTGGTGGACTGACATGATGCATCAGGAGTTCCCTGTAATGACTTTCATCTAAAATTACATGATAGGTTCCTGCCGCACATGAAAGAACAAAAAGGCTAAGTTGGCGGAGAAGTGGACTGAAATCAGTTTTGCACATAGATCTTCACTTGCCACCTTTGGCAAGTAACCATTGCCTCCAGGTGGCCAATAAGGAAATCTGACAAAAGCAAGTGGTTTTTCCTCCTCTTTTAAGTCACAAATTATTAGCACAGGTATGTTTGGGCAGGTGAGCTACTAAAATTGTTAGTAAGCTATGAGCCCATTTTTTAGACTGACTGAGAATATGTTGATATAACAATTGAAATGCTTGTTAATATGTGGTGGGAGAAACTTATGATTTTGAAGTAAAGAATAAGGTTGATGACCCTCAATAGAACTATTTGTGTAAAGCATATAAATTATGTATTATGACCAGTTTCTTTGATTTTAACAATTTAGGCAGTTTCTCTTATTCATTTGACTTTATACAGATATCTTACCATCTGCTCCTTACCACCATTTTTCATTATCAAAATACACAAGCTATAAGGAAAGCTTAACTTTTGTTGCATAAATAATTAAAAATAATGGTCCCAATTTTGGAATTACTTTATTTTAAGGAGAACAAATTATATGTTATATCAATTATTTTAGATAAGCCATTAAACAGTTAAGCTACTTTGCAACGTGACTTCAAATCAAAAATTCACAGGGAAGTCACAGGGAAGTGAAAAACATAACATCTGCAAATTCAGGAAACTAAGTCTTATGTGGAAACATCCGTTATCCCATATTTGCATGTGTAAGCATTTGCTTATGTATGGAGTCACTGGGCTGGATCCAGATGCAATCTTTCAAGAATAGAAGGCACATTCTTTCCACTCCAGCTGTAGCTTCCCACATCACATCCCATATAATTTCTAAAAGTCCCCTAGTCCTCAGGAGAGGGGTGAAGGGGGGCACCAATAGAAGAGGAAGTCAGGAGAGCTCTTCCTATGAGGAGCTTTGCTTATGGTTCTCTAGAGCTCTATTATCATTATAAACATACATACCACCAGTTTCGCGAGCAAGAACAGTGCAAACTCGAACTTCAGCAGAGAGGCCTATGACAGACACTCTGATTTTGATTGCCTTTAAACACTTTAAAATGAAAGAAAGAGAAAACATGTATTGACAAATTATAAAACTGTAAAACACACAAGGCTTTCATGCTTCTGTGACAAATATTCACCCCAGCCAAGCAGATCCCTCTGAATTTATCCCCCGACCCTGATCAAGAAAGGCCTTGCACCTTTTTAGAGTGTGTAGATTGTCAAAATATTTTTTAACTTCTTTACCTTAATTAGGTCATATATATTAGTAGGATCACATGTTGTTAGACTGCTGAATATTACCAAAACCTCTCTGCTTGTATGTCCTGGCATATGCCTGCAGAGAGTAAGGAAACATTTATTTACACTTGTTACGAAAACAGGTACCAAACAGTCAAATCCAAGGCAGAGACTTATCAGTTTTAAATTCATGAGGAGTGACAGGTTATATTGTTTACATTGCCTGCAACAAGATTAAGGCCAACTCCTGCTTATGCTGAAAAGCAGCAGATCCAGTCCTGTCCCTCAGGACTCTGATGCACATACAAGAGATTGAGCACAAAGCGCGGAATTGCCTGTGCTTGTTTCTGCGACACTTTTAGCAGCCTCCTCTAACACAAAGAGCTGAAATTAGAGCTGGCAAGGAAGCCAAGGCAGATGACAGCCAAAAGAAAAGAAAAGAAAATGAATAATCTAGAGCATAAAGATGCTATCTTATACATTCCTCAGAATACATTCAGTGTATGCTAGTTGCCAGAATATTTCTGCAGCTTGATACAAGTCGATCTAGAATGACCAAAGGTCAGATGTATTACATGGAAGATATATGATTAGCATTCTTCATGCTTTTGTAACATTAAAAAGCAACTGCAGGAGGAGGAAGGTGTGTGTGTGTCTGTCCTTCTCTTTCTCACCATGTCTAATAAAAGCTTCAAAGGAGATTTCCATTGGAAAAAGGACACTAGAGGCAAAAGGGTTAAAAACAGCCTTCCCTAGTGGGGCAGCCCCAACATCCAGCATGGTATTGTGGTAAGGGAGTCCTGGTCCCATCAAGGCTGAACAGTCACTCTATCACCACCTAAGCTACTTCTCAATGTTATTCTGTGGATAAAATGTAGAAACAGAGAACCATGTAAGCTACTCAGAGCTCCTAGAAAAGGGAGGAAGGATAGGATGGGGACATACGTAGTTTGGTTCCAAGACAAACAACCCTCCAGGAACATCTACATGTGGCATTTTCAAATAAAATACTGCTGCCCAGCATTAACATTCTAAAAAAAATTATATTATTCCTTGGCATGATTATGACCAGAATTAACTTCTATTTCTGTCCTCGTAAAGAAGTTTAAATAGACTATGGATACTCACTTTAATGTCTGTGTGGCTAGATTTAGGGCATTATACAGCGATGGCTCTCCATGGCAGGAAATGTCTACAGCTTTCTTCAGAGCAGCTATGTGTTTTCTTGGATTCCCTATAAGAAAAATTAATCCATCCTTATAAATTAATCCAAAAACCTCTGAAATTTTGTTGGTATGCAACTGAAGGTATAAAAGTCATGGACAAAATGTTTTCTAAAACGCTGGTCATCCTCTAACTATCCACAGAGCAAACAAGAGTCTGATATATCGTTAATTGTGTTTTAAAAATGTATTTAGGGGCAAAGTAATACATATTACTATTACTTGAATTAGAATGAATGACCCAAAAGGCCAAACTATATGATGGTCCACACAGAAAGAGATATCTTAGTATAAAAGAAATGTTATTTCTCATACCTGAAAGCTCAGTCAGTTTTTCAGCTCTTTTACCCTTCGTTACAATAATGCCAACCTGCAATAAAGAGGCCTGCTGTTAATAGGCTTCACAGCATAACAAAGTCTCACAGGAGTTGTGCAAAGATGGAAAACACTAAAATATAACAAATTAGCAACAGATCATTTGGACTCTCGAAAACAACTGAGTGAATGATGTCCATTTATACTCAAACGGGTAGTGTGGAAGTAGCCTTCATCCTGCAGGCTAGAATGAAACAGCTTGCCACACAAGATTCCATGGTGGAGAAAGTAGCTCATACCACTAATGGCCTCGAGCAAGGCTTTGTAAGGGCTATGAGAGCTAACCCCATATACCTAAACCAAGAAAGCATCAGGAAAACACAGAGGAAACAAGTCACAACTCAGGTGCAGCAGAGTTGCAACCAAGATATTTTAATGGGGGCTATATCTCCCCAACTGCTACAGCTGTGCACAAGATGGAGTACAAAAATATACGGTTTCTGAGAGGTTTGAAACATTTAGAAGTTTGTTTATCTAAAATATTTATTAGCCACCTTTCTTCCTCACGCAGCTCAAGGCACCTATTATAGTTATATTCGAAGAGTTATTCCTTCCATAACCGTGCTATAGAAGTAACTAGTTTTATATTGCAAGTGTTAGGGTCTTTATACTCGTCTTTTTACAAAATGAAAGCAGAGAGTCTATCTTTCTTATGGCTGCAAAGACAAGCTTGAAAGAAAGGGATGTCAGGCGAAATCAAAAGTTGGTGGAAAGGGGAAAAAAGTAGGATTGCCCATAGTTAAGAGCTTCCGTGCAGATTCTGCTATACCCTGTGGACATCAGAAGCAACATAAAGTTTTGACTTCCAGAAAGCTTTTGATAAAGTTCCTCATCAAAGGCTCCTAAGTAAGCTCAATAGTCATGGGATAAAAGGACAAGTCCTTTTGTGGATCAAAAACTGGCTAATTAAAAGGAAACAGAGAATGAGTATTAATGGGCAATTTTCTCAGTGGAGGGAGGTAAGCAGTGGGGTACCGCAGGGATCAGTCCTGGGTCTGATGCTTTTTAACTTGTTTATTAATGATTTGGAGTTGGGAGTAAGCAGTGAAGTGGCTAAATTTGCAGATGAAACAAAGTTGTTCAGGGTGGTGAGAACCAGGGAGGATTGTGAGGCACTCCAAAGGGATCTGTCGAGGATGGGCGAGTGGGCATCAATGTGGCAAATGGGGTTTAATGTGGCCAAGTGCAAAGTGATGCACATTGGAGCCAAAAATCCTAACTATAAATACACGTTGATGGGGTCCAAACTGGCAGAGACTGATCTTGGAGTCGTAATAGATAATTCAATGAAAATGTCGAGACAGTGTGCGACTGCAGTGAAAAAGGCCAATGCTATGCTGGGGGTTATTAAGAAGGGAATAGAAAACAAATCAGCCAGTATCATAATGCCCCTGTATAAATCGATGGTGCGACCTCATTTGGAGTACTGTGAACAGCTCTGGTCGCCACACCTCAGAAAAGATTATAGCATTGGAAAAAGTGTAGAAAAGGGCAACTAGAATGATAAAAGGGTTGGAACACTTTTCCTGTAAAAAAGGTTGAAGCGCTTTGGGCTCTTTAGCTTGGAGAAACGACGGCTGAGGGGTGACATGATCAAGGTTTATAAGATTATGCATGGGATAGAGCAGGTAGAGAAAGAAGTCCTTTTCTCCCTTTCTCACAATACAAGAACTCATGGGCACTCGATGAAATTGCTGAGCAGTCGGGTTAGAACAGATAAAAGGAAGTACTTCTTCACACAAAGAGTGATTAACACGTGGAATTCACTGCCACAGGAGGTGGTGGTGGCTACAAGCATGGACGGCTTCAAAAGGGAATTAGATAAACATATGGAGCAGAAGTCCATCAGTGGCTATTAGTCACAAAGTATAGATAGGAACTCTCAGTCTGGGGCAAGTGATGCTCTGTAATCTTGGTGTTTGGGGGGGGGCAACAGTGGGAGGGCTTCTGAGGGCACCTGGTGTTTTTGGCCACTGTGTGACAGAGTGTTGGACTGGAAGGGCCATTGGCCTGATCCAGCATTGGCTTCTCTTATGTTCTTATGTTCTTAACATAAATTATGCAAGATTTGCATATATATGCAGATTGCATAATGTATACCAGCTGCAGAATTTTGATTATTTTTGAGTGCAAAGTATACAGTGCTTGCATTTTGTCTTTACAATCTCATTCCAAGTCACCGCTGCACTGAGACTCACACTGAGACTGCATATTTAAGTGGTCTCAGAGAGCAGTCATTGTTCACCAGAAGAGCTCATGCTTTACATGTAAAGGATCCCAGATTCAATCCCAGGGAACTAAGGCAGAAGGAGAGTCCTTTATCTGAAAACTTGGGAAAGTTGTTGTTAAATCGGTCCTAGTACTAGGCAGATTCATATGTTTTTATCTTTATCATTGTAATTGAAACTAGAAGCATATTTTGAGGGGGGGTGTTATGGCCAAAAAAAAAACAGATTCTGGGAGACTTCTGTACCCACCTGACTGATAGGATTTTGGTCAAAGTATTCTTCAACAAAATATTCCAAGAGCTACAGAAATATAAATGTTAAATTGGAACGATTAGCTCGGAAGTTATTTTAAACAGCTTTATTAATATCTCCACAATCATTTTTAGATCTATTCTTCAAAAAATGCTTTTTTAAAGCTCAACCATTGTTATTTTAAAAGCATGTACAGGAAATATTAGCAAAACATACGACTGATCTAAGCACTGGATTTATAAGACCTAAAGAGACTGCAGACGCTAAATAAGCAAACAATATAAGCTTCCTTGCAAAAATTAACTTCCCAGTCCACATATTTAATGAAAAATGAAGTCATCCAATGAACTTCATGGCTGAGCACATGTTTAAAACTTAAGACTACCCTGTTCAAATACCAGTGGTCTGCCTAGCACTGGTACTAATTTAGAATGATTGTGAAGAATATTAATAAATACATTTTGAAAAAATAAATACCTTTAAGGTGCAAGTCAGCCTGTTTGGTTTTAAATCCTGGTCTTCCATTGTCCTTGACCCATCAACCACTACGTACAGGTGGCGCATCTATACAAAGATTTAAAAAAAAAACATTTGCAGCAGTCCAAAATAGTTTTATGGACTTAAAATGATATTTTCATAGCAAAAAATAGCAGTCTATAGAAAACATCCAGCCTCTAAAACTTAGGAATGTATTGAGTGATGCTGTGGCTGTGTCTTTTTTATAACCATCTGCAATCCTTGGGGGGGGGGGATGTCTGGTCATTGTCCTTAACATCCTCTGAACCAGATTTATTTCATTTCTTTATACGAATTCACTGCAAACAGGTTCAAAAGCAGCCAAATTAATTTTAGAACAAATTGGAAAAAGAAATCTTACCATCCCAAGTCGAACTTGTCCATGATGTTCATAGATTCTGGAAGGAGAAATAACTATGTTCAGAGATAATGGTTAGTGAATTTCATGGCATACAGTCTGCAAAGTTAACACAGACTCCAAAAAGTTATATTTACTTCCAAAAACGAAACAAAAATTTAACATGCAACATATTAGCCAAAATCTGGAAGGTAAAATAGGTTCTGGTCCAGCCAGAAATGGATAAGATAAGAATTAAATTAATTCATGTTGCTAAAAAAAACCTTTCAGTTCAATACATACATGCTATTGCAACCTCACGGTTGGACTATTATTATGGGGGGTCTATGTTGGGCTGCCATTGAAGACAACCCAGAAACTTCAGCAACTTCAGAACATGGCTATCTGATTACTATCAGAGGCTAATCAACAAGAGCTAATCTCGTCTATTTTAAAACAGCTACACTAGCTGCCAGCATCCAATTCAAGTTGCTAGTTAAGAGCTTTAAAACCCTTCATGGCTTAGGAGTCACACCTACCATATATACCCATGCTTCAACTACGGTGCTCAGGCTAAAACTTACTGGCTATTACCCCAATTAAGGTATACCAGAGCCTGTACCTCTTTCATTGCAGTTCCTAGGGAAGCACTTAGGAGGCTCTGCAAGGCCATTTCATTAGCCAGGGCTTTTAATGGGGTACAATATTGCAGGCATATTTTATGGGAAAGGGATTATTTGGGGTTTTAGTCTGCTGGTTTTAAATTGTGATGCTTTTAGTTATGATTTGTAAGCCTACTTAAGCCATCAAGAAAGGCAAGGTATATTTTAATAAATCAATGAAAATAAATTTAAACAAAGGCATGCACCCCATATTTCATAGAAGACACATGTATATTTTGTCAAAGATACTGACATACACAAATATGTATCCATGGAATATATTTTTTCTCTGGGCATACATACTCAACTCACTGACATTACTACTCTTTTACATACCACTATATAGTTTATACTGAGTTTTAAAACCATGTTATAACTACAGATGACAGAGCCTTACTGCAGTCATCTGATTAGCTACATTTCATACAAGGGATGGCTAAACTATTTTCAGTCTAAATTGAAATACAGAGCACTTTGCAGCTCTCCTTGTGGAATTACACTAGGGTGCAGATTACTTCAGAATATCACTTATCTTGCATTCAGTTGTTTACAAGACTCTTATGCAGCTTAGTGCCTACCGTTTCCTCTTGGCCTTAAAAAGAATATCCTCTATAGTGGCCTTCAATGATCCAGACTCATCTTCTTTAAGCACTTCCCTACAAGCAAACAGAGTTGTGTTTTGTACACATATCCAATACACTGATTGCAAATTTCAATAAAAAAAAAGTTTAAGAATTACAAAGACAAACATACCATGTTCTTTCATAACCACCTTCCCACCGTTTGGTTCTTTCTGGTTCATCATCCATTTCTCTGTGCCCAGGCCTTCCTGGTTAAAACACTGACATAATGTAAGAATTGTGCTTAATTTAGTTTAAAACAACACTTCAAAATATTTTCTTGATGTTGAGGCCACAACAAATAATTAGCTAAAACAAATACACTAACTTGAGGCTTGATACTTTGAGGGGCTATAGCTCAGGCCTGAATTAAACATGATGCAGCAAGGCAACACAAGGCTTTGCATTTGCATGACTGCTACACAAGGAAAGAACCTAGTTAGTCTGGGGGGAGAGTTGTATTGTACTAATCAAGAATGCCTAACTTTTAGCACGATTAGCAGCACAGTTTAAACAAGATGCTGTTGTTCAAATGCAAAATTCTACAGGTGAGATGTTTCATATCATGTTTAAGTCAGGTCTCACTGGACTCTGCAAAGAAGAGATTTCCTTATAGAACCTATACAGAATACCCATGATAGTGCAACCCCAAACCATTATATCCTTCTAATCCAGGGGGTCCCCAACCTTATTAAGCCTGTAGGTGCCTTTGGAATTCTGACACAGTGTGGTGGGTGCAACAACAAAATGAATGTTACAAAATGGCTGCCACAGGTGGAGCCAGCCACAAAATGCCTGGTGCAGCTTATCTTCAGTCACATTGTGAAAATATTTGTGCTGTGGTAGCAGACACTGCCAAAGCTGCATTTAAAAAAATTTGCACAGCCAATCAGATTTACAGTGGCCAATAACCCCACCTGATCCTACCCACTTCCTAAAAACACTTGGTGAGAACCATGAAGGGTGTCAGGAGGCACCAGGGCACCACATTGGGGGCCTCTGTTCTAATCCTTCAATGGATTAAATTCTGCTGAGGAGTGTACTGTAACCGTATCTGGCAGGTGGTATTGGAATCTTGTGGTCTTGTAGGAACTGGTGCACTGTATTATGGCCAACCTAGTGCACTGGCCATAATGGAGTTATAGAAAGTGAGGAAGGAGATATGTGCGGAGGTAGCTGAAGTAGGATCTACAAACTCATGTCCTATCAGAGTTTGAGGATCATACTTTACCTAGCTCAGAATACATAGCTAATTCCACTGCAGCAACATTAGCTAATACATAGATGTGTGGTGCCACTTTTGGAAAATTAATGATAGAATTTCAGGGTACAAAGAACTTTTAAAAACCGTGGCCTCGTTTCCCTCCCTGCGAACCCTGCAATTTAGGAAGTTGTGCCGGTTTTGACAAACATGTCCGTGCAGCATAAGTGAATTAAAAAGCAATGTGTGTTTAGTCGAGCATCTGCAACACTTTCTTTCACCTACAGATCTTTCAAAATCACAAATAAAACCGCGCCACAGTTTATCCCAGCTGTTAAAGAGCTGAAAATTACAGAAAGGCTTTGCGAGGGTCTAAAATGAAACCTGTTTTTAAAGACACTTCGAGCGCCGGAATCCGAACTTCTAGTCGCTCACAGCATCACTTCGGCACTGCTAAAATCGCAACCTAAAGAAAAGGACAACGCCAGGCAATGGGGAGGTTCTCTCTGTCCCACAAACAGGAGCCCGCAGGAAGGAAAACATTTCACCTTCCGAGCGATTCCCGGCTGTCAATTGCCTCGGGAACAGGGCTCGGCCTCTCGGACCGCTGCGGGATCCTGTCGTCCCTCTTGCTTTCCCGCGACAGCGAAGCAGGCAAGACGAAAGAAGCTCAGCAACCACGCAAGGTCTTCGGATTCCTTCTAGGAAGATTTTATCTGTGGTGGGCGTCCGCCTTAAAACACTCCGTCCGCGGCGCCAATGTGAAAAGAAGCGTTCCGCTAAGAAAGGGGTTGACGGTAGGAGGAAAAGTCGGATTACAATCGACAGCGGATATGAAGCAATACGAGACTGAACATTCCTTTGTCTGGTGGTAGACAAAACTTGCTGGTTACTTTTGATGACGTGTTTTAGACCAAATGTCCTACGTTTACAGTTACAGCCCAGTCCCACGCAGCTATTCCTGTCTAAACCAACTGAAAGCAGTGATCTGGTTGCCCAGGGTAGCTTGATTTCCCCACATTTCAAATGCTAATCAGGGTTGGCCCTGCTTAGTATTTGGATGGGAGACCACCAAGAAAATCCAGAGTTGCTACAGGGAGGCATGCAATGGCATGCCACCTATGAACATCTCTTGCCTTGAAAACCCCATGGGGTCGCCAATTAGCTGCGACATGACTGGGCTGGGGGAGGAACCAACTCTCTGCTCGTGAAAAACCCTAAATAATGTTTTTGTTATGTTCTGCATACGATTCTCTAACGTTAACTACATATGCTTCTCTGAGGTTGCCTTATTTTGGCACACACGGCCAGGCGCTCAGGTAATGGCAACTGCCATGCAGTCCGAGCACATGGCCAGGTAAGGGCCTGAGCTTGAAGTCCACAAACAATAGGGCCTATGGATCCTAAACATCGGCCTAGTAGAGGCCCTAGATATTCTAATACACCAACCTGATTCTCTGGCAGGAATTGAGCCCTATCATATTGTTTGGGTGTGGACTGGGCGAGGCTTCCATTGTAAATAAAAGCAGACCCCTGGGCTGCATCGGGTACGCTTGTTCCTGACCTCCAATAAATCTGACATATTGAAAATCACTTCACCGGCCTCCCAAGTCCAGTACTCTTCAGTTTTATTTCATAGATTTTTATCCCACCCACTCTCCAAGGAGCTCATGAAGAGGTAGACAACCCCATCCTTCATATTTTATCCAGTTTGAGGTCGTTTTAGGCTGAATCAGAGTGGAGATCGGTAAATTGCATAATTTATATTTATGTTTAAATACTATAAATTTAAAAATAATTATCACAACAGTAAATTAAAACATCAAATCAGATGGCATATACAGGCACAAAGTAGTATAACTTGTCCAAAGCGTGTCAGTGGATAATAAACTGGTGCAATTGACAGGATAGATGGCAGAGAAAAGGGCTGGGATGGAAATTAGGATGGAAACCTTGTTACTTCAACCATGGGCCTGATGAAACATTTCTGTCTTGCAGGCCCTGAGGAACTGCATAAAATACCGCCGGGCCTGGATCTTGTCTGAAAGAGCATGGCCCCAGGCTGGGGCCAAAGACGGAAAGGCTCAGGCTTGCGTTAAGACTAAACAAATATTTTGGGATCACCCAGAAATTATTATTTATTGAGCACAGTGCTCTTTGAAGGTCAAACCAGGAGAGACAACCCTATAAATATATTGGTCCTATACCATGCAGGGTTTTAAAGGTTAGAACCAAAATCTTGAACCTGATCCGGTATTCAGCTGAATCAGCCACCCTGAGCTGGCCTTGGCTGGGAATAAATTTGATAAATAAATAAAATAAACCTGGAGCCAGTGCAGCTGGCAGAGCACTGGCTGAATGTGGGCTCCAAGTGGTGTTCCTGAAAGCACATGCACAGCTGTGACCTGGACCAGCTGGAGTTTCTGGGTCAGTCTCATGTGTAGTCCTGCATAGAGCAAATTACAGTAGTCTAATCTGGAGGTGAATGTTGCATGGATCACTGTGGCTAAGTCACGACAAGAAAGTAAGGGACCTTAGGTGCCTGACCTGGCGCAGGTGGAAAAATCCCAGTTTGGCAATATTTGTGATCTGAGCATTCCATGAAAGGGAGGCATTTAGAAACACATCCAAGCTCTTCACAAGTGGCATTGGTGTTAACAGCGCACCATCAGGAGCTAGAAGCTGCCATCTCAACCTGGGATTTCCTTGGCTCAGCCACAGGACCTCCATCTTTGATGGATTTATTTTCAATCATAGTGAGAGGAACTGAACCCGTGGGCCTCCCCGGCCATGATCCGATGACACTGACAACAGCACACTGGCTCAGATACAAATCTCACTGCAGTACTACACATTAGGTACATGTTTGGGCTGAATTTTGGCCAGCATTGTGAGTGTGTGCTTGTGATTGTATGTTTTACTTTATCTTTCCTCCAGACAAGTTGCTGGACCCATGGAAGGGCAAGTCCGAGGCATTTTCCTCCCCACACTCCTGCCACTGGCCAACCTACTTGTCCCCAGTTGCCCTGGACATTCCTAGAAGCAAGTTGGTTGTCTTCTGTTTCTCATCCTAAACCATCCTGAATATCCTGGTTTGGCCCAAGCTAGTCAGGGCTTGGGAACTAAACAGAGTGTACTCAGCCACTATCGGTACACAGAGGAAGGCAATGTCAAAATGTCAAATAATGTCAAATAATATTGACAAAATGTCAATAATGTCAAAATCACCTCGGCTCGTTTTTTGCTTTGAACACACCATGGGTAGTGCTACTGGACTCTTGCTCTTTTCTACTGCTACAGACAGGCTAACACAGCTACTCGTCATAATTCACCCCTAGACTGGGGTTGCCATGAGTCAGTTGCAACTCAATGATACATTCTTTCTTGTTCTAAATTTATTCATACTGTATTTGGGAGGGGCACACTTCCCTCTACTGGGTGTTACCAGAATTGCACAAGTCTGCATTGTAAGGACATTATTTTGTTTTAATTATAGAACCAGGCATAGTGTACAAATTTTATTCCATCATGTGACTGCCACCAAATATCAATAAATCCTAAAATACGAATTAATTTGCTTCCTCAACAGAGAAAGAGTCTGACCACAGTGTTTCACACGTTTTCCCCATTCTGAACACAGGCAAATTTATCTTTTTGTTTATGTTATTTATTGTCCACCTCTCTCACTGAGACCCAAAGGGATCACACATTGTGCAAATCAGTTTTGTTCAGTCACAGTTTTCTTTGCAAAAATAGCACAAGAAGGTTTGTGGTGCTTTTGTAATGAGCCCATTACCAATATATCAGCTGAGAATACTTTTGATGCCAGGACTCAGTTCCTTTTCCTCTTTAAAGCACTTGCAGTGGCAGAAATCTAAAACCTGCTTCTCTCAATCCTTTTGGCTGTGGTGAGTGAGGTGAACATTTTAGAATGTGACCATAGAAGCATGACTTTCAAAACAGAATCCAGGTGAGCAAGGGCAAAGGGTTTCTTTGCTGCACCAAGGGCAAAGGGTTTCTTTGCTCAACAAGCAGCTTGAAATGTTCCCACCAAATTCACTACACTCAAACAAAACAATAAAGTTATATGACAGAAATGTATGATCGTAAAACTGATACTAGTTTTCTCAGAGCTGAGTAAATGGTCTGCATTGCTTATTGTAGAACAATGCAAGGAAGAAGGAAAGTAAAAATCATGTGTGTCTTTAAGTTAGTTTTTAAAGCACCATGAATTAATATAGCTGTACAATTCAGAAAAGTTTTGAGGAGTGACTATATAAGCATGGTATTTGTAAGTACCTGAGAGGAAATGCAAAGGAAATTGAGGTCTAGTCAACATAGAGAATGAGCTAGTAAACTGGACTGTACCACTTCAAACTACAGATGGGAATCACCAGGGGTCATTTCGTAGAAAAAGAGGTGCAGGAGCTCATTAGCATAACTCATTAGCATATGCTACACTACCTGACAGAAGGCAAGAGAGAGAGGGAGAAAGAGAGAGAGAGAGAGAGAGAGAGAGAGAGCTGGCAGAGAGAGGACTGCTACTAATCCAACCCTCAGAAATACCACTATTCTGGGAGGATAGCTTCAGTGGTGGCTGAAGCCTTCAGAAGGCTGGTCAGAGGAACAAGGACCTTTCCAGGGGACAGGGTCATTTTGCTGCAGCCATGACACAAGCAGGCATTCCCCCGTGGGGGGGGGGGGGAGGCTGGCACCAACTCCCGGAGCTGAGCTCCCCTGAGCTCCTGCTTGAAATGACCCCTGGGAATCATGTTTGTATATACTCTATAAGTAGAAAACTCTATAAATACTCTATAAGTAGAAAACTAACCCATAATAGTCAACTATGTTAACCATTTTTCTTCCAAGCAATGATATTGCAAGGGACCTCCAAAAACAGGTGTGGCATCTTTTGAATTATGTGCTCAAGCATTAAAATATCTGCTTACCACGGGTGGCATATTTTGAGTACCCGCCTGAAGTAAGACTGTTAAGAATGTGGGACAGACTTTGGAATTCCCTTTTCCAAGGAATCTCCTTCACTTATGGCCTTCTTAAGAACTGCAGAACTGTTTTAATTAGCAATGACGTAAAGTTTTTTATTTCCTTGTGATCTTAACAGAGTACATAAATGTTGGTATCTACAGGGATGTTTGCCTGGGCCTGTCTTGGTCATGTCTTAGGTGTCAGAATCTGTTTCATTTATAGGGCTACCAACCTCCAGGTGGTGGCTGGAGATCTCCAGGAATCACAACATCTCCAGGCAACAGAGATCAGTTCCTCTGGAGAAAATGGCAGCTTTGGAGGGTAGACTGTATGGAATCCAGGGCTATTTTTGGGCAGGAACACATAGGAACAGAGTTCCGGCTGGCCTCCAAGTTGGCCACGCCTACAGCCTCCCCCCTCTCAGGTTCCCCAGGTGCCTTGCAAACTGCGGGGTGCCTGGGGAAGCCAAGCCGGTCCAGGGAGGGAAGGCAGTTTAAACTGCCTCCCCTCCTGGGGAAGCCAATCCAGAAACTGCCTTCCTTCCCTCGGGTTCCCCATGCGGGGCACCTGGGGAAGCTAATTCTGGGAGGGAGCTGCGCTGTCAGGGGTGTGGCCTAATATGCTAATGAGTTTCTACTGTTGGGTGTGACCTATTTTGCTAATGAGTTTCTGCTGCGCTTTTTCTACAAAAAAAAAGCCCTGATGGAATCATATCCCCATTGAGTTCCCTCCCTTCCACCTTTCCCATCTCCAAACTGAGGCCATGTAATGCTTCATTCTCCCCCTGCAGGAGTGCTCAAAGCACCCAGATCACAATGTTTATTTATTATTCATTCAGCACCTTTCTATTCCACTCTTCCTCCAAGGAGCTCAGTGTGGCAACCACGCTGGGTAAACAATTTTATATAATTTCAAAAATTGGTTTAAAAAAAAAAAGATTGACGTAGGAGTATAAAAGACAAAAAAAATTATGAAGACAATAAAAATAACATAATTTAGATCCAAAACAACAGATTTTGGAAATATTATGTATATTAGTTTTAGCTACACTTTTCATGTTAAACTTCTGCAGCACTTTCACAAATTAACAATAATACACACCAAAAGCAGCAGCATAAAAAGCATGAATAAAATAGTCATATCATAGCACCATAAAATCAGAGCAGTGTAAGCAGGTAAGGATGTGAATAATATATTTTCAAACAGGAACAATAGAATCATATGAAGAAAGAGAGCCAATTAATTTCACAGCAGCAGTAAAGCAAATTGGGGGGGGGGGGGATTCCAACCAGGGAAGCTTCTGTCTCTTGGAAGAGAGACTATTCTTTACTGCACATTGCTAATTCATTACAAGGTACTAAGCCCATGCAAGCAAATTATATTAACTTTTGTATGCACGGTTGCAAGGCTACACTAAATACAGGAGACTTTTTTGCTACTTGAAGAGCAAACTGCATTTATCCTGCACAAGGAAACCAAATCTAATTGTTGTATCCAGGAAAGAATAATGCTGTGTAAAGAGTAATTGATTGGCGATTATAGGTTAACTATCTAGTTTCACTCGAGTTTATGACCTAAAAGAATAACAATACCAAAAGACCTGTTTTGTTGGGTTTATTGCAGTGACATAATTTTGTGTGAAGGAGAGAAAATGCAGAAGGGAGTAATGCCCTTCAGCTGTGGCAAAATGCAAAATGTTATAAAGCTCCATATTTTCAAACTTTGACAGAATAGTTCTATAGAGAGAAATGGAACCTGAAAAACATAAGTTTAATTCACACAACAGGCTTCCCTGTCTTCTCCTTTCCCACTGGCTACTAAAACAGCTCCCAAAGGCCAGAGATCTTTGGAGTAATGAGATGTTCCATGGAACACTGCAGCTGGGGTTGAGAGAGAAATGAGCAGAATGCAGGTACACATCTCATTTGCATGAGCAGAGGTATCTTTTGCTCTCACAAGAACTGGATCCACACATTGATGGATATTGTACTGTTGTGATTATTCACCCATTGGATTTCCATCAACATCTGGATCCTACCAAATATTCCTGTGGATACAAGCCATTAAGTAGTTCTAGACTATTTCTCTTGACAGCCATCTCACGCCCTTCCAAATGTTGGAGAGTGTTTTGTTTACTATGCAGTGTCATCAGGATTTCTGTGCAAATGCAGGAATGTAGGAATTTCCTCACACAATAGCCTAATCTTGAAAGCCAAGCAAGATTGGCCGTGGTTAGCCCTTGGATGAGAGACCATCAAGGAAGTCCAGGGCTCTTACACAGAGACAGGCAATGGCAAACCACCTCTGAATGTCTCTTGCCTTGAAAACCCTCTGGGGTCATTGTAAATTGGCTATAACTTGATGGTACTTTCCACCATGATAATACAGATGAATAGTTTAACAAATAGTTAAATGTACACCATGATAAATAAGTTGCCATGCGGTGGTAAATACTTTGTCATCAACCTGTATGTCAAGTCAACAGAAGACATAGTAGAGGTCCTCTAGTTAAAAGTTTTAGATTCTAGATACCATATACACTTGCATGCCTAATGGTGCTTTAAATGTCCCTTTGATTTCTTGGATCCTGTGGAAGAGATCTCTTGTCCTTCTTTTTTTGTTGTTGTTGTTGTTCTCTTCTATTTCTTTACACTGTACATTATAATAGTTCTCTTTGTCTCTACGTGCTAGTCGCTGGAACACTGCAGTTAGACTTCTGATTCATTTTTTCTTCTTGTGTACCTTTAGCAATTTTAAGAATTCCAATCAGTCATCCATATGGCTTGTTTTGGCTGTAGGAGTGGTCTTAATGCATTCTTCCTTGATAAATATCTCTGGTTTGAGCCCATCGTTCTTCTGGTTCACATTCACTTTAACTTAGTAATGCAAATCTGTTCTGTCTATGGTCTTTAAACTCCTCAGGAATGTTACTTAGATTGTATTTTGGATGAGACAATCCAAAATGAAAAAATGCTACTGTGATTCAGTGTAAAATGCAATTATGAAACTAGCCTTTAAGTTACTTTATCCTAATGAAGTCAGAAAGACTGTTTCAGGGATCCCCAACATGGCACCCACCAATCTTTTCATAAAGTGGGTAGGGGCCATTGTAAGGCAGGGCTTGTTGAAAGCCAGTTTGGTGTAGTGGTTAAGAGTGTGCACTCTAATCTGCGAGAGCTGGGTTTGATTCCCCACTCCTCCACATGCAGCTGCTGGTGTTCTTGAAAGAGCTGTCTCAGCCCCACCTACCGCACAGGGTGTTTGTTGCGAGGAGGGGTAAGGGAAGGGATTGTAAGCTGCTCTGAGACTCCTTCAAGTAGTGAATGGTGGGGTATAAATCCAATCTCTTCTTCTCTTATTGGCTGCGCTCATTCAAAGGAAAGGGCTTCCCACAGCTGCAACAGCAGTAGTAGCTGAGGGATGATTTCCTTCACTTTGTTTTACTCCCTGGTCTCTCTCTTCTCCCTTGAGCTTTCTTTCCTCTGATTTTATTCCTCCTTACCCTCACCTCTGGTTTTTTAAAATTCTCTTTATCCCACTTCTGCAATTCTTTTGCAAATCAAGGAGGAAGGTGTTGCATTTAGTGCTGACTCCTGTGGCAGCCATTTTTGGATGGCACGCCCCAGCCCCTCTCAAAATGGGCCTGCAGGCTCAAAAAGGCTAGGGGTCCCTGTAAGAAAGTGGTTAGAAAAATCTCATATTGAGGGACCCAACCCACCAAACTCTGCTGCTGCACCACTCCCAGTCATTTCCACAAGGCATGCACAGAATACACAGAAATGAAGTACAATTATCTTGATAACAAATCAACCATTAATGGCTTAATTTTTATTAGACACTAAGTAATTCTAACTAAACATAATTATAAACTTGTGACCATTTGGTCTGCACCGTTTTAATAAAATTGTACTGGATGAATGTATTATGATTATGACCTCAAAATACTTTAGCACCTTCACATTTCTTAGCAACTATGCAGTGAGTACTTTTGCAGTTATGGTATGCTATAAGAGCACACAATTAAAGATGGGTTTTACACTGCAATTTATTTGCATACTTCAGGATACCATGCTGTCCTTAAAATCCTGCCACTATCATATTCCTCCTGGAAAAAAACCTATTGAGTCAGTAGTTTATTAAGCAGCAATAGTGTCTGGTGCTTGTTCATCAACATTCATGGAATCTTTTGAGTGCAGTTCATGGCTCACACCCACTAGTGTTTTCTCTTGACTCAGTCTGAAACTGGGTGAGGACTATGTTTGCATTGCTGTTCTGTTTATAAAAATACTTCTCCCATAGATGTAGGGCAGACCAAATGTTTACTTGTCCTTAACACAGTTGCAAAACAAAACAGTCTTTTAGTAAAGATAGACACATAGGATCAGAAAAGTGCTTAAACAAATTTCCAGAACCTTCCCAACTGGCATTATGGTCTTGGGGAAAACTCCCCATCAAAGGATGATAAAAGGCTTTTAAACAAGACTGTAAAAGCCAAGTTTTCAGGGATTTGTCACCACTGAGAATTGCTGTTTATTCTCATGGGTGTAGACAACCTCTGCCGTGCGCCATTTCTTACTTTTCAGATTATTAAACTCTTAGTAAACCATAGAAAATCTGCAAACCCCATAACCTGCACTATAAATAATCAGCAAACCTTAAACTTGCACATACCATTGTGGCCACAGTTGCTGTAGCAGCTGCGTTAGAAAATTTTGTTAATGTTTGAATGAATAGTATGGTGCATGTGCCCATGTTACACCATCAAACAAGTCTTTACTGTGGATATTCAAGTCCTTAAGATAATTTTTTTAAAATCTCGTTTACTTGAAGAAGACTAGTGTGTTTTTGGGCCAGGAATGCTGTCAACAAAAATAAGGGAGACAGTCATCTTAAATTTGCATACTAGTTGCGCTTCACAACCTTTAGGGGGGTTGCCTTACATTCAGGGTGTGCTTCCTTTTGTTTATATACTGTGTGTGTGTAAACAAACATATTTCCCATGTTTTGATCATGTATTGTTCTCTGGAGGTGACTGGTGAACTGGAATAAACATGTCTTAGTACTCATTTACTCCCAGAACCGTAATTAGCTAATTTTACCCTGAAGCAAGAATATAAAATTGCACCTCCTATACTTTTATAATATAAATAAACAAAGTAATAACAACACAGCATTTACGTTAGACATGATACACTTCTGCGCCCCTCAATTTTGTGCATCGGAGGCAAGTGCCTCAACTTGCCTTGCCTTGTTACAGCTCTGCCCATCACTCCCATTCCCTGTTGGTTCATTATCTGACTGAAAAGAAAATGTGGCCAGTCTGACGATCTCTTTAAGAAACATCTAGTAACGTTATTCAGGAGAGAAATAAATGAAGGAATACAAGCCCTACCAGGGTCCTTCTTAGCAGATCCTCTAGACAGCATATCCAGGGACATGAGTAAAAGAACACTTACTCTAATTTAACTGGTATGGCTAATAGCTGTTTGACTATCTACAAATTTGTCCAAGCCCCCTTTTTAAAATCATCTAATGCTTCAACATGAGGGTGAGCTGATCAAAAGAGACTGCTGTCATTTCAGAAGTGGTACCTTGATAACCAGCTCCTGAGATTAGGCTAAGGCTAATTAAGAAATAGTAAATTTTAAACTCTCCTAAAACACCAACTCCTGCATTCTTTTAACTTTTGCTTTTGTGAATGGGCAAGAATGAACCTGTTTCCACCTCCATGAATGACATATTAGAGTTTGGGTGCACTGTGTTGCCTACTCCCTAGCCTCGGAAAGTTTCTGCGTTAACTGTCAGGACCTCCTGTTAGCATCAAGGACTACTGCTTTCCCAGCATTTGGGGGGTACATGGATTGTAAAGCAAAGAGACCGGGGTGGGGGGGCAACCTCTGTACAGGGAGCACAGTGTTCAAGCTCTCAGAATTAGCTCCTTAATGGAGTAAGTTAGTATGTATAAAATACCATCCATTTCAGCCTTTAGAGTGGTTAAGGCTATAAATGTAAATAAATCCAAACACTCCCTCTTCTTAGCTCAGCCTAATTCTTTATGTTAAAAAACCCTGACAGTTTTATTGACATCATATCATAAGTGTCAAGAAAACCAGTCTTAATGTACATAGTCACAACATTCAAGTTAAACACATTAACTCATATGCATTATATTTCTTAATTCTCTACTGCTTGATCTTCTCTTTTTAAGCAGTCTACTGAAATCCTTTCAAACACCACCTGGAATCCAGAGCCCTGATTCTATATGGGATACCTACTGCCACAGGCATTCTCCTGGCATAACTAAAAAAGCGGAAGGAAATCTGCTTGCATTCCTAAGACAGCATTACTGGAACCAGGTACCTACAATGATCCAATGAGCTACCACAGCATTCTGGTCTCTGCTGTCAGGTACAGAACAGCCCATTTGTGCTCCCTGCTGGAAAAACACTCTCTCCAGAACCAAGTTTGCCTATAGCCAACACTGATGATGAACTGATGTTAGAGTCACCTTAGCCACGCTTAAGACAGTCTGAGCACCAGTTTTGCAGACCATTTTCTTTTTCTTGACTCTGTGCTTTTGATAACTATCATTACATTAAAAGGGAACCATCAAGGTTATTCTAAAGGACATCTCTGCTTTGGGTTTTGTCTTCCTTGGGCCATGACAAATCTGTCTCACTACAGACTAGTCTACACTTGGCAATTTGAAAGAATCAGAGAGTACTTAATGATTTGTATAAGGAGCATCAAGATCAACCTGCATAAAAGACACTTAGACAATTACTCAAAGTTACATTTGTACAATAACAATCTAAAAAATACAAATTGAGATTTAAAAAAAAACAACCCAGTAAATATATTTACATTTAGTTTCACATTGTAATGACTGTAATATACTGGATGCGCAACATTGGCGGAATTTAGATACATATTTATGCTATTCAAAAATGTAATTCTATTACTTTCAACATTCACAGATGTCCTAGTTACAGACAAAAATAGTTGTTTTCAAAACTTGCAAAGCAGTAAAATTAACATTTTAGGTTTTCAAACAGAGGATGGATGTCCATCTGACAGCAATGCTGATTCTGTGTATTTAGGCACATCATAAGAGGGAAAGGTGGAAGGGCTGAATCAGTGCTCTGTTCTAATGGCCCTTTCTTACATAGCCAGGGACATGGTGATTACCACTTTGGGGTCAGGAAACAATTTTTCTCCAGGCTAGTTTGGCCAGGGATCCTGGAGGGTTTTTTTCCCCTCCCTCTTCTGGGCACAGAGCAGGGGTCACTGTGGGTGTGTGGGGCAGAGGTATTTGTGAATTTCCTGCATTGTGCAGGGGTTTGGACTAGATGACCCTGGAGGTCCCTTCCAACTCTATGATTTTATGTTTCTATGAAAAGCACCAAACCCACACTGTAAATAGCATTTGGAAAGATACAACACTACAACAAACACAAGTACGGTTTGTAAAAGGAACTGGAAGACGATGCCCTGTATTTCTCAACTGCTTTTAAAAGGCACATAGCAACATGCTACGGAAATTGAGCTCAACTCATCACAGAAATAGAACACAAACAATTTTTAAAAAATCGTTTACATTATTGGCCAACAGCATGTGAAGGATGTACAGAACAAAAATCCTTTGAATTAGTGTAAAAGTACAAAAGGCCCTTAATATATGGAGTGCCAAAGTTCAGGCTTCATATTAACATGGCACAAATGCGTGCAGTTGTAAAGTAAAAAAAGAAACAAAGGCTTTCTTCAATTACCTGTGATCCAAAACAACTGCATCCCAGCTTTATGAAAGGGTACATATTTAAGCAAACATGCTCTCTCCCCCTTGTTATGACTTCTGACTATCATAATCAGTGACCATCCTTTTGATGTGTGATAGCTTGCTCTTCAGCCTCTTGCAGTGCTGCTTTCGGTTCTTATAGTCTGCTGACTAGAGGGGAAAAAATGCAAATGCAAGGTTACTATGGAGGGGGAAGAAAGCATCTTCAAGGCTGAGAAGGCTAAACATGGAATGGCTCTTATATTAGTCAAAGGGATCCATATCAGCATTTATGCATAAAAAACACAAGTGACCCCATAGGGCCAGTGCTTCCCTTTCCATAAAAGTTGCCATTGTCAGAGAAACAAGCCTCAGGGCAGTTTTAAACAGCTATTTGCCTCTTTAGGAGTAGAAGCTGCTGTGGCAAAATATACCAGTGGAGAACATGCTGAATGCATGGACTACTATTTCATCAAGTGTGTTGGAGAAATGGTAGTAAAAGCACCAAATATGGCATTATACAGGTGTTCAGTGGCTGCCCTGCCTATCAATCACCAAATGTGCCAATGAAAACAAGCTTTCTGATCTCAAATATAATTGGGAGAAAGAGTAAGGAAAACTTCAGCTGTAATGTTTATCTTCCTCCAGGCCTTTAAAAAAATGTAGTGACTGAAAAAATATTGATGGGATGAAACACTGATGTGAAAAGTAATACATCTCATTAGTGACATGGCTTTATTGAGGATGGACCTGTCAATTAGATTTTGCTATCACATTATAAAGAATTTGTACTATACAGATAACATTTTAGAGATTGACATTTTAAATCACTTGCTATATACTAAAAGCTAACTAGAGGAGACACATTTTCCAGCCTGTTGCTGGGTCTCCAGAATATCCAATTCCAGATTTCATCAGTTATATTTGCATCCAACCCCTACAAGAAAAGTCTGTCATAGCTTTTTAGAGTGGGAGCTCTAGAAATGTTACAAACTCAGAACTATAATGTAATTGTGGGGTACTGAAATAAGTAACTGCTGTATTTCTAAAAAGTAGAAACATTCTGAACTTTCTTTTTAAAAAAGACAAGATGTATTACTATGCACACTTTCCTGAGAATAAGCTCCATTTAATACAATTTGATTTACTTGTAAGTACGTATGCACAGTATGGTGTTAACAGGCAACATAATCAAATTGATTCTGGAAATTAAGTAATCCAGTTATGTTACTTCTAGGTTAGCACACTACTGGCAAAGGAGAAATCCCTACATTACATATCCTTACATATCCTTACATATCCTTACATTCCAAGCAAGAATTAAGCAAACTTACTGCTTTGATATCCTTCAATCGGTTGTATTCTTCAGCAGCAACCTGACAGGAAAAAAAGGGCTTGAATTAGACTAACACACACATTTGCCAAAACCTAAAATACGGAAGCTAAACTATAAAGGCTCTATAAATATTTTTGGAGAAGAGAAATAGTAGTCTACATGTGAAGGAAGCCCACCCCACATTGCTTCCTCATGAATATGGATTAGGAACACTATCAAAGTGGAAGAGAGTTCAGTAGTAGTGCACATACTTTGCTCAAAGGTAGTTTATTTACTGGCACCTCCAGTTAAAAAGCATTTCCTATTAGTAAGCTTGAAAAGAATCTTTGCCTGACATCTTAGAGAGCCGC
Source organism: Lepidodactylus listeri (assembly GCA_029233225.1). Classification (NCBI taxonomy): domain Eukaryota; kingdom Metazoa; phylum Chordata; class Lepidosauria; order Squamata; family Gekkonidae; genus Lepidodactylus; species Lepidodactylus listeri. The sequence goes on from JARCFY010000004.1 coordinate 47,789,021, forward strand.
TGCCAGCTATGCAGACCAGAGAAAGTCAAATGGGATTTGATAGAAGACAAGGAATAGTGAGACAGAAAAAGTGGCTTTGAGTCATGCTGAAGTAAGTAACTAGCAGATTCTATGCTTGACTGCTGACTGCAAAACAGCCATCTACAAGCAGAGCCCAACAGGCTAAGAACACTTGTAGAAAGAGCCCCCAACTTACTATATTACAAGCACAGAGTTTTGGAGAACTCATTCTTAGAAGATTAGATGACTCAACCATACATGGTAGGAAAGAACTCTGATATTTTGCAGTCAGACACCTACAGCTTCCTCAACAGAGGTCATAAACAGCAACAAATACTTTCCATATTGTTAACTCCCACTCAACCTCCTTGTTGAGAATACTAAATAAGGAAATACCTTCATTAACAATGTCACTTCCTTCATAACTGCAGGTGCTTAAATCTTTGGTAGCACAAGGGAGTTCCAACTAGCTGTCAGGCTACAATGTAGGTTTGTTTGTCATATCAAAGCACAGCATCCTTTCCTCATTAATACAAAACTGCTCACAACTACATAGCCTAAGAGACACTTGTCATTAGAGAAGTTTCTACAAATCCATGCAATTAAGATACTGTATTTCTAGTTATTACTTTCAATAGCAACAACAAAAAGTACCTCCTGACCCTCAGTCCTAGTTTTAAACATCTGGGGAGACACTTATACAAGAAGGATCATATCAGTCATGATAATCTTCCCTCCTACACCAATTATTTATGTTTGCAGGGAAGCCAGCCCTCTCAGCATATCAAGCAGTCTTCCCATTTCAAATCAGACTTTTGGTCTAGCCAACAACATTTATTTTGTGGTGTATCAGCAGATGTCCAAGCCAGAAGTCTTCCCCTCCCCTGCTCAGAATTTTTTAAGTGGAGACACAGGAGAATGAACCCACGGCTTTCTCTATGAAAAGCACATGCTCCTTCACATTAGTCTGGATTTAGAGTAATGGGTTTGTGGCCACTGGTTTTCACTTACTACTTAATCAGTAGGACAAAGCCAAAAAATCAGTAGCCATTTGGGTTCATTTACAGAAATTTCAGGGCATTTTTGCAGGGAGCACCCTGGTTTAAAAAGCTGGTGATAAATTCTGGTTTTAATAAGCTGTGTTAAGTTTAACACTACCACACAGCCAAGAAACCATTAGAAGCGTCACTTTTCTGTGAATTCAAGAGTCCTCATACCTACAGTGAATAAAGTTTAAATCAACAGAATTACCTTATATTCCTCACTGTCTTCACTGTAGTCATCCAATGCTTTATCAAGGCGAGAGAGTTCTTTACTGATCTCATCAAGCTCTGCTTGCAAACGCTTGTATTCTTGCAGCTCTGCATCGAAGTCTCGCTTGTATGTTTGCCTTTGATGGTCCGATGATACAGCTGGATATTCCCTGGGTAAACAGTAATGTAAAATGTCATTTTTGTATCAAGGAAATGGACAATGAGGGAACTTGCTTGATATAAAGGAACAATATCTAATGTAATTGGTAGTTAAATTAATCTCTCGGTTTGTGCCATCATTTCAGCATAAAATGTAGATGCACTTATTCTGCTGCCTGAACTTTCATATTTCTACAGCAATCTTGCACAAATATTTTTCCCCATATAAATACAAAAAGATTTTCTCATTAGCAGAAGGGAGTCACTGGATCCAACCAAAAGCACACAAAACAATGAATATATTCTCTTACTAGAAACATAATAGATTTGAGTCCAGTAGAACTTCCTACTCTACTTGTATCTGACAAAGGGAGCTCTGACTCTTGAAGGTTTACACCTTGAAACTATTGTTGGTGCTACTGGACTTTAAATCTAACTGTTCTACAGCAGACCAACACAGTTACCCTGGAAACATACAGTCAGAGTAGTTCTAGCTCTGAGAATATTGTTGGCACCCAAAACAGTCTTAGTAACATACCACACTGCTTCATGCTCAGATTGCACTTTCTGTTCTAACATACAGCATTGTGGTACGTTTTAAAAGACTGTTAGTATTCTACATAATCTGATTTGATCAAATCCACTGCAATGGATTTCAGTCACACTGTTTTTCTTTGGTGCAATTCCACATTTGAAATACCAGTACGGATAATATTGTTTCAAATCTTTGAATAAAAAAATACTGGGAAGCCAGCTCAGCTATTTTGTTATGGGTGTGCATGATATTGCAGTTTCTGTATTGAGTAACTATTGTAGATAGTTATGTATATATCATCACTGCACTTCAACAACATTTTGAAAGTGCTTGGTTTTCCTTTAGGAAGACTGCCGTTTCTAGAGGCTACAATTACTACTTTTGGCTCTTCTCCACACCAGCTATCCAAAACCACAACCACAATTTTTGCATTTCACAGGCACTTGCTTTTTATTAACCACCCAACTATGGCTTGCCATCGTTTATTTAATAAGCAATAAAAGTTTGATCCAGTTGACATATGTTGACTGATTGCACCAAGCTGTCATAGTTTTATATAACACACAACTGAGTTTCTCCATCAGCTTATACAAAAAGAGTCACTGGTTTTATTTGCGCAAAATTACATATGGTCATTCTGTGGGAGAAGCTGGGTTTACAAATCTTTGTACAATGACAGAAGACAAAGCCTCCTTGCCTCTGAAATTCAGGCCCAGTGGGGCAAGCTCAGGTGCCAGCACTCTCTCTGCACGACAGAGAACTTAAAATAGAGCCAAACCGGCTTTGCAGAGGAGGGGAAACCAAGAAAGGCGAATGCCATGCAGCAGCTCCAGTGAACAGAGGCTAACCAAGTAGAAAACCAAGCCCTTCTGGATTAAGGCTGATTTTTCATTGGCTTTTCCCTCTGTTGCTTTATGAAACCCACACTGGAACAGAAATTCCCCTCTGCATTGCATGCTGGTTTCACTTCCTTTGATTATCGAGTTTTATGGTAGCTTCCACACTCCATGCCACTTTCGAGTTCTTTGATCATCGGATTTTACTGTACCTTCTGCAAAGATTTATGGCCATTTTATGGCCATTCAGGGGTGACTTTGCAGTCAGTACAGTATTGCCCCGAGCTATTTGAATGTGGTTTTGAGCTGCACTTTTTCCTCCCGGTTGAGAAAATGTGAAGTGAATACTAGATACAGAATCGCCCCCTGTCTCTTCTAAATGTTTGTACTAATAGCAACAGGGCATGAGATTAGTAGTTCCAATGCTGATCCTTATTAGTCTCTTCTTATTCCTTCCTTTCAGGCAAATGTCTGAGACACATCCTGGCAACCCACATCCAGCACAGCCCAAACCACAATTGTCCAAACTGATTTCATGAATCAGACTGCAAATTACTGTCATGGCAATGCCGCACTTTATGGAGATGACCATACCTGTCCCAATCCTCTTCCAGTTCATCACACGATTCCCCTCCAGTGGTATAATCTGCATCATAGTTGTCACTGTTGATTTGTTTCTGTCTCCCTGCTTTTCTTTTTTGTGCCGGGTTCTTAGCTGACCCATTGTGTCTGCTGGTATTGGCATAGGGAGACTGTTTTGTTAAGGGATCGATAGTTGCAGGCATCCTATTACAAAATTAAAATAATCAGTTTCAAGTGAAAGTATCAACAGCACACTAAACAATCATTAAGAGAGGGAATGAAATTCTCAATTTGTTGATGCAGAGTTCCTTCCGTGAAGGATATGTGTCCAAAGGAAAACATTTTGTATCCTTAAACACTGAGAAAGACATTAACACACAGGAACTGCTCTGTGGGAGCTGACAAAATGAACCAACTGAAGCCCAGGAGAATACACAGTAGCAGGCAATGCCAGACATCGACTCAATACCTTGCTTCTTTGGAATTCCAGTCAGTTAACCAATTGATTATTTTGAACAGTTACTGATTCTTGATTCCCTACTGACAAAAAGGAAATTAAAGTGACTTAATGAATTGTTGCAAAGACTAATTAAATAAGGATATGAAAGTATCTGCACACCAGAAATACTGGAACAGAGAATCAGTAGTCGATGGTGGCAAAATGCCTGATGCCTGACCACCTAGGCATCTACAGATTTGACATATGATGTGTTGGAGCACATAAAAGAGCTGCTCTCAAATATGGCCATTTAAGGTTTTGGATTTGGATGGCCCAGGCTAGGTCTCATCAAATCTCCAAAGCTCAGCAGGGCTGACCCTGGTTAGTACTTGGATGGGAGACCACCAAGGAAGTCCAGGGTTGCTATGCAAAGGCAGGTAATGGGGAACTACCTCTGTTCGTCTCTTTCCTTGAAAACCCCATGGGGTCACAATAAGTCAGCTGTGATTTGACAGCACTTTTCACCACCAGTATTTAGGAAGGATTATAACACAAATGTGTGAGCTCTCAACATACAAAGGATTAGATCCTATGACTGCATTACACTCTCTTCCTGTGCAAGGAACCTTCTACTAACACAAGAGAGGCTTCTACCAGCAGAAGACTCCTTATGACAGAGAAAAGAATTTCCATTGCTGGAAAGGATCCAACCCAAATTGTAGATAAATTTATCCTTCATTAATTTTGCTAACAAAGAACCAGCTTTCATGGCTAATTGCAGGCTTTATCAGGAAAACTGGTCTGAAATTATCCAAAGTGAAGCTACCTGAAAGACAGACAATACCCGCATTCACTGGTTAGGAATAATGTCCACAGGATAAGCTGTTCGGCATAACTTCCACTCCCATTCCTCTCTCCACCCAGCACACCCACAGGCAATACAAGGAGCTGCTTTGGAATATGTTTGTCTTAGCCTGCAAGCTTAGTTTCAACTAGAGGACTAGAGTGTCAGAAATCTTTCTGAAATCTGATCTACTCCCAGGGGCCCGAAGGGACTTTCATCAGAACGTATTTTTCTCTGTCACATTTTTATCCCACCCTGCTTCTAAGGTGGCATACAACGTTCACTCCTCCTCTACTTTTCCCTCAAAATCCTATGACAGAGGTTAGACTGAGACCAAGGCTCAGGTCAAGCAGAACATGAAACCATTTATTAAACACACTATTGTGAGGCCACTCCAACAAGTAGAGTTAGTAAGGGTTCATCAAGCCCATATCTGAAGTCATGGTGTGAAGTTAGCTCATGAACCAGTCAGCTTTAACTATTAGTCTGTCTGATGTACAAATGCAGAGAGACATCATGACTTGTTTTCCTGATGCCAACCACTCCTTGGCTACAAAGATGCCTAAACATTATTTATTAAATTTTTTATTATTTATTAAATTGGATTTTAGACTGCCCTTCCCTGTACGAACAGGGCTCAGGGCGGTGTACAATACAGAAAGAAATTCATATAACATATAATTAAAAGCAGTTAAAAACAATAAAAACACAAGTTTTTGTTTCAGATCCTAGGTTAAGCAGAAATCCTGCTGCAACTTTACCACAGGTACAGCCAAGTCAAAAGCAGCCTTAGCAGGTGGTTGTGTCCTTAATGGTAGGAATCAGAATAAAGAGGCAGCATAGTTGAATAGATCGGGTTCTTTGTGTGAGGCTGCAGTAATGCCTTTTTCTCTGTTCTTGCCCACAGTAAATCCTGGAGTGGACTAGGGCAGTGTAAAACAGAGCAACATAATCCCAGATTTTACTCTCAATTACTCAACAAATTACAATATTTTCATTCTGCCCTTCTATTTTAACAGTCCTCATAAAAAAATTACTAGCCTTCTGATACCTCCAATCCCAACAGCAAAAACAACAGGAAGTGTTTACTTACGGTGTAGATCTGTAGTTATTTTCAGGATAGACACGATGTGCAGGAACGTCAGAAGCTGAGTAAGCCATAGAACTGGCAATTCTGTCTGGGTAGTCAGTTACTGGCATAGGTGATGAAGGCTCTGATTTTATATTTTTCACCTGGAAATCAGACAAAATTAAAATTAAAATGCACGGAATGGACAGGATACCACGATTTCAGAGCTTAATGTTGTGTCTTAAACTCTGCGACAAATGGCTGAACCCACAAAAAATTCCTAGAAAATAAGTTGCTTGCCAACCGTATAATCTCAGTAAGCACAAGAAACTGCACCCAAGAAGGAATTATGACTCTATCAACTGCCAGTATTCAATACCAAAATAAGTCCTAGCTTTGCATAAACTTGAGGCAAGGTCACATCCATGCCATCGATTCTTTACCTTTTCCCCCCTACAGTGAATATTTAGTATATTTTTATCTCGTCTTTCCTCCAAGGTCCTTAAGACAGTATATAAAGTTCTCTTTATCTACCTTCAGAACTACCATGTAAGGTTAGGCTGAACCAGAACGGCCAGCCTAAGGTAACCCAGTGAGTGATTTGAACCAAAGTTCTCCACTCTAGCCACTAGACCATACTGGCTCTTCTCAATATTTTGTCTCAGTCTTCCCGCATGTGGAGAGGCCTGAGAAGAGGAAGCCATCTCAGATCTCTTCATATGCAGTCAAAGCCAAAAGATGTGCTGCTCAGGCATACAATAAAAGTCCTGCTGCAGGAACTCTTGCATTTATCAGTTCAGCCTCTCGTGCCCAGATATGGAAGAATTCTCCCAGGCTACTCCCCCACCCTGCTCTGCAACAGGAACAGAGAAGAAAATACAGTTTATTTCATTCTGGTATCTAAATGCAGCTGCTGCTATAAAAGTGAACTCAACACTAAGCACAATTAAAAAAACAACCTAACAACATTACACTACTGAAATAAAAACAAATTCAGCGGTCGAGCAAAAAGCCATCACAACAGTATAATTGTCCAATTAAAAGCTTAAACAAGCTTAAACACAAGCCAAATCAGTCACAAAAATGTCCTCCAAAACAATGTTTTCCATCATGTTTTGTTTTTTCAGTGAAAAAGCCAGTGAAGCAACAAGTCAATTCTCTCTGGGAAGCTCACATCACAGGGCAAGCACAGCTGGACAACAACCCCAACTAACCGCAGTGGACACTTGGGATACAGAGATGAGTTTCCTCTTTCAATGTCTCTAGGAAGGTACATGTAGGAGTTGCTGGACCCAAGTTGTTTAGGGCTTTGAACTGGGCCCACAAGTAATTAGGTAACAGGACAGGGTGAAAGCATTCTGTGCCAGCTGTTGCTTCCCAGCTGTCTTCAGCAATAATGTCCAGCATAGAATGATTGACTGAACAACTGATTGTATGCCTGGCACTACAGTCTGTCCATTTACAGGCACAGGGAAGCCAGTCCTGAGGTGGGGACAGGGAATCCCCCGAGTTTTGGAAAGCTCCACCCCCAACAGTCGTCCGTGGCCCTGCTTGAAAAGAGTGGGTGCTGTACACAGGTTGCAGGGCAGGCATGTGCAGCACCCGCTCTTTTCAAGTGGAGGCCACCCACTCCCTTTAAATGGTTGGGGAAAAGTGGGACGCATGCACGCACAGTGCTGCATCCCCAACATGATGATGTCATTCTGCATGATGTCATCATGTCAGGGACTGCCCCTCCCCCTCCTGGAACACCCCCCGCCAAATCCCCCTGCCAGGGAGAAGATGGGACTTGGCAACCCTATACAGGCAGGAGAGATTATGAGAGCTTCATAAATGGGCCACAGTCAAACCACTGTCACAGCCAATAACAGACAGACAATGCATGGACCTTCCTCTATGCAGTCAATTGCAACTATACTTTAGGACAGTAATCCTCAATGTGGCAGCCTTGGATGTCATGGAACCCAGTAATTTCTTTTCTGGAGTCCACATAGATGACTTTTATGAGTCAATCACTGGTCTGTGGAGAGTTTGGCCCCAACTGAGGAGAAGGAAAAGAGGGAAGCACTGCTGCTTGCTGCAGTCTGTAATGATTTGCAGAGAACATGTACCCATGAGGGTACCATTTTGTGATGGCTTTGCATTTCTATAGCAGCCATGTTATGGTACTGCTCACTACCTTCTCCAAAAATTCCAAGAGTCCACAAGCACAATGAACATAGGGACACCTGTTCTAAACTAAGATATGGAACAAACCCTTCCCTAGCAGAGCCAGTAACATGCCAGTATGAATATCCTCCTTTAAGACACTCTAAGCATACTTGCAGCATGATAATATTTTGTAAACAAGACATATATAGATGAAGAACCATATCAGGAATCCAAGAATTTTAAAAAAATATCTTAGGAGTCCAAAAATTTAATGTAACTGTCATAGTGGACTGCTTTATTTGTGGATGGCTTCTAATCTTCAGAGTTACAGATTCTAGCTTTGACTTCATTCCTGTATCTTTTCATCTTAAAATTTCTCAGATAGGAAAACAGAGTAGCTTAACAGGTTTTTCAAGCTCTACATTATTAAGTCAGAAGTAGCTTCCAAGGGGGACAAAGGTTCTTTCACTGTATACTCCATGAGGCACTAGTGTGTCTTAAACGTCTTCTTAAATATCTCCAGATATTACCTAAACACTTGTTGATAGCCTACATCTCTTCATAGTCTGTGTGCAACTTGGCAATGCAGGTTCCAATCACACAGCAACAGAAACCGATACTTCAAGAAAACAGTTCAGTTTTAGGTCTCCAGCAGTTTGGATAATTCCAGAGAGGTCGCTGTGTTAGTCTGTGGCAGCAAAATAAAATAGGAACCCAGTTGCACCTTCAAGACTAACAATTTATCCTGCCAACATCCCTCCCCACCCTCTACCTATATGTAATGGGTTGGTGACTTCTGTTTCAGCGTATCTGAACAGGTGGGCATGCACACAAAGCATACACCCAGAATAAAACTTTGTTGGTCTTAAAGGTGCCACTGGACTCAAACTCTGTTCTGCTGTTTTAAGCCAACATGGCTACCCACCTGAATTTATTCCAGTGTAAGCTTTACTGAACTCAGACTGCTTCAGACCAACATGGCGGCCCACATGGAACTACTTTAAGACTGGTAACGAAATTAAAATTGTTAAAGATTTTCTGTTCTTTGGCTCAGTATCAACCAAATGGGAGACAGCAACCAATAAATCAGAACAAGAAATTGGGAAGGGCAGCAATGAAGGACCTAGAAAAGATCCTTAGTGTAAGAATGTCTCACTGGCAACCAAGATCAAGGTAACTTATACCATAGTATTCCCCATTAAAATATATGGGTATGAAAGTTGAACAATGAAGAAAGCTGACAGGAAAAAAGTTAATTCATTTGAAACGTGGCATTGGAGGAGAATTTTACAGATACCGCCAAAAGACAAAGAAGTGGATTCTAGATTAAATCAAGCCTGGACAAACCAAAACAGTTAAAATGAGGCTATCGTACTTTGGTCACATTATGAAGAGTCACTGGAAAAGACAGTAATGCTAGGAAAAGTCGAAGGCAGTAACAAAAGAGAAAGCCACAACATGAGATGGATTGACTCAAAGAATCCACAACCCTCAGTTTACAAGACCTGAACGAAGCTGTTAATAAATGAACGTTTGGGGGTCATTAATTCATGGAGTCACCATAAGTTGAAAGTGACTTTATGGCACAACACATCACATACCACTGGGGAATAAAACCATCAGGCTGATTTACTTAAATGGATCAGGAGTCTTACAAAAAAGGCTGGTTCACAACAACAGTAATCAGTTCACTCAGAACGGGTGCGAGACATTCATACTAATCCTTAAGATACAAGAAGAGCCGTTCTCAAACAAGAGGCACACTAATCTGCCATAAGGAAAAGCTGAAGTATACTGCAAAAATAATTAAGCCAGCTTGTCAATTTCCTCCACTACTTTATAATCTGAGTGGGAAGGTCTGACATACCACCTATTCCCTCCACTCTTCAGCTCCACAAGGACAGTAACACCCTTCTACGACAGTAAGGACACACTAGTAAAGGTAAAGGTTCCCCTTGCTCAAAAGCCAGTCGAATTCGACTCTAGGGATGCAGTGCTCATCTCCGTTTCCAAGCCGAAGAGCCAGCGTAGTCCAAAGATGTTACCGTGTTCATGAGGCCAGCATGACTAGATTCCGAGGCATCTCCAAATCATCCACAGTATAGCTGACAGAACTTGTACAGCTCCATCAGTGTGCTCTAACAATGGGGAGATTTGCCACTCTCAAGGAGCTAATATTACATAAAACTATAAGAGTAGCTCTTCAGGATTAGACCAAAGGTTCATCTAGTCCAACATTCCCAAAATGGCCAACCAGACATCCCAGAAAACCCACAAGCAGGGGAAGGCTTCAGCCTCTGTGTCCCTGTTATCACCCTCACCTTCAACTGATATAGTCCATGAAGGAACCTAAGCTAGACACCATCTTGTGATAGTGTCACAGGTTAATGGTATATTGTATGAAGTACTTTCTTTTGTCTGTATGAATCCACTACCAATCAGCTTGCCTTATTAACTGGACTAAAATGGACTAAAAGAGGATGCCTGCCCTTCTTTCTGATCTGATGAATACAATTTTTAAAAAAATTAAATGCAAGAGTGCTGAACACCACGTTTTTTTTCTTCTTTTGCTAACACTTAGGCATCAGGTATTTGGAAAGGCCTGTGTTTAGTGACAGATGTTGAAAGACTGCAGGGAACAGTTGGGATGCAATTCCACAGTCCCCAAAGAGGGGCGTTACCTGGGGCTACAACTTTTATCTTAATTTTTACAGCACAGTGAACTACTTTGCAATAATTTTGCAGGTTTCAATTAGTTAACTAAATTAAGTAAAGCACAGTATTAGCTTGTGTCCCCAGTCATTACATTCCTATCAGCCTCACCACACTCCCTTCTTTCTCTTGCCCTCATCATTCTCATCGACAGCTATAGTTTGCCTGAATACACTAAACCTGTTCTACAACCTCATTTAAGCTAGAAAAGCAGTAGATTTCTCCCTATAGCAGGGATCTTTCAGATTTTGATTGTGATGTTACTTTTCGAGTGGGGAGGTTTTTTGCAACTTTGTTTTGATAATATAAGTTTGGTTGCTCTGTTTCACCTCACCTGGCTTTTTAACAGAAGAAAGGAAAGGAACAACACATCAGTATGACGGCAAACATTGTTCAGGGACTGTTTCCCTGAACAAGCAACCATAAAAGCTGTAGCAATTCATCCTCCTGCTCTCTGGATAATTTGAAACTACATACAAACAATCCTTAAATAAAGTAAAGACAGAGCATACAGAACTACAAATTGCTGGTTCACACTTATGTTGGACTGTTGTTTTTTTAAAAAACCAGAAATCTAAAAACCATTAAAGCCACCACCATATCAGAGGTACACTTGTCAGGAGCAACAACTGGCTGCAGATTCCTATTTGGTGGACACATTTAGGTTGATTCAAGCATGAAATGACCATAAGTGCATGTATAGAATTCAGCACGTCTCAGGAAATCGGAGATGCAAGTTCTGGAAGTCCTGAAGCTCTATTGTTGTAGATACTTCATTTTGTATATCTGGTTTAAAACCTACTTGCCAAACTATACTGGAAAGTTAAGACTGTGGGCACTTTCTAAAATAAATATATATATAGGCTGGTTCACATAAAGGGCATAAGCTGGCATCCCATAAGACATACTGAAGAGCTTCACTGTAGGCAAATATAAATGGTACTACCACACTAATTAAGTCATCAAACACTAAAATCATATGAACTCAAATTAAGGTATTTTAAGAACCACATTTGCTTCAAATATCTCTGTGTGTGTATGTGTGTACGTGTGTGTGTACACACACACACATATATGGATTACCTTTTACTCTAACCCAATAAGACTTTAAATTGGTGGCCAATTTTTATTTAAGAATTAGAAAACTTCTGTCAGATGTAATTTGAAATGGAAGGAGATGGGGGAGGCATACAAAGCACAGAATTCCTATTTCCTGTCACTGATCCAGTTCAATTTGTGCCTTTGGCAAAAACCATCAACACAGTGTTGTATTTTTTATACCATCACACAGTGACTAAAAGATGACACAGTAGATCTTTCTAGGGAAAAAAGTCAAATTTTTGTGTCAGAAAGTCATAATGCTGATCCAGAGCTAAACATGTGTGAATGCTTCCTTAAATACGCAGGATATCATAGCACAACAAGGTAAGAAAGTCTAACAAAAAACAGAAAGTACACACACTTTTTAAAAAGCACACCCAATGTTTCTTCCAAAGCTGCATTCAGACATCACAAGTTGCAGTTAAGATTCTGACTCTGGGCACAAACATGGCTTGTAAGTACACAGAGCTTGAATTAACACATGTCTGAATTGAAAACACTTTGGTGAACAGTTTACTTCCTCTGCATAAGCCAGAATTCTACTCATTAATTTAATCCTATTCAGACAGTATGGGAAATTTAAGTTTAGTGAAGCCAGGAAGTATTTAGTCAAGCTCTGCATGCTAGAGTCTGTACCCTATGGGGGTTGAATCAAAACTTGTCATAATGACAAACACCATTCTCTTTTTGTTCACACTTTATTCTTGCATACACAAATAGTGGCAGTGGCAAGCAACACTTTTAGGTCTACTCTGTGAACCCTGTAGTAGCCCACATCTTAGCCAACCCCATCTACTGTCCAATATATTATTCAGCAATAACAACTCTTTTGTTACTGTCTGTAGCTGAGCCAGTCAGTTTCAAGGACACCTAGAAAGCTACATAAATCCAGCTCTACTGTCCTCTGCTTGATCCTCAAAAATTATTTTAGTCAGCCACCGTCACAGGTTGCAACAAGCTGAGCATGGCATGTAATCTATATTGTCTCCCTCAGGGCTGCATATGGGTTTCTCTTCATAAGCTGTGGCAGGTTTGCTCTGAGTACATTTGAAAGTACTCTAAGATGTAATGACAAAAACACAGATCAGACAGAAAATTACCAACTCTCTCCAGTGCAAACAGCTGACGTGTCTCCCAAAGCATTAACAAATGCATTTCCTCACATAAAGCCAGCTTAGGTATCAAAAGTTGCACAAGTTTCTACACCAGCTGCATACTTGAGGATAGCCGCTGAGGCATGACCAAACAAAGAGCCACTGATATAGTTTATTCACCAAGGTTTTTTTTTTTTGTTTGAACTAGAGTTCCTGACTTGCTCTTTTCCTACCTGAGTGAAACATGAGTAAACAATTTCATTAGCTAGTAGAACACGCCCCGAAACTGTCTCACCGAAACATTAACCTCATATTATTTAAAGCACTGTATGAAGTAGTCAGAGCCTCTTTATGCCAAGCCACCTGATAAAGGTCAAAACAGCCAACATTACATGAGAATCAGTAAAAAACCCAGTGCACACTGAATACTACGTATATACTCCAAAACATAGCAATACAAGAGGTTACAAAAACATAAACAGACCTGGAAGTCAGCTAGTTAAACAAGTATCTCCAAGCTGGGCAGGGTTTTTTTTAACTTGAGGGCAAGATTTGTAAATGCTCATCTTTACAGAGTTACTTCAAAAGAGGATGCTTGGGATGTAAAAACTAATAAAGATCCCAATAGGCAGGTTTCATAAGCAGCAACATAAGAGACCAAGAGACCATTCACACAGCTACTCTGCCTACAGTTAGAGCGCTCTCTCTCTCTGCCTCAGAGTCTACTATGCTCACTGTGAACTACTGATCTTGCTTGCTCATTTTGAGTGCAAACTGAAATTTTGCTTGATACTACTCATCTATGACAACCAGTGTTCCCTCTGAGTTAGTGTGAGCTAGCTTCCAGTTTTTTAGCCTCTGGCTCATACATTTTTATCTTAGCTCAGGAAGGATGGCTCCAGAACAAACTATTTGATGCAGTAGCCAAATTGCTCTCACAACTTTAATGCCAGTAGCTCACAAATTAGAATTTTTGCTCACAAGTAGGGTTGCCAAGTACCCCCCACTGGCCACCGGCAGCAGATCCAGATCCAGGCTGGGAAACACCTGGAAATTTGGGGGTGGAGCCTGGGGAGGACAGGGACCTCAGTGAGGTACAATGCCATGAACTCCACCCTCCAAAGCATCCATTTTCTCCATGGAAAGTTATCTCTATAGTCTGGAGATCAGCAGTAATTCCAGGGGATCCCCAGGTCCCACCTGGAGGCTGGCATCCCTACTCACAAGACTCTATAGCTTAGAGGGAACATTGATGACAACCTACTTACCAAAAGCATGGTGCACCACAGGCCTGAAAAAGTACACGTGCCCTGGGCTCCTAGCATCAATTAACCCTACAACAGCTACACAGACAAATAGTCCTAAGAAAGTGGTTTAACAAATTGGTATTGTGTAAGTGTAGTAAAGTGAAAAAGTTGAATTTTGTAGAAACTACAAATTAATACACCACAAAGACAAAGGTTCCAAAAACAAGTTGACTCACCCATTCTTCTACATTGGGAGCTTCTTCATAATCTTTTGTATTATCCCATAGGATATTAATTTTACCATGGCGATTCATCTTATTCCGTGTCTTTACCGCAAAGAATATTATGATGATCAAAGCTACGACAATCAGGAACCCTAAGACAATAGCAATAGCCTAGGAAAGGAACAGATATAATGTTTTACTCCATTTTACATTCACCTGAGACAAAAACAATATTCTTAAATCGGCCTTAATAATCTTAGATCTATCTCTTCTTAAATAAACAAATAATATTCTTAAATAGGCCTGTTCCTCTTAAACTAAAAGTACAGGAGAAGCCAGTTAATGGATCTGAGGCATCCTTACTTCAGCCGCAGTGGCACTGGCAGCTGTTTCCTAGATGCAGTTCTCACTAATAATAATGCTTCACAGGACTGTTGAAAGGATTAAGGGGCCCCAAGACTTTTGTTTTGTTTTCTTGTATCTGTGAAATATTTATATACAAAGTGCTGTAGGCTTCAACCCGCACTTCAGTGCAGGTAGAAATTTCTTCAACATAGACATTTTCCTCCAGTCATCCCAAAGCCTGTCAGTTTGAATTTCAAGAGAATAAGCTTTACACCAAGGCTTAGAGAGACATTAAAGGCTGAGAGTGAGTTGTTCTCCCAATAATTAAAGGACCATTTTTAACTTCCATTGTCAATTGGCCATTAACTGAACTCAACCACTTCAGAAAATAAGGCACCTCAGGGCAACTTATACATGTCTTACTGGCAAAAGCTAGCATTTATACACCTGGGCACCATTCAAAAACAATGCTGTTTTTCGAGCACCAAGTACTTGGAAAGAAGTCCCTCAGTACAAATAGCAATGCAAGAAATAGCCCCAGGGAAAGTCAGCACATCTGTAACAGGCTTTTGGGGTTTTTTGCTTTTCCTTTCCTTTGATCTCTGAAATAAAGTTCTACAGACAAGGCCAGGCTCTGATCACCCTTCAAGCCTACCTTGTGCATCATTAAAACAGCAGAACTGATAAAAGGGCCATTTTCATCACATTCTCTTTTGCAAATTCCCCCCTCCTAAGACAAACAACTCAAGTTCTTAGGCAATTTACAGTGGAAACTTAAGCAGAGTTACAGCCTTCTAAATCAATGGGCTTAGAACAGTGCTAACTGCTTCAGGTGGCACAATTATCTATCTGCCTAAAAAGCAAATAAGACTGTAATCCTAAATTTGTCAGGAAGCAAACCCTATTGAACTGAGGTTATTTATGACTAGGTAAAGGTTCCCTTGCTCGAAAGCCAGTCAAATCCGACTCTAGGGTTACAGTGCTCATCTCCATTTTCAAGCCAAAGAGCCAGCGCTGTCCAAAGATGTCTCTGTGGTCATGTGGCCAGCATGACTAGACACCGAAGTGAATGGTATGCTGTTACCTTCCCACTGAAGCGGTACCTACTTATCTACTTGCAATTTCTTTCTTTCGAACTGCTAGGTTGGCAGGAGCTGTGACCAGAGACAGGAGCTCACTCCATCACACGGCACTCGGGTCTCAAACTGCCGAACTACCAAGCTTCCAGTCTGCAGTTCAGTGTCTTAACCACTGAGCCACTACGGCCCTCCTATTTATTTATTTATGACTGCACATGCTTAAAATGGGGGGAGAGCCTGTATGCCTGTTATATCTCAGAGAGGGTTTAAGCATGATTTTCCATGTTTCATCCTTAACTTGTTTGAAGAGTATACACTTGCATCCTTGCAGTCACCAAAACATGGTTACAATTATTTAGCATTCTTACAGGATTTCTCAGGTTTGTTTTTGTTTTTTTTAAATCTTCTCCAAGATCCTCACAATAATCATATCAGGCTTATCATTAAAGTTCTGTTCAGCCCTGCTCCAGACACAGATTTGAGATACGCCCAAGGCAATTCAGTCCATCTAGAGTTGGTGCCCACAACAGACAAATCAGGCTATACAGGAAAAGATTATCACTGACAAGCACCTAACACAACCTGCTAGAAGTACTGGGAACCCAGCTTCTTCACAGGAAGCATTTCAGAAACTTAAATGTTAACTAGAAGAGACAGGTGTGAGCAGAAGATTTCTGACTGGTAAAGAGATCCAGGTCGGATTACATAGCCATCTGTTCTCTTTAAGTACAAGTTTTCAACTCGTAATTTAAATTAATTGATGTCTAGAGATAAACGGTGGTAATTTTCTAGAGAGAACAATTCATGGAAATGAAATTCAAGACCTTTCCATCTCCTCCATTTTCCCCATCATAAACGGGGAGAGCAAATGCACTGCTGCAAAGCTTAAAATGGACTACCAAATAGTGCCTAGTACATGTCATCCGAATAATTTAGCTTGCTTACAATAGTAGCTTTATTTGTTCCAGCATAATTATCTAACAGTAGCCAAATCAGGGTTCAAATACAGAGTTCAAATTACAGTTTTGCTTTTAGAAATGCTTCAGCAATTACGTTAAGTGTATACGTACCTCCTGAGGTTCCACCACACAATAGTGATACAAATATTGATTCACAAAGAGTGCACCAGTTGTAGGAGCATAATATTGGCTGCACAGGGCATAAATTTGATTGTAGAACATCGATCCAGAAGCTTGTGCTGTTGGGTTGACTGCCATCACATACACTATGGTAGCAATGAACATCAAGAACAGCAAGAGAGCACTTCCTATGATGATTATGAGATAATACTTTGTTGTTCTGGCCATGCTATTCTTAGTGACGCTTGTTACAAAAACCACAAGTCCAGCAATAAAGCAGAATGCTGTCATTGCAAGTATAAAGCCTTTTGCAGCCCGAGGTTCAATATAATTCCCTCCAAGGCCATAACCACTCCCTCCATAGCCATAATTTCCATAGCCGTAACCATAGCTGCCTCCAAAACCAGATCCACCATAGTTAGGATATCCCACACCAGTCCCCAGAGTACTTCCATACATTTCTAGGTCCCAAGGTAGCGTGGAAGCAACACAAGCGAAGACACCAACACACATCACTATTATGAGAATCGACATGATCTTGATTATTCCTGGAGGGGATGTCCATTTGTAGAAGTGTTGCACTTCTTCTTCCGGATAGTAAGAATATGCTGGCTGGGAGAATATGGGCTGAGAATGGAATTCACCACCATATGTATTATTACTTGGTGCATAGTTTGAAGGTTTGCTACAAAGACAAAAAACATTGCCATCAGCTAGGAACAGTTGTTCGCCTCTTATAGAGGCATCATGAAATACCAAGGGCATTTCTATAGATTCTTTCAAAAACCATGCTTGATCTCTCTTTCTCTCTCATTCACTCTCTCTCACTCATCTAAAAATTTGCTATGAAATATGCAGTTTATGGTATTTCAGTTTCAGAGGGTGGCTGTGTTAGTCTGCAAGAGTCAAAACTCTGACGAAGGGTCTTTAAGGTGCTACTGGACTCCAATCTAGGTAATTTATGGTATGCACATGTTAATATCATAAGAATATAAAAGAAGCCATGTTGGATCAGGCCAATGGCCCATCCAGTCCAATACTCTGTGTCACAGAGTGGCTAAAACCCATCAGCATACAACAGGGAACAGAAAGATCAGCAGCAGTTGCAGCAGCAGCTGGGGTGGAAGGAGGCTTCCGGGGAACACTTCAGTCATCTTAGTGACCCCAAAGCTTCCTTGCTTCTGATAGGACCCAAGGGGAGAGCCAATGTACACGGCAATCTTTGCTTAAAGGAAATCCAGATAGGAAGCCATGTTAGACTGTAGCAACAGAATAAAGACACAAGTCTCATGGCACCTTAAAGCCCAACAAAGTTTATTCCTGCACAAACTTTTGCGCATCAGAACTCACTTTCTTAAACACATGATGTATACATCCGCCAGGCTGATTTATATACACAACAGAAAGAGATGGGGGAGAGAGATGTTACAAAGATACCAATTCAATGTAAGATCCAGTCTTGGGAAAAAATAACCAGTACATTCAAAATGGGTGTGAGACACTCCTAACTGCTGTTAGGTATGCAAAACTAAAACCTGATGCATGATGGAGTGAGATAAGCAGAAACAATAAGAAGCTACAGAGATACAGCTGACATTAACACCACTTACAGATGTATTAACATGCAGAAAACACCTATGCTGGAATAAATTTTATTAGTCTTGAAGGTAACAATGGGCTCCTGTTTTACTCTTGGGAAGCTATCTGGCTAAAATGCAGGTATGCATGCATGTATAGACAAACCAAAAAAGGGAGAAATTTCTCTCTTGAGGAAGGCAAGTTACATCAACATATCTCTAGAACAAGACATAAAGGCAACTTTTCCCTTTGAACACATGGCACAGGGAGAAAGACCTCCCACTCACTACTTTAATGGATTCTGAAGGGGAGAGCTGCACAACTGTATCTTCGTAAGTACATGCAGATTTTTCCATATGGCTCACTGTGTGGTGCTAAATCTGCAGTCACAGCAGAAATTCCTACAAGCCAATTAATTTTTTAAAAATGTGTACCACACCTAATCTTTAGACTTTTGGTAAGGTATTGAATTTTTAAAATGGAATGCACAAGCATAGTTTAATGGCATAACTCAACACAGGTAATGACAAACATACATTGGGATGGATTCAGAGTTTCCATTCTGCTAACAGCAGAGCCCTCCTGGACACAGAGAACATGCCTCTTCTGCCAGGGCAAGGCTTCTTGCAATGGAGGGTATAGACTCCTTCTGTCAGAGGACGACGCCACCATTAGCAGAACAGAAGCCTTCACTCCAGCCCGAAGGATATTATTTCAGCAGATGGGGATGTCCTTGAGAAAAAAGATTTGAGATGGCAATGTTTGCAGCTTCCCTCACACTTAATAGGATTTTACCGAGATTTTGGAGTATCAGAGAAGGCACCTTGCAGCTGTTTCAGAAGGTGGGAGCACCTACAGAACATGCCGCAGGGAAAAAATGGAAGCAAAGCATTCCATCCAAAAGGAAGGTAGTGAGCAGGCCAATATAGGGAGAAGCTATCCTTAACAGTACAGCAGAGTACTTTATACCACTGTGCCCTTGCATCTCAAAGATGCAGTCTTCAATATCAAATGCAGAGGACTGGCTCTAAAGGTTCCATTCTGCTGTGAAGTCTTCTTGTGCAAGAAGCCACCCCGTCAGAAAAGCTGTGTTCTACCAAAGGAAGGTTCCTTGCCTTGACAGCTGCACTGTTAGAATTAACAGAACTTCTGGATCCAACCACCATGAATATACCATGAGTTTGTAGATCCAGAAGGGGTCTGCTTATTTACAATCAGTAAATGATCCCACTTTTAAGAATGTGCAGTTTAAAGAATGTGCTATCCAGCACAATAACAGCACTGAAACTATTACAGTTTACGCTAGTGGCATTGAAAGCTGCCCAAATTCATATCTCTAACAGTGTACACAACTTATCTGCGATAGTTTGAACTGGCAAGAAAAAAAGAAAAGTAGATATTTACAATTCGTCAGGTCGATAAGGCGGCGGACTTTCAAAAGGTCTGGACGACATGGTGGAAGCTCTGGACCGTTAAACAGAAAGACTTTATGTCTATAATGAGAAACATAGTTTTGTAAGACATTCATTCCATAAACATAGCCATGTTAAGTTTACTGCAGCAAAACAGATTAGGAATCCAGTGGTAACTTCAAAACTAACAAAATTTATTCCATCAGAACCTTTGAGTCAAAGCTCAATTTAACAGATGCATCAACAAAAGATTATTTATTTATTTATTTTATCTCCCACCCTACCCCACAGGTGGGCTCAGGGCGCCTTACAACATAAAACCATCGGACAACAAAAACAATAAATGGCAGCAACAGATGATAACAAAAACCCATGCCTCATGTCAGGCAAGGAATAGCAGGAATAAATGTGATTAGTCTTTAAGGTACCACTGAACCTCTGATCTAATAAGAAATATTTAGTGTAACTAACAGAAACATCAATATTTTATATACCAACTGTAAACTTCTACAGTTAAAAGACCTACACTGCAGACTCTTAAATCAACATAAGACACTGAACTGCAGAGCCTTGTATCATCAGAGATGTTGGATGAAAGACCACCTTTAATTGTAATTTACAGACAGCTGACTAAACTAAATATTTACTATGTACCAGAATCCCACCCTGCATATTTCCATAATTAATTTTATTTTTAAACTATTAAAACCAATTTGGTCTCACATTCCATTAATCTGGTTCAGCCTTTTCTAAAACATGCCAGCAGAACCAACGTGAGCTTTTTCCTTGTGAGCCGCTCATTCTAATGGAGGCAGCAGATAAGAACATAGGAACATAAGAGAAGCCAATGCTGGATCAGGCCAGTGACCCATCCAGTCCAACACTCTGTCACCCAGTGGCCAAAAACACCAGGTGCCCTCAGGAGGTCCAACAGTGGGGCCAGGACACTAGAAGCCCTCCCACTGTTGTCCCCCTCCCCAAGCATCAAGAATACAGTGCATCACTTGCCCCAGACTGAGAGTTCTTATCTATACTTTGTGGCTAACAACCACTGATGGACCTCTGCTCCATATGTTTATCTAATTCCCTATTGAAGCTGTCCATGATTATAGCTGCCATCACCTCCTGTGGCAGTGAATTCCACGTGTTCATCACTCTTTGGGTGAAGAAGTACTTCCTTTAATCTGTTCTAATTCTTTTAGGCACACAAATCAGTTGATTAGGGTTTACTCATGTTCTGTAAATATTCCCAGATACACTAATATGACACAGCACTTTATTATATTAGGCAAGTTTTTCTCATCCCCTCCAACACCACTCAAACAAATCTGGGGATTCCCAAATTCCCACTTTTTTAACATGTACAATTTTAGCCTTTATGCAGGCTAAATACAATGATTGCACAGTAACACAAACAATTCCTAAATCTCATAAGCTGAAAACCTGTTTTAGGCCTTTGGAAGGACCACCGCAAAGGATTTTTCATATTCATATACTGGGATATTTTTGGAATTGTTAAAGGTAATAGGATGACCAGTTGTGTTACAGCAACTGTTGTATTCATTATACTTCTGAAGTATACTGTAGTACCATCCTAACTGCTGTCTCTGACAGCTTAGTTTACTATGCCTGCAGCCAATCACAGCCCTCCAAAACACTATATAAACCCCAGCCAAGATGCCCATAGTTAAGATGATAGGGCACTTGGCATCAGACTATGCCTCTATGATCTCATGTTGAGTACACTCAGAACACACATACTGGGAGGAGGGATACTTTGTACAAAAAGGAAACCATGAACCCAACAGAGAGAACAAATGTAGCTGAAGAACATATATCTAACACTGCTTTCCTAAGAACCCTCACAAGTAAAACCAATAGAAGCCCCACACCCCCCAGCTGGGCACATAAGGATAGTGTACCCCTCTCAGGTAAGTAAGTGATGGGGACTGTCCCAAGCTGTGTCAGGTACAACAGCTCAGCTGCATCCCCTGGTA
This sequence comes from Lepidodactylus listeri, assembly GCA_029233225.1. Classification (NCBI taxonomy): domain Eukaryota; kingdom Metazoa; phylum Chordata; class Lepidosauria; order Squamata; family Gekkonidae; genus Lepidodactylus; species Lepidodactylus listeri. The sequence goes on from JARCFY010000004.1 coordinate 47,810,757, forward strand.
CCTATCCCCCCACCCTACTCCTCCTCCAACAATTGCAAGTAGTATGCCTGCATACTGCAGATGGGGGAGGTTATAGATATTTTGGCAGCACAGCATCATGCTGGTGGAACTCCCTCCCTGCAAGTGGAGTTACAGCTACAGCTGGGAGTGACTATCAGCCACAACACTCTACCACTGTGCTACTGCTGGTCAACCTCCCATACAGTCTATTGCCTTGCAGGATCACAGCTCCACAGAGAAGCCCCAGAACTAGGCTTGCCAGCTCCCAAGTAGGGGCAAGGGGATCTCCTGCTTTTGTGGGCTTGGGCTGGCCACCAGCCAGCTGGCAGTCGGGAAAAACCCCACCCCAAAAAAGACATTCCTCATTGACGGCAACGTGATGACATCACTTCTGGAAATGGCGGTGTTGGACAAAACTCTATGGTTTGTAGCCATTTTTACCATAGAGTTTTGTCCAAAAAGCAGAGTGTCACCACCAATGCAATAACGCCACTTCCGGAAGTGATGCTGTCATGTCAATGATATCCCTGTCCACCCCCAGAACGCTCTCCAACCCCCACCAGCAGCAGGTAAGGACCTAGCAACCCTACACAGAGCACACAGTTCCATTGCAATTCCCTACAACTGGTGTGTGTGTGTAAGTGCTGTCTCAGTGGTTACACCACATCCCCTAACAAGCATAGCCCATCACATGGGAACCCCCAGCATGGAGGGGGGTGCTATGGAACCTGCAAGTGTACCACATGCTGATCTGAAGCACACTTGTTCTTTGCTGCTGCGAAACACTACTGCCATTATGGCTCTTCGGACTCTTTGAAGGAAGCTGTCCAACAACAGGAGAGCCAAGATGGACACCAGTCACTGGGCAGTGCTAATCATCTGCCAAGCCCACCGCAGAAGCCACAGTTACCAACATGCTTCCAGCCCTGCATGGTGTTGGCAACTCTTGTTCTAGCCTAGCTCCTGCAGTAATACAATCACAGTTGATCCTGTCATGGGCCTGCCATGATACCCTGTGGTATGTCAGTGCAGCTGAAAGAGGCACAAGATCCTTGCTGGAACAAAAGAGTTGAAACCCCATTCATCTGTCTTGCTTTTAGCATTCCTGATGCTTATCAATAAATGCATGGAATGCTGTACAGGCCTGAGAGATAACAATCCCTTCCCCTGTTTTGTTATGGACCTCAGCTGTCTTCACCATGCAGCTCATGCTGGGAGGGACTGGTCCAATGGGTGCATAGAGATGCTCTTGCAAGGTGGGATAAATCTTCATTTTTACTCACTGTTGTAGATCACTGCTGGGGCAAAATGGGAAGGATGGCAGTAATTAGCCTCCTGAGTGCAGCAGAGAGATACTGTGTGAGGGTTGAAATTATGGGCATGTGGCACAGCCAATCAGCTTGAGTAATAATGTTTGATAGGGCAAAATCTCAGCTGTGCCAGGTAGGACTCATTTCTAAGCCTCCCTAGACACACGTGGGACTTTAAGCAGTAACTCTGGGCAGTGCTTTTTTTGTAGAAAAAGCCCAGCAGGAACTCATTAGCATAACAGGCCACACCCAACAGCAAAAACTCATTAGCATATTAGGCCACACCCCTGACAGCACAGCTCCCTCCCAGGATCGGCATCCCCAGGTTCCCCATGGCTTGCAGGGTGCATGGAGAACCCGAGGGAAGGAAGGCAGTTTCTGGATCGGCTTCCCCAGGCACCCCACAGCTGCAGGGCACCTGGGGAAGCCGAGGAGGGGAGGCAGTTTAAACTGGCTTCACGCCCTGGATTGGCTTGGCTTTCCCAGGTGCCCTGCTGCTTGTGAGGCGCCTGGGGAACCGGGGGGGGGGGGGGGGGGGGGGAGGCTGTAGGCATGGCCAACTTGGAAGCCAGCCGGAACACTGATCCTGCGCATTCCTGCCCAAAAATAGCCCTGACTCTGGGTATGCCTCTATGCCCCTCTAGGAATTCTCCCAATATCACCTGGAAGTGATATTACTCATGTGTGGAGACGTCACTGGTCATGATGTCACTTCCCAGTGATGCTGTAGGGCAGTGATACCTCAATGAGTAGATTGGGAGCCACAGGTGGCTCTTGGACATGCCTCCTGTGGCTCTTCTGAGCACCATTCCCAAAGTGGCACCTGTTCCATGTTTCAGGAGAGTGGACTAGACCCTTCCCTGGCACAGCTTGTAACTGGCAGGTAATTTCCACCTTGAAACAGCCACCTCTGGAGAAGCAGGTAAGCTGAGAGCCTCTCTGAAGTGCAGACCTCGTATCAAGGATGACAGTAAATGTGGCTCTTTTGGTTGATAATTGCAAATGCAGTTCTCCATGAGCCACATAGTTATTACCACCACTGAAGGAATTTCCCCAATCTCTGTGGTAAAAACTGTTCCCAACCTCATTTTTCTCCCACCACTAAAAGGTCAGGGGACTGAGGGCAGGAGGTTGCTCACTGCTACTAGGCCAATGGCAACCCAGGTACATACGCCTGGGAACATGGGTGGCAGAATGCTCGCAGAAAGCAGGAAGGAAAGGCAGGTGAGCAGGCAGCAGGGACAACATGAGGGCAAGCCCCAGTGGCCCTGTGAGAAGCCCTGGGCTCTAGCAGCTGCTCTACATCAGTTTATGTGGATGTCAGCCCTGCTCTTCATTCACTACTTCGGTGTGTTCTGCATATGACCGCCAGTGACCTGATGTCAAGGGGACACGGCCACATCAGCATGCAACAGTGGGCTTTCTCAGTCTGTTTATCATGGGGGTTATCAGCAGCACATCACTCCATGACTGGTGGCCTGTAGTGATGGCCAAAGGCAGAGACAGCTTTAAAAGGGGATTAGATAGATTAATGGAGGATAAATCTATCAGGAGCTACTCACCATGGTGACTTAGGGGAACCTCCACATTCAGATGCAGGCATGCCAGGAGGCAACACTGGGGAAAGGTCTTGGCCTCTAGGCCCCGTTGTTGGCCCTCCAGAGGAACTAGCTGGCCACTGTGCGAGACAGGATGCTGGACTTGATGGATTGCTGGCCCAATCCAGCAGGGCTCTTCTTATGCAGTGGGTTTACAATGAGCGCTAGTACAATTACTATTGTTCTCTGCACTTTGTTGGAGGCGTCTGTCACGTATTTTCTTTCTGTAGGATCAGCAGTCCCAACAACATGCTGGCATTAAGATCTGAGGATCTGGCTACCCATATGGACAGCTAAAATAAAAACTAATCGCAACCCTGTACTCTAAACAAAGTTGCTCTTTCAGTAACTTGCTGAACATGAATGCAGTGAGAAATAACTCCTAGAACAATACCCATATTATTAACTGAAACATGTTTGCCATAGCCTTGAAATAAAAATATTAAAAAGAACAATCAGATTAAAAAAATGTAGTTGGATTGCACCACTGACAGTAGTTGTTGTTTCAACGCATTCTACCAGGCTACACTTACTTACGCAATTAGTTAGTTCTATAGCGGATCTACTTACAGAACTAGTTCCCAACTTTGAGCAAACCATGCTTTTAGAATCTCCTTTCCAATCTCAGCCCTTCTTGGCCCTGAAGGCAAACTTCCGTAGCTCTCTACTGCATTATTTACACATGTAGCGCCTGATGACGTGCCCACAGGACGCCTCCAACTCACTAGAAGTTCTGAGCCACTGTGTTCAGCAATCAGAACCATTAAACTCTCAAACAGTTTTCAATATTGACTGCTAAGTTAGAACCCTTAACATAAAAGCCTTTGGAATCAAGAAAACAGTGACTCAGAAACAGCCCATGAACACAGAGTGCCCAGATCAGGGATGTCTCAAAAAGACATTTTACTCACTGACGACTTTATGTATTGGGTTGGATCTGGGCCTGATTCTACAAATAAAGTGCCCTGCAACATAGGGGGGGGGGGGGGGGGCAGCACTATTCCTTCTAATAAAAATTTAGCCACCATTTCTAGATTCCTGTTGCCAAGGCAAACAAAATGGTGGCCAAAGTTGTGAGAAAGTCATCTCAAAAGAACACAGGAAGCCCTATAGAGCATACATGGATCTGCTCTTTGTAAAAGAGAAGTGAGACAGAAGTAAGACAAATTATGTCCTCCAAGGACAGCAGTGTGTGAGGGGATGGGGTAAACTACCACCACCACTGACCGGAGCAGAGAAGGAAGCTTCATGTAAACCAAGATCAATCCATTCAGTTGCTGTAAATATAGGCAGTTACTACTGATTAATACAACTGAAGCAATTGCATTCTTGTGTAAGTGGCACTGGATCATGCGCTTGTTAAAGGAATGCTGTGACACAGTGGCAGCACAATTTTACAGAAGGGTGGCAGTTTGGGGTAAAATCTTCAAATACTGAAGAATGCCAATTATCCACCAGATTTAAATGTCCTCCATCAGTACCCAGGAGGAGAGGACTGTTTATGACTCTCTCAAAGATCACAACCCAGAGAGAAGGAAAACCATTTTCTGTTATCAAAGGAAAGCAAATGAGAAAAGTTCTCTACTTACTAGAGAACAGGCTCCATTTGAACTGGATTTAGCAGTCAGCAAATCTAGGCCACCACTCTAGCCACTAGGCTGAAGATGCTTAAGAGGCTCTTTCAACTGATCAAGATAAAATCAGGGTTCGAGAAGTATTTGCATTGAAAGCCACTCAAACCTCATTCACGTGCAGTACAAATTCATACCGGAGCCACGGAAGGGGACAAGGGTCGCTTTCTTCCTCTTCCTTCGCCGGGGCGGCCAACCGACCACACGCGACATGGTTCAATCCCAACCCACTTCAGAGACTAACTAAACAAATCAGTCGCAGCCTGTGTGGCTGGAGTTCACAGTCACTTAAGTGGTTGAAAAGCCCAAACCGTATTCAGCCGGACTGGGTTTGGCCATCGCGCAGGGAAGGGAAGTCAGTCCCGGGAAATCTCGCTCACGACGAAACTTACCTGGGAACCGGGACGAGAATTTGCGCCCAACCTGCTCAGTCGCTCTTAAAGAATTGCATCTCTAGCTTCACCTCCTCCAGCAACAGAGGAGCACAGGCCACACCCCAGATGCAAGGCATGCGCACTGCCCTTGCATACCTGAAGAAAGGGAGGGGGTGGGAGAGGCGACCTTACGCCCAAACCAACTCAGCCAGTCCCGAGCGGGGAAGCGCCTCGCTTGGAATGCGCGCAGTGGGAGGCACCCAGCGCGCCCCTCCATTGGCAGAGGGCCTCCCGCCAGCCCGAGGCCTGGGTGGGGTGGGCCACGGCGCTCCCTCCCGCTGCCTCTCGGGGTGTGTGTGCGTGACCTGCTCACCTGAAACTCGCCCGGAGGGAACAAACAGGTTGTTCCTGCCCTCTCCCCAGGGCGGGAGGAGCGCGCTTGAAGCGACGGGGACCTGTTCGCAGGAGGAGGAGGCGGAAGGGTTCCGCTCTGGCCACGCTTCGCCGGTTCAACGCGTCCGCAGACAGGGATGATCGATGGGGTTTTCAAAATAACACAGGCACCTTGGAGACTGGAACTTTATTCCAGCGTAGGTTTTCGCGAGCAGGTGGGTAAAGTGTATAGCCGGCGGTCGGGCGTCCAGTGAATGTACTCTGACTCACGAACGCTGGAATAACTTTTGTGAGTCTCCAGAAGATGCTACTGGAGGATTCTTCTTTTATTTTGCGGCTGTAGATTAACAGGAAGGATCAGATGTTCTTCAATAATCGACGTGGTGGACGACCTTTTCCCCACTGGAATTTTCTTCATGGGTTTCTCAACGTTTCTCTACAACTTTGAGTTTCCTGGACAACGGCATGTTTCTTCAATATAAAAACACATATTTCCATTGTTAGTGAAATGTTAATCCAATATGATAATAATTGTGAATGAAACAACAACTCTATTCTAAACATGTGATTTGAACACAGCACTAACAGAGAAGAGGGCATCTGTGAACATGTGCAGAGTGTCTTCCATTGTTCCTGACTGACCTCAACCTGTTAACACAAGCCTTGCATCTAGAATTGGTAATGGTCATCAGTTAATTTTAACTGCCAGTTATTCCATTGAATAAACCAGGAGAATGTTGTTTTCCATTGATCCTACCACTACTAGGATCTGTCCACTAGTTTGCCTGGGGCTTTTTTTGTAGAAAAAGCCCAGCAGGAACTTATTAACATAATAGGCCACACCTAACAGCAGAAACAAATTTGCATATTAGGCCACAGCTCATTAGCATATTGGGGGGCTGGGAAAGCACAGGGCAGGCATAGAAGCTTGCCTTCCCCCCTCCAGAGCTTCCCCGCCCCACTTCAGCATTGCCTTTCTAGTCTGCCCACCTCCTCCGAACCAGACCGCCGGTAGTCTCCAACACCCCCCCACACACTCAGAACCAGACAAGATGCCTTTCTAGCCTCCTAAACCCCTCCCCTCTGAAAGATCGGGAAGGGAAGCAGGCATGTTTGCTTGGCTGCTCTTGTTCTCCCCAGCCAGCCCACCAAGGCGCGCAGGCTGTGGAGACCGAGGGCAGCCAGGCAAACATGCCCCATTCCTTCCCTCAACCTCTCCACAAAAGCTTGGGGAAGTGCGGGGGAGGGTATGAGTAAATGCTTTTCTTTCCCTCCCTCAGATCGGGGATGAAATGAAAGGCATTTTCAATATACCTGGGTTCCCCTCCTAATATTCTTGCACCTGGAGAAGATCAGGAGGGGAACCCAGGCATGTCTGCATAGTCCTCTTTCCCCAGCCTGTCTGCCATGGTGGACAGGCTGGGGAAAGGAAGGCAGGCATGCACACATGTCCCTTTCTTCCCTGAGCCTCTCCGCAATTGCGGAGAGACTCGGGGAAGTGCAGGGAGGGCACGGTTAAATGCCTTTCTCTCCCTTCCCCAGATCGAGGAGGGAAAGAAAGGCATTTTCAATGAGCCTGGGTTCCCTGCCTGCCCTTTCCCAGCTGGGACATGTCAGCTAGAGAAGGGAAGGCAGAGAGAGGCTTTTCTTTGTCAAGTCACTTTCAGCTGACTGGCGGGGAGTAAAATTGAGAAGGAAATCTGGAGGGGCTCCCCAGAGGGAATGACAGCATTTTAACATGCTGCCCTCTTGTGTGTAACGTGGGGAGCACAGCCTGCTCTGTAGCCACACATGCCAGAGTTTTTTGTTGTAGTCGTGGCCAGCTCAGGAGCCAGCCAGAACTCCATTCCTGTGCGTTCCTGCCCCAAAATAGCCCTGAGTCTGCCAAAACCAGCAGATATTGTCTGTGATCAGGGCTCTGTTGGGGCCGGGGCGTGCCGGAGCGCCGCTCCGGGAGAGAGGAGGCGGGGGGGCGGGCACTTAATGAAGCCCCGCCCCCTGGCCTCCCCCCCTGCCACCGGCCCTGGAAAGGAGAAGCCCTTCCCTCCCCCCTCCCACTGTTCCCGGGGCCGCGGCAGAGCGCCGCGGGCCCCAGGAAGCTCCTTTCTCCCCCCCCGTCAATACTCCCGGGGCTGGTGGCACTCTGCCGGCCCCGGGAAGGAGAGGCCTGTCCCTCCCCCCTCCCACTGCTCCCGGCCCCCCCCGGGAAGCCCCTTTCCTCCCCCCCTCAATACTCCCGGGGCCGGCAGCGGGGGGAGGCCCCGGGAAGAAGAGGCCTGTCCCTCCCCCCCCACTGCTCCCGGGGCCGCGGCAGAGCGCCGCGGCCCTGGGAAGCCCCTTTCTTCCCCCCCGTCAATACTCCCTCCCTCCCTCCCTTCTTTCCTTCCTTCTCTCTTTCTCTCCCCCACCTACCTACTTACCTTCCTCTTCCTTCCTTCCTTCCTTCCTTCCTTCCTTCCTTCCTTCTCTCTCCCCCCACCTACCTACTTACCTTCCTCTTCCTTCCTTTCCCCCTTCCTTCCTTCCTTCCTTCTCTCTCTCCCCCCACCTTCCTACCTACCTTACTGTTCCTTCCTTTCCCCCTTCCTTCCCCTTTCCCTTCCTCCCTTCCTTCCTTCCTTCTCTCTCTCTCTCTCCCCACCTACCTACCTACCTACCTACCTGTTCCTTCCCCTCTCCCTTCCTTCCCCTCTCCCTTCCTTCCTTCCTTCCTTTCTTCTCTCTCTCTCCCCCACCTACCTACCTTCCTGTTCCTTCCTTTCCCCGTCCTTCCCCTCTCCCTTCCTTCCTTCCTCCCTCTCTCCCCCCTTCCTTCCTTCCTTCTCTCTCTCCCCCCCACCTTCCTACCTACCTTACTGTTCCTTCCTTTCCCCCTTCCTTCCCCTTTCCCTCCCTTCCTTCATTCCTTCCTTCCTTCCTTCTCTCTCTCTCTCCTCACCTACTTACCTACCTTCCTGTTCCTTCCCCTCTCCCTTCCTTCCTTCCTTTCTTTTCTCTCTCTCCCCCACCTACCTTCCTGTTCCTTCCTTTCCCCGTCCTTCCCCTCTCCCTTCCTTCCTTCCTCCCTCTCTCCCCCCTTCCTTCCTTCCTTCCTTCCTTCTCTCTCTCCTTCCCACCTTCCCACCTACCTTACTGTTCCTTTCTTTCTTTCTTCCTTCCCCCTTCCTCCCTTCTTTATTCCTCCCTCCCTCCTTCCTTCCTTCCTTTCTTCCTTCCTTTCTTTTTCTTTCTTCTCTCTCTCTCCCCCACCTACCTACCTTCCTTCCTGTTCCTTTCCTTCCTTCCCCCTCCCTCCCTTCTTGCCTTCTGACACACCTGACATCTGGGATGTGTGGCCTTATGACACTTCCGGTGACGTCAGGGGGTATGGCATATGCAAATAAGTTATGCTAATGAGCTCCTGCACCTCTTTTTTTACGAAAGGACCCCTGTCTGTGATTAGTCAAAACCCAAACACATAACACTGAATAACACAGTCTTTACCACAACAATATATAATTGATACACCAAGAGATAAACATATCTCAGCCAATATAAATACAATATGAATAAGAGACAATATCGCTTTAAAAATAAAGGGTTATTGCAACACAGAGACAAATCTCCTTAACCAGGGGTTCTTTCGTAAAAAAAGAGGTGCAGGAGCTCATTAGCATAACTCATTTGCATATGCCACACCCCCTGATGTCACCGGAAGTGTCAGAAGGCCACACCCCCCTGACATCACTGGAAGTGTGTTAGAAGGAAGAAAGGGAGGGAGGGAGGGAGGGAGGAAGGGGGGAAGGAACGAAAGGAACAGGAAGGAAGGTAGGTAGGTGGGGGAGAGAGAGAAGAGAGGAAGGAAGGAAGGAAGAGGAAGGTAGGTGAGTAGGTGGGGGACAGAGAGAGAGAAGAAAAGGAAGGAATGAAGGAGGGAAGGAACAGGAAGGTAGGTAGGTAGGTAGGTGGGGGAGAGAGAGAAGAAAGAAAGAAAGAAGAAGGAAGGAAGAGGAAGGTAGGTGAGTAGGTGGGGGACAGAGAGAGAGAAGAAAAGGAAGGAATGAAGGAGGGAAGGAACAGGAAGGTAGGTAGGTAGGTGGGGGAGAGAGAGAGAGACATTGAGTGGGGTGAGTGGGAGGGAGGAAGTTTCTTTGCGTGGGGGGGTGGGAAAGAATTTGAGTGGGTTGGGGTGGGTTGGGGTGGGAGTTTCTTTGTGTGGGGGGGTTGGAAAGGATTTTTTCCCCAGCCGGCGGCCTGCCGCCGGCGCGGGGACATGGAGTGGGGTGGGTGGGAGGAAGTTTCTTTGCGCGGGGGGTGGGGGGTGGGAAAGGATCCTTTCCCCGGCCGGCGGCTTGCCACCGGCGTGGGGACATGGAGTGGGGTGGCTGGGTGGGAGGGAGGGAGGGAGGGAGTTTCTTTACGCGGGGGGTGGGAAAGCCGCCGGCCGGGGACATGGAGTGGGGTGGCTGGGTGGCTGGGAGGGAGGGAGTTTCTTTACGCGGGGGGTGGGAAAGGATTTTTTCCCCGGCCAGCGGCCTGCCGCCGGCGCAGGGACATGGAGTGGGGTGGGTGGGAGTTTCTATGCGTGGGGGGTGGGAAAGGATTCTTTCCCTGGCCGGTGGCCTGCCGCCGGCGCGGGGACATGGGGAGTGGGGTGGGTGGGAGGGAGTTTCTATGCGCGGTGGGTGGGGGGTGGGAAAGGATCCTTTCCCTGGCCGGCGGCCTGCCGCCGGCGCGGGGACATGGAGTGGGGTGGCTGGGTGGGAGGGAGGGAGTTTTTTTACGCGGGGGGTGGGAAAGGATCCTTTCCCCGGCCGGCGGCCTGCCGCCGGCGCGGGGACATGGAGTGGGGTGGCTGGGTGGGAGTTTTTTTACACGGGGGGTGGGAAAGGATTTTTTCCCCGGCCGGCGGCCTGCCACCGGCTCGGGAACATTGAGTGGGGGTGGGTTGGAGGTTTTTTTTTCCCCTGGCCGGCGGCCTGCCGCCGACTCGGGGACACTGAGCGGGGGGGGGGGGAAAGAGGGAGTCTCTTTGCGCGGGGGTGTGGAGTGGGAGAGGGTTTTTTCCCTGGCCGGCGGTCTGCCGCCGGCTCGGGTACATTGAGCGGGGGGGTGGGAGGGGGTCCGACCCAGCGGCGGCCCTGCTGGGGGCGGGGCTTTGTAATGTGCCCGCCCCCCAGCGTCTTCACTGGCGGAGCAGCGCTCCGCCTCGCTCCGGCCCCAACGGAGCTCTGTCCTTAACAGAAGGTTTCCCTAATGTCTTGAAATGATCCACTAATGTCTTCAAATGACACGACAAAGACACCGGCTTGCATTCTTTTTTCGAAGACTTCTTCAGTATATACTAAACACAAACATTACAAACATCATACATAATATATCCATCCATAATTAACATTAGTAATGACAAAAGTTCATGTAGACCCAATTACCTTCAACTTTCAAAGTGGCTGAAATCACTATATATAGACTAGCATAGGTTCTCCTAAAAATACAAGTTACCTGTATTCCATCATAAAGTTGCATTAAGGAGTATAAAAGAACACAATAAATGGAAACAAACACAAAGAGCGGTTTTTACTACTGTTTTCTTAATCAATGACTGACGGGCATGTGATCAACATGTGGACAACAGTCTCTCTAAGGCACACCTTAATTACGATGTAATCACAAGGCCCTAAACACATAAACAGAGTCAGTATGGCTAAGGATTTAAAGGGCCAGGTACTAAACTTTTGTTTGTTTCCATTTATTGTGTTCTTTCTCACACAGTTGACAGCAATATGGGATCAAACCAGACAGCAAGGCTAGCTTCCTGATTTTAGCACATCATTCTTCTGGGCCAACAGAACCTGCTTTTTCTGGGCTGCTTCCCAGATGACAGTATGTGCTAAGAGTGTGGATGGAATGCTCCTATGTTGACATGATAAACCTGACAGAAGAGTGATATAATTATCAATGAGAGACAGAAGGAAAGGAAGTGTTTAGATATAATTAACAATTAAAGTGCTCTTCCACATTAAAAAACACCAATGAGTATCAAAATTCTTTTGGGAACATGGGGCAAATAGTGTGTTGATGAGACAGTCACACCTATGAGTCTGGGTGTAGAGGAGTAAAATAAACTTAAATAGCATTTTTCACAGCAAGATGTCACCAACTACTTGTTCTTTTTATATTGCCACACAGTGATATACTCCCAAATGCTAATGTTTTTAGAATGTCCAGTTTCCAGCACAGTGATCAGAAGAACCAATGTCAAGTAAGATGGATTGTATTGTTTTGGATAAATAAATGCAATTAGCAAACAATCCAATTTTTTAAAATTGGTACACATGCAATGGTACACAGTGATGAGGTAGGTAATAAAGGGCAATAAAGATTATAAAGTTCTAGTTTATTTATATCAGGGGTGGCCAACCTTGCTTAACGTAAGAGCCACATAGAATAAACGTAAGAGCCACATAGAGATGTCTGAGAGCCGCAAGACAGGAACAAATATCACACACACGTTTTTATTTTTAAAAATATGCAAATTTGCTTTTTATTAATGTTAAATGGGACTGCCAAAAATAAAAACAAACGAGGAAAACCAGTTATAAGAAAGAGAGAGAGAGAAACTAGGAAAGCAAATAGATGGGAGGGAGGGAGGAAGGAAGGAAGGGAGAAAGAGAGAAAAAGCATGCCTCCCCTTTGCTTCCCCAGCCGCCCTGCCAGGAGCCGCACAATATGTGTGAAAGAGCCGCATGTGGCTCCCGAGCCACAGGTTGGCCACCCCTGATTTATATGTTTGTACTCCACTACTCTATATAAATATATTCTTGAGGTGACTTATAACACCACACTGAAACCAAAACCTCAAGTAAAAATAGAATGAGTCAAACAGACATATTAAGATTTTTAAACATAACACTAAAAAAGCCTTTAAATCCACAGCCTCAAAACAGCAAACAAAATAGCTCAAAGCAGCTGCACAGGGTCTGAAAATCCAATCCTATGATTACTTTTCTTAGGACTTTTCACTAAATAGTTCCAAGTAGGATTCTAAATAGACCTGCTTAGGATTGCTCACTGAAAGAAATGAGAATAAAAACAACTGTTTAAAGTTTTTAATTTTTTTCTTATGAATATTTTAAAACTACAAGAAATTACAAATATTATGTTCTTGAACATTATCAAAAAAGAAATAGGATAATATCACAGTAATGCCCTTCTTGTTTTTCACTTATTAAACTTGAAACTTTATGTCTATTCCTCTCCTTTGTGCCTTACCATTATGTTCAAATAAATCAAATAAATAATAAAATGCGATATAAATTAATTAAAAATAAAAATTGGCCCTTACATAGTTAACAAGCACAGCTCAAAGGTGCACAGAGCACATTCAAATGCTGTGGAATTTTGTTTTTTATGGGTTCAAGCACCGGTGATACAATATTGCATCCACCATAAAATACCTATTCTGTTTATGAGGACAATTCAGTGTATGTGCAGCTAAGTAGAATTTCAAGATGAAAGCGACTAATTCAAACAGTAGTATGCTGGGGAAGGAGCCAGCACTCTTGTTTAGACTACAGTTAGCTCATTCTGAGCACAGAAAAACAAAGCTACATCCAGGGATGAAAGCATTCTTCTTTCCCAGCAAGCTCAGTTGCTGTTTTTGACAATGCTGAAACAATATCCTTGGCATCATTTAATATCAAATGCAATTTATAGTTACCTAGCTGTTTATATTAAATTATGTTTGAATAACATGGATCCTAATGTACACATAGATATAGATTTTTTTTTTACCAGCCCCTGGCATTTTAACAGCAGCTGGGATTTTTGCCACTGAAAGTTTTGTGACCACACAGTCCTGTAGCTTCAAAGCTCCCTTGCCTGTCAGAATGCCACTTCTTCCTGGCATACGGGGTGAGGAAACACTTTTTTCTCAGACTAAAATATCCTAGTTAAAAGGCTTGTCGCTAAGCACACACAAAAGTGGAATAGGGGGAAACTGTGGTTGGGATGTACAAAACATAGGAAATAAATAAAACCATGCTTTCTGGCTAGTTTAAACCAAGACGTGGTGATTACTCCTCCACATGGAGGCAGGTCAGACAGGGCATATAGAACTGCCAAAAAAGTGTGGGTTCTCGTGATAAACTCTCTCCTTTCCATCCTAACTGTCAAGAATGTCCTGGGAAGGACGGTCTATTAGACTTTGACCTTGGGCCAATAAGGAAGTGTGGGGTTGTGTTCAAATTTTTCCACCAAAAAAAGGTAATTTCCCCAGGATCATAAAGTTTTCACACCCAGACATTTTAGAAACGAGTACAGAGCAGATTTTAGAAGTGTCACTGTCAGACTGGAGTAAACAAACTCTCCTTTGATCCTCCTTGCAGTGAAGGTTAACAGGCCATTCTGACAGGTGACTGTGTGTCAAATCTATAAAGCAAAGCACTACATCCTAAATGCATTTGTGCCTTGCCCATCTCTGAAGAAGGACAGTTCAGTTCAGCTAATATTTCCACACAAAACTTGGCATTGTTTTCCCCACAACAGGGGTGCACTCGTCACAGGAGCCCCAGGCTTAATCATAGATGTCGGGGATGGGGGAAGCATTTTGAGAACGATACTGTGCATGTTCACTTGGAAATCTCCCAGATATAAATATCGTTTATCCCAAATAAGTGTACACATAACTTAGTACACATTACAAATTAGATTTTAGGTGTTACTCATAGTAAGAGAACTGAATTATATGAGTGAGACATTTACAATACTCATGCTTCACAAACCATAAATTTACCATACTTTATTTCTTTAAGACTAGCTAGTTCTTAAGAGTCATATGGACATGTTTAACTTTCCACAGCAGCACCTTCAGTCACTGCTCAAACTACTGTGGAAAGTTTGGAACATATCTAAGACTTCACCAGGGGCATAGAGTTTTGTAAATTCCAGGGGGGGTGGGGGCTCTTTAGCGTGCGCTCGCTGGGGCGATGTCCCCCCCCCCAGCCAGGAAACCTCCACGCCTCCCCGGGCACTTCTGAGGCCCACCAGCCACTGCTGCCGGGGCCTTTCTCCCCCCCCCTTCCCTCTCCCTTCACCGGGGTGTGGCCAGACCGGGGGGGGGTAGAGTGGCCAGACCGGGGGGGGTAGGCACCGGCAGCAGCAGCTGCCGGCCTTGGAAGGGCCCTGGGAGGCACGGCGGCAGGCGCTTTGTTTTCCTCCTGGGAAATTTCGGGGGAGGCTTGAGCCCCCCCCCCCTTGTAGTCTACGCCTATGGACTTCACAGGACCACAGTATTTTGAACAAAATGTTTTAGGAAGATGTATTCACTTAGAATTATAGTCATTACCTTTTAGATATAAGGGAGGAAAGCTCCAGATTTTTCTTTACAAACATCTGCAGTATCTTCATGAATTGTGAAATGCATTTGGAATATAATTCCAGGTTCCTTTAAAACATGCCTGGCCCAACCATCCATCTTCCTCTTTTTTCTTGGTCTTGAACATAAGAACATAAGAGAAGCCAATGTTGGATCAGGCCAATGGCCCAACCCAGGGGTCCTTTCGTAAAAAAAGAGGTGCAGGAGCTCATTAGCATAACTCATTTGCATATGCCACACCCCCTGATGTCACCGGAAGTGTCAGAAGGCCACACACCCCTGACATCACTGGAAGTGTGTTAGAAGGAAGAAAGGAAGGGAGGGAGGGAGGGGGGAAGGAACGAAAGGAACAGGAAGGAAGGTAGGTAGGTGGGGGAGAGAGAGAAGAAAGAAAGGAAGGAAGGAAGGAAGGAAGGAAGGAAGGAAGGAAGAGGAAGGTAGGTGAGTAGGTGGGGGACAGAGAGAGAGAAGAAAAGGAAGGAATGAAGGAGGGAAGGAACAGGAAGGTAGGTAGGTAGGTAGGTGGGGGAGAGAGAGAAGAAAGAAAGAAAGAAGAAGGAAGGAAGAGGAAGGTAGGTGAGTAGGTGGGGGACAGAGAGAGAGAAGAAAAGGAAGGAATGAAGGAGGGAAGGAACAGGAAGGTAGGTAGGTAGGTAGGTGGGGGAGAGAGAGAGAGACATTGAGTGGGGTGAGTGGGAGGGAGGGAGTTTCTTTGCATGGGGGGGTGGGAAAGGATTTGAGTGGGTTGGGGTGGGTTGGGGTGGGAGTTTCTTTGTGTGGGGGGGGGGGTGGGAAAGGATTTTTTCCCCGGCCGGCGGCCTGCCGCCGGTGCGGGGACATGGAGTGGGGTGGGTGGGAGTTTCTATGCGCGGGGGGTGGGGGGTGGGAAAGGATCCTTTCCCCGGCCGGCGGCCTGTCGCCGGCGCGGGAACATGGGGAGTGGGGTGGGTGGGAGGGAGTTTCTATGCGTGGGGGGTGGGAAAGGATCCTTTCCCCGGCCAGCGGCCTGCCGCTGGCGCGGGGACATGGAGTGGGGTGGGTGGGAGTTTCTATGCGCGGGGGATGGGGGGTGGGAAAGGATCCTTTCCCCGGCTGGCAGCCTGCCGCCGGCGCGGGGACATGGGGAGTGGGGTGGGTGGGAGGGAGTTTCTATGCACGGGGGGTGGGGGGTGGGAAAGGATCCTTTCCCCGGCCGGCGGCCTGCCGCCAGCGCGGGGACATGGAGTGGGGTGGGAGGGAGGGAGTTTTTTTACGCGGGGGGTGGGAAAGGATCCTTTCCCTGGCCAGCGGCTTGCCGCCGGCACGGGGACATGGAGTGGGGTGGCTGGGTGGGAGGGAGAGAGGGAGTTTTTTTACGCGGGGGGTGGGAAAGGATGCTTTCCCCGGCCGGCAGCTTGCCGCCGGCGCGGGGACATGGAGTGGGGTGGCTGGGTGGGAGGGAGGGAGTTTTTTTACGCGGGGGGTGGGAAAGGATTTTTTCCCCGGCCGGCGGCCTGCCACCGGCTCGGGGACATTGAGCGGGGGTGGGTTGGAGGTTTTTTCTTTCCCCGGCTGGCGGCCTGCCACCGGCTCGGGGACACTGAGCAGGGTGGGTGGGTGGGAGGGAGGGAGTCTCTTTGCGCATGGGGTGTGGAGTGGGAGAGGGTTTTTTCCCCGGCCGGCGGCCTGCCGCCGGCTCGGGTACATTGAGCGGGGGGGTGGGAGGGGGTTCGACCCAGCGGCGGCCCTGCTGGGGGCGGGGCTTTGTAATGTGCCCGCCCCCCAGCGTCTTCACTGGCAGAGCGGCGCTCCGCCTCGCTCCGGCCCCAATGGAGCCCTGGCCCAACCAGTCCAACACTCTGTCACACAGTGGCCAAAAATACCAGGTGTCATCAGGAGGTCCAGCAGTGGGGCCAGGACACTAGAAGCCCTCCCACTGTTGCCTCCCCCCCAACAAGCACCAAGAATACAGTGCATCACTTGCCCCAGACTGATGGAACAAATCCATACAGGAATTATCATGGCTGACATTTCCTCTATGGGTTTTGGGTTAGGAAATACCTGGAGATTTTGGGTTTGGAGCCTGGGGAGGGTGGGGCTTGGGGAGGGGAGGGACCTCAGCAGAGTACAATGTCATAGAGTTCGCCCTCCAAAGCAGCCATTTTATCTGGGGGAAATTATCTCCATTATCTGAAGATCAGTTATAATAGCAGGAGATATCCAGGCTGCACCTGGAGGCTGGTAACCTTAATGGAAGGCTGAGTGCACTAGCATCTCAGCACTGTTCACTGAAATAAACCAGATAAGTACAGCCACATAATGTAAAGGTAAAGGTAGCTAAGTTCAGACTGGTCTTTACCCAGCATTTTAGACAGATATGCTGAATGATGCTACAGGAATAATATGTGTGGTTTCTTAGAGCATATCCCCGATATTGCTTAAAGACAGCTATATTTTGATTGCCAACATTTTAGAAGCTATTTTTTTACACTTTTCCTGAAGGAATTTTATAATACGCAATATACTGAGTGAAATCAAAGATGAGGGATAAAGGCTAAGTTGTCAACATGGAGGTGAAAGGTTAATTAAAGATCTACCATGCCTTTTCCTCTGTCCTTTCCTCTGGTCAGCCTCCTTTCATTTTCCATGCTCCTCATATTCACTGTCCCTCAGTGGTGTAGAGGAAGCGTTTCCAAGTTAGTGCCAGGCATCACATCTGTGCTCCAGCTTCTCAAAGTGATTGTTCTAGTCTAGAGTTTTGCCATCATGTCCATAAACACTCTAGGGAAATCATACATAACAGATAACACCAATATATCTACGAAAAGTTTGGTGCCATCTTGGAGGTGGCTCTATCACCTCAGCGATTTTTACATCTTCCTCAATCCTGTTAACCTTAGGCAACAATCTTATGTTTTTAATGGTGCTGCCTTGATAAAATATTTTACAAATGCCATGGTTTCTGCTCAGACAAAAGTGCTATCTTGTTACTCAAGTCTGGTATGTTTACATAATCAAATATATGCATTTACATTTACACCCTTGCTTCATAACGTACTAATAGTACTCTTTTATCAAAATTTATGTAGTGCTGAATATTTAAACATTCATGATAAATACAATTCTATCACCAGCCACACCAATATATCCTCGAAAGGTCACAATATTCTGAGTAAGGTCTGTTTGTTCTTCCTAACAAGAAGATAACAAGAAGATAACAAATACAGGAGCGGGTGAAGCGCTGACATGGCAGGGTCCATTTTGTTGCATTAGTGCAAGCAGCGCAGGTGGATTTCATCTTGTTTCCATCAGCTATGAATGAGAGATGTGCAACATGTATGCTTCCACCAAGCCAGGAACCTGAAGCACGCTGAGAAAGACCAAACTCTTCAACAACAAGCACCCAGCGATTATCCATCTGATAGAACAGGCTCAATCTTGCTTCATATACGGATTGTCCAATCATCTTGGATTTACAGCTTTACGTGTTAGCTTTGTATATATAAAAATAACATTTAATTGTAAAAGACTGAGGAGCGGCAGTGTCAACTCTGCCATACAGCTGAGAGGATTAGGTATCTGAATCAGGACTAAAGATAAAGGTTTCTCTTGCTCGAAAGTCAGTTGAATTCGACTCTAAGGGGTGGTGCTCATTTCCATTTCCAAACTGAAGAGCCAGCGCTGTCTGAAGGTTCAGCGTCTTAACCACTGAGCCACCATGGCCTCTGAATCAGGAGTACAGTTGCTCAAAGACCTATTTACAGTTTAGGTAACTATGTACATTCAACTTGGAAACTATATTGATATGAGAATACTCATATAATGGATGTGGATATTGGATTATTTCATTGTTTTATATTAAGGAATTAATTAGTAAACTGCTGCTTGCTTTAGACTAAAATCAGATTCCCAATAAGAGAGTTTTGTTGGAAAGCTATGATCATCCTCCACAGTCTTTAGCACAAGATTCTAAAGGCAAAATTGTCAATAGAGTTATATATTGCCTCCTTCTTTATGCTATTTTATGGCTGAGAATGCTTCCTCTCTATATTAATACACAAGAGTGTACATTTAGCAATCCGAGAATTATCTCAACCTTCCCATGGTTCAGATGTTAAAAAACAAGTAATTAAAGAGGATGATGTATCCTCATAATTACACATGGATCTGTTCAGCAGTGATAAGAGTTGCACCACTCTCTTGAAACCTTTTACCTGCACTTCAGGCATGTCTTTCATCTTTCTCATCTGTAGGATGACCTAATAATTTCCCAGGCATACTTTGCTAAAATACCTACCTTGAAAGCATATTTTTGTTTCTCTTTCTCCAAGGAGCTCAGGGTGTCCATGAAAACTAGCAAGTCAAGAATATGAGCAGATTGATACAATTAAATGTTGGCAGATGCTGGAAGCCAAGCAAAAGTACTTGCTGTCCCAGGTTATAAACCTCAAGTCAATGTCACGAGTGGTAGAACCAGAAAAGTCTAGTACTCCTGAATTTAGCAGTGATGTTATAATACAAACATTTCTGACCACCTGCCTCTTCCTATCTCTTCATGCAGCATAGCACAATATTAGTCTGCAAAATAAACAAATTTTAATGTTATATTAGCAACAACCTGCAACATACTAAAATGCTGTCTTACACTATGCTGAATATTTGCCTGGGTATTAGCCAGGGTTATTAAAAGTACAGTGAATATACCCAATGAGTTTAAAAACATCAACTTTGTCTTTGAACAGCAGACCCCTCCCCCCACCACGCACCATAGTTCACATATTATATGGGGAAAATGGGAGGGGGGAGAGGAAGCTTAATTTCGTTCTGCCAGACAGCTGTAAAGGTGAGTTTTAAATTTTTTTCTGCATTTTCTGCAATATACTAATTTGTTATAAAAACTTATTTTGCACATTTTATTTATTTAAATGTATATTTTAGGCCAACTGTATAATTAGAATCTCCTAAGTGGTGGCTCAGTGGTTAAGACGCTGAACTGCAGATCGGAAGATCGGTAGTTTGGCAGTTAGAGAGCCGAGTGCCGTCTGACAACTCCTGTCCCTGGTCCCAGTTCCTGCCAACCTAGCAGTTCAAAAGCAGGAAATTGCAAGTAGATAAATAGGTAACACTTCAGTGTGAAGGTAGCAGCATTCCGTGCGTCTCAGTGTCTAGTCATGCTGGTCACATGACCACGGTAACATCTTTGGACAGTGCTGGCTCTTTGGCTTGGAAACGGAGATGAGCACTGCCCCCTAGACTCGGCTTTGACTGGCTTTTGAGCTAGGGAAACCTTTATCTTTACTTTTTAAGCTCTAAAGCAGTGATGATCCCCAATCTTTTTGAGCCTGTGGCACACTGGGGATTTAGATACAAGGTAGTGGACGCAACCACAACATGGCTGTGGTGGGAGATGGAGCCATGAGAGGCAGAGCCACACATAAAGGATAGTGATGATGATGATGATGACGACGTTGTTGATGATGATCTAGGAAAGAACAGTGAGAGAAAGAACACTGCAGTGGTAGCTGCCATCATGCATTTAATGTAACTCCTTGAACCCTCGGAAGCAAGATACTTGCGTCTTTAGATCTTTCATAATTTTCCTCTGCACTTACAGGTACCTATAATGAGTTTCAGAACTTCAAACATACACATTTTCCATTATTTAACTGCATTCAAAACTAGTTATTGGCAGGTATTGAAAGAATAGAGGTCTTTCCCCTCCACACTCCACAAGCTGAACTAAAAATATTGCTTGCTTGAATTTTCACACATAATTTTTCTCCATCATTATTACTTTACTTAAGAGAAAAGTAAGTGATTCATGACAGCAGAATCATGCTGTCCACAATGTACACATACTCAGGATATTAATCAAGATTGTAATGTCCACATACTCAGGATATTAATCAAGATTTTACAAAGCCATGACTTTGTAAATTAGCCCCCAAAACCTAATATTGGCAGAGTATACTCAATGAGGCTCAGAACGTTGAGAATAATTTAAAAAGGGACGGGAACAGAGAGAATTGTTCAACCCTATGAAAGTTTATCTCCTGGAAAGACAGACTGGGTCTTTTGTCTGTGAGGTGGGAAGATGGTTGAGGTTTTCCAGGTCATTTATGTATCATCACCACCCATGATTCTTCAGTCCCCAATTCAGTTCTTCTAACAGCAATCTTCATGATCAATTAGTTATCAAAAGGCAGCAAATAACAGGATTGCAGTTTCTGCATAGTTGAGAAAACTGTCTGGTAATGCAAAAAAAATTGTCTTGGATACTGGGGAAAAAATTAAATCACAATCTGGTGAAGATTAACTATTTTAATTGTCCTTGGACTATCTAGTTAGTTCAAGAGGTCCAAAGAGAGGGGGTGGCTTGTTCAAGCCCATGGACAGGGAAATCTGGGTGGTGGGAGAAAATTCCCAGTTTTGTTTTCCCTCACTCAGCCCCTAACTTGTATACTCTAGTAACTTCAATATAAAAAGTTAGGAGACATTTCTGGGCTTCATTCAGCTACGAATTTGTTCCATGTGCCAAGAACTGAAACAAAACCATTAGCTTCTTAAGAGAGAAGGGTAAATCCCAGTAAATGAGCAAGATTTGAGCCCAGTAGCACTTTAAAGATCAACAAGTTTTCTAGAGTAGAAGCTTTCAAGAATAAAAGCTCTCATGGCCAGAATCCATTGACTCTCAAAAGCTTATGCCCTATGTTTGCTGCTGAAACCTAAAAATCCTAATACCTGACACTAGGACTCCCCCCCCCCCCCGCCCCAACCTTGCTGTCAAGTCACAGCTGACTTATGTCGACCCCTGATGGGATTTCCAGGAAAGAAACATTCAGAGATGGTTTGCCATTGCCTGCATCTGTGTTGTGACCCTGACGGTCTCCCATCCAAATACTAAACAGGGCCAACTCTGAGTAGCTTCTGAGATCTGACGAGATTGGGCTATCCAGGTCAGGGCAACAGTAGGGCTATTAGAATGTAAATATAATTAACATACAACATAATTATATGAAACTGACCTACCTACCTTCTTGCTGTGACTTTACTGGCACATGCTACTGTGTTGCTATTTACATTTTTAAAATAATGGTGTCAGTGGGTCAACCTATTTGATCAGTTGTAACTATTATAAACTAACTGAAAATTTGATAGTATACATGCAAAATATTCTCTGTCCTCCACTAATGGCGGAGATAAAGCTAAGCTACATTAATGAGTTTATATTAATATAATCTACAATGAACAGTTAAATTTTGTCACATTAATATACAAAAGCTTTCAAAAGTATTTTTGTTGAACTGATAAGATCACAAATTGAAATGGTTCATTATTATAGAATGACTAACAATAATGAATAGCGTGAGGCAATAAACATTTTGATGTCACAGGGAGTTTATCAATTCTGATTATGTAAGTTCTTGATGAGAATTTATTTTGGCACATACAATATATATTTACATTAGAGAAACCTATCACAGTATCAAAACTGTATTCCTGTTAATCCCAAACTAATCTTAACGTAATGTGATTTTACAAACTGTATAGACATCTTTAATATTCTCCTGCTTAAGATATGGGAGGTCAATAAATCTAGGCTGCTCTATTATCCAAGCCTACTTCGGCTTCTGCTTTCAAGAGTCAAAGCTCCCTTCATCAGATAGGAGCCCGAAAAACGAGAGTGGCTCTGGCAATTACTTCACATCTGTTTGTTAGGAGAACTAATCCACAGTCTAAATTCTCCCTATCTGAAATGTTAGCAAAGAGTAATAAGTTTGTGTGAAATAAATAGATATCACATCCATTACACAGCATTTGCATGTCTTAAAAATGAAGACCATGGGAAAGATCGCAGTAAAAGGATGGACAGTTCAGTGCTGTATATGCTGTTTGGAAATCATAGGTAAGCATTGTCCAGCAGACTAAGAGGTAGAAAAATGAGCTCCGGATGTAAGTCTTTAGACAGGCACACTAGAGGTGAGAGGTAGAGCTTCCATCACACAGACATTTTTTGTCCACCTCCACCTATGCCTACACATTTCAATGAAAATGGATTTGATGAGAATTTTTTCTGCAGTTTATTTACCACAATTTTTACCCAGTCTTATTAATTGACAAAGTAATGCTAACAGGTTCTTGGGATTAGTGAAGGACACAACTTGTGCTCTGGACCCTTGTCCATCTTGGTTTCTGAAATAATGTAAGACCTTGTAAATGAGTCTTTGGTGTCCATTATAAATTTGTTGACCCAGAGTATCTTCTCTCAGCCACTGAAATAGGTGGTCATCCACTCACTACTTAAAAATCAGTACAGAAAAACAATGTTACCAATTAGCACCCAGTCTCTGATATGATCTTTTTAGGCAATGTGATTGAGACATCAGCAGTTGACCATATCCAGGTGTTCTTGGATAACTCTACTCTGGATCCTTTACAGTCTAGTTTCAGAAACAAAGTCTAATTTCTGAAACAGAGACGGCACTGGTGGTCTTAGTTAATAATTTCCATTTGAATGTAGACAAAGGCCATGTCACTTTATTGTTTCTACTGGATTTATCTGCAGCCTTTGACATGGTGGACCCTGCCATTTTGTTGAAATGTTTAGAAGCAGAAGTAGGTACAGGGGGAATGCTTCAGATAGGCTTAAATAATTCCTTACAGACCAGACTGAACAGGCTGAACAGTAATCTGTGTGCAAAACCCTTAGGAGATATCATTTGTGGTTTTAAAATAGTATATAATTTAAAAAAACAAGGACACAGTGAATGTTAACACAAATTACAAAATGCTAATCAGCACTGCAATATAAACATTAATAAAAAAATCAAAATATATTACACATATCCAAGGAAAGTCTCAACGACAAAATGAGCAACAAGCAATATATATTTTTCACAAGTATATTTATACATATGGTGGTATAAAATATGCTGTTAAAACATCTGCGCTAATGCATTGCACAACAGATAACACAACACAGAACAAACTGGAAGCTAGGATTATATCCTGTGTTGAGATTTGTCGCATCGTAAGAATGCAAGATTAAGTCAGATGAGTTTCCCCATTGACTAGTTTGTCTATGATAGTCAGGGGTCATTTCGTAGAAAAAGAGGTGCAGGAGCTTATTAGCAAAACTCATTAGCATAACTTATTTGCATAAGCCACACCACCTGACATCATTGGAAGTATGTCAGAAGGCAAGAAAGAAGAGAGAAAGAAGGGAGGGAGGGAGCGAGGGAAGGAGAAAGGAAGGAAGGAAGCAAGCAAGCTGGCAGAGAGGGGACAGCTACTAATCCAAGCCTCAGAAATACCACTGTTCTGGGAGGATAGCTTCAGTGGTGGCTGAAGCCTTCAGAAGGCTGGTCGGAGAAACAAGGACCTTTCCAGGGGGCGGGGTCATTTTGCTGCAGCCATGACACAAGCAGGCATTCCCCGCAAGGGGGGCTGGCACCAACTCCTGAAGCTGAGCTCCCCCGAGCTCCTGCTCGAAATGATCCCTGATGATAGTAATAACTGCTCACCCCCACAAGACAAAATGTCTAAATCTTTGTGGCCTTCACCTTATGGATTGGCCTGCCTAAGGAGATTACAAAGGCTACCATGCTTCTATCATTCTGCAAACTATGTACAACAGAAAGAGGTCATTTTAAAAAGGTGATAGGGCTCTATTATAACAAAATGTTCAGGAAGGTGCTTTTATAAAAGGAATGGGACTGTGAATGTATGTTTTATGTATTAGTATGTATTATCACTTAGATGTATATAGTATCCTACTCATGCCAATTTTTTATGCTTATGTAATACCATCTTCTGCATATTTAACAAAGTCTAACACTATATGCTTCAAGACTGCTATAATTCCTAGTCCTATAACTGTATTGACTTATACTGTATAACCTACCTTGACTCTCAATGAGAAAGATGAGCTATCTGTCCTTATTATATAATTCTGTTTTCGAGTGGTAACGTTCTACGCATGCCAAAATCAGTTGGCTGCCTGAACTGCCATCAGAAGGTGTTCCTGTGCATTGGCTGTGTTGTCTGGGTCCAAAGCAAGTCTCCGCCAGAATTTCCCTCAGACTGTGCCAGCTCTCTGATGGGGACTCTACTCTGCCACTGCCCAGCCCGCCGCTGCAGGTAGATGCTGCCACCCAGCACCCTACCAGCGACCAGCGCCTGGTGGGTGGGTCAGAGGCGGGGAGCCATGGCGCTTGCCAGCTGAGCCAGGAAGGGTGGGGGGGGGCATCTACTGGGCTTCACCAGCCCAGCTGTTTCAGCAGCCGGCCCAGAGAAGCCCCGGGGAAGCATTCCAATGCTTTCCTGCACCCTCCCAGCTCTGTTCTGCCTCGCCCGCCTCAGCAGCTGCGCCAGAAAGAGCGGGGGGGGGGGGGCATAGCCCGTTGTATTATGTCTAAAACAGGCTTTTCTCCTAGTAAGTAAAATAAAATAGTACATACAGTGTACTGCATGTTATTACAATGTATTCATCTTTATTCTGGACTCTTTCAATGTACATAAAAATAGATCAATAGAAGTGATCACACTGTTCTGGATTCTAGATTCTACAACTTATTAAAAATTAAACTGAAAATCAACAAGAAAAATTTCCCAGTTATCAAAATATTTTAAAATATAGCTACAACAGGTAAAAATGGGTAGTCCCAGGCTAGAGAATTTCTTAAAAAGAAACAGAATAAAGTAAAACATTTGCTTGCAAAGTTAAGAGGCAGTGTAGACAGGCACATACTGTTCATCCACAAGACTTTCCCTAAAGACATACATTTCAGGGGATTTCTCATTAGTCACCTGTATCCTGCAACAGCAATGCAGATACAGAAACAGATTTCTGCTGGAAGATCATCTGTTAAAGTAGAAAGCTACATGTTTGCTGGGGGAAAGAAAAGTGTAATTCAACCCATGTTCCCCATCAAAGATTATAGTACTACCAGAGCTGGCAGAATCACAACCAACCACTTAGTGGTACATATAGTACAGAATAGAAATCTTCTGCGGCATCATCCTATATGCTCAATGTCAGAAAAATAATATTCTTGAAGAGCTATGTCTCTCCAGCTCTCAAACAGATTATGCATGTGATTTGTAACAACAGGATGACCATTTCCCCCCTAATTTTAAACAGATCATAGCATAACATTCAACTAAGTTTCAAAACTCCATGCTAAATATTATATTATATATTATTATGTGTTATATATAAATTAATCTCATCAACTGTCATGAAGGCATATTTTTATAAAATTCAGCAGCATAAGAAATTAGTTGAACATCTGATCATCCAGTTCCTCTGCTATTACAAATTGTAATGTGTGTACAAAAGCAAATCCCATGTACAAAAATTTCCTTTCCACTTTATTCCAGGCGTTTCCAGAACTCAATACTGCACACACAGTTCTCTACACTTCCCTGAGAACTATGTTTACAGAGCCAAATGAAGGAAGGATAGCTCTATTTGCTTTCACTGTCTCACTCTACCTGATTCAGGGGATGACGTGTGAATCCAGGTATTGTCTTCCTCAAAGGATAAGGAAGGTTATCTGTACAGATAACTAGCCTTATCAAAGCTGACAACACAGGGTATCTTTTGGATGACTAGGAATGCACAGTTATGTGTACCTAAGCAGTGCCTAAGCATGTGTGCATTTATGGAGCAGGGTGTGGGTCGAATAAGTTCACAGTATAAATCTTTCATATTAAATTCATTATTACAACCAGAGTTATACAAAAAAAATCACAATATTATATCAAAATATAAAAACATTTTAAAGCAACAAGCAAGGGAAAGGATAAAAACTATTTTTTATCTGTATATGATCAAAAAAGAGCAGGATTATAAAAAGTAAAAATATACATAGAAGTAGTGAGAACATATTATTTACACTATATTCAAAATAACAATATGGAAATGCTGTTTATACAGGACTACAGCAGTGGATGGTGATCAGTTGGTATTTGATTTCGAAGATGAATATTTGTACAACAATGGCAATAAATACATTAAAAAAGTCAGAAACCCTTCCAGGTAAAGTTACAGTGCTACTAACTATTCCAGTTCATGATTTTGTCATATTCTTGAATTCTTTGTTTTATGTGTGAAAGCTTGTTCTTTAAGTATTCACAACGTTCCTTTTTCTCCAGAAAGGCAGGATCCTGCAAAACAAAATAAATCAATATTGTTTTGTGCTAGACTTTGGAACCTCAAATTGCTGAATTAAGAAAGGGTGGGGAAATTTCAATCAACTGGATTAGATGTTATTCTGATTTGCTAGGTGTCTTTAGTCAAGATATTAGTTGCATGATGCACTCGTCTTTTTGCCTAGAAAAGCATTTATGCATAAGAATAATGAAATCTGACTCACACGGAAACAAATCTAAATAGCCTTCTTAAAAAGGTTGAAACACTGGGGTGGATCCTGGTCCTGTCCTACAACTCTTATTGAGCAACCTCTGATGCTCTCCTCCAGCCTAAGGATCCTTTTTCCAACTTAAGTGGCTGTTCCATTAGAGGAAGAGCCATGTAAACCGGAGGATGGTTGGATCCACCCTATTCACTAGAGATATAAAATGGAGTGAAATGTAAACTAAGCACACTACTATACAAGGCAGAGGACATCTATGACCAGGATCACTTGCAGGATCTGTGATTCGGATCTCCTGTAGTAGAGTCATGTGTGGTATATGCATGTGAAACTGGATCCATGGTATGCAAGGCTTCCTTAACTCTTTCTCCAAGCACAGCACACACGCTCCAAATAATCTCAGGAGTTTTTTGTATCAAAAACCAGGTGCTTCAAAATGTATAAACAAGTTTTGGGTATGCTGGGCAATTTTTATTATGCACTGGAATTAAAAAGTTATAAGACATATTGTAAGCCTGAGCAACATTACTGTGGACTTTTCCGGTGATTTATGAGAACAGTGAATGGACTATGCTGCCAGTTATGTGGGTTAAAACAGTGCACACGGTGACCAGTGGGAAGGTGGTGGCAGATGCCTCCAACGAAGGTTTAAAATGCCATTTTCTGAGGTTACCACCTCCAGCCTGGAGGTTATAACAAAGCACAAAGACACTCACACACACACACAAAGCCATGTGCTAAAGACATATACCACTAACTCCATGTGAGAAAGAACTCCATACACGTACACAGGCATTAACCCCCTCCTACAAGTCCCTTCTACATCAAAGGAATTCACATGAGAATGCGAAAGCAGCGGGATGCTTCCTGCTGGACCAGTTCTGCTGCCTGGGACCCGCTTTCATCTAGAAGATCACGCCAGATGCAGCTGATGCTAACATCCTGTCCTGACCATCAGGTAGATCTAAGTATTGACCACTCCCATAGGACCCTCTTTGTGGCTAGGGACAGAGAACAGACCATCTATAGACGTTCCTGGGAAGGTCTCATACCTTGCCAACCTCCTGGGAACACCCCCCCCCCCATAAATACTGCTCCCCGAGAGTCACAAGTCAGATTTTTCCTCTCTGTTCCTGCTTGTTCTTCCTCCCTCCCTCCCGGATCCTTGGGTGCGCCACTTGGATCCGCCACGTGGCTTCTGCTGGTCCAGGACCACAATCCTTTGTCCTCTGTCCAAAGATACTTTCCCCACTTTTTCCAGATGGACTCCGCTAGATTCCTGTATAGGTAAATATCACCCCCGACGAACACCATCAATTCTCCTGCTCATGCAAACATCTCTAATTCTACCTAATTTCTTAGATCAGCATATACGTGTGTATGATTGTGTAATATTGCTTATGAATCTTTTATCATTTTTATAGTAAACACCTTATCCTTACAACTCTTAACTTGAGTCTTGTGTCAGTTCCTGGGAAGTCTCGGTGAAGCGCAGCCTCTGTAGACACAGGTGGAGATCCGCAACACCAGCTGCAGATTGTTAAGAACTAATATCCCCCCAAATATTAATAATAATAAGAGCAGCCAGGCTAACAATATCCTTTCACTTTTTATGAACTGCTGTAAATACCCTTCTTCTCTTCTCTTCTTTTCCTTTTTTGTTTTATCAAATTATTATATTTTGGAAAGTAATAATTACAATTAAAAAAACCTGCAAAAAAACAACACACCTGTGTATTTCAGATAAATTATACCTCACCCATCAATACATTACAGGGTAGATAATTCTTGATATGGTCAGAATACGAACTGAATTTGACAATGCCATATTCAAATAGATGTAGGTTTAAGCTTTTTTTAGTCATGTCTTTTTAAAAGTATAATATACCTGAGAGGTACTATATAAACAAATAGGTATTTCACAACACTCACGTTCTTTTTCTTTTGATATTCTTGCAAAACTTTTGAAATTCTATTGTGTTCCTAGAAAGGGGGGAAAATGGGGGGAAAACGTTTTAAAATGTTATATCTCTGCATTCAGGTTTCTGCCTCCTAATGTTTTTAACTTGACTGTACCAACAAAGTTTGAAATATCATCCTAAAAGGGTCACTGGGTTGTCAGACAAAAGATGACATGATCTAGGCAGCTGTGCAATTCTATTACAGCCAATCAGACTGTACTATATAAAACTGAATAAAGCCATATGGTGATCACTAGCTTCAGTAATGTCTATGCTGGGCAACTGTTTGTCAACTACCATGTATTTTTCTGCTTCTCCCCTGAAAAGCAGTAGTTTGTTGGTCACTATGGTCAACAGGATGGAACACCCAATAAACAGTGCAATAAGGCTTAAATTGCAGAAATGTGAAAAGAAGCAGAAATCTGAAACAAAGCTGAAACAAAGCATAAGCATTTAAATATGACATAGTAATTGATGCAGAAATTACACAGTAGGAGCACAGATGTAGTAATACATCTTTATGGTTCTGAGAGAGAGAGAGAGAGAGAGAAATGCCATTGTCCATGATAAGACCAAATTTGTTTATTTGTTTTGGTACTTACAAGGGTGCTTCCAGGATGCTGAGGGAGCTTCCTCATCAGTGCATCTAGCTCATCAAATTTCTTTATGACTGCCTGAACCTCAGCAGAAAGCTCTTTATATTCAGCAAACTGATCATTAAAGACAGCTTTATAGCGGTCTCTTTCCTCATTTGTCCGAATTACTGGGTATTTCCTGCAATAAAAAGGATAATGACAGTCACAGTGTTAACCATCCAAACAAGATGCAAAGATGCTATTTTTATGAAAATGCAGTGTTTAGGATGTGTGACAGAAAACCGTCTCTTTAGTAGAGGAATATGCATCAATAAGGATGCACATCCTCCACTGTTTTCGCCAGTAAAGAATAACTTGGCTTATTTGGTCATCTAAATCGTATTCCAGATTTCCCACTGTGTCATTTTTATTCTGTCTTTCCTCCAATTTTAGTCCCATAATACTCCTTTGAGGTAGGTAAAGCTAAACCAGAAAGGGAGGCTAAATGGTCCAAGGTAACCCAGGAAGCTTCAGGGATGAGTGGGAATTTGAACTCAGTCCTAGTCCAATATCCCCTGTTCCATACTAGCTCTCACTCAATGGAAGTCACTATGCACCTTGTACATTTTATTTTGAGTCTCCTTGTAGCCTGGATGGTGTTGATCTGGACTAATGAACACAGGCCTTAGAGCTGAAATTAAGTAAACATCAAGTCCATCTCTCTATTCTATGTTCCTTCCCACTTCCTTGATAGCACCGAATCCAAAGATGGAGTCTAAAAGTATATTTTCTTGATAAACAGGAAAAATCCATATAGGAACTCATCTTCTGCTGTACTGAACTGTATAAAACAAAATCTCTATAAAAGGCAAATGCATTTTTTTTCAACTGATAACTATATATGACTTTGCAAATTAAAATCACTTTCCCCGAATAAATGATGAATGTGTATGAACGACACTTATACAGATTAATTTGTCACTAAGACATCAGTATCTTAGTACATTCTAAAGTGGAAAGAGAATGGAAGAATATCCCACATCAAGAGTAAATTCCATAAGGAATGTTGCAGAGGCACTCACGCTAAGTAGTCCGGCATCACTATCGGCTTGGGAATATGTCCTGCTGGTATATGGCCATTGAGCAGTTCAGGTTTCAGTTCCAAAAGTTTACTTTTCTTTTGATTTTTTGCTTCTTTGGGACTATCATCTTCATCTTCATACTAAATGAAAATAATATCAAGCTTGGTCTTAATACAATATATTTTAAAAATAAAAGCTTTGCTCAGTATAGAGAACGGACAGAAATTCACGTATTTTATAATTTCTAAATCACTGATCTTCAAAATCAACTTTTAAAAACAACCATGGATTAATGATGAAATTACCAAATTCAGCATTATGCAAGAATACCAGCTTTGTTTATTAATAGTATATTAACCTTCCACAAATTATGAGAAAGAACATTTTGATGGCTCTTCACTATTCTCTGCTTTATGGCAATACCTAAGAGGCACACAGAGTGGCTTCTACCAAATACAGAATAAATAAAACAAATAAAATAAATAAATAAAACAAATAAAAATTATGAGTGTACACACTGTAGGCCAGCAAGGATACCATTTAACCACATTCTATAAGCTCTTATGACCTTGAGCAGGCTGAGTTTTATCCCCATTTTTTCATTTTCTGTCAGCACTCCATCTCTTATGGAGCATTTTCAATCCTCATCAAGCCATGGGGAGGGGGTGGTCTTTAGGTGCACACAGGATTCGCCAGCCATGTAGACACCTCACCATTGTTTGTAGGAGGCCCCATTATGCTGGTCTCATTATCCACACAGGCCAGCCACTTTACTATAATGACTGGTATATTTAACACTCCTTTAGTGACACTAATTTGATAGAATGCAAGGCACAGAAGTAATGGAATCCTTGTACTTTAAACAGAATACAAGTAAAAGATTTATTGAAAGAGTAACAATGATAGTGGGGGAAGAAAACAGAAACAACAGTGAGTGAGATCCCACAGAAAACATTAGGAATGAAGCTGGTGGAGCAGAGGAGTCACTGTCTCCCCTCCCCCACTCAGCATCCTAGTATGCATACTTAAGAACTCCTCTGAGAGTTAGAAGACCCTCCTGAACAAAACACATCATCGCAGCATGGGGAACTGCAGTAAGGAGGGGAGATCAGCTGAAATCGCTCCATAACTTCAACAAGCTCTCCTGCTGAATCCAGTTCCATGTGGGTTAATGCAGAAAATTTTTAGTTTGACACTTGAATTATGGATCCCACAAGGGACCCTCAAAAGCCTTCTCCATACACACATTTAAGAAAAATACCTGATAGGCTTTGACAGCAACCTGATAATCCTGTAGTGTGCCCAAGTAATAACTTTTATAATACTAAAGTTAAATAATTAACATCTGCAAAGATGACAAAGTCCAACATAAAAATTAAATGGGATGAAATCACTCTCTTATGTAAGAATTCTTCTGCAGATAACAAAAAGATTAATGAAAGACAAAATATTGACTCCAGAGTAACTCTTAACTTTCTGCATATACTTATCATACTGGCATGATGCACACGTGCTACAGCACACTGGGGTGAATCCAACCATCCTCAAAAGTAGACTTCCTCCAACTGAAGAGCAACTTAAGTTGGAGGAACGCTGGAGGAATTTGAGCCAAAAGGATAAGAATAAATTAGTAAACTTTGCTCAGTGGAGCGGTAGGAAGGGGGTAGGATCCACCCCACTATCAGAAAGTTTTCACCAGCCACTAGATTACAGCAGACAACTGATCAATGAGTTGTGGAACAAAATCTCAAAAATCCCTTGGCCTGTTTACCACAGCTCCCCCCAATCAGCATGCACTGCAGTTTTTTCTAGTCTAGACGCTCAGCACAAAGAACCGCAATCCACTGGGGCACTGCTGGAAATGGCATTAACAGCCAGGCACTGCTGGCACCTCCCGCACAAGCTTACCAAGAAGAGAGACACTTTAACAGCTTTCTTTCCCCAACTTCCCCTTGCTGGTCAGGAGGGATGTTTGCTCTCACTCATGTTGGACTTTTGCAGAAGTGTAAGCAGGAGTGAGGTTCCACTTTTGCAAAAGCACAACATGAGGAAGAGAAAATACCCTCAGAGGAATAGTTGGTGGAAGTCAAACCAAATTTGAAGAATGCTACTAGGAAAAGCTACGAATGTAAACATTCTGTCAGTGCCTACCTATCTCAGAAATGCCAACCTTTTCCATGTTTTTTTCCAGTCATTCTGAAACTAAGGTACCTCAGACTTCGTAAACTTTATATATATATATATATATAGATATCTATATATATATATGAGCATTAAAGAAAACATGTTATTCTTACCATTCTTTTGGTTGGAAAAGATTGTGTCTTCATCTAATAATAAAAAAAAAAGGTATCAACGCTAAGCATGTAAAACGCAAAAGCAAAAGTTCTTGAAATGTACTATGTATGTAATTGCAATTCTAAAAAGCCAGTTCACTATTCGTATTGAATTAATACGAGGAGGAATCAGATGATTATTAGTACTGATTAATAAGGAAATAAATCTTGGTTACGTGCATGTAATTTTGTGAACATTCAACACAAACCTGAATTTTGGTGTTGGATCCCAAAGCATCTTTCAAAATCCTAAAAATCTTTTACTTTTCACAAGTAATATAGAGTTTTAGGAGTTATAGTATTCATCAACAAAACCTTAAATGTTCATATTCCTACACCAAAGCATTGAATAACCATCTATAGTAATTTAACAGTATTTAAGATAGCAAACAGCAGCTAGGGCATCTCAAGCCAATCCAGCAGAGGCAAACTGGGTGGCCAAAACAGCCCTGAAAAATGGTTCCACCCCCTGACCTCATGGAGAGCCAGTGTTTTCCTCTTCTCCCAGAAGCATTTCAGTGGGAGACCCACCAGCTGGGCCAATGGGCAAGGGGGCAGAGAGGCAGGACACCAAGCCACCTGCCTCTTCCCAACAGCAGTCCCCACTGCCTGGCCTCTGCCTCCCAGTCTGGCTGATCTCATTGCCCCCCTGAGCAGGGCGAGGCTCAGGAGAACACCCACCCCCCACAGCCCACTGGGATTTAATGGCCAATCCACACCTTGTGATCTAGGTGTCTGTGTAGCAGCACTAACTTGCTGCACTAGTATGCTACTACTAAAAGTGGAATAATGAGGCTGCATAAAGCTTGATACTTACATAACTGGAGAGAAAAATGGCAAGTGAAAAAAAGTCATCTTCACATAACGAAAGACAGTTCAGTCACAACAGGGATAAGGAGACTAGCACAACTAAACATTCCAGTTTACCAGAAACCTGTAATTGCAAGTAAGGCTCAATGGGTTTCCCTCACTTGTCAAACACATATTGACACCATGTCAATATGTATTGGGCCTGCAAGATAACTCTGGACTTTACTTATTCTGTTACATAAAGAGTAAGCAAACCTCCATATCTGGCTGATAGGCACAAAGATGTGTGTCCACAAAAGGGGAGTGAATATATGATGCTCACTTAACTACAATACTTGCTGCATATATGCTAGTAATACCTGTGGCCAAGACTACACACAATTGAACATCAATGATTGAACATCAATGACATATATGGACCCTAAATAATCTCATAAGTGTGTATTATTTGAGGAGAGGGACCCAAGACAAGAAGTGAATGAATGGCAGTAATTTTCAAATGGACTCTTGGATCATAAATAAGATATTCTGTATCTTCCAAAAGATTACTTACCTCTTGTTCCAAAAATTGCTTGTGCTTTCGTGCACTTTCGTGCCTCCATAGTTTTAGGCAAATAATTGCACCAATAAGATAAACAATCGTTGTTACAAACAGGAAGATAATTCCTGCTGTCTGTCCTCCTTCTATACGGCAAAATGATGCGTTCATTGGTGTGGTAAATAACGGGTAGTAGCAGAGTCCTCCTCTATTCGCATCATTTACATACACTATAGCAGCTGACATGTACAGAATAAACAATGCAACATTGATCCCAAATTCAGTTAATGGCCACCAGTGGGAATCTAGGAGAATGGTCCTATAGTACATAGACATGCCAAGTGCCAGAAGAATAATAGTCACAATCCAAGCAAGTCCTGCTACGACAAGAACAAAGGGTGTCTTAGGCCCACTGTAATAGTAGCCTCCATACATGCTACTTGTCCCATAGCCATATGACTGGGACAAGCCAAAGGTGTTGTACCATTCATTGTCTTTGTGAATATAAGCTGTGACACAAGCAAACACAGCTGCCCCTAAGAGTAGTTCAGCAATACCCAGGATCCTTAGCAGCCCTGCCCATGATTTCATGTAAGAATATCTCAGATTATAAGCTTCTACTTTTTCACTATAAGCCAGAGCTGTTTGAGTTTGCCGCCCCAAAGACCCATAAGGATCAGATGGAATCATCGCTTCAGCTTCTTTGTGTGAATTGTAGGTTCCCCCTGATCCTCCATATGGATCTTGATAAGAGCTGGGAACTGAAGCTTGTTCTGATCGCTTTGGAGTAAGCGTGGGTGATGAGGGTGGAGAGCATTCAACACCATCAGAAATAGCAGATACTGGCTTATTCCATTCAGGATCATTTTTTTTTCCTTTGAAGAAGTTCTTCCATGAGTCTGGAACAAATTTTCTCACTGGCTTGAGATCAGACACCTCAGCTGGTTCTTCACTGTCACTTGGATAAAATTCAGGCCCAAAGGGAGGCTGCAACGGAAGAGGTGGTGGTGGAAAGGAAGCACCGTTCTCAATTCGTTCATTATCCTGAAAATCTGCTTCAGCATCTTCTTGTGAAGGGGAATCAACGTACACTTCATCATAATGAACAGATCTACCAGGGTGCCCTGGTCTGCGTTCTGCTGATGTGTTCCTTGAAGACATTTGCAACCTTTCCCCCTGTTTCAGAAATTAAAATAAAGTGTAAGATAGAAAACAACTGTTCCTTGTATGGTTTCTGCCAAACCGAGGGGGAGGGGGGATGAAAAACTTTCAAGTGTACTTGACAGAAAGAAAAAAAACAAGATTTCAGCCCCCAAGCCTAAAAGTTTAAACAAAACAAAATGTTCAACAGTCCAATTCCAGATTACCCAATTCCCACAGGTACTGGGGTTCACCAAGATTTAGTCACTGACCAATGGAAGAAGTTTGTCCAGGACTTCAAAAGCAGCCAAAAAGAGAGCAACTGCAAGCGTTTAAAGACTGCCTTTTCCTCGCTAACTAGTAAACTCCAGTTTGTCCCCACATATTCCCAGGACTGCAGGCTGATTTTCCCAGTAGTCACAGTGCTTCGTTTTGGCACTGAATTAGCATTCAGACGGGCAAAGAAAAGAGAGCCTCAAATATAAGAGACTGTAAACCCACTGTGCCCGCTCCCCCACCACTCCAACCTTTTCTCCTACACAAGACAGGAACTTTGCCGCAAACACACTTTACTACCGAAATCCGGGCAAGGAGGAAGAGACCTCAAAATACCTCACGGAAATTTAGGCTCCCAGCCCGCAAATCCC
This sequence comes from Lepidodactylus listeri, assembly GCA_029233225.1. Taxonomy (NCBI): domain Eukaryota; kingdom Metazoa; phylum Chordata; class Lepidosauria; order Squamata; family Gekkonidae; genus Lepidodactylus; species Lepidodactylus listeri. The sequence goes on from JARCFY010000004.1 coordinate 47,846,866, forward strand.
GGGCCTTTCGGGAGGCAGAACACCGAGGTTCTTTGCTGCCCTTTGCTTCCTTCCCGCTTCTCTTCCCCTCGCCTGGGCAGGCACCTCCCTCAGGAAGCGGGGAGAGGGAGCCGCACTTCGCGTGTCCTCCTGTCCTCCCGCCCCCTTCCAGGCACCCCGTGCGAAACAAAGGGGGCAGGATTCGCTCTCACCCAGGTGAACCTTGGCCGCGCTGGTTCAGGGCGAAGCCTTCCTGTCCGTCAGTCCCAGCTCAGCTCAGGAAACGGGGCGGGCCAAAAGCACAAAAATAAAACATCCCAGGAATGGCGGCAGGAAAGCCGCTCTGTGGGAGAGTCCCCCAGGGGGTTTGTTTTCCCTGCCGGCGACAAAAGTCTCTTCCCGCGAGTCGCGCGATCAGATAGGCCTTCATCTCGCCCATCCGCCCTCTACAGGTAGAGACTCACCTGTCGGACCGCCCCCTCCCACTGAGGACGTCGCTGCTTCCGCTCGAAAGAGAGACAGGGAGAGACAGACACTTTCTCCCCCGAAAGTGCCCCCGCCCCGCCTCCGAAACTTAAGAGAGATCTAACTTTTCCCAGCCCTGCAGGTTCTTGGAAGGTATGCTGCAAGTCAGCAGCCTATTAACTATAGCGATGTGAGTGGAAAAAAGCAATTGGAATTGGAATAGTTTGAATAGAGGGTTAGAAACGGCACACTGGGAGTTTTAAAAATATATGGTGCTGAAGCCCTGAGGAAGGGCTATCGCCAGAGCCCACCTCTCTTTTTTTAAACAAAAAAACCTTCCACATGCATATTTAGCTATGGCAGGTAAAACTGATTCAGAGCCTTACTAAAGCAGAAACCTTTGGGGTAACACCTTAGAGGGACTGCTCTTACTTCTTGCATGTATGAAATCTTTTGTACATGTGCAAATGTGTCTGTTCAATTTAAATTGTGTTTTATTAAGGGAACTAATGCAAATAATTGCAGGAGTGAAAGAGTGGTACATTTAACTGTGGGCCACAGAGCCAGCTAAAGGAGTACCTCATGTTCCATCTCACTGGCCTCACCACACTTGGGCTGACAAGGCAGGCACTACTGTTTGCATGCTTCTCTCAAGGTGAAGCTGGATATATCACAGTGCCCATGTGCCACCCTGGCAGAGCAAAGTCAGACACTGCTGTGCCTATGTTCTTATTTGTAAGGCTTGGACAACCTATTGTAGCATGAACACATCAGTAGCTTGTCAAGAGACTAGTCCCTTTTTGCAGTCTCTTGTCAATTCAAACAATGGTCCAGGCTAAGGCCTAAGCAAAAAAACATGGAAGCATATTTCTGTCAAAGAACTGAGATCAAGCCGATTGTTGGAAGACACCACAGGTTCCAGGCAGACTATTAGCCCTAGCAATTTCAAGGCCAAAGAATCCAAGAGGACACATTCCATCACTAGAGCAGAGAGTGAGGAGGTGTGGCCTAAAAGGCTGTTTTGACCTCCAGTCCAGTGCAGAGGGGGTGTGTGTGTTAAGAAGCTTAAATTATTCCTTTAATCACATGTTCCCAGAAAAATGTGGCCTTCCTAAGCCCACACTGCTTCTGACAGGAATATTGACCCCTTAAGAATCCTGTTACGGCAAATTTTGTTTTAGTGACATGATTATCTCTTACAGCAAGAGTAGGATGCACATGTTTACAATATTAATTACCTATTTTCATGTTAATCATCTAGCTACTAAATCGGAGTTAAAGCTTTAAATTTGTGTATAACTGATCTGTTAAAAGTGCATACTTTTATTCAGTGTTTGCAAGCAATTAGATATTGTTGAAAGACTTTAATTCTCCTGCATAAATTAGCAAAACATTTAAAAAGACTAATCATGTAAAATACTGTACATGTTTGTTTATAAACATCTATATTTGCATAAACTATTAACAAATTGACCACCTAAGTGTTTATTTACATCTTAAATAGTACACAATTCAGAATTTAAATTCTGTCACCTCACATTAGGGCTAAGTGTATGAAATCTTAACAGAACTACTGACAATATTCCACAAATATCTGTTAGACAGAAATCCAGTGCCTAAATATACATACCCATGTGGCTGGGGAACAAAATCTTGGATTACAGTTAACATAGTTAGGGCTTTCTATAGTAGACTCAAATAAAATCATAAAGGTGCAACATCCTGATAGATGCTATGGTATAACCATAAAAAGAATTAATGTGAAGACATGGCTCATCAAGAACTTTCACAGTCTTTTCTGGATAAGAATCCTTACAAAATAAAATATTCAACTAAAATTATAATAACAAACAGCATTGGTGTTGCCATTTTCCAGAGTTCAGTCACTATCATACTCCTCTATGTTTAGTTCATCTTCCTCCATGATTGCTTGTGCTGTCACAGGCTGAGGCTGGCTGCATGACAGTTCATTTCCAAAAGCCTGACTAGCAGAAAGACATTCATCTGACTCATTCTTTTCACTAGTATTATTTTTCTCTGGTTGGATCATCATATTTGTAGGATGCATCCCAGCAAAATCACTTTCATCATCGCTGTCCGAGAGTTGAATGGCAGAATCTTTATCAGTAAGAGTTTCAAGCTTCAACCTATGAAACAACAATAGCAGTACATTGTAGAAACATAGTACCATCTCTTGCATATAAACTTTGAATCTCTAAAGCAACCAGAAGAAACACTATTTAGGTATATCTATTCAGGTATATAAATTATTCCTCCATACTAAGATTTACAACATGCAAAAACTTAATTCTCCATCAATTACTGTTCTGACAACTTATATTACCACGGGCCTAGGGAACATTCTATGGCTGTGATTTTTTCAAAAATGGACAGAATTTGGTGCTACGGATGTGTGCTGAGAAATATTCTACTATATTGTCATAATTGGGGTGAAAAGGGTGAACAGTGCTTGGAGGGAAGGGGCAGGTATGTCTTCCCTAAGTGTATGTAGGCCACCACGAAAAAGAGGAAATAAATACTATATACCTAATTCTTTGCAGACAATATAGTAGAGAATCAAGGTTTAGAAGTGCCAGGTGTATGTGCACGTGATGGCAGTATATTGCAATCCTACTGGAATTGCTCTGGACCGATTTAGCTTACCCAGGAGGTATATGACATGGACAGGGATAGGTGTTTAGGTGTGGACCAATATACCTTATCTAACAGGTGAATGGTACAGTCCAGCTAGAAAGCTTAGAAGGGATGGAGAAGAACACATGATTTCTTTCCCCAGTCTTTCTGCAAAGTGTAGAAGATAAGTCCATATTTTTTTATGCTGATCTGCAATTTGACACAGCGGGATATCAAAATGCTGTTGATAGCTGCCTTGAGCTTTCAAGGGTATGGTAGGCTACATAAGATTTTACACTTGTTTAGTGAACCCCGTATTTGTGCAGAATACACAGTAACCCTGATATGAGTGATTATACTAAGTTTTATGAAATGACATTCTGATAGTAAAGTAAGAAAGATGCAGTTTTGCAAGAGAGGCATAGCAGGTATTTTCCTTTTATAATACTTTGAGAAAACAATATTAACACATTTACCTTCCAAAGTGTTTCTTTAAAGGGAGCCTTCCAACATCCTGAATAAAAGTAATCTGACCTGAGAAACGATACACAAAAAGTGTTCCATAAGTGTAATTTTATATCTATTTCACTTAGAGTTCAGGTTTTGCTATACTTTTTGTTCTAATTTAATCCGGGAAATTTAGAAGTATAAAGTAAATGCTGCACAACTATGCAAATATATATAAACCACTGGAGTTTTCTTAGAATTGAAGAATATAAGATGTAGCATTCCATTTTTAAATCAAAGGGTTGACTTAGAGTAGCATATCTTTCTTGGAAATCACAAAATAAAGTTAAATTTCTTTTACATAAAATATAGTGTGGTTATTCATAAGAAGTGCTGATGGCACAAGTGCTCCTAATAATGCAGTACTTGTACAACTCTCATTATTGGTTTGTGCAAAGGTGTAAACACAGGTAAAGTATTTTGAATGTAAATTACTATGAATGGATCTATTACAATATATTGACTGCATATTATCAACAATAAAAGAGTAGGATAACAAGTAATTTTTTTCTCCCCAAGCAAAGGATTTAATGTTAAACACAAAAAAGGATCATGTTTTGTGATAAATTTTTCACATTAGTATGTTACCTTGTGCTCAAAGCAACTCTGATATAGCATAAGAGGCAACAGTATGTCAAAGCCAGCTGGGGATTTTAACCTGGGTCTCCCATATTCACAACTAGCCAGCAGGGGACTTTGGGGGGGGGGGGTGTTCCCAGATGGGGCAGGGCGTCCCCAACATGATGACTTCATGTTGGGGATGTCCCAGTACCAAGCCCCGTCCCTGCGGGGACAGTCCTGCTGGCTGCCTTCACTTAAAGGGGCTCCCTTTAAGTGCACGCAGCCGGAGGGCCTTATGTGCCTGATCTCTACTTGGAAATCAGGGGCCCACTGGCTGCCTGTACTTAAAGGGGCTCCCTTTAAGTGCAGGCAGCCAGAAGGCCTCGCGCGCCTGACCTCCACTCGGAGACTGGGCACACAGGGCCCTTTCCTGCCAGCTGCCTGCACTTAAAGGGATCTTCTTTAAATACAGGCAGCCGGACACCCCGCCTGCCCGATCTCTGAGCAGCAATGCCTCTCAGAGATTGAGTATGTGGCCCACAGTCGCCCCTCTCCCTCCTCTCTCAAGAGAGGAGAGGGGTGGCTGCATGTGTTAGGGTTTGGAGGCGGGGTAACCCCGCCAAAACCAGAGGGTCTGGCAACCCTATTCACAACCAATTTCTAGACTGTAAAGCACAAAGCATTTTATAGTGATACCCCCCTATGCATGTATTCTTGGTAGTACTTTTAATAGCTTCCTGGCCATTCTTTCTCTCTTGCTAGCACCAGCATTACTACTGAGATCATGTGAATAACATAGCTGCATGATTGTCTCCAACATACTGGCTATTGCCTGTGCATATCACAGATGTCATGAAACAGCCCCATAACAGTGTAACTGCAGTTTGCCAGCAGACAAGATTAATCTACACCTTGGATATTCCTAGTTTGCAGGGAACATGAAAAGTATGGTTTAGGAACTTGGACATAATGGTAAACGTCTGCTGCAAAAAACACCATGTGTGAACAGAGCAGGGAGGGAAGAATATTTTCTTTTGCTTGATGAGGGTTCTAGCTCAAGGAAGCGCCAATCTCATTTAGGTGGCAGGAGACCGCAGTTTGCCATTATGTATAAACCATGCCAGAATTAGCAGTGGAGTTTTTAAAAAAATACTAGTACTTATGCTTTGCTCTTATTTGCCTGACCAAGTTTAGCTTTTATTGATTTCATTTCCAATCATATTCTGGAGAGAAATTAAACATTTTAAGCATACCTTGGTTTCTCATTGGATTTGTCAGCAGGGCAAGATAAGGTAATAGCTGGGTCTGAAGGCACGTTGGTGGTAAGCAGAAACTTGAGAAGAGGGATTTTGCAGCAATGCAGTTTTCCTGATACTAGTAAGGAGAAACAAGTGTTGTATCCAAAAGGTTTATTCATTCATAGACAACACAAAATGAATTCTGCCTGTCCTCTGTACATCAGTATAATTATTGAATATAGGAGGTTTTTTTTAAATCTAAGCTTACCATACTTCAAAAAACTGATTTTAATAAATTGTAACTACTACCCAGTTAAATTGTTTGGCAAGACTGCTTATAGGTTAGCTATTGAGAAGAGAACTATCTACCATGCAATTTCAAGAGTTTAAAATCTCAAATTTCTTTCTAATCCAGCTTCTAGTCCAATAAAACTTAGTGCAATTTTTCCTGGGGAATCATATAAATAAATAGTTCCAAAGGCTGGCCCAAGTCAGTTTTTACTCTGTGCAGCTACCCTTCACTACCCAAGAGATGCATTTCAGGATCCCCTGTAATATTGCAGAGGATGCTGTAGTGTACCTGTTGGAACAGATGTTGCTGATGTGGTAGCCTAGAAATGTATTACCTCTTGGATGCTTGTACAGTTGGACTACCCCAGATGATATTGTGGGGATGACTCCTCCAGAATATTGTCTTTTGCATGATGAAACAAGACAATCCTTACTGAGAATTGTCTGATTTAGTAAGAGGTTTATCACAAATATTTCGCACATCAGATCAAAGTGGTGTTCCACAATTTGATTCTATTTTTAAAGTAAGGGTATTGAAAGTCAAATCTGAACTTGAATACTTAAAAGCACAGTTTAGCAAATCATAAAATAATCACCTTCTTATTAATTAGAAACCACTGTGGTTTATGAAGGGGTCGAAAGCCCATTCCTCCTTTGCTGTGGGCAAAGGCTCTAGCTCTGTTTGAATGCATTATGCCTCTCGCAACCACAGATGCACTGTACTCCCAGAGTATAGGTCGTGCCTATAAGACATAATAAAGTGAAGTTGCAGAGCTGTATACAATAATTAAAAAAAACAGATCAACATAAATGGATGCAAATACACTACATAGTATATTGGCACTTGTAATACTACTAAGTACTACTCCTACACGTTGAACTCATAAATATATTTTACAAGTGGGGACCCATGATACTTGTGATTCACAAAGGGTAATTCTTTACCTCATCTTAATAACCCCCCCCAATTGCTGCTGCCTTCCACAGGGCCACCATGGCTCTTGTTCCTCCCATCAGCAGCACCTTCGGTCCACTGAAGCTTCTCCCCCCCCCCCATCACTGCCAGGGCTTCTCTCTCCTCCATCAGCAACAGCGGCAAGCCCTACACATTGATTCCACTAAGGCTTTTCCCTCCCACCATCAATGATGGTGAGCCAACCTGCCAAACCCACCAAGGCTTCTCCACCCCACTGATGACGACAGCAGTGAGCCCTGTGTGGCTCCCAGCCGCTGGGCCCACTAAGGCTACTTTCCCCCATCAGTGACAGTAAGCCTCACATGGCTCCCAGCTGCCAGGCCCACCGAGCCTTCCACCCTGTTAACAGCAACAGCAGTGAGTCCTGCATGGCTCCCAACTGCCAGGCCTATCAAGGCTTCTTCCCTTTCTCCCATCAGCAATGGCAGCAGCAGGCCCATGCAGCTCCCACCTGCAGGCCCACCAAGCCTTCTTCACACACCGTCAATGGCAGTGAGTCCTGCATGGCTAACAACCACCAAACCCACCAATGCTTCTCCCTCCCCATGCAAGCCCATGAAGCTCCCAGCCACAGGCTCACTGAGCCTTCTCCCCCCCACCCCCACCATCCATGGTGGTGAGCCCTATGCGGCTCCCAGCTGGTGGATCACCAAGGCTTCTTCTCCCCATCAGCAATGGTGGTAGTGAGCCCTATGTGGCTCCCAGCCACTGGGCTCCATTGCAGCCATCACTGAAACTCCCAACAGGAAGTACACTCTCTGCGTCTGTGCACACACTTTTTATTTGGTGGGCAATGTGAACCTCCCAATATATTTTTGTTGAGATCTGGGGGTTTTCTGCAAACCTAGGGGGTCCCCCAAATTTGGAGAGAAATCTCTTTAGCTTCTGTGTGGTCCCAATTCATGGATGTAGATATCCGCAGATAGGGGCCACGTATTGCTAATAGTATATAGATCAACGCAAAATTTCAAGATCCTTTCCAATTCGCCAGAGTGTATAAAGAAACATGCTGGAAGGAAGGAAGAATTTTGTTTGGTTTTCAATTAAACTTTTGTAGATACACAATACAATACCATCAAGATCTTGGAACTAAATTCCAAAAACACTACAGATAATATTTCTGGTTCATAGCAGTGGAAAAATCTGAATATTTTGGCAACACGTTACTTGAAAAAAGGAAAGCAGTAATAGGAGATGAATGGAATAGCATGCCAAGATGTGAGCTGCGACTCGCAAAAGCGCTTATTAAATTTGATTTTGGTAGTTTTTAAGGAAGCACTGGAATGCTGTTTTACTACGACTTCTCAGGACATATCACACATGTAAAAATCAGTTTCTAGACCCTTTAGTTTTAGAGCACCTATACTGCAAAGCTTCCCTTCGTAGCAGGATTATAGCCAGCCTCTAAAATATGTATTTTAAGAGCCAAAGCCTGATCGTTATCCAGTGTAATATTAGAGTGTAATATTACAAACACGATGTTCATTTTGACAAAGAAAAGTTATGATTACTTCACTTAATTGATCTATATCAATAACACGTACACACACATTATGGCAACTGTGATTTACCATAACGTATCAAGTGGCCTTTTGGTTCAAGTCCATCTGTAGTGTGTCGATATCTGCGAGCAACTTGTAAGAAATATTTAGTGCATGAAACTCCTCTTATTGTGTTGATAAGGAATGTGGAAACCAGACTATAGACAAACAAAATTCTTCCTTCCAGTATGTTTTTTTCTACACTGTGGTAAATTGGAAAAGATATTGAAATTTGCATTGATCTATATATAGTATACTTTCTAAATGGACCCAGTGTGTTGGTAGAATAACACAGCAAACAAATTATGTAAAAACACCATGCAAAGATAAGAAAACAAGCTGAACTGGGTAACAGATACAAGGCATTCTAAAAATTAGCAGTGATTTACGCCTAGTGGAAAATGCAAAAGATTTTCATTTTCAGTTCTCCTTGGCTCAAAACATGTATCCTCCATGAGATTTACTCTTGAGTGTTCATAAAGAATATAACAAATAGAATTAATTAAAAAAAACTTACATCCCAGTTACTGCAAAGCAAGTCAGCAGTACTCAAATATTCACTAGCTCTCACAAGATCCTCTATGTCAGAGAAAAAGTCTACATAGTTTTGGTGAAGGTACAAATTAAATAAATCCCCGGGCATATGTGATTTTTCTATGACATCCTAGTAAAAAAAGAATACACATAATTAGTGCTGTATATCATGGAGGGAGGGACTTAATTGTTCCATCTTGCACACACACCGGAACTAACAGTAACAGGCCTTTACCTCAGGTTGAACAAGCAACGGGCTTCGTTCATGTTCTGATAAATGAGGTGGTAGGCAAGGAAAGCTCAACTCCATTATTTGCTCCCCTATCAAAGAAGAACACATTATATTTAACAATATATAGCGTGTAACAACATTATTAAATGACTGAAAGATGGCTAATTGGTTATGGAGGGTGAGGCAGTGGACAGAGATAAGGGGTTTATTGTTTATGCCAGTTAACATGGCTTTTATCTGCTACCTGTGCTTCTAACTGAAGTATACAGTTCATTCACACAATACGGTGTTGTCCTATTTCAAAAAGGCTATTTCCAGATTTTTTTTGCTGTTTTCCCACAATTCCATTTGTCAAGGTTTTTGACTGTTTACCAGCTTCGCAAATGATAATTTTAAAATTTCTGTTCTTTAATTTGAAGAAGTGGATTACAACAGATTCCCATTTTATTAGATAAATCATGTAAACCATGTAGACAGCAGAAAAGACCCATTTCACTGCTGAGCAATGAATCAATCTACTAATAAATTTGCCCCCAACTCTGTAAAGTGGCCAGGATAAAACTAGACAGAATACTTGGGTTTTATGAGAGGAGCTGAAGAAATTAACAGAAAGATATCCATGTGGGAGTCCTGACTCAGATGGCCCAGCTTAGCCCAATCTCATCAGAATCTAAGCAGGGTCAGCCATGGTTACTACTTGGATGGGAGACCACCGAGGATGTCTAGGGTTGCTATGCAGAAGCAGGCAATGGCAAAACACCTGTGTTAGTCTCTTGCCTTGAAAACCCTATAGGGGTCACTAGAAGTTGGCTACAACTTAGTGGCACTTACCCACCACCATTCCTTTAGAAATAACAGAAAGATAAATAGAGGAATAAATGACAGACAAGCAGCTAAATTTGAGTCTAGTAGCACCAAAGAAACCAACAAGATTTTTGGGATATGAGCTTTTGAGAGTCAAAGCTCCCTTCATCAAATACGAGGTGGAATGGAGAACTCTGTGGCCTTATATCCCAGTCAGATGGTGGGAGGGGTGCTGCACAGAAGGAACTCCGGATATTTACCTCTGCATCCTGAGTTCCTTCTTTGCAACACCCCTCCCAATTTCTGACTGGGCTATAAGAACTCCATTCCAGCACATATCTGACGAAGGGAGCTTTGACTTTCAAAAGCTCATACCCCCCAAATCTTGCTGGTCTCTAAGGTGCTACTGGACTTGAGTCTAACTGTTCTACTGCAGACCAGCATGGCTACCCTCTGAAACTATCTAAATGACAGATGAGTGGAGCATGCACTGCAATTTCTTAAAAAGCTATAAACTGCTTAAGACTGCAGGAAATGATACAGTACAGTTTCATATAAATAAAAATCTTTTCATATGCATATGATATTCAAGAAAACATCAATGTAACCATTCATATTAGGAGAAACAACTGAAATTGATACACTGATAGCATCTTCTTGTTGTATTACTGTAGTCAATGTACCAAGTTAATTCAGCTCCAAGCACAGGCAGAAATTTTTAAGAACAAATTACATGAGGATTTTTTTCTTCTACCCCAGAATAAAGAATGTCACAGTTTTCTTACTTTTGCAGTAAAGTATTTTCCCCAAAGCATGGAAAAGGAAGATGGATGCATCTTTGCCACCGACAGCTTGTATCTCCTGGCCTTCTAAAGAGTTACCAAATTTCTTTTTCACTTTAGATAATAAATCACATTTTAAAGTAGAATTCCATTTTCTCTGTGACCACAAGTTGTTCTCCAATGGACACTCTAGCAATTTAAAAAAATCAGCAATATGATGGAATTAGATAGTGCTTGCTAAAATATAAAAAACACAGCATGCTTTTTAGGCCAAAGATTAGCTACTATAACATGGAGAAAGAAATGAAAATCTTAAGAATATTTTTTAAAAATGAATCATAACAGAATATGACTGTGAATAATTCTAATGTTTTATTGGGGAATTTCATTCAGCACCTGTAAAAACATCACTGAATCGGCTTGGAATAAACCAGTACAATGATGGCTATTTCACACAGCCCTTCCCCTACCATTTCCAAGCCATCTTTGAATCGGTTTGTCGTTTCAGATGGCCGCTTTCTTTTCGTCTGTGCGGGTGATCTCCATTTTTTTTTTTTAAAGCCGATTTAGAGCACTGTTTTGCTGTCCTGGTACATCGAAATAGCGCTCTAAACCGGCTCTTTAAAAAAATATATGATGGAGATCGCCCACACGGGCGAAAAAAAGGCACAAAAACACTCGGAGGAAGCGCTTCAGGGGGCATTTCACACAGCACCCCCATAGCGCTTCAGGACTGGCACAACAACAGAAGAACGTTTGGGAGCTGGTTTCAAGATAAGCTGGTTCAGGAACACTTCTCTAACGGTAGAGAAGCGTTCCTGTGTGAAATGGCCAATATGTTCCGTTAGGGAACCGGTACTACAACGCTTCTGTCTGAAATGCCAGACAGAAACCGTTACCGAAGAGTTCCTGAAACAGAACATATTGGCTGTGTGAAATTCCTCATTAAGTACTAAGTTGTTACAGTGTTGATATGAAAACCTTAATGCAAAACAATCTATGGATAATTCAGTTATGTAGAAGATGAACGCTTTATTGAAAAGAAACAATGTCTAATGTGAGTGTAGTCTATATAATATATAACACTGTTTTTTGCGCACTGATCTCTAATTTTGTAATTCAGTTCTATATGTGTTATACTGTTATTGCATTGTTTTAATTCAGTAATCTGTCTTGATTCTTAGTGAGAAAGGCAGACTATAAATAAATAAAATAAATTACCAAATTATTTGATTTTTATCCTGCCTTTCCCCCAAGGAGCTAAAGGCAGCATATGTATTTCCTTTCCAGTTTTATCATTCCAACGATCCTGTGAGTTAGGTTAGGCTGAGAGAGAGTGTTTGAGCCGGTATTTTGTCAGAACCAAAAGTCAAGTTTACTCACAACTAGAGATGGGCACAAACTGGCTCACAAACCTGGTTCATGATGAATTCCAGTTTTGTTTGTGCTTCGCAAAGTCACCAGGCAGGTCACCTGGCATTAACTTTCCACAAACTTTCAAGCTGTTCCTGGAGGTTTGTGGGGGTTTGTGAGCGGAGACATTCCCAGACAGACTGTCTCAGCTCAATCAAAATGTTTACAGAACTTCAAAGCAACAACTTGGAGGACATGTAGAGGAGCATCCGGGGGGAGGTCCCCTGCGATTCTGATCTCTCCAGCTTACACAGGATCTGTTCTATAAATTCCTGAACTTCAGTCATTTTGATAGGTACAGATTCAAGAGTGTACGAAGCACATCCTGTGCATGCTAGAGACACCAAAACTTACAGCGGATCCACCCCCTCTAGCTTACACAGGTTCCATTCTATACACTCCTAAACCTACACTTGTCAAATGACCGCCTGTCATTTCCCCCAGAAACCGCTTTCCTGGGGGCACCTTCTTTGGGAGGCTGTAACATAGACCCTGTAAATCATTCATCCTCACCAAACTTCGAGGGCAGGTAGAGAAGAGTCAGCCAGAGATACCTTGCAAGTTAGGTGTCTCTAGCACACCAGGGGGAATGTTATACCACAAACATTTCCCCAGTTTGTGCCCTCCCTACTCACAACTAACTGATACTATATAGAAACATTTTTAATTTATTTGATTTATATCCCGCCCTTCCCTGGGATACATTAATACACTCTATTATTAGAACAATTAAGTCTGAGTGCCATTTTCAATTAATTATACATTCAAATATTTTACTAATCCAGTAATTTACAGTATGTACTTTAGTCTGCAAGCTTGCAACTTGTTATTCCCTCATGTTCCAGCTCCACAAAGCTATTCTTTTACACTTAAGAAGAGGAGATTGGATTTATATTCCACCCTTCACTCACTTTGCATCTCAGAGCAGCTTACAAACTTCTTTCCCTTCCCCTCCCCACAACATACACCCTGTGAGGTAGGTGGGGCTGAGAGAGCTCTGAGACAACCGTCCTTGGGAGAACAGCTGGTACAGAGCTATGGCTTGCCCAAGGTCATCCAGCAGGTGCAAGTGGAGGAATGGGGAATCAAACCCAGTTCTCCCAGATTAGAGTCCACGCACTTAACCACTACACCAAACTGGCTTAACATGCTGCTGTTGAGTCTGATACTGGCAAAATAATTTAATACTGAAGGCCTACTCACATCTTTCCTTTCTAATCAACTTAAAATATATATACTCCTAATAGAAAAATACAGCATATTAGCTCAAAATAGCACTCAATTATAGGGAAATGGAAATAGAAAACAATTATCTCTGCTTTGTTTCTCTGTGCCAGGAAAAAACAAGATTTTCCCAAGAACTTTCACCACCTTTTCCAGCTGGGGACAGGCCGTACCAACTCACAGCACCTTCAATCAGATAAAACTATGAAATAGCATGCAGCAACAATTTAGGGAGAATACTAGTGGGTTCTACCTACATGTTGGAAGTCCAAAATTTTTGCTGTGATGACACTGTGATGACAGTAATACCATAAGAATAAAAGAACAAACTATTTCTTTATAGATTCCAAAAAAATGTTTTGCCGAAGAATAAGCTAATTATTAGTCAAAATAATTCAGTCTTGTTGCCACAACTATGTGGCAAATAACTAACTAGCATAAAGAAGGTGTATTGAAAAATACGCTAATACTAAGCTCTCACTAGTTTTATAGCAAGCTGGTGAAAGACTTTTTTGAGTAGAAAGAGTTTTGCTTTCCACATGTGGGGATGTTCCTGCACTGCATATGAACACTGCTGATCTACACTGTCCTTTCTGTCAATGCTGATGATCTGGTTGAGAGAAAAGGCAAGTACCAGCACTGTTTGTCTGAGATAACAGCATGGATGTTCTGTTTAGCAGGAGGAGAGAATGTTCTAAGGAGCATTGCCCTGAGCATGCAGTTTCTCTTGTATTTTTTCAAACTTGGATTACAACTCCATCACATTAAACTCCATGTATAACAAGGTGTTATTTCATTCCAATTGCTTACTATTATACTATCTGAAAGACTACCCAACAGTGTTGAAACAAAACTGTCCTCTGAGAGGCCAGACATACTTCAGCTGAAAAATTCTGCATTTACCTTTTAAAGAAGAAAACTGAAGACTGTTTATTGCACTTCTAATATCACCTGAACATCCTTTGCAAATCAATTCCATTGAGGACTTGTCTGGGACATCAAATTTTTCTCCATTCTACAAGGAAAAGGTTTAGTTTGCATAATCATCAAAACTGTACTACTGGCCAAGACTCAGTGCAGCTAGTTTGTGGAGGGCCTACTTCTATCACTAACTATCCTATAAGGCTTCATGTGATTTTTATAGCTTCAAGTCTTTATGCACTTTCCGAAAAGTCAGACCTGGTATTTCCCCACATAAAAGGGTCCACTCTATCGTGTCAAATGAATGCTGAATCTATGTATACATGGGACTCAAAGATTTCCTTCTGCAATAGTGTTTCACAATTCCACATACATTTCCATGGGCCATATAGTTCCATGGTCAAAACAGTTATGGAGGCTGTATATATACATCAAATAATCCACAGATTTCTACATCAGAGCCTGTATGTTAGCAAATCCAACTGACATTTTGTTTTGGCCATTTTCAGGAGCAGAATCATAACTTTTCCAATTCAAATAAGACTTTCCCCAAATTTTCACACTACCAACACAATAGAGCTTTTAAATTTTATCTTACCGTATTTGCCTCTATTGTAGTTATTCGATTTAGAACTTTCAGCATAATTGTTGGAGCCACTGGGTTAAAACTAGAAAAAAAAAGGTAAGAAAAGATGGTCAAGATTAATTTCATAGTAAAATCTTTCATTATGATCAATGCAGTTAATGACCTTTTTACCTAATATTAGCTATATGTAGTTCTTCATGAATCTCTTTTGGGAAAAGAGATCTTTGACTGCTGGCTGCTTTTGCCCCGTCTGATACTATAAACACAAGAGGGCATCTGCTTGTCCGCACAAATGTCCTAGGATAGAAAACAAAAAGTTACAGAGAGCTGCACTCAGATTTAAGAGCCTGAACAACAGGAGATCAGTAACTGAAGAGTCTTGTGTCATATCCTGCTGCTCTATTCCACAGTTACTAACTCCAAAACTGAAGACTGGCCTTGGATAGCAGACTATTCTGGAGACAGAGAACTGAAGTCTTACAGTGCAGTCCTAAGCAGAGTTACACTCTGCTAAGCCCACTGAAGTTTAGAAGGGTTTGGAAGGATGTAAACTGTTCAGGATCACACTGTCAGTCTCCCCCTCCCGTGCTAGCAATATGATCTCCTTCACACTTACCTCAGAATTTCATGTAAACTGCTAGGATCACGATAAAAATGGTTTGGCAAATCCTATTGAAGAACAATACATTATGGTTATTTTTTGGCAAACTTTCTGCATTAGTACAGTGGCCAATCTTCAGTCTGAAGAGTCTATCAAAATCAGTGGTTCACATATTTGATTTTACATTTAGACAAATGTAGATAAATAAGCCAAGATTTAAAGAACTACTTATCTTGATGCTAAGAATTTCAGAGTGGCTAGTGGGCCCATACCATATTGCTATGCTCTGAAATTATCCTGTTTCAAAAGTTGTTTGCTGTACAGGATGATGCAGGAGATGCTGTTTGGATAACCCAAATCCAACACTCACTCAGGAACTCAGAAACAGCTTAAGTACATGCAAGTGAACCACAAGGACTTGTGGGGAAACATCTTAATATTTCCTCTTTTCCTTTCTTGAAAGTCCTCATATCCTCTCCGCTTTTCTTGCTTCCTTCTCCCCTTCACATTTACCAGCCATATTACTGTCATCTGCGCCCCATCTTCAGCTTTCCCTTCTTCCCTTGCATCTGGCAGCCTGTCCCCAGGAAAACCCTGGTCGAGTTGCACAATGCCAGTCACTGTGCCATACCTAGTTGTATGGTTCCAGGTGGACCCAGCTGTAGCATGCCAGCTAGTCTGGAGGAGGCTCATTTGCGATTTTCTGTTTCCCTCCTCCTAGCAGCCCCCGTATCTTTGACTTTCTCTGCTTCTTTCTCTCCTTCCACTGTCTCTGCTTCCTTCTCTCCTTCCCACCCACCCAATTTTTAATCTACCCCCAATCTCCAGCTATTCATTATTTATTTACTCCACAGCAGAGTGGAGATTCTAGTCCTGGTCTCCTAGATCTTCATCTGAAACTCTTAACTACTACTCCACACTATTTTTTGTGGAGTGGCATCCTTGGGCGTGGCTGCTGGGCCTGGGGAGTCATGCATTCAACATGAATTATAGTGTGACTTCATGGTTGCTGGCAGGCCTGGCCCTAAAAAGTCCTCCCTCAAAGGCCAAAATAACCATGGACAGGACCCTACCCTTTCCTGCTTCCTTTTACTGACAAAAACCAAGACTGGAGGGCTGGCAGTGGCCACCAAGAGCATTCATTTATTAAAGCTACAGGCGCTGCTTCTATCGTTTTGGAAAGTTTTTTTTTAAGTGTATTTTTTAAACTTTCAGATTTTTCTGCTAATCTCAGGCTTTTCTCTGGTTTGTAGAAATATCTCTGTTGTATATATATGGCCCCGGTCTCCAGACTTAAGTATCCACAGAGGGGGCCATGTTAAGAATGAGATATATTGATGATGTTGATTCTTTGGATCCTGGCCATGGTGACTAGACACAAGATGGATCAGTCCTAGACTACAGTCAAATTAATTTCAGTCAAATTATCATGAATGGCAAAGTAAAGCACTGTACAATGAAAGGAAAAGAGAGATTTAATACACACCATTAGATAAGGATGTAAAATGTTCAAGGTGAAAATAAACTGATTTTTTAAAGTCTGTTTAAAAAAAAGTGAGTAAAGTTTAAAATATTCAGCCGAGAATCAAGTTGTGTGGGTGGTCTGGTTTACAATTAGATAATAACCACTAATATGATTACAGAAACATTCACTTGTAAAAGCAAAAGCTTCCTTCATCAGTTTCAGTAGTACTTAAAAATCAGGAAATGAAGGCTGGAATTTAAATAATTAAAGAGAGAAACACTGTTGGCTGAGGTCAACCATTTCTACTTACTTCCACAAGAATAAGTCTTTTGTCAGTTTTCATGATGTCACCAATCATCTGAAGCTTAGTATATTTGTTTGCTCTTAGCAGAAACTCTTGAAAGAGAGATGTTGGCTGAGGTCAACCATTTCTACTTACTTCCACAAGAATAAGTCTTTTGTCAGTTTTCATGATGTCACCAATCATCTGAAGCTTAGTGTATTTGTTTGCTCTTAGCAGAAACTCTTGAAAGAGAGATGTTTGGCTCTGATATGGCAATACCTGAAAATCTGATTAAAACAGGTTAGTTTTCTTCTGTGCTGTTACTTTTATCATTGTATTTTGTATCTGATTGTTAACTGGAGTTTATGATTGAAGCAAGCCGCCTTGAGCACTTACAAGTAAGATACTATATAAACATATTTAATATTCTTTAATTGCTTAACTATTGAGAAATTGCAAAAGCTTTACCATTGTTCAAAGCATCTTGGAAGTCGTCCTTCCTAAAGTCCATTAATACAGGATTTATCCATTCTTGCACTTGAATGCCAAGGTCTTTAGCTAGTATTTCCAAAGTTGCAGACTTTCCACAGCCTGAGGGACCGGTTAATAATAAAACAGAGCCACCCTGCAACAAAACACCATATCAGTTTGCCATTTTATGAGTGGAAGATATCGTATGCATAAAGGAGTGTACTTTAGGATCCAACCCAGTAAACCTCTCTGCTGCCTGTGCCACTAAAGTAACTGGTATATGTAAGTGACCTTTTGTCTTTAGGTTCCAAGAAGGAACTCCCTATGTTTGCATTATGAAAAAGCAAATGCAGAAAAGTATGTCCAGCTGTTTAAGGGGAGTTGGTTAGAAAAGCCATTAAACAATACATTTTTCTCAATAGCATCTTCGACAGCATGAAGTACATACTGTTTAGTTTTCAATATATGCACTCAATTCATTCATTCCCTTCTATTAATTCCTAGCAGATCACTGTGCTACATTTAAATACGTCGGTTATCACATTATTGTCCTGTGTAACAGCAATGCTACAAAATTTAAATATACAGTATTTTGCTATTCCCATTACTCATTTCTGACTCTGCTTCCAAACTTTTTGAGAGAAACTATTTATCCAAATAAAATCTGTTTTATTTTAACAGGTAGGAATCTATGGCCCATAAGTTATACAAAATACAAAGCCTTAAAAACAAACACTGGCAGGTTTAAAGATAAATCAGCTGCTACCTGCTTGGTCTGCCT
Source organism: Lepidodactylus listeri (assembly GCA_029233225.1). NCBI lineage: Eukaryota > Metazoa > Chordata > Lepidosauria > Squamata > Gekkonidae > Lepidodactylus > Lepidodactylus listeri. The sequence goes on from JARCFY010000004.1 coordinate 47,865,155, forward strand.
TTGAAATACTTGAGCTTTTAACCAGACTTCAACTTCTTCAATTTTCTTCTTGTGTACAGCAAGCTCATTCTAATGAGGAAGAAAAACATTAGAAGTATGCATATCTGATTGAAAAACATAACTGCGTAGTAAAATATAATATAAACCTTACAAATGGCACTGAATTTTTAAAATGAAGATTTTTCTGCTCATAGTGACATTCAGAGTTCCTAACACATGTGGAACAGTTTACACTGGAGTCTAGCAATCTGAGATTCACCCAGACATCACCTGAAACTCATCAAGATCAGGCCTAGGTGGGGCCTGGAGACCTCCCACTTTTACAACAGCTCTCCAGTTGACAGAGATCAGCTCCCCTGGAGAAAACTGTTGCTTTGAAGGGTGGGATCTATGGCATCGTACCATGCTGAGGGCCCTCCCCTCCCCAAACCCCACCCTCTCCTGGCTCCACCCCCAAAGTCTCCAGGTATTTTCCAACCCAGACCTGGCAACCCTAGGCCCAGGAGACCCCCCAATGTGTGATGACGACTTCATTTTCAGCAGAGTCCAGGATATGAAGCCAGTTGTAGCCTTTAAACTACAAACCATACCTGCCTGACCATTCTTGGTAAAGTGGGAGGTGTAGGAGGGAGGCCATGGTTACAGGCTCAAAACCACAGCAAGGCCTTTGTTTCTAAGCCTGGCTGAAAGCAATTAATACCACTGCTATGATCACAGCATGGCAACCTGATCTGGACTCAAACCTAGAATTTGAATTGTTCAAGAATTCCAAGTAATTCCCAGGAAAATAATCCAATTGGTCCTTCTGGTGCAGACTTTCTGTGTGTATAAGCACCACCTGTGTAACACTAATAAAGAGCTCCTTCATATAATGCCTTCATCAATAAACAAACTGAATAATGGCCTTATCTAAAATTTAAGCCACTAAGTTGTTAGAAACCATTAAGTTGCAAGTGAGGGCAATTATTTTATTTTACTGTAGGTTATGGTTTTTATTAACAAATTAATAAAGGAGCTTAATGCAAAACATTCCAAATATCTGCATTCCAACCACAGTAATAATTTATTTGGAGCCCAGTCCCACTGATTTCAATCAAGTTTTCCCCCCAAGTTCTCCTAAATCATGACACAAAACACTACATTTTCTTCTTACCAGTAATATGCTTGCAATATTTCTTTATAAGCTGGGAGTTTTGTTGCTGCTTCAACAAGCAACTTTTAAAATTATTATTATAAAGGGAATTAGAAACTGGATTTCACCTGAGTTTTTGGTTTGTATTTATCCACCCATGGTTCAATTTCTTTGCAATTTTGTCTTGAAATGTGATCTCTCTCATCTCTAGAAGAAGGCTTTCCTTTTTTTCTCCCACTCTTGCCACTTTCTAGGACAGAAAAATGCTCTTTTCTTTTCTGATGGTGATTAGTTTCTGTGGGTGTCTTTTTGTGAAGGATACTAGATGAAAAATTTGTATTCTTGCAAAAATCAGTAAAAGATGGCTCCACCCAGTCAATCACCTGAAAATGCAAGCATTATTTCACCGTAGAATTTATTTGTTAATATGTTGAACATAAGAGAAGCCAATGTTGGATCAGGCCAATGGCCCATCCAATCCAACATTCTGTCACAGTGTGGCCAAAAATACCAGCTGCCATCAGGAGGTCCACCAGTGAGGCCAGGACACTAGAAGCCCTCCCACTGTTGCCCCCCCCCCAAAGCAACAAGAATACAGAGCATCACACGCCCCAGACCGAGAGTTCCTATGTGGCTAGTAGTCACTGATGGACCTCTGCTCTATATGCTCATTTTAGCTACAGGTCCTGATAATCCTCCAAATCACCAATAAAAAGGTTCCTTTCAGCATCTACATTTGTTTTGTCCAATAAAAATTCAGGAACTTCACATAAATACAAGAAAATGGGTTTGGTATCAACATAAAACTATTTTTAAAACCCTGTGATTTACATGGATGTGGAATGTGGCTCAATTTTCCTCTTACCCTGGACAAACATGTGTCCACAATGGCGAAGACAGTGTTTTATCACCTGCCGAGCCCACCAGCTGCCCCCTATCGGTCCTTCTGACACTGTGACCCAGGTGATGGTCACCTCCAAATTAGACTACTGAAACATGCTCTACATAGTGCTGTCTTTAAAGATGCTTCAGCAGCTTCAGGAGGTCCACAATGAGACTGCCAGATTGCTGACTGCAATCCCCAGATCTGCACGTATATCATCAATACTTCGACACCTGCACTGGCTTCTAGTCAGCAAATTCAAAATGCTGGTTTTGTCCAAAAAGCCCTAAATCCTACCTGCAGGGTTGCCTCCCCCAGTATGACCCCCCCTTGCCTCCTCAGATCATCACTGTAGGGCCTTCTACAGGTACCTGGCCCACAAGCTGCCCACTTGTCAGCCACCAGGGAAAGAGTATATTCAGTGCTTGCCCCCTCCGCTCTGGAACCAGCTCTCAGGGGAAGTTCATGCCCTGTGGGATCTTCTAGTATTCCATAGGGCACATAAAGCTGTTTTTTGTGTGGCCTTTGGTTAATGTTATGAACTGGAGAGGTTGTTTTACTTCTCCCAGAAATGTGATGTTTTAATTGTTTTATTTATTGCATTTATATATATTTGTATTTATTGTACTTTATAATGTTGTAAGCCACCACAAGTCCCTTGTGGGAAAAGGGTGTGGGGGTATAAATTAAATAAATGAATGCATGAAACCATTTATGAACATTTAGAATAAAAGCATTCTGCAGTCCCTTGACAATTCATGTCACAATATTCATTTAGCATGAAGAGAGAGAGATAGAGAGATTGTAAGCCGCTCTGAGACTCCCTTGGGGAGTGGAGGGCAGGGTATAAATACAAACTCCTTTTCCCTTCCCCTCCCCACAACAGACACCCTGTGAGGTAGGTCACATCATGTTCAACCAAACTTATTTCTCAATAGTAGGCTCAGTATGCCACACTGTAGATCCCTCATTTCAACAGCCTCAAATCAGTTGAGCAAGACTGGCCATTTTATCCCACCTTTAAAAAATGCAGGCTGAGTGATGTTCAGAAGTAATAGTGAAGTACTATTCATTCAGTCACACCAGGTCACAGTCTATACAAGCTTAAAAGACATGAACCTTGTCCACTCCTGCACGTCTGTACTCAGAAGAGTCATGCCCAAAGACCTTTGTTAATATTTTAAAGTTATAATCACCCACTTTAGCTGAAGCAACCTTTCGTTTGGAAGTTTTCTTTGACATCATCAACCTTTGCAGTTTCCATCCGAAGCATATCACCATTGATCCTTTACAGAAAAAAGGAGGAAAATACATTTGTAAATAAACTTCACAGGATTAAAGTTTTAAACCATTTAGATCAACTTGAACAGATTTACACACACTTACTAATGAGCTAACTCCTTACGTCCTGTTCTGTTTGCCTATACCACCTGTCCTCCTTCCCCACAATGAAGCAAGTTTTATTTCCTCTTCTTCTAACTTTAAAAATGGTCCTGTATGTCAAGGAGAGAGATTATTCCACCTGTGCAGCTCAATAACAACAACAACAACAATAAAGTGCTGCCAAGTGCCAACTGACTTGTAAGCTACCCCTTTATGGAGTTTTCAATACTGGAAACAAACAGAGGTGGCTTGCTGTTGCCTTCCTCTGCATAGCAACCCTGGTCTTCCTTGGTGGTTTCCCCATCCAGACACTAACCATGGACAGCACTCCTTAGCTTTCAAGCTCTGAAGAGCTCAAGGCTAGTCTGGGCTACTCAGGTTGCCACAATACTAACACAGAATAGTCCTCTATTGGCTGCCTACCCAGCTGTAATTTGTACTCTTCTAGCAACAGCTATTTAAGACTAGAAAACAGTGTATTTTGCTGCCACAGTGCTTTAATACAGTGCACCCAGATGGAGACACAGAGAAGCAAAAAATAATAGCTGAGCTGTATTGCTCTGCTCATTTGGAGACAATTGCTGCTTCCCCCAAACAAGAGGCAAATTGTATGGCTGAATTAAGGCTGAATTGTATGTACATTCTTAAATGAGGAGAAAACACATGAGCTCAAAGGGAAATTCTTTAATGAGTATTGTGTCAGGGTTTAAAAATTAATGTGACTGTTTCTGAGTATTTCTACTCATTTGCACAAAAAGGCTTCTGAAACTAGTCTGTGTACAAATTGTACAGTACAACTTAAAGAGTAATACTAATATATTAGTACTTAAACATTCACAAGTTAGGAGTATATTTCAATTATTTTACTGCCAACAATCTCTCATATATTTATTTACAAATTTGTACCCCATCTTTCTGCCCTCATGAAAGCCACGCCTGCGGCTAACAGATGCAATACATCATAAAATCATGTCTTAAAAACCATTAAAACCAAACAAAAACACATAAAGAAACAATTAAAATATAGGGCAGGAAGGAGGGATCACTGAGAAAATGCCAGATGAAACAAAAAGGTCTTCATCCACTGGCAGAAGACAGCAGCAGAATTACAGTGTGGCATAATGGACTCTAATCTGGGAGAATCTGGTTTGATTCCCCACTCCTCCACATGCAGCTGCTGGTGTGACCTTGGGTCAGTCATAAACTCTTTCAGAGCTGTTCTCTCAAGGACTCTCAGCCCCACCCTACCTCACAGCATGTCTATTGTGGGGAGGGGAAGGGAAAGGGTTTGTAAACCACTCTGAGACTGCTTTGTTAGTGAAGGGCAGGGTATAAATCTAATCTCATCTACTTTTCTCCCTTAGCTGCCACTGCATAGCCCCAAATCAACATAAATCGGGGTGGAGGGAAACATACCTGTTACCATGCAGCTCTCCTCCCATACTACTCACTTGGGACAGCAAAATGACTTGAGACAGTCCTGCCTTATAGCTACGAAAGAAATAAACATGGCTTGCCTTCCTCTATTTTCCGCTTCCCTCTGCCACCCCACCAGCCACAGGTGGGACACTCACCTGGAACGTCTTTCTAGAGCCTGTGGTATTTCTTCTCACAACAGGCCTTACTCCTAGTAATTTTATAAACCTCTATCATGTTCCCTCTTAGTCATCTCTTTTCTAAACTAAAAAGTCTCAGACTCTCCAGCCTTTCCTCACAGGAGAAGTGCTCCAACCTCCATATCATCTTGGTTGTTCTCCTCTGCATTTTTTCCCACTCTGCAATGTCCTTTTTGAGATATGGGGACCAAAACTGTACACAGTATTCCAAATGAGGCCACACCATAGATCTATTAAAATATCAGACTTCCTAATAATCCAAAAAGTTTGCCCTTTTCACTGCTGCAGCACACTGGGTTGACACTTCCATTGAGTTATCCACTAGGACCCCAAATTTTTCCCCTCTCAGTCTCAGCAAGTTCAGACCCCATTACCCTATACTTGAAGTTGGGAATTTTTTTTTGTCCCAGTGTGCATCACCTTACATGTAGCAACATTTAACTTGACTTGCCACATTGTCACCCACTCACCCAGTTTGTGGAGGTCCTCTTGGGAGCTCTTAAACCACAGAAACTTTTTTACTCACTAAATATTGATGGCAAAAACGACAATTTCTAAGTAACTATAGAGATTTAAAATAAATGTGGGATACTTTGCACATTTTCAGACATAAGTGCAACAAGGTTAAAACAAAAGATTAAAGAATTACAATACCTTTACCACAGATTACACAAAATTTAAAAAGTATACCCAAGTCTCCCCAAATATGGTTAAAATAAAGGAACACACAGAGTTTTTCAGAATTGTCTAGCCCGTCCGAGCGGGGGTGGGGGGCGTGGAGATGAAGTGAGAAGAGACCTTACGGCACTGGGAGAAAGTGACTAGTCGTCTTTCTTTTATAAGCCGGGTACAGCTATACAACCAGGGAAAGCAACAAATACTTCGTGAAGAAAGGAGGCTGAGGCTGCAATTTTAAGCGCGTCTTCGAGGTGTGCAAGCCCCATTAGGGCCCACTGGGTAAATATGCTTAGGATTGCACTGCGCATAAATTAAGACCGTTCAGGTGTGTGAGAAACTCTGCCAGCGATCAAAGCGGAGCGGCTCTATTTGTGGGATGCTCCGACACCTTGCAAGCGCTGCTCCCGCAATGCTACTCGCATTTCTCCTCGACGCGACAGCTGTGGCCCAACCCTTCTATTCTGTTAAATTATAATGGAAAATACCTTTTCTTCTCACTCCTGTTTTAGGCCACTTCTGTCTCCAAAGAGGGGGGACCTCCCTCACAACTCGGCCCTTAGCGGTTCACGACCCGCCCGCAACAACACCCACTGTTTCGTTCAGGCCCCCGGATATCGCTCAAAGATCACCGAAAAACTTAGAAGAAGGCCCTCCCCCCAACCTTATAGGACTCTCAACCCACAAGTGAGTGCCTACGCGCCGAAGGGGGAAAGGAAGAGTGGAGATAGATGACGTCTTTTCTACGCGCCCGCTTCAGTAGGGATGGTGAAGGCCCCTTCAGAGCTCTCGCACATGTTTTCTCCGTGACAACTTCTGGACCCTGGAAGGGTCAGCGAAGCGGCTATGAGGAGACCTAATATTTTGCTTACTGGTAAGAAGAGAAGGGAATAAAGAAATTTTCTGCTTCCGCAGTATAAAAACAGGGATATATGTGTGTTTAAAATCCAGGTTGCTGTACTTGAATTTACGCATGAATCGTCGTTAGGTTAATTGCTTGTTATTGCTATTAGTAACTTTTGTCGTGTTCTTCTTTCTAGGTACCCCGGGTGTTGGGAAAACCACACTAGGCAAAGAGCTTGCTGCAAAAACAAATTTGGTTTACGTTAATGTTGGTGATTTGGCCAAAGAAGGTAGGTTTTCTGAAATGTAAGCTGAATTATATATGGAGAAGAATGTGCTACGTTAGTCATGTTTCTTTAATAAAAACTGCTTTTTAGTAATAATCTGTGTTAGAACTAGTAGTATTTGTTTATAAATGATCTGGAATTGGGGATGAGTGGCATAGTGGTCAAGTTTGTAAATGATTCCAAATTATTTAGGATGGTAAAAAGCAAGGCAAATTGTGAGGAGCTACAGGAGGATTTCTCTAAATTGGGTGAATGGGCAAAAGCATGCTAAATGAAGTTGATAAATGTAAGGTAATGCACACTGGAACAAAAAAAATTAATTTTAAATATCTGTTGATGGGTTCTGAACTTGCTGAGTTTGAGAAGGGAAGAGATCTTTTGATTGTTGTGGATAGCTCAATGAAAATGTTGATTCAGTATGTGGCAGCAGTGAAAAAGCCTTGTTAGGAATTACTAGAAAAGGGGTTTAGAATAAAATGGCCAATGTTGTAATGCCCTTGTGTACAGCAATGATCCACCCATATTTGAAAAATTGTGTATGTTTCTAGAAATCTTTACCAAGTTCTCTGTGGCAGCTTGTCATGTCCCTAGTCAAATATTTTTATGTAGTACAAAAAATGTATATTGTGATGATAGAAGACAGTCATGTCAAAGAGTTTGCTACCAGTTTTTATCCTGTAACTGCTGGATGACCTTCGGTAAGCCATTGTTCTGTCAGAGCTGTTCTTGAAAGAGCAGTTTGCTCAGCCACACCTGCTTCACAGGGTGTCTGTTGTGGGGAGGGGAAAGGAGTTTGTAAACTGCTCTGAGACTCTGAGTGAAGGGTAGGGTATAAATCCAATATCTTTTTCTTCTATATTAATAACAATTATATTATTACCTTATAATAATTCTATATTATATACCAATTATATATTATTAATTATACTAGGGGTAAGGCCCGTTGCAGGCAACAATGCAATGGGCGCTAGCAAGAGGAAGAAAAAGAAGGAAGGAAGCAATTCTCTTCATCTTAACTTCTTCCCTTCTTCCTCTCAGCTCCCCCCCCCCCCCCCGCACCCTTGCTGTCTCCCCCCCCCCCCAACAGAGCCTCTTGGTAGAGGCCGTTGCATTTATTAACTGAGTGCGTGTCAGAGTTCATCTCTCTTCCTTACTTACTCCCAAGTAAACAGGCTGTGCACACACACACACTCTCCTCTCATCTCCCAAAGCTACAGAAATCCCCAGAGGTTGGTGCAGAGCAGTGGAGCCAGAGACTTGCTGCAAGCCAGTACTTAACTGATTTCCAGAACAAAGTTTGAGTCCAGCTGCACCTTTAAGACCCATGAAGTTTAACTGTAGGTAACCTTTCATGGCCATGCACAGTGAACTGACCGCAAGCCTCTGTGCTGGATGTTTTCCTTTCATTTCCCCGCAAGCCCTTTCAATTGCAAAGCTGCTTCCCGTTTAATACCAGCTAGTTAGTTATCCTGGCTCACCGCCTCTTGGGACTCCCAAATTGGGAGTTGTAGTTCTAATTCCCTTTGCTATGGTTGCAGTAAAGCCAGCAGAGAACTACAACTCCCAAAGTGCAACGCTCTGTGGGCAGGAGTGAGGCAACACAGGGAGGGAATGCAGCCAGTGGGCAAGGACGCCGTTTTGAGTGGCAGGTCTTGCAGCGAACTGATTTTGGTGCCCCATGGAATCTTGCCGCTTTGAAAACAGCTTTATATATAAGAGAGATAATATTAATAATGATGATTTAGTAGCACATGTTTAGGAATTTAAACTTTTGCAGAAAAACATATTTCCTATTGCACCATTTCTTATTGTGTATATGTTCTTTGGTCATTAATTCATAACTGGATCCTCCTCTGCAGAAGGCTGGATCCAGCTGCAAGTATGAGGTAAGGGAGTCCAATAATTGCTGGAAGGGCGGGATAAAAGTTGAACAAACAAATAAATAAATAAATATGAAAGAAACAAGTACCTATAGCAGTGCTCCTATTTTGTGCCTGTTTTTTTCTCAGAAGTAAGTCTCATTTTATTACCCTCAAGTATGCATGCGTAGGATAGCAACTTCAACCACATTTGCTTACCATCCTTAGGCCAGTTTTACATTGGTGTAATGGCCATTCTTGACCACTGATGATTGGCATGTGGGATACCCGGGAGAAATGTTATAGAAAGTCTGGAGAGTAAGTTCTCATTTCAGCAGCATGTGCCATACACCCTTACGAGTTAACATGTAGTAGCCACTACCATCTTCTTGGCTTGGAGTAAAATGAAAGTAAACAGTAGTAGTTTAATCCTCATTGTAGCATATGAATGTTAAAAATGTGAAGTACTCTACTGCTGAAATTACTGTAGAGGTAAACTACCGCCTACTGAAAAGGTACCTCTGTTTCCTTTGATGCTAATTCAACAGAATCTGTTAAAATTGTGTATACACTTGTGTTGGAGTTAGTCCTATTTAACTAAGTGGGGCTCACTTCTGAGTAAAAATGCATAGAACTGGAGTGCTTGGAGAGTTGCAAGCATATTGCATCTGAGCAAATTTTTGATACAAATCTATATTTAGTGATTATGTAATAATAGTCTCTGATTTCTATTTTTTTATGCAGGTCAATTATATGAAGGCTATGATGAAGAATATGAATGCCCCGTGCTGGATGAAGATCGGGTGAGTTCATGTCCAAAGTTAAGCATAGTTGTGGGTTTTATTTTAGTTGCAAAAAACTGTTTTTAGAATTTCTTCATCTGATTTTTCCCCTTTAGGTAATTGATGAACTGGAAGACAAGATGACTGATGGTGGTGTTATAGTTGATTATCACAGCTGTGATTTCTTTCCCGAACGCTGGTTTAATATAGTATTTGTGCTTCGCACTGAAAACTCTTTCCTGTATGACAGACTGGAAAGCAGGTAAATTAGTGCAGTAAATGGAATTCTGTGCTGTGATTAAACATAAAAACTGTCAGATATGGTTTCTTATGTTACAGACATTGGTCTTTTGACAAATTAATCGGTGTAAAGCATTGATCTTAAGTTATAGACTTCTATTAGGATTCCAAATACCTGATCATTAACGTACTGGTAGAAGGTGCACCATGACAATGATTCTAGATTATCTCAGGTATAGCACAGCATTGTTATAGGCACACTTGTTATACGTTTAACATTGATTAACTATAAAGAACATAAAAATGCTAACAAGTTAATTCTACATAAATGTTTTTTATGAATCAGCTTACCCAAAGTACAGAATGTGAGGATCTTCAATATTTAAAAAGCTATTTTTAATGCAGACCTCTCATGAGTTTTTAAAAGACGGCTTCATATCTAACTTTTCTCTACTATTGCCTAGCTGTCAGTTTGGTGTAGTGGTTAAGTTCGCAGACTCTAATCTGGTACAACCGGTTTTGATTCCCCACCTCTCCACTTGTAGTTGCTGGATAACCTTGGGAATCGATAGTTCTGTCAGAGCAGTTCTTGAAAGAGCTCTCTCAGTCCCACCTACTTCACGGGGTGTCTGTTGTGGGGAGGGGAAGGGAAAGAAGATTGTAAAATGCTCTGAGGCTCTTTCAGGGAGTGAAGGGTGGGGTATAAATCCAATCTCCTCCCCCTCGGCTCACATTGTTATAAACTCCAGCATCGTATGAGATTACCTGTATTTGTATATTCTCAGATAAATACACTACCTTTATGTGTATACTACGTCAATTGTTAACCCATTTTATTGTCAATCATGACAATGATATATTAGAAATAACAATTACAGATTCTGCATGGATATAATTGACTGTTGGCTGTTAATCAATAAACCATGTCTTTGAATTATACATTCTCTTCTTGATCAGATGTGTGCTTACTTTCCTGACACTCCTTACACCTGTACAGTGTCCAATTAATGTATTACTTGCATCTGTTGATATAAACCAAATCAGCCGCTGAACTACTACCTTAAGGTTGGACTGACTTACTGTACTGAATTATTCTTTGTTGAGAATATCTAAGTATTGAATTGAAACTTGCTGTTCGCTGATTGTAGTCTACAGAAGTGTTCAGCTGGTGTTGCCAGCCAGGCCCAACAACTGATGCTTGTTCTTTTTTGCTAGATCTGTGACACTTACTGAAATATTTCTAAAATTCTCTTATATAATTTTGTTAATTCTTGCTTATTTTTTCCCTAGGGGATATAGAGGGAAAAAACTTCAGGACAACATTCAGTGTGAGATTTTTCAGACTATTTATGAAGAAGCGATGTCCTCTTATAAAGAAGAAATTGTGCACCAGTTGCCGAGCAACACTCCAGATGATATGGAGCGGAATTTAGATCAGATTATACAGTGGATTGAACAATGGATAAAAGACAACAACTGAAAAGTATTAAGGATAATGATCAAAAAAGCCTTATGAAATAAAATTTGGTTTTGTGTAGGTACATTAACTGATGCTTCAGTCAGTGGGGAAATAGCTACCTCTCTGAGAATATAAATTGTGGACTTCTGAGGCCCAGCAGACTCATGTTGCACTTTCAATGAAATTCATAAGTACAGTACTTTGGAAGTCAAACATTCATAGTGTAATCCTATTAATGTGTAAACCCACTTGCTTCAATAGGCTTAGGCTGGAGTAAACTCCATAAGATTGCACTGTTACGGTTTACAAATAGTTGAAGATGGTTTTGGGCAAAAAAATTGATTAAACAAAACCTGACTGAGTTCTCTAAATTAGAAGCTGCCAACATTTCTGTCCCTGTATACATTTTTTTTAAAAAAGTTGGATTGTTTATCCATGTGCTTAAAATAGTGGGACCACGGGACTTAAACCTTATTAAAGTTGTTAATTTTTTTATGAGCAGTAATCTTTAATGGATTTTTGTGTCTTCTAAAACATAATAGTGAACCCTAGCCAACTTTCTACTGTCAGAAAAAGATGGAAACATCTTTTTTTTTCTTTTGCATTTTGGTGTTAGTCATCAGCATAAATCTCTGTAGTGCTGAAACATTAGTGGTATTTTGCAGAATTTAGCAACAGGAAGATAATTTTGGATGTTCTTCCTGTATAAATTCAGTAAATTAAAAACTGGTTGCTTGTATTGTTTGTACCAGCCTAGACATTTCCTTAGAGAAGTTATTTGCTATTCCCTGAGTGTAGATTTATCCTCAGGGCTAGCAGAGAAGCTTTGGATAGGTTGGTATACTTGTATTGAAAGTGTTAGAATTGATCCTCATGAATCAGGCTTCTTGCACAGACATCACTTCTGCAAAGGGAATTGTATTTTTCTATGTGCTCATCGTTTTATGTGGTGTGCTATTTTATGTGTTTTATGTGCAGTTTCCCATAGAATATATGTGTGACAAAATACAAATACGTGTTTGTTTAGTGCAGGGGTCCTCAAACTTTTTAAACGGGGCCAGTTCACTGTCCCTCAGACTGCTGGCGGGCCGGACTATAGTTTAAAAAAAACCCTATGAACAAATTCCTATGCACACTGCACATATCTTATTTTGAAGTAAAAAAACAAAACAGGAACAAGTGGTTAAGTGTGCAGAGACTCTAATCTGGGAGAACAGGGTTTGATTCCCCACGCCTCCACTTGCATCTGCTGGATGACCTTGGGCAATCCTGTGTAATACCTGGAAAAATCTGTACCAGCTCTGTACCAGCTGTTCTCTCAAGGACAGTTGTCTCAGAGCTCTCTCAGCCCCACCTACCTCACAGGGTGTCTGTTGTGGGGAGGGGGAGGGAAAGGAGTTTGTAAGCCGCTCTGAGACTCTAAGTGAGTGAAGGGCGGGATATAAATCCAATCTCTTCTTCTAATAGCCACTCATGGGCTTAAGATGTGTTGATTTAAGAAAGCTGCTTGTTGTCAAAGGGCAAATGGGGGGGAGAGAAGCCTGACGATTATCTTTCACTGGGGCAGCATCACACAAACCCACAGATACATCCCTCCTGTTTTCCTGCCTGTTGGGGGAGGGAGCTACACATGCTCAGAGGTCCTTCACTCCTTTATAAAGGTCCAAAAAAGGGTTGCCAAGGAAATGCACCCATAAGAACATAAGAGAGGCCAATGTTGGATCCGGCCAGTGGCCCATCCAGTCCAACCCTCTGTGTCACAGTGGTCAAAAACACCAGGTGCCCTCAGAAGGTCCAGCAGTGGGGGCAGGAAGCCCTCCTACTGTTGCCTCCCACCCCCCAAGCACCAAGAATACAGAGCATCACTTGCCCCAGACTGAGAGTCCCTGTTTGCTTCCATTTCTTGGCCCTTTCCCCATCAGCATGGAGAGTACACAGGACACCAGGAAAAGTAAGATACACCCTCCACTTTTTCTTATTTCCCTCTCTCTCTCTCTCTCTCTCTTGGTACGGCTCTCCCACCCCCCCCACCCCCCGCTCTGCTCTGCTAACCCCAGCTGCTGGATCTGGCTTTGAGGGTGCCAACCTCCAGGTGGGACCTGTGGATCCCCCAGAATTACAGCTCATCTCCAGACTATAGAGACCAGTTCCCCCAGATGAAATGGCTGCTTTGGAGGGTGGACTCTGTGGCACTGGACCCCACTGGGGTCCCTGTCCTCCCCAGGCTCCACTTGCAAATCTCCAGGAATTTCCCTACTGGGGTTTGGCAACCCTATCAGACTGGCTTGGAGCCTTCCTCTTGACTCCCTGAGTCCTGGAGCATCTCCACGCTTTTGCATTCAATCCCCCCCCAGGGGGGCGGGTGGCGTAGCTTCCTTTGGCCGAACACACACACACACACACACACACATTGCAAGGAGTCTCTCTCTCTCTCTCTCTCCTCTCCCCTCCCCCATTGCAGCAGGCGTCAGGGAGGGGGCAGGTGGTGGTGTCACTTCTTTTGGCCGGCCAGCCGGCCAGCCAACGTGCGCACAGACACACAAAGAAAATAAAAGTTCCTTCGGAGTCTGGAGGTTCCAGGCAGCTCTTTTCGCGCTCGGAATTCTCCCCCCCCCCCCCCCCGAGCAACTTCTAAGCAGCGGTTGCTAACCCAAAGAGAACTCCAAAGGCTCTGAAAATTGCTCCCCCCCCAACTGCTCTGAGCCCCCGCTAGCCAGGCAGGACAGTCGGGCACATAGCAAAGAAGCAGCAGAAGGCACGGCTCCCCATCTCAGAGAGGTTCCGCCGGCGGCACACCAAAGTCAGGTGCGTGGGGGGGGGAAGCACCAATGCTCCCCTTTCCCCTCTCCTTTGAGACCAGGGGCCTCTCTGGACCAGATCGAGGCTCTCCCACCACCACCACCCAGCGGGCATGGCTAAGGCTGGGGAGGAGAAAAAACAAGATAGCTCATCACCACCACCAGTAGCCAGCCTCCCGTCCCACCACCCTTTGACTTGCCTGCTGTAGCCGCCCCAACCCCATTGCTCCCTGGCAAGGTGGCAACCAACCAACCACCCCTGGGCTGGCGCCACTCGCCTTGCAGTTGCAGCTGGAATCCGGCTGTGTGTGTGTGTGCAGTGCACAGTTCAGGCTTTTGTTGTGGGAAACAGCGTCGAAGTAGGCACACGAGCACTGCACGTGCTCCCTTACAAACTCCAGAGTGCTCCGATGCATGTGGCTGCAAGAGGGTGGGCTTTTGGAGAGGGAGGGAAGGAGAGAGGGGGCAGGGCAGCGGGAAACAGGCAGCAGAAGGACTGGACTGCTCCCTCGACTCCTGAGTGCTCCTGAGAGGCTTCAAGAGGGCGGGCTTTTGGTGAGGGAGAGGGGCAGGGCTGAAGGCCTAATCTGCGCCCTCAGGCCCACGGGCTCATAGGCGATCGCCTGACCTCGTCTAATGAATGAACTGGCCCTGGAATCGGAGGACAGGCAGTGGCGGCAAAAACACCCGGCGGGCCAGATAAATGTCCTCGGCGGGCCGCATGTGGCCCGCGGGCCGTAGTTTGAGGACCCCTGGTATAAACCCTTCTGCAAACAGTATACTCTAGAGACAGATGTCTCTCATTCATGTGGATTCCACCCTCCCTGTTACACAATGAGCGTTGCCTCATTGAAGCTGATAATTCCTACTGCAAACAGCAGGCTCCTGAGACAGTTGTCTTAGCCTCTCATGTTGATTCCATGTTGACCCTGTCTACTGAATGCTGACGCAGCAACCTAAGGGTGTGGCGTGTAAGTCTGTGTATGTTTAAAAATAAACTGCTCACTGCCAGAGAGCAGACTTGAGTTTTCCCCTTCAAACTCACTTGTCTTGTGTGCAAGTCCTTCAATCAGGCACTCAACATCGCCTAACTCTCCCTGGCCTTAGGCTAGGCTGACGACCACTAGGACCAGGGCCTTCTCAGTGGTGGCTCCTCACTG
This sequence comes from Lepidodactylus listeri, assembly GCA_029233225.1. NCBI lineage: Eukaryota > Metazoa > Chordata > Lepidosauria > Squamata > Gekkonidae > Lepidodactylus > Lepidodactylus listeri. Next base: position 47,880,272 of record JARCFY010000004.1, read on the forward strand.
GTGGAATGAGCTCCCGGAAGACATCAGGGCCCTGCGGGACCTTATGCAGTTCCATAGGGCCTATAAAGCGGAGCTCTTAGGCCAGGCTTTTAATTAGGAGCCACTGCTGGGGGGGAAGGGGGGTCCCTGGATAGCGCCGGAATAAATCTATTGGTGCAAGTTTCTGTGGTCACAGGCTGGGAATTTGCTGTGCTTCACTTTGGAATGTAATGATGGCCACCAAATTTGGTGAACCCTGTGATTCTCACGGTTTTATATTTTAGCTGTGATTGTATGTATATGATTAATGTTGTGAGCTGCCTATAGCCAGCTAATGCTGGCTAGGCGGGATATAATCCCAATAAATAAATAAATCACTCACTGAAAATGTCGAGACAGTGTGCGACTGCAATGACAAAGGCCAAAGCTATGCTGGGGCTTATTAGGAAGGGAACTGAAAACAAATCAGCCAGTATCATAATGCCCCTGTAGAAATCGATGGTGCGACCTCATTTGAAGTACTGTGTACAGTTCTGGTCACCACATCACGAAAAAGATATTATAGCATTGGAAAAAGTGCAGACAAGGGCAACTAAAATGATAAGAGGGTTGGAACACTTTCCCTATGAAGAAAGGTTGAAGCGCTTGGGGCTCTTTAGTGTGGAGAAACGACGGCTGAGGGGTGACATGATTGAGGTTTATAAGATTATGCATGGGATAGAGCAGGTAGAGAATAAAGTACTTTTCTCCCTTTATCACAATGCAAGAACTCGTGGGCACTCCATGAAATTGCTGAGCAGTCGGGTTAGAACAGATAAAAGAAAGTACTTCTTCACACAAAGAGTGATTAACACGTGGAATTCACTGCCACAGGAGGTGGTGGCGGCTACAAGCATGAACAGCTTCAAGAGGGAATTAGATAATGTTATGTATTGACCATGCGGTCGCCATGTGCTCTCTTAATTGCGACCACATGGCCAGAGCATGGCCAGAGCACATGGCCAAGAAACTACCTGAGCTTCAGCCAGGTAGAACAAAGGCCAGGTGGATTCAAACCGGCCACCAATCCTGTACCTAGGTTTCTCCCAGGGAACCTATGAAATGTAAATAGACTTCTAATAGCCTATCAGGCCAGTTGGGTGAGGTCAGGGGATTGTCCCTGACCAGCATAAAAGGAGGGCTTCGAGCCCTGGGTTGTATGCTTCATCCGGACCAGCAATAAAGACCTAGCTGTTTCACTATTCCATGGACTCCCGACTCCAATACATATCAGATAAACACAAGGTGGGGACCCGCGATACTCATGGGGGGGGGGGAGAAGGAGCTCCACCGAGTGGAGGAACCACCCACAGGTGAGTCTTCTCCCCCACATCCCCCCCCCTCGGCTGCGATGGCAGGCCTGAGCGCCCAAGAGGTGCTCGGTCTGCCGCTTCTTCCCCCCCCCCCCGCCCTCCCCCTGGCTGCCATGGCAGGCCGAGCACCTCTTGGGTGCTCAGGACTGCCGCTTCTTCCCCCCAAGCTGCTGCCGTGGTGGGCCTGAGTGCCCAAGAGGTGCTCGGCTGGCCGCTTCCTCCCCCCATCACCATCCCCCAGCGGGCCGAGCACCTCTTGGGTGCTAAGGCCCGCTACTTCTCCCCTCCGGCAGCAAGGCTTACATGCCTCCCAACTGCTGGGCTGCCCCAGTTCCCTAAGCATTCCTTGCACATGCGCAGGGAACGCTTTTACTTTTCAGGGGATTTAAATATCCCCCAAATATTTTTTGAAAGTTTTTGGATTTTTCTGCAAACGTGGAGAGTCCCCACATATGCAGAAAAACCACCCTCCCCCCCAAGTGCCCCCCGCGGAGATTAGATATCCACATGGAGGGGGCCACTTGGGAACTAGATATATAGATATGGAGCAGAGGTCCATCAGTGGCTATTAGCCACAAAGTATAGATAGGAACTCTCAGTCTGGGGCAAGTGATGCTCTGTATTTTTGGTGCTGGGGGGGGGGGGGACACACAGTGGGAGTGCTTCTAGTGTCCTGGCCCCACTGCTGGACCTCCTGAGGGCACCTGGTGTTTTTGGCCACTGTGTGACAGAGTGTTGTATTAGATGGGCCACTGGCCGGATCCAAAATTGGCTTCTCTTACGTTCTTATGACTTGTTAAGCACAAAGTGAAGGTAGATGTTCGTTACAGACTCTTCCAGTCACTCATGAGTTGCTGCTGCCACTGTTGCTGCTTTGGTAAGATGTTATCAGTAAGTTAAGTTCTCATAACTCAAGTGATTGTGGCTGTTGGAAGTGTTATGAGACTACTCTGACTGGCAGTGGCTCTCCATATTTCTTATTTGAGGACTGAACCTAGAACCTTCTATAGGCAAAGCAGATGATCTGCCACTGAACCCCAGCCCCTATTCAAATAATTGCTTAAGAAATATTATTTTATTATAATTCAAGGTAGTATATAATTTGCTATGCACCTAAGTGCAGTTTCCTCCTAGGCTGTAGGGATTTAAAGACTTGGAAGTGGCTTGACAAGGGCTCCGCGATCAGACGCTTGAACTGGGAGAGCACGGGAAACACCACCTTGGGACCTGGTATCAAAATTTTACGCTTCGCTCTGGTATTTGCTACGGTAAGCAACGGCTGGGGATGGGAGGCAGGTGCAGCTCTCTGATGGCGCACATTTGATCCATTTCGAAGCATTTCGAAAGCTGGATCAAATGGTGTGTCTGAATGCACCCACTGTGTAGTCCCAAGCACATCGACTTTGAAGTAAGTTTTGTTTTATAAAGTGGTGCTTACCTCTCAGGAAAGTGTTTTTAGGATTGTATCTTTAAAATAGGTTTATATATTCCCTTGGACTTTTTAAGTAGTGGTGTCTGTTCTACAACCTTATTGTTTCCTTACCTCATTCCTTTGCCCCTTGGCAGAAAACTTGTGGAGAGAAAGTCACCCAGCAAGAAGTGAGCTACCCGTAGTGCACTTCATTTTTTTATAGTCCACAAATTGCCTAAACAAATCAGTCCGGGAAAATCAAGGTCAAAATCTTATACAATGCGGAAGTTTAGTAGGTAGCTTGGGCTATTTTATCTTTCTGCCCAAGTTGTGAATGTAGGGGAGAACCACGGAAGCTCCTCGAAGGAAGGGAGGAATTAAGACATATAGAGGACTTTAAGCCTTACCACATGTATTAGGGAATACCAGTTGAAAAGCTGACTGAAACTTCAGGTCTAGAAGTAGAAGAACCATCCAGAGAAACAATGCAGAAAATAGCTTAGCGATGTCAGTTAATACTGGCTCTTTGGAGTACAAATAAGCGACCTTTCCCATCTTTTAATGTAATAGTTGTGCCGACATTCATACCCCGTGTCCCTGGCTGATTTTAAGAGCTCTGAAGCAAAGACACGGCTAGCTAAGAGGACGAGTCTAAGTGGATGCATTTTCTCTGTGCTTTTACTGCCTCTAGCCGGGCGGGCGGGCGGGGAGCATTTGTTTAGGAAGAACTGGTCACCAGGTAAATAGTGCTTGCGTTTCTTTTCTCTACCTACGGAAAAGGCGGGCTTGGGGAGAGGCAGACGGGCGCAGAGGTGAAGCCCTGCCCTCGAGGGAGGGATTCAGACTGACGGGCTAGGCAAACAGGAGCCGGACTAATAGAAGAGGAAGCGGTGGCAGCAGCGTGAGCCCGGTTGGGTGGAAGGGGAAAAGGTTTATCGTTGGCGGACGTGGCTTCTGAGAGGAAAATGTAAGTCGCAAGTGCAGAGCAAAGGGGCGCGGGTGGGGGTGGGGGTGGGGGTGGGGGGGGGCAGACGGGTCTGAGTTCCGTGAAAACCCGACAGTGCATGTGTAGTTGAAAAAATTATGGCCTCTATGGGCTCGGGAAGTGTTTGCTTGCCCAAGCCTCGTGTCTGGGGGGGAGTCGTGCATCCTGTACACACTCTCTGAGAGGCTTTTGGTCGGGGCCTTACCTGCTGGCTCTTTGTTTTGATCTGCTTGCAGTGCCTTTCATGGTTGCACAGAGAAAATCCATACCTATAGGATGGTGATAGCTACGTCGGGTTAACATTGCCCCTTTTGAAAGGGCGATCCCCATTAGAATTAAACGTGGAATGGTTAAAAAGATAGGTTTCTTGGTGTTTGTGAAACTGTCAGGTGGTCCTGGCGAGGGAATCCAGATAATTTTTACAGGACGGTAAAGGTAGCTGATACGGATGTACGATCCACCATCAAATACAACGAGAGAAGTTTCATCCATCTGTGAGCTCAGACTACCTCACACGCAAATATAAAGGATTTTATTTTGGATGTTTAAAAATAAGAATGTGTTATTCTAATGAGCGATGCATAGCTGGTAAAGCTTTGCGCTGATAGGTGTATAACTTTCTGTTTGCTGTCCCTTTCGGTTCATGAGCCTGTATGGTAGGAATGCCTAACTCTGTTGGAGTTAGCTGTAATGGCGGTGTGGAAAAATAACTTCTTGTTAATTTTTATGTGTACATTTAGTCAGTTTGGTATTCGTTACCTTGATTCCCACAGAGTTATGTTTGCATAAATGAGGGGAAAGGAATTCGTTTCCCTTAACCATTACTTCTAGAATAGTAGAGCGTGAATGGCATTAACTTGCCATTGTTTGTTTGGGGGGGATTGGATAGTTGGTGAAAGAAGTTACCAGGTGAATGGATTGGGGATTGTATCCTTCCCTTTACTACCTGGAGGAAGAAATTGAAAGAAGGGTTATCTGTTTTTACCTAGCACATGGATCCTTTCCAGAGTTGCCCTTTGTTTGAGAAATAATACTTTCCCAGAAATGTTTTTGAAGAACTGTTCAGTATGTGTGAAATGAGTGCATGCTTTTTTCAGCATCAACTAAGCCTGTCTTTCATACAGATATAATGCAAATCTACTACTAAGGCAGTGTTAACATGTTTGACCATGGTTTGTCAAGGGTGCGCGAATGTAAATACTGCACAATCAATATTTGTACAAAAGTTATGTAACTTTATATGTGGTTTAATGATAGATCTGAAGATTCTGAATTAATTTCAGTGGTCTAAAACGATTAAGCATTAGAGAACTGTGTGTGTATGTATAATAGCTACTTATATATGGCAACTGGACATTCTGTGTTTCCATTTTAAAAGTCTGTCATAAAGTATTTTAAATTCTTATGAACAAAGTGCCAGAATTAGTATGCATTAGAAAGGGGAAGTATAGTTCAATGGATAACAACCATCTCAGGAATTATTGCATTAATGTATATGTGTCTTATAAAGGAGTGTGGTAATAACCTTTGGGATTGAATTCTTTCTTAAGTGTTACACTAAAACTAATAAAGTGAATGTTTACACTAAAATCCATGAAAGATTTATTTTTGTGAACAAATTCTAAATGGCATGAATTTTTGATAGCAGTGTTTATATAAACTGCTACCATTTCTTGCAGTTTAGGTGATACCACTCACAGTGTTGCTGATGTGTAAATTTTTTCATATATAAAAATTTCATACCAAGGCCTTTTTTTTCTATGTTAAGACAATACAAATAATGGTTTCTGTTGATATTCTTTGCTATCAAGCATTTATAAATATTCATTTTCTTTGAAAGGGCAGCTGTGATATGTGAATGATTTGTATCTGATCGAGGTTTGACAGAGATCTTGATATAACGTCTGTAATGGATGTATTGTAATCTAAACAATACTTTTCTTTTTTACATTTAAAGTGAACCTTGTGGGTGGGTGTGTTTCTGCTAGCAAGGCACAGATTGCACTGATATACTTGTATGTTCTTGGATACTTACTTTGAAATAAATTTTACTTTGTGTTCATTTGAAACAAATGTGTGCTTAATTTTGGTTTCATTTTGTTGATAGTTGTCTCACATTCCTAAATAATCTTGTGGATGAGAAACGTGTCTTATTTAAACGATTGTTGTCACCAGGTTTCTCATTCACAAGATTACCTAGATATGTGAAATGAAGTTGTTGCTGCTGTCTCAGAAATGCTGGAAATTGCTAAAATATATTTATCTTTGTTTTAATTATGATGACTGTTTTTCAACACAGCTTTTATCTCAAGACACCTTTTGGGAGAAATAGGCATATCCATCTAGAAAGAAAAAGCTGTTTGCATTGCCAATGAGTGAAGCAATCTTATTACAGAGCCATCCAGAAGAGGCTTCAGAAGGTGACGATGATGACATGGCATGTGGAGATCTGGGAAATGGACTGGTTAGAAGACAGAGTGATATTTATGAACTAGAAGGTTTAAATGCACACCCAGTCAGGCCCCGAAAAGGCTCAGCAAGAAAAAGTGTCAGTTTTTTAATGCTGCCAAACAAAGGGGAAGAACATGAAGCAGCTGTTTATCGTTGCTCAAGATGTAATTGTTTGAATGACATATCAGTCAAAAAGTCTGGAGTGAATGGATTTGCAGCCTGCAGCCGACAGAACAGCCTTGGTAAGACTTAAAGTTGGGATAGGGTTGCCAAAGTTAGGTTGGGAAATTCCTGGAGACTTGGGGGCGAAGCCTGGGGAGGGGAGGGATCTTAGCAGGGATGTGACACCATAGTCTGCCCTGCAAAGCTGCCATTTCCTCCCAGGGAACTGATCTCTGTAGCCCAGAGAACAGTTATAATTCAGCAGGATGTGCCACGGAAGTTGCCATTTTGTTCAGGGGAATTGATCTCTGTAGTATGGAGATCAGATGTAATTTTGGGAGAACTCAGTGCCTTACCTTGAGGTTGGTAATCATAATTTATACTGAAATAAGGAATACAGGAGACTGGACTACATTAAAGTACCACAACAAATCTCTGTTGTTTATAATGTGCATGGGTGTTTGTTTTGTTTGCCTGGTCTCCGCAACTTTGGACATTTTTAAAATGTGTTCTATATGGAACAGCAATTTAGGGTGCTGGAAATCACCTGCTGCCTGAAACAAATTTGCCCGCCTGCTGTTGGCATCTTCTCCCCAACATCTTCAAGTACAGAGTAGAATTATCTAATCTCAGTAACAACCCTGGTTTATAAAGCAGCCGTTAACTGTTGGCTGAAAATTATGTGTTGCACATACACCTTCTGATTTAGGCATATGGTGAGATGAAGGCTAACTCATGGTATGGGTTTGTATTGGATTAGTGGCTACTCTTAGATTCTAAGAATACTTGAGGAGCCAAACTTTTAGTAAAACAGATTATTAGAACACAGTGCTCAGACCGATGCTTGATCAGTTAGTAGGCATTGTGAGAACAACCCTCCTTTACAGGCAGTAACTTCCTTCTCCCCTAAATTTCTAGAGTACTTTTCTAATGTAATTAGTTATGACTACAGAAAGGTTTTCACTAAGGCACACCTAGATATTCTACCACTTGCAGTTTTAGAAGGTCATTTCAGTGGGATTCCATATAGTGAAAGAGTGTGATATTGTGACCATCTGCCCATTGAGGATTTGTCTCGTGTCACATTCTGGTGTCCAAGGTTTGAGGATGAGGGCAAAAGATTTCTGAGGACCATTATATTTTGTTTCCCAACAAGGTCTGATCAGGATAAACTAGTGTTACTACTGGTAGATAAAGATAAATTCATTTCTTTCCAAATGGCAAGTTTTGTTGCCGCCATCATAAAGATAAAGATGGTGAAGAGGCAACCTAATCTAAGCATGGTTGCTAGGTCTGAGTTAGGAAATTCCTAGAGATTTTTGGGTTGGATCCTGGGGAGGGCAGCGTGTGGGGAGAGACTTCAACAGGGTATAACGTCATTGAGTTCACCTTCCAAACAACTATTGTTCCCCAGGGGAACTGATCTCTTTAGTGTGGAGATCAGTTGTAATTCTGAGAAATCTCCATTTACTACCTGGAGACTGGCAGTGGCAACCCTAGTGGTTGACCCATGTACCAGTTGTTCCACTCTGGGTCATTAGCCATTGGATTGTAAAGTATATTATCATGGTTTTATTTTGAGATATATTATGTATTTAATTTTGTTTTATGAAAATGTGTAGTTTTCCTTGCGTGCTGACCTCCCTTTGCATACTCAGCACAATGGAAAGTTTCTTGGATTGTTAAGTCTTGAATTCAAGGCATCCCAGTGTGCCAGATGTGTAGGTACGTGAACAAAGTAGAATTTATTTCTTCTCCTAAATTAGGTTTCTAAATTGAATGAAAAATAAAATGAGTATTTTGTAAATAAGGAGGCAAAATATGCAAAATAGCTTTATAAAACAGCCAGAGTTTTCATTTTTAGTTCTTTTTTTAAAAAGTGAACTAAATACTAAAGCGTAAGAATATTAGTTTTAAACCAAAGGTACCCAGAGAATTTTACCAAGGTCTTTCTGTTTTTGTTGTGAATTATACAGAGTCGAATTCTGAGGCATCAAATGACGAATTAAGACAGCATCTTCAAGAAGCTGTAGAAGTAAGTGCCTTCAGAATCTTATTTCTCTCAATAAGAGAAAAAGTAGGGATGTAATTTAAAAAATGGATACCCAGCCTTTGAGTTTTGTTAAGTGTAAAACCAGAAGCCAAATAGATTTGATATTCACAGATCAATAAGTCATAAACAAAATATTGGTTTTGTAGTCTGGAATACTCAACAAAAGTAGGGTGGATTGAGGTTCATTTTATTTACTTATTTATTTATTTTATTGATTTCCATCCCACCCATTCCGGCCTAGGCTGGCTCTTGCAGACATGGATCACAGAACTGTGTTGTTTATAACATTTATGTTGTATATAGAAGGGGTTTGGGGGGGGCGAGTATGTACTTTTTGAGATGCCATACTTCTTTCCTGATTATTTCAATCATGGGCTTAGTGGGACTGTATTAAATAAAAGCTGCTGTAAGTAGTTACGCTGACAAGCTAGATGTGTGATTTTTTAAAGTCTGTTGTATTAATTCCAGCATTAAAGCACATAGTCTGGCAAAATCCCAAAAATAGCTTGTGTGCTGAATTGATCTTGTTGCAGGGAATTCAATTCATCCTCACTGCTGCTTTTATAAACACCCCGTGACCTCAGCTGTCAGTTCTTTACAAGTTTAATGGACCATGTGTGAATGTCTCCAGTTAAACCTGGTCCCTCTTTTCCTCCTTTTGTTTCTTCCATAGTGGAAGGTGACAAAACATGTGGATTCTGTGTGTGTGGGTGAGACTGTTTTAAAAATATTTTTCTTTACCAATCTTGAATTTCTTCATTTCTAGGAAGTAGAAATTTTAAGAGTTGAGTTGGAAGCCTCTCAAAGACAACTGGAAGGCAAAGAGCAAGCATTAAAAATTCTACAGAGCATGGTAATTTTAAAAAATCAATTTATTTTTAACTACAATGTTATTAGAATTTACATTAAGCTCATAATGTAAAATTTGAAAAGGCTACATAAAGTTACAGATTTCAGACAGAAGTGAATAATTTGTTATAGGTTTCTGACATCATTCGAGAAATGCTAGACATTTTTAGTATTCAGTGCTGACTTGTTTGAAAATCAGTGCAATATTGTGCACAGTTGTCTAAACCATATTTAAAAATAGCATTCTCAAATTAGTCTTGCTTCCTTACAGCAAACATAAAAATATATGTTCCATTTCCTTCTATTTACATGATGTAAAGCCTTTCTTTTTCATGAGAGGGCAAAGGATAAGAAAGCATTCTTAGCTGTGTGTTAACTGAAATAGCTTACCATACTGAATAAGTTTTCCACAAACAATTTTTGTTTCCTCTGTTGCTTCTTTTCCATTTATTTCTGTTTATTTTTTCCCATCCAGTTGTTAGTAAAACACAAAGTTAGAAGTAGGGATGGCTGAAGAGGTTGGTACATTTAGTGGGAACTGGGTTTTGTATATGCAGACACCATTTATCTGCAAGCTGAATATCAGCAGAACTTCCATCAGTCTTCGTGGAGTTATGTTAAAAATCAATAACATAAGTAGTTACTTGATCAGAATCCTTGCAATCCCCTGTAAAATTAAACATAAAAACTTAAAAAAAACATTTATATGCACACTGGCTGCAATCATAGACACAATTAGCTCCAACACAGGTGCAAATGCAGAGCAGATTTAAAATGTGCGATCAGACATGAACATCTGGGAAGCGTCCCGCAGCCAGCAGCAACCCACATTGCTCCGCCGCAGAAGCAGAGTAAACTGGCACCAGGGAAAGTCCAGTACCAAACGGGTTGCTACAGGCCATGGACGGACTTTCCCTTGTCTGATCGCTCCAGTGCGCTCTCATGGCGTCGGGTTGGTCTGATCAGGTCATCCCGACTCCGTGCCGTTGTCCCCCCCTTCTCAGTATGCACATCATTGCACACGCCATAGGGAGCCCTCAGTGCAGAGGTGTGAATCATTGATCCCTCGTTTAAGCGCACTGGAAACAAACGGCAAAAAAACCCTGACTCATCCGCAGTTGCGTCTGATCATACAGTGGTGGGCTGTGCCTGCAGCTTCAAAAGACAGTGATCATGCAACTGTGGGTCAAATTCCGCCAGAGGAAATAGCATCTCTTCCCCCCCGCTTTATCTCGCGCATGTGACCGCAACCACTCTGAACCAATGGGTCCAGGGCAAGCTTTGGGACCGAGCAGAAATTAAGGTAATTAAGGTAATTCGAGTGCAAAAATGTTATCTTGAGGATGTCTCCTAACTGCCTCTTTCAGATGGATAACACTGTCCCCTCTTTTAAAAGTTGTGTCTCTTAGGAGTATATTGGTACAAGAGGTAGATTGTGCCAGTAATCCAGCCTTCTGTTGGATACTCCCATAATGCTGATATTGTCATGTGTTTGCTACTAGGTACAATAGGAGTCTCATAGGTGCTCAGATAATGAGAGAGTCTACCAGCATGTAAAGGGATGGGTGGATTGTGCTGTATGTTTTAGTAACTTACTGTTTCTATCCTTTTCTCTTAATTAAAAGTGAGAAAAGTTTTACATTTGTCTTGTGATGAAAATAGCATTTCTTGTACAAATACCAGATTTAAAAAAAAGGTTTTTATTGAAAATTTAACATCAGATACAGTGACAGTAAACTGTCATAAACATATAAGATCATAGTAAATAAACAAGTATCAATAAATTAACATAGTAAAACATCTATAACACAATTCTAATCAAAAAGGTCTTTGTTTTGAGCAATACAATTTAAAACAGAGTGGACTTCCGGTCTCGGTGAGCTCAATGGTGGGCGAGCTCTGTGAGACGCAACCCAAGCCCGGTGAACGGGAAGGGTGCTGAATGATTTCACCCACCCCCAGAGCCCTTGCAGGGGGCTCCCAGCCTGAGGCGCGATAGGCACACAGAGGCACACACTGGACAGCTGCAAGATGCCAAGACGATGTAAGAATTGACCTACCTGATAACGCATGGCAAGAAATGTAAGTTCCTTTGGCTGAAATCCTGGCGAGTTTCTGCAGAAGCCCCAATCTGAAGTGTAAAGAGTAGGAGCTTAAATGCCCCCCCCTTAATCTGGGCAATTCTCTGATCTGCATGGGGCTCAATGCAGAGAGGTGGCTGGACTTTAATTAAGGGATTACAAATTCACTAAAAAGCGGCTAAACAAAATGTACTTTCTTGAACTTTTAAATAACTTTCTTGTGTTGTAAACAACAATAATGACTGGACCCCGGGGGGGGGGGAATGGCGACGAGAACAAAGCCCTCTCCTAAGACTACATCAATACTTCCGGTATCCAAGCCTAAAGCAAATACTGACTTTCCTTCCATGTTGGCCACAGCATTGTGCCCCCTGATGGAACAGCTGACTGCTGTTAATTCTAAATTGGACACTTTCCAGAAACAGTTAAATGATGCCAATACTAGGTCGGAACAGACAGCCAAAGAGGTTAAAAAGGTTGAAGGCAAAATAAAGAATGGATGTGGTAGAAAAAAAGAGATCCTCTGATAAAGACAATATCTTAAGGCTGCAAATGGAAAGATCAATGTTTTTTATAAGATTCCAAGGTGTCCCAGAGCAAAAAAATGAGAATCTCAAACAACTATTAAGTGAAGCGTTGGCTCCAATGACGGGTTCACAAGTTGAGTTATTGCAAAGCGAGATGGATATGCTTTACAGAACCTATCCTGAATTTCTCAAGAAAAAAACCCTGCCATGTGAGATTTTGGTGAAATTCTCTAAAAAATCTACCAGGGATGTGGTGCTTAAGGCCACCAACAGGACAACCTTGAGAATCAAGGATAAGGAAATTAAAGTCCTAAAAGATATACCATACAAGATTAGGAAGAAGAGGAAACCCTACAAAACTTTTCTACAAGCAAAACCTACCCCGTACAGATAGATTACACTGGAGGGCTTGATCTTCAGCTACAAAGAAAAGAAGAAAAAGATTAACTCTGTTGCAAAAGCAAAAAAATTTCTGGAACAGCAACAGAAAAAAAGAGAGAAAACGTCCACAGAGGAAGACCTAGAACTACGAGAGAGTATATATGGACTGGAAAGTTAAGACTCAAATAACAAGTCTGGGGAAGAGGACTCCAAAGCAGAAAGAGGAGCAGTGGCTCCAAAACCCCAGAATGTAATTTAAGATTTTGATAATAAGAAGCGAAGAGAAAGAAGAAAGAAAATCTAATTTTAGCCTTGAGAGTATGAGTTCATCTTATGTATCCACTTGTGATAAGTATCTATGATATTCAGCTAAACTGTGAAAGCCATAATATGCCTTGATATATTAACCACTTTTCTTTTACCAAATTATGAAGCAATATTAAGTCATTTACTGCAATATCTTGGTTTTTGTATACTTATATGTAGTGTAGTTTGTTTTTAGTCTTAGTCTTGTTTGTAGTGTGTAGAAAATAATAAAAAAATATTTAAAAAAAAATTAAAACAGGGTACCAAAATTATAATAATCAAGAGAGGCAGAGTAAGGGTCTTTATTTGAGGTTTGTATCAGTATTCTTTCCATTGTGAGATAATCCCATATGTTCCTGTACCAACTCTTTAGAATTGGGGTGAGGGAGATTTCCAGATATGTTTGACAAATACTTCCTTTTCTCTCACAAATTGCTATCATTCTGTTATTTTTTCCTCTTCCATTAGGTAGTTTGTAAATTGTTCCTTTTAAATATGTACTGTGCCTTGGTGGTATTTCTTGCTACTATATTTTGACAAGCGGCAGCCCAGTGCCTCACTCCACGCGGGGCAAAGAAGCGCTCCGGCTGAGCAGGAGTCGCCCCAGCTCGGCTCCCGCGCCGGATCTGCTCTTCTTGGCTCAGGTGGGGCACAAAGGGCGAGGCAGACTGGCCAAGGGGTTCCTGCTTCCTGAGCCTGGGCGCTGCAGCTCACCTCCTATGCAGCTCTCGGGAGTTCTGGGGCAGTGGCTTGGCTGGCTCCCCAGAAGGGTGTGCGGGAGGCCTGCCATCCCCGCCCCCGGAGAGGGCTCAGCGGGCTGGAGAGGTCCAGGACCTGGGTCGGACAGGCTTCTGGGCGTGGCGATCCCCACCCCCCCCCGCCAGCTCGAAGGCCCTTGTGGCTGAGGGCCGCTCGGGCTGGCGATTCCCCCCCCCCCCCCCGGCTCAGCCCCAGTGGCTCTCAGCTGCCAGACACTCTTTAACTTTTGGGGGGATTTAAATATCCCCCTGAAAGTTTTTTTTAAAGTTTTAAGATTTTTCTGCAGATGGGAGTTCCCCACGTCTGCAGAAAATCTTCCTGTCCCCCAAGTGCCTCCCACACAGATTTAGATATCCGTGCACAGGGGGCGCCTTTGGAATTAGATATATAGATTCCTTGTAACATATGTATATTTATAATCGGTATAATGTAGGATTGTAGCTTCCTGTAGCTGGCTTAATTGATACGTGGGTTGATATAACTTTAAAACTATGTGACATGGAATATTTCTGCTTTTTGTTAAATGTATTTCTCAGGCAGTGTTGGATAAAGCCACTAGTCATACTAAAGCAATGTTTAAGAAAACCGAGCAACAAAGGAGAGCTCTAGAAAAGGTAAGAGTATACCTGACTTTCCATTCAAGAGTGACACACAACGCTGTACGATAGGACCACAATCCAGTACACGGTTAAACGCAAGTCCATTGGTTTGTGTTCCTAGTTTTTGTACAGAAATCCTAGGTTTTTATTTGTGTTAATAGATATAACACTTGCTATACCTCTTACAGTAAGGTGAGGATGATCCTCAAGCCTCAGAACTATTTTCTTTACATCTCTTTCTTAAGCAAAATATTTTTGCATAGATGATAACTGTAAAGTGCTCACAAAACTCATACATTTAATTAAAGTTTCAGTCTGTTACCTAATTATGTCCACTGATCATGTGGAATTTGGTGTAATAGTTTTGTTTAGTTCTATTTTCTGAATCTAGCAGAAACAGAAACTTATACTCTCTGTGTTGTAAGCTGCCCTGAGCCCAGTCATGGGATAGGGTGGGGTATTAATTAATTAAATAAAAAATAATACTTTGGATTTGAAATGTTGGCTTTCCTATGAGCTTTTGGAAGTTTCTTAGCTGCTGATTTCCTAGTTTTATCTCTCTGGCAGGATAGTATGTTTCCATCTTACTATCATAGCACCTTTAACTGATTTTGACACAACAGATGTTCAGGGTACAGAATTACTTTTCCATGAGAAGATCTGTCCTTAGCCCTGTTCACGTTACAGTGAATGCATGTACAATCTCTGTACATTGTATACTTAATTTTTCTTTATATGTGTGTTGAATAATTCTCATGTTACTTTGTACACATGTACAGTTTCATTTGTAAAGTGAACACTCATTAGGCCTTAGAAACAACTGTACAGATGTATATGTTGTTCACTGTAACATGTGAACAGGTCTCTGTTTCTCTCTGTTTCAGAGCATTTAGTGGATACTGTCCACAAGTCTTCAGGCTCAGCAGCATGCTAAATTTCTAAATTAAAGGAGCAGATCAGTTGTGTGGATATGTAGGATATATTCAACTTAAACGTACTGAACTTCTAAATATACTATATTGTCACATTATTGGCCATCTCAAGTAACCAACCTAATGTTTTAAGATAAACTAAATAAAATAGTTCTTGGGACACAGTGCTGGGCAAGGACATACATCAGGATGTTTCTGGAAAAGGTTTACTATAGGCAAGCTGTTGTGCAGCTTTCCTGTTCAGTTAGGTGATTGCCTACTTTATAATCTTTCAGAATATTTCTGCTTGCCTGCTCCTGTTTGGAATTATGGCTGAAGGAAATAAAATTGAATTATCTTGTCATGGGATGCTTCACTAACTTTTACAATGTTTAGGATATGAAATATTATTCTATTTTCAGAATGGCTCAGTGAGATGTTCTTGGGTTCACAGGCCTGATAGTTAAATCCTGGGTTTGAATGTCAATTTATAGGCAAAAGTACAAGCCACAGTTTGTTGTTTTTGGCCAATTGGAACATTGTGATGAACTATATGGAGGAAGAGGAACAAGAGTGCTTGAGCGTGAGGATTTCAGAGTTTCAGTTTTATCATGAACAAATCCATGGTTCACTATGTCTGAATGATTTTATTTTTTATAGGAAATCAATGTTCTGCAGTGGGAAATCAAAATTAATCAGGAGAGATTTAAAAATATAGAGGAGACCTGGGTAGAAAAATATGATAGGTATGTATGTGTTCACCAAAACACTCTCTCTTTTTAACGAACTATCTATGCAAGTTTCATGTTTAAAGCATGCTTATTTTTTCCCTGTTCATTGCCATTCATTTCCTTTTCATTTAGGATATATTGTGAAAATGCTGCACTTAAGGAAACACTTAAACTGAAAAACGAGGAAGTTAAAACACTGACATCTGAAAATGCATGTAAGTGAGCTCTGTTTACTTTGTGTGTTCTTTAAAAGTATAATTCATCATGTATACCTACAGCTGTATCAATTTGCCTGGCAAGGCAGGATATAAATCAAAATAATAAATAAATAAATATAAACATATGTGCCTGCCAAATGGATTAGAGCTCTTTGATTCTGCCTTCTGTTCAGGCAAAACTATCAGTACTGCAGAGCTAGGCACCTGGACATAAATTCCATGCTACATGTCACCTGATGCCCTTGCACTGCGGTACTGCAGCTCCTTGAAAGAAAGAGCTACTTATAATCTTGGCAACTGATGGGCTGAGGATTGGATCACTGACTTGATGTGATGTATTTTGCTGTACCTGTTACACCTTGGAGATGCGGAATGGTATAGTATACTCCCTGATCTTATCAAATCATGGAAGCTAAGCCAGGTCAGGACAGGACTTGAATGGGGGACCATCAAGGAAGACTCTACAGAGGAGGTAATAGCAAACCACCTCTGCTTCTCACTTGCCTTGCTGGGGCTGTCATGTGTTGGTTGCAACTTTACAGTGCATACATTACACGTTACTTCGCTGTCAAGAGTTAGAACTGCTCCAATCACCTGACACTCAGTGTTGCATCAAAGAGATTTTAACTGTTGTCACTCATGAATAAATGAGGTTTTCTTACTTACTGTATCTACGTGTCACTTTTCTGCCAGTGCTCTCAGCATATCACTTCTTACTCACAGGAAAAACCTGTTATTGATCATGAAACTTTCATCATGATTTTTGAACTAAACACTGATAAGTGACTTTCCTTATTGTAACAAAGCATAACAGAAGTATTGGTGAGAATGTGGAACTAAGGTTTAGGCACTGTGTATGTATAGAATGAGTCGGTAAAAATATTTGTTTGAATAGCATGCTGTGGACCTAAGTGCCATGAGAAATAACATTACCAGGAATGGCTTATTTTGTGCCAGATCTTACTTCTAGAACCTGCTTCCAATGGGAGAACTTAGCAAATGGAATAAAAGGCAAAGAGTGCCTTTGAAGAGTATCTGGTTGGAGGAAGTTCTGAAATGACCTTGTTTCTTTGGGTATCCTGCCTAATAGGAGGATAGTAATTCCTTGGGCAATCCTGCTGAAATAGTTTTTGGAGATTAACCCTTGGGGAGAGGGAAGGTGAGCCTCTTAGGAGTATAAAGACTGCTACAGGCTTTATTTTAAAGAGGAAAATCAAAGATGCCCAGTGGAAAAGGGGGTATATAAATGGGCTAGTCAACACTCCTATGTTTCAGGAAGCAACCTCACTGCTCTGGCACTAGGGCATGCCTCAAGAAGTGTCCTGGTGGCAGGAGACTACACTTGTAAAACAGGATGTACTACTGGGGGGAATAAATGGTGCAGTTGTTAGTCTGAAGCCTTGGACAAAAGCCAGAAGGAAGCAAGGACTTGTGTGATCATACTTAAAAGAGGAAAAGGCCCAACCAGCTCAACAAATATGAGAGTACGTAGGCTTTCAAGTTAGAAGATGTAACTTCTAGGCAAACTTGACCTGGAGCATTCTCAGTGTAGTATAACTAAGAGCCAATTCAGATGCTGCTACATGTGCAGCCATCCATCCAGTGGGGTGAATAACATTTCCTGAGCCATTTTGGAACAGGCAAACAGTAGGTAGAGGGGAGTTGAAGCTTCACGCTGTGCTTCTAATCTGAACTGGGCAGGATTGCCAGCTCTGGGTTGAGAAATACGTGGAGATTTTGGTGGTAGTGCCTGGAGAAGGCGGGGTTTGGGCTCAGTGGAGTATAATACCATAGAGTCCATGCTCTAAAGCAGCAGTTTTCTCCAGGGGAACTGATCTTGGTCATCTGGAGATCCACTGTAATAGCAACCCTAGCCCAGGGGCACTTAGAAAATTAGTTCCCAACAGCTGCTTGTCTGGCTAAGAGGGTCAGAGTCAGGTGACTTGTGGCAAAAGTGTACTGTTGTCTAGTTTGGCCCTAAAGACTTTTGTTTCAGGTGTACTGAACAAATCAACCCTCTTTTAAAATTCAAAAACAGTGTGAATTGAGGATTACAAACAAAATCCTAATCCGAAGCAGTACAGACTTTTTTCAATATTGAATTTTACAGTTTTGGATCAACAGCGCTTGGAATTGCTTGCCATGCTTGATGTAAAACAGCAGAAGATTGTTCAAGAGAACATGTCTCTTAGTAAGAGTGGCTTCACAGAGATTACAGGGCTTGAAGTAAGTGCTTAAAAGCTGTCTTGTTTGTTTCTTTTGCTGATCTGTTTCCGATTAATTATGGAAGAACAGTCCTATTAGTCTGTACAAGAAAGAACAGAAAAACTGCCAGATCCTTCAGGGACTCACTGATTTGTTTGCAGTTAATTTTGATAGAACAAGTTACATGTGAAGATTTTAGGTTTGAGGGTTAACTAATGTTATATGTTTTAACAAATGGTTTGTAAGAATCTCTCATATCCTCCAGCTTAGCTAAGCTACAGTGTTATACAAGGAGCTCCAAGGCTGATGCCACTGCCAGGGAGTTGAGAAGTTCCAGACTTTACCCAGGCATATATTTTATCTTAGGAAATGGAATACACAGCTTGTAAATATCACATCTTTAAAAGGTGAGCTCAGGCTTCTACATATCTTCTCTATACCCATCATAGCAGCCCAGATAAGTCCATGGCTGCCCATCACTTGCTTTCTGCCAGTGGTATAGGGAGAAGGGAAGACAGCAGCTGCATCTCTCCCTCCCCACATTGATTTTTGCTGCTGTATTGTTTCCCGTCATTATTTCTGCTAATGGCAGTGTCCCCTAAAAACTGTAAAACCCCATCACCTTCTCTATCCAGAGCTGCCTTATTTTGAGATGGAAATTGAAAAATTAATAGCATCTTCCAATGGAATTTATATTGCCTCATTCATAGTAGCAACTAATAATTTTAAGGAAAATTAATTTAGTTAAGATCTCAGTGTAATTATTTTTCAAAGAGCTAGGCTTACTCACAGAATATGTTTGACTTTGCAGCTAGCAGTACTTGGAGCCTGTACTTGCAGTGATCCAGAGGGAGACCCATGCTCCTGTGCCAGAATGTCAGCGGCAACTCGAAAACAACTTCTTCAGCTCAAACAAGAGGTATCTTGACTCAGGTTTAAAGTGATATGTGTGTTTATTTTTAAAAGTATGGGAAATATCAGCCATGTGATGAGTCAGATTAAATGTCACTGTCTTAAAAATACAGTGGTTTGACAGCTGACTACTTTCTGTGCTGATCGATAATTTGCTACTGGAATGTGCATATACATGATCGCAAGGCCGTGTAAAGAAGAACATTTTAAACACTGACATTTTAGACAAGGCTGCACTATAAAGACTTAATATAATTAATAATTGTACATCTAGCATACCTTTTTTATATCAGTTCTTTCACTCTAATTGTGAAATATCCATCCATTATAGCTTCAGTAAATAAAAGGACTTGAGATATGAGGTCTGAAAATTCTGTATGGGAAGGATAGCCAGTGCTTCTTTCTAGTAGCCAGTGAGCCTGAGCTCTCTTGCTTCTGCTGCACACAAAAAAAGTGACTTGCATCCCTTCTTTACTTGGTTGCCTCACAACAAGGTGTGGTTGATGTGTCAGTGGCTATACCACCTCTGTTAACCCATAATGCCAAAGCTGAGACACAACTCAGCACAATTGTGAAAGAGGGGCATTCTGTGTCTGTGTTGCTGCACACGGCTTTTTAGATCGTTATTCCCATGACCTCCTTTGCTGGTCACCATAGTGTTAATTTTATGGTTCTCACAAGAGACCTGTTTGTAGAATCTTATTTAGATGAGGCAGTGGACACTTGGCAGAGTACTCCTAAAAATAAACTGTGGATTTCATCCTGTTTTTCTTCCCTTTGAAAAAACACCCCTACCTAAATGTTTTCTTGCTGAACAGTTTGAACTTCTGAAAAAGAGTAAAGAAGAAGCTTATATAATGGCAGATGCCTTCAGAATTGCATTCGAGCAGCAGCTGATGCGGAGGAAGGACCAGACTCTGAGACTCACACAAGTGAATAACGTCTGCAGAAAAGAAACAAAGTTATTAAACTGGAAAAGCATGAAGGAGGATGGTAATTTTCTCCATGCAACATGATAGTCAGTGGAATTGGGAATAACACTGATTTTATATTGTGTCACAGGAAATTATTTGGCATAACTTGCTTACTGAGTTGAACAATTTATGGTAGATTCTACTAATTAATGTATCTTTAATGTTGACTGTCTCCTGGATACTGCGCAGAACAACACACTGCCAGCCCCTGCCCGGAGTCCTTGTTGGTTCATGCATACATCTTCATCATTAGATTTCTGCAGCATCTAGTGATGACTCATGTATGACTTAGACATCACAGCTCTAGCAAGAAAGAGAACTTTAATGATTTCTTAGATCACAATAATACTCAGTGGAGTTTTCACACATTCACATGTGTCTAATAATCATGTGTAGCAAAACTGTGATTCAGATGTACCAGTCCCGTGCCTACCATAGCTACATTGCATGGAGATACATTTATTTACTATTTTTTGCACTTATATCCCACCCTATTCCACAGTGGGCTCAGGGCGGCTTACAACATGAATAAAATACAATGAATATATAATTAAAAACCAGTTAAATAAAACAGGATGGCAGCTAAGAAACATACATTACTCCAGAGCAGTCCAATACGCCTCCTATTAGACATTAGCGGGATAGTAGGCAGCTAGAGGCTTATTATAGGCAGGGAAGGCTGAGATGATAGAAACATCCACTACCTCAACCAAAGGCCTGGTGGAACAGCTCCATTTTGTAGGTCCTGCAGAACATGTGCTCGCTAGGGTCAGCCCTGCTTAGCTTCTGAGATCTGATGAGATCAGGCTTGCCTAGGCTTTCCAGGACAGGGTAGTATTTGCCTTTTAAATATAAGCTGTCTTCACTTTCTAATCATAGTGAAGCTGTTTCGCTTGAAGACAATGGATCTTTTTAACCAAATTTATTCATTTTCTGGAAAAAAACCCCTATGTGCATGGAAATACTTGTAGAAAGTTACATACGGATATCTCCATATTAAAAAAGCATATTTAAATATGTGCTGATTCGCAGTCTTTGACACCTGATCAAATTAAAGCACAGTAGGAAGCACTAATCCCACATAAATAAAGGTACAATTTATATGTGGTATTTTTTGATATGGCAAGGGTCCCCAGTGTGATGCCCATGATGCCTGCTGATACCTTTCCTGGTGCTTGCCAAGTGTTTTTTAGAAAGTGGGTGGGGCCAGGTAGGGCTTTTGCCCAGCAGGGCCATTGGAGATGTGATTGGCTGTGCACAGTTTTTAAACATTGCTTCAGCAACAGCTGCCACCCCAGCACCAGGATCTTCACTGTCTTACTGTGTATATACAGTAAATATTTTAAAAATATGTTCATTTTTAAAACATCCTGTTAAACAGAGCTTCTGCCTGGAATGTCGAAGAGTTACTTAGTTATGCAAAACCTCCTTTCCTGACATTTTGTGGTTGTGCCCGCCACCATGTCAGAATTCCAAAGGTGTCCGCAGGCTTGAGAAGACTGGGGGCCCCTGTGACGGGAAAAGTTTGAAGACTAGTAAAACTGGTCAACCACTAGATGTTTTGTTAAAACTGTAAATAATATACATTGGGTGCAAACTGTAATAGAATATGGCAGCTATTTTAAATGATGATGCATGTTGTCTCTTGCGGAAGCCTTAAACATCTTATCTTCATCACTAAGTGTCTCCATTTTTTTGCTTAACTGCTTCTTAATTGTAAATTTTTTGCACTATCTTTTGAATTTTTTTTCCCAATGGATTAGAACTTTGGAAATTAACATTGTCAGAAATCACCAAAATCAAAATTATTTAAAAAAAATTATATTACAGTTCACACTATTAGTTTCCTTTGCCATAAGATAAAAATACAGATGAGTAATTTATATCAATCTTATCTTTGCAGTAGAAATGTTTGTTCTATGCTTAACTTCATTCGTTTTTTTAAAAAATGTGGCATTACATCTCTGGCTATCTAATTACAAAGTCACAAATACCAGGGCTGAAACATACATCTTGTTTTCCATCCTTAGATATGTTCATGTTTCGAGGGAGCAAGAAAAGCTTAGGACAAAAATTAAGAAGCATGATTTCTTCTGCCACTGATAGTAAGAAAATGGAAGAACTTGATAATCCTCAGGAAATCATCAGGCTACTAATAGATTTGGTTGGTATTCCCTTTATGAGTCTCCATACTAATGTTGGTTTGTTATCGATAGTCAGATATTTATTCATAGATAGTCTGTATAGAATGCTTCATCTCTAGTATAGTTTTTTCCCTCTAATTTTGTTTTATTTGACTATACAGTTGAATGATACAGAAGAGGCTTTGGCTCACCAAAGGAAAGTTAGTTATATGCTTGCTCGTGCTTTGGAAGAGAAAGAAGATAGCTTACGGCAGAATGAAGGAAATAAACTTTCTGAAGGGCAGCTTGCTCCTAAGATCAATGAAAGTAAAAAAGATTCAAATCCTCAAGCACCAGTTATTGATGTATGTTCATACTGCCGAACTTGTACTGCTCAGGACTGCTCCTGTTCCATTTCCAACACCTGTACAGTTCAGCATTCCAATGGATAATCTGATGGAAAATCTGGAATCTCCTGTTACTCAGCATCTGTGAATATGTACTGTGAAGAAACAGATGTGAACAAAATAGAAGAAACAACTGATATGAGCTGAAGATAATGAACTACTCTGTGGGAGATAATACAGTGAACTTGAAGGTTGGGAATGGTATAGGTAGCACACTACTTTAGCATTATTAATATCTAGGGCTCTGAGCTTCATGCGTGCTTAGGCTTCCCCACTGACTTCATGTCAGGGATAGGTCTGTGTGCATAGTGGCTGTTTATGCACATGCAGCTGCTTGTTACATGGTAAGTCAGCAAAGAAGCCTTTTTACATGTGGGAGATTGGTATACATTGGATTCCTGAGTTATGAGGAATTCCAGAATTGGATGGTAGTTCTATGATCATAATTCAGAAAAACAGAAAGTTTGTTTTACGCATATTTTACCAGTTAGTTTTAGTTGATTAAGTACAAAAATTACGTTACTGTTGCTTTGTATACTTCTATTGTGGATATTTGTTAAATGCTTATGCTTCTGTTTTCCCAACCCCTTATGTCTTCTGCTATAAGACAGCTAGCTACAGAAATTTTTGGAACCATTAATTCATGATAAAATGAATGGTGTTTATGCTATGGAGAATGTTTAGGTCTTGCACAGTAAGTTTATTTGTAATTTGGCTCTATTCAACAAGTAAGCTGTGGTGTCTTGCTCACTTATGAATTGTGCATGCAAAAACTATTGCATATGTTGCTGGATTTGTGCATCCAGGAATTTAGAACATGGCTCCTTTTCTTGGATTAAAATGTGTGCTCAGTACAAGAATAATCAGTGCTGTAAGTTCTGACTATCTATTTTGGGGGAGTAGGGTAGAAGGATTTTAAGTATGCTCATACACCAGTTGCCACTGTACAAGCTGAGAGTGGAATCTGCAAAGCATATACAGGCAGCTACTGTATGTTGGAGCAGTCAGGCCCATGTGGTGTTCTGCCACATATTAAAACAAGAAAGGTAGAAAACTTCCAGTTCCTTAAGAACTACAGTTCCAGCAATTGTGAAAGCAATTTCACAATAGCAAAGACTTCTCCAGACTGAAATCTATTTATTTATTTATTAGATTTCTAGGCCGCTCTTCCCACTGCTGCAGGCCCAGAGCGGCTTACAAGACTTGGACATGCCAAGATTCTTAAAACAATAAATACAATAGAATTAAAACATTATAAACATAAAATGTTCAATACAATACAGTACAGTTAAGTACAATTAAATTAAATGGCGAAAATCTAGTGGATTATTAATGCTTAGTCTTTGAAAACCAAATAGTTGTGTTATTTAGAAAATGATGATGGTCACTTCCAGTATAAGCACTTTACAGTCCTTCACAAAACTCTGTGAGGTAGGCCACTATGATACTCATTTAACCAGTTAATCTCTGGCAGAATGTCATGGTCTGCCTCTCTGTTCCCCCAAGTGCAGTTTTTTTAACTACCAAAAATAGGTAAAACAAGTGATATTAGTTGCCTTCTATGAGCCAAATCATGTGCTGACATCGTTATTAAAACAGCTCATGGACTCCCCACACAGCGGTTCTTTGTGGCTTTCATATATGGCTGGTTTTCCACATGCCAGAAATGTCCGGATTTTTAAAAGCCCCAAAATGATTTCGTTAACTGACTCTGAAAATACAGAGTGCTAATAAAGGAACAAATAACACAACTCTCCATTATGGTAGCTACTAAATATTCTTCTGAACTATAGAAATAGTTTTGCTCTTTTGTGTCAGTGGATGATGCTTTACTATTGTTTTTCATTTTATTGCATGACACTTGGAAACTATTTCAACTCTCTTTGTTAAAGCCCCAAGCTTTAGCGTAGATAGAGATATTAGCTTTTTCTGTGTTGACCGTAAGCTTATGGATGTGTTTTATTACCATTTTAAGAACTGGGTAATAGTTTTTCTAACTGTTATGGTGTGTCAATATCATGTCATAATAAATGTGCTCCCTGATAAGTCAGATTTGTTGGACAGATGGTTGTTAAAATGCATCATCCTTAACTGCAGAGGAGCTTTAAATAACTACCCACAGTGTGCCTAGCTGATATGCTATTTTAACACCATTAACTTTTCAATATATATTTAAATTCTGAGTCTCATAAAAATACATAACAAGGAAGGAAGATTCATTTGAATGTAGTAGGACCTATAAACATTTCTTTTAGGATTTCTCTGTGTATAGTAACTAAATTAATGGTTATTAAAGAAATAAGTTGATTTTTTCAGTTTTACTAAAGAGATCCTGGCAGTCTGGCAGACTCACCACATTTAATCTTAGACTAATGTTAATCTTGGTTAACAGATATGCTGCCACAGCACTAAGCTACAGTTAAGGAAGGAAGCTGTACGCTAACAGGGAAGGATATTTTTATTTACATTTATGAATTATTTTGTGGTGGTTAAGGAATAGGATTCATTACTTCTGGGCAATCTCTATTGTGAAGGTTCATAGAGCTCTTTAATCTGTTGCAGTTGGTCATCTAAAGCTTTTGCCTTATATTTCAGACTCATTAACAGTCTATTGCTGGCATATTTTTCAGAACAGTTATTTCTAATGTTTGTATCTTTTTTTAAAAAGCTCTTTCTAATGTTTTAGGTCATATATTCTCAGTTCCAAAAATTTCATGGATGTTCAGAACATCGGGTAGGTCCCATATGGTTTTTAAAACTTTTTTTTTTTCATTTGAATGACAGGCCCCCATGTGTGCTGAAGCCATGTGGTGACTACATTGTGTAATTCTGGGTTTTTTTAAAATTTTTGAACAGTATATTATATTTTCTATTTTAGTGCATTTAAATTCTATTGCTTTTAAAAAAATCTTTAGGACCCATGATTGAGGACTATATGATTGCTCTGCTTGCAGAGCTGAAGATGGGTACTACTTAGGGTTGCCAGGTGTGGGTTGGAAAATACCTGGAGGCTTTGGGGGTGGAGCCAGGAGAGGGTGGGGTTTGGGGAGGGGAGGGGCCTCAGCATGGTACAATGCCATAGAGCCCATCCTTCAAAGGAGCCATTTTCTCCAGGGGAGCTGATCTCTGTCAACTGGAGATCAGTTGCAAAAGCAGGAGATCCCCAGGCCCCACTTGGAGGCTGGCACCCCTAATACTACTAGAGAGGGCTTTTAAGTTTTTGTGTATTAGCGGAAAGCCTTTGTACAAAATTTCAGGTCGTGAAGGCCAGTATCATAATTTTCAGTATGTCTGGCTTGAACTAGTAGATTGCTAAGAGAACTATGCAGGTTCCCTGAATGAATTAATCTGTTTTAAGAACTTGATTTCATATCATTATTTGATATTCTTTTTCATTGTAATATATTCACAATGCTTTGACTCTTTTTGATATGTTATTTATGTGATACACAGAAATAAAAAGGTTGGGAAATAACCATTCCTGTTTCACAGTCTAAATCTAAAAAATAAACTCTAAAACAATCTTAAGAGGGACAGTTTTTAGAGCACAGTATTGTGGGTTTAAACTCCTGTGTGGCCTGAAGTGGCATGCTGAGTGGTAATGTTTCTTAATGTCTCTAAATAGGACTTAATTGTTAGGAAATGTCTAGGCATTAAGGCTGGAAGAGATAGCCTATCTCAGTTGAAGGGAGGGAGAAGCGATGTGTCTGTGTTTGAAGAAAGAACAGTTTAGATTCTGACAGAAAGATGAGACTACAGCATGCAGGTGGTGGTGGTTGATAGATACACCTTCCATGGTGTATCTCTCTCTGTCTCTGGAGGTCTGATGTGTGGTAGCAGCTCAGCAGCCCTGTAGTAATACCTCTTTGCCTCAACTCTTTATATTGTAAATAAAGAACATAGGGCAAAAATACCATACATTCCTGGTGCTCTTTCTTCCAAAAGAAAACAACCCAGGTAAGTCCTGTCCCTTGTGTGTCTTGATGCTCAGAGCAGTGAGGAGTGTGTAAAAGTATGCAACAGGAAAAAAAATCTGGTGCTATACATTTTCCCTTTAGTAGAATAAAAACCTGGTGCTAATCAACCCTTATGTAGCGATGGAAACCGAGGGCCAGTTCAGCAGGAGGGGGTGGGGGGCGTTGTGGGATGTATACCCTACCCTTCACTTGGAGTCTCAATACAGTTTACAATCTCCTTTCCCTTCCCATCCCCACAACAGACACCCTGTGAAGTAGGTGGGCCTGAGAGAGCTCTTTCGAGAACTGCTCTTCTCAAGAACAGCTGGTACAGAGCTATGGCTTGCCCAAGATCTTCCAGCAGCTGCAAGTGGAGAAGTGGGGAATCAAACCTGGCTCTCCCAGATTAGAGTCCGTGCACTTAACCACTACACCAAGCTGACAGTAACTGTTGTTTTACTGTATTTCAGGCTGCGGATATTGGTGTACAATAACCATTCTCCTTAAGTTTTCTCTGTGCATGGATTATTTTTTTCTTTTGTATGGAAGAATACACAATCGTGTGCCTCCAGCTTCACTGGGACAGGACAGTCTCCACATTTACTGCTTTGAGAATGTCTGAATGTCCCGCATTGCTGTTAGGGCCACTCTTTGAAGGGAGAAAATAATATGGAAAATGCAAGGTGCTATTGTCACTGGATTGGTTTTAAAAGGAACTGTGTTATTCCTGAGCCTTCCTTAAATTATTCTGTGTAAAGAAATAGATCTTTAGGCTATCATGAATAGGAAGTGCCTTAAATGAGCACTTGAATAATATAAATTCCTAGTTTCTATCTAAATATTTCAGATCTCAAAATCTTATTTACTTTAAAACCCACCTTTCTTCCCAATAGGGATCCAAAGCAGTTTATATTATTCTCTCTCCTCCATTTTATCTTCACAACAGCCCTGTGAGGTGAGTTAGGCTGAGTGTGGGTGACTGTCCCCAGGTTACCCAGCAAACCTCCATAGCAGAGTGGAGATTCAGACCTGTGTTCTCCCAGATCCTAGTGTGACAGTCTAACCACTACACCACAGAGAAGCAATGATCCTTATCTTAGATTATTCATTTCATGGATCAAATATCTGAAAATATATCCCTCCTTCTGTACAGGTAATTTTGTCACATTTTCTATACCTTATCCAGATTGTTCTCATTAGCAAACCATGTTTGGGTGGATAATCTGATGGCCGATAGTCCCAGGTTAACTCCTAATTTAAACATGATGTTGGTGAGCTAGGAAAATGCATCCACAGGAATTGGCATTATCTATGTGTCTCATTATTGGAATGCTACCTGTGCAAAGACGCTACATGTTTGATCAGCATACTAGCACGACACCCTCCTAGGCTACAGAACTCAGGTGTGTTAAGGATTTGCAATTGCTTTGTCTATTTATTTATTTATTTAATTCGATTTATACCCTGCCTTCCCTGCTGAGACAAGAGCAAGAGCACAGTTTAAATGAGATTCTGGGTAAATCTTAAGTCCCATGGGGCAAGTTTGGCCGTGTCCCATTTAAATCAGGCCTCAGTGTGAACCCCTTGGAACACTGGAGAAAACTGTAGCTGCACACCTAAACTCCATGGGACATGTTATGAGTAAATATGCATAGGTGCTCAGGCTGTGAGTTTGCTTAGTATGATGTAACTCTTTAATGAGATGCTTGCAGTTTAAGGAGGCACAGTTAATAGGGCATGTGGACGAGCAATGATAAAAACAGGAATTCATTCACACACATGCGCACACTCACTCACTCACCATGTGTTTTGATGCAAGAGTACTGATAACCTGCAATGTACTTTTGTAAAAAACTTGTCCAGACTCAGAATGTTGCAAAAAAAAAAAATTACAAAAAAACCCTTGAGATAAGATTAGACTGGTTATAGCAGCAGATTTCTATCTAGGATGAGAAGTGTTACAAATGCAAACAAAGGTGAGCACCATAATCTTAAGAGACAAATTCAGTTCAACTGGTTATTTTCAAATTATGCCCTGCTTCTCTGTCAAATAGTTTTATGTCTGGCAACTTTTCTCCTAAAGCTGACATATTTGTTAAAAAGTAAGGGCCATACATCATATAGCAGGAAATCACTGCTAAAATTCCTTCTCCCTAAAACCAGAGGGGGGGGGGGTGGGGAGTGGCACAGTAGTGTGCAGTTGACAATTTGCACATGCTTATAGGCACTTTTCTTTACAACTAGTACAACTCTATGTCCGTAGCTCATCTTGGAACTGAAAACGGGTCTCAGGTTTTGAGTGTATTTCAAACTTAAGCCATGGTTCATGTGTAGGACTGGCAGAAAGCAGACTGTAGATGTCAGGCTCAATGTCAAACCATTAAAGTTAACTAAAATGATTGCTAGCAATAAAAGATTGAGCACTGACCTTGAAATACTGCATAGTGTGTGTATTAAAACTAAGTTCTCCATTAGGCAAAACTGTAGGATGAAAACAGTTTCCTCATTGTGTGATAGATTCTACCAAAGGTCAATAAAAGCAAGCAAATGTGTTCGATATAATTCACCCTAATTACTGGCTATTATTAAAGAAAATAATTGTTCAAGTGCTGTAACTTAGTTGTCAAGCACGCAGCCTCTCAATACTGTTTTTACAGTTTCAGATGCATGTAACCACAAAACGGCTTATGCTGAAAATTCAGTACACCCACCTCATGAATGTAGCCTAAATATAATGGAAGTATTTTCATCTGTTTAGTTATTAACACATTCTGTGATACATGCCTAATGCTGGAATCCTTTAGCAGCTACTTTAAAGGGAGTTTCATTTCTTTCCATGGAACTTCTTTCCCAAGGTTGCTTATTGTTCGTTCTGCTGTACTGGTTGTGTTTCTTTTGACTGTACCTTCTGAGGTACAACTTGACTGAGGTACAACTGCTGATCTGCCACATTTGGATTTGCATTGGTACAGAAGAACTGACAGCAATCAGGCAGGACTGTCTTTAATATTCCCTGAGGTAGGGCAGCTGCCAGGGCCCAGGGCTTTTGGCAGGGCCCACTGATGCCAACCCCACCCACCCACTTTGTTTCTAGTGCTCCATCACCCATGTCCCTACATACATTCACTGCCCAAGGGAAAGTGCTGCAGGCAGCTGTGAGCATGGGTGGTGGGAGGGGTTGTGAGCAGACTGGAGGACACACAGACAGGTGGGAAGAAGAGTACAAGCAGGGAGGTGTGGTGGTGGGCAGAGGAAGGGGACCCTGGGAACTCTCTGCTGGGGGCTCCCAAGAACCTGGAACTGGCTCTGGATGTAGGCTTGGTTGGTTGTTTGGGGTGCTGTTTCTTTTTGTAGTGAAGCCTTGCATGGCTGCAAAGTGCAATCGCAGTCCACCATTGTGTTGATGACATGCCAGGAGATCCCCTGCACTTTTCTAACTGCAGTACTGCAAGGCTATGTGTAGCCCAATACAACTAATAATATTTACTCAGATGTATATCCCAGTGAGTTAGATGGCGTTTACTCCCAAGTTCAAACATATTGCAGCCTTAGTAGATATCCTTGTGACTGAACAATTCCATAAACAGACGCGCACACACACACACAAATCTAGAGATATGATTATGTTTTGAGTTCAATACTATTACTGAATTCAGTATTAAACCTATTCAAATGGCACATTAGAATGATGACACAAGAATTATAGCACAATCCTACTCACAGCAAGTTATACACAGTACCATAGACTACATTTCTTACAGAGCAATCCTGGGCCACGCCTGCACCACGGTGACCAGGCTGTGCTAGTCTATTCCATAAGGGCATAAATTATGCAGCGACCAGTCAGGGGCCATGTGGGAAGGGGATGGAGTCCAGCATCCCATCTCAGGCCGGGGGCAGAGAGGGGCGGGCCACAGGAGTTCTACTCCTTTTGAGGAGCACCCCCCACCTCCTTAAAGGGACCAACTCTTGTCAACAGATCCAGGCACCTGATAGTAGGGAAGGGGTTTGAGCTGTCTATTGCTGAGGGCACTCCTGCACCACCTCTGCCAGTAGCGGAGCAGAAGAGGGGGCCACCTGGGTGGGCTCAGATGCGGGGTCATGCATCACCACCCTCGAATCCCCCAATTTCCTCCTAGGTGGAGCAGAGGTGGTCTTGGACTGGAATGACTGGAATTCCACTCTGGGCTCTGTCATTCCTGCTCCAGAGCAATCAGTGCCCAGAGACTGTCATTCCAAATCCATTCTGCATTCTATGTGTAGTGATGTAGTTGTGATGTCTTGCAGTGGAAACCATGTGAGTCATTTGGTGTTCCTGCATGTCAGTATGTCCAATGAGCACTGCATTTGGCCCAAGGCCACTCACTTAGCTTCCATGGTACAAGTGGGGAATGGAATCTGGGTCTCCTAGATCTAGTCTCATGCTCTAACCACCACACCAAGCTGACTCATTCACCCAGACCACCCTCTGGCCCCTCCCCCTTCACCCAGAAGCCTGTGAGGTGAGGGAAGGAACCTGTTTGGGACACTAGGCCCCTGACATGTTTGGAAGATGACTATGACCAGTGGGACCTGCACAACCCTCCACAGCCACCCAAGTCACCCGAGAGCCCTCCCTCTGAGATAT
Organism: Lepidodactylus listeri; assembly: GCA_029233225.1. Taxonomy (NCBI): domain Eukaryota; kingdom Metazoa; phylum Chordata; class Lepidosauria; order Squamata; family Gekkonidae; genus Lepidodactylus; species Lepidodactylus listeri. The sequence goes on from JARCFY010000004.1 coordinate 47,911,231, forward strand.
GCTCTCAGGAAGCCCTCAGAGGGACTGACAGATGGGCTGGGGAGGGAGTGGGGCAGGGAGGGGTGTGGGGCTCCTGTCATGTTGTCAAAACTAAACCAGCAGGGACACAGCTGTGGCACAGCACAGAATTTATTGAACTACAAGCCATGGCAAGGTGTGAAGACTCCGGATGCTTTCTCCCTGGGGCCACAGGGAAGAGGACTGCGGATCCCCGGCATGGCATGCATCTAAGTGGGATGGCACTGCAGTTGGAACTTGGAAGGACTGGCCAGGTACCATGCTCCACTTCAAGGGGAGGGCTGGAACAGTGGACTGAGCGGGGGGGGGGGTGTGTGTGTGAGGTGGGACTTGCCACACCCACAAGTCTTCCTGTTGAATCTTCATCTGCAGGCAGGTAAAACAGAGATACATCTAGCTGTGGCAACTGGCCAGGAGTGCCATGCTTGGCTCAGCCGTGGATGTGTTGCCCTGCCAGGGTCTGCAAACGGTAACAAAAGAGCACCCTGACCTCACTAGTCCATGCTAGCCTGATCTCATCAGATCTTAGAAGATAAGCAAGGTCATTCCTGGCTAGTATTTGGATGGGAGACCTCCAAGGAATATTACTGCCCTAATGCGGAGCCAGGCAATGGCAAACCACATCTGAACATCTCTTGCCTTGAAAACCCTATGGGGTGGCCATAGCTGTGACTTGGGGGCAAAAAGCAAACAAAGGGGCAAGCTAATGGAGTGACAGCATAATGGGAGTTACATGCATGCTCCGAAGTTTCCAGGGCTGGGACACCCCCACCGCTTCATACCCCATTTTCAAAACTATCACTCCACTTTTGCACAGCAGCGGCTGTCAAACCAAGGGGAAGCAAATGGCCTCCTGGACAAAAGTGTGAACTCGTTTTTCGCCATAGATGAGGTGGAAACAAACTGAATTTCCTTTTTATCTATTTTAGGCCTATCATATTTTGGAAAGCGAAAAAGAGGACATATTCCCGTCTGACTACTTCAAACAATTGATCATTATGACAGATCTCATTTTAAATACCCCTGCTATTTAAGCGGAAGCCTGCCTCCACTGGGGGACTTATAGGGCAAAACAGGCTCAGCCTCCCAAACCAAAAAGCGGGCATTTTTATCAGGTTTTTTTTAAAAAGACCCCAAGGAGGACAGACACGAAAAGAAAAAAGGGAGAGAGAGAGAACATGTCCTCTAAAAATAGGACATCTGGCAACCCTTATCTATTTATATAAAACAAAGTACGGCACAACACTATTCTCCTCCTCCGGGGAAACATCAAAGCCATTCCATCCAGGAGGGGAAGAAGAAAAGCACCCTAGCACTGCACATGCGCAAACGAGACGGTGACGGAGATTGGTAGCTGGAGTCTCCTCCGGTTCCGAGGGAAGGTGGACGGACGAGTGCTTCTGCGCACGCGTAGGAAGCAAGGCGCAGGAGAATCCTCAGAAAACACAAAGTCTGAGGAAAAGTGCAGGGGCGGACTCCGTGCTTCGAGGCGGCGTTGGCTGTGCTGTCGGCAGCGGCGCCCATGAGGTGAGGAGCTCGGGCCGGGGGTGCGTGTGTGTCTGGGCACGGATTGCCTCCTGATTCGCGGTGGGGGGTGTGGCCGCCGTGGTTGTGTGGGCCTTAGGAAGAGGGTCCGGCGCCCCTCTGTCTGTACTGCGGCAGGAGGCGAGCAACGGGTGGGCGTTGATGGTCTCCCCCATTCCCCTGCTCTGGCATCTGCGTCTGCTGTTCTGGCTAGGGCGAGAGGAGAGGCGTTCCAGGGCGGGCGAGCCTTGAGCTTCTAAGTCGGGGTCTTTGTCCCTGCCGCTGCCCCCCCCCCCCCCTCAGACCCCCGGGCGCCAGTTCAGGGTTGCCGCGGTCCCCTTGTAAGTACGCTAGCGTTGTCTGCCAGTGGCTTCCCGTGTTACGTGCGCATTCTCCCCCCCCTCTCCCCCATTTTTCCTCTCTCGTTTTGTTCTTCCTCAAAGTTCCTGTTCCAGCTTCCTGCTCAATCTGACTTTTTGGGGGGAATGGAGATCTAAACATGTCTCTGCTTCCCCGTGGCCTTGGCTTGAGTAGTCCAGTGTAAAAGTCTTTAGAAGTTTTGTCTGTACCCAACTCCCCTTATTAGCAGAGTGGAGTGCCAAGCCTTTAAGCTTGGTTAAAAAAAAAATCAGGAACACCAGGGAGATTGTGCTGTCTAAAATATAAACGAATATAACATTTTTCACACATGCTTGAGGTATTTGGCTTTCCTCTTACACACTGAAAGGGAAATAGGTGAAAAGTGAAATTGAAGACAACAAAGTGGATTTGGCATATTAAGGATATTCTTTCTGACACCCTTTGAAACTAAAAACATAACTTTAGTATTATAACACTGAAAAAGCAGTCCTGATCTCTTCTTTGTAATGCTTAAATCAGACCAGCAGATAAATCTTCTGACTGTGACAGCTGACACCAGTCCCAGGCACTGGGTTTCCTGAGTTCCTAGGAAATGGAAATGCTTTTCTCTGGTCAAAGCTAGTACAGTGTCAGAAATATGACATTATGTCTGTCCAGCTTATAAATCAAAACAACACAGTGTTTATGAGCTTATTTGCCCATACAGGTCTGTCGCACAAAAAGTCTTTATGTGGATAGGGGGGGCGCACCCACCTAATAATTGCTGAGTTCACAGCAGTTTTCTTGCCTGGTCCCTTGAAGACAATTTACTTGCCATAATGAACCAAGCTGTTTGGAAAACTACATGATGTCCTTGCTGGTGGGTAGTATTCAAGTGCCTACATAGGATTGGGGTGCAAATGAACCATATGCAGAAAAAAATAGCCAGTGATGTCCTTAAAGTGGCATTTTAAGATAGTGAATCTGTGGTAACTGTAGCTTTGAGATTCTGAAAAAACTTAACTATAAAATGGTTCGGCATTATAACAAGCTCTGCTGCTTTGACAGTCATTGTTACTTCAAGGTTAGCTGTTAAAATCTTTGCTTTTGTCTTCTCAGAGGTTAATTAAAGTGCTGACTATTAAGGTGTTTTATTTGGTACACGTTGTGGTCTTTGAAAGTTGAATTTCATTTAGGAATGTCTTTACAAAGTGTATTTTCTGTTGGCTGTGTGTGTCTGAAAAGTGTCCTTGATCTGCTTCTTAAAGTGAAATTAGTGTTATTAAGTGATGATCAGACAAAAGTTGAGACAGAGTTTTTAAAAATTATATCTGGAGCAGGAAATCCACTAGAGAAGCAGTGGGGCCTTTGGATGACAAAGGAATAAAGGGATTGCTAAAGGAAGATGGGGAGATGGCAGAGAAGCTCAAAGACGTTTTTGCTTTTGTGTTCACTGGGGAAAGTGTGGGGCACATACCCCGCCACAGACCTTATTTTCAGGAAGGGGGTCTGAAGAACTGAGCCATATTGAGGAGACCAGAGATGAAATTCTAGGGGAAACTTAAAAATGGATAAGTTTCCAGGTCCTGATGGCATACATCTTGAGTGTTCTTAGGGAACTCAGATATGAGATTATTGATCTACTAACACATATACGTAACCTACCGCTCAATTCAGCTGCTGTACCAGAAAACTGGAGAGTAGCAAATGTGGCACCAGTTTTTTAAAAGGTATCAAAGGGCAACCAGGAAATTATAGGCCAGTCAGCCTAACGTCTATCCCAGGCAAATTAGTAGAAACCGTGATCAAAGATAGAATTGTTAGGCACATAGAGGGACAACGGTGACCCAGTAGACATTATATACCTGGACTTTCAAAAGGCTTTAGATAAGGTACCTCACCAAAGACTCCTGAGTAAACTTAGCCGTCATGGGATAAGAGGATGGGTTCTCTTATGGATTAAAAACTGGTGAACTGTCAGGAAGCTGAGAGTAGGAATCAATGGAAAGTTCTCACAGTGGAGGGAAGTAAGCAGTGGAGTCTCACAAGAGTAGGTATTGGGGCTGGTACTGTTTAATTTATTCATCAGTGATTTGGAACTGGGGGTGAGTAGTGTAGTGGCCAAGTTTGCAGATGACCCAAAATTATTAAGGATGGTGTAAACCAAGGCTGACTGTGAAGAACTCCAAGAGAACCGCCACAAACTGAGTGAGTGGGCGACAGTGTGGCAAATGAAGTTCAGTGTTGGCAAGTGTAAAGTGATGCACATTGGGACCAGTGCTCTCTCTAAGCTGGAGTCTTGTGAGCAAAAATTCTACTTTGTGAGCTACTGGCATTAAAGTTGTGAGCGAGCGATTTGGCTACTCCATAACTTAGTTTCTTCTGGAGCCATCCTTCCTGAGCTAAGACAATAATGTGTGAGTTGGAGGCTCAAAAGTTGTGAGTTAGCTTACACTAACTCAGTTTAGGGGGAACACTGGGACAAAAATTCCAGCTTCAAGTATAGGCGAATGGGGTCTGAACTTGTTAAGACTGAGAGGGAAAAAGAAATTGGGGTCGTAGTGGGTAACTCAGTGAAAGTGTCAACGCAGCGTGCCGCAGCAGTGAAAAAGGCAAACTATCCTAGGGATTTTTAGGAAAGGGATTGAGAATAAAACGGCTGATATTGTAATGCTTACCTAAGGGACTGCCTTTTCCCGTATGTTCTCCAGAGAGCACTGAGGTCGGGGTCTCAAAACCATTTGATCTTCCCTTGACTGAAAGACGCCAGACTGGCCTCTGCCAGGGCCTTCTCAGCAGCGGCTCCATACTGGGGGAATAAGCTCCCAGAAGACATCAGGGCCCTACGGGACCTTTTACGGTTCAGCAGGGCCAGCAAAACTCTTTTCACCAGGCCTTCGATTAGGAGCCGCTACCAATATTTATTTATTACTTTCCATTTATGTCCCGCCTTGCCAGACGAACAACACCTGAACTGGGGTAAGGCCTTCTATGTTAACAGCAACAGCCTGTGTAGTTAACAGCAACAGCCTATGTCTTTGTCACATTGGCTACATCATGGCCTATAGAGATTAGGATATATTGCTACCGCCACTAGTACTTTAACTGCACTTATTGTTACTAGTTATCTTTATGTTTATGAGTTTTATGATGTGTATTGTGTTTAATGAATGTGGTTTTAATGTATTTTAACTTTTAATGGAAGCCGCCCTGACCCTGCCTTGGCAGGGAGAGCAGGATATGAATTGAACTAAATAAATAATGCCCCTGTATAGACCTATGGTGTGGCTTCTTTTGGAATACTGTGTACAGTGCTGGTCCCCAGATCTCAAAAAGGACATTGCAGAGCTAGAAAAGCACAGAGGAAGGCAACTGAGATGATATGGGGGTTGGAGCACCTTTTGTATGAGGAAAGGCTGAAGAGTCTGGGATTTTTCAGTTAGAAAAGAGATTACTAAACAGAGAGACATGATAGAGGTTTATAAAATTATGCATGGGATGGAGAGAGTTGACAAAGATAATTTTTTCTCCCTTTCCCAAAATACCAGAACTTGAGGGCATTCAGTGAAATTGATGGGCAGTAGGTTCAGGATGGACAAAAGAAAATACTACTTTACACAGAGAGTGCATAAAATGTGGAATTATCTGCCAGAGGATATAGTGATGGCCGCAGGAGTAAACAGCTTTAAAAGGGGATTAGATAGATTCATGGGGGATTAGTCTATCAATGGCTACTAGCCATGGGGACTGAAGGGAATCTCCACATTCAGAGGCACTAAGCCTCTGAATCCCAGAGGAAGGTCTCAGCCTCTGTGCCTTGTTGTTGGCGGTCTAGAGATCCAGAGAAACTGGTTGGCCACTGTGTGAGACAGCATGCTGGACTAGGTGGATCATTGGTTTGATCCAGCAGAGCTCGTCTTATGTTCTTATGAGACTGTCCATACACAGAGTTTCACAGTTCCAGCCAATCAAACTATCAAGGCTGCAGTTATATGATCACTTACCTGTAAGTCTCTAATGAGTCTTACAGTGGGACATGCTTCTGAGTAAACACAGGATTAAGCTGTAAGTATATTTCTGCAGTGGCTCAAGTGGTTAAGATGCTGAACTGCAGACCAGTAGTTCAGCAGTTTGAGACCCAAGTGCTGCATGGCGGAGTTAGCTCCCATCTCTGGTCCCAGCTCCTGCCAACCTAGCCATTCGAAAGCAAGAAATTGCAAGTAGATAAATAGGTACCACTTCGGTGGGAAGGTAACAGCGTTCTGTGCACCTCGGCGTCTAGTCATGCTGGCCACATGACCACGGAAACATCTTTTGACAGCGCTGGCTCTTTGGCTTGGAAACGGAGATGAGCACTGCATCCCTAGAGTCATATTCGAATGGCTTTTGAGCAAGGGAAACCTTTATCTCTACCTTATATTGCAACTATGTTGTTGAAGGCTTTCATGGCTGGAGTTGTAGATTTTCTGGGCTGTATGGCTGTGGTCTTGCCAAGTATTGCAACTCTAACTTATCTTAATTAAATAAGAGAATGTATCTCCAGCTAAAATTATGAGTAATCTTAGCATTAACTATGGATGCTTTCAGTGTTGTTTTATGTTCAGGGTTAAGACAGGCAGAACACTTGGATCAGTGGGGCCAATTTGTAAGTCCCCTTATTATGTTTACATAATCATATGTTCTTCTCCATGGTCAAACTTGGAAAAACTGGCTCTGCAGGTTTTCAGCAGAAATCTGCTGCAGATGGCATTTGACAGACTGTTGCTGGCAGTGTAATTGGGAAATCTTGCGTTCCATTATTCCCAAATCAATTTTCCTTTTTGTTTTATTAATAAGACAAAGATCTGTACATAAAGAGATTAGTGTGCATTTAGAGCGTTTATTTTTTGAAAGGCAACTTGCTTCAAGCATTTGGGGGTGGGGGGACCGGAACCAGCATTTGATTCACTAGTATGTGCATCTTTCATTCAGATTGTGAAGCTGGAAAGAACCCTAGCTCACCACACAGCTGAGGGACTGGCTGCAGCCCCTGTTTTTATAAGATACCTGTCTTCACCCTAGGGTCAGTTCTACCTAGAAAAAGGACATTAGTTTAGTGCATAGACAGTTAATCCATGTAACTCAAATACTGCTTGAGGGGCTGCTTACTGTTAATAAAAAAATCACTGTGGGGTCAATTCTAGGAGCTATCTGTATCACCTGTATAGTTGTGTAGATATGGGTTTCTGAGTCGTCACTGTTAATCAGGAATTGGCTGATAATTCAAGTTAACTTTCTGACTTGCCACCTCCCTTGGTTCTTAAGCAAAATGTCATTTTCTTGGAAAACAAAAATGAGTTAGTATCAGAAGAATATGTTCAAAGTCCAAATGTTTACCAGACCCAAGCTGTTTACCAAGACTGCTATATTGTGTGACTTTAGATTACACTCTGTTCCAAATACATACATATTTATGTGAACGGTATTTAGTTGAAGGCTTGACAAGTCTGTGAAAAAGGAGGCACCTTAATGACAGACAGATTATTCTTCTATAGCTTTGGAGAGTTACCAGAATACCTCTGGGTATATTTGCTGTCCAAATGTGGCTCATAGATGAAATAATTAACAAGACATTTTTGGCTGACCTTATACATCACAGTGAGGGGAGATAGCATCTAGGATACAGAGCCAATGCAATTTAAAATCAGCGATCTGGCTAGGGTGCTTTGTAATAATCTAGTCTAGAGAGAGTGATGATACCATTTGTTTTAGAGTGTTAGGTATGGAATTCCAATTACTACTTTGGCAACACTGGGTACCTACTACTGACTTGATATTATTCACCAGGTCATTACCTCTCTGAGCTTATTCACTTTTATTTCCTTGCTTGACTTAGTCGAGTTGTAGTGAATGCTAACACAGCATAAACCTCAAATAATTTTGTGTTTTCTCTAATAACTTTCTTCCGTGAAGGATTAACTTCTTTCTGAATGCTTCCTCTGTCCATTTACATGTGTTTTTAGCAGTGTGTGCATGTTCTTCAGATTACACGGACCTTAAGAACAAATGCAGCTTGTTAGTTTAGTTGTGCTTTTGGTGGCTCAAGAAGTCAACATGGGACTTCAGGATAGGGTCTTTTTCTGTATATAGTGGTTGCAAAGAAGCAGCCTGCTATAGTATTGCACTCTTGGAAAACTGTTGAGGAACACTTCTAACCTAACTCAGGTGACGGGGGGTCAAAATAAATGTTACCAATGAAATGATGGCTCTACTTTGGGGGTTGTGGTGTTTAAGAATAGATAGGAAAGCCCAGTGGTATAACATCATGAATGCTTGTTTTCAGTCAGTTTTTCCAGGGTAAAAGGTGATGATTTCAGGAGTATTTCACAGTCTTCTTGTAATTACACTAGTGTATCCATGCACCATGGCTATCAATTAAGACTCACCGAAGCACTAGGCAGGTGAGGATAGTGGGCTGGTACCTGTATAGCTTTGGCAGGGAACAGTCTACGCTTGGTTCCAATGCGTTTCCTTAAATACCGTATAGGGCTGCTGCATCAATAGTTAGAATTTGAAACTATGAGTAGAAAAAAATAAACTTTGTTAGTTGCTGTTGCTAAAACTTCATTACTGAGTACGATAAATTTTTGTTCTGCTGAGATTAATATTTAAATGGTAGATGATGCTATTATGTTAGTATATTTGTATTATTATTTTTAGTTCTTACATATGTAAGTTGCTTCAGGATCCCATATGTGTGCTTAAAATGGTTTATTTCCTTATTTTAAATATATATATTGGTGTTTATACAGCCTTCATCAGTGGTTGTATTTCAATTAGACTGATTATAAAATTCTTTCAATATCGTTTAAATTTTAAAAAATCTAGTATGACTCCAATGAAAATATTAATCTAAGTAATTTATTTCAAAAGTTTCCCTTTATACTCCCTCAAATAATTGTTTTTTGCTTTATAGGCACAAGAGGAGAACATTCTCACCAGACCAAGCCTTAAAATGGACAGTTACTTTAAAGCAGCAGTTTCTGACTTAGACAAACTACTTGATGAATTTGAGCAAAACGCCGGTTAGTTTATTCTTTAAGCCTCCATGGTGGATGGGTGGGTAGCATCTTCAAAGTGGAGAGCTCAAATTAGCAATATTAATTTTGTGTTTTGGTGAGTTCAAAGAAATGTCTGCATGCAGGGTTTTGGGGTACAAAGTATTAGATCTTAAGTTTCATGAATGAATGGAGTTTAGGTAAGTGGATCATCCTAAAACTGGGAGACCTTCCTAAACAAAATGGTGTGAGGTGGTAGTGGTGGGAACTGTGTGATGAAGAGGGGAATCAGCAAAAATTGGTGCCCGTTGTTCTCTGAGCAGACAAATCCTTTCTCTACAGCTTGCTCAACTGGTTGGGAGGGGGTAGAGAGTTCACCTAATGTCCCCTTGTTTCTACAGCCTTCTCTCCCCACTTCCCTAGTGCTTCATGGCATTTTGTCCAGCAGGATCCCTTGGACATCAGCAGTTTTTTTGGAGCATGTAGGAGGCTATGGTGGGAGGGGAAGGCAGAGATTATTTGTTTTTTTGTGAATTTATGTTTATCAAATGTATGTTCCAGTCTAGTGATATTCTAGCTGTTTTAATTTTGATCTCTTGTTTTAGATGAAGTTGAAGACAATAGAGGTGTAAATCCACATGATCCTAAGCACCATTTACTTTCTTCAGAATTAGATTATCAGCAGCAAAGATTCTTGGAACCAAATGTGCAAGAGAATAGTTGTGTTCCTACTACAGCAGATGAACTCTCATTATCAGTTCAGACGACAAAAGTTGGAAGTTTTGAACAACTGAACTTCGAACAAAATGAGAAAAATGTCACCGGGCTAGATCTTCTGTCTATGGTGGATGGTGGTTCTTCGGAAAAAAGTCAGTCTTCTTCCCTGGGACGATGCAGTATACCGGTCTGTGACCTTATCAGTGATACAGGTAGCTTGGGCCATGTAAAAACTAATTCCGAGTGCGTTCAGAAGTTGCAGCCGGGTGATTTCCCGAGCAGTAGGAATTCTCTTATAGGCTTTGATTTAGCATTGGTGCCGGCCACTGCTTGTAATTTGTCAGCTGATTGTAGTGCTGATTCCTGTTCGGAACTACAGACTGATGGAGAGGCAGTGTTGTGCTGTACAGACGATAATGCAACTGAAAACCTGAATCAACTGGTACAAATGACAGGCAGCTACAATGAAGCAAATGTAGTGGACTCTGTTACTCAAGAAAGGACAGCAACTTTGAATAACGAAGTATTCGATCAGTTAGAACAAATTATAGCACTTGATAGGACCTCAGCTTTAATAATGCAACCTGTTTCTAATGCACACAGTTCCAAAGATGGTGCACTGTGTGAAAAGTTGCCTTGTGAACCATTAGTGGATGAAAATATATATCGTGCAAAAAGTAAAATGATATGTAGAGAAAGTGGCCAACAAGCCATTTTGGACTGTGATAAAATTGAGTCAGTCACCTCTAACCCACCAAAGATGTGTGATTTGAATAAAAACAGCGTAGTGTTATGTGATGCCTCGCTTCCAACCGAACATGTGCTAGTTTTAGATAAAACACCAAGCACTGAGGAAAAACTGAGTAATCCAGGACAAAATACGCATCAAGTTTTAAGTACTGTTTCAACACCAGAAGTCTCTGAAGATTTACAGACTTCTTTGTCTTGTCTTCCCCTTGCTGTATCTATATGTGGGTCGTTTGTTGCAAGTGAAGACAAAAATGGACAGATGGCTCAGGATGACACAGCAGATGTCATTAGTGACATAACTATGCACATAGAAAAACATAAAACTGGTCTTCCCAAGTGGGCATTGGATGAAAGAAGAGATGCTCCTGAACAGGAAAAAAATCTAAGCACAGCCAGCCATTCGGGTCCAGAAGAACCTTTTACAGAGAGGGAGAAGCTGGACAACACTGCCAGTGAATCTGATCTCAGTCAACAAGAGTTTGCTGCTACTTTTAGTTCTTTAGATGCAACTATGGAAGCCCGCAGCAGCATCCTGCCTACTGACATTGATGAAAGAACTTCAGTTGATTTAGGTATAGAGGAAGACATTCTTGAAAATGACATGCTAGTTAGTGATGCTGAACTTGATGCCTTCTTGTCTGAGCATTGTCTTCAGTCAAGTAGTTTAAAGCCACCGAAAGATGATACTGATGATGGACTTCTGGATGTGGCTCAAGACAACGTAGTAGAAGCTAACAAACTTAATAACAAAAGTGATTGTTTACAGACAGAAACAGAATTTAAGCAGGTGGAAGCTGCTTCTGCTGATAATTATACAGTATCTGGTTCTGAACCTAAAATGGGGATTCCATCTGAAAAAAGCACATTGCAGGTTCAGAAAGAGACATCAGATGACACAAATGAAACTGGCGTTTCAGATCTTTTAAATAACCAACAGATTGTGCACAGTGGAGGTGCAAGGCCAAAACAGTTGCCAAACCTTCCACCCAAAGCCAAAAGCTGCTCCAATTTTAGTAGTCCAAATACTCTTGAGAGTGAACCCCAGGGAATAAATTGCACAGTCCCAAATACCTCTCTGTCAGGTGGGAGACTTTGTCCTGATTCAAGTTCCAATTATAATTCTGTTGATACACAGAACTTCTTGGAAGGCCAAGTGGGGAGTGTTTCTTCAGTTGCCTCAGAGCCTGCTAAAGTAGTGGAACAGGCTGTAGTCCTGGGACAGAAGCAGCCCTCCTGGGTTCCGGATTCAGAAGCACCAAACTGCATGAATTGCCAAACCAAATTCACATTCACGAAGAGAAGACATCATTGTCGTGCATGTGGAAAAGTAAGTAATTAAATATGGCTTATCCAGGCTGGTTTGTCAACATAGAATTTATTGTGTACTTCTGTGGTTGATCCTTTTAGTAACACCTCTTCTATCTTCAAGACCCTCCAGATTACTTTGGCTTTAGTCTGTGTATAAACAAACCAATATATGAATTGTTATCAGCTGTTAGACTCTATGGTTGAAAATATAACGAAAGGAGCAAAATACATATTTAATACAAACTTAATGCAAACATATTTCATGCAAACTTAAATCTGCAAGTTGTAAGGAAGAGGGAGGAATGGCTTTCACTCTAGGTACCTGCAAACCACTGGAATCTAAAATTTTATCTGTAGACTGGATGGTGCTGGGCAAAAAGGTGCTTTGAGTCTTTCCTGCCTGTCTTGCCTCTGGGGATGCCAAGTTTGGTGATTTTTGCCCTTGGCATAGACTGATATTGCTTCTGGCAAAACCAGGCAGGATTTGAAAGGTTGTCATCTTTATGCTAAAGAAGGACAGTTTCTTGTTTCTTCAAAATCAAACTGGTTGACCAGCATTTCTTACTGTGAAAGGCATCTTCCCAGAAATCACTGCCTCTCTACCTTTGAACCTGGAAGTCCTGTCTCAGATATGTGAAAGGCAGTGTGATACTTGATATTATTCTGCACATCTTGAAGGCATATTTGCTTGAGAAAGTGTGTTCAGCCTGGGTGAACCTTGGCTCAAAACAAGCCACTGGACCATGCAATCCTATGTAGAGTTCCCCCAGTGATTTTAGTGGGCTTAGTGGGCTGGAGTAACTCTTCATAGAATTGCTCTGTAAAGGTTGGAGTTTTTTGCTGCCTAGTCTTGATTCCTTCTTGAGTCCAGCTTCCCAGGAAAGAAGGCAGTAAGGAAGTGGGTGTTTTGGTTTTTTAAATATTCTCCCTGTATCCCAAGGCTGGGCTGCTGACAGCCACCGTGGGCCCTGGGAAAAGATTCCATCTCCTCCCTCTTCAAACCCTTATTGAAATATCATGACAGAACAAATCACTTGGCTTCCTGATACCATGAATAGAATAATAATTGCTCATTAGGTAAGAAACAGTAAAGAAAAAGGGACAGGATTATTAAAGAATAGATTTTACTTAATTTACAATTTACCCTGTGCAGGTTGCAAAGAATGCAGTGCAAAAAACAAAACAAAAAACCCCAAGCAAAATCAAAAAGACTTCCCAGCCAAGGGACCAAGCCAGAATACTGAAGTGCGCTATAAATTAAATACAAATGAGACACCGATTACTTGAGAATAAGCCACATTAAATGAGTACTCAGCTGGAGAAATACTTCAAAATATTTCTATTCACTTAAAAGGGGGAAAAACAACAACAAGAGTTAGTTTTTATATCCCACTCTTCTGTACCCTAAGGAGCCTCAAAGCGGCTTACAATCGCCTTCCCTTCTTCTCCCCATAAACAGGCACCTTGCAAGATAGGTGGGGCTGAGAGAGAACTGTGACTGGCCCAAGGTCACCCAGTAGGCTTCATGTGAAGGAGTGGAGGAATCACACCCAGTTCTCCAGATTAGAGTCTGCCGCTCTTAACTACTACAGCATGCTAGTTCTCAACAATGTAAAGATCCTTAATGGGAAAGGAAAATGGCAAAAAGTTAGTCATATCCTCCATGGAGAAGAGACAATGTTAACTGCCTCCTCCAGGTTTTCCTTGAAATTGTCCCTGCAGTAGCTATTTCCTCCCCCTGCAGTAAAATATCATATCGAGATAAAGTTATAACAAGCATGTGTATCATTTTCTCTGAATGCTAACTTTCATTTTTTTAAAAAGCATCTAGCCTCTTCCATTGTAGAGATGTAAGAGGGAAGGCTTTTCTCCCTGGAAAGTGCAAGAGGCATCCTTTTAAAAAAATAAATAAAGAAGAAGAAGAAGCTGGGAATTCAGAGAACCTGATAAAATGAGCTCCTGGAATTTTGTCCCCCACTCTTACCCCCTTTTTCAGCAGCCCTGCCCCAAGGGCCTTTGGGTTGCATGTATGACATTATCTCGCTTTATCCTCAGAACATCTCTGATGTTAGGTTAAGAAATTGTGGATGACCTTAAGCGAACCAGTGAATTTCAAGGCTGAATAGAAATTTGAACACCAGTAAATGTTAACAGTCTATCTATTTCACTTCAGCAGTTCAGAATAGACCAGATGAGAATGTAGCAGGTGCTCAGGCTACTGTATCCTTCTCCTAAATTTTGCAAAAGAATCATCTTAATGAAGAGAAACTGAGTTAAGCATGAACATGTCGAAAATCAATATAAGGTTTGCTGATTATTCTCAAGTTCACTGTCCTCTAGGTGTCAGTATTATGCCATGGAATTAAAGATATCATGAGCTGTGTTAAAAAAACAAATATATTTTATATAGGTACTAAACAATTAAGGTTTTCCAAGTCACTTTAATTCTTCCAGTAACTTGTGAATTGTCTGACTTTGCTAGAATGATGCCATAATTCAGTTGTTCTAATCTAGGTTTTTTGTGGTCCCTGCTGCAATCGAAAATGCAAACTCCAGTATATGGATAAAGAAGCAAGAGTCTGTATAAGCTGCTATGAATCTATTAACAAAGGTAAAAAACGCTTTCAAGTGAGAAGAAACTGGAAATGTAAATGTAAAAAAATCAGGTATATGGCTATAAATCATGGTTCAAAACGTTAATGTAATTTATAAGAGCTCTCAGAACTCTCAAACTGCGTCATTATGTTAAGTGTGAGTTTTTTGGCAGGGAGAAGTAATTTATTCCTTATAACAGCCTTTTAGATGTAACAGTTCTTATACAGGATCAGAAAATATCCATCTAGCTTAGCGTGTCTGACAGTGGCCAATCAGATGCCCCACTGAATTTTCATGAACAGGATCAGATGATGATGACGACTTCCTGTTGGTTTTCTCCTGCTTCTTATAACCACAGGTGTATCTGGCCCTTGCCGCAGCTGTTCTTTGTTGACCCTCTTCTCCCCCTGCCTCCAGCCATGTAGGAAGTAATCAAGGATTACAGCTTCTTTCTCTTGCCTGACACTGGCACCTTCAATTTGTATAGTCCCTGCACATTTATTTACTTCATGTATAACCTGTCTTTGTCCCCAATGGGTACACAAAGCAGTTTATATTATTCTCTTCTCTTCCATTGTATCCTCAGTACAACCAGTTTGTGAGGTAGATTACGCTGAGTCTGTATGACCGGCCCAAGGTCACCCAGCAAGCTTCCATGACAGAGGATCTGAACCCGGATCTTCCAGATCTTGGGGTCCAACAACAGTGTGCAGCTGCACAATTTGTATACAATAAAATCACTCTTTAAGCATTGGGCAAAACATGTGCAGTTTAAGGTGTTTCTGTCAGGCAGGTGATTAATACTTTTATGTGGTGGGTAGTATTTATATGTCTTGGAAATTGGAAGTGTATGTTGGGCCAATATCTATTAATTGAATTATTGATAATGACCACCAGCAGCCCATGGCAGTATGTTCCATGAAGACCACATGTGAGAAATCTGACATTCCTCCTAATTTCATTAGGCTGTACATGTGGCTTGAATGACCCAGAATTACTCTGTAATACTAACTACTAAAGCATTACTCTCTAATACGAAAGTATAAAATTGACTAAATGAAAGCAGCATAGTGGTGCAGGCACAAGAAGAGGGAAGTTTCTGCGTACTTCCAAGTTTGCAGGAAAAAAATGCATGTCTTCCTTCACTTCCTCTGCCACTGGAACAAAATCTCCCCAAAACCAAGAGAGCAGCATGCATATGTGCAGGAAGTACAAGCCCTCACTTTCCTGAACTGCCGTTTGGCTAAAAACTGTGTGAATGTTCTGTGTGTACGGTCTGTTGTCCTCTTGTCACTTTCTGGAAAGCTCTTCCACCATCTTTTTTGTCGTGGTAAGGTACAGGACTGGGAGCTGGGCCAGAGCTTTTCTGAACAGCAAGGGCAGGTGCCTGAAATCACATACCCCATGCTATTAGAGCAAAGTGGGAGGAAGGCTTCTGAAAGGTGGAAAGGAAAGACAGTATGATTTCTCCTCTCTCCTCCTCCTCCATACCTGAAAAGGATCCTCAGCATACCCAGTTTGAATTATATTTCCCAGGTTTCTTTGGGCAGTGAGAATACTCAGCAAACACACTCCTGTTAGGGGCTAAGTGAATGCTGCAGCATTTTGCTGCAGGTCCCTGCTTGTTTTCTTTATAATGGCATTCCTAAGGGAAGACTCCTGTGGGGTGTTTTTTTATCGAAGTACAACGAAAACACATTTTAAACTAACTTTTTAAGAAAAGGCAATAGACCACGCTGCAAGCTCAGATGTCAGATCCTGAAATATAATCACTGATACTTTCCTGATTTTATTTCTACCAATGCCTGGTAATATATTTCATACTTCTATATAACTATAACTGAGATGCATAAACTTTTTTTTTAGCACAGGCATTTGAAAGGATGATGAGTCCAACTGCTCCTAATTCTGGTGTATCTGAAAATTGTTTGACTGTTCAACCTTTGCAAGAAGCCCAAGCATCTGGTATACTTTTTTAAAAAAAACACTATTTGCCTAAATCTCAGGTCTCAGTGATGTATTTGTACAGAAATATATCAGAATATCAAATTGTTGCCTTCTAGAGATCTCTGAACTATCAAACAGATGTAAAAATACATCATTTGAAAACAAACTGGTTTGATTTTGAGACCTTTGAACCATTTAAAGCAGTTCTTTAAAGAGCCAGTTTGTTGTAGTGGTTGAGAGTGGTGGATTCTAATCTGGAGAACTGGGTTTGATTCCCCACTCCTTCCCATGCAGCTAGCTGGGTGACCTTGGGTCAGTTGCAATTCTCTCAGAGCTCTCTCAGCCCCACCTCATAGGGTGTCTGTTGTGGGGAGAGGAAGGGAAGGAGATTGTAAGCAGCTGTGAGTCTCCCAAGTGACGGGTGGGGTATAAATCCAACTCTCCTTCTCCTTTGTGCTAGAAAACTTGAATACTCATTGGCATTTGTGGATTTTGTTTCTGCCTTATTCTACCCTAGGTGCGTGCCCTAAAGAACAAAGAAGAGTTTGGTTTGCAGATGGTATTTTGCCCAATGGGGAAGTTGCTGACACTACAAAATTGTCATCTGGAGTCAGGAGATCCCCACAGGACCTCCATCCAGTAAGTAAATAACTAGTAAGTGCGACCAGTGATGATTAGGGAGCATAAGATTGAATCTCTTGCTGGCTGACCATTATTGTATTTTAAATCTGAGGCAGCATTTCAATCTGTATTCTTTGCTATACATTGTATGTATGCCAGTAAAGGTACTGAAACTGAAACACAACCAGTATGTGAAGAAGCTTTGTGATTGGCCCAAGGGCACCCAGTGAACTTTGTGGCTAAGCAAGGCTTTTCAGACTGGATCTTCCCAGCAGTATATCCATATACCACACTGTAGGGTAAGGATGTTTAAAAACAATATGATTCAAAGGAAGCTGCCATTCAAGATGGGTGACAACCCATAAGTGTAGAGTACGGGGGGGCTTGAGGGCTGAGCCCCCCCCCTGGGGAAACGGAGCACCTGCCGCCGTGCCTCCTCAGGTCCTTCCGAGGCCAGCGGCCGCTGCTGGAGAGGGAGAGGGAAGGGGTGGCGGGGGGGGGGGAGAGGCACCAGCAGCAGCGGCTGGTGGGCCTCGGAAGGGCCCGGGGAGGCGGGGCGGTTTCCGGGGGGGGGGGAGAACATCGCTCCAGCGAGCGCACGCGCAAAGCGTGCGCACTAAGGAGCCCCCACCCACCCTGGGATTTCCAAAACTCTACGCCCCTGTGACAACCTGAGATTTGTTGCAGTTGGGAGGAAAATAGCAACCAGGGGATGAGTTTTGTAACAATTCTGAAAGTTGTGTATTTATTTTCATTTGAAATTCTTATGTTTTTTTAAAACCTTTTTGAACTAGAATGAATATCTGTGAATTCTTGACAGGTTGAAAGCCCAGCCTGTGCAAGTGAGGTCAGACCAAAGGATGGAATGCATGTAGCTGGGAAAACTGAGACCTTGGGTCATTCTGCTTCAGAAGACATCACGTGTTCCACTGAAGGACAAGCTGAGCACTTGTGTGGTTCTGACTCTGTGATTCCTCCTGCTATCGGATTCCCTGCTGTTGTTGAAGCTTCTGAGCCTCCCGTTCCTCTTGCAGCTAATGAAACTAGTGATGTGCCAGTTAGTCCTTTAGATTTTGGGATTCTTTGTGGTATTGAAGATTGTGTTAGCAAAGAGATCAGCCTTATTCCTGAGGATGATGGATTACCACCTCTTCTGCTTGCAAGAGGAGGAAAAGGAGAACGTAAGTTTCCTCTACCAAAGTGAAGGGTTTTCTGTATTTATTTTTGCTATGGTGTATGTTTCTAAAAATAGGAATGATCCTCTTTGCCACAAATAATGTGTTAAATTACACTGCAAAATCAATTTAGAAACACTATGCGATATTGAGAATTAAAAACTAAATATGTGATATAATCTAAATATTACATCTGCTTCTGGATAGTCAGTCTTTAGATTGTTATGCTCTAAACCCGTATTTTTGTAATCTGGTTTAAACTTCAGAGTTTCAGAATGTTATGTCCACAAGCTGCTCACATGCTGTTAATGCTCAGTAAATGTTAAGTATATGTAACCCTGCTGTTACATGATAGGAGTTCTATGACTGTTTCCTCCTCTTTCTGATGGAGGAAATGCTGAGATCAATGAACCTCTCTTGCTATTTCTTTTTCACTTCTGGAGTTTTGAAGGTTGGCTTTTCTGGCCTTTTCAATTTTATTGCTAATAAAAAAGCTGATATCTCCAGTATTTTCAGTGGGAAGGACATTATTGAAAATAGTACACAAAGAGAAAGTCCGTATCTATTGTAAGAGCAAGGTCAAGGAAAGTGCGCGCAAAAACGCTTCAGTGTTTTAGACACTGCTTACTATAAAATCTCTGGATCACTAATACAGGTGACCTTAAACATTGTTTATCTCCTTTGAACTACTGGAACATGTGTTTAACTGTGGAAGGATATATAAAATACTGCACTGTTTTGTAAGAAAGTAGGCAGTATTGGTCACCTTTTTGCCAGTAATCCCTGAGTACAGACATGACTACAAATAGGAATTCCTCATCCTCCAAAGTCTTCAGCTGTGTGGTCCCTTTGTCTTTCTTCTCTCACGTTCTGATCCATCCTTGCCTGTGGTCCTTGCTGCTTAATTCTGCTACCTTTAGATGTCCAGAGTTCTCCTGCTCTTTCAAATGACTTCTCCCTTGCCACCCTTTTTATGAGGACTTGCCTCCTGGAACATACCCGTAATTCTTATCTATCTGTCTATCCAGGGCTTTTTTTCTAGAAAAAGCCCAGCAGGAACTCATTAGCATAATAGGCCACACCCAACAGCAGAAACATACTAGCATATTAGGCCACACCCCTGACAGTGCAGCTCCCTCCCAGGATTGGCTTCCCCAGGTGCTCCATGGCTTGTGGGGTGCTTGGGGAACCCGAGGAGGGGAGGCAGTTTAAACTGTCTTCCCTCCCTGGATCATCTTGGCTTCTCCAGGCGCCCCGCAGCTTGTGAGGTGCCTGGGGAACCTGGGAGGGGAGGCCGTAGGCGTGGCCAACTCAGAAGCCAGCCGGAACTCTGTTCCTGTGCGTTCCTGCCCAAAAATAGCCATCCATCCATCCATCCATCCATCCACCCCTCCCTCCTTCCCTCCCTCCCTCCCTCCCTCCCTCCCTCCTTCCTTCCTTCCTTCCTTCCTTCCTTCCTTCCTTCCTTCCTTCCTATCCACCTTTGAAGGTGAATAAGTGTCACCTGTGAAGCAGGGATAAATATTGGAAGGATATGCTTGTTTAATTTCAATCTCCCTCACTTGTCTATCTCACAGTGGTAAATTTCAGATTATAAATTCTTTGGTTAAGGTCCTGGCTTCACGTCCCATGTACATTGATGTTGCTGTATAAATAATAAATTATCCATTCTTGCTGTCTGTTGGGAAGTGTCACCAAGTACATGGGACTCTTGCCTTTCCCATATCCACCATCAGGAAACTTCCATGGCATGCATGAACTTGATCAGCTGTGCCATGTTCAACATTTAATATTTTGGTTTAGGCAGAGAAGAAACAAGTAAATTCTCCTGTGTTAAACATTCTCTGTGTTTGTATTTCTTAGAATGCTTAGTGGAAGAACAGCCTTCTCATAAGCAAATTGCCTTACTACTTGAAGAATCTAATCCACTGACATTTATCCTAAATGCAAATCTTCTTGTGAATGTCAAGATAGTATCTTGTAAGTATTAGTATACGAAATGAAATCATCTAAATGTTTTGTTGTGTCTGGATGCTACTGTGAAATTGGAATATAGTAAAGTGTACATTTAAATTTTTAGTATGCCACTTGAGGCTTCACTTCACTTTTGTCCACTGCCTCTTAGCTTGACATAATTACTCTACATAAACTTTGCTCTCTTTTCTATGAGGAAATGAAGTTTGGGCATATTTTATTGTCCAGGCAGGCATTATTCTGGGCATTATTGGTAGAGATATGTAAATAGGTAAGGTGATAATCTGGCAGAATAGTCAGTTCTGAACTATTTTTACAGTCACACTATCTTTCAAACTCTTCATTAAACAAAAACGAAAAAAGTAAAATTCTTATATACAGAGAGAAAGTGTCAGATGTAAATATTTTAAATTACAACAATCAAACAGCAGTGTTTGCTTCAGTACAGCGGCTTCATTGTTGAAGGGACCTGTAATTTGAAGACATGCATATTTCTACTTCTGATTTTGTATCTTTGGGGCCAATATGTCAACCGCCTTGGAAACACTGATCAGGTGGAAAGGCGGCATAAAAATGTTTTAAATAAATAAATACTCTTACTATATTTTTGAAGGCTGCGATCCTAATCCCACTTTCTAGGGAATATGTCCGATAGAACACAGTGGCCTTTAATTCTCTATTTATGCTTAGGTTTGCATTGTAAGCTTGTTAAAGCACACTAAAGCTTGTTAAAGCATGCTAAATAGTGTCACAGTTTCTCAAAACAAGGTAGAACAAAATCTGATCGCTTTGTTGTCTGTACAGAAGATATCGGCATTCTTAAACTCCTGCTACTGTGTGTTTAATTTTTTTAATCATTAAGATGGTTCAGAAAGGTGTTGGTACTTCTCAACCAATGGGCTGCATGGCTTGGGACAAGCAGAAATTATCATATTATTATGCTGTTTGCCAAATGAAGAGGATGTTCCAAAAGAAATCTTCAGATTATTTATCAGCATATATAAGGATGCCATGAAAGGTATGAAACTTCACTGTAGTTTTTAAAACAGTATGTCTAAAATTTTATGAAATAGTATTATGTTATCTCTTACATAAAGGTCTTGAGATTTATATACATGCATATTTATGTATTTATATATTTTGTTTAAAATATTTCTATACCACTTTTTCAGAGTCCTACTTAACGTGGCTTACAGTGAAAAACACAATCAGCATAAAAACTATCCATAAAACAGAAGCAGACCATTAAAAAGCTGATAGGACAAAACCTCTAATTAAAAACTGAGTAAGAAGATGTGTTTTAAACTGGTGCCTAAAAGAAAGTATAATTAGGTGCCAGGCAAGCCTCAGGTGGGAGAGTGTTCCAAAGGCAAGGTGCCACCACAGAAAATGTCCTGTGCCAGTTTATATCTGGTCCCCTAAGCATATTATTTTGCACTCTGTTTTAATAGTTGTGGAAGGCTGTAGTTGCTGCAGTTCCTCTTTCTTAAAAACAACAGGTACCTTATAATATATGTAGATTTAATATATTAACTTGGGAGAGAACTGTCATCCAGTTGAACTCTTTCTAGTGAAATGGGATCTTCCATACCTAAGTATGCCTAAAACTTAGATGTAGCCAAGATTATGTTGCAGCACATGAAGAGGTAACTGAACAGGTAAGAGCAGTAGTTCTCTAACTTTGTACATTACATAAATTCTCTCCCATGTTGACTTGCTTGTCATGGAGTGTGGTAGGAAATTCAGAGCCATGGGATGTACAGTTCACACATGGGGCCCGTGTTTTATTTATTTGTTTTTAATGCATGTGCTACTTCTCAGTCTAATAGACGGATAGAGTGATTTATGATAATGTTAAAAAGAGAGCTGGAGTTATTAAGAAATTAAACAGTATACAGTGTAAAATCCCTAAAGATATAAATTAAAACCAATAACACAATGATGTAAACATTAAAAAAATTATGACCATACAATGCAAGGGTAGGAGTTCAAATTAATAATAAAGCTCTGCTGGACAGGGCATCTAGAGACAAAGATGCTTTTATGAGAGCATGGAGATTCCACATCCCTGGTTGTTGAGCATAGTTTTGTACTGCACTAAAAAACTGGCTGCACATAGCTGATATTGATTAAATCCATGCATCTTCCTCTGCAGTGCAAACCAAGACATCGATGATCAGATCTTGGATGCCAGTGGCTTTTACATAGCAGTAAGAGTTCTTCTGGGAGAAGGATTAGAAAGGAGAAGAACTCCTTTCCCCATACCTGACGTGTTTTATTCTAATCCCATCACTACCTCAGAATGTTCCCTGGAAAACCAGTGCACTAGAGTAGGAAAGCATTTTGCCAAGTTTATGCAAACACAGACTATGGATTCAAAGGTTCTCTTTGACTCAGAAAAAAGTGAATATAATCCAAATATTTATGTGTTGCACATGGGTTTGGGAACATCTTAAAAATATTAGTAATAAAAACAGTAGTTGATTAGTTTGCTTAAAAAGGTAAGTATTTAGGTATAGATATTACAATCGCCAAGAGTCAAACACGACTGAATGGCTAACAGCAACATTACAATGTAGTATTAAAAATGATGGTCCGTTTTGTAGCACGCAGGGATGAAAGAAAATGTTAACACTTTCCTTCTACTCTTCTGATAGGCTCAGGGTAGCTAACAAAAATAAAAATTATAAACTGCATAAACTCATATATGCACTGATGTCAAAAAAATTACTAATCAACAATTAAACCAAAAATTCAAAATTCTATCAATGGAATGGAACAGAAGGGTCACTTCCTATTTTGCTCTGGAAGCTAGATTTATCTCTCTGTATGTATGGCGGCTTCTGACTAGATGTGTGTTTTTGACTAGGAAAATTCATAGGAAACTTGGAAAATATTACCTTCACTGAAGGCTTTCTTGAAAGCAAGGAGCATGGTGGATTTCTGTTTGTTGTACCAACTTTTCAGAAGCTGGATGATCTTGAGTTACCAAAAACTCCATTCTTATGTGGCATTCTTATTCAGAAGCAGGAAGTACCTTGGGCAAAAGTTTTTCCTATCCGCTTGATGTTGAGATTGGGAGCAGAATATGGGGGTGAGTTTTAAGTGGACTGTATTTAATCCCTACTACTCCAAATGCTCTAATCTTCTGGAAAATAATTGTATTTATCTATGGTGTGATCCACTGTATATTACCTGAAATTTGTGACCATCTGCAGTGACACTATGTTCATTTTATTGATTTGTCTCGTAACAATAACTAAAAATTCAAAATTCACCAGTGGAATGGATAATGGAAAGGAAGGGTCATAAAAACCAGTTTATTTCAGTGTGGCAGCAGCTTTTCTCAGTTTTTCCGTTGTGGACAGAGATGCACACTGATTCTTTGCAAGAGTGTTGTCATTCAAAGAGATGATAGAGCTACATTTAGAGAGTGTAGGGAGGCTGGAGCAGGGAGGCAGGGAAGTTCTGTGCCACTCAGGTTTTGTAGGGTAAAACACAGTATTTTTTAGGCTGCCTAGAATGGGGCCTTTTTCACGGAGACTTCTGAAGAAAAAAATGGCAACAGTTAAAAATGTGGCATTCTTGCTTGATTGTGATTAATCTCTGGCTCTGCTCGTGTGTGGGTGGGTGGGGCAGGCAAGTGAGCTGCCATCTCTGCCAACTGGCTCTCTTCTACCCCGTCACTTTCCCCCCCATACCCTGTTTCTCTCCTCCTTTTCCGCTGCCCCATTTCTTCTTTTTTGATGCCCTTCTCTCATATTCAGTTTCTTCGTCTCTCTCTCTCTTTTCCCCCCAGCTGTCCTGTTTTTCTTTCTTCATCTATAGTGAGTGGGAGAGGAGGGCACCAGTTCAGGAGCTCTTGAGACTGATGGTGTGACCAGATTTGCCAAGGTTGGAGGATGGGAGGAGCTATGATTGAGGCAGGGTATGGAACTATGAGTGTGGCGCATGAGCCTCTTGGGGAGTGGGGAGTTTGGCCCCTTACCTATTTGAGTCTGACACCACTGGATTAGACAATTTCAGGAAGCGTAATGGTTCTTAGGAATATTACCCAAACAGATACGTCTGTTATCAAAGAGACATTTAACTCTGACTAGGAGATGATGCAGGAAAACTGGGAAAGGAAATAGCATTTATGTTTATTTGGTGAGCACCCAGGAGTTTCTGACTTGCCATTTTGGGGGGAAGCAGTCTAGACTAGGTAGACCTAGGTTATGGTTTCCTCCACATTATTTTTTCATTTTTCTTCCTTGGTCTACAGCTGATAATATGATGTCATGAAGGCAGCTGACACTAACTGTAGTAAAGAATTTTAAATTCTTGAAATGTTAATTATGATATGTTACAACCTGTTTTGGTAGTAGTCCGTCTTTTTTTTGGACATTTTCTAAACAGTTGAGCAAAAAGATCATTTTATGGAGGCTATCTGATTCCAATGGAATTGGCTAAGAGAAGAGTACAAATTATTTTTGGGGTTGAAAATTAATGGGGATATGCAAGATAGAATGAAGGCAATCTCTTTCTAAGATAAATAAGTTAAGTGCTAAGGCATAAATTACCATACATCTGCTGGCACAGATCGACATAAATACATCTATGGACACATTTTTTAATGTTTCTGTCTCCTTTTTTCTTTAATTTGTCAGCTTCTCATCTCAAGACTTAGACATTTGAGCTACTTAGATATTAGTGCATTCTGTCTTTTTCTTTTTGCTAGTATATCCAACTCCTTTAACAAGTATCCGACATAGAAAGCCTCTGTTTGGAGAGATAGGACACACAGTCATGAACTTGCTTGTTGTGAGTAAATGATTTTACTTGTATTTAATTGTTTCATTATTCCTGAGATTAAGTTGCTACATTAGAAAAGGAATCAGAATTCAGTTTTGAAACATTTCCATGCTGCTTAAAGTAGTATCTGTGAACAATAATTATAGGAATGTGTCATGTGAATGAAACAAAGCAAATATGTTAGGTTTAGGAATTAATCCAGAGGTTAAAAATGAAATAGGGAGGGCCTTCAAACTGTAGATTGGGACCCAAAAGTGAGTTGTGACTCACTCAGATGGGTTTCAAGGCCAAGAAGCATAACAGAGTGAGCCAGGAGGAGAAGGTTCTGGAAGACCTAATGGCAAATTTGAGATTGCCTCTGTGTAATTGTGAAAAGCCCATGAAACATTGCTCAGTAATGCTAAATAATTAAAAATCAAATATAACTTTGTTCAGTGTCAGCTGATAACAGATTCTTGCATTTTATGTTATGGAGGCGGAAGATGCTCTGCTTTCATTTGGCAGGTGGGTCCTGAGAAGTACAGTAAGTTCAGAAGTGGGTCCCTGTGTCTCCAGGAACTATCAGTTCCATAAAGTAGTTTAGTTAAATATCTAGTTTTTATGGGGTATTGATAACTTTAATGTATTTAAATGCAGTTCTGAATCATGTTAATCATGTGGGGTCTACAATGATGGTACAAATTAAAGCTGTCTTGGTGTGTTGTCCTAAACAGGGTTAAATAAAAATTCAGTTAAACTTGGTATTTTACCAGGTAGAAGAAGCAAAATTTTATTTATTTATTTGATTTGATTTATACCCTGCCCTCCCCGCTGAAGCAGGCTCAGGGTATACAACTCTTAGGAAGAGGTGTCACTTGTTCCTTTGAGACTGCCATTGATCAGTGGACTGATCTCAACTACAGCATCCTGGATGCTTTGAAGAGAGGATTTGCATCATCCCTCTTTTTTCATCTTAACTTTCTCACTGAGGCTTCCAGGCACTTTGGGCTTTTTCTGAACTCTGCACCTTTTTCTCCATGTTCACAGTGTCTTTCCCAGCCTTTGTGCTTAGCATAGGTCAGTATGCACTGGATAGATTTTGTCCCAGTGATACCATGAAGTTTCCAGCATGAGAGCTCAGCTAGTAAACTTGCCTACTCTTACATCTACTCTTACATATCTACTTGTCTAAACTTATATCTACTCTTGCTCTGATGGTTCAACTGGAAGGCAGACAATTCCTTTCAGGACTTGATTCATTCTAGTGGTTAACTTGCTTCAGTGCTGTGGATCCTATGAATCTGTTTGGTTGAGGGCACAGCCTTCTCCCGGTATGAGGTGCCCTCTAGTGGCAGAACGTGTCCCTTCCCACTCACCCAGAGGCTGCTTGTGTAAGATGAAGGCGTTGCTGCCAGTGCAGCAGAATCCTAGGAGCAAGCTGCAAATGTTTTCTCCACAGAGAACAGTAACACAGCTTTTCTAGTCCCTGGGTTATAGTTAGTTCTTGTCTCAAGGTTGGTGCAAATAGCTTGCTGGTAGAATTTGAATGCTTCTTTGTATGACATGAACAGTATCTCTGCAGCTCAAAATTAAACTTCAAGATATTAACCAACTTCATATTTCATTGCAGGATCTTAGGAATTATCAGTATACTTTGCATACAATAGATAACTTATTTATTCATATGGAAATGGGTAGAAGCTGTATCAAAATACCTCAGAACAGATATAATGAGGTAAGTGTAGTTTCTAATGAGGGCCTATATAGGTGGTACTTTTACACTTCCTCTGCCTTGCAGTTTCTCTGTCTAGCACCCCAAGAGTTTAGTTGCATCAAGGTAAACCATGTTTAATACAAACTAGTGGCAGGCAGAACCTGAGGTTTGAACATTCATATCTTGGGTTAGAATAATGATTGTTAAAATGCAGACAACAATTTGTGCAAGATCTAGGGTTGCCAGGTGACTTGCCTGGCACAGCAGGGGAGAGTTGGTCCCATTCTGGGAAATTCGTGTGCGACGCGATGACATCACCCAGAAGTGATGTCATCACGTTGGGCAAGTTGCCGACCAATAGAGACCAATAGGTACCATAGAGTTTTCAGGCTGATTGCTAGAGCATCAGCTGGTGATGTGCCTGGGACGATGACGTCACCTCTGGATGATGTCATTGCACTGGACATGTCGGCCCGAACCGGGAACTTTGGGGGCAGGGTTCCCCCCTCTGGCCTGATCCGGACCGGCGGATTGGGGACTGTTTTGGTGGGGAAACCCCAACTTCCCGGGGGTCCTGGCAGCCCTAGCAAGATCTGTTTCTTTAACCATGATGAATGGTTATGCTATAAAGGTTTTCTGTGTTAGAATTTCTTCCCCTTGACTTGCTGAAAACATCTTTGCACTGAACTTCCTGTTGTGCTGACTCACAGCTTTTGCACTAACTGGAGGACTGGGTTCAGGAGACAATAAATGCCTCTCAGAACTGGTCACCCCTGCCTTGAAGTGTGCAGTGATGCATCTGCTCCTAAAGAAACCTACTGTGGGGCCAGGAGAGTTGAATGACTGCTGGTCACAGGACTGAAACAGCTTTAATCACCCTAGTGGATGACTTCTGCTAGGACATAGGGAAAGTGTGACCCTGTTAATTCTCCTGGACTTCTCAGTAGATCATGGTATCCTTCTGGTCCACCTTTGGAGGACAGGAGGCACTGTTCTGTGTTGGTTCTATCTGGAGATTTGGGCTGAGTTGCCAGCAATATGCAGATGACACTCAATTCTGTATCATACTTCCAGCAGATCCTGGGGAGGCTGTGGTAATCATGGACGGTGCCTGCAGGCAGTTTGGGGATCCATGAGGGCTAACAAACTGAAACTTAATCCCAACAAAACAGAAGTGCTGCTGAGATATCTCCTGTTCTGGATAGAATTGCATTCTCCTTGAATCAATAAGTTTGTAGCTTGGAGGTTCTGCTGGACCTGGGCCTCTTGTTTGAGAAGCAGGTGGAAGTGGTGGCTGGGGGTGCCTTTCGCTAGCTTCAGCTGGTGAGCCAGCTGCGGCCCTTCCTAGAGGGAAGGATCCTAGCCACTGTAGTACATGCCATCTTGATTCGATTACTGCAGTATGCTCTATTTGGGACTGTCATTGAAGACTATCTGGAAGCTACAGTTGTTAGAGCATGCTACAGTCAGAATGCTGACTGGAATGAGTCATAGGAATCCTATCACTACAGTCTGTTTCATTTACACTGGCTTCCAATTTGCTTCCAGGCCAATTCAAGGTGCTAGTATTGAAAACCCTATGTGGTTGGGGCCAGCACAACTTAAAGTACTATCTTCTCTCATATGAACCTTCCTGTCCTCTCGAGTCATCTTTGGGGACCCTGTTATCTGATGCTAGATGGTGGCAACCCAAGAATGGGACTTCTTGGTCATGGCACCAAGACTTTGGAACTCCCTTCCCATGAAGATTCATCTGTCTCCCACTATTGTCTTCTGCCAGTGGCTGGAGGCTTTTTTGTTTTGTTTGGCATACCTCCAACAACTGTTATTGTCCCTTCTCCCTGGTTGTGGTGTTAACATGGCTTATATATTTTTACTGAATTGTTTATTTTATATATAATATATTTTAAAAGCTCTTTGAATGCTGAAATATTTTGGGGACCCTATTTGGGTGGATAGGTCACATAGTAATGTTATAAATAAGAGAAAAAGCAATGTTTGAAGTAGGAATGCAAATGCTCTGCTGAGTTTCTAAAAACATGAATATGGGAGGCTGAGCAAAGCTTGTAGGCCTCATGGTGTCATGATATTGGAGGAAAGTTTAAAAGACTACTGTGTGTCTTAAATATTTTCCTAAATGGTATACCACAGTATATGCTCAAACTTGCTCCTGTAGCATTCTGTTATGCCAAATGCCAAATCCATTGTATTGCATGACAGTGACCTACATTGTACCAGACAGAAAAGGCAGTGTGGATCTTCTTTAAAAGGGATGTGAGGTATTAAGAAATTGACCTGGATGTCAGATGGGTTAAGTGCAGATAAATAATCTGTCTGTAGCAACCTAATTTAAGACACGGCTAGTGAAATAAAGCAAGGGTTTTATATAGGAATTCTTAGTGACATTTCTGTAATTGCAGGTGATGAAAGTTATGAATACTTCTAATGAACATGTCATTAGCATTGGAGCGAGTTTTAGTGCTGAAGCAGATTCTCACTTAGTTTGTGTACAGAACAGCGATGGAGTCTATCAGACACAAGCAAACAGTGCGACTGGACAGCCTAGGAAAGGTAAATGTCCTATATTCATTGATTTTTATTAAAATATTTATATCCTGCCTTTCCTTGTGGCTCAAGGAAGTTCCAAATCATAATTGAAAGCATTACAATTTAAAATCAAAATAAAACTTTAAATGGTTGTCCTCCCTAGCACATATGCTGCATATTTTGTGCCTGGGGTGTGGAGACCCTACTTTTTGGCTGACCTGGATGACCCAGACCAGCCCAGTCTCAGAAGTTAAGCAAGGTTGGCTTTCATCTACTAAGCAGATGGGCAACCACCAAGGAAGTCCAGGGTTGCAATGCAGAGGCAAGCAGTGGCAGCCCATCTCTGTTCATCTCTTATCTTGAGAACCTTAAGGGTTCACTAGCAGTTAGCTGTGACGTGACAGTAGTTTCCATCACCAGGAAATAACCATGTTCCTTGTTTCATAACAGAAAATAGACAAGTTAATCCGTAAGCAGCATTTTCTTACATGGTGTTTTAAATTTGTATTCTGTCTAGTATGTTTGACATAAATATGTAAATGAGCCCTTAATTTTTGTTTAAGTTGAAATGTAAGACTTCATTTTGGTTCTTATTTCTGCAATGTGTGAGCTGGCGCTTCATACACTGATGAGAAATGTTCCCAACCTAGACTTGTTTTTCTAGGACAACAGGATTTGTAAGCACTATATGTAGCACAGTATTTAAAATACCATATTTTTTGCTCCATAAGACTCACTTTTTCTCCCAAAAAAAGTGGGGGGGAAAGTGTGTGCGTCTTAAACCCCCCTCACCTTTCCCAAGCCACAGCAACGAGCGGAGCTAGGTGCGTCTTATGGTCAGGTGCGTCTTATGGAGCGAAAAATACGGCACTTTAAATATAGTGTGCGTGACTGAACTATGTGTTGTCTGTTTAGTTACAGGGGCAAGCTTTGTCGTGTTCAATGGAGCCCTAAAAACATCTTCTGGATTCCTTGCTAAATCCAGTATTGTTGAAGGTATTGTCATGATTCTAAAATTAAAGTAGTAGTTCAAAATGTGATAATAATTCATACAGGAACCTCCTTGTTTGGAGAGTAGGGATGGAATCAACTTTGATTAATTAATTTACTATACTTGTGGTTCTCCTATGTGGCCGAAACTCAAAGCAGGTTCCAAAGTGAGGGAAACAGTGTGATAAAGAAAACAATATAAGATATACTGTTAACTATGCAGCAACTGCATTACAAAAATTTAGAAATGTAGTGCAAACCAGATAATCCACACAATAAGCAGTGCAGTAAACTACAACCCTAATTCCCTTTATTAAAGCACCTTCCATTTTACACAGTCTGTGGAACAATAGAAGTTCATTGTAAGCATTTTTCTTCTGTGTACTCCTTATTACTTCACTTGAAACAATTTATACAATTTTATACAAATTAATCAGCTACTTATAGCTTAAACTCTTTTTGTGTAATGTTTCATCCCTACTTTGTTTGTGAAATCTGAGTCATGATAGTTAGAAGTGAAAATACTGAATCCTTTTTCTGCACATCATTTCTGAAAAATGCTTTAGCTGATGTGAGTTTAGGAGTATAAGCTTATTAACGTCTGCTTCATAAGCATCATTGAAATAAACTGGAATTACACAGGAGTTTTTTGCTTTGTAGAGTGATCCCATCCAAATCATAGCCTTATGCACCTGGATCAGTTTTTTTTTTAATTTAAGTTGCAAAACTTAGTGTTTTATGTTTTAAAAACCCCCAACATTTTCCTTTACAGATGGATTAATGGTACAGATCACTCCAGAGACAATGGAGGGGTTACGACAAGCTTTAAGGGAAAAAAAGGACTTTAAAATTACATGTGGCAAAGTAGATTCAGGTGATCTGAGGGAATATGTGGACATTTGTTGGGTGCAGAATGAAGACAAAACAAATGTGAGGTATGATGGCTACTAGTGTTTACATGAGTTTTGAGAAATCTTTTTTGGCTGAAATGTCTAATATTGGGCAACTTATTTAGTAAAACTAAGTGGCATTCTACTGGATATTTACATAATTTTGCGAACTTCTGTTTTTTAGCTTGGTGTTGAGTTTGATGTTATATTGGGGATCAAAATCTAATCCAGTGTGCTCAAATCTAGACATCTTAAAGAATCTGTGCTTGTAGATTATTCTAAACTACCTCAAGAATATTTGTCCTTCTATGAATACTATAAATGTTGAGTCAATCTGTAAAACCTGTTGAATAATATTAAATTGAGCAATAGGATTGAAGGATAGGTCTGCTAAGCAAAAGAGTTGTGCTCCAGGGGGAAAAAAAATTGATCCCTCCTGAACAAGGCTTTTTGCTTAGTGGAAGGGTGGCACGGGATCCTATCCATATTGATTAGTAAAACTGTAACATGGGGAACTTGACTCTAAAATAGTAGTATTGTAACAGTCCTACATAATGTATAAGTAACTGGAATATGTTGAGTAGGAAAGCAGCTATTGTGAGTTCAGATTTAGCAACCTAGTACACTAAAGTGATATGTGTGTGCATTTTATTTATACCTCAATGTTAGAAATGGAGGTGTCCCGTTATGGTCCTTATCTCATCCAGTAAGACCTAGATTGTTACAATGGTTTACCGTTGGGTGTAAAAGTGTTGCAGCTGAATGCTAGATAAGTAATGCCAGATAAGTGATGTTTCTCAGCAGTGTCCACCTTGTTTTTTTCTAGTGCAGTATCAGCCAAGACATTGGTCAGGGAACAGAAGTGGCCATTGTTACTTCGGTTAATATCACCTCTTCACGCACTTTGTCAAAGTCCCAGCTTCAAGTGTACCTACCAGATGTAGGGTACATTGGACAGATTGCAGATTTCGTTAGTGTACCACCCATCCATTACCAGAGAGTCTCTCTGCCTAAACTTGTGGTAATGCTAGCTTTGATATTAAGGACCTGAGGATTTTGAGGCTTAGGGACTTCAGCATCCATGATATGCCTGACTATCTTTGGAATTTTGGTTGTCACAACTAAGGCTCAGATCAAAGACCCAGTTCATCACTGGAATACAAAGATGACTTGGGCAGTTGGTACAGTAGAGGCCAGACATTCTGTCCTCTCTTAAGAGCTTTTGTTTTTCTGAGGAGCTTGGAAGTATGAAGCAAGCTGACAGATCTCTAGAACGCAAGTAGAGAATAACCTATGACAAGCAGGATTGAACACAGACTAGAGCAAATCTTCATGACTACCATGGTGATGGTGCTGAAGCAGCGGTGTTTCCCTGCAGTCACTGTGTCTGTAACAAAGCTATGCAGTGGAGGTGTTCTGTGTAGTGAGGGGGCTTCTTGATATGTCGCAAGTTGGATCAACTCAGTGCCCATGAGGGATCTGATGGATACAGTTGTTCATATTCACAAGGGTTTAAATACCACTAGTTAGCACATTATTCAGAATGTTTACAGACCACAGTCTAGTCACGTTGTTTGGATGAGTTTTAATTAATGATTATAGCAGGAATACAGCTGGTAATCTGCATGGAGCTCTGCATTTTACCGCACATCAGTCCCCAACCCTTGTTACCATGGCTGTCTGCAGGTACTTCGGGAATTTGGAGAAAAGACCATCATGGAATGGGTCCAAGCACAAAACGGTTGGGACAAATCATTAAAATATTATCAGTTTCTGTAAAATGTTTGGTTGTTTAAAAAGAACAAAAGCTGGGATGAGCTGTCTTCTTAGGGGAAGAGATAGGCCTAGAAATTGAATTAATTAATTAATTAATTAAATAATATAGGAAGAGGTAGGAAGGGTTGTGCCTGTCCGGCCACAGGGAGAGGCTTTCAAGCCTAAAGACATTTTCAAAAAGCCCTGTGTGGCTAAAGTTAGGGGCACATGATCATTGTATACAAAGAACTTTGTACATTGCAACTCAGCCAGCTGGTATGAAGTGACCCAAAGATTTATTTTTTCTGCTCCCATCAAGACACTTGGGATTCTGTCACCAAGCTTCGAGAAGCAAATGGCACTAGGAGTAAGCACTGTGGGGCTTCTGGGTGCCACATCAAGGGTCACTGTTGTATAATACAGAACTGTGGGGGATTGCAGGTTTGGGCCCAGGATGCTCTCTTTTAAAGGAGGGAATGGCTCCTAATATATCAAAGGCAGGTTTGGTGAGACTTTCCCTCCTCCAAAAAAGCACTTACTGGACCCTGGCACTGTAACCAATTAGTAGTAAATATCTCCTTTTTGAGTACTTGGTTTAGACCAGCCCTTGGTGCCCCAGAAGAGGACCAAGGGTAATGAGACTTAGTTGATACTTCTGGATGTCTTGGTGACTTTCAGAACCATCAACCATATCTTTATGATTCAGGTGGCCGGAGTGGGTACTTAGGGCCCCATGCTCCAGTGGCTCTGATCTGTTACCATAAGACGGCTCTGGGGGAAGGCTGTTCAGACCTCCAGTGCATGTCCTTTAATGTCCTGCAAGATTCTGTTGTGTCTCTTGTGGATTTCAGTAGCTGCATGATACTGCTGGAAGAGTGCTCTAGAGATTTGGAATGTGGTGTCATCAATTTGATGACACTCCACTATAGCTCTCCTTTTCAGCTGAGTCAAGTGAGCTGGATATTTGGACTGTTATCTGGAGGAAGGAAGTAATACTGGGTGAGTTTGAACTGAAACATAAGACTGAGGTTTTGTTGGTCGATGATCTGGAAAAGCAGCCCATTTTGGATGCCACTTTACACCTTGTGAAGGAACACTTCTGTAGTTTAATGATTCTGTAATTAAATACGCCTTCATTTGTAAGCATGCAAGTATCCTCTTTGCATGTAGTGCATTTGTCCAACTTCAGTTAGGCCTTTTCTTGAGAGACGTAAATTAGCCTCTGTTTATCTGTGCTGTGATTGCATCATCCAGATCCACTGCAGTGTGGTCTGTTGAGGTTTATCTTTGAAGACTGCTGAACAGCTTACGCTAGTTCATGACTGCTGACGGTACAAAAACTTGCCACTACTGAAAAATCTTCACTGGCTGCTTACTCTTTTGATTACAATTCAAGGTGCGCTTGTTATTACTTTGAAACCTGAAATGGTCCTGAGACCTGGGAATTTAAAGAAGTGCTTACTCCCATACATATTGTCCTACCAGTTGAAGATCTTAAACAGAGGCATTGGGTGAAAACTTTTTTGTTTGGTTTGCTAGGCCTTTTGGTTAAGGGGGAAATAGCTACTTCAGGTTGTAAGTTTAATTGAAATTTTAATTTTAATTTTGCTTTGCACGGTTCCTTGAAAGATTTATACAGTGTGTGTGTATGTGTGAATATAAAACTTTAAGCATGTTCACTTTTTTATGGCTGTAGTATTCCAAGTGGACAATACAGGAAAATGTAAGCTGTTGAGTCACAAAACTGCACAGTGAGAATGCATATTGTTTATGTCTTGAAGATTTTGACCAAGATTCAAACAGCAGAAGTGCTTGAAGAATCTAAAGGGGCTTGTTTTCTCAAAAGTAGTCCACTCTCTGTGCTGAATGGTGAACTACTCTGTTTCCAAAGTAGTCTGAAAACATTTTCTGGTATTGCATCAGCTGTTCAAAACAAAAACAGTCCAGAATTCCACTGGGCCAATACAAGGCAGGTTAAGCAGCTTTTTGGATCCTGGAAGTAGGCATTCAGCCTACTTGATTAAAAAAATGTAAATGATAAATCAGGGAACACTATAGAACGTAACTGCTTAATCTGTCACATTAAGTCATGCCCAAAACAGTTTTCACAGTGTATAGAAAAGAATTGATCAGTTTGTACCCAACTGGTGCAATTAATGCAGTGTTAATCTTGTTTCATAGAATTACAAGTCCGGTAGATGGAAAGTCAATGGAAGGAACTCAGAGTGAAAAAATGGTTCAAGAAGGAGATTTTGAAATGGATGGAAAACTTATAAAATGTACTGAAGTAAGTAAATGTTGCTTTTTTTGAAAGCAACCAATATTCCCTTAAAATTAAGGAATGCTATTAAAAATATTGCCCTGACCTGGATGTTGGAGGCTGGCCTAATCTCATCAGATCTCAGGAGCTAAGCAGGATTGGCTCTGGCGAGTACTTGGATGGAAGACACCCAAAGAAATCCAGATTTGTTACACAGAGGCGGCCAATAGCAAACCACCTCTGAATGTCTCTTGCCTTGAAAACCCTATGGGGTCACCATAAGTCAGCTGCAACTTGATGGCACCCTTCACCATCATTAAAAAAAACACTATCTGTTGTATATGTAGTGTATGTGCTCTGTCCCCTCATCTACCAACCCAGTGCTTAGTTTGTCTGGCGATATTTCTTCTGTACAGCTGTAAATATATGTATGAAACAGCAGTTTCTTTGTCTTTAGGCCATCTAAATTTCTTCTAATGAGTCATTGGACTGTTAGCATCAGAACTGCATTTTGTCCTCTGCCTTTGCTTTGGAAAGCACAAACAGTTCTTGGCCTTGAGATCTCAGTAGTAAACACATACTTCATCTAGCTTTATTTTTACTGATTGACTGTCAGTATTCAGATTTTACTGGCACACAGTCATCATAATACCATAGCACAGTCATAGGAGTTTCTGTGTGTGAAAGGATTCAGATTAGCAATGTTGTAACAAAGGCCTGTATAACTGTCCCTATGCAGGATACCCTACTTTTTCACATTTGCTTTTTCTGCAGGATCTTCCCACATTTTTTACCATATAATAGGTTCCTTTATCTGTTTGTTATCTCAATTAAGTATCTTTTTCTTACCTATCCTAAAGAGCAAGTAATTGGGTAGTGCATAGGTTCGGGTCAGAAACTGGGCAAATCCAAGAACGTTTATTGGATGAAGGTTACATCAGTTCAGAGCCCAGGTATCTGTTAGATCACAGAATTCTTGTAGGGCTGTATTCACCCTCCTGTCCTCCCCCTCCTCATATAGTTTAAATTGGATTTTTATGCTGCACTGTACTTGTTAACATGTGCTAATAATAGCATCCACATGTGTAAATATATCAGGGAGGTTATGGTCTGGGAGCAAGGAGCCAGTGGTAGAATGCCTTAGTAGAAAAGACAGCAGCAGTGGAGAATGGCATGCCAACATGTGTATCTTTAGGATAAGCTACATTTTTTAAAAGTAGTTTTTAAAAAGTACTTTATACTTTTATTATACTTTTCTCACATCCATGTAATCCTTTTACAATTTTTAATTGAACACCAACGCAGTGATTCTTAATAGGATCTGTCCATGAATCGGGGGGGGGGTGTTCATAACTTCAGGGGGCAAATGGGTTAGCGGTCAGAATTTTAGGCAGCCCTTTTTCCCCCCAGTTGCAGTAACTTCTGACAGCTAGTGGAGGAAATCTGGATTTTATTCCCCAGGGTGGGATAATTCTCTCCCAGGACCTTAAAGGAACAAACCAAATAGGAATCAAATTTAACATTAAGAAATTGGCTAATTGACATCAGGGATGTATAGGGATCTCATTGAATGTGTGTGAGATTTTTATATAGGGCTGCCAAGTCAAACTCACCTACTGGCGGGGGGGGGGGTCCTTCTTTGCCTGGGAGCCTCCCTGGCAAGCGCGTGCGCCCGGTGACGTTACCCGGAAATGACGTCACCACGTTGGGGCGTTGCCAGAGCATCGCCCTGGCAACGTCTCCAACGTGGTGACGTCACTACACTGGGGAAGTTGTCCACGCTGGACGACTTCGGGAGCGGGTTTCCCCCTGCCGGCCGAATGCTGGCCGGCGGATCGGGAACCCCTATAGCGGGGGATCCCCCGCACTCCGGGCTGACTTGGCAGCCCTATTTTTATATCATATGTTATATGACAAATATACCTATATAAGTAAAGTTATTTTATCCAGAGATCTGTTTTTGTGTCCTAATTTGTTTACTTGGAGGTATTCTATTATGATTTCGCCTATTTGGAGGGCAGTAGTGAGTTAAAAATGAAGAACTACTGATCCGGTATTTCTCTTACTGAGCACTGCTTAAGAGATGTTACGCTGTTGCTGTAATTGTCTTGCTAAATTGGGGGGGGGGGGAGCCTACCACTGCTGACTTTTCTTTAATTACATTTCAGGTATTCTATCTTATAAAGGCTAGTGAACTATGCAGCCATCCTCCTTACCAATTTGCTAAAGAAATTGCATTGGCTTGCTGTGCTGCTCTTTGCCAACATCTCAAAACACTGAAAAATAATGGAATGAACAAGATAGGTCTTCGAGTCTCCATGGATACTGACATGGTAACTACTAAAATGATAGTTATACATCAACATGGTGGATAATAATATAAAGCCCGTTTGGATTGTAAGTTGTCATTTAGAGGTGAAAGGAAAGGAGTTCAGCGATGCTACCAGCAGCTTGAGAGCTGTTCAGCTTCCAGGTGGGCCAGCCCCTCTGCCGCCTCCCAAGGGCTAGTTAGGTGTGTTTAACTTGAGGAAAGGCAATAGGAAACACCAGACCAGATACCATCGTCTCCTAGCTATTGTGCTTAAATCTGGGGTGGGGTGGGGGTTGTAAATTGTTTTTCACTTAGGAAAAGTGGCATACAGATGTCTTTAATGAAGTCAGATTCAGTTCTCCTATATGACATGAACTGACAACATAATAATGGGAGGGGGAAATTAGCCTTCAATTTTTGTCTAGTGATACATTGTGTACCTCATGTATTGTCAGTCAAGTATTTTGTAGCAGCTGTTGTCATGTCAGCATACTAAAGACATATGACCTTATTTCATCCATAAGTGGACAAAACAACCTAACTGTTTGCAGAGGATGATAGCAACTACTGGGAGTTCACTACCCAGCCTTCTCCCTTGTCAGTCACTACAAATTGCTGCAGGAGAAAGTAGTGGGACTACCTAGCAGCATTCACTAGCCAGCGACGCAGCAGCTGGGGGGCTGTGATGCCTCTAAACAAGATCTTGATCTTTGAGGAGAGACACAGGCTGGCTCTAGCCACAGGCCATAAGTCAGAATGCTGGAAGGTTGGCTCTCCTCAGTTGCAGCTGTCATCTGCTGTGTTGCAGATCTGCATTACTATCTACCAGCTGCCTGAAAAGCTTTTTCTGCGGCATGCAGTAGTATGTGTTTTTTTTAAACTCCTCTTCCTTATCCATCCCCCCCTTTTTAAATATTAAACTGTAATTGTAAGCTGCTTAAACTGTTAAGATCAGAATTCAAATCTGAATAAGCAATGGCATGTATTTTTTCATTTTTAGGTGGAATACCAGGCAGGCTCTGGAGGCCAGCTTTTGCCTCAGCATTATCTAAATGATCTGGACAGTGCTTTGATTCCTGTGATCCATGGTGGGACATCAGATGCCACAAAACTACCACTGGAAATTGAACTGATATTTTTTATTACTGAATCTCTCATGATGTAATTGATATGTATATCATGCTGTAGTGGACTGAATTGCTAGCACTGACCAATACCAAAGCAGTTGCATTACACTATGGTTGAAACGTTTCAGGTTTATCTTTTAAAAAGCCAATGATTTAGTAATACATCTTTAAGAGAGTATTTTGCTTTTTTAAAAGCAAATATGTTCTTCTTTAACCTCAACCTGAAAGCTGAATTTAAAAACATAGGGTTTTGTAGTGTTCTGAAACTTTACACTTAATACAGACACTGAAAAGTAATACAAGCATGTGTAACAACATTGAAGGATGCCCATATTTGTCTTTCTGAAATAAGTGTTTTTTATGATTGATGCAAATCTCATGTTGATTTCATCTGATTGAGCCATTCTTAGGTAGTGTGTCATTTTCCCCAGTATGAGCATATTTAAGTGAAACAGGAATTTCTAAGCCTTGCAGTTGAGATTTAAATATTGAATCTGTTAATTACTAAAGAACAGGCATATTTTAAATGTCTGATAGTTTGCACAACTATTTTGCCTGTATGAGAGAAACAGGTTTCTGCCAGGTGTGATAATTTTGTAAGACTTCATATTTGAAACTGTCTTGATTTTAAATACATCAGGACATTTGAAGTATATATTGGTGCTTCAGAGTCTTAAACAGTGCTCATCTAATCACTCTTTGAGTAGCTAACTTTGTTATATATTTATAATGGATTTGTTGAACATAAGGATACTCTTTGTACTAAATACGTTGTCTTTTTTTCTTCTGTGCTCTAATGTACAGTTGTTCCTTGGATTTTCCAAGAATAAATAACAAGCTAGATGACCCTTAAAGTAGTCATCCTGTAGCAATGAATCAGGCGTAAAGCTTGTCTGTGCTCTCTTCTCTAATTTTTGAGAATTTTCACTTAGTAGCCCTGTTTATTTTTTAGGGAGAGCAATGCATTAAGTGTGAATTTTCATGAACGGTTTGCTGTAACATACTTGAGGTTCTTTATACTATACTTATTTTTATACTGGGGATATTTGCAGCAAAAAAGCATTTATGTAAAGGAAAATGATTGAAATTAGTACCTAATTAACCTAAGGTTTGATAAATTGCTTAATTTGTTTTAGACAAGCAAATCATGTGTGTGATTTCTGTCATTAAAATGTTATAATATTTTACTGTGACATTAGTATGTTTTAATTTCTAGATGCCTTTCTGATAGTCACAGGGTATATTTATCCAAAATACATCAAACTAAAAATACATGCATATCTAAAACACTTTACTGCAGTTTGTTAGGATAGTGTAGGTATTTAACAGATTGAAGAAAAGATTTTGTCCAAGAATTATCACTGAGTTGAAGCATTTTTTTATGTTAAGAACTATAATTCTGTGGACCAGCTAAAGATTACTATAACACTCTGCAAAACTCCATACCTAAGTGCTGGATATTGGTGAATAGAGGAAGGCAGCTGTGGCAAAGAACGTTAAAAGGTGACCCACGATAAGTAATTATGGCTTGTACAACATACTGTATAGAAGCAATTTTAACCCATTTTGACATAACAGGTTTATGTGATCTTGGAAACTGATAATTTCAGTTAATAGATAACAGCACTACACTGTTTTAGTACAGTGTTATAAAGATGATTACAATCCTTACATATGTATAAATATTAATTTTTTTATAAATAAAGCTGGCAAGTGCTTAACAATGAGACAACTTTTAAAATTTCTTGATAGATCACCTGAATTAAAAAAATCTTTCATTTTAGTGTCTGATATCATTTGTACCATCATCCTATACTGTATAGAAATTGCTCCAGTCTTGTGCAATCTGCACTGGCTTCTGATTTACTTCTGTGCCCATTTTAAACTGCTGGTGTTGACCCTTTCAGTCTATGCAGCTTGGGACTTATGTTCCTTGAGGACTGCCTACTCCTGTATGAACCTATCTTACTATTATTCAGGGACCTTTCTTTGGTACCCCCATCATCAGAGATTAGACAGTGGGCAACCTTAGATTTGTCTGTCCCTCCTCTATCACTCTTTTCTGCCAGTGGGTGAAGACTTTTTAATTTTGTCTGGTGTTCCTTGGTTAGCCCTCCTCCTTGTTTGTTTTAATCACCATTTATATGTGTGTTAGCCATATGTGGCCATCATCTGTGGGTATCTAAATCAGCAGATCAGGCCACCTGGAGGCTAAAGGGATTCTTCTGCAAATTTGAGGCACGCCTATAGGTGTGTAGAAAAATCTTAAATCAAATACACTGGGATTCACACTCCCCCCAGAAGTAAAACAGAATTTTCTACAGTGGTGGCAAAACATCCTGGGGGCATCCCAGGCCCAGTAGAGACGACGAAGCAGGCCTGGGCCTGCCCTGGGCAAAGAGGTGGCTGCAGGAGAACATGGGAGCCACACCAGTGAGAAAGTGGGAGGGAGATGAGATGGAATTTCCCCCTTGTGAGTTCCACAGGATCTTGAGCTCTCTCTGTAGAAGTCTCAATGGTGACGATGAGACGGGGCTACAGGGGGTGAAGCCAGGAGCCATGCCGTGCTCCCTAGCTTAAGCTGTGATGGTGAGAAGGGCTCTGGGAGTTGCAGCTGGCCTAGTGGTGGAAGTGGGGGTTGGGGGTTGGGGTCACAGAGGTCCGGTGGCAGAAGCATTGATGGCAGAGGGCTTTGGGAGCCACTGGCCCGGCAGCAAAGGCCTGGAGCCACACTGGGTCTCCAGCATTGATGTCTGGGGTGTTGTTGGGAGTTGGGAGTGCAGAGGCCTGGCTGCAACAGTAGGGTGGCAGGAGCCATGATACCGGGGCAACCCCTTCCCTCCCCTCTCTTAGCTGGTAGTGACGGGGGGGAATAAAGAGAGGGAAGGGATCCCCACTGTGAGAATTGAAAATCTCTGCTTAAATCTGCAAAGCACAATGGGGTAGGTGAGGTCACTGGAGCCATTGTGTGAGGCCAGGAGAGTTGGTGCTGCCATTGATGTGTGTTGGGGGGGAGGGGAGCTGCCAAGTGGGCAGGCAGGTGACCAGGAGCATCAGTGCTGTTGCTGGGGGAATGGAAGGTGTCAGGCAGGTGGCCAGGAGAGCTGTTGGTGCAGTTGAGGCAAGAAGAAAGAGTGATGAGGTAGAGAAGGCAGAAACAGAAAGGAAGTGTGACAATAGGCATACGGAAGTGAGATGGAAAGGAAGAGAAGAGGTGAGGGAGGATGAAAGAGAAGAGAGAGACTGAGAGAAGTGAGGGAGGAAGCAAAGGTAGGGGGAATGAGATGAGCGAGTTTCTTGCAGGTTCTGACTTGTATGTCCTATTTTTAAAGCTGATTTCAATGTCTTAACCGTTTCCTGCTTTAAGGGCTGCAAATGTTATAAATTAAAATAAGTGATCAAGCTTTTAGTTCTAAATATTAACAGAAAATAGAAATTCTATACATCTCTAGCTTTGGTTTTAAGGTTCATCTGAGCAAAATAAAGGACTAGTTTAACATTAACATGTAACACTTCAACATTACTGAATTGAACTGCCACCCGGAGTGCTCATACATATCTTCAGAGAGGAAAAGGCTTAAATAATTAATTGGGTTTGAACTAAAAAAAGCCAATTAAATTAAATTGTTCAATAAAAGGTTTAATTTTGTCTTGTGTATAATGCTGGTGTAATTTGCATGGGTTTAGCTTTACATAGAATTAGATTAGTACAACTTTGGTTTTAATAAGATCAATTTACAAATTTTCACAATATTATTCAATTATGGTTAGCATAAAGGCTTGTTCCTTGTACCAAAGGTGTACGGATTTTGATCTCTAATTCTTTCTAAGCCTGCTTACTGGAAATCTCACTACCATCAGCACAATCAAGTATGTGTCCTCTGTATTACTTCTGAGCTCTGACCTGGTTTAAACTTGATGCTGGTAAGTCAAAAACACACACAAGTCTCCCTCAGGCTCCACATGCTTAGCTGTTTTGCCTGGAGGAGACACTGTGTTAATGCAAGGACTTATGTGTGTTTTTGACTTACAAGTGTCAAGTTTAAACCAGGTCAGAGCTCAGAAGTAATACAGAGGACACAGGCTGTAGCTCTTTGAACTGCAAGTGGGGAGTCACATTTTTAATTCTTTATTGCAAAAACTCCCTACACTAACTCTTTGCATGGGGCATTGGCTATCTTTTTACAAGTAGACACTGCATGGGAACTTTGAAAAATTCCTTAGCTGAAGCCTGAAGTGGTGTGTTTCACTGGAAAGTGTCATCAAGCTGCAGCTGACTTAACTGGTGCCCCAGTAAGGTTTTCAAGGTAAGAGATGAACACAGGTGGTTTGCTATTGTCTGCCGCTGCATAGCAACTGTGGACTCCTTGGTGGTCTCCCCTCCAAGTACTAACCAAGGCCAATCCTGCTTAGCTTCTGAGATCTGATGAGCTCAGGCTAGCCTGGGCCATCTGAGGTATTTAATTACAGCTCCTCCTTTTTCTTCAACTGTAAACTAGACCTTATTCTCTTAACAAATGCCAAATTGCTGCTGCCCACTTCCTTCACTATGTTCCTGGACCTCTTAATGTTTCGTGTTCCTTCTTGAAATCTCTCCCCAGTTATTTCTCTGTTTGTCACATTTTGTTTTGCTAAGGTGGTTGTATACCCCTATCTAGTTCTTAGTCATCATGTCTCACGTCAGCTTTGTGTTTTTTAGTTCTTACACTTCAGACTCACTGCTCTTCTGATTATATAGTTGTTTGTCTCCTGTCTCTCCTCTACCAAACTGCTTTTCCTTCTTCAGGATGGTCCTTAGGACTGGAACAGTCAGCTCTCTGGTGTCTTAGAACTCTGGTCAAATCAATATCAGTTCGGGGGTCTGATTCTGGATCGGCCATAAAGGCTCCCATAAAATTCCAGTGGGCCAATGGCCGGGGGGCTTAGAGATATACCAGAAT
Organism: Lepidodactylus listeri; assembly: GCA_029233225.1. Taxonomy (NCBI): domain Eukaryota; kingdom Metazoa; phylum Chordata; class Lepidosauria; order Squamata; family Gekkonidae; genus Lepidodactylus; species Lepidodactylus listeri. The sequence goes on from JARCFY010000004.1 coordinate 47,954,543, forward strand.
TACGACTGTTGTCCAGACAACAGGGATAAGCTCCCATGGAGAAAATGGTTGCTTTTGAGGGTGAAGTCGTCTATGGCTCCTATCCTGCTCCTTCCCCTTCCCTAGCTCCATCCCCAAATCTCGAGCAATTTCCCAACTTGGGAGTTGGCAACCATAACACCTGAAGCAACACTAATCTCCCTTTATCCCTCTGGGGCTGCCTCACCCCAGGTGCCACTTGCTCTTCCCATGCAGGCCCCAGCTGAATTAACATTTGCTTTCCCTTGCCCTTCATGGCCTGGCAAGGCCATCCCTGTCTGGGACAATCTCTCCTTTCTGGGATCATCTTGAGTTTCTGTACTGCTTTTACATATTGATTTCTTGGTGGTATATCCATAAGCTGCAACAAGTCTTATCCTGAAAACCCTAATGGAAGGATGGCCGACATTTCCATCCTGGACCCTAGTGGATTTGTTTCCTTGGTAGCTAGCCATGCTTCTAACAAAGGCACTGTGAAAAGTCTGTATTGAACTGATAAAATATACTGACTCAAGGTCCAATTATCTGTGTAATAGTAAGCATCAAAATATCTTTGTTTTCCTGTAACTGATCATTAAAAGTTCTTTGTGACCATAACTACTGAATCTCAATTAAGGTCTTTCAGACCTGTTTTAATTGAAATAAGAGAAAGAGGTCATCAGCACAGAAAAGCAGTCAAGAGGTTGGTTTTTTGGGGGGGGGGGGGGCAAGGATGTCACTTTCAAATCTCCATCACCTCATTTCTCTAGAGAACAAACAACCGGAGGGCTGAAGTGCACACCCTTTCTATTAATTGGAAAGGATTCCGTGTGTGCTTAGCTAGCCTCTTTAGTCAGAAGCAGGAGAGCTTCAAGGTACTTTTTATTTTAAAGGCCGAATGAGAAACAAGCTACCTCTTCGGGCTTGGTAAGAGTGACTGGACTAGTCTCGCCCTGCCAGCTGTTCCTTCTTTCTAGCACAGCAAAGGGAGGGGAGCAGCCAGGGAGGGGTGTAGCTTGTGATGTTCTGACTATTGGGGAAAACAGTTTTACTTTTAAACACTCTCTTTGTATATATACTTGGTAGTTTCTTGCTGCCACCAGGAATGTAAAATTCCAAATCTCTCTCTTTTGGTAGTATGACCTAGCGATCTGGGCATCTGTGGCCCTGAGGAAATACTGTAGTGATTTCTGAGGTCTATGTGGCCCTGAGGAAATAATGTACTGATTTCTGAGAGAAGTTTAAACAAAAATTGATTTATTTAATAAAGAACAAAATCAGTTTCTGGTTATTTTGAACAGTTGTTGAAGAAAGGAACTTGTAAATATAACTGGTAATGCTTGGTGCTACAATCAGTCTCTCAAACTACACTCTGACAGGCTTATATTTCTCTCTCATGTAGCCACACAGGCTAGTCTTCTCTGTCTTAGGCCAAAAGATAAAACATTTGTCTAACCACACAATTTAAAGACTACTTGTTTCTTTGCCATATAGACTCTCTCACAAAACTTTTAGAGTCACACAGACCCTCTTCATAGCGCTGCCACACTTCACTTTTCCCAAAGACACATCCACTCAGCTCTGTCATAAAGCACCCATTCCTCTCAGAACATCTTTTCCCACACTCTGTCACCAACCAATCAAAATCACACTTGTCTCCCCCTATCACCCCCCCTACAGTACTCTCAACATTTAAAGGAACACACACACCAAAGCATGAACTCATTACATAGCTCTCCCCACCCCCGGAAGTTTCGCCTTCCCAGTCCGTCCGGGCTCCAAACCCCTCGGCGGGAGGATATGCTGCTGTTCTCCGACAGACTTTGCGCGTTCTTGTTCACTCCGGCCATTGCTGGCTTCGTCGAGTCCTGCAAGACTTTGACGCCTTCGCCGCTCGGCTATGGCCGGGGTCGAGCAGGGTAAGCGCTGTGCCCCGCCCCTCGGGGAGAAGGTGACGTGCGGGGAGGGGAGACCGACTGTTCCTCCGCCCCCTCCGCTGGTTGGAAGCGGAGCGGACCCCTCCGAGGGGATAGTAGCTGCGGGGAAGTGGGGGTGTTCTTTGAAAGAAGGGAGGGAAATTTCTTCCCCAAAAAAGGCGAGAGTTCAGAAAGCGGAAGTCTGATTTGGCTGGCGTCAACCTGGGTGTATGGTCTTTGTTCTGTATTAAAAGAAGAAGAGTTCGGTGGTTTCCGTGCGCGGGTGTGTATGCTGATGAAGATGCACATACGCAGTCCAGAATACAAATTGTAAATAGCGGGCAGCCTCCCGGAAATGGGAAAAGATAACCTTACATGGGAGTTTCCCCATTTTACTGGGTTTTGTTTTGTTTTTTAAAACAAAAAACACCCACCCCCACCAAGCACAACCATCAACTCTGTCAACCGAGGCGGATGTTAATTGTGAGACTTCCATCCGCGGGAGAACCAGGATATTTTAGGTTGGGGTAGCCGTCTTGGTCTGAAGCAGCAGAGCAAAGTTTGAGTCCAGTGGCACCTTTAAAGACCAGCAAAGTTTTACTCAAGGTATAAGCTTTCGTGGACTCAAACTTTGTGTCCAGGATATTCTTGTACTACTTTTGTCAGGGAGGTCATGACGGCAATATACGGCTTTTCCTCCTTTTTTAAGTCTCAAAACCGTCTAGCGATTTAAGCAAAGTGGGTATCAAGGGCCACCTGACAAACTGAATGACTGAATAGGAGACTGGACTTAATTATTTAACACACTTTTATTCAGGCCTTTGTCCAAGAAGCTTAGGGGAGCCTACATTGTCCTCGAGGCTTTCATGTGCTCCTCAAAACAATGCTGTAAACTAGGTTAGGCTGAGAAACAGCGACTGGCCCAAAGTAACCCAGCAAGCATCACGCTACAGACTGTAGCCTACAGTTGGGATTTGAACCCAGGTTGATTATTACACTTCACTGGTTAAGCTGGCTGTCGCATATGAATGTTGATGCCACCTTTTTTTTTTTGGCTTTGCAACAGGCTGATGCTGCCATTGCTCTGGAATTCATATATAGTGGCTCCAAATGAATGTTGAGTAAAGGTTGTTCATCAGTTGCAATATATTAAGATTTTTCTAACGCATATAGCTAAGCTCCATGCATGGGTACTGCTCAGCTCAGATTGAGAAGCACTTCTACTAGAATGGTCAGTGGGTATGCTTAGAGCCACTGTTTTTTAACTGCTGTCCTCTTTAGGGGGCAGACTGTGGCTTGGGGTAGAGCATCTGGTTGGTATTCAAAAGGTCCCAGTTTCAATCCCTGGCACTTCCAGGCAAAAGGGTCAGGTGGTAAGTGACATGAAAGACCTCTATCTAGGGTTACCAACCCCAGTTTGGAAATTCCTGGAGATTTGGGGGTAGAGTCTAGAGAGGGACCTCAGCTGGGTATAGTGCCATAGAGTCCATCCTCCACAGCAGATATTTTCTCCAGTGGAACTGATATCTGTAATCAGTTGCAATTCCAGGAAATCTCTATGCTGCACCTGGAAGTTAGCAGTCCTACCTCTACCTGCGGTCCTGGAGAGCCACTGACAGAGAATTCTCATCTTGATAGTCTTAACTCATAATAGCTCACCTGTGTAGTCTACTTGTATTTACAGTGTAACTTCTGAAATGGGGACTCACTGGAAGATCAGAATTGTTAAAAATGCAATTTTTCTACAGAACAGTAGACCTTACTTCATGCTACAGTGGTGGTTTGAATCTGGGTATCTTGAGAACCTAGTCAAGTCACCTAACCACTAGGTTGCACTGGTGCTTAACTGTTTGATTAACTTAACCATTAACTTAACACATTTCATATATCTGGTTAAGTTGACGATGTTCAAGTTCCCACTTCAGATGTTAGTTGAAACAGATACATACACACAAAACACAAGAACTGAGTATCCTTAGAAATATAAAGTCTTCCCCAGCTGTAGATGGTCAGTGATTGTAGGTAGCCATATTGGTCTGCAGAAACATTTTTAAAGCAAAAGTTTTAAAAGTTGTGTAGTGATAGTTATTATGATCAAAATTTAGCAGAATATTGTGAATCTTTTTGCATTATCCAGAACTCTTTATTAGGCCCAGTACAAGGGAAGGGAAGCGGTGGGGGGGAGTTATTTCGTGGTGCTGAAATACCCCAATGCGGCAGTTTGTAGAGTCTTTAAAAGGAATGCAGGAGGATACATTGCAGATTTACAGCGTATATTCTAAAAAGAGTCTCAGCCCTCTAATCTCAGAAGGGTCTAATTCTTTTTAGGACGACGGTTAGGTGGTATTGGATGCAGAACAGTTTTGCATGTTGAATCAAAGGTTGCTGGCACAAAGAAGGGAAAAAATGCCTCTCTCTTTTTGTGAATATAAAAGGCAGCTGTTTGTCAAGTCTCTGTCCAGCACTAAATGAGACACACAAGTTCTTTGTAAGGTAGGGTACAAAAGAAAATTGTGATGCTTGACGTTAATAGAGGCAGAGATCAATTTGTAATATTCCACTAGGTAAAGAGTCAGTGAAAACCGCATTGGGTAATATAGCCAGTTGAGTAATATAGCCAATTACTGGTTGAAGGCCAGTAATAAATAGAATTCCATTTGAAGAGCTTGTCCCCCTTAACTTGAAGTATAACTTTCTTTGATGGCATATTTAATATTTTTCAGAACAGACAAAAATTGAAGGTAGACATATTGGTTCCCAGAAAAACAACTAACGAGATGGATGGATAATCCTTCAGTTAGAGCTCTGGATGCAGAGAAATGTTTGGCCAGGTACCCAAAAGACAACAAAGCAGGTGCCAGGCTCAAGGGGGAGGGCATTCTAAAGGTGAAGCACCACCACTGGAAAAAGCCCATCTCTGGTTGCCAGTGGCCTTAGCTTGACAGGCAGGGGTCCAGAGAGCAGGGTTTAGGAGGAAAGTCTTAAATGGTGGACTGGATGGTACAGGAGGAGGTGGACATGGTAAAAAGTCCCACGTCTGTAGCACATAATGGAATAGTCCATTGTGCTACAATACAAGATTGATTCATTTAAAACATTTCTGTGCTGCCTTTCCACCCAATTCAGTGTCCCCCAAAGGCTGAGTTAGGCATCGTTATTTAGGAAAATCATTACATTTGCTAGTTTAGATCTATAGAGAAGAAATCTGTTGGAGCATTTGATAAAGATGCCTTTATAGCTTTAGTTTTATGAATTCTTTGTGTCAAATGGTTAACACATAATGTGCGTGCAAATTACTGATTTGCCTTTCAAGAGTTTTTTTAATCTCAACAATATTTCCTTTGTTAATGGGATTTTGCTTTCCAGTACTTAACACTAGGGAATACATATAGAAAACATTTTCTAACAGGGAGACGCTAATTGGAATATGGTAGCTGATTTTACTTTGGTAATGCTTGAAAAACTAGAATAATCTGTTTGAAATAGATGAAAGGTGAAATAATGAGAGATGGGGTTTGTAAGAACAACCCACACAAGATGAATGTTGTACACTTGCACTTTAGTATAACAGAGCTTATTATTAACATTTTTCTCCTTAAGGCTGTTCTGTACTGAAATTAAACTGTACACATCTGTTCGGTGTACTTGCACAAACAGTGATTTAACTCTTATCATGGAAAAGGGCAGAGATAGCCTTCTGTAGGGGGGATACTTATGTTGTTGTTAGGTATCTTCTATGAAAAAGTATTTGTACATACAGAATACTAGTAAGTCTGGAGAAAGAACATACAATAATCCTGCTTCCTGATGTTTAGCTTTCTGTGTGCAGGGATTTTTTTTTGTATAGAGCATTCAGTCATGTGATTATTCACTTGCAGTCTAAAGTAGTATGGTCTGACACATATTTACTAGCTCAGCTGCTATTGACGAGAACTAGCACTAGTTTACAGTACCATTCTATGTAGTTACTCCCATCTAAACTCACTGAAATAAAAAACTGGAGTAATTATCTGACTCAGAATTTTTATTTACTTTCTGCATTTGTATAATTGGGATATTTAGGTTCCACTTTTCATTTTTTGTTCCAGACTTCACCATCTTGTAAATAACAGCTCTTTCATTTGTACAGTACTGTTGTTATAATTTTATTATGGCACTAATAATATGCCATATTCCAATCTCACAACACATATAAATGTGGTTTAATAAGTACTTTCAAGCTTTCTTTCATGAATATTTATCCACACTGACGTTCTCAATGCAGGCTCTTGGAGTGAAAATATATTGGATTATTTTCTGAATACTAAGCAAATTAAAACAAGAGATGGAGCTGAAATCCTGTGGTATCATGCAGCAAACAGTAAGTTGCAAATGACGGAGGCAATACAAAGTGAGTATCTATTGGAAAGTATATTTGAAATTATACGAACTGTAAAGGCTTGATTTTAATTGAACAGCATGATACAGAAACAATTATTGGAGAAATTTTGAAGCTGAAGTACAATAGCATTATGGCTGTCTTGTTGGAAGAAGAGAGGCTGTTTTGTTTTTGTAGTAATCTAGTCATAAATATAGTTATATGGCATCCTGTTTTGTCACCAGAAAAAATACATTTCTAGTCTGTACGGTTAGAGACAGAAACCTCAAAATATGATTGTACTTCATGTGCTAAGCAACATTTTCCAAAGGCAGTCACCGTTTGTAGCTGCGTGCAGCATTGCTGCTGGAATGCATCCAGATCTGAGGCATTGTGTCATGCGGAGAAGGGGCCCTGGAGCAGTTTGTGGTTAAGAATATTGGATTAGTGACTGTGAGACCCAGGTTTGAATCTCCACACATGTCATGGAAACTTGCTGGGTGACTTGGGCCAGTCATACTGTCTCAGCTTAACCTACCTCACAGGGTTGTTGTGAAATAAAATGGAGGCGAGGAAATTGATGTAAGCTGCTTTGAGTCCCCATTGGGGGGAAAAGGTGGGGTGTAAATGAATTAAATAAATAAATAAATAATTGTGTGTCTGATAGGAACAGTGATGGAAAAGATGTTAATGTATGTATCAACCAGAACCTTACATTATCATCCCTAACAGGTTTTCTGATAGGGCTGCCAACCGCCAGGTGATGGGGTGGAGATCTCCTGAGATTACAACCGATTTCTGGATGACAGAGATCAGTTCACCTGGAGAAAATGGCAGCTTTGGAAAGTGAACTCCGTGGCATTATACCCCACTGAAGTCCCTCCCCTCCCCAAACCCCACCTTCCTCAGGGTCCACTCCAAAAAACTCCAGGTATTTCTCAACCCAGAGCTGGTAACCCCTTTCTACTCAGAATGCTATTCAGGTTTATTCAGTGAGGTTTACTACTTCTTAACATTGCACTGGGGAAATAAATGTAAATGTATAAGCCCATTTAATGGCCCATGAACATGAGCAAATAGCTGCAATGATCCAATCTTGACAGAATAAAAACTGAGGAGAGGATATGGTACCTTGAAACAGTATATTTAATAAATAATGGTGTTATTTATTACTGCATAGTTATTGGATGACACAGTTGTTTATTATAATTCCTATTCTTTATATTGTGTAGCTCCCAATGCTGAAATAAATATTAAAAATTGAAAAAATACCTAATTTGTATAAGTATGTGAAGATTTTCATATGTTTAATATTTGGCCAAAGAATTTGGATTCAAGCATAAATGTTTGGTATATATTTTACAGATGACATTCAAAAGATTAATAGGTCTGTAGTTGTTGGGTCGCTTCTATTCCCTTTCTTATGTATGGGGACTACGGTAGCCAAACCTCAGTCCTTTGGTATTCGGGCTGTTTGATCTATATATGTAAATAAGTTAGCTAATATTGGAGCTCCCCAATCTATGTGTGTTTTAAGAAGTTCTACAACAATGAAATCACTTCCTGGAGCTTTACCATTTTTCAATTGCGAAATTAGTGAAGTGACCTCATCATCTGTGACTGGTGGCCAAGTGGGAATATCCTCTAGTGAATCAATTATAAGCAGTGTATAATGTTGATCTTTATATAGAATCTCAAAATGTTTTTCCCAGGTTTCTGCTTGGATGCTATTTGTCATGGCATTTACTTTATTCTCCTGTGTTCTTGAAATTATTTCCCAAAAACTTCTGTTATCCCTCTTCTTGGTACAGTAATAAGCGCTTGCCATTCAGTGTGTACAGCTGCTAACTTTTTTTTTCTTTAATAGATTTTTATATTCCCTTTTCTTTGCTTGAATTTTAAGATTAGCATTTTAATTCCGGTTCAGTCTGAATGCTTTCAAGCTCTCTATAAATTGAGTTTTGGCTTGCACACATTCCTGATCAAACCACTTTTTATTAAGTAGTTACCTCCTATTTTTAATGGTACCAGTTCTTGATAAAAGAGGGATAACTTTTGATGTAAGCATCTCATATGATTTTAATATAACCTCAGAATCTTCTGGGGAGGCTGATAATATGTGGAAAATAACTTTAGCTTCATGAGTCCAGGTAAGGAATTTCTCACTAAGTTGAGTATTCCATTTAATTTTTACCCTTCCTTCCTGCTCTACAGTATTCAAGTCCAACCTAACTCTGTTTTTAGGGAGTGTTGATATTTCTGCCCATCGGACATTCGGGGATAGGTGATCGCTTTCTGGTTTCAAATTGACCTTGAATTTAATAATACTATTATAAAAATTTGGGAAGGCCATTATATAGTCAATTGTAGAATGTTTTATACCTGACCAGTATGTAAACTGGCCAGAGCAATCATCAAACAGTGAACCATTTAACATGATAAGATTCAGTCTGCACGCCATTTGCACCATTCACCAGCGAAGTTTGTCTCTTGATCTAAAGATTGTCGATTAGCATATAACTGATATGTGTCAGTGTCGAGATTTCCCACTCCAAACTCACTAAACATTTCATCATCATTTTGACCCACCCTTGCGTTAAAGTCACCCCCCACTAATACAGAGGACATGGGAAATTTTTCCACAAAGCAGCATATCTGCCGTTCTACTTTTTCCCAAGTCTTTTGGATATGGGAGTGGGAAGGTTGGGGATACAGATATACATTTATACATAAAATTTTACAATTATTTAAAGATATACAAACAGCTAATTCCCAATTACCATCAAGATCCAGCTTCTCTATAGTAGCTTCCAGGGCAGTTGATATGAAGATACTCAAGCCCCCAGACGGCCTTCCTCCCCTTGGGCTAACTGGGGCAGGAGTGAAGATTGCCATATAATTCAAAGGCCTCTATCATCCAGGTTGCTTGAAAAAATATAATGTAAAATTGCATTATGTAATTAATGAACTCCCGGCAAGGCTTTTAGCCCTCCAGCCCGCTATATTCCACAACAGGAGGGTCAATGATTGTCAGTCCAATTTTTCAGTATTGTCCAATGATTTTCCATTATCATTGAAAACACAGCCATTAATCCTAGAATAGCTATTGTTATTAGTACTCGATGAAGATATAATAGGGGGTGAAGGGTTTTCCATTCCCACTGTTTTTATCTAGAATTTCTTGCACAGTTGGCTCAGCTTCCAATATTGGAGCTGCATTGTTCAATTCATCTTTGCAGCCCTGCAAATCTATCAAATCTATTAAAAAGAGAGGACTGAGAGCTGCTGCATTTATGTCTTCCACAGGTTCAGTTGCATTCCATTCCATAGGTTTTTGAAGTGTTTCGTCTACGTTCATCTGTTTGGTGCTTTCCTCTCTTTTATTAGCATGTTTCACTGATTCATGAAGTTTAGATATCAGTTCTTCTAGCCTGCCCATAATCTCCAACTGGTCACCCTTCGGAAGTTCAACAAATGATGATAAAAGTTTATGTTCCACAAAATTGTCCAAATGAGAGGCTTTCCCAAATGAAACAATTTTATCACAATTTGCAGAATTTAGTATTGTATTTGTTGGTAAAATATCTTTCCTCTCTCCATTCTCAGCAAGTCTAAATTCATATGTATAGTTAGGGAAAGGCGGAGAAATCTTTGTATTTGGAAAACTCTAGTTGGAAATATTCCATATTGTCCCAAGAGTTGCCTCTGAGCCAACAATTGTGAAGGTATTCTGTTGGATTTGAAGGAAAGCATCACGTTTTGTATCTGTAAATGACTATTTAAGACTTCAAATGAAGTCCAGTTAATATATTGATGGGTTACCCTCAAAAGAGTGCTTAAATGTCTTATGATATGTTTCCTGGCAGTCCAACTTATTTGATAGCACTTAAAGGGACAGATGGTTAAACATACTTTGTGTTTCTGGAGGCAGAGAGCAACAGTATTTGGATACATCAGCTCTGTCAACTCTTTTCCTCTGTTGCTGGATGTTTGCTGATGGCATTGAGAAAGAGCAGGGGGAGGAGTTACAGTTAAATTATTTCCCATTCTTCTGCTATGTGGCTCATTATTGGGGAAACTTTATTTGAAAAATTGACCAGATCCTTTAGAGTTGTAGTAATATGATTGATAGTTCTAAACAACAAGTTCAGGAGCTCAGTTTGGTTAGTGAAGTTTCCCATTTTATATCTTTTAACTGTCTCCTCCTCCTCAGAGAGTTGTAATAAATTCTCCAGTTTTATAGTCTCATTACAATGTCCTAAATTCCAGTCAGGCTTGTGTGAAGAATGAAGTGCAGTTTGGGTGTCTGTTTTTTCTTTGCTTTCGTCTTTTCCAGTGTCGGTCTGAGCGAAAGAGATCAAAGGAGCAAAAGAATTCCTAACAGGCACATTAAAAGTATTTTCTAAATCCTGTGGGGAAAATTCCATGATTTTTGTTTGTTTAGAAGCAGGGAAAGGAGTTGCTCTATCTTCTTTACCTCCTGGGCATTTCCGAAACACCCCCCCCCCCCCCCCCCCCGTTTTCCTCTGCTTACGTAACAGTTCTTAGCACCCACTTAAATTGTTATTGTTATTTCCAGCTCCAACTTCAAGAGCACGGAAAAGATTAACTTATCGAGTTGTTTTCAAAATAAGAATCAGTCCATTCACTGCAGTTCATCACATTAGTTCAAGAAGAAAGAAATAGATAAGGAAGCTTAGGAGAGCTTCAACAGCGTTACTTACTGTCGCCATCTTGATCTCTCCTCCTTCCTAACCAATGTGTTTATGTTTTGCATGTGATATTGAGTTCCTAACAATAAATTACTTAAAATCAAAAGTCATGCATTTTAGCAGATGTTTTAAGAAATCAAATCGGGAAATTAATAGGAATATCATAGACCAAGTTAGGAACTTTCAATATTTAGGAGTTATTTTCACACATAATGCCAGCTTCAAGGCTAATGTGATTTCATCAGCAAGCGCTGCAGAGAAGACCGCAAACGCCATTCTTAGGTTCTTTAGGAAGAAAGGTGCAGGTTTTATACCTGCAGCCTTGAAGCTTTTTCATACCAAATCTATAGCTCGTCTTTTATATGGTGCTCAATTGGCACTCTCCTCAAATGTCAAGATTTTTTAATTGGTTCAGTCCAATTTTTTCAGATCTTTATTCAGTGTACCCAGATATACTTCCAATGTCATCCTTAGACAAGAAACTGGTTTGCCTACTGACTAAGAATCCACTTTGAACCCAAGGGACTAATTCCCCTATTATTAGCCTCCAATCCTTATCTTATATGGTCTTTAAAGATAATTGGTAAAATTAAGCTGATTGAATTGGAGCCAGAAGTTTTGCTGGATATTGGACTGAATAAAGCGAAGGCTTTAATTTCCCAAAGGTTAACTGACAGAGCCCCAAAATGATGAGGCAATACTTCCTTTAAGTTACAGGAGTTTGAGAAAAGAACCAAGCTATATAGTACCCTCATACCTTTCAGATATCACCTATGAGAGGTATTGATGGGCCTTCTCAAGAGCACATTTTGATGCATTTCCATCTGCAGATCTACAGGGTAGATTTTTTTTTAACAGCAAAGATGTTGTTCTTGTTCGAGTAATGTGGTTGAATCAGTTACACATATACTCTTACATTGTGAATATTACCAAGCAGAAAGACATCAGATACTCATTCCTCTACTTTCCAGATCAAAACCCTTACAATATTATGTTGATTTTAACTCTGAAGTTCTTAGGATATACCTTTTAGAAGATAGCCAGAAAACTGTGTCTTATGCAGTGGCAAGGTTTTGTGCATTGGTCCTTAGAAAGCGGAACTATCTAAGAAAATGCTAAAGGCTGAAGTATGAATTTTACTTGTGCTGTGATTTTAAACCTTATGTATTAGTTGCCAAAGTTGTATTTTAACCTTGCTGGTCTACTCTTGACCATAATAAATTTTATTTGATTTGATTTGGATTCATATATCTGAAACCAAAGGCTGGGTAAAAGTAAGGTTGCCAGACCCCCCAGTGGAGGCAGGGGTCCCCAACCACCAAGGCCCACCACCCCAGTGCTGATCAGCTGGCCAGCAGAGGGGACTTACCCAGAAAAAGAGCAAGGCCCAGTCAATATTGCAGCAGTGTGTCTACATCACTTCCAGCGTAACCCGAAACTGATGTCATCACATCAGCAACGTCGTCAGTGCTCTGGTATCTCAGCAAAAACTCTACAGTAAAAACCAAATTTACCATAGTTTTCCCCCAAATTCCAGAGCATCTCCCTGACATTATTGCATGATAGGTAAAAGATATTAGGAATGCTTTCTGATAAATGTTGTTTAAATTGATTAGGCAAAAGCTCTTATGAGCTCTTACTAATTTAACTGTAGCTTGTGCAAGATATATTCCTGTTGTACTCTAGCAAATCTTTGGCTACATTCCTGTACATAGTTAGACTCCTGACATCCCACTGAATTGAAATGGCTTTAAGCAGCATAGGTGTTTGTGAGACTGTAGTCCTAAAAATTTGTCTCTAACCAAAGAGTTTGCTTTGTAACAAGGCACCCCCAAAGTATTGGTTTTTTAAAAAAATGTGTATGGTTTTTACTGATTAATCCACTAAGATTCTTTATAATTGGGGGGGGGGGGATTGTTGAGGCATTGCATTTTCTCTATTATGGTCTGCTCTGTGTATTTTTTGTATGTGATGAATTAATCCACTTTTTCATAGGGACTATGGCCAAGGAATTCTAATGTACACTGGTGCATCTTATTTTCTTCTGTGAGATGGAAATGTTTGATGAATTGGGAAGTGCCAGGCCATGTAGTGCTGAACGATAAGGGAGATTAGTCTGCCATGCCCTACTGAGGTATTGGAGCAGCTAAGCCCATGGCAGGCAGCCAATAACACGTATGGCTCTTAAACCTGGCTGTGACATCCAAATGAACCACTTGCTATCAGGCAACATACTTCTCTTGGGTTATGAATTCACTTGTACTAGCAGTCATCAATTTCCATGTCTCTAGATCTGGATCTAAAATGTATTTCTTCACTCATTCAATCTGCCTTTCTGTTTTTAAAATGAGACAAAATATTGTTCTTCCTTGGAAAACAGAGTAGCTGAATGATGCATATTCACAATTCATTTGCAAACATAACTGAACACACTGACCATTATTCAGGGTATTTATTTGTTTATTTAAATCCTGCCTTTGTGCCCGGTGGGGCCCCAAAGCAGCTTCTCCTCCATTTTATCCTCACAACAGCCCCACAAGGTAGGTTAGGCTGAGAGTATGTGATTGGCCCAAGGTCACCCAGCAAGCTTCCATGGCAGACTGACACTTCCCAGTCTGACACTGTAACTACTAAAAAAATGAAAGAGTTATTCTGTTCTACACAGGGAGGCAAAGTTATCTGACTAAGCTTTCTTTCTTTCTCTGTTTGTGAATGAACAGGTACAGCTCACATGATAGAGGCAGATGTCCTTCTCCGTGGAGGAGATGGCAGCGGTGAACCAATCATGGCTCATCCACCTGAAACCGACAGTGATATTACACTAAAGGAGTGGCTAAATGAGGTTACAAATACTAGCAAGGGTATTAAGCTTGATTTTAAAAGGTAAAGGGAAAACTGTATAGAGACTTCCCAGTATAAATAAGTATCTACCAATTCTGTGCTAGGAACCTCAGTTCCCACTTCAGATCAGGGCCACAGCACATGCAAAGAAAGCGTTCTCCCCACAACCATTTTCCTAACAGGAAATGGCCTGAGGGAGCACTGTTTGCATCACTAGGGAAGCTAACATGTCCTGAGAGCCAGTGTGGTGTTGTGGTTCATGGGCTGGACTAGGATCTGGGTGATCCGGATTCAAACCCCCACTCTGCCATGGAGGCTTGCTTGATGCCTGTCATGGGCTCAACCTAATCTACCTCACAGGGTTGTTGTGAGGATAGAATGGAGATGAAAATGCTGTAAACCACTTTGGGACCCCCATTTGGGGGAAAGGCAGGGTATAAATGAAGCAAATAAAAAAAAAACCAATGGCTATGCTCAGGAGTCCGTTGGAGCGCACAGGAGCGCAGCTCCGGGAGTGAGGAGCCCAGGGGGTGGGCACATGACCAAGCCCCGCCCCCTCCTTGGCTTCCCCCAGCAGTGCAGAGGCGCAGCGCCCCGGGGAAAGCCCTGCTAGGGTCTTTATTGTTTTCAATGTTTTGTTTTAATATTGATAATTTTATCATTGTTCCTTTTATGACTGTGTGCTGCTTTTCCAGAGACTTGCTCAAGGTGGCATATAAATTTTCTAAGTAGACCATTTTTTATCTGGGCACATGGCACATAAGTACTGGAGAAATTTCACCAACCCTTCAGCAGCTTCCACCCCATCAGTTTGGTGTAGTGGTCAGGAGTTGGACTCTCATCTGGGAGAACCGGGTTTGATTCCCCACTCCTCCACATGCAGCTGCTGGTGTGACCTTGGGCCAGTCACAAGTTCTCTCAGAGCTGTTCTCTCATGAGCAGGTTTCAAAAGACCTCTCTCAGCCCCACCTACCTCACAGGGTGTCTTGTTGTGGGGAGGGGAAGGGGAAGGGATGGGTGGTGCACATGTCCTGGGTATCTCAAGTCTACTTGAAACCTGGTGGTTTCAAGGGAGCAGGAAGAGAATGAGGGTGTGTTCTTTACGCTTATTTTTATTGCACAATTTACTGGATGGGGAAGGGAATGGAGGAAGAGCAGGTCAGTTTCACTCACCTGTAGAGTGGAGCCTGAGGGGTGGGGTGTTGCCTTCTGACATACTTCCGGTATGTTAGGGGGTGTGGCATATGCAAATGAGTTATGCAAATGAGTTATGCTAATGAGCTCCTGCACCTCTTTTTCTACGTAATGACCCCTGGCTATGCTTAGGCTTCCCCGGTGGGGCAAACAGCAGGTCCTGGGTCATTTTAGGTCAGCGAACCAGCACAGAGAGGGGAAAGGTTCAGCTGTTTTTCTATGCGTGCTGCAGTCCCGGTCCAAATTGCCTCCTTCCCCTTACGCCTGGGAATTAAGCTCCCAGCACAGAACTTGAGGCCACATGTCTGTTGACAGTCCATGGGTTCACAACATTTTTTTGTAATGTACTATTCTAGAATATCTTAAATGTTCTTATAACACTAGAAATTACCAACACAACATTTTTAAATCAGCAGTAATTAATTGGTATACCAGTGTTGTAATGTATTTTAGCATACTGTGGGCTGGATCCAGATTATATTTTCCCAACTGTAGAATGGAAATTATGTGCTTCCCCTGTCTCCTACTGTGAGCCATTGATTTTAATGAAGTACTGCCTCTGGAGGATAAGGGACCTGGAAGAACAACATAAGGGAGGACTGCAGCAGGAAAGGGGTATAGGTGGAGATTGCCACTTTAGTCTAGATCAGCGGTTCTCAACCTTGGGTTCGGGACCCCGTTTGGGGTCGAACAACCATTTCACTGGGGTCGCCAGCTGGCATCCGAGCCCCTCCTCTTCCCACCCCTCCCTCACCAAAAGCCCTGCTCCGCTCACCCAGAAGTCCTAGCAGAGCACGCCTATAGAGTGTGTGTGTGTGTGGGGGGGGGGGGGTTTCAGAGTCCTCTATCTAAAAGTTTTGTTCCTCCAGGTTGCACAACTTCTGCGTCTTCTGGTAAGCTTTTGTGTTGTAAATGTAGAAATCCTTGGGGAACAGGGTGAGATCCCTCCTTCGGTGGCCGCCCCCCCCCTTTTATTTTGAACACCAAAGTAGAAAGGAAGGTGGAGTGTGTGTGTATGTGTGTGTGTGTGTATGGACAGAGAGAAAGAGAGAGGAGTAGAAAAAACTGTGGATTAAAAACAATATATATCTTTAATCAGGCTTCTTACTATTTTCAGTGCCCAAAAAGTTGAAACAAAAATGTGGCTTCCATTTTCCCCTTCTTCAACAGCAAAGTTTGATTCCAACCCAGCTCTCCTCTCCACTCCCCCACCCCCAGTCCTTTTTGAATTTCTCCAGCTTTTCCGTTCTTTGTTACTTCTTAGCTTTTATTTTTAAAAATAAAGAAATCAATTTTTTTTCTGTTTCTGACTGCTCATGCCAGAAAGAGATGTACTAAAAGGAAGGACAGGATTGCCCATTGGAAACAATGGGAAACACTTGAAGGCCCATTCAAAATAATGGGAGCCAGGAATGCCAATTGATTTGCATGGGCTCCACTGAAATACATTACAGTACAAGTAGAGTTGCAAAGAAAATGTGGAATGGATTTTCCATTAGGGTCTCTGGGCCCATATAGACTACTCTGGGACTGGAATGACAGGCCCCAGCTTGGAATAGTAGCCCCAGGGGGTAGCAGAAGCCTTCTGGGACTGGAATGACAGGCCTCAGAGTGGAATGACAGGGCCTGGGGGTAGCAGGAGAGTTCTGGGACTGGAATGAGAGACCATGGAGTGGAAGGACAGCCACTGGGGGTAGCAGGAGTATTCTGGGAATGGAATGAGAGACCAGAGTGGAATGACAGCCCCTGCTGGTAGCAGGAATGTTCTGTGACTAGAATGAGAGACCACGAGAGTGGAATGACAGCCACTGGGGGTAGCAGGAGAGCCCCGGAACCACCTTCCTTCCCCCCCTCTCCCCCCTTTCTCTCTGTCTGTCTCTCTTCCCCCTTTCTCTCTCTCTCTTCCCTCTTTTTCTCTCTCTCTCTTCCCCCTTTCTCTCTCTCCCCCCTACCTGCAACAGCCTCTCGCCCCCACCTACCTTCATTTTCTCATGGCACCTTCTGTTGAAGAAAAGTAAGTCTGAAGCCTGAGTGTTTGTTGTGTCTTGTTGGGAATAGCTTGCAAATATATGTGTGTCTAAAGTCTGTATTAAAGTTGTTTGGTGCTAACTGTCGTGCAAGAGAAAACATCTGAAAAAGTAGCTTCATTGTTGTGTGTGTTGGCAGAATTTTATGGTTGGGGGTCACCACAACAGGAGGAACTGTATTAAAGGGTCGCGGCATTAGAAAAGTTGAGAACCACTGGTCTAGATCCATCCCATAATCATTAAATATTTCAGTTAAGATAACTTCATTTTTAGAGAATTCCTCAGTTTTTACTATAAGGGACTTCCAAGCTTTTGCTTGATTTAAAGTCACAGTAGCCTTAGGTTTTGCTGAATTTCCAGTTGTGTTTTACTAGGATACATAAAACTGCAAACAACAGATTTTAAAACAGGGCATGAGCCATATAGCAGCCCACTACATTTAGTAATATTCTGTTTAACATTAATATTACACTTCAGTATGAGTCACTTTTCAGCCCTTACATCATCAGTGCTAATGTCCTGTATTGGTACTTCATTACACTGAGGATCCTTAAAAGCTACTGGAGGTGGTAATGAACCAATCCTACCATGAATGGAGAAGGGCTGTAAAATGTATTGTATGCTTCTCCCTGTGTGTGGCTACATTATGAATTTGGTCTCCTGTGTTTATAGTATAGCATCTGTGAATCCTTCGATGAAGCTTCTTGGAGAGATAAAACTCAGAAAACCTGTTTGGATTAATGCAGACATTCTTCCTGGACCAAATGGCAGCCATTGTGCAATAGATGCAAAGGGTTTTCTGGAAACTGTCACATCACATTTCCCAAATGTAACCTTATCACTGGGATGGACAACAGGGTGGATTAATCCAAAATGCAATATTGGTAAGAATGGCTGGATAAATGCATTTAATCCTGCCAGAGATAATTTGCTATTGTTCAATCGCACAGTCGAGTCTTGCGACCCCGTGGACCACATCACGCCAGGCCCGCCTATCTTCCACTGCCCTCCGAAGTTTGCCCAACTCCATGCTTGTCACATCGATAACACTGTCTAACCATCTCATTCTTTGCCATCCCCTTCTTCTTTGACCTTCAGTCTTTCCCAGCATCAAGGTCTTCTCCAGTGAGTGCTCCCTTCTCATTTGGTGGTCAAAGTATTTGAGCCAGACATAATACTGCCCTTAAATTCCTCTAATACCATCCCTGCGGCTATGATGATCAATATATAGTTGCTTCGAGGGCTAGGAGGTGTGAATTCCAGTCCTACATCCTCCCAACTTTTGTGGTAGATCACATGCTTTGAGTACAGTTTGAACTCCTGTTTTTTCTAGTGAAAAGAATCTGATTGTTTGGCACAGTGGTATAGGGAGAGGAAGTGCCTCTGCCGCCTCCCTGCACCATTTTCCCAAGTTGAAATACCTGTGGGTGGTTAAAAGGCAGAGGTCCCTTCTCCTTCCCTCATAACCACTGCCCTGCAGCTCTTTAAGAGGCAGTTCCTCACAGCTCCTGTGCCACTGCAAGGAGCACTAATCGGCTCTGGGGAACCCTGACCCAGCTCGTTCAAAGACGTAATGTGTAGCTTGAGCCTTAGACGCGGGAGTTCTGTTGCTTCCCCATTAATTTCAATGAAAGAGACTGTCTAAAACTGTGTAAAGCACCAAACTAAGAATTTTAGCATTAACTTCTGAAGCTGGAGTCAGGTAACAGTGGTTAATCATATAAATAATATGTTTCAGACATGCTTCAGGGCTGTGATTTACCAGATCTCTGTTTAGTCTGGATTTCTTACTTTTAAACTGTGATGTCGACACATTTGAGAGATTCACAGAATAAGTGAGCAGTGCCTCTCCTTATGTCTTTTCTCCACTAACTGCCTCCTCAAAATGGTTGCATGAATTGGTCTTTAATATTTTGAAGAGTACAACTAGGTTAAAAATCCAAGCCCCTGTGTAATGCTCCTGTGTTCTGCACACACAAAATTTGTGAACTCTTTCCAGCTTCAAAAAAATAAATATTATTTTGGGTGTCCTGGTCATTGAGAAAAGGGTTGTAAAGACTCTGGAATCTGAGGACAATATCTATTGGTCAGGACGCAATGCTTCTGCTACATTTCACTGCTCATTATCTCTTCTTGTGGCTCCTGAAAATTATTTCTGATTGATTAATATTCTGTGGTCATAACATACAAGAATGATCAAAACACAAGAGATGCCACTGAGGATGCCCACTGAGTTCTTGAACGCTGTATTGTTTGTTCTTTTTGTAGGGTACAGTTTAGAAATGATGCAAGAGATGGCAGCTATTTGTAGAGATCTTACTCAGCCAATAACTTTCCCTGTAAGAGCTATTTTGGTGCGCCAGTCAGTATCTGAACTTCAGTGGTTATTACAACAATCAAACAGGTATGCTTGCTATAACAAAATGAACTCTGTGACCCCACACTTACTGGTAGGGCAATAACATGGATAAACTCCCAGGTATAAAATACTAGTTCTTAAATTAAGGGGAGAGAGAGAGAGAGACTTTCCCAAATGGCCTCGTAAGAACTGAGCACAGTCTTGTCCCAAACTTCAGCAGTAATTAGAACAATTGCTCCACGTGTTAGGATTAGGTCACAGGAAGCTTCTCATCTGACCCAGGACTTGAGTGGTCTGACAACATTGGGGGGGGGGGACTTCCTATTCTTCATCTTCTGTCCCCCACAATTCCTTGCAAGTCCCCAATTTGTTAACAGCTATTTAATTTAATTATATACAGAAAATCTGCTTGGCAAGGTCTGCTTGCCCCAGGCTCTCAGGGGCAGGAATGGACCGGGGGGGAGGGGGCTGGGAAAATTTGGGAGGGGGCATTGCCCCAAGAGCCCCCATGGCTGCAAACCTGTTGAGAAAACTCACTACAGAACCTAGATGGCTCCTGTCTGTGTGGAAAAAAAATAGATTTTCTTAATTACTTGGCAGCCATTTCCCCTGACACTGTTGTGGCACCAGCCATTTTCTTCTCCTACCATCCAAGGGGCTTCTTGTTTTCAAGGCATTAGAGAATCATTTTGTTGATACACCATCTTAACAATATGTGTATCAGGTTCTTTGAATTCCTATCCCCCCCGAACAAAGCAAGTTTCTAGTCCTTTCCCTTGCAGAGATATAAGAGGAGGCATATCTCCACAATGAAAGAAGCCAAAACTTCTTTTTTACAGATTGAAAACTTCATTTCCCACTTGAGAGTCCAGTGTCTCTCTCTTTTTTTTTTTTAGCCCTGGATATAGTAATATTCAATTGCCAATATTTTTTAAATACAAAAGCCATTGCTAGCCTAGAGGAGGAGGAACCATTGCTGGGGGACTGGGGTAGGGAAACTGCAGAGAAATATGCCCCATGGAACTCCTGTTGCTGCTGCACTTTATTAACATACAAGCCTGTCTCCATGTCAGAACCACCTTAATGTGCTTTTAGTTATTTAAAACAGTTTTCATTTAATTGCCAGTAACACAAGTCAAACCAGAAAGCTTTTGGAAATAACTATTTTTAATTAGTCATATTTGTTTATTTTTATTTATTTAAGAGAAGAAAAAGAGAAGAAGAGATTGGATTTATATCCCACCCTTCACTACCCAAAGGAGTCTCAGAGCGGCTTACAAACTCCTTTCCCTTCCCCTCCCCACAACAATAGGACCCCAAAGTGGCAATCATCAGAACATTAAAACTATTTAAGACATTAAAACAGCAATTAAAACAGAGTATATATAAAACAGTTTTTAAAAATCTGTAAAAGCACAACTAGGGAGTAGGTTCACTAACAGAAGGAGGTATAGAGTCCCAGATGTTATAATGTATTCTTCTTTGGTCCAGGTTTCTTATAAACCATCTGATACCGGCTGGGCAGATATAGTCCCAGTATGCATTCCCTCTCTTGATGTCAGAGACGATGTGGGCACAACTGAGATTCAGAGCCCCAGACCAGTGTTCCCTCTAAACTGAGCTGGTGTGTGCTAGCTCACAGTCTTTTAGCCTCTGGCTCACACATTTTGTCTTAGCTCAGGAAGGATGGCTCCAGAGCAAACTAATTTATGCAGTAGCCAAATCGCTCACTCACAACTTTCATGCCAGTAGCTCATAAAGTAGAATTTTTGCTCACAAGACTCCATAGCTTAGAGGGAGCATTGCTCCAGACACGAAGGAAAGTCCACTTTTATGTAATATCTTTCATGTCTGGGTTAGACATAGAAATAAATTAGCACCTCCAATCTCGCTGGTCTCTACGCTTACCCACCAGGAGTGGTTTGGTCCGGGTTTTTAATAGATTATTTTTGTAGCTGGAGAGAGAAAGGTATGTTTAGCCTTGCCTTCTGTTCAGATGGTATCATTAAGAAGGAAAATGGAACAGCTCAGTGGTCAGAGGATTCCTTGGCTAACATATTATTAATTGTACTCCTGTATGACTTGAGGTCTAAAATAATTTTATTAGGGCCTTAACGTTTTTTGAAATTTTAATAAACAAGGATGCCTCCAATTTCAAGGGCTTGATTTCTTTTAATTATAAATTCTTGATCTTGAATTTAAGTAAAGCCTTGTTAACTTATCAGCTTAAGTGGAATTCCCTACTTCCTCGAGTTCTTAATGAGCAGAATGGAAGTGGATATGGGCTTCGCCGGCAAATACCACCCCAGTAGCTAATATCCGAGTGCAGTTTAAGTTGATGTTGCACTGGTACATTACCCCACACAAATTATATTTAATATCAAAGACCTATGACCCTTACTGTTGGAAGAAGTGCGGCAACATAGGAACAGCCTATCACTTATGACAAGAATGTCCAATTACACAAAAATTTTGGAAACAAGTTCATTCCTTAATCTGTGACATAATGTCCATAGAACTCCTTTACTTTCCCAACTTTTTGCTATTTGTTTATTTGGTGGATGTATGTATCCAACACACAGCCAAAATATTGATATCTAATTTATTAGTAGCTGCTAGGTCAACTATAGCTAGTGCCTGGAATCGACCGACCCCCACCCCCTTTAAATTTATGGTATGCTAAATTATGGGATCAATTTTTAAGGAGTAGAATAATGGACAATCCGTTCTCTTTTGGCACTCCTGGTATCATGACTCAGGTAGATCATTTGGAGCTATGGTCACCAGTTCTGACTCTCCTTTCCAATAAAGGAGTCTTTTCCATAGATGATCAACAATTTAACAGGTTACGGTTTTAAGAAATGCGATCTCTTGATCTTGGACTTATTCAATAGATGGCTTCGGATGTGTGTTTTCTATTGTTTGATATTAGACCTCTCTGTATGAACTTGGTAATTTCTTTTTAATATATTATAAATAAATTTTATATGTTAAAAAAACGAAGTTATTGGGGGTATGCCAACCCCCCCCCCAAAGTTTTCCCCTGCTGACAGAAGGAGAGATAGATGAATCTCCCTAGGAGGGAGTTCCAAAGTTTTGGTACCATCACTGAGAAACTATGGTTGCCAACCTCCAGGTGGGGCCTGGAGATTTCCTGTTGTTAATTGGTTTGGTCACTCTAATTACAGATACACCTTGACTATTTGGACAAGAAAAAGTGATGACTACTCTGTAGAAGATCTACTCTTCATCAGAAACTGTTTTGATAAAACTAGAATTTTTTATGATATCTTAGAACCACAAAAGTCTAAATTCAGAAAGGCCATAGGATTGGAAATACCACCATGAAGAAAACAGACACCTTCCTATTATACAGTGGTTACCTGTGGCATCATATTATTGCCTATAGCAGGGGTGGGCAATTGTTTTGGCTCGGGGGCCACTTTGTGGGAGCGGAGGTTAGCGGAGGGCCGCACCTTTTAAAATGATTGCATTCATTAGTTAACTTTGCATTTCAGAAAAGGTATAAATTGTATCATAAAAATCAATAAATATAAATTAAATAAAATAGTGGTAGTTTTATTCAATTTATTTATTGTGCTGATTTCATATCGTCTATTGCTGCAAGCACATTTAATTTTAGAATCAGTTTAATGAGACAAATGTACCCTATCACACTTTTCTACAATTTTTTTGAAATCAGGAGTGAGATTGCTTGTTGAGATTCTCATCACAGCCTGCAAGTTAATGTCTGTCAAAGAGCATCTATATTTACTCTTGTTGATCTTCATGCAAGAAAAACTTTGCTCACAAATATATGTAGACCCAAATATAGAGAACATTTTCCCAGCAAATTTCTTCATACATGGAAATTTTTTCAGCAGACAAAGATTTGTAAAAGTCAACTAATGTCACAGCATTAAACATTTCTTTCACGGTGTGATCTGACTGCATGTCAATAAGTTCAAGCTGCAGCTCCTCAGGGGCTGTATCAATATCAGCAGTGATGGGATAAGAGAGCAAATTGAATTTAGGCTCAATTTTCTTGAAGTCCTGAAATCTTCTTGGCGGGCCGCAAAAAACTCTGTGGCGGGCCACATGTGGCCCCCGGGCCGCAATTTGCCCACCCCTGGCCTATAGAAAAGGCACTGTTGAAGATTTAACCAGAACAATTATTGGAAAAGCACATGTCTTCCTTTAAACATATATCTGTCCCCCCTTAGTTTTTCATATTGTTAAAAATACCTTCAGAGATTCTATGGATGTCACCCCTCTTAGCTGCAGTTTGAAATGCCTGCCTCTTTGTTATTCCTCATATGTATGGCATCCTAAGTTAAAAATGTTGATGATAATGTCACGGTACATATAGGTGCCCCAGTGTGCTATTATATTTCCTATTTAACTTGAAACAGTATTTTCTCAGGGGCTGTTTCTGTTCTCCCTTAACATGCTGACATTTACCGATGACATCTTAATAATTTGATCCTAGAAAAGTTTCATCCAGAGTCCAACAACTCCATCTTAATATTAAAATAAAACATAATTATTCTGTGCAAGAAGTTAATGTTTTGGACAACATTGTGCTCCTCAGAAAGGAAGATACAACTGAAGGACTTGCAGCTGTTTCCTGCTTCTGCAAAGCCCATGCAGTACAGAAAAGACAGCTAGACAAAGCTAGAGAAATTCTGCTGGATTTCAGGACCCTTTTATCATATGTATGAGCTGAGAAGGTGGCGGATATACATCTGATGAAACCAGTGCTTGATTATGAACACTCATGTCACAGTAAGCAAGCTGAAGTACAACAGATCTTCTAAAACACATTTTCCAAAATTATTTGCAGGTCAATCCCATTGTTTGTTGTTGCTGGTGTGCTTTACTTCATCATTGCAGCTCCTTCCTGATAATGCTTTTACCTTTTGCTTAAAAATAGTCTTCTAGGTTTGTTTCACTGATTGATCTTGGCCAAATGTTGGCTCTTTGGCAGTGACCAGCATTGAAAATACAAATAACATGGCACTAAGTCACATCTTAAAATGAGAGCATGATTTTTTAATATATACAGTCTGTGAAGAGTAGATTTCAGTTTTCAGATCCTTTCCAGTCCTATGATTCTGTCCTTACTGTTTTAGCTAATGGCTTTTACTGAGAATCTTATAAATATATATAGTCCTGTTCCTTCTTATCTTGATGCCTGGCTTTGCCCTGAAAAAAGAAGGGGATGAGCAAGAGGACTGGTAGCAAATAGGGCAAAGAAACAGTCTAGTTTTCAAAATGTACCATAATCTAATCTACTCTGATGCATCCAACACTGCTGCTTTAATATAGGTAAAAGTAAAGATTTCCTTTGCTCGAAAGCCAGTCAAATACAACTCTAAGGATGCGGTGCTCATCTCGGTTTCCAAGCCGAAGAACCAGTGTTGTCCAAAGACGATTCTGTGGTCATGTGGCTAGCATGACTAGACGCCGAGGTGCACAGAATGCTGTTACCTTCCCACTGAAATGGTACCTACTTGCAATGTCTTGCTTTCAAACTGCTAGGTTGGCAGGAGCTGGGACCAGAGACAGGAGCTCACTCCATCACACAGCACTAGGGTCTCGAACTGCTGAACTACCAACCTTCCGGTCTGCACTTCAACATCTTAACCACTTGAGCCACTGCAGCCCCTTCAATAAATATATACACATCTATATGCCATCTCTGCCATCCTCAGACTGTAAAAAACACTGATTTCTTTTATTTGACAGTAATTTTGTATAGTCTGTATGATCAGTAGTACTATCCAAAATACAAAGGAGGCAATGTGGCAAATTCATAATTGTCTCACTAGGCAGGGAAAGAGCTCCCTGGCAGAACTTGGGCCAGTCCTCCTCTCTTAACCTACTCCCAAGAAGGGAACAAGAAGACATAGTAGTAACATAATTATATGGCCTTATATAAATTAGAAGTCATCAACTCATTATCAATAGATGTTGAGGCCCAGGAGCAGAAGCATCTGAGAATTGCAAGATTGTCCAACTTCACAAGTGAAGATATGGTTCAAAGATGGGTGTGTTGGTTGAGGGCCAAAAGATAGTCATATGTATGAGGAACCTGTCATCACTATTTTTGAACAGACTTCAGGATAAAAAGCAAGAATGAACTAACATCTATATATTCTAGAATAATGTTTCAAGTATAGATAACCTTGTATGTGGTGTTTGAAGCTATAAGACAATGAATTAGCCAAGAATGTGTGACTTTATAAAGTGGGATAGTTAGCTATTTTTAGGAGATGATATTAAAGGTGAAGTTTTCCCTTGCTTGAAAGCCAGTCAAATCCGACTCTAGGAGGTGGTGCTCATCTGTTTCCAAGCCGAAGAACCAGCACTGTCCAAAGACTTTTCCATAGTCATGTGGCCAGCATGACTAAATGCCATGGCGCACAGAATGCTGTTACCTTCCCACCAAAGCAGTACCTATTTATCTACTTACAGTTTCTTGCTTTCGAACTGCTAGGTTGGCAAGAGCTGGGGCCAGAGACGGGAGCTCACTCTGTCACGCGGCACTGGGGGTTGCGGTCACATGCACGAGATAAAGGGGGGGAGGCTATTTCTTCCAGCAGAAGTTAACCCACAGTTCCACGATCACAGTCTTTTGAAGCTGCGAGCACAGCCCGCCGCAACCACAGGTGAGTCGGGGAAGGGTGGGTTGCCTTTAGTTCCCAATGCGCTTAAACAAGGAATCGATTATTTGCACCTCAGACCTGAGGGCTCCCTATGGAGTGTGATGATGCGCATACTGAGAAGGGGAAAAATGGCATGGAGTTGGGATGGCCTGATCAGACCACCCCGACACCATGACAGTGCCCTGGAGCACTCAGACAGGAAAGTTCACCCATGGCCCATAGCAACCCGTTTGCTACCAGACTTTCTTTGGTGCCTGTTTACTCTGCTTCTGCAGTAGAGTAACACAGGTTGCTGCTGGCTATGAGATGCTTCCCAGATGTTTGGGTCTGATTGCGCACGTTAAATCCACCCAGGCTTCGCCCCTGTGTTGGGGCTAATTGTGCGTGTGATTGCAGCCAGGGTCTCGAACTGCCAAGCTATCAACCTTCCAGTCTGCAGCTCAGCATCTTAACCTCTCAGCCACCGTGGCCCTTATTGAGAGCTTCTTCTCAGAGTGGGCTCCTTAGCACCTTAGAGCCCAATAAGATTTTCAGAGTATAAGCTTTTGAAGTTCCCTCTGTCAAGCATGAGGCGGAATGGAAATCTTACCTCTCTGAAATTCAGGAGTGCTGGTATTTGGTCTTATATACTTGAAGGAATTCATGAATATAGCTTAACTCAGGTGGGTAGCTTAACATTATGAAACCACAGCTAACATTTTTCATTCAACTTTGCTTTAAATTATTATTGCGCTGAAAGCAAGGGCTATTTTACGTCATAATTCTCAAGCATTCCCATTTAGCATTTAACATTCAGGTCCAATCTCTTTGTTTACTTAAAGGCAGCAAATACAAGTATCCAGCCACTTAAAATTATAGTATTCCTTTACTTTAAAATATAGTGTTTCTTTATTCTCTCACCTAGCTATTTGTAATCACACAAATATTTGAAAATAGATATATAAGACTTTTAACAACTTTCCGTAAAACTACTTTATCTCATGGAATTCCCATATAAAACTTCCATGTATTACTTTGATCATATAAAACTTTCATGTTATTACTTTAATTGTACTGTGCTTGGAAATATGGTTTTCCTTGTTTTGTATTACCAGTGACTGTGTGCACTAGAGACTATTATAAAGGAAACCACCCAGGCCTAAAATGATTTGATGTTATATAATTTCTTTCCTTAGCTGTAATAAAACTTTTTAATATTGCCAGCAAATCTTTGAGGCAATCTCTCTTATATTGTTAAAAGAGTAAGTTACTTATGTAAACAGACAAATTGCATTAATATAATAACTTTTAATCTTTCAGGCAACATTACAGTTTGCTTGAGGGAACTGGATCTAGACTGTTCAGATTTTCTAATACTTTTGGAAAGCTAACACATTAAACTACTACTTTGAAGTTTCCTGCATACTTACAGATAAGGAATGAAAATGTATACTAAATGTTTGCAGAATGTAGCCTCTTGAAACCTCTGGGAGAGATTGCCCATCTGTGGATATCTGAGGTATTTGAGGTGAAGACTGGTGATGGCGTTCCCAGGTCCAGGTTGGGAAATATTTATTTAATTGGGCTTGTATCCCACCCTGCCCGCAAGTAGGCTGAGGTCAGGTTCAATCAATGTTCATACAATATTCCAATAACAAAATCATTCAAAAGCAATAAAATTAAAACAATACAATAATTATAAAATACTATGTGGATCTAATCAACAACTCAGTAGCAAGATGGAAACTATAGAGTAGATCCCAGGTGGTTGTTCGAAATCCAGGCCAATTGAAGGAGGGGACGCCCGCTGCCTCAACTAAAAGCCCAGTGGAAGAGCTCCATCTTACAGGTCCTGCGGAACTATAATAAATCCTGCAGGGCCCTGATCTCATACAGGAGCTCATTCCACCAGGCAAGGGCCAGGGCTGAAAATACCTGGAGATCTGGGGGTGGAGCCTGAGGAGGGCAGGGTTTAAGGAGGGGAGGGACTTCAGTGGGGTAAAATACCATCGAGTCTACATTCCAAAGTGCCCATTTTTTCCCGGACATCAGTTGTAATAGCTGGAGGTCTCCAGCTACTACCTGGAGGCTGGCAACCTTAACTAGTGAACTGCCAAGCTATATTAAGGCAGACCAAGGAAATAGGAAGTGCATGGATAACACACACACAAAAACCAGGATTTCATCTCCCAGATACATTAATATAAGAATGGGGCTGGGCATTGTGTGGACAGAGCAGCTAAGTGTCTGCAGAATTCCTCCCACCGCCTCATTCCCTTGTGGGCTATATTCAACAAGGAGATTAATTCTCAATCTTCTACATAATCATTTAGAACAGTTTGAGTCCAGTGGCACTTTTAAGACCAACGAAGTTGAATTCTGGATATAAGGTTTCCGATGAAGTGTGCACGCACACAAAAGGTTATACTCAGGATTCTACTTTGTTGGTCTTAAAGGTGCCACTGGACTCAAACTTTTGTTCTGTTGCTTCAGACCAACCCGGCTACCCACCTGAAATCTAAACATAATCATTTAGTGCACCCTAAACCAAATGACCAGGCTCTGCCCATAGGCTGCCTCCCCAGCACATGTAGAGAAGGGAGGGAAAATCAGCAGTGAAGGCACAAAACTGCTGGACCGTAAGCAAGCTCTCACCCCACTTCCCAAACTCCTGGTTGTAAACATTTGAAAGAGACTTCATCCAGCGTCTCCTTATTGAAAATAATCAGAAAAGTGATGTATGTAGTTTCATTTGGCTGCAATCCTAAAAACACTTTCCTACGAATAAATCCCACTGAATAAAATGGGATTTGCTTCTGACTAGAACTGTTTTGGATTACTCCGTTAGTACAATGAGGTGCACTCCTGCAATTTCCAACTTCAGTCCCAAATGCAACAAAATTAACTCACTGATTCTTAATCCTTCTATTTAAGGCAGAATTTTTCTATATTTTTCTATATTTTCTGTACTTAATAACTATTATGGCCCTTAATAATCTTTTTCTACCCTGAAAAGCCAGACCTCTGGATTAAACTGCACTGTCCACATTTACACAAATGAAAGCAGGCAGATTAGGTATTTTTTCCAAAGTACTGAATCCTTCTCTTCCTTTCAGTACCTTTCAAAACACCTTTCAAACTACCTTGGTTTTCCCTCTTAAGAATTAACATCCATTGAGAAACATCAACAGATCATTCTGAGTCACCAATGTAACAAAAAAATTCAGCTGTCAGCAGCTGCAGGTTAGAAAAAGTAATTACTCTCTAACATGTGAATAACAGATGTATATATTAACTTCTCTAACCTGTGAACAACAGATAAGATATATGTCTCTACTTTTTCCAACTGAAGTCAGTCCATAAATCGAACATGATTAACAGCCTCAATTTCATCCCTTCCCAAAAATGGCAGCCACAATTTTGTCCCTCATCTTAATTCCCCCCCCCCAAAGTCTGAATCAAATCAGCAAATGTGTGAAATTCTAGTACATCCCTACATAAGGATTACAGTTGCTAATTTCAATTAACATAATGTCAAATTTAAAATATACATTTTTAAATTTATAGATTACATGAAATATGATCCATTATACTAGTCTACTAGCACTGAGCTTTTGTAATTACTTTGTGCAAAGTCTTTATCAAGTTATCATAATCAGTTTAAGTTGAAGAAAGACCTTAAAAATACAGAAATATTGTTCAATATGAGCAAATAAAGTGAGGCACAACCAGTAAATAGAAACATTTATTTGCAAATACAGATCTAAAGCTAGTGAGAATAAAAGATATATAATAAAATTTTTTAAAGCTGCATCGTTTAAAAAAACAAACCTATTTCTTACCTTGATTAAATCAAAAGGTTATTTTGAATTTTAACACAGCAGACCACTTTAAAGGTGGCTATTTTTAATTTATGTAATTTAACATCATACTGCAATATCTATTGCAAGGAGTCACTAACCTCATCCCAGTGAAGTATGTGATTTACCTTTAGGTGACCATGCAGGTAAGATTAACTTCTGTAAAAATCAAGCATTGATTCTCCCTCCCCCTTTCAGGCTGGACATTCATGTGCCACAAATAAGAAGAAATGTTATGGATAGACAAGCAGTTTAGTAATTTGGGGTGGAGGGATCTAGCCACTATTATGGGCTTATATGCAAGACTACTAGGTAGCACTTCCTGCTGCAAGAAATCAGACTATTTGGACAACTAATGGCTGTTGCATACCCCTGTTGTTTTGAAAATGTTTTGTGTGTACAACAGAAAATTATTTCTAATTTCTGGTCACTTTACTGAGATAGGGAGTACTGCATATTGAACTCACTAGCTACCTATCACCACCAGCAGCATTCCTTTTTTATTTAAAACCAGTAATCAGTTGCAAACCATATGTAAATATACATTATTTAAACAAGATGAATCTCAATCCACTACATCATTACACTTCATATGATGGATCACAGGTTTCCAGTAAACATTCAAATGATTAGCATCTTTTATATTTTTTGTAAGACTGTAAACCTGATACATTTGTGTAATTCATTCACTTTATCAATCCATTCCCTCTTTCAGGAAGGAAACTGTTATCTCCACAGTATGTAATGCAAAAGCCAGCCCAACTGTAACAACACCATGTTAATGAATTGGAATTGCGACCATATAGTTTAAAAGAAGCACTTCTGGAGCACAGGGAAGGTCTATATCAAGGCTATAAGGTATTACATTAACCACAGTTTTGCAAAATGTTAAGCTCTTGAACAATTACACTGTAAGTAAAAAAGGCTGTGTTTTCATAATTGCAAAACCATTAATATCCTGAAGACTTCTTATGTAGTCTGATAAATGCTGCCAAGTTGCCATTATTAATGGCATTTTTGTGAAGTTGCAAATTTAGAATGAAAGAACAGTCCTACTAGATCTGACCAAAAAGCCATGAAGTCAGCTTCCCATTTCCCATATTAGCAAACCAGTTGTCTCTGGAAGGCTTTTAAGCAGAATATGGATGCCAAAACCTTTTCCTGTTGGCCCCCACTAACTGGTATTCACACTGTGTGGTGTAGTGTTAGTGCTGGACTATAATCTGGGTGACAGAGTTTCGAATCCCTCTTCTGCCATGGGTGACTTTTTGGTCAGTCATAAATTCTCAACATAATTTACCTCACAAAATTATTGGGAGGATAAAATGGAGAATAATTTAAACTGCCCTAAGTCCTCAGTGGGAAGAAAGGCATAAGTAAATTAAGTAAATAATTCAGATACTCTGTCTCTGAACACAGAAGTTCCATTAATCCATCACAGCAAATAGGCACAGATCATCTGCCCTTTTTCTAATTTCTGTTTAAAACCATATAGATTAGTGGCCATCATTCTAACTTGCAGCTGTGAGTTCCACATGATCATTTTGCATTGTTTAAAGAAATGCTTGCTTTTTACCTGTTTTGAATCCACACAGTTCATCCACAGATGTAAGGCTAAAAAAATGCAGTCATTTCACAATACACTAGTATTTAACAATCTCCCTGTTTTACAAGATACTGCTTTTAAGATAAGGAGCATTATAGTACCCACCACAGCTCAGTAGAACGGATTATCTTTCTTTTGAACTATGGAATGCACAATGTATACATTAGGAAAATACGAATATCACTTAAAATACATGCAGCATATATGCATCTATTTCTATTAGCAAAACAATACACTTGTTATGCTTTTTTTTTGGTCTTTACTGAGCACACATTATTGAAAAATGGAATGAAGTCTCAATCTAACATTTAATTGGATGCATATATCTACTGCTTGATATCAGTTCTTAGTAAAGAGCTGAATTCTTACTGAGTCCCCTTGATATGACAGCAGTGGATATTTGGTGATGACCCACTCTTCCTTGTGCATTAAGACAGGGGTAGATATGGGGAGACAAAATGATATTCCCAGGAAAATAACTTTTAACAATCGTCCTCTCTCACAAGGAATCAAAGGAAGGGACTTAACATAGCATGGATACTGGCAGATGACAGACAGCTCTTGAAGAACAACAGTTGAAAGTGAGACTTAATTAGGAAGCTGCAAGAAATACTATGAAAAAAACCTCCTACTTTATACTAGATAAAAGTAACTGTTTAATATGAATCTGTCATCTTGGCATAAATGAGGCTACCAAAAATGTTACAAACAACATAATGCTGTGTGCACAAAATCTTGTTTCCGATGCCAGTAGTAGGCATAATGTCCAGGTTTCTTTGCCAATTGTTGGGATTAGATCAGAAACTACGGAGAAATTAATAAGCATCAAACTTTTTTTAGTGCCAAAAACTAGAAAGAACAGATATGTGATTCACTGTTTTGTACTGGAACAGTTCCAGTACAAAAAGTTAAGGTTGACATTTACAGTACTTAAATGTCATAAAACGCAAGTAAATAACAAGGTGTTTTTTCAGGGCAAATGTCTGTATGGTTTGAAAGATACAGAATAACTATAAAACCATTTGTTCTAGCAAGGAAGATCTGCATAGGGAAGTGCCCTTATATACTCACCTTTCACCTCAGGACCCAAGGCAGGTGTGTACATGCTTCTTCACCAATGTTGGCTCCAGTTAATGTGGTGGCAATGGCCACCCTTTGCACAGGGCAGCAGTGGACAGGCAACCCTCACTGCCACCTTCTCACCACACACCTCTAAGAAGGTTTAATTTGGGCACTCAATGGCAACGCCCGATAAACACTGAAGTTTCACTTGCATGCTTTCTCCTCTCCAACTCCAGAAAAGAAACGGCATGGCTGAAGCCTCCGTCTAAACAGAAATCTTTATGATGGATCACTGAACTCATGCGTTTGTTTAAAATATCATTACATTTCTCTCTCATACTTCTTCCATCATAGAACCCAAAGTGTCATATATGAGATTTTCAGGAGGTCTCCCACCCAGACAGAGATCTGCCTAGCATCAGCAAGGTTGCTGCATGCTGTGCCTTCCAGTCACACTCTGGTACTATTACTGGAAGGCAGACAGAATGAAAGTTAGCAGCCAGAGAAAGTGAGACTTATTCCCTCCACACATACACACTTTTATAATGTTCATCTCACTCCCTCTTCCCTGACCACCTGCAATTTATGGGGAGACTTCACTGGCACAAGAATATGGTATATCAAGCATTTGCAACAAACAATTTTCACATATAGCATTAGGTCTTATGCATATGAGGTTACGTGCATATGACCATATAAAAACCATCTGGATGCTATTAAATATTTTAAATTGAGAATTTGTGTGTGTTTAATGCAACAAAACCATGCTGGCTGATTTTCACCATCTGCATGGGAAAAGACAGACAGACACGGAAAACTAAACAGGAAGAAAACATTAACTTTACAAACACTGGAGAAATGTGTATAGATATTAAGCCAGCTCTCCCATCTGTTATATAGTTGGATCAAATTGTAGCTCTTTTTCAGAATGCTACATTTTTGGTATTATTTTTTCAAATTCTACTTTTCACTTGTAGAGAGATTTATCAACATTTTCCAGCTTATTCATTTACCTCTCCTTAATTGTTTGCAACCTTTAAAAATGTTAAATTAATTTAAGAACAAGATAATAGACTTTGGCCACAATGTAACAGTTACTAACAAGCCATTAAAATCAATTCACAATAAGGGCTATAATGGGAAATAGCCATTGTACTGTCCACTTTTCTGCTGTACTGCACAGAATTTAGCCCATGTAACTGTTCAAATGGGGTCACATGCTTGCCATAAGACACCAGTTAGACGGATTAGAGAAGGCTGGGCCTAGAACTTGATTGGGGGAAAAACATCTAGTTTGGTGCACACTATGGAGGAATATATTGACAGTTTTATAATTTTTATTCTAAAGTATATGATAAAGGCAGCAATATGTAAATATGTAATCTGCAGCATATCTTTTTTTGCCACTGAATCTCAAGGCAGGTGTTTCATAGTGAGTTAGAGAAATGGCTATGCTGCACTACCAAGAACTTGGTGCAGCCAATGCTCATATTGAAAAATATTGTTCATATGTACAAGTTATATACCATTGTTGTGTGCTAATCTGTTAAAAGTTCACCAGTTGCTTGATCTGCTCGGTTTGTAATGACTGCCTCCTCGTCAACAGAGTCTTATTTTTGAAGTCCCTGGGATACGCGGGTGCTGTTGGGATGAGGGTTTTCTGCCCATAAGGAATCACTGAAGACAACTTGTAGCTATCAGAGATCAGAGGATGAGGATTCACATTTAAAGGGGGTAGAAAGCCCGTTCTAACCTGAGCCATATGATCTGAAACGAGGGCTCCTGACCCACGCCTCTCTAACACAGCATGATTTTTCCTGCTCAGTAGATTTGGAGGCATGTTTTCTATCAGTTCCCTGGAACTTGATGACAAAGATGGAGAAGGGGAGAGAAGCTTTTTCTTCCCTAGAAGTGATTTACTATCTTCTACAGGAGGTCCTAATCTAGTTAATTGGGAATCAGAGCTGTAATGATTTGCCCCTAGGTTTCTTCTCTGAACAATGTTCTTCAGTGTGGATACAAAGCTCATCGGGGCTGAATCTGAATTTTGATCAACAGGAATTTCACTCTGGGTGTGGTTTATCTCACCAAAGAGCGCATGAGTATTTATCTCATCACATGACATTTTTCTGGCGGCAGTTTGCTCAAAGCTCTTCAAGAAGTTAAGGGTATCTTTTATATCAATGCTGTGATGTCTGGTGATAAATCTCTTAGATAGGGCAAGATTATTGATTTTTAGACATAATTCTTCCTCTGGAGTTATATCTTGCAGGTCTTCTTGTAAAGAGGAGACTCTGTTCTGGTCAAAAATTGAAGATGGAGACTTCACCCAGGGTTCAGAACACATGTTCTGCATCTGAGGTTTTCTGGATGGAGAGGGTGGCTTCGGTAGATCCTCCTTTCTTCCAGAATGATGAGGGTCTTTGAAGTTGAACAGAGCTTTTTCTGTACCTTTTGAGTTTTCTTGTGGAGATGGAGAGGTTTTGACTTCAACATCTGATGGAGAAGTGCAAGAACTTGGAGACAGACATT
Source organism: Lepidodactylus listeri (assembly GCA_029233225.1). Classification (NCBI taxonomy): domain Eukaryota; kingdom Metazoa; phylum Chordata; class Lepidosauria; order Squamata; family Gekkonidae; genus Lepidodactylus; species Lepidodactylus listeri. The sequence continues at coordinate 47,989,653 of JARCFY010000004.1, forward strand.
CCTCATTGTCAGGAGGCGGCACATTTAAATACTGTCTAGTGGTGTGCTTTCCAGATGGAGATTTATCCTTTGTAATAATAATGACTTCTTTCCCTTTTGCTTTGCAGGCATCTAGAATAACTTTGAGGCTTTCCTTATCATCTGAATTTACTGAGTAAACAAGAACTGAATTACCAGAATGGTCTTGTAAACTTAAGTCCGCTCCATTTTTAAGCAGTAAAGAAATAACTTCAGGGCCAGCTTTATGCAAGCAGGCATGCATCAAGGCTGTCTTCCCAGTTTTATCCTGAATGTTTGGATCTGCCTTATTTTCCAGAAGGTATTTCACCATTTTTACTTTGCTAACACTCTGACAGTCCACGTGTTTTGTCTTACAAGCAATCATCAAAGGGGTTTCACCGCGGTCATTGCTTTCATTGATGTAGGCCCCACCTTCTAGCAGCAATCTTGTGAGACGAAGTCTGCTCTGATAGACAGCTTTGATCAAGGAGTTTCCATCAGGTGAAAGTTCTATGGCTTCATCCATTTTCTATGTGTTTTTGAGCTGAAGACTGCAGTTGTTGTAAAAGTCACCTAATTTCCAGGGATGTTAAAACAGAAAAAGATTAATAAGTGTGTGTGTGTGTGTGTATATATACTCATACTTGCAAGTGGGAAGATGATAAATATTAGGCTTTATTAACCATCACATTCTATATTTTTAAAAGTTAAATTAAAATGACAATATTCTATTTCTGACTGCCTGGAACAGCACTCTTTGTGTAAGCACTAGGTTGCTTTGCATTCTCATTCTGATCAAATAGTCACTAGGGCCAAGCTACACATTACATTAAAATAAGTGTAACAAAAGTCCAGTGGTGCCTTCTCATAAAAATTTTGGAAATGTGGTGGAGTGGATAAGTGAGAGTCATGGTTAATCCCTCTCTTGCCTTAGGGTTGCCAAACCCTCCGTGGAGGCAGGATTCCCTGCCAACAGGCTCTGCTTCTCAGCTGCCCATCAGCCAGCTGGCAGGGATACTTGCCAGAGGAAAGAGAAAAGCCCAGGCCTTGTTGCCGGCATTGCATAGGAAGTGACATCATCATCATACCAGTGATGTCCAGGTGACACTCTGGTTTTTGGGCAAAAACTCTATGGTAGAAGCTGCCCAAATACCGGAGTGTTGCCTAGACATCGCTGGTGTGATGATGTCACTTCCTGTGTGACAGACACCAAGGCCTGGACCTTTCTCTTTCTCCAGGTAAGTCCCCCCTATCCCCCAAGGGACCTGGCAACTCTACCTCACCCACTGCAATTATGCATTTACTGTCTCTCACACACTTTGAATCCAGTGTGTACACCTGCTGGGGAGAAAAAGTTGTTGTAGAAAAGCAGCAATTGGAAATGGTTAATGATTTGTTTTGTTTCAACAAAACTTCAGGGATCATCTCATTCCAAAGTTGCTTTTCCTTAGAATGGGCCACTTTTATGTTTGAGCTGGTTCAGACTGACGTCTACACACTTATACATGCTTTAAGGACAAAGTGTTATTTTTACATAATAAGCAAAACTGATTATGACAGATACAAGAGTAATCTGTTGCAAAGCAGGACAACATTTCTAAATCTAATAACAGGAGAGGGTCGACAGGTATAGTTTGTCTTTCTGAATAAAAACTGTGGCCTTCAGAAACCCTCTCTTCTCTTCCATATAGCTACAGAAGATTCATACCCTCCTTTGCATCCAACCATTCTTACTGTTGACATTGAACAGAAATGCTTGCTGGATTGTTCCTTGGAGCATTAAGGCTTAGGTATTGTTGGAAGTGATGGACTTAGCTCTGTTTTTTAGCCTCAGACTACAAAGGAGGACTACAAGAGAGTCAGAGATAGATAGGCTAGGACATTGAGCATCCTTTTCTTCTCTGAAGCTATCTCTTTGATGTGTAGATTGCTACTCTTAGGGAAACTTCCTTCTGCCTCACACTCTCTCCACTCTCTGCCAGACTTCTCCATCTTGGCAGCATAGAAGCAGGACATGGCTCCTGCATCTCCATCCATCTTAGCTAGCTAGGTTTCTAATCGAGACTCTCTCTACTCTATCCTGTCTAGAATGGAGTTCTTTAAATAAAAGGACCCATTTTAGTTTTGCAAAGATAACAGGCTCCATGTATAATTTTATTTTCTGGACAGCACACACAAACCAGATGAGCTCTGCTGCATTGCAAGCTTTGAGCACTCTTGCTAATGAACTAATCCAACAGGTATAACAACTAGGATTACCAGCACATGGACTCGTATTCTAGCTGTATTGTGAGCAGTGACTCACAAAAGCTCATACCCTGCCACAAATTTTATTAGTCTTTAAGGTGCTACTGGACTCTTGCTCTTTTCCAGGATTACCAACAGTAATTTTGGTAGGTTTTCTGTGCCTTCAACAGGCATGGAATAAACAAAATGGGAGCTGTTAGTAGTATGAAAACACAGTGATAGAAAAGGCTCTCTCGACTTTGTTTGTCATGCCATTGTAAGAGGCAGAGGGGCTGATAAGGTTGGAAGTCTTAAGGCCAACAATTTAAGCTCTGAACCTGCAGTTCTCCGATGGTCCAGGAGTGGGGCAGTCCTTGACTCCTAACTCCTGGGAAGCTCCTCCCCTCATCCGAAAGCAGGGCTGGCAATCTTTGATTCAGAAGGGGAGGGGCTTCACCTCCGACTCCCCAGTCTATCCGGCCCTGCTTTCCAGGCAGGACGTGCTGGCAGTGCTCCGCCGAGCACAAAGATCCAGAAAGAAGAAATCCCAGAACAGAGAGACGACAGAGGGAAAGAGGGAAGGTACTATCTCCCCCCCCCTCCCATACACTCCCGAGTACCAGAGAGAGAGAGAAAACCTTGGAGTGTGGGAGCGCGGCGCCGGCAGTCCTGGGAAGCCCCCGAGCGGACATGGTGCCACGGGAACACCCGGACACTGCAGGGAGAGCGGTGGGGAGCCGCTCTTCCCCTCCCCCACCAGGTCGGGTGGCGCGGGGCTCCTGCAGAGCCCGGGAGAGCAGAAGGTCCCGGCGGAGGCAGCAGGAATCCCGTCGCCACCCCGTTCGGTGCTGGAGCGGTCCTTTCTCTCCCTTTGCAAGTGGAGGAAGACCCGAGGCTCCAGAGTGGCTTACTTCTACTTCTGAAGCATGGTAGGAGCTGCCCTGCTTGGGTTTAAAGGCCATAGCAATGGAAGGGGGGGGGAACGAAACTGGGGTTAAAAGAAAACCAACCCCCCCTTTTTTCCCTTCTCTTCTTCCCTCTGCTTCTTATCCATAATAGAGGAAACTTGACTCAACTCCCTTCCCTCCTCCCGTTCCTGGGGATAGGGTAACAGAGGACAGGAAATACCTTTCTACTCACCCACCCTACGAGGCTAAACAGAGATAGGAGAGGTGGAGGAAGCCATTTCGTGGGCCCATTTCTCAAGGTGATAGCCTGCTTTCACTTTCAGGTTACCCAAAATGGCTGACCAGATAGAAACAGCTAGATCACCCAGCCCACCAGGTCTGGAGGCTTACCAAATAAGTAACACAGGAACTCACACTGGGCAGGCCTCTGAGGAGGGGACAAGACAAACTTTACTCTTTTAGCTCAAAGCCGAGATTTAAAAAAAAAGAAATGTAAAGGATTGTGGCAACAGTCAACTTCTAGCCAAACTTCTGAGCACAAAACTGTAAGAGCCAGACACCCAAGTATGGAAGAAACAGAAACCCCCAGCAAGAGACACATCTGATAAGGGTTTCACTCCTTTAATCAGTGATTTTGATGAGGACTCGGATTCCGCACCCTCAGTAGCTGAAAAGCAGGAAGGGGAATTATCAGAGGAGAAAGAGGAATCAGTACCACTAATGCAATCTAGACTGTTCCCTCCAGATCTTTCAAAAGCTTTTACCAAAAGTCATTAGAACATTAGAACTGAACTATACCCCAAAGATTCAGGAAGACAAGGAGGATCCTGGTCTTCCAGTAGGATCCACTAAAGTGATACCTAAAACCATGTCAAAATCAATTGGAGTTCCAATCCCAGCTGCATTCTACATTATGAGGCCAGAATGGGAACACCCGGCAAACCCAAAAACCAGTAACCCATTATTAACAAACTTTACTGTCTTATTCCAGAGGTGACCAAGAAACTTAAGCTACCAGATGTGGATAACCCAATAAACTCACTGACTTCCACATCTGTGTTACCTATGGACTCAGATGGACTCCCAAAGGGCAACTGTGATAAGAGAGTGGAGAAAGCTCTTCGTAGGGTTTTTGAGGCGGCAGCCACCTCCCTTAAAGCATCAGCCACGGGGTTCTCTAGGGCAGCCTACACCTGGGCCTCTGATCTGACCTCAGTAGAGAGTGAGATACCCAAGAGGCTTAAGAATGAAATTAAAAAGATAGCATTAGCTACTGCTTTCACAGCAGATGCCTCTTTGGAGGCCATGCAGCTAACAGCAAGATCCATGGCCTGTAGCATGACCACCAGAAGGACCACATGGCTGAGACACTGGGATGCTGACCAAGCGGCAAGAGCCAAGGTGGCAGCAGTTTCTTTCAAAGGAACTAACCTCTTCGGAGCGGGCCTAGAATGTTATTTAGTGGAGGATAAGGACAAGAAGAGAGTCCTCCCATCTAAGAGAAAGGATGGGAAGAGCAGAAGAAAATTCCAGTCCTTTCAGGAGTACAGACATGATGAGAGACCACAACCTGTAGGGGTCAAAGGCAGATGGCAAAAGTAGTTCAAGGACAGTAGAATGCACTCCTTCCAAGGAAAGGGGAGCCAAGGCAACAAAGGTCCCAAGAAAGGTCCATCCGCATGTCTATCCAAGGGACCCAGAAGGAGTGGGAGCCAGGTCCTTGCTCTTTTCTGAGCAGTGGAGTAACAGAGAGATGGGTCCTGGAGACGGTAACTCTCAGATACTTCCTAGAGTTCCAAATGGTGCCAAGACAATGCTTCCTAGAAATGCCAAAGAAAAAATCTCTGGAACACCACAGAACTATGGAACTAGCCATACAACATTTACTGGACATCGGTGCAATCGAGAGGTACCAGAGAAAATTCTTCCTTGGAACTTAAATATGGTACTCAGGGCATTGTGTCAAGGCCCTTCGAACCTATGGCCTCATGTCCTTTAAGGGAACTTATGTTCAAAACAATCTTCCTAGTGGGGATAACCTCGGCTCGCAGAGTGTCAGAATTCCGGGCTCTTTCTATACACAAGGTCTTGTGTACATTCCACAATGACAGGGTGGTCCTTTGGCCAGACCCAGTTTTATCCTGAAGGTCAACTCCCAATTTCATAGGTCTGAAGAGACTGTGTTGCCATCCTTCTGTCTGAACCCCACACATGAGAAGGAAAGGATCTCGACAAGCGTAGAGCTTTGAGTTTCTATCTGAATAGAACTAAGGGGTGGAGGAAGACCGAATCACTATATTGTCTTCTTCAACAGAGTGACCATGGGGAAGGAAGTATCTGCATCCACTGTTAGCAGGTGGATTAGAGGATGCATTAATCAAGCGTATAAGGCGCAAGGGTCGGCCCCACCAGAAGGGGTCATGGCACAGTCCCTTAGGGGGCGGCCACATCATCGGCCTACTGGGCGTTCCCGTCCCTAGAGGTAATATGTAGGGCTGCCATGTAGAAATCTGTACACTCCTTCACAAAACACTACAGTGTAAATAGGTTCGCTTCAGCTGAGGTGGTGTTTGGAAGGAGGGTCCTATAACAGCTCCTGTAAACACTGGAAGTCGTTTATGACACACCCGGGAGGACACTGTTTTTTTGCATCCCAGGAATAAGGAGTCAAGGACTGCCCCACTCCTGGACCACCGGAGAACGGAAGATTTGTACACTTACCGTGAAGCTTCCTTCTCAGTGGTCCAGAGTGGGGCAGTCCTACCCACCCTGGTTTGAGGGAATGACTTCCAGTTCTTACAGAGCGACATATAATGCTGTGAGGTACCGCCGGTTTTCCACACTCTAGTTCGAGGGTATGGGGAATTGAGGTTGTCAGGTTCTCAGTTATGTTGTCAGTTTGCAAGTTTAATAAAAGTTGACAACGTGTGACCTGATCGTCGAGTAAGGTTTTTCCCTATCCTTTACATGTAAATGATGGGGGGAGAAGCAGATGGTATGTTTTGTTCGCAGTTGCATGGGGAAGGTTGGCTTTCGGTACGACTGGGGAGTTGGAGGTGAAGCCCCTCCCCTTCCGGATCAAAGATTGCCGGCCCTGCTTTCAGATGAGTGGGGGAGCTTCCCAGGAGTAAGGAGTCAAGGACTGCCCCACTCTGGACCACCGAGAAGGAAGCTTCATGGTAAGTGTACAAATCTTCCGTTTCCATGCACCAAAGCTTGCTATAATTTTAGTCAAACAGAAATCACATTTCAATTATTTGCAAAACACTACTGGCACAATTTAATAGGGGCATGCTGTGTACAAAACAAGCTTCTGCCTGTAGAATGCTTTCTAGACTCGGAACTGCTGGTTTACGTGTATGATTGGCATATGCATCTTCTATCACTGGATCCCCAGCCTAACATCTGGGACCCTGATCTAACATTTAGGACTGCATGTACACTGGTTGCTGGATTATTAATTGGAACTGTGAGTTTAGTGCTGAACAGACAGTTGGTGTTGTCAGCTTGGAGATCTATAGCCTTCTCTCCTTCAGATAGCTGCAAGTGGTCTGTGTCAACTATCTGGCCAATGGCTAAAGATGTACACAGCTCTCTATTAACACACACATATATCTCTGTATCAGATGCTATTTCAGCAGCACCTGCTTAAATCAATATGCTAGTTCATTACAACAGAACTGTTTGTTCAGCTGAATCAATGTTGTAGCATATTCTACACATGCAATTCCACTGACCTTTGTTTCGTTAGGTTATACCATTTCATCTTTAGGTGGAGAACTCTCACATCCTGACTCAACGTTATATGTCTTCAGTGCTGGCATAACATAATATTTTAAGACTGCACTAGCATAACACAGAGGCCATACATGTGGATAGCTTTCCCTCCCAGCATTAAAAGATGGTGATAGGAAGGTGCACTGTCAGATCCTGTAGCCTGGCAATGTAGTAACAGAAAGCCCAAGCCACTGAAGGGGCATACCTGGTTGGTTCTAATTCTCTTTCATCATTCTCTGTCTTCCCCACATTAGCATTAAAGAAATACTGGCTTTTTAACCAGGGGTGGTATTTCAAGTTTTAAATATTGGAAGAGAGAGAACAGAGATGTATAACTCTCCATCTTCTACAGTGTTAAAAAAAAACAGCAGCTGTGTCTAGATAAAGATATGGAGGAAGGGAAATAGTAGGTATTTTGAGTATGGTGTGTTACCACTCCCTGGACAATAATTTATATGAATTGTATGGTATTTAACATTGCTAGTTAGGGGTTGCCAGGTCTGGGTTGGGAAATACCTGGAGATTCGGGGGGGGGGGGGGAGATTGAGGAGGGCAGAGTTTAGGGAATGTCAGATTAAAATAAAAGTAGCCCTAAAAAACCCTTGGAATTTTTAAAAAGTCTTAACTGGTGCTAAAAAGTAGCGAGTGTAATCACCTCATGAACCTGTTAAAGGGTATATCATAAATGGGTGCTAGTACTGAAAATGTTCTCTTTCCAGTTGTTATGTGCCTAATCGCTGACAGTGAGAATAACTGAGGAAGAACTTCTGTGTCTTAAAGACTGGGCAATAAAATGACCAATTTCTCGCAACAGGAGGAGAAACCAAGGACTTCCTCCCTATTGTAGCAGTTCAACGATCCACAGCACAGGGAGGCATCAGCACTCAAGCTTGGAAGGCCTTGGCCTCTATGCCCTGTTGGCCTTCCAGAGTAACTAGCTAGCCAGAATGCTAGCCTAGATGGTCTATGAGTTTGATCCAGCAGAATTCTTGTTATGTTCTTTTGTACTCCTTCAGTGTAATTCTCTCCTGCAGCCAGGTAGGGCTTTAAAACTAGCACCATGAATTTAGTTAATGAAAATATTGGTATGCCACTTTTCCCCTTTATTTATTTATTGCAGCTTATATCTTGATTCCCAACCTACCCCGCAAGCCAGCTCAGGGTGGCTCACATCATATCACGATACAAGCAACAGTTTAAAACATTAAATAATTGTTAAGAGAGGTAAAAAAAATTAGGTACTCTATATAATAATCTGAGTCTCCTGACAGTTCAGCAATTGGTGGCATACTAAAGTATCCTGACCCCATGCTAGAAGGGGTGATGTTATTTAACATCCATATGCACCCTCTTGCCCAGCTGGTCCAAAGGTTTGGGCTGGAGTGTCATCAGTATACTGACAGCTATCCAGCTACATTTGTTGATGGATGGCCACCCGGATGCTGCCCCAGAGGTTCTGGCCAGGGCACTGGAGGCTGTGGCTGATTGACTGAAGCAGAGCCGACTGAAATTAAATCCATCTATGATGGAAGTCCTGTGCCAGAGCTGCGGAGGATGGAATTGGGGATCCGGCTCCCCACCCTTGATGGAGTACTGTTAGCACCTGCATCGATGGTGAGAAATGTGGGGTGTGACTCTGGATGTTGAGGTCGCAACTGTTGCCAGATCAGCTTTTTACCATCTTCAGCAGGTCAGGCAATTGGCCCCCTATCTCTCCCCCCATGACTTCGCTACAGTGATCCATGTATTGGTCACCTCCAGGCTAGACTACTGTAACTCACTCTATGGAGGACTACCCTCGAGACTGACCCAGAAACTCCAGCTGGTGCAAAATGCAGCTGCGTTTGTCCTTACTGGGCTTCAGTATGAGCACATATACAGCCTGTACTGTGCCAGCTGCATTAGCTTTCAGTGGAGTTCCAGGTCAAGTTCAAGGTCATGGTATTGACCTTTAAAGCCTTGTGTGGTCTGGGACCATCTTATCTGCAGGACTGTCTCTCCTGCTATGTATCCCAAAGAACTCTGCATTCTTCTTCATACCAACATCTGCTGGTGATCTCCGGCCCAAAGGATGTCTGCTTAGCCTCGACCAGAGCCAGAGCCTTTTCAGCCCTGGCTATGGCCTGGTGGAACATGCTCTCAATTGAGACCAGGGTCCTTGTTACAATTCCACAGGGCCTGTAAAATGGAGCTGTTCCGCCAGGCCTTTGGTTGAGGCAGCAGATGTCCAATAACATCGGCCTCCCCTGCATTGGCTACCCATGGCACTTGTATAACTCTGGCTGAGGCCAGATGGATGTCTCTCAGGCTGGGGACTACCAATCGGTGCTGGTCAGCAGAGTGAAAGGCTCTGCAGGGCATATATGAGGAGAGATGGTCCTGCAGGTATGGTGGTCCCTGGCCGCAAAGGGACTTAAAGGTTAATACCATGACCTTGAACCTGATCCAGTATTCAGCTGGCAACCGATGCAGCTGACACAGCACTGGCTGAATGTGTGCCTGCACAGGCGTCCCAGACAGCAGGTGCACCGCCTCATTTTGTACCAGCTGGAGTTTCCGGTTCATGGGTAGGCCCATGTAGAGTGAGTTACAGTCATCAATCCTGGAAGTGACCATTGCATGGATCACCATTGCCAAGTCGTGCAAGGAAAGGTAGGGAGCCACTTGCCTAGCCAGCCCCAGATCATAAAAGGCTGACCTGTCAACATTGGTGATCTGGGCCTCCATAGAAATGGAAGCATTCAGAATCACTCCCAGACTCCTCACCGTCGGTGTATGTGTCCATGGAATCCCACCAAAGGCTGGGAGTCAAATTCCCGACCCCATCCCCCCAACAGCTCAGAAACAGGGCCTCCGTCTTAGCTGGACTGAGTTTCAGCTGGCTCTGTTTAAACCAATCAGCCACAGCCATGATCAGATTTTCTGGGCCGGAGTCCGGTCAGCCATCCATTAACAAATATAGCTGGATATCATCAGCATACTGATAATTAACTGAGCGAGGGGCGGCATACAGACGTTAAATAACTTTGGGGAGAGGATCGCCCCTTGCGGGACATGACATACTATAGTGTAACATGGTGAAAACTTCTCCCCCAGTGCCACCCTCTGTCCCCGACCATGGAGGAAGGAGGACAGACATTGTAAGGCTGTTCCCTGAAACTCTGCATCAGCGAGGCAGTGGGTCAACAGGCTGTGGTTCCCCGAATCCTTTAAAAGACTCAATTATGCCCAGATTTTTTTTTAGCACAGAAGAAAATGTTCTGCCATGTTCTGAAGCAACCAAAATTTCTACTGCTTTCAAGGGAAACCCCACAGGCAAACAGATTGAAGAAATTTATCTTAGATATTAGGAAAAAATGGAAATTGGATAACTATGGAAAGGAAATCTCTGTCTTTAAAGAGCTATAGCTGCTACATCAGTCTAAAATAATCAAACATGCTCTGAGCCTGTCACGACATCAAGGTGCCCCAGCACTGTCAACTGGCTGAGATTTTATATTAAAAAAAGGAAATTAATTGCACTCAATTGAAAAAAATATCCTTTTGGTAGCATAAATTTGGCACTGGAACAAAACTGAACTCGGGTTCTGGAATAGTAACCTACTCTAATTTTAAAAAACAAAATTTTAGGAATTTATTACAAAAATAGACAAAACATAAAAACATACAAGTAAGGGAATAGAGTGTACAATGGGACAAAGACAAAGCAACAGACCTATCTAACTAACCTCTAAACACTGACCCTAAGCGGCTGACAACTCCAAGGTTCCAGCAGACATCTTGAGTAGTAGTCCTTCTAGCAGCAAATGATGCAGGAAAGTGGAAGTCCTGAAGAGAGTGAAGGCCCTTCTTTCAACTTCACATGCTCTTCACAGGTCTGCATTCATCAGCATGATGTTAGCTTCTATCTATGCATCCTTCCATGTTCTCTGGCTTCCTTACCCTTTGTCACGGGCTGGGTGCAGGCAGGGCGAGAGAGAGCGAAAGTCCAAGTCCAGTCCAAGGTCAGAATCAAGGGGTAGCAAGCAGGAGCCAAAAGAACAGAGTCCGAAGTACAAACCGAGAGTTTAGTCATTGGAAGCCAGAGTCAAGAAGCCGAGAGTTCAAAGCATGAATCAGGAGCACTGGCGAGGGAGGTGCAGAGCATCGTCAAACTGACTGTTATGAGGAACCAGCATCAGGAGGGGAAGCTAAATACCCCTCAGGTGCCGGGGTTAATTAGTGCTCAGTGTGCGCGTCCTGGCTTCTGTTAGAACTCAGGGCTGAGGGACTGCCTGCTGTGCAGGCGCGCCTACCTCCGCCAGGATGCTAAGTCTTGCCTGAGCTGGTTCCGCAAACGCACCATCGGAGGAGGCGAGTTGGGGGGGCTGCCTGTCAGACATTGTTCCTCCGCTGCTTTTGCTGGAACAGGTGGTAGGGATACGCTGGTGAGCTCCAAGGTTTCATCAGGGTCAGGTGTGGGCTCTGCTGAAGCCGGGAGCACGGGCTCAGCTGGAGCCGAGGCCGCATCCTCAGCAAGACTCATGACACCCTTGCCCTATACACTAGCCCAGCTGTCACTTGCTAATTAAGCAACCGATCAGCATGACCAATTACCTAATTTAGCTGATCTAAGTTAAAATCTAGATCACTACCTGTCAAACTGACATTTGAGCTGTAATGCTGTGGAGATGACCAACTGTCAAACGATTACTCTGACAGTTCCCAACTGCCAGCAATTCCACTGTAAGAGAACCTCATACAGGTGCTGCTAAATAGAATACTTCGATGTCTTAAGTGACAATCCAGAAGATACTTATAACATGGGGTTCTGATTTTCACATGATGACAATATAAGAATAAATGCAATCACATACGCTGGGGAATCACTTTTGTGACATGCCAATGGGCTTAGAAAGATCTAACTTGGTTTAGGATCACACTACATTTTTTGTCCATCACACTCTTCAGATTTTTTTAAACTGACAGAGTAAAGGAAGACTAAAATGGCATGTCTCTAGGGAGATGGCATTTAATGCATTAGGGATACATAACATTTTTGAAAGAAGCAATTTTGTTATATACATTATATATGTAATCTTAATCTCATAATTCTTTGCAAGTTTACTAATCAATGTTTACTTTCTTCAAACTACACAAAGCACACCTTACAAACTTCTAATCTTAGGCCAACTGCAAGAACAATTTTCAGCTTCAAGTACAGACATGTGTACACCACAGAATTAAACTTATTTGACAATCATGTCCTCTCACAAAATCCTAAAAATGGGGGGAGGCCTTGGAATTTCCAGCAGAAAATTCTCAGCACTTATCCTCCCTATACGACAATTTTGAGAGAACTGTGATGCTTAAAAGTGTAATTTACATTTATGCTGCAGATATTTATTCTTCACAACATAAAATCAGGCCAATTAGGACCAAGATATAACTTTAGGACCAAGATATAAGTTTACTCATGCATTCAGAGATGTTGAGTCAATTTGTTGGCTTGTTGAACACAATCAGTTTGGTCCATGCTGATGCCAAGCTAGTTCATTTTAGATACAGTGAAATTTAACATACAAATTAATATGGTCAGAGACCCACTAATGACACTTTCAAAGTGGCCTGCTAGCATCTTTCAGCTGTTGCGGCCCTGCTGTGGCAATATCTTCACATTTGCTGCCGTCTCTCAAGTTCCTTATTCCCTTGGTCTTTTATAAGAAACAAGAATGCCATCTACTTTACTAGATGGAAAATATCCTTTAGCCTCAAGTGCATTATGTTTCTATACTTTGGTCTGAGTTATAACCAGAATTTGCTTTCTTACCTAATCATTATTCTTAGAGAACTCACAGATTCTTCCATGTATGTACACACACACTAAATAATCCACTTTCAATGCACTTTCAAATTGGATTTTGCCAGTTCACACAGTAAAAATCCAGTTGGAAAGTGGATTGAAAGTGCATTGAAAGTGGATTATTTAGTGTGTGTGACCACAGCCTGTTGTCACAGACACCTCTACCACTATACCCCTCTTGCCACATGGCTGGCACACGGCACCAGTAACTGTCTAAAGATTGGCTCATGCAACTTATGTTAAGGGTTTGTCCCATAACCCTTGACCAATAATATACTCAATCAGTTGACTCCTTTCCTCATTTTTCCCAATGGTATTCTTTCCTACAAAAGTTATTTTCCTTTAGACTTAGGTACAAGACACAAAACAACTTTCTTCCCAGCCAAAAAGCCCATAAAATTTATGTAGGTACACTGTTTGACTTTGACCCAGTACTCTTACAGTAACAGCTACAAACTCAGCTTCCAGGGCAAAGTAAACTCAGTTAACACTCTATCCAGAGGTTCTTCTGTCGTATGATGGCTATATGACAAAATAGATTATTATATATATTGTCCAATATTGCTCCCAACAATATTTTGAGTTTTATAAAACTGTGGCCCAACCCTAAGCAGCAACAAGAACTAAATATTTCCTTTTGGTTATCCAGAACCTATTGCCCATTAACTTCATGGGATGCACCCGAATTCTAGTATTAGGGAGAGGGAGAAAAGCGTACTCTATCAACTGTCTCTATCCCAAACATAATTTTAGAGATCTCGATCATGTCCTGCATTAGTCATCGTTGGCAGGGAGGGCAGGATATAAATTCCCCCCCTAAACTGGTAGGTTCCAGACTTTTTAGCATTTCCTCATAATTTAGAGAGACCATTCTGTAGCTCTTCACAATTTGCATTGTATGGCAATTACAGCAACAGATTGGGATCTGGAAGACACAGGTTCAAATGCCCACTCTGCCATAGAAGCATTGCTGGGTGACCTTGGGCCAGTCAGGCACTCCACAGGGTTGTTATGTGTATAAAATGGAGGAGAGGAAAATAATGCATGCTACTTTGGATTCCCATTGGGAAGAAAAGCGGGGTATAAATTAAGTAAATAAAAGTTCAGCTGAGTTGTTTCACTGGATTGCATTCAATCTCCCCCCCCCCACACACACTGGCTTTATACAAAAATAGATTATATAAAACCATTTCTCTTTCGACTCCTTTTTCCTAGCAACATCCTCATATTATCTCTCACAGTAGAGCTCAAAAAGACACTATACCTGTCTCTCACTGAGTTCAATAGGATGAACAGCCTAATGTTGTACATAGGTTGTTCAGGAGGAAGCCCTACCAAGTTCAATGGAGTTTACTTCCTAATAAGCACACTTAAATACAGACATACTCCTTTATGAAGTACAGATACATCTAGAAATAAATGTCACTGAAATCAGTAACAGCAGTAGGCCTGAGCTAACAGAAACTGATATAGTTAATTCCCAGGTACCTTTATTAATAAGGAAGCCAATGGAACATGCAGCTCAGTTTTATGCATGTTTACTTCAGGAAGGAAGTCTTAAATTGAGCACGTATTATATTGCTGCTCTATTAGTGGAAATTTCTATTTGTAATTATGGATCAACATCCTACTATGAAACTACAAAAAAAACCCACCCACCCTTTAATTTGTGTACAGATCTGGTTCACAAAGGAAAAAAAAGGCATCCTTAAGTGCCTCTTTAGTTGATGAGCTCCGACTTTTCTATTCTACTGCTTTTTTTTTTTTGCCATCAAGTCACATGGGATTTTCAAGGCAAGAGATGTTCGGAGATGGTTTGCCAATGCCTGCTTCATCAGGACCCTGGACCGCCAACCTACCAGGGCCGACCGTACTTAGCAGACAAGATCGGGGCTAGCCTCGGCTATTCAGGTCAGGGCATTTTGCTGACTAGCCGGTTAGAAACTCAGAGGAAAACATCTCCAGGAAGTTCGTCTTGCTCCCTCCCACTACTCAAACTGAGAAAAGTCATGGGGTCAACTTTCCTCAATACTCCACAGCATTTCTCCCCCTACCGCCTTCCCGCAACAAAAAGCGACCAACTGACGCTTTTTCTAGAAGAATCACGCAGTTTGTTCGCAAGCCACTTAATTCCGGGGGGGGGGGGGGGGGGGTGTGAACAACATTCACTTCACTTCGTTTACTCCGGAGCAAAAAGGGTGTGTTGCAATTATCCCGAAGGGCTAAGAATGAACCAAACAAACAGCCAGTCAATAAACAAGGACCCCGACACATTTACTGGGCAGGATGTCCTCCCGAATTCAGTGGTGTTCCTACCTCACCCCCACCACACAAAAACCCCGTGAGGTGATGTGCAAACTGCCTTCGCTGGCTAGCCTGCAGGTGGCGTGGCGGGAGTGGTGGGGCAGAACAGCCCCAGAGCTGCAGGTTTGCAAACCGGCGACCAGCGGGAAGTTTTGCTCGGGGCCGCTTGTTACCGGACTCCTGCGCGGTAGACAGGGAAACTGCGGAGAGGGGGTGTGTATGCGTGCAGCATTCAGTCCCCCACTCCACCGACGGCACGGGAAGTTTCCAGCTCTTACCTTCAAGCCGAAGACCTGCGTCGTTAGCCCGCGGCTGGCTGCGCAGGAATTTCGGCTCCTCTTCCTTTTGCAGGAGCTGCTGCTTAGGAACCGAGAGGAGAAGGAAGCAGCACCTGGCGGGTTGGCAGCGCCTTTGCTCTACAGCCTGGGCAGCTTCTCCACCGCACTTGGCCGCCCCCGCGCTGAGCGACAGCCTCAAGGACGGCTCTGCCGGGGGAGGGGGCGCTGCCTTGGCGCGCTTTCCCTTCGCGGGGAAGGCGCGGCCAATCTAGCAAGGCTGCGGCGTTCTTCGCCCTCTTCGCTCGCTCGCTCGCCACGTGTAGCTCACGCCTGCTCGAAAGCAAGCCCAGTAACGTGCCCGCGGGACTGCAGCCTCTCCTCTTTTTCCCTCTGGAAAGAGGTTCGTGCCTAATCGTCGCATGCCCGGCCGAGTTCTGGCTAGCGCGGGTTTTCCTAGGCATGGGGAAGGGAAGCTGTCCCAGTTGTGGTTTTGACGGTAAAAGGTAGTTTCTGGCTGCAGTCACACACACTAAATGCACTTTCAATGCACTGCCGAACTGGATTTTGCCAGTTCACACAGTAAAATCCAGTTTGGAACTGCATTGAAAGTGCATTATTTAGCGTGTGTGATCGCAGCCTCTGTGAACGAAATCGGTGGCCACCCCACTTCTGCCCTGGACATTGAAACCCATGGCTAGAAGGAGTTGTTGCGCCCTCGAAGGCGGCTTCCAGGCGGGTTGCACGAAAAGTCTGGAAAAACAGAATGTGTAACATGTGGCTCAATCTTGGGCTCGCTGAGAATCAGAGGCGTCACCTCATCGACGTTGGGTGGGCCTCTTTTTTTAACCTTGTAAGACTCCGGGCAGTTCACCTCGGAACATCAGCTGGAGGGATAGGGAAATTGTGACCTCAGTCCCGTGGTGGTGGTCTTTCCGAAGACATTTCAGATCCCGATGGGGAGGGGAGTGTGGCATAAATGAGATCAATACATTTGGCGACTCTGAGAAATTGAAAGCCGGAAAGAAGGGAATGGTTGCTCTGATCTGGCAGAGCTTATCTCTTATGGATCTTTGCACAAGTATAAAGGTTGAGGGAGGGAACAGACATGATGCAGCCCTCTCCCAGGCCTGTACAATCCTGGAATCATTTGACTGAAAGTGCCTACTGCCTTCATGGCAAAATCTCCCTTTATCTGCAAGACTAATCTGTCAGGCAAAGATGACTCATCTCATCATGTGTGAGATCCCTGCTTCTGCTTTACCGGGGGGGGGGGGGGGGGGGGGGGGAAGAGAAGAGAGATGACTGAAATTTAACATTAGAATCCGTTTCTCGGAGACCAGGAAACCTGCTGCCTCTAAAAGCTACTGGTTTGCATCATGCCAAACTCCTCTTGTGGGTGAAGACTTTCGGAAGGTTATGAGAGCAAAGCATCTGTCTATAGAAACTAGGCCTCGGTGTCATTTGAAAACCTTCCCCAAAGGTGACACCCTGCCCTGCCTTTTCACGTAGCTCTTCACTGTTCAGGAAAATCAGTTGCTTTCCACTCTTCTCTCTAGGGATCCTTTATTGTTCACCCTTTCTTCCCTCCTCAGTTCTTGTAGAACAACTCTTGTGCTCTTTGCTGCTCAGCTAGACCCCTCCCCGTTACTGAGTTCCTATACAGGGACTACATGTGCCAGGCTGTGGGGCTGCCAGTTTATTCACTAATAACTACCTAAGCAAAAAGAGAAGGTTCTGCAACCTTGAAAAGAAAAGAAAAATCTGGCAAGAGTTGGGAAAGCCCTAGTATAATGTAGATCTGTTGATCACTGCATAGCAATATATTTAAGCAAAAATTCTAATCCTCATACCAAAATTGTCCCAGGTATAAGATGAGGCCAGCAATACTTAAATTCTACCTGTTTTCTCTGGGGTTGTAATGTGTGGCCCTACACAAACCTTCAAGCACAGCCAAACTATCTGGCTCAGTCTTGCATAATTCTTTCATCATATAGCACTTTCTATAACGTGGTCAAGTGAATTGATCCTTCATGAGTTGCACACAGGCAGTTTGAGATTCAGCAAACTACTCCTCTTGCTGTCCTTGTTACCCCCCAACAGAGCACCTTTTCCCTAGACACATGCATGTAAGACACTTTCTTGCTCTCTCATAAATATCATTTATTCACTGTCCTCCTAATTCCTTTCTAGTACTGCCTCTGGACGTGATACAGAAAGCTGATGACTAATGACACACTGTTCAGAACAGAAGTTATCTGCCTCCTGCAATCAAGAAGTGAGCCTTGTGCATCATGCTGATCGCTGTGTGATCAGTATATTTTAAATGGTTCTTTGCTTTCAACTTATTTCTTCAAAGAAGCCCTCGCTTTTAATGTTAATTATCTCCAATTCTTTGTCTACTAATGGCTGTCTCCACTCACTTTATAGCTAACAATGCAACCCTAAGCAAAGTTCCATCCTTCTGCTCCTCTTGACTTCAGTGGATTTAGAAGGGTGGCTATGTGCAGTGGCTCAAGTGGTTAAGACGCTGAACTGCAGACCGGTAGTTCAGCAGTTCGAGACCTGAGTGCTGCATGATGGAGTGAGATCCCGTCTCTGGTCCCAGCTCCTGCCATCCTAGCAGTTCATAACCAAGAAATTGCAAGTAGATAAATAGTTAACACTTTTGGTGGGAAGGTAACAGTGTTCTGTGCACCTCGGCATCTAGTCATGCCGGCCACATGAACGTGGAAACGTCTTTGGACAGTGCTGGATCTTCGGCTTGGAAACGGAGATGAGCACCGCATTCCTAGAGTCATATTCGACTGGCTTCTGAGCAAGGGAAACCTTTACCTACCTGCTTAGGATAGCTATGTTTTGAGTCTGGTAGCACCTTAGAGACCAACAGGATTTTCAGGGTATAAGCTTTCAAGAATCAACACTCCCTTTGACAGATACTTTGCATCTTGGAAGCTTATATGCTGAAAATCTTGTTGGGTCTCTAAGGTGCTACTGGGTTCAAATCCAGCTGTTCTGCTGCAGACGAACCCATCAACCCGCTAAAACTGTTTAGGATTGTACTCTGTCAGAGTCCTCTTGTGCCAAGTGGAATTAATGTAGCAGATCCTGTTTCTCTATAGGATGGCCTTGGAGTGCAGAAGAAAAGCAAAGTTAATTCTGGCCCTAGTGACAAGCAGGAGGATCAAAGGCTACTGGGAAGTTTCATCCTCCTTTCCCCAGGAAGAAAAACGAATCAAGGGGAACACCAGACAGGTGTTACCCAAATCACCAATACATGTGCAGCCCCTATGGCTAGCAAAAGTGTCCTTCGTCTAGCAAAGACAAAACACATGTGTTGTGGGGTATGAATTGCCAGACCTAACAGTCTTTGGACAGCGCTGGCTTTTCAGCTTGGAAACGGAAATGAGCATCACCCCCTAGAGTCGGATTCGACTGGCTTTTGAGTAAGGGAAACCTTTACCTTTTTTTTAACCTGTGTATATGGGAATCAAGATATAGACCAACACTCAAAACAAATGAAGGGGAATAAGCTTCTTAAATAAGAAAAATTATTAAATTAAAAGGAAGAGAACCAAGTTAAGTCAGGTAAATAAAAATAGAGGTACTACAGAAAGGAAATAAATGCACATGTGAAGTACAAACACTGTTTAAACCCTGTCCCAAACAAACTACCTGCTATTAAAACAAGAAGAAGAAGAAGAAGAGATTGGATTTAGAACTATGGCTTGCCCAAGGTCATCCAGCCAGGTGCAAGTGGAGCAGTGGGGAATCAAACCCGGTTCTCCCAGATTAGAGTCTGCGCACTTAACCACTACACCAAATTGGCAGAAAATGAAAGATGAGAATCATACATACAATCCTGCTTCCTGAAGACAGCTGGGAGAAGCCAGATAATCAAGCAGGGTACCCTTCAGGTCCTTGGGGAAAAGGCCTTTCAGATGACTCCCACCAGATATGGCTTTCAAATTATTAATAGAGGAGTTGTATCACATTCCTTGTACACCCTCAGCATGACTCACTGTCATCACTTTGATCCAGACTCCATTTTTCATTGCTAGGTCCATACTAAGATGTGCAAGTGTACAGGGATCCAAAATGGAGATCCCCGTAAGGGATGGTCCCTTGGCATCACAGGCCCCAGCCAAGAGTCAGAGCAGGCACAAGTATCCTACTTCTTCACTCTCTGCCAGGAAGATTCTTCAACTGGAAGAAAAACTCCTGGAAAAAGACTATGTTTATATGGTTTTTTCCCTTTCTTTAAAGGCAGTATTACCCAGTTTGGCTTCACTTAACTCTTTACCTAGCAGCCTAAATAGCCCAGTAGCCTGAGCTTGTTAGAGTTCGGAAGCTAAGTAGCATTAGCTATGTTTAGTATCTGGATGGGAGAACATCAAGGGAGACCAGGGTTGCTATGCAGAGGAAGGCAATGGCAATGGCAAACCACCTCTGTTCCTCTCTTGCCTTCAAAACCCTACGTGGTCACCATAAGTTGGTTGTGACTTGACAGCACTAAATTATAGCACTCTTTACCTAGTGTATCAATTAAAAGCAATCTCCAGTATTAATATAATTACAAGCATGTTTTCCTTTGTTTCCAGTCTTTTAAGGGACCAGTATACTATGTCTGATATTAGAGACCAGTATACTGTGTCTGATATTAGAGAGACAATCACCGGTTTCCATATCTGCAACTGGAAGCTGCTGTTGCTGCCCCCCCCCCCCCCCAACAACAACAGCTTGTCTCCGAACAGGGCCAAAGACACATCCTTGAGTTTCACCCAGCACCACGATCTATTAAAATCTCCCTGCCATTGTATACAGGATGTAGACAAAGAAACCTATATTTTCTCATCCCCCCATTGTGTTTTAATATTCAACCTGGTGAGTTCCAGAGAACTTGAAAATGTATGTATATTGGTTGAACTTAATAAAATATATTACGTGATTTTTGGTCTCAGATCAACTGTCAGCCTATGACTTCAGCAGAAACCAGCAAGCAGGAAGACAAACTGCAGGCTTGTCAGGATTCACAGCCAACAGCTGTTGCAGAGCCACTGACAGTCTCCAGCTTGACTACGCCTCCTGACCTCTTCTCTTGGCTCTGTGATCCGTGCTTGTGAGGAAACTTTGGACTGCCTGACCATGCCTTTAGGACAGCCTCTCGATAATTTCTTGGCTTTTGACTCTGAAATAGGTCTCTCGACTCAGTTTCTTGTACTAGGACTCTCATTACCCACAAGAAGATGCATGGCTCCACCCGCCCCATGGCACTGTAAAAAAGTTTAAGAAACTCTCGTTAGCCTGAAACATAAGAATCTGTGCATGTACTGGTTTTACCTCAGAAATTTCAACCCCTGATTTCACCTGACCTTTCCCCTCTATGTTAAATAAAATATTCCGTTATTTTTGAATTTAAGAATGCCTTGAGTGCCATTTAAGTTGTTTAAGTTAAAGTGGGCTCCCAATCCTTCCCTCAGGTTCCTGGGCTGAGCCAACAGCCAAAATATTGTACTGTGACAGGGTGGAACAGCCAGAATTCTTCAGCAAAGAAGAAAACACATTTACTAGGGCAGCTCAGTCAAAGGAAAGAAAATTGGAGGGAAAATCTTGCCTCTGAGAGAGGGAAGTGGATGGGGGCTTCATAGGGACAGAAACAGAGAGGGTGAATTGTTGGAAAAATGAGTATGTAACACAAGGCCTGAGAATTTTAGTCATTATAGGGTTAATCTATGCAACTTGTTTGTTTATTTTTGTTAGCCTGGAAGTGATACCTGGCAGCTGGCCAATTGACACTAAGCCCGGGAAACCTAGCAGTCTACTATTGTGCTAATTGGTTACTGATATCAGGTGTTTCCTTTCAGGGGTCAAGAAGAAGGAGAGATCTTCAATTGTAATCTCTCTCACTCTGTAGTAGGATGTCTTAGTGTGCAGACGCAGCACAATGCTGCTTAGTAAGCATGTTTTGTTTATTTGTAGCTAATCTTGTTTCCCTTTTTCCTTTAGTAATAAAGTTCTTTTTAAACTAAAAGAAGCAATCTCTTCTTTCCAGAAAAGCAAGATCCATTACCCTGAATTAACTTGATTATTGGACAAAAGTCCTAACATGAATGACAGAAACAATCTTCCTGGATTGTCAAAAGAGACAAGAACATTTTTCTAAATGGGGTAAGTGGGAAACAATATGGCAAATGAGGGTAGGTAAGGTTATACATATTGGAACAAAAATCCTAATTTTAAATATATGCTGATGGGGTCTAAATTGCTTGAGAATGAGATTGAAAGAGATCTTGAGGTTGTTGTGGAAAACTATTGATCCTGTGTACAGCAGCAGTGAAAAAGACAAACTTTATGCTAGGATAGAGGAGTATATAATTATATATATAGGCTGGAGAAAATGGATAGAAGAAACCCACTGAGGTTGTTGAGGTGCAGGTTCAACACAGGCAAAAGGAAATACTCCTTTACTTAATGAGTAATGAAACTCTGGAATTCACTGCCAGTGAAGTTACTAATAGCCACAAGATAGATAGCTTTTGGGGTCAGACAGATTCATTCATGAAAAAGTGCATCAATGGCTACTAGCCATTTTGACTAAAGGTAGCCTCTATATACAGAGGCAGCAAACTTCTGAATACCAGTGCTAAGAAGCAGCATCAAGAGAGGGACTTGGCCTCTGTGCCATTTATTTGGCCCTTCACGTCAACTGGTTGGCCACTGTGTGAACAGTATGCTGGACTAAATGGGTCACTGGCCTGGTCCAGCAGGCTGTACTTATGTCCTTTCCTCCCCAGCCTTCTTCACTAAGCCTGGTTTCCCATGTCCTCCACTCTGGTAGCCCCCTTCTAATTCCCACTGAATGAATCTTTAAATCCTCATCTTATTACTACATTCCTCACCTGAAACATTCTCAGCTCCCCTCCCCTCTCCCTTTTCATCCCATCTGTCTCTGCTCATTGCTCTTTTGGGTGCTGCACCCTCACAGGTGATCTTCCATTTGGACTGATAGGCAGATAACATCTAACTTAAATGGGATGGCTTCCACTAAGAGCTGTTTAAACTGCTTGTTAATGGCTTAACCTTCAGCTTTTGTGATTTGCTTCTGACATATCTCTGCTTTAATAAATTGAGAGCCCACTTTTTGATGACTGGACTGTTGTGGTCCAGCCATTCCCCTCTCCTCCCCCCCACCCCTGAAGACAAATGATTTCATTTTCTTTTTACAAAAAGGCACTAAAATATTGATGTATTGTTAGAGTATTGAGTACTGGACTCAGGAGACCAGAAACGGTGAAATCATGAAGCCTTTATTGAGCAATTCAGCATGCCTAGTAGATGGTCAGAACAAGCATGCTTCCAGGGCTCCAGGGCCCTCATTATATGCTGGCCGGAGCCACACCTCCAGCCGCACCCAAAAGACCTGATAGGGGCTTAACATATGCGCATGTTTGTCATAGGTTCCCTGGAGGAGCCTTTGACTGCATTGGCTCCCCAGGGAGAACCTAGGTCCCACATTGATGGAGGCTTTCAATCCGGGTCTATTGTTCCTCCAGATTCAAGCTCCCCTCTCTGTCTGACCATGTGCTTTGGCCATGCGGCGGGCGCCATTACCTGGGAGCACATGGCAGGCTGGTTGCTACACAGAGCATACTACATTACATAAGGTAAAAGGCATATATCTGCAAGGGAAGGAGCTAGAGACTTAGTGTGTTGTTGTTTTTTAATGAAAGCTGGGAATTCAGAGAACTTGCATAAAATTATAGTCTTTATTTCACACCAGGGTGCATACTGCATTATGAGTCTTTGCCTTCTGTGCAGCATGTGAGATACTGTGTTTTCCCACACCAAGGAACATAGGGAACAAGCCTAAGCAGATCTACTCAGAAGTAAGTCCCATTTTATTCAGTGGGGCTTATTCTCAGGAACGTGGCCTCAGGATTTCAGCCCTAGGTACTGTTTTTCTGTCATGTTATAAGGAGAACTCGCCATCTTCTGAGCTGCCAGGAATTTTCATGAAGGCTCAGCACAGGGAGCAAAAGAGGCACGTTTAGCCTATATAAACCCTGCTAAAATGGGAGTTTTCAACATGAGAATTGAATGGTTAATTCTGTCCTGACTGTTGAATCATTGTTACCAATAAAAGAGAACTTGTAGGCGAATCATGCCATGTTACCCTGACTCTGAGGTAGCTGAATAAGGCACGGATACAAACACAAAGAAGTCCATATTATGAAAACATCCAAGGACACTTATGCCATCTCATCTCTGTCTCGCTATCCTTTCTTCACATACCACCTACATTGTTAATACTGTTTCTTTATTGAACAGCCTGGAAAATGAATGCGCAACACACCCACTCTTTTGGAAAGGTTACTGCACTTTTCTGACCTGTTATTGTGTGCATTATGTAAGTCATGTGGGTGGTATACACTTCTGGATGGTTTATCAAGGTTGCTGGTGGGGGCAGCATCACTACAATGGCTAAAGCAAAGCAGCTGTCCTGTACATTCACGTAATCTGCCCGCAGTTGTCTTGCTAATCAAGTAATAGGAGGTGCTTCAGAGTAGCTGATGTGAGAGGCCTTTCATATGAAATTGAGATCTTCGAAAACTATGTTTCCATAAGTTATTTGGATATGCTTTCTTACAATACTGGATCCTTTCTGAGAATTTCCTATTTAAACTGTATAAGATCATGCCTGCTTGTTTGCCCACTCAAGTTAAAAACTTCCATTCTTTTTTCACTTTGGTAGCCTTAGCAGAAATTAAGCAGCCAATATTCTGGGCTAGAAATCTGCACTCTCATACTTGTGATGTTAACCTCCCATTGGGGCAATTCCAGTAGATCCATGATACAACACAGAGCTAATTCTCAGTACAATATTAATTGTGGCTTAGAATGGTTAGCATACTCTTAGAGATGACTGTTCCTGTAGTGATACCTCTTTGTGATGCACACTGAAAATGCTTAAAATTAAAGTAATTTAAGACTGGCATGCTAGCATTAAAAATTTTAATTACCTGTTGCAAACATCCCCTTGGGTTAGTAGCACTATTTGCACGGAAGAATCCTGAATGTTTTGAAGAACATTCTGTGGTTAGAATGTGTTCCACACAGGCATATCTGTTCTTAGTGCATTCACATTTCATAAATCTAACAATGGTATTAGTTTTCAGAAAATAAAGAGAGGCGTAAAGATTTGAAATTAGTCAGGAAGGACTAATTGCTAAATAAAAACCTTTCTTCATGTGGGATAGATATGTGTTCATCTTGTTTGACTTATGATATAGTATTCTATCATTTTGGGCTATGTACACTGTGGCACTGTGGTGCCAGTGTTATGGCAAAAGATCAGTTCAGTCAGCCATAACGGGAAATCTTATCCCATCTTCCAGCCCCTTAGTCCTGTGTAGTCCTCTTGTTCTTTTGGCTGAAGTAATATGTCAATACTTCAGAGATTACCATCTGTGTTGAAAGGCCTGTGTATTAAATCAATGTAACAGCATATGCTCAACATTAAATTCCAAAGGGTGTTTTTTTTCATTCAAAGTAGCCATGGTCTGAACAATAAATGAGGAACAATGCTTTCTTTCATCTGAAGGGAGTATGAAATATTGAATTAAGGAATGAAATGGCAAATGCATTGTTATCTATGCTTACAATGCACACTTTAGTTTCAGTTGGAGTTGTTTGACTGTAAATGGCTGCTCTGAACTTCCCACTGCTCAGACCGCAGTATTTTATATCAATTTCCTTCTGGAGGATAGAAAGCACTGGAGATTTATCTGCAACAATGTACACTGCAGAGCATGTGTTGGGAGGGCATAGAAGCAAGCATATGTGTGTACAGTGTGAGCCAGTTTGGTGTAGTGGTTAAGTGTGCAGAATCTAATCTGGGAAAACCAGGTTTGATTCCCTACTCCTCCACTTGCACCTGCTGGATGACCTTGGGCAAGCCATAGTTCTAGCACAGCTGTTCTTGAAAAAGAGCAGTTGCTGTCAGAGCTCTCTCAGCCCTGCCTACCTCACAGGGTGTCTGTTGTGGGGAGGGGAAGGGACAGGAGATTGTAAGCCGCTCTGAGACTCCTTTGGGTAGTGAAAAGTGGGGTATAAATCCAATCTCTTCTCTCTTCTTCTTCTACTGCATTTCTTTACAACAACATCAGTTGTAAAATAATAACAGCAACTATTCTACCCCAAATCTAATATTTTCTCCTCAAATCCCTTGCAAATTCTATTAACCGTTTCCAAGCTCAAAGCAATAATTTTTAAGTGATATTTGTCAACCTAATGCATAGTCTAGGCCAGGGGTGGGCAAACTTGCTCAGCGTAAGAGCCACCTAGAACAGGGGTGGCCATACTTGCTTAATGTAAGAGCCGCATAGAATAAACATCAGATGTTTGAGAGCCACAAGACATGAACAAATATTACCTGCTTTTATTGGAAAATAAGCAAATTTGCTTTTTATTAGCATTAAATGGGACTGCCCAAAATAATAACAAAAGGGGTAAAAGCAGATATTGATAATGATATTAATTTGTCCAATTATATTTGTTTGCTAATGATATTTAGCTTCCCCAGCCGCCCTGCTGGGAGCCACATAATATATGTGAAAGAGCCGCATGCGGCTCCTGAGCCACAGTTTGCCCACCCCTGGTCTAGGCAAACCAGTTTCACAGCCTCCTGCCATCCTACAGGTGCATAAACTGACTATCAAAAGGCCAAGGAAATGTGCTGCACTGATTACATGCTAATTAGTGCCTATTGTGAGTAACTAGGATCCATCAGACTTTAGTTTGCAATGTTATGTAATTATGTATTATGCTGTGCTTGATCCTATACATGTTATGAAATACAGAAAAAATATGGGGAACCTATAGTTATATTGGAAGAAGAACTACAGATGGATTCCTGTCTCACTTTTATGTAAAAATCCCTTTGTAGGACATTTGGCACACCATGGAACAGGGCACTATATGTAACAGTCCATTAAGTGGTACATGACCACCTGTTCAAAATCCCTGGGTGTCAACCTGACCAGCATTGAATTAATGATATAATCTGAAGTAATTGTAAACTAGTGTTTAAAAAGTGATCAGAATGGACTAGAAACAGGAAGACCTATGGAAGCTTGTTGGGTGATATTGGGCAAGCCACATGCTTAGCCTAACAGGGTTATGGAGGAGAAGGGAATGATATAAGCCATTTTGAGTCTGAACTGGAGAGGGGGAATAAATGAAGTAAATATAAAGTATTTTCCATGTGCTTCACTGTTCCAATATATAAACTGAAACTTGAACCCTAAACAATCTTCTTCAGCAGAAATGGATGAGTTCAAAACAAGCATGATGATATAGCTTGCCAGCATATTTTGTTTTTATTAAATTTTGTTATTAATAATGAGTACATTCTATATCTCCTTTCCTCCAGAGAACTCAGAATAATGTACATGATTCTTAATTACACCATTTTACCCTCTCAATAATCCTGTGATGTAGTTTAGGCTGAATCAGAATTACTAGCCTAAGGTTATGGTAAATTTCACAACAAGCAGGGATTAGAACCTGGATTTCCCCAGTTTTAGCTAAACACTCTAGCCCAGGGGTGACAAATATGTGGCCCGTGGGCTGAATCTGGCCCAAACAGGGCTCAAATCTGGTCTCCGGGCTGCTCCTCCTCTTTTGGGGAGGAGAGAGAGAGAGAGAGAGAAAACAAAGTTGGAGTCCCATGGGAGGTTTGAGACCAACAACATTTTATTCCAGGTATAAGCTTTTGTGGGCAAAAACATTTCTTTAGAGGGAGGGTGGGTGGATTCTTCTGACAAGCACAGTGTACATTGAGGAAATTATTTTGGCTTGTTCTGATAAATTGCTTTAAACAGAAAGATAGGATTTATTTTCTTTCAAAAAGACCCTGATTAGGAATTAGAATACTTGGATTGGTTCTTATATCTTGGAGAGTGGAGTGATTTCAGATGCCAAATGATAATAGCACACATTGGTAATGAGACAGGACACCTAGGTCTCAGATCAAGCCAGGAGGATGCATTGTTTTGAGCTTCATCATCAGTCACAATTCAGTAGTCTCTCTTTCTAATCTCCCTTTGAAATCCCTTTGTAAGAGCACTGCTACTCTTAGGTCAGCAACTGAATGTTGTGGTTTCTGATGTCAGCCTTATGTCCATTTATTCTTTGCATCCTCCTGGATGGAACTGAGACCTAGGTTTCCTGCTGGTATCTCCACACCTGCTACCTGCTATTGCCATTCAACATCTCAAATCATCTTTATAAAATGTATGTCTCCAGTACCTCGTGTTACATTTTATGGTACACATGGCCTGCTCAACAAAGTGACATTTATGTCAGATCTGGCCCTCATAATAAATGAGTTTGACACCTCTGCTCTAACCACTATACCACACTGGCAACTTAGAGTTCACAGCTGGCAAAAAAATTCACTGCACTACTAGAGTTCTACAAACTGAATAGCAATGAAGCTTAGTATTGCTGTTGTCTACAACAATGTTGCTATAAGCATTTGAAGAAATAATGGAATCATCTTAGCAACCTCCTATATAGCAAAGAAGAGGTTTAAAAACTAACTCTCAGAAATGGAGTATGAAAAGCCAACAGAAGCCTGCATTGTAGCAGAGATGTTATAAAACAAGTCATCTACAGCAGGCATACTGCTTTTCTAAAGGCAAAACAGCAAGTCAACAATAGCATAACATGTTACAAAGGACAGTAACCCTGGTATCCTCTGATCACCAGGAGAGCCAGTGTGGTTACAGTCTGGAAGACCCAGGCTGATACTCCCACTCTGCCACAGAATCTTACTGGGCGACCTTGGGACAGTCACACACTCTCATCCTAACCTACCTTATGTGGTTGTTGTGAAGATAAAATGGTGGCAGCAGAGAATTATGTTGCAAGCCACTTTGAGAGAGAAAAGCAGGGTGTAAATATCTCAGTAATAAATATACCACAGATAGATATATGTTCTCGCTTTTTCTGTGCCTATCGTTTTCTTGGGTACTTTCCTTCTTTCTTACAGGCAACACAATTCCCAATAACCTAGAGGTTTATCTGTGCCCTTGGTGAGTCAAGGAATTATTTAATGGTACAACTAAATAGTGTATTGTACACAGCAATTAAACCCTTGGTATTTCGGAAAGAGACATTCTTTATGGATCCCCTCTTGTATTTTTATGAAGAGAATTTCAGCTGCCATGTTTGATCAGAGGCTATTGCAGAAATTAGCACTGATTATAGAACAAAATTCAATCCATTGTCTGATCCATTTCCATGTAATAGTCAAAGGAAATGACAGCAGAATTGCTGAGGTTGTAGTGAACATATCAGATTACCAACAGGAAGCTAAGTGGTAACCAGGGGTCCGTTGGAGCGGGAGCGCACAGGAGCGCAGATCCGGGAGTGAGGAGCCCAGGGGGCGGGCACATTACCAAGCCCCGCCCCCTCCTCAGCTTCCCCGAGCAGTGCAGAGGCGCAGCGCCCCGGGGAAAGCCCTGCTAGGGTCTTTATTGTTTTTAATGTTTTGTTTTAATATTGATAATTTTATCATTGTTCCTTTTATGACTGTGTGCTGCTTTTCCAGAGACTTGCTCAAGGTGGCATATAAATTTTCTAAGTAGACCATTTTTTATCTGAGCACATGGCACATAAGTACTGGAGAAATTTCACCAACCCTTCAGCAGCTTCCACCCCATCAGTTTGGTGTAGTGGTCAGGAGCTGGACTCTAATCTGGGAGAACCGGGTTTGATTCCCCACTCCTCCACATGCAGCTGCAGGTGTGACCTTGGGCCAGCCACAAGTTCTCTCAGAGCTGTTCTCTCATGAGCAGTTCTCAAAAGACCTCTCTCAGCCCCACCTACCTCACAGGGTGTCTTGTTGTGGGGAGGGGAAGGGAAAGGGATGGGTGGTGCACATGTCCTGGGAATCTCAAGTCTACTTAAAACCTGGTGGTTTCAAGGGAGCAGGAAGAGAATGAAGGTGTGTTTTACGCTTATTTTTATTGCACAAAGTATTGGATGGGGAAGGGAATGGAGGATGAGCAGGTCAGTTTCACTCACCTGTGGAGTGGAGCCTGAGGGGTGGGTGTTGCCTTCTGACACACTTCCGATGTGTTAGGGGGTGTGGCATATGCAAATGAGTTATGCTAATGAGCTCCTGCACCTCTTTTTCTACGAAATGACCCCTGGTGGTAACTATATTTGTATTCTATTGATTGTCCCATTGAAGCCCAGAGACACTTGGTATGCTGACTGGCCTATTACAGGTTGCTCTGAGATGAACAAAATGGATCCTGGAACCTGGTTCTATATGCTCTTGGTGGTTCAGGGATGCTCCAAAAGCCAGCAAGGGAATTTAGCTAAGGAGATATGAGGCCCTTTTGCTGTGCATATAGTGGCATAGTCATAACAAAGCAGAGGTGGAAGGCCAGTATGCAAAATAAATGCCACAGAAAGTGATGGGGCCTTATCCACTACAGGAATGTGGATAAGGTAGAGTCATGTTGTCCTCTGAAGGAGGGGTTGGATAAACAAAAGGTGATCCCCATCTCTAAGAGAATGGGGGTACCTGATAAATGAAAATATGTTCAGAGCAGGATAGACAGGCAATGCCATCTTTCTTGCCTTCAACAGCAGCCTCTCATGTTTTCTCAACAGCAGCTTCCCCTTTGTTCTAATGCTTTTACCCTTTTCTCTTTTCCATGTTTTAGTTCCTTTTCATCTTTTAATTCTCCTTTCCTTTTCTGTCCAGTTTTATCACTTGAACCACTGGACCCCTGGACAAAGCAACTATAGATTGTTTGATATGTTGGATAACTTTGAATGGGCAAGTATTTGGGCCAGGGTTTGGAAGGCAGTATTCTGGAGAATAGAGTTCAACTTTAGTTTCATTTGCTTTTGCCTGAAATCTATCATGTTCATCTCTCCACTGACAATCGCCGCCCTGAGCCCTGCTTACAGGAAACGGAGCGGGATATAAATCGAATAAACTAATGCGTCAGCTTAAAGTGTTTGTCCCCTTTATTTGCAAAGTATTACTCATGTTTAGATCTTTTTTACTTCACTACTTGTTTATACACTGATTATTGTGCCATAATGTTAAAGTGGTGAGATAGGATCTGGGAGACCACAACCACACTGATAAGATCATTTGTGCTTTGTATAAGATTGTGGCACATAGAACTTCCACAACATGCCCATTTAGCTTCATTCTGCAAATGTAACTATTTTCACTTCTCTCTGTATGAATAGTACACCATTTGATGACCACTTTATGGATCTGATAAAGTGAGCTCTGGCCCACGAAAGCATATATCACAATAGATCTGTTGTGTTTGTTCCCTACAACAAAATTATTGCCTACAGCTAAGCTACTCTCATTTACTATGTAGGGTGGTAGTGGGATGGCATGCTACTTATGCTAGAATGGTGTTGGCAGTAGTAGACTAGAATGATAAAAGGGGTGGGACAGTTTCCCTATGAAAAAAGGTTAAAGCGCTTGGGGCTTTACAGTGTAGTGGTTAAGTGCACAGACTCTAATCTGGGAAAACCAGGTTTGATTCCCCACTCCTCCACTTGCACCTGCTGGATGACCTTGAGCAAGCCATAGTTCTGTAACAGCTGTTCTCTCAAGGACAGTTCTGGAAAGAGCTCTCTCAGCCCCACCTACCTCACAGGGTGTTTGCTCTGGGGAGGGAAAGGGAAAGGAGTTTGTAAGCTGCTCTGAGACTCCAAGTGAAGGGTGGGGTATAAATCCAATCTCCTCTTCTTCTTCTCTTCTTTTTAGCTTGGAGAAATGACGGTTGAGGGGTGACATGATCGAGGTTTACTCCTGATGGCACCTGGTATTTTTGGCCACTGTGTGACAGAGCGTTGAACTGGATGGGCCATTGGCCTGATCCAACATTGGCTTCTCTTATGTTCTTATGTAAGTTAGGATTGCTGAATGCCTGGAGAAAAAGTATCCTGTCTCTAATAGAGGCTTAATGGGATGTTTTTTTACCAGGTGATATTATTTACCTCATGCCATAACAAGCTTCACCTGCCCATTTCCGTAAATTAAGGACATTTTTGTTCCCCAGGTTGTTGGCAACCTTAGAGTAAGTACATAATTCTCTCAGAATCCATTATTAAGTCTTCTAGGGTTGAGTGTATTAAAATACAGTGACAGCTGTTAGTAGCACAAAACTTCTTCATCTCTTCTGTTGGTGCACATATCTGGGGTTTTTTACCAGCCAGCATAAATGTATACACAATTGCTTCTACAAGTTCAATGAGGTCAGTAGAATTTATTAGGTAACATGCAAGCTGCTTCAGTACTATGGCCAGCTCCTCTGTCTTCCTTAAAGAAAGCTTCTCTGATTGGGTCTTTCAAAACAGGTAATTGAATGTGCACCTGAATATATTTATTTTTCTTCATCTTCCTTGGCTGAGAACTTTGCAAGGTATACCATCAGACTTTGCAAGGGTGTAAGACTGTACACCATTCTTGTGAACTTTTCTGATGATTTCTGAGAGTAGTGAATGGACTATGATACCAGTTATGTGAGCTGTAAAGGTGTACTAGGTGACCAGTGGGAAGATGGGGACAGATACCTACAATAAGGGGTCAGAGTACCGTTTTCTGAGGTTGCCACCTCCAGCCTGGAGATTGACACAGAGCACAAGGACACTCTCTCACACACAAAGCCATGAAGCTAGAGACATATACCAGCAACTCCATGAAGGTACAAACTCCATGCATGCACACAGTCTTACACCCCCCTCCTGCAAGTCCCCCTCACCATTTGGTACATCAAAGGACTTCACACAAGGGTGCGAAGACAGCAGGGTGCTTCCTGAGAACCGGTTCTGCTGCCCAGGACTCGCTGTCATCCAGAAGACAGATGCCAGATGCAGCTGATGTCAACATCCTGTCCTGACCATCAGGTAGATCTGAATATTGCCATTCCTATAGGACCCTCTTAGTGGCTAGGGATAGAGAACGAACCATCTATAGGCTCTTCTGGGATGGCCTCATATCTTGCCATCCTCCCGGGAACACCTCCTAATAAATACTGCTCCCCAAGAGACACAGATGAGATTCTTTTCCTCCTCCCTTGCTTGTCTCCCATCCTTCCTCCCGGATCCTTGGGTGCACCATTTGGATCTGCCACGTGGCTTTCGGCTGGTTCAGAACCACAGTCTTGTTCTTTGCCCAAAGACTTCTCTCCTTCTTTTTCCAGACGGATTTCATTGATCCATATAGAGGTAAATATCACCCTCGACGGATACCATCAAATATCCTGCTCATGCAAACATCTCTGTATTCCTACCTAATTTCCTAGATCTGTATAACTGTGTGTATGATTGTGTAACTTGTTTATAAAGCTTTTATTACATTTTTAGTAAACAACTTATCTTTTATACTCTTAACTCAAGTCCTGTGTCAGTTTATGAGAAACCTTGGTTTAGCACAGCCTCTGTATACATAGGCGGGATCCGCAAAGCCTATTGTTAAGGGCTAATATTTCCCCAAATATTAATAATAAATAGAGCAGTCAGGCTAACAAGGGATACTCCTAAGGAGGAGTGCACTCACACATTTCCAGCATTTGGTTTTCATGTATTTGATTCTGTGTGTCTACCTAAACCGCTAGGTTCTTAAGTTTTAATCCATTACTGCCCACCAAGTAAACATCATCAAATGACTGCCAAGCCACATGTAAAAGATTAAGACATAAGACCATTCCAGATAAGGCAATCTTTATGTATGTATATTTATGATATATGCATTAAAGATAGATTTATTCAATTAGACCCTTGTGACTTATGGCCATCAGCCAACGCTTTAATGTGAAGTTTCATCGATTTGCTTTGTGTCACTTTTTAAAGGGTCAGGAGTAGAAATCTCAGCTTTGGGATTAGATTCTTAGCTCAAGTTAATAAAACAACTCTCCTCTGACTACTGTCAGAGGCCATTCCAATGCTGAAGCTGCCTAAAATCCTGAATGCAAGATGTGTGTGTGTATCTGTCTGTCTGAATGGTCACCATTAAGAGTCAATGAACTAAACCTCTACTTCCCTATTATTTTGATAATTTCTGCTACACGGTATTTCTTTATTGGGCTGTTGTTGTATATATCAATTCCTTGGAGATCTCTTGTATTAGCATGTTTAGTTTTCCCTTCCTTGGCCATATCTTAACTAAGATTAGAAGTTGCCTGTACACTAAATTTGTGTGCCATTCTTAGAAGCTACATGATTGTAGATTCAGGCTACGGATGTTACACTTCTAGACAAACACCTTCCAAAATAGTGTGGTAACCCAGGTTCCTTCTCTATGGAGTGTAGTGATTTCAGCACTGTTAGTATCTACCTGCCTATTTTGCTGATTGGGGTGGTAGTATGGATAAAATCACTGCACATGTATTCGGGTGCACTACTTCACAGTGTCCACTGTAATTTTAAAGAGCAACAATTCTACAAAGAGATGCGAACCATGATTTCCTCAGTCTACCTGAGTATATTTTTAAAAATCCCGGTCCCTATAAAGTCTCGTTTACATCAGAATGTCAACAAATCTATACATTTAATCTGTTGGAACAAACTCTACTGAAAAATGCTTATTTACTTCACTGTACTATGAGTCAATATGAAACTTTTGATCTTCAGTCTTGGCCTTTTCCCACAAGTAGGCCTATTTCAGTGGGTTAATCTAGCTCTAGGTAGCTGAACAGATTCATGCTGTAGAACAGAAAAAATAAAATCACCCCTCCCCCAGTCTCACTGCAGCTAAGTGCAATGAATAGCATGGCATGATGACTGACAATATAATTACCAGTCACTAAGAAAAGTATAATACAGATATAATTTAATCCCCCTCATTCATGGTTCCCTGGGAACAAAGTGTTCCAAACAGCTTAAAAATTAAATATTGTTTAATAGTGGCACTAGCAAGAGAGCCGAAACCAGCTGGTCTGCATTACCGTTCCAAAAGTAGACAAGTGATTCACATAAAATATGCCAGCTTTCAGTAAAATTTCAGAGAGTTTAATTATCCCTCAGCTTTCACATATGCCCAGTGATGGTCTCTTGCTGGGTAACAGTACCCCTGTCCAGCCCACATCTTTCCAAGTGTGAGTGTTCCTCACGTACATAATATACTTAATAGGATATCTCTTCTGTTTACCTTCACCTGTTTTGGCAGGCAATGCTGTAACTGATTGCCTCTGATGGAGTAGCAGTCTAGTGGATGGAGGAGGTAGCGCAGCAGCAGCAGCAGTGGGTGGGTGGAGTCCAGAGAGTTCCAAAATTGACTCCCATCCTTAAAGTAGCCCACTGTAAGTTCATTGCCAGGATGAGAAGACAACAGCAGCGGCAAGGGCATTCAGTAACAATTGATTATGTTTCATACAGACCCACTATGAGGGGGAGTGCAGGTGGGTCAGGTCATTCCTTTTCTCACGTGGATGGAGGAAGTGACAAGAGAGAAATGTATTCTACATGCACATGTATCACATCTCACCTAAATGCTAAGCCCTGCCACTAGCTACTATATGTGTTTGTGTGTTTTTCATTAAATTTTATAATTTCAACGTATTGTTAATTCTTTAAATATTTTAATGGTTTTGGGTGCATCATCCTGGGGATCCTGACTGGTTAAAAATGGAGCATTAAAATGTTTTAAATAAATAAATATTTTTTAAGTAACTACATGAGGCTGGACAATGCCCCGTTCTGTCTGAGGCATGCAGAACAATTGGAGAGTCCAGGTTCTCCAGTAGTTTGCTTAAGCACTCAGTGTATGCCACTTGGAAGTGAGCAACTAGGAAGTAAAAGACTAACAGTAAAAGACTAATTCCTAAGCAGAATTACACCCTCCAAAGTTAAGTCAACAAACTTAGAAGATTGTCACTTGGCTTAGCAAGGCAATGCAAATGGCTTTTTTTCAGTTGGCATAAATGGAAACTGGAGGCAAAGCTTTGCTTTTAATCATAGTCAAAATTTAGGTGCATCCATATATGGTAATACTCAATGCACAACGTGGACAATCACAACCTGGTAGAGAAACAAATACTGAGAAAACAGTTGTGAGACTCTGACCCACAAATCAAGATAGTGAACAAGACTTACAAAGAAAATATTTTCTATATATTGTTCCCAATAAACACTACATAACAATGAAAAAATTCCATCAAATCATGAGAAAATCCTTGTATAAGAATGCAACGTTGTCTCTGGATTTCATAACAATGCTTCAAAAAGCGGATCTTCCTCAGAAAATATTCTGTAGTGTATAAAAATACAATTCCTTAGAATAGAAACAATGTTAAACATGAACAGAGTATAAAATCCAAATAGTCTCACCCAGGGCTTTTTTTGTAGAAAAAGCCCAGCAGGAACTCATTAGCATAATAGGCCACACCCAACAGCAGAAACTCATTAGCATATTAGGCCACACCCCTGACAGCGCAGCTCCCTCCCAGGATCGGCTTCCCCAGGTGCCCCATGGCTAGCAGGGCGCATGGAGAACCTGAGGGAAGGAAGGCAGTTTCTGGATCGGCTTCTCCAGGTGCCCCGCAGCTGCCTGGGGAACCCAAGGAGGGGAGGCAGTTTAAATTGCCTTCCCTCTCTGGATTGGTTTGGCTTCCCCAGGTGCCCCACAGCTTGTGAGGCGCTTGGGGAACTCAGGAGGGGAAGCTGTAGGCGTGGCCAACTTGTGCGTTCCTGCCCAAAAATAGCCCTGGTACCTATAAAGTAGTACAAGAGCTTTCGTGCTCATAAAGTGCTATACACAGAATCAGGAAAAATCTGTAATATAATAATATTCCACTTGTTAAGAATAAATCCAAAGTATTTTAAAAATGACCTCATTGTAACTTACAAGGCAATGTGACTTACAATGCATTTAGTGGTAGGACACTGATCTCAAAAGTATTCAGGCTGCAAACATGCTTAGTTTCTGATGGTTCCCAGGCATCTCTGTCTGGTTATTCCCAACAGAGCACAATTCAAGGGACCTTGCAACGTTGATGCATTCTTATACAAGGATTTTCTTATGATTTGATGGAATTTGTTCATTGTTACGTAGTGTACCAATACTCAATGCACTTCATGAAGGAAGTTTATAATGCATTTTTAAAGGTCCAGAAGAATGAACTAGAATTCCAATGAAAGATCCATGGAGTTTCATTTTTAATTTTTTAATTACATATAGGCTATTGGGAATAATCAATAACACTCTTATAGTTGAGGTTTAACTTTACAAGTTAATAGCTTTGTTATTGTTCTTGATGTTCCAAGTTGACATCTTAAACCCAGTAGTAAATTTAAAGCGATTAGTCTCTCACATGACAAAAAGAACACTAAGTGGAAGATGGTGCAATGGTGGAGGAGTAAAGAACATGTCTTGGAAAATTTGACAGCAGTGTTTTGATTTGTGCACCTGAGGTTTTTTTTTTTAAAAGTATATCAGATAGTACTGTCAGGAGATTGCTCTGCATCACTACATTCTTTTATTTCTTCCCAAAACCCTTTTCCCCCTGAAGGAAATTCGATGCTGTGGAAAAATTGATCAGACATGTTGATGACTTTAGGAAATTCTCCACTTTAAAAATCCTTACTTGAGATTATAGTAACTTCCCAGCACTGGTAAAATTGCACTAGGCAATGATTAAGTGCAATGCTTGCTGCTAAGCAACTTAAATTGTACTTCTCATACTTATTTTAAAAAACGTCAGTAGGAAAAAAATCTACTTAGATTTTAAACATCAGATTTATCAGTTTCAGCCATTTACAGAAATATTAATTTTCATATTGATCTATACATGAATATGCTGACGTTAGCCGAGTCGCTTTAATTTCTTGACTGTAAAGAAGCAGGAGTCGGCCAGTTAAGATTCTCTTCTCAAGCCCTGGTCGTTGTGCCTCTGTCCACAGAGGTAAAATGGGTGGCAACCAGAGACAGTTTCAGGTAGGCAGCCATGTTGGTCTACTGGAGAAGACCAAGGTTCGAGCCCAGTGGCACCTTTACAACAGCCTTCTGAGGTCCATAAAGCTGAGATACTAACAGTGCAGTCCTAAGCAGAGTTTGCACTCTTTTAAGCCCACTGACTTCAATTGACTTATTAAGGTATAACTTCTTTTTCAGAGAGCTATAACTTCTATGTAAGCTATGTAACTATGTAAGCTATGTAACTTCTATGTAAGCTATAACTTCTGTGTACACTGCTCCAACAAAATGTAGTCAAATTCACAGCTCAGCAAGGATCTGGACCCTAGTCTTCCAGTTCAAAATGGGACATCATTTGTATCATCACCCTTATTTTCATATGCCAGTCTGAACACGATGGCTGTTTTCCTAACACAACAGCTTAAGTTGTTCACACTAGGCAAAAATATGCATCGGAACTGGATAACTGTATTGTACTTACTACTGTAAATAATTTCAATTCCTTTGTAGTTGTATATAGCAGTTACAACATGTGGTAAAGGCCAAGATAATATGTATCTTTCTACTATCATGGCTCTTCTCCTTGACAGAACTTTGTCCAGAACTACCTTCTACCATACTGGAATATGCACAGTATGTGCTTGTCAATCAAGATTAAAACTAACAGCCTGTTTAGCAGGGGAGAAGAAAGATAGCTTATATAAGGTATAGCAGGGGTCCCCAACAATGAATCACTGGACATTGGGGGAGTTCAGAGAGCAGATATGGGGTGCCACAACATAATGGCTGCCATGGCATCTGGTCTGCATTTCATGGACTGCACTTCATCTCCAGCACAAAAGAGATACAGAGGAAACACTTCCTACTCCAGTGAAGTGGAGAAAAATCAGGATTGGTTCTTAGCTTCAGAGAAGAAGAAGAGATTGGATTTATACCCCGCCCTTCACTCACTTGGAGTCTCAGAGGGACTTACAAACTCCTTTCCCTCCCCCTCCCCACAACAGACACCCTGTGAGGTAGGTGGGGCTGAGAGAGCTTTTTCCCAAGATGTCCTTGAGAGAACAGCTGGTACAGAGCTATGGCTTGCCAAAGGTCATCCAGCCAGGTGCAAGTGGAGGAGTGGGGAATCAAACCCGGTTCTCCCAGATTAGAGTCCGCGCACTTAACCACTACACCAAACTGGCTCTCAAGAGATGCTATGGGGAAGAAGCAAGTGGGCCCCAGGAAATACATCAATGCATACCTTGGTGGCCATGGGCACCATACTGGGGACCACTAAATAATAACTTTCAGCTGTGATCTTCAACTCAATCTTTGATGGACAGTTTGCTATAATAGCCAGACTCCTGAACATATATTATTTGGACATTTAAGCCATTAGAGAGCAAATCAGTAAAGTAAAGGCATATAACACTGGCCTGTAGTGACAGTGGGGCTATTCGGGGTTCTGCTCCCCTTTCTTACCGGGACGGCCCCACAAGATTCCCCCCTGAAAAGCCTATTTTTTTGCCTTTTAAAAACACTTTTAAAAAGGTATGTGCTCTGGTGGCGAGCCATGTGCCTACAGCACAGCCTGAAGTCAGGGTGATAAGACAGAAGGGCCCTCCTCACCTCTTTTTTCTCCACTTGCAGTCGAACTTGGAAGTTAGAGGCGGAAACTTCCACCCTGAGAGCTATGCCCAAAGTGTGCTTTGCAGAGGCCAGGCCTTGGTGGAAAGACACCCCAGACAAGAAGAGCCCATGGGAAAGTGTTGGCACATTGCAGGAGCTTCCGCCCCCCTCTAAGAGGCCCAGGCAGGCACATTTTACAAACTGCAAAACAGTTTCTAAGGCTATCCACGCTTCAAACACCTTGCAGGTGAGTAGCCGGCAAGGCTGGGAGGTTTCTGAAGGGGGGGGGTCCCTCCTCCTCCTTCCGACTGGCTGACTTGGGCAGGGATGGCTGGAGGACGTTAGACCCAAGCCCCTCTACAAATTTTAAAGCCACCTGGGGAAAAAAAATCCTAGTTACAGGCCTGATATAACAGGAAGTGGGTTAAATTCAGCATTCAGTATCTTAATAAACAAAGGATCAAGACAAAATCTGTCATCTATAATAATGGAATGTATTTTTCACCGAAAGTTTTGAAAGCTCATATGACCCATCTTGATGTAGCTGTTTCCAAGCACTGTTTTGCTGTACTGCACTTATGGCAATGAAACATCACCGCCAAGAGCACTTACATTATCCTGGAAGAAGGAAGGGGTGGAAAGAGATAGAGAAGGTCAGTGTGCTTGAGAGAGAACTTGTTTTACAACTCGTCTATGTCTGAAAGCAAGTCTGCTTTGTTTCAGTAGAGCTTATTTCTGTATAATTGTGACCATACTGTAAAATGCACTACAGAATCAGACTTCAGATATCTCCAGAGATGGTCTTTTCATACACTTCAAACTTGTACTGGATACCATCCTCTTCCTGAATACCATCAGGCACACCTGGGTATCTGGAAAGGAGAGAGTAAATTACATACAAAGTAATAAAAATCAGTGCATGCTTAATTAATTCTTAACCATTAGTAAATGACTGTGGTTGTACAGCCTGTTGGCCCAAATATTTTTGTTTCAGATATTAAGTTAGCATCTATAAGCTTGTGAAATATTTTGTTATGCCATTAATGATAACGCGAATACAAGCTATTACTGTAGCAGTGATATTTACCCTTGCAGAAGCTTGAATTGTTTTAAATCAATTTCTGGAAAAAATGTATCACTTTCAAAGTACTGGAAGATCCTTGTCAGGAAGAGCAGCTGATGAATTGGCTTCTCCATTGCTTCCTTTAAAAAAAGTAGACAACATAATAAATGACAATTTCCCCCCTCTTGTTCATTGAGTATACATGTACAGTTCATGGTTCATAAAAGACAAAGTGCAAAGACAGACAAAGGTGCATCTGGTCTGCATTTCATCATCTCCAGCGCTGGCCAGTGGCCATTCTCTGGCAGTGCATGAAAGGGACCAACTTCCTTGTGGTTTATCCTCAGCCACCTGCACATCTAAGTGCACTTAAACCAGTGTTAAGCCAAAAGTGGATTTGGACCAAGAGGAGAAAACACATTATGCAGAGGTGGGTGTCCAAGAAGATCACCCATCCATGCAATGGAGAGTTAGCACTGCATAGCGGTTAGAGTGGTCAGACTACAATCTGGGACAACAGAGTTCAAATCACTCCAGCGTCACGGAAGCTCAGCGGGTAATCTTTTCAATCTTTCAGCCTAACCTATCTCATAAGGTTGTGGTTGCAAGGTTAAAGCTGAGGAAGGGAAAATGCAGTGACAGGCCTCGTTAGGGATAAAAGCAGAATATAAATTTTAATTTTTAAAAATTGGTTGGACCCAGCGCAAACTTTTTGCTTGAATAATGGCTCTTGCACAAGTGCAAAGACAAGAAAAAGACTGTGGTAGCCACATGTACTAAGTCAAACTTATCATATCTCCATTTGTATTACTGCTTGTGCAAGATCTTGTGTGACCAATCCCAGGGTTTTGGGAACTGAATGTGGCTGCTTCTTCATTCTCAAAATGGCCCCTAAGTACAATACAGAAGAGGAAGGAGATTGCTGCAGAAGATCTTGTATATGAAAGTCATTGTGTATATGAGCAAATTAGCATAGGAGTGGGAGATGTACAGGATCTTGCACAATCCCTTCCACAAGCAGAACTACACAAAATAGATTTCTTTTTCCATCTGTGCATTGCTGGACTCAAGCTCATGTTCAGAAGGCCTGTAGTCTGGATAATGTACATAGTCTGGAATATACATTTAGAAATTATATGCATTCCAAGCAGTATAGTCTCTTTCGTTTATAGATAGGGGGGAATTAAAAAAATAGCATCACCTGTGAATTACAAACAGCTATGCATTTGATTTACAGACTTAAATCCTACCTAAACACTTAATTTCTAAAGATGATTCATCTAACATTGTGTTGGGAACTGATGCTTTGATGAATGTTTGTTCATGCAGATTTAATCCAATAATTTGGCAGGCAGCATTTACTGGGAACACAAATTTCTAAAGAAACTGCTTCAGTTGTGAATGTCTTCAGGTAGATGTAACTTTAGCGAGCTGTGGCCATCACTGGCCAACAAAAGCCAACTCTCGTACTCTTTTTCCACATAAGAGGAGTAAAATAATGCTGGACACTGATTTCTGTACTTCCTGAGCTGCCAATTTAAACTGAGACTGTGTAATAGGGAAATGATCTAGAGCAGTTGTAGTAGTGTAACCATTTGGAACAAATTGTAGGGGGTATATGAAAAAACTGTTTGAGTCACAGTGCAGTGTGGTCATCAGGTTCTGCAAACTGGGGAGACAACAGGAATCATCTCCACACTAAAACACCTCCACTATGAAAGTGTCAGTTTTTGCCTTTAAGACTACAAACAGATTGGGGCTAGATTACTCCCAAGTACTACCTCCACCCATACTGTCCAACTCATCAGTTAAGACCCTCTTCCCAGGCCCCTGCTTTCTGTGCCCCCACGAGCAGAGGTGAGGTGGGTGGCAACCAGAGGTAGGGATTTTTCACTGGTGGCACCTTGCCTTGGCATAACCTCCTTGAGGCTTACCTAGCACCTACCCTACTCTTCTTTTGGATCCAGGCCAAAGTTTATTTTTACTGAAGGGCCTTCTAGCTTGAAGATTATTGTATATCTTTTTAGGCAGTGTTGTTTTATAGTGTTTTTACACCCTTGGCTTGTCTTTCATAGCAATAATTTATGTTATTTTTATAATTTTATTGTATTGTTTTTATCTTGGACAGACCCATTGAGAGGCGGGGATATACATTTCTAAATAAATTATAATAAAAACAATGGCTAGTACAAAAAAAAAAACCCATTACAAATCAGAGCAGTGGCTCATCTAGGCTACTATTCCAATTTGTACAACTATCCATTTCAGATG
Source organism: Lepidodactylus listeri (assembly GCA_029233225.1). Lineage (NCBI taxonomy): Eukaryota > Metazoa > Chordata > Lepidosauria > Squamata > Gekkonidae > Lepidodactylus > Lepidodactylus listeri. The sequence continues at coordinate 48,031,894 of JARCFY010000004.1, forward strand.
ATCCAAAAGAAATCTGTAAGAACAGAGAATGCTAAGAAAATATTCTGGTACTTGCTAATTGTTTCTGGGACCCTAAACCTGCATAATACCCACATCATATCATAAATTTGCACTCCCCACTTCTTCGATTATCCATCACTGAGTTACAAATAAAATTTGGTACTTGTCTCTCTGACATAGCAATTCTGAGTTTGAGATATGTCACCAGACATTATTGCAAGGTAATAAAGCTCCTTTTAAAATAATTACTTGTCTAACTCATTGACTTTTAACCTTTTCAAACCCTGGATCCATCTTTAACGCCAAAGGTAACAACATAGACCCAGTGAGCTGCAAACATATGACATGAAATCATGTGTCAGACAGGAGGAGTCAGAGGTAATCTTACCAGTCAGGTACCTTAAGCATGTGAGCAGCACTGGACAATAGACTGGTGGCGGTGATGACCAACAAGCCAAGACAGAAGGCTTTTGGATGTGGAAATGTCTGAAACTGCCTATGCTATGCAGGAATCTTCTCCACTACTTAGTGGCCTTGCCTATCCATTTTGCTGCTCCTCTTGGGATGTGTGGAAAGAGGGGAAGCAGGCATGGTAGCCTTGCTCTATACACACATGCATCAGCAGCAGGCCTGTCCAAAACACAGCTCTCGAGGGGCTTATAAGTCAGCAGGTAAGGCTCTGTGACCCACCATGTAGTGGGTGGTTGGAGAATGCTTTAAAAATGTTAAATATTCAGCTTGCTCCATCTGCTGCCATTTTGATCACAGACCAGAAAATTGTTACCACTCAAATTAGTTTTCATCCTTCTTCGTATGGAAGACAGTACAGTGCTCCGGGTGCTCAGTGTGTTCATGTCCATTGTGCACCGCATTCTGTTGTGCCTGAAGTCATTTGCTCAGTTTATCTGCACCAACTCAGGAAAAAGCTCTGCTGTGCTTTGAGTGCTCCTACAGTGGCCAAACGTGTGTCTGGCATTTCTACTGTGCTGAGGAACTCCTGCTGGGACAGGCTGCGATAGCAAAGCCTTGCAGGCATGCATTTTCCCCATCACCCAAGGAGCACCGAGTAACTTTGTTCTTGGCATGTGGAGCAATGAGTCTGCCCTGAGAAGATGGCCACTCTGCCAGAGCACCAAGATGTGTGTACCAATTCCTGTAGAGAACATTTGGTTCCTGGAAACTCCTTCCGCAAAGTACGTGAGCAGTTTAGTTTGGGACTCTCCACAGTAAGGGCAATCATCCTGGAAGTCTGCTTCACTGTGGAGATTGAGCTCCTGAACAGGATTGTCTACCTGGGCAGTGAGGCTGTGAAGGTAAGCCACCTCTAATTTATTTTAAACCATCTTGTAATGGTGTTACATCACAATTTTAATAGTGAACTAATGTTGTAATTAACATGTTACCGATGTCCAAAATCTCAAGGAAGCCACAGCCTTCAGTCTGCAAGACCTAAGCAAGGCTGTTAACAATAAGACATTTTAGAGGAGGTTAATTCATAGGGTCTCCATCAGTCGGAAGTGACTTGCCAGCACTCAGCATACATGCACTGTACAAAATGGACAGAATGCACTGCCTGAGTGTGCTCCGGTATATGATCAACTGTTCTTTGGGGCCAAAATTATGATTTCTTTCCTGATAATGGATGGCTTCACACACCTGGTGTTCCTCCACTGCATCGGTGGGATCAATGGCACACATCTCCTCATTCATTTCTCTTGGAAGAATTGATCAGTATGACAACAGGAAATATTTTTGTTCCATCCTGCTCCAGGGGACTGTCAATCATATTAGCCACTTCACTGATGCAGAGGTATGATGGAGTGTCATATTGCCTTTGTGTTCTCCAGCTCCGGGGTATGCACTGCAATGGACACAGGTGCTTTTGTTCCGGGCAACCCAACAATCATTCTCCAAGGTATGACTGTTCCAGCTCTTATGATTGCAAATGGCACCTACCTCAAGCAGTGCTGGCTGATTAAGGCTGTACAACACAGCTAGGAACATGAAGAAGTGTAGGGGAGTGTGCCTTCAGCAGGCTAAAGGCTTAATGGTAGTGCCTTTGAGCATGCCTCACAGTATTTGAAGAGAATGTTACCACGGTGGTCACTGCGTTCTTCACAATATCTGTGGGGAAAAGGCACACAATTTACTGGTCAAGCACTGTGATCCAAGGCCGTTATTGGTGCCAGAGGTGGAAGAAGTCTTAGACCGAGCCAACCAGAGACATCTTGTGAAGGGGAAGCTTGTGTGGGACTCTGTTTCCAACTTCATGCTGTTGCATCAATGCCGATGAGTGTGCAGGGTAGGCTGGGGTGCTCTGCAGTTACCAAAGGAAATGAACCACATTCATTCTGTTACATATACTAATAAAGTTGAGTTGATTTTCTGTGCTAAGATATTTCTGCCTCTTGGTACAGTTATGAAATAGAATGCAGTGTCTCTTTTGGTAGGACTGTGGTATTGGATTTCCTTTCTTGTAGCACTGTTCCATTACAGTTCTTCCTTTCTCCAGACAGTCCATTACGGGGGGAGGGGAGAGACTGGTACTCACTATGATGGTAACCCTGTCCTAGCCAACATCACAACTACAATTACATTAGTTACCATCAATGGGCCCATTTTTAAAAATTACATGTTGCCGCTTTGCACGGGCAATAGAAGTTTGGTTTCTCTGGAAGAGTGAACTTTTGTCAGTTTCAGGAATCACAAACCCCCGACAACAAGGTGTTTGGAACATGGAAACAAATAGCAGCCAGTTGTGGGAGGAAAAGAGGATGCCAGAGGCCAATCTGAATGCCTATTCCTGTTTTCTTATGTAAGTTCTTTGCCCAGTGTTTACAGTGTTATTTCAGTAAAATTCTGCCCAAAAGATGCAGGACATTCTGGCAGAGCAACAAGGTGGATGCTCTGCTCCAGATAGTCCTGTGCTCTGGGCATGTGTGTGACATTATAGCAAGTACCCACCTCAAGAATAGGTCAATCTTCTTCAGCTATCTGAAGAAGTGAGCAGTGACTCATGAAAGCTCATTCCCTGCCACAAATTTTGTTAGTCTTTAAGGTGCTATAGGACTCTTGCTCTTTTCTACTGCTACAGACAGACCAACACGACTACCAATTAAATTTTACTGTAAATGTAAATAATTGCCAAATATGAAAAGCAACTTTCAGAGTAGCAGCCTTATTCAGTCATAAAAGCGGGGCTCCAGAGGAAATCAGTTTCTAGCAATTGTTTTAGAATCCTTAGTGTACATACTGCAGTTTTCATACTGCAGGAATTCATTATATGGATCATATGGGTTATATGGATGTAAAACAAATTTCAAGTATGAGAAAATGCTAAGAGACTCTCAAATGCATTTGTTCTTGAATTAATCTTTCCCATGTTTCAGGTAGAAATCCTTCCTTGTTAAACATCTGCAGCTTAAATAAATGAGGCAGAAAAAATTCCCACAATGAAAGTCACATATTTGGTTTGCTGATACAAAGCAGCAGGAAAACTGCAGAAGTTAAGCTATCATTTCATGGTTCCTGTACTTGGGGCAGGGGGACAGGCACACACACAGTCCACCACATCTTGGAAAATCCCTGTCCCCGCAAATTGAGTCACATTCAGTTGCTCAGCATCTAACATGGCTAATACATTGTTCCATGCCTTCTCACTTTACGCCTCTTTCCCCACATTTCCTCGTAAAAGGTTGAATCCTCCCCTTCTCTCTTAGCAAGCTCTTCTTAAAAGGCACTTAAAGCACAGAAGACTGGGCTTTGTGACTTCTGACTCCAACTATGAGTCACGCTCTAATCTTCCTTTCTGTTTCTAGTTCTTTCCAAGGGAATGTCAAAACAACATGTTTGTTCATATGAATAAGAGATGACTGTTAATTTTGGACGGCATCAAAAATAACATCTTGTATGCTTTCCCTAATTTAAAACTACATATTAAGGCCCAATTCCATGGCCAGGTGCATGGTGACTGGAAAGTGCAGAGTTGGAACTAGAGTGCTGATGCTGTAATGCCACCCTTTGTGATGTTGCTGTGGTCCCAGAACCTTCATTATCAGCACTGTTTTACTGGAAATTGATCGAGAAACTATACGCTATGACCCTCCAGGAAGCACAACTGTTCTAACACAAGATAAAAACATCTAACACTAATGTCACTTGTGTTGGAGAACCTCTTTAAACCTCCTTTGGTTCCATCAAAGCCATGAAGCACAGCATAAACTGGTCATAAGAAGCATAAACTGGTCACAATAACCTAATAATTGTTTTTGTAGGGACTTGAGTTTCCTTGATAGCAGGTGTTCAACAGCCTTTCAGTCACATCTTATTATTTAGAAATAAGATATTTTATTTTCAAGCAGTAAAAGGAATTCCAGTTTACAGCTAGCAGTGCATTTCTGACTTGTTGAAAGCAGATCAAAATATTGGTTATAAATGTTCATTTAAAAAAGTAAAATATGGAGCCTAACAGGAATCTATTCAGACTTTGGTTCCTCTTAAACATTCTCCAGCAATTTGGAATGGGATGGTATATCCTAGGCTGAGGACAGACTGGCAATCTGAAGCGGAGGCAAAGCGGAGGGAACTGGAGCGGGGGGAAAAACCCACGGAGCTGGCCGTTCACACTGGCCAGAGCAATGCGGATCAGCGGCGATACGGAGCATTCAGACTGCCACGGAGAGTTCAGACTGCCGCATAGCCAGCGCGCGCAGCGCGCGCATGCTGCTGCACTTTTTTTTGTTTTCCTTTAATGTTTTTCGCATATGCGCACATGCGCATATGCAAACATGCGCAAAAGTTTTTGCCGGTGCGTTCACACTTCCTCCGGATGCCTCCCGCTTCTTCCAGTTCACACTGTTTGGAAGCGGGAGGCATGCGGAGGAAGGCCCCTGAACACCGGGAAAAACCGGTGTCCGGGTAAAGCGGAAGGAAAGCGGCTGGGAGACGGGTAAGTACGCAACGGAGCCGATGGGCAGATGCGCATGTCTGAACGTGCTCCTTTCCTCCGTTTGCGAAGCGTGCCTGCCCCGCTTCAGATTGCCAGTCTGTCCTCGGCCCTAGTCTCCTCAGATCTCAGAAGCTACGCAGGGTCAGTACTTGGATGGCAGACCACCAGGGAATACTTTGCAGAGGAAGGCAATGGCAAATCACTTCTGCTTCTCACTTGCCTTGAAAGCTCCTAGCTGGGGCCACCCTAAGTCGGCAGAGTGACAACTCTGTAGGAAAGATATGTGCATGTGATTCGTCATTTAGACCTAGCTCCCATTCATGCAGCATCACTGTGGCTTCTTTCTCAGTCAGGTAGCATGTCATTACTTTGCCTCAAACACAGGAAGAAGCTACACCAAATTCATCCTCTCAGACTAGACCACCACACTGTGATTTGTATGTGGACCCTTCTGCAAGCAGGAACTCTGTGCTGTCTCTTCTACCTCCTCAGTAACACTGAATAAAGAAAAGCATAATGTGGTGTTACTAGTCCTGGCTTTCCCAACCCCAGCAAACACATCAAATGGAAACTGAGAAATTCACAATGCACATATTTTGCCTTACTAAGTATGAACAAGAAAAGGGGGCTACTAAGATGGATAGAAATCATTTTCAGACCAAATGCAAAATTCCAAAAAGACTAGGGAGCAACCCCTCCTTTTCTTTCCATTGCCTCAAAATGTTCTGTTAGGGACACATTGAAAACAAAGATTCATGTCCTAGCTGTTTTCCCTCAGGAAGTTCACATTAGTTCAATGAAATATATTGCACTAAAAGCACAGGTAATGTTGCCAGGAAGGAAAGGGTACTAAATCCTAGATTTCCACTACATTTTGCTTTCAGGTAAGGAACAATAATTCTTCTTGAGGGGAATAGTAAAAAGAAAGCTGACAAGGAAACACAAGAGTCAAATCCCTGGAGGATGCTTGGAAACTATTTAAAACTACACTAACTGAAACCCATATAGAATGCATTCCACAGGTTAGGAAAGGCAGCGCCAAGTCTAAAAGAAGACCTGCGTGGTTAACACCGCAAGTCAAGGAAACTATAAAAATTAAAGGGGCTTCTTTTAAAAAGCCTCACCATATACTCCGCAGAGACCACTTCGATCTGGATCCCAAAACCGCCTGACTATCCCAGGGCCGAGGGAGGCCCGCTTGGCAGCTACAAGGGCCAGGGCATTTTCTGTGGCGGCCCCTTACTGGTGGAACGAGCTCCCGGATAACATCAAGGCCCTGTGGGATTTATTACAATTCCGCAGGGCCTGTAAGACGGAGCTCTTCCACCAGGCTTTCAAATAGGGGCCGCCCACAGTATTTACATCCGGCCCTGGCCTGATCTCTAGCTGCCAATGTCTGACCAGATATGGGGATATGCTTGATTGCTGTTTTGATAGTTGTACTGCAGTAACGTCACCTATGTGGTATGTGTCAGGATGTTTTTATGTTTGTTTAATTTTTAACGAAGTAATGTATTGTGTCATAATGGCTGTTGTTAGCCGCCCTGAGCCCGCCGTATGGCAAGGCGGGATACAAATTTCAATAAATAAATAAATAAGTGGAAGCTCTGTCCCAATGAACTGAATAGGAGGGACCACAGGCTCTGGCAAAAGATATGTAAATAAACAATTAGGCATGCAAAAAAAAAAAGATTTTGAGGAGCAGGTTGCTAAAAACATCAAAACAAACAAACATTTTTAAAAAAAATATCCGATGCAAGAAACCATCCAGAGAAGCAGTGGGGGCTTTGATAACAAAGGAATAAAGAGTTTGCTAAAGGAAGATGGCAGAGAAGCTCAAAGACTTTTTTTGCTTCTGTGTTCACTGTGGAAAATATGGGGCATATGTCCCTGCCACAGCCCCTATTTTCAGGAAGGGAGTCTGAAGAACTGAGTCAAATTGAGGTGACCAGAGATGAAGTTCTAGACCTCCTGGGGAAAAGAAAAACCGATAAGTCTCCAGGTCGTGATGGCATATACCCGAGAGTTCTTAAGGACTCAAATATGAAATCGCTGATCTACCAACCTGTGTATGTAACCTATCACCAAATTCAGCCGCTGAATTTAGTGATCGGTTACATACATAAAACCAGAGAGGTTATATACATAAAACCAGAACGGAACATTGGACTTACCGTGAAGGTTCCTTCTACTCAAGGCACTCTGATACGCTTGGATTCCTCTTCCACAATCCCTGGAGGCAGGAAACTCATTGCACTTTCCATCTCTAGGGGGAGGAGGAGCCTACTCTCAGTTTGGAGACTTTTGCAGCTGATAACAGTCCACAATGTGTGCCAAACAAACAAACAAACAGACAAAAAGGCTTACAGAACTCTACAAAACAAACCATACAGGTAAACTGTTAGAAAAATGAAAGAACAATGTACATGGAGACTAGCAGTCATTCACCCTTTAGGAAGCGTAATAGGCTGAACAGAGACCTTCCAACTAGGGTGGGCCCAGAGTGTCCTCCTTGCGCTCGAGAAGAAGGAACCTTCACAGTAAGTCCAATGTTCCATTTTCTCTTGGTGGGGGGGGCACTCTGATATGCTTGGGATGTTACAAACCTCATCTGATCCAGGGAGGGAAAAGTGGCTGCTAAGCATAGAGATACCTACTTGCTGTAGGACTCACCTCCCAAATGCTGCAGCAGCCGTGGTGACAGAGTCCATCTTGCAGTGCCTGATAAACGTTGACAGCAAGGCCCAGGTAGCAGCCTTGTAGATATCTGCAACGGATTCATTTGTATCAAATGCTGCTGATGTAGAAGCACTTCTTGCTGAATGAGCTGTGATCCCCTCTGTGACTTGAAGGCCCCAGGATTCATATGCCAAGAAGATGTAGTCCTTTAGCCACCTGCTTAGCGTAGCCTTAGAAACCCTTTCCCCCTTCACTGTTGGATGAAAAGCCACAAAAAGGAAATCTGACTTCCTAAATGGCTTGGTCCTACTGATATAAATGCAGAGTGCTCTGCAAAGGTCAAGTGAGTGCCAATTCTTCTCCCTAGGATGAAGTAGCTTTGGACAGAAGGGTGGCACATATATGTCCTGTGAGCTGTGAAAAGGTGTGTGGAGTTTGGGAATGAAGTTGGGATCTGTATGCAGAACTACCATGTCCCTATGGAAGATTAATACGCCCTTTCTGATGGAAAGAACACCTATCTCTGAGACTTGTCTTGCTGATCTAACAGCTACCAGGAAAAGTACCTTCAGGGTAAGGAACTTCAGGAAAACCTCCCTCAGAGGCTCAGATGGAGGACTGGTTAGAGCCTGAAGTACAACATGAAGTCTCCAAGAGGAAAACCTGTGCATTTTAGGGGGCTGAGACAAAGTAACTCCCTTCAGAAATCTCTTCACCGCTGGGTTCCAGGAGAGTGGTGTACTGCTAACTTATGAAAGTATGGTGCTTATAGCAGCTACCTGGTGACAGAGGGTGCTTGCTCTTAAACCCTGAGGGACTCCATCCTGTAGGAAGGACAATACCTGAAGAACATCCAGGGTGTCTGGTTACAGATGTTTCCTCTTGCACCATCTGACAGATGGGACCCTGGGTTAGCATACTGGGCAAAGGTGGAAGTTCCCATGGAAGTTGAACTGATGATTTCAGCAGGCTGGAAAACCAAGGTCTCCTGGGCCAGAATGGGGCCAGGCAAATCAACTCTGCCTTCTCCTGTTTCATTTTGTTCAGAATCTTTGGAATCAAACATACGGCGGGAACGGCATAAAGAAGGCCTGATAGCCAAGGGGACATTAGAGCATCCACTTGTTGACATCGGTGTCTTGAGAAGAATCTGGGTGTCTCGGCATTAGTCAAGGAGGCAAAGAGATCTACGCAGGTTGGCCGAAATGTTGAACTAGGGACTGCAATGTTTCTTGGCTAAGGGACCAGTCCACTACCCCTGGCCCAGCCTGGTGCAGCTGAGCCAATCTGCTTGAACATTTGCTATGCGGCTGATGTTTTCTGCACTGAGAGAGGCCAGATGTTGTTCTGCCCAGGACATGAGGATAATTGACTCCTGCTGTAACTTCTTGTCAGTTCACATGCACATTGGCTGTGGTGTTGTCCGTCCGTATACATATGTTCAATTGAGACAGATGGTCTTGGAAGTAAACTGGGGGGGACTGGGAACTTGAGAGGGAGTGGTCAGTGAAGGGACCCTCAGGTGTATATTATTTCTAGTTTCCTCAGGGTGCTTAAGGGAGAAGAGTCTAAGGAGGAACTAGTTGGGATTCAGAGTCCAGTCCAATTCCACTGAGAGGGTGTGGGGGGGATGAAATAATTTTGAACCAACTGAACAACAACAAGAAGTATCTCACAGTGTTTAGAAGGGTTGTCCAGAGAGGGGAACCCTGATTCATTCATTGTTTATGAACTCTAGCATTACAACTGCCTGCCTATTTTAGAGAAGGATCTTATAGGGTTTGTTATTATATTAATTCTGCCTGAATTTTAAGAAGCCTTCTACAGGGTTAATAGCATTCGTATGGGGAACTGGCTGGTTGCCCACTGTTTAGTTCGTATAAAACCATTTTCCCAATTCCCTGCCTCTAATAAAGAATAAATCTTTGTTCTTATTTTATTTAAAACCACACTATTGGTGCCATTCTTTTATATTTGTCAGGAAAGGTTTGGGCTCCGAAGGTCCCCTTTACATGAGTGTGAAGGGTTCCTCACAGGGCCCCTTTATCATTGTTGCTGTTGTCGTCATCATCATCCTGTTCCTCCTTAGGGATTTCTATCTTAGGGGCCGAAAGCAGTAGGATTTTTAATGTTTTATGCAAGAGAGCAGGAACCTCCTCGTGAGAAAAAAGGCAGTGAGTTGGCTTGCTCTGTTGTTTAGCAGAATTTTGGGTTTCATGATCCTGGGCCTTTCTGTTTTTCTATGCTACGTAGGTTTTGCTATAACTGACTTTGGTTTCTTGATTCAGAAGTCCCATAAGCCTTTGCTCTTTTGCTGGCAGCCTAGGCATAAAAACTAAAGGCTTGCCCTGTAGATGTTATTTGTTGTTCAGTTGCAGTTGAGTCCGACTCTTCACAACCCCACGGACCACATCACGCCAGGCCCTCCTGTCTTCTGTCATGCTCTGGAGTTTGCTTAACTTCATGTTCGTTGCATCGTTAACACAGTCTAACCATCTCATCCTTTGCCATCCCTTTCTTCTTTTATCTTCAGTCTTTCCCAGCATCAGGGTCTTCTCCAGTGAGTGCTCCTTTCTCATTTGGTGGCCAAAGTATTTGAGCTTCAGCTTCAGTTTCTGGCCTTCCAGGAAACAGTCAGGGTTGATTTCTTTTAGGATTGACTGATTTGATCTCCTTTCAGTCCAAGGGACTCTCAAGAGTCTTCTCCAGCACCATAATTCAAATACATCCTGCAGATGTACCTTTGCCTTCTCATATTCTACGGCCTTCCAAGCCCAGGCTCCAAAGCCTAAACATATCTGTCTAGGTCTTTTTGACATAGCAGTTAATGAAATGTATCTGGGCATACTAGCAGCTTAGGCTGATATTTGGCAAGTTTGGTATATTTTTAATTGACTGATACAGGTTGTCCTGGCTGATCAGCAGAGGGCAAATTTTTTGGTGTCAAAAATCGAGCCTGCTTCTTCATGATCCAAGCCAGGCAATTCACGGTCTATGACTCTCTCCAGGAGCTCTGCTGCGGCGGGACAGCTGGGCAAGTGGGTTTGCAGGGATTTCAGCCAAAGGAGCTCCTTAAAGGAAAATCTCAGGAGCTCTCTAAATTCACTGCTCTCTTGGGTGGAGGCAGGAAAAAGACTGAGGGTCATAGTGGATAGCTCAGTGAAAGTGTCAACCCAGTGTGCTGCAGCAGTAAAAAAGATAAACTCTGTTAGGGATTATAAGGAAAAGGACTGAAAATAAAATGGTCAATATTGTAATGCCCCTGCATAGATCTATGGTGCAGCCTCATTTGGAATACTGTGTACAACTCTGGTCACTGTATCTCAAAAAGGACACTGCAGAGCTGGAAAAAGTGCAGAGAAGGGCAACCAAGATGATTAGGGGGTTGCAGCACCTTCCCTATGAGGAAAGTCTGAAGAGTCTGGGATTTTTCAGTTTTGAAAAGAGACAACAGGGGTGGGGGGTGGGCATGATAGAGATTTATAAAATTGTGCATGGGGTGGAGACAGTTAACAATAAATTTTTCTCCCTCTCCCAAAATACTAGAACTCAAGGGGCATTCAATGAAGCTGATGGGCAGTAGGTTCAGGATGGAAAAAAAGGAAATACTACTTTACACAGAAAGTGATTAAAATGTGGAATTCACTGCCAGAGGATGTAGTGATGGCTACAAGAAAAGGGATTAGCCATGGTGGCTGAGGGGAATCCCAGAGCCAGATCAGGGGAAGGTCTTGGCCTCTATGCCCTGTTGTGGGCCATCTAGGGGAACTGGGTGTGAGACAGGATGCTGGACTACATGAATTATTGGTCTGATCCAGCAGGGCTCTTCTTATATTCTTATGTTCTTTTAGCTTGATGTATATTGTCCTAAGAAACACACTCCATAGTCAGTGAGACACTTAGAACTGTCATCTTTTGGTCACATTAAAATTCCAATGTATTTAACAAGTTCCATACACCAATGTGACTTGGTAAAGTCATGAGAGTCTTTCTTGCACACACATTCCTCCCAAACGTTCTTGACTGAAAGATACACATGCCTGTTTCAGAATAACAAACAGGCAGGCAATGGAAAGTAGGCTGCGTGCATCAGAACTTCTTCCACAACGATCTTCATTAACATTCTTCCCCCTTATAGCAGACTCACCAAATACTGGGTACAGGGTATCATCTTTCTAAAATAGTGTCTATAGTCTTGTGTTACTGTGATAAGCAGCTTTGTGCTTAACTGCTGAGTGACAATGTTATATTGCTACCTGAGTCTGAGCAAGCAAATGCAAAAGCACATAGTGATTGGTATTTATTTTTAATCTTATTAGAACCACATTTTATTGTTAAAATATATTAAGCATCTAATTTACCTCAGCTGACAGTGATGCAGTCCCTTCCTCCATCATTCTGGCTGTGAGCCTCAGAGTGGCAGCTGCAGTATAATCAAGGAGGGTGCTGCCCCTTTGTAAGGGCATTAAAAAGCAGTAGATCATATGCTAGAAACTAGCCAGAATAACTAAGTGTGAGTAAATGGTTCGGAATTGATGTAAGAAAAACAGGGGAAACTAGAAAGCCTTGCTAAATACAGAGTAAAATATGCTCTTTTTAAGACTCATATTTAATCGTGGACATTAAAGGCAGAATAAAGTGCCCAGCAAAGGGCTCTCATTTTCCATTGTTCAGTGACTGATAAGCTAAACATCACACCTCCTCTTGTTCTCTTGCCAAATGAGTTATTTTTTGCACAATCAAAATGTGTTCAGGTGATGCTGTGTCTTAGTGCAGCCTTGACTACCATACTGTTTGCCACTGTTCAGAAGAAGAAAATGATTGCTCAGGAGATTTAACAACCAATACATTTAAACCAGTGCTTTCAGTTGGTCGTCATACTTTCAGAAAATCTATTTTGATATATTTTGTATAAACGAGAGAGCATTTTTGCACAACAAATTGCTGTCTTTCAATACAACATAAAATAAAAAGGTTAAGAATACCCTTTTACATACATAAATTGGCAAAGGGGATTGCCAGACTTCCCACACAGGCTGCATTCAGACATGACAAACCTCTGGTCTGTTCATGACAGGCACAAACTAAGCTTGCCACAATGCTTACACTGGCCCTCTGACCTCCCCCCCCCCCCCCATGCTCTGTGCAGAAGGCCAGGCTTCCTGGTGTCAGAAGCTTTGCATAAAACTCCTGTTCACCATGGACAGCTTGTTGAACACTCACATGCCCACTCCTTCCCTTATATGTGCAGTATGATTGAAGGTTTCTTGGTTTCAGACACCCTGTACCAAATTCCAATTTGCTGTGATGCACACATGCAGCCATCTGTGCTAACTGGAATTTAACCCCTACAAATCCCAGATAGTCAGGAAGAAAACTCAGTTGCCAACTGTGACAAACTGACACCCAAAAGCAGAATGCTAAGTGCATAACATTCAGAGAGCTGGATGATTAGGGGTTAAAGCACAGTTTGATTGACAGGGTGCTGCCTATGTGCACCCCCTTCTCTGATTCTTCTCTCAGTTCCTTGTCCAGGTTGCTGCTGCTTCCAGAGGGTGTCAAGTCCCAACTAGACTGACCCTCCACAGCTCAGCGCAGTCGTGCTGGGCCCATAACCCTGACGGTCTGATGATGCCGCAAAAATAGCAGAGTGACTCTGTTTCATATATACAGAGTATTTACATTTATTTACAGTGAACAACTGGAACTATATACAGTACTTTTAGTAGCAATTTCTGGGTTCAACCGGACAGAGTGCTACGCAGACAGCTGTACTCCACGAGAGAGCAATGAACTGTCTGCAATATATACCAGTACCAACCAATCAGGTTGCACCTCTAATAGCTGAGTCATGATGAGTGTGTGCAAAAATATGATGCAATTCTGGTCATATGACTTCCCCAGCTGTCAAACTAGATCAGCAGGATCTAACACATTGGTCCATGACTCACTGATATCTTGTCAGCAATTGAACTAAATGCTGTCACGCCTCCCAAGATTCAGTTAGTCATGGGTAACATTTTGCACAGTTTTACAAATCTTTCTCGGGGTAAATTTTTCGTAAACAAATCTGCTACATTGTCAGTAGATGTACATTGCACCAAAGAAACAAATCCTTTACATATAGCTGTTCTTACATTTTGATACCTTACAATTATATGTTTACTTCTTGTATGCACACCTTGATTATTTGCAAGTTGTCTGGCTGACGAACTATCACTGTAGACAGATACTGGCAATTTACAATCTACATTTAAATCAAGAAGTAATTGGTAAAACCATTCAATTTGAACTACACAATCACTTATTGATGAGAACTCTGCTTCACAGGAACTTGTAGCCACATGAGTTTGCTTTATAGATTTCCAGGCAACCAAAGCCCCAAACATATAAACAGCAAAACCAGAATTAGATTTGCCATCACTTCTCTCTCCCCAGCTAGCATCACAGTAAGCAGAAAGTGGTTGATCATTTGACACATTAAGCAAAAGTTTGTGATGTAATGTTCCTTTAAGATACTTCAAAACTCTTTTTGCTGCAAGCCAGTCATTTTGCGAGGGATTTGAACATTTTTGTGTTAGCCAATGAACAGCTGTGCATATATCTGGACAACTACAATAACTAAGATACAACAAAGATCCAATTAATGACTGATATAACCCCTTGTCAGCAAAAACATTCACATCAGTTTCCTTACAATAACCTGTAGTCATAGGGGTGTCCACACTGTGTGCCTCAGACATATTAAATTTCTCTAACAGCTGAACAATTTTACTTTCTTGACTCAGTTCAAATATACCATCATCATTTCTGGAGATCTGGACTCCCAAATAGTTCTGAATGGCACCCAAATCCTTTATTTTAAATTGTGACTGTATAGTCTCTGTGAACCAACTCAGTTGCGCTGCACTGTGGTAAAGAAAACAAATATCATCCACAAACACTAAAACAAAACATTGTTGCCCATCAATAGTGATACTGTACAAACATGAATCAGCCACACTTTGTTTAAACCCAAGTTTTGTTAATGCCTTGCATAAACACTCTCCCCAGAGATGAGCACTTTGACGCAACCCATAAAGACCTTTGTGCAGTCTTAAAACAACATTTGGGTCATCACATTCAAAACCAGGTATTTGTTTTAGATATAGTTCTTCCTCCAATGGCGCATTGAGGTAAGCTGTTTCAACGTCAAAATGGTTAACGTTCATTCCGCGCTTTGTAGCCAGAACAAGTGCTGCCTTCACACTCTCCATTTTCACTGTGGGAGAAAAACATTCATTAAAATCACTCCCTTCTCTTTGTAGAAAACCTTGTGCTACTAAACGGGCCTTGTACTTTAAATTTCCATCACTGGAAGATTTTTTTTTTTTGTAAAGAAATTTTTATTTTTCAAAAAAAAAACATCAAAAATAATACATTTACCTTATACAAATCCCTTTTTCCATATTATATAACATTTTGTTCTATTTGTACATTCTATTTTTATCTTGTTTTGGTGGTTTCCCACCACCTCTGAAGCATAACACATTTTCCATTTTATTCAAAATAGTAATACTTATATCTATGTTTCATTTCTGGTAACGGTTATATATCTTTAAAATACTTATACACCAATTCTTATTTTCTATACTCTTATGTATTTCTAAATAAAAACAGCTTCATTGTCTAATTTTAACTAAAACATTCATATAATATGTTTCTATTCCTTTATGCTATTATAACCATGTATAAATGTAGTTTTTCATATCCCAGTATTTTTCAACATATTCTTTCAAATCTTTCCAGTCTTCTAGAAAGGTCTCTGAGTAGAGATTATTCAATTTTCTAGTCCATTTATCCATTTCAGCCATATATAACAGTTTTTTCAACCATTCCCACACCTCTGGTATTTTTTCATTTTTCCAATTTTGTGCATACACCATTCTTGCTGTTGTAATCATATACCATATTATTGTCCTTTTCTTTACATTTATCTCTTCTAGTTTAAGTCCTAGCAATAACATTTTTTTTTGCAATTAACATTTTTTATTTTTATAACAATTATAATATTGAACATCCATACAACTTTTCAAATCTCATACACACAAAACCCAATACAAACAAAAAAAACATTAACCTATACAACTTTGTCTCCTAAAACTCCTATGCTCTACCTAAACTTACATAAACAGAGCCAACCAACATTTGTATCATTTTAACAAACTTCTTTTTCATTAGTAAAATACCATATTCTTATATTTTGCAGGGATTGTAAATTTCTCCAATGGTGTGCATTTATATAATCAAAAAATTTAAACCATTTATCTAAAAAATTATTGTTTAACTGGGGATTCTCCATCAACTGTAATTGAATCGCCAGTTTGTCTGAAACTAAAATGTCCCAAATTTTCACCTTCCATTGTTGCAATGTGGGCGCTTTAGTAGATTTCCAGTTGGATGCGATAAGATTTTTTGCCGCCATTAACAATAGTGCAACCACTTCAAGTGTTTGTTTGGTATCTGAGGCATCTGGCCAGTAGTTAAGAAGTATCGATTCAGGTGTGTTTGGTGGGTCAAAATTCATGATCTTTTTGATTTCCTCAATTATTGCAATCCAAAATAGTTTAATTTTAGGGCAACCCCACCAACAATGGATTAAGGTTCCTTTCTGTTGGCATTGCTTCCAGCACAATGGTGTGGGTTTGTATCTGCTTTTGAATAATCGTTCAGGGGTAAGATACCACCTTGACACGATTTTAAATTGTTGTAGTTGTAGGTTCGTAGTTTTACTATGCAAGATTGGTGAAGCCCATATAGTTTCCCATTGAGTATTGGTAAATTCTATGCCGCAATCTTTGTGCCAGGCCTTTTGTATTGAGGAAACCTCAGACCATGTTTTTTCATTCAATTGTTTGTATATTATAGCCATTAGTCCTTTAGTGGAAGACTGCTGTTTCTGGACAAAGTTTTCAAACGGAGTCAATGGTCTATCTAATACGGTGGCTTTACTTAATTCTGTATACAGTGAATAAAGTTGTTGATACTGCAACCAATCCAATTTGACTTTATGTTTGATTTCCAACTGCTGACGTGTATATAATTTACCACCTTGCATAAAGTCCTTAATTCTAAAAAGCCCCTTGTTTTTAATATCTAATAAAAAGGTTGTTGCACATCCTGGTACAAACCAATTTTGGCCAAAAATCGATGTGATAGGTGAAACTCCTGGTACTAAAATCTGTCTGTGCTTATTCCATAAATTTAAAGTAAGTTTTAAAAAAGGGTTGTTAATGGCCAAACGATTCTGCTGTTGTGAGGTATTCCAAATATATTCATGTAAACGTATGGGCGATAATGCCAGCTGTTCAATAAAGACCCAAGGTGTATCACCGTTTGGGTTGGCATAAAAATTAATATTGCTTAACTGAGAAGCGACATAATAGGATTCTAAATTTGGTAATCCTAGCCCTCCCAGTTTTTTGGGTTTCAACAGTATAGAGTATTTAATTCTCGCTTGTTTGCCTTCCCACAGAAATTTATGAATTGATTGGCGCCATTGCTCGAGGTCTCTTTTAGGCATTAAGGTCGGCAAATTTTGAAACAAAAATAAAAATTTCGGTAACAACAGTGATTTAAACATTAAAACTTTTTCGCTTAGCGTGAATTTAGCAAGTGCCCAGTCCTCCAACGTAGTTTTTAAATATTTTGACAATGGGTCATAATTATAAGAGTGAAGATTATTTAAATTTACTGGAACTAAAATACCCAGATACCTCCACTTATCTGTTATCCAATTAAAAGGAAATTCCCTTTGTAGTTTTACTTTAAGATTGGCCGAGATGTTAATCGGGTAGATGTCTGATTTATTATAATTAACCAAAAATCCAGAGACTTCGCCAAACCGTTTTAAATGCCCCATGATAATTTCTAGTTCTTTTTCTGGATACATAACATAGAATAAAATATCATCTGCATAAAGGCTAACTTTAATTTTCCTATTCTGGACACTTAGGCCCACAATACCTGGATCGTTCCTAATAGCATATGCCAGTGGTTCCACTGAGAGCGCAAACAATAAGGGGGATAAGGGGCATCCCTGCCTAGTACCTCTAGTTAATTTCAAGTCATTAGATCTGTAGTGATTTACGCAAATTTGAGCAGATGGGCAACTATACAACGTTCTTACCGCCTGACGGAATACTGGGCCAAACTCCATTCTTAGCAAGAGTTCGTGCAGGTATGTAGGTTCTACCCTGTCAAAGGCTTTATCAGCGTCAGTTGATAGCAATATCGAATTAAAGTTATTTTGCTTGCAGTAGTTGATAATGTTTAAAGTTTTGCGAATGCTTTCATTGATGGATCTACCTGGCATGAAACCTGCTTGATCGTTATGAATGTAAGAGGAAATAATTTTATTTAATCTGTTGGTTAAAAGGGATGAAAAAATTTTGAAATCATGGTTTAATAATGAAATAGGTCTGTAGGAGCTAGCTAATGATTTATCCTTGCCTGGTTTCAAAAGGACGATGATTCTGGCCTCAGACCATGACTGAAGCATTTGGCCTTCTAACAGCGCTGAATTTAGGGTATGGGTGAGCTGTTCTACAATCAAGGGTAAAAACTTTTTATAAAACTCGATTGGGAAACCATCCCGTCCAGGGGTCTTGTTATTTTTTATTCTGCCAATAATATCCGTCACCTCTTGTAAAGTAAAAGGAGCTTCCAATAAATCCTGGTGTTCCTTAGACAATTTTACATCAAAGTCTATTGAATTAAAATAGTTTGTTATTTGTACCTTACTGGAATTAGTAGTAGTATATAAGTTCTGAAAAAAATTATAAAACACCTCACTAATTTCTTTAGATGTATTTTTCAAATTGCCATACCTATCTCTGATAGTTGGTATCAATGATGACGCGGCCTTCTTTTCGGCTCTATACTTCAAAAATTTTATAGATTTTGGTGTTCTTGTAATATACTTTTGTTTTAGAAGTAGTAAATTTTTCTGTGTTTTAGAGGTTTCCAATAAGTTGAGCTTTTGTCTTTCTAAATTTAGTTTTTTCAAATATTTTTTCCCTCCATATTTCATGTGCTTTAATTCTAAAACTTTTATTTTTCCTAATAATTCACTAACTACCGTTTGTCTCTCTTTTTTATAGTATGATGCTGTTGAGATCCAATGGCCTCGAAGTACTGCCTTGAAGGCATCCCAAATATTTTTTACAGAGGCTTCACAATTTGCGTTGTCTTTAAAGTATTCTTTAATTTTGTCAGAAATGTGTTCGCAAATAAGCTCGTTTTGCAATAATAATTTGTTTAGTAGCCAGTTTGGACCTTTTCCGTCATCTTATGATTTTAAAAAATTCCCAGTTACCCAGGCATGATCTGATAAAATACTACTGCCCATATCTGCATTAATAAATTTTGTCACCAAGGATTGGGAAATCAGTATATAGTCAATTCTTGTATATATTTTATGCGTATAGGAATAGTAAGAAAATTGTTTTGCGCCAGGATTTAGTGTTCGCCACAAATCAATTAAATTATAGCTATCAAAGACTTGTGCCAATTCTGTCAACACGGGGGATTTTTTTTTCTGTTTTTTTAACGGTTTTATGTAAGTTCTATCAAATTTAAAGTCTACAATTTGATTCAAATCACAACCAATAATCAGCTCTCCTTGTTTGAATTCCATTAATTTGTCCAGAGTATCTTTAATAAATGCTATTTGATTTTCATTTGGGGCATAAAGCGATGCTATGGTGAAATTTTCACCATTCAGTGTTCCTTTAATAAAAATATAGCGCCCTCTGGGGTCTGATTTAATTTGTGTGCAGGAAAAGGGAAAAGTTTTTGATATCAAAATTGCCGTACCTCTCGCCTTTGACGAGCCCGCCGCATGATATTGTTGTGAAAACCACTTTGATTTGAGTACATAGTTGCTAGACTTTTTCAGGTGAGTTTCTTGAATACACAATACGCTGGGGCGTTCTTTTGACCAAAACGATGAAACCCTATGTAGTTTAGTCCTCTGATTTAGCCCTCTAGCGTTCCAGGAAACAAATTTAAAATGGTGAGTCATACAATATAGTTATAATACCACAAACTGTCAAACTCTACAAAAATAACTTAACTTACTAATAACCGGTGTACCACCCAAATGTACACCTTTAACTTTAACTAAAAATAAAAACCTTGTTAACTATAACAAGGTATAGGAAGTCTAAGGGAGGACCAAAGCTGTCTCCCTACCTGAGGGTATTTTCTTCTCCTACTAGGGGGAGTCACTAAATTATTCTACCTACTACTTAACCTTGTTTTTACTAACCAGCACTACCACCTCTTGTAAAATTAAAGGTTTAAACTCTGTCTTACCCCCCGAAAAATGAGATTGTTACAGCCTTGAACAGCCATTAACTCTACTATTATTAAATAATAATTGATATTGATGAGCTCTTGCATTTATACATATATTTTTATAACCAATGAGCTTAAGTATATTTATCTATTATAATTTATATATTTAAATCGTTCTACACAGTAAAATATAAGCCCAATCCACACAGTATATCCTTATGTTAACTCTAAAACATTTTTATAACAGTCATTCAAATGTTAGGCTAAAAAAGCCAAAAAGGGGAAAATAGCTTAATTTCACTAATATCTCTAAAGCCGGTTTGTTACACTTGTCTGTACTATTTGTCTCTATGCTACTTACTAACTCTAAAGTCTATCTAAAATACTATTTCTTGCTTTCACAGTTTTGAGCCTATGGTTTCTATCTTAACTAATAATAACATTTACTACTCCATTATGTATTACTAACATTATATACTAAACATATATCCTACAAGTACTTTTCTATTTACTACAACTAATCTATACCTATAAATCTAAAGTCCTGGCAAAAAAGGGTTCTTACTAATTTTTAAACTTTTTTTGTTTTCTTTTCTTTTTTATTTTTTTGTAATATTTTAAGTGTTTTTATAAAATTTTTATAAAATATATGTCAAACTAAGAACTATCTTCATTGAAATTATAATACTCTTCACCATTAATGAATTCAACAGTGAATAAATAAAACTTATACCATCATTTTACCAAGTACTACTTCCTAACAAAAAAGACACCACTGTGCCTGAGTAGCCCTTAGCCGCTTAGGGCATTTTCTAATAAACTAATATTAAAGTTAGCTAACAGTTCAGCCGCACTGAGACTTCAGAAGGATGACTTCTTCTTCTTTCGTAAGATGAACTCCCAGGGAGGATAATAGGGCCCGTCCTGTTAAGCCGTCTGTTGCTTGGTAGAGAAGTCCGTTGCGGTAGACCTGAATATCTGATGCGGGGCTCCAACGGAATCTGATTTTAGCGTCAAAAAGTTTTTGTGCCACAGGCTTGAGATTACGGCGTTTATCGAGGGTTTCTACGGAGAGATCCAACAGTACTTGTACTTTAAAATCTTTGTAGTGCAAAAAGCCCTTAATTCTTGCTTCTCGGAGGACTTTGTCCCGTGATCTGGGGTACAGAAACTGCGCCATTATGTCGCGAGGGCGGCCTTTCTTTGCTTGAGCTACTGGCCCCAGTCTGTAGGCCTTGATAATGATCGGCGCTACTCCCTCTTCCAAATTTAGAACGGACGCGAGCCATGTTGAAATAAAGCTTGTGGGGTCCTTACCTTCCTCTGCGCCCTCCTCAATTCCTCTAAATTTTAAATTTAATTGCCGCCACCGATTTTCCAAAGAGTTAAGGCGAGAGGCAACTGTTTTTTCAGAAGTTTGCAGAGATTTTATTTCGTCCTGCAGAGTTAACGTTAGCTCTGCGTTATTTTCGGCTATTTTGGAGATATCAGTTAAATCTTTAGCCAGATCAGACAGTTGAGTGCGTATGGGGTGAAGCAGGTCCGAGACCAATGCTGTAAAGGATTTTAGAAGGTCTGCTTTTAAATCGGCTAAGTCCTCCCGCGTCAGTGGGATTACCTTGCTCTTGGTGTCCCGGCGGGTCTCGTCTCTGCTGGCCGCCATGTTGCCTTCTTCGTTGAGCTCCAGGCCCGTAGTTTTTGATTGGGATTCTTTCAAAAAATACGACTCCACTGAGCCCGGTGGAGACGCGTTTTTGCTGCTTTTCACCTTTGAGTTCCTGCCCATATCAGTAGGCTGAGTAACAGCGGGGTAAGAAGAGTTTGAGGTCGTTTTCTTCTGTAGAGGCTGGGAGCTCGTTCAGTTTGCGTCCGCCATAGGTCGTGACGCTCTGCCCCCCCGTCCTAGCAATAACATTTCAGGCAACTTCTTAAATGTACATTTCAAGATTTTTTCCATTTCTGCATGTATTTTTGACCAATAAATCTTTGCTTTATCACAAGTCCACCACATATGATAAAAAGAACCTTCTTTCTTTTTACACTTCCAACATTTGTTAGACATATTCTGACCAATATTTGCAATTTTTTTTGGTGTCATATACCATCTATACATCATTTTAAAACGATTTTCTTTTAAGTTATAACACGTAGATATACTCATAGCATTTTTCCATAAAAATTCCCAAGATTCCATTTCAATGTCTTTGTTAAAGTTTATCGCCCATTTTACCATTTGTTCTTTTACCATTTCATCTGCATTAAACCATTTTAGCAAGACTTTATACATTTTAGAAATCATTTTTTTCCCACCTTCCTCCCAAACTTGTTCTATTTCATTATTTTCCCCCCTGAAACCGTGTTTTTTATCACTTCTATACAAATCATATATTTGTCTATATCTTAACCAACCATAATCAAAGTCAATCTGATGCTGCTCCTTCAGTTTGAAATCTTTGCCATGTCTTATTAATAAGTCTCTATACTTCAGCCAATCTTGTCCTTGATATCTTGATGTTGGATGTAAGACTTCTGCGGGTACAATCCACATGGGTATCTCTTCTGAAAAAAAGTTTTTATATCTTGTCCACGTATCCCTTAGTGTTCTTCTCAAATAGTGATGTTTAAACATATTGTCCATTTTTGTTTTGCCATAATACAAATATGCATGCCACCCAAATCTACAATCATGACCTTCCAGGGACAATAACATTCTATCTTGTAACATAGTCCATGTCCCTACCCAGGTCAAACATATTGCATCATGGTATAACCTTAGATTTGGTAGTTGAAACCCTCCTCTTTCTTTGGCATCACACATTATTTTCATCTTAATTCTTGGTTTTTTCCCTCCCCACACAAATTTAGACAGCTCCTTCTGCCAACATTTGAATGTTTTTACATCTTTCACAATTGGAATAGTTTGAAACAAAAACATTAATCGTGGTAACACATTCATCTTGACCACCGCAATTCTACCCAGCAATGACAAATTCAATACATTCTACTTTTTAATATCCTGCATAATTTGCAACCATAATTTTTCATAATTATTTTTATAAAGATCAATATTTTTCATAGTTAGGTTTACACCCAGATATTTTGTCTTTTTCACCACCTCACATTCTGTAAGTTTTTGTAACTCGTTTTGTTTCTTATTTGACATATTTTTGCACATTACTTTCGATTTGTTCTTATTTACATAAAATCCTGCTAAGTCACCAAACTCTTTTACTCTCTGTAACAAATGTGGTAATGTGGATAAACATCACATCATCTGCAAAGGCCCTATATTTGAAAGAAAAACCTTTAGTTGTTAAGCCTTTAATATCTTTGTCTTCCTTCACATTTAACAGTAGAACTTCTAAAATCCAAATAAATAGCAGCGGCGAAAGTGGGCATCCTTGTCTTGTTCCTTTTTCAACTTTAAAATCATCAGTCTTTTCGGTATTAATTATTAATGAGGATTTCTGTTCTTTATATATTGCTTTAATGAAGTTAAGCATATATTCACCAATCTCAAGATGTTCTAAAACTTCAAACATAAAATCCCAGTTTAAATTATCAAACGCTTTGACTTCCGGCAAGATTTGCGACCATGGCGGACGCGCTCCTCCGCACTAGCGGGGAGCGCGATCCGTACCCGGCGGGAAGAAGGGGCTTCGGACCGGTGCCGAGCCCCCAGAGACCCTAGTGAAGGGGCTCTGCCTGGGGTGGCACGAGGGGGATCTCTCC
Organism: Lepidodactylus listeri; assembly: GCA_029233225.1. Lineage (NCBI taxonomy): Eukaryota > Metazoa > Chordata > Lepidosauria > Squamata > Gekkonidae > Lepidodactylus > Lepidodactylus listeri. Next base: position 48,055,592 of record JARCFY010000004.1, read on the forward strand.
CTACGGTGGCGATCGAGGGATTGAGGTCCCCTTTCATCACCCCCATAGGTTCCCCCGTCCGTGGGAGCCGTATGGCTAAAAGCGCAAAACCGAGAAGCAGCAGAGAGTGTGAAGCAATGAGGCTGGAACTGACAGTTACGCTTGGAGAAACAGTGAGTCTGAAGTAAAAAGAAACAGAATACAGCGGGAAAGGCGGGTGGAGTAAAACCCCCCCCCCTCGAGACTGGCGTACTTACGGGACTCTTTATGTGGCGTTACTGCATGAAAAAATGTATGTTCGGCTTGCTTGATGGCAGCATCGCTCTTTAGAGGATATGAACTTTAAAAAGATATAAGCGCAGTCGTGGAATTTGCTCCTTTCGTCCATCTTATCTAACTATCAACAAAGAAGCACAGTCTCAACAATGGCGGGGAAACCGAAACCTTCCCCCAAACTAGGAAGTACAGCTCCGAGTTCAAAGGTTGATACCACGGAGATGAGCACGGTGTTCTCCTCGTTATTGCGACCTCTAGTGGACCAAATGACAGCTCTCAACGTTAAGATGGACAAGATGCAATTGGACCTGAAGGAGTCGAATAAAACTACAGAGAAGCTGCAGCGAGAACTTCTGGAAGTTAAGACTTCAGTTAAAAATCATGATTCAAGACTACAAAAAGCGGAGAAAGAAAAGGCCTTCCATTCTGATCAGCTCTTGAAACTTCAGATGGAAAGATCGAATTTTTTCCTAAGACTTCAGAATGTACCAGAGGATAAAGGAGAAGACCTTAAAAATCTGTTAAGTGAAGCGCTTGAACCAGTGACGGGCTTAAAAGCAGCAAAAATAAAAAGCGATATGGATATGGTCTACAGAACCTATCCAGATTATACTAAAAAGAAAAGCCTGCCTGGTGAGATTCAGATAAGGTTCTCCAAAAAGTCAACAAGAGATGTGGTGCTTAGGACCACAAATAAAGCAGTTCTGAAGATCAAAGGAAAAGAAGTTAAAGTGATGAAAGACATCCCATTTGAAATAAGGAAAAGAAGGAAAGCCTATGGAAAACTGACATCTTGGCTACAGTCTGAATCTATTATCTATAGGTGGAATGTTCCGGAAGGACTGAGCTTCAGCATCAAAAACAAGAAATACAAGATTGACTCTGTCCAACAGGCGAAAAGTTTTTTGGAAAAATGCAAAGAAAAGAAAAAAGAGAAAGACTCAGATGGTTCACTGGCATCGCAAGAAAGTATGTATGGATTTGATAGCTCAAAGAGCGAAGAAGAAACGTCTGACTCGGAAAAGGGAGCAGCAGCCCCAAAAGTACAAGAAGAGACTGTTAAGACAAGAAGAGGACGAAAGAAGAAATAAAGGCTGAAATGTTTTTTGAAACTGCACTTATATATAATAGATTATGTGTATAATTAAGCATTCCTTCAAAAGAGCATGTCTGTCAAACAGCTTTTTTTTTATTTTTTATGTATCATCAGTAACAATTTTATCTAAATATTAGCCAAGGTTTAAAACGCTTCATATGTATTAATGGCATAGCAATATTAAGCAAATGATAAAGCACACTCTGTATAAGGTAAACATAGCTTAGAAAAGTAGCGTTGTAGAATTAGATATAGATAAAATTAATAAAAAAAATTTTTTTAAAAAATTATCAAACGCTTTCTCCGCATCTAAAAAGAAAAAGCCCACTTCCTTTTCAGGATGTTTGTCGTAGTATTCTATAGCGTCCACTACTACTCTTAGATTGTCCCTTATTTGTCGATTAGGTAAGAACCCTGCTTGTTCTGTTTGTATAGTCTCTTTAAGGTGCTCTTTTAGTCTATCCGCTATAATCTTAGCAAAAATCTTATAATCATTATTCAGTAAAGAAATCGATCTATAATTCTTAACATTGGTCAAATCTTGATTTTCTTTCGGGATCAGTGAGATGGATGCATCTTTCCAGGTTTCTGGTACCTCTCCAGTAACTCTTATATCGTTCATCAATAGCAGTAACACCGGTGAAACTGACTCCTGTAACGTTTTGTAGAACTTCGCTGTAAATCCATCCGGTCCGGGTGCTTTACCTAATTTTGAGTCATTTATTGCATTTTTGATCTCTTGTAATGATACTGGATTATTAAATAGTTCTTTAATTTTCTCTGTTGGTTTTGGTAACTTTAATGTTTGCAGGTATTCTTTAATCTTTCTTCTGTCTTTGTTTTCCTTCTTAAAAAGTTTTGCATAGTATTTAAAAAATTCTCTTTTTATTCCTTTGTTATCTATTATCTCAATATTATCTCTTATCACTTCAGTGATAAATTTATTTTCACGTTTTTTCTTTAATTGCCATGCTAAGTATTTTCCGGGTTTGTTTGCACCTTCAAATGCTTTTTGTTGAAGTTTTTTTAAGTTCCAGTACATCTCTTGGTTCAAAATGGCTTTTGCTTGGTCTTGTAGCATCCAAATTTCCTTTTGCAGTTTCTTTTTCCCTGGTTTCTTCTTCAGTTCTTCTTCCTTTGTTTTAATGGCTTGTAGAATATTTTCATATTGCTCTTTTTTCTTTTTATTATCTTTAGCATTTAACGATATCAATAGTCCTCTCATCACTGCTTTGTATGCATCCCATACGGTTTGAATTTTAACTTCTTTCTGCATGTTTACTTGGAAGTATAGGTCTGTTTCTTCAAGTAATTTTTTAATTATTTCTTGATTATCTAATAAGTCCTCGTTTATTCTCCATCTCTTTTGTTTTTTAACCTGCCCAGCTGTCCATAAACACGGATTGTGATCTGAGATTATTCTGGGTAAAATTTCCACTTTTCTTGTCTTAAAGGTTAGGTTAGTAGTCATCCAAATCATGTCAATTCTTGAATGTGAGTCATGTCTGTTAGAGTAAAAGGTAAAATCTTTTCCTTGTGGGTTAGCTTTCCTCCAAATATCTTCCAACTTTTCTTGTTTTATCAGTTCAAAAAAATTTTTTGGAAGCTTCCCTAACGTCTCATCCTTTCTTTTAGAGCGCCTGTCTAGTTTATTATCTACAGTTCCATTGAAGTCCCCTAACATCATAATTTGATCATAGTTTACATTGTCCAATTCCATTTGAAGTTCTTTAAAAAAAATTTCTTTAGCTCCATTCGGAGCATAAATGTTCACAATCAAAGTTTTCAGTCCTTGCAGTAAAATTTCAATAGCTAAATATCTTCCATCTTTGTCTTTAAATATTACTTTAGGTTCCAAATCTTTTTTGACATATGTTACAACACCATTTTTTTTGTTGCTTGCTAAAGAATAAAATTCTTCTCCCAATTTTTTCCTTATTAAATATTTATGGTCTTGTTTTTTAAGATGAGCTTCTTGCAAGCAAATTATATTACATTTTTGTTTTTCCAACCAATGACCTACCATTCTACGTTTTTGGGGTGAATTTAGTCCATTTACATTCCATGTAAGTATTTTGTAATCCATTTTGATATATTCTTAAATATCTCCAAAATCATCTTTATTCTCTCCCAGGAATGCATACATTTCTTCTGTGCTTTTAATCACTACTCTGGAGTTGCCATAATAAAAGCTTAGTCCTTGAGGTATTTCCCAACGAAATCTGATTTTTTTCTCCTTCAGTTTATCTGTCAGACGCTTGAATTTTTTCCTTTCTTGCAGTATTGCTCTAGGCAATTCTTTCATTACTATGATTTTCTTTCCATCTATTACAAAAGAGTCAGTAAAGCACTTCCTGTAGATTTGTTCTTTTGTTCTTTTCATTGTAAATTGGACAATTACATCTCTTGGTATGTTTTTGTCTCTTGCATATGTAGAATTAACTCTATAAACAAGATCCATGTGTTCTTTAACAACTTCTTCCTGTTCTTGTAAAAAATCTGCTATTGCTTCTTGCATTCTTGTAAAAATGTCCTCATTCAATTTTTCCTCGATCCCTCGAAATCTCAAATGATTTTGCATATCTTTATAATGCATCATCTTTTCCATCCTCTCGTTCTCTCTCATTGTCTTATGGGTGTTTTCTTCCAGTTCTTTTACTTTAGTTTCTATATCTTGTGTTCTTGTGGATAATTTTTGAAATTCTGCTTTTAATTCCATGAAATTTTTATCTGCTTGAGCCGCTATATTATTCATTTTAACATTTACCTCTCCTATAGCGTCTAACATTTTCTTTTCCATTGCTTCCATAACGGCTAGTAGCTCTTTTTCTTTTTTTGCTGCCATTGTAGGAGAGGACCATGTAGCTGCTCTCGATCTTAGTCTGCGGTCCGTTTTGCCTCTTTAAAAAAGATCGATTTTATCTTGTTTTCCAAATCAAACACCAATTAGTGCATTCAAACAAGCTAATCTTGCCAAGTCAAATTATGTTGGTTTCAGCCTTCTAAGTTATATAATCTTTGAGATATTGCAGTTTAAAAATTTTATAAATCCAAAAATGGCGGGCGCGACTTCTCTATGGTTAATGTCAAAGGTTACCATATAGTGTTTTTACCTTGCTTCTGGTTTGCCGTAGTTTCCTTTTGTCCCTTCCTTTTATTTACTTGTCTGCTCTCTGCGTGTCACTTCCTGTTATGGTCTTTGTGGTCCGGCAGTATTTAGAGTCCCCTTTCTGGTCCGGCAGTATTTAGAGTCCCCTTTACCTTCTTCCGGTTCTTCTCCTTTTCCCTTCTTGTCTGCTCTTCTAGCCGTCACTTCCTGATTCAGTCCTCACATCTTAATCTCGCGATGCTTGGTTCCCTTCTCCCTCTTTGTCTCGCGATGCTTGGCTTCCCCTCCCGACTCTTCTTAACCGCAGGAATGTTAAACAACTTTTTTTTTTGGCTTTTTAAGTTCAAATTCGGTTTTTTAGCGCTTCAAAACTGCTCTCATCCAATCAACAACAGTCTATTGCTTCACCCGATCTGCTTTTCGTCTTTCAAAACGCGGCGGTGGTAAGGCAAAAAACTTTTTTCCGTTACCTTTTGTTGTTACTTCGCTTCAGATGTGGTCCCAACATTTAAACTTTGTCTTCTTTGTTAAGGAATCAGGGGAATTGGAGGTTTTATGCTGAATTTTTCAGCTCAGCTCGGCTCCTTAGAGATACTCGCAAGAATCCTCTTCGGCTGCAGTGCTCAAGGTGTCGGAAAAGTCTCCTCCGAGACTTTCCCTTCACCGAGGTTGCTCAAACCTGGATTATATTGCTTGCTGGTCCTCACACTACCTGTGTGAGGTTGTGTCAGGTGGATTAATCCACCCAAGCTGTCAGGAAGAGCCGCTGTCCGCCTTGCGCATTTGCAAAGTGTGTCAGACCTCCATTCCTCCGACCGGAAACCCATCACTGGAAGATTTGACCTTGAATAACCAGCGACATCCAAGTGGCCTCTTATCAGCTGGCAACTGTGAATGAGAAAACACTTTGTAACTAATCAAAGCATTATATTCAGCTTGCATAGCATCCAGCCAAGCACGTTTCTCCTTCCCTTGTAGAGCCAAAACATCAGAATAGTTATCTGGAACATAAACATGATTAATTCCATAACGCTGCGGTGGTACACCCTTAGTAGCACGACTGGACACTCTAATTGGCTGTTGTTGCGCACTCTGCTCAGCTTCAGACGACGACCTGCTAGGAGACAAAACTTCCTGCTTAACTTCATGTTCATTTTCAGCATTTTGCACAGCTTGGTCAGTTTGAGTCAAGGGTAGCAACACTTTAGAAGGTAACTCATTAGAATGAATTCTAGACCAGTTGGCATTTTCACAAAAATTTGCTGACCTGCTATATTTAAGCAAATTATTCTTATTAGCAAAACGATAAGATTTCATTCCTGGTTGATAACCTATAAAGGTTAACTTCTCAGCTCTAGGTTTCCCTTTTCGCCTCTGGCTTAATGGAATATTGACCCATGCTTTTGTCCCAAAGGTTCTTAAATGCTCTATGCTAGGCTGTTTCCCATAAAGCACTGAATAGGGAATATTATCAATTGCTTTGGTCCACAATCTGTTCAATGAATAGCAGCAGTACTTTATAGCCTCTCCCCAAAAAGAAAAGGGTAAGTTGGCATCAGCTAATACAGAATGAACCATGGTTTGCAATATACCTCCTTTTCGCTCAGCCACACCATTTTCTTGAGGAGTAGCAACATTTGACACTCTGTGCTTAATTCCCTGTGATTTAAACCATTTAGTTAATTCATCTGACATAAATTCGCCTCCCATGTCAGACTGAAAAGCACAAATAGGACGTTTCAACTGTCTTTGAACACTAGCAGCCCATTGTTTAATAGTGGCACACACTTCAGACTTTTTCTCTAGTGGATATGTCCACACAAAGCGAGAAAAATCATCCACCAGAATCAACGAAAATCTTTTACCAGACACACTATTTGGAAATGGCCCAATGACATCTGCATGAATTAAAGCAAGTGGTTCATCTGTCTCTCTGCCACTTACTTTGGCAACTGGATATGCCTGTGATTTAGATTGCTTGCATATCTCACATTCCAGAAAATTATCACATTTTTTAACATTTGTTTTTCCCAAACAAGCAAGTGTCTTACTCAAAGTGTGAAAACTTGTATGGGCACACCGTCTATGGAGTAAATGAATGCAATTTGGGTGCAAACTCTTGTCATTGAGCACTGATTGTGCCTTAATACACTCATTACTTAGCACATAAACATCATCTTGCAATTTTCCAACAGACACAAGCTGATTTCCCTTATGAATTGTGCAACTTTTCTTTTCAAACGTTACTTTAAACCCTGCCTCATCCAAAGCACTAATACTTAGCAGGTTGTTCTCTAAATCTGGCACACAGAGAACTTCATTAAATTTATAATTGAGATTAGGAAAATAGACACTGCCCACACACGTCACAGCAGCTGCGCTCCCGTCAGCAAGACAAACTTTGTTTAACTCAGTAGCCCGCATATCTGTTAATAAACTTTTGTCTTTTACAAAAACCCTTGAGGCTCCAGAATCAATAATCCATTTGATATTGTTCTCAGCACTGTCAACAGTCACCAATGTGATTTGCTGCTTGAGTGCGCTGGAAGACTTTTCTCGGCCACCAGCAAAAACATCTCTTTCAGCTCGCCTCCATTCCTTTGTACACTGTTTAGCCAGATGTTGAGTAGAATTACACTTGAAACACCGCTTCTGCCTAGAAGCTGGTATCTTGTTGGGACCTGTTCCAGGTCTGGGAATGCTGCCAGCAAAGACACTGCTATCTCCCTTGGAACTGTTCCCAGGATGGCAGCCTGCCAACTTATCACTTTGCGATCGAGTCTCATGATCAAGCAATCTTCCAATTACATAATCCAACTTCAATTGATCATGATCAACACTTTCAAGAGCAGTAATAAATCCATTATACTGTTCCGGCAAAGAACTCAATAAGATGTAAACTTGGTCATCCTCAGCCACCTCTTTTCCTCGAACAGCAAGAGCCTGAAAGCATTCTGTTAAGGCATCAAGGTGAGACCGGACTGTTTGGTTTGGCAGCATGACAGTTCTGTACATTCGTCTGGTCAGTGCAATTAACGAAGCTGCTGACTTATGCACATGAACTGTTTTTAAAGCATCCCACGCTTCCTTTGCTGTGGTTTGGTTTGCAACATGCAAAATCTGCTGGTCAGACAAGCTCAGCACAAGTATTGCCAAGGCTTTTTCGTCTTTAGCTGTCTCTTCTGCAGTTGGAGCAGCAGGGGGTGCAGTCACACATGTCCACAGACCCTCCTTTTTAAGAAAATGCTGCATCCGCAGAGACCAAATAGGATAGTTCTCATTTGTGAGTTTGTCCACAAGTAAAGCAGTAGAAGCCAGAGCCATATTGTACTCACTGTACAGATCCTGTTGACCAGTCCTGGGCAATGCCTCCAGCTCCTCCGACCCCTCAGATTCCTCAGACTCGCCTGAGTCAGGTTTAGGTACACTGTCCTCTTCAAAAGACTGTTACTCCAGTTCCTTGTTCAGGTTGCTGCTGCTTCCAGAGGGTGTCAAGTCCCAACTAGACCGACCCTCCACAGCTCAGCACAGTTGTGCTGGGCCCATAACCCTGACGGTCTGATGATGCCGCAAAAATAGCAGAGTGACTCTGTTTCATATATACAGAGTATTTACATTTATTTACACTGAACAACTGGAACTATATACAGTACTTTTAGTAGCAATTTCTGGGTTCAACCGGACAGAGTGCTACGCAGACAGCTGTACTCCACGAGAGAGCAAAGAGCAATGAACTGTCTGCAATATATACCAGTACCAACCAATCAGGTTGCACCTCTAATAGCTGAGTCATGATGAGTGTGTGCAAAAATATGATGCAATTCTGGTCATATGACTTCCCCAGCTGTCAAACTAGATCAGCAGGATCTACCACATTGGTCCATGACTCACACATTGGTCCATGACTCACTGATATCTTGTCAGCAATTGAACTAAATGCTGTCACTCTGACCTCCCCCCCCCCAATGCTCTGTGCAGAAGGCCAGGCTTCCTGGTGTCAGAAGCTTTGCATAAAACTCCTGTTCACCATGGACAGCTTGTTGAACACTCACATGCCCACTCCTTCCCTTACATGTGCAGTATGATTGAAGGTTTCTTGGTTTCAGACACCCTGTACCAAATTCCAATTTGCTGTGATGCACACATGCAGCCATCTGTGCTAACTGGAATTTAACCCCTACAAATCCCAGATAGTCAGGAAGAAAACTCAGTTGCCAACTGTGACAAACTGACACCCAAAAGCAGAATGCTAAGTGCATAACATTCAGAGAGCTGGATGATTAGGGGTTAAAGCACAGTTTGATTGACAGGGTGCTGCCTATGTGCACCCCCTTCTCTCTGATTGGTCAGCCCAGCTGAGAAAAGCTTTCAAAAATCTAGTCAGCCTGGTCAGAGGGAGGCAGTCGTCATTTGGACTTTGGCTTGGCAGCTGCCAGTCAAGGAAAATGTGTGTGTCAGTCTAAGGGAAACAGACAAGTCACTTGAGAAGTGAAGGGATACAACTCCTTGCACTTACTGTGTACCAACACATTTGAGGAAAAGTTCAGAAACCAGAACTTAAAGTCTAAGCCCTTAAAGCCCTAGCTGAATTCCATTTAGTCACAGTCTCCAGAACTGGGGTTTAGGTTTGACAGAAGAGACTGGACAGGAGGTTGAAAACTGCCAGTCTAGACAAACAGAAAAGGATTGCTCCTAGAAAGAGGATATTCCTTACCCAGAGGGTTCAACTCAGAATGGACCCCCTGGTTTGTGTGAAAAGGGAAACAGTCTTAGACCCCTCAAGAGTAAAAAAAGGGGAATTTATAATCCCACAAGGAAAGTAATTAAATACAAGAAAGTATTGACTTCCAGGAAACTAAAATAGTTTTATGAAACTTTATGAAGACACGTTGTTGCTGAAAGAAATCTCCAAGACAAACAAACCTCTCACAGTCTCTTAAGAATATAAGCTTCAACTATACTCTGTTGCCTGTTCAAAATATTATAATTTATATAAAACCCCAAATTTACCTCAACTTCTCAAACTCTGCCCTATTCCTAACTCAGCTGTGTCTGTTCAATAAAATCAGCCTTTCTGTTTGAACTTTACTTTGCGTCAAGTGCCATTTCCAAAGGGATTTGTAAGAGGGCTCCTGCTGAGTTACAATAAATCTCTGGCCTGGGCAAAAGCCAAATAAGTTCTCTATCACAGGGTGGGACACGCAGAAAATTCTCTCTCTTATACGTAATTCTCTGTTGGTGGTGGCACGCTCCTGAACATTCCACACACCACCCCAGCCTTTGGTCCCCTGGCCTGTCAATCAGAAGCTGTCCTTATCCACTGGCTGTGAATACTCGAATGCCATTGGCTGGGTCTGCTCCTCTTCCCCGCCCACTCCTTCAGCCTCTGTGCCCTGTCAGAATTTCTGCCAGATGGCTTTCTCTCTTGACGAAGACACTTCTCCTGCTTCCTTCCTGTGGGGGGATTAACTGTTACCTCAGTGGCTGTTGGTAGGTGAAACAAAATGGCAGTTACCTGTGTTTATAAGATGGCTGCTGTCTATGGTTTGTTTAAAATGTTCCCCCATAAGGTTCAATTGAGCTGTAGTTCCAGATAGGGGCCTGCAGGAGTATCACCCACTGGGCTGAATGGGGCTTCCTCATCTGCTGGCCTACAGTTCCCAGCTGCCCCAAGGCCAAAAGGTGCGGGAAAAGAGGGACTATCCCAAGGGGCGGGGCACCATCAATATAGATTCCAGCCCATCCAGGGAGGATTGTGTTTAACCCATTTTATTTATTTATTTATTATTCATATTTATATCCCACCTTGCCGGGCAAGCTGTTGATTTCTGCCCTGTTGTTTCACAGTGTGTGCTTACTCCTGCAGTTGTGCCTTATTCATTTAGTGTGTGTGTGCGCGCTCCATAATTGCGTAAATACTAAAAAAAATATTCTATTTGGACCAATAATCTGTTGTGCTCTGACCCCATAGTCTCCCCCGCTCTGCCAATACCAAAGGGAGGGGTAGCCAGGGAAGCAAGGAAAGGTCAGACCATTCAGTTACCAACTTTCCAGGGATCCCCCAAATAGTGGGGATTCCATCTCCAAATAGGGAGATCTGGCCACAGGGGTCTCACTGTCCCTCTAAAAAGGAGACGGAAAGCTGAAAAGTGAGATGGGGTTGCCAACTCCAGGTGGGGAATTCCTGGAGATTTGAGGGGTGGAGCCTGGAGAGGGTGAGGTTTGAAGAGAGGTGGGGCCCTAGACAGATACAATGCCATAGACTCTGCTCTCCAAACCAGCTATTCCCTCTTGGGGAACCACTGCTGCCAATCTCCAGGTGAGGGCAGATGATCACTCAGAATTACAACTGCTCTTCTGGTAGCAGAGATCAGTTCCCCTGGAGAAAACAGTGTACTCTGTGTCATTATACCCTGCGGAGGTTGCCACAGCAAATTGACGCTAAGTGTCCAAGGCCTTGGCACTCTCCAAGAGCCTCTTTCTAGAGCCCGTTGTATTTATTCCCACAACGGGCCTTATTCCTAGTAATTCTATAATTCAAATACGCTACTAAGAGACTGCTCAGTCTAAGTGGGGAACAGTGTTTTGGCAGGAAAATCTGCCTCACAGAGAAGAAGAAGCAGGGGTCCGTCATACTAACAGCATGGCAAACTGGAAATTGATTTAGGGCTTCCCTCCAAAATCAGAAGATCATCAATCACATTCTGTGTGGGAACACAGCAACCTGGATTTATGGCTGTGGCAAATAAACAGAGGCCTGTGATAGTAGTTGAACATAGTCAACTGTACATTTTGCCAATATTTCACAATGTTTTACAGGCAATCTGTAGTTTTATGCACTATGTACACACAATCTTCTTATTTTATGCATTTGATGAAGAAGGCTCTTGTCTATAAATGCTCATGCTACAGTAAATCTGCCTGTCTCCAAGGATACAGACAAACACACTGGGGGTGAGGGAAGAGTCCAGGGCCATTAAACTCAGGAGGATCCAACATCTGCTGTTTCATATGGTAGCTGCACTCTGCAAGATCTTTAGGTGGAATTTATCCTAGACATTAATTAATGCTGTATGGGCTATGTAGTAAAGTAGGAGAATTAAGACAGGTTGAATGTCTGGCACATTGTACTGTCTCTCTCATGTGCCTAGAAAGCAAAGCTTCATTTCATAGAAATGAGGGATTCTGGTTTGCAGATACCAGGGAACAATTGTGAAGGACAAATTAAAAGTTGCCCGAAAAACATTAGCTCATGAAACAGTTGACTATTTGGAAAAGAACCAAACAGCACTATCATACTATGCTTGCCCTGCACAAAAGGTACTTTTGTTTAGTCAGCTTGCCCTTATGAGAATACTAATGTTATGAACTATCTGTTTGTACAGTACATTATATACATTTAGTATCACTACAACTTCTACAGATATCTTGCTGTGAAGGAAACGTATAAATTTATGGAAGGAAATACTAAGCTATAGGAAGCATTTAGTGCCTGAAATTCTAGGTAATTTTCATCGTTTTGTTCATAGTATATCTGTTAGTGCTGAATTTTTCTCAAAACAGCATTTGTAGCAGATTTTCCAGTTTTTGTACACTTACCACAAGCAATGTAAAATATTTTAATCTAGGCTTAAGCAGCTAGTTGTTTAAAGGGGCGAAAAGTATAAAATATGTTGTATGCATGGAATAAGATAAGGCTGGAACAAAGAAGCCTTTTCTTGGGAAAGTTCTAGGCCATATTTTTTCCTAGCACTGGTCTTTTCCTATTGGTATGTTCCTATATCCATATTAAAGCAGTAACGTAGTAACATCAGACACAAAGTTTTAAAAAGCAAATCTCTTTTCCTAATGGATTACATAAAATAAAAATGATTCATTTCAATTACCAGCAAGTATTCAATATCCATAGATAATTTGCTACCTACACACATTCATAGTAGAATGGAAATTTTTCAGAAATCCTCATCACTCAGCATTACACACCCTTGATAACTGTATTAAAATATTATTTGAAGTTTTTATTGAGGTGCTCCTGTTTATCTAAAATAATGCCATTTTAAATTCAAAGCTCTCCATAGAATAAGTTTATTTTACCTTAATGAACTGCAGGTTCTTTGAAGTGGCTTTATCATTAGATATATCAAGCTACAGACAGCGTTTATGGATTTAAAAACATTTTCATTACAATGATAACCACAGCAATAGGCTCTTTACAGGACAGCAGCACACGGTATAAAGTTTGTAAGTTATGATAACAGTAGCATGAAAAACAAAAGCCAGCAACATTTAGGTCTTACAACATTAAGTTGTACTGTTCTCTTTAAAGTGGCAGAAAGTGGAGCATAACACTTTAATCAGGTTCGAGATGAACATTAGTGCATATTTTGGAAAAATGAGAAAAGTATACTTGTGAAAGTGAGCATTTTTCACCTGTTCAAATAACTGTTCTTCTTTTTGAAGCACATGGCCACCCATCTTAGTATAAGAACATCCAAATTTGAAAATATATTGGGCTACAAATATTATAGAGCCTTTTAAAATTATTATTTAATGCATTATATCAGAAAGGGCGAACCCACCAAAATCTGAAGGTAAGGGATTTGTTAGAGACTTGTACTTCACTGTGTTGCAGTTCATCAAGCACTGGATACACTTTGATGAGGCTTACATTAAAGCCCTAATCAAGGACCATGAAAACAATTAAGCCGAAATATATTGACTGAAGTCCAATTATCCAAACATATGTAATTGGAAGCTACTCCCACTGATTTTAATGAAACCTATTTCTAAGCAAGCATGTCGAGGGCCTGAGAATTAATCATTCTTGCTAAGAAGATGAAAATCCAACACTTGTAAATTCAGTATTTGTACAAAAATTCTCTCTCAAATTCCTAAACAGATTAATAAAACGATTTTGACTGTATTAAAGAACATGCTGCTTAATGAAAGTTGTTTCTCTTTTCTGTCAGCTACAGTGCCTAATGCAGTGGGAAAGGAATCAACAGACCAATCCTAAGGGCAGGGGGCCGATCAGAATAGGGACTTAACTGACCCCTACGCTGGCATAATGTGGAGTTATGCCAGCTAAGGGCAGTTGATACTGGTGCAGGGCACTAGAAGCGCTGCACCACTGAGTTCTGCTGGCGTAGGAGTGCTGTAGCCACACACTGGCAGAGCAACAGCACAAACCCACTGCTGGTGTAGATGTGGGCATTTCAGGGGGCATGGTTTCAGTTAGGTGGCTTCGAAAGTGTTTTCAGCATGGTGTTCCATGGAGGAGGGTCTGCCAGGAGCAGAGGCTGTCATGCTGGCAGTGGTACTCCCCATGGTGGTGGGTGGCTGCGGTGTTGAAGTCCTGTGTGGTGAGTTTCACAGTTGCCACCACCACCTGGCCCCAGCTGTGGGGGCCAGATCCTGCCAACCGCTGCCTCCAACTGCCTCCCCATTGTCCTGACCAATGTCCCTCCACTCTGCTTGCGACTCGCAGAGTGGGGATGCTGCTGTGGGTCCATCCTCTAAAGTCAGCGAGGAGGGCCAAAGATGGAGCAGCAGCCAGAGTAGTCATGCTGGGTCTCTGCGAATAAGACCCATCTTGCCCATCTTTTCATCCATGTGGGCAGCAACTGAAAGGGAGCAGTTGGAGAGTTGCTGTGAGTGCTGGGAAGCCTTTCACAGGGGGCAGCAATGGATGGAGAGGCTGGCAGCATCTGTAACAGTGGCTGCCGGGCACCTGGAGGGGCTTCTTGCTGTAGCGGATTCCCATCATGGGGTGCTTGCAGGGCTGACGGGTAATGCTACCCTCCTCACTGCCAGGTGGCCAGGGTTTGTAATGGCAGCTGGTCTCTTTAAGTGTGTGTGTGCAGCAGAGGAGCGTTGCTCCTGTGGCCCGCCGCCCCATTAGTCTTACCTGCCCTGTCTATCATGCCGCCCCCACCTTGCAACAACGCTGGAATGGAACACTGCAGTTGGGATCACCATGGATGCTGCTGCAGCACCACCCAGCAACACTGTTGGGGCACCTTTTTTCCCATTCAGCTACTGTGTTAACTATCCCCTTAGGGAGGCGACTAGTGGTGCTATGGCTAGCACAGGCGCAACAAGGGATTGCTCCGCCCAGGACACAAAAAAGTCCTGCAGCATTAACATTTATGTTCTTTGTAGCATAAAGTCAACTTGACTTTGTTCAGTAGATGCAACAGTGACAAGTTTAGAGTGAAAATGAAATGAAAACACTAAAAGAGAAAAGCTTTACATAATGTACTAAGCAGTCATTACTTCATGAAATCACAAAAAACATTTTGCTGAAGCTTTTGTAAATGCCAGCAACAAAACCATGAAAAATACCATCTTCTGTGTTCCAAAGATTTTGATCCTTTAATAGAGTGCCAGTTCTCTGCATTATATAATTTTACAGAATTAACATTGTGGTTGAACCATACCTTATATACCGAACTGCCTCCAATTATCCAAACCATGTCTATCAGGTTTGCCAACTCTGGTAATTCTAGGAGATCTAGTGCCTCATCTAGAGTTCTAGCCAAAAAGTGAGCTCCTTCAGGCGTTTCCCTATAAAACACAAACACGATTGCTGAACATTTGAACTTGACATTCTGAATCCTGATGGACCAGATACAGTTTAGCTTTTTGATAATGTTACAACAATTTCACAAGTCAGGCAAGTGGGCTTCAGTGCATATGCACATATAAGGACCACCCCCTGCCACATAGTGCTAGCCATACACATGAATCATATTTGTGTAGTACATGAATGCCATTTTTCTGCACAGCTTTTTGAAAGTCAGTGTTTTTAAAACAAGAAATTACAAACGAATGCATGCATTCACAGAAATGGCTGTTATCTCCACCATGCTCTTCTTCCACGGATCCTACCTGAGTTACTTTGCCTGACGCCATTCTAAACACAGTTTGGGCCCAGCATTAGTGACTATAGTGGAACATCAAGCAGTTTTACGGTATATAGGAGCTACCCAGGCTCACTGGGTACATGATCAAAAACCAAGTAAGATTCTAGGTATCCAAGACCATGTGAGATTCTGAGTCTCTTCCCTAAGGAGCATGCTGTTTCTTTGGGCTTGTCAATATGATAAGGAGTGGTTGTGGCTCAGTGCTAGAGCATCTGCTTGGTATGCAGAAGGTCCCAGGTTTGATTCCTAGCACATCCAGTTAAAAGGACCAGGTAGTAGGTGATGAGAAAGACCACTGCCTCAGACACTGGAGAGTCACTGCCAATCTGAGTAGACAAAACGGACCTCAATGGACCAAAGATCTGATTCAGTATAAGGCAAATTCATGTATTCATCCATGCATACTATAAAAATGTGTAAGAAAATCATAATTGCTTTCGGACATTGCACTAGCCCCCCCCCCCAGCTGCCCCCTTTAAAACTAACAGAGCTTTTCATTTGAATGTTGCCTGAAAAACAGCCCCTCTCTTACTGCCCTGAAGAGTATCAGAAGTAGTGGTGTATATTCACTATATTCACTTTTCTGTCAGAAGAAAATTAAATAAAATCCATATCACAGTTATATGGCATCATTCTAAGCCCAGCAACCTGTGGTAGGATTATTTTTATATTAGAAAAATGAAAAATAAATGTTATCCTGAAAGTCAAAGGCTTTTTAATTGACATGTTTTACATTAATTTCTTCCAATGAAGTCAAAGGCACTGGAATTGAAAAGGTACAGTAAAAGCTGTGGGAACAGGTAATATGATTATTACTACAGGCAGTGCTTTTCACAAGCACAATGCCCCGTTCTAGGATAAAAGGTGGCATGGCAAACAACTAAAACTTTGCATTCTGTGCTGATTCAGTTCTGTAATAAAAACAGATTGTTAAACCCCTCTTCAAGATGACCAAAACATGGTACTTACTTCAGTTGTTTGCTGAGCACTATATTAATTCTGCCTTTTAAAGGCCGACTTTTTTCAGGAATGGAGAACCAACTCTTCTTACCCATTATCACTACGTTTTGTTTTCCTGTACAACACAGAAAAGATATTTGATATATTTATGTAGTGACATCTAGTGGTTGTATTTCCTTACTCAGCTGCTGTTTAAGTAACAACGTTACAATCAGCTAACCAATGGAGCAACATTACAATAAGCAGTCATAAGCTAAAAAATATACAACACATCATCTGTCTACTATGATCATGCAAGGGGTAGTGTGGCATAGGGCCTAAAGGCTGCTCCATAGGCCAGGAAGTTCCTGGTTCAGCTACTAACTACTTAGGTGGCAAGTGTCATACTCTAAGCCTCAGCACCCACCCCTGGCAATATGGAGATAGTAAAAGACTTTCTTTGCAGAATTGTTAAAAGGCTCTTATATAATGTATGTGAAGTACTGTCACTCTATTCATTAATTAAGTATTCAGTACTGTTTAGGCTAAATGGAGAATGGTGTTTTGCTTCAAGTCCCACCCCCATTCCCAATATACTCAAGAATGAAGAGAAGAAGAAGAAATTAGATTTATACCCCGCCCTTCACTCACTTGGAGTCTCAGAGCGGCTTACAAACTCCTTTCCCTTCCCCTCCCCACAAGAGACACCCTGTGAGGTAGGTGGGGCTGAGAGAGCTTTTTCCCAAGCTGTCCTTGAGAGAACAGCTGGTACAGAGCTATGGTTTGCCCAAGGTCATCCAGCCAGGTGCAAGTGGAGGAGTGGGGAATCAAACCCGGTTCTCCCAGATTAGAGTCTGCGCACTTAACCACTACACCAAACTGGCTGCCAGCCCCCTTGTCAATGAAGACTGAAGCTTGCCTATTTCATGCTAGATAGTAAATCTCTTTCTCTGCTACTAGTTAACCCGATGATAAAACATAAGTTGTTATACTCCAGTATCTTAATATTCATTAGGCTCAGGACAGACAGACTGAGTCCATGCAATAACATGAATCAAAATATAAAACTGTTTATTACAAATTACTAAAAATGTGATTTTATATAAATATAATTTCCTTAAAGTTATTGCAACTATGAGAGGTGGAAATCCCTGACTAGTTTATTTCTCTAATTATACTCAATTAGCCAATATTCTTCTATTTTGCCTTTACCCCAAGTTAGCACATACAGCCATGCTTAAGTTGCGGTAAAGTATTTTTCCTGGAAAGGCTTTTTCTTGGCTGTTCTAGATACTGAAGATATAAACATCTCTTCTTAGACTAGTGATTTTTTTCCTGGTCCAGACTGTTTCCTTTCAGTATCTCTGAAGACCTTGGAACTAGGACACTCCGTTGCTTCTTCAGCTAACCCTCTTCAGGTTCTTCTGTCTCCAGCTTCCATCTTCCTCTTAGTTCCCATTGCCAGGCCACTGTTTAACTGCCTTGACTTTGTCTTGCCTTTTACTCTCTCCGGCCAGACTTCTTCAGCCAGTTAACAATTGCTCTGTCTCAAACCCTCAGCTCTTTAGTTCTAAATAATACAGTGAAGAGGGTGTTACCCCTGCCAGCTTTGAATTAAGAAGCTGAATAGCTAACTTTAGTTTCTGGGGGAAATTAGTCAAATGGTAGGCCTCAGTGAGAGGTGGGGTAAATAGCAGAGATCTTGCTACCAATGTTTATGTGGATTTTTCCTTTCTGAGAACTCTTAATAACCAGTCCAAGGGTAAAATAGAAAATGTTTTATTAAAGGATATTTAGGGATTATAACACACAAACCGCACACATGAAACATACACACATACAAGATCTATGGAAATAAAGAGAGGAACAGGATAATAGTGGGGGTTGAGGCAATATCTATTTTTCCTGGAGACATCTGTGAAGAAGAGAGTCAGCAAAATGACCAGCGTGTCACTGAGAGGAAGAACCCAGTATACTGGAGGTGCATTTTAATGGATGCCTGAGATAACATGAACAATGTATTGGAGTTGTGCTGGGCTAGTTATACCTAAAAATGTGTCTAGAGGGCTTGCTATTGTGAGGGATCCAGGAGGGAGGCAATCCTGGACTTGGTCCTAAGTAGTGCCCAAGACCTGGTGAGATATGTAAATGCAATAGCACTGAGTGAGAACAGTGACCATAATTCTATTAAATTTAACATTTATGTAAACCAGAAACTGCCCAAAAAGACCAACAGAACTGCATTTAACTTTAGAAGGGGTAAGTTCTGTCAAATGAGGGGGCTTGTGAAGAAGAAACTGAAAAAAAAAAGGTAAGAAGGGTCAAATCCCTCCAGAAAGCTTGCAGTCTATTTAAAACTACAATCCTAGAAACTCAGATAAAATGTATACCACGGGTTAGGAAAGGTACAAATAGGTATTTTAAAAAGGACTGCATGGTTAACAAACAAAGTAATGGAAGCAGTAAAAAGTAAGAAGGATTCTTTTAAGTGGTGGAAGGCTAGTCTGCGTGAGGTAAATAAAAGGGAGCTCAGGCTTTGGCAAATAAAATGCAAGTCGGTGATCAGACAGGCAAAAAGGGATTTCGAGGAACATATTGCAAAAAACATACAGACCAACAATAAAGCTTTCTTCAAATACATTAATAGCAGGAAACCAGCCAGGGAGGCAGTGGGACCCTTGGATGACCAAGGGGAAAAAGGATTACTAAAAGGATGATAGGGAAATGGCAGAGAAGGTGCTTGCCTACTCAAGAACTGCCAATTTTGGGAAGGGTGTTGAAAGACCTGAGTCAGATTGAAGTGATGAGAAAGGAGGTCCTACAACTGATGGATAAATTAAAAACTGACAAATCACCAGGCCCAGATGGCATACATCCAAGAGTTCTGAACGAACTTAAATGTGAATTTGTGGATCTCCTGACAAAAACATGCAATCTATCACTAAAATCTGCCTCCATTCCCAAGGACTGGAAGGTAGCAAATGTCAACCCGATCTTTAAAAAAAGTTCCAGAGGAGATCCAGGAAATTACAGGCTGATCAGTCTAATGTCGATACCGGGCAAGTTGGTGGAGTCCCTTATTAAAGATAGAATTAGTAGGCACACTGATGAACAAAAACTTTTGAGAAAGAATGAGCATGGATTCTGTAAGGAAAGATCTTGTCTCATTAACCTTTTATAATTCTTTGAGGGGGTGAACAAGGGTGACCCAATAGATGTTGTTTGCCTAAACTTCCAGAAAGCTTTTGATAAAGTTCCTCATCAAAAACTCCTAAGTAAGCTCAGCAGTCATGGGATACGAGGACCTCTAGTGGATTAAAAACAGAGTGAATATAAATGTGTATATGAGGTGCTTGCTATTGGGAAGACAGATCAGCCAGTATCATAACACCCCATATATGCTTAGAAATCATGCAACCTGAAAAAGAGTTTGGGGCACCTTTTCATCTTAATTTTACTGCTCAAAGGGGAATGAACTTTTATCTTGCCAAAAGTTACACTTCACTCATATGAGGATATAAGTTACGGCAATGGGGAAAAAGAAAGAGAACAGACAAGGG
Organism: Lepidodactylus listeri; assembly: GCA_029233225.1. Classification (NCBI taxonomy): domain Eukaryota; kingdom Metazoa; phylum Chordata; class Lepidosauria; order Squamata; family Gekkonidae; genus Lepidodactylus; species Lepidodactylus listeri. Next base: position 48,075,476 of record JARCFY010000004.1, read on the forward strand.
AAAAATCAGGTAATGTTACCTTTCTGTGTAGAAGTTCTGGTCATTTTCTGAAAATATGCAAACTCATTCCTGATAAAAAAAAAATGTTTTGATGTCATCCTCACTGGTATTGACATTCCTTTCTTACTTCCCCTCAAGTCTTAAGCAGTGGCTTCTTTGTCAAACTCTACCACTGCAGCTGACTTCTTCCATTAACCAACACTTAAATTCCCCCCCTTTTGTTGCTGACCACCGTTACTATTTCCATGTGATTTGAAATCCACAGTGTGTCCAGACTGCTTATAGAAGACAGAAAATGAACAGCAGACAGAAGGGCAGAATGAGCCCCCCAGCCTTCTCTTAAACGGACAGCATTTGTCTCTTAAATGGACAGCAATAAACAAATAATATCTTATTCTTTCACTTGCCTGGCCAAATTAAAAAATACTGAAATTTTAAATGCATTCTTAAAAGTTCTCCAGTACAGTCATCAAACACAGCTGACTCATATGGCAGTTTTAAAACTGAACCTCCTCTTCCTCTGTCTACAGAAACTATTAGCATTTAGGCCGTGGTCATACAGCACCCGAATCCCGGATAAAGTCCCACTGGAGAGCGATCACAGGAGAGCGCTTCACACCCCCTCCGCCAGCCGCTGCTGGCGGACCCATTCTGGCTGGCTGGCTTGCCCCGCGCTCCGCTGGTCACCGCCTGGTAAGTTTGGAGAGAAGCATGCAGGGGGGAGGCAGCGGCGGCCGGCAGGGCTCGGGGCCTGGAGCAGAGCACGGGGTGGTCCCCCCCCTTGCACTTGGGCGCTTGAGTGCCCAAAAGGAGAAGAAAAAAAAACTGGGAGGGACGATCAGACAGCCCTCTCTTGCAATCATTGCGAGAGAGGGCTGTCCAGATCGGCTCAATCGCAGGTTCCTTGTGTGACCTCCGGAAAAATACTTGATTTTCCCGGGGGTCGGAAAACGTGGGAAGAACCCATGATTGAGCCTGCTTCAGTGCGGGAGCTGTCCTGGCCAGTCTGAACGGTCCCTTTAAATGCGGGAGGAAACAGCAGTTTACGCCACAGCATATTACAGAGTACTAGAAATCAGGTGCTAGCCTTGATGCGATTAGACTCTAAAAAAAAAATGAAATGAGGGAAACAACAAAAATGAAATGGGGATAATCAGGGCAAGAATATGTGCTTGTTCTAACTACATGTGTTTAGGGCTAGCTTTGATTGGGAAAGGTGTGCACTGATGTATCTGGGGCTTTTTTTAAAAAAAGAAAAAGAAAGAAAGGTGCCAGAACTCTCAAGAGGGAAATGACGTTTTCAATCTGTACACTAAAAACCCATGGTCTTTTAAACATTTTTAAAATAATTTTGTCAAAGAGGTTCCAGAACTCTGTTCCGGCACATTCACCCAGAAAAAAAGCCCTGGATGTATCTATACAAAAGGTGGGCTTTGAGGCGGGATCTGAAGGAAGGAAGGAAGGTGGTGGATCATACAAATGCTCTGGGAGGTAATTCCAGATCCAGACTCTATTGGTTCTCAATCTTAGCCATCAATGGTCTTGCTAAGACATAGACAGGCGCTTCTTCTGGGAATGGAGGATGTACAGCAGGTTCGCTGCTTGATGGAACAACAGGATGACATCTGCTCTCCACAGTCTTGCTAAAGCCCAACTGCAAACCTACTTGATCTTGGGAAGTATTAACTGGATGCTAGCCTACAAGTTGCCTTCAAACAAGTCTGGACTCACAGGGCAGGCGATTACTCCCTGCTGCAGGCTGACAGCTCAGTTCTCCTCTCCATGGGATCTGGCACAGCTTCTAGGGGTGCCTGATGTTGTGGCAAAGAAAGGAAAACTTGGGAGAAGACTGGGTGCTCTTCCTTGGCCCTGCCTGGTTAACCCCAGTGCTACTGCTGCTTCAGAGAAGGCAGGGGCCCAGCTTGGAGGGGACAGGGGAAAGCTAAGCTCTGGGCCATAGGCTCCTCTCCCAGGCTTCGAAAACAACAAGCAATCTGTCTCATCAGTTACTCCCAGCACAAGGCTCAGAAAAACTTAAAGCAGTCCTTTCTCTCAGGGCAAGACTCCGAAGGGGGCAGAGGGAGCTGTCATCAAACAGACTCAACTGGAGCAAAAGAAGGAAGCTGCATTTCACAGAATGTGACATTGCTCAAGGATTGGGTGCAGCTTTGAGTTCTGCAGACTCCAGACTATAGAGATCAGTTTCAGGTGGTATGCAGTAGCAGAACAAAATTCAAGTCCAGCTGCATCTTAAAGACCCATAAAAACGTGAAAAATGTGTCAGTCTTTAAAATACTAATAGCTTTGAACATTGTTCCTCTGAGAATGACAGCTTTGGAGGGTAGATTCTAAAGCACTATACGCCCACTGGGTTCCCTCCCCTCTAAACCTCCAACGGTGCCTCCCTAAACCTCCAGCAATTTGCCAAGCTAGATTTAGCAACCCTAGTTAATTATTCATTGTGTAAAACAGATACTTTTTTTCTTCTAAAGAAAATTTATAAGTGAAGGTTTACTTGTGGCCCTTTCTTACATGCTCAGGGAAACGCTGATCGCCCCTTTGGGATCAGGAAGCAATTTTTCTCCAGGCCAGTTTGCTGGAGATCCTGGAGATTTTTTGTCATCTTCTGGGGATGGAACAGCGGTCACTAGGTGTGTGGGGGGGGGGGGGGGGGGGAAGTATTTGTGAATTTCCTGCATTATGCAGGGGGTTGAACTAGATGACCCTGGAGGTCCATTCCAATTCTATGATACATCTCTCCTTCAATTTGACGTCTCGGTAGGAGAACGCTACCCGCCTTTTTTGATCCCGGCACAGCCGCAACTACAGCTCCCAGCCTACACTGCTCCCGAGCAAAATGATCAGTCCACGTATAGTGGTTTAATACATAACGGGAGTTGTAGTCTTTCACCTAAGCAACAAAACGCGGGACTAGTTTTTAAAAAATCGAAATAAGTCCTTACTTGAGTGGGGGCCACGGAAGCTGTCCGTTCTTCCCAATACCCATGTTCTGGGACACAGCAGCAATGGAACTGTACGAGCGAACCATGACTGCTTGTGAAAGCCTTAGCCGGAATTACGCCGAGAGCTTTGCACTGTGTACTTAACCAGCCCGCCAAGTCGAGACACGTGAGCAAACCTGAAGACCACCCATTTCCGGCCAAAGCCGAAGACTTTGACTTGGAACCCGAGCTCCATCCCTACGTTGCGCGGCGTGCGCTTTTGCCGTGGCTGAAGGGGAGGGGCTGTGGCGCGAGCGCCAGCGGTAGAGGTGTGCGCTTCGCTGTGCGTTTCTTTGACCGCTGCCTTGTGGTTTCCGTCTCCCCAGTCGACATGCCCCGGGGGCGAAGGCGGCAGAACCCGAATGGCGGAGCCCGAGGGCAAACAGTATTGAGCAAATTCTTCTGGCCGTCTCAGTCTGCCGGCTCTGCCTTGGCTCCTCCTGCTGACGTCCTTATTCCTGCTGAGGAGGGAAGTGAGGGTGGTACAGCGGCTCCAATGGCGCCTTCTGGTTCTTTGCACACGGTGCGGGCCTGGCTGGGGGTTGGGGCTGAGGGCGATGCTGGATTGTAAGGCGAGGTGATGGTGGCGGGGTTCCCACGTGCAGGACGGTGAGGTGGTAGCATGGACTACGTTCTCACAAGTAGAGGGTCACAATTGGAGATGCTCCCCTGTGTTTAAAAAAAAGGAAATGTCTCTGCAGTTAGAAAATCGACACAATAAACAAAGAAAGAGGGATAGTGTCCTGCTTTACTACTTTTCTATTTGCATATTATTATTTTTAATGGGAAGGAACTGGAACACATAACCTGCTCTCTAAGGTCGTATAGTCCATTCTGGACTCTGCTACCCTGCTCTCCTACCTGGTTGAACTTTGATATGCTATTTATAAAACTGAAATATAGCTCAGTCGCGCCCTGGCCCTGTTTCAGAGAATAGATTATTTACTTATTTCATATACAGGTTGCCTTGCTGTGACTTGAATTGCATTGTGTGATTTAAAAAAAAATAAAATAAAACAGTATATTACATACAACTGATTCTGAAATTTGGATCACAAAATTACAGAACACAGAACTGATAGTGTAATACTTAAAACAAACGATTCAGTTAAATCAAATTACAGACTGGGACAATAATGGACTAAAACAGTGTTTATTCTGTTGTAATATAAGAATGATGAATTACATAATGCTCTGAATAGCAAAATAATAAGTAAAGGCACCCACTTCTTTACATGTGGTGGTGTTTGTTTCAGATACTTTCACAAAGCAGATAGATTCAGGTGGGTAGCAGTGTTGGTCTGAAGCAGCAGAATGAAGTTAGAGTCCAGTGGCACCTTTAAGACCAACAACATTTTATTTAAAGTATAAGCTTTTGTGTTTATGCACACTTCTTCAGATACATTGAAATAGAAGTTACCAGTCCGTACATATAGGTTGAGGGTGAGCAGCAAATTAGCATACAACATAATGAAGATGTTTAATGGAGTCAAAAACCAAACAGGAATAACAAGCTTTGTTTATATGGTTTCCATTTGTTTGGGTTTAATCCGGGGGGGGGGGGGAAGGAACATAGTGAAGGAAATAAATATATCAAAATTAGAGATTGATGGGCACAGGTGTACCCTTCTCAATTGTGGAATGCTGAGAATAGTTAACAGACCCTGCTGTTACACTCCATCCATCCCGTCTCAAGTGCGAAGGTGACCTTAGACTGAGTATCTTCTTTGAGGTGGTGTGATTGGCTGTGCAGTATATCTTCTCTGTCCCGGACCAGAGAAATACATTCCAATCGACCATTCCAAATTACATTACATCCTACTATTTATTACACTACAATCTACTATTTCAATCTACTATTCCAAATAAGACGTAAAATATAGCCCTTCTGGGGGATTGGTGAGAATACAAATATAAGGACTGAATGAGGTTAGCATATGTAATGAGATACAAAACCAATATCCCTGTTAAGTCCTAGGGGTTCCATTGTTCTGAGTGTTGTAATAACTTGTAACTCAGCAATTTCCCTTTCTAGTCTGTTCCTGAAGTTTCCTTGCAATAAAAAAGCTACTTTGAGGTCTGTTGTGGAAGGTTGAAGTGTTCTTTTACAGGTTTCTCAGGCTTGTGATTCTTGATGTCAGATTTGTGTCCATTTATCCTTTGGCATAGGGTTTGACCTGTTTGCCCTGTGTAGAGAACTGAAGGGCATTGTTAGTATTTAATGGTATACACAATGTTAGAAGATAAGCAAGCGAATGAGCCTAAAATGGCATATTTGATGTTGTTAGGTCCAGTTATCTCATTGTCTGGGTTTATGTGGCAGCAAAGCTGGCATCTGGGTTTGTTGCAAGCTCTGGTACCAGTGTCCATGTTCAAGTTAGATATTGTATTATTGTGGGTGAGGAGTTGTTTGAGATTGGGGGGCTGTTTTTGTGCAAGAAAAGGTCTGCCCCTCCCCCCCAGTGCTTGTGAAAGAACTGTCATTATTCAGTAGAGGTTGTAAATCATTGACGATGCGTTGAACTGTTGAGAGCTGTATGTGACTACTAGTGGTGTTCTGTTACTGTCTTTTTTGGGCCTGTTTTGTAACAGGCTTTGGGTATCATTCTGGCTTTGTTCATCTGTTTCTTAACTTCATCAGGTGAATATTTTAGCTCTAAAATTTTGCTGTTTGTTGTAGATCCCTCAGGTGAGAATCTCTGTCTGTAGGATTGAAACAAATGCGGTTGTAGCATAGACAATAGACTGGTATATTTAGGATGGTAGCTGGAGACACGTAGATATGTTTGTTGATCAATAGGTTTCTGGCATAAGGTGGTGTCTGTGTGTCCATCATGTATTTGTACAGTGGTGTCCAGAAATTGTATTTCTTGCATAGATTGGTTCATATAAACTAAGCTTGCTGTTCCTGTTTGGGGCTTGAATTTGTTAAACGTCTTCATTATGTTGTATGCTGATTTGCTGCTCACTCTCTGCCTAGTTATATGAACGGTTAATTTCCATTTCAATGTAGCTGAAGAAGTGTGCGTGAACACGAAAGCTTATACTTTGAAGAAAAATTTGATGGTCTTAAAGATGGCAGTGGACTTGAACTTTGTTCTTTTACAAAGCAGGTTGTGTTTAAAAAACTTTTAAAAAGCAGATTGTGTCAGTTGAGAACCAAGCGTACATGACTGGAACAAGCGATATACTTGGGAATTCTTGACATATTTACACAGGAAGAAATGCTCCCAAATATATCACTCCTATCAAATCAATGGTGTGTGAGAGGATTCTGTCAGTCCTACTAAGAGCTAAGCTCAGCCCTTTCCTATAAATTAATGCAGTCTGTTGCCCCAAATAAATCCAGAGTGGTAGCTGTGTTAGTTTATGTAAGTAGGTGCCATCAAGTTGCAACTGACTTATGGTGACCTCAGCAAAAGGCTTTTAGGGCAAGTGAGAAACAGAGTTGGTTTTTCATTGCTTTCCTCTGCAGAGTCTTCATTGGTGGTCCCCCATCAAAGTACTGACCCTGCTTATCTTCTGAGATCTGCTGTGACCAATTAAAATAACTCCAAGAGTGGGCTGCCTTCCAAATATTCCCAAATGGAGTTATTTCAGTTGGTCACAGTACCTTCTGAGATCTGGCAAGATCACTCTATACCATACCATTCCACATCACCTAGCCATGTTAGTGGGCTATAGGAATAATAACAGGATTTTTATCTCATGATGTGTGCCTAGATTAACAAACCTGTGACCGTTCACCCATTACAGATGTTAACTAGTTTAGCATAACAAGTGATTGGTCTCTATATCTTCCTGTATTAAAATTTTTAAAGGTAAAAAAATCTGGTTTAAATGAAAGTTAAAATTCTCGGGGTATTGTTGGGAACCTGTGGCATTTCCATTAGTCCCCTTATATTAATTGTTTTGTTAAAGTAAGGAGTTTTTCCATGTTGAGTGTTGAACTGTCGCACATAGTTCATTGGGCATTTGTCCTGGTTTCTTTATGTGTTTAATTGCACAGGACAGACAAACTTTGTTTTACTGTTTTGTAGGATCCTGAACCTGCTGGGAAAAGGAAAAGACCTGTGAAAAACAAAAAGCAGTGTTCAAAGATTTTGCAGAGTAGACAAAAGAAACAGGGAGCTGGTGAGTTTTGAATAAGGTGGTTATAACTAAAACAATACCTGAAATATGAAGACTAAAAACTTCTGTTGGCCTATTTTAGAAGCACCTTTTTAAATTCAGAGAACAAGATCTAAGGACTGATATTCTATGTCTATTACAAAGACATATTACTGAGATTTCACCTTTCTACAGTCTTTCATTCACCAAGAAGCTACTCTAAAAATCAGGGGAGGACTCGGGAACTCTTAGCCATTGCTGCAACCTGGGAATCCAGGAGTAACAATGGAGTGCTCCAGGCTGTACACATCTTCTTTCATGGAGCACGTAAACCCATCAATAGCAGGTAGTGTCACTGCCCCTTGCTCTCTAGTTGGACTGATCTAACCATATAGGCATTAATTGCATTGAGGGCTATTTTTTCATAAGTGAAGCAAACCGATTTATGCAATTGAATATGTATTCTAGTGATTTTTAGATGCATATAAAAGTTTTTAGGGCTTGTTCAGATGATGTTTCTCCACTGTTACCTCGGCATGCAGAATCCTGATCTTCTTATGCTGATGAGTGAAGTAGGAAAATTTGCTGGTGGAACCAGGAATTATATATAGTGCTTTCAACAGTTGGCACGAAGTGTGGAAGATATAATTATAAGCAGTTTTGTTTGTTTGTTTGTTGTTAATAAAGGGGAGCAAAAAAAATCTACCAGCCCTCGGATATGTTCAGAAACATTTCATAAGCTGCGAGAATTCTCTAGCCACTTGGAACAGCCGAGTCATTCAGAGATTACTCATGGAATCCAATTTGTGAATCTGAAAGAGGGTCAGCAGTCAGTGGTAGGAAACACTGACACTTTGTATTCTCAGGAGATCAGTAAGGTAAGCAGTTTTCCAGTCTCTCATCAAAATGATTATAGCATTCTTTCAAATGGAAACGTATACTAAGGCAGGCAGGATTAGGGTTACCATATTTTGAAATGCAAGAAAGAGGACATATTTCCTGACTGACTACTTCAAACAACTGATCACTATGACAGAGCTCATTTTAATACCCCTAGTATTTGAGCTGAAGTCTGCCTTCACTGAGGGTCTGTAGGGCAAAACAGACTCAGCCTCTCAACTCAAAGAGGGGACATTTTCAGCAGTTTTTAAAAATAGCCCAAAAGAGGATGGACACCAAAAAAAGAGGTCATGTCTTCGAAAAAGAGGACATCTGGTAATCCTAGGCCGTAGAGAATTCTTAAACCTAGGAATGGTATTTGTAGTGTTTAACCACAGCTTAGAACAAGAAGAGCATATTCATTCTTCTTGCTTCAGCAGTTCCCTCAGTCAATTAAATTTGCTTTTAAGTGCCTCTGGGTAAATTGGTTTGGATGGGGTGGGTGAGGAATAAAGGCTAAGAATACTTATATGAATCTACTGGAATTATAGTATCTATAAAATTAATTGAATCTGCAGTTAATGGTTCACTTGAAAAGAAAAGACAATGGGTTGGGTCCCGCAATCTGCAGGTGCAAGAACTGCAGAATCTTCCCCACTCCCCCTTTCCCCCAGAGCCATTTTCAATCCTGGGAAAGGTTATCCCAGAGTTGATGGATGTGTATGTACCAGTATGTAATGATTCCCTGTTTAGTTTGTTAATGCTTTAGTAATGGTCTTGACATTGGTTTTTATTTTCCATATTGTGTATCTAATGAATAATGGTCTTCATTCTCCATTGCCTCTGTTTCTGTTCCCATGTGCTTCCCAGTGCTGCCTTGCCAGTCTGTGCTCTTAGGAAGTATGCCCCCGTCATTACTCTGGCACTACCTCAGTAGTTATTTTTTACATGGTGTTATTTGAGGTGGATACCATGATGTGCTGCAGAATTCCTGTTTTACTCCCAATTTAACTTTCTATCTTTATGACATTACACTTCAGAGTTAAAATATTGGAATAGAATTGGGATCTAGATTAATTTCTTCGTTTGGACTGGAAAATGTAATATGTGAATCAAAATAAATCATATTATTCTGTAGTAATCATGTTTTTTCATTCTTATGTGATTTTTCTTCTTGTAGGAAGAAGCATACCTTCAATTTAGCCAATTTTCTTCATCAAATATAAGTTGTGAAAGCATTCAAAATACTTCTGATATGAGTCTCAATAAAAGAACCAAAAGTATATATACACCACTTGAGCTCCAGTTCCTAGAAGTGAAAAATCAATATAAGGATGTTATTTTATGTGTTGAGTGTGGTTATAAGTACAGATTCTTTGGTGAAGATGCAGAGGTAAAACTTTTTTTAACCACCAGTATTGCTTTCTCTTTATATGTTATTGTTGTTAAAATTACACATGAGCCCTGTTAAAGTACATGCATGGAATGTTAATCCTTCAAAATATGGTAGTAGCACCATGTGTGTCTGTCCTGATCCGGCCAAAGGAGGAAAGACTTTGAGGGAGGTGTCATGGCCTCATCAACTGCTGATTTTAGGGGTCTGGCTGACATTCATTGAAGAGTATATCTGCAATTCAGACTGCTATGTAACTATACCTTTGCAAGGAGGAATACAGATGCTTTTGCATAAAATTGTATGCAAAACAATATTGTAAAATTTATCCATGGCATACAGTTAATATTGGCAGGGAAAGTTAAAAAACACACACAAAACTCTGTCATGTGATTTGAGTTCTTGAATTTCCTGGCAGAAAAAAAATCATAGTAATGGTAGCCTTTTTCTTCAGCTTTATTTTGGGGGCTTAATCCTTCAGGATTATTCTTATTCTTTTCATGAGTTGTTGCTTATTTAATGAGCACCATGTGCTCACATAAAGAGGTCTGTCAGAATGAATAGCTAATTGTTGTTATGCCTTGTAGGTTGCTGCTAAGGAACTGAACATCTATTGTCATCAGGATCACAACTTTATGACTGCCAGCATACCAACTCACAGACTGTTTGTTCACGTTCGGCGACTTGTAGCAAAGGGATATAAGGTTTTGCTCTAATCAGTTTCCTAATTCAACATTTTAGTTTATTTTAAAAAAATATATAAATTGTATGCTTGAAGTCTAATTTCTAAACCAAAATAATTCATTCCTTTTGTATTTTATATTTGTGTCCTGGTCCTTAGACCAGGTTAAAATTAAGCCTGAACTGAAGCTATATGTCTAATTGCATGTTTGTTTTGGAAAGTGTCAAAAAGCACCTCACATTCTCAGCAAATCTATTTGACATGCCTTGAGAGATATCTTTGGTGGAATGCTGTTTTATAACCTTTTCTTCTCTGCCTCAGCTAGTTTTCAGCACCATTTATCTTCTATATCACCACTGCTATTAGATTTCACTGTGGTATTCCATCTAATTTGTTTATGGGCATTGGTGATATTATCAGAGCATATGGAACATTATGATGTCAACAGTCTCATGAGTTTTTTCAGCCAGTCAGGTTAGATGGCAGTAAAGCAAAGGATACTGAAAGCAAAGAGATACATAATACTAAGAAGATGCTGCAGTTACAGGAACAAGTGGTATCAGCGTGGTGCAAGTGTTAAGTGATGTGAAACTTTTTCAGAAATTATTTTGATGGTATTGAGTATGCTAATATTGGAACTGGATAGCTAGTCTAGTGAATATTTGGTGTAGCCCTCGACAGATCAGTTGACTGCCGCATAACATTTTAATGGGAGGGATGATAATTTCTTTAATTTTGTTTGTGTTTCTTTTTCTGTTTGCCCCATTTTTTATTTGTACTAGTCTCTTTATACTTTTTACTCTGTTTCAGTTTTGTATCTTTTTAATGGGATGGTATATTACCGTACATAGAATGGAAGAAAAAAATAGTTCATTTTATTTTATTTACCTAATTTATTCACTACCTTTCTCCCCAGTGGGAACCCAAAGCAGCATATATCATTCTCCTCTCCCCATTTTATCATCACAGCAACCTTCTGAGTAGGTTAGGCCAGGAAAGTGTGACTGGCCCCAGGTCATCCAGCAAGTTTCCTCTGCAGAGCAGGGGTATGGAGCTGGGATTCCCAGATCTTAGTCTGACACTCTAACCATTACACCACTCTGGCTCTTGGTTTTATAAGAATTCTTTAGTATTTGAGAATTGTACACTATCTCTGGAACATGGAGCAAGGAAGCTGCAACTGAACTGATTTAATAAGTGTGCTTTTAACCACCAATATGTCTCTAATGCTATGTTTTTAACATTCAGTTTGTTGTTTAATTAAAATATGATTGTTTATTCCAGTGCTTTACATTTTTTGTTTCTCTTACAGGTAGGGGTTGTAAAACAAATTGAAACAGCTGCCTTGAAGGCTGTTGGAGAAAAGAAAAGCTCCCTCTTCACCCGAAAACTAACTGCTTTGTATACAAAGTCTACAGTTCTAGGAGAAGATATCCTTATTATGCATACATTAGTATCTTCATGAGTTCTTTTGATCAGGCCATATCCAGTTCATATCCACTTTCAAATAAAGTAACATTTTAGGTCATATCCAGTTTTCATTAATCATGAAATTTATTTCCCCATGGCTCTCTTGCATTTGTTACAGAAACCACTTGTCTTTAATTGTAATGTTTCTTCAGATAATTTTATTCAATATTAATATGTTGCAATGTCTTCATGTCTCCATAGTTCCTTGAGCTAAAATAATCATTCTTCTCTCGCCCATTTTCAAATGTGAGCACACATGATTATACGCATATATAATATGGCTATATTTAGAGTACTATGTATAGTTCTGGTTATCTTGTCTATAAAAGTGCTTTCTTTAAGCCAGAGAAAGGCATCAAGAAATAAAGAGGGTTGGAGCATTGTTTCAATGAAAGACTGCTAAAGCATTTATTTATTTAGGGAAGTCATAAGTCACCTATCCAGAGATCTGCTTGAGGTGGCTTACAAGTAGAAACAGTACTGCAAAACATAAAAACAAAATTTAGGGCTCCTTAGCATGTTTGTTTATTTGTTTATTGGGATTTATATCCCGCCCTCCCCTACAAGCAGGCTTAGAGCGGGTAACAATACACTATTAAAAACAGATAAAAACAGTATCCATGCAATCCAGTTGAAAAAAACAAGAAAAATGACCAAACAAAAATGTAATAGACTTGTATAAAAATGGTGTGCATGCGCTTTTTTTGTTTTTGGCCTTTCATAGTACTTGAATGCAGTACAAACATAATTGACAGTCAGTTCTAAGATTGAACAGAGAAAATAATTTTTTCATCCAGTATGCAGTCAGTTGTTTTTTGGGCTGCCAGGTTCTTAGTATAATTTAATTATAGCTAGCATAACATCAGTGTATCTAATGGTATGTGCTGTTACGTAGCACTCTGGAAGCTTCCCTACAGAATCAACTAGGACAGCATATTGAATATTATGTAAACGGGCAATCAAGATGTTATTTCAGTTGGTGATAAGAACTATTACTGCAAGTAGTTTTCCTTAACATCCATTAAATGTGAATCCTTTACTGAAGCTTGATCATCTTTCCGATGCTGAGGAAGTATCATCTGATGCCTGTGATAATTATCTCCTCTGTATCTGTGAAAGCAAAGAAAGTTTCAGAGAGAAGAGGCAGGACAGTACTATAGGTATAGTGGTAAGTAGTCTTGAGGAATTTCTGTGGTCTCAATACTTACTTGTAGTGTAATTCATTTCTAGAATCATTTGTGAATTCCTTAAAATCTGCAAAAATCCTAACCATATCATTTAGAATATAATTTTTGCTATTTGTAATAAGGAAAGGGAAATTTAAAGCAAGCTGAGTGATCAACACAGAAATACATTAACGGAACAGGACAAAATAAATAAAATATAGGAACAATACACTGAAGAACTATACAAAAAAGATGAAAGGATGGCATATTCTTTCCAAGAAGAATCTTTTGAAGAAGAACCCACAGTTTTTGAAAGTGAAGCGAGAGCTGCACTGAGAGCAATTCGGAGAAACAAATCACCAGGAGCAGGTGGGATATCAATAGAGTTATTCCAAGCCACAGAAACGGAGTCCATCAAGATTGCGCCAACAAACGTGGAAAATAAAACAATGGCCCACAGACTGGAAAGGCTTAATTTAGATTCCAGTTCTGAAAAAAAAGATGTCAAAGACTGCAGCAGCTTTTGGCCAATCACATTAATTTCTCATACAAGAAAAATGATGCACAAAATCTTACTGCAAAGACTGTTATGGTACCTGGAATTTGAAATGCCAGATGTTCAAGCTGGATTCAGAGAAGAAAGAGGTAGTAGAGATCATTTTGCAAATTTACATTGGTTACTGAAGAGTACAGGAGAATTTCAGAAGAAAATCAGCTTGTGTTTTGTAGATTACAGGAGAAAACAGTGAAGGCTTGAAACAACTCCTGATGAAGGTTAAAGCTGAAAGTTCCAAAGCATGATTGCTGTCGACCCAGATGTAGTTAATTTATGCCATAGGATTTCCCATTACTGTGTATGGGTATGAAAGTTAGACAATGAAGAAAGTTTATTCACTTGAAATGTGGTGTCGGAGGAGAGTTTTACAGATACTGTGGCTCACAAAAAAGACTAATAAGTGGGTTCTAGACCAAATCAAGCCTGAACTCCCCCTAGAAGCTAAAATGACCAAACTAAGGCTCTCATACTTTCTTCTCATTATGAGAAGACGAGTCACTGGAAAAGCCAATAATGGTAGGAAAAGTTGAAGGCAGCCACGGTCCTCAGTCTGCAAGATCTGGCCAAGGCTGTTAATGACAGGACATTTTGGAGGACATAAATGCATAGGGTTGCCATAAATTGGAGGCGACTTGATGGAATTTAACACACACACATCTGCCCAATAGCAGATGACTTCAAAAGGATTATAGAGATTCATGTAGGAAATGTTTATCAATAGATAACTAAATGGAATATCTGTATTCCCCTTTGTGAACATCCAGAAGCATCTGACTGGCTTATGCTGGGCTGGGTGAACTTTAATCTGATCTAGCAAGGTGAATCTTTGATTAGTTCCTTGATAAGAAGAACATAAACATACCATTGAGTCACAAATGACTCATGGCAACCCCTTCCACAGGGCAGTCTAGGCAGAAGATGAGCAGAGGTGGTTTGCCGTGGCCTTCCTCTGTTGCAACCCAGTCTGCCTTGGCAGTCTCCCATCCAAGTACTGACCTCAGTTGACTCACTTAGCTCCCAAGCCCTGACAAGCTTAGGCCAAACTGGGTTAATCAGGCTGCTAGTTCCTTGATAAATACACTATATTTTAATTAATACCAAAACAGGTACTGACATTCATGACTGGATTATGTCCACAGGCTGTAGTTCTGCATGCAGTTAGGCTGTTTAACTTCAGTTGACTTTAATGGGAATCAATAGCCTGTGTGTGGCATTTATGGTTCAGTAGAATCTTGACCTGCACATAATACGTTGTCCATGAAGTTTTAGAAGACAGCTCATTGTCAGCACAGTGCATTCAGACCTTCTCCACATTCTCCTTCCTGTGCAAGCACTGCTAATTGCTGAAAAGTTGATGGCTGAAATTGGAGGTGCTGAAAAGGTTTCCCTTGCTTGAAAGCCAGTCAACGAGAGACAGGAGCTCACTCCGACACGTGGCACTAGGGTCTCGAACTGCCAAGCTACTGACCTTCCAGTCTGCAGCTCAGCGTCTTAATCTCTGAGCCACCGCAGCCCCTTGGAAGTGCTACATGGGACAAAAAGAGGGATGGGGCTACAATGAAGGAAGAGAGAATCAGTCCTTTAAGCCACCTCCCTTTTCTTTACTGACTGATTAAAGCTGTCTGTCTCAAAGTTATTTTTTTACTGTTACAGAAATGGTCCTAGAGAGGCAGAAGCAACCACCATTGAATAATGTAGACATCTGCTGCAATAGCTCTCTCCATGTCCCATTTGTAACTGTATATTAATAACTGTATATTTATTATATTTATATATATTTGTTTTTTCAGGCTGTCCAGCCTAGTACTGGGGAGGTTATTTTTGACAGCTTTCAGGACTCTATAGCTCGTTTCGAGTTGGAAAGTCGGATTTTACGCCTGCAGCCTGTTGAGGTTCTTTTTCCTGCAGATGTGTCAAATCAAACTGAAAATCTTATCAATGCTATGAGTTCTGTAAGGTAAGCTTTTGTGCAGTAGATAAAGTTGATACTTTGATTTTTTTTTCCAGTCGAACCAGTCTAAGACAATGTAAAACCAGACAATATAAAAATTGTACCAAAGGGGCATGGGTTATTCAAATTAGGATGAGATGGAGAATTATAGCCAAGGTGTTCCCCTGAGATTTGAAAGACCAAAGAAACAATTTAAACATTAGCACTGATAAATTATATAACGTTTCAGTTTGGAGATCTATCTTGCTGCTAACAGTTGTCTGTCTATATTGTAGGCAGATGAGACTTCTAGATTTAGTTTAGCTGTGGTAAGGTACACAGGAGATTGTGTTGCTACAACTAAAGAAGCATTCTAAGCCTGCCAAGTGAGACCTTTTCCGCACCTCAGTGTTGCGAGTGTTTCCCAGCAAGTTGAATCCCCAGCTGATGCCCCTTCCGCCAAACGGCATTTATTTCAGAGAATTTTTTCTTGAGTTCGGATCCAACCCTCCCCATGTGTTCCACACTTCCTTTGAAAAGGGGTTGTGCAGCCATGTCATCATATACTTCATCAGCGACGGAACCTCTTTTTTTTTTGCACATGTACAGTAAAGTTATAACATAACATTGTTAAAAAAAAAAAGGCTGGGTGTATTGTGAGGAACAGCATGGTTGCTGTCATTTCAAAGTCCCCCACTCCTGCTTAGTCACCGACTAAGAAAATGGCTGGCGATTGTCAAACTGGATACACCAATTTATAACAATGTTATTCAGTAATTATGAATCATGCTAAATGTGTTGTCATGTACTTGACAGTGACCTCATCTTGGTTTTTTGCATATGCAGTAGTGTTATAACATCATAACACTGTAAAAAAAAGTTTGGATGGGGAGCAGCATGGTCGCTGCCATTTCAAAGGTACCCTGTGACTCCTTAGTTGCCAACTAAGAAAATGGTTGGCAAAGATTCCCATAAAATCCTAATGAAATTAGTATTCCGTTCGCAATTGTGGCACTGGATGCATCAATTCATAACAGTGTTAATCATTATGAAGCATGCTAAATGGAAACCTTACACGAGTTTCCATGATTATCCAATGAATTATATAATTCCATTATTTTTAGATGTTTAAAAGACTGAATTGTCATTGAAGGCACACTGGAAGCTATAGGGGAAGAGAATGGGGGAATGAAGCGTGAGATGACTAAAAAAGGGGAAAGAAACTTCATGGACGGGTAATTGCTTGGAGAAGGCTACATGAAACCTTGCTGCCTATTTTGTCTCAATGTTATAACGTTGCTATATTATAATGAAAAATTATAATGGAAAAAAATGTGTCATAATACAATCAACATGACACTTTGAAAATTTGTAGATTGCTTAGGACAACCTGGGGGGGGGGCAGAAGGCAGGATGAGCACATGACACTGACAACACAGAAGGGCAGCGGGAAACAAAATTCATAATTGGGAATTCCTAATTGGAAAACTGTGAGTTCAGATCTGAAAGGAGGGGTGAAATAGCGGAAAAAGTGGATTCAGAAAACAGGGTAACAGGGCCCTAAATACGTATCTACTGGGGAGGCAAAAAGTTGTGCATAAAGTTTTACAAACTTTGATTATTTAAGAACGCTGATGTGGAGATTTGCACTTGTGCGGAAATGGTCTGAGACAAAATCAGCTGGCTCTCCC
The DNA here is from genome assembly GCA_029233225.1 of Lepidodactylus listeri. Taxonomy (NCBI): domain Eukaryota; kingdom Metazoa; phylum Chordata; class Lepidosauria; order Squamata; family Gekkonidae; genus Lepidodactylus; species Lepidodactylus listeri. The sequence goes on from JARCFY010000004.1 coordinate 48,092,355, forward strand.
TGTTGACAATGCAATACCACCGCTTCTTTCTGTTACTGCTGTAAAGAAAACCATACATACCTTTGCCAGGTTTACTGTACTCTTTAAGGCTAAAGGCCAGCATGATGGAGACATTCTTGGGGATTTCAGAAACGGTGAAATGTAGCTATAAAGCCTTTTGGTTTGTGATGCTCAATATGGGAAGGATCAGGGCTTAGTGGTAAAATATTTGCTTGGCATATAGAAGGTCACAGGTTCAATCCCTGGCATCTCCAGTTAAAAGTATCAATTTGAAATCTATTTGATTTCTGTAATTAGAAACAGAAGATGAAGAAGTTCTGCCCCCTCTACTGAAACAAGAAAGTGGAAAGCAAATAGATGGGGGAGGTGGAAAGAAAGCAACTTTAAATGTGTCCTTCAAGCCCCTACCCCTATACTGGCTGGCTAGGCTTGGCTTGGAGAAGGGATTTAAAGAAACAAATGCCTTCTCCAAGCCAGCCAGCTGGGTAGGGCTTTGAGAACGCATTAAAAGTTAAATTTTCTTTCTCACTTCAAGCCACCCATGGAGGGGAATACTGGCTGGGGAAGGGAAGACCGATTTGGGAGGCATATCTCTTCTCTTCCTCAGACACCCTGCTGGGAGCTGCACAATATGTATGAAATAGCTGCATACGGCTCCCAAGCTGCAGTTTGGCCACCCCTGAGCTATAGGTTGGAAATGTAGATATTATCAAGGACTGTTTTTGTAGCTGAACGAAATGAAATGCCTGGTGGCTGACTGATGAAACTCTTAAAATTGCCAAGGATTGATAAGAGGCAAAAGTGAAAGGTGACAAATAGAACCAGAAGTCAAATTACAGGGTTCTGGCAACTGGCATGTAGAAGCAAAGAGAACTATTATAACAACCGGTGTAAATAGATAGAAAAGTACAATAAAAAAGGAAAAACAAGATCTTCTCCACAAGATCCAAAAAAAAAGCCAAGTTAGGCAAGCTGAAAGATAAACCTATAAAACATTAACTGAACAGGACAAAATAAAGGAAAGATGGGAACAATACACTAAGGAACTGTACAGAAGAAATGAAAGGGGACAGATTCCTCCCAAGAAGAATTTTCTGAAGAAGAACCTATAGTTTTAGGAAGTGAATTGAAAGCTGCACTGGGAGCAGTTGGGAGAAACCCAGGAGTAGATGGAATATCAATATGCCAACAAATATTGAAAACAAAACAATGGCTCACAGGCTGGAAACGTTCAGTCTACATTCCAATTCTGAAAAAAGGAGATGTCAAAGACTGTAGCAACCCATCGCATTAATTTCTCATGTGAGTAAACTGATGCTCAAAATCTTACAACAAAGAGTGTTATATGGAACAATAAATGCCAGATGTTCAAGCTAGATTCGTAAAAGGATGAGGCACTAGAGATCATATTGCAAATTTACATTGGTTAAACTGGAGTATACAAAAGAATTTCAGAAGAAAGTCAGCTTGTGTTCCATAGATTACAGCAAAGCTTTTAACTGTGCAGATCATGAAAAATTATGGCTCATTTTAAAAGAAACGAATGTGCCACAACATCTGATTGTTTTGAACAACCTGTACCCTGGACAAGATGCCACTTTTACGCACCTTTAAAGCTGACAGTGAAGACACTGAAATTGTTCAAGATTTTCTATTCTTTTACTCAGTTCCATCACCAACCAAAAGGGGATTGCACCCAAGAAATCAGAAGGAGATTGAGACTCAGAGGGACATCCATGAAGTAGCTAGAAAAGATTCTTAAGTGTAAGGATGTGTCACTGGCAACCACGATCAAGGGCTGTTCTGTATTCTCATTTTACTCCTTGTTAAATTCCTGTTTCTTCAGGGTTTTCCCCCCACTTCTGCATGTGTTTTCCTCCCTCTAGTGGTCAATCTGACATCACACAGGTTTTCACCCCAGTTTATTTCCCTACAGTTCCCTTTAGAGTTCACTTGCCACGGTGTGGCTTGGAGAAGGCACCTTCTTCTGGAACCCATAGAATTGCACCCCCTGGTCCAGTCTTTTTGAAACTTGGGGGGAGGGGTTGAGGAGAGGCACCAGCAGCTATGCTGCAAATTTGGTGCCTCTGCCTCAAAAAACAGCCCTCCCTAGAGACCTACAGATCAATTCTCCATTATAGCCTATGGGGACCATTGAGTATAATGGAGCTGGGAAAAATTCAGCAATACTGAATATTTCCTGAATCCCAGTACCATACAGATGAGATTTGGTAATATCAATATTTTTCAGGGTCAGTACGCTCGAACCCGAGAAATACCAATTTTCTTTTGTGCACACCACTAGCCATGGGCTTCAGTTTGCACGACCCGAGAAAGGCTGTTAATGAGAAGATGTTTTTAAGGTCATTATTTTATAGGGTCACCATAATTCAGAAAGTGACTTGAGGGCAGTTAACATACATACACACAAGTGCAGCTCAAATCATAGTTTATTTAGTTCAAGTATAAATTTTATAACAGTAGCTGACACAGGTGATGCAAGAAGAACAGAGAGAGTCTTTGGACCATATGCAGTGTTGTTTTTCTCCCCTGGGATTGTATCCTGGAAAAGACTGACAGTGACATTAAACCTTTGTGAGCTTTTGAAGGGTTTTTTTTGGGAAAGCAAATAACCAAGTTGAAAAATTCTGTATTTATTTGGATTCTCTAAAAGCAATATGTTTAGTGGCTGCTTGCATATGCCCAATTCTGATAAACTATGTATTCAAACTCGGTGGGTGGGAGCAATTCTAAGCAGGCCTGCTCAGAAGTAAGTCCTGATTTATTCCATGTTCTTAGGATTGCAGTCTATGAAACATTAATCCATAACTTATTAATGGCACAATTTTAGCCTAATTTCCCTTTCACTGTTTTTTGACCCCTTGGTGTAGCTTTTTCAATAGAAAGTGTACTTTTTTCTTACTTGCCTAGTGTTCTCTTATACAGAGGCATTGGGTGAAATAGAGTTCTGCGGCTAGTAAAGAATTAATTTTGCATTTGGAATAGTGAAATGTTTTAAACAGATAGTTTCCCAATATTGTATTAAACAACAAACGGTTATTAGATGTTTTATTTTATGCAGAATGCACCTCATTTTAATAGGCACTAGTGATTACTTTAAAAGACAGACTATGATATTTGCTAAGCTTGAGCCTCTGACAGATGGTGGCTAGACTTTTTCACTCTCTCATAACTGTTCTAGAAGAGCAATAATAGATCAACTTTCAGGGCTTAAATGCATGCAATTATTCTGGTCAATCAAAGCAAAATTGCTTTAAAAAAAAATTATAGACTAATAATGCTATATAAACACTTCACCACTAGAGGATCCTGTAGTACTTTGTATTTGATAGCAGATCGCATAGTATTGCTGCCTTTTCTCCTATATTTTGTTGGTATGATTCAGCCAGAAATAGGCATGTATATTATCTGTTAAGCATAAACTTAACCATTCCACTTTTAAATGTCCATCTGTTGTGTGTATTAAGTGTAACTTCCCCCCCCCCCCGTATTTCTCAAAATGTCATAAAAGTTGAAAGTGTGTTTCATGGGTCACTACATCCAACCGTTCAAAAACATCATGTTTCCTTTACTAATTCATATCCTGCAGTTATTAGCCTTCTGGCCTAAAGTAATAGGACTAAAACGATAAATAAATGGTGTCACAAGATAGTTGTATAGTAAAAGGTTTATTGTTGGCACTTGGTTATCCAGAAGACTCAGTTAACTGGCCTTGCCAGAATGACTTGTGCATCTGTCTCCTTGTGAACTTGGACAGTTTGCACCTGAGTGGGTCAGGTGGCATCTGTCTGAGTCACTTAGTTGTAAGATGGCCAAATCGCTTGGTTGCCATGGGTAAATGACTCCAGTGTTGCCTGACTGAGGCACACAGCTCGTGCCTGAGTCTGTTGACTGGTGTGCAACCTGTCACGGGCTGGGTGCCAGTAGGTCAGAAGCCAAGCCGAAGTCCGAGCCAGTCCAAGGTCAAGCCAAATCAGGAACGAATTACCAAGACCAAAACACAAGCCAAACGCAGAGTCAGTCCAAGCCAAGGTCAGCGAGGGAAACTCACGAGCAAACCAGTCCAAGGAGTCAACCAAAAGCCGAAGTCAGACAGAGCCGAAGTCATGAGCCAGAGAGTCCAGAATCAAGCCAAAGTCAGACAGAACCGGAGTCACGAGCCAGAGGGTCCAGGATCAGGTTTAGCTGATGCGAGCCGAGTGGGTGCAGAGCTTAGCCAGAATGACTTGTTGCTAGCACGAGTTGGTAGTCTCTGTGCTGTGCCTAAATTCCCAGCCACTTCCTGTGCTCGTTAGCAGCTGGCAGTGAGGTCCCGGCTCCTCCTAAAACTCAGGGCTGAGTGATCTGCGACCATGCATGCATGCCTCTTTTCTTCTAGCAACTAAGTCTTGCCTGGATTGTGACCTTAGCTGTTCCACCTGAGGAGGTGAATCAGGTAGGCTTGAGCTTGGCTGTGGATCAGCTGGTGCTGGTGCTGGGGTAATGCCCTGAGAGGTGCTTGCTTGAGCCTCGTCACCTTCAGGTGGAGGCTCCTCTGGAGCTGGGGACTGATCCTCCACTGCACTTAGGTCCGCGGGAGGCAGGTCCTCAGAGGCACTCCTGACACAACCCAGTAAGTCAAATAGCAGTGTCCACTTGAGTGACTTAGCTGGTGTGTGGCTGAGTGACTTGAGCAGCACACGCTGAAGCGTCTTGGCCAGCATGCTGGTTAACCAGGTGCCAATTTTAAAAGTTTTTACTGTTTCTGATTTAAGACATACCGCAGGTGAACTTGTTTCCTATTGGACAAAAGGTCCCTTTTACTGTGTGTGAGCAGCCCAGCATTCGATGTGAGATACATTTCAAATTAGGTTTAGTATTTCTTTAAGGAGTTCAGTTCTGTATACCTGAAGGTTAAAAGAAATAAAGTCAAGCTACGTTATGGTACCTGTTGTTCTGGCAGAAATGAGGCATTTGTACTCCTGGAAATAGCAGATTTATGAGGAAGCCCTGTGTTTTCATTCAGGCAGAAATAGCCCTAAGAATATTATATGTGCACATACACATCCATTAAGGTTTGCCCCTGGGGTTTGGACATTTTATTTGTTGTCACTTGAATAAAACTGTCTAATACATAGTTAAATGAGACTGCTGTTACAATCAATTACTTATTCTGTAATCACATTGTTATTCGATGGTTCATGTAACCAGGTCATCTATACCCCTACCACTTTGTATGAATGGTGCTAAATCTACTTGAGGAACTAATCTTTTTTTTTTAATTGGACTATAGCAGTTTTACTATTTTTGTTTTGGTTCAAGTTTTCAGTTCTAATTATATAAAATTTGCTGATCTCGTAGATATATTCTGTCCGACAGAATTCTTTTCTAATTCAGCCTTTTCTTAAAACAAATGTGTGAAAACTTCAGGTTTCTCAGTTCCCCAAACTCAGCCAAAGGCTTTGCTTATTTTAGCTAAAATGAGCTGAGTATTTCATGATTTACTAACTGTGACTTTTTGAAGTGAGAATAGGACACTAGCTGCTAGCAAAAAATTGCTCTAAGCATGCTTCTTGTGTGGAACTGCTCTCAGAAGCCTTTCTTGTTTAGTTTGCTTCCCTACAGCTAGGATGGCGGGGTGGGCTGTTACCCAGTGGTAGAGCATCTGCTAGGCATGCAAAAGGTCCCAGGTTCATTATCTGGCATCTCCAATTAAAATCATCAGGTAGGAGGTGATGTGTAAGACCTGTAGCTGGTGCTCCTGCCAGTCTAAGTGGACAATACTGACCTTGATGGACCAAGGATCTGATTTGCATAAGGCAGTTTTATGTGTTCATGAGAAGCTCATGCAACTTAAGAGTTTCATTTGCTCTCTATCAAGTTAATCACTGCCATAGTAAATTCCAAGCTTTTTTCTTCAACAAATATTTTTCAAATGTCCTTTGTTCTTTTTGTTTTTTTCATTCTTGCTCGTTTATTTCTCGCTTTTGTGTCCAGCATCTGTCTTATAACTGTATTTCCATGGTGATTTATGTAGATGCTTTATATTAGTCAAAACAGTTCTCAACACTTGTGTTTTATTTAAAAACCCATTAATTTCATTTACATTTGTACATTCTGTAATAACCCTATTGTAACCTCAAGACAGCTATCTGTTAAAGATAGCATCCTTTATTTTATTGGGCTGACATAGTCTAGCTTCCTTAAGAACTCTTTAATTTAATTAATTGAACATGATCTATACTCACCAACTTTTCATTCCTTTTTGGCACTGGGACACCCCGTGTTGCTAGAAGAATTGCGTATTCAGTGTGGGGTAGTTTTTCTTCGTGGTCTCAAATTTTATAGAATATTCTATTTAATACAATTAATTTACAGTAATTAGGGATAGTCCAAATGATCTCTGTGTGTGTGCCTGCAAGAACTGCTTGTGCAGTTGGGGTTTATCTTCAGGAGGTGCTGCAAGGCCTGCCTGTTTGTCAGGGTGTTTGAGGGAGTCCAAAATGACAGGCATCTTTTAAGGGGAGGAGGAGGGAGAGCTGTGGAGTTTGTTATTTTATTTTTGCTTTTGAAGTAAAAAATGTTTTTTTAGCTATTATTGGAAGTAGCCTGGAACTATGAGGAAAAGTGGGATATATGTGTTTTAATAAATCAGATAAATAAAAGTCTTTGCATGATGCAGCTCTGGCAAACCAAATCACCGGATGCTGCCATAGAGATGCTCTTCAGGAACACTCCATGCAGTACCTTTGTATTGTATTAATACTCATTTGAGAGGAATGAGCTTTTTGCAAAGCTCTGTGACATAGTAGGTTGATGTAGTGATACATTTAATGTTACCCAGTTCGCTACATGACTGAGAAGGGATTTGAATCCAGCTCTGCGCACTCTCAGTAACCCTACCTCCATATGTTGTAGACAAAAATATAAATGCATTTGTAATACCCCTGTTCTCACATCAGGGATTGTGGCACAAGGCCCATTATTCATTGTTTGAGAGTTCTGTTTGTTCATCTCTGCAATAGCTAGTCATTCATGGATTTGAATATGAGCTGTGTAATTGTAGGATAGCTGGGTCACCAGCAATTGGACTTGAGTTTTATTCTACTCACCATGGTGGTTGTAGATTTTTTGTTTGTGTTTTCACTTCTGCCATTTGTCAAACATATGAAGAGAGGAAATACGTTTAAAATTCCCCTGTTTATATTATCATTTGCAATTGGGAATGAAAATGTTAAACTTGGTTACATGGAACAGCACTTTGTTACACATATGGAAGCACACACATATATACTGAATCATTGATAAATGTGTTTATTAGCATTTTATTAAGAATAGTTTCAAGACCAACATATATAAAAAGGATTTGTATAAATCTGCCAGGAAAGCTTTAAAAAATTAGTTGGAAAATTGACAGGGGTATTTTCTTCACTATTAATGAGTTCTTAAATCCATACCAGCTTTTCAAAGGAAGCATTAATTAAAAAAGTATTGAGCCTGCTGTAAAGTGTCTGCTGTAAAGAAACACTGAAGCTAATGTAAGATAATTATTTTTCAGTGTGGGAGGGGAAGCACCCCGATTCCTCTCAAGGGTTAACATGAATAGTAATGGGATTATTCCATCTTGCAGGTGTTGCTAATTGGGTCTCTTGGCTACATAGCCCTTATCATCTTCAAGTCCAAAGCTGGAAATGTGATAATTAGCCTCTCATGAAAACCTGCGGCCCACAGGATGGGAGGGGGGAATCAGGAGTGATGAGGTAACTTTCTAGAGGGTTCCAGCAAGAATGTATCCTGATTGGGTGTCATTGTCACCTGATGTTGCTTGCCAAAAACGCTATAATTGAACTAAGGGTGCGATCACACGGACGTTTATTGCAGGCCTCGCGGCTGTTCCCCATCGCAATTAAAGGGGCTGACTAGACGGGCCGCATCTGTCTCCCGTCTCGAAGCCGCCCCCTCCCCGCACTCGAGCCCGCTTTTCCAACCACCAGGAAAAACAAGTACCTTCCGTTTGGAAAAGCGGGCTCGAGTGCGGGGGGGGGGCGGCTTCGCAATAAACGTCCGTGTGATCGCACCCTTAGAGTCTGGAGAAAGGAGGCTAGTTTGGATTCTGATAGACTATAGGCCTGGACTATGATATGCTCATGTGTAACAGACAGCAATGTAGAGAACGTATAAGCTATGGCCTTTGACTCTTGAACTTAAAGAGTTATATTGATATTAATTTACTCAGGTTTTGTTTGGTGTTAGTTTTAATATTTGATATGATATTCGGTAGTTGAATATTTTGTCTGATGGTATATTATGGCTCTTGATTGTTGCCTTTAATGTCTCTCTGAGGCATACAAATTAAGTAACATTAAATTTTAAAAGTGCTATATTGTTCAAATTAAAGTTGAGCATTAGGGTGTCTCTGTAAGTAATTGTAATTTTTGATTCATGTGGAAGGTAAATGTTTTCATAATAATTATCAAGTTACACATTCAGATTTACCCCAAATCATGGAATGTCTTGGATGGTGATGAAGGAGAATGGTGCTACTGATGTCTTTCCATCCCTTTATTTCTATTAGGGGACTGTTAAACTCTTGCAGCTCTGTTTCTTTATAGTGTTGACTGTTAGGTCTGTTTGTTCCACGAGTAATATGTAATCATTAAGTTTAACATAACTGGTTGCAGTTATTTTTATTTTTCACTGAGTTTACAGCAATCTTTCACTGTCAAATTCTCACTTCAGTAGAAAGCTAGCTAAATGGTACAGAAGTATTGTCAGTCCAGTTCTGCACCTAAAGTATAGGCATAACAGTTAAGTTGAGCAAGGGCTGCCTAGTACTCAATCCCAGACTGCGTGAAGTAGAAGTCTCCTAAGAAGAGATACTGTCAGTGGTGGGGGGGAGGAAAGAGATACATATTTGCAGCATCTTCTGAGCAAACTTTGGACATAGCATGATCCTTAATCCATCTTCCCCATGGTCAGCTAGAGTGCTACAAAAACCTTGGGCTGGCTCTATTTTGTTATCTAGCTAGGCTTATTTCAGACCACGCTCTCCCAGGTAGAATGATCTTTCTTTTAAGAACCTCATGCTTAAGTGCTCAAATACAGTTAACAGTCACATATGTAATTCTGTTTCAGATGCTATTATTGGCATCTTAAGCTTTTATATATTCTCTTCTGTGTATTAAGTAAACTTTGCTTTCTTTTGTTGTAGAAGGAGAGAAGGATAGAGTTTTTCTTAGTGTGCTAGAATACTTCCCCCCCCCCCCCCACAGAGCTAGCACATACAGCTTATTATTATTTATAGGGTCAGTTCTTTTAGGGCAGTCTTGATGTACGTCATTTTACAAATTGAACATGAGGATTTCATAATAATGTTAGAATGAATGTTGTAATGTTATTCTCTGACCTGAGCCTTGGTGATCAGGCTTTCACTCTAACTACCTAAACAAGAGTGTGGTGTTAATGGTGCTATTTCTAGATACATCAGTGCTGTTGGGCTTGCTGGAGTAAAAACAGTAAAAAAGTGGGTGGGACTTGACACTAAATGTCACTATGAATCCATACAGGGCTGGAGGCTGTTGAATTGCAAAGTGTTGCCATCAATCTCTGCGTTGAGGAAAGTTCATAGTTTTAAGAGTTTAAGGTCAAGTGTGGAACAGGTTTTTAATTGATCTATTTGAAATGAAGAGGTATTCTTATTTTACAAATTTTCTTTAGTATTTGTCATGGGAGCAGAATAAGTTTGAATTTTTTTCTTTTTACAGGTTACATGATGACAGAATTCGAATAGAAAAAATGGAAAACAAGCATTTTGAATACTGCAGTGCTTTCCAGCTGATTACAGATTTTTACGGTAGTCAAGAACATGGTAACACAGGTACCTAATTCGAGATACATCTGATCGAGATACTTTGAGATACATCTGATCTGCTTTTATGTGTGTTAAGATTATTATTTTACAAAATTTGCTTTACCATGTCATGTTTTTGGTTTTGTACAATTTAAAAGCAGAGTAAAATATTCTGCAATAACACTTATTAAGGTGTATTAGTGTTGTGGGATAAGAACATAAGGATAGCCTGCTGGATCAGATCAGTAGTCCATCTAATCCAGCATCCTGTTTCACACAGCATCCAACTGGTTGCCCTAAAGGACAAACAGGAAGTAGAGGCCATCTCCCAACTGCTGTTCCTCAGCACTGGGATTTAGGGTTTGGCTGCCTCTGTATGTGGAGGCGTCCTTCAGGAACCACAGCAGGTAGCCATTAACGGATGCTGGACCCTCCTCCCTGATTCTGTCTGAGTTCTTTTTAAAGCTGTCTGTGTTCACTAACACCTGTTAGTGTTCTTTGGGGGTGAAAAAACATGTGGACAAGGGGGACCCAATAGATGTTGTTTAACTTGACTTCTAGAAAGCTTTTGATAAAGTTCCTCAACAAAGGCTCCTAAGTAAGCTCAATAGTCATGGGATAAAAGGACAAGTTCTCTTGTGGATCAAAAACTGTCTAATTAATAGAAAACAGAGAGTGAGTATAAATGGGCAGTTTTCACAGTGGAGGGTGGTAAGCAGTGGGGTACTGCAGAATCAGTCCTGGGTCTGATGCTTTTTAACTTGCTCATTAATGATTTGGAGTTGGGAGTAAGCAGTGAAGTGGCTAAATTTGCAGATGACACAAAATTGTTCAGGGTGGTGAGAACCAGGGAGGATTGTGAGGCACTCCAAAGGGATCTGTCAAGGGTGTGTGAGTGGACATAAGCGTGGCAAATGGGGTTCAGTGTGGTCAAGTGCAGAGTGATGCATATTGGGGCCAAAAATCCTAACTATAAATACAGGTTGATAGGGTCTGAACTGGCAGAGACTGACCAAGAGAGAGAGATCTTGGAGTCGTAGTAGATAACTCACTGAAAATGTTGAGACAGTGTGCACCTGCAATAAAAAAAGTCCAGTGCTATGCTGGAGATTATTAGGAAGGGAATTGAAAACAAATCAGCCAGTATCATAATGCCCCTGTATAAATCGATGGTGCGACCTCATTTGGAATACTGTGTGCAATTCTGGTCACCACACCTCAGAAACAATATTATAGCATTGGAAAAAGTGCAGAAAAGGGCAACTAGAATGATAAAAGGGTTGGAACACTTTCCCTATGAAGAAAGGTTAAAGCGCCTGGGGCTCTTTAGCTTGGAGAAAAGACGACTGAGGGGTGACCTGATTGAGGTTTACAAGATTATGCATGGGATAGAGCATAGAGAAAGAAGTACTTTTCTCCCTTTCTCACAATACAAGAACTCGTGGGCACTCCATGAAATTGCTGAGCAGTCGGGTTAGAATGGATAAAAGGAAGTACTTCTTCACCCAAAGAGTGATTAACACATGGAATTCACTGCCACAGGAGGTGCTGGCGGCTACAAGCATGGACAGCTTCAAGAGGGAATTGGATAAACATATGGAGCAGAGGTCCATCAGTGGCTATTAGCCACAAGGTATAGCTAGGAACTCTTGGTCTGGGGCAAGTGATGCACTGAATTCTTGGTGCTTGGGGTGGGGGCAACAGTGGGAGGGCTTCTAGTGTCCTGACCCCACTGGTGGACCTCCTGATGGCACCTGGTATTTTCGGCCATTGTGTGACAGAGTATTGGACTGGATGGGCCATTGGCCTGTTCCAACATTGGCTTCTCTTATGTTCTTATGGCCATTACTACCTCCCTTGTCAGAGAATTCCAAGGTTTCATTACTTGTTAAGTAAATAAATATTTCCTTTTGTCTGTTTGGAACCTATTGGCTGTTCTCTTATCAATGCCTTTCCTAAGTGCTAGCATGGAGGTTACCTTTTCACCGGTTGCACACTGAGTAGACATTTTCATTGAGCTTTCCACAACAACCCCAAAATCTCTTTCACTCTTATTCTTCGCCAGTTAGTTCCCTCTAAGCTGCAGAGTCTTGTGAGCAAAAATTCTACTTTATGAGCTACTGGCATTAAAGTTGTGAGCAAGCGATTTGGCTACTGCGTAAATTAGTTTGCTGTGGAACCATCCTTCCTGAGCTAAGATAAAAATGTGTGAGCTGGAGGCTAAAAAACTGTGAGCTAGCTCACACTAACACAGTTTAGAGGAAACACTTGTCAGCACATATTTAAAAATTATGAGTTTTTGTTCCAGTATGCATTTACCTTACATTTACCCGCATTGAACTTCATTTGCCACGTAGTTGCCCAGTCTCCCTATTTAGAGAGATCCTTTTTTAGCTCTTAGAATCTGCCATCCTGAATAATTTTGTATCATCTGCAAATTTTACTACTACTACTGTTCAGCCCCATGCTTGTTGGGATCTAGGCAGTTTATGTGTAAAAGCAGTTCCAGAGGGTATTACCAGCACTCAAACTACAATATGTTATGTTGAATCCTGCCGGGGCAAGTACAGTTCTGCTTGTTAAGTACAGATTTCTGTCTGTCATGAACTGTCATGAACAGTTCTGCTTGTTATGTTCAGATTTCCATCTGTCATGAACATTTGGCGGGGAGGGCAAGATATAAATCTCAGGAAATAAATAAATAAATAAATAAAATTCCTCCAACCCCAAAAACAATTTCTGAAGATTGGCAGGATATAGCGTGGTGTTTGCAGTTGAAGACTACGATCCATGTTAATTTGAGATTTCAGACATCTTCCATTTGAGCAAGGGACTCACACTGAAGGCTATACGCTCTCTACTTCTCATTCATTGGAATATACAAGCCATCCTCCATATCAGAAGGCTACCTCCTCCTTCCATATCAATAACTTGTGAGCAGGATATTGCCTTATATGATCTGGACTAGTGCAAGTATATGACCAGAGAGAAAGTACCGGATTTCTGAATTTATTGTTCTGGAACAGCTCATACAACAGACTTGTAGACCAATGGAGCTGAAAAAAATGGGTAACATTCCTTGCGTAGTCATGCATTTTGTCCCAAGTAAAAATACCATGAACAAATTTATATTAGCTGTGTAAATTACAGAAACTGTAGGACTAGTGACTCTTACCTGTTCTTTGGATTAGCTATATACACATCACTGTAGGAGAGATGATTATTGTAGAATCCAAATGTGAGTTATCTAAAAGAAATATTTGCAGTAGAAGTGATTAGGATGCCAGTTTGGCATGGAGGCATACAAAGTGATATATAGTGCAGAAAGGTAATAGTCTCTTGTACAAGCTGGATTTTTTATATCCTGTTGTAATAAAAGGGGCTGAAGTAAAACTAAACAAATCAACATTCTCTTTTCCAGGGTCCCAAACATTGTCTGTCGTCTTAAACTTGGATAAACCAGTGTTATGCTCCTTGGCTGCTGTGATTACTTACCTTAAAGAATTCAATTTAGAAAAAATACTGCATAACCCTCAGTAAGTAACTCTTATTTAAAATAACCTAAAAACAAACAAAACAACCCTATTCTGGTTGCAAGGTCTTGGGGCACAGTGTAGCACATTTCAGATGACATGTCAGATTAACCACACACTCCCCCCCTTTTATGATGTGCTTGAATTGAATAATCTGGATTCATATTTAAGCATGTAACACTATAAATTGGATTACATTGGCTACTTATATAAGTAGAAAAGAGGTGGCCTCGGTGTAGGATTCAAATACTTGCAGTAGGTAGAGTGCAGCTGGCATTTAAAGAGATACTGTTTGAAAAGCAGGTTGGTGCAGCGGCCAAGAGTGCTGTCTATCAGCTGCATTTGATTCACTCGCTCCTTTCTTAGACTCAGTTGATCTGGCCACACTGATCCATGCATTTGTAAACTTGCAGTTGGATTATTGTAATTTGCTGTGCTTTGGGCTGTCCTTGAAGACAATCCATAAAATGCAGCTGATTCAGAATGTGGCAGCCCCTTTGGGAAAATCTCACCTATCTTAAAACAGCTACATTAGCTGCCAGTTTGTTTCCAAGTCCAGTTCAAACCTCTGGTTAGGACCTTTATGGCCTAGGAGCTACATATCTGTGGCCCTTCACCTTTGCTTTGGGACTCCATCTGTGAGTTGGTCACTAGGCACCGCTGTCTGGTAGGGTACTGCTGACCATCCTTTTAAATGGTAGTGATGGGTTGTGGATCAACAAGACATTTATATTTTGGGAACCAAATGCTAGATCAGATTAGCTGCTGCCTCAGAATTCATTATATTATAGTGGCCATTAGGTGGACTGATTTAAGTTTTTAGTAATTTTTTCCAAACGTGTTAAAATTATTCTCCTGCATTTGCTTTATGTGCTGTTTCTAGGAACAAGCAATCACCATAGTTATTAATGTTCCAGCATGAAAGCTATTTATGTCTTTGCTATGACTGTTGGTTTCATTTTTTTCCAGTAATTTTAAAAAGTTATCAAGTGAAGCTGAATACATGACACTTAATGGAACTACACTGAAAAATCTAGAAATCCTACAGAACCAAGTAAGAGCAAATAGAAAATCCTGTGCATTTGTTAGCTGTGTTGGGAGAAATTCATTCAAGGGATGGGGAGAAGAATGCAGCATGCTTTTAAACAACAGCTGGGAGACTCGATAATATTATTTCTACACAGAATCAGTATTGTTAACAATTCAGGCTTAGTGATGTTTTCCAGCTACTTATCTGGAATGAAACTTACACTGGCCAGGTTTGTACCTTCTTAAATTTCACCACCCTTTTAAAACAATGGATGTTTCATCAGCTGCTTTCTGTTCTCTCTGTTATCAAACCATTTAGAAATAGTATTCACCTCAATATTACATGTGAATGAAAAAATAGCCTGGGTGGCATTTGCAGGAAGAAATTGGTGGGCCACAAGGAACTTATCTTCTGCAGAGGTTCCTCTCCCACCACTGCACACACAACTATTTTTAGTCAGATTTCCCCCCAGCCAAGTTCTTATCATGGAAGTAAATCTAGGTGGGAGACTGTTTTCAAGGGAGAATTTTTGATGATGATTAGGTGATCCTCGTCCTTGCCTGCCAATTCCCTCTGCACATTTCTTCCACTCGCACATTCATTAAACCTGCAAAAGCAGGTTTAATAGCACACACGTGAGAAGGTAATGTGTATTTCCACTCACAGAAGGTACGAAGACATCCACCTGCCTTCCTATCAGATCATTTCTAAGTTCAGAATGACGCTGACAATGTTTAATAACAGCAGAGCCAATGATGCTGTGAAAGGGCAAGAAGGCTTTCTTATGAAAGTCAAGCTCTTGCCCAACCGAATAAAAAAAAAAGATAAAAGCCCCCATTAGCAGGGGAAGGAAATGGCTTCCATGGGAATGGGGCAAGGAAAACAGCTGCCAGCAAGTAAAACAGACTTTCCTATCGATGCAGCAGCCTTTACTGTGATCTTTCCCAAATCTTTGGAGCAAAGCAGGTTTGACAAAGATGGGGAAGAGCCAGGGAAATCCCAGGAGGTACATAAATGCATCACAATGCTGTGGGGAAGAATTGAACATAGGGCAAAGCCTATGTGGAAATGGCCCTTTTCCCTGTTTTCCCCACTTGGTTGCTGTCTTTCCCAAAACATGGTTTGGTAAAGGTCACAGCATCCAAAGACAGGAAGGTGATCATTTTTGCAGGTCCCATCCACATTGGCATCATATTCATTGCCTCAGCCCGCATAGTCACCGTTTCCCCTGTCCTGCCCCTTAAGGGCTTATTTTTTTTAAAAATCATAAATCGGCAGACTGCTATAGCACAATAATGTTATAATGGTCTAATGCTACAGTGTACTAGTTCCCAGCTTTCATTTATCATACAATGTCTCTAGCTCTTTTTTATTGTGGAGTTATATAACTTCAACAAAATAGGCGAAAGACTTATTTTTAAAATGCTGTAGCTCTTTGAAATGCAGTAGAGTTAAGCATTCCCTTCCCTTTTTAAACAGCTATTAGAGCCATAATAAAATGTTACAGTGTTATTACACTGTAGCAATCTGTCAATTACTGGTTTTACAAAAAAACCCACAAACCTGTAAAAGCTCGCGCCGGGGGGGGGGGGGGGGGGGATGGCTGCTTTACACTGAATCTTTCTGGTCCATCAAGGTCAGTGTTGTCTACTCAGACTGGCAGTGGCTTGAGATCCTGTAGAAGTGTTTCACATCATGTACTCCCTTTTAGCTGGAGAAGCTGGGGATTGAACATGGGACCTTCTGCATGCCAAGCAGATGGTTTACATTTGAGTCATAGTCAAAGTAAATACAGAATTAAGTCAAAAAGATGTTCCAGTCTAGAAAAAGAGAACTAGAGTAGGTTATAGAAGAAGAAGAAGAAGAGATTGGATTTATACCCCGCCCTCCACTCCCCAAGGGAGTCTCAGAGCGGCTTACAAACTCCTTTCCCTTCCCCTCCCCACAACAGACACCCTGTGAGGTAGGTGGGGCTGAGAGAGCTCTTTCCCAAGCTGTCCTTGAGGGAACAGCTGGTACAGAGCTATGGCTTGCCCAAGGTCATCCAGCCAGGTGCAAGTGGAGGAGTGGGGAATCAAACCCGGTTCTCCCAGATTAGAGTCTGCGCACTTAACCACTACACCAAACTGGCTCTCACTAAATACTAAAAAGCATACTAGAAAAATACCTGGTTCCTAAAACTTGGCTCTCAGGGTACCACCATTTAAAAGGCCCCATCTCAAATCGTCCTTGCTAAGGCAAGGAAAGTGGGGAAAGTGGCCGTGGAGATGTTCTGTTCCCTTTGTGAATTCTGTTCCCTTTGTGCATTCCCAACACGAGCAAGAGTTACAACGGAGAATCACTGCTGTGCAAAAGCAGCCTTAGGTAAAGATGTAAAAGGATGATTGAAAACAGGTGGTGAAATAGAAGATAAACATGCCTTTAGTCATCATCACAAAAGTTCAGAAAAATCCATAGCTGAACCACTGTTTGGGGACTATTAGAATTATGTCAGATGTGTCAACTGGTAAAGTTTTAGAACTAACATCACAAAAATTTTTAAAAGTCATTGGAACCAGATGACATTGGCCTGAGAGCTGTTAAAAGATTTGAATTCTTTAAGATGTGAAACTATAATAATTTAACAGATGATTATTGTAGCAACAGTTTTAAATGAGGGTCTGAGGATCTTTAAGGGAATTATATACTGTAAAGAAAAATTCATCTGAACTTCCGTATATTTCTGTAGCTTACTGAGCAATTGTAAACAGAGCTACAGCCTTCTAAGCCCAGTAGGTTTAGAAAAGTGTAACCCTGTTTAGGATTGTACTGTTATTATGCCCAAAATATAAATGCACATAAATAGTTAATAAATTATCTAAATACATCAGATTTTGAACATGCTTTATTGTATTTAATTAAACACAAACTATCATTACTTTAGACTGATAGGAAAACAAAAGGTAGCCTGTTTTGGGTCTTGGATCATACAAAAACTTCATTTGGACGACGAAAACTGAAGAAATGGGTGACGCAGCCTCTCTTGAAATCCAGGTATTTATTACTAAATGAGTTTTATTACAAACTAGCTGTGCTGAGCTGAATCTAATTTATCTGTATCTGTTCAGTGAGAATTTGGGTGCTGCTTTCAGGCACCTTGTGGAGAGGAATGCTTGGCTTTCAGATCAGCTTTGCCTTTTTAGCTGTTATCAGAAAGAGAATACTCCCAGAAGCCTTCAGATCTCTAAAATATATAAAAATAATATGGCATGGCAGATTTTGACTGAAACACAAAAGACACATGTTCTGTTTTCTCCGTTTCTTTTAAACACTGACATTGCCTTTCCGATTTGTTGTTTATATTTTACTACTGGCAGAGTTGGGTTTTATTGTTCAAAGTGTGAGAGGTCATGGGGAATTGCATAGCATATGCCTAGTTGCATGCCCAATCATGGGAACTGTATTCATGATAATTACAGAGAGTCAAAGCGTGCTTTTCTGCACTTCCTAGGACAATTTGATATAAACAGAATTAGTAGGTAAAATGCCTTGCAAAAATGTAGAGATGACTGCTGATATGGGACAGCATTCTGTTGAAAGCTTGATGTTACTTGTTTTCTGTACAGATTTCAGAGTTCTGTTTATGTAAAATACTAGTCAGTCAGCAATTTGTATGTAAATGGAAAATGAAAAAAACAACAACTGTGAAGCTGGTTGATACGTCTTTTGGAGTGAATTTCTTTTATCTGGTTTTCTCCTAATCAGTGTGTATTCAGAAGCTTCCTCTCCTGGCTTACCATGATAAATGACTATGTGGTCCCAGCTATATATGTTGTAATTGTAGTCCGTAGACATTGATGATGATTACAGTTTTTCATTACCCATCCGTTCTGCTAGTTGTGTCATCTCTCCCTAAGAAATGGAATGTTGGATGGCTAAAGCATGTTTTAGACAGAATTGTACTTTGCTGAGAATTCAACAAAATAAAAACTAAGTCTTCTGAGGAAAGTGAAGGCAGAGAGACACTTTATGTCAAGAGAGGGGCTACATATAATGGCAAGTTCTATATGAAGGGATTCAAAGGCTGTAGACTAATAATTTTTTTTGTGTGCAACTGATTTTCTTTATTATCTAATTAGCTGGACCAGAGCAGCAAATCAGTCTTTTGTGTTCAGGACTGAGTTTGGTTGACTGTCATTCTAAATAGGGTTCCTATTACAGTGTAATTATGAATCCAACTTGGTATGGATAGTAATTCTATCCTGTTGTTTTACAAGGCACTTTAAGAACTTCCTACATATTTGAAGATATCCCAAGACAGGGCTCCAAATTGTGGGAAAAGATGAAATACTATTAATAGTCCTGGGTGAAAAAGAAAAATTAAGACATGGTCTCTTTGGAGCATTCGGTGCCATCAACCATGGTATCATTCTGGAAAGCATGGGTGGGTGGGTTGGGAATGGAGGGCACTGAACCTCAGTGGTTCTGCTCCTACTTGGCTAGCCAATGTGATGTTGGGGGACTTCCACAGGGAGGCTCCCTTGACAGACTCGCTCAGGACATGAGGCCACTAGGGACAATATAGCAAATTTTGGGGTCTTGAGCTATGTCCTTGCTGGCATTCTGGAGGGGCTGTAAAACAAAGCTATTTAGGAGGGTATTTGGAACAGGCTGAGCAGTGATTCATGAACTAACAGTACACAAGACATATTTTAAGGTGACAATATGCTGACTTCTTTGCTGTTTGTTTAGAATGATTTTAATAGTTTTTGTTTTTATTTTTTTAGCTGTTTGCCTAAGATCCCAGCAGTGCAGGGAGAAAGACAGATTTAGAAATAGTGTAAAATAAAGAAATAAATCATCAGGTCCTTTACTGTAATGGCTATGGAGTATGTTCTGTATGGTGGGGTAAGCAAGTTTTCTCTCACTGCCTTGTGGAAGGGGCCTGATCCCTGGGCCATGAGCTCTTTGACTCTTGCCCTTCAGCTCGCGCCAAAGGCTCACAGCTTTGACTAGGAGTAGCATCACAGGAGCCCACAGACACCACCTCCCAGTAACAACAGCAGAGGGTGGGGCCTTCAATCAGCTCCAGGCTAACAGACCTTGCGCAGTGAGCAACACACCAGATAAAGACCCAAACAGACCCAGACAAAAACCACTCTCTAGAAGGCTATGAGCATCCACTCACCCTCAAACTCTGTCCTCTCACAAAGCAACCTCAGTTAATGTTCCCCAGTAATTTAGCAGTTTAGGAAAGGCAAAAACACACGCACCTTCCCAGGGTTCTCTCTCCCAGCCCAGCTGGCTCAGTTCTGCCTCAAGAAAATGGAGCTGTCATAATACCTGATCCAGGCCTTTCTCTTGTTATTTTATTTTATACTACTTATCAGAGCTCATTTCGTAGCAGGAGCTCCTTTGCATATTAGGCCACCCCGTCCCCAATGTAGCCAATCCTCCAAGAGCTTACAGAGATCTTCTTACAAGGCTACTGTAAGCTCTTGGAAGATTGGCTGCATCAAGGGTGTGTGGCCTAATATGCAGAGGAGCTCCTGCTACGAAATGAGCCCTGCTACTTATCAATAAAATTCCCTCAGGATGGAGCACTGTGAACTATCTCATGATCTACACCTCCCTTTTATTTTACTATACCAGGTCCACTGTGAACTTTAGGTGTGTGAGCACAGTGGATTTCTCTTATTTAGCGTACCTTCTTTTACACACACAAGGGCTTCCTTAATCCTGTACAAGACGGCACCACAACTACACATCAAGAACCCATTTCTCTCTGGAGCTTACAGAGTATGTAGTGGGTTATATGGTTTGAAAATAACATAGGAGTCACGTATAACAAAAAGCATACATTTAATTAGTAATATGACCTGTAATGCCTTCCCACTCTAGTTTGAGGCCTGACACAGTCGCCAGAGCTGGGAGGTGCATTATGCTTAATGGTTTGGTGTTTGTTCTTTCAGTTCTAAATAGACAGATTTTTCACTGCTTTTATTGAAAAACAGGATCCAAACCCTGCCTATCTAAAAAAAAAATCATACTTTACTGGACTCCCTGTCTAGTCAGAATACATCTTATCTTTTCTCCCTCGAAACCCCAATTCCTCTTTTTGTCTGTTGGAAGTTGACTCCAACAGTTTCTTGGCTCCTCAGTCCCCCCCGCCACTATTCTATTTAGCCTTTCACACCTGATTGGTCTGTGCAGATCAGGGGTTAAAGAAGGCAGAATCATCTTCTGTCCCTCTGTTTTCCACAAGATTAGGGCAGAATCCCTTCTCCTTAGGAAAAGGAAAGAATCCATTTGCCCTTCTCTAAAGGGGTTTATAGAGCTTCTGCTACCATCTAATTTCAGAGTACTGTCTAGGAACACAAACTGGTCAAGTGGCAATAAGAAAGTACAGTCGTAACGCAGTCCTAATTACTTCTGGTATATTTTTTTCTGCATCCTTAGACAATAATAGCCAGTTGTGGCTTTCAGTTCAGTAATAGTTTAGATTTTGTGTGATGCTGGTCTTTTTTCCATTTCTGTGAGCAGCTCTGAAAGTTTTTCCAGATCCCTTCCCACTCCCTTTCAGTTGGGCTCTATCTAAAAGGTATTCCAAGAAAAGTTCCTTCCAATGAAGTCTGATATTGAGTAGAACTTGGGTCAAGGCCTTTTGAATTATGGCCCTAAAGAATCAGCTACTCTCTGAAATTTGCTCTTCTAGGCCATTTACATACAATAACATGGGGAGGGTGGGGAGATGAAGGAAAGGGATTGTGGGAGAACATCTTATCAGATACATAGCTATGCTTCTGTTTGTTCCCTGTTTGCAGGTATAAAGACCTGGTGTAGCCAGAGGTATCCCTTTTTGGCACAAGCCAAAGGGATCTTAGATGTTAGTCCAAGAGTTGCAACATTTGGCCATTTTGTGAGCTGGCCATTGGATTCAGAACTTATCCAGGATGTGGTTTTGTGTTTTTCTTTGTTGTATTTTTCTTTGATTTTTTTTTAAAAAAAATAGGGATTCTGGTAAGCTGCTTTTGGTCCCTATCAGGAATAAAAGCAGGGTAATCAGTTTCCTAAATAAATATACTTTCTCAAGCTTGCTGATAAAGTTCTCACTCTGTTGTTCTGAGGATGTGAGAAGACAGAAGCATCTATAGGGCATACACATCTTAGCGCATGTGCTAAGATTGTGTGGTGTGGTCCAGCAAGAGAGGACAGGAGCACTTGAGGGATCCATGAAAAATGTTAATCAGAATGGTGGTCCTTGGGTTACTAAATTTTGAGAACCACTGCTCTAAACCAAATACTAAGCTATACAATGTATTGTTGCATGCTATTTGTAGCTATGTATGCATGTAATAAAGATTTAAGCATTCATCTGTTCTCAAATGGTTCAGTGTTTCCTTTTTCATAGCAAATGTTGCTGAAATTGCAGTCTATTTGTGTAAAACAAAAGCACTTGATTGCCATTTAACAGATGTACAAGGATCTGCGTAGTAACATTCTCATTCTAGCTACGTTCATAAATGTTTTCAGTACTTATTATTCAGCTGAATATGTTTTCATATGTTGTACCATTATATCACAAAAAGCAGAAGAGAATCATCCTCAGAATACTAGAAGTAGTTGCTGGTGGAAGTGTTGAAGTATCCAGTGAACTGTGCTGCAGATCATAGAGGATTCCAAACATTTTATGTAGAAAATTCAAACTATTGGAAGTACATTACAGTATTTTTTCCTGTGACAGTTGAAGAATTTCCTGAACATCCTGCATGGATCAAAGCAGACCGGATGTTTGTGGATCATTTTTATAGACACTTCACATTGAAGGCTTTTGGTAGCTTAAGAGGATGGCTCAGTTTTTCTCCTTTCTCTCCTTCCCACCTGGTTCTTGTTCAAAATCAGGTATTCAGTGACTTATGTAGTAGTTTTCATAACAAATAGGAGCATCAGTGGATCCCCAAGGCAGCAGCAACAGTAGTAGGAACTCTCTCTTTCACCCAGCAATGAGACTGCAGCCTCCTCCTTCCTGCCTAAGCGTGGTAAATCAGGCCTTGGGTGTCGGTAAGACAGCAGGTTTCAACCACCCTGGGAAGAAAAGGGCATTTTTGCTCCTGCTCACTTCTGGGACAAAGTAGCACCTATAAGAGTCACGCTTCTGCATGAGATGGCAGAGGCTGTACCCTTTTCTCTCATGCCCAGGCCAGATACTCACAGCTTCAGGCCTGGATGGGTTGGTGTGCCCCCCACCCCCCACAGCAAGGCATGGAAAGGGCAATAAAAGGCCTTAAGGCTTGGGAAACAGCATAGCTTCTCCCCCACCACATGGCACATGTGGGTTTGTCTGATTCAGATGTACAAACAGCCACCATAGGATCAGCTAGATCTCTGAAGCTGAATTCCTCCCCTTTACCAGTTTCTCCCTCTAAAAGCCCAAAGACACAGAGAGACACCCTGGTGCCTGCTCTGCACATCATAATCTCTTATGCTGGATTAAAGGTGAAATGCAGAAGGAGTTCCTAGCTTCTAGTTCTGCAACCATGGCTAAACTTCAGGGGCAAGATATTCAGTTTGCATATGCATCATCTAAAAAGCCCAGAAAACAAATCTAAAAATAGAAGCCACATATGCTCCCTAGTGGGATCCCAGTAGAGTTGTAGAGAAAGTAACAAGGCCTCCCAGTTAGCATCCCACAGTCCTTCCCCTCCCAAAAAGACATAGGGGGCATAAGAAGTAACAGTCTCATCCTTCCCAGGCCAAAATCCAGGAGCCACAAGCCTCGGATGGACTCAGTCTCACAGGTATCAGAGCTCTCTAATTCTTCCTTGGGTAAGGAAGGGGGGAACTTTCAGAGGAGGAAGAAACCATTGGGACAATAATGCAAATTCACCTTTCCCCTCAATAAGTCTTTCCTAAGATCTTTCCTAAGCTTCTGCATGTCCTCGAAGTTCCCAGTTGTAAGAAAGAGCCAGAGGAACTTCATTCTGCTTGTCTGGCGGGTTTGGGAAGAGCCTTTCCTTGCATGGGTACATCCTCAGGAATTCCATTCCCATTTGTATTTGACAACAATGGGAGGCACTGGCTAGACGTAAGGCTAAGCATCAGATCATTCCATGTCTTCATTCACTGTTCCCAGAAGTGACCAAACTGCTTCATGCTCCCAGTGGTAGATGTGCTGATGGTGGATCTGGGTTCCCACACAGTGGTCCCAGCTGAAGCAGATGAACTCCCTAGGGATCTGGGGGAACAAGAAGACAAAAGGATTGACTTGGCCCTGTGCAAAAATTTTAAGACCTCACCTGTAGCTCTGCAGGCCTCCACAGTGAGCTCCCTTTTGCCCTGGGTGGTCTGCCTCTGGGCCTTGGGTCTCTCAGTGGCCAACAATAACATCCCCAAAGAGTTCAGTGAAGACCTCGAGAAAATTGACCTGACATTGGCCTTTTTGGCTAACACATCTTTGGACTCTGATCAACTTTCTGCCAGAGCATCAAATATGACAGCAAGATGCCACACTTGGCTCCGCAGCTGGTGTGGACCCCACTTCTGAAGCAAGGGTGGCCAGTGTCTTGTTTGAAGTAAACCTTTTTGGGAATATCCTCAGGAATTTCATTCCCATACACAATTACTTGTTAGAGGATGAAGATGAAAAAGGTGCTGCCAATGTGCAGGCCAACACAGTTGTCCTCTGAAACTATAGAAACTATATTCTGTAATAGTAAGGTAAAAATAAGTTATAATATTGGATGATATTCTTCGGACTCCACCTCGTTTAGTATTGAGGATTTCATCAGGCAAAGTGTATGGATGTTTTTGTGTGTGTTAGATTACTGGAGCTACTGCAGCATAGCCATATGTGAAAATGATTAAAGTGCAGATTAACCTTTCTAGAGAGGATATTACATCATTGCTATATGCCATTGTATGTTATTGATACAGATTGGTACATTGTTTGCATAAATGAAACTCTCAAAGCAAAATACAATATAATGTATAAATTTATAAAAGTTGTATGTTTAGAGCTATTTATTTTTTCCTCTAAGTGACAAAACAAAGACCAGCCTGAATTAAATAAATAGTGCAGGCTATGAATTTAAGGCTTTTTGTCTGCATCTGATGTAGAATGCCAGGCAGGTTTGAACTGATGGTGGTACTGGATGGAGCTTGTATCTGGTTGTGCCTTTAGCCTTCCGGACAGGAAAAGGGGGAGTGACAACCTAGTTACCAAAAGTTAATTAAATCTGTCTTTTGCTCCATACAGAGCCATAATATAACATACAATACCTCCGATATCCATGGATACTGCATGGATTGTATGTTATATTATTACTGACAGTTCCACTATGATCAGAAGAAGCCACTTGATCAGAAGAAGAAAAATTGAAATGTCCATATACCTGGGAAAGGTGTTTGGCTGTAGATTTTCCCACTGATCACTCTCTGCTTTATTTATGACTGTTTGAGGTCTTTGGACACTTATTTCATTCAGGCAAGAAGGATCAACCAGTTGGGTTGATTTATGTGCATACCTTGTCATCATTGCCTGTGAGTGCAACTACTGTGATGTCATTTCGTATTTCAGTATTGACAGGTGATATGTCATGAGCACCTGTGTTTATATTTGGGAACATTGTATGTGTTTTGGGTTGTGGACTACCAACTCAATGTAGACATTTATTTGAAAATTTAATTAGTTGTGGATTTTCCAGGCTATATGGCTGTGATCTTGGCATTGTAGTACCTGATGTTTCGCCAGCAGCTGTGACTGTCATTCTCAGAGCTATAACACAGAAAGATGGAATACTCTGTCAACACTGACACGGGGGGGGGGGCCGTGGTGACCAGCAAAGTGTTTGGTCCCTCCTGGAGCAGCCTTCACACCACTATCTTGAAAAACTAATTAAAAATAAACTCTTCGCTGCTGGAAAACTTCCAAACTGAGCCTAAGATATGGGGAAACTGAAAGGAGCACGGGTGAACAAGAAAGCACAACAAAAAACAGCTTCTGAAGACACAAAGGTGGAATTGGAATCTTCTGAGCAAGACTTCTCACCTCCTCCCCCACTAGAAATGGAGCTGGAAGATGCTGAAGAGGTACGTGTGGAGAAAAGGAAAAGAAAAGACTCTATTACAATAAAACAAATACAAAAAATGCTAATTAATTTAAAAACAGAAATCAAAGAAATAATAATACCTGTATTTAACAAAATAGATGATTTGACAAACAAAGTTAAAGAAGTTGAAGGTACAGCAAATATGGCTCTTGATGAAACAAAAAAAAATGCCCAGGAACTAAATAAACTAAAAACATTTGAAACATGGGCAAAATGAAAGATAATGTTATTAGAAAACAAAGTAAGAGAGCGTAAATTAAAATTTAGAGGTGTCTTGCCCAACTTTGAAATGAACCAAGAGATAACTGCAGCTTTAAACAGAACTCCTCCACTTATCAGGAACAATTGTAGTAAATACCTACAGGCTGAACATGACACATGCTACCTCACCGGCGTTAATCCCAGATGTTATTGCTGAAATTGTTGACATTAAAACAAACCCATTTTGGATATGGCAAGGAGGTTTGAAATTAATAGACACTACAGTCCAAGTGTTTCCTGACTTGCCAGTTGAAATACTGAATGCCAGACACAATTTACGTCCAATAGCACAACAGCTAAATGAAATGAAACAGAGATACAGGTGGCTCCTACCTGGGCACTTATCAGTAACCTTCCGTGGGAAAATACTAACAGCATACAATACAAAGTCTGGAGAAGAGCTCATTAAGGAAATACAAGAGGCTCAACAGGAATGAAAAACAAAAGCAGGAAGAAACAAAGAGACACAACAAAGGACTTTGTCAAAATAATTAAAGTTAAGATAATTTTTCCAGTCTTATTTCAGACTCAAAGATGTATGAGTTTCAAGAATGGTGGTGATGTTAGGTTTCCAGGGATTCCCCCCCCCCCCCCCAATGGGAGAGTCCGCAGTACTCCCATGGGAGCAAGCTCCGTAGAAGACAGCAGAGACTCGTTCAGCAAACCCAAACCCTGAGGAGGGAAGCTCCTCTTGAGGACTTTTCCAAGAAACAAAATAAAGTGCAACCTAAATACTAATTTACTTTGCTTGTAGTCTAGACGTATAAACTAGATATAAGCTGACTAGATTTTTCAAGATATTAGTTAAAGTTTAATGGTTTATAATAGCTTAAATAGTAGAAGATAAGTGAAATGATTGCGTTGAAAGCCATGGAGGGAGAAAACCTCAAGAAGAAAGTAAATAGAGTAACAATCTTTCCAAGCCCATAGTAAAAGAAATATCAATGTTTAGAAGATTGGGAATTGCCAAAACAATGGGTTTGGGCTGCCTGTAATAATTAAAGAAAAAAACTTCAACAGTAATTAACAGAGTTTGTGTATGAGGGAGCTGTTGAATCTGTTTTTTCTCAGAGTGTCCGGTTCAGTTTCCACTCTCATTTTTTTTTTAGTAGATAAAAAGACAGACACCAGGCCCATTCTTGACCTCTGCAAGTTAAATAAGGTTATGAGGATATCTAAGTTTCACAGGGTTACCTTGTCTTCTGTTATCCAGTTACTAGAAATAAACATGTGGCTTGCTGTTCTAGATTTAAAAGATTCCTATTTTCATATTTTGATTCATGAAAGTCATAGCAGGTGCCTTCATTTTAAACATGGTGACAAAATGTTCTAGTACATTGCCCTGCCATTTGGTTTGGCCTTCTGTTCCAAGGGTATTTCCAAAATACATAGCAGTGGTAGTAGCATACTTGAGAACTGAAGGCTGTTTCATTATTCCTTACTGAGATGATCACTGCATCATCTAGGGATGAGCTGCTGGCTCAAATTAATTTGACCTTTCTCACCTGCCAGCATCTAGGTTTGATGGTGAATTGGGACAAATCCATTATGCTTTGGTTGATTATTTTTTAAAGTGGTTCATTTTAATTCATTACTTTCAATGTTTAATGATTTTTTAAATTATGTTTTATTTTGTAAGCCACCTTGGGTAGTTTCCCTGAAAAGGGAGCATAAACATTTTCTAAATAAAATAAAAAGTTGTCTATGAAACCTTTCAGGGTAAGCTTGGGGCCAACCACAGTCTTTCAGCCAAACCCACCCCATAAGATTGTTGTTACAAGGATAAAAAGGAGGATGGGAAACTGATTTTGCAAGATGCTTGGCATCACCATTGTTGTCTTTAAGCAAGACAGAGAGACCTAGCCCTCATGGCCTTTGAGCAGATACAGTTATACTGCTGATGCACTGAAGAGATTTTAGCTGGGAGTTGTAGGTGACTACCAGTGGTGTTCTGTGACTTTGAGTGCTGGAACAGTCCCATTGGTTGTGACTCCTTGGTGCCCATCTAACCTTGTTGTTCGTTCCGCAATTCCACAGAGTGAACTGTAGTTTTAGGAGTGCTTAATGAAAAGAGTGGTTCTTCCTTTCAAAAGGACTAGCATAGATGCTGTTACAAGGGGAAACTTTACCTAGTAGACAACAGATTGTGTGGTATATTCTGGCTGGTACCTGGAAGCATGTAAATAAATACAGCAAATCAGTAGTTTTATGACATAAAAGTTTTACATTTAATATACAGAATAAACAGTGCTTAAATTCACCTCTCCCATTCATTATTGTCCCATGATATGGTCTCAAGGAATATGATAAAGCATCCATGCTGAAACTAGATCTGGTCAGTGATTAGTTGGGAAGACCACCTTGCAACCTTACGAACGCCACTTTGCATGGGAAGAAAGATATAATAAATACTAAAGAAGTCCATGTAGCCTTATATCCAAGATACCAAGAGCAAGAAGCATGAGATCGTTAATAATCAAGCCAAATATAATCTAACTTACTCTTTGGAAAATGTTGACAATTATTTTCTGGTAATATGTTTAACAGATTTGAAGAAAATCTTTTGGGTTTTTTCATGGTTAAATATGCAGTAACTCTTTTATATAACTCTCCCTTATATATATATATCTATTCCCAAAAATGATTGATAAGAGATACAGGATTTCTGATTGTGTTTTACAAAACACTAGTACTTTTTAAAAAGATTACTTTTTCTTCCCAGTGATGTTGATTCTCGACTTGATGCAGTGTCTGAAGTTCTCATGTCCGAATCAAGCATCCTTGGTCAAATTAAGACGCTCCTGTATAAGATGCCAGATGTTGAGAGAGGACTCTGTACTATTTATCACAGAAAGGTAAATAATGAAACTGCAACCTATCAAAGCAATACACCATTATTTTCATAGGCAATATTTCTGAACATTTATTCTGGGATTAAGGCATACGTAAGGCAGGATATTATTGACGGTCTTGTCACTTTTAGCAACATCATGTACAACTGGAGTCTTGAAGAAAATCTTGTGACTGTACAGATGAATCAGTGTTGGCTGTTGAGCAAAATGCCTTGTAACCTTTGTAGACTGATACTAAGCTACAGTTTCATTGTACATTAATATCTGTAGGTATGGAACAGTTCAGAGTTAGCTGATATACAAGTCAACAAACAGTAACTACTCTTCTTAGTAACCCAGTAACCCAGATCAGCCCAATCTCAACAGATCTTCAAGTTAAGTAAGGTAGGCTCTGGCTAGTATTTGAATGGGAGAAATCCAAGGAATACCAGAGCTGTGACGTGGAGGCAGGCAATGGCAAACCACCTCTGAATGTCTCTTGCCATGAAAACCCCACGATGTCGCCGTGAGTCGGCTATGACTTGACGGTTCTTTCCCTCTCCACTGTTCTTAAGGAGCAGTACTTCTCAAAATGTGCATGTGCTTGAGAGAAAGCGAGATCATGTCAAAATTGTGGTTTGGCTTCTCTGCTCCATGACTGGATCGAAACCCGTAGTGCTTGAGCAGAAAGAAACTTGGGCTGAGGACAGACTTGATTTCTGCCACACCTCCGCGGCGCGGCAGAACAAGGCAGGGCGAATTGCCCCCGCTGTGCCGCAGTGTCCAGATTGTGGGTGGCTTCCTGTGGTGGCGTGCGAACGCCGCGCGGCTCCCCCAACTGGCGCGCGTTTACACCCTCCGGAAGTGGGTGGAACGCACGCTGCAGCAGCTGGGACACCACTTTTAGTGGTGCCCGGCTGCTGAGGGAGGAGCGCGGCACTGGACGCACGGCGTCCGGCCCGCCTCCTCCAGACAGATGTGGCAGTCTGGACTGCCACTCTGCCTCCGCTTTCAAAGCGGAGGCAGAGTGGGCCAGACTGCCAGTCTGTCCTTGGCCTTGGCTCACGCAAGAAGATTTGGCTACTTTCCCCCTTCCTTCTGCAAATGCCTCATGTTGTATTCTGCACTTTTGCTAAGGGTCCTCTGACCCTCAGGAGCACATATTTTTGGTAATTAAAAAGGATCCAATATCATGACCATAATATTCCCTTTTTGCTTTTGTAATAATAAATATCATATTATTGGGACTGGGAAACAACTATAAAGAGGTGATGGGGGGCTAATAAAGTATTTCGGAAGTAATAAAGTATTTCTCCAGTGGCAGGCTGATTTCTTCTCTCCCTTTCATTGTTTTTTATGTAGACTGTTCTCAACATTCTTAGTTCCCAGAGCACGATTAGTGCTCATCAATCTTTTCCCCTGCTGGTTAATTTTCTAACAGTGCAACCCTATGCAGAGTTACTCCAGTCTAAGCATATTGAAATCAGTGGGCTTTTATCCCACCCTCCCCGTAAACAGGCTGAGGGTGGGTTGCAACATCCTAAAAACCGTACAACATGTAAAACAGAATACAGTCACAAAACAATTCTAAACAATTTGTACACATAAGACCTTTAAGAGGCATCAGTTAAAACAGTTTAGTGAACAGGATGAGGCTCCAGTTTCGATGTAGCTGCAGATCTGAGCAGTACAGGAAGAGCAGGTGGGTGAGTAAGCAATGAAGATGGACTGTAGTGCTGCTGAGCATTGCTAAGCCAAGCAGGAGAGGCCATTATGGTTTAGTTGTCACTGCCTTGACCATAAGCCTGGTGGAACATCTCCGTTTTACAGGCCCTGCAGAACTGCATCAAATTACACAGGGCCCAGATCTCACTAGGGAGGGCATTCTACCAGGCCAGCACCAGAGCAAAAAAGGCTCTGGCTCTGGTCAAGGCTAGGCGGACATCTTTGGGGCTGGGGACAAGCAGTAGGTATTGCACAGAGCCTTTAAGGGGCTGTCTATAGAGAGATGGTCCTGCAGATATGTTGGTCCTAATCCTCATAGGGTTTTAAATGTAAGAACCAAGACCTTGAACTTGACCCAGAATTCAACTGGGAGCTGGTGCAGATGGTGAAGCACCAGATGTGTATGTGCTCTTATGGGTGTCCCTGTGAGGACACGAGCCTCTGCATTTTGGACCATCTGAAATGTTAGTAGTACAACTTTGAATTTCAGGTTTTAGTAGAGGATTTGTGTTTGTTTAACCTTTAGTTTTATACAATTTTGACAGTCCAACTCTGCAAAATTAGGCATGTCTATCCCCATTAAAAGCAGTGGATAGCATGTATAACTGCACAGAGAGTATGTCTAGTAAATATATGCCATATAGAATTCTAGTTTTACTACACCGGTGTTGTTTTCTAGTTATGTATTATAAGAATTTTGTTTTCTGAGTCTTTGCAAAGGATCATAAATAGATAAAAATAAATAGCAGTATTGCAAATGTGCATTTTATTTGGCAAAGAAACCATAGAAGAAATCTTGTTTTTCAGAAAGAAAATTTTATTGTCAAGTTTAGATAATAAATACCAAATGATTACCTTCTGTTCTTGTAGATTTATTTCACCTGCTTTTTCACTGCTTCTAAACAATATCCTGTTTAAAACGTATTTTGTGCCAGCAGATTGAATAATAATAATTCTGACTATGCATAGCTTTTATGACAGCTTGAACTAGATTCACTAGTAATATATTAAATAAAAACATAGTTGAACATCATGAAGCTTATTTATTTTGCATGTTTTAAGTTAGTATGTACTGACATTTCTGTGAGACTTGTAATACAACACCATCTGTACAAATTATGTAGTAAATCCTTCTTTGCACTATGGATGACCCTTTAGAGTTGCATACTGTCAACACAGTGCAGGCAAATTGATTGCATTACAGTGTACAGCTAGTATAGTTGATACAGGCCAGGATTCAAAGGGGCACACACTTCTTCATGTGTGCCAAGATTTCTGAGGTGATAT
This sequence comes from Lepidodactylus listeri, assembly GCA_029233225.1. Taxonomy (NCBI): domain Eukaryota; kingdom Metazoa; phylum Chordata; class Lepidosauria; order Squamata; family Gekkonidae; genus Lepidodactylus; species Lepidodactylus listeri. Next base: position 48,123,959 of record JARCFY010000004.1, read on the forward strand.
ACTGCAGCCACCAGTGCCTGTAAAAAACTGCTTCCAGAAGTCCAAGGGCCCTCTGGGCAGCTTCCACTTCAGTGTGAAATGCTACATGCTGACAAAGAAATCAGGGAAGTCGTAGGACAGTCACCTAAGCACTTGGTTATACACCTTTGGGATTCTGGCTCGCAAATATATATATATATATATACACACACATATGCGCGCGCACACACACACACACCCAGACCCAGTTATATTACAGTGAATGTCCAAAATTTGGGAATTGCAACCAGTATGAATGTTGACAATCCAAGGTTAATTTTGTGATCTCACTAGTGTTGACCACCAGTCAACTAATGTGATTGTTCGGATTCTCTGGTATATGTCAGACAAGTAGGGAAAAAAGACATTCATGAAATTTGCCAGAATTTTTCAGTATGCAGTAGTTCATTGACAGTCTTCTGTGCAACCCCCATGAAAATTCCTTTTACTCTGAGGCAAAGAACATCTTTTTATGGGAATATGGTGTTTCTTACTCTAAGGGCAAGGGCATCTTAGTATGAGATTTCCAAAAGCATGTCTGGTGGGAATTGCTGCTATCCTGTTTGCACTTGTAATATCTGTGGTCAAAAGCTGCATCATCTATTTTACAGTGTCTTACAAATGTAGAAGCTGATGTCCATATGGATGCCTTGCATATTTCCTTTACTGATGAGTTGGCATTGAATGCTGCTGTCATGGAGTAGGTTGTAATTCTCTGCGGTACAGGATGTCTTTGTGTTTGATATGCAGTAATGATGCACTGTCTGAGCCATCTGCTCAGCGTTGACTTGGATGACTTCTTACCCAACATCAGAAGATGAAAAGATACAAAGAAATAAACAGATTGCCTAGGAGACTCAGTTCTCCTCTGACCTATAAAGGTCCTCCAAAAATCCAGTATATTCCAGATTTTTCTGTGGAGTGACCATGTTTAGGGCAAAAGGATGGAAGGTATACTTCCTGGAAGTGAAGTGAAAGTTTACTGTAAGGTATTAATGGGAGGTCATTTCTAAAGATGACCTTCTCCTAGCAGACAGGGCTTCTAATTCTGAGACCCCGAATGCTGAAGCCACCACTGTCATGAATAACACTTTGAGCGTTATGAATTTCAAGTAAACATCTCTGGTTCAAATAGACTATCAGAGACAGCTAATATGACTGTGTTGAGCCACCGTGATGGAAACTGGTTTACTGGAAGGTTAATCTGAGACACTCATATGCCCCTTAGAACACGTGTGGGTATCTGGATAGGGGAACATCATCTGTATGTTGAAGAATGGGGGATAACATGGCCATCAGTCTGAGTAAGGTGTTGGTCTTAGTTGTTGGTCTGAACTGCCCTGTAGGAAGCAAAGAACATATTGAGTCAGTGTTGAAAAGAGATCTAATATCCTTCTCTCATACCACCAGGTGTCAGCTTTCCCTGAAGTATCATACCTCCTGTAAATTAAGGGTTTCCTGGAGGACAGCATGGTTAGGTTGCCTGATCTGAATAATCTAGCTCCGAGAGGCTTTGCTGCTCAATTTCCAAACAGACAACTGAAGCCAGATTGACCTTAGTTGGAATCTTCTCCCCACCCCACAGGAATGGGCCTGGCATCAGTTTCTGTATGGGATCTTGTTGGTTTTGTTGTTGCTGATGCTAGGACTCTTCTAGGGCACTTTCTAGTGAAGTTGGTCCCTGGTTGTTATTGCAAAAATCAGTACTGAAGTTTGTCTGCAAGAGTCTGATTGAAATCAGGTTAAGGTGCATGGAGAACAAAAGAAATTAAAGGACTGATTCCTTTTGGCATGATTTCTCTTCTGCAAGTTCAAGGTATATATATGTCTTTGGCTTCAACCAAGATGTCATTCAGGTTGTCCCTAAATAATTTTTCTCTTGGAAAAAAATAAGAAGGCTAGGGTGATCTTGTGATTATCCACCTGCCAAGTTTTCAACAACAGATTGTGTTTTGTCCCAGCCACTGAAGACATGGCTCTCAGTGAGAACATTAAGGCATCTAGACTCATATCCGCCATGAATGAAGCAGCCTTAAGAAGTCTGGATGAGCCTTCACTAGCCCTATTATTTTCTTTGGGTATTAGTTTAAGTCACTTACATGTGCATATGATGGAGACCCTTGCAAACAAAGATGTGGTACCCAGGATCCTGTTTATGAGTGCTGAGGATTTATGGGACCTTGAGAGAACAAAGTGAAATTTCTGGTCTGTTTGATCCTTGAGGGATCTTTTGCTATCTCTGGTCACAGACCCCCGGAGATGAGGTGTGCCACATAGACATCCAGGAGAGGAACCTGCCTCAGATCCATAGTGCTGTTGGGCAGAGTGTAATTTTTTTTTTTGGTATAGACCATGTTTTGCCAAGCGGAGGGTGTGTGTGTCATTCTTTTACTTACTTTTTCAAGCCCTGGGAACCCTGGAGGGTTTCTCTGTTTGGTTTGCACCTGTGAGTTTCTTCCTCCACTTCGTTTGGCTCCTCTGATAGTTTTAGGGCTGTAGTGGCTTTGGCTAGTATGCTTTGATAATTATCCTGATTAAACAGGCATTTGGACTGTTCTAGCTCAGCCACTTTATCTTCAGAACTTTCTCCCCTTCTCTGTCTGAAAAGGGCTTTTAGAATCCAGGAGTGAAGTTATTACCCTCTTGGGATCACTGTCTCTTCTGGCAGTATGGAGGCACTATGTTGTGTGCAACTTTTATTAGGTCAGTATCTGCCTCTGCAACTCGATTGAGCAGCCTGTTGCTACTATTATGTCCTGACAGAATTGTGGAGGAGGAGGTAGGAGGAGGGAAGAATGAGAGACTCTGATATGACCCTTTTGCTACTTCTGAACAAATCGTTGTTTTGTAAAAGCATCAAATTTTTCAGCCATCACTCACCTCAGCCAACCAGCCCCTTCTGGGAAGACTTTGGAGTGATGCCATGTGCTCTGCAAGACTACTAAGTTTATTCCGTGTGGGAGACATACCAGGCTGGCCCAAAGCGGCCACAATGCTCAATCTGCACTTCAGGGCTCTCCTTCACTGCAGGGGAAACTATCCCTACCCAGGAATTCTGAACAGATTGCACCAGCTCTGATGGGGAGGGGGGCTCAATCCAGTTGTTTGTGATGAAGAGCAATAACGGATCTGTTTCCTCAGAGATACCTATACCAAGCAGTCTCTCAAGTGGTACACCTATTCATTGCAAACCGCTGGGTGCCTGGGGAAGCCAAGCTGATCCAATGAGGGAAGGCAGTTTAAACTGCCTCCCCTCCTCAGGTTCCCCAGGCACCTTGCAAGCCATGGGGCACCTGGGGAAGCCGATCCTGGGAGGGAGCTGCGCTGTCAGGGGTGTGGCCTAATATGCTAACAAGTTTCTGCTGCTGGGTGTGGCCTATTATGCTAATGAGTTCCTGCTGGGCTTTTTCTACAAAAAAAGCCCTGACCAGGAATAAGAAAGACTGTCACAGGATGATAGAATAGAGGAGAGATGCTACATTGCAAGCCTGTACTCCTTTCTTAGGCAGAAAATGAATGTGAAATCAGGTGACCCTCACCCCACCTAAGAAGACAGGAAATTTCAAATTAATATTTGTCTCCTTGACTCATCATTGGGCATCACCCATGCTAAGATGCTCTTCCCCTCAAAATGGAAATGTATGCCCGAATTACTGTTACTAATGCTACCTTAGAGAAGTAGGGAACTTGTATCTCTGTGTTGTAGTCAGATTGGTTTAAACTAAATAAAAGTTTAAAAGAAATTTTTAAGAGACTGTTAAGTTACATTCGATTTAAAACCTGAAGGTTGTAATTATTTTCACTTTCAGTGTTCCATTCAAGAGTTCTATCTGGTAGTCAGCACTCTGTCTCAGTTGGAAGCTGCTATCACAGCACTGATTCCAGCAATACGTTCTCAAGTGAAAGCATCTTTGTTGCAGAACAGTCTCGTGGAAATTCCAGAATTGCTGTGCTCAATGAAAAATTACCTAAGTATGCTTAATGAAGAAGCAGCAAAGTAAGTAAACAGAACACATGATTAGTTACTTAGTATTCTACACAAATGCATGAAATGTTGATTTTTAGTGTTCCTTACAGGTAGAATTTTATTTTGGGGGGGGGGGGGGGGAAGCTTTGGAAACTTTCAGCTTACAAATGATTTCCTTATTTATAGAACTAGTTATGTTCAAGGGATCTTATCCAGAGTCAGTTGGGGGGTGGAGAGGGGAATAGGTTACCTGAAATTCATCTTTGTGGCTTCTGTGCAGTCCCACATAGGACCACTCTTGTGCTTGGAATGTTCAGCCCCCTCCCTTCATGGGCCGGCTTCTTCCCACACAGCCAACTCATGACAGGATGAGCACTCCTTCCCTCAGGCCTTTTTTTGCCACTGTGGAGATTGGGCATTTTCATTCTCTTCTGATACTCGCATGTTTTTTCTCTAGTGATTTCCCTCCCTCTATTCACTCTTCTTCCCTTCATCTCTACACTCTGTTTCATTCTTACAAAAAGAAGGATTGAAAGGAGGGCTTTATTATCAGGCTATGGCTCTCTTTAAAAAGTGTATCGAATGCAGCCTAAAAATGGCTCAGTCAGACAACCATTACCATTGTCTTCTATGCCTAGGTGAGGTCCGAAGAATTTCTGCCTGCTCTGTTTGCAGCCAGTTCACTCCAAAGGCTTTCTTGGACTGGGCTTCCAGGCTGAAAGCCACCCTTTGAAAGAAGGCTTTAGTAGCTCCGTGCAAAGACCATACCCTTTCTAAGAAGTCGGAACTGGACCACTGGGCCCAAAGCCCCCCTTGGGGTTAGCTGTGTCAGGATCTGAATCGGAACCGGGCCCCCTGTTGATTCCAAAGAAATCCTTGGTGACATATAGTGCCTCAAAACCTCTGCCACAAAAGAAGAAATTGAAATTGAAGCATAAGACTTCCCATTCTTCCTCCACCCAACTGGGAGCGGATCTGTCCCCCACCCAGCAACCCCAGGTCCCTTCTTTGACTCACAGATGGTTGCTGTCTCCTTTGTCCAATTATAAAGTTATTGAGATTGCCCCCCCCCCCAGTCTCTCTTTGAAGCTGAAGACCCTGCAGCTAAATGGTGTCACAGATCTTTGGGAGACTCTCTGGCCTAGCAATATTGGGGACTGCCACTTCTGCAGTGGTTCCAGTACGCACTGCCCAAATACTGGCCTATACAGTGGAAACAACAGCTACCACCTTCTGTGGAATTGGCCTCTTGGCCACACCATTCTCTCCTGTCAGCCCCATTTGCTATGGATCTGAGTCCCTCAGAATCACATGAGGAAAAGCCCCCATCCTTAGGTAGTTCCAGTGCTCCCTCAGAGCTATCACCTGACAAATGTATTGCAGACCCATCACATGTTTCCCCAGTGGAGGATCTCCGCCTCTACTTCAAACAAATGATCTGCAAGTTTCTCAATATTGAAGTGATCTGCTCAGAACCGACTGCCCCATTTTGAATATCTGTTACTCACCCAGCATGAGCCTAATTCCTTTCCTGACACTATAGGGATTGCTGGACATATCCAAATGTATCTGGACCAAGCCAGCATCGGTCTCCCCTGCTGCCAAGAAAATTGACTACATGTACAAGGTTTAAGGGAAGGACTGTGATTTCCTTTTTGCCCACCCTACTGCCAACTGCATCGTGACAGAAGTTATCCCAGCCAAGCAACATTCTGGGGCTCACTCCTCACCGTTTGACCGGGAGCGACATAAGCTGGGTGACCTCTGGCAAGGATAAGCTTTAATGCTGATTATCACTCCAGTCTCTACCCTGTTTATCTTGTTATCTCCCTGTCTGGGAGTTGGTTACTTGGATTCTAAGCATCATTCAGCAAGGATATTTCCTTCCGTTTTGTGTTCCATCAGTTGGTTGTACCCCTGATTCCTCCTTATCCATGCCACAACCTAAATTGCAACAGGAGGTGTTCAAACTTTTGAATAAAGGGGCCATTGAGCCTGTTCAGTTCCATGAGGCCAAAACTGGTTTTTATTCTTGTCCTTTCCTATTTGATAAGAAAGATGGTAGTAAACATCCTATATTGGACCTAAGGGCCCTTGATAAGTTCCTTGCGGTCCCTAACTTTTTCTTGACTGTGTTACAGGAGGTCATAAGCCTGATTCACCCCGTGACTTGTTTGCTTTTACGGATCCTAAGGATGCCTACCTCCATATTACCATGCACTCCAGATCTAGGAGGTTTCTTCATTTGCAATACAGCCAGGCCTACTACCAGTATGTTGTCCTTCCCTTTGGCTTGGCCACTGCTCACAGAGTGTTTACCAAGTTCATGTCCGTGGTAGTCACTCACCCTACGCTTAAGGGGCTGCATCGTCTACCCACCTGGATGACTGGCTTTTCACTGCACCCTCCCCTGATCTACTATCTGATAATATTTCCCTAGTGGATTCCATCCTAACTTCTCTTGGCCTCCAGATTAATTGGTATAAATCCATCCTGTATCCAACTCAGTCTGTACTATTCATTGCCTCCAATAGTGGCAAGGCTTTTCTTCCCCAGAATAGGGCAGCCTCATATGAGCAGTGGTTCATATGAATGAATGAAATATTTTATAGATTGGGTCATACCATCTTCAAGTGAAAGAAGTTTGTGGCAGCAGATTTTCCCTGCATTCACCTTTAAATCTTCTGTTGAGGGCCAAGGCATTCTTCTCACCACTATGCCTAGTGGCTTGGGGGACTGCATGAAAAAAGGGAACTGGGTGTAATACTCGTCTCTGTATATACAGGTAGAGCAAACTTCTTGCAAAACAGGAGCTTTGGCTTTGTACCTTTATAGGTCTTCTGATGGCATCTTGTATTCATTCAGTTCTTACATTTGTTCAGGAGTGGTACATCTCCTAGATTTTGCAGACAGTATGGCAATTTACCAACCTCTAGAGACTCCCCCCCCCCCCCATGTGGCAGGTCTTTTGCATAACAGTTGTTGACCCTACTCAAGCCTTTGCAAAAGAGGCAGGACCATTCCCTTTAAAATTTGTGATGTTTTTGTATCAAGTCTATCACAGTTATTAGAATCTCCTATAAAGAGTCTTCCCATAGTGATGTAGAGTGTTGTGAGTATTGTCTGTGTGTAGAAATTTGTTGGATTTTTTTATTCTTGAAAAAAGACCCCATCTTTGAAAACAGTAAATATCCAATGTAAAAATAGAAATGATAAAACCATGTTCAGCCATGTATTTCAGAAAGTGGTATCCCTGTTTTTCCATAATTAGAACTGGAGACAAAACCCAGCTCTTCAAGGATCTTAAAAATTTCCCCATAATAAAGAAGCGGAAGGATGAAATTGAAGCAGTATTCCGCCAGATGCAGTTACATCTTCAGGATGTAAGAAAGAAGCTAAATGGTCTTTCTGTGGATTATGTGACGGTGTCCGGGCAAGAGGTAACTCAATGTGCTTTATATTTTTTTCTCTGTGCGTGCCAGAGTTCCATGTTTTTGTCAGCCATTTGTGTAAACATGAAGGACAGAGACCTAGTTACTTGTCTTGACCCTTCAGCACTTGATCTTTGTTTACTCTTGTAAAAAATGTTCAACCAAAGATAATCCCTGTATAAACTAATGTATTTAATATCTGGGACTGGAATGCTAGTAATAGGAAAATGATTTGAAACTGCTGTATTACATATGGGCACACTGGTGAGAAGTTTGGAAAATAGATGTGAAGTAAGAGCTGAGATGCTTAAAAAGTCGATCCAGAATATGGCAATTCAGAGTTTTCTGGGTACTGTCTGAGTAAAAAACTACCTTTCTGAGAACTGTGTACTGTTAAGTTGTTTTATTATATTCACATTTTAACACATGAAGTTACCTTATATGTAATCGGACCATTTGTCTGTCAAGATCAGCACTGTCTTCTCTGTCTGTCAGCAGCTCTCCCAGGGTCTCAGGTCCTTCACATCAACTGATCCTTTTAACGGGGGATGCTGGCCACTAAGCCTTTGTGCACGCAAAGCAGATGTTCTGCCAGTGAGCTATAACCTGTTGCTGTGATGTGAGCCACTTGGGGATGATGCTGACTTGAGTGATAGGGTATAAATATTTTAATTTAATAAATGTAATTATTATAGGTTGGATACAAACTTGTTTCTGCACGTACAAGAAAGTCCACCAGGGAAACATGATATTCTCACCTCTCAACTCCTGTAGCAGCCCAAAATGTCCCCTGAAATCTTTTTTTGGGGGGAGAGGACCTCTTGTGAACAGGACTTAGGGGTTATGTTGGGCTGCTGCCAATGGCAGGGGATTACACTTCAAAGGTTCTTTCACCTGTGGAAATGTTAGTTATAAAAACACTATAAAACCATTCAGAACTGTGGACTGTGCAGAATAAACTTTCATGGGGTCAGATCTATATTTTTTATTTATATTTATATATAATTGCTTTTTTATAAAACTACAACAAAAAAATGGAAGGGGGAAACTACTAACTATGGGGAAAAGAAAAGAAGGCCACTAAAAGCCCAAGTGGCAGGAATCATTTTCAATGTTACATAGCTTGGTTGAGATTTCACTTACAATGCATTTTAGTAAGATGAAGCATAAGAGTTATGTTTATATACTATTTAGTAATACCGAAGGATTTTTTTTTTTAAGGATGAAATAGGTACATCAGACAGTTCATAGTTCCAAACATATAACTGGATTCATGTCTCTTATTTTTTCTGTTTCTTCCCCGTAGGCTTATTTCTTCCCCGTAGGCTTATTTTTTTATCAAAGTCCCATCTGACTTTAAGTAATTTAGGGGCAGCAGCTCCTAATTCAGATTCAGAGCCCTCCTCAGAGGAGCTACTCAATGTGTCTCCATGTCTTCCCAAATCATAGTCTCTGTGGTCTAATGTCTTGTCGTCCTGTGTTGTTCCTTTTGGGTTTGTCTGTTGTTTGACACAGCTCCAAGAAGGTTATGGCTTTTGTAACAAGAGTCCACTCTTTCTTTTTCGTCCTTAAATTTAAAAGTGAACCCTTCAGGAAAAAGCCATTTGTAGGACGTGGAATTTTTCTTGTCAGATTTTTGTATTGCTTCCTCTTTTTTCTGATTTCAAATGGAATGTCTTTTAATACTTTTATGTCTGTACCTTCGATTTTTAGGGTAGTCCCATTAGTCACTTTAAGTACATGATTTCTGCTTGATCTTTTGGAGAATCTCACAAAAACCTCTCCGAGCAGATTTTTTTTTTTAATGTAATCTGGATAGGTCCGATAAACCATATCCATATCCGATTGTAAAAGTTCTTCTGTAGTATCTGCAACTGGTGCCAAGGCATCGCTTAAAAGCTTCTTCAGATCTTCTCCATTGCGTTCTGGGACTCCCTGGAATCTCAGTACATAATTTTCTCTTTCCATTTGCAATTGTAACAATTGATGTTCATCCGAGGTTCTCGTTTTTTCCACTACCTCCAGTCGCTGTTTAAGCTTTTTAGTCTTGGCATCCACTTTTTTAACTGATTTGGCAGTTTCCTCTGATCTCAGATTGGTTTCTTCAAGCCGTTTTTGAAGAGTATCAAATTTCGTGTTGAGAGTTGTCATCTGGTCCAGCAGAGGGCGCAATGCAGCATTTAACATTTGGAAAGTCTATGGTTGCTTCTGCTTTAGATGGCGAAGTATTTGAACTTGCAGTTCCAGGAGAAGGTCTGACTTTAGGCACCATGATTTTCGTAGTCAGAGTCTGATAGTTTACATTTGGGGAAAGTTCTTAAAAAGTCTCTGGAGCCAGTTAGAGAAAACGCTTTAAGCTTATCTGGCTCCTGTTTCAACTGAGAATACTTTGGTTACGCCCCTCCTCCTCTCCGATGAATTTTAAAGAGTTCTTATCTTTGTGGGGTAGAGCTAACTCCACTTAAACGCTTATCTGACACTCTGGATTAGCATATGAAAGATTCATGCTTCATCCGACGTCTTCCGGCAAGTAAGAGAAATGGTTTTGACTGCCTGCTTGCTCGTCCCAGTGTGTGTCTCTGTCACCATTTCTGGTCGTGTGGCGGCGGGACCTATCGGGGCAAAGAGGAGACTCAATCCCATGGCATTCACCTTTGGAGAGGCACCTCTCGCGCCCCAGGCTGAGAGCCCCCTACAAGGGCTCAAGGGGAGATTGGGTCCAGCCGGTACCCCTCCCTGCCGCTGTGGACATGGGCCACTATAATCGAAGCTCCAATGAAAGCGTACTCATCCAGTGAGCACCAAAACAGAAAATAGGGCCAGATCTATCTTAAAAAATGGGCTTTGGCCTATGAAAATTTCTGCCAAAGTAAATCTCTTAGTCTTTAAGATGCCAATCTTTATTTTTATTGTTTTTCTGCAACAGACCAACACAGTTACCTTCTGGCATGTAAATGTTTATTTTAGTTTCAGATTGAAGTAAAAAACTCAGTGATGTCTTGCATACCATCTGATTGGATTAAAGTTAGCAGGTATGTAAAAATAATATATATTTTCTTATCTTCGATTAGCATTTATTTTGTCAGTCAAACAAATATCTAGGAAAAATCTTTTAACATTCTTCACTCTGAATGGTGGAGGGAAAAAAGACTGGAAAATGACTGAAGATATGTTTTGAAATAAATATTTAATAAATGTTTCTGTAATTTTAAAAGCTCTAAACATTTTAAGTTCTTTAAACATAATGTATGTTCAGAAGCAAATAATACTGGCAGTCTATACATAAAATAATTTTTACATCATTTTACATACAATTATTACATCACACCTAATTGTCATTTATATTGCATAGCTTTTTACAATTGTAATAGAATCATAGAAATGGGATAAATGAACTAATGAGCATTTTTCCAGGGTTTTTTTTAAATTGTGTGCTCAGTTCCTTATGATGTCCAAGGAAGTTCTGCTGACATCAGTGAAATGCGGCTTCACAGACTTAAAATCCCATGTGGTTTGAAGTTGCTTAAATGTCATAGTTGGGGTGTGCGCTTGGTATATACCAAGCCGAACAAATGCCCAAAAAATACCTTATCAGTATTTTTCAGGTATTTATCCATCTGAATACAGAACAGTAGATCTGTATTCAGCTACTGAAGTAGCACCGCCTGAATAAAAGCCAATGTTATTCAGCTTTTATTCAGGCCTCCCAAGTGACGGGAAGGGGTTTAAAATTTAAACCCCCTCCCAGAGTCAGGCTGCAGCTGCACCCCAACTCCAGAGAGAAGGGAAGGGGTGCAGCTGCACTCCCTCCCCTCCTGGAGTATGGCCACAGCTGTGGTGTGACTCCAGAGAGAAGGGAAGGGGGTTTGTTTCGTACATGGTAAAGGTTGGCAACCCTTTAATGTAGCAAAAGCATGTGCAGTAGAAGTGATTTAAGGAACAGGGTTTTTTTCTAGCGAAATAATTCATTTATTAGTTCTATTTATTTATTTATTAGTTCAATTTATCCCCCCCCCCCGCGCAAAGTTTCTCTTGTAAAAATAAAAAGCTTAAGCACTATGTATACATTGATTTTCTGGAGGAAAGAGCATTTTAAATTGTGGAACACTACTGCGATGATTCAGATGTAAATATTTTACTGAAATTTTGCCCTGTTAAACTGTCAAACAGCAACAGGTTTAGCTGTGTATGCATTCTATTTAGTTTTAAGTTCAGATGCTATTTACTTCTCTTTTTACACACACATAAGCTTTTCTGAGAGCTTTCGGCTGATGTAGCTCATAAATAGTTAGAATAGATATTTATATCTGTTTCCATAGGGAAGTTTCATTCCAATTATGCTAGAAGCCACGATAGATATGCTAACTCAGGAGTAATTTCCATGGGGCTTGCTCCCAAGTAAGTATACATAGAACTTTAACTTCTGGAAATGACTCATAGGCTATCACTAGTAAGGCCGGACTGGCTTGCTCAACAAGATGGACTAATACTGTATCCTCACCAATCGTCTCTCAAAGTAAGTAAAGTGTGCCATCAAGTTGCAGCTGACTCATGGCAACCCCATGAAATTCTGCCTTATGGGGGCTTTAAGTCAGGAGATGAGCAGAGGTTGCTTGCCATTGCCTTTGCCTTCCTCTGCTTAACAACCACAGTTTCCTTTTGTGATCTCCCATCCAAGAACCAATCCTCCTTAGCTTCCGAGCTTTGACAAGACCGAGATACTCTGGGCTATTAGGGCTCCTTAGCAGTATAATATGCACATTTTATTTTATTTTGATTCTGTTGTCCTGCGAATATTCCATAAAAATTCAACTTTGTATTTTCAGTTAAATGGTTGTTGATCTCAGGGATAGACATCATATCAGTAAATAATGTGTTTTTAATGTACTGTGAAAGAGCCAGTTAAGTTTTTCTTGATTGATTTAGCCACATGCTAACATCCAATTAATGAAAGAGAAACTTCCCCCCTCCATTATCAATTATTTATGGACTCCCAAAGAGTATAATAATGACCCTCACTATTGCTTTTTTTAATTGGCTGTGGTATTCATATACAAATCCACCTTTCCCCCCTCTCAATTAGTACTCTATTGGAACATCTCTCACAAGCTTTCCTGGAATAAATTTTCGTAACTCTTAATTACATAGCAACTTTTTAATATGAGAAAGTAGTTAAAGCCTGTAAAGAAAATTCCAAAAGGTTACTTACTAGGGAAATGGGCAGGCCACATGGTAACATCATTTGCTTTTAAAACATCTGAAATGTCTTGTCATGTTATAATACTGCTGTTAAGCAAAAATCATACTGCCTATTGTGCTTTCCTAGCAAAAACATATCTTCTGCAAGAATATTTAAACAGTCTGAGTAATTTAAACAGTGCATGCAAATACATCTATCAATTCTACCATTGCTTAGTGTTTTGAATGTTGTACTTACTGAATAAATAATAAATAAATAAATAAATAATAAAATCAGAGTTCATTAAATAGAGGTAATTTTTCTTTTTTTCAAGGTACACAGTGGGCTGTAGCTCCCGTAAGTTTGAGTTATGTAGTAAAGTGACAAGTGAGTTGTAATGAGCAACAATTGTATGATCAACAACAATCCAATTCAAATGATACTGAACATATTCTTCCCACATTGAAGTAATATGTGAACTGGTCCTAAGAAAACAGTGGTCTGATTTTCCATTTTGCAGCATGACAGATTGCTTAGTAATCTTTATTTCCTATTTGGTTTTCTTTTCTAGCACAAAATCTGTCAGCCGTTTCCACACTCCATTTATTGTAGAAAATTACAGACATCTGAATCAGCTGCGTGAGCAGCTAGTCCTTGACTGCAGTGCTGAATGGTTATGCTTTTTAGAGTGAGTTTACAAGTTCAGTGTTTGTTAGTGCAAGAAAACCATAAAATGTGTTTTGAAATAGACATTTATTAATGATTTTATAGTGCAAGTATTCTGAAATCCTATGTGGTTGACTGCTTAAAGGATTGTTTGAAAAGTACTATATTTAAAATATGTAGAGACAGTATTTCAGAACTTCCAGGAACTATTTTAATGCTTATATACTTTTTGCAATTCTAATAAAACGTTAAGACTACTCTTAACTAATCTGTTGTCTACCTGAAATTGATTGCTAGTGTGCCTCAGTTTACATCTATCCCACTAATTGGAATTCTATGCTAATCCTGTGCCAGTTTGATAAATAAAAGTAGGTGTGTTTGTCCAGTCAATATATTTCTGTTCAGACATTTTGTTTTGCTTGTTCTTTAATTGTTAGTTATAACATGTATACAAAACCTTTATGTAGGAATCTTGGGGGGGGGGGGGACCAGAATCAGTTGTAGAATGTAGTAATAGTTTACATATAAATATTTTATACACTAACTTTCTTTTCCTCCATAATGTGTAGTCATTTTAGTGAACATTATCACTCTGCCTCTAAAGCCGTGAGTCACCTAGCAACTGTAGATTGCATCTTTTCCTTGGCTGAGGTTGCTAAACAAGGGGACTATTGCAGGTAATGACTCCCTAAATGATGGTAAAATATTAGTTATCTTTTGTTGATTCAATATAACACAAAAGTATGTACTATAAAATAATCTATCGTGCTTGAAGATATTAAAGCAAATCTTTATAAGATCAGCCTATGTGGCTCATAATTATGGTGGTGGAGTTGATTTTCTGATAGAATGCCTGCCCCGACTTCAGTTTGAAGGAGACTGAACACTGAGGCCAGAACACTGAGGCCAGACTCCTCATTTCCATCTAACAGTGTATTGTAATATACTTTTTTTCAGACCAGTCATAAAAGATGACAAATCAGAGATAATAATAAAAAATGGGAAACACCCAGTGATTGCCTTGTTGTTAGGGGAGCAAGAGCAGTACGTTCCAAATGATACCTACTTATCGGTAAGTATGGGATAAATAAACTAGGAAGTAATAAACTCATAATAAAGTTGCTTTTTGTCCATAAAAATGTATTTATGTTTTCTTAGTTTCCAGATAGCAGTAATTGGAATCTCTATGCTTATCTTTGATACTGTGACTAAGAAAAATCCAAAATATGACATTAGTAAGGGCTAGTTCTTAAATTGTTAAAATTAAAGAGGTTCACAGACTTAAAACTAGGTTATCTATTAGTAAGGAATATTTGCAAGAGATTAGAACCCACAAGGTTGTTATTTCAACACTAGTACATTTTGTCAACTTCTGCGATTTTATATGTATATGTCCAAGTCCATAGGCAGCAATCTATGTACTCCAGTGTTCATCATGGGTTTATTGTAGCTACAGACATGGAACACTGTGCAGCATTTAAAAAAAACAACAACACATCCAATGATACAGGTAGAAGAAGAGTTAGTTTTATTCCCTGCTCTTCACTACCCACAGGAGTTTCAAAGTGGCTTACAATTAACTTCCCTTCCTCTCCCCACAACAGACACCCTGAGGTAAGTGGGGCTGAGAGAGTTCTGAGAGAACTGTGACTAACCCAAGGTCACCCAGCTGGCTTCATGTGGAGGAGTGGGGAATCAAACCCATTTCTCCAGATTAAAGTGCACTGCTCTTAACCACTACACTATGCTGGCAGTGGTGCACATAATGTACAACTGAATTACATTGCTGTAATTCTTGGTGGTGGTTGTACTTTCCTTTGTCCAAAATTCCCAGGATCAAGGTTACAATGTGAATAGGTTGCCACTCCTGAAAGGGGTGCCCTGTGGTCATCTGTGGCATACTGCTATACACATACTTTTCAGTTTGCTGCCCACCAGGTAATACCATCCATACATTTTATCAGCACCCTCCCCCAAAATAAACGCAGACAACAAATGTGCCACACTCAGAATGCAGGAAATAGATGCAGAACTGATATTTGAGGGTACTCAGTTGAGCTGCAAACATTTCACACGTTTACTGTCGTGGCCAGTTAATTAAGCATTTAGAAATGGGGAACATGGATGCTGGCTATCCTTAAGGACATGAATAATAGTATGTATAAAGGAAATACAATTCTAAAAAAATAAAATATTTATTGGAGGAGAAACTAGCAGAGCTGGGCAGTAAACTGACTTGCCTGTCTCTTAATAGCCATGGAGGTGCAGAGGCAGCTTTTTTTTTGAAAGTGGGTTTGTAACCTGACTCTGTATTCAGAAGCCATCCTTAACAGCAATTGAATAAATAATCTGCAATCTCAACTTCTTGCCATGGTTGCAACACCTGCCTCGCCACACCTCCCGTTTTGCACAGATTATTGCAGTTAAAAACTATCTTACCTTGTGATGTTAAGCCACCTGCATTTGTACCATCATTCAATGCTCATCTAAAACAGTGCTTTAAGGTGAAAACAGCCTAGTTAGAGTACATTTGGGGATTAAATAACCATTTTGTTTTACTGTGATGCAAACAGTTTATGGAGAGGCAGCTGTTACTGTGCAATTTGTATTTTTAGTTAGATTTATTGTGAGGTGATATTGTGATTTGGGTTGGGGAGTGTGTGCATGCTGTAAGCTGCTTTGGCAACCCTGACTGGGTAGAAAAATGAGACAGCTTATAAATAAGTGAAATGTTAATTAAAACCCAAATGGGAAATATTTCAAGCCATATTTTAGAAATCGTGCCTCAGTTCAGATCATCCCTACCCAAACATAGTTCTCTGGTGGTCTAGGGTGAGGCAGTCACAACCAGTGAGAAGAAGCTCCTCCCTGGAGGTGGTCAGGGTCATTAACCTTTTTGTACAACTCCTAGTGGGAGAGGCTGGTCCCTCCTCAGTCTTCCAGTTTTAGTTCAGTCTGGCTTGTAGATAGCTGGTTGTTACCTGCACTTGTTAAAGAGCATAGTGACTTCTTTCTGTTTGTTTTTTTCCAACCCCCTGCCTTATTGAGAGTTCTTGTGGGAGGTATCTTTCTGCTGGGAGATAGAGTTGGATTGTCTTTGAGAGCCCCCTCCACTCCAAGATGCAGGAGGAGAATGGCATCTTCATAAGTACTGCACTAGCAGGGATCCAGTGCAGAGGGACAAAATAAAAGTGTACATCTAGAAGCAGAAACTTGTCTGCTGGGGGAAGGGGCTAGAGAGGAGAGGTATGCCCAGTCCTCCAGATGTGCCGGCCCCCCAGTTTCATGTAGTGGTTAAGAGTGGTGGACTCTAATCTGGAGAACTGGGTTTGAGTCCCCACTTCTCTCCGTGCGGCCAGCTGGGTGACCTTGGGTCAGTCACTGTTCTCTCAAGACCAGTTCTCTCAGAGGTCCCTCAGCCCTGCCTACCTCACAGGGTGTCTGTTGTGGGGAAAGGAAGGGAAGGAGATTGTAAGCCACTATGAGACTCTGAGTGAAGGATGAGGTATAAATCCTCCTCCATCTTTTCCTTCTTCTCAGTCAACAGCCCTGAGGACTCCCTCAGATACAGGTCTGTTTCCTCTGCAAGACATAGAGAACATAGTCATTCACTAGAGCCAGACTTCAGTTTTTGAATAGTCCAGTTCCCTTTTATTGAAGGAGGAGAGAGAGCTCTTCAAGAAAGAGGAACCTCTGGTGATGACCATGCAAACACCACCTCTTTCCACAGGAGGTGAACCCCAAATTGCTTCCCAAGATTTTCTGCATCCTGGAGAGTCCATACAACAAGGACCCACTGGGTCAGCTAGAGCCTTTCCTCACACTCTCTAAGTCTTCTTTCCCATCA
Source organism: Lepidodactylus listeri (assembly GCA_029233225.1). Lineage (NCBI taxonomy): Eukaryota > Metazoa > Chordata > Lepidosauria > Squamata > Gekkonidae > Lepidodactylus > Lepidodactylus listeri. The sequence goes on from JARCFY010000004.1 coordinate 48,141,067, forward strand.
GTTTTTGACATGGCCAGCAGGACGGAATGGGAGGACCTTGTGAGGTCTAAAGCCAACCACTAGATTATTTCCTGTTTCTGTTCTGTAGTTCTGGAGGCAGCCTACTGTTTTCACGCTCCCAGTAGTCAGTGCTTCTGTAGCAGACCTGACTTTTGACACCTTCATTCCTGCCAAGTCAGACAGTCTTCCCAGGGATCCTTGTGACAATAGGATGACTTGGTCCTACATAAAATCTTTGAGGCTTCTTGGCTTCCATAAGTGGGCTCTCTCCATTTGCTGGAGTAATCTATCCCTGGGCCTTGTACTTCTCTGCCGCCATACAAAGACATTTGTGAAGAATTTGAGGACAGTTAAAAGAAAATTGCCCTGACAGCAGAATTCATGGCAGATGTCTCTCTTGATGCCATCCAACTATGAGCCAGGGCAATGGCTTCTAAAGTCAAGGGTGAACTGTAATACCTGGCTGCATAACTGGGAAGTGGACCCCACCTCCCAGGCTTGGGTAGCCAGCATTCTGTTCAAAGGGGTTAGCCTTTCTGGTTTTTTTTTTCCTTTTTTTTCTGTTAATAATTTTTATTTTACATACGTACACATATACATATATTTACATATTCTTACTCCATATTGTATTCAATTGGTTCTTCATTAGACATCGAATTCTCTAATTCAACAATATTGTACCTTTAGCCTTTTTAGTCCATCCAGTCATAAAATTTGGACCAGATCACTGTGGAATCTTTTCTTGCGTATGGATTTAAAAGATAGCATAGTCTATCCATTTCCGCCCAGTTCAAGATTAAGCTAATTAGTTCCTCTTGTAGTGGCATCTCTGCCGATTTCCACAGTTTAGCCCTTAGGATACGTGCTGCCGTTACCAAATAAGACAATAATCGTTGATTATTTTTCGCCATCCCTTCTGGCATCATATTTAACAAAAACAAAGCTGGCTCTAAAGGTATCTCTATCTCTAAAATCTCGATCGCCATCTTTCTAACCATTTCCCAATATTTACTCACTTTCCCACATGTCCACCACACATGAAAATATGTCCCTCTATCACCACACACCCAACATTTATTCGACACTTTATAAAATTTATGGAGCTTATCCGGTGGCCAATGCCATCGATAGAACATTTTATAGATGTTTTCTTTATAATTGACTGTTGTTAGGAATTTCAATGATCTCCAAATCTTATTCCAACATTCTATTTCAATATTCCCTCCTAGATCTTTCATCCAAGCTATCATAGTGGGCTTTATTATCTCCTCCTGCATTTCGCTATTTAAAATTTTTTTATATAATTTATTAATTACTTTATCATTATTCTTTAACCAGATCTCATCTAATTCATTTGGTTTAATATCAATCCCGTCTTTTATATCTTTATGGAATCTAGATCTTAATTGTATATTTTCCCACCAAGAGAGTTGTAGCCCTAATTCTTCTCTTAATTGTGTTTCACTTTTTAAGTTCCCTTTATTATCTAATAAATTATTGTAACCTACAACATTTTGGGGATTTAATAAAGATGGTCTAACAAATGCTTCTATTGGGGAAACCCATTTAGGGGTTTTAACATAACAGCTTTCCTTTACTTCTAACCATATTGCTAATAAAGCCTTTCTCAGTAAGTGCGAATTGAAGTTTTCATGGATTTTGTGTTTCCCGTACCATACATAGGCGTGCCAGCCCATGTATAGATCATGCCCTTCTAGTACAAGTACTCTCCGATTATTAAATGTTAACCAGTCCCTTACCCATACCAGTGCTGCAGCTTTACCATATACCTCCCATCTTGGCGTACCTATACCACCTCTTTCTTTGGAGTCCTGTAACAACTTCCATCTGACTCTTGGTTTTTTCGAGGCCCATATAAATTTTCTAGTTATATTATTCAGATCTTTATAAAAGGGGCCATTTTTTTTTAACAGAGGGATTGATTGGGCCAAGAATAGAAATTTTGGGAGAATATTCATTTTAATTGCTGCAGCGCTGCCTAACCATGATAGATTGAGGTTTTCCCAGTTCTTAAGATCATCTTTAATCTTTTTTAGTAACACATTATAATTGTCCTCTATTAATGTACTTACTTTATTGGTACACGTTATTCCTAAATATTTTACCTTTTTGACAACCTCAATTCCTGATAATTTTTGAATTTCTAATTTTGTTTGGTCAGTACCATTTTTAAGTAGTATTTTGGTTTTTTTAATATTAATTGTGAGTCCAGCAACCTTACCGTAACTATTTATATCCTCCAGCCATCTTTCTATTGACTCTACCGGATCTTCAATAATGAACATTAAATCATCAGCGTACGCGCATAACTTAAACTCTTGGCCTTTACATCTAATTCCTCTAACATATTTATCTTCTCTAATCTGGTCACATACAGATTCAAGTACAAAGATAAACAATAAGGGGGACAAAGGACAGCCCTGCCTTGTACCCTTTTCTATTGGGAATTCTTGTGATATATCTCCATTAATACATAACCTTGCCGATTGTTTTTTGTAAATTGCCTTTACTAGGGTAATAAAGTACTCCCCTGGATCATATAAACTCAGCTTTGACAACAAGAACTTCCATGAAACATTGTCAAAGGCTTTCTCTGCATCCATAAAAATCAATGCCACCATTTTTTCTGGATGGGCTTCGTAGTATTCTAACGCGTTAATTAGAATTCTAATGTTTTCCCTTAATTGTCTCTTTGGGAGAAAGCCTACTTGATCTTCGTCAATTATCTGAGTCAATACTTTTTTAAATCTTTCTGCCAATATACTGGCAAATATCTTGTAATCAGCATTAAGCAGCGAGATTGGTCTATAGTTGTCAATTAAGTCTAGTTTCTCCTTGCCTTTTGGGATTAGTGTTATCAAAGCTGAATTCCATGAGTCTGGTACGACACTTGTCTGGCTTATAAATTTTAATAATTCCTTATATATATTCGAAATTTGTCCCTCAAAGACTTGATAAAATTCACCAGGAAGACCGTCAGGGCCCGGTGATTTATTTTTCTTTTGTCTCTGAATGGCCTCTACAACTTCAAAGGTTGAGATTGGATCACTTAATCTCCTTTTCTGTTCTACTGTGAATTTTTTACCCTTTATATTAGCTTCCAAATAGGCTTCTATATTCTCTGTACTTTCTTCGTTCTGTTTCTTGATGCCATCCAACTATGAGCCAGGGCAATGGCTTCTAAAGTCAAGGGTGAACTGTAATACCTGGCTGCATAACTGGGAAGTGGACCCCACCTCCCAGGCTTGGGTAGCCAGCATTCTGTTCAAAGGGGTTAGCCTTTCTGTTGATGCCATAGACAAATACCTGGTGGAGGACAAGAATAAAAATAAGACATTGCTTAGTCACAGGAAGAAGGGCAACACAAAGAAGTTCCAGCCCTTTCGTGACTCCAAACCCACACAATAGCTTCAGATCTTTCAGAGCCAAGGACAAAAGGCAGCAATTCTCTGCAAATTTCAGCAAACCTCCTCTCAGCCCAGACAAGGAGGCGGAAAGCCTCAGCCTGATACAAACCCTCTTGTAGAGATTGGAGACTGCCTGTTGCACTTTGTGCATGTCTGGCAGCAATCCACTCACAACTGGTGGTTTTGAACACCATCTCCCAGGGTTATTTGCTGGACCTCCTGCCCCCAAATTCACGCAGGTCCCCAGGTGTAGCTTCCCAGTCAAGCATAGTCTCTTGCTGCAAGCCATAGACCATCTCGTTCAAATTGGGGCAACAGAACAGGTCACAGAGGACGTTATGGTACTACTCCATCTTGTTTCTGGTCCCAAAGGAAAATGAAGATGTGTGAGTGATTCTCAACTTGAAGTGGCTGAACAGCTGGATTAAAAAAAAGAAGTAGCTCAGAATGGAGACCTTCAGGTCAATAGTGGCTGCGGTCCATTAAAAAAGGACATCTTGGACTTAGTGGAAGTTTCCGTGCACATCCCCAATTCTTCAGGCACTGGAGATTCCTTCACTTTGGTTATGCAGGGCACCATATTCAGTACTGGGCTCTCTCCTTTGGGTTGAAGATGGTTCCCTGAATCTTCACATAAGTTCTTGTCTCCCTGGTGGTCCTGCTGTGGACCCAGAGAATGTCAGTCTTCCCATATCTGGGCAATATTCTTATCAGGTCCTCCTTATTTTACCAGGGGCTGGCACATGTGGACAGGACCATTGTCTGGCTTCAGACCCTCGGCTTTCTAGTTAACAAGGAGAAAAGCTACCAGGTCCCTTCGCAGAACATGGGGCTGTCAGTCCCTCCCTAATATCACAATCCCAGAGGGAGAATCTTAGAACATGATCTTTTGTTGTTTCTTCTGTTCTCTTACTGTTTCATTTTAATTGTTGGAAGTTGGAGCTAGTTTGCTTTTTATAGTTGTGGGGGGAACTAACCAGTTTCTGGATTGGCCTGGGAGAGTTAGGGAGAAGTCCCTACTACTAGAAGTTGTAAAAAAGGTTAACAACCCTGACTGTCTCCAAGGCGGAGCTTCTTTCTGGCTTGTGACTGCACCACTTTCTGGTTGTGACTGCACCACTCTATGACCACCAAAAAAGGTACTTCATGTGAACAAACTTTCCATAATGTGGTTATTAAATAAAATATTTAAAGTGCTATAATTATACTGCTTCTCTTTCTAGAAAGACAGTCAAAGGGCAATGATAATTACTGGGCCCAATATGGGCGGAAAGAGCTCCTATATAAAACAAGTTGCATTGATAACAATCATGGCACAGATTGGGTCTTATGTGCCAGCTGAAGAAGCATCTGTTGGTATTGTGGATGGTGTTTTCACAAGGTAAGATTTCAAGCTAAAGATTTTTATAGGATAAATTATAGATTTGAAATTACACTTCCACTGTTTCAGTCATTTGTGTTTTTGCTGGTGCTTGCTAGTTGCCCAGTTGTGTAGACTCATACTTTATATATTATCAACCACGCAGTTCTAAAGACTTAAGGCTACATAAGGATACAAAGGGGATCCCACTGAGCCTCCCCCTCTGACTTTAGCCCAGTGATCCCCCCTCATTTTTTTTTTGTGGGGATCAGTGGACCCTCAGGGAACGCATAGTGAGAGGGAAAATGATGCCCTCTCTTAAGAAAACTTGTGCCCTTTAGAATGTGGTTTGATACAGGTTGAAGAGAAATTGAAGTGGTTTGTGTGGTTTGATACAGGTTGAAGAGCCATAGTGATTACTGGAGAATAATTTGGAAACATGAAGACAGTATCTACCAATTCAAAGATTCCTTTTTCTTCCATGGTTGGAACTTTTATTTAATTCTCATGACATTGTTTCTGTAGTCACTTGACTCTATTACACCCTCTTGTGCTAAATGCATTTTGGCTAAAGGATATTAGTCACAGACTCCTCTTCTTTCCTGAGGAAGAAAAATATATCTAAACATTAATACTGAACTTTTCTCCAAAGGAACCCAGTGTGTCTAAAATCAATACAAAAATACAATATAATTTAACGAACCAACAAACAAAATAGCAAACTACATCTTAGGCCATTCCTTGCTGGCTTATCCAAAATCACAGGCTTACAACCCATGGTCTTAGGGCAAAGTGCCCTTTGGCTTTTGCACTTCAGCTCATATAAAAGGCTCACACCTCTGGTTGTGCTCAAACTTTAGACCTGGAATAGGAAGGGAAAGCAAAAAACGATCAAAGATACTAAACAGCTGGCAACTATGTTCCTCCCAGTCTTCTCTCTGAGAAAAGCTGTTCTTATTTTGTGCTGTCTGGACTAAATTGAAATTGTTCTGGATCAGGACTCTAATTTGAGGTATCTATCTACTGTAATTTGATGTATTAAAATATAGATAGGCCCCAGAGAATGGAAATTCTTAGTGTCCATCTGATCCACTTCTGTTATTTTGGCACAAAATCAATGTATTTTATACTATGACTTTAGAGACCTGAACTTTCCCCCCATAATTTAAAAAATAAGGACTTGATGGTAACTTCTCTGTGTTACCATAGGCTTTCTTAGAAGCCTTAGAAGTGGAGTGCTAGAGTTACTTGAAATATTTTGCACCAGTTCAAGAGAATTGCTTAAGTGCCAAAACATAGCTAGGGATTTAGGGAGGAATACAACATCAGCTCCTTAGCAACAGGAAATATCTCAGGTTTACAGTGTTGACCTTTAAATTTTAGTAGTATTCACAAAATGTCGTCACTACTCAAAAACGTGCAGGACTACACAAATAGTGCCCAGTAGAGTAATGTTAGATATTGCAAGCCAGGTTAAACTTTCTCCTGAAGTTTACATGGTGGAGCTTCAAAAGATCACTGTACTGCAGATCTAGTTTGTACAAATGAGATTCAGTCATCATCTAACTCAAAAGTCTATTAAAGATATATGATATAAGGTACTGAATCCAAACATTCCTTTCCATTTACAAGGAGGTGTGAGATGAGTTCTTCCACCAGAAGAGCTGTCTTCTGTCAGTAGAAGGGTCTACTGACAGAACCTTTCTGTCAAAATCAGAGGTTCCCAAGATAGTGGCCACATGATAGTCCGCCAACACCTTACCCAGTGAGTGCCAAGTGTTTCAGAAAGTAGGTGGGACCAAGTGGGATTCTTGCCCAGAATGGCTTCTGATTGGCTATTAGAGATCTGATTGGCTGTGCTTCAGTGAAGAAGAGGAGATTGGATTTATACCCTGCCCTTCACTCTGAGTAGTTTACAGACTCCTTTCCCTTTCCCTCTCCACAGCAGACATCCTGTGAGGTAGGTGGGTTGAGAGAGCTCTTTTGAGGACTGCTCATGAGAGAACAGCTCTGAGAGAACTTGTGACAGACCCAAGGTCACCCAGCTGGCTGCATGCGGAGGAGTGGGTAATCAAACCTGGTTCTCCCAGATTAGAGTCCGTGCTCCTAACCATTGCAACATACTGGCTGTCATGGGCCGCCACCAGTGTTATTTTTTCTCTCTATCTCACTCCTCTTTCCCAGTGTATTTTTAAAATTACTGCTCTTTTATGGACTTTTTCTGGGTGTGTTATTGGCTCTACCTCCTATGGAAGCCATTTTGTGGTTGCAGCCACCACCCTGCGCTGTACTCAAAAAGGTTGGGGACTTGGATCTATATATGCAGTATACAAATTATGATACCAGTAATCTAATAATAATAATAGTATCGTATCTGGTCAGTTATTATAATTGAGCTACATATTTAATTTTTAAGAAGTAATACATTGTATCTTTTTTAATAAAGAGAAATTTGTTTGCCTTAATCATTTAGCTACAGTTATATTTATTTACACTATACTTGTTCAATATTAATTAGTTCTTATGGGAACTAATTAATATGGATCTTCGGAAACACCTTTTGATTAAATTAATTGCCTATATCTTTGGCTTATTTTATTTTGATTTCATGGTTTTATTATATTTTAAATTTCAGTACATTTCATATCAATATTCATATTTATAGTATCCCTCTCTGTTGTTACCCTTGGTTTGTAACGGCCTGTGGCTAAATACAAATAAATTTCTATTTCACATTTCTACTATACTTGAGAAAGCAGTTCGATTTGAGAGGGCATAACTGAGGTAAAGTGCTGTAAATAGATTTAAGTAAAATCACTTATACAGCCAAGAGCAGTTAGTCTTCACAGCAATAGAAATAATCTAATACATCTTGGAAGAGACCTCAGGAGTGGAGCGCTGCTGTTATTGACAAGAAATAACCTCCCTTGTTTGTGGATCAGGACAAAAAGCCAAAGAAACTAAACTGAAACAAGAAAGAACAGACTGTTTCTAACAACTGAACAGCAATCTGGAGATATAACAGTTTGTAAACATGCATATTTGGGATTAAATGAAAATTAGTAGTACTAATAAGTAAAAATGATGTTGCTGTCAATTTCAGTTTGTCCCTTGTGGTTTTCCAGCCACAGATATATTTGAGGTTTATTGAGGCTTAGCTGCTTGTACTGGTCTTTAGCTAGAGATAGATACTTCTGCTGAAAGATAGTGAACTTCTTGCATTGTGCGTTAAGTCCCTTTGTCAGTTTCTAGTACATCTTTTTGTCAAGTACTACTTAAATGTAATAATGTAACAGTGCAGTCCTATGTAGAACTATTCCAGTCTGCTCCCATTGAGTTCAATCAGCTTAGATTTGAGAAACTCTGCATAGGATTGCACTGTAAATAATTGAATAATCTTCAGATTGTCTGGGACAACTATACTTGATGCTGGAAATTCATGATCGGACCCCCAGATGGGCATCCATGGGGGACCAACAATTGCTTCAAACCTTAGGGTGAAAAGATGGGCACAGTATGTTTTTTTTTCCTTCTCAGGGATTAATGCAGCCAGGGGAAGGCATTTCCAATTGGGAAAGCATCACAAAGAAAAAAAGGAACTTCCCCTAATCCTGCAGCATAGCACTGAAATATATCCCAGTCTCCCAGGGCTTTCTGCAGCTAAAATACTTATTGGTGAATCCAGTCCTGTATCATGTGCTGTTTGGCACTTATTTTTGACATTGTTCGAATACATTAACATGAATAAAGTGAACAAATCCTCAATTTCTCATTTAAAAAATCTTGTTCTCAGCAGACCTATACTGACTTAGTATACTCCCATAAATATGTGTGCAGTATATTTGGAAAGATCTGTACTTATCTAATGGATGTTATATGTCATCTGTCAGTTTATCAGAGCTGGACAAGACCTAGTAGATTAGTTGTTTGTCATACCTAAAAGAAAAAATTGTTTTTACAGCTTTTCTGGAAGCTGGATAAAAGAGAAATGTCAATTCTGTTAGTAATACTTGTAGACAGGAAGTTTGGGGGGGGGGAAGTTTCCATAAGTGCAGATAAATTTAACAGACCATTATATGCAGTCCATGTTGATGTAATTGAACTGTATTGCTGCTTAGATAATATGGTTCCCAGAGTCCTGAAAAAAGTGATGTGGTAGGCAAAAATGAATACTGAATTGTATTCTTCATTATTAACAGTTACTCAAATTATGCTTGTTGGGTGATGTTGTTCCAGTCACACACGCTCAGCCTAACCTACCTCAAAGGTTTGTTGAGAAGATAAAAGCGAGGAAGCCGTTTTGGGTCCTCACTGGAGAGAAAAGGGTATAAATGAAGTAAATAAATAAATGGTGTAAAGTAATGCACACTGGAACAAGAAATCTTAATTTGAAATGTATACTAAATTGGCAGAGACCTAAAATGGTAGAGACTTCGAGGGAAAGAGATCTTGAGGTTGTAGCTGATAGCTTGATGAAAATTCCAGCTCAGTGTTTAGCAACAGTGAAAAAGGAATACTCCATTCTGGGAATTATTAGGGAAGAGGGTTAACAATAAAAGGCATTATTATGAATGGTACTGAAAATAAAATAGCCAATACTGTAATACTCTTGGTAGATCTCTGGTGCTGACTCATTTGGAATACTGTGTACAGTCCTGCTCACTGTATCTGATATCACTGTATCTATACTGCAAAGCTGGAAAATTTGCAGAAGCTGGCAACCAAGACAAAGGTCTAGAGCAGCTTTCCTATGAAGAAAGGCTAAAGAAACGGGGATTTCTCAATTAAAAAAAAAGACAACTAAGGCTGTGATCGCACACACTCAATATTCTACTTTCAACATACTTTCCAACTGGGTTTTTGCTGTGTGAACTGGCAAAACCCACTTTGGAATAATTAGGGTGTGTGATTGCAGACTAAGAGAAGGGCATGATGGACATTTATAAAATTACTCATGAGGTAGAGAAAATGGGTAGGGAGAACTTTTTCCTCCTCTCTCAATACTAGGACTTGGGGTATCCAATGAAGTTGGCAGACAATAGATTCAAGGTAGACAAGTATTTCTTTACTCAACAACTAATTGAACTACAGAATTCACTGCTAGTGGACATAGTGATGGTCCCTGACAGATCCATAGAGGACAGGTTTATCAGTGGCTATTAGCCATGGTGACAAAAGGGAACTTCCATTGCCAAAGGCAGTAAACTTCTGAGTACCAATTCTGGGAGGCAACAGCAGGTGAAGACTTTGGCTTCTACGACCTGTTAGTTGGGCCTCCAAGGCAACTGGTTGGCCACTGAGTGAAACAGCATGCTGGACTAGATGAAACTCAGGTCTGATCCACCAGAATTCTTATATTCATAAGCAGAAGAAAATAGCTAGTGGCATACAAGTGATGCAGACAGCCTTGCACAAGAGTTCACAGAGTGCTGTTACACATGGGTTTTACAGCAGTGTTTATGGTTGAGTTTGTGGAAGATGTTGCAGAAATTGAAGATCTTTGGGTTTACTTGCACTTTAATGGTAAAACAGTCTAATACAAGGTATACAAGGTATCTTCATGAAAAAAAGATACAAGGTATCTTCATGAAAAAAAGATGTGTTCTGCATGTGGAAAAGAATCTTTGGATCCACTCTAACCATGATCTGGGAATTAGGTGCAGGCTACAGATTAAGCACTTCCTTCTCTTATGCATGTACATTCCCGCCCCCCCAAATTTGACATCATGTCTCAAATTTCATGATAACAACATAAGAGAAGCTAATGTTAGATCAGGCCCATGGCCAAAAATACCAGGTGCCCTCAGGAGGTCCACCAGTGGGGCCAGGACACTAGAAGCCTTCCCACTGTTACCCCCCCCCCCCCAAAAAAACACCCAAGAATACAGAGCATCTTTTGCCCCAGACCGAGAATTCCTATCTATACCTTGTGGCTAAAAGCCACTGATGGACCTCTGCTCCATATGTTTATCCAATTCCCTCTTGAAGCCATCCATGCTTGTAGCCGCCACCACCTCCTGTGTTAATCATTCTTTGAGTGAAGAAGTATTTCCTTTTATCCGTTCTAAGCTCAGCAATTTAATTGAGTGATACCTAGTTGAAGTTTGCTAAACTTCATTTCAGTACCCTATTCTGTATAATGTCTTGCCAGCTCTTTCACTCTATTATTTCTGTGTTTTGTAATACTTTTGATATTGTGTCCATATATTGTTCAGTAGCCTTATTAAGATTATGATTTATAAGGAATCATAGGAAAATGTTCAGGGAAAATTCATATAATTTTACAACATTATATTTGTATTATTTGCTAAAGTAATGTAGGTTTTTTTTGTTTGTTTTAGGTTGGGTCTAATAAATTAATATAGTCCTGTTTTGATTGCAGAATGGGTGCCACAGACAATATATTCAAAGGTCACAGTACATTTATGGAAGAACTGACAGATACAGCTGAAATAATTAGAAAAGCAACATCACGTTCACTTGTAATTTTGGATGAACTTGGGAGAGGAACCAGCACACATGATGGAATTGCTATTGCTTATGCTACGCTAGAGCATTTTATTAAAGATGTAAGTAGAACAGACTTGAGTATATAAATGAGTGGTCTCTAGTGATACACAACAAACACTTTTAGCATTGCTTGATAGTTGCAGAAATAAACATTTATTTAGTGGTTTGCATTTTTAGCTAATGTAATTCTAGAGGATGTGAACAATTTCCATTTTAAAATATCATACCCAAATAAACATAAGTTAAAAATACAGAAATCTATGTATTAAAATACAGGGCCTACAATCATTAACTTTTTTTAAAATTGCGTGTTTTATGATTTTATATTTAATTCTAAGTCTTCTCCATAGCCAGTTTACTTGTAAGTCTCCTCCTTACTTGCGCTTCAGCTAATAAAATGAAGAGTGTTTAAAGAGACATATGTCTCTTTAAATACTGGAGTGTGCAACCACTGCAGTTAAATACCTCCCGTTCCCTCCCTGAGTTATGCTGTGGAGGTGGCGTGTGCCAGCGAGTAAAAGGAAGGGTATTTAAAGAAACATATGTCTCTAAATACTGGTGTGTGCTGCCACTGTGGTGCGACTCAGGGAGGCATATGTCTCTAGGATGGCGCAGGAAGAGCTATTGAGGCCACGATAGGCAGGGATAAGGAGCGTGGTGCACCAGGGGTGGGTGAGTCTGGATTCTCCCGGCTGGGGCAGAGCTCATCTGTGGGGGCATCACCCCCAAATGCCCCACCATGGCTATGGGACTGGTCTCCTCTAGCAGGACTCCTCTAGCCTGTATGGGCCTGGTCTCCTCTAGCAAGTATTCTCAATGACTAAATAAAAATATCTTAAATAAATAACTCTTAACATCCTTGCACCTGATTTTGCAACACTTCCAAAAGGTGCTCAGACGTAGATGCTAGCAGTCCTGTAGGTGAAAGGAATTTCAAGAAAGTTGCTGTATTGAATATGATTTTTTTAAAGTTAGTACAGTTAAGTTATAGTATAGTTACTGCACCTAAGTGCACATCTTCAGTCTATGTTCTGATTCATACACAGCTTCAGTGTGTATTTTTTGCTTATTTAGTGGAATACAGGAACAAGCCTTGGATTGGTGGATCCTATCCCAGCCTCCGCTGGGTCGGTACATACCCAAGTAGGCAGGCAAAACCTATGTACATTGGGTAGAGAGTTTTTAGAAGAAGAAGAAGAAACTGGATTTATATCCCGCCCCTCACTCACTTAAGAGTCTCAGAGTGGCTTACAAACTCCTTTCCCTTCCCCTCTCCACAACAGAAACCCTGTGAGATAGGTGGGGCTGAGAAAGCTCTTTCCCAAGCTGTCCTTGAGAGAACAGCTGGTACAGAGCTATGGCTTGCCCAAGGTCATCCAGCCAGGTGCAAGTGGAGGGGTGGGGAATCAAACCCGGTTCTCCCAGATTAGAGTCCGCGCACTTAACCACTACACCAAACTGGCTCTTTTACAGTTTGTGCTGTATACCTTACTGTCCACAGACCTTGAATATGAGCTTAAATTCATAAATCCCTCATTCATGTATTCCACACACCCTTCTATGGCAAATAGACTACATAAGTGTAAGCGACTTATACATTTACAAGTCATATTTGAGAGTATACATATAGTACAGGAGGTGCACAGAGGAAGATGGCTGATTTGGGGTTGTGGTGGTTGGTTGTTTTAAACCTAAACCGACCACTGATTAAGTGAGCCCCAGATTTTCATGGTGACCTTTTGAGGTGTTATGGCTGCTACTAGAACACAGGCATTGAAATTGTGGTAGCATGTAACCCAGTCAAAGACTGCAGAAGCTATTTTATTTTATATTTTATTTTTCTAGGTGGGTTCACTGACACTATTTGTCACCCATTATCCCCCAGTGTGTGAATTAGAAAGAGTCTACTCAAATCAGACTGGAAATTACCACATGGCTTTTCTGACAAATGAAGAGGATAATGAAGAAGAAAAGGGTATGATATCAAAATTTCCTGATGGATAGGTTCATTCTAGTAGTACCTGAATATTCTGGCGGCTGATCTGAACTAATTTGTCTAACATACATGATTATATATAAGGTTACCCAAGCTTTGATTCCTAAGGAACATTTGAGGAATGTACTTAGAAGAGTTAAAAACTGTATTTGGTAGTTAGTTGGAGAGCAAAATGTAAAGTGTAGTGAATTCTTTATGGTTAATTAAAACAAATCTTTTCTTTCTTTTCTTGTAGCAACTGATCATGAAGAAAGTCCTGGATTTGTCACCTTCCTTTATCAAATAACAAGACAAGTTGCTGCAAGGAGTTATGGGCTGAATGTTGCTAAACTAGCAGATGTTCCTGATGAAATTCTTAAAAAGGCAGCTCACAAATCAAAAGAGCTAGAAGGATTAATGAATATGAAAAGGTTAGAGAATAGCTTGATTTGCATCTTCGTTGGTAATGAAACTTTCAAATGAGGCCGAAGAATTTACAATTAAAACTTTGTCATTGAAATAGCAAATGTTACATTTATGGGGAAATATATTACCTGTTGGATCCAAGGACTCCCATTTATTGAGTAAAGAATCTACCTCTGTCCTTCATTGGTTATGATCTATCCTACTGAGATATTTTAAATGTGAATTAACAGTCTCTAAGTGGCTTTCTAACACAGATCTTTGTATTGCTTTTTAGGAAAAGGCTGATGTCATTTGCTAGACTATGGAATGCTAACGATGCTAGAGATCTGCAAAGATGGAAAAGTGTCTATGAAACAGAAATAGACGGAACCAACAGCGGAAATGATAATGCTTGCTGAGATAAGAGTGAAATGACATAAAATGTTTAAAATTTAACATAAAAAGAATTTATAACGGTGACATTTGAGATTAACATAAACTAGTAGGTGAATTTTAAATGGTTAATGACTGGTTCTCATGGTCATTTTTAAATCATGCAAACCATTTCCAGAGAAGCAGTTACGTGGAGCAGCAAACCATGTGAACTAATTATGCTTTTCACTTTCAAGTGGACTTTGATACTCAGTTCAAATGGTACTTCTGCGGGAGAATCATGTGCACATACGGGGGCAGTTATGTTGAGAAAAATCTATAGTATGACTGACCCTTTCATTCAGTTGTATTGGAAGCTTTGTGCTTCTCTTATTTATGTTTTTTGAAAATCTTCTCCTAATGTAATTTGGATGTTTTCGTGTAATGTATGTTTCTCCATATTTATTTCCAAAAGACAGACATAGGAATTTTCTTAAAATAAAATATAGCCTTTTGTATTTGCTGAAGGTAACTGCCAATATTTGTTGAAATCATGTTTGTCAATTACAGAAAAAGATTTTCAAATTAAAAAGAATGGGTTGGATCCCACAGAAGACCTTACAGAAGATGATGGTGGAGCTGATCCTTCCTCACTTTTCCATTTTCCCAGTATCTTGCTGCTTATGCCAGAAATTCTCTTTGTAGATCAGAGGAGCATTGTGAACAAAATGCTCCACAGTACAAGGAGCTGTTGTGAGGGTGGAAAATTGAGTTAAATTGCCTCTGCCACCATCAGTGATTTCTCCTTCCTCACTGTAGCCGCTTGAACTGTCTTGGCCCTCCAAGAGGATTTTCAGGACAGTCAGCAAGCTGCTGGAGAAAGGGCAAGGAGGGAAAAATCTGTTCATTAATGCCTTCCACAAGCTTTTTTGACAGATCCAACTCAACTGCTTTTTAAAGAGTGGCACTTTGATTACTAAAGTGATTTATAAAGGCAGAGTAGTAATTGTTTCTATCTTAAATAAAACCAATGAAATAAAGAATAGAAATGTATTTATATGTGTTTAATTGATGCAGATGCTTTATATTACCATATTTCTAATGATGTGCACATAGGTTCCTGGCTGACACTTTTATCTTTCTCAAAAAAGTCTTGTAGGATATAAAATTCTTTCCTTTTACTCTTGCTCATAAAGTATCTGTAAGAAAAATTTGATTGCAGCTTCTGCTCATAAAAATGACTTTGCAAATGTAAGGACAACATGTGCATGTGAAGTTTGCCAAGAGCAGTGAAAATGGGAGTCATTTACGAGATGCAAGTGATTATCAAACAGACTGAGTACTGGTTATTTAAAACACCTGTTAAATAAAGTAAAACTGGACGATAGATGCTTGTATTTTCAAATTTTCTGATGATTTTTTTTAAATAGAGAACATTGGTATAAAATTTCTTAATTTATGGTTCCCAAATGCACAGAATCCAAAGAGCTGCGGGTAGGATTTCAGTGCCTAGGAACTTTTAGTAATGGTTTGTAGTTTCTGAGCCACACTACTATTTCCCCTCCTCTGGAATTTATGTTGCCTAAAAAAAAGAAATAATAAAACTGCCAGCTCGTTAGTATGCTTCCTTTGCAGCATGGCTTACTACAGTCAGAAGGGGAAAACATGCAAGGCCCACTGAACAAAGTTCCTTTGGATGATAATATACATGCTAATACTGCAATGCAGACTTTGTGATGCTGTTAATAAAAATGCAGTTTTATTTACAGTTGATGGAAACAAACATTACTTTTGGTATTTTATTTAGGGAAACTGTGTTATTGTTTGTATGGGTAATATAAAACATAGTATATTGAGTTTCAAGTAAGTTATTTAGAGACATTCAACAATGTTATTGTCCTGTGATAAAATATATCCAGATGTAATATCAAAGCTGCAAAAATAATTTTCATATTTCATTGTAGGATTGCTAATTTACTAATTTTTTTCTTGTTGCAAATTGCTCTCACAAGTTGATACAACACAGCAGCACAGCACGTGATCCTATTACACTGTAGTCTACTCTAAGAATGCAATGATCTGATGTGAATGAGTTACGAGATTACATTCATCTTCCATCTTCGATGCAGCCCCACATTGGGACAGGCCAGCTGTGGATAGATTATCTTCCAGCTAAAATGCCCCTTTCCCTCCAGAGCTGACACTAATGGCTTTTTCCGGTCAAACTCTCACGTGCTCCAGAGGCAGGCCCCTCCTTTTCCTCAGTTCCTTTTTGCCACTGCATGGATAGGAGCTTCTGAGCATAGCTGTTCCATTTTGCTGTTGTGTACTCACCAAGCTTGGTGTTTTTTCAGCTTTCTGAGGGCCCTTCCCTTTTAGCTTTTTCCAACAGAGTTTTTTCTCTGCGAGGGATCATTTGTCCTGGGTGAGGTTACTCTCATTGGCCTACCCTTGGGTTTCCTCACAACTGTTGCTTGTGGTGCTTGGCATGGTGTCAAAAGTATTTCCAAAAATGTACAAAATGTACGACCAAAATGGCCCACAGTGATGAGCATGAAGTCTGTTCCATATGTCTGGGAGAATCACCTAATGTGGTCTCTTGCAGAATGTTCCAGGGCTTTACAACTAAGATGCATTCAGTGTGTCCCATTTGAAGGCTGTGCTATGGGGGAAAGTTCTTGTCAGCATTGGGCCTGTCCAAGTCAGTTCCAGTATTGGAACCTCTGAAAACACCCTCCTCATGGTTCGACCCTACGGAAAACAAAACAAAAACTTTGTTAATCGCTACACTACTTGCTACTGCGAGACTTGTGATTGCCCCAAAATGGAAAGACAAAGCTGTTCCCTCCCTGAATAACTGGAAAAACAGATTATGGGAATATTTTCTTCTAGAAAAAATTGCCTCACAGAATGCTGTGCTCTCCACAGGTGGCCATCTATGCACATTTCAAGCCATTTGGTTTCCAATGGTTGCATACTTGTCTAATGGGGATTTTCTCCCCAATAACCGCTATTATCAAGACCTTTTGTATTTTTGATGCCTCTGCTAGGTCCCATCATGACGTTTTAATTTGTCTTGTTTCTTGTCCGGCTTACTACTGTTACTGAATATCTGTTCCACTTTATGCAAATATTTATTTTTTGTATTGTACTGAAAATAATAGTTAAAAAAAAAAAAAACCTGCCCTCAAGCCGGTTGACCTCATCGGTTCCAGCACTGCAGTCCCAGACCACTGCCCATGTGAACAGTTCAAACAGCTCCAACAACTAAACAGGCTTCGTGCATGACTAAAACAGCCTCTTCAGTTACCCCTGCCATAGAACTGAGACACCCTTGGTCCCCATCCCACAGCTGTTACCCGGCTCCCTTCTGTACTTACCCGCTTCCCTGCCGTTTTCCTGCCGCTTCAGAAGGACACCGGCCGAAACTGGTGTCCAGGGGCCGTCTGCCACTTGTCTCCCGCTTCCTGGCATTGTGGTCTGGAAGAAGCGGGAGTCAAGCGGAGGTGGCAGTGTGAATGTGCCATCACGGAAATATGAGCGCTCATGCAACCATGCACACCCATGCCCCAATACAGGAAGTGTGGAGATTTAAAATTTCTAGACTGCTGATGCGGCCATGAGCCTATGCGCATAGGCGCACATGTGCATATTGCCAAAATGGCCCTGCCATGAGCTGTGGAGGCCAGCCCACCCAAGGCCGTTCTGCAGCAGTCTGAATACTCCCTAATGGCATGCTCCCGCAATACACTGGCCAGTGTGAATGGCCAGCCCTGGAGCACTTTTCCCCCACAGCTTTTGGCCCTGGTTTCCTCCCACTCCAGATTGCCAGTCTGTCCTCAGCCGTACATACGAAGCTGCCTTATACTGAATCAGAACATTGGTCGATCTAGGTTCAGTATTGCCTACTCAGACTGGCAGCAGCTCTCCAAGGTCTCAGGAAGAAGTCTTTCACATCACCTACCACCTGTTTCTTTTAACTGGAGATGCCAGGGATTGAACCTGGGATTTCTTGCATGCCAAGCAGATGTTCTTCTGCTGACCCACAGCCCCTCCAAGTGTGAGTCATTTAGAGTTTAATTAGATAAATGTACATGAAAACCAACCCTGACAAGAATTAAAGTACTGAATATATTCATGAAATCCTCAGATAATATAAATCAGTTTGATTTTCGGTGGTTTTTTTAAAAAAACTACATATTATGAATTGCTATAATATGAACTGGTATAATGATCAATAACAATAAATTTAAGAAAATAAATCTTGGATTTCTTTCAACTGCTGAAATCTAGCCTTCCTGATGAATTGTGTAATGCAATATGTGGATTCTACTATAAATATTTCCTGAGATGTATCTGTAGCTTATTACTTGGGGCTTAGTAATTACCATTAATTACTCCTTGAGTTTTGCTGCATTACTTTAAAATTAGACTAGGGACAAAAACCGACCACAGTGGAAATTAAAATCTAACATGCAATTGAAGTTGCTCTGATTCAACTAGAAAATTAATGCTGCACAACTATAATAAAATATGTCTGCATGTTGCTAGTAGGATGTCATTCAGTCTACACCCCTTTATGTGAAAGTAAGTCTCTTTTTTGTCATGTTACATCATGATATCATGGATAGAGTTACAAATAAAAATAGGCAAAGCTGTGCTACCCTGTCCATTTCTGAAGACAGCTGTGACCACTTTTGTCATACTGTAGCGTCAGACAGTGCTCAGTTGCCATAATACAACCTCCCCTGATCTTTATGTTTTCTTTTGTGCAAATGGCTAGTAGTTTTGCAGAATTTTGCAAAGAATACAGTAGAAACCCACACAGTAGCAGGGGCGTCAAGTTTTAAATTCCCTGGGGGGGACGGGGGCACGCCGGGACTGCGTCCCCGCTGCCACTGCCCCCCCCCCCCCCGCCTGGCCATTCCTGCTTCCGTCCCTCCCTCCATCCGTCCAGGGGCCAGCTGGGCATTTGCTTAGCTCGCCCCTGGACGGACTGAGGGAGGGAGGGAGGGACAGACGGAGGCAGCCAGGCCGGCAGGGGGGGAGAGAGAGAGAGGCGGCAGTGGCGGCCCTAGGAAGGGCCCAGGGACTCGCGGTGGTGGGTGCTCCGTTTTCCTGGGGGGGCTCAGTCCCCCCCCAGGAAATTTCGGGGGTGGCTCGAGCCCTCGAGCCCCCCCATAGTTGACACCTATGCACAGTAGTGCACTGTACTGCAGACTCACATGAATTTTAAGATACTGTATCTGAAGAAGTGAGCAGTGACTCATGAAAGCTCATTCCCTGCCACATATTTTGTTAGTCTTTAAGGTGCTATTGGACTCTTGCTATTCTCCACTGCTACAGACTAACATGACTACCCATCTTGATCTAGCTCCACAGGAGCACTTCAATTCAGCCACTCTTCAGTCACAGCATTACAGTTATATCTAGTCTTAAGAACATAAGAAGAGCCCTACTGGTCCATCTAGTCCAGCATCATGTCCCACACAGTGGCCAACCAGCTACTGTGGAGGGCCAACAATGGCAAACAGGCCAAGGCTTTCCCCTGATTTTGCCTCCTGCTGCTGGTATTCAGAGGCTGGCTGTCTCTGGATGTGGAGATTTCCTTTACTTACCATGGCTAGTACCCACTGCCCTCCATGAATCACCTTTTAAAGCTGTTTATGCTTGTGGCCATCACTAAATCCTCTGGCATCAAATTCTACATTTTAATTGTTCATTGTGTAAAGACATATTTCCTTTTGTTTGTCCTGGATCTATTGCCCATCTACTTGAATTCTAGTATTTTGGAAGAGGGAGAAAAAGTTCTCTCCACTCTCTCTACCCTGTCCATAATTTTATAAACCTCCATTATGTCTGTTTGAAAACATGAAGCTTCCTTACACTGAATCAGATCATTGGTCTATCAAGGTCAGTATTCCTTACTCAGACTGGCAGCAGCTCTTCAGGATCTCATGTAGAGGTATTTCACACCACCTATCACTCAATCCTTTTAACTGGAAATGCTAGGGACTGAACCTAGGTTGTCTGCATGCCAAGGGGATGCTCTGCTACTGTCAGTAGCCTACTGAGCCACAGTCCTCCCCTCTTCCCTCAGAAGACAGACATACGCTGGATTAAGATCACTTTCCCTCAAATTTTAATCAGATAAAACAACTAGTCTACGCTCGACCTAAGCCAGACTTTTAGTTCAGTGATCCCCTTAGCCGTCTGACCCTTTTTTTCTCAAGAAAAACCATTGGGAGTCTTTAGTTGATTTCCTTCCTTTCACACAACATTCAAACATTCTTTTCCTCCTGACTAGATGTTGCTATGGCTCTGCACATTCACAACTTGGTGATGGGATTGGTAGATAACTAGAAGAAGGGCAGGACAGCCACCTGTTTGTTACAACCTCCTGCAGGGGAATATACTCCCCCCCCCCCTGCTACCAACTGGTGTAGGAAGCAAACACATAATTTACTCATCTGAACTGACTTCCATATAATGATATGACTAGATCAGTGTGGTTTCTAACTCAAATCAAATCAAATTTATTGTTACAGTCAATGATCAGCACATTCAATCATTTTACATAAAAAACATTTGAATAAGAAATATGGGATAAACCAACAGTGCCACACTTAAATTTAAAAATCTGTGACTATAACATAGAGATAAAATAAGACAGCCATAAAACTCATGTATAAATTTGATAAAAGATTAGAAAATATAATTGCCATGCATTTTACGTTCCTTGTAAACCTGGGCTCAAAATCTAGCCACCTGTCTTCTTGTCTGATGGTTCCTGTCAGACAGGAGGTAATCGAGTTTAATTTTATTTGATCTGCCAGGAAACCTTTCTAAAAGCAGACTAATAGTCTCCATACAGATCACCTTATGGTATATGCAGTTGAAAAATATGTGTTCTAGAGCAGGGGTGTTAAACTCATTTGTTATGGGGCCAGATTTGACATAAATTGGACTTTGTCAGGCCAGGCCATGTGTGTCATAAAATGTAACTCCAGGTAGCAGAGATATAAACTTTATAAAGGATACAAACACAAATATATTTTTACTTAAAATAAAAACATGCTTGAAGCATTAGCATTCTTGCAATATTTTATTTAACAGTCTCTGATAACTGACACTTCTTGCATTTATTCCATCAAAATGCCTGTGCTGTTGCAGTCTGGAAGGGGGAGGTGCCTCAGCCCAGTGCAGGGAGCAGAAGCTTGCCTATCTATCTCTCCTGAGCGATTGAGAGAGTCTGGGAAAGCAAACTATGACACAGCAGCAACAGCAGAACTGGAGGAAGAAGCAGGAGACAGCCAGTTCCTTGCAGGTCTGATAGAAGCCCTCTGGGGGCCTGATCCAGCCCCCTGGCCGTATGTTTGACACCCCTGTTCTAGAGTATCTATTTCAGGGGACAGGAGCAGCACCTCAGTCAATAAGCGGTCCCTTTAAACCTCCACAAGGACATACTTCTGGTTAAAGTGAATGCACTTCTAGAGGTTTTTGATTCAAAAAAATGTAAATAAGCTGCAGGAGCGAGTATATATCTGGCATTTGCTGGAGAGAAATAGCCAGGAGAACTGATAATATCCATCCAATTGTCTTTCTGTGTCAGTCACTCTCTGCTTAATGAGCAATTTTGCCTGGTCTATCCAGAAGGGCTTGGGGAGAAAAACTTAATTTCTGGATGGAATTCAAGACCACTCTATGCCAATTGGACTGGAACTGATCCTGAAGGATTAAAGGGAACAGACCCCTGGGGTTTATATTTCCTTTAACCCATTTATAGATGGAGAAGATACGAATTCTAGCCTCTCTCTAGCCAGTTTGGGGTAGTGGTTAAGTGTGCGGACTCTAATTTGAGAACCAGGTCTCCTGGTCCTCCACTTGCTGGATGACCTTAGGCAAGCCATAGTTCTGTCAGAGCTGTTCTTGAAAGAGCTCTCTCAGCCCCACCTACCTCACAGGATGTCTGTTGTGGGGAGGGAAAGGGAAAGGAGTTTGTAAGCCGCTCTGAGATTCTGAGTGAAGGGTGGCAGGGGCGTAGACTTTTGGAAATTCTGGGGGGGCTCCTTAGCGCGCGCGCGCGCTCGCTGGAGCAATGTTCTCCCCCCCCCAGAAACCACCCCGCCTCCCTGGGCCCTTCCGAGGCCGGCCAGCCGCTGCTGCAGGTGCCTCTCTCTCCCCCCCGCCACCCCTTCCCTCTCCAGCAGCAGCACCCGGGCCTCAGAAGGACCTGGGGAGGAGCGGCGGCAAGTGCTCCATTTTCCCGGGGGTGGCTAAGCCCCCCCCCGGGAAATTTTGGGGGTGGCTCAAGCCCTCGAGCCCCCCCGTACTCTACGCCTATGAAGGGTGGGGTATAAATCCAGTCTCCCCCCTTCTTCCTGAAGCATTCCTCTTCCAATCTGACCCAAGTGTTTGACACACACTTAGGTACTTATAATAATGCTCTCAGGAATTTAGACTGGACTTTCTGTAGTGGGGTAAAGGAAGGTCTTTAATTGTATGTGAAGTGGCTTCTGTGTTGCAATGGTTAACACATGAATATCCAAGATGAGGAGAAAGATAACTTGCAAATATCTTGTGACTGCATGTGTTCCAGGGCTTCACCTCAAATTTACAAGATTTGCTTGATTATAAAAGCAAAAATATTTAGGGCCCATTGCAGGCAGAATTGAACATTTAAATCACATTAACTTCAATGTGTCCAGCATCAAAAAATCAGTTGGGCTTAAGGGTGCTCAGTTCTGACTGGATTGTGCTATTTATTTTAATGTTTATAAAATATAATTTAATAGATACAAACTTATGTTTATTTGGGTGATTAAGTGGCACTATTAATCTTCTGTATGATCTTCTGTATGATTATTACTTTATATAGAATTTTATGCAGATTAAGGTTCTTAGAGAACTTAAATGTTCACTTCAATGTTTAGTCCTCATCAAAGAATACAACAAAAGGGAAACAACCCCAACCTGAAAATCCAGTTAGGTACTCTAGAGGCTGAGTAGCAAGAACATTAAAAACAACACACATATATAGAGAATAAAAATATCATACAGCAACCAATTGGAGTTGCATGTACAGTGATAACAATATTTATTTATTTATTCAATTTATACCCTGCTCTCTCCACCGGAGCAGGCTCAGGACGGCTTATAGAAGGATAAAACATAAGTAAACAATTATAACATACATAAAACCACCTAAAAATAATCCATTATCATAAAGTGCTAGCTAGATGTCAAAAATGGTTTTACATAGAGATATATAACCACAAGCCAGATGCGTTTCAGCCCTAAGGGCCTTCTTCAGTGGTCGAAACCGTGTTGTGCACAAATAAAAAGTAAAATATCTTTTCTCTTTGGGGTGCCAGGCAGGTTTTAAATAATTCACTACAGGCTGAGGCTGCAAAAAAAAGAAAAAAAAAGAAAGACAGGCCTGCATATCATAAGGAGCCAGCACTCTGATATCTCTGAACCAATATTCTATCCTTGGCCCTAGCTATATTTCCTCAATGTGTGCAAATGTGAACCAAAATTAAAGATTAAAGTTCCTAGAAAATTTAAATGTACACTTCAATTCTGGATGTTCAGTCCTCATCAAAACCTGCAAAAATTTCAAGTATTTATATCACTCTGGCTTATGTAACATATTCTAAAGTTTCATAGACGTACAAAGGCTTTTCTTCTGCCTATATACTGAAAAAGATTTTTCTCCTCTAATGGAAAATTAGACAGCAGCTATTGTCCAAGTCTCCTGAAAAGTTTTTTTGCATTTAGAAGAGTGCATATTTATAGAATTGCTCATACTGATGAATTTACTCTGTCATATAATTGACAAAGCCATTAAATCAGATGATCAAGTTTTTAAGCAGGTTTACACGTCAATCCTAAATATTTTTTCTTTTACTAATCAGAAATTGGTGTCAATAACACTTCAAAATAATTGCACGAGTAATTCCATTTCATTGAAGTAAGGTTAGAATTACGATGATTGTGATTTTTTTTCCATCAAATTGCTATCTATTATTTGGTGGGTCAAACTGTCAAATATTCCAGGAAGTCAAGAATGGCCTTGTATACCTACAATTTCATTGTGTCATGGGATAACGTCATATGAATATGTAAATGAAGTTCTGTCCAGAATTCCAGCCATCAACATTTGTATATTATAAGAATATATATATTATAAGAAAACACATCCTGCCTTGTTATCTTAATCTGGGAGCTTCTGCTGTCCATATTAAGGAGTTTTACCAATTGGCCACTCTAACTGGAGAGCCAGTTTGGTGTAGTGCTTAAGAGCAGTGGACTGTAATCAGGAGACCTGGGTTTGATTCCCCACTCCTCCAGTGAAGCTTCCTGGGTGACCCTGAGTCAGTCACTGTTCTCTCAGAACTCTCAGCCCCACCTACCTCACAAGCAATGCTCCCCCTAAGCTGTGGAGTCTTGTGAGTAAAAATTCTATTTGGTGAGTTACTGGCATTAAAGTTGTGAGTGAGCAATTTGGCTACTGCATAAATTAGTTTGCTTTGGAGCCACATCCTTCCTGAGCTAAGATAGAAATGTGTGAGCCAGAGGCTAAAGAACTAGCTCACACTAACTCAGGTTAGAAGGAACACTGCTCACAAGGTGCCTGTTGGGGGGAGAGGAATGGAATAGCAATTGTAAGCTGCTTTGAGACTCCTTAATGTAGAGAAAAGCGGGGCATAAAAACCTACTCTTCTTCTAACTGCAAGTATTTTGAGTAAAGAAAACGGGGTTCAGGAGGAAAACATATACACGCATCAGTCATAAGAGAGCCAGTTTGATGTAGTGGTTAAGTGCGCGGACTCTAATCTGGGAGAACCGGGTTTGATTCCCCACTCCTCCACTTGCACCTGGTTGGATGACCTTGGGCAAGCCATAGCTCTGAACCAGCTGTTCCCTCAAGGACAGCTTGGGAAAAAGCTCTCTCAGCCCCACCTACCTCACAGGGTGTCTGTTGTGGGGAGGGGAAGGGAAAAGGAGTTTGTAAGCCGCTCTGAGACTCCCTTGGGGAGTGGAGGGCGGGGTATAAATCCAATCTCTTCTTCTCTTCTTCTTCTTCATAACACTGGTAAGTAGTTCCTAGGAGCCTGAAATATCACTGAGCCAGTTAAGTTGTGGAGAGGATAGACCTTGTGAACTGCTATGGGATAGCTTCTAGAAGCTACTGGAGATTTCTAGAAGGCATTAATTTTTGCAACTATTACTCCAATAGGTGTATTCTTTAATCACTTTATTATTATGTTACAATACTTGATCCTACAGCTGACCACTTTTTTTTTTTACTGGTCAAATGCTGACTGGTCAAAAGCAGACACACGACACCCTCTGCAATTAGGGCCAGGAGGTCAGAGACTCTCATGACATTGCCAAAAGAAGTGGATGTTGACTGCTGAAAAATGCACAGTGCTCTACATTTCTGAATTTTCCTGGAATATGTTTAACAGATTTTGATTGGAATACTTTCATATAGGATTTCTAGATCAATGGCAATCAACTCCACAACTTGCTAAGAGGCACACATGCAGTTCCCATCAGCTAGAAGAACTACATCACCACCAGTTTGGTTAAGTGCACGGACTCTAATCTGGGAGAACCAGGTTTGATTCCCCACTCCTCCACTTGTACCTGCTGGATGACACTGGACAAGCCATAGCTCTGGCACAACTGTTCTTGAAAAAGAGCAGTTTCTGTCAGAGCTCTCTCAGCCCCACCTACTTCACAGGGGTCACGGCCACACAAGCGAGATACTCTGGAGGGGAATTGAGGCTTTTTTGCTCTGGAGCAATTTGCCCTGCAGTTGCATGATCACACAGCTCCATGGACCTGCCGGGGCAAACCGCTGCTGTGTGATGAGACACAACTGTGGGAGGGTGGGGTTTTTTTGTGGTGGGTTTCCGAGGCGCTTAAACGGGGGGTCGATGAATTGCTGCAAGGGCAGAAGGGGGAATCGATGCTTTGCTTCTCCCCCACAAGGGCATTTGATGATGCGCACACAGAGAAGGGGGGGAAACCAGCATCGCGTCGGGATAGCGTGTGATCACACTATCTGCAATGCCACACTTCCATGCTGGCGCGATCACACAGGGAAACTTCGGCTGTGAGCCACAGCAAACCATTTGATACTGGAGTTTCACTAGTAGTTTTTTACTACAATTCCCCACCGGATCAAAACAGTTTGCAATGGCTTGACGACGGTTGCAGGGCGCTTCCCAGATGTGCTGGTGTGATCGCGCCAGTTTGATCCATCAATGAATCGTCCCTCTAGTGTGGCAAATAGGTGCGTATGATTGCTCCCAGGGTGTCTGTTGTGGGGAGGGGAAGGGAAAGGAGTTTGTAAGCCGCTCTGAGACTCCTTTGGGTAGTGAAGGCAGGGTATAAATCCAATCTCCTCTTCTCTACTTTTTGCCCTGCATACTGCCCTATCAAACAGACAGTGCAATACTTCATCCCTGAAAAAAAGGGGAGTGGTATGGGATTTCCCATGTGGGGCATTGCGTGTATGTATATTGTATTTCTTTTGTTCAACCAATTATACTCCACTATTCCTAGACAGTCTTGTATATAAGAGGGAGATCAGTATGAATTGATTTTAATCACCTGTTGGCTTTTGGCTATCAAATGAACCATATGAGCATATGTGATTTTTGAATACTTCCCCATGATTTTGTAGCATACTTGAATTGATGCAACTCTTCCTACTTCAACCTAGTTCAAAGTGTGCAATTCTGCATGAAAGCTTTTGTGAAATAACCAATAAAATTCCATAGGATCTTTATGTAAAAATTGGTTGAAGACACATTGTGTTGCTGGATTTGCTATATATAAAACAGATATTTCAATTCTGCGAAATGCTGGAGCATTGCTTCAGTGTTGTGACATGCATCAGACAAGAGGTGGGTAAGATTTAATGCCTTTATTCAAGCCTATTGTAATTCTGACTGTGAAGCACAGGAGTACTTTTTATTCTTATTTTTTCAGAAGACCAAATTCATCTGAAGAAGTGTGCTTGCACACGAAAGCTTATACCTTGTATAAAACTTTGTTTTATACCACTGGACTAAAACCTCTGGACTAAAACCAAATTCAGTTATATTAACTTCATCCTGTGGATTTAAATGACTAAGCTATGTACAGTATGAAGATACACTATAGACAGATATAGATGTATATAGATACAGATATATTAAGGCTGAGTATTAGAAGAACTGTTACAGACAACACCTTTTCTAGAGCCCAAGATCTCCATTACATCTTGAATGCAACTAACAATAATAAACACAAAGAGTTTCCTCTGTTGTTTTGATTGTTGCCAAGGATCCTGGTTTTCCCATTCATAAGAAGTCTTATTTGTGCTATAAATTAAAAGTATTTCATGAATCTGCTTAGAATAGCCAGCAAGCTGTTGCTAGGTTCATAAAGGAAGCTTTTATAGCAGTACTTTGTGATATAACCTTTGCCATATTATAAAATGCATGACTCTTATCTGTAACACGAAGGAGTATTGTTTCTTTACACTGCAGCTCTATAAAAGAAAGGAAAGCAGAATCTATAACCTTTGTGGAAGGTTTGAAAACAAGAGTTCACATTGCAATTGTAGTTGTGGACAATTGAATTCATGCAGATTTGTCGGTGCACATCTCTTGTACATAGAATACAGGTTTTGACTATTGTAAATATCCACACCTAAGAGTACAAGGATGACCTACTGCTGAGTTACTCCAAAACAGCCATGCAAACATAAATGGATTGTGCATCCCAGCTTTACTAGCAGCATCTATATACTAATAGCCAAGTGCCTTCTATGCGTGCGGATATCTAAATCTGCACATCAGGGGCACTTGGGGGTCAGGGAGATTTTCCTGCACACTTGGGGGACACCCCAGGTGTGCAGAAAAATCCAAAAACTTAAAAAAACTATACAGGGGATATTTAACCCCCCCCCCAAAAAAAGTAACTCTAGGAACTCTGTGGCAGGCCCAGTGATTGGGATATATCCAGGCCTCACTGCAGGAGCCCGGGGAGGGGGAGATCAGTGGCGGGCCTGGTGGCTAGGAGGTATCCAGGCCTTGCCACCAGTGCCCAGGAGGGAAAAGCTTACCTGTGGCCACTTCCTCCTTAGCCATGAGGTCCTCCTCCGCCCCACGAGTACCGCAGGTCCCTCTGCTTGTCTATATACTAATAGCCAAGTTGCCCCCTCTGTGGGGATATCTAAATTTGCACGGAGGGGGCACTTGGGGGGCAGGCAGATTTTTCTGCACACTTGGGAGACTCCCATGTGCAGAAAAATCTTAATAGTTAAAAAAAACTTTTTGGGGGAATATTTAAATCCCCCCAAAAGTTAAAGAGCGTTCCCTGCACATGCACAGGGAACGCTCTGGGAACTGCGGCGGCCCAGTGGCTCTGAGCTACGTGGGTCTCACTGTTGCAACCGGGGGCAAAGGGGGGAGATTGGCAGGCCTGGCGGCTCTGAGCCACATGGGACTTGCCATTGGAACCAGGGGAGGGGTGGAGATTGGCTGGCCTGGTAGCTCTGAGCCACACAGGCCTCACCGTTGGAACCAGGGGGGATCAGCGGGCCTGGTGGCTCTGAGCTGCGCGAGCCTCGCTGTTGGAACCGGGGGAGGGGGGAGATCAGCAGGCCTGGGGCTCACCATCGTTGCCTGGGGGAGGGGAGGAAGGCTTACCTGTGGCTGCTTCTCCATGTGGAGCTCCTTCTCTCCCCCCTAGTGAGTACCGCGGGTCCTGCCTCTTGTTTTGATTCTATTTTCAAATTCTGCCCTTAGAATCATAGTGTTAGAAGGGGCCATCTAGTCCAATTCCTGCTCAATGCGGGATCAGCTTAAAGCAGGGGTGTCAAACATATGGACCACTTGCTGGATTTGGCCCCTGCAGGGCTCGTATCCAGTCTGCAAGCAACTGGCGCCCTTCTGCTTCCTTCTCTGGGGCTGCTACTGCATCACAGCTCGCTTTTGTCCAGCTCCCTTTGTTTCCTGCTTCCTTCCAAGCCAAGCCTCCCTTCCCTCCATTGGCTAAGGGCACCTCCTTTGGACAGAAGGGAGAGGGAGGCAAAGAGGGAGAGAGAGCCCCGCTCAGGACAGAGAGCAAAGTCTGAGTCCTGTGGCTCCTTTAATACCAGCAATGTTTTATTTCAGGTATAAGCTCTTGCATACTTCCTCTTCAGAGGGAGGGTGGGTGGGTAGATGGATTCTTTTGACAAGCACAATTTACATTGAGAACACTATGCCCTGCTGTTGAGACTTAAGCTCTCTCTGTCTCTGTCTCTCTCTCTCTCACTCACACACACAGAGGTGTATGTAAGTTAAAATGAAGGGGCAGATTAGGATAAATGGAAAAGGCAAATTAAAAGGAAATTATTTTGGCTTATTCTGTAAAGGGGTTTTTTTAGATTAGATTTATTTGTGTCTATCTGGGATTTAATTTTCTTTGGAAAAGATCCTGGTTAAGAATTAGAACACTTGGATTAGTTTCCATTGTTTAATAATGGAAGTAGATGGCTAAGTATTTAAAATACATTTATGGTTCCATATGTTCCAGTTCAACACATCTCCCTTTTTCCCCTCCCACCTCACTGCCTTGCCTTTCTTCCCTCCCCCTTTGCTTTTTCAACTGTTTCATCATCACCAATACTTGAGTGGATTTTGCCCAGTCTGAAATCAACACATTATTTCACTTGGAGAGATCCCCCTCTCCAATTTAAGCAGATGAAGAAAAAAAGAAACCTAACAGTACAGCTTGCAAGTTTTATTACTGGAAAGGAGCAAGAGTCTAGTAGCACCTAACAAAATTTGTGGCAGAGCATGAGTCACTGCTCACTTCTTCAGATACAGCTAGAATGTCAGTCCATTGATCCTTTTGTCTTGGAGTGTGGAGTGATTCCAGATGCCAAATTACAATAGCGGGTGTTGGTAATGAGACAGGAAACCTAGGTATCAATTCAGCCCTGGAGGATGCATTGAGCTTCATTATCAGTTGCGATTCAACAGTCTCTTTTTCCAATCTCCCTTTGAAATTTCTTTGTAAAAGAACTGCTTCTCTTAAGTCAGCAATGTCCTGGAAAACTAAATGTTCCCCCACTGTTTTTTGAATGTTGTGGTTTCTAATGTCAGGCTTATGTCCATTTATTCTTTGCATCCTCCTGGACTGAATCCTCCTGGACTGAATCCTTCTGGACCAAATTGAGTCTTAAGTTTCCTGTCTCGTTACCAATGCTGGTATCTCCACCACCTACTACCCCTCTGCATATCACACCTAATCCAATCAAGCCTGCTTTTGTCATTCACCTGCTATTGCCATTTGGCATCTGAAACCACCTTTATAACGTTTAGATCTCTAGTACCTCTTGTTACATTTTATGGTACGCATGGCCCGGCCTGACAAAGTGGCATTTATGTTAGATCCAGCCCTTGTAACAAATGAGTTTGACATCTCTGGCCTAAAGTATTTCTGAAAAGTGTTGGTCCAGATGCTACTTGAAGATTGCCAGTGAGGAGGAGCTCACCTAGGCAGCTGATTCCACTGCTGAACAAATCTTGCTTTTAATTTCCCCACCTAATATCCAGCCAGTATCTCTCTGCCTGTAATTTAAACCCATTATTATGAGTCCTATCTTTTGCTGCCAACAGGAACAGCTTCCAGCTCTCCTCTAGGTGACAGCCTTTCAAATACTAAAAGGGAGCAATCATGTTCCCTCTCAACCTCTTCCAGACTGAACATTGCCAACATTGCCTTTCCTCATAGGGCTTGGTCTCTAGGCCCTTGATCATCTTTGTAGCTCTCGTCTGCACCTGATCCATTCTGCCCACATCCTTTTTGAAGTGAGGCCTCCAGAACTGCACACATTACTCTAAATGCAGTGTGAACAATGCAGTGTACAGCAGGACTATGACATCTTGTGATTTGGATGTTAGGACTCCGTTGATACATCCCAGGACTGCATTAGCCTTTTTTTTGCTGCCGTATCACACTGACTGCTCATATTTAGAGAAGAGAGAAGAGATTGGATTTATATCCCGCCCTTCACTCACTTAAGAGTCTCAGAGCGGCTTACAAACTCCTTTTCCCTTCCCCTCCCCACAACAGACACCCTGTGAGGTAGGTGGGGCTGAGAGAGCTTTTCCCCAAGCTGTCCTTGAGGGAACAGCTGGTACAGAGCTATGGCTTGCCCAAGGTCATCCAGCCAGGTGCAAGTGGAGGAGTGGGGAATCAAACCCGGTTCTCCCAGATTAGAGTCCACGCACTTAACCACTACACCAGACTGGCTCTCTCTCTATTTAGCTTACATTCCACCCATACCTGCCAGTGGCCACAGGGGACCTGGCAACCCTACTTTGTCTCTGTACCTAAAATCTCTATGATAATACTTTTTTGCACCTCAGTGAGCATCAAGTAATAATGTTTGCAAAATGCTTTGAAATCTGTTCCTGAAAGTAGATCTAGAAAGGCAAACAAGGGAAGGAAGGAGGGAAGGAAGGAAGGACAAGACTAGACAGAAAGACAGAGAGAGAAAGAAAAAGTAAGTAAGTCTTGGCCACATTATAAAGCACACAGTGGCACATTAGAGAGAGAAAATGTATGCAGCCCCACATTCTTTGCAAGTACATTTCTGTACTAATCTTCCTGTTTGAGGAAGCCTAGACAATTTATTTTCAATTTATGGGTCTGAACTGATGTAGAACTGATGTAGGTTTGGGTCTCACAGATTTTCATCAGTGCACCTCACCTAAACTAGACCAATCTAATTTAATTGTTTTAAATGTTTTTAAATATATTTGGGTATTAAATGCTTTTAAGTGTTTGAAATGTTTTGATGTTCACATCACCTTGGGGATTCTGAAATGGGTAAAAAGGCAGTATAGGAGAGTTTTATAAATAGACTATTTTTACTATCATATCTTTGTTTTTCACACTATGAATTTAGAAAACAAAACCAACCGATAAAAACATCCAGATCTGCTTAAATACTTCATTTATTGTATACACCAGCTTGGTGTAGTGGTTAAGTGCGTGGACTATAATCTGGGAGAACAGGGTTTGATTCCCTAATCTTCCACATGCAGCTGCTGGATGATCTTGGGCAAGCCATAGTTCTGTCAGAGCTGTTCTTGAAAGAGCAGTTCTCGAGAGAGCTCTCTCAGCACCACCAGCCTCACAAGGTGTCTGTTGTGGGGAGGGGAAAGGAGACTGTAAGCTGCTCTGAGACTCCAAGTCTCTCTCTCCTTCTTTATTCTTAAAGATAGTATCAGGTGGGTAGCTGTGTTAATCTGTAGAAGCAGAACAAAATTCAAGTCCAGTAGTTCCGAGTCTTGAAAGTCACGTGCGTATGGTTCAGGCTCCTCAGGCCTGTAATCATGGGGGGCACTGCCCCCAATGGATGCTCCCCAGCCCTCCCTGGGAAGTGCTAGATCCAAGCTGGCCCACACCGCTGTGGGGCTTGGAGCAGGCATTTAAAGAGACTAGTCTCTTTAAGTGCCACCCCCAAGCTCACCTGTGCCAACAGTGACATAAACACGTGACATAGGAAGTGATGTGCCCCAATGTGCCCTCTTACTGAAAATTTCCTGGCTATGGGTCTGAAGCTCCTTTCTGTCACCACTTCCTGTCCCCCTAGCTACTGGGACTATGGGCTGAAGATAATGGTTTCTTCAGTGGTATGCATTAACTCACAAAAGCTTAAATCCTGGACATTTTTGTTGGTCTTTAAGGTGCTACTGGACTTAGATTTTATTTTATATTTTCTGTAAAACACAGCCCTTTCTATTTTTTAAAACACATTGACTCAATTTCCCCCTGTAGAAGTCTCACTTTATGGCTTTGCTGTTTACATCAGATACTTGTAGTAAAAAGCTATAGATGAAATACCTCCCCTAAAGCTATAGATGAATATTGTAATTGCCTGCATGAACAGATCAGAAAACTTATGCAACAAGTATGGAGGGTCCCCCTCTCCAAACTAGATAGTCTGCAGCTGTTCTGTGGTCTTATAGGGTTTTCTACTGACAAACTGGTCACCTGGAATATGATTGCCATCAAATTAGTTGAGGGCAACAGTTGGTTGAGTTGTCTCTGATATTGATAACAACAAGATAAGTAGGGTGATGAAAGAGGGGAACTTACACCAGGCACAATATAATTTGGCTGAAGGCTGCCACCTGAAAAGCTCCAAAATAAGGAAGACATTGGAAGACCATAAGAAAAACAGGAATACAAAATGGGCCTTAAAGATTATGTAATTTCAATTAGGTTTTCACTTTGGAAAAATTAGAAGTGCTTTTAAAATAGTTGATGAAAAGTCAGCTATTAGCTCGCTTGGAGATGCTGCAGTAGCAGCTGAAACAGAATGTAAGAGTTTTGGTTCTGTGCCTGAAACCTCACAGGCTAATACCCCTTTAGCTGTTTCATACTGCCAGTGAGTTAGGGAGTCATGTGACTCTGATTGGGCTTTAGCAGCCAGATGGCCTGCTCTGAGAAAATACCTTAAAGTAACACATACTTTACTGTTCCAATATTTTGTCATTCCTCACAAGAAGCCCATCTATGGAACAAACTAGGTGTGACAGTGTCCTCAAGGCTGCCCCAAAAACACCACTGCCATTTAAAAATGCTGTGGGGGCCCAGTCTTGATTGGGCCCACAGCATGGTGCTCTTGTTCCCTCCCATCCCTTTTTGAGTGCTAAAACAGCTGTGGAGGAGAGGAGCATCTCAGCCTGCTGCACTGTGGGCCCAATCAGGACTGGGCTCTCGTGGCATTTTACAGTGACTTTAAAAATGACTGCACTGTCCTCATGGCAGCAACAAGGAAGCTGTCACATCTAATTTAGCCCTCCATGCACTTTGCAGGATTCCGCAGGGAGCCCTATAAGGCTGTACTGGCTTTAAAGAGGGTTGGGAGGAAGACAACAAGAAGGCTCAGATCCTCCAGCTCCAGCGGTGGAGTAGGCAGTGGTGAAAGTGGCAGGAGGGCCAGGAGGCTGTTCTCCCCCAAATCTGCTGCTGGAGGCAACCGCCTAAAGTGATCTCATGGTGCAGCCAGCCCTGATGATCAGGAAGCATTTCAAAGGTAACATGTGCAAGGTGAGCCTGAGTACAATTTAGATGTTTGTTGCTTTATTATACAACAGCTATTTCAATAAAGATTATTATAAAACCACTGGCACCACAGTCCATTGCACATTTTTGTTTACAGTTTGACATTAAGAATTTCCCCATGACATTTGATGCAAAGTAGTTTAAAATTCAGAAATTATTGTTCAGAAACTGATTGTACAAAACGGCTTCAGCATAAAATTTCCTTGCCTTTCACAATCAGACTCATATAGATTTCTTCACCAAAGAGAGGACAAGCTTGAATTTATTGCAATTATTGTCATAAAAATTAAAATTTAACAGAATCAGTTAAAATGTGCCAAGCTGCTACATCACTGAAGCTACTGTCAAAAACTGAGTTCTACTGTCTCTGCCAAGTTCTAGGCAAAAATAAATCAAAATAACACTTCCCTCCTTTGCAATTAACCAAATGAAAACTGCAGCTCATGGTATGGGGACAGGCTGTCCTCCTTGGTTATGCAAGCAGAGGGGATTCTGTTCTGGCTAATACTGGAGAGAGCTATTTTTTCCCTTTTGTTCTCCCTTTCTTTTTACAGGACTTTATCAATTACTAAATTGCACTGAAGAATTTGACCACATGGCAAAGGAATGGCATAAAAGCAGCGTTAAAATAGTCCCCCTCAGTATCATGTCTTTTAATTTAAAGGAGACCATGCCCTGAGAAAGTGCACTCAGATATGTACCATTATATCATTCCAAAGTATGTTTTAAATTTAAAGAATGTATCCATTAACAGGTGACGAAAACCTGTTAAGCTTTGAGTATACCCCATTGGCGTAGACTACGGGGGGGGGTTGAGGGCTTGAGCTTCCCCTGAAATTTCCCGGGGACTGAGCCCCCCTGGGAAAATGTAGCGCCTGCCACTGTGCCTCCTGGGGCCCTTCCAAGGCCGGCTGCTGCCGGTGCCTCTCCACCCCCACCCCCCCCGCCTGGCCACTCTTCCATCCTTCCCTCTACCTCCCTCTTCTCCCGGCGAAGGGAGAGAGAAGGAGTGGGGGGGGGGGTGAGAGAGGCCCTGGCAGCAGCGGCTGGCAGGCCTCGGAAGGGCCCGGGGAGGCGCAGAGGTTTTCCGGCGGGGGGGACATCGCCCCAGCGAGCGCGCGCGCTAAAGAGCCCCCCCCCAGAATTTATAAAAGTCTACGCCCCTGGTATACCCAATTCCACCTTCATACTGCCCCTTGACAGAACTTAAATGAGTCTCTTTTTTTTGTAAAATTTTTTTATTTTTCAAAACATTAAAATTAATACATTTATCTTATACAAATCCTTTTTTCCATATTATATAACATTTTGTTCTATTTGTATAATCTTATTTTTATCTTGTATTGGCGGTTTCCCACCTCATCTGAAGCATAACACATTTTCCACTTTATCCAAAATAGTAATACTTATATCTATGTTTACATTTCTGGTAACGGTCATATATCTTAAAAATACTTATATACTAATTCTTACTTTCTATATTCTTATATAATTCTAAAATAAAAAACAACTTCATTATCTAATTATCCTTAATACATTCATATACTCTAATTCTATTGCTTTATGTTATTATAACCATGTATAAATGTAGTTTTTCATGTCCCAGTATTTTTCAACATATTCTTTCCAATCTTTCCAATCTTCTAAAAAGGTCTCTGAGTACAGGTCATTCAACTTTCTAGTCCATTTATCCATTTCAGCCATATATAACAATTTTTTCAACCATTCCCACACATCTGGTATTTTTTCATTTTTCCAATTTTGTGCATACACCATTCTTGCTGTTGTTATCATATACCATATTATTGTCCTTTTCTTTACATTTATCTCTTCTAGTTTAAGTCCAAGCAATAACATTTTAGGCAACTTCTTAAATGTACATTTCAAAAATTTTTCCATTTCTGCATGTATTATAGACCAATAAGTCTTTGCTTTATCACAAGTCCACCACATATGATAAAAAGAACCTTCTTTCTTTTTACATCTCCAACATTTGTTAGACATATTCTGATTAATATTTGCAATTTTTTTTGGTGTCATATACCATCTGTACATCATTTTAAAACAATTTTCTTTTAGGTTATAACATGTAGATATACCCATAGCATTTTCCCATAAAAATCCCCAAGATTCCATTTCAATGTCTTTGTTAAAGTTTATCGCCCATTTTACCATTTGTTCTTTTACCATTTCATCAGCGTTAAACCATTTTAACAAAATTTTATACATTTTAGAGATCATTTTTTCCCCACCTTCCTCCCAAATTTGTTCTATTTCATTATTTTTTTCTCTAAAACTGGATTTTTTTATCACTTCTATACATGTCATATATTTGTCTATATCTTAACCAACCATAATCAAAG
The DNA here is from genome assembly GCA_029233225.1 of Lepidodactylus listeri. NCBI lineage: Eukaryota > Metazoa > Chordata > Lepidosauria > Squamata > Gekkonidae > Lepidodactylus > Lepidodactylus listeri. The sequence goes on from JARCFY010000004.1 coordinate 48,177,616, forward strand.
TCCATCTGATGCTGCTCCTTCAATATAAAGTCTTTACCATGTCTTGTTAATAAGTCTCTATACTTCAACCAATCTTGTCCTTTGTGACGTGATACTGGATTTAAAACTTCTGCGGGTACAATCCACATAGGTATCTCTTCTGGAAAAAAGTTTTTATATCTTGTCCACGTATCCATTAGCGTTCTTCTCAAATAATGATGTTTAAACATATTGTCCATTTTTGTTTTACCGTAATACAAATACGCATGCCACCCAAACCTACAGTCATGGCCTTCCAGGGACAATAACTTTCTATCTTGTAACATAGTCCATGTCCCTACCCAAGTCAAACATATTGCATCATGATATAGCCTTAAGTTTGGTAACTGGAACCCACCTCTATCTTTAGCATCACACATTATTTTCATCTTGATTCTTGGTTTTTTCCCTCCCCATACACACTTAGACAATTCCTTCTGCCAGCATTTGAATGTTTTTACATCTTTCACAATTGGAATAGTTTGAAACAGAAACATTAATCGTGGTAGCACATTCATCTTAACCACCGCAATTCTACCCAACAATGACAAATTTAATACATTCCACTTTTTAATATCTTGCATAATTTGCAGCCATAATTTCTCATAGTTATTTTTATAAAGATCAATATTTTTCATTGTTAGGTTCACACCTAGATATTTTGTCTTTTTCACCACCTCACATTCTATAAGATTTTGTAACTCAGTTTGTTTGTTATTTGACATATTTTTACACATCACTTTCAATTTGTTCTTATTTACATAAAATCCAGCCAAGTCACCAAACTCTTCTACTCTCTGTAACAGATATGGTAGTGTAGTCATAGGGTCTTCCGCTATAAACATCACATCATCTGCAAAGGCCCTATATTTGAAAGAAAAACCTTTGGTTGTTAAGCCTTTAATATCTTTATCTTCCTTCACATTTATTAGTAGAACTTCTAGAATCCAAATAAATAGCAACGGCGAAAGTGGGTATCCTTGTTCCTTTTTCGACTTTAAAATCGTCCGTCTTTTCAGTGTTAATTATTAAAGAGGATTTCTGTTCTTTATATATTGACTTAATGAGGTTAAGCATATATTCACCAATTTCAAGATGTTCTAGAACCTCAAACATAAAATCCCAATTTAAATTATCAAACGCTTTTTCCGCAGCTAAAAAGAAAAAACCCACTTCCTTTTCAGGATGTTTATCGTAGTATTCTATAGCATCCACTACTACTCTTAGATTGTCCCTTATTTGGCGATTAGGTAAGAACCCTGCTTGTTCTGTTTGTATAGTTTCTTTAAGGTGTTCTTTTAGTCTGTCAGCTATAATCTTAGCAAAGATCTTATAATCATTATTTAGTAAAGAAATCGGTCTATAGTTCTTAACATTAGTTAAGTCTTGATTTTCTTTCGGGATAAGTGAGATGGTTGCATCTTTCCAAGTTTCTGGGACCTCACCAGTGACTCCTATATCGTTCATTAATAGCAGTAACACTGGTGAGATCGACTCCTGTAGCGTTTTATAAAACTTCGCTGTAAATCCATCTGGTCCAGGTGCTTTTCCTAATTTTGAGTCATTTATTGCATTTTTAATCTCTTGTAATGATACTGGATTGTTAAATAGTTCTTTAATTTTCTCTGTTGGTTTTGGTGACTTTAATGTTTGCAGGTATTCTTTAATCTTTCTTCTATCTTTGTTTTCCTTCTTAAAAAGTTTTGCATAATATTTTAAAAATTCTCTCTTTATCCCTTTGTTGTCTATTATCTCAATGTTATCTCTGATCACTTTAGTGATAAACTTAAATGAGTCTTTTGAGAAGACTAATTCACAATGTATTAAAGCATTCAAAAGGACCAGAAAGAGGTAAATAGCATTACAACTCTGTGAAAAAGAGTTCTAATTATGGGTAACAGCCATTATTCCAAGATGAAGAACTTTGCAGGCAATCCTGCATCACACTGCTCTTTCTCTGAATGCACACATATCTTTGCACCTCATCAAGCATCCATAATTACCAAAAGGGTGCTTTGGCAGCAAACAGTGATGCTTGCCAAAAAGAACATCCTGGGTTAGATTCCAAGGCTCCATTGCACTATGCTGGGAATAGAGCCTCTCATATCACAGTTGCCAGGTCCCCCTTGGCCACTGCCAGGGGATGGGGGGGGGCATAGAGTTGCCAGGTCCAGGTTGGGAAACTTCTGGAGATTTGGGGATGGAGCCTGGGGAGGACAGGAATCTCAGTGAGGTACAGTGCCATAAAGTTTACCCTCCAAAGCATCAGTTTTCTCCAAGGAAACTGATCACTGTAGTCTGGAGATAAACTGTAATTCCAGGGAATATCCAGGTCCCAGCTGGAGGCTGGCATTCCTATTGCCACCATTACCAGAAGAGAGCCATCTATCCAACTCTTTATTTTGGCTCCACCTCAGTACTATTCTGAATTAGGCATCATGCCTTGAGGTTTCAGAGTGAAAGAGTGGGCAGGTCCTTCATGAAGGTTTTCCAGAATGACACCAGTTATGCTTTAAGGGCTAGCAATTTGAAAGTACTAGAGCAAGGTACACTGTGCTGGCAATTTGCTCGAACTATATACATTGTCAGTATACAGGGCTCCATTGGGGCTGGGGCGCGCTGGGGCACCGCTCCAGGAGAGAGGAAGAAGAAGAAGAGATTAGATTTATACCCCGCCCTTCACTCACTTGGAGTCTCAGAGCGGCTTACAAACTCCTTTCCCTTCCCCTCCCCACAACAGACACCCTGTGAGGTAGGTGGGGCTGAGAGAGCTCTTTCCCAAGCTGTCCTTGAGGGAACAGCTGGTACAGAGCTATGGCTTGCCCAAGGTCATCCAGCCAGGTGCAAGTGGAGGAGTGGGGAATCAAACCCGGCTCTCCCAGATTAGAGTCAGCACACTTAACCACTACACCAAACTGGCTCTCCCATAGGAGGCGAGGGGCGGGCACATAACAAAGCCCCGCCCGCCGCTCACCCTTCCCGGCCCCGGGAAGAAGCCCCCTCCCCCCCACTCACTGCTCCCGGGGCCGCGGAAGCTGGGAGCAAGAGCGGGGGGGGGGAGGGAGGGAAACACCAGCCCCAGTGGGGGGAGAAGTGCCCCTTCCTTCCTTCCTTCCTTCCTTCCTTCCTTCCTTCCTTCCTTCCTGCTCTTTCTCCCCCCACCTACCTACCTTCCTGTTCCTTCCTTTCCCCCTTCCTTCCCCTCTCCCTCCCTTCCTTCCTTCTTCTCTCTCTTCCCCCACCTACCTACCTACCTTCCTGTTCCTTCCTTTCCCACTTCCTTCCTTCCTTCCTGTTCCTTCCTTCCCCTCTCTCCCTTCCTTCCTTCCTTCCCTCTCTCTCTCCCCCCACCTACCTACCTACCTACCTTCCTGTTCCTTCCTTTCCCCCTTCCTTCCCCTCTCCCTTCCTTCCTTCCTTTCTTCTCTCTCCCCCCCACCTATCTACCTACCTTCCTGTTCCTTCCTTCCTTCCTTCCTTCCTTCCCCCCTCCCTCCCTCCCTCCCTCCTTTCTTTCTTTCTTTCTTTCTTTCTTTCTTTCTTTCTTTCTTTCTTTCTTTCTTTCTTTCTTTCTTTCTTTCTTTCTTTCTTTCTTTCTTTCTTTCTTTCTTTCTTCTCTCTCTCCCCCACCTACCTTCCTTCCTGTTCCTTTCCTTCCTTCCTTCCTTCCCCCTCCCTCCCTCCCTTCTTGCCTTCTGACACACTGCCCATGACATCAGGGATGTGTGGCCTTTTGACACTTCCGGTGACATCAGGGGTTGTGGCATATTGTCAGAATCTGCTGATTCAGACAAAGTCTTTCTATTGCTTACAGCTATGCCTTCTGTATTATTACTATGCTTTCTATTGTCTTACATGTATGCCATGCTATACCCCTATTGCCATGTATGTGTTATAGCTGCTACATACCTGCCATGTAGTTGCCCCCTCCTTTTGGTAAACCCTCACTTTGGCCAGTATGTATGTAGACTATGTGACCCCAGGTTTATGACCCTGACCAGGCCTGGTTTGTGTAACTGTCAGAGCGGGAGGATGACAACTTCAAAGTATGGGAACAATGGGCCTCTCACACTCCTGCCTCCGCATTCCATTCGTCCCGGCTGGGACTCTAAGGGAGGACGAGTCCCATCTCTTATCAACGTGCGAAAGCCTCGAGGCCATCGATTGTTATGTGAAATGGTAACATCTAAGGGGTCTGGTTTAGGAATGGAAATTTACAACTTGACACCTCACTTTCTTTCCTGTGGGAAGCAAACGGCCAGAGACCCTTTTTGCCTGCCGTTTTTCCCCTTTAGTGATTGGCTACCTATGGGTAATTCAAACTGTCTAGAAAGGTATAATAGACCTGCTTCTGTCATATGCGTTATCTCTGACAATAATCCGAGAAGCTGTACCAATGTAGAAATTGGAAATAAAGAACTGTGTTTCATCAACAAAGATCTGATCCTTGACTACTTTGAGCAGAAGTCTCACACATATGCAAATAAGTTATGCTAATTAGCTCCTGCACCACTTTTTTTACGAAAGGACCCCTGTCAGTATATATTATATATTGTCAGTAAAAGCTTATTTCTAACTCTGGCTTTTATAGTGTTGTAACTTGAGATCAGGCAGCTCTTTCTTCAACCAGTGATTTCAATTTATTAGAACAGAACACAACAACACAGAGAACACACAGAACAACCTCAACTTATATACAAGTTTGAAACTGGCTAAACCACACCCCGGAACAGTAAGGTCCAATTATAATTGAGTGCTTAGGACCAATAGGGTTTGTTCCCTTCAAAAGTCACAGTCTTCCCTGATTGGCCCATTGCACAATGCCAGCCAATCAGGCCATTGATCCTAGAATACTGAGAGTCTATGGAGCTTGTGACTGAAGCTCAGGCTCATTCTATAATTCAGGCTATCCATATAGCACAATATATAACACCGCTCCCCCCTAAGTCAGCATACATAGACTTTCAAGTAGCCCAGACGAGTTCTTGTTCTTTGGGAGCACTGTGGCTTCCCCACTGGAGAGGCAAGGTCTCTGTAGAGAGATGGTGAATTTCTTTTGGTGCTGCAGTCCAGAGCTGCTGGACCGGTCAGGGCTGGACTATATGGAGGCTCGGCTCCGACAGACAGTGTTGAGCCTGGGAGCACTTCAGTTCCAGAGCCTGATGTGGAATCTAAGGAGATGCTGGCTCCAGTGGCTGGTGTTGAGTTCAAGGGAGGCTTGGTCCCAACGATGGGCGATGGAATAGTTGAAGAGAAGAAGAAGAAGAAGAGATTGGATTTATACCCCGCCTTTCACTCACTTGGAGTCTCAGAGCGGCTTACAAACTCCTTTCCCTTCCCCTCCCCACAACAGACACCCTGTGAGGTAGGTTGGGCTGAGAGAGCTCTGACAGAAACTGCTCTTTTTCAAGAACAGCTGTGCCAGAACTAGGGCTTGACCAAGGTCATCCAGCAGCTGCAAGTGGAGGAGTGAGGAATCAAACCCAGTTCTCCCAGATTAGAGTCCAGGCACTTAACCTCTACACCAAACTGGCTGATGCAGTCAGTGTCAAGTCCGGTTCCATAGACTGGCTGTCATTGTCCATCAGCTCTGACTCTTCGGCCCATCAACACCGTAGTTGGTTGACGCGTCTCCAGAGGCTCCTACCATTGGATGTGGTTACCATGTAGGAGACTGGTCCAATAGCCAAACTCACTGTGGCCAGAATCCAGAAGGCCCCCCGCTGTAGTTCTGGATGTAGGTGGTTGCCAATCTGGAATGAGCGGGTGTCTCCGGGAACTCTTGCTGCGGTGGTCGGTCGGATGTGAAATCTGGATGCAGATGGTTGAGCAGCAAAGCCAAATATCAATTCATAAGGAGTTCTGCTAGACTCCTCCCAGTGGCTGTGTGCGGCATTATGTACTGTTGGAGCAAGAAAGTGACCTTGAATGATAGCTCCTTCTTCGTGAAGAGGCTTCTTTGCAACTTCTCATCTCACAAACTGCAGACTAGCCTGTCAAGGAGGGCCACCTCCAAGTCTAGAAAGTTGCATCTACAAGTAGCCCTTCGGAACCCTGTGACATAATCAGTGATGGATTCATTGGCGGCCTGGTTGCGCTTGTAGAACACGTGTCTGCAAGCAATCTGTGAAAACTGCAATGAGTAGTGCTCTTGTAGCTTAGTTTTGATTGTGGTGTGTGTAGCTACGTTGAGCTGGTCTGATGCCACGAGTGTTCGGGCCATGTCAAAAGTGCCCTTTCTGCACAAGCTGAGGAGAGTTGCCTTCTGAGTCTCTTTGTCTGTGATGTTGTTGGCCTTCATGAGATGTATGTCCTCGGTGGCCCCATCAAAGGTTTCGAACTGGCCCATGACAGCCATCTTATTCTGTCACGCTGGGGCAGCAGGGTGTCTGTATTCTTCATTGGCCATGTGTGAGAATGCCCCAATAGATATAGTCCACAACAGGTTTCCTTAAGCAGTAAGTCCTTTATTTGTAGAGAAGATCATTGTAGTCAAACCCTTTTTCTGTTAGTAATGCTGTGCTTAGGGATTACATGTATTGATATACTGGATATGAAATATGGCTTAAGAGCTGTCTACCAATCACTACACAGGATTTTAGGTGCTCAAATATACTGGTCTGAAGTTCCCATAGAAAACATGGGGAAACGTGGGAGTTCTCAGAAAATAATGATGTTGAACATTTCTAAAAGCTAAGTTCCCAAGACATAAAGAAAAGGAATACATAACACCGGTGAGTTTGGCTCACACAAAATAGGAGGCACTCCTGTTCAAGGACGGGACACAAGAGGTAACACCAGGGAAGCAAGTAATTGAGTCAGGGCATGCGCAAGCGAGGTGAGCAAGCAAGCAGGCAAGCTAGCGAAGCACGCATTCCAGAGGAGAGAGTCATGGCCCCATTGTGAACTCTTGGGTGGGACCTGTCACCAAACTTCCGAGAAAAATATATGTAAGCCTGTGACCTTCTCAGAGACCATGTAAATACACCTTGTAGCAGTCATACAGTTACTGAAAAGAATTCATGGCAGTTAACTGACATTCTGCCCTCCCGATAACAAACTTCCCCCCCCCCCGAGGTTTTAAGGGATACAATTTATGAAAGGCACAAATTTTATCAGGGGCATGAACATGCGATTCTTCCAGCTACTCATTTTCCTCAGGACCAAAATGCAACCATTTTATAAGATAGAACAAATGACCCCTTTTTATCTTAGAGTCTAAGATGTGATCAGTTTCGTAGTGAGGCTGATCATCCTTTATCAGAGGAGGAGGAGAGGAAGAGGAGGGTCTCCATTCGTTCGGTCCAGGATCTTTCTTCAACAGACTGTAATGAAAAACAGAATGCACAAATTTCAATGACTTAGGCAGTTTTAATTCAAAAGTTACTTTGTTAAGACACTGCACTACTGGGAAAGGTCCCACGTATTTCCAGCCAAGCTTTCGACCGGGTTGCAGACCCTTGATGTTTTTTGTGGACACACAGAGTCACCAGGGGAGAGGTCCCAACCAGGGTCCCTCTTCTTGTCAGCATATTTCTTATAATCAGCTTTGGCTTCCTCCAAAGTTTTGGCAATTAACAGCCAAGAGTCTCTTAAAGAGTTCCACCATTGGGCAAACTTGGGAAGGGGCAGACTTCAGTGAGGTATAATGCCATAGAATCCACCTTCCGAAGCAGCCAGTTTCTCCAGGGAAACTGATCTATGTCACCTTAAGAGCAGTTGTAATAGTGGCAGATATCTAGCCATCACCTGGAGGTTTGCAACCCTGTTGACAGCACTTACTACTACCCACTTACCACCACCAAGCCCATTTGGCCCTCTTCAGTGCACCAGCCAAATGTAGGGTAAAGGAGCACCTCCTGTGCAGAGAAGCTAGTGTCTGTTCTGTAGGGTTTTCAGTGCTTTTCTGTGGAGGCTGATGCAGATACTGGGAAACCAGTGCAACCAGTTTCAGTGGGGTAGTAATAAACCTGGCCATGCAGGGAGCACTGGGGAGGCACAGTGGAATGACCTGTGTGGTTGTAGATCAGTAACCTTCTTAAGGGGACAGGTCTTTGCCTGGATAGCCCAGGCAAGCCCCATCTTGAAAGCTAAGCAGAGCTGACTGTTATGTCTGCTGACTGCCACCAGGCATTAGTGAGACTCAACCCGACCTTGGCTCCGGTGAACAATAGGGGCCAAGGATCCTGAACTTACAACCAGGCACCAATAGGAACTTTGGCAGGAAGTTTAAACCCGCCAATGGGACCGGGAGGTTGAGTTCAGTTGTATGTAGTTGGCCCTTTTCAGCCAGAGTTTTATCTTCGTTCCTGATGTTACCTTAATAAAGATCTGAGCTAAATCACCATGCCTAGAACTCAGTAATACTGGTGACAAAGGTGGGATACCGCTGAGCGAGCCTGACTGACTCCAGCACCGCACCAAGCACCAATCCACGGCCACTGCACACTGCTGGGCTCCAGCGCCTCCAGGCACTGCTGACCAAGCCACCAGACACTGCTCACCGCACTGCTCCTGAGTCATGGCTGCCGCTCTGGGACACATCGAGGCTTTCAACCCCACTCACTCTGAGTTATGGGAGGCATGGATGGAACAACTCACTAACTACTCCGCTTCCAAGAAGTGACAGATGAGGTAAAGAAGAAGGCACTCCTGCTAAGCATGTGCGGCGTCATGCCTAGCACAAGGGTTGCTCGCCCTGAAGAAGCTAGCCAATGTTTCATTTGAGGATATCACTAGGGCCCTCATGAGCTACTTCATGCCGAAGCTGACAAAGATGGCCAGGCGCATGGAACTGTGGGCATGCTGCCAGAAGTCGGGGAGTCAGTCACCCTGTTCATGGCTGAACTCCGCCAGTTTGCCATTGACTGTGAATTCCGGAGGTTGAAGACATCATCCTCATGCAGTTTGTCTGGAGTGTCCAGGACCACAAGCTCCACCATAAGTTGATAGGTACGGCAGAATTGAAGCTGGATGCGGCCCTCCAGCTAGCCACCACGTTTGAGAGATTGCACCGGGACCAGGACCCAGCATCTGCAGCACACTAGGTTCGACAGCATCAGCCTCAGACATCCCAGATGAGGACAAAGTGAGGCAGGTTTGCCGCCCCAGTCAGAGGGAACCAAGGCACCCGGCACCGTCAGCCAAACCCAATGGCTCATCCCCCTGCACAAGCTGTGGGGAAGCACACGAAAGGAAGTCCTGCCGGTTCCACAATGCCATCTGCAGGACATGTGGCAAGCAGGGACACATTGCCCATGCCTGCCATTCACGGGGTTCAAGGACACCATGCGCAAACCACCACCATGCCACTGGGCAGCGACCCACTACGAGGCCGACACATCAACGGAAGACCTCTGTCTCCTCATGGAGGATGCCCCACAAAAGGTAAGGAGACTCCCCAGCCAGAGCACGGCCCCTAAGATTCAGATCCAGGTTCAGATAGAGGGGTCCCCTGCACCATGGAGTTAGACTCTGGCGCAATGACCACCATAATTTTGGTGGAAATGTTAAAAAGACTGTGTCCCTCAGGCGGCCCCCGTCTTCGGCCTTCCTCTCTGAACCTCATGGACTTTCAGAGGAACCCAGGACCAGTATGGGGTGAGGGGAGTTTCAGGGTGAAATACCGGGACTTCGATGACTACCTAAACCTAGTAGTCATGGAGGGGAACTTGGTCAGCCTTTTGGGTTGCACATGGTTCAGACCACGTGGCATCACAATAGGCGAGATCAACACATGCCCCACCTGGGACTGCAGTGCAGTCTGCAAGGAGTTCCCTTCCATGTTTGACGGATCTTTGCATCACTACACAGGGGCCCTGGTTTTGCTACAGCTCGACCCCAACGTGTGGTCTATACTCATGTGGGCTAGGGGTGTCCCATTCACCCTAAAGCCTAAAATCAATGCTGAACTTGACCGCTTGGTGGCACAAGGGGTACTGGAACCCATATTGCACGTGGAGTGGGAAACCCCCATTGTTATGCCGGTCAAGCCCAATGGTGACGTCCGCATATGCACAGACTACAAATGCATGCTTAACCAGGCGTTACAGGACCATGCTTACCCAGTGCTGGTGGTAAGCCATGTATTAGCTACATTGGCAGGGGCGAAGGTTTTCAGCAAACTCGACCTCGCTCAGGCCTACCTACAACAACCGGTCGATGGGCCAACAGCTGCGGCCCAAACGATTGTGCTGGACAAGAAAGCCCTTTGGGTCTGGGGACACAAGCAGGCGACTGCATTTAAAGCCGTAAAAGCGCTTTTGATCTCAAACTCCGTGCTCGCTCATTTTGATGAGTCCCTCCTAGTGGTGTTAGCGTGTGACACCTCTCCCTACGGCGTGGGTGCCGTGTTGGGACACCAACTCCCAGATGGCCATGAGATACTGGTTGCATACTACTCCTGGACCTTGTCAGCAGCTGAGCGAAACTATGCCCAAATAGATCATGAAGGGCTGGTGATCATAGCAGGCGTTAAGAAGTTCCACAACTTCTTGTACGGAAGGCCTTCACCGTGGTCTCCGATCATCGGCTGCTTTTGGGCCTTTTTGCAGTGGATAAGCAGACACCACAAGTGCTGTCTCCCTGGGTCCTTCACTGGTCCATTTCCCTGGCAGGCTACAATTATACGCAGCAGCACAGACCCGGGAAGGTGATGGGACATGCAGATACACTGAGCTGCTTGCCCCTGCCCTCCATTGACCCCGACTTGGCCCCGGCTGACTGTGTCCTGCTTCTGGACGAACTTCTGGACCAACCCCTCCAGGCAACGGACATGGCCCATCGCTCATCCAGGGATCTGGTCATCTCCAGGGTGCTGGGATTGGTGTGCCAGGGGTGCCCTGCAAAGGCTGCAGGTCCTGAATTCACCCCCCATATGTCCTGTCAGCATGAGCTGTCCACCTACAAGAGATGTCTGTTGTGGGGCAACCGGGTGGTGGTCCCCAGAAGCTCTGTGCCACCATGTTCTCACTGCCCTCCATGAAGCGTATCTGGGGATTGTACAGATGAAAGCCCTGGCTCGGAGCTATGTGTGGTGGTGTAATATGGATGCACAAATTGAAGCAAGGGTGAAGGAGTGTGCTGCATGCCAGGAAGTATGACCAAACCCCCCAAGAGCCCCTACGCAAACCTGGGAGTCGACCCGGAAACCCTGGTCCCGGCTACACGTGGATTTCACAGGCTCTTTCTACGGTCTTCTCTTCACGGTGACGGTGGACACCTACTTGAAATGGCTCGAGGTTGTTGCCACGACATTCTCCAAAGCGGCCATAAGAGTACCGCATCGCCTGTTTGTGACCCATGGTCTCCCAGATACAATCGTCTCCGACAATGGGTTGGCATTTACGTTGGACGAGTTCCAGACCTTCCTTGGCAGCAACCTCATCCGACATCTGCGTTCAGCCCCCTTCCACCCTGCAACGAATGGACAGGTGGAACACATGGTGCAAACTGCAAAGGAGGCCCTCAGCCACATCAGTGAGAGAGATTGGGAGTTTAGACTGGCTCGCTTCCTTCTGGCTCAACACACTACCCCAAACCCAGTAAGCAGCAGCAGCCCAGCTGAACAGCTGATGGGTCACTGGCCAACGGTACTCCTCAACTGGTTGCACCCCGACAGAGCTCCAGATGCACGAAGCTGCATGGACGAGACCAAAACTCCCAGGGGGTTCTTCCCAGAGGACCCCGTATATATACGAAACTTTGGAAAGGGACTCCAGTGGATAGCCAGATGAGTCATCTGCCCCACAGGACCGGTATCTTATGAAGTCTCCACAGAAGACGGTCAGGTCCTCAAGAAGCACGTGGACCAGCTACGGTGCTGCCGGGTACCAATCGGGGTCAAACAACCAGCGTCAGAGCATGGGGCAGAAAGCCAGCAGTACATCTCCGACTTCCACACACCAGGTGTACAAGCACCGACCCCCGGTCCTGTGGCAGAAATCAAGGACCAGATACCCACACCAAATACAAAACAGGAAGACATTCTGCTACCCCAACAAACAAGCAGTCCGGAGAGCGTTCCCGCACAGACACCAATGCCAACACCAATGCCAGCTCCGAGGTGCTCACTGAGAGAGCCCCAGGCCCGAACTATGGGGGGAGGGGTGTTATGTCTGCTGACTGCCATCAGGCACCAGTGAGACTCAACCCGACCTTGGCTCCGGTGAACAATAGGGGCCAAGGATCCTGAATTTACAACCAGGCACCAATAGGAACTTTGGCAGGAAGTTTAAACCCGCCAATGGGACCGGGAGGTGGAGTTCAGGAGTAGTATATAGTTGGTCCTTTTCAGCCAGAGTTTTATCTTTGTTCCTGATGTTACCTTAACAAAGATCTGAGCTAAATCACCATGCCTAGAACTCAGTATTTTATACTGACCCTGGCAAGTACTCAGAAGGGAGACCTCCAAGGAATACCAGGACTGGGATGTAGGGGTGGGCAATAGTAAGCCACCCCTCTGAAATGTCCAAGCCCCACTGAGGGTTGCCAAAAGTCAACCATGACTTCCAGGCATACACACGCACGCACGCATGCATGCACGCACACACACACACACACACACACACACACACAGACATACTGCTCATCAAAAAGTGGGGGGGGGATCTTTGAAACTTTAGCACCTGATAAATGTTCTGTGAAAAGAAAGCTTGGGGCCAGACTGTCTGCTGAGGCTAGTATTGCTAACTCCAGGTTGGGAAATTCCTGGAGATTTGAGGGTGGGCTTTGGAGAGAGGGACCTCAGCAGATCTCCAGACTACATAAATTGCTTGGTTATTACTTACTTAAAACACTTATTCCACTGCTTCTAATCTTCTATAGATGCAGCAAAATAATGCAGCAGTTCCAAAATTCACACTTCAGAAACAATATGTATGAATGTAATCCTGCCTGTCTGCCAGAAAGGTTACATGACAAAACAAAAATACCCCTTGGAAATAACAAGCAACTCAAGATCTAATAACACAAAGTTTTACTTAAAAGTATATGTCTCAGTATAACTTATTAAAGCACTAGTGCTTAAAACAAATATACATGTCCAAAAACCTTCCCAAGTCAGACCTAAATAGGCAGTACACAGTCCATGTATACACTGTGGTCTTCTTGGCTGTTTCTAAGTTGCCAACTTCCAGGTCTGCAGGAGGGCTAAACACCAGGCTGACATCTCCTGTCAGATGAGAGAGTTTCGATTCACTTTTTCAGAGCCAATATTCTATGGAACCACACAGTTTGCATATTTTGTATGCCTTATCTTGTTCCCACATGGGTTCGTTACGCTCCTGATGGCAAAGTGGTTCTCTTACGTCAGGAGTATAATGAGCCCATGAGGGAGTAAGATAAGGCATATAAAATATGTAAACTGTGTGGTACAAAGAACCCCAGCTAGCATCCAAAGTTTATTAAAAAGAAAATGTTTACAAGCAAACTTTTAGCACAGCCCCAGACTGAGCAAGAAAACCAAAGGAAATAGGAGAAAATGCAAATCCTCTGTCCCTTTCTCTATACATGCCTGACCAGATGTTAAAATAAGACAGGCTCCTTAAACTTAGGAAATTATAGATCTCTAAAGAGTTACCATTACCTTGAAGGTCTCTCCAGGCAAGCACATGGTCAATGGCTGCCTGCTTAGTGGAGAGGTCTGTCTGTGTGTGCTCATGGACTCAGCATCCCAAAAAAAGAGAGCTTCCTCCTCCTTCAAGGAGCTTTTATCATATCTGTTTCCCCTCTCACTGACCTGGCCAGGCCAGGTCAAAGAGGCACTTCCTGGCGATCTCCCAGGAATCTCTTTCTTGGAGACTATCTAGTATTCTCATACCTCCAAACCTCTATTTCCTGCCAGAAGAAGGGGAGAGGGCTTGACCCACCCATATCTCTCCAGTTAGATCTAGTAGCATATGTATAAAGGTAAGCTGGAAAGCAATTACACAAACTCCCCCCCCCCCCAGCCTGTTCTTTGCCCAGAGGGAAAAAACCTTTTAAAACAGAAAGTGGAGGCTGTGGCCTTTGCCCACCGCCCGGGAGAAAATGCATTTCTTCACAGCCTCAATAAATTATCCCCCCTCAACAGTTTCCAGCAGTCTCTTACATGGGGGTACAAGGTCAGTATGCAAAGTACACAAAGGTCTGCAGGCTGTACAACACCACAACATCAACACACATTTCTTATCACAGTCCTTGTGTTTCTCTTGATGCTTTGCAGGCAGCCTCCAACAGGGGGAAAAGCAAGGAAGGACTCAGTGCAAACTCCCTGCTGAGGCTATCATAGGTCCACCAGTGGCACTGACCACTGGGCATTTAGCTGCTCTGCTGTGGGGTGTACTAGCCTGACTTCTGAACCACTGCAAACTGCTTAACATACAGTTGTTTGACCAGCATAGTTTTCCTTCTCATGGGCACGTAGTGACAGCCCTACTTGTGATTCCACAGTCTTTCAGGCCGAAGACATACTGGTATTCTGCTGTGCCTCCATGGCGCGGCAGAACAAGGCGGGGGGAATTGCCCCCGCCGCGTGGCGCTCACATGCCGCCACAAGGAAGCCGCCCGCAGCATTCAGACTGTGGGCAGCTTCTGGCGGCAGCACCCGAACGCTGCGCGTCTCCCCCGGCCTGGCATGTGTTCACACCTGCCAGAAGGGGGTGGAACGCACGCCGCAGCAGCCGGGACACCACTTTTAAGTGGTGCCCCGGCTGCTGCGGGAGGAGTGCGACGCCGGACGCTTTTAAAGTGGAGGCAGAGCAGGCCAGACTGCCAGTCTGTCCTCAGCCTAGAACTTTCAATCACAGAGGCCCTTCTCACATTACCATTCTAAAGTGGATGTTATTTGTTGTTGGCCTGATTTCAAGTAAAACAATACAGGGATGGGGGTTTCATACAGCAAATTTCCTTCTGTTAATGAGCTCTCTCTCAAACGCTATGGTCATTTTGAACAGTGTTGCTTTTTTCCTCCGCCCTTTTCCCTTGGACCTTTAAAAAAAGCGATCTAGGTTTAGTGCTATAACGCTATAGCACTCACTTCAGCATGTAAAAAAATAGTTCAAGGAAGATCACATGGAGGGGAAGTGGGATTGTAGGAAGTGCTACAGACATCTTAAACAGCACACCACAGCAATTCAGAAGGGCAGTAAAGAGGTATAAAACAGAAAAAAGCAGTTTCCCTCATAAGTGGCTCAACCACATTTTGCTAACCTGATGCAAGCAGGTTTGTATGAACAGGTAAATAAATTCCGCTAGCAGCTGATTACTAAAACAGGTCTGTCTGAAATAAAAGGAAAAAACCCATTAGCAGACTTCTGGTGGGGGGAAATTACATATTGACATCTCCAAATGAACGGAGGAGTGCCACAGCCAAGTCATTGAGCTAGATATTTTTTAGCTGATGCAATCACCCTAGATGAAGGGGAGATCTTGAGATAATGCATTTGCCCTCTGAACAACAGCTCCCTGGCAGTAAACTGCAGAGATGGAAGTTTTTGCAGTTTACCTGAGGTTTGAGCAGTCGGGAGGCCTGGACAACACATCAAGCTCATAGCCGCTGCGAAGCTATAATAGGAATTAAAGCCTTACCTCCTCCATTTCCTGCTTCAGGATATAACTAATCTTATTAGACAAAAAAAGTTTTTTCTATGCTAAAGACAAGATTTATAATGGTGAGATAACCTTTTCCTCAAGACTACAGAAAGCAAAAATAAAAAGGGACTTTAAAGATTTTGCGATTTAAGTTTTTGTTGCAAAAATCTTAACAAGGAGGAAATACTAGAAAGTTTTAAACGGATCAAGGGGTTACTTACATTTTTTATTACTTTTTTTTTTCTTCTAATGAAAGTGTGTTTAGATAAAGTTGCTAGCAGAAGAATACTAGACTGGATCTGCGTGGAACTAATCTTTGTTTTCGGTAAGATAGAGACTCAGTCTGGGATGTTTTGTTGTCCAGTCGATTTGAACTCTAGAAAGTGAAAGTGTTAAGGCACAGGAGTTGTTTGCTTTTCTAACTGGAAGATGTACCATAACAAAAAGATAAGATAAAGACTTAACTGGGATGCTTGGTTGTCATGGCAATTTGAATTGTGTAAACTGAGGATGCTGAACTTAGGTTATGTCTGAAAACACCTTTGTGGCTATCTACAAAAGAGCTTTCTACAGAAGAGAAATGTTAACTAAGCATAATTGGTTAACATACCATGATATAGTAAACTTTTCTCAAGGGGAATGTAAAATGAAATCAAGAGAAGACTTGATAATAGGAGGATATATTTGTCAATGATTTTTTAATGCACAATTACTAGAAAGGTTTAAAACAGAGAAAACAACTTATGGCTTTTGAACAATCTAAAACTGAATTTGAAACAGAATTATGTACAAACAATGAGCATGTTATCGCTAAAATGTATAAACTATTAATAAAGGATAGAGGAAGAATGAGTGAAAGAATATGTTATGTACTGACCATGCGTAGGGCTGCCAAGTCCAACTTGGGAAATATCTGGGGACTTTGGGGGTGGAGCCAGGAGACTTTGGGGGTGGAGCCAGGAGAAAGGAAGTGACATCATTTTGTGATGTCACATCCTGTGATGTTGCTTCCACATGCTGACACATGAACTCATGAAGTTTCCTAATACTGAATCAGGCCATTGGTCCATCAAGGTCAGTATTGACTACTCAGACTGGTAGTGGCTCTCCAGGGTCTCAGGCTGAGATCTTTAATGTCACCTATTACCTGATCCTTTTTTAGCTGAAGAGGCTGATACCTCCTGCATGTCAAGCAGATGCTCTATCACTGAGCAACGGCCCTACTGAATCCTTCCTCATCTCGGCAGAATATGAAGCCCTAAGTGCTACACAAGTGCTAAATATGATTTTCATATCATAAGAACAGGAGAGAAGCCACAGTGGATCGGCCCATCCAGTACAGCCCATCCAGTACAACACTCTGTGTCACAACAGTGGCCAAAAATACCAGGTGCCCTCAGGAGGTCCAGCAGCGGGGCCAGAACTCCAGAAGCCCTCCCACTGTTGCCCCCCAAGCACCAAGAATTCAGAGCATCACTGCCCCAGACAAAGGGTTCCATTTAGACCTTGTGGCTATAATAGCCACTGATAGACCTCTGCTGGATGGGGACAGAGAGAGAGAGAGAGAGACAGACAGACAGCTTTTTCACTTACTCTTGCCCAATTCCCAGGCTTTCTTTCTGGCCCTTGTTTCACCCAGCTGTTGTCCATGTAAGTCCCATAACTTCTCTCCCCCCCCCCCCCCCCAGCATAGGCTTTTTGGTGGCTAAAGAGGACCTTTGTCCTCCCCTTTTCGCCAGCAGAAAAGCTAGTTGGATCCATCCCTAACTTAAAATACCGGTTACTTGATGTACAAATGCTTTTAAAAATGCAGATTTTTACTGCCGGAGGGGTGGGGTGGGGGACATGGTTGAAAGAAACAGAAAATTGGCATAAAAATGAGGAATCCCAACTTTTATTTGCAGAAGGGAAATGAGGATTGGGGGGACCCAAACAGCCAGGACAAGACATTTTAAACAATCCCACTCCCAGACCTTCTACAGGCAACCTCTCCTTGTGATGTTTACCTCTTTGGAAGTGACAGTTTATTCCTTTGACAAAA
Organism: Lepidodactylus listeri; assembly: GCA_029233225.1. Taxonomy (NCBI): domain Eukaryota; kingdom Metazoa; phylum Chordata; class Lepidosauria; order Squamata; family Gekkonidae; genus Lepidodactylus; species Lepidodactylus listeri. Next base: position 48,195,245 of record JARCFY010000004.1, read on the forward strand.
CCACAGTGGACAGACAGACAGAAAAAAGAAAGAGGGGGAGGGGGAGAGACAGAGAAGGAAAAGAGCTCGCAGACCCCAGCTTACGCAGTTTACTCCAGCAGCAACCTTGCACGGAAGCCCAGTTTAGGCAGCTTACTCCAGCAGCAACCTTGCACGGAAGAGCTTAGTCCCTCCTTAATCTCTGGGCGGGGCTGTCTTGCTCGATAAACTCTTAAAGGGGAAATTTCCCTTTTAAGAAGTTGAAGAGGCCAGCAGGGCAGGCTCCGAGGTTCCCCTGCTGGCAGCCATTTTGTCCCCCCGGTGGCCAGTTTTGGAAAAGCGGGGGAAAGCTTTAAAAATCGGTGTTTCCCCCGCTCTACCGGGGGACTTGGCAGCTCTAACCATGCGGTCGCCATGTGCTCACGTAATGGTGACCGCCATGTGGCCAGAGCACATGGCCAAGAAACTACCTGAGCTTCAGTCAGGTAGAACAAAGGCCAGGTGGATCCAACCGGCCACCAATCATGTACCTAGGTTTCTCCAAGGGAACCTATGAAATGTAAATAGACTGATAAGAGCCTATCAGGCCAGTTGGGTGAGGTCAGGGGATTGTCCCTGACCAGCATAAAAGAAGGGCTTCAAGCCTTGGGGTTGTATGCTTTATCCGGACCAGCAATAAAGATCTAGCTGTTTCATTGTTCCGTGGACTCCCGACTCCAATACTTATCAGAATATATGATAAAATAGGCAAAAATGTTGGACATAATATACAATTAGAACAATGGCAATATAAGTGGATGAAAGGTCTTAAATGTACAGTAAGTTCTAGTCTTAAAGAAAATTCTTATAAAATGATGTGCCAATGTATATGTCACCAAAGAAATTAACAGTGGGAGAGTTTCTAGTATCCTGGCCCCACTTGTGGATCTCCTGATGTCACCCTATGTGACAGATGGGCCATTGGCCTGATCCAACACTGGCTTCTCTTATGTTCTTATGTTATTAACTAAAATGTACAAAAATATCTGCAGTAGATGTTGGAAATGTGGACAACATGAAGAGACATTTTATCATTTATGGTGGACTTGCAATAAGGCTAAAAATTTTTGGATACAAATACATTCTTTATTTCTGTAGATTTTAAAGATTAAGGTAGAAATTAAACCAGAGGCGTTTCTTCTAGGCCTAATGTGGCCCCCACCTCCCACCGAGCTTGTGCCGGCAGAAGGGGGCTGATTTGCCTCCTCGGAAGGAGGCAGACAGACGCCAGTGCTGCAACAAATGTAGTGCCAGGCAGGGGGAGGAGCCAGCCAATTTAAGCTAGGTTCCCACTCTCCTCCTCAACAGTCCGTTGGCATGCTCGACTTCAGTGGAACACACAGACTGAGTAGCAGCCTTACTTGAGGCCTTCGGCCTCGGGTCGCAGCAGTGATAGTAGAAAGGCTGGTGGGGAGACTTGGTGGTGGATTGTGGCTGTCAGCGGTGGTGGTTTTTTGGTGGCCACAGCGGTGGGAGCACAGCAGTGGTGCCGTTGTTGTTGAGAGATTGGCTGCAGCGGCAGAGAGGGCTCAGTGGCAGCCAGTGGAGAGGGCCTGGCGGTGGTGGCGAGAGCTCGGCAACGGAGAGGGCCCGGCAGCAGTGCATTCAGGACAGTGGCAGCAGTGGGCCCTCATCATTGGTGACAGCTTGTTCTGGCCAGGGTCTGAGGTGGGCCTCAGGTGGCTGTAGCCTCATCGGGGAGAGGGTCTTTGCCATTTTGCTAGACCGCACATAAGCCTAGCAGGCGGTGGTTTGGCGGACATTTTGGTGGGAGCAGTAGGGTAAGGCTGCCTTTCCTTGGTATTTTGCTGCCTATTTACTGGCTAGTTAGACCCCCCCTATTTTCCTAATATCATCATCCCCACCCCACTTCAATAGCCACACAAGGCTGGCCTTCTAAGAGCCTGTATTCAGGTGAGGAGGCTTGGTTTATAGGGCAGCAGCCATTTTAGGAGTGGGGGAGCATCAGCCATTTTGTGGCAAGGCAATTGGCAGCCATTTTAGGGCAATTAGAAGTGGTGGCCATTTTAGAATACCTCTTTGGCAGCAATTTTTTCCTACTTTAATTGAGGCAGCATGGTTTCTAAAAAAAAGGCCTGGGGACCTCAAAAGGGAAGCAGCCTGCACCTAAGCATGTGGGCCAGGCAAGAGGGAAACAGCCCCCCTCAAAGTGGCCAACTGGAGGGGCAATTCCTTCTGCTTTGAGTGTCCCTGTGCCTTCTGCACCAGTGGCTGCTGCTTCCATATTGGGTGCCCCGATGCCTGCTGTGCCCATAGGGGCTACTTCCGCTTTTGGTGCCCCGGGGCCTTCTGTGGCTGTGGGCACTGTTCCTGTGCAAGTGGCTTCTATGTCTTCCGCACCCATAGGCCCTGCACCTTCAACAATGGCTTCTGCTCCCTTAGCTAACATGGCTGCATTTTTGGATGCCTCCTTCGATAACCCAGTGAACCGGACCATTTTAGAACAGCTGGCAGCTATAGAGCAATGCCTGGGGGGTCCTTCGTCTACTGTGGGAGGGACTACACAACCTGCTATGTCACCCACGGAAATTTTTCAAGCTTGGGTGTTAACATGTCTTTCCACCATTGAAAGTAGATGCGGGGGTTTGGCTACCCAGCTTGCAGTTTCAGGGGAGGAGGAGTCTCAATCTATGGAGGGCCAGGAGGAACAGATGGAGCAAGCAATGGAACAAGTGGTGCCTTATACGGGTTCATCACAAGCAGCAGGTAAACCTGATTCCCTACAATCACCTGGTTCCCTTTGATTATGGGGCCCGGTGGGTAATCAGCCTTCTGCTGGGTCATCTGTCTCTGCACCCGCAGTTGGACCCTTGCCTGGTCCTGGCAGTGTGCTGTTAGCCTGACTGCTCTTTTATGTTATTAATATTTGGGGAATATTAGCTCTTATCAATATGCAGCAGGCTTACGGGACCTTCACCAGTGTATACAGAGGTGGTGCTAACCGATACTTCTGAGGAACTGACACAGACTCCATTTAAAAGGTGTAAGATAGTTCGTTTACTAAAATATAATAAAAGGTTGTACAAGACACTGCTGTTCTGTCATTCATACATGCATACAGTACTAGGAAGTTAGATAGAAGTTATAGAGACGTGTGTATGAGCAGGTAGTTGATGGTTTCTGTCGAGGGTGATATTTACCTCTATAGAAGCAGTGGAATCCGGCTGGAAAACGAGGATGAGAAGTCCTTGGGAAGGAGATAAGGGATCATGGCTCTGAACTGGCAGAAGACCACGTGGCGGACCCCAGTGGTGCACCCAGGAGTCCGTGAGGGAGGGAAGGAACCAGGGCAGGAACTGGAGCTAGACTAAACGGGGAACTCTCCTGAAATCTTGGGGAGCAGCTTTTATTGGGAGGTGGTACCTGGGAGGATGGCCTGATATGATGCCATCCCTAGAAAAACCTATAGAAGGTCTGTTTGCTATCTCTAGCCACTAAGGGGGTGCTAAAGGAGTAGTCAATATTCAAATCTATCTGATGGTCAGGGCAGGATGTTGCTGCCAGCGGGATCTGGTGCCAATCTTCTGGATCACAGGAATGCTGGCGATGGGAACCGACCTTCAGGAAGCATCCCGGTGTCTTCGCACCCAGGTGTGAAGTCCTTTGATGTAGCAAATGGAGATGAAGGCTGGCAGGAGGGGGCACAAGCAGGCATACGTGCAAGGAGTGTATCTCTGTATGGAGTTGCTGGTGTAAGTCTGTAACCTCATGGCTTTGTGTGAGAGAGTGTCTTTGTTCTCTGTGTCAACCTCCCGCCTGGAGGTGGCAACCTCAGAAAATGGTACTCTGGTCCTATAGTGTAGGCGTCTATTCCCATCTTCCCACTGGTTACCTAGTGTACTCTCGTGTCACATATAACTGATAGCATAGTCCATACGCTGCTCCTATAAATCAGAAAAGTCCATAAGGATGCTGCCCAGCCTTACAGTGCTGCCACCATCCTGGCCCTGGGGCATAGATAATGGCGAGCCACCACCTGGCTGGGTGCCTTCACCAAACACAGCACGATATCAAAAGGGCGGTGTGTGGCCCAGGTGGGGGCTATGACTTATGAGATGGTTCCAGTGAAGGCGTTGCTGTTTGGTGACCAGGTGATGCCTTTGGGGGACCTTCTCACGACAGCGACAAGAGACAAGATATTAAGGGGCAAATATGTGGACGTTTTTTCTTTATATAGAGAACTTGAAAAGAAGGATAAGAAAGACTTAGATGAACATGATAAAAAGTGCTCAAAGCATCGTAGGATAGACAGGACGTATGCCAACTGGTACTCTGGTTTCTTAATTTATGTTGGTGTGATTGTTAGAGTGCAACTGTGGAGGGCCTTGTCCATGCTTCAATACATGGATATAATTTATAAAGGTTATTCTGACTTTATTGAGTCAGTATGGATGGAGTACGATGAGGCTTTTCATATGAGGGTGGCTATGAACCTGGCGCTGCACTGGGATCAGATCCATCTGTACTTGTGGATGCAGCTGATATCCCCGGCTAAGCCTGTTTTGAGTGAGCACTCTGATAGCAGACATGTAGTGTGGCACTCTAACAATGTGGAAACTCCACATTCTCAGGGAGGGAAGGCATTTCAGAAACACCCACTCTTTTGGGAATTTTCCTCACAGGGCTACTGTAGTCAGAAAACGTGCACTTTTTGCCACGAGTACCCTCTCTGTTCTGGCCCTCATTCCTTTCCATCCTGCCCCAAGGCCAAAACTAGACCAGGCGCCAAGGATGGCAGAGGTGGCAGGTGTCCAGGGGGTGGAGGGGGTCAGTTCTTACCTGAAAAAGGGGCCCAGTCCAGTTAAAGTTCCGGAGTTAGAACGCTGGTTGCATTTGTACCCTAAGTTTGCAGTTAGGCGTTCCAAGACTAACCAATTGTAGAAAGGTGTGGTAGTGACACTGGGTCCTTGTTCAGATCAGGACCTTTGTCTGGTCACTGCACTTCATTCCTATTTGGCCCTGAGGGGTAGAGTTGAAGGTTTTCTACTTCAACATAAGGACAGATCTCCCCTAACAAAATTTCAATTCTGGGTGGTTCCAGTGGTAACTTTTTAGTGGTAACTAAAAAAACTTTGGAGGCATTGGGGCTCGGTAGTTTTCAATTTGGCACTTATTCTTTTAGAATCGGTGCGGCGATGGGGTATCCAGTAGCCGGCATTCAGAAACTAGGCAGGTGGAGGTCAGCATGCTATAAAATGTATGTCCGGACATGCAAAGTTTAATTTTGCCCACCTTAAGTTTATTATGTTGGGGAGGATATTGTATCTGGACAACCCAGTTGTTCCATTGGTTAACTTGGTTTTCATTTTAGGTGCTGTTGGCTGCCATGGAAAGAGCTGAGTGCTTATTTGTAGTCACAGCATGGTGTTTTGGGCTGCTCACTGGGCCAGGAGGATGCACATCGGTTCCCAGCTGGGCTACAGTGAGTGTGCTGAGGTGGAATGGCTCAGCCAAAGAGGCATCTGTTGGCCTGGGCTTATGCCGCTATTGTTTGAGGAGAGGTGTGGTCCTGCTCAGGTGTTAGTAATACATCTTGGCAGTAATGAATTGGTTATTGTCAAAGGTAAAGCCCTAGTCATTCAGGCCAAGGCCGATTTGGCAGACACTGCAGACTGGTGGCCTGGGGTGCAGCTGGTCTTGTCTGCGATGTTGCCATGCCAAGTGTGGCGTAGCCTAGGGGACCCTAGGTGCTTGGACCAGGCAAGGTGAAATACCAATCAGCAGCTCAGAAATGCCATGAAAGGTGGCTTGGGCCTCTTCCTGTTGCACCCTGATATACAGGTCGAGTTGATGGAACTGTATAGGGGGGATGGGGTGCACCTTTCCAACAAGGACAATGATTTATTTCTGGCAGATTTGAGGCGAGTGGTGCTCGCAGCACTAGGCCGCTTGGTGGGGATGGCCTAAGCAGAGGCTTGACCTTTGCTATGGTGGGGTAGTGCGATTAGGAATTTGAAAATGGTGAGCACCTAGGCAATTTTGACAAAGGAATTAAATCAGTGGTTCTCAACCTTTCTAATGCCGCGACCCTTTAATACAGTTCCTCATGTTGTGGTGACCCCCAACCAGGGGTCCTTTCGTAAAAAAAGAGGTGCAGGAGCTCATTAGTATAACTTATTTGCATATGCCACACCCCCTGACGTCACCGGAAGTGTCTAAAGGCCACACATCCCTGACGTCATGAGCAGTGTGTCAGAAGGCAGGGAGGGAGTGAGGGAGGGGGAAGGAAGGAAGGAAGGAAAGGAACAGGAAGGAAGGTAGGTAGGTGGGGGAGAGAGAGAAGAAAGAAAGAAAGAAAGAAAGAAAGAAGAAAGAAAGAAAGAAAGAAAGAAAGAAAGAGAAAGAAAGAGAGAAAGAAAGAGAAAGAAAGAAAGGGAGGGAGGGGGCAAGGAAGTAAGAAAGGAAGGAAGGAAGGAGGAAGAAAGGGGGGAAGGAAGAAAGAAAGGAACAGTAAGGTAGGTAGGTAGTTGGGGGGAGAGAGAGAGAAGAAAGGAAGGAAGGAAGGAAGGAAGGGGGAGAGAGGGAGGAAGGGGGGAAGGAAGGAACAGGAAGGTAGGTAGGTAGGTGGGGGGAGAGAGAGAGAAGAAAGGAAGGAAGGAAGGAAGGAAGGGGGGAGGGAGGAAGGGAGAGGGGAAGGAAGGGGGAAAGGAAGGAACAGGAAGGTAGGTAGGTAGGTGGGGGGAGAGAGAGAAGGAAGGAAGGAAGGAAGGAAGGAAGGAAGGAAGGAAGGAAGGAAGGAAGGAAGGAAGAGGCGCTTCTCCCCCCACTGGGGCTGGTGTTTCCCTCCCTCCCCCCTTGCTTGGGCCTGAGTGGCGTTAAGCCACATGAAAGGTGAGCGGGGGGAGGGAAGGGCCTGCAGCACCCGCTCCAACCACCGCTAGGGCTGCCAAGTCCAACTTGGGAAATATCTGGGGACTTTGGGGGTGGAGCCAGGAGACTTTGGGGGTGGAGCCAGGAGAAAGGAAGTGACATCATTTTGTGATGTCACATCCTGTGATGTTGCTTCCACATGCTTCCACATGAACTCATGAAGTTTCCTAATACTGAATCAGGCCATTGGTCCATCAAGGTCAGTATTGACTACTCAGACTGGTAGTGGCTCTCCAGGGTCTCAGGCTGAGATCTTTAACCTGATCCTTTTTTAGCTGAAGAGGCTGATACCTCCTGCATGTCAAGCAGATGCTCTATCACTGAGCAATGGCCCTACTGAATCCTTCCTCATCTCGGCAGAATATGAAGCCCTAAGTGCTACACAAGTGCTAAATATGATTTTCATATCATAAGAACAGGAGAGAAGCCACAGTGGATCAGGCCAACAGCCCATCCAGTACAACACTCTGTGTCACACAGTGGCCAAAAATACCAGGTGCCCTCAGGAGGTCCAGCAGCGGGGCCAGAACTCCAGAAGCCCTCCCACTGTTGCCCCCCAAGCACCAAGAATTCAGAGCATCACTGCCCCAGAGAAAGGGCTCCATTTAGACCTTGTGGCTAATAATAGCCACTGACAGACCTCTGCTGGATGGGGACAGAGAGAGAGAGAGAGAGAGAGAGAGAGAGAGAGAGAGAGAGAGAGAGACAGCTTTTTCACTTACTCTTGCCCAATTCCCAGGCTTTATTTCTGGCCCTTGTTTCACCCAGCTGTTGTCCATGTAAGTCCCATAACTTCTCCCCCCCCCCAGCATAGGCTTTTTGGTGGCTAAAGAGGACCTTTGTCCTCCCCTTTTAGCCAGCAGAAAAGCTAGTTGGATCCATCCCTAACTTAAAATACCGGTTACTTGATGTACAAATGCTTTTAAAAATGCAGATTTTTACTGCGGGGGGGGGGGGGGGGACATGGTTGAAAGAAACAGAAAATTGGCATAAAAATGAGGAATCCCAACTTTTATTTGCAGAAGGGAAATGAGGATTGGGGGGACCCAAGCAGCCACGACAAGACATTTTAAACAATCCCACTCCCAGACCTTCTACAGGCAACCTCTCCTTGTGATGTTTACCTCTTTGGAAGTGACAGTTTATTCCTTTGACAAAACCACAGTGGACAGACAGACAGAAAAAAGAAAGAGGTGGAGGGGGAGAGACAGAGAAGGAAAAGAGCTCGCAGACCCCAGCTTACCCAAGCAGTTTACTCAGCAGCAACCTTGCACGCAGTAGAAAGAGCTTAGTCCCGCCTTAATCTCTGGGCGGGGCTCTCTTGCTGGCTCAGCTCTTAAAGGGGAAATTTCCCTTTTAAGAAGTTCAAGAGGCTGGCCAGGGCAGGCTCCGAGGTTCCCCTGCTGGCAGCCATTTTGTCCCCCCGGTGGCCAATTTTGGAAAAGCGGGGGAAAGCTTTAAAAATCGGTGTTTCCCCCGCTCTACCAGGGGACTTGGAAGCCCTAACCGCCGCACCCAAGCCGTGCACCAGGAGTCGCCGAACTCCTTCAGACAGCAGCAACCCGCCACCACCACCGCTAGACACAGCAGGTAATGAACTTGCCCCCCAACACTCCCAACAAAATTAAGGTCTCCGTTTTGATTGAGGGAACCCCCTGCCAAATGGAAGTAGACACCGGGTCGTCCTACTCCATAATCTCGGAGTCCACCCTCCGCAGGCTCTGCCCCATGGGGGGGCCCCGACTTTGGAAAGTCCAGGGCCTAACCCTGCGGGACTTTCAGAAGAACCCAATACTGATAAGGGGGTTGGGCAAGTTCCGGGTCCAATTTAAGAACTTTACGGGACGCTAGGGCCTCCTGGTGGTGGCGGGCAACCTCACAAGCCTGATGGGACTCTCCTGGTTCCAGCCCCTAGGGCTGGGCGTCATCGGGGTACACAGCCTGTGGCCCACAGATTTTGCCGACATCTGTGAGGAATTCCCAGCGGTTTTCGACGGGGCACTGGGCTCCTATACGGGGCCACCCATCACCCTGGACCTTGACCCCACGGTCTGGCCCGTGCGCATACCGGTCCGCCATCTGCCGCTCACAGTGTGGCCCAAGATCGAGCGGGAGCTTGATAAGTTGGTCGCCCAGGGTGTACTAGAACCAGTGTCCCACGCCCGATGGGAGACCCCGATTGTGACGCCAATGAAGGCAAACGGGGACATCCGCATCTGTGCGGACTATAAGTGCACCATCAATAAGGCACTTCAGGCCCTTGCCTACCCAGTCCTGGTCATCAGCCACATGTTGGCCTCCCTGGCTGAGGCGCGAGTGTTTGGGAAACTAGACCTGGCCCAGGCCTACCAACAGCTGCCAGTCGACAATGCCACAGGAGAAGCACAGACCACTGTGACACACAAGGCGGCGTTTCAGGTAAAGCGCCTCCAGTTCGGGGTCAGCGTAGCTCCCGGGATCTTTCAAGAGTTAATGGACCGTTTGTTAAAAGGTCTTCCAGGGGTGCAGCCCTTTTTCGATGACATTCTGATCGCAGCTCCGGATGTCAAGACTTTCTCGGCCCACCTATGCTCTGTCCTCCAGCGATTCCAGGACGCCGGCCTGAAGGTGAAATGTGAGAAGTGCCTCCTCGGGGTGCCTGTGGTGGATTTCCTCGACTTCAAGGTGGACGCCCACAGAATTCACCCCACTAAGGACAAGGTGAAGGCCGTCTCTGATGCCCTGGCCCCCAAGTCCAAGGCTGAGCTGCAGCCTTTTCTGGGACTCATCAACTTCTACCACGCCTTCCTTCCCTACAAGACGGCAGTAGCTGAGCCCTTACACAGGCTCCTGGACAAAAGTGCCACCTGGACTTGGGGTCCTTGCCAGGCAGCAGCCTTCCAGGGTGTCAAGGACCTCCTAATGTCCAATGCGGTCCTCGCCCACTTCGATGAAGCCCTGCCCGTCGTATTGGCCTGTGACACATCTCCTTATGGGGTGGGGGCAGTTTTGGGTCACAAACTGCCGGACGGACAGGAAGTCCTGGTCGCATATTACTCCCGAACCCAAGCCCCGGCCGAAAGGAACTATGCTCAAATAGACAAGAAGGCACTTGCAATCGTGGCCAGGGTCAAAAAGTTCCATACTTACTTGTACGGGCGCAAGTTCACGGTCGCCACGGACCACAAACCTCTTCTGGGCCTCCTCGCCCCGGATCGCCGCACACCACAAATGTTGTCCCCGCGAGTCCTCCGATAGTCGATCTTCCTCGCGGGGTACGACTATGACTTGGTGCATCACCTGGGAAAGGCCATGGGCCATGCAGATACACTCAGCTGCCTTCCGCTGCCCTCCTGTGACCCCGACCCAGCTCCGGCTTACCATGTCGCTTTGCTCGAGAACCTGCTTGAGTACTCTTCAGGTAGCCAAACTTGCTTAACATAAAAGCCACATAGAATAAACTTCAGAAGTTTGAGAACTGCAAGACAGGAAGAAATATTACACACGTTTTTATTGGAAAAAAAATACAGATTTGCTTTTTATTAACATTAAATGAGACTGCCAAAAATAAAAACAAAAGGGGTAAAAACAGATATTGATAATGAAATTTATTTGTCCAATGATATTTGTAGGCTCTGGGAGGGGGCATTGAGAAGACATTTAAAGTTGCTTTCTTTCTCTGCTCCCCCCCACCTCAAGCCTACCCAGGGAGGGGAACACTGGCTGGGGAAAGGAAGACCAATCAGGGAGGCATGCCTCCCCTTTGCTTCCCCAGCCGCCTTGCTGGGAGCCGCACAATACGTGTGAAAGAGCCACATGTGGCTTCCGAGCTGCAGTTTGGCCACCCCTGCTTTAGACTATAAATTAATTCACTTATGATTCCTATTCTGTAGAGATTTTACCTTTTCATTCTTATTAATTTCTACTCTAAAAACAGGATGCCAAGTCTACTCTTCTTCTTCAATCAATTTTTTCAAGTACAATTTTTATACAATAGTAACATCAAATCCAGACCCTTCATTTTCCGTGCTCTCTGTTAATAGTGCTTGTCAACTTGCATTACAGATGAACAACAGAGAAACATAAAGACATACCCTTGGGTAGAGAACTAGTTCAGCTTTCCAGGATGAGCAAACTCAATCATACCAAATGAGTACAATAGTAAGTGATAATAACTACAACATTTTGTAGTACTAAATTCCACTGTCATCAACTTTCGAAGAAAACTATTAATATTGAGAAAATCTGTAAGACTAATTAAAAGCACAAACTAGGACTCCATCATTTAGTCAGGATTTGTTAAAGGCTGCATGGTTCAAGAATACTTTGCATTTCATAAGCATTCAAGATATGCCTCTGACCAGCAGTGGAGGTCTTGAAGATGAAAGGGTATTGTGAAACCCTTACTGTTATTGATCTATGAGACCAGACTTTGTTACAAAATACATTTCTGGCTTTTGTACCAGTGTTTGCAATAGAGACCCCTGGGATTATAGAAGATGGGCCTTCAATATGTTAAAGGAAGTCTATATTATGGTATGCATTCTGGAAAACTGCTCAGCCAGCTCTAGGTGTTTCTTCAATAGCTCACTTGCTGCATGGCAAGTATTCTTGAAACCTGAGTGAAGATACAACAAGTAGCTTGTGATACTGTAATAGGACCTTCTAATAAATTTAAAAAATTAAAAATATTGAATGAGCAGGCTGGAATATAAATTCTGTACAACCCAGGATTCCATCTTTTGTAGCTTTTTTTCTAGAACTAAACTCAGTTCACACAAAAAGCCACTGGTGGACACTGGGACCCATTTTCGTGGCAGCTATAGAAGATACTTATGTATAGCCACTACTGCTAGCTGGGTAAATTTGCCAGTTATATCAATAGTTAGATCATTCTAGTTTATTATGGCATGGATCTAAGGAATGCAGCAACATACTTCTAAATAATTGTGGATTATACAGAAATAATGTGTGAATTACCACAGGGTCACATAAGCACTGACGTTCTCATAGTATAATACATTAGGATTATTTTAGGGGACTATTGAGAATGGTTGATACATCTGGCTTATGAGTTCCGCTTCCACTGAAATACATTACACTCTGTTAGAAAGCCTGCAGACAGTCTGGTACAGAGATTTTGTCTGTGTATTAGGCATCAAGCATACATCTAAGGCTTGTTTCCTCTTCATCAGGATGCTGACTGTATCAATTGATTTTCCATTGGCTCCTTACTTCCTGGCAAACAGAAATCCCTGCACAGAGTTCCAGAATTATTCAGCTGAAGTGCCTTTATAAATTTTCATTTGTCTAAATTGCTAATGTCTGCTCTTGGGCAGCATTCAAGCCAAATATAAACTATTAGTAGTGAAATTTCACCCTAATACAATGTGTTTCCTCAGTGTTAATTGTGTTGCCATAGTTACCCAATTCCTTTTGATACATTTAGCAATCAAAACTTAGACTTAACAAACATTTGACTTTTGAGATCTTCTCAGTTGACTCACATTGGAGAACCACTTGAGTGTGTAATGGTTATGTAAGCTGCACAATAAGGATACATAAATATCATTTCAACAATGAAGGAGTTACACTGAGCTTGCAGCTGGAGTCGTGTGTCTCCTAAGGTTGCCAACTGTCTGGAGAGAAAAAAATGTCATAAGCTTTTAATAGCAGCTTAATGGGATGGGCAGCTGAAAAGCTTCAGTTGCCCATTTACTCACATTAAATTATAGGAGACACAGGTGATCTGCGATGGCATTCCATCGCTGGTAATTATCTGCAAAAAGCAGCTGCAGGAGGGGCATGGAATTAGGAAAGGGAGGTTTAATTCTCTTCCATGTGACAGCCTGGGCTGCTTTTAGTGTGGGTAGGAAATGAAGCCAGGTACCTGTAATGAACTAACTTCACCACACAGTTTTAGATATGACTTACAGTATTTTATTAAGGAACAGTACAAAGTTAGATTAATTTTAAGTGCAACCTTTGTTCTATTGATTGGAAAGGGGATGTACAGGACTTTGTAGTCCTACATACAATTGGGGGGGGGGGTCTGTTTTTGAATGCCGGACAGAAGATTTGACAGTTGAACAGTTGGGAAATGTAATGGCCAAGAATGAAGAAAAGTAATTGATGGAGTCTATGGAGTCAGGGAAAAATGGCTTTTACAGTTTAAAGGTTGTGTGGAAATGAAAAGGTTTAGAGTTGACTGTTTAGAGTATCATGATCTATTACAATTCATCGAGAAGGTTCAGTAGCTCAGGCAGAGAAGTGTGCATGTTAAGTTCAGATCCACTTGCTTATGTTGCCAAAATGGTCAGTAACACCAATATGAATATTCTGTGTGTCTCCCCCCCCCCCCCCAATTAGTAGATTCTTTTAAAGGAAACTTTGGTTTATACTGTAAACTTTATCTTGTTAACCTCTCAAGCCTGATATACATTAAAAAGAGTAGGGAAGAAAGTGATGTGTCCCTAACCTGTGGCTTTGCAATAAAATTCAGGAAAGCTGATACTGACTATTCAGAAATGCAGTTTAAAGAAAAGCTGTGGATGGTGGCAACAGAAAGGAGTCTGAAGTAACTGATAGTGTGAAGTTTATTGAAATGCCTTACCTGGAACCACTACAAAGGCAAAATAGGGAGTGGCAGACTGAGATCCTGCTGTGCAGCACAGTACAGTGGAATTACTCTAAATGGGGCAAAAGATGAAACAGAAATGCATTAAATAAATAGCTGATGGGAGAAGGAGAGGAATGATTCTCGTGCAAGAGAATGATTCTTGTGGATTTGAAACAGTAACTTGAATCAGTTATTTCTTCAATTTAGGAAGTACATGTACAAGCCAATGAGGCAGGCAGAGTGAATAGGTGTTCCCAATATCCTGGAGTTGTTGACCTGTAAGTACCATGCACATTGTTAAGTGTGACATATAATGGCACTGTGTGCATACTCCAGTTGTGCTTTGGGGAGAATAAGTGTATACAGTGCCGAAATATTTTGAAGCACATCAGAATGTAGACCAACTGTTTGCAATCTTCACTGAGACCAGGTTTTAAAGTAAAAGTTGGTGATTTTGGCTGAAATGGTCAGTTTTGACAGCACCAATCACATGGGGGAAGGAATGGAAGTTGTTTGCCAACCCCCCAAAAAATCAGTACTGTAAAACTGATCTGGGACACAAATGCACTAGCATTAGGAGCTCTGTGTTTGTTTGTGTGTGTCTGTTTGTGTGTGTGTGTGTAGCCCTGAAAACTGGAAATCTGCAGCATGGAAGCCTTGTGCACAGCAGACAGCACAAATCTTTTGGAACATGCTGTTCCCAGGAGACATAACTACAGAAATCTGTTTCCATAAGAATACCACCCTAGCTGGATCAGGAAGCATTTAGGTATGAGATTGAACTATGTGAACCCTGAATCTACAGCACTTTCAAAGCATAGTGATTTTTCATATGTTTAGTTACTGGCTCATTACTATGTAATTCTGTTTATGCTGAGAACATAATTTTAAAAGACATGTAAAATATTCTTAGTAACTGAAAATAAGAGACATAAAATTAGGACTATACACTTTAAAAAAATTAAAAATGCTGCTTTTGAAAAAGTTCTGAAACAAGATTTTCATTATTTGGACTATTACTTGCCCCACCACAGTTTACTGTGGTATTGAAATGCTAGGTTTTGGAAACAGTTTTGTAGTTTAAGTTGGAGAAAAGGTTAATAAATGGGGTTCCAGAAATGTTACATCAGAAGTTACACCATCTGACATACAAAAAGAGTCACACAGAGAGAAATACATTAGTTTCTGGAGCTAGACAGAAGACCTAGGTTGTAAACTGTATTTATTTATTTAATTTATTTATTTAATTCAATTTCTAGGCCGCTCTCCCCGCATAGCAGGCTCAGTATATCCTGTTTACTTTTGAAATGCCACAGTATTATTGTAGCTGGCAATCCTTTATCGTGATTAGGGAAGAGAGGGATGTCAATGTTACACAGATGTTAACTGCAGACAACTGGAACAGCTGGTTAATTCAGATTTTGCCATTTTGGATTTTGTGGTAGAAATCTTGCAAGTCTGACTGACCTTTCAGTTGAGCTGATACTGCAGCAAGAATATGTCAGCCTTACTTGTGGATTTTAACTTCAGTGTGTATTCAAGATGGGATAATTTGATGCTTGTTCTTGTTTTTGGTCAAAATGAGCAAACCAAGAACTGAGATGCAAACCACACAACTTCCTACCCCACTCCAGTAGAACTGGAACATCTATTTTTATTGTATTAAAATTTCAACATAAAATAAACAGATGATGGATAGAAATGGGAAAAGCGCTGTGAGATTATGCATGTGCAAAGAGCATTTGTGTGTTCAAAGGTGCAAAAACAATTTGTAATCTACCTAGTGGGATGACTGAACATCCTTGGTTTGAATTAAATTAATAGTAGTGATGTATTTTGTGCATGCATACCCTTAAGTGAGCCCTCAAGAATTAGGGTCTGTTTGTGTTTTCTCCTACATTCCCAATAAAGCTTCATTCAGAAAGGGGCTTAAACTGTTCCATCCTTTAAAAAAAAAATGCAGCACTTCTACCCTGGAACGCCCTTCTGTGAACTCAAACTTTGTTCTGTGCTGGACTCAAACTTTGTTCTGTAAGAACATCCTACTTCTGATACCACCTAGTATCCTCTAAGGTAGGGGGGGGGGAGGTGAAATTATTTACCCTGGTTCAGTTCACTCTTTAGTCCTGCTTTATAGCCAGAGCACAGGAGGATCCGGTAGCTTCAACAACAAGTTTCTTGTTGCTTCCAACTGGGAGAGAACAACACATGTAAATATAGAACACTAATACACAAACACACACACACACACACACACAGAGAGTGCAGCCAAGACCTAAGTGAGGCCTCTCTCATACAGGCCTGGAGAAGGAAACAAATTAGATCTTGAGGGCTCATTTAAAAGTGTATACTCACATCCCACAGTGATAACCTGTTTATTTGTGTATGTGTTTTAATGAACAATGGATTTTGTTATTATTGCTTGGCATTCATTACATCTTTCTGATTTCATGCCAGAAGAAAATAGTCTCATGCCACCTTAAAAGCTAACAGATTTGCTGTGAAATAAGCTTTTTAGTGAAGTAGAACTGCCATAATCTGATTAATAAATGTATCCTTATTTGGATTATGTGTGGGAGTATATAACATATAAACGCTGTTATACAGAGAAAAAATTATAAACAGTGGTATCAAAATGCAAAAGGTACAGTTATCTGTAAGACTCAAATATTTTCAAAGTAAACACACCGTTTATAATAGCAATTGATGTGCAATCACAGTCCCCTTAGTTTTGCTGAGTTCAATGATATCTATAGTGGGTTAGAAATGGCGCTCCTTTGAGTCAAATTTCCCCATGCTCTTTAATTATGCGATTGTACAATGGAGTCATTTTTGAAGAATGGTCACTTTCAGGTCAGCAACAGAGTACCCTGGGACAGTGCACATATAAACCACTTGTTTGGAAGAAGTGGTCAAATTGCAGAGGCCAAGGGGGCCCAGCCAGCCAACCTTTTGTGATTGTTCTTAGAATGCTGTATTTGGCATTGCTAACTCTATTGAACAGTCAATGGCACAGAGTGTGGGGTTTCTAGCTTTCAGTAATAGCCCTGTGACCTTTTCTTCCATTATTCAAGCACTGGAAGATGTAAACAAACCCAGGCCACTTGAGGTGAGCTGATTCTGCATTGGCTTTTCCCTCCATTGTTTTACAAAACCCACTTTGGAGCAGAAATTCCCCTCTGCACTGCATGCTGGTTTCACTTCCTGTGATTATTGGGTTTTATGGTAGCTTCCACACTCCATACCACTTTCAAGTTCTCTGATCATCGGATTTAATGGTACCTTCTACATAGATTTATGGCCATTTTATGGCCGTTCAGGGGTGACTTTGCAGTCAGTAGGGCATTGCTCCAAGGTATGAGAGCATCTGGCTGCGACATCTGTCACCCAATGATCACCAGAGTTGATTCACTGATCTGGCTGGCTAGGCGGGTGTCCCTTACCTCCCTCACCGCTCCATGTGCATCCCTCCCAAAGCTGCACGCTCGGTCAAAGAGGACGACCATCCCAGATAGAAGGAGGGATTTGACTATGGTTTTGAGCTGCACTTTCCCCTCCCAGTTGAGAAAATATGGAGCAAATGCTAGATGCAGAATCGCCCATAGTGAAGCTATTGCCACTGCCATGTATCCATCTGGGTAGAGAGCCCACCCCACAGTCTCTTTGTGGTGCTAGTGTTCTGAATCATTAAGTCCATCCTTAAGTGGAGCAGCAAAAGAAAAAAAAAAGCAAAGCCAGACGTTCAGAGAGTCATACAGCATTCTGTGTTAAATTAATACTTCGGTTTTATTTTTTCTTTATGTATAATATATCTAAGAGGAAACATAATTTTAATTTGTTTTTTCTTTGAAAAAAAATCTTGTTTTGTGTGGATTTTAATTTGACCAATATTAAGCATATTTCTGTCATTGAGCCAACTTTTCTGATACTACAGACCTGGGATTTTAATATTTTTGGACCTACTGCCCACTGAAAAAAATGCAGTATACACCGGTAAAGATGTCCATGTGCCAGCAAATGGAGAGAGATGAGGGCTGCACTTAGCCAGACACACTGGGAGCAAGCAAGCCCCAGAAGTACTGCCAGCATTGATGGGCTTGCCTCAGACCTGGCTGGCAGCTATGTAGGACTGCGAGGTGATGACAATCATAAGCTATACCCATTCCCTGATCTCACACCACCAGCCCCAGACCAGTACCTCAGGTGTTCACCTCTGCATGGGCAGAGAACCAGTCCTGTGTGCCAAGCAAAATGCCACTGTTTGGCATGTATGGGGGTTGCCTACTCCTTCTACTGAACTCCTAAGCTAGTTTCAGAGGGGAAGAGACAGTATGACATGCAAAATTGTGATTCGTATTCCTATTTAAACCAGTATGGTAAAAATAAAGCATCCTCAGCTTTTCTGATTGATTATAGAGATGTATGAACATTGTATTGGCCAAAAGTCATAACTGTCTCTTTTCTTTAGCAGACTGAGAGCCCTAATTCTAAAAAACAAAAATCACACAGTGTACTGGAACAAAGCCACAGGCTGTAATCCACTGCAAAAAAGAATGAGATGAAATATTTTTCTAATATTTTTAATTTCTATCTTGGTTTCTGGAATAGCTGGAGTCAGCAGTGCAGGGTCAAAAAATAAATAGAGGGCATGGGGCTCAAGCTCACCTGAAGATTGCCGAAAGCCACCTTATCTCTGTGTGGGCACTAACAGGACTGCCGGTTTTTCCTGGCTTTGAGCATAAACAGAAATTCAATGGCAAGTAAAGCTTCACTGGGCCCTGGTGCACTCCATGTACTTGCCAGGAGTCTTGATAGAAAAGCCAAGGGACAAGCTTTTTGTGCTGGTACACCGTCCACCTTCAGCAGCACTCTCCGGTTTATTTATTGCATGTTCCCTGCTTGGCCCTTCAAAGTGGTCACCTGAGCAAGGCTCAGCTACAGAACCTCTTTCCAGAGGCGAGGCTCAGCCCTGGAACATCTAAATGATTTAATAAAAAGCCGAGTCCTTGAAGCTCCTTGCGTGTACTGTAAATATCTGACAGCATTTTATTCTTGTCCCATTTTAATCCCGTCCTCGAGAAGTTAACACGATAGAGCTCGAGAAAGCAATCAGCTCTGGCCACTGCCTTCATGGTTTCAGTGCCCTTCCATTGCCCCTCTGGCTCAGAACACCCAACCCTCGGAGCACACTTTCGACACCGGAGGTCGCGGGAATCTGCGCCCGCCTGTCTTCTTCTCGGCTTCCCTTTCCACGCTCCCTTCGGCCAGTTCGCCTCGCTGGAGATAAGCCCCTGGAGGCTGCGAGCAAAGGAGAAGGAGGCGGAGGGAGCTCCAGCTCTCCACGCACAGACAGGCGCGCGCGCATTCCGAGGGAGGGCGAGTGCGCCCGAGCAGCGGCCGCGGCGGCGACTTTGCTCTTTAAATTGGTCTCAAAGCCGATTACCGCTGATCTCCCACGTGATATCTCCCCTTCTGGCGCCTGCTGGTGTGGGTAGCCGGGGGGGGGGGGGGGGGGGCTAGAAGGGGCCATGCTTGGCGACCGCCTGCGAAAAAGCGCGCCTCGAAGAACTTTCTTGGTGCGCATCCTTAGAGAGTGGGTAGGCATGAGCCTGGCGCCTAAGGGAGGGCTGAGAAATCTAGAGCCCCTCGGGTTCGAACCGGCGGCGACCAGCGACGACCCTCGGCGGCAGTAGCGCCCGGAGGGGCGGGAGCAGTAGCACCCCCCCCCCCCCCCCACAGGGCAGAGGAGAGCGCCAGCGCGAGGTCTCCTCAGCAGCGCGCCACAACCGAGAGCGACCGCCTCGCCCTCGCCGCCAGAGAAACCGCGCTCATGAGGCGCTGCTGCCGCTGCTGCTCGACGACGGGCGCCAGCTGAGGGAAGGTGACAGGCAGCGGGGCGTCCCTGACCCGGGTGGGCGCCGCCAACTTGGAGATATCATGCAGAAGAGCGTGCGCTACAACGAGGGACATGCCTTGTTCCTGGCCATGCTGGCCCGCAAGGAAGGCACCAAGCGCGGTTACCTGAGCAAGAAGACGGCGGAGACGAGCCGCTGGCATGAGAAGTGGTTCGCGCTCTACCAGAACATGCTCTTCTACTTCGAGAGCGAGCAGAGCACACGGCCCGCCGGCGTGTATATGCTGGAGGGCTGCACCTGTGAGAGGACGCCCGCGCCCAAGGGCGCTTCCGCCGGCAGCGCCAAAGAAGCGGCGCTGGACAAACAGGTAGCTACCCCCTAGCAACACCACCGGCGTGGGGCTGCCTTCGCTTCCCTGCGGGGATTGCCCGTTTCCCCGATCCCTCGCCCGCACTTTCCCCAGCCTCGCGCTCCTTGTCCAGTAGAACGTCGGCCCGGAAATGGGGACCCTGGGCTGCTGGCCTCCGGGGCGAGGAAACCCCATATCTAGACATTTTGTTATTCGCTCAGCCTTAGACGGCATGACCTTAGTGCCATAGCTTCTCTTCCGAAGTTTTGGGCTGGAAGGCGAAGCACCTGCGCGGGTTATGGTGAGAGTTGCTTCTTTGGCATGCTTCAGGTCCCCAGAGCTTGCTTTGAAACATTGAGAATGGGGCTAATGAAAGCTGCCATTAGGGTATACACAATCACCGCGATGCCTTTATTCGTGTCTGACTTGTTATTTCTGAAATAAAGGCTGAGATTGTGTTTTATGAAGATAGGAAGGAACTTGGGTGTTCAGTGTTTGTCAACAGCACAGCTTTCCCCCGTTCATTTCTTTTGAGCAGTGCTGATTTTGTGCAAGGCAAGGGCTCCGTGTAAACCACACCTGATGATCTGAAAGCTTCCTCCCATAGCTAGCTTTTTGTTCTCTTGTCATCTAGGTGGAGTGAAAACTATGTATACATTAGAACTGCATTTGAGATCCTCTTGTGATGTCTGAGAATTCTGGAGTGTAATTCATTTTCCAGGAAATGTAGGCATTTTAGAGATATTTAGCCAGTTGGCAGTCAGTCACTTGTTGAGTTTTTGTCTCAGTTGTCAACATGGTTGAATTGGCCACACCCCACTTCATTGGTGTGTGGGGAGTTTGTGGTTATTCTGTGATGAAGGAAAAGCACTCTGTGCCTGTTTAGAGACACTCTGATTTATATTATTATACTATTCTAGCACTGAGCCTTCATATTCAAGATTCAGGGACTGTAACTGATGTTTAATATATCAGCTGTAACTGATGTTTAATATATCTAGAGATTACAGTTATAGCCACACTAACTCCTTCAGAGAAAGTTATGTGGAGTACCGTTGTTTACATCCCCTGCCAATTTTTCTGAATGTTGGAATATACACTTTTTCAAAAAGTGAAAGAGAACAAAAATTATGTGAAGTGGTGATTGGAAGTTTACCAATTGTACATTCCATTATGAAAAAAAAATCATAATCCCTTCCAATGCTTCCTCTAAGCTGTGGAGTCTTGTGAGCAAAAATTCTACTTTGTGAGCTACTAGCATTAAAGTTGTGAGCAAGCAATTTGGCTACTATATAAATTAGTTTGCCCTGGAGCCATCCTTCCTGAGCGAAGACAAAAATGTGTGAGCTGGAGGCTAAAAAACTGTGAGCTAGCTCACACTAATTCAGCTTAGAGGGAACACTGATCTTCCCTCTATTTTCTGTAACTTTAGTATTTAGGAGTTACTAATACAGCCTGTGACATCATTTTCTGTAGAAAAATATACCCTCCGGAATTAGTCTAAACCACAGAATGTTTTGGAATCGCTGGCATCTGTAAACCTTCTAATATAATATCTGTTCAGATACTTGGATATAGATAGACCTGGCAATTTTCTGAGCCCTTTTAAATCCCAAATGAAGCAAAGGACTCAGTAAAATGATTTTCTATACACAAAGTCAGTTTGTCATCAGAAATACAGCACTCTAGTCTATAATAATGTCACTCTGTTTATTGGATTTGAATGGGCAAGACTCACTTATTTTCACTTCACTTCACTTATATGTCTTCACTTATAAGTCTGCATGTAGGGATAATCAAGAGAAAACTACTGCAGGTTTTAGTTTCTGGAGGTTTGGACTGGAGACGCAAAGTTCAGTGATAGGGCAAATGTAATTTTCAGTTGGTATCTTGAATCTGAAGTAGGGATACACTAAAGCTACAAATGAGTTTATCTGAACATTTTGAATGGAAGAGTCTGGCTGCTGAATTAGGTTTTAAACGTATAAGTTATTGAGGAGGGGTCATGCTTTCATGGTAGAGTTCTTAGGTTCAACCTCTGGCAGACTTTGTTAAAAAAAAACAATTTCACACTGGAAAGTCTTTACAAGTTACAGCTGAATGGGTCTGATTTAGTGGATACTAAGCTGGATAGGTCTGGTTCAGTAGAAGGCATCTTCTTATGTTCATAAGTTATGCAAATTATATGACTGTATACAAGTAATATAGTTTTGGTAAAATAACAAGGTAGTACTAGTGTATTAAGTATTTTATCCCAGCTTTTTAGCACTTTGGTAGCCTTGTATTCACTGCACTGCTGCAGTCCAAGTAAGAATCTGGTAGGTACTGTCTTATCTTTCCTTGATGCGTAGAATCCAGCAGGTGTCAGTTGCTTTGGAAGTGCTGGGGTTTTTTTATCTTAGAAGAAAAATACCTTTCTGAATTGCACTTTTGGTGCTTTGGTATATGTAAAGGATGGAACAACGTCTGTCCCCTTTTCTGCCAATCCTCTTGTACCCTGGTGGTCTGGAGAGAGATCCAAAAACTGCCAGTCAGGGCCATCTAAACACTTGGAGGGAAGGGGAGTAGCAAAGGGGAAAAGAGCTGTTTTAATAGCGGTTTAAGTCAGATAGGATTTAGAGCATATTAATCATTCTAGTCCCCCCAAATGTTGGAAAAAATGCAGTCAACATGGGAATTATATCCATTGTTGGTGGCATTGTGATCATATAAACAAATTCTGGCAAGAGATAATAGTGCAAATTACTGGTCATGAGCAATGCTCCCTCTTAGCTGTGGAGCCTTGTGAGCAAAAATTCTACTTTGTGAGCTACTGGCATTAAAATTGTGAGCGAGCAATTTGGCTGCTGCATAAATTAGTTTGCTCTGGAGCCATCCTTCTGGAGCTAAGACAAAGATGTGTGAGTCGGAGGCTAAACAACTGTGAGCTAGCTCACACTAACTCAGCTTAGAGGGAACACTGGTGATGAGGTACCTTTTTCTCTAGAATCACTATTATTGAACTATTGGCCACATCTATCCACAATTAAACTGAGACAGGATTTAATTGCCACTTTATTACCTGCAGCCGAATTAACAATAGCTTCCAAATGGAAAGATAATTCATCACCTTCTTTATTGAATTGGTATGACAAAGTTTGGTATTGGTTCATAATGCGAAAAATTGCAGACAGTTTGACTCAATTGAATTGTGGCAATTATCATTCTAAGTTTGTGCAAAATTGGTTCCCCGTGTTACAATATATGACTGACGAGGGAATAATCCCTTCAAACTCTTATGTTCATTACATGTTGTTTTTGTAAAGGAGTAAGAGTTAAATTATATTCTTTCCCCTTTGCTTGTCTAGTGTTACACAGAGGATTTATTTTTGTACAGTCTTAATTTGGGTTATATTGTAAAGATGATAAACCAGATGTACACACCCATATTGTTAAATGTAGTTTATTTATCTTTTAGTGGAGTCCTTTAACTGTTTGCTTGTATATTGTTGGAAATTATGAATATATATATATATATATATTTTAAAAAGATAGGGTTTAGGGCATGGGTGTCAAACATATGGCCCCTGGGCTGGAACCGCCCCATCCAGGGCTCTTATCTGGCCTGCAAGCAACTGGGGTGAGGAAGGGAAGGCAGGAGGCGGCTCAAGGGGGCGAGTGGGCACATGAGGCATAGTGTGTGTGATCAAAGTGTTAGCCGAATTGCTTTAATTTACGTTTAGCAATCAGCAAAATACACGGGTTCTTGCCAACTATACCAGGGTCCCACCCCTCCCGGGAGTTCTCAAGGAAAGAGGCACGTGAGGCAGATTCCAAGTTCAATGATGTTTACTGGATAATGTTGTCAAGCATACCAAAAACGTAATCACACACAATCAAACAGGCCTAATGAAATAAAGGGAGAAAGTAGCACATTCGCATGAGCAGGATATCGTTGATGGGGAAAAGCACAGTACCTTAGATGCGTTGTCCGATGTCAGGCTGGATTGGATGGGGAGAAAGGTATAAAAGGCTATGGGGCCACGAGGCTTGAACCAGCAAGACCACGTGGTTCTCCTGGATCGCGATTCCAGAGAGAGAAAATGGGGTTCAAAGATGGAGGCAAGGGTTGGGGACAGCAAGCTGGACTGAAGGGTCAATAGAATAGACAGAGGGCGACGGCTCAAGAGAGCGAGTGACTCTAGGTTTGGACTTTTATTGGGGGTCTTGGGGCGGGCTTTGCTGACCACAACCCACTAACACACCTACTAGGCGGTCCGTCCCTCTTGGACCTTTCCATAGGTTGAAGGTGGACAAAGGGAGGAGGTCCAGGGGATGGTCAGTGTTGCAAGAGTATGATCTCATCAGGAAGCGAACACTGAGTCTAGGGTCCGATGACTCACCTGGCCAAGTCCATTGTTAATCAATGACTTTGGCCTGTTGGTTAATGTCTGGCACATTAGTTGCTAGGCAACTTAGTTAGCATAACTATCCAGATGTGTAGGAGAGGGGGCAGGGGTTTGGCCAGAGATCGCTGAAACAGAAAGAAACCTCATGGCAAGAGGAGTCCTTTGTCTCTGGTGAACTTATCTAGGGTGTCAGCCTCCTGGCGTGGGCTGGAGCTGGCTCCTATTATGAAGAAAGCACATGGCCCTTCCATTCAAGGCAGCCCAAAGTTCAGGTTTATGAATATCACAATTCATAAGAGCACTAAGAGTGCCTTGCTGGCCAACAAAAGCTGTCAGGAAATAGCAAGGAAATGGCTAGGAGGCGGGGCTAACAGGCTGAGGTAAAATAGTGTGGTAGAATGGCAGTGAAGGCGGAGAAAAGAGGAGGTGTGGTGTTTTTTCCCTCCCACCACCTCCTCTGACCTCAGCGATGATTGGCGAAGCCACTACATGCAGGGGTGTGGGGTGGAACAGAGTGGCCAGCACTGCCACCATCGGACCAAATGGCATTAGGCTTTTTAAAATGGTGATCATGAGAGGGGTTAGTGAGAGCAGGCATGTGGACCAGCGGTTTATCGTTGAAGGGATGAGGTCGGCAAGAGGGAGAGGTGGAGGAGGGCAGGTGTGTGGATTGCCATCACATTTTATGGCACACATGGCCTGGCCCAACAAAGTGAATGTCAGATCTGGCCTTTGTAACAAATGGGTTTGACACCCCTGGTTTAGAGGTTCCTTTAACCTCCCACTAGGGATCTTGTTCCATCTTGAGTCACTTGAGGTGAAAGTGGGCAGTTTAGTGTGGTGGCCTGCTATGGCACACATTAGTATAAGGATGTGATATGTAGTCTTTCTGGGTGATCAGAAAGCTATTGGGGCAGGCTGAGATCTGCATTTTATAAAAGCAATAGTGGTCATCTGAAAGGTTAAGAAACCTGAGAGGAACTTGGCAGATCCTGGCTAACTTTTTATATTTCCATATTTTATACACACATATACATCAGTGGTACAAAGTTGGGCCTGAACTTGTTGTGTTGAATCTCTGTTCTCCTCCTTGGTATTGAGGGCAGAAAATGTAACAATTCAGTTTACCAAGGCAGGGATAAGTATACCTGAGGAATACCACCATAATTTATATCTGGCAGTGGTAAGACAGTTAATAAACATTGCTTTGGCCTTTTTCACAGGTGTGCTTGGTTTTATTACAGGGAAGTGTGGTGTGGGAAGATACTCCTCAATCCCAAAATCATATGTGCTACCATCTTGAGGACAGCAGCACTGGGCTGTGTGTAGTTTTTCAGTCAAAAATATTTTACTGCCTGCTCCTGCCACCTCGGTTAAGAAAATCTTGACTGGCTATTAAAATGTTCCCACTGAAAATGGAATTAGTGATTTGTAACACATCTATTCTGATGTTAGATAGGTTTATTTAACTTTTCTAAGTGGATTCCAAGAAGGTTCCACTGAGTGGCCTTGTAAGAGAGGCTTTGGACTGAGCTATTTGTTTTCTGCTTTTACACGTATAAGACATAAGTGTTTTTCAGGTTTAGGTTTACTTAACAGAATTTAGGCCTAAAATACTCAGCTGGTTCACACTGCATCCTTTAGTGAGCTGCCAGTCTACACCCACAAGTAAAATTATATCTAATTTTACACATATTGGGATGACTATTGCATAGAAATATAGTTTCTTCCTTCTTTTGTTATATAGCTCAGACCTTTTACTTGCTCTCTGTATGTTCTGCTTTTGCTTAAATAATGTGGTTGGGTGAAACTTTGCTTTAAAGAAAAATTGTTTTACATACTGATCCTAATTATGCCTATTTCAAAATCATCCTGTGGATTTAAATATAATGTATTTTTTTCATAACTGAGTAGGGTCATACTTTTAGGAATGCCATTTTTGCCCCCATGCCATGTTCAAGGATTGTTTGTAACAGTTAGATGCTGGTTTGACATCACAACTCACAGCATTGTGCTGGTATAAGATGCTGTCCATTGATAATGTTGGCATTGATGCCTTGCACCTTCTGTGGGTCTCCCCAGCAGCCATATGTAAAGTACCCAATTGCTGTGCTATTAAGAACATATGGAGGGGTCAGGTGAGCAGAACAAAGTGCCTTCCTCACATGTGCTTTCTGCACTTCTGACAGAAAAGCTTAAGTTTTTAAAACAAGTAGTTCCAGTGATATTACACCAGTTATCTGGGGCCTGTGGGCAGATAGGCAAGCTCATTGTTAAAAGAGATTGAAGCACAGAATCCAGAAGGAACTCTGAGTCACACAGTCTGCACTAAACAATATTGCAATAAAAGATCTATGAACCAGGCCAGAATCAGCAGATATTTAATGCCAGATAGGACCTTATTGGCTCCTCAAGTCACCTAATACTCACTTGACTGAAAGCTCTTCTGTTCATCATCAGTGGTAGCATTGTACTGTGACCAAGATCTGGCAGTCATGATGACTTTGTCAGAGATCTGCTGTGTACTGGGAATAAGGCTCCTTCGCCCTGTTGCCAGAGTCCTTGAGTGGGGGTCCCAAGGCCGGATGTGAATTACTGACGTTTGAGGTTTTTTACATCTGTTGGATTAAATATACAATACAGTATCTGCATTCTAGATTTCATAACCAGCCCTGAAGTTTATTTAAAAATGTTTCTGTAGTATTAAAATAATTTTCTCAGCAGCATTGTTGTGTGTATAAAATCACAGCTGACTCATGGCGACCCCAGCAAAGGGCTTCCAAGGCAAGTGAGGGGCAGAAGTGGTTTGCCTTCCTCTGCAGAGTCTTCCTTGGTGGTCTCCCATCCAAAGTACTGACCCTGCTTACTTTCCGAGGTCTAACAAGATCAGGCTATACATACCACCCTCCCTCCCATAGCATCATGCTAGCAAAAAGAAATTAAGATGGAAAGACTCTTTCATGATTGTGTTCAAATGTGTGTAAGAGAAACAACCTTTTAGTGATCGTTGAACTATATAAGCATGAAAGAACTAGTACAGGTGAGAGTGAGCACATTTTAGACTATGATTTACCTCTGATATAAGTACTACAGATGTAAAATTTTGAGAAGACTGGGCTAGGCTGGGCTATCCAGGTCAGGCTATGCAATTATACTATTTGGCATATTTATGGTATTTAAAACTGTAAACGCTTTCATTTTCTATAAGAAAAATGGCAAGTATATCAAAGTCTTGAGAAAGAATTGCAAACTGCTTATTCAGCTATAGGGTATTTAGGGTTGCCAACCTCCAGGTGGTGACTGGAGCACTTCTGGGATTACAGCTGATCTTCAGGTGACAGAGATCAGTTCACCTGGAGAAAATGGCTGCTTTGGAAGGTGAACTCTATGGTATTAAAGTACCTCCCCTCCCTAAACCCCACCCACCTCAGGCTCCACCTCCAAAATCCCAACCTAGAGCAGACGATCCTAAGGACATTTATCTTAATTTTTGCCACCTAAGAGTTACGAAAAAGTAAAAGTTGAAGGCAGAAAACAAATTCTGTAGTAAACAAAAGAAAGTGTATTATTTGGAGGGAAACATTCTCAGACAGTTACATTAGGTAGGGCTATCAGTAAATTTGGATATTAAACGTTACAACATTGAATACACTGAACTCTTTTAGCCAAAATTATTTACATTTTTAAAAGTCTTGAAAATATTGTATATGTCTGTAGTATACAAAGGAATTATTATTATCTAATTCTGTAGATTTTCTTAAATAATTTTTACATTACAGATTTTGAGTAAAACCTTGCTTTATTTCAGTCATTACAACAGGGGGGGAATAATAGATTACCCCTCCCAATTTCCAATTTTTCCACTGGAAAAATTGAAAGTACTAAGATTTTTTCATACTATGCATTCTGAAAACCCTTTGCTTAGGTAGCATTTCACTTGCTCTTAAAGAAAGAGAATACTGTATTTTTCGCTCCATAAAACGCACTTTTTCGCCCCAAAAAAGTGGGGGGGGGGAGTGTGTGCGTCTTATGGAGAGAATATGGAGCTTTTCTTACCTGTAACAGGGTTCTTTCTTCAGCAGGAACGCAGGGGAACGCCATTCATCCCAGCCTTTCCCGCCCCTCCCTGCTGGGCCTGAGCTGTTAAGACTTAAAAGGGAAACGGCAGGAAAAACCCCACCAGGCTAAGTACTCTTTCCCTTTAAGTGCTTTTCCCCTTTAAGACAGCCAGCAGCAGAAAGCCCCGCCCACAGATTACGCTCTGTGGCTACTTTGCACAGAAAGGCCTGACTTTGCATGGCATGTCGACGTCTCTCTTCTTTCCTTTCTCTATCTTCCTTCCTTCCTTTCCTTTTTTCTGTCTGTCTGTCTTTCTGTCTCTCTCTCTGTCCCCACCTTTCTTTCTTCCTTTCTCTTTCTCTCCTCCTCCTTTCTTCCTTTCTCTCTCTCTCTTTCTGTTTCATTTTTTCCTCCGCTAAAAACAGGTGTGTCTTATGATCAGGTGCGTCTTATGGAGCGAAAAATAGGTAGTTATTTTATAGTATACCTGTCTTGCTGAGACTCAAGGCATTTTACAGGATTCAAACTGAAGAAGGAGGAGAAGAAGAGCTAGTTTTATACCCCACCCTTCACTGCCCGAAGGAGTCTCGGAGTGGCTTACAATCACCTTCCCTTCCTCTCCCCACACCACACCCTGTGAGGTAGGTGAGGCTGAGAGAGCTCTGAGAGAGCTGTGATTGACCCAATGTCACCTAGCTGGCTTTATGTGGAGGAGTGGGGAATCAGACCTGGATTTCCAGATTAGGATCCTGCCACTCTTAACGACTATACCAAACTGGCTGTACACCAAAAGTGCAATCAGACAGCATAAAACAACTGATGAACAATACAATAGGACCAGGATAACAGAATTAGAGAACAATGTGAACAACAAACTATCTAAAGCTAAGTACAGAAAGTGGACTGCAAGGTAAAGACCATGCAGTAAAACCAGATGATATCTACACTGCAGTGGACTACAATCCTATTCAATCCCAGAGGGTTTGAAAGAGGCTGTAGTAATACTGCTCTTGAAAAAGCCAACTTTGGATCCTTTAGATTCTTCCAATTACTGCCCGGTTTTCATTTGTCGTTCCTGGGCAAGGTTATTGAGAGAGTAGTAGCTGATCAGCTCCAGTGTTTCCTGAACAACACATTGGTACTTGACCTGTTCCAGTCTGGTTTCCACCCTGTCCATGGGATGGAGATGGTGTTGGTCACTCTCACAGAAATCTCTGTAGGCAGCTGAACCGAGGTGGGTCAGTGCTGCTGTTTTTGTTAGACCTTTTAGTAGCGTTTGACACAGTTGACCATGATCTGTTGACCTACTGCCTCACCAACATAGGAGTTCATGGGGTAGTCTTACAGTGGCTTGACTCATTCCTCCGAGGTTGGGAACAGAGGGTAGTGCTAAGGGGGAGGGTGACAACTAGGTTCCCCATAACATGTGGGGTTCCTCAAGGGGCAGTCTTCTCCCCGATGTTCTTTAACATCTACATGTGCCCTCTTTCCCAGCTGGCATGGAGCTTTGGGCTGGGATATCATCAGTATGCTGATGACACCCAGCTGTATCTGTTGATGAGTGGCCACCTGTACTCCACCCCACAAAATTTGGCTGAGGGGCTGGAGGCTGTGGTGGGATGGTTAAGGAAGAGTCAACTGGAACTGAATCCAACTAAGACAGAGGTTCTGTGGTTGGGTGGGTGGGATACAGGATTGGGGTCTCAACTTCCTACTCTTGATGGTGCACCTCTTAATACCAGCGCAAGCTGTCAAGTTTGAGTGTGGTCCTGGACACCTCCTTATCCATGGAGGTACAGATCCCAAACATTGCCAAGCTGGCTAAATTTTTTCATACAACACAATTTGAGTAAAACCTTTTCTTTCATTTCACTTATTCCAAAAGGGGGGACAATCACAGTTCCCCCATATTTTCCAGTTTTCCCCCAGTCTTTTTCATGCTTTATGTTTGGAATGAGTGAAATGTTTTTGACGACAAAGTTGTTCTAACTTTTTTTCGTGTTGGAAAAACTGAAAAAAGCCCTCAGGAATTTTTTTTTTACAGTTCTCCCTCCAGGACTTCACACCTGTACCAATACCAGTCTTCAGGGGGGTGGTGGGAGCACCAGGGGGGTGGTGGGAGCAACATGGGGGAATCTTTAATGCTTTCGTTTGCCTGGCTGCATCTGTAAACCATTCTCAGTGTTCTTCCTTGGTGCATGCAGTTTAAACTCCATTGTATCAGCTGCTGCACCTTCACTGTTACAGTGCTTTGTAAATAGCAATGATCTCTCCCATCACATTGTGTTGGCTTTGGGGCAAACTGCAATTACTTTGCCTTAATATACAAACCTTCCATCATTTGGGATGCCTTTCTGTCAATAATTTCTCTTGTCCTCCCGCCCCTTTAAATGCTATTTTTAAATAAAAGCTTTTAAAGAAGAAGAAGATTTATACCCCGCCCTTCACTTGGAGTCTCAGAGTGGTTTGCAATCTCCTTTCCCTTCCCCTCCCCTCCCCACAACAGACACCCTGTGAGGTAGGTAGGGCTGAGAGAGCTCTTTCGAGGACTGCTGTTGAGAGAACAGCTATGAGAGAACTGTGATTGACCCAAGGTCACGGTAGCAGCTGCACGTGGAGGAATGGGGAATCAAACCCGGTCCTCCCAGATTAAAGACCACGCTCCTAACCACTACACCAAACTGGCTTTTCCACTGAATTTTTTTTCTCTCAGACACATGCACTATCCTAGTTATCTGTGAAAAAAGGGTAAGTGCCAAAGGAGGAGAAGACCTGTAGCTTCTGCCAGAGAAATAACACCTTAATTCTGTGGACTAATAATTCCCAGATTACCAGTGGTAATTTGGGAAGCTAACAGATGGAAAAGATGCTGAAAGAATAAAGGGGCAGGGCAGTTCACAGCCCAAGAAAGGGGCTCCTTGGCTGATCCTTCCCATAATAAGTGCCTTGAGTCTCATCATCGATGAAATAAAAGCGGATCTCATAGTGAAATCATCCCCAAATCCTTTCTTCATATGTTAGCACTGGTTTTTCTTGCACCTGATGTATATTAGGGACCGGCAGAATTGCCTTGTACGAGTCTTATTAATTCAAGCCATACACTTCCAAATATATTTGATACTGAAGTTTTTTGCATCTTAGTCTGGTATTCCATGCAACTGTATCTTCTAAATGTCTGTGGATGCAACAACTTCCACTTCTCTCCATGTGACTCAGAAACAGGGACTTTTGGATGGGGAGAGAATCCTGAGTCCTGATCCCAGGAAGCAGAAATATCTGCACCCCCATCCCCTTGCTCAGTCCTTTCTTCTGCCTGCCATTATTAACCCTCTGAGCAGATTGGTTATTTACTGCAACCTGCCTGGTTTGGGGATTTTTCCTTTGGTCCAGACCGGTGACTTCTAAGCTGAGCTAGTGTGAGCTAACTCACAGTTTTTTTAGCATCTGGCTCACACATTTTTGTCTTAGCTCAGAAAGGATGGCTATAGAGCTAACTAATTTATGCAGTAGCCAAGTTGCTTGCTCGCAACTTTAATGCCAGTAGCTCACAAAGTAGAATTTTTGCTCACAAGACTCCACAGCTTAGAGCAGGGGTGGGCAATTGTTTTGGCTCGAGGGCCACTTTGTGGGAGCGGAGGTTAGCGGAGGGCCACACCTTTTAAAATGATTGCACTCATTACTTAACTTTGCATTTCAGAAAAGGTATAAATTGTATCATAAAAATCATAAATTAAATAAAATAGTGGTAGTTTTATTCAATTTATTTATTGTGCTAATTTTATATCATCTATAGCTGCAAGCACATTTAATTTTAGAATCAGTTTAATGAGACAAATGTACCCTATCACACTTTTCTACAATTTTTTGAAATCAGGAGTGAGATTGCTTGTTGAGATTCTTATCACAGCCTGCAAGTTAATGTCTGTCAAAGAGCATCTATATTTACTCTTGTTAATCTTCATGTCTTGGCGGGCCGCAAAAAACTCTGTGGCGGGCCGTGTGTGGTCCGTGGGCCGCCATTTGCCCACCCCTGGCTTAGAGGAAGCATTGGTCCAGACCCTGTATCCAACCACAACCCCATGCTTCCCAGTGCGAGGGTGTACTATCCTACTCACAGCAGCTACCTTGCCGGATAACTCCAGGAAATGCACACTGAACTCTTGGGCAAGGTTTTATAAGTTTGGTTCCTGCCTGCTTCCTTGAGATTGGTTATAGGTTTCCCTTCAGAGTGTGCAAGGGCCAAAGCTGACTCCTGCATTTGCCCTAGGAACATTAAACCATAAGGAAACATTCCTTGAAACACATGGCCCCTGTTAAGGACTTCAGATGCAAAACAGGAGGCCCTAAAGGCCTAGGAAGGCTACCCTGGCAAACCATGGAAAATAATGTGTGGCCTCCTGGCCCACAGTTAGGATTGCCAACCTCCAGGTGGGGTCTTGAGATCTCCCCGAATTATGACTGATTTCCAGACTACAGAGATTAATTTCCCTAGAAAAAATGGCTACTCTGGAGGGTGGATCCAGTGGAATTATGCCCAGCTGAAGTCCCTCCCCTCCCTAAGTCCTGTCCTTCCAAGGATTCCCCCTCAAATCTCTAGGAATTTAGGCTTGCCAGCCCCCAGGTCTGGGCAGGGGATCTCCTGGTTTCAGGGGCTTCTCCCTGCTGCAGACCAGCTGGCTGGCGGGGAAATACAGCCCCTAAACAGGGATGTCACTGTGTGATGTCTTTGATGCAGTGACATCACTTGGAAGTGACGTTGTCGCATCGGAGGCATTGTGCGGGGCTGCTTTGGTTTTTGGGCAAACTCTATGGTTTGAGTGTCACTCACATACCAGAGGGTCTCCGTGCAACATCCCTAACGCAACAACATCACTTCTGGTGATGTCATTGCATCAGAGACATCATGCAATGTCCCCGCCCACCCCCAGAATGCCCCCCAAATCCCCCTGCCAGAGTGATAAGGGGACCTGGCAGCCCTGAAGGAACTGACAACCCTACTCACAGTTTGCCTCTCTATGTTACTTGGGTAATTTCTTGTGATTGTTAAATTATGTTTGGAAATATAAATTTCCAGATTGTTGGAAAACAAAAATATATCTGCAACAGATTGGTATACTGAAGTGTAGATACTTGTCTAGAAGTCAACATGTTTTCTTGTTAATAAAGCTTTTAAAAACATGAGGTAGAGGGATTTTTTGGCTAATAGTAAGAAACAAGTGTAAAGACTTGTGGGAATCACTTCATTCCCCCCCGTATCTCCTTCCACACACTATTTCCTCTTTCTCTCATACTGGCAGTCCCCATATCCTCTCTCCTTTCCCTGCTTCCTTGTCTAATCTGGTATGGTTACCATAGTTTGAAAAACAAAAAAGAGGACATATTTCCTGACTGACTACTTCAAACACATGATCACGATGACAAATCTCATTTTAAATACCCCTACTATTTAAGCTGTGATAGTTGCTACTAACTAGGAATATTCCTAACGTTTCTTGTTTTTAAATAACAATAGTTTTAATTGATTTATTTAGGCTAAATGATAGCAGCATTTAATGATAACAACAATTGATCTGGTTATAATTAATAAATTTTACATCATCCATGGCCACACCCCT
This sequence comes from Lepidodactylus listeri, assembly GCA_029233225.1. Lineage (NCBI taxonomy): Eukaryota > Metazoa > Chordata > Lepidosauria > Squamata > Gekkonidae > Lepidodactylus > Lepidodactylus listeri. Next base: position 48,229,018 of record JARCFY010000004.1, read on the forward strand.
ATCCAAGATATCGTTGATGGAAGATTCTGTCTTATTCCATTCAGGTGACTCACTAAGAGACATCCACATAAAGCATGAACAATCTTTCATAGGGTCCATCTTTTCCCCCAGATATTCTATGTAGCTGTCACATAAGCCATTTATTTCTGCACAGAACTTGTCACACTTTGCATCAAAATTTTCTTTATGCTTTTCTTCTAACAGGCTCTTAACTTTGAGGGACATATAGTTGTTGCTGTTTTGTTCAGTTAGCTTGGCATGAATAGATAGTTAGACTTTAAGAACTTTTACAATTGAATTATTTTCCTTTTCCAGTTCCTCAATATGTGAATGAAACATACTCATAAGATAATGTAAGTGCCACAGATAAACCTCACTGAACTTGTGTTCAAAGAACTTCTTGATCACTGTTGGTGGTTTATTCTGTGAGAGGAAAAAATGCCTTGAGAGCTGGCTGGGAACATGTGAATGAGCCGAGTGATGCCTGGAAATAATGACTGCCACCTTGTCTTGCTATGAGACGGCAGCTTTTTGTACTCAGTGTCTACACATTTACAGTATTCCTTTAACTGCTGTTTTTTGAACTGCATAGATGTGAAAATGCTGATATATCTTGAAAATGATACTCTCAACATCAGCCTCCAACCTGCCTGCTGCTTGATGAACACAGTTATTCAAAGGGTGTGCTGGACATCCCACACCAATTAAGGATATGTTATCTAACAGCTTCTTCAAATTTGCAGACTCATTTTTCCCCTCAGAATCCCGTTACAATCTTCCAGATATTGTGTGGCAGTTGTCACCTGTGAATGCAATGCTTTGCTTTCCTTTACTTTCAAGGGTCTCCTTCAGATATGATGAAATTGTGTCTGCAGTTTCAGTGGGTTAGCTTTAAAGTTGGACTAATTTGGACTGCAAACCACCACTTTTCCAATCAAAATATTGAACAATGATTGGAAACAGCTTTACTGAACCATGATCACTCCCATCAGTCGAAATGCCACAGGTGGTGGCTGGAGATTTCCTGGGATTACAACTGATCTCCAGGTGACAGAGATCAGTTCACTTGGGGGAAATGGCCACTTTGTAAGGTGGGCTTTGTGGCATTATACCTCACTGAAGTCCCTCCCCTCCCCAAGCCCCACTCTCCTCAAGTTCCACCTCCAAAATCTCCAAGTATTTCCCAACTTGCCAGTTTGGTGTAGTGGTTAAGTGCACGGACTCTAATCTGGGAGAACCCGGTTTGATTCCTCACTCTTCCACCAGCACCTGCTGGATGACCTTGGGCAAGCCATAGCTCTGTACCAGCTGTTTTCTCAAGTACAGTTGTCTCAGAGCTCTCTCAGCCCCACCTACCTCACAGGGTGTCTGTTGTGGGGAGGGGAAGGGAAAGGAGTTTGTAAGCCGCTCTGAGACTCCAAGTGAGTGAAGGGCGGGATATAAATCCAATCTCTTCTTCTTCTTCCAACTTGGAGCTGGCAACCCTAACAATAACTAATTTCTCCAATTTTTTTTTAGCAGAATGGGGTGACAAGGCAGTATTTATAAGTGCCTCTGTCTTAGTTTGTTTACTTAAAAATTTTCTTGCAACATCAGAATATGGGAATGCCCTCTTTAGCAGGCCTGATATGCAATCCATCACTTTGTAACTGTTGTGGTTCTTAACAGTGTGGAAAGCAAAAGCACTTTTGGCTGCAGTTACTTCATCTTCTACTTTGCTACCTGGTTTTACAAAGAAGTCTGTTAATTCTCCTTAAGAACCTTCTTCTCACATTGCTCTCTTGTGTTTTTCAGAATCCACATGTGCTTGCAAGTCTAGCCCTCCTTTATTTGCCACAGAGACAAATGTACCTGGTTTACATATCACGCATTCAGCTCCAAAATCTTCTCTACTACTTCTAAAACAGGATAACTTTTTCTGCAGTTCAACAGTGAATTTGCACTTCCTTTTGGGCATTTTGTCCCACACAGTACAGAACATAAAGCAAGGCTTTCAGTAATCTCTCTCACACAGGGCAGAACCTTGCCTGGACTCATTCTGGGCTAGGCCTCTAAAAACATGTTAACTATTTCCCATCACAATCCACTGTTATTGCATAGATAACAAGAGCAACACCTGGAATGTCCAGGACCCCCGCACTTCCTGGCAGTGGGGAGGGGGAACTCTTGCCATTGCTGTGGTGGGGGAAGGAGTCAACAACATGGAGCAAAGCAGTCCACAGACCTAAAAAAATTCTGATACATAATGAAACTGGGAACCCTATTCAAAATGCCTATTAGGAAGACATGCTGGTGGCAAAACTGAAGCTTGCCTCCAGTAGGGGACTACAGGGCAAAGCAAGCTCAGCCTCCCAACCCAAAACCAGAACATTTTCACCAGTTTTTAAAAAGAGCCCCCAAAAGGACAGACACCCTAAAATAGTGTTGCCAGGTCCTTTTCGTTCGCCAGCAGGGTGGGTGGGTGGTAGGGAGCTCTCCCGGAGTGCAGGGGTGGGGTGACATTGCTGTGTGCGATGTCCTCAGCATGAAGACATCACATGGAAGTGACGTCATCACGCTGGGGATGTTGTACTGCAACGCCCTGGTATTTTGGGCAAAACTCTACAGTTAACAAAATACCAGGGCATCTCTGTGCTCTATGTATTTTGTTAACTGTGGAGTTTTGCCCAAAATACCAGAACATGCACTGCACTGATATACTACAATGAAATAGGAAGCCCTATTCAAAATGCATATTAGGAAGATGTTTTGTTGGCAAAACTGAAGCCTGCCTACAGTGTGGGACTATAGGGCTCAGCCTCCCAACCCAAAAAGAGAACATTTTCACCAGTTTTTTAAAAAAAGACACCAAAAGAGGACAGACACCAAAAAAAGAGGACATGTCCTCTAAAAAAAGAACATCTGGTAACCCTAAATCTGATTTAAGTTGCAAAAGCTACACAGCAACACGTGAGTTGTGTGGTGTCCATTGCCAGACTTGGTCAAATCAACCAAGTTGCATGGAGGCTGTTGCTGGGCCCAGGTGAGTTATGTGGCATCAAGTCATCTGGTAGGCATCACAGTACCTGCTGGGGGAGTTGGTGAAATTTAATGGTTGCAGATTACAGTTGTGCAAATTACAATTGTTTGGTGGATGCTGCTGGGCCCAATGGGGCCTTCTTCCAGGGCAGAAGTAGGGAGACCTGTGGGGAAGTATCATTGCTCAGTGTATCTGTGGCATGTAGAAGGGCATCTCCAGTTAAAAGGATCAGGTAGCAGGTTATATGAAGGATGTCATCCTGAGGCCTGCTACCAGGCTGAGTAGACAATACTGACCTTGATGGAGTGGTCTTATGATTCAGTGTTAGTCATGTTCATGTGGCCCTTCTGCTCCACCTTTTTGTTGCCTGCTACCTGCTGAGAGCCAGCTGGAGGAATTTCTGTTTGAATGGTACTGCACTGCAGCATGACATCACTTATGTCAAATAGCTGGAAGTGACGTGATGTGCCAGCATGACAGCGAGGCTATGGCAAGTTCCTAGTTTGTGAACACTGTTCCTAAAGGTCCCTTGATCTCTGTAGCAGAATTCTGAGGTACTTAACAGTCTACAGAATGAATGATGAGATAGAGATTCTTATCTTTAATAACAGTGGGCTGGATCCAACCTGCTGCTAGCAAAGTGAGAGATTCTCTTTGGTAGCAGCAGGTTGGATCCAGCCCACTGTTATTAAAGATAAGAGGATTTTGTCTGTGGATTGCTATGTTTTCCAATTGGAATAAACCTAAAAGACCCAGTATATGTTTATTCAGGTAAAATGTTGTATGCTATGATTCCAGAATCTAAAATTAACTTGTAAAAATGACAAAAGTTAAATACACACACACACTCAAACACACACATATATGGGAACCAGAGGAAGTAAAATATGGACCTTGTTGGAAAGTAATAGGCAGTTTAAAAATAAGCTAAAAGAGAGGTGACCTTTTGCTCTGTATCTGTTTTTAGCTGTGGGAACTAGACCTTCATAGACCCTAATGGATTTTATTATTGTGCGGCTGTTCCTGCAGCAGCAAATGGAAATTGGACAGCCTAAGGGTGGGACAGCCTATCAAGCTGGTGCCCAGCATTGTACCCCAATATATGCAGTGAACCAAGAGAGTTTTTTGATTAGCAATCTCAAAATTGCTACCAATGATAAAAACATCAGGGATGCAGGTGAACAATATCAATTTAATATTAATTCATTTTACTGAGAAGCATTCTTTTCCTGATGTTCAGTTCTTTGCTTTGCAGCTTAGTGACAGCTACTCTGGATGTATGTCTGAAAAATTAATAAAGCATTTGTATAATAATTTGAAGGAACAGTAACTGAATTTAAATGGAATCAAAATTATCTAAAGTGCATAGATTTGTTAATAGCCTTTTTCAGTTTTGAAGACTAAATTAGTCAAGGAATTTTAATCATGTTTGTTTCTTGTTGAAGTATTTATACTTTGCCTTTCTTCTTGGCTTAAGGTGTTTTACAAAATAAGAACATTTCAAATAAAAACCGGATAAAATAAAAAAAACTTGAATAGTCACACAGACACACACACACACACACGATTCCTGTTGCTCATATCCCATCAAGAGTTCTGGCAAATAAAGATCTCCAACAAGATCCAAAGGTTGCAGTCCTAAGAACATTATTCTGGGAGTAAACCCCATTGAGTATAATAGGACTTATTTCCAAGTTGTCCTGTTTAGGATTGCTCCCAAAGTGATCAAAGATTTTCTCAACACAATGAGCTGTAGTTATCACAGTTAAAAACATGTTACAAGTTAAGACATAAGGACATAAGCCTGCTGAATCAGAACAGTGGTCCATTTAATCCAGGATGTAGTTTCATACAACACGCATCCAGTTGCCTGGAAGGCCAACCAGATCATTAGGCTTGCCATTTTCTCAGAGGCAAAGGGCAAGCTCCCACCTCTAGGCTCCAGGCCCTGCTGGGTCTGTTCTCTCCAGTGGGAGAAAGGGGCAGGGGTGGGGCACGACATCATGACATAACTTCCTGTTTGTACCCAAAAATGACAGCTCTATAGAGTTGTCTATGATGATGTGTGACATCATGACATCACTTCCACTTCATGGACAAATCCCTAGAGTTTTGTGACATCACTTTGATACAAACCAAAAGTGACATCATCACTTCTGAACCCCAAAAGGCTCCCCCTGGTTGTCAGTGCTCTGCTGGCAATCCTATAGGACATAGAGGCCAAGGACTTCCCCCGATGTTGCCTTTTAGCCAGAGGTTTGCTGTCTCTGTATATGGAGGTTACTTGAGACCATTGAAGAGCAGATCCTATATGGAGTCAAATATCCTTATTAGGAGCCCACAGGAACAATGTGCACAGGTTGTTTTCTTATTCTTCTCTTTCTGTATCTTTTTATGTTATATAATTTTGGTGGTGCAGTTTATGTTGAGGTAACTAAAGAAATCATATGATAGAAAAACAAGAGCTAGCACCTGAGAATTAAAGTGCAGAGTTTATATAGTGTCTACTTTTTATATTTAATATAAAGCTTTTCAATATATTGTCTCCTAAAAATATGGTAAGCAAAAACAATAAAATAAAATAATTTAATTGGTGATTTTTTGCTTATACTAAGTGTGAGACTAATGAAAAAAAGTCCCCCAGATGGTTTGTGTTTCCTTTTGTTGGGGTTTTTCCCGTTCCTTTTTGTGTATTTCCCCCCTTTCTTTTTCTTGTTGTGTGGTTTGGCTTTCATACAGAAATGCTCTGTAAGCCTTACTTGTATTACACTTTCTGTTTCTTTGTGACAAACTGTTGTCTTGGATTGCATGAATTAATATTTGGATAGACTGCTCTGCTTTAGAAAACCTTTGGATCCTTTTCAGAGTGTAACTAGACACATAGTTCCATGATTTTTTGTCTGAGGGGCTTCTTTTTATCAGGTAATGCCTTTTTCCTCTCAAGGTGAGAAATAGTTTTAGAATATTTTGATTAGACAGACAACCAAGACAGAAAGGATTCAACCGCTTCCACCCTGTGATTAACTTGGAAACACCTGAAATTGCTTTACCCAATAAAATAAATCTTTCAGAAAAAAATAATAATGGAACTAGTGTAACTGTTTTCTCCTCTCGTGCCACCCCTTAAGTTCTGAAGGAAATTTTCAGAGGTCTATTGATAGTTTTTAATATCCCTCTCCCTTCCCAATTTTAGGTCTCCACAGAGCAAAGATACCAGCTAGGTCTAAACTTGCCCGCTTGCAGGGAGGGTGGGGTAGAAGTGTGAAAAATAAATAAACAAACAAACAAACTTCATCTATATATCTGGATGGATGGGCACGGGAGGGAAATGGGGGTGAATTTTGCAGGCCCACCACGTGTCATATTCTAATAGCAAAAGTGGTCCCAACTGCAGATATCTAAATCTGTGGGTGGTTAGCGCTCTGGACTCTGAATCCAGCAATCCGAGTTCAAATTTCAGTGGACCCTCCAATTATGTCAGGGGAGCTTTGCAAGTTCTAGCACACAGCACCATACAGAAAGAAAGGAGATACTTCTGAAATCTTTGGGGAACACCCCCCCCCTCCGGTTTGCAGAAAATTCTGAAACTAAAAAATAAATAAATTGGGAGGTTTAATCCCCCCCAATAAAAGCATTGTCTGAACAAGTGTAGTCAATGCTCTTACCACTTCCTCCTCCTCTGGAGCCTGGTGGTGGTGGGAGGAAACCTAGCTGGGACCAGCAGTAGCGATGTAGAAGCTTCAGTGGGCCTTCTGGGAGCCATGCTGGGCTCACTGTTGAGACCACTGATTGGGGGGGGGGGAAGGAAACCTCAGCTGGCCCACCAGGAGCCATGCAGGGCTCACGGCTGAGACCAGGGGTGGTAATGGTGGGGAGCCTCAGTGGCCCCACTGTGAGCTGCACTGGGCTTGCCACTGAGAGTAGTGTTGGTGGGGAGGTGAAAGAAGCTGCATTAGGTCCTACAGTGGCAGCGATGGGGGTAACTGGGTTGGGGGGGCAGAAAGAGAGAAAAGGAAATAGTAATGCGGTGTGGGAGCAGAACAAGAGTGATGGGGTGATTTAAAGGTCATGCCGCCTTTTATCCAAAGAACAAAAAAACGAAAGGGCCGGGGAGACCGAAAGAGAAAGAAATAGTGATGGGATGGGGAAGGCAGAAGAGACAGAAAGAAAAATGATGGGGTGGGGACAGAAAAAGAATGGTTGGGGGAGGCAGAAGGAGACAAAGTGAGTTATGGGGGAGAAACAGAGACTGATTTCCCACGAGGCGCTGCTCCGCTGCCGCTCTTCCCTTTCCCCTGGTTGTGTGTGTCAATTTCCCACTATTTGCCCCGTGCCGCATTTTGCCCCGTGGCTTCACCCGTTTTCTCTCGCGGCTTCACGATCCTAAAAAAACAGGATCTCAAAGCCATGGGGGAAATCGGGCAAAACCGTGGGTCAAAATATGACATGGGGCAAATAGTGGGAAATTAATGCACACAATCAGGGAAAAGGAAGAGCGGCAGCGGAGCAGCGCCTCATGGGAAACTGTTCACAGTAAGAGAAGGAATGGCGGGAGGGAGAAGGAACGAGACAGAGAAGTAGGGGGAGAAGGGAGGAAACAAAGGTGGAAAAATCTGAGGATATTTAAATTCTGAGACTGGACCTATGAATGGACAAGACAGATATTTCAACAAAACTAAAAAAAAATGTCCCAGGTTTGAAGAAAAACCTGAAGTCTAAACAAATTATATATGGGGGTTTAAAAAACCAAAATGGTAAAAGCAGCACCTGTAGCTTTAAGATTCCCTCAGTGGCTGTTGCTAGACAACTTGCCCGGCAAGGCAGGATAGAAATTTAAATCTAACTAACTAACTAACTAACTAACTAACTAACTACAATAGGCTTAGTTTCTGTCAGTAAAAGGCAGGGGGAGGGAGAGGGCCTTTTCCAGGGATGTTTTCACCTTTGAGGAAGGAATCACTGCAGCCAGGCTTGGCAGCTGCCACTGAACAACTTGCTACTACCCAACTTGCATGATTCACCTAGGCCTTTGTACTGTTCAACAGCAGGCCCCACATAAGCACCAGTGTGGTATAGTGGCTAGTTTCAGACTTGGACCTCCAAGTCCCATTCTGCTGTGAAAACTTACTGGGTGACCTTGGGTCAGTTGCACATTCTCAGCCTGATTTACCTCACAGGCAGGGGAATGGCTATTGAGAGCACCTGTATGCCTTCTGGCAGGCTGATGGTCTGCTGCCCCACCTGGGCCCGCCAGCCCTCTGCCAGAAGGGCTGAGCTCGACCCACTGAGGCCCTGTGCAAGGCAGGAGAGCCCAGACAGCCTGAGGTGAGGCAGGGGAGACAGAGCTCAGCCCACTGGGCCCCATGCAAGATGCCAGATGGGGGAGGTGGCAATGCCTGGCTCAGCCTGCACCAGACAAGGTAGAGCGTGGTCCTCAGGCTAGCCAGCTTAAAGTGAGGGAGGAGAGACAGAGCCCAGCCTGCTGAGCCCCATTAAGAGGTGAGATATGGGAGATGGTGATGCCTGACTCAGCCCACATGAGGCAAGGCAGAGTGTGCCAGTGGTTGGGAAGGGTGGGAAGGAAAGAGGGAGAATCCCTAGGGGCTTTCAAGGAAGGGAAAGAGGAAATAATGGGGGAGAGGGAGATAAGATTTACCCCTCAAGTCATTGGGGGTTCCCACTTGTTTCTTCTGTAGGAAAAGTTCTGTCCTCTAGCCTAGATAAAATCTAATCCTTTTCTGCTGTTCTAAGCCATGTTTTTAAGCCATGTTAATGGGGCGAAATATTTAGGTAGGCAACAAGGTTTTTACAGGGAGATCTGGGGTCATAGCATGGATGGATCGGGGTAGAGTGAACAAAATAATACAGATCTGGAGACCAGACTACCCTCTTCAGAAAGGGTCATTGACACAGAGGCACATGATAGTGATCTGAGCTGAGAGGCTCTTGAATAAAGGTAGGGAGTGAGTCATGGTTTCTCTGGATTTGTTAAGATAGTAGCTAAGACAGTAGGAAAAGCAGTAGGAATCTAGACATCCCCCCCCCCCCCCGAAATCTGAGTACCGTTTAAAAAGATTTTAATTTTTAAATTTATATTACGTATCCTGTTTCTACACAGGGCTTCCAGTTATCTCCTTTACTAGTTTCTGATCACATCTGCACTTACTTAGCTTCAATAATGCTATAATGTCAGATATTCTTAGGGTTACCATTCCTCAGTTCAGGGTGGGGGATTCCCTGCTTTTGTGGGCTCTTGCCCGCCGCTGGCCAGGTGGCCAGGAGGAGGAAATTCCTCCCCACGAGAGCAATGTGGGGCAATGTGCCGACATCACCAACGTGCCTATGTCACTTCGGTGATGTTGGGGAGTGATGCTCTGGTTCTGGGGCAAAACTCTATGGTTTGAGGGTGATTTTACTGTAGAGTTTTGCCCCAAACCCAGAGTGTCACCCCCAATGTGCCTATGTCACTTCTGGGTGATGTACGTCACTTTTGGTGTTGGTGGCATGTTGGGGGTGATGCTTCTGGCTCCTTGAGCATCCCCCATCCCCCCTGCCAGCATCTTGAAGAGACCTGGCAACCCTAGGTATTCCTAAACCATAAACTGGGCCAAAGTCCTTAGCAAAGAAAACGTTGGACAGAGCCGGTAGTATGATATGTGAAGCAGGTAATCAGTCCTGCAGATTTTCTCTCCTTTACTAGGAGACTGCCATTTTAAACCTTGCTTCTGTCACAGTTCAAAAAATTTTCTGCCTGTGTTTCCTGGTCAGTGTGATCTTCCATTGTGGTTATCAGCAATTAAGGTAAATTGCTGAGCTGAGATTGCTAGATCACTTTGTAGTGAATGAAGTTCATTTGCAAGTTAATTCAGATGAGCCTTTTTCAGTTCAGGTTTAATAAAGTTATCTGGCCACTCCTTTTTCTCACCCTCTCTTAAACCTGTCAACAGTCTTCAAGTCAAGCAATATGAAGCATATTACATTTTGAAAATATTATACTTAGAAATATGGCTTGATATGCCAGTTCCCATAAGGTGTTGTATGCAATTCTATGATTTGTCTTTACATAGTAAAGCCGTTGAAGGATGCAGCTGGAATGGGAACCACTCGGTCCATTTTCATTTGTACCTGCTCAAATATACATTATACATTTTTTTTTGGTATTTTAAATGCCTTCCCCCCCTTTTGACAATTAGGTTTTAGGTTTCAGGAATGCTTTATCAAGGAGGAGTACAGCCCACAGAGGTAGTAAAAAGTCCAGTAGCACCTTTAAGACTAACAAACTTTATTGTAGCATAAGCTTTGGAGAAACACAGCTCTCTTCATCAGCTGCATTAAGTTAAAGAGGGGGGCTTTAACCCTTTACTTCTCTGCCATTTTCTCACTGGAAAACACCACCAACAAGCTACTTTTACTCTTGCTTAGAAAAAAAGAAGTAACTGTGTTTTCTCCAGTGATGGTACAAGCACTTTGGTTTTTTCAGTTAGAAAAAGCCAGGGGAGAAAAGAGCTACAGTTTTGCTTTCTCCCTATGGCTGTTCTTGACAAAGCAAGCCTGGCAGGTAAACTTACATGAGAAAAAAAGTTGTTTAAATAACATGGAAGAAATCACAAGCTATAGCCGATACCTAAGCCCAAAAACAGTGTTTACAGGGGCTACTCTAAAGAACCCTCTAAAATTAGTATACTGAGTTTTGACATGTAAATGAGTGTGTTATGTTTGGTCCTCAGAGCTGCGCACGCGGTCGGCCAACCATGTGGCCAGGCAAAGCCATCAAGCTTCACCTCCAGAGACAATAGACCCAGCAGTTCCTAGTAGGGACCAATGGGGAAGGCTGCATCCGTAGATTGACCACTAGGATGCAGGATCACTGTAAACAGCAAATCACAGGTGTAGGGTGTGTGGTTGAGAACGGGGATATAAGCAGACCTGCGAGTCAGGCATAGCAGCCTTGTTCCAGCCTTCAAATAAACTATGAGCTTTGATCACTCCGTGAATCTCTGAACCCAGTACTTTAAAGCAGGGGTGGGCAAATTGTGGCACACGAGCCACATGCGGCCCACCACCGAGTTTTTTGCGGCCCGCCAAGACAGTCGGCCACATGGTTTCAGTCAGGCCTCCATTGGGCCCAGAGCGCAGAGAAGCGGTGCTCCGGGAGTGAAGTGTCCAGGGGGCAGGCCAAGCCCCATTACCAAGCCCCACCCCCTGCTCCCAGCAGCCCTGTTGGGTGATGAGGAGGCAGAAGAAGGAAAGTAAGTTACCTTCCCTCCCCCATCCTCCTCTTCCCTGGGCCGCAGCCCTCCAGGGAAGCCTTCCCGCCCCCACCCTCACCTTCCTCACCTTTGTGAGCAAAGTTTTTCTTGCATGAAGATCAACAAGAGTAAATATAGATGCTCTTTGACAGATATTAACTTGCAGGGTGTGATGAGAATCTCAACAAGCAATCTCACTCCTGATTTCAAAAAAATTGTAGAAAAGTGTGATAAAATTGTAGAAAAGTGTGTTAATGAGACATTTGTCTCATTAAATTGATTCTAAAATTAAATGTGCTTGCAGCTATAGATGATATGAAATTAGCACAATAAATAAATTGAATAAAACTACCACTATTTTATTTAATTTATATTTATTGATTTTTTGATACAAATTATACCTTTTCTGAAATGCAAAGTTAACTAATGAATGCAATCATTTTAAAAGGTGCGGCCCTCTGCTAACCTGCGCTCCCACAAAGTGGCCCCCAAGCCAAAACAATTGCCCACCCCTGCTTTACAGAGTGCAAAAAGTTAAAATATCTAATTTTCTTGGATTTACCTTCACTATGAAAGTTCCTCTACAAGTCCCATTGCAAAGAATGCATCAAGACCTCTTCGGACTTGCCCATGAAATCTTAGTGCATTGTGCTGTAAAACTCTACAAACAAGTTTTGCCCACAAGGTGCATTGTGCTGTACATACTATCAAGTTCAGAAGGATTAGTACTGTGTAGGATGAGCACTGGATTACGGATCAATATATTTAATTCTCAACATGGCCCTTTTTGCAGATACTTAAATCTGTGGATTGGGGTCATGTTGAAAGAAAGGAGATCTTTCTACAAACTTAGGGAAACCCCTAAGGTTTGCAGAAAAATCCTAAACCATTTAAGAGTAAACACCAAAATGAAAGCAGTTGTCTCTTCTTAAGCACACAACTGCCTCTAAACCAGTGCTGGGTTGGGCAGGAGAGGAGAACCAAGAGCCTCTGCCACCAACCCTGCCCCACACATCTGAAACTTGCCACTGACTAGCCTACCTCCACAGCAAAAAGACTTCAAACCTCCACCATGCCCCTAATGTCCTCCCCTGCAGCTGACCCATCATCACAGCATCCGCTGCCACCTCCACAACTTGGGTGGCCAAAACAGTGCCATCCCTAATGCCCCCTTTCAGCACGGCTGAGGGCCCAAGACCGCCGGGGAGTCAGCACGGAGCTGACAGGTGGATTACCAGAGAGAGAGAAAAGCCTCTCCAGGTGTTGAGAAAACCTTGGAGGGCAGGGTGGAACAGGGTCTGCAGGACAGAGCGGGACTGTTCTGCCACAGAGAAAGAGAGAGAGAGAAACAGTAACAGAGAAGGATGACAAAGAAGGGTTGGGGGAGGAAGAAAGAGAGTGAGAAGGGGCGAAAGAGACAGGGTGGTGGACGAAAGAATGACAGAGGAGGGGTTTGGTGACAGAGAGAGAAAGAGAAAGACTGACTGAGAGAAGGGGAAGAAGCAAAGCCAGAGGGAATTAGATGCCTCCTTCCTGCAAATTCCTTGCATGTCCTGCTTGTTAATATATCTGATTCTCAATCTGGCTTCATCCATGATTACTTAAATCTAGAGACTGGACCAAGAACAGACAAGGCAAATCTTACACAAAACTAAGAAATGTTGCAGGGTTGCAGAAATATCTGAAATCTAAAAACAAAACAAAAGCCAACCCCCCAGGGGATTAAAATCTCTCCCCCCCCCCAATAGAAAGAGCACCCATACATTTAGGAAAGGGAATGCCTTCTCACTGACCATTGTGGAGGTTGCTAGGCAACAAGGACAATATTGCCAGCCTTCAAACCCTGAGTTCTGTCTGTAAAAGGCTGGACTACTTTGGCATCCTTTGGCCTGGAGGAAGGACTCATTAGGGTTAGGCCCAGCAGCAACCACTGGCAACTTGCTACCATGAAATATGCTATCACGCAACTTGCACAACTTACCTAGGTGTGTGGTGCTGCAGGATGACTTAATGCCAGAAAACTCACCTGGGCCCAGTGATAGCTTTGCAGAAGATGTACAAAACAGTTTAAGGGTCCTTAAAAGTTACCAAGGCTTTCAACAGGTGCCTGAAGTGCAGCAAAGTAGGTGCCCAGTGGTTGAGTACAAGCAAGCATGTGGCTGGCTGTCACAGTGGCTAGGGATTCATGTATATTGTTGCCTCATTGTAGATATACTATAGCATTGGCAGACTGCACTCTTTACACAGGCAAAATACTGTGCTTGGGTATTTTTCATATTCTGCATGTTATTGGAAAAATTACTTGATTTTCATTTCAGTCCATGTGCTTTAGTTCCAAGAGTGATCAGCTAGCATTTTCATGCACAGGTCCTGAAATTCTCTTGCAGTTTCACATTATTTTTAAGTGACCCAGAACAGGAAGGATATGGGTGGGGTGGAGAGCAGTGGGAAATGTTTCCAGCATCTGGAATAAAAATGATTTGAACAATAGCTAAACAATTTAACTACAACTTCTTTTTCTTAACATTTCCCAAAAGTAGTTCTTCTGGCTTCTCTGGATATTCCAGTATAGCAAATGAGAAAATCAAACTAAACTAGGGGGAAAATATAGCGTATGTTGGTAGAAGCTGTTGCCAACATTAATGAGGGCATAGAGTGCAACTTCTATTATTCTGCTTCTTATTTAAATCAGTCTTGCAGTTAGTATTCTTAAGAAAATAACTTTCTTTCTCAGTACTTTATAACTCAGGAAATAAAAGTTCAAAAATGTTAAATTAATGGTGCAAAATAAAGTGTTTTAATTAAAGAGAAACATTTAAAATAGAATGCTATGAATTTTGAAACAAATTGACAGTCTTTATTTTAGAGTGAAAATTAGAACAAGCAGGGGACGGCAAGGACTTGTGAAGGGCATCTGATTTCCCCCCTCCGCTATTTCCTCTTTACCTTTCCGGAAAGCCCCCATAGCCACTCTCTTTCCTGCTTCTTTCTCTTCTTCCCACCCATCTGTCAACCTATCCTGTCTTCAGCATTCCCTCCTTCCCTTCCCATGGCAACTTATCCCTGGGAAAATGAAGGGCAAGTTGCACAGTGCTTCCTGAGCCTGGCCCAGTAATGTCATTGGGAACCCACAAGGACTTGTCAGGGGCACCTCACTTTCCCCCTGAATCCCCTTCCTACACTATTTCCTCTTTCCCTCCTCCTTGGAGCCCCCGTATCCTCATCTTTTCCTTCCTCCTTCTTTCCTTCCCACCCATCAACCAACCTATCCCCTCCTCATCAGCTATATTTATTATTTATTAACTTCATTTATATCCTGTTTTTCTCCATAGTAGGGACCCAAAACACTTTATATCATCTCCCTGTCCTCTATTTTATCCTCACAACAACCTTCAGAGGTTGTTGAGGCTGGGAATATATGACTTACCAAGTGTCACTCATTGAGCTTCTACAGCAGAGTGAGGATTTGAACCTGTGTCCCAGATCTTAGTATAAAACTCTAACCATTACACCACAGTGGTTTTTGTGAGGTGGCTGCTATTGAACAGAAGAGAACAGCCAAGCTTGGGTGAGTCATGAAAGTCATGTGGTATCTAATTGCCCAGTTGTTGCTATTGGACCTGGTCCTGATGAGTCCGCCCTCAAAGGTCAAAACAGCCCTGGAAAGGGCCTGGCCCCGTCTTCTGCCTTTTACTGATAAAAGTCAGGGCTGACAGGGTAATACTCTTGTGGCTGTCCAGCAATGGCCACTGAGAGCATTTGTTTCTTAAAGCTACAAGGCATTGCTTCTATTATTTTTTTTGGGGGGGGGGGAACAACCGAAGTTTTGAAAAAGATTTCAGATTTTTCTGCAAACATTGGGCTTTTCTCAGGTTTATAGAAAGATTAGTCTTGTCTGTCCACGATCCCAGTCTCTGGATTTAGGTAACTACAGATTTGGCAATGCTTAGAATTAGATATATAGACAGGTGGGGACCCACAAGAAACTTGTGGGATGGTTATCCCATTCATCACACCTTTGCTTCCTCTCATCTCCTCCTACCTCCCTCACACTCTTTCGCCCTTCTGCCCCTCTTTTCTTACTCTCTGTCTCTCCTTTGTGCATGTTACTTCCTTTCTCTTTCTGCCCCCTCATCATTCTCTTTGTTTTTCTGCCTCCCCACCTCATCACTCTTTCTCTTTCTGCCCCCATCAGTCTCCCAGCCACCCACCTGCTTCCTCTCTCCCCAAAGCAGCAGTGGCAGCTCTCCAGGAATCACAATGGATCTCACAGCTACACAGATCAATTCACCTTAGGGCTTCCAGTTCCATGTTGGGAAATTCCTAGAGATTTGGGGGTGGAGCCTTGGGGAGGCAAGCAGCCGCAGCAGGGTATAATGTCATAGACTCCACCCTCCAAAGCAGCCATTTTATCCAGGGGAACTGAGAGCCAGTTTGGTGTAGTGGTTAAGTGTGCGGACTCTAATCTGGGAGAACCGGGTTTGATTCCCCACTCCTCCACTTGCACCTGGCTGGATGACCTTGGGCAAGCCATAGCTCTGTACCAGCTGTTCCCTCAAGGACAGCTTGGGAAAGAGCTCTCTCAGCCCCACCTACCTCACCGGGTGTCTGTTGTGGGGAGGGGGAAGGGAAAGGAGTTTGTAAGCCGCTCTGAGACTCCAAGTGAGTGAAGGGCGGGGTATAAATCCAATCTCTTCTCTTCTTCTTCTTCTTCTTTGTCACCAGCCTCCAGATGCACATCTGAATGTATGTTCATTTTAGATGCTACCTCTCTGCACTGTATTCCTTCCATGAAATGTATGTTCAAATTTGCATTCTAGTGCGTTTGTTTAGAACATTTATTTAGAGCATTTTTATGCTGCTTGTCCAGGACCCTGCCCAAGGTGGCTGACAAAATAAAAACAATAAAAACAAAACATTAATAGATCTTAATTGAAATGAAGCATTATGTACATTTATAACCTCTTTAATTTGTCTTGCTTCTTAACAAGAAGTACTGCTCTTTTTTGATATTGTTAATATATATTTATACAAAGTATAGACTTACAAAGGTGTCATTATTTCATGCTATTGAAGTGTCCTTACCTGCAAACTGAAAAGAAAATCCTTAATGAATCCTTAGTTATTGAATCCTTAAATATTGGCCTATGATTCTCTACTTTCCCCCTGTTTAATTATACTGTTGTTAGACAATGGATTTTGTGCCACAAAACCTAACATTAGCTTAAATGCTGTGAGCTAGAACAAGATAGGGGGATAACCAGGGCACTGGAGGCTGTGGCTGGCTGGCTGCGGCAGAGGTCCTGTGCCTGAGATGTAGGGGGTCAAGGGTGGAAATCCAGCTCTTAACCCTTGGCAGGGTGTCCTTGACACCAGCGCGATGGTGAGGAGTCTGGGCGTGATCTTGGATACCTCACTTTCAATGGAGGCCCAAGTCACAAATGTTGCAAGATCAGCTTTTTACCATCTTCAGCTGGTCAGGCAACTAGTTTTCTGCCTCTTGCCACATGACTTAGCCACAGTGATCCATGCAGTGGTCACCTCCAGACTAGACTACTGTAACTCACTCTGTGCAGGGCTGTCCTTGAATCTGATCTGGAAACTTCAGCTTATTCAAAATGCAGCAGCTTGAGAGTGCGATGGATTGATCAGACTTCCAAAGATGCAGGGTGAGACTACTGACACCAGCAGTCTCCCTGTGAAATTCCTTACAGTTACTCTTAGGTCACCAACTAAATGTTGTGGTTTCTAATGTCAGACTTATGTCCATTAATTCTCTGCATCCTCCTCGTCTGAGTCCTCTTGGATGGAATTGAGACCTAGGTTTCCTGTCTCATTTCCAGTGCTGATATCTCCATGCCTACTTCCCCTCTGCATATCACACCTAATCCAATCATGCCTGGTATTGCCATTCGGCATCTGACATTAATGTCAGATCCAGACCTCATAACAAATGAGTTCGACACCTCTGATCTAGTCCAACACCCTCTCCATACAGGATCAGCCTAGAGCATCCCTGACAAGTGTTTGTCCAGCTGCTGCTTAAGGACTGCCAGTGAGGGGGAACTCACCACCTCCCTAGTACAGCTCACCACCTCCCTATAGTAGAGCATGTGAATCTTTCCGTAATGCAATAAATATTTATTTCCTTTTACTGCACAAGTCACTATAGAACCATGTTAACCAAAACATTTGTACAGCTGTCTAAATTATAGTGTTGCTGAGAAGAACCTGTTTACTTAGGATGCTGCTTTTCAGGTGGTGAGTTTAAAAAGCCTTGTGAGCAATTCACAAGGAGCAGTTGTTGAGGATTCATGGCATAAGATGAGGCTAAGGGAATTTCCCTAGTTGGTCAGTGTTAGAGAAGGCAGATGGATAACAGATGGTTTTCACAAAATTGGGAAAAAACCACTGGTATGGACATCTCAATAGATAATAAATGGTAAATTGGGAATTGCTTAATTTTTATCCACTGGCTATGAAATGCTATTTTATAGTGCAGGTTGCTTTGTTGACTTTGTGTAAGTGCTTTTTACCTCTCAATTATTGCAGAAGGAGTAGTGTATAATCCAAAGGTTCAGTTCAAAAATTTTTTAATCTTGCCTGGTTAAGATCAATCCAACCTTCCAGTGTCTGTGAAAGAAAAATAGGTGTTCTTTATTATTTATTATTATTTGGTGTAGAAGCTATAGGGTTGCCAGGTGCCTCCTGGCAACTGGCGGGGGATGGGGGACTTACCAGGAGAAATAGAAAGGCCCAGACCATGATGCTGGCATGGCACAGGAAGTGGCATCATCATGCCAGCAACTAATGGGCAGTGTTTTAGTATATGGACAAAACCCCTATGGTAAAACTGGCTTCTACCATAGAGTTTTTTGCCCAAATGCCAGAGTGTAACCTGTAAGTTGCTGGCATGATGATGTCACTTCCTATATGACACCAGCTAAGTCACCTAGACCTTCCTCCTTCTACTGGTAAGTCCCCCTGCTGGCCAGCTGATCAGCAGCTGGGGAGCAGGGCCTGGCAGTGGAGAATCTGAACTGACTATGTGGGAAAGCCTATGTAGAGTGCATTTTCAGTAATCTAGTCTCGATGTTACCATGGCATAGATCCAAGTTGCCAGATTGGCTAAATCATGGTAGAGGATCATTTTACAGGCTACACTGAGTTGGAAGAAAGCTCTTTTTTTGCAGCTGTATTAAGTTGCCTCTCCAGCAGTCATGCTGCATCCAGTATAAGCCCAAGGCTCTTAACTCTGCCAGCAAGGGTTAGCTGAACCCCTAGTTTGGTGTAGTGGTTAGGAGCGCAGACTCTAATCTGGGAGAACAGGGTTTGATTCTCCACTCCTCCACATGTAGCTGCTGGTGTGACCTTGGGTCAGTTACAAGTTATTTCAGAGCTGTTCCCTCATGAGCAGTTCTCAAAAGAGCTCTCTCAGCCCCCCCCCATCTCACAGGGTATCTGTTGTTGGGAGGGGAAGGGGAAGGAGATTGTAAAGCACTCTGAGACTCCTTCAGTTAGGGTATAAATCCAATTATAGGGTAGTGAAGGGTAGGGTATAAATCCAATCCCCCCCACTTCTTCTTCTTCTTGAAAAGTGGGAAGAACAAGGTCCTTCAAGACATCCTCCTTCCCAGTCAGCATCACTTCTGCCTTGTCTGCTTTCAGCCATTCAACAACTTCTGTCTTGTTTAGCTTTCAGCCATTCAACAACAGGTACTGCACAATGTATGAATAAAAACATGGAAGAAACAGAGGTCCTTGCAATGTCAGCTCTTGGGATGCTACAGAGATTGGATAGAAAACAAGCATCCTTGCCAGATGCTAGCCATCTCTGAAACATCCCACTCCTGTATCTACTGGCTCCCATGAAATATGCCATTCATCAGACATCCTGTTAAAGGCAATGATTGCTTCTGGAACTATGAAGATGAACATGGTGTCAAGATAGCTTTGAGGCAGGAAAGTAGGGGCAGTCTCAAATGAGTACTGGTGTTAAGTAAAGATGCAGGTATAGACCTTAACTTGGGTTCAAAACAATGGCTTATACTCCAGACATCGTGGTTTGTGTGCCTTGTCCTTATCTGTCACCCTTCAGAATCCTTGGATGCCATCCCACAGTGTTCAGCCAGTTTGGTGTAGTGGGAGCCAGTTTGGTGTAGTGGTTAAGTGCGTGGACTCTAATCTGGGAGAACCGGGTTTGATTCCCCACTCCTCCACTTGCACCTGGCTGGATGACCTTGGGCAAGCCATAGCTCTGTACCAGCTGTTCTCTCAAGGACAGCTTGGGAAAGAGCGCTCTCAGCCCCACCTACCTCACAGGGTGTCTGTTGTGGGGAGGGGAAGGGAAAGGAGATTGTAAGCCGCTCTGAGACTCCAAGTGAGTGAAGGGCGGGGTATAAATCTAATCTCTTCTTCTTCTTCTTCTTCTTCATTTTTCCTTAGAAGCCAGTGTGGTATAGTGGTTAAGAGCAGCGGATTCTTATCTGGAGAGCTGGGTTTGATTCCCCATTTCTCTACATGAAGCCTGCTGGGTGACCTTGGGCCACTCATAGTTCCCTCAGAACTCTTTCATCCCCACATACCTCACAAGGTGCCTGTTGTGGCTAGAGGAAGGGAAGGCAATTATAAGATGCTTTGAGACTCTTTAAGATGGAGAAAAGTGGAGTATAAAAACCAGCTCTTCTTCTCTTCTTTTTCCTCGGTAGTGGTATCCACTCTCCTTTTGGGGGATTAAAAAACATGATGGGTGAAAAGTATGTTCTGTGGTAGCTCACTGATTGGATCTCCAGACAGTCAAGTAGTATGGAGGGGACACCCAGATATTCTGAAATACCATAGTGGAACCCATTCCCAAAATCTGCATCTGAAAAATGCTGTTTTTTTTTCAGGTGCACTTCTCTAGAATGGAATGTTCAGGATTTATTTTAAAAATATTAAACCTAAGCCAGCACTTTCCTAGACAAGGAAAAGGGTGGGAGAAGGAAGGTTGCTTCCTTACACTGTTTATTTTTGTGTGGATGCTGACTTTAAACAAAGGGGCCACATTCGCACAAACACATATCTGGAGTACATGTACTGTGGCTAGATATAACACAACTCATTGTTCTTTTCACCTCTCTGATTGAAAAATCCTTGTGCTTACAACACTATTAGAACTGTTTTTCTCATCAGGGTATTGCCTTCCAAACACAGGGAAGAGAATTCCAGTAATCAGTTCCTGTTCAGGGAACATCAACTATACACCCCTGCCTATCAGAAGCAGCCAGCTTAATGAAGGATAGTCTTCTAGCAGCTGTTGGGACAAATTTTGTAGCTGTGGGTTGGGATGCAGAAGATATTTGGGATTCATTTGGTAACTTTAGAGTTACAGTATTCACAGTTCTTCAGTTTTCTTTGAGATATGCTGGCTAATTATCCTTTTAGTATAATTTAGGAGTTAATAATTTTAATAACACATTAATTGCACACAAAGATCTTAATCACAAGTGCCATCAGAAGATCTAATTGGTACATGGTGTCTCTGATGTTCATTAAAATGAAATACTATGAAGACAATAATGCAAAGACTTCTGGGTGTGATAAGGAAACACTTGTACTGTAATCATGCAGAGCTACTGTCCTACTTCTGCTAACACTAACTTGCATTGAAGCTGACAGCCTATTACAGAATGAAACATTTAAGGTTAGCAATGTTCAAACTTGTCTGTAAAATAATCTATACTGTGAAAGGAGTTGCTTTAGTTAGAAAACAGCCTTCCATATTTCTGATTAATATGCATGATAAATGTGACTTTCACAGGGCCGTGGCTCAGTGGCAGAACATTTGCTTGGAATGCAGAAGGTCCCAGGTTCAGTCCCCAGCATCTCCAGTAAAAAGGACCAGGCAGTAGGTGATGTGAAAGACTTTCATGACACCCTGGAGAGCCACTGCCAGTCTGAGTAGACACTACTGACCTTGATGGACCGATGGTCTGATTCAGTATAAGGCAGCTTCAAGTGTATGGGCTGTACTTCCCTGGCTTCCAGCTTTACTTCTCTACTTCAGGTTTTCCTGCTTCATCCAATCTGATATTGTTACTGTATGTTGTCAGGAAGACATAAGTTTACTAGACATGTGTCCATGTGGATGACCAATGGGCCCACAATTGTGGTTGTACTTAGTTAGCTAACTGTATTTTCTTCTAGCCAGCCAAAAACAGTTGTTCCCATCACAATATTATGTGTAACAGTAAGAAGAATTGCATCCAAGGTTACTAAAAGAACTTAGTTAAAAGCCTGTCTTGCAGGCCCTGTGGAACTATAAAAGGTCCTGCAGGGCCCTGATCTCCTATGGGATCTCATTCCACCAGGTAGGGGGCACGGCTGAAAAGTCCCTGGCCCTAGTCGAGGTGAGACGGACATCCCTGGGGCCAGGGACCACGAGAAGATGTTGATTGGCAGATCGTAGAGCCCTTTGGGGCTCATAGAGGGAGAGGCGGTCTCGCAGATATGCAGGCCCCTGACTGTATAGGGCTTTAAAGGTAAGCACCAACACCTTGAAATGGACTTGGTACTCAGTAGGCAGCCAGTGCAGTTTGCGCAGCACCGGATGGATGTGGGTCCGCACAGGCAGCAACATCAGTACCCGTGCTGCTGCGTTCTGCATCAGCTGCAGTTTCTGGAGCAGAATCAAGGGCAGCCCCACATAGAGAGAGTTACAATAATCTAATCTGGAAGTGACCATTGCATGGGTCACTGTAGCCAGATCCCCGGGGAGTGAGATATGGGGCCAACTGCCTGATCTGTCTCAGATGGAAGAAAGCGGACCTGGCAGTGGCGGTGACCTAGGCCTCCATAGTTAATGGGCCTCCTTGTTGCTGGCTTTAAAACTTCCTTTTGTGTATGAGGCCTCCTTGTTGATGACATTCTAATGTTTTTGCTATCAAATATGTCACTGTGTTTTCTCATAGAGAAATGGAAGACTTTTATATGAAAATATAGATAATGATCGCTTCTCAGTATTGTAATATTCTAGATATGGTGACAATAATAAACAGGAGGAAAGAGAAAATTTTTGCCCACACAGGATATCAGGTACCGTATTTTTTGCTCCATAAGACTCACTTTTTCTCCCCAAAACAGTGGGGGGGGGGAAGTGTGTGCATCTTAAACCCCCCTCACCTTTCCCAAGCCACAGCACCGAGCAGAGCTAGGTGCGTCTTATGGTCAGGTGCGTCTTATGGTCAGGTGCGTCTTATGGAGCGAAAAATACGGTATTTACTAACTCTTGTGCTGTTTGTCTGTTATCTAGGGCAGGGGTGGGCAAATTGCGGCCCGGGGGCCACATGCGGCCCGCCACAGAGTTTTTTGCGGCCCGCCAAGACAGTTGGCCACTGTCAGCACCTGAGGAGCTGCAGCTTGAACTTATTTAAATGCAGTCAGATCACACTGTGAAAGAAATGTTTAAGGCTGTGACATTAGTTGACTTTTACAAATCTTTGTCTGCTGAAAAATTTCCATGTATGAAGAAATTTGCTGGGAAAATGTTCTCTATATTTGGGTCTACATATATTTGTGAGCAAAGTTTTTCTTGCATGAAGATCAACAAGAGTAAATATAGATATTAACAGACATTTGACAGACATTAACTTGCAGGTTGTGATGAGAATCTCAACAAGCAATCTCACTCCTGATTTCAAAAAAATTGTAGAAAAGTGTGATAGGGTACATTTGTCTCATTAAACTAATTCTAAAATTAAATGTGCTTGCAGCTATAGATGATATGAAATTAGCACAATAAATAAATTGAATAAAACTACCACTATTTTATTTATATTTATTGATTTTTATGAAACAATTTATACCTTTTCTGAAATGCAAAGTTAACTAATGAATGCAATCATTTTAAAAGGTGCAGCCCTCCGCTAACCTCCGCTCCCACAAAGCGGCCCCCAAGCCAAAACAATTGCCCACCCCTGATCTAGGGCATGCTTGAATCTTTTCCACATTGTTCTCGTAACTCTACAACCTACATAGTTTTATTGAATAAAGTTACATCCTTAACAGTCCTAAAGCTAATTTATTTATTTCCTATACTTTTGTACTGCTTTTCTTCATTGCCCAAAAGAATGCATAGTAAAACAAGAACATTAAGAGATATATGTGAGCTGTCTATGTCTTTTTGGCCATGAAGTCCTCTAAGTAGCTTACAATAATTTTTTAAAATACGTTGTCTGTATTTGCTCCCCCATCATACTCAATAATAGGCAGGTTGCTGAGTGAATTTTTAGCCCCTCCTCCCAGGATGGGTGAGAATTCTTTAATATTCTGAGGGTAAGCAAGGAGGAGCCAGGTACTGCTTTGCCTCTGGTGGTAGTACAGTTTCTTGGATAGGGGCTCTCCAGCCCCTCTTCCAGGATAAGAGGTTATCCTGATAGCCAAGGATTAAGGTTATCCTGATAGCCAAGGATTAAGGAGCCTAGTGTTTAAATCCGTTTACTTGAAATGGAAAGGATGCAGGCATGTGCCTAACTTATCACCAGAATTAATTGGCTGGGTTAGGGTTGCCAGCCTCCAGGTGGGGCCTGGGGATCTCCCGCTTTTACAACTGATCTCCAGCTGACAGAGATCAGCTCCCCTGGAGAAAATGGCTGCTCTGAAGGGTGGACTCTATGGCACTGTACCATGCTGAGGCCCCTCCCCTCCCCTCCCCAAACCCCACCCTCTCCTGGCTCCACCCCCAAAGTCTCCAGGTATTTTCCAACTCAGACCTGGCAACCCTAGGCTGGGTTGTGCCCTAAATTCTTAATAATGCAAACGGGGCTGGTCCATTATTGTTAAATTTTAGACCATTGCCTAGGGCAATGGCTCGATGAGGGCGCCATTCTGGCTGCTCATTCTCTAGCGCCTGCCCCTGTCCCATCCCATCTCACAGGGGGGCAGAATGTATCCGCGCCTAGTGGGCGGAAAAACCTGGGGCCGTCACTGACTGCATACATGCAATTAGGGTATACTATTGTACTTGTGGAACCATGACATAGGATTGGATGATAGAATCTTCTTGGAAGGTATAGAATAATGATTATAATTATGCACTACATAGATATTAGAACGACTCATAATTCTTATACATTTGTAACTCACTATTGAATTGTTAGGGATTCCTTACAAATGAGATTTCTTACATAGATATTGGCCTGGATACATTTGTCTGCATATCAGCATCTTATTTTGTTGTCTAGATGAAGTCCAAATATTATAGTTGTGCTGTCACTTCCAACAGAATCTGGAGCAAGCATTTTACCGAGATTTATTTAGTTAAAGAATTTAAATGCCATCACTCCAGATATCTACTTGTGATACCTATTGTTTTGTGGACTTTCCCCCCAAAGAGG
Organism: Lepidodactylus listeri; assembly: GCA_029233225.1. Taxonomy (NCBI): domain Eukaryota; kingdom Metazoa; phylum Chordata; class Lepidosauria; order Squamata; family Gekkonidae; genus Lepidodactylus; species Lepidodactylus listeri. The sequence continues at coordinate 48,253,662 of JARCFY010000004.1, forward strand.
CCTGCCTGGATCCTATCTTGTACATCTTCAATAGGCAAGACAGTTAATTTGTTTTTCTCAGTAAAGACATTAATATCTCAGAGGTGACAGTAATTTTTATTGTATATGGATTTTTATTTAGCTAAGTGGTTTTATGATTTACTAATACCGTATGTGTTCACTTACATATTACAAGTGTATACACAAATATTTTGCTGTATGTGCATGCACTGGGATTTCCTAATTGGTGGCAGTGTGTACACAGAAGAGTTATTTATGCAGGGAATTTATCACATGTGAATTGCCCCCCAGATAACATACAGTACTTCCTCAGATGTTTATGTATTGTATAACTGTATAGTGTAATATTAAGTTATAGAAATGTTATAGAGAGGAGCAATTCATACGAATTAAATCCTTTGCCAAAATTTATATGGAATACTGTGTGCAATTTAATAATATTAGTAATATAATAAACATTTGTAGTTCATTTTCTGATATAACTTTATTTCCTTTACAATTTACAGATGTATTTCACTGTCCTCTTTGGCCATGAAGGGCAGAAGCCACTTGAGCTCCGTTGTGAGGAGGAAGTTGATGGAGACGAATGGGTAGAGGCTATTCACCAAGCCAGGTATGAAGTCCTCAGTGCTGATTATTGTCTGACTGATCTGTTCTTGAACAAAGTTTGAGTCTACTAGCACCTTTAAGACCAACAGTATGCATGCACACAAAAGCTTATACCAGAATAAAACTGTCTTGGTCCCAAAGGTGTCACTGGACTCACACTTTATTCAAGGACAGATCAGTCAGGCCAACTTTGTTCTGTGCTTCAGACCAACACAGCTAACCACCTGATCTGTACTTGGTTATACTGAGCAAAAGTTTCCTTCCTTCCTTCCTTCCTTCCTTCCGTCCCCCCCCCCCCCCCCAATCAAGCAGACTTCAGGGTAGCCAGATAATTCCCACCAAAATCTATCAGGAAATCTCCAAAACCATCTTCTCTCTGGCTCTTTAGTATTATAAGCACACCAAAGTTTGATACATCTGTCCAGCAGTAACCCCCTTCCCCATTCCCAATCAAATCTGATTTGCTACTAATGTTAGCATGGTGGTCAGCTATTTTGGGGTTGAACTGTGAGGTTGTCACATCCATTGGCTCTCTTTGGACATACGCAGCAGTCCTAAGACCACATTGAATAAAATGGGACTTACTTCTGAATATTTGCTAATTGAAACATTCTTTTTTTCCCTTTGTAGCTACTCAGATATTCTGATTGAGAGGGAGGTATTAATGCAAAAATATATTCATCTAGTTCAGATTGTAGAGACTGAAAAGATTTCAGCCAATCAGCTAAGACATCAGCTAGAAGATCAAGACACAGAAATTGAAAGGCTTAAATCAGAGGTATGTTCCAAAATAATTCGCAGTTGTTTTATTGCTTCATTTTTTCCTGTTCTACCAAAAATGACTAATTTGGTTTTTTAAAGGTATTTAATTTTTTTTCAGTAATTACAGTGAAGTTAGATTGACCCTCATAACAAAGGAAATGTATTATACTTATTGCCTAGTAATTATTCTGGCTTTCGTTATTGAGGAAAAGCTGTTTGGGTGTTTTATTTAGCCCTTTCTTATTCTTTATGAATTATTGTAGGGTATAGGAATATGTTTAATACATATTTTTGGCTTCTGTGGACTCCCATGTTAGAATTGCACATATATAGGAAAGCTGCGGAGACTAAAGTTCTAAAGATTTCCAGTGCTTTCTGTTGTGTGAGGAGCCCTCCCCAGCCTTTGCTGGATACCAGCCCTTTCCTGCTGAAACCAGCACATGACCAAGGAGGGGCAGTGATCATTCCCTCGGTTCTTCCTTTGCTATAGAAAAGGGTAAGAGTCCAGTAGCACCTTAAACACTAACAAAATTTGTGTTAGGATGTGCACTTTTGTGAGTCACTGTTCACTTCTTTAGATACAGCTAGAATGTGAGTCCATCTGTCCTATATATTGGTAAGTGGAGTGATTTCAGATGCCAAATGACATTAGCAGGTGAATGACAACAGCAAGTGTGACTGGATTAGGTGTGTTTTGCAGACAGGTAGTAGGTGTGGATAAATCAGCATTGGTAGTGAGACAGGAAACTTAGGTCTCCATTCAGTCCAAGTGGATGCATTTTGATCCCGTTTTGATCTTCTTCCTTTGCTGTTTTGGAAGAAGGATTGTTGTTTACTTGGCTTTCCAACACAGTTTGTTGAGATCTTTGTTTTTTCAACATCTATCAAAAATTCCTTGGTACAGGTTACCGGATCTGCTTTTCTCCCTCAGAATGGCCCTCTTAAAAAGTGCACTGAATGCAGCACCAAAATGGGTCATACCAACAACCATAAGTTGTGTTGTTTGGGAGAGATTCATAATATAGGCGCTTGTGCCTTTTGTAAGCAATTCACCCTGGAGATATGTGATGAGAGGGCTTCCCATTTGAAGTCAGCACTCCAGGAGAAGGGTTTATCGGTGCCATTGACATCCTCCTTTAAGTGGAAGATGGATCCTGAGAAAAGGGCTTGTATGCCCTCTGCTGTGTCAGTGCCCTAGCTCAGTCATCAGATTCACCTGCCTATTCTGTATGTAGAGTGGCATTGGTTCTGAGGAGTTTGCTGGAACCACTCCCAGAGAAAGCCAAGACTAAGTCTAGGCACAAGTCTAGAGCCTCTTCTTTAGTACTGGCTTTGTCCTTAGTGTCAACTCAGGTGGATGTTACTGGATGTGAGGCTACTTCTGCCCTGACAGTGCTTGCAAGGACCGTGCTGTTCTGCCCCTTGTCTGAAGAGGGCTTCCTCAGGCCTCAGAATGGGAGGGAAAAGGGTTCGTCTGATTCTTCCTCCTCGCTGCTGTACTCAGCCCTTAGCACACCACCTGGGCTGAGCTAGCAGCTACATCTCTTGCCTGTTCATGGAGCCTCCATTTAAAGTAGGTTATCCTGCCCTGTCCCATGCAGCCCTCTAATCCTGTCCCAGTGCTTCCTTCCCCACCCATCCTGGGTGCAGCATAGCCTCCCTGGCCTGGTGGTGCCCACCTGTTCATCTTTTCTGGGCCTGGCGAGGTGTCTGTCCTGCTGCCCCATCCTCAGCCTGCCCAAGCCCTGTCTCATCCAAGCCAGCCACCTGTCTTGTCCATGCTGCCTGGAAATGGAGGAAACCTGGTCCTGGGCTGGGTGGTTCTGAAGCAGGTCAGCCCTCAGAGGTGTATTCCTGGCCGTTGCTGCTCACCTGGTGCCAGCTGATGATACCATCAAGCTTTCTCGGCCAGGACCCCACTGCAGGAGGCTCTAGTTCCCTCTAGTTGCTGCTGCTGCTGCTGCTGCTCCTTCTCTGTTCCCTGGTGGCATCATCTCTACAAGTGGGTCCTGGTTTCTTCCTTCCCTTCCTGAGGCTTCAACAATGCTGGAGGGGCTATGCAGTGTTGGGCTTGGCACCAGGAGCCCAACAGAGCCAGGGACAGGTGCTGGTACTGGACACTGGACCATAAGAACCTAAGAACATAAGTGAAGCCAATGTTGGATCAAGCCAATGGCCCATCCAGTCCAACACTCTGTCACACAGTGGCACACCAGAAGGTTCACTATAAAGGACCCAGTCCAAGTGCTGTACAAAACACGAGCCACCATTCAAAAAATATACCCCTCTCCAAAGTTTGGAAAAAGATATCTTTCCCGAACAACAGCCCATGTTTTGTACAGCACCTGGACTGAGTTCCCCCATAGTGAATTATCATAGGTGCGGGTCTATTTGTGGTTGTATACCTCCTGGAGTTTGGCAACCGCAGAAAACCCCCAGGGAGGATGTATCTGTGGGCGAAGGAAGCTTCCCTTGGAAAACCAATGCTCCCTCTAAGCTGTGGAGCTGTGGATTGTTTGTGTTTGTGGACAGGAGGGCAGGCTGCTCTCTCTTTATACTCTATAGCTCTATCCAAGGGCTGTTGACAGATCACTGCTGTCTGAAGGGGAGCTTGATGTTATCTGCCATGTCCCCATGCCCTCAACCTTGGAAGATGCATTCTTTACAACAGCACTCAGTTTTGTCTCTTGAGTCTACAGCAGCATCTGGGGTCTACCACAGGCACAAATGATACCCATTTGTTTCATTCCCATCTCTAATGTATGGGCCATAGTGGAGAGCTTCTGACCAGCAACCACAGGTTTACCTGTCACTCTCTTCAGTTTTACTAACCCCTTTGCTTGGTGCTGGCCCCACTGTTGCTGTCACAGTTCCATTGTTTGCTCATCCACCTACACTCTGGGTTCTGGGCTCTCTGTCTTTGAATCTGAAGAAGGCATCATGTCTCCTTCCAAACTCAGGTTTGATGTGGCATTGGATCTATCTCGTAATGAGACAGTGGGAGATTCCACACCAATTTCACCTACTGAAGATCTTCATCTGTATTCAGAACAGCTGATGCAAATAGCAAATTTGCTGGAACTGAACATTTTATGTTTGGATCCAAAGCCTACAGGTCCTTCGGGTCCTTTACTATAATGTTCCTAGCCTATACCATCCCTGTGTTACAAGGCTTTCTGAACATTTCAACAGGGCTTTGAACTGAACCAGCACATAAACTAGAAAACATGTATAAATCAGCAGGCAAGTTTTTGTTCATTCCCCCTCCTGCTAACTCCTTGGTGACAGAAGTTATGACTCCAAACAGCTTTCTAGGTCTCACTCAGTTCCTTCTGACATAGTCAAATATGGTTATTTCCTCGAGTTCAGGGTTACTTAGTTGTAACCCTGCTTCTTTCCCCCTTTTCCTTCCTCCAGTTAAACTGCAGGAAGAAGTTACCTAGCTCTTAAGTAAGGAGGCTATTCAACTAGTACCCACTGGATATGCTAATTAAGGGTTTTTACACTCATTATTTTGGTGGACAAAAGGATGGGAGGAAAGAGGCCAATTTCAGACTTCAGAAATTTGAATAAATGTTTAAAAGTTTCCAAGTTTTGTATGGTTATGTTTCTTAAAGTAGTTACCTTATTGGAAATAAACAATAGGTTTGTGGTTTTAGATTTTCAAGACACTTATTTCAACATCTCTATTCATCATCACTGCAGGAAGTACTTAAGATTCCACTGTGGAACTGTTAATTATCAGTACATCAGTACACTTTTGGCCTTGTTACAGCTCCTAGAGTTTTTACAAAGTGAATGGCTGTGCTGGTTGCTCACCTGTGTTTGCAGGGTTGCAGTATTTATCCCTGTCTGGATTATTGGCTCCTGGTTGCACTGTCTGCTACCACTTTGTCGCATACAGTACAAGATCTGGGTTTGTTAATAAATTGGGATAAATCCAAATTACAGCCTACCCAATCTATCCAATCCATATGAGCAATTCTCGACTCCTTGGTGACTTCTGCATTCCTCCCTGTAAACTGGGCACACTCTGTATGTTGCCTAGGGCTGCAGTCAGATGTACCTTTAGATCCGACTCAGTTGCAAATGCCTGACAGATCTAAAGGGCATGATCAGACAGAAACACCTGGGAATGGTCCCGCAGCCGTCAGTACCCTTTGCCCCGCCACAGAAGTGGAGTTGAAAGACACTGGGGAAAGTCTGGTCCTAATGCCTGCTGATGGGCTAACGATGGACTTTCCCCATCTGATTGCTCAAGCACGCTGTCATGCTGTCAGGATGGTCTGCTCATTCCATCCTGACTTGGTGCCGTTTTTTCCCCTTGCTTAGCAGTATGTGCATAATTGCGTACTCCATGGGGAACCCTCATTGTGGAGGTGTGATTCGTTGTTCATGTGCATGGGAAACAAAAGACAAAAAACCCCACTCAGCCAAATGTGCTGTCTGATCAGGCAGTGACGGGCTGAGCCTGCGGCTACAAAGGATGTGTTATTGTGCAACGCCATGTCAGTTTCAACCAGGGGAAATAGGTTCACTTCTCCTCCACACCAAATGGCACGTCTGATTGTGACCTAAATCTTTTTTTCAAGTGCAGATTCCAACTCGCCTTGAATATTCAAAGGCTTTTAAGTTTTATGGCCTCAACCACAGCTGTCACACCACAGCTCACTTACATGTGAGACCTCTGCAAAATGGTTTTTTTACACATTTCAATCTTTCTCACCATTCCCAATAGAAATAGGTTTCTGTGCCTTGAAATATTCTCAGATCTCCAGCAATTACATAGGCCTGTAGAATGGGTGAATTGAGTGCTTTACAGTGCAACCCCCTTTCACTAAATTTCATGTGGACAAAGTGGTTCTCCATCCCCATTTGCAGTTTCTCCCCAAGGTTGTGTCCAGTTTTCACCTTTCCCAAACATTATTCTGCCAGTCTTCTTTCCCACCCCATCCTCATTGGAAAAGCGTACACCACACATTTTGGCTATTAGAAGAACATTGTTGTTTTTATTAAAAACATACAAAAGAATTCTACAGAGATTCAATCTCTTTGTCTGTTACAGGGGACCTAGGAAGGGTCATTCAGTTTCTCCGTAGTCCCTTTCTCAATGAGTAGTGTCTGCTATCGAATACTCCTATGCGCTGGCTCAGATACCTTGTTCACTACCAATTACTGCACACTCCACCAGGGCTCTGGTGTCATCTGCTGCTCTCCTTAGTGGTATGATTTTGTGATATCTGTTATGTGGTCATTTGCCTCCACTTCCATCAGACACTATTTTGTGGGATAAATTTGATATGCGAGTCAGGTGTTGGTAAAGCTATTCTATAGAGTCTCTTCAGTTAAACGGCCCACCTCCACCTCCAAGGTAAGTGAGCTTGTGATACTGCACAGAAGCCATAAAGATGAAAACAGGGTTGCACTTGCCTGTAACTCTTTTTCATCAACTGGTCTTCTTGCAGGCACACATCTCTCCCTCCTTTCCCCACTGTTGACATTCTTCTTTTGCATCATACGATCCATCATGGTGGTGAAGGGTAGAAATGAGCAAAGGAGTGTTCCTCATCCTTGATCATGTGCTGTGCAGCTGGGGACAGGAGAGTTATCCTTGCACTACAGAAAGTGCTGGAAAGCTTTAGAACTTTCATCTCTGCAGTTGGCCGGCTCATGCACTGTCTCAAGGTATTCCTGGACAGTAGACTACTTGATGAACAAGATACAGGTAAGTGCAACCCTGATTTTTCCTACAGCTGAAATGCATAGCTTGTGCTACCCCTCCCCAAGGCAATACATCTCAAAACAGTTTTGTAATGTCTTCTGCAAAGTTCTTGACAACCTCCCTAGGAGGCTAATTATGACCCTGGTGGCCACCAAACAGTGTTTGGTTTGGTTGTTAAATGTCTGAAGACCTATCCTGGGGTACTTCTCAGGGTCATTATGGTATTGACTTGTACACAAAGCTGCTTTACAGTAAGCCAGACCATTGTTCTGTCAAGGTCAGTTCTGTCTACTCTGACAATCATAGGCTCTCCAGGGTCTTGAGCAGAGGACTTTCATTTTACCTATTCTCTGATCCTTTTAACTGGAGCATGAATTTGATTCTTTCTGTATGCAAAGCAGATGCTGTACTATTGAACCAAAGTCTCTCCCCTTGAAAGTTTTACTGTAGTCAGTATCTGCAGGGTCAAGAAGACTTGAAATTGCAATTTATTAGATTCCAGAGCTGAATGTTCTGAAACTTATGGAAACCCTTAACAACACTCTTGCTTTTCCCAGATTGTAGCTCTCAATAAGACGAAAGAACGAATGCGACCTTACCAAAGTAACCAAGAAGAAGATGATCCTGATATTAAAAAAATTAAAAAGGTAAATTCCCACAAATCCCACTTAAATACAAGAAATTCAGTTTCTCTATCAAGTGTGGGCCAATCTGTGGATATCTAAATCTGCTGATTGGGCCCACGCTGACAGAAAGGACATTTCCCTTCAGGGAAGGGAAAGAGCAAATTGTAGGGGAAGAGAGAATGAGAAGACCCCCTGCAAGTCCTTGCAGGTCCCTTGTTTGTTTGTTATAATTCAGTTTGTTAAGTATAAACGTGTTTAGTTTGTTGTGGTATCTATTTCATTTTAAAACTCCAACAGAATATCTAACATTTGAGATATGCTGATCAATGAAGTAGGCAGATTGTTTTTTACTAGCTCCAGCTGTTTTGAAAAATGTTGTAGACTGTTTTCTTTTAAAATACCAGCAGAATACTGTTTGCATGCATCAGGACCCAGAACTGCAAAGTCAAACTCTGCCAGTGACTTTAGATTAAAGGGATGCACTTTGGGGTACTAACTAATCAAAACCCAAACCAAAAGTCTCTGTGCATTACTATAGCTTTAAAACTACTCCATTTTTAAAAAAATGACTGTTGACAGTGTTTAGATCTGACCATTATTCTGGCATGGTTTTGAGAGGGTTAGAGGATGGGAGGGGCTGAGTAAAAACTCAGCAGATCTGTATGTGACAGAGACATTTTCCAGTGAAAAGACTTTATGAAGTTGTCTTACCAGAGCAAAGAGGATTGTGGAGTGATAGGTCTGTCTTTCTGAAGTGTTGTTTACACCTATCAGATGGCTGGCTCATAGGCTTGGAGCAGTCTTTGATTTGATTCTGTGTAAATAATTGTTCCTTTTTGCTCAGTAATCTATTTTCTCCAGGGCCTACTAAGCACAGGTGCCAATGATTTATTTATAAGCACATGCTGTCTTACAGGCAGGCTGGGTGGGGAAGGAGGCAAGTGTCCTTACTAGATTCTAGGCAGCATCTGCTGTGCCATCTTCTCTCAGTAATGTGTGTACAACACATTCAGTGACTATAATACAAAAGAGAGGCAGACAGAATTAGGGCCAAACCAGTTGAGATATATGTATTCAGTGACAACGATCTGAGATTTCTCAGTGTCTTTCTTTGAAAGCAGCTATAGGGGACCTAATTTGGTGAGAAGGCTAGCTTCTTTACCCCATGCTGTTTCTATACATGTTTTTTTAATGCTGCTGTCCAGTACACAACATCATAAAATGTTATATTACAATAGTAATCATGCCTCGTCTTAGGTGCCTGTTCGCTGGCACAACAGGCTATAAGAAATCTGTCCCTTGGGAATGATAGATAGATATTCTCCTAATGCGTTGGCCATTTCCAGCTCTTCCATTGGCTGTGCTGTGCACTCCATTAGTTACTGGCCCATCAACCGCCACTCAAGAGTAATTGCATGCCATTGGCTGGGGGCTTGGTCCGTTCCTCTCCCCGCCCACTGCCACTTCAGCCACTGTTCCCTGTCAGAATAACTGCCAAAACGGCTGTTTCTCCTGACAAAGACACTTCTCCTGCTTGGCTCCTGTGGGACTAGCTTTTCCCTCAGTGGCTGTTGCTAGGCAACCAAGCTTGGCTCTGTCAGTAAAAAGGCAAAGCCAGGAGTCCCTTTCCAAGCCTTTGTGGGGAACTCATTGGGGCCAGTCCTGAATAGGGTTTCCATCTCCAGGTTAGGAAATTCCTGGAGATTTGAGGGGTGGAGCCTGGAGGGGTTGAGGTTTGAGGAGGGGTGGGACCTCAGACAGGTACAATACCATAGACTCCACCCTCCAAACCAGCCATTTCCTTCTGGGGAACCATTGTTGCCAATCTCCAGGTGAGGGCTGGAGGTCACTTAGATTTACAACTGCTCTCCAGATGGCAGAGATCAGTTCCCCTGGAGAAAATGGTGGACTCTATGTCCTTATACCCTGCTGAGATGGCCCCCCTATGACAGCCAGTGTGACATAGCAGCCAGGGCTTCAGAGTTCAGAGCAGATTAGAAGCTGCAGGTGGGGGGGGGGGAGATGGAAAGCTGAACTCAAGAGGGGCAAATAAAGGTAGGTTGATGATTGGCTGGGAAGGAGAAAGGGTTGCCAGCTCCAGGTTGGGACATTCCTGGACATTTGAGGAGTGGAGCCTGCTGTCATTATGTGCTGCTGAGGTCACCAGAGCAAATTGACGCTGAGTGCCCACCCAGAGCCTCTTTCTAGAGCCCATTGTATTTATTTCCACAACGGGCCTTATTCCTAGTATTAGTCAAACACTGGCTAATTTGTGGTTTATTTTTAATGCTATTGAATTAGTTACATAAGCTTACATAGGCATTTCTATTGGTATAAAACATTAGATTTCTTTTCTTTAATTTCTTAATTTTTTGCAACCTCACTCTGAAATGTGTTTGTCATTGTGTATTATTTTGTTTGGCTTTGAGTATTATTTTATTGTACGTACACATTTGTTTCCTGTTTTTGAGGTGTTTATGTATTAAATTACTGATGTTATATTTTGTGCATATAATTGAATTAATGTATGTATGTATAACATCATCTACTTTTTTCTGGTTTTGTGTTTTCTACTTTTGTGGTTTACCCTGTCTTTTTTGGCTGGGTATTTCCCCCTTTTTTGTGAGACCCCACTCCCTATCTGCACATTAGTATACGTGTGCAATCCTATACATGCTAGACCTCCCTATTGACTTCACTGAAGAGGCAGCCCTCATATATGCAAGGGACTGCTGATTATAATACAACATACTATGGTATGAAAATGTACAAAACAGTAAAGCAAACTGAGTGCTGCTTCACATATGACATTTTTTCTACCAAGATGAACATGCATGTAGACAAAAATAATCCTTCCCTGTAGTCATGTGTGAAGACTGTGTGAAAAATGTCCAAGTCTCTATTCTGTACAATGTACATGCACTGCTGAAGCTATTAACCTTTTTTCAATTGGTAGGTTCAGAGTTTTATGCGAGGTTGGCTGTGTAGAAGAAAATGGAAGACAATTGTCCAAGATTACATTTGCTCTCCACACGCAGAAAGTATGCGGAAGAGAAACCAGATAGTTTTTAACATGGTCGAGGCTGAATCTGAGTATGTGCATCAACTTTACATCCTTGTGAATTGTTTCCTAAGGCCATTAAGGATGGCTGCAAGCTCAAAGAAACCACCAATTAGTCACGATGATGTCAGCAGCATATTCCTTAACAGGTATTTGATATCTATTATGGATTTTACTCCATTATGATTTAGTGATGTTGACACCAATATTTTAATTTGCTTCTTTTCTCATTTTCCTCTTGGCCTTCTCCATTGAGTATTTCAGTAACAGATTTTTTAAAATTGTTACAATTTAACTTGTAACATGTTTAATCTTGTGGACTTTTTAAAAACTGAAAGCTCTGTGTTCCTGTTCTTTGGATCAGAGAGCAAGAACAGATGAACAACATTTCTCAACTCTGTAGCCCCAATTTTGCCTTCTCTGAAGGAACACAGATAACTGACTTATGCTGATATTCTCATTACTAACTCTAATGGCATGTTGTCCTTGTTAAAGTGGTCAAGCAGACACACATCACAGATGCTAATCTACTTTGCACCAAATGCTTTGATCATAGTTGGTTATAGAAATGTTACAAGTATCTAACTAAAATGTCTCTCTGCCTTTATTCAGAAACTAAGAACCTCTAAATATGACTCAAAAATATGAACCCCTCAAATATTAAGAATGCCAACAGTGTTATTGTAAGAGAGAAAAATTATTAAAACTTTATAATGCAATTCTAAGCAGAGTTACACCATTGTAAACCCATTGACTTAAATGGATTATCAAAGGGTATAACTTGGTTTAGGATTGCACTGCTGTAATGCAATAATATGCAGAGGTACTCCAGTCTAAGTCTGTTAAGACTGCATGGTCAAGTACTTCCAATGGGATTTATGTATGAGTAAACATAAGGCTATTATGCATGTGCATTTTCTGTCACTTTCAGTGTCCATGTCCATCAGGGTTTTGTTTTTGCATTTGTTTTCCTCCCTTTAGTGTTTGCTTAGCTTTTAGTTTGCCTTTTCCACCATGTTTTTTTAATGAGTATTTGCGTGTGTTTGTGTGTGCATGCCTGGAAGTCATGGTTGACTTCTGGAAATTCCTAGTGGGGCTTGGATGTTTCAGAGAGGTGGCTTGCTATTGCCTGCCTCTGTGTCCCAGCCCTGGTATTCCTTGGAGGTCTCCCATCTAAGTGCTTGCCAGGGTCAGCCCTGCTTAGCTTCCAAGATCTGACAAGATCGGGCTCACCTGGCTATCCAGATCAGGCCCCACCCCTACGTTTTCTGAGAGTACTACTGTGGTGACTTTTTAAAAGTTCAAATCCAAGTTGAAGCTGTTCTTAGAGCAGAATGATTTCATTGGATTTCTCCCCTCTCCTTTGTGCCCCCTTGATGCCTACTTCCTGCCTACTTCCACATAAAAGTTGTTTTGCCTACTCAGCCATCTTCTGCCATCCCCCCTCCATTGCTCTGCAACCACCATTCTTTTTTTGTTTTAAATTGGCCACACAAAACTTGTAGTTGAATGCTAAATCAAGTGTTTAAATCTCCAGTACCCATGGGGGGGCGGGGAGAAACGGGGTTGCCATGAAAATTTAGAGATAGGATGCCAGTGTAATGGCCACCTCTTATCTGTTTCCAGTGGGTGAGCCAGGTGCTCTCTGCACCTCCTGGCCATCTGACCTCCTCCCCTCCCCATGTCAAAAGCCTCCACGGGAAACCTTCCTTGAAAAAGCAGAACAAAACAAGGAGCTTTCAGGGCCAGGGCTGATGAACCATTTCAAAAATGTTCAACCCCATTGCTGCTTGGATTGTTATCTGAGGGGTGTGCATTTTGGGGGGGGGAAAGATTGGCAGCCTGGCTCCTCAGGACTGTTCTTTCTGTTCCTTTCATCTCTTCCTGTCTCCCAGCATCAAGCTCCAGCCTGGAGTGTCTGGATCCAGCTGCCCTCTTTCTTCTCCTCCTCCAGGCTCACTCAGATGTCAGAGACCAGTAGCAAATGGCAGCATTCACTCAGAATCCTCCCCCTTCTCCCTGAATTGTCAACCAACCAACCTCCTCTCTCCTGGCCCAGCATCATCAAAATCAACAAAAATCATGGCGAGGAACTGTGCGCCCTGCTCCAAAGGAGAGGATGCTGCATGGCCCAAATTATTATTCTTTTTTTAATCTCTAGAAATAAATCACTGGTTGGTGGCAGTTGTTCTCTGCTGGAAATAATATCTGTGTGATGATAATTTAAAAAAACATACTACATTGCACATTCCTGCTGCAAAGATGGGGGGGTGGGGTGAATGCCAGGCTATTTTAGGACACACACTGGCAGCACCTTGGCAGTAGGAGAGCAACACCCTCCCCCCAGCTCATCCCTCAGGCTTTTAAAAAGGCTTTGCTGCTGCCTTGTCGGTTTTGAACTCTTGTCAGTTTCAAGAGGTTCCCCCCCCCCCCTTTGCCACTGTTCCTTTTTGTTCCCTTTTCATTTTTTGGACTCCAACAGAGCTTGCCCACCATCTCTCCCCCCCTGCTTGGGATTGCTGTGACTCTGTTTTAAGATCAGTCTGTTAAAACTTGCAGTGCCAGGGTCTCTGGATTCTGTTGGGCATTCTGTACACTCAAGGTGTTTCCACATACTAGGAGATCCTATGACTCTTTCCCGTTTTTCACAGTGGCCAATAATAAAGTAGATAATGCCCTGGGACTTGGCAATGTGGAAAAGGGGGCTTTGCAGCTGCTTTTGTCAGTTTCAAAATTGTCTTGTCAGTTTCACAAGGTTGTTTTCCTTCCCCCTTTGCCTGCGTTCCTTTGTGTTTCCCTTCATTGTTCATTCAATGAACTAAGGCTAAAACACAGGTGCAGCAATGAACCAGGGGGATTTAAATGGAAGGCACTTACTTGATGTTACTGTGCAGCTGCAATAGGCCAATTGCATAAATTCTAAAAAAAAAGGCGTTGGACCCCACCACCACACGCCACAAATGACATTCTCAACCCAATTAAGAAAAGTGCAGGTTTTTGTTGTAGCTGCAGAATAAATACACTGGAGAAAAAAGAATGGTGTGTAATGCAGGCACAGTCCAAAGGACTCAGGTAGTTGGAAAATCTGCAGTAAGATGTGCATGCATAATAGGCCATTGATAGGGTCCAGTTGTTAGGCTGCAGTTCTAAGCAAACCTGTCTGGGCAGGTCACATTGACTCCATTGGGAGATACTTTTGAATAAACATGGATAGAGACAGGTTGCATGGCTGCAATCCTGTGTGTGTTTATTTGGGAGTAAGCTCCAGTTATAGTCAATGGGACATACTTCTGAAAAAAATATGCATAGGATCCAGTTATTTCTAATATGTGCAAATTATATTTTCAAAATAGTTTTCTAATTATAGTTAACATTTTGTTTATTATTTGATTATTCTTTCCAGTGAAACCATAATGTTTCTTCATGAAATATTTCATCAAGGATTAAAAGCAAGAATATCAAATTGGCCTACTTTAATTTTAGGTGAGTATTGGATTTCTGCATAAAAATATGTTTGTTTTACTTATCATGTTTAGTTTTGTATGGACATGTTGGTCCAGGACCCTTAGCTAATAGGACAGGTAGAAAGATTTTTAAAATAAGGGAAGCATCGTGTTTCCGTGTAGGATGTTATTGCAAATCTGCAAATTTCCTATTGTCTAGTTGCCAAACCAGACAGCCTAAAAATTTATTTGTGCATAGCCCCAATTTTTTTTAATGTTCTGGAGTACTATTAGAAGGAAAGCTCACAGAATGTGTGTCTGAACTGGTTAATCCAGTCATATGTTGGTGAATTACCAATACAGAGGTTGCCTGTTCTGCAGCCCAGGGCATAAACCTGATGTCTAAATTTCTCTACTCAGAGACAGTGGACACTGTTGCTTTTCCCATTATGTAAGGTTACTTGATGTCTGGGTGAGGCTGGCTTCTGTTCCAGCTACCTCAGAAAGGGAAAGAAAATGTGTGTAAGATAAAGCAGGAGGGTTAGACCTTATTGTTTATCCACCCTTCAGCTGACTTTATGGGTGACAAAGGCATTGCAGACAGGGTTGGTGCCAGGTTTTTTTGCACACTAGGCGAGGCTGCCTTCTGGCGCCCCCTTTCCTCGTGCGCCCACCAGTTTTCAAAAATAAATGCATTTTAGGAAGAATAAAAAACACATTCTATCCCTGGTGGCTAAGAGCCTCTGATGGACCTCTACTCCATGTGCTTATTCAATTTCCCCTTGAAGCTGTCCATGGTTGTAGCTACCACCACTTCCTGAAGCAGGGAATTCCACGTGTTAATGACTCTTTGGGTGAAGAAGGACTTCCTTTTATCTGTTCTAAGCCTACTGATCATTAATTTCATTGAGTGTCCACCGGTTCTTATATTGTAAGAAAGAGAGAAAAGGACTTCTTCCTCTCCCTTCACTTCCCCATGCCTAATTTTGTCAGCCTCTCTCATGTCACCCCTCAGTCATTTCTCCAAGCTCAAGAGCCCCAAGCATTTCAACTTGTCTTCACAGGGAAGGTGTTCCATTCCCTTCATCATTTTAGTTGCCCTTTTCTGCATCTTTTCTTATGCTAGAATTAAATATCTTTTTTTGGGCTGCAATGACCAGACGGTACACAGTCTTCCAACTGAGGCCGCGCCATCGATTTATCCAGGGCTATTCTAGTCTGATAACAGGCTGGTTGGTTTTCAGTCCCCTTCCTAATAATCCCCCAGCACAGCACTATTATGATATCACTGTGGCCTTAGCTGTGCACCAGCTGTGCATCAGCTCCTCCCCCCACGCTGGATCAGTAGGCAAGGGTGTGTGTGAAGATGACCCTCTGTTTAGCTGGAGGAGAACTTTCCTGGACCATGACACAGGAGCTGAGAGCTGAGGTTCCCTCTCCCCAACACACACAGGTTTTTTTTGCCTTTCGAAGTGGCTCCCTCCTGCCTCCAGGAAGGGGTTGGGCAGGAACTCTACCTGGTTAGGCTGTCAAGTTGCAAGAGGAGCCGGTGAGGGGCAGAGAAGGTTGCACTGGGGCGCTGCGCTGCTCACAGCTCTGCCACTGCCATTGGCTTCCTCTTCTCACCCAGCTGCTGGATGGGTGTGGGGTGGGGCCAGTGTTTCTGCTGGCAAGCCATAGCTATTGGCATCACAGCCGGGCTGCTCCAGCTCAGAGTTCCCCATTTGGGGGACAGCGCAGGAAGGGGAAAGATGGCCTTGCCTTCTGCGTCCTCCAAGCCGCTGGCCCGGTTCTGGGAGTGGGGCAAGACCATCATCTGCATGGGGCGCAATTACGCAGTGCAAGCCCGGGAGATGCAGGCAGACAGCGCTCCCAGCCCATCTTCTTCCTCATGTCTCCCCCTCAGTTGTCCTTTCTCCAAGCTAAACAGCCCCAAGCGCTTTAACCTTCTCAGTCTCTCCCCATGTGTTTTTTTAAAAAGGAACCTGATTCTCCCTGTGAAACCTATGGGCTCAGCTGTCATGCACTCCAAAGGCAGCATGGGGGTGGGGTTTGGGAAGAAAAGCAGGGAAAGAAGGGCTGGGTGGTGACCATGGGCCTGGGATGTAGCGAGACACCCTCAGCCCAGCACAAAGGGGCCCCGGCGAGCGGCAGGGGTGCCACTCCCCTTGGCACAGTGCCACTTCCACTTCTCAGGGCTGCAAAAGTTTGCTTTTCTCTCCAACTGTTGGGGAACCCGCCACAGGGCCGGGAGCGCCACCCATGCTCCTTCCCAGGGCGGGTTCCCCAACAGTCTGCTTGCCTGCTCTCCCTTCCCAAGGCTTGGGCAAGGGTTTCCAGTGCTAGGCGGAGGCTCTGCCTGCTGTATGTGCTCCAAGAGCGGATAGGAATGGACTGCTGCTTTGGAGCAGCAGGACTCCCTCCCTTTCCATTCCAATTCAGCTGGTGGCTAGGAGGCCAGGTGGGAAGCAGGCGCGGAGGGTGGTGGGCTCATAGGCAGTTCTGTGCCCCTGGGGTCTGCACCCCTAGGCAGTTACCTAAGTTGGCCTAATGGAAGAATCGGCCCTGATTGCGGAGTGTTGTTGTTGTTCAGTTGCACAGTCGAGTCTGGCTCTAATTGCAACCACGTGGTCCACATCACACCAGGCCCTTCTGCTGTCCTCCGGAGTTTGCTCAGTTTCATGTTCGTTGCATTGATAACACTGTCTAACCATCTCATCCTTTGCCATCCCCTTCTTCTTTTACCTTCAGTCTTTCCCAGCATCAGGGTCTTCTCCAGTGAGTGCTCTCTTCTCATTTGGTGGCCAAATTATTTGAGCTTCAGCTTTAGTATCTGAAGGTGCCCAAAAAGATTTGGCTCATCCCACCCCAGTAGATAGGGAAGGGTGGAAGCTTGACAACCTGGGTCTCAAGGAATATGCTTCTGTTGCTCTGTCATTGATAGACGCAAATTACAAAGCTATAATGGGGAGGTGCTAACTCTCCCCTAGTCTCAGATCCCTCATTCATGGACTGGGGAGCCAACTGTGCAGGGTTGCTGCATTCAGCCAACCTGGCACTTTGCCTCCTTTGAGCCACTTCAGCCCAGGCCTTCTGCCACCAGTGTTCCTGTGGACTGGAAGAAGATCTTGGAGGGCTACAAGGCTGGGCTAAACTCTGGCATGGCAGAGGCCTAGAGTCTATCTCTGAGGCTAGTGGAGATATTTCCCTTGTAGGTTCTAGCAAGGCAGCCTCTGGTGCTGAGGAGGCATCATCTGCAGGTGGCTCAGTAGTGCCAGGTCTCTCCTGATCCCTCTGGTCCTCCTCAGTTAGTGATGTTGGCTGCACCCCTAGGGATTCCAAGTCAGAATCACTCTGTAGTCTGAGGGGGTCATGACACCAACCACTGGTCTCTGGGACTGGATTTTTCTGAATAACAGTGGTGGTAGCACTGCAGGAGGTCAGGTGCATGAGTGTCAGATGTGTTTTCCCCTGAGTGTTCCTCTTGCCCATTCAACTTCTGATCAATTAGGTACTGCAGTGTTCTACAGCGCAATTAGGAATCCAAGATCTGTATAATCTTATATTCCTCTTCCCCATCTACCTGAATGGGTGGAGGCTGCCCTATACTATAGGCATCTAATCGATGTGGAGGGTCCAGAACCAGTAGGGATCAATGGAACACAGCATGAATGCACATTGATGAGGGAAACTGTAGACAATAGGTTACTGGACTAACCACCTGAACTGTGGGAAATGGTCCAAGGTAACAATAATCCAGCTTCTCAGAGGCATGCTCTTTAAGTATTAGGTAGGTAACCAAACACAGTCTCTTAGTCACAATGTCTGCCTGGAGCAACGTTTGTGGGCTTGCTTTGCTAGGTCTAACTTCTTGTGAAGATCTACACGGATTGCAGCTAGTTCCTAGAATCTTGGTCAGCTGTAGGCAAGGATGATGATTTTGTGAGTATAGGGAAGAATCAGGGGTAGAAGCCATAAATTGCAAAAAACTGGAAATGTTTGTAGATGTATGCTGGGCAACATTACAGGCAAACCCAGCAAATGCAAGATCAGACCAATCATCTTTCTGGGAGCTGATGAAACACCAAATATATTGTTTCAGGATGGCATTGATGCGTTCCATATGCCCATCTATTTGGGGGTGACAAGATGTAGAGAGGTGGAGATGGACTCTGAGTGCTGTAAATAATGCCTTCCAAAACCAGGAGTTGAACTGTGGCCACTGACCTGAGATAATGTGTTCAGGAAGACCATGTAGTTGTCCCATGTGCCAGAGTACACGATCAGTGGTAGTTTGAGCAGTGACAAGCTATGAAGTGGACCATCTTTGTGAGGGTGTCTGCCATCATTATTGTCCTGGTGCTATCCTTGGAGGGTGGCAGTTCAGTGATGGTCCATAGAGACAGTGTGCGAGGGCCTAGGAGGGGTGGGCAGTGGTTGAAGTAACCCTTCTTGCTTGCTGGGTCTATCCTTGACCCAGGTTGTCACATCCAAAATAGATATCTGATCAGAGCCATGGCCACCAGAACTCTTGGGATACCGTCTGCAAGGAATCAATACCTCCAAATGGCCAGACGTTTAGTGTCATGGTACAGAGGCAGTATCTTGGTGTGGCGTTCTTCTGGTGGCACATATAGTTTGTCCTGAAATCAAAGCAGGCCCAGACCCCCTCTGGGGTCTGAAACCAGGCCTAAGCTTGGGGGTCTTGCTGTTGCAGTTCCCGAACCCTAGCCCCCTAGTCTGTTATTTCCTGGTTATAATTCCAGTTACAAGGTCTCTTCAGGGGCTTGGCCAGTGTACCCAGGCTTCTGGGATAGATAATCTGCCTTCCAATTTTGAGAACTTGGAATATAAGGTACCTGAAAATTAAAAAGAGAGAAAAATAAGGACCATCAGATCTGCTGCTGGTTCATAAAGGTAAAGTGGTTCTATGATCTAGTTTTCCCTTCATGCCTAAAGTGATTTCCTCCTTCCACTTGAACAAATACATTGCACTCCCACTATTGTTTCCTTACCTGAAGAATGCTAAGAGAAAGGTTATAGACTCACTTGATGTCAAACAGGCCCTATCCTTCTATTTCCATAGGACTGTCCCATTTAAGAAGGCTTTAACTTTTGTGGCTTTTGGGGACCTAAAGACAGGTTCTAAGATCTTCACTCAGATAATCTCCCGCCAGGTCATCATTCACAAATGCTATGATCTACCCCTTGACCTTTATCAGGCACTATGTCATTGATGCTGATTCCTGGAACGGCTCTGCCACAGGCAGAGCAATCCTCCACAGCCTCTTCCAGGAAGACCTTCATATATCCCTCCTTGGAAGTAAGTTAGCTCACTGCTATGTAGGTCTGTACAAGAGACAGGAGGATGAAAACATGGTTGCACTTATCCGTAACTAATGTTCAAGTGTTCTTCTATGCAGGCACACATCCCTCCCTCCTCATTAAACTGAGGGAGGGGCTTTCCCCCTTTTATAGGAGCTTTTGGTGGGAAATGGCACTGAACAGTGGGAAAGCATCTTACACTCTCAGGAGCTTTTTAAAATGTCTGTGGCTGGCTTGCACATGCATAGTTTCCATATGTGCCCAGACAGAAGAACACTTAATGAACATCAGTTACAGGTAAATTCAACCATGTCACTTTAATCTTCTAATTTTTTCTTGTAAATACTCTGCTTAAAGGGGCAGATGATGGCATATTTCTACCTTTTCTTTATTTTTTGTAGCTGATTTATTTGATATCCTACTACCTATGCTGAATATTTATCAAGAATTTGTTCGGAATCACCAGTATAGTCTCCAAGTTCTTGCAAACTGTAAGCAGAACAGAGATTTTGACAAACTCTTGAAGCAATATGAAGCCAATCCTGCATGTGAGGGACGGATGCTTGAGACATTTCTGACTTACCCTATGTTTCAGGTAATGTTTATTATCATGCTATCAAATTATACTGGTTAGACTCCTGATGGCTGCTTCAATTTTGTAAGTGAAAGGGGGGGGGCTAACACAAATTTGATTGAATTAAATAACTATAGGTTAAAAAGATGTGAATATATAGGCTCATATTAGTAAAATTTAAAAGTACTGCTAAAAGTACCATTATCAGTTCTTGGCTTCAGTGAATTTTTCTTACCAAGTGAGAAAGAATATCTTTTAAAAAATTGAAGTACATAATAAGAATCATAGCTATTGGAAAGTGTACCAGACCATGGCAGTAAACTCTAAAGGATGAGGCCTCTGATTAATATCTTTGCTTTTGGTAACAGACCATAATCATTAAAAAACTTCATCTTGGTCAATTTATAAGAAATGATTATTGTATTGGAATGTCAGGAACCATTCCTGTAATGTCATTTCTTTGACCACTGAGGAAGGCCAGTGGGCCAAAACGCATCTGGTCAGGGTCAGTTATGGTTACTTCTGGTTGTCCTCACGAGGGCCAATATCTGTTTTAATTTACTTTGTAATAAATACATGTATATTTTTTATATATCTGTTAACATTTATTATTTTTAAATTTGACTAACAGAATCATTGGGCCTATATATTCATATCTCATTAACCTTTAGGTACTTGCTTCAATTTTATTCCTTCTGTCTGATGGAAATGTCTTTTGAGCTTTCAACCTTTTGTGTCACAGTCAGATATTAAAGAGACATTAGTACTTGATAGCTCAATACATCCTATGAAATAAAAAATTATTTCCTCCTACATTTCTAGCTTGTGTGGAATAGGAGGTTATTTAACATTAAAGTAATATGTATTATCAGGGCTCTTTTTGGGCAGGAACAGCCTCCTCCCCCTCAGATTCCCCAGGTGCCTCGCAAGCCGTGGGGCGCCTGGGGAAGCCAATCCAATCCAGGGGGGGAAGGCAGTTTAAACTGCCTCCCCTCCTTGGGTTCCCCAGGACATCTGCAAGCTGCAGGGCACCTGGGGAAGCCGATCCTGGGAGAGAGCTGTGCTGTCAGGGGTGTGGCCTAATATGCTAATGAGTTTCTGTGGTTGGGTGTGGCCTATTATGCTAAAGAGTTCCTGCTGGGCTTTTTCTACAAAAAGAGCCCTGTGTATCATTATGTTTAAACTTGCCCTTACCTGGATGACAGAGGCTTGCTCAATTTTGTCAGACCTCAGAGGTTAAGTAGGGTCAGCCCTGGTTAGTATTTGGATAGGAGACCACCAAGGAAATCCAGGGTTGCTATGCAGAGGCAGGCAATGGCAAACCACCCTTGAATGCCTTTTACCTTGAAAACCCTATAGGGTTGCTGTAAGTTGGCTGCGACTTGACGGCACTTTACACCACCCTACCATGTTTAAACTTAAAATAGATATGAGTAACATTATAACAGTAATATAGCTAAAGCCTGTCTTTGGCATAGTAAAATGTGAAGAGCAACAAGACTAACAAGATGCTCCTAAAATCTAGTTTGTTCAAATACCTTTAAATAGTGGGAGACTGAGAGCAAAAATGTTAAGATATTCCTTGAGAACTTACCTTATGGGGAAAAAATTCTGATGATCTGAATAAAAGAACATGTCATAATCAATTCTCTCCTGAAAACAGAAGACAGATTAAAGTCTTCCTAAATCAAGGTATTTACTGTCACATTCAGGAAATTCTGGTATCTGTTTTATTGGATAATTATGTAAAATGACAATCTAATAAGGGACGCTGATGCCCTCTTTGTTCTCTGTGTATTTAAATAAGGTCTTTTAACATTTGAATTATTGACAGATCATGAGGATCATTGCGAAGATATGACGTTAGAAGTTTTAATATCACTGGAATATTTTAGGAGTGTTTCAGTGCTATCCTAAGTAGAGTATATATGTATATGTGTATGTATGTGTGCATGTATGTATATGTGTGTATACTGTGACTTCCGTGCGCCTCGGCGTTTAGTCATGTCAGCCAAATGACCATGGAAAAGGCTTTGGAAAGTGCTGGCTCTTCGGCTTGGAAATGGAGATTAGCACCGCCCGCTAGAGTCGGATTCAACTGGCTTTTGAGCAAGGGAAACCTTTCCTTTTACCTTTATATCTCAAGTAGTTTTTTTACTGTGTTTTTAGTTTGTTGATCTGCTAATGATCACTTCAAAAATTATGTCTTCAATGTACACATAAAAGTATAAGATGAACAGATGCTGTGATAGATAGGGGGGAACTACAACCAAAGTACTATCTGACTTGGACACACTCCAGGATATCATTTCGAGAAAAAGGGATTAATCAGAACAGCAATCCAAAATCATGTAGGTTTTTCAATAAAATCTGCGTCATTGAAACTAGGCCTGTATATGTTTTGAACTATCTAAACTTTATTAAAACAACACATGGTGAAGGGCAACAAAATCACTGAAGAACAGCAAGGACATAAGTACCTGTAGTCTAGTATGTTCACATCTACTGGTTTTGCATTACAATACAATAAAAATAAAAAAAAAACCCTAATTCTTGTCAGTTTTCACAGAGCCTTTGTTCATTCGTCAGAACACTGGAAAGCAGGAACAGATATGTTCATAATGCACAAGTAGACAGTACACGTGCTCACATCTTCCTGTATCTTATAAAGAGAAGGGCCAGATACTTGTTTTTCTACTGAAAACTGAAAAATTAGGAAGGAAGCAAGGACTATCTCTGAATAAAATAGCCCCCCACATGGGCTGCATCACGGAGTGAGGTGGTTTCATATGAAAAGTATAATCTATGACTATGCATCAGGGAGCCATGGCTCCTAGTATATGTGCATATGCTGTATCTTGTGGCAAAGTATGTTATACTGTCTGAATACATCTGAAATTTATGTATTACAGAAAAACAGATTTTCTCCGTAGCATTGTTGAGGTTCTTCTTTAAATTTTAATGCATTAATACTGCACACACACACACACCATTCATTTTAAACAAACTAAATACATGATTTTATGGCTTCCAAAAATGCTGAAGCATATAATATGAGCAAGAAATGCTAACAGGCAAGGGAAAGGCCATGGGCTTGTGTTAGAGGCAGGAAGTACAGAAGAGGGCAACCAAGCTGATTAGGGGATTGGGGCACCTTCCTTAAGAGGAAAGCCTGAAGAGTCTGTGAAATTTCCATTTAGAAAAGAGACATGATAGAGGAGGGACATGATAGAGGTTTTCACAGTAATGCATGGAGTGGAAAGAGTTGACAAAGAGAACTTTTTCTCCCTCTTCCAAAATACTAGAATTTGAGTGCATCCAGTGAAGCTGATGAGTAGGGATGGACACTATGATGGTCCACTTCCCTCCCTCAGAGGCAAGATTTTTTTTCTGTTTTTCTTTCCCTTTGCCTTAGTAATGTGTTTTCTTCTTTGCTGAAGATCTCTGGCTGTCCCACCCTGTAACAGTACAATATTTTGGCTGTTGGCACAGCCCAGGAACCTGAGGGAAGGATCAGGAGCCCGCTTTAACTTAAAGAACTTAAATAGCATTCAAGGAGTTTTGAAATTCAAAAATAACAAAATATTTTATTGAACATAGAGGGGAAGGGTCAGGTGAAATCGGGTTGAAATTTCTGAGGTAGAACCAGTACATGCACAGCCTTTAGTTCTTATGTTTCAGGCTGAAAGTTCCTTAAGCTTTTCACAGCTTAAGCGTAATCTTTATGTTGAGAGGCTTTTTGTTCAAGTGTTTTCCCCCAAGCACTTCAGTATACTTTCTTTGAGTATTCTCTGACTCTTTTGGTTTCCAGAAGGCTGGTGCATTCTTTTCTTCTCTCTCTAGAAGATCTATTCCCTTTCCTTGGCCCGAATGGGAGTCTTCGCCTACGTCCCAAACTTCCTTGCCAACTTTACCCTAGTTCTTCTGTTTTAAACTGCTCTCAGCTAAAGCTGGATTCTGAACCTGTCAGTACTCGACTCTTCTCAACTAGAACTGAAATCAGACTGTCAGTAAACTCAGTCAAGGCAGAAATCTGACTGACTGCCTCCTCAGCATGCAGCTCTCAAGTCTTTCTCTGCTCAGCTGATGTTAACCAATCAAATTGCTTGGAGCAGCCAGTCACTCAAGGCTCTCTTTCTGTGAAGAATTAACCCCTCACAGTCCTTCAGCTGTTTGCACAGCACTTCTAAGCTTTACTGGGTCAAATGAACTATTTTGTGAGTGTTACAGAAACAAATAGAAAAATGAAAAAAGTGCTTGTTTTATAATCTATCATAAATTTAAAAAACTAATTTGTTTTCAGATTCCTAGATACATTATAACATTACATGAACTTCTGGCTCATACACCACATGAACATGTGGAGAGAAAGAGTCTTGAATTTGCCAAATCAAAGCTAGAAGAACTTTCAAGGTGAGATTATTTTTTGTTCCATGTATTTGAGTTTAAATTAGAAACTGTAAAATATAAAATTAATGTATTATTTTAAAAAGCTTAAATTATTGCACCTTTTGGAACAGCAGATATAAAAATACCTCAGGGGGTAGCTGTGTTGATCTGCAGCAGAACAGTTAGACTTGAGTCCAGAAGCTTCTTAGAGACTAACAAGAGTTTCAAGGTATATTTTGTCAGATGAATGCAGGTTTGACTCTTGAAAGTTTATACCCTGAAACTCTTGTTAGTCTCTAAAGTGCTACTTTACTCCAATCTATCAATAAAAATGTCTGCAACTGACTTTTAAGAGAATTGTTGAAAGGCCAGTATTATATGCTGTAAGGACAGTTGTCATATAAATTGCTAGTAGGAATTCCTTTCTCTATCTTGAGACCATTTTAAGTAAGCACAAAACTCATTTGCACAATCATGAGAGCTACTGAGGCAGTGGTGGTCAACTGTCAGCACAACAGCTGTTCCACTGGTTTCAGCAGAGGCCCAGTATCAGGCAAAATTTCCAGCAGGGGGGGCTACATAGGCCATGGCAGAGCCAATGTCCCTGTCAACTGCACTGTTGTGCCTCCTAGAAGTCAGACACATTATAGGGTGACTGGTATGAACAGGGGAAACCAACCAGTTACAGGGTGTCAGCCCTAGGGCACGGGTGTATCAGGGATGTGAGCTGAAAGGCAGGAAGTTGAGGGATCATGCACTCCAGAGGAAAAGGAATATGGGCATACTGCTGTGGCTGGCCCTGGGGCATGCCCCAGGCAACCCTGCCGCCAGTGGAGTGGGGAGGGTTACAGGGGTGGGGGCTGGCAGGGGGGCACACATCACCACTGACAGGTCTCCAAGCAACTCCTCAGTGCACACCTGCCTGCCATACATGTCCTCTGTGAGAGCCACCAGTCACTCCAGGTGCTAGTAACTGTCCCCAGAGCTGCCACCAGTCCTTCCAAGCACTGGTGACCTGGGAACACAACATCCTTCCAATTGCTCCAAAAGGGAGCAACTGGTGACCTGGGAACACAACATCCTTCCAATTGCTCCAGGTCTCCAGTTGCTCCCTTTTGATTGCCACCCATATGGAAGAGGGGGTGGATGAATGCATGGTGCTGGCCATGGTCCTGTACCTGGGGCCTTACAGCAAGGGAATGGAGAGCAACGCATAAGTCAGGCCCCACCCATGCCATGTGGGCCAATGTCTGTATCCCATACACACAGCAACGTCACCTCCATCCCTGTCTATTCCTGCAGCTGCCACTCTGGGGGTGGCCACTCCATTGCTGACCTCCATTTATTCCTGAATCACTGCCATGAAACAGGCAGCAGAGGCCCAAAGGAGCAATCAGGTTGGTGGTTGAGGAGCTCGTGATGTCATTGATGGCTTTGTCCTCTGGATCTGTGACTTGGCCTTTGATACCTGAGGCAATGGCTACTTCAGCCCCTTTTTTGGCCCTGGCACCCGTGGCTCAGCAATGGTGTCTTGCTGAGTGAGTCACCTGCAGAAGAAAAAGCAAGAAGTGAGCATGTGTCAGTGGGGGCAAATACCCACCAGATAGGACCTCAGTGCCACAGCCACCCACCATGATGGGAGGGATCACTGTGTGTGTGATGACCTCAGCACTGGGCAGACCCTCCACCACTGCCTGCTCGTACAGGACACCCTGTGTATAGTGTAGTGGTTAAAGTGGACTCTGCTCTGCCATGGAATCTTGCTGGGTGACCTTGGTCACACACTCTCAGCTTAAACTACCTCATTGGGTTCCAGTGAGGATAAAATGGAGGAGATGAGAATGATGTAAGCTACTTTGGGTTTGCATAGGGGAGGAATGTAGGATATAACTAATCAATCAATAAATGAGGTACATGTTTCTGGGCTGGCCTGAATGAGTTATTCCACTGCTTCAGGGCAAACATTTCTGTCTGTGGAGCATGATCCAGGGTAACAGACCTGCTCTGCTGCAGTGCACCAAAAAGACTACTTTTGGTGCATTGCAGCAAAGCAGTGGTGAGTGGTAGTAGAGCTGCCCCTGGACGTGACGAGGGCCACACTGGCATGCTTCACCCCTGGCCCATACAGAACCACCTTCTCTACTTCAGGCCAGTTAGGCTGGCAGTGGGCATTACTACCAATGGGCCAGTGCACATGTGACATTTGCACATTGGTGACTGTGGAGCCAGGCATCATGGGAACTTCCAAATCATGGAATACTGCCATGCCCACCTGTACACAGGATGGATGTGGGCAGCATGATGGTGTGCTGGTTGTATGGACCACCCCTTCTGGGGGAGGGTTGCCATTCTCAAATTGGGGGTGGGGATTGCCCTTTTAAGGAGGTCCCCCCCAAAAAGCAATGTTGGCGAAAAGGATGTTCTTGGGCAAAACTATAGTTTGAGGCTGATTTTACCACAGAGTTTTACCCAAAAACCCAGTGCCCCCCCAACATCACTAACATCGCTTCTTGCTCCCAGAACATCCCCCCCCCATCTCTCTGCCAGCATTTCAGATGGACCTGGCAACCCTACCTGGAGGACATGGTAGGTGATGGCGCCGAGGCCACAGCGGGGCCATGTGCAGGGGTCATGGACTCCCCTCACGCATTCCGCGCTACTACCCGACTCCCTCTCCTTGCACCTATTGGATGGACTGACCTGGGATGGTGGCCTTCACTCCCTCTGCCTCCACCTGGAATCTATGATTCTTGCTGGTGTAACTTTCCACTGACTTTGGAGGGCATTCTGTGGCTGAGACAGCTTAGGGAGCTGACCAACTCCCACCATGCCCTCCCTCCCACCCCCTAGCCAGCAGGACTGTGGTAGGTGGCCACAGTGGGGCTGCATGGACTTCTGGAACCACCAGGGCATTATGCTGGCATGCCGCCAAGCACCTGGAGTGACTTAAAGCATAATGCTGGGGTCTCTTATCAGAGGAATGACCAGATGCAAACTGTGGGCATGTATAGGTGGTTCTCTTTATGAGACTAGATACAGTTTTTCCATGCATCAAACTCCTATGGCACATTCATGCAGTGTCACAGCCCAGTTTTTAATTCTGCTGGCTGATATGGCTGATGGAGACTAACATGAGGCCAGAGTACACTGTGCAGTCTACTCTGCAGACTGCTTGATGATAAATGTGAAGATTTCCTAAGATAAGAAGTACCCTTTGGGGTCATATCTTGTAGTGGTTGTGTGCAGTAGTCATGAATCAGGAACACAGGAGACTTCTCACTGGGCAAGTTATCTCTGAGCACAGGGCATTTTGCATGGCATTTTGGTAGACTGTATTTTGGCAGTTTCAAATTAAGTCTGGCAGATTATGTTTGGCTGTTGCAAATTCAATTTAGGAATTAAAAAAAAATTTCTTTCTTTTCTACAATAGAGTGATGCATGATGAAGTGAGTGACACAGAAAACATACGGAAAAATCTTGCAATAGAAAGAATGATAGTGGAGGGTTGTGATATATTATTGGACACAAGCCAGACTTTTATACGACAAGGTAGGATCTTTTAGTTTATCATGCACTTATGAAGTACTATTAACATACAACTGAAAATAGCGGAATTAATGTTGGCATCATTGGAAGATAAGATAGCATTGGAAGATAGCAGGTTTCAGAAGTCTGCATTGTCCAGATAAGATTCATGAATATTGCCCCTAAAATTTTGGGCGGCTGCTGAGCCCCACCTCTATGCTGTTTTTTTTCCAGGGGCCATGAAAAACAGCAGCACAATAATAGTAAATAACCCATGGGAAAGTAACATACATTATAACCGGACTATGATCTTCAGTGGACCAGAAATTATCTGCAGCACCATGGAAAATAGGTCTGTCTGTCCAATAAATATTGCTGTACCAGATGATGCCAACATTCAGACAAAAGAGCAAGAGAAACTTGAAGCACTTGAAGCTTTGTCAAATCGTGGAGAGATTGTGAGGAATGAAAACAGCTGTCTGTTGTTCCCATTTTTCATCTGTGCTTCAGGAACATTTCAAAATGAGACTATTTAATAGGGAGGAGATTTTGCTAGACTTTTTTTCAGTTGCCAGTGGGGGTGGTGAGGGCGAATCAAGATATCATTATTTGGTATGCTTGAAGTACCTAGAGATGTGCATAACTGTGCCTGCTAGAAAATGCTGCTTATGGTTCTTGTGCCAACACAGTACATATGACAAAAAGTTACCTAATAAAAAATCTTCATGAATGTTATATACTGTCATATTATATAAATGTCATATTGTATAAATGTAGGTAGCTTGTCTATTGTATCGTGGGTTCCTAAGAAGAAAAAGGAATATAAAGATAACAGCCAGAATCCATAGTCTCCTTTAGGCTTGTACGTGCCCAGCTAGATTTCTGAATGTTTTCTTTAACTGTCAGACCCCAAACATGGAGTCAATCAGCTGATGAAACTCCCCTGAGTTCTAAAAGTAGCCTGCTGTGTTTTGAATAGGCGCAAGAATTTAAAGGAGAGAGGCAGTACAAAACTCCATTAGTTGCATGAATATGCAGTTCTGTGGAAGATATCTAGGGGCTTGCATAAAAATGCAGACAGTGTTTACTGTCAAATTTCCAAAACTGAGGTTAGAAAACAATTTACTACTTTAATCAAAAGTATAAAAACAGCCACAAATTAAAAATCTCAGTGATTTTCATATGAGAAAGGGGAATGAAATAGGATAAACAACTGAACTCTTTGATATGTTTTTTACATTTTAAATTTAGATTAGATTCCATTTTTAGATTCTTCTAGCCATGGAAAATATTTATATTTATATTAATATTTTCCATGGCTAGAAGAATCTAAAACCTGATGCTCATGCATATGCATTTCAGATATTTTTCTAACTTTCTGAGCGGCTGGGAGAAAACAAGAACAAAACAAAAAATGCCCCTTTTTGATTTTGTATCCTAGGAATCTAAAATATTTTCCCATCTGTCTTCAGTTATACCAGCATCTCTGCCTACAAATTGACAGTAAAATGGCCCCCAAACTGACAGCTGTTGATGATTTATTTACCAGCTCTGTGGGCCCTTGGATCAATGATTTTGTGAAGTAATTGATATATATAAAGGACAGCAATAACAACAATAACAATACCTTTATTGGCATAAATAAAGGACAACAAATATATGTATCTAAGTAAAAATAATTATGGTTAGACCTCTGTACTGCAGATCTTTTACCTCTCCCATGTCAGGATCTCTGTGGCACATAAATGTTTGCTGAAGTTCAATAATGTATTTTTGAAAACACCCATAATTTGAACTATGGGCTGTTAAAATTATTCTTGCAAAGTATATGTGTATAATTCCACTCATTTGTATGAAACATTGCAGTCTTTTAAAGATTTTTTTTCTGTTACATGCCTAGAGATGGTGTACAGATAAGGAACTATTTAAATTAGATATTGTGCTACATTAACACTTGCACGGGTGCCTTCTTGTTTAAAATGGCTTTTACTTACCAGTCTGTTCACATAATTGACCTTGTATTTGTTGGACTAACTGAGTCTATAGTGCATCTATATGAAGAGGATCAGAAGATCACCCTACAAGGGGACAGTTGGAGGACTGCTAGCTAGCATAGCTAGATTAAGGAGTTCCCACAATTTCAAATTATGTCCTTCCTGTCTCTTGATTGGCTCCTTTGGGGACATCCTGCTCTTGCAGAGCTTCCTTGTTTGTTATTCCTCTCACTGTAGTTAGTTTGATAGTTAGTCTCTCTCTCTCCCTCAGTGTGTGTGTATGTGTTTCTATCAAAATTTGTTCTTTGATAAACCAATTTATCTTTCTTTAAACAATTTGTGCTTCACTTTCTTACATATTTAAACCCTGCCAACAGTTTTGAACCTATGTCTAGAAATCTGTCAGTTAATAAACTATAATATAAAAATGTTTGATATATTTTATTAACAATAAAATGAAACATCTAAATCAAAGGCATCATACATTTTTAAAGTGCTGTTAACATAATAAGCAGTGCATATGGAATCATTAGTTTCCCTGATATTTATTTTAGGAAAAGGTACCTATTAGTGTTAAGTATTTTTGTTGGTTTCATGCTATGACCCAAATATTGGTTTTAGGCTATGGAAAAGTTATGTTTGTTCCTGAGTTAACATGGTTAACAGGGCTATGGGCTCCACAGAATTTACTTCACAATTGTTGTTGTTGTTACTACAGCCAGGGGTCATTTCGAGCAGGAGCTCGGGGGAGCTCAGCTCCAGGAGTTGTGTCATGGCTGCAGCAAAATGACCCCATCCCCTGGAAAGGTCCTTGTTCCTCCAACCAGCCTTCTGAAGGCTTCAGCCACCACTGAAGCTATCCTCCCAGAATAGTGGCATTTCTCAGGCTTGGATTAGTAACTGTTCCCCCCCCCCCTTTTCTCTCTTTCTCTCTTGTCTTCTGACATACTTCTGGTGATGTCAGGTGGTTTAGCATATGCAAATAAGTTATGCTAATGAGTTATGCTAATGAGCGCCTGCTCTTTTTCTACAAAATGACCCCTGTATTTACTTAGATGTTCCACTGAGTTCAAAGAAATTTATTCCCAAGCAAGTGGTGCATATGACTATAGTTATAGAATATTTTACAGTGGATGGAAATATCAGACAGACCAGGTAGATCCCACTTGGCCCACTTGGCCTGGAAACTCACTGGGGGTCTGGGATAAGTCACAGTCTCTAACCTAATGTTGTTTCCCCTGATAGACAGCTGGTTGTTGCAAAGATAAAATAGGATAAAACTTTCATTTGTATATTTTAGATGTATGTCTAGAACTGTGAATGTTACAAATGTGTGTTTGAAAACACATGTATCATTTATGGTTATCCTAAGAGCAGCTTTCTGCAGTGTACATACAGTGGCAAAACCAGGATTATTACTGTATAATCTCTGGGGGGAAATGTCCTGTACATTTTAAACATCTTGGAAGAAGAAAATAAACATCTTGGTACAGATTAAACATCCTTGTCCAACTAACCTATAACATTGTCTCACCATGTACAGCCAATTCTTTAACAACATCATTTGAATTTAGGGCAATTCAGATCCCAGCCTCAGTATTTTAATGTTTAAATTATTATTTTATAGTGCAATATAATAAATATAGACTAGGTCAAGTGAGATGGAAATATCTACCACATATTTTTTCTAAAGCAGTTTAAGTAAAGAAGACACCAATGTTATATACTGATACTACTCAACACCACCATCATCAATAAGAAATCATTACCAAATTTCCTCTGAACTTCAGCTAAACAGCTTAATAATTTCAACCCATTCCAAGCTATTCTGTGCTCCTGTACCTTTCTCCAACAGCAGCAACAATTGCATTACAAACAAGAAAAACAAAATTAAATCCAGCCCTTTTTGTTGTGGCTTTGGAAGAAGAAAGGCTCTAACTATAAATTTCTATTTAAAATGCTGCAAGGATGGAAGCTTACTTCTTAAAAATAAAGCTGAAGCAACAGAGATCAGTTCACCTGGAGAAAATGGCCACTGTGGGAGACTGACTGTATGGCATTATATGGCCAGTTTGGTGTAGTGGTTAAGTGTGCAGACTCTAATCTGGGAGAACCGGGTTTGATTCCCCGCTCCTCCACTTGCACCTGCTGGATGACCTTGGGCAAGCCATAGCTCTGTACCAGCTGTTCTCTCAAGGACAGATGTCTCAGAGCTCTTTCAGCCCCACCTACCTCACAGGGTGTCTGTTGTGGGGAGGGGAAGGGAAAGGAGTTTGTAAGCCGCTGTGAGACTCCAAGTGAGTGAAGGGCAGGGTATAAATCCAATCTCCTCTTCTTCTCTTCCCTCCCCAACCCCCACCCTTCTCAAGCTCCATTCCCAAAGTCTCCAAGTATTTTCCAACCTGAAGCTGGCAACCCTACCTATATATATTTAGTATAAATAAGCTTTGTGTGAAAAATCTAAAGACTTAAACAATGTCATCTGAAGCAGAGTTATGCCTTATAAATCCATTGAAGTTGGTGGGCTTGAAAGGGTTTCACTCTGCCACTGACTCCAGAACTATAGATCAATCTTTATAATAAATAAAGACAATCAAACAGTCTTTGTGCTGGATTATAGTCAAACACTTCTCTGAAATAAATATGTTTTGGCTTGCCGTTTAAAACTGGTATATGATCTGTAAGATATACAATGTCAATTAGATCACAAGATATAGAACTTAAGAACTTAACATCACTGATCAATTATATATTTATAATGTACTATTTGCTTTTGTAATCACCAGGTACTCTTATTCAGGTCCCTTCAGTTGAGAGGGGAAAACTTAGTAAAGTTCGTCTGGGATCATTGTCTTTGAAAAAAGAAGGTGAAAGACAATGTTTTTTATTTACAAAACACTTTTTAATTTGTACAAGGAGCTCTGGAGGAAAGCTGCACCTGCTTAAGGTACAACATTTTCATGAATATCTCACTTAGTGAAATGTAGAACAAACATTTCCTAATTATGTTGTCTTTACAGCAGACATGAGATTTCATTATTGCATGGTTGTATAGTTTTAACAGGAAGGTTGCAATGAATTGATCCACTGAGGCAATGCACAACTGACTGGAAACATTCTCTCTTAAAATATTCAGATGCAGATTCAGAATGATGAGCAATGAATGGAGTGTTATATTTTAAACAAATTGTACTTAAAAATGCAAATTGGTCAGCAAAATTATATAGAGTACATTTATTGCAGGAATATTACTGGTGAGCCTCAGGAAAAGAAATGTATTCTGCCTAAATTTCTCTTTTATTTTCCCCATTATAATTTTCAATTTTTATTTAAATTGGGCTTTTTATTTTTTTTATTTAAATTGGGCGTATTACTGCCTTTCATATGTACATACCTATATTTTGCAAGATACTTTTTTTGGGGGAAAAACAGATACGAAAGAGATCACTCTGTGATCCTACACAGATATATTCCCATCTAAATCATTTTAAACCATGGGCCTTAGACTGAATTAACTGTGCATAGGATTGCACTATAAATCATTTTCTTCAATCAGCCTTGGACAAAATGTTCTATACATAATTTATCTGTACTGCCTTTATCTTAAAAGCATAAATAAATGAATGGATTATGTAGAAACTACCAAGGAACTCAGGTATTATTTCACTTTTGCAGCCTAGAAATGGATCAGGGAACAGCAAGATCTACTGAACAAAGTGTGTTTTCTATAAAGCAAAGGCCTGTCTCATCAGCCTTTTTGAGTTCTTTGAAAGGATGATTTGGTGGACTTCATATACTTTGACTTCCATAAAGTTTTAATTGGTATTTCAGCAAATTGTTCTTCAAAATAATTTTGGTGTGTCTTATTTATGTTTAATGTAACCCATATGACCCTATTTAGAGTATAGAATTTTTAAATATACAGTTTAAGGCAGGTTTGCTGGGTCGCCTGCTATGGTGGGAAACCTCCCACTGGCAACCCCTGCTGCCCGCCGCTGCTCCATTGCTGGTGGGAGAAAAATAAATTTAAAAATCACTGTCAGCTTAACAGCATTACATCACTGTGAGGTAAAGCACAGAAGTGATACCATGCCTCTGTAGGAATCACCAGAAAGTCTGTGGTTTTACTGTTAAGTTTCTGATGATTTTGAGAGAAGTCTGATGTGACTTCTGATTTTCCCCTGGACAACATGTCACACTGTATGTCCGTCCCCGTGACTCCTACTGGTTGCCAGCTGGTGGCTGGCAGCCTTATTGCAAGATCTTTCTGAATTAAACTCTTAGATTACAGATTAAATGTATTCAATGCATCTAAAAAAATAGTTCTGTACAAATCAGGTCTACAGTTTTAGATTTGGTATATTGTTTATTTTTATCTAAATATTGTTCATAATAAGTTTCTTTACTACAGTGGAGGAATGTACTGTGTTATTAATTTTATCAATAAAATTAATTTTATTTGTGCTCGGCTTAAAGGGTTATTTTAACTGGAAAAAGAAACACATACAGGCTAATATTGTTTTCATTTTCTAGCACTAATGATTCTTAGAAACATATTTAGCTGTTGGAAGCCTTGTAATGTTAAAGTATCATAATTTTGCATAATTTAAAGTGAGAGAAAGGGAGAATTTATGAACAAATATGATTTATTTCTCTAGGCAGGAGGTGTTCTCTCGTTAATCGAATGCACACTAATTGAAGAAACTGATATGAATGATGATGACTGTAAGTTACAGAAAAAAGTCTAATACAGTTATAATGTTTATTTATATATTTTAAATATTATGTTTCTGGTTAATAAAAAATTGGCATAGCCCACAAGAAATTTCTCTGGCACAAGTCTGAATGATGTTAGAAGTGGAGGACTTGACACTGTCTCCTGTCTCAGACTTGAGAAGATGGCACCAGAGAGTATAGACAGATAGAGAGGTCAGGACACACAGAGCATCCTTTCCTTCCTGCTATCTGATGCTTTCCTTTGAAGTAGAATGCTACTCTTAGGGGCAATTTCCTCTGCTTCCTCTCCTCCACTTTCTCTCTCTCTCCTCTCACACGCACGCAAGAAGAAGGTGCTTGATCTCCATCTTGCACCATGGAGGCTGGACATGCATCCAGCATCCAGCACCATCCAGCTAGTTAGAATAGGTAATCTATATCTGTACCTTGCCTGCACTCTCAAGCATGTATTTCCTTTAATAAATGTTACTTATTAGTTTTAGACTGACTGCTGACTGACTCCATGTGACTTTGTAAGTCTGTTGCCACACCAAGCCCCAAGCTTTGCTGCATTTGAGACTTTGAGCACTCTGCTATTTTTCTCGTGGTTCCCTGGCAGTACCTAGTCCACTGAATCCAACAAATGAAAGGATCAGGACTATGTCCTTATACAGCTCCTTTTTCTATAGGATTTGGTGAAGAGAGAGTCTCAAACAATTGAATCTAGTCCCGTTGCCCACAGTTTGACAACCAAGCATATGTTTCATGATATCATGTTTGAGTCTTTCAAGCAAGTAACTTCTGCAGATAAATACAGTGCACTTGGTGTAATCAAAATTAAACTATTTGACACCCCAGTGATTTCAGTGGAAGAGCAAAGCATATGATTAAATTCTCACAGAAATCACAGGGTGTTAAAGTGTTCTCCTGACTACAGTTTTTCATTCTGCATCTTGATACGAAATTAACTCACAAGATAAAAAGAATTATTAAAACTTCTTTTTCTTCATCTATAAACTTGCTTATCTAGAACTGTGTGAATAGTTTTGTTGAATAATTATGACTCAAGTTGTCACAAATGCCATACTCTGCTTGTCCTGCTTCTATCGTTCCTTCACCACTTTTACTGCAGAGTGGTGCTATAGCAGCTAGCATTGAAGAGCTAGTAGCTTATCATCACAGCAAAAACACTGAGCTTCGTTGGGGCAATTACTAACTTGCCTCATCTGAATAGTTAGCAATTGGAAGTCTGGATTAGTGGTATCTTTCATCAGTTTATAAATTACAGAGGAACAGTCAGGATGGAATTGTGCTTCCTGGCTTTTATTAAACTAGTGTATGTATTAATGATAATGATCATTTGCAGGGTTCTGCAAATATTAGAGGATATAATATGTTGGCTGAGTGTTACTTCTATTCAAAGGTGCAAGACAATTAAACACAGTAGATTTTGTTAACTGCCCGTGGTATAGAGATATCAAATTGCATGATTCCAGTGATCATATTGAGATCCTGTGCAAAGGAAGCTTCCCATGAATGGTGGGCTCATTCAGTCACTTCAGTGACAGGGAGAGCTTTCTCTAGGCAGTTGGGGGTGTATGAACAGAGCTTTCTTAAAGTGAATGAGGTTCGCTTGCATGAAGTTCCATGCCCACTTTAGAACTCTGTAAACCTTCATACTGGGGAATCTATAAACCAGGATCCAAAAAACTGATTTGGTACCTTCAAATGGCTTTTTTTTAAAACTGCTTTTGAAGCTCAGGGTAATTTGAAAAAAGCAATTTTGATTACCGTATTTTTCACTCCATAAGACGCACCTGACCATAAGATGCACCTAGCTCCGCTCGGTGCCGTGGCTTGGGAAAAGTGAGGGGGGTTTAAGACGCACACACTTTCCCCCCCACTTTTTTGGGGAGAAAAAGTGAGTCTTATGGAG
Source organism: Lepidodactylus listeri (assembly GCA_029233225.1). Classification (NCBI taxonomy): domain Eukaryota; kingdom Metazoa; phylum Chordata; class Lepidosauria; order Squamata; family Gekkonidae; genus Lepidodactylus; species Lepidodactylus listeri. The sequence continues at coordinate 48,290,344 of JARCFY010000004.1, forward strand.
CAAAAAATACAATATATGGAGTTCTATTTTTCAAGGGGAAAAAAATAAAATTCCACTGAGCTGAAGTAGGTTTTTAGATTCTGCAAGAAAAATAAATTCTCAGTTATTAATTTTTCTGAGGTCTGAGTTTTCAGTTTTTAACAGGCTGATCCCCCCCCCCTCCCAATCTCACCACAACTGTACAGCAAAAGGTTCTGGGCAAGTGTTTGGACATCTTGATTTCAAGATTGTGGTAGAACCACCTGATGCTCCTCCTTTCACCGTTGTCCTGTTAGCCCCCTCACGGCAGGAAAAAGCAGCGTGGACAAGTGACATCAGTCAGGTAACTTGATTTTCTTTAAATAAAAAACATGTAGTGCCTTTTATTTATTCTGTGTTTAAAAGTAATTTCATTGCTCAATGTATAAGAAATATAACAGCTTGTACCACTGCTCTCACCAAAGTTTCAAGTCTTTCTTTAGCCTAAGAAGTCTTCCAATTTACATGGCTCTTCCTGTGATGGAAGAACCCCTTAAGCTCAAGAAAGACTTTGGACTTTGCTGTGTGGAGTGTGAAACCATAAGCCACTATCTCTACATACTTTAATTTTTAAATGCTGTACTGAATTATGTCATATGAGGCTTCTACCAGGAATGTAATGTGGCAGTTTAATAAGTAAATAATTTCATAAATTGTTTTGAGGCTTTCTTCCATTTCAAAAGTTGTTCCATGTAACATAGGGACTGATGTTGAAGAAAAGTAATCCAAAAGCTCGTGTCCAAAGTTTATTGCATTCTTCTTTGAATTCTGTCTTGTGTCTATACAAACATTCTTATCTTTTTACCCTGTAAATCATCTGCACAGTTGTCTTGTACTTCTTCCTACCCAAAGTGCATACCCAGGCTTTTCAAATTATCAAGCTGAATTAGTACAATTACACCTCTACTTCTGTGCACAAGAACAATTTGGAAGGAGGCAAAGTAGATGGTTTCTGGGTCCTTTAGGGTACAGATAAAATTAGCATATCTATCAATACATTGATTCACTGTGGTGACTTTAACAACAACAACAACAAATGCAATTTCAGAATATAAAGAAGTCTGGATTGAAGTGTTAACACTGACAGCTCATTGTGTGTAATTGACATTCATGATAACAGCATCCAGATTGCATGAAAAACTGCTGTTAGATACACAATCATATACTGATATTAATATTGTTTTGTAGTAAAGATTGCAAGCTCCATACTACTTACCCCAGAACAATTCCATTGACTTCAATAGTTGTCAGTAAATTATACCAAAAGCTAAAGAAAAGGACACTGATTTTTTCCCTACATTGGTAATATGATTAAGGTTCCAACATTTAATATATTTAATTGGTATATTAATCCACTAAAGTTATAATCACAGATTAAAATTTGCTTTCAATTAATTGATGGGCTGAAATTATAAAACAAATCTCTTTCAGGCCATGTAGGTCTCCTTTTACCCATGCCAAATATGATGTAAAAGAAACTTAAAGACAGATTCTCTCCAGTTTTTTTATGATTCATAAAAAGTAGAAAACTGAATGACTGTTTAAGTGTATGACTATTACTCTGTATCAAAGACATTTTTCAAAGTTATTTTTCCACAAAAAAAAATCACCAGTGATTGTCATCACGTTGCAGATATTTGACAAGATAGCCTCAAGGCAGATAGTTACAATACTCTGTAGCAAAATGTATTTATTATGTAAGTAAACATAGTACTTGTTAATTTAGTAAAAGCCCAGTACATAAGGATAAAAAATTAATTGGCTATTGTTATTACATCCCTGTGGTTAAACTGTTCTTAAGAAGCCTGATTACTGGGAAAGAAGTATTCCAAGTAGTGGGTTAATTGCCCACGTTAGTACATCACAAGAAACTGGCATTAATTGAAGACCTCTGATCTTAGCCTACCAGGATGGGGAAGGAGAAAGAAGCCGGGGGGGGGGGGGAGGAGAATGGGAGCCTGATAGTTGATCAGTTGTATTGGTCATGAACACACTCTGGTTTGCTTGTGACTTCTGAACTGAAATGAAAGCATTGTTTCCAGTCCAGTCTGTAAACTCACTGGGAAATTTTTGGGTCTTCCTGGCAAATCTCCAAGGATACTATAGAGAGGCTCCTAAAGGTGGTTCAAAAAGTGCTCAAAACGTATCTAAAAATGTTATACTAAGTTGTTGTGGCTTCAGTAATTTGAATCTATTAAGAGAACAAATTGAACATTTCAGTTTGTTCAGTCTGTTCTGTTTTTTATGTCCTAGATAGCTTTCAAAAATTTGGTCCAGCTGTCATATTATTGTGAGGTTTACAGTACTTGAGAAAGAAAGCAATGCTGCTTTTGTTGCCTTAATTTTAATTGATCTTTTCTCTCTTTTTATTATTATCAAATATCTTACAAATATAAAAAGAAGAAGACAGTAACATAGCATTTTCTTTATGCAGTGTATTGACAATATACGGTGCAATGGTTTAATGACCATAGTATTTGAAGAAAACTCCAAAGTAACTGTGCCACATATGATCAAGTAAGTATGATAACTTATCATGCAGGTTTAGATTTCAATCCTAAACAAGTTTATTAGAAACCTAAGATCTATTCAATGGGACTTACTTTCTGGCAAGTATTCTTAGGATTGCACTGTCTTCTTAAATGCTTCTTTAGATGTAGAACTGAGGGATCAATGAAACTTTGAAGTTGGATTGTCAGTGCCATATTTTCATAAGGAAATGTTGCATCATTTCTGTGTCTGTTTTGTCTGCTTTTTGTGATTCTCAATAATCCTGAATACTTGTTTGAGAACTAAACAGGAGTCCAGTGGCACCTTAGAAGCTAGAAAAATGTATTCTAGAATAAGTTTTTGTGAGCCCAAGTTCACTTCTGTATCTTGAAGATCTCAATCCAGGATCTTGTTTTTGTGAACACTCTTTTTATATTATCGCCTCCCTGCAACCTATCTGTTGGCTGTCTTTTTAATAAATATGTTGGTTTAATGGATGGACTATTGCATTTCATTGCTATCTTTGTCATGACCATGTCCCCAGAGCAGAGCAACTATAATGATGAGGGATGGTAGTGGAGGCAGAGGAGTTTCAAGATTCAGTGGAGTACTGAATATTCATGATTATGCAGGATTCTGGGGAAATTGGTAAAACTTTCTGCCAAGTAAATGCATGAGGCTTTGCCCAGTGCCCACTTACCCTGTATGTGATGAATTTGTTTGTAATGTCTCAGTTCCCAGTACACATTCTATGTAGCTGCAGATAGAAACAATCTGTGTATAATTTTACATATGAGTATGTCTTTGAAAGCACCCTTTTAATAACTGTTTTAAAATAATATGTTATATAGATCTGATGCTCGCCTTCACAGAGATGACGTTGACATTTGCTTCAGCAAAACACTAAACTCCTGCAAAGTGCCCCAGATTCGTTATGCAAGCGTAGAACGCCTTTTGGAGAGATTAACCGACTTGCGATTTCTCAGTATTGATTTTCTTAATACTTTCCTTCATACTTACCGCATATTTACTACTGCTGCAGTTGTACTAGAGAAACTTTCAGATATATACAAAAGGCCTTTGAGCTCTATCCCTGTTCGGTGAGTTTTCCCCCCTATTCTGTTATCTCATAAGATCACTGTCATCATAGTTACCCTTTTATCACCTTCTAATATGTATATCATAATAATTTGTAAATTTATATACCATATTTTGACATAGGGCCCCCAATAAAAGCTTCATAAAGTACTTATTTTTTACAATAAAACTGAAAACCTGCCTCCTCCTTAGAGGTCATTGTGGAACATGGCAGTGTAGCAGGTCACATGCTGGAATCTGGTGCATTATACTCAAGAACATGGGATTGATCCATGATAACATGGATGAATCACTGCCTTTATAGTATCCTATAATGTCTAGAGGGATGGCTGGTCAGGTAGGATGAACCATCCCATCAAAGTTGTGATTTTGAATGGTTTCCAGATATTTCCAGGAGAATTATTAACTGAGTTGCTCAGCTATTCTACCATGAGGCTTTTGAACTACAACATGGAGATAACTTTGTGGTTGATAATTCCCTGATGTCTTTTTAGTCAAGCCAGAACTAATCTGTTCTTTAGTGTAAAATAGAAGCACAGGAAATGAGGCAGCTAGAGTGAAGGCTGGACCACAAAGGAAGAAACACTCTCAGTGAATTTGACCTCACATACAACAGAACATATTTGAATGTCTATTCAGTAGTGGTGGTGATGGCAAAGATCTCTTTGTTCCACCATTGCTTTTGCTCAGTTTCATTCTAACAATTGTAAAAACACTGGCTCAGTCTGGTTCTCATCCTGTTGTTTTATTGGTAGCAACTCAGGCCCGGATAAGACACTGTACCTTATCCAGTCAGGTTTTTGTGATACATGGCTCATGCTTAATAATGTCATTAATGATACATGTTCTGTTTTGGACTTTTGCCTAATATTATAACTTTATATACTTTCTTGTGGCAGTTCTTACATATTCCTTTTTGATTACTTATTTACTTCTCTTTCTTTTTTTTAGCTCTTTGGAGTTGTTTTTTGCTACTAATCAAAACAACAGAGGAGAACATCTGGCTGATGCAAAATCACCACATCTCTGCCGTAAATTCTCTTCCCCTCCACCTCTGTCACTCTCTAGAACTTCCTCTCCCGTCAGAACCAGAAAACTGTCATTAAGTTCTCCACTGAATTCACGATTAGGAGCATTAGATCTATCCACTTCTTCCCTTGCTAGTAGTCCTACCTCAACATACAGCCCTGCCACATCACCACCACCTACAACTTCTAAAGTACCACTGGATCTTAGCAAAGGCCCTTCATCTCCAGAACAAAGTCCAGGTTTTGCAGAAGAAAATTCAGAGAATCCACGCATTGAGCTTTGCAACAAACTAAGGAGGAGCATTCGAAGAGGTATTATATAAGCGTATTGTGTTGTATGCCATAGTGGCAAATTGGCAATTATTGATGGTATGTTGAGAAAATTGCAGAAAAATGGGAGTGTGCTGACACAATGGAAGAGTGGATGTGCTAATGAGGTGTTGTATCTGCACCATTATCTGTAATCATCTGGTCTGTGTGGGTGAAGGGAAAAGGAAAAGTAGAAGAACCACCAGAAGTGTTCTAGAATGTTTTGCTACTTCCCCCACCCCCAATTTAAGATTAGTGCAAGAATCAGATGTCGTTTCTCCCTTTCACTCATACAGCTCATTGTAACATTGTGCAGTTATTCCCTCTATGATAGGTTTTTTCTATGGCCATTCCTCTCCCCCTAATTATCCTCAAAATACTGTTATTCAAGCCGTTTAATGCTAATCAGAGCTCAGACAGAATTGTGCAAATAGTCTGTGAAAGTGTCCCAAATGCAACAACCTATTGGAACTAAACCTTCAGCACACCCTTTTATTTACCATCTGAAAGCCCACTTCCCTGGTTCCAGGGCTTGAATCAGTGATACTATTAGTCACATACATTATGAGAAGGTTGTAGTGAGAGTATATAAAGCCTAATTTGGCTCAGGGTGCTTAGGGATGCTCAAAGACCTGCTAGTTTGACTCATTTCCTGTTTGATGGTGGTGATCAGGCAGCAAATTAATCAACGTCCTGTCTGGGTGCTTGCAACCTTTTCGAGTATATATTTGCAGGAACAGCAACAAACTGTTTGCAGCCATTAGAAGCTGACTCCAAGATGGTGAGAGATCAACCATCTTGGGAAACCAACTCTCTGTTCTTAAGGCTTCCCTGAGCTGTTCCATGTGGGCTAACCTAGAACTGATTTCTCTCTAACCAAGAGAGCAATTAAAACCATCAGCTGCCTCTGAAATTAATTTCCAGGAATTGGGAGAGGGCAGAGAAACAAAACTTTTGTTTTTTATGTAATTTGCTGGCTGCTCAGATAAGGGTTTTGTCTGGTTGAATATGCACAATTAGTTTAATTCCACTACCTGCATGGGTTGCATTTTGAGAAAAGGCCCTTTTTATTTTCTATGGACAAAGCTGACTGGTTCAATACAAAGAATGATAAATCATGACTAAAGTAGAAATAATATTCCACTGGAAAAAATCATTTTGATTAACTCCCTGGTGATGTATTTAATTGATTCTTATCCAAAGGGCTTGTCACTATGGAAAATAATAACATTGTTTAACAAGATGTGGTCCAAGTTGAAGTTAGTGTTTGGAACAAAAAGTAATTAACCAATCACTAATAAAACAACAATATCAAGGAATGATATCATTATTGATACTGCTAGTGGGTAATGAAGTAAAGCATGGTTTAGATCTCTGCAGTGGTTGAAAAATGAAACATGCCTTGTAGATTATTTTTAGCAAGTTGTTAGCCTGTATCACAATGCGTCACATGTTTATTCGACTTTTTGCTGCTTGTCTCTCTTATAGTGGTATTCACTATAGGGTATTCACTAGTAATACAATATTAGACAGTGACATCAGATGCAGACAGTTTTATAAGTAGAATCATTTCTAACTGATGCTGGAAATTTTATTTTACATGGAAATGTAAAGTTTAAATATACATGGATCAGAGGTCCATCAGTGGCTATTAGCCACAAGGTATAGATAGGAACTCTCAGTCTGGGGCAAGTGATGCACTGTATTCTTGATGCTTGGGGGAGGCAACAGTGAGAGGGCTTCTACTATCCTGGCCCCACTGCTGGACCTCCTGATGGCATCTGGTATTTTTTGCCACTGTGTGACAGAGTGTTGGACTGGATGGGCCATTGGCCTGATCCAACATTGGCTTCTCTTATGTTCTTATGTTAGATGATACAGCTGTATAAAAGCTGTGTCCCCAAACCCAGACTGACAATTCTCACTTTATTATCCAAGCAGAAATATTTCTTTTTCAAGCAATAAATCCTACTGTATTACCAGCCTTTTAATATCAAGACAATTTTGTGACAATTTTCAACTTGGTACTGATTTTCCTGTCTCGTACCTGGATCTTGTAGTTTAGTACATTACAATAGACATTCTGAATAGATGCAGAATCATGGAACTGAAGGGACCTTGACATTTTGACTTACTACTACTATATATGGTGGCTTATCCCAAGTCCAGGAAAAACAGAATGTTCTTGTTTCCATCTTAATAACAGCCTTGCCAAACTTGAACTGAATGTCCACCTTAATGGCACCCAACTTATGAACAATCATACACCTAAGTATCTTGGCATTACCCTGGACAGGACCTTGAGCTATAAACACTATCTTACCAGTGTAGCAGCAAAAATATGCACACAAATCAACATTTCCAAAAATTATGTGGTGCAATGGAGTGCGTCTGCTACTTAGATGCTCAGCTTTGGGGTTGGTGGTTCAGTACTGTGGAATATGGTGCTTCAGTGAGGCTCAACAGTCCCCACTTCCACAAACTTGATGTTCAACCCAATACAACAATGAGAACCATCAGTGAATGTATTAAACCCACTCTGACCTATTGGCTACCCACATTATGCCACATCGCTCCCCCTCATCTCCGAAGACAAGATGCTGTTCTTTGTGATATAGAAAGATAACTGAAAACAGAGAATTGCCCATCCACAAAAACATGGCTGACGTGGGCCTATCTAAGAGCCCGACGCCCAGCCATAAGATCTGGACAAATCCTGCAATCACAGAATTTAGATCTAGGGAATGAATGGTTGCGAACATGAATGCAATCAGTTCCACCCAATGTCCATAATGTGATAAACACCAGTGAGAGGCCTGCAGGATTTGACTTGTTGCGTAAAGTATGGAAGACAGCTAACAGAATACGAACAGGCTTTGGCAACTGTGCAGACCTGTTGTTTAAATGAGGCAAAATACTAGGACCTGAATGTGATTGTGGTCCAGCCTGTCAAACTATTTGCCATCTGGAATGTGAGCATCATTCTTTCCAGGGTGATGTGACGGAGCTCTTTGAACTCTCCCCAGCTGCGACTGAGTGAGCTGAAAATTTAGATATTGGTATTTAGGGGGATTGCTCAATCAGTCTGCATACCTGTTGCATAAACTTGGTTACTTATTATTATTATTATTATTATTATTATTATTATTATTATTATTATTATATGCTTCCTGTGTGTAACTCTGCCATATGATAAATAATAAATAAATAATCATGGAAGTTTTGTCTTCACTATTGACAAATCAGTCTCTGTTCTTCTAAAACTGTGTCTTCAGGGACTTCTGGTTTTGGCGAGCTCCATAGTGGGCACGTCCTCCCGAAGCACCGGGAGGCACAACCCAGACCTGGCAGAAAGAAGGGCTCTCGAATGGGTTTCGGGCCCTGAGGAGCCCTTGTAGGGGGTCTCCTGCCTGGGACATGACAGGAAGCCTCTCCCGAGGTGGCGACCAAGGGATCGAGGCACCCCTTTGTCCCTAAAGGCTCTACCGCCACGGCGCCTGCGGGCACACCAAAGCGCACACCAGATGACTGCAGGAGTCAAGATGAGCAACAAGAAAAAATTACCTACCCAATATGCATGGCGAAACTGTGAGTGATTGACTTTCCCAGAGATTCTCTGGTTGGAAGTAGAAGCTCAGGGGATTTAAAGTTTAACCCCCCCTTTTAAAAGAAGTGACTCCTTAGTGACAACCGAGAATCGGCGACTTACTGAATGGCTGGAGTTTAAGAGGGAACAAGTTTATTAACAGAAAACTGAAAAAGTGTAGCTTGTAACCAACCTTTGAGAACTTTTTGAAACTATAAACAAAAAGCAATGACTGGACGGGGAGAAAAGATGGCAGGGAAAGCTAGACCTTCTCCTAAAGCTCCATCAACACTTCCGGCAGCTAAGACTGAGTCAAATACAGACCTGACTGCTGTACTGGTGACTTCATTGCACCCTATGATGGACCAACTGAATGCAGTTAACTCCAAGCTGGACAATTTGCAAAAACAAGTGGCAGATTCAAGCAAGAGATCTGACCAGACAGCAAAAGAATTGGCAGAGGTTAAAGCCAAAACACAGAAGACTGAATCAAGGCTGGACATGATGGAAAAAGAAAGGGCCTCTGATAAGGACAATTTATTGAAGCTTCAGATGGAAAGGTCTACATTCTTTTTAAGATTCCAGGGTGTTCCTGAACAAAAAGGTGAGAATCTCAAACAGATATTGAGTGAAGCTTTGACTTCAGTGACAGGTTTACAAGCGGATCTTCTACAAAGCGACATGGATATGGTTTACAGAACTTATCCTGAATTTGTAAAGAGGAAAAACCTGCCAGGAGAAATTATGGTGAGATTCTCTAAGAAATCAACTAGAGATGTGGTGCTCTAGGCCACAAACAGAAATGCCCTGAAGATCCAAGAAGAAGTTATTAAAGTTTTAAAGGACATTCCATTTGAGATCAGAAAGAAGAGGAAACCCTATAAAAATTTGACATCGTTTTTACAAACAGAGGACATCATGTACAGTTGGCTCACTCTTGAAGGTTTGATGTTTAGCTACAATGACAAGAAGCAAAAGATTGACTCTGTTAAAAAGGCAAAGACATTTTTGGAATATTGTAAAGAAGGAAAAGAGAAAGCATCCACAGAAGACTCATTAGAATATCAAGACAGCATTTATGGCCTGGAAAACTCGGACTGATCTGAAAGTAAAGAATCTGGTGAAGAAGAATCTGATGCAGACTTAGGATCGTCAGCTCCAAAACCCCAGACTACAAAGAAGAAAAAGAGAAGACAGAAGAAAAAAATCAAATGTGAAGTGTTATAAGCTATATTTGTTTATTGTACTCCATTTTGAACTTTTAGCCATTTATGTATTTTTGAAGCTTTGAGATAAGTAGTATTTAGCATTTTTAAAGCCTGGATTTTATTATTTTCTTGAAATATTTGTAGTAAGGATTTATTATAGCACTGAAATTGATTCCTGTATACCCTAGGGTAGTATAGGGTTTTTAGTTAGTGTAGTAGTTTTAGTGGTGTATGTAGTTATAGAAAATCAATTTAAAAATTTAAAAATATAAAAATAAAACGGTGTCTTCATGTGCCTTATTCACAGCCTATGCTGCATTTTTATCACTGGTACCTGACAAAAACACTATCTTATTTATTTACTTAGCCTATTCATTTTTGTGTGCCACTGCATCAGTAGCATAATCTTAACTAATTATTTATCACACTTCCCAAAGTGCTAACTTATTCATTTATTTACTTACTCATTTACACTATTTATAGTCTTGGACATCTTATAATATAAAAAGGCTGTGTTAAAAAAAATAATGTTCACCTAGAGTTGTCCAATTGCAGAATTAATTGTGAGTAGCCAGCATTCAAGGGGCTACACTGTGTCATATGGACCTCAGCTAAATTACCGTTTTCAGTGATGAGCAGTGCTTTGAGTAAATTATTTTGTTCAGTATTTTGAACAATACTGTAGAGAATGTGGACAATCTAACCACTGTTCAAAATATTGCAAAAATAACAGAGCAACTGTATTTGGACAATAACATAGAAAAGATTTTATTGAACTATTTGATTTTGGAGTCAGCCCCGCTGAATAATCCATTGAAGCTGCTGGCATGAAACAATATAGGCTTAGATCCTAGATTTCTGCAGGCAGAGGGATACGTGTTTACAGAATGCAGCTTTCTCATCTTCCCCCTCCTGTGGTAGCCCGAAATGTCCCCCCAAATCCTGTTTCTGGGGGACAGGTGACCCTCAGGAACAGGATTTCAGAGAGCATTTCAGGCTGCCACAGGAGCAGAGAGGTGAGAAAGTTTTCTAGGAGCGATATTCCTCCACCTGCAGAGATACTTCATGGAATCAAAGCCACAGTTGTGTACTATATTTATACATTCACATTACATGTTATATTTATTTGTTCCATCATTTATTTTTCTGTTAAGTCTTTTGTACAAAACCTGAAATGAGAAGCAAGAAAGCCTTTGGATTCAGAGTGAAGCAAAATATAGGATAATCTGAAAGAGATATCTGTAATGTCATATTGGTGGGATAAATTATAAGATCTTTTGCCATCTTGGTATTAAAATGTACCTTCATATTTTTAAAGCAGCGGTTCTAGAGTCTGTGTCAGTGGACCGCACAATACCAGAAAGTGCCTCAACTGTGGATACACCTGAACTTTCCCCATGTAGATCTCCTTCAACTCCACGACATCTACGTTATCGACCACCAGGAGGTAAGAGAGAACCTTTTGCTTTAATACACTGTAAATTGAATGGTTTTGAGAAACTGGAGCAGGTCTTAAGCTTGTATAACAGGGCTGTATTGTAGACTTAATACTGAATCCTATTTTTTAGCCTTCTTATCTCATTAATATATTAAACTTCCAAATAATTTGTTTGGTATATATATCTGAACTAGAAAATGAAAGCAGAAATGTGAGTAATACCATTCTAAATGATTAGCATATGAGCAGCGAGAGAATAAAAGGCATATTGGTGTTAAGGATGTGATGAAATGCTCTGTAATATTTTGAACAAGATGTACATTTGTTCAAGAAAAATATTGACTCAAGTCTTATTCCTGACTGATTTAAATTAAGCAAACTAGAGGAACATCTGTGCATTACGTATAATGATGAGATGTATGACAACTGATCATTGTTAATGGGAAGTTACTATGTTTGTTTCTACATGTATGGCAATGAAAATGTACAGATGGTATCCAAATTACTCATTATAGGATGTGAATAAATTGTTTAACTAGAAGCTGAAATTCTTTTAGTAGATCTCCAGCATATCTGTCCTATCACCAGATGTCTAAAGAATGCAATGTTATAGCAACATGTACCTCTACCCTGTGGGTTGTATCCTGCAGCTCACTTCTTCTACATGCAGAGACTTCCACCAGAACTTAAGCGCATGCAACAGGAAACACAAATAATTTTTTGCTTCCTCTTCCATTTGCAGCATTGTAACATCCACAGTGAATTTTTCTCATATCTCTGTGTTATCAGATATATGGTAGCTTCTATCAGTAACGGTTGGAGGTGTAAACAGTCCACTTGGTACATTTACAAAGAAGCACACACTTCTTGTTCCCACTGAGGGCCAAACTGCTCATGTCATTGGAGACCTGTGAATGGATCCCTTGACATGCAGTTTAACCACACAAAGCAAGGGTTTTACATGGATTGGGGCCATATTATTTCTTTACCTTTCTTTAAACGTAAATATTTAAAACATTTTATATATGCTCAGGGCTTTTTTTGTAGAAAAAGCACAGCAGGAACTCATTAGCAGAATAGGCCACACTCAACAGCAGAAACTCATTAGCATATTAGGATACACCCCTGGCAGTGCAGCTCATTAGCATATTAGGCGGGGGGCTGGGAAAGCACAGGGCAGGCATGGAAGCTTGCCTCTTCCCCCCCCCCCGAGCTTTTCCGCCCCACTTCAGCATTGCCTTTCTAGTCTCCTACCCACCCCCCAACCAGATGGCCAGGGGAAGGCACTGCTGAAGCATCACCTTTCTAGTCTCTCCCCCCCAAAAAAGATCGGGAAGGGAAGCAGGCATGTTTGCCTGGCTGCCCTTGGTCTCCCCAGCCAGCCTGCTAAGGCCTGCAGGCTGGGGAGACCGAGGACAGCCAGGCAAACATGCCCTATTCCTTCCCTGAGCCTCTTCGCTTTTGCGGAGAGACTCGGGTAAGTGCAGGGGGGGATGGGTAAATGTCTTTCTCTCCCTCCCCCAAATTGGGGAGGGAAAGAAAAGGATTTTCAACATGCCTGGGTTCCCCTCCTGATCTTGCACCTGGAGAAGAGGAACCAAGGCATGTTGAAAATGCCTGCCTTTCTTTCCCTAGCCTGCCCACCGTGGCGGACAGGCTGGGGAAAGAAAGCCAGGCATGCACACATGCCCCTTTCTTCCTTGAGCCTCTCTGCTATTGCGGAGAGACTTGGGGAAGTGCGGGGGGGGGGTCATGGTTAAATGCCTTTCTCTCACTCCCCCAGATTGGGGAGGGAAAGAAAGGCATTTTCAATGTGCCTGGGTTCTCTGCCTGCCCTTTTCGAGCTGCCACATGTCAGCTAGAGAAGGGAAGGCAAAGAGGCTTTTCCTTTTCAGTTTCACTCTCAGCTGATTGGTGGGGAGTGAAATTGACAAGGAAATCCCTATGGCTTCCCAGAGGGAAAGACTGCATTTTAACATGCCAAATTTCCCTCTTGTGTGCAGCCTGGGGAGGGCAGCATGTTCTGTAACCATGCATGCCAGAGGTTTTGGAGCCAGCTGAAACTCCATTTCTGTGTATTCCTGCCCAAAATAGCCCTGTATATGCTGCTTTTCCATATGATTGTTGTACTGCTATCATCAGGGAAAGTGATCCTGAAAGGGAAAGTCATGATCTTTCCACTCCTGGAGAGGATAACAAACTCCTCCTGAAGAATATTGTTGTGATTCAAAATAAAAATCAGATCATTTCTCCTTGTTTTGTCACAACATGTTCTGCTTTTTTCAGCAAGAGACTACTGGCATAGTTTTAATGTGTTTTCTTTATTTTACTTGCATAAAGAGTCAAGCAAACTGTTCATGTTAGTTTTTATTTATTTTTCTTTGCAGTACAGACCACTGACAACAGTCATTGTTCTGTTTCCCCTGCTTCTGCTTTTGCCATTGCTACAGCTGCAGCTGGCCATGGAAGTCCACCAGGTGAGCCTTCTAGGGCAAGAGAAATCAGATCATTGTTTCCTCTTTGTGTTTTAGCAAATAAACTATGTAGCAAACAAATTACTCCAAAGCCTGGTTTTAAGCATTTCTTTAGGTTATCACAGTAGTGTAATGTTTTACTTGCAACCCCTGAACAAAAATAAATTAAAAAGTAACAAAGTATAACAACAGTGATGTCAGGTCTACATATAAGCACCTATAAAAGGTTTCCAAATACCTAAAAATATGTCCATTTGCAATTGTTGTCTATATGCCATATGTTCAAATTTTGATAAGGTTGTAAAGTCCTCAGTGCATTGGATTACTGGAGGTGGGCATTTATCTCTCCAGTATTGTAATATAAGTCTTTCAGCAAAGGTAAAGGCATGAAAGGTCCATTTTCATTGACCATCAGTTAGCCTTATCATAGTCTATTAATTGGTCCAAAGTGAAAATCCCTCCATCTGCCCCAGCCTTCCTTAAAAAAAGATTTCATTCCAGTTTTTAAATCTGGATTGGCCCAATGTAAAATGGGGTCAAATTGATATTGTCATGACATTATGTGCCATAATTCTCCTGCAGAAATTGCAGGAGGAACAGAATCTAATTTTCTATGAAGAACCTAATGCATTCCATTGATTAAATAGCACAGTCACAATTTTATATTTTTTTGCTCAGCATGTTACACAAGGATAACCAGTCTGTGCTTACACACTTAGAGGCCCATTATGCACGCACATCTTATTGCAGATTTTCAGAGCAGTAAGCCTTAATCTTGACTTCGGATTCTGTGCCTGCCTTACACACCATTCTTTTTCCTCCAGCGTATTTATTCTGCAGCTACAATTTAAAAAACACACTTTTCTAAATTAGGGTGGAACATCACTTCTGACATGTGGGGGGTGATGTCCAAAGTTTTTTTTTTTAAAAAATTACGCAATTGCACTATCACAGCAAATACCTTCCATTTAAATATTTGTGGTTCAAGTTTTGTGCATGCATTTTAGTGTTAGTTCACTGAATGAAAGGGAACAGAAAGGAACACAGGCAAAGGGGGGAAAGTGATGTTGAAATCAACCAGGCTTTTTTTTTTTAAACTGACAAGCAGCTGTGAAGCCACATTTTCCATATTGCCAAGCACTAGGGGATACTCTGCTTTGTTATCAGCCGTTGTTAAGAGTCACACAATCTCATAATATGGGGGATCATGTTGAATGTACAGAATGCACAGTAGAACCCACTGACACTGGCATTACAAGCTGTGACCATTGACAACAAGTATGTGTGTGTGTGTGCGTGCGTGCGCGCCTGCCTGTGCAAAGTCAGCTGCAACACCACACTTTGCACAGGGCTACAGTTTGTATGGGGGAGGAGTCCTCTGGCAGAAGCTCTTGATATCTTTTTTAGTCTTATGCCACTAAATTGAAAAAAAATGGGGTAATTTTCACCGAAGCCCTAGTACAGCTGCATAGTAACACTAATTTCCGCCCTTCCTTGCAAATTTGCACGGTTTTCTCTTTGGGATTGTCTAAATTGAACCTGCACACTGGTCATGATCTTGGCAAGTTTTTTTAAAGCCTGTCCTCTGTGGATTTCACTCTGTCCTCCAAATGGATTGATCCCTAGCAATTCTTATGTTTGGCAGTTTTCAGAAGGTCCATGTGGCTCAGCCGCCAGTTTAATGTTAGGATTCTGGAGATTGCCAAAATGGTCCAACCCCCCCTCCCCAAAAATCTTTGTTCACTAAAGCATTAAAGGAAAAAATGTTTTCAAAGATTTAAGCTTCCCATCCTAGTGTCTGTCTCTCTCCCTTTACATCTCATGTCAATTTCATTCTGCGCTGTTGATCTCCCTCTTATTTTGTTTGTTTGCAGCACTGAAATCCCTTTTTTTTGTACTGGGGATGCTGCTGTCTGCATCTTCTCTGATACCGCTTTCAAATCAATAGCAGCAGGGACCTAAACCTCACACAGCTCCTTTAAAAAAACCCATTAAAAAAAAAAATTCTGTTCAGCGATCCAAGACTAGTAATAGTCTTATATTGCTGCTTGTCATAAACCCCCCAAAAATTTAAAAACTAGGGAAAAATGGAGATTGTACACCAATGAAGGGGAAGGTGCAGAGTGGGTGGAACAATCTCAGTGTGGGCACGGAGTGACCTTCATGGGGCAGCAACGGGGGGGGGGGGATCTGAGGGAATCTGTATGCTTTTGAATTACCTTCGGCTTGGAAGCAAAACAAGGAGAAAATCAGCACAAAAGCTCTCTCAGAAAACTGAGGAAACAGTGACCAGAAGCAAAACAAGGAAGCAAAACAAGGAGAAAATCAGCACAAAAGCTCTCTCAGAAAACTGAGGAAACAGTGACCAGAAAGCGAACTGAGCGCTGAAGGGAGGAAAATCAATGCAGAACAACAAAGAAAACCTGACGGACATGCACAGTGAAAGTGAGAGGACACACCTGTGCACAATAGGCCTACGTCTAATAAAAACAAGACAAAGGTAGGGAGAAGGATATTTAAAAATTCTCATTAAATAGCACTACATTGTGTGCCTGTGGAGCCAATATACTGGAGGGAAACAAAAAGAAACAAAGGACTACCCTCTCCACAAAGGGGACCAGGATTCAAACTAGATCCCTGTAGAGCAAAAGCTAAGATAGTGAAACCAGTACTTGTTGAGGCAAACCAAGAACTGCATAACCATTTGTAAGAGAAATCCTGGTTTCACAAGCTTTAGTTTCAATAGACCATGGGTTACTGATTATTCCCATGTCTCCCACCCCTAGTAGTCCTTTACGACCCCATAACAAGTTTATTCCTGAAGTTGTGGGATCCATGTGAGCTAACAGCTGAGTGAATCAGGAGGCTGCAAGGTGGGGTGGGGGGAGGAAGGCAAAATCACCCTCTCTTCTCTTTTCTGTCAGCAGAGCTTTGGAAAAGATCCATAACTATCAGAGCATTCTGTTGATGGATTGCTGGATCCAACCACATAGTTCCATGCTATGTCTGAGCTGTTATATTGTAGTTTACAAACTTAAATTTATTCCAGTGTAACAGTTCATAATTTACTTGGTGCTCCACAAAACATCTCTTTAAGCCTTTCATTCATATAAATGAAACATAGGTGTAATTAAGAGAGGCAAATAATTAAAGATCTATAAATAGCAAAATAAAATTTCATATGTTATTTTCTGAGTGTCATTCAGTTTCTTTCATGACCAGCAGTGGCTGATTAGAAATAATTAATATTATTACCCAGTTCTCTGGTGTCATAATATTTCTGTTGTTTTGCTCTTTTTGGAGTGAGCACTATAATTGCAGGAACTACATGACAGTGTTTGCACAAAATAACACAAAAGTATCCTTGGAATAGAATCCAGTGGGTACATGGAAGATTTTGATAGGCAACTTAATTTAATGTGTTGCTGCCAAGTTGAATCCAGAATGTTAACTTTCTGAGAATGTGAGATGATGCTACAGAATACATAAGAACATAACAGAAGCCAATGTTGGATCAGGCCAATGGTCCATCCAGTCCAATACTCTGTGTCACACAGTGGCCAAAAATACCAGGTGCCATCAGGAGGTCCACCAGTGGAATTATCCAATTCCCTCTTGAAGCGGTCCATGCTTGTAGCCACCGCCACCTCTTGTGGCAGTGAATTCCATGTGTTAATTACTCCTTGAGTGAAGAAGTACTTCCTTTTATCCATTCTAACCCGACTGCTCAGCAATTTCATGGAGTGCCCATGAGTTCTTGTATTGTGAGAAAGGGAGAAAAGTACTTCTTTCTCTACCTGCTCTATCCCATGCATAATCTTGTAAACCTCGATCACATGGAAATTGCTGAGAAGCTGAATGCATTTTTTGCCTCTGTCTTCACCGAGGAAGATGAGAAGTGGTTGAGATATCCTTCAGTACTCCTTTTACCCCTGGATAAACATATGGAGCAGTGGTCCATCAGTGGCTATTAGCCACAAGGTATAGATAGGAACTCTTGGTCTGGGGCAAGTGATGCTCTGTATTTTTGGTGCTTGGGGGGGGGGGGCAACAGTGGGAGGGCTTCTAGTGTCCTGGCCCCACTGGTAGACCGCCTGATGGCACCTGGTATTTTTGGCCACTGTGTGACAGAGTGTTGGATTGGATGGGCCATTGGCCTGATCCAACATTGGCTTCTCTTACGTTCTCTTATGTCTCCACTTTAGTATCTGGTACATCTATGTAATCTGTGTTTTTTGTAAGAATGACATGCTTCTACCTACCATGCATTATTGCCTCGGAATTTCCTCTCTAATGGCTTTTCATCTGACATGTATATTTTTATCATATTTTACCTTTTTGCATGACATTTATATATTTATCATATTTCACCCAGAAGATTATCTTTTCTTGACTGTTTGAGGTGCCAATAATAGGCAAAGAATCAATTGATTTCATTCTGTGTATGAATTTTTACACCCATGAACATTATTCTTTTCCCTTCCTTTCAATATTCACGAACTCTGCAATGAATTTGAATAGGCTTCTATTTTTGCTCCTAAATCAAGAGCTGTTTTGAATTTAACAGAACTGTTGCTTAGCAATTCTGTCAACGGACTGGGTATATGCTCTCCTTCAAACTAAGGCAAGCTTCTCACCATGCAGCAAATATTAAGCAGGAACCTTGTTTTTAAATTGGTAATTATTGATAAAATGGACCTCCCCTTGTTAATAATGGATTGGATCTAAAGAACCATGAGCAGAACAGAGGTTGTGTAATGGGTCTTTGCCTGCTGTATCCCCTGAGAAACCAGTTCTAAGCAGCTGCACCAGTGTTCAGAAGGAGATTTTCATTTTTAATCTGGTGTGAGAGGGTTTGTACAAATGTGTGCCAGATTGCAACTGTGGCCATTTTATTTTCTTAAGTCTGACCCTGTGGGCAATGAAAATTTGACTCCCAGCTGTGATGTTTTTGCAAGGTTCTTCACTGACAAATCTTTCTCATCCATTCCAACTTGGAGGCCAAGTTAAGGGCAGATCCAGTACTTAAGGTGTCAGAAGCACCTGCTTGTCATTTTGTTATGGGTAGTTTCAGACTGATCTTGCCAGTGGATACTGACAGGGTCCTTGAAAGTGTGAGGACCACCATTTGTGTTCTGGCTTTTAAAATCTTGCTGGGAATCGTGGAGTTATTAGTGAAAATCATCAGCTCCTTCCTGATTGAGAGGGTTTTCTTTAGGCCTTTGAAAGAGGCAGTTATTAGACCTCTGCTTTTAAAAAACCCTTAATTGGCTAGAGATGAGATAGCTATAGGGTTGACAGCCTCCAGGTGGGGCCTGGGGATCTCCTGCTTTTACAACTGATCCCCAGTTTACAGAGATCAGCTCCCCTGGAGAAAATGGCTGCTTTGAAAGGTGGACTCTATAGCATTGTACCATGCTGAGGCCTCTCCCCTCCCCAAACCCCACCCTCTCCTGGCTCCACCCCCAAAGTCTCCAGGTATTTTCCAATCCAGACCTGGCAACCCTAGGTAGCCAATTACAGGCCAGACTCTAATTTACATTTTCCAGGGATAGAACACGTGGTGGCAGAAAAGCTCCAGGGTTTTCTGAACAACACATCTGCCCTTGAACTATTGCAGTCTGGCTTCAGGCCTGGGTTGGTACTGAGATGGCTTTAGCTGCACTGGTGGATGATCTTCATCTGAAGTTGGGCAGGGAACAATCTTCTCTGCTGATACTGTTGGACCTCTCAGTGAATACAGTTGTCCACTCCATTTTTACCCACCAGCTTCAATATGGAGTTGGTATTAAGGGTGTAGTCTTTCAGCGGTTTCACTCTTTAATGTCTGACTGGACACAAAAACTCTGCATTATAAATACAGAATCAGCTGGGTGGAGACTACCTTCTAGTGTGCCACAGGGTTCTATTTTCTCACCCGTGGTCTTTTTACAGTCTGGAAAAGCAACAGAAAAGTAGTTCACTGAGCACTCCACAAATAAAACACTCTCTCTATATTTTGCAGCCTCCAACTGTAATAACGCTCTCCCTATATTTTGCAGCCTCCAACTGTAATAACACGAGTTATAAGAACAGATTGCTAAAGGCATAACAGCAGGCAATGAAAATGAACTCATGCAGTTTTCTATCACCAGAAGAGACTCTCTTTAAATGCCTTATACAAGTTTCACTGCTGCCACCGCTGCCACAGCACGGCCTGTAGAAGGCATTTAAAGAGGGTCTCTTAAATGCCTTCTACAAGCCGAGATTCTGCTGCTGCAGCAGCATAATTCAGCAAGTTAGATTCTCCTTAAATGCCTTCTCCAAGCTGTGCCGCCACCACAACTCAGCAAGTGAATTCAGAAGGCATTTAAAGGGACTGCAGTCTCTTTAAATGCCTTCTCCACTCCATTGAAAGTAATGGAGGATGGGGGCACCTTCTTTGGGGGCCCATAGAATTTGACCCCATGGTGCAATCTTTTTTAAAACTTAGTGAGGGTGGGTTGAGAAGAGGCACCAGCAGCTATGCTGCAAATTTGGTGCATCTACCTCAAAAAACCAGCTCCCCCAGAGCCCCAGTTTGATTCTCCATTATACTCTAAGGAACCAATGGTTCCCATAGGGTATAATGGAGCTGAAAAAAGTTCGGTTTCCCAAATATTTCTCGAATGGTTCCCATAGGGTATAATGGAACCAAACAAAATTGGGTTTCCCAAATATTTCCCGAATCTGAATACCATACTGGTATTGGAATTTGGGAATATTGGGAAGTACCAATATTTTCCAGATTCAGTATACCTGAACCAGAAAAATACTGGGGGGGGGGGGGGGGGGGTGGTTGCACACCCCTATTCACGATGGCTTTTGATTAGTCCATATGCTTTCTAGAAAAACCGAGGTTATATTGCTCTAGGAATCACCGGACACTCTGTGGCACACATTCTGCTGATTTCCCCCATGTCCCCACTCTGCAAACTCAGCAGCCCAAATGGGCATGCCTGGGAAACCCAAATGGCTTAGAAGGTTGTAACTCTGTTTAAGATTGCACTTTTAGATAATACCAAATGTATAATACCAAGTAAAGAACAAGTTACCAAGTTAATAAAGTTGGGAAAGACTGGCTGATAAAGGGTTTATTTAGTTTGGGGCTTAATATAGATTCTCATTGTAAGGAGTAGAGTAAAATACTGGACAGGGTGGATTATTTTTGATGGTGGGAAGGAGCAGATCCCATCCAATGGAATGTTATTTAAAAATGGATTGGTAAGAAAATTGAATAAATTGTGAGTCATGTTTTTTTGTTGTATCATTGTTGAAAAGCTTGTGTGGGTCACCTGAACCTATGGAACTTGCTATACCTTGAGAATTTCCTTTGGTCCTTGGACCTTTTTCTTCAGTACACTTATTTAACCATGATTTTCTGCTTAATTGCTAGGATTTAATAACAATGAACGAACATGTGATAAAGAGTTCATAATACGTCGAGCAGCCACCAATCGTGTTCTGAATGTCCTTCGCCACTGGGTCTCAAAACATTCTCAGGTATTTTTATATTACAATGTTCCAGAAATTTTTCTGTTGTGGAACAGACGTGTTTCTTTTGCATTGTTTGTATATTCAGTAAATGTTTCCCTTAGTAGTACTATGTAATGATTAGGTCCATATACTAGATTTTAATTTTCTGCAATATGAATAGTATAATTTTTACAAGGCTGCATTATTAACATTCTCTTTGATGTTGCTGCTATGTGACTATAAGAGAAAACAATTGCTTAATTTTCATGATTAAACTAATTAAAAAAGTATGTATACTTCTTCCCAAGAAGTGGATGTGGGGATATGAAGAACCAGGACTGTTTAGTCTAGATTTCCTGAATAGATCTGAGGAATAGTAAAATTTATTGTAATAACCATACTTCATAGCTTTGTAATCTTTTCCCTGTAAACAGGGCTTGAATTCTCCCATTAAAGAATGGCAGTATATCAAACTTATATTCATCTCAAGCAATTCAAATATTACTCTACCCTTTATGAAAATTAATGTTGGCATGTGACTATTCTCTTTACAAAAGATAATAATGTTTAAATTATGACATGAAGGAGTTTAATTATATGGAACATTACCACCATATTGTTGTACCTCACTGACTATGATTAGAGTTGGCAAAAATAGAATGTTATTTATTTAGTTGATTTTTAATCTACTCTTTCATGAAGGAGTACAGGGTGGTATATACTGTTTTCCCATTCTCCATTGTATTCTCACAACAATCTTATGAGGTAGGCTAGGTTGATGTAGAGTGACTGTCCCAAGGTTACTCAGTGAGCTTCATGGCAGAGTGGGGATTTGAACCTGGATCATCTAGATCCTATTCTGACATTTTAACCACAGCACCAGACAAGCTATCATGACTGGGCTAGTACCTGTGTGGGTTCAGTACAAACGTGATATCCCTCATCTTGTGCACTGCCATGTTGAAGTGTTTTAGCGGCCTCTCTCGTAGGTAAGTAAGGTTTGAATTGTGTTTGTTTGTTTTCTTCTGTGGTAGGTATCTTGTGAAGACAAGTGACATTTTCGCAGTTATTAGAATCTGTTGTGTTTGTTTAGAATATGAAGCAGTAATAGCTGGAAAAGGGCTCTGGTATCCTAAAGCTCCAATTCCTATTGGCTGATTAATAAAGACTCCCATTGGTCCTGAAGCCAATCTAGATACCCAATCACTGAGTCCTGCTTGGGTCCAATAGTATTGCTTGTATATAGTTACACTGTTGAAAGTTATGTGTTGGAACAGTATAAATGAAAGTGCTGCTCTCATAGAGCTGTCTTTAGAGCTCAACAATGTCACTGAATAAAAGCCTGTTTGTTTGAATTCATCTCCTCCTGCTCAATACTTAAAAGAATCTATACCATAATTTATGCTCATGTACCTTAATATGAGGCTCAGAGGTTAAGATGCTGAGTTGCAGACCGGAAGGTCCATAGTTCAGCAGTTCGAGACCCAAGTGCGGCATGATGGAGTGAGCTCCCGTCTCTCGCCCCAGCTCCTGCCAACCTAGCAGTTCGAAAGCAAGAAATTGCATGTAGATAAATAGGTACCACTTCGGTGGGAAGGTAGCAGCGTTCCATGCACCTCGGCGTTTAGTCATGCTGTCCACATGACCACAGAAATGTCTTTAGACAGCGCTGGCTCTTTGACTTGGAAACGGAGATGAGCACCACCCCCTAGAGTCAGATTTGACTAGCTTTTGAGCATGGAAAACTTTTACCTTTTTTACCTTAATATGATAAATCTTTACTCAAAAAATACGTCCTTTGTTCAGTAGGGTATAATTCCAGGTGAACATGTGTTGGGTTGCAGCCATCAAGGTTCATGTTATGTTTGAATGAATGTATGGAAGGCATAGGATGTTGGGGAGATGGGGGAGAGGACCATTAAGTACTTCTTTATTTATTTCATTTATACCCCATCTTTCTCCCCAATGGGGACCCAAAATGGCTTACATTATTTTCCATTTTATCATCACAACAACCTATGAGGTAGGTTAGACTGAAAGAGTATGGCTGGCCCAAGGTCACCCAGCGAGCTTCAATGGCAAGAGTGAGGATTCAAACCTGGGTCTTTGAGATACCAGTCCAGACTCCACCACACTGGCTCTGTACTCCATCCTGAGTTCATTAAAAGAAGGGCAAGATAAAAATGTATATACAAATGTATGCATCAGGAAATGAGAGATTGTGCCAGTGGTTGCTGGACCATTAAGGGCCCTCTGGGGTGAGTTCCCATTTCCTGATGGGAGAAACAGAGGAAGTGTATCTAGGGCTGCCAGGTTCCCACAGCAATTGTGGAATCCCTCATCCCCCAGCTCCTGTTTCATGCTGCCATTCAAGTTTCGAGAAGAGGAGATTGGATTTATACCCCGCCCTTCATTACCCGAAGCATCCTGCTCCCAGCATCACATTCTCAGCATTGCACCCCTCTTGCATCATCATCATCAGGCAGCAGCCCACTGTGAGTTGGGGTGGGGCTTTGGCTCCGATCACCATAGGAGAGGCAGGGAGGAAAGAGAAGGCTCTGGAGGCAGGAGAGAGGTCTTGGAGGAAATACCCTTTTACTTCAAGAGACCCTGCCTAGGCTCTGCCTTGTTTCTCCACCAGAAGCCTCCTACTTTAACTGTTGAAACATTATATATGCTCAGCTAGAGCATATGCTCAGCTAGCATCCCACTTGAACTGTACTGGGATCTAATTAAAAGAATAAACAGTTGTGGAGAGGGTCCCTCAATAATACCTTAAAGGGGGGAATTTTGTTAGGAATTTTCTGATGGTCTTCGTTAGCTTTGTCTGATGGTTTTCTCTTTCTCCCGTCCAAGATCCTTGCTATTCAAACAGGGTTTGAATTTGTGAGACATCAGAACTGCCTTTATTATGTATCAGAGATACAAAGTTTGACATAAATTAAGCTCACATGCAGGCGGAGCACCACTTGTTGGTTGGCCCCGGAGGGGGGGCATTCTGGACACTTGCCCAGGGCCCTGGAATAACTAAGAATGCCCCGGATATGGGTCAAGGCAAATCATTCTCCAATCCAAGAAGTAGAGGAGGGGATTGATAACCCCCATCATGTTTTCCCAAGTTCTTTTTTTCCTCAAACATCTTTTTGTTAAAATATTTCAAAGCGGTGAAATCTGCATTGTGCATTCTGAAAACACATCTTCATAGCTTGCCTAATAGAATTTTGGTGTACAATTTTTGGTTTAAGCTGCAGAACATCCTTGAGTTTGTATGTTCTTCAGTCAGCAAACTTTAGCATTGGGGGTACATTCAATGAAGCAGGATTGCAAATGGTATGTTTCTGTGTATGTTTGTGTGAATCCAGTGTTGAAGAAAATGCAGATGTTCATGCGTGTGAGGGATCTACTTGTGTGTTCTGCACATGATTGAAACCACTAGATCAGGTTGATTCTATAGTGTCAGAGCAGCCTCTGATTTGCTATGCTTTTATACCTTAGCTTACTCATCATTAAAAACAAAGTTTTGAGCCCAGTGCCACCTTTAAGACCAATGAAGTTCCATTCTGGGTGTCTGGAGAAGTGTGCATGCACACAAAAGCTTATACCCAGAATTAAACTTTGTTGGTCTTAAAGGTGCCCCTGGACTCAAACTTTGCTCTGCTGATGTAGACCAACATGTCTTCACCACCTGAATCTATCATCAGTTTAACTAAAGATATCTCCAGATTATTTTAAGTTTATTACAGTAAGACAAATGTTACATTTTAAAAAGAGTTTAA
Source organism: Lepidodactylus listeri (assembly GCA_029233225.1). Taxonomy (NCBI): domain Eukaryota; kingdom Metazoa; phylum Chordata; class Lepidosauria; order Squamata; family Gekkonidae; genus Lepidodactylus; species Lepidodactylus listeri. Next base: position 48,315,263 of record JARCFY010000004.1, read on the forward strand.
AAGTGTATCACAGCATGGCTTAAAATCAAAGCTATGGATGGTGATAAGGAGATTGGATTTATACCTGAAGGAATCCCAGAGCAGCTTACAAGCAGCTTACAAGTGGCTTCCTTTCCCCTCCCCGCAACAGACACCCTGTGAGGTAGGTGGGGCTGAGAGCTCTTTTGAGAAGTGCTCTTGAGAGAACAGCTCTGAAAGAACTTGTAACTTACCCAAGGTCACACCAGCAGCTGCATGTGGAAGACTGGGGAATCAAAACCGGTTCTCCCAGGTTACAGTTTGTGCTCCTAACCACTACACAAAACTGGCTATCATAAAAAGAAAATCTTGTCAATAAATGTGAAAACTAACTATAAATTGCATATGAATATAATTCTACTGCAAGGAAAGTGAACGGTGTTTTTACCCTGCTGCATAGCAACAGTCTTTTTGCTTGTAAGCTTTAAACAGCCCTCTTAACATTCATTTGCTACATGCCAGATATTTCTGTGGTTTAGAATGTTGCCATATGAGAAATGTAGAACTTGTCAAAGCATCACTGCAAAAGTGTATTGTTATTCCATTACTCTGGTATCAAAAGAGCTCATTCCTCAATGAAAGAAGTTTGTGTGTATTCCCCAAAACAGGACATTATATTTAAATTTACTGCCCTTACTTTGTACCAATACATAATGTCAACAAATTACTACTTTAAAGAGGAAGCCAGTGTGGTGTAGTGGTTAAGAGCAACGGACTCTAATCTGGAGAAGTTGGTTCGATCCTGCACTGCTCCACATGAAACCAGCTGGGTGATCTTGGGTCAGTCACAGCTCTTTCAGAACTCTCTCAGCCCAAAAAATTAGTCTAGCTCGCTATGCATAATGCTAAATGAGCTAGACCTTTAGGCTGCCAGACAACCTGAGGATCTCCTGGCTATACTGCACACAATGCCATACGGTAATTAATTAATTACTACTTTATACACACAGAAAATGTTAGCTAAGATATTAGTCTAATATTAGCTTGAATTTCTTAATTAGAGACAGTGTGGTATATTGGTTAGAGTAAAGAAATATCTGGCATGTAGCAAATGACTGTTTAAAGCTTACAAGCAAAACAATTGTTTTCTGTTGCCCCAGAAGATCGGACCAGAACCAACAGGTTGAAATTAAATCAGAAGAGTTTTTGGCTAAACATTAGGAAGAACTTCCTGACAGAGCAGTTCCTCAGTGGAACAGGCATCCTCAGGAGGTGGTGGGCTCTCCTCCTTTGGAGGTTTTCAAACAGAGGTTAGATGGCCATCTGACAACAATGCTGATTCTGTGAACTTAGACAGATCACAAGAAGGAGGGCAGGACGGGTTGCCTCAGTGCTTATTTCTCATGGCTCTTTCTTGCATGCCCAAGGAAATGCTGATCACCACTTTGGAATCAGGAAGCAATTTTTCTCCAGGCCAGTTTGGCTGGAGATTCTGGAGGTTTTTTGTCATCTTCTGGGTGTGGAACAGTGGTCACTGCGGGTGTGGAGGGGAAGGTATTTGTGAATTTCCTGCATCATGCAGGGGGTTGGACTAGATGACCCTGGAGATCCCTTCCAACTCTATGATTCTATTATTCTAAGATCTGAGAGAAACCCAGGTTTGAATCCCCACTATGCCATGGAAGCTTGATGCGTGACTTTTAGCCAGTCGCATGCAGCCTAACCTACCTCACAGGGTTGTTGTGAGGATAAAATGGAAGAAAGGACAACTATTTAAGCTATGTTGGGTCCCCATTGGGAAGGGGAGTATAAATGAAGGTAGTAAATAAACAATTTGCATTATCAGTTTCCCTTACCACAACAGCTTTAATTTTAATTTACTGCCTATAGGTATGAATGTTAGCTGGCAACAAATGGTTGATCTCCTCTGATGTCATGGCTCCCTGGTTACTGTTAAGATGATACAGTGGAGAAAGGCAGCTATGGACTAACCAGCAAAATGACTTAAGTGACCTTAAATATCCAGTGTGGTATAGTCAGACTACTACTTGGGAGACACTAATATTCAAATCCCTATTCAGCCATGAAGACACTGGACCAATTGCTCTCTTCAAGCCTAACCTGCCTCAAAGGGTTGTTATAAATGCAGAGTAGAAAAGAAAACTATGTATGCCACCTTGAACGTATGGTTGCCAACCTCCAGGTGGGGCCTGGTGATTCCTAGGATTATAGCTGTTCTCCAGACTACAGAAATCAGATCCACTGGAGAAAATGGCTGCTTTTGAGGGTGGGCTCTGTGGCATTATACCCTGCTGAGGTCCCTCCTCAAACCCCGATCTCCCCAGGTTCCACCTCCAAGAATTTCTCCACCCCATCTGAACTTTCTTGCAGGAAGGGTGGGCTAAAAATGCCATAGGCAAAACTTACATCATCATTTATTTATTTATTCTTCATATTTATAGCCCGCCCTTCCCTCAAGCGGGCTCAGTTGTGAGGCTTCTGTACTTAACAGCAAAAGATCAGACCTTTGTTGATGAAACAGAGTTCTTTATTTCTTAATACTGCTTGACAGGTTCTCGAATGTTTGTTAGAGATGCCACATAAAAGACAGTCTGGATTAATATACCCTCCAGTACAGTTTGAACCCCGACATTCAACCAATCACAATTGAGAGAAAAACCGCGGGCAAAAAGGCTTGAGCCGTTTTGATTCCCACAGGAAGGTGAAGTGTGAAAGTTATAAAAATTCCCTTCCTGAACTGGCCGACCCAGATGTGTTAAATCCTTGCATATCAAACGGCCCGAAGTGGCCACAACAGACCTTCAAGGTTCCCACAACAAGATAAGGCATTCACAGTCCCAGGAAAGAAGGGGAGGGAATGCATGGGAGGAAAAGCCATTTGTTTTCTTAGTGACGTGTGAGAATGCAGAGTCGCCACCCTCCCGGCTGAGAATGGTTACATTGTCCAGAGTTGTTAAAAGCAATATACTTCAAGGTGAGGGCTTGGGGAGGGGGGAGAAGACAGAGAAGGAGACATGTAACATTTCATTAGAGCAGTGACATAGTAAAAACAATGAATCTTTGTCAGGCCTCCTGACATCAGTGTAGGTAACAACTTCATAAGGTTAGTGATTAGTTTTAACTAAGTCAGTCTGATAAATATTGCTTGTATAGTATGGGATTATTTAAGGAGCATGTGTAGCTAAGATAGTGTACTATAAATAATGGAACACTCAGTTCTAATTTCGCCTAAGCAAGCCGGTCTGTACTCTCATTCTCTCAGTCTTCAAGAAGAAAAATATATTACAGAAAATTGTTAAACAGATTACAGTGTAATATATATAAAGGTACTGAGAACTCCAAACATTATATAAATGCTTATTGTTATAAATTTATTATTGACTAGGAGTAAGGCCTGTTGTGGGAAGAAATACAACGGGCTATAGAAGGAAGCTCCAGGTGAGTGTCCCAACTGTGGCTGGTGGGGCGGCAGAGGGAAGGGGAAAATAGAGGGAGGCAAGCCATGTTTAATTCCTTCTGCTTAGCTATAAGGCAGGGCTGTCTCAAGTCATTTTGCTGCCCCAAGTGGGTAGTATGGGAGGATAGCCTCATGGTAACAGGTATGGTTCCCTCCACCCCTGACTTATGTTTAGTTGGGATTATGCAGTGGCAGCTAAGGTAGAAAAGCACCTCCTCCTGTGCCATGTCTTCTGGGTTTCAAGGGTCTGGAAAGCAGTTCCATAGCCAGTTACAGGGTTGCCAACTCTGGGTTGGGAAATACCTTTTGATTCGAGGGGTAGAGCCTGGGGAGGGCTAGGTTTGGGGTGCAGAGGGACTTCAGCAGGGTATAGTGCCATAGAGTCCACTGCTCAAAGCAGCCATTGTCTCCAGGAGAACTGATCTTGGTCATCTGGAGATCAGTTGTAATAGCTGGGAAATTTTCTGTAGGGGAAATGATGTATTTTACCTCAGGATACATTCAGTGACTCCCAACAGCAACAGCAAACTGTTTAGAATGCAAAGGCCAATCAGGCCGCATATGGAAACAACCTGTGTTTCGACTGGCTATGGGGGGAGAGGAACAGCAAACTGTTTAGAATTTTGGAGGCAAGACTCAGGCATTGCAGCCAGTGGATAGGGACAGCTTCTGAGTGACATATCATGGAGCCAACTGATTTAGGAGCATGTGGAATGTTCACAAAGTGCCATCCACTATTCAATTATATATAAGGAGATATATTTTATATTAATAGTAGCTATGACATCAAGAATTCCCTTCCATTAAGATTAAATTGGAATCCAGTGGCACTTTTAGAAGAATAAGAAGAGGAGGAAGAGATTGGATTTATACCCTGCCCTTCACTCCCCAAGGGAGTCTCAGAGCGGCTTACAAACTCCTTTCCCTTCCCCTCCCCACAACAGGCACCCTGTGAGATAGGTGGGGCTGAGAGAGCTCTGAGACAACTGTCCTTGAGAGAACAGCTGGTACAGAGCTATGGCTTGCCCAAGGTCATCTAGCCAGGTGCAAGTGGAGGAGCAGGGAATCAAACCCGGTTCTCCCAGATTAGAGTCCGTTCACTTAACCACTAAGACTAACAAAGTTTTATTCTGGGTATCTGAAGAAGTGTGCATGCACACTGGACTCAAACTTTACTCTGCTACTTCAGACCAACAAGGCTACCCAACCCAAATCTCCCTTCCATTAAGTAAGGAGTCTTTTTCCAAGGGAGGAAGCCTCCTCACTTAGCAGAAATTAGTCTTTCGATCCAGCCCAGTGATATATAATAAAATAAACATTTATATAGTGGCTTAGGTGTTCATAGCAGCCCAAATAGCCCAGTTTGGCCCAAATAGCCAAGTCTGGGAGCTAAACATGGTCGGCCATCATCAGTACTTGTATGGGAGTCCACCAAGGAAGACTGGGGTTGATCCTTGGAGGAAGGCAGTGGCAAACCATTGTTGCTCTTCTCTTGCCTTGAACACCTCATTGCTGAGGTCACATTCAGTGGGTTGCAACTTGATGGCATATTCTTCTTCTTAGGTCTTCAGATGGTATATTCTTCTTCTTAGGTCTTCAAACTGGTGGTGGTGTAAAGTGCCATCAAGTCGCAGCCCACTTACAGGGACACCATAGAGTTTTCAAGTCAAGAGATGTACAGAGGTGGTTTGCTGTTGCCTGCCTCTGCATAGCAATCCTGGACTTCCTTGGTGGTCTCCCATCCAAATGCTAACCATCTTCTGAGATCTGACAAGATTGGGCTAGTCTGGGCCATCCAAAGCGCTTCCCATTATTCTCTCAAATCTCAATAATGGAAAACCATTGTCTGTAGATAGGCAACAGTTTATACTCTTGATATGTTTACCAACAGGCTTGGCACAAAGCACAGCCAAAAGCAGATTTATTTATTAAGCTGAAGAAGTCACTAGAAGCCAGAATTAAAATGTGTTGAATTAAATGTAATAGTTTATGTGTCTCAACTGTACATTCAAAATAAATGTACAAGAGTTTCAAGAACTTTGCAAATGACTATTGTTTCAGTTTCTATGGCAACAGATGCTGAATTGCTGCCCACATGATAGCAAACAAATCGCTATAAAAAGGAGCTGCTGCATGTATACTGGATAGATGAAGCTTTCTAGTTTAAATCTTTTATCCAAACATCTGTGCTGAGCTCAAATGCAAATGACTAGAATTAGTGTTTCTCAATGACTCCAAACATGAACATCTACAAAAGATATTTTATATGTGGCTTTATTTTAACCCTTTCCTTTTCTGCTACCACATCTAATTGTTAGCAGTATTTCTAATTCCTCTAAACTAGAAAAAGTTAAACAAATAAAACAAACAAAATCTTAAACAAGTTGAAGTTATAAACAAAACATCTGATTTATTCTCAAGTGATTTGAGGGAGAGATAGTATCTGTGTTTGAGCAAATCAAATTCCTTGGGCCCACGATTACAGAAAGCTTTAAGAAAAATTACTGGTTATAGAACTAGAAAGGATTCCTTAGCGTGCTAAATGAAAATTCACTGTTGTTAGATGATGGCATATATTCCAGTGATCTAAACCTATAGAAATATTTTAATACAAACATAATTGCTATAATTCTAGACTGCCTTGCTTGGGAGCCAGTTCCACTAATATCAGCAGAAGTTTTCTATATAAAATATTTTGAATTATTTCCTAAAGGCACGGGCTGACTGACACAATCATTAAACTGAAGTCATCAAAACTTGACTACCTGTGTTAACACCTTCTAGGATGTAAGCCCCATTGAACGGACCTGAGTAGGGTTCTGAGTTTATTTTAGGATTGCTGCTTTGTTCACTAACTTTAGCTGTGCTGAACTAAGTCTGCTGAATGGTTCTTATTGTGTCAGATTATGATACACACCACACCTTGAAAAATAATTTGAAAACAGAGTGAGACAAGTAATATGTCACCATTCAGGTAGCATTGTTTGTAATACTAGCTCAGCATTTCAAAATAATTGAAAGTGAATTTGTAATACTGTGTTTAAAAATGGTAGTATGAATTGTCCCTAATTAGCATACCCATTCTATTGGAATCAGTGGAATTTAGCTCCTGCCGAAGGCATATATGTGATGTGTACACTTAAAATGTATTAAGTATGTACCTAAAAATATAAAAAAATGAATTGTATTATACAGTGCCTCCATTAGGGAGCTGGACATAACTGCAATTATGTATTCATTACATGCATAGAGATTAAGTTAAGTTTGCTTAACTTAATTTACATTATGTGAGAAACTGACTGTACGATCTTAAGTAGGATTGCACTATAAAGCCTAGCCTCCAATATCGTCCTAAGTTCTTACATTAAATAACAAGTATTTGACATATTCTTTAGTATCAAACTATAAGTAGCAAAGTGCTGGTTATATTCCTCACCACAGTTTCTGCTTGTTGTTCCTTCCTGCTGAGTAGTACGATGGTTTGTTCACAAGCCATCTTATTGGCTGCCCCAGCCCTATGGAATGGCCAGCTAGAAGAAGCAGAGCATTTTACTGGCAGCTTTCAGGAAACTCTGTAAGGTGGTGCCATTTTGCTGATGGGATCGGCTGGTTTTTTAGTTTGACTTCAATTGGTATTTCTTCTTCTCTGACTGGTCTTGTGCATTAGAACAAAGTTTGAGTCCAGTGGCACCTTTTAGACCAACAAAGTTTAATTCTGGGTATAAATTTTTGTGTGCATGCACACTTCCCAGAATTAAACTGTGTTGGTCTTAAAGGTGCTACTGGACTCAAACCTTGTTCTATTGCTTCAGACCAACATGGCTACCCACCTGAATCTGGTCTTGTGCATGCATGAAGCTGAGCTGATATTATTTTTATGATAGAATTCTATAATGTTGATACTATTTTATTGTGTTAAGCAGTCAAGCTGTATGGAAAAGTGGGGCATAAATATTTAAACAACCCAAAACAACTCCTAGTACAGAAAATTATAATATAAGTAAATTTCTTCATTCAGGATCCTTTTTCTTTTGTAGGATTTTGAGCTAAATAATGAACTGAAAATGAATGTTCTAAATCTGCTAGAAGAAGTTTTGAGAGACCCTGACCTTTTGCCACAAGAAAGAAAGGCAACAGCAAACATACTGAGGTAAAGAGACTAGAATGAATTAGTTAATACTATGGAGAACAAAGAAAATAGCCTTCTTTCAATCATTGCCTCTACCTACTCCCAATGTCTTGGACACCTACCTCAAAGCAAGGGATCATAAGATTATATACACATATTTTCTGTCTCGTCTTCATTCAGAACCATTATGCTCTTTCTACCATCGAATTCTGATGACAGACAGGGAGCACAGTCCTGAGGGCCACTGTGGTTCCTGTGGTCAGTTCTCTAAGGAAAACCACACAGGCTGGGAACTGGGCAAAATGGCCCTGCAGCAGAGATGTATAGGCTGCAGTGCCACTGGCATCCTCAGCAAGTGCTGGGGATGTCACAAGGGTGTGATGGTATGGCCATGATGATCAGGGGAAACTAGCCAACCACAGGACAACAGCCATGGGGAGGTGGCCATAGGGACATGAGGAAAGGAGGGGAAGGGGTGGGCCCATACAGTGCACAACCACACCTGCAACCCCATCCCCTTAAAGGCACAGGCCTTAGCCAAACAGAATAGAGGCAGTGACACAGGGCGTGGAGGAGGACCCTACTCTGCATGTTGTCACCCAAAGCATGCCAGTACCTCTGGGCCAGGCACCAGGTATTGTCCCAGGAACATGGGGCTGGCCATGGGCACCTAGTGGTCACTAGCAGGGTTCCTCCCAGCAGTGTTCCCGTTGAGTTAGTGTGAGCTAGCTCACATTTTTTTAGCCTCCAGCTCACACATTTTTGTCTTAGCTCAAAAAGGATGGCTCCAGAGCAAACTAATTTATGCAGTAGCCAAATCGCTTGCTCACAGTTTTAATGCCAGTAGCTCACAAAGTAGAATTTTTGCTCACAAGACTCCACAGCTTAGAGGAAGCCTTGCCTCCCAGGTACATGGACATGTTGGGGAGTGTGGTCCCAGGGTCCACTGTTCCCTCAGATCCATGACCAGGTCTGCAATCACTGAGCTGCCATGCTCCTTGCCAGCACTGGCCCCCAACAGCTGGGCATCAGCCATTCTGGAGAGTGAGTTGCCAGCAGAGAGAAAGGCAAGATTGAGCAGGCAGCACTGGGGAATGCTGGGCCCTCAGCAGGCCCCCCAGGTGTGCCCTCTGCAGGCCCCTCTCTGCAGGCCCCCCAGGCCCCCCAGAATTTGAGGGCAGACCCAGGCACCATCGGAACCTTCAGACTGTGGATTGCATCCTTACTACCTGCCAGCCACAGGATGGAGATGGGGCAGGAGCAGGGTGATGCTGGGCACAAACCCCACTTCCTAGGGAAAGCGATGCCAGCCACAGGATGGAGATGGGGCAGGAGCAGGGTGATGCTGGGCACAAACCCCACTTCCTATGGGGCCAGGCTGGGAGGTACTGAGGGCCAAAGGGTGCCCCTCCACAAGCAGATTGTGTGTCTAATGAGCCCTCCCTCCCACAGCTACTGGATGGCCCACATCAAGATGGTGGTGGCCCTTGCACCCTCCACCCATACAAATACAGGTGCCAACCCCCAGGGTGCTGCTGTCCCTCCATTTCCTCACACAGGCTTGTTTCCAGTGGTCATGTCTGTGGTGCTGGAGACGTTCCAGTCCTTAGCAAGCTGCTGCCTCCACAGCTTTCTGGATGACATTCTGCTGCGCCTGCAGGAGCATGTGCATTTTCCCCTGGAAGAAGCAGAGGTGGCCCTCATCTGTGCCAGATTTTCTGCATCTGCAGGCTTCTCAAACATCATGCACCCATAGGGTTTATCGTAACCAGCACCACTTCTACAGCTTGAAGGCCATCTGTCATCACTAAGGCATCTTTACAGAGTTCATGGCCAAATTCCTGGACAGCAGTGGTCCAACACTGTGCCTTTCAGTTGGCCATACACAACCTGCAGCCCGGCCAGGAGCAGGGGTTGGGGCCCCTAGGCAACAGTGCACCAACCTTCCCCTCTTTCCTCCCCACAGGCACTTCTTTCATGGCTGTGCTAGTGGTTCTGCACTGGATGGAGGTCTGGCTGGACCAGGTAGTAGAGAAATATAGGCAATATGACTAGAAAGCACAGAAAACAAATATTTTTTTCTTAAATAAAGTGTGATTATTTCAATATAAATGTGATTATTTCTTAACAAAACCATTAATCAAATACAAAACCTATTCCAAATAATCACAATGCAGAAGTAAAGTAACAGTCATCCAAATCATGCGTTTACAAAAAGTAAACCAATTACTCGCAAGTAGACAGCAAGTAAACAATCGAAATGTTCTAATTCTGCAAGGGTTATGAGATACTCAAATAGTCCAGAGTATGAGATCCAAAGTCCAACATATGAAATCCAAGACAAAGTTTCAGGATTTAAATTCACTCATTTCAAATAAACAAATATCTTCAGCATTTTCAAGAAGTTTAAAGCAGTTAGGAGTAATGAGGTATAACTCCAAGGTTGAGTATCAGCTCCATTCACAGAAAGACACACAGTAATGTGCAATGTTAAGGCACCAATCCAATTTCTTACAGAGACCAATGGTTCAAAAGATTTCTAAGGTTGAGCCATTGATCTCTGTAAGAAATTTTATTGGATTGGTGCTTTAATATTGCACATTACTCTGTGTGTGTGGCCTTGTTGCAGAACTGAAGGTGGGTGGGCCTCCAGAGTGGGCCCCTGTACCAGTCCTGCTGCTGCTAAGGATCGTTTGAGACACCAGCTGCTCACCAGGATGTGGATAGATTGCTGGATGGGTCCTGCCTGTGGAAGAAATCTGTTGACATGAGATGTGTACCATGGGGATGTGTTCCTAGGTACACCAGGTATCTGCTTGAACACATGGCTGGCATTCCACTCCAGCTAGACTGTGGCCACTCATCAGGGATGGCTGAATGGGCCACCCCATACTTTGCAGGGGTTCCAGCTCAGCAGTAGGTTCCTTCTCTGCAAGGGTCCCCTCTCAGGATTATTCTGTAAATGACTAAAGACAGGTAAAAGAGGCTAACAGCACCATCCTAAGCAGAGTCATACCTTTCTGAATCCGTTGAAGCTGAACAGTTTTATTCTGCATAGGATTACACTGTAACTCCAGACAATTTCTCACACCAAGCAAGTAGCAGCAATCAGTCATTGTGTGAAGCTGTAGAATCTAACAAGCACCTTCCTCTACTTAAATGGTAAAATAAAAAAAAAACATTTTAAAAAAATACCTTCCTCTATGCTGAGTTCCAGTGTATTTCTTTCCACACTGGCCTCTCTGAAAGCCTGTATGAATTTTGCATGTTCTCTTAGGCCACCTTTTATAAGCTTTGTTCTCGATACTTCTATCTTCAAAAGTTAGACAACAGGTGTCTGCTGGAGATAGTGCTGTACTTATATTCAAAAGGACATACAGGAGAGCATCTTGCCTTTTGGCATCTTCACTGGTGTTCATCCAAATAGCTGCAGAGAGCCTTATGCAGATGTATTTATTGATATCTGTGGTAGGGCCAAGTGGTTCAGTCTCCTGCCCCTCTACATGAATATTCTGTACATGCTTTTGAGCCTTTTTCAGTGTTAGCACCCTACCTTTGAATGATCTCCCAGGGATCTCTGTCTAGTGAATGCACTTTTATCTTTCAGGCATCAGATGAATACTTTCTGCACCTTCTCTTGAATTCTGCTGATTTTATTGTTTTCATTCTGCTGTTGGTCTATTAAAGTGTTATTATAGTTTTATGGGCATTATTAGTATGGCTTTATAGTTGCAGCTATATTTAATATATATATATGTATATGTATATTGTGAGCTGCTTTGAACATACTTGGATGAAAAACAACGTATGAAATAAATAGGCTTTCCTATCCCAGTAGGGATGCCAGTCCCCAGGTGGGGGCAGGAGGATCCCCCAATTTTGGGGATCCCCCCAGATGCCAGCCAGATGGCCAGCAGAAGCCCTGTCCCAACAGTCATCCACACCCCCACTTGAAAAGAGTGGGCACTGTGCACACCTGCTCTGCAAGTGGCAAATTCACAGCTTGCAGGGCAGGCACATGTGACACCTGCTCTTTTCAGGTGGTGGGCGCCCACTCCTGCTCTGCAAGTGGTGAATTCATGGTTTGCAGAGCAGGCAAACGGGGCACCTACTCTTTTCAAGTGGTGCCATGCATGCTTGTCCTGCAAGTGGTGAATTCATTGCTTGCAGGGTAGGCACACGTGGTGCCCACTTTTTCCCCAACCATTTAAAGGTTTCCTTTAATGGTTGGGAAGGTTCCCTTTAAATGGTTGGGGAAAGGGGGAGGGGTGCGCATGCGGCACTGTGTCCCCGATGCAGTGACATCACTCTACATGATGTTACCACATCGGGGATGGCCCCTCCAGGAGTGCCCGCCAAATCCCCTCATTGGAGAGAAGGTGGGACCTGGCAGTCCTATATCCCAGCTGTGTGAGTTGGAATCTTTCCTGTTTCCATACCTTTTCAAGCAGGCCTGGAGCAACAGGAAAGGCCTCTGAAATGAGTTTATTACATAAAGTCTGATGTGACAATTCAGCATGCTTTTTGGCAGAGCCTCTAAAACCTGATTTGATCAGTAGTTTCATGTAATGGAGTTGCTGGCTGTCTCACTGGTTAGTGAGTCTTCAAGGCTGTCAAAGTAAAACTTTTTCTTTACATAGTCTATACTACATCATATGCAATACACAATGATTTGGGAAAAAATTATTAGGACTAATAAACAATTTTAATAACCTCATGGTGGGGGCAAGTGCCATAAAGTCACAGCTGACTTATGGCAACCCTGTAGGGTTGCCAAGACAAGAGACGTTCAGAGGCTGTTTTGTCACTGCCTGCCTCTGCTTCACAACTCTGATATTCCATGGAGATCTCCCATCCAAATACTACCCAGGATCAACCTTGCTTAATTTCTGAGATCTGATAAGATCTGGCTAGCCTGGGCTTTCTAGTTCAGGACAAAACTCATAGGCAGTGCAGCAATTATAAAACTTAACAGTTTTTTTCCTCAGAATTCTTACAGAGCGACTTCAAATGTTCTCCTGGTTGTCAATAGGTTCAGAATCTGTATATGAAATATTTTCTTAACTCTTTTTAGGGGATTTTCTCAAGAGGATCAAGATGACCCTCACTTAAAAATGGAGGATATATTGCAGATGGTGAGTTTATCTAGATAAGTATAACTGTAAGTGACAGGCGCAAATCACAAAAATGATTTATAGCTTTATCCTCACAGCAATCTTTATAGTAAATTACTGTTCATTTTTGTATTTGGACTTGAGCACAGGAACAACCCAGGTTCCAGCAACTGTTGGACACAGATGAAGGATTGTATGTGATGCCAGACTTAGTTGGTAGTTTTGCAAAATGTGGGGTTTCATGCTGCCTACATGGAGCTCATTCAGAGCATTCTCATTTGGGAATGCATCTTGACTGCAGTATTTGACCACCCTGAGTATTTTATTATGCAAGACATTGGAAGCTTGCAAGCAAAAGCATAAATAAAAGTATGTCCAAAAGAAGCTCAGTGTGTCACAGAAAGATGATTTTACATGGGGAAGCCATCAAATAAAATGAAATTTGAAGCATAAATAGTCTTCATGAGGGGAAAGCATATATAGCTTGCAATTACAGCCATTTGCAAATCAAGGTATAAAACTTGATTATTCTGTGATAGTAGACACCCAGCTAATTTAGTGTTTAAAATCCCTGACACATGGATACTAGAGGTATCTTCCCAAATTTTGCATGAACGCGTGGGGGTGCAGCATCCAGGAAGCAGACATGGGCACTAGTGTTGTTTTTTATCGGTTGCCATATAATTATTAAAGCCTTTCATTTTTAATCTTAACTTAGCAGTAACATTATATTAGGCACTCTAAGGAGCCTATATTATTTGTTTGCTGTACAAATGGCTTATTTCTATAGCCCCTAAATTTCACATCTCAAAATATATTAATTCCATTTTGTTAATGGAAAACTGAAGTCTAGAGAAAGGAAGTGAAATGTCCAGGATCTAACATATTTTTATTTGAGAAAGCCATATAAACAGAGTGCTTCAGATCCCCAAGCTAACATACAAACGAAGTGCTTTTAAGGTGGAACATTTGAGAGGAAAAGGAATTTCTCTTATGAAATTTTGAGCTCAAATTTTAATATCACAAATGAAAATTTTGGAATTTGTAATCTGAGTGTGTGTATATATGTATGTGTATTTTGAAATGTATCAGAATACTAATAGATAGAGGTTGGCACATCAGCCAGTGGAATGGTCTGTATTATTAGTTGACTGCCTATTATTTGATCATGGTCAAATATTCTTAACGATTTCCGGTTACCAGAAAGCCATTGTGGGCATAGCAGTTTACCCTTTTTCACCATTATGGTATCACTTGTTGACAAGGGCAAGAGTGCAAGCTGGTTGCAGGGCCAATTCAAGGAATTTTATCACCATGGGCAGTTCAGTTCAGCCAAGACACAGTAGCCATGGCAATGGCACGGGAGCTCAGCTTGGACCTAGATCCAGGAGGTGACAACAGATATAGAGTACTCCTTTAACTTCTTCCTGTAGCACCCAGGGACAGCGCTTAAGGTGACTCAGGATCTTGGCTTGTATCTGTCTAATGGCAAGATGTGTCTGGGAGTTGATAATGGGTACAGCCCATGACTATGGTCTCCTTCTGTGCTGCTGCCAGCTAGGAGCATTGTTGCTGTTATGTTTTCTTATTGAGTTATGCATTGCTTTGTCGGGGTTCTGGTATTACAATCCCCTCATTCTTATTGGCTGCCAAATAAAGACTTCTCATTGGTCCTGAAGTCAGTCCAGGGAACCAATCGCAGAGCCCTGCTTAGGTCCAATGAAATTCATAGTTACATTGTATATAGTTATTTGTTGGAACACTATAAGTTGAGTGTCGTTCTTGCCAGAGCTGTCCCTGAGCTGAACGATGTTTTGAATAAAAGCCTGCATTTGATTTATCGTCTCCTGACTCAATACTTAATAGTTGCTCTCCTTGTTGTAGTACGCATCCTGCTCCTTGATGGGCTTGAGTGAAGAACTGGCTATGGCTGCTTGACCCCCAACTCAGCAGCAGTCAGAACCAAACCTAGCAACATAGCAAATCTTCTTTTGACAGCCACTGCTATAACTGCTGGCATTTCCAAGCAAGAACATGGTCAATCACACTGTGTAGAACCACCAATGTGGTTTCTGTATAACAATTCTGTATTTAATTGTTGTAATAAGGATAAGTATGAAATCTGATGGTGACTGGAGTGTTATTTTTGTTTGTAAGGAATTTAATACTTTACTTGATCATTGTTTTGACATTTGACCTATTTTGACTGGAGAATTGAAAGCAAGCTGACCAAATCTTAACTTTGCCTATACTAATCAGACCACATTATAGCAAGGCTATGGCTCAGTGCTCCAGCATTTGCTTTCTATGCAGCCAGTCCCAGGTTCCATCCTCAGCATCTGCATCTGCATTTAAAAGGAGATCCTAGGGACCCTGAGATCTTGGAGAGCCACCACCAGTTAAAGTATATAGTACTCACCTTGATAGACAAATGGTCTGATTCAATATAAGGCAGTTTCATTTGTTCTCAACAGTATTTTCCTCTTTCTCATATCTTCCATAATTTATTAATATTGACATAAGATTAATGTGGCAGTCACAACTTAATGTGGTACAAAAGCAAATCAAATCAGATGAGGAAGAAATGAAACTACTGTGTTTTTCTGTTGATTACCTGCTTTTTTGCTTACAGTTAGAAAGTCCAAAACCAGAGTGCTTTGAAACTTTATCAGCCATGGAGCTTGCTGAACAAATAACACTCTTGGATCACATTGTTTTCAGAAGCATACCCTATGAGTAAGTGTTTTTCCCATTTTCAAGATGAAAATATTTTGGTGTTTTTGTTGTTGTAATAATTTACAAGAGCCATAGGACTAAAAGAGAAATGTATGATAAAGCTGTCTTTGTTGTTGCTAAGATTTATTGTAGATACACAGCTAATGAAGCAGTGACATCAAAGTCCTGAGTGATTTCTGCATTTCAGTACTTTGTGAGCAGCATGCAGTCATGTTTTGAAGAGGTTTTTATCAGTTGGTTAGGGAGGTGAACTTGATATGGTCAAATACTGTCTTCATATTTGGCAAAACCCAGGTTCTTCCTATCTGGTGTGGGGGGGATTGCAACAGATTATTGGTTCTATTGATTTACTGCACTCCCTAAGACCTAATTGCCTCTGTGCACGAGCTCCCCATTTGAACTCTCAGATTTGGGGATTTGAAACCATTCAGTAAATGCCAAAGTTGTGTTAATTGGATGTTTCCAAAGGGACAGCTATGTTAGGCTCCTTAAAAAACTAGCCAGGTTTATTCCAACATGAGCTTTTGAGTTTTAGGGCTCACTTCCTCAGGTGCAAACAATTCCCTCAGATCCTTGTTTTTACCATGGGGAATCAGGGATTTACTCAGCCAGTCCAGGTCTCATGTTGTTAGACTGTGATCAGGTTGGGAAACTCCTGGAGATTTGGGAGTGTAGCCTGGGGAGGACAGGAACCTCAGTGGAGTACAGTGCCACAGAGTCCACCCACCAAAGCATTCATTTTCTCCAGGGGAACTGATAGTCTGGAGATGAACTGTAATTCCAGAGATCCTCAAGGTCCCACCTGGAGGCTGGCATCCCTATGCAGCATTCACATGTGTACTAACTTTTTATTTTATTTTATTTTATTTACTTGATTTATAGACCACCCTCCACCGAAGGGCTCAGGGTGGTGCTCAGCATTCAATAAATACAAACACTAATCAATAATAAATTAAATTCAGTTAAAATAATTAAACATTTAAAATAACAAAACAGTACAGTACAAATCACAACTTGTTCAGGTGGTGTTGGAAACCAGTTTATACACTTTCCCTTGAAGCAAGGGGCGGGGAGTAAAGGAGGCCAGGCTCAATGACAAACTGTTGCTGCCCTCAAGCATAGGCCTAGAGGAACATCTCTGTCTTACAGGCCCTGCGGAACTGGACTAAGTTCCGCAGGGCACAAATGTCACTAGGCAGAAAGATCCACCAGGCTGGTGCTAAGTCCAGTACAATGGCAGGATATTAATTGAATGCTTTGTTGTATTTTTAAAAATTACTTTTAGTGGTTGTAGCCTTTTCGCTAAGAGTGCAAGGTAAAAATAAAGTAAACAAACAACAGCCTGCTTGAGATATGGCTTACTACCAGTTTGATCAACTCATATTGATTGACAACATCTAGCCAAAGGGAATTAGCTACTGGATCAGTAAATTTCTTGAAAAGAAAAGGAATAACCTTGAAGGGAGTAGTTGTGAGATCGTTCTTAAAGAAATTTCCCTGGACCCTAATTAGTTTTCTAACTATTGTTTGCTCATTAAACCCTCTTTTGGGGCAAGTTGCTCAGACGGTGGAATTTTAAAAGCTACTGATGCTAAGGGTTAATGTTGACATTTTATTGATTATATTTTGGGCATGTATCCCTTCTACTTCTTGAATCCTCTGCTTTCTTTTAACCAAGCAATGGTGTTGCTGTCATATGTGTGTTTGGGGGGGATTTTTAAATCCTAAAAAGTTGTGTTTATGTATGTTGCAGTTGTTAATTTAAATAAACTCAGTGCAGGAAAACCTTGTAAATGATCATTCCCAGTGCTGTTAAGTGTTCAGTGGGTGAGAGCGTTAACTTGAATTACAGCTGAGTTATCAGTTCCAATCCT
Source organism: Lepidodactylus listeri (assembly GCA_029233225.1). Classification (NCBI taxonomy): domain Eukaryota; kingdom Metazoa; phylum Chordata; class Lepidosauria; order Squamata; family Gekkonidae; genus Lepidodactylus; species Lepidodactylus listeri. Next base: position 48,332,552 of record JARCFY010000004.1, read on the forward strand.
AAACCGCACTTTTTGAAAGACTGTTTTATTTTCTTTTGATCTCTTCCTCATTTTTCCAGAGAGTTTCTTGGGCAGGGCTGGATGAAACTGGATAAAAATGAAAGGACACCTTATATTATGAAAACTAGTCAACACTTTAATGATGTAAGTGGTTGTAAAATGGAGAGCAATTTTTTAGGAATACAAGAACACAGAATTACAAATGTCTTGATTTCTTTATAATTAACTGCAAACCCAATCAGAACATTACATTTTACTGAAGTACTTGCTGGCAATTTTGTAGCAGTTTAAAAATGTGAAATATGTGGGATTTGGCTGAAATTTTCAAACACTGGCAGAAGAAACTTATGTTTTTATTAGTAAGAGGAAACTAAAATAACACAAATTCTGTTAAACATCATCTGATGTAATGATTGTGTCTTAGATCTCTTGCCCTAGTTTATTATTAGAGATGCCACATAAGTTCATATTTCTTGTGCTCATACAAGCTTCAGCAGCCTGTAACTCTTATCTTCATAGAGAGAAGATCCTTCTCTAGCTCAGATGGTATTTCCAAGCTTCTTTCCTCCTCTGCTCAGCAATTTATCTTCTGCTCCAATTGCAGAAGGAGACAACAGGCATACCTGGTGAGAGTAGGATATCAGCCTTCTTTTTCTCTTCAATCCTGTGGTGACTGGTGCACTCTGGGACATGTAGTTCCCATCTAATGTCAAGCAACCACCCTGGGAACTACTTTTCTCAAAGTGAACTGGACATGTGGATGCTATGCATCCCAGACTCCTCTGAGGGAAGAAGGGAGCAGGAAGAATCTTCCCCGCAGTTATCTGGGCATTCAGCCTGCCAATTGCTGTTGTTACTGCATGCCATAGCAAGTCAAGTTAAGGTAGAGGTTTGAGGTACACAGAATCCCTTGGGATTCCAAGTGCTTGGAATCAGGATAACCAGGACTATTTGCCAACATGCCAAGTAGTTCTTTAGTCTGAGCCTAGGTCTGAGATGACTGTCACTCATATTTAGTTGTTACCCTTAATATGCAACCAAGAGCCATGGTCAGCAGCAATATTTCTGATGCTATCAACATTTTATCCTATGAATATTATTATGAATGTGTTATTCTTTCCTTACTTTATTTATTGATTTATTTGTTTTATTTGGCTTCTATCCTGCCCTCCCCGCCACCGCAGGCTCAGGGTGGCTCACAACATTATTACAGATAAAACAGTTCTCAAGTAAAATTACAGTAAGCTAAGTCTAAAAACAATACATAAAATGCTAGCAATAACATATAACACATATCTGCTTGCTTTGGCCCTATTCTGCCCTTTCGCAGTGTATGTTTTCCCAGTTTTACTTGAAAAAGCTCCAAGTTCTGTTGTATATATGGTTTAATTCTATGTTTATAAAATAGTATTCTTTGCATATTTTAAATGCAAGTATCTTAAGGACTTAAGGCTTTTAAGGGCTGTGGTGGCTCAGAGGTTAAGACACTGAGCTGCAGACCAGAAGGTAGGTAGCTTGGCAGTTCAAGACCTGAGTGCTGTGTGACGGAGTGAGCTCTCATCTCTGGCCCCAGCTCCTGCCAGCCTAACAATTCGAAAGCAAGAAATTGCAAGTAGATAAATAGGTACCGCTTTGGTGGGAAGGTAACAGCGTTTTGTGTGCCTAGGCATCTAGTCATGCCGGCCATATGACCATGGAAAAAGTCTTTAGACAGTGCTTGCTGTTCAGCTTGGAAACGGAGATGAGCACCACCCCCTAGAGTTGGATTCGACTGGCTTTCGAGCAAGGGAAAACTTTATCTTTACGATCTTAAGGACTATTTATTTTGTACAGATGAGCAACCTTGTTGCCTCCCAAATTATGAATTATGCGGATGTTACCTCACGTGCTAACGCAATTGAGAAATGGGTAGCAGTGGCTGACATTTGCCGATGTTTGCACAACTACAATGGCGTGCTTGAAATCACATCAGCCTTGAACAGAAGTGCAATCTACAGACTGAAGAAAACCTGGGCTAAGATTTCTAAACAGGTCAGTAATCTATGTGTGTTGATCCATTACATCCATCCATCCATCCATCCATCCATCCATCCATCCATCTATCCATCTATCTATCCATCTATCTATCCATCTATCCATCTATCTATCTATCATCTATCCATCCATCCATCCATCCATCCATCTATTTTATACCCTGCCCTCCCTGCCGAAGCAGGCTCAGGGCGGCTTACAGAAAGATTAAGACACATAGATAACAGTTAAAACAATCATAAAACCTTCTAAAAACAAGCCAAATATCATAAAGTGCTAGTACATATTAGGTCTGGCAATAATAATGATGATGTTTGGTGACAGCAGCAGCAATTCGATGACCTATCATATTGATTCACTCCTTGTTACATCCATATGTTGAGGGCCTTTTATTAGCAAAGATCGTAATTTGGTGGCTTGTTATAGCTCAAAATGCTTTTAAATGCATCACTAGAAAATCAAGGACCAGGCCAGCCTTTCAGTGAAGCAACGCAAAGCATTAGGGACACATTCCAAAGGGAGCACCATTTTCCTGCCTCAGGTTTACACCTATTTGTGTTATTAAAGATATGCTTTTTCAATGGTTTGCTTGCTCCCCCGACTTCAGAAGCTTGCTTGCCAAGCGCCTGCTCAAAATAGCTTCATTCAGGAAGGATGACAAGGAAAGAGAGGACAAGGACAGTGCAAGTTTTGCGCAGAGATCACACAAAGTGTTCAGTCATACATTTGTGGAGGCAACATTTTCTTTTATTTATGTTATTTACAGTCCCTGTTTCTCACATGGATTACACCTTAAACAGTACAGTCAACAAAATGGGACATTCAATGATGCAGTAAGATTTTAGAAGTCTAGATGGAACCACCAGAAAGAACTGAAGTGTAGCATAAGTATTAACATGACACATTAAACAGCACACAAATTACATAGTAGGATCCTACTTACAATAAGCTTTATGCAGCAGTATAGCTCACGATCCCAATCATGTTATCTAAGTAAGTTTGTGAACCATTTTGTATAGTGCAGTCCTATTCCATGTGCAGAAAAACCCTCTTGAATAGTTCAGTTTTGCACAGTTTGTGGAAGGCCAGGAGAGTGGGAACTTTCCGGACCTCTTTGGGCAGGCCATTTCATAAGGTGGAAGCCACAATGGAATGTGTATAGGCAGTTGTTGATTGTGCCTATTTGCAGGTTGGCACCTGCAGAAGCCCCTGCTGACATGAGTGAAGCTGGCATGGTGGAACATAGGGAGAGAGGTGGTCCCACAGATGAGAGGGGCCAGTGGCATGAAGGGCTTTATATGTAATAGCCAATACCTTAAACTGAGTGCAGTAACCGGTGGGCAGCCAACTGAGTATCTACAGAATGGGGGTAATATCCATGTTCCATCTAGTGCTCAACTTCTTTCTTTTTGCTCTTGACTTCCATCTTTTTGTGTTGTTAAAAAAGACACACACTAAACACTAAAAGAGAACACACTGCCTGCTCCTCCACTTCAAACCATTTGCAGCTTTCCAGAACAGCCTCACTTGGAAAGGATGAAAAAGAAATAGAGAACAACTGAGCATATGCCAAAAAGGAGGGTATGATGCATAGGGTGTATGAACAAACTGGCCTTAGGAAGAAGAGCCAGGTGTGCCATATCCTTGAATCTCCTCTAATGTCTAGTGGTGCATCTGTAATTGTTTAGGAAGGGTTTTTTTTAATGTTTATGACTCCTCCAGACTCTTTTCTGTTGCACCACCACCTCTCCTTTTATCTGTCTTCTCAGCAGTTGGCCATGTCTACCATTCCCAAGTAATTGTGCTGCTGTTACAGTTTTGTTCTGCCAGCTACCCATCCTGACTGCCAGAGCTACTTGCCAATTCTCTCTACTACTTTTCCAGTATTGCGAGAACTCACAGTGTGCACAGCACCTCCATTGTACAAAAGTCCCCTTTGCCTGCTGTACAACTCTTCCTGGGCTTTGTTCTGCTCTATAGCAATATTCTCCTTAGAGATCTCTCTGACGCAGCAGAGACAGACATGTTAAGAGAATCAAAGGCCCCTTCGTGGGGCTGTCAGAATAGAAGCTTCTGCCTCTGATGTGCCATGCACCCAGCCTTCTTGGGCTACTAAATGTTCCCCCCCTGCCCGACTTGTTCTGTTCCTTAGTGGGCCTAGGTCCATTCTGCAGACATTTTTTTTTAATATAAACCTGCTTTCTTAGATAGTTAAAATTTGACAGGGAAGGCCTCTTGGGCAAGCAATACTATCCCTGAAAGTCTGGTCCCAACTGGATAGAAAAGAAAGAGATGGCAGCCTTAAATTATATCCTTCCTACTGGAATAAGATTCCCAGTGAAACCAGTGGTAAAATGAATGAATTTAATAACAAACATAATTAAAATGAATAAATCTTTTTAAAAGAAACAACAAAGCTACATATTTTTAAAATCTCTAATGCCATGAAGTAAGAAGCAATTTAATTAACTGTATGGTTTCTGAACCTAGATTTTCAAGTAATTTGTCTGATTTTCTGGAAGCTGCTTTGCACTTTGGATAAGGTGGTTCTGAGGGAATTAAGAGTCCAGGAGCTTTTCGATTGCTAAACTTCTGGATTGGGCAGAGATGAGCAAACTAGGTTTTCTTTTGAATATGAATGACAGGACAAATCCGATGAAGATATGGTCCAAATTTTATGCTTGGTTAAACTAAGATGTGTGGCTCCAAAAATTATGTATATGTTTCTCTTTTTGTTATAAGTGTTTAACTTATAATGTATAAAAAACTACTTTAAAAATAAAGTTAAAAAAAAAAAAAAAGAGTCCAGGAGCTTTTCCTAGGAATCCCATCCCCACCTGGCTGAGTCGGGGGGTGGGTGGGTTTGAAACTGGCAGGAACACCATAGTTTGAGAGAAAGAGTAGAAAAACCCTGTTTCAAAGTTAAAACCATTTATTGAAAATTGAAACCCATAATACAAAGTATTCAAGAAAGTAGCAATTTCAGTATTCATCTTGCAGAACAGAACAGACAAACGAATACTTATAAACAAATAGTGCAGTTATTATTCATTTAGGAATTACCGTATTTTTCGCTCCATAAGACGCACCTGACCATAAGACGCACCTAGTTTTAGAGGAGGAAAACAGGGAAAAAAAATATTCTGAACCAAATAGTAGGTAGTTGGGGGGGGGGGGAGAGAAGAAAGAAAGAAAGAAAGAAAGAAAGAAAGAAAGAAAGAAAGAAAGTAGGTAAGTAGGTAGGTAGGGGGGAGAGAGAGAGAAGGAAGGAAGGAAGAGAAAGGAAGGAAGGAAGGAACAGGAAGGGAGGGAGGAGAGAGAGAAAAGGAAGGAAGACAGACAGACAGACAGACAGACAGACAGACAGAAAGAAAGAAAGAAAGAAAGAAAGGGGTGTTTCCCCCCCCCTTGCTTGGGCCCGAGTGGCTTAACGCCACTCCGGCCCAGCTCTTCCCTCCCTACCTCCCCCCCTGCAGCCCGGGAAAGGTGAGCAGGGGAGGGAAGGGGGGTAGGGAGGGGTGAGAGAGAGAGAAGGAAGGAAGGAAGACAGAAAGGAAGGAAGGAAGGAAGGAACAGGAAGGTAGGTAGGTAGGGGGAGAGAGAGAGAAGGAAGGAAGAGAAAGAAAGAAAGAGAAAGAAAGAAAGAAAGAAAGAACAGGAAGAAAGAACAGGAAGAACAGGAAGGTAGGTAGGTAGGGGGGAGAGAGAAGGAAGGAAGACAGAAAGAAAGAAAGGAAGGAACAGGAAGGTAGGGAGGAGAGAGAAGGAAGGAAGGAAGGAAGACAGAAAGAGAAAGAAAGACAGACAGACAGAAGGACAAGGTGTTTCCCTCCCCCCCCCCTTACTTGGGCCCGAGTGGTGCTTGCCGCGGTCCCGGGAGTCTGACTGGGAGAGGGAATGGGGCTTCCTCCCGGGGCCACAGCGCTTGCCGCGGCCCCGGGTGCTTCACTGGGGAGGGAGGGGGGAGGGCATGGAGCTTCCTCCCGGGGCCGTGGCGCTTCACTGGGAAGGGAGGGAGGGAGGAAATGGAGCTTCCTCCCGGGGCCGCGGCGCTTGCCGCGGCCCCGGGAGCTTGAGCGGAGGGGGGGGCATTTGCTCCATAAGACGCACGCACTTTTCTCCCCACTTTTTGGGGGAGAAAAAGTGCGTCTTATGGTGCAAAAAATATGGTATTATCTATTTAAGAATGCATTCTGGCTGCTCTGGCAAGACCTAACCATAGTGTTGGCAGAGGGCCCTTAGCATATCAAACACTGGGGTTAAATACCTTTAGAATCCAGATTAGCTGTCAATCAAATCAGATGGTCCTGATGAAACACAGACCCCTCCCTTTTCTGACCAGAAGACTCTGATGGAGTCATTATATTATCAGGTTAAAAACACCCTCCCTGTCAAGGCAGGAGCTTGAAGCCACTGGTCCTCATATCTAGATGTTTTGGCTTCGACACTGGAACTCAGAAATGTAAACAGTTCTTTTAGAGCAAAGTGCAGGGTGCATTGTCAGGTTGAAGAGCAAAACCTTATGGGAGAGAACCAAACAGAGAGTTCTAAGCCTGTTGAGGTTGCTGTACAGAACTGCCCCATCTCAATTATTTTTCTGCCACAGGTGGAACATACAGACTTAAATAAACAAGTAAACCTTTTTCATTAACCACAAAGTATGTATGGTGGGCATGTTCACTGAAGTCAAATCCAGTGTAAGTGTGATGTTGACTACATGCAAAAAAGTTATCCATGTAAGTGGCCCATGAAGCTGGTGTGTCATGTACATGATCTTACATACGACAGCCTGCTAATTGTTGCACTTAAACTGTCGTGCAGTATTAGCATATCAGCAACATTTATTTTCAAACTAGAGAAAACCAGCATGCTTTCACTCTGAATGTATTGATTGCAACATATAGTAAATAGTGCTTGGGATGCTTGCATAGGCAAGTGTTTTGCCCATGGCTTGCAACATACTTGAATTTGGCCCCAAATAAGCACTTTATTATTATTATTTATTTATTACATTTTTATACCGCATCCTCTTTTGTGTGATCTTGGAGCAGTATAGCCATGAATTAGAAAGAAAGGACCCCCCCCACCCTAAAGTGCAACAATGTTAACTTAAACTGTGGGGCTATTTCGTAATGGATAAAATCACAGACAACATACAAAACCCAACTATTCAGGTTCATCAATACAGTTTGCTTGATAAATAGCTTTCTTTTATGGGAAAAAATCTGCAGACCTCTAAAGTCTTTAATAATTTAAAGAAAAAAGATCAACATGTTTCTTTATTTATATATCATTGATAGCGCTAATTGTTTATATATTTTGAATTACATGACCTTTTTCCCTTTTGAGAGTTGTATTTTATTATCAAAACTGGTCTGGTCAGTATTCTTTTAGTTAAGGATAGACATTCCCTTCTGATATTTAAAATAAGGGGATGTAATGTTATAATTGCAATGTATACTTTTTATTTTAAATGCTATATGAATGCTGTTGGAATGTACTTATATGTGCATTTTGGGTCTACCAGTAAAAATTATTTTTAAAAAATCTTGGAGCAGTTTAGTAGTGAATTTTAGTGAAGATATGACTAGTCCCACTATGATTTAGAAAATAACATACGTATATGAAACTGAACTCATATTTGAGAGACACTTTTTGGACTATGACATGTTCTATTTCTCTAGGAGTGACTTTTCTGATTTGTTCTGTTTGTAGAGTAAAGCTCTTATGGATAAGCTTCAGAAGACTGTTTCATCTGAGGGAAGATTTAAAAATCTCAGAGAAACACTCAAGAAGTATGTCTCATATTGCTATGCGTACTGGACGATTATTAAGATAAGTCTATAATTAAAACAATACTGTCTCATAATTTTATGGGATTATCTTTTTAATATAGGCTTTTTGGAGTTTCAGTCTTTTTTTAAAAAATGTACTCTGAAGTCAGTGCCATATACAGATTTTTTTTTGTCATAAATTGCCTGGACATACTAAGCTATTATTCTGTATGTAAAGTTTCCTGTTAGAACCGATAAATTTTTCCAGTAAGGGTATTGCTTCCTTGATCTTTAAAAACTGTTTAATTGGAAAATTCTAGAGTATCCTCTAATTCAGATTCATATAGGCATGATTTTAACAGAGAGGCTCTTCCAACTACTGTCATTTTAAGGTGGTTGTTTGGGGGAACATGCTTCTAAAGACTGCTGTCATCTAGCCTCTTGTTGATGGTGCTTTTTGTGTTGAACCTCCAATGAAATAACATGGAGATTACACTGCAGCTATGTTTGTTGTAGCATTAGCAATATTTTAAATACGTAATTATCCAAGTCCACAGCTGATGTAGTCAGGAGTAAAATTAATATCCCATGGCAACATAGTGGAAAAGTATCAAACAATTCATTTATCTTGTATGTATTACCAATAAATTTGGTCTTTCCAGTACCATCATGCATTGTTGTTTCTATACTTTGTGTGTAGCCTCTAGCTACATCATTCTTTCCATGTTCCGTCTTAAAGAAATATGCCAAATTTGGAAATGGGATGTTATATAATATAACTCAGCTATGCTTGTTTAGAATGAACTCAGCCTTAATGAGTTAAATGTCTTCTGAATAATTTTAAGGATTTAGAGGTATGCAATGTAAAATCCAGAGTTACCAAGTAGAAGTAAAATCTGTTTCTTGTCTGTGCAGTTGTAATCCCCCCTCAGTGCCATATCTTGGGATGTACTTGACAGACTTGGCATTTATTGAAGAAGGAACACCTAACTTTACTGAAGAAGGCCTTGTCAATTTTTCCAAAATGCGAATGGTAATTTTTCTTTCTTTGTAGGTTTTTATTGACAAAGATTAGTTATTAACCATAAGAGCTGTATCTTTGAAGCATTTCAGGGTGCATCATGCACAGAACTGTAATTTGTATCCAGGGACAATGTTCTATCACCACCTGCTGGCAGATTTTGGAGTATGAGTATTGCAATTTGCATGTACATGTTTTCCATTGGCACAGAAGAAAGTTGAAGGTGAACAGCCAGCTGAGATATGTGGGATGAATAATAAAAAATGCACAGAGTCTGGTGCCCTACTTCCCTAACCGCTGTAGTCCCATATGAGGAGCATGCTTACTTTTGAGGGGAGCAGGAATGCACCTTAGATTTATTGTGCATTCTGAGCGATAAAACTTTTATAAGAGACTTGGTTTGGAAGAAGTACATAAATAACTTTTATTGGTGCTTTTTGTGATGTACAGTGGATACGTAAGTAAAATAGGAAGTGTGTCTGCATAGCAAAATGGCTTAAGTAAGACTGATTCAGAATTGTTATTCAAAAAGGTTATGCCAGTCAACGCCCATAAACAGTAAGGAAACATTTTGAATAAAGATATTTTTCATTTATTTTTAGTAAAGTCAATATGTATAAAATTAAAGAAGAGACCTTCATTGATATCTGTTTTGTTAATAGATATCGCATATTATCAGGGAGATACGCCAGTTTCAGCAGACATCCTATCGCATAGAACATCAACAAAAGGTACAATATTCTGTCTTGTAACCATTTTGATACTCACACTGAGTTTCTCAGCTGAGCTGTAGGTGTATATCACTGCAATGTCACATTTATCATCTACGAGAAAAAACAGGTTTGTCGTTCAAAGTTATATCTGGCTCTCAGCAAGAATTCAAGAGGGGTATAACAAGAACACTCATCCAGTGTGTCCTAGTTATGTGGTACCAATATGGTCCCAACTGTGATCAACTATGCCTGGAACTTAAGGTTTTTGCCTTGTTGCATTTGCTGGTGACTCAAAGGTATTTAAACAATACAGGTAATAATGATATCCTTTGGCTTGACTGGATTGTGTTCACAAAATAAATACTTTAGAATGGTATTCACTCTGCGGCTTATGGAGGGCCACATTTACAATTACCATCAACCAAAAGAGCCACATTTCCTTCCACCCCTGCCATGATACCTGCACTTCAGGGAGGCTCACAGCTTACTCATTCCTTGACTCCAAGCTCTGTCCCTTTTCAATTTCAATGGGGGATCCACTGTGATCCACTCACTCCTTCAGTCCACAGTCAGTGCTAAACTGTCTCTTCTTTAACTGTCATTTCCCAGCTATCATTTCTTAACTAACACTCTACACAGAATTCCGTTTGAACAGCTTGTCACTCAAAGGTTCTCAGACTCTGTTAGAACATTAACCCTTGAACGTTAATCCTATTAATGCATCCTCTATAGTTGTAAGGTCAAACCATATCACCATGGCAATTATTTTGGGACCAAACATTCTAGTGTATAAACAGGTCCTGTTCAGACACAGCACTCCAATTAAGAAGGAAAAACAAGATACACAGAGGGAATCTCACATCGAACAGTCTTTATTCCCCTAACAAGATACAAGGCTAGAAAGATGAAATGCAAAGGAGAGGGGGAAAACACAAAACAACATTGCAATACAATATTGCAATGCTGTCCATGTTGTAGCATAATTGGATTGAATGGGAATCTATGGGAGAATAACTGTGACAGGAAAAAAATATGTTGCCTAATCATGAAGAGAAGAGTCTATTGCAATAAGGTCTGGGGCAGAAGGAAGAGGAGCTGATTTGGGTCAGAGAATTCTCAGGGTGGAGGAAAAATCTGAAACCTACTATGAAGTCAGGATCCAAGGTGAGGGGTTCAGTGATTCAGCAAAGAGGGAAAAATTCAGGAAATAGGGCATCCACAAAGCTGAGTAAGGAGGCTTTAGTTCAGAGCCAGCTATAAAGCTGGATGGTCTCAAGATTCCCTATTAATGAGTATGGAAGTATTAGATGATGGAGAGTGCACATCGAAGTGGACAATGGGATGATTTAGGTAAAGTGAGTTATCAGGACAGTGGACTGGTTCAGGCTGGTCTACAAAGGCTAAGCAGTGGCTTGACGATATTTCCCTGGGCTCGGTATTGAATTACTGCAGTAGGCTGTGTAGTAAGGAGGACTCTATATCCTCAGGTTAATGTCCAGCAAATTTGAGTCAATAACTCATGGCTCTGAGGGTGATTTCCCCAAGTTTTGTGGTAGCTTTCAGAGGTTGAGGGCAAATAGGCCTTTAATCGGTGCTCTTTGGAATATTCCAGCAGGTGGGCTGCTCCTGCATGAGAGCGTCTAGAAAAAAATCCTGCTGGTTCAGTGGCCCTCATCTTCATATAAAACAGGATTGGTTTTTATGTGCCTCCTACTCTACAACTTTATTTATTATTTATTTCCTTCATTTATACCCCACATTTCTCACCTGTGGAAACCCAAAGCAGTTTACATGGTCTTCCTCCCCTCTATTTTATCTTTACAACAACCCTATGAAGTAGATCAGGCTGAGAAAGAGTGATTGGTCCAAGGTCACAAAGAGCGGGGATCTGAACCTGGGTCACCCAGATCCTAGTCTAACCAGTACACCAGACTGGTTCTCAACTTTCCCTTCTTTCCTCCCCTGGGAAAAGTTTGACAGTAGCAAGTCACTTGGGTGAGTTGTGCGGTAGCCGCCGTCAGCTGCAGCCCAGTTGCAGAAGTTGTGCATTGGCTGTCTCTGGGGCCAAGCAATTCCATAGCATCAAGTCATCCAGTAGCCACCTCTGGACCTTGGTGAGCTGGGCAGATTTCATGGTAGTGAATCACCCAGGTGATTCATGCAGTGCCTGATTTTGCATAATATCACATATCCAAGTGGTTGTTGCCATTGAGCATGGGTGATTTGCCCAAGTTTTGTGGTAGCAAATGGCCCAGTGGTTGAATACTGCTTTTAAGGTGGGAGAAGGGAACAGGGGAGGCCAAAACAGACCCAGAAAGGGCCCTGCCCGCTCCACCTTGCCTTTTACTGACAGAAATCAAGGCATGAAGGTTTCTAATATTGTTGTGGTTTCCTAGCAACCCCCACAATGGCTACTGAAATATAAGAGGCCATTCATTTCTTAAAGCTACAGGTGTTGCTTCTGCTATTAGAGGGTTTGATCCCCAATGTATTTATTTTTAGATTTCAGACTTTTCTGAAAACTTGGGGCTTTTTCAGGTTTGTAGAAACTCTGTTTTATCTGTTCATGACATTAATCTGTGGGTTTAAGAATCAAAATCTCAGAATTAGATATAACAAGGCAGGAATCTTCAACTACTTGTGTGGCCATCTTATTTTCCTCTCCCCCACTGTTTCTACTTTCCCTTCCCTGAAAACCCCCCAAACCCCTCCTCTTTTTCTACTTCCTTCTCTATCTATTTATTATGTTTTCTGTAGTCCAGCTTTCTCACTGGGACTCAAAGCATAGAGTGAGTCAGTCCCATTAGCCAACCTACCTGCCGTGCTCCAACGTTCCATCCTTGCTCTAAAAGATGATTGGATGCTGGAGCAAACAGCTGAGTGTCGGGATGTGCAACAAAATGCCGGTATTTTTCGGCTTCAGATATATCAGACCCGAAAAATATCAGTAAATGCCGAATTTCCCCAATTCAATACTGATAAAGTATTTGGATTGGGGAAATATTCAGTATTCCTGAATATATTTGGGTCTGATATACACCACCAGAGGGAAAGGAGGCATGTTACAATGCCTTCTTTCCCTCTAGTAGTCCCTACAGATTTTCTGTCAATTTCACTCCCTGCCAGTCAGCTGTGAGTGAAATTGACCAGGAAAAGCCTGGGCTCTCTGCCTTCTCTTCTCTAGCTGACAGGGGTAGCTAGAGAAGGGCAGGCAGGGAGCCCAGGCATGTTTTAAATCCTTTCTTTCCCCTCCCCCATCTCGGGAAGGGAAAGAAAGGCATTTAAACGTGCCCCCCTTTCCCGAGCTTCTCTGCAAAAGTGGAGATGCTCAGGGAAGAAAGGGGCATGCTTGTCTGCCTGCCCTTCCCTTCCCCAGCCAATCCGCCACAGCAGACTGGCTGGGGAAGCAAAGGACAGGCATGCAGACATGCCTGGGTTCCGTGCCTGATCTCCTCGTGGCACCTGGAGAAGATCAGGCAGGGGACCCAGGCATGTTTAAAATGCCTTTCTTTCCCTCCCCAGTCTCAGGGAAGGAAAGGAAGGCATTTAAACCCAACAGCTGACTGGCAGTTCAGCCTGTTAGGTTTAAATGAGACCTTGTTTTTGGTATAGCAAAATGAACCTGGAAAAAAAAAGCCAGATAATATCGGCTTTTTCAGGTTTAGCTATACCGGTAGCCAAATACAGATCTCTGATCTGTATTTGGCCTTGAGATACCCGAAAAATACCGACAAGGATTTCAAATCTTCAGAGAACACATCTACTGGCATAGCTTTTTAGAAAAAAAAACCTTTTTAAATATTAAAGGATAAAATGTCTCATTTACCAGGCTTGCAGTACAGTTCAAATCTAAAAATGGTATTTCTGTATTATATTGTAGTTCTTTCCTATTCTTCTACTTTCAGGTCACTCAGTACTTACTTGACAAGAGTCTCATCATAGATGAAGATACTTTGTATGAACTATCCCTAACAATTGAACCCAGATTGCCTGCTTGAAAAGTCAGCATTGTCCTTCAGCCTACGGAGAACTTTAGTGTAATGGAAACATTGTGCATGGCATGCCCCTACAGAATGCAAGGGGAGAAAGCTGAGAAGAATTCAAGTTCCCTTTTCTATTAAGGGACTCAGAGCCTCACAGAGATTCCTTTTCAGGCAAGGAGAAGCAACAGGTGGAGGAGAAAGACAAAATGCCAGAAACATGGGTTAAACGATTGTTGCTTTGCAAAGGTAATATTTCATTTAAAAGGGACAGTTGAGCTTATGAAGAATAAAATAATTGGCTGGGTAATAATCATAATAATTGAGGCAATGAGGAGGACAAAAGGAAATGTAAGTACTGTGTTCCATTATACTTCAGTAAATGGAAAATGGCCGTGTGAAAAAGATGTACATTGAGCATGCAAACATCCAAGGCTTTGTCCCATCTGCATTTCATTATATCCATTGTAAACAATAGGCATTTAAGGAGAATATATTAATCTTAATGACAAAAGGATAACATAGCAATCACATATCAGCTGAATTAGGTGCTTAATCTATTCACTTTAATTTAATTTCTCTTTTCTCCAAAACTGATAGAGAGAAAAGAGGTTTTACATATTAAAAGCCAATTTAGTACTGTAAATTCACTTCTACTTCTTTGAAAATATAGCGAGGACGTCCAGAGGTGCAGATTTCTAAACAACCTTACACAGTTTCCAAGTATAAAAACTTAGTTGGGAATGTAACAGTGCATTCCTAACACCTTTGACTTCAATAGACTTAGAAAGGTGTAACTCTGCTTTAGTGTTGTACTTTAAGTGTAATAACTTGCCTTACATGTTTATTTATTCATTTATTTATTTTTTAGATTTATATCCCACCCTCCCCGTCTCTCGGCCTCTCAGCAGGCTTCAAAGTCTATTGAAGTCAAGGGTGTTAGGACTACACTGTTAGATTCCCATCTAAGTTTTTATACCTGGAAACTGTGCAAGGTTGTTTAGTGTTGCACTTTAAGTGTAATAACTTTAACTTGATTAGTTTTAAAAATGGCGCTCTCATAGATGAGTTGCCTAGATACTTATCACTTTATTTTTGCAGGTGCTAGAGTTCTTCATATAACTCCTATTACATAACCCAATGTAGAACTAGGGTTGCGAGCTCCAGGTTGGGAAACAAACTGGAGATTTTGGGGTGGAGCCTGAGGAGGAGAGGGACTCCAGTGGGGTATAATGCCACAGAGTCCACCTTCCAAAGTGGGCATTTTCTCCAGGGGAACTGGTCTCTGTCACCTGGAGATCACTTGTAACAGCAGAAGATCTCCAGCCATCACCTGGAAGTTGGCAATGCTATTCAGAACCCATGTGGTTTCAGCTTATTTGTTGGGCACTCACACGAGCAGACTTCCTTGATTCACTTTATGAATGACACCTCTGAGTAAATATATGGAATGTTCACTGAGCTTCCCCTCTAACAAAGCCTTTGCAGATGGGGAAGAGTGCTATATGTGCACCATAGCTCCAGTGTCCAAAAGGAATAGGTGGACCAGGGTAATACTATGAATTAGTTCGATTCCTGTTTGATTATCATGTACTTTACGGCTGGGTTTGAATATTTATAATGCAGTCCTAGTATTTATACTCAGAATAAGTTCCATTGAGGTCAATGGGACTTGTATGCTTAAGATTGCAGGCCTAGAGTTTGTCAACAGGATTACACTAACAAATTACTGATATATATCATGAGCATTACCCATTTCTCTGTGCATTTAGGAGTCCCACATCTCAGTGCGCTAAACTGTAATGAAAATATCTACTGTATTGATATGTTGCCATAAATATAATAACTAAATCCAATCATGTGCTGTAACCCTGTAGCCTGGCATGGGTTCTGTGGCTCTGATGTGCAAATGGAACTCTGCATGAAATGGGACTTGCCCATTCTCTTGAAATGCATGTGAAGAGACTGAGTGCATGCTTGAACTGAGTTGTTCGCACACACCCAAATGTTGTGGAATTTTAGGCTGCAACTTGTAGTCATGTAGAAATTACTATTTTGCTGTTATAACTTTGTTGAGAAGGGCACGCTATAAATCACACTCTGGCAGCAGTAATTTTGAATACAGAAAGAGCAGATATGTCAGTTTTAAAATAAGAATTACTGTTTATAAAGCAGTAAATTATCAGTCTCATATTTAAAATTAAAATAGAATTCTTCCCCTTTAAAAAAATACAGAAAGGCAACATAATCCACCTCTTCACTCCCAGTATTGCCTTTTAAAGAAAATGAAACATTTTGAAGTTACACTGATTTCAGTGGGAAGAATATGCTTCAGTCTTTGCCTCTAAAATTAGTGGACATAAATGTTTCATTTTTAAAAAGCTTCAATCACTGTGTGATCCAGATCAGATCCTTTTATTAAAAGTATGGATGGTGCTTCCTGTGGTTTCCTTGATAAAGAACTTTTTCTGAAGTTGCATGGAAAATGAACACAGTTAAGTACACAATGCAGATATTATCACTGTTGTATATCTAGGCTGGATATCTAGTGTCCTTCCTTTTCCGATGTCTATCAGCCAGTTGACAAAACAGGGCTAAAAACATTTACCTCCCTTAAACCCTATCAGGGAGACTATGATTTAGCAGATTTGAGCTGATGTTTCTTACCAAAGTCACTGAGCTGCTAAATCCTATCAATAGAAGATAGATCTGCCTATTGTCTTTTTTGTCTTTATTTGCACTTTAATTATATTGCCAACCCAAACAAAAGCTGACCAGTACATTTTGTGTTTTGTCTAACTATAACTTCCTGCATTTATAAATTGTATCTGTTCAGTAGTAAGTTTAATCATTTCCTAGATACTGAGGGCCATTTTTATAAATAATTGCGTGACTAAACATCAGAAAAGTCTTAGGGAAATTCTCAGTAAGTTTTGAGAAAAATGAAAGAATTCCAAAGGCATGTTTTAATGGTTTTGGTAAATGAATGTGGTAGAAATGAATATGAACAACGTTATTTATACTTCCCCCCCCCCCCCCCCCCAAGCTGCTTGTTCTTTTTATTGCTGACCAGCAAGAAAAGCTGACTGCATCCTGATGCATGATAAATGAAGCATGGATTACTTGGACCAAACAGTTAATTTATTGCATATTTTAAGTGTGTTCACATTATTTTTTAAAATGCTAGTTATTTAAGAAAAGTACACTGACCACAAAGACCACCTTTTTGTTTGTGTATTTTTTGGTGTGTGTGTGTTCTATTCCAGTACCATTAATCTGCCTCAACATCCTATATAACAATAAGAGGTCCTTTCATGGGCATAATTTGTGATGTATAGTGGTGGATTCTTTTTAATTTCACTTGCTTGTATTTTATTTTATAATATCAACTTTGTACATAGGGGGACCTTTGCCATTTCTGTTGAATTAGTACAGCAGAATATGCAATTATCTGTTTTGTCCTATTGTTACACAACTTTCACTAAAATGTAGGCTAGCCGTAAAGATGGATGTTCCTGTCAATATCCCAACTTCTTAGTTTCAAAATCTTTAACATACACTGAGTTAATTGTTCTCATCTCAACCTGGTGGCAGCAATCTGGACCTTGTTTTCACTTACATTTCAATTGTGGAACAGGTGTGACAAAAAAGCTGCAAAAAAAGTCTGGCACTAGTTAGTAAACTTGTGAGCAGCCACCCTCTTGCATTGCTTTGCAGAAGGGTATAGTCTGCTGTGAAAGTTTTGAAGGTCTTATCGTGATTGATGGTTTTTATTTATTTATTTATTTATGCTATGCACCGTCTCCCATACTATTACATCCCTCAAGATACAGCTGTGTGGAGTGGGTTTGTGAAGTACCTGTGCCATTGCTAATGATTAGCAACAGAAATCCTATCATGCTTGTTCTATTTTGTGAACGTTAAAAATATTTTCTGAGTCTAAATCCTCTGCAGTACTGTTTTAAACATTGCAAAGTTAGGAATTCCAAGCAGGCCTACGTGGCAGATTTCATTAACTTCAATCCTGTTCAGAGTTAGACTTACTTAAGACCAAGTATGAACTGATGGGATTAAGCATGCCTAACTCAGTGTTGGACTGTGGCCTTCATGTGTGTGAACTTCCTGAATCTTACATTACTAATAGCTTTATGTTCACCCATCCACCTTGTATTTTACTTTTGGTTATTTCATTGTATCCTTCAGCTAATACTGTAGGAGATTGTTGGTTCTAAAGGTCCCCTTCTGCTCACTGAAGGATTCTTCTATTCACAAAAAAATTCCTTCTTCCTTAAGCTGAAGGCTTCTAACCGTGAATAGCCAAGGTATTTTGTCACCCCCAAGCACTGGGATCAGCTACCAGCAGTGCCAGTGGGGCTTGGCTTGCACCTAGCCAGAAACAGCACAGGTCAAGGAGCAAGCCAAGTAACACAGGTACTGGCTTCCTTGCACTTCCAGGAAGCAGCAACTGGTACCTGGAAGCAAGCCATGCCCCTGTGGTGCCAGGTGTGTCCCCCTCATTGTGCTGCTGGTTTGTCAGAGAATCAGCCCTGTGAGCAGAAGGGCACCTTTGGAGCAATGTTTAATATATTGAGACTTTTACTATTATTTCGTGACCAGATGGCTTTGGCATGTATTGTGATGACCTTTTGACATGCTGTGACTTTGTATTGTTTGTAAGGCTTACTACATGAGGCAATGTGCCATTTTGCAAATTAAACATTTTCTTCTCCAAAATTCCTTTCCATTTTGGTCATTTGTTTTATCTCAACAACTGGATGGAATGAATTTAAATTTACTTTGTGCTATGTTTATTCCAAATAAAAAGCAAGATAATGTTGAGGAACATATTTTTGCCACTAGACCCTTCCTTTGGTTTGTATGATTTTCAAACTGATATATTTGGTTAGTTTCAGAAGTCATCCTGTCATGCCTGTCGTTTTTACAAACAAAATATAAATATCTGAGTTAATGCTCCCTCTAAACTGTGGAGTCTTGTGAGCAAAAATTCTACTTTGTGAGCTACTGGCACTAAAATTGTGAGTGAGCGATTTGGCTACTGCATAAATTAGTTTGTTCTGGAGCCATCTTTCCTGAGCTAAGACAAAATGTGTGAGCTGGAGGCTAAAAAACTGAGCTAGCTCACACTAACTCAGCTTAGAGGGAACACTGATTTCTGAGTTATTCTGCAAAGTTGGACACTAATCTCAAGATAAATTTTATATAGATGGTTGCTGTAATTCAGTAAAAGGATACACCTGTGTACAGGGTGCTGAGGGAGAGTACGTCTTCTGCTCCTTTCCCTATAACATATGGTTAGTGCTATTAAACATATTTTCAGGTGGGTAGCTCTGCTGGTCTGCAGCAGAAGAGATTTGATTTGAATCCAGGAGTACCTTAAAGACCAACAAGTTTTCCAGGATATAAGCTTTCAAGAGTCAAAGCTGCCTTCATCAGATACATATCTTTAGGTGCTACTAGAGTTGAATCAAGCCAATAAGCATATTATGGTCATCAGGCTCCTAGATTTATTTTTTTAATTTTCCAGGAATGGAGAAACATCATTCTTTTCATTAATACTTTCTGTTGTTGAACTGAATTTTTAAAATGAAGCATATAATAAGCAGGTGAAGACTTTTCTTCATTCCATTCTGGGTTCCTTTGTTGAGCCTATGGGGGGCGGGGAGAGAGATGACAAATAGATAAAATCTTTTCAGCTGTTCACCACCTTGAGGGGGCTCATTGGGTGGATTCAAATGTTTCAAATAAATAAATTTCAATGGCCCGCTCCTGAGTAATACACAGTATATCCCCAAGATTTATGCATTGCCATCTCACTGTCATGTACTTCAGCTGGTTTTTAGGTTTTAACTGAAATTTATAAGGAACTGTTTTATGTTTTGATTGGTATCTTGTAACCCACCCTGAGCATACCTTTGGGGGATGGCAAGATAAATAAGGAATGTAATTTCATCACCACAGACATTTCAAACAAACATAATACAGAAAAATAAAACTTTGTTGGCCTTAAATGTGCCACTCAAACTTTGTTATGCTGATTCAGATCAGCATGGCTACCCACCTGAATCTATATACAGAAAAAGGCACTAAAACATTTCAACCTTTTGTGCAGCTGCATCTTAAAACTTTACCTTGCCCAGTTAATCTTGCTGTTAGGACAAATTGTGCTTTGCTGGAGCTTGGACCCATAGGTGATTTTTTTTTCATTGTACAAGCCAATGGGCTACAGATTGTGGAACAATTGACGTTTGCCCTGACATCAATGATTCTCATTAATAATATGGATATTTTTTGGTTTTCCTTCTGTGTGGAGTCCTATAGTTGGAACCTCTGGAGGTGAATATTGGGAGCTTTCAAGGCTATGCAGAAATGCATTCTCTATACCAGCTGTAATCTCATCTAGACATAAAGTGAACAACACTTCATAAAAATGGGATATAGAGACCTAGTAGCTGCTTTGCACTCTTCCACAAATGCTTCATCTGGTCTCACTGCTGCAAAGGATGCCTGGAATAAATTCACCTGGTGTAACTTCACAAGTGGGCCAAAATGTACATTATATAGGAAAACCATGACTGGGTTGCTGGGGCTACCAATATAATTGGATTGTGATGCTGAAGTTAGTTAACTCTTTCCCCATGGTTTTCCTCATCAAAAGCATACTGCCACCTTCCCTGCTTCAACTTGTCCTAGATAGCAAAAGATTGTTACGTGTATTTTTCCCCCTTTACTAGGAAAATAGCACTGTCATGTGGCCTTGTAAGACACAATAGACATGCTACTTCTCAAATCACCTTAGTATTCTTTTAGGCTTATCTCTTGTGAGATATTCATGAAAAGCAAGTAGTGAAATGATTTTGTGCAGTCAAATAAAAGGAAAGGCCTGCCATCGAATGTTTGGATCTAGGTAAAAATAAATGAAAGAAACTCCCAGGATCAGCCCAAGGTTTTTTGGTGCCCTAAATGTACTATGACTTTGCCCCCCCCCCCCCAAAGAATAAAAAGTCAAGATATAATATATTTTTAATTAAAGGAAATTCAGTTCTGACCAGTATGGTACCCCATAAGATCTGCCACCCCAGGCATCCACCCATTTCACCTACATGGTAAATCCAGCCCTTTAATTTCCTTGATATGGCTGGAAACCATCACCCTATCCATAAATAGCCATATCATAGGGATTTTGTCTGAAAATACATCTCAATTCTAGGAATTTTCTCCCAGACACAGGATTATACAGAACAGACCAAAAGATACAAGGCCCTGCTACATCTGCAACTTTCCATCGTGCCCCCCTAAATCTATTTTCTCTACTCTAAATCTTTACTAGCTTCTAATTACAGTCTCTAAAGTATTCTATACCCTTTGTTGCTGTTGTCTAAATTATCACGGGTGTATTGAAGGCATACTGATAAGAATGGAATACTGTAAGTAAGACCTGATACAATAGGTAGTTTAAGAACAAGTCATATAGTGAGAAGATACACAGCCCTTGTAAACTTACAGAACAAGTGCCTAAATTTTCCCCATGGGGAAATTTTGCAAGGTTTCTGGTTTTCCAAGGCTCACAGAACTAACCTAAACCCACCCTTCTAAACCCAGTAAAGTCAGTGATCTTCGGTGTAATTCTTTTTAGGATTATACTGTTATGAATGAATTTAACATGAAGTACATAATATTACAGCAAAGCATTCTAGCCGAGTGGTAATTGTTTTGATGTAAAAAAGAAAAAAGAACAACAACTAAGGAAAACAGCATGCTATAGTGCCGCAGGCACCCACTAACTTTTCCAAATGTGTTATGATCAATAGTGCCAACAGCTGTTGAGTAGTTTAGAAAAGAACAAGATCTTCGACGTGGTCTCTGTGCTTCACACCATGGGTTTCTGCGCCTGCGCAGGAATTCATCGGTATCTGAAAGCTTTAACGGATTTTCGCGCCCAGAGCCTCCGGGCATGCGTGGAGCCCCCGCGCGCATGCCCAGAGGAGCCGGCCGCGGACATCCCACCAGTTCTCTTCTGACCGTCGCGCTAGCTAGTCACTTTTTTTCGTCGGTTCGGATTAGTTCTTGGAAAAGCCTCTTTCTTATCTTCTTTGACCAACGGACTGTCTTGACAATGCTTATGGATCTCCCTTGGACTTGGTGACAGAAATCAGGGAAGTTGACTTCCAATTTCCCGCCCCCCCCCCACTCCTTACCTCAGCACTCATCTATGAGTCTGTGGGGGTGCTTCAAATGTTGTGCCTCCTGTGGTGGCAAACTCGCAGCACTGGACGGCCACTCGCTGTGTATACTGTGCTTGGGAGAATCACACCGCCCAGATTCGTGCCCACACTGTGCTAAATTTTCGAATCAAACAAGAAAAAACAGGGCAGCCAGGCTTAAAGTAGCACTTCTGGAAGCGGCACTTCGCCCATCCACACAGAAGTCCCCCCATATGGACGCCTTGGCATCGACATCGACGGCGAGACCGCCGCTCCCGAGACCGATGTCCGACACTGGGACCACTGCTCCCAAACGAGTGGCCCCGCCGCAATCTTCTGCGTCAACTCCTGTTAAAAAGAAGAAGAAAGATAAAATGGAAAAACGTCCTAAGAAACCGGGCCCCAGTAAGTCCCGACCTAAGGGCCGGGAACCCGATCCCCCTCACATCGAGGTGGCAGTGCAGTCGCAAACAACGACTCTGGATCGCCCGTCCTCGACACCGATGTCGACGGGAATGTTACATCTATTAGACTCCCCAATCAGGGAGCCAGATGTCCATCTTCCGGAAGAAATCATCGATACGGAAGTTTTCTCCGCCCCGCCTTACACCGCGGGAGCCCAACACCGAGACAGCTCCGAAGAAGGCTCATTGATTTCTTCGCGTCACTCAATTTCATCGGAAGATAGACGACCCACTCGACAGACCGCGGAATCTTGACGTCGATCCCCGGCGCCTCGATCTCCATATCAACCATCCTTTGAATTCGACAGACGCCAGGATCGACAAGCGAGGTCGCCGTCGCATCATCCTCGATACCCGTCACCACATTGGGAAGCCGAGCGCTACCGATATGGATTGTGCTCCACTATGATGCAGTGGCACCCTCCCTACTGTCCAACCTGGGATAGACCAACATCGCACCGTTCACATTCTCCTCGGTGCTACTACCCTTCTGCAACGGTCTCAAAACAACCCGAAGAACCACTAAGGGGACAACATGACCACCATCGACATCGATCTCGGTCACCTCGGGATGCCGGCCGTGAACACCCCCCGGCCTCAATACCATCGAAACATATCTCAACACCGATACCGGCACCGATACAGGTACCAGCAACTGAACCCCTAAACATCCCACAGGGCCATTCTAAATCCTCAGATGAAGACTCGGAAGGAGAGGAATCCTCCCGACACAGCTCTCCGGCTCACCCTTCTCCGGACCCAGGCACTTCTGAAAATCTCCCGATATCGCCATCGGAAGACAACCCTACTTATGGGGAAATGATAAAGCGCATGGCGCATACTCTGGGGATAGCTACGGTGCAACCGACACCGATTGTCACAGATCCAGTTTTTGACGTGGTACAAATAGATACGTCAACATCAGTGGCCCTCCCCATGTTCTCCGTCCTGCTTCAAGCAGTAAAGTCCCAATGGGTCAAACCGGCGTCAGCACCGGTATCGACACGCAGACTCGACCATATGTATAGACTACAAGAAGTGGATCTGGAGTTTTTACACAGTCACCCAAAGCCTAATTCTATGGTGGTCACTTCGTCCACCAGAACCAAACGGTCTCACTCCACACCATCAGACAGAGAGAGCAGGAAGTTAGATTCGTTTGGACGCCGTTTCTACTCTACAGGGATATTGGGCCTAAAGACGGCCAATTATTTAGCGTGCATGGGGCGCTACCAATACGCACTATGGGAAAGGATGTCTGAATATATCTCATCTTTACCAGAGGATAGAAAACTCATGGCGAGACAGGTTCAGAAAGAGGGCCTTCTGTTAGCCAAACAACAGATCAACTCTTCAAAGCACTCCTTAGATGCTGCTTCTAAAACAATGTCATCGGCCATACCTCTGTGCAGACACTCCTGGCTTCGCACTACCAACTTACAATATGACACAAGATCGCTTATTGAAGACCTGCCATTTGATGGCCAGGGCCTATTCCACACGTCGACAGATACGGTGCTTCAAGATATGGACAAAAGTATAAAAGCGTCCAGAACTTTGGGAGTCTCTGCCCCATTGTCCAGGCAATACAAACCACGCCCTTGGACAAGAACATGGCCCAGACGGCAGTCGGCAAGATCATCCCCTGAAAGGACATGGCGTCCTAGAGCATCACCAAATCCACACCGCCCTCAGTATTTCGGTAAGCAAAAGGCGACTTCAGGCCCTCCCACAGGACGCCAGAAGTTCACACGACCCTCCAAACAGGGCCTTTGACTTTCGGGTAACCCCATGCACCACCACCCGTCTGGCTCCATTTCTCCATACATGGCAGGAGATAACTTCGGACGTGTGGGTACTGTCCATAGTTGCACAAGGTTACTTCATAGAATTCTCACAAAAGCCCCCCCCCCAATATCTGCAGTTGTTACACCTCCTTCCCCAGCACTCCTGGAGGAGATAGACACCTTACTCCGCAAGGGTGCAATAGAACCAGTACCTGTACAACAAGGAAGGAAGGGATTCTTCTCCAGATATTTCACAATTCCCAAGAAAGACGGAGGTACCAGGCCGATCTTAGATCTCAGAAATCTCAACACCTATGTAAGATGCAGAAAGTTCCGTATGGTTATCCTCCGATCAATCCTCCCATTACTCAAACGCAATGCCCGGATGGCCACAATGGACTTAAAGGACGCGTATTTTCACGTCACAATCGCAGAATCACACAGGAGATTCCTCAGATTCTCCGTGGGGCACCGAAAATATCAATACAAGGTCCTCCCATTCGGACTATCAACAGCCCCGAGGGTCTTTACAAAGGTGATGGTGGTAGTGGTAGCCCACCTCAGATTGCAAGGCATACAAGTTTTTCCTTATCTGGACGACTGGTTAATAGTAGCGGACTCCAAACACCTCCTAGAAGACCACGTCCAGCGAACTTTGACCCTACTGACACAATAGGGCCTGCTAATCAACAAAGAAAAATCCCACCTGATACCAGCACAAAGAGTAACCTTCATTGGAGCAATTTTAGACTCCACAACCCTTCTAGCACACCTACCAGAAGACAGGGCTACGACCATCGCTACCCTATCAAAACAGGTCAAGCTCCAACCTTCCTCAACAGCCCTCACAATACAACAGCTATTGGGACTAATGACAGCCACTACATCTGTCCTGACATTCTCACGTCTCAAGATGCGTCTACTTCAAATGTGGTTTATACGAGTATTCCACCCACAGCGAGACCTTCAATCAGCTCTGCTGTTTCCTCCGGACCATGTCAAAGACTCGCTCAATTGGTGGATGAACACAAACAACCTTTGTCAAGGCGCCCCGTTTCACCGCCAAACCCCAAATGGACGCTGACTACAGATGCATCCCTTTGGGGCTGGGGCGCACACTTACAAGGACAGTTGACAGGAGGTCGATGGGGGCCCAAGTTCAGAAACAGACACATCAACCAACTGGAGATGCAAGCAGTCATCTATGCCCTCCAGTCGTTTTTGCCCACGATAGTAGGAAGTTGTGTAGCCATTCTATCGGACAACATGACGGTTGTGGCATACATAAATCGCCAAGGAGGGACTGTTTCCAGGTCAGTATGCAGTCTCGCAATGACGCTATGGGGCTGGTGCATAAGAGAAGGGATCTTCCTCAGAGCTATGCATATCCCAGGGATCCACAACACCACCGCAGATCTCCTGAGTAGAGGGAAAGTGTACCATCACGAATGGGAACTCTCCCGACCATTCCTCAACCACATATTTTCACGGTGGGGACACCCGACAATAGATGTCTTTGCGACAAGACACAACGTAAAATGCCCCCTATTCTGTTCACAAGGCGGAGCAGACCCAGCCTCTATAGGAGACGGTCTCCTGGTCTCCTGGAGGAGAGACTTCCTGTACCTCTTCCCTCCGATACCACTCCTCGCCAAGGTTGTCAGAAAGATACTTCAAGACGACGCGAACTGCATACTAATAGCTCCCTGGTGCCCAAGACAACCATGGTTCCCGATACTCCTATCCCTCTCTCAAGGCCACTTCCTCCATCTTCCCCTGGAAATAGACCTCCTCTCAATATCCAACTCCACGATCCTCCATCACGATGTGCAGCACCTGAAGCTAACAGCATGGAGAATTTTCCCGGAGGATTCTCCAACAGAGTGTCAAACGTCCTCTTGAATTCAAGGAGGCCGTCCACCAGGCGATCATATGCATATAAATGGTCTCGATTCTCTACCTTTGTAAGAGACCAAACAGAGTCACCGACGTCAGCCGGTTTGCCACTCATCTTTGACTTCCTCCTTTTTCTCAGAGACTTAGGGCTTTCACACTCTTCCATTCGTGTTTACTTGGCCGCTATCTCGGCATTCCACAATTGGATAGATACCTTCTCTGTTTTTACTCATCCGCTGTCCAAAAAGTTCATCAAAGGCCTTCTACAGTTATACCCTCCTGTCAAGCTCCCTACACCATTATGGGATCTCCCATTAGTACTACGCCAGCTAACCAGGCGACCATTTGAACCTCTCTCCACGTGCGACCTACACCTCCTTTCTTGGAAGACAGCATTCTTGGTAGCTATCACATCGGCAAGAAGAGTGGGAGAGATTCTAGCTTTTAGGCACGACACTCCATACCTTTCCTTTTTACCGAATGGAGTCCGACTCGTGCCAGATATATCTTTTCTCCCTAAAGTACTCTCAGAATTTCACTTACACTCAGAAGTATTCCTCCCTGACTTCTTCCCCAACTATGCCTCAGACCAAGAACGTCTACTACATACCCTAGACGTAAAAAGAGCAATTCTCTTTTACCTACAACGGACTAAGGCTGTTAGGAAAACACCACGGCTATTTGTTGCATACGCACCTGCCAGATTGGGCACACAGGTTACAACCAGAAGGTTGTCCAGATGGATAGTGCAACTAATAACACTATGTTACCAACTGGCACATACTGAACTCCCTGGTCCAATACGTGCTCACTCCACCAGGGCCATTTCGACCTCCACAGCGTTCCTCAAGGGTTCGGCCCTGACTGACATCTGCAGAGCAGCCACCTGGGTCACCCCGAACACGTTCATTAAGCACTACGCCCTAGACACCAGGGCGTCGGAAAGAACGGCTATGGGGAGACTCATCCTCTCATCCACTGGGAAGTGATAGCCTGCATACACCCACCTCCAGGTAGGGCACTGCTCGTTAGTCTCCCATGGTGTGAAGCACAGAGACCACGTCGAAGATAAACAGGTTGCTTACCTGTAACTGATGATCTTCGAGTGGTCATCTGTGCATTCACACAACCCGCCCATCCTTCCCCGCTACTGCTAGGCTCTCACTTCAAATCTGGTAGTGGCGGTCAGAAGGAACTGGCGGGATGTCCGCGCCCGGCTCCTCTGGGCATGCTCGCGGGGGCTCCGCGCATGCCCGGAGGCTCTGGGCGCGAAAATCCGTTAAAGCTTTCAGATACCGATGAATTCCTGCGCAGGCACAGAAACCCATGGTGTGAATCCACAGATGACCACTCGAAGATCATCAGTTACAGGTAAGCAACCTGTTTGTACTAGTACTGCTGCCAGGCACATCATCCATCTCCAGTATCACCAAAACCCAAGTTTAAAACATAGTTTGTGTGGCTATTACAAAACCAGTTTCATCCAGGAATGCCTTGATCTACATGATCTAATTATAGGGAGGCCCCCTGCAGCATTTGAGATTAGCCTAAAATTGACTTAGTGCTTTCATAAGCAAAAGTGTTTTCCATCTGATACCACTGTTATTAGACTCTATTTACCAAGGGAAATAAACACACACACACATTTCCATGTGCACATCACTCTTCCAGATTAAGTCCCATACAGACTAAAAGGGTTTGCAGAGGAAGCATCTGAAAATAGTTGTGGATCAATAAAGATAGGTAGTCACGAGCCAGCCATGTTAGTCTGTCAGTAGCAGTAGAAAAGAGCAAGAGTCCAGTAGCACTGTCGAGACTAACAAAAATTTGTGGCAACAGATACCTGAAGTCTTTAATGTGTTAATCTTTAATGTGTTACTGAAAATAGTTGTGATTACACATAAATAGATCACAGGGACAGGAGAACTGAATCACAGGATTTCTTTTCCCAAAAAGAGGTGATCAGTACTATTGCCACTGGTTTTCTGTTTGCCGAGGGCACTTGAGAACCTTGTATAAGAAACAAAGTTGTTTAACTGCCACAGATGGTTCTGGAATATTTTAGCACACCAAAGACAGCTAAATGGGTCTGCCCTATGGTGGTAGAGACATACAACCTGTCACAGCTCATAATTATGCTACCATAACTTATTCATTTGCTACCAACAGTGGGTGAGAATAATATTGCAAAAACCCACACAGTAGGCACAAACACTGGATTTATATTGCAAAGTGGACTTCTTTGAACATCTGATTTCAAAAGAAGCTTAAGTTTCAAATTGTGTGAGTATAAGAGGTATTGTCTTGAGTTTTCGTTTCAGGTACCAGTTTAAGAGCACAGCTGCCAACTGGGTTTAGCGGGGTATATCTCAGTTTGGGATTAAACTGTAGGTCATCTTTGTGTCCTCGAGACTCTAATGAGATCAAATTTTTAGATCTGAGTTGAATGACATGGGATTTGGCCAGTAAAAGATACAGTTTCACCTTTCTTCCTCTTCCAAGCCCTCCCCCCCGCTTCCCCTCCTCATATGACCTGTAATTTTGTAACTCACAGCACAAACTGCTGGTTCAGTTCCCACTTCTTCGCTTGTCAGCTACTGGACGGATCTGGCTTGAGCTTTCAAGGTCAGTTTAACTTGTGTGTGTTTATTCACCATAGACACTGACATGTATAATGGGAAGGTTATTAAAAATGTCTTCAGTGTGCCACAGATTATAGCCTTTGGGGAGATATTATTTACTTATTTGCAGAAGTGCTTAGAAAACTACGACAGTAAAATTTGTCAGGTTACTATGCAGCCCTCCAAACAGTGAAACTGAACAAGCATGTTGAAAATATAATCTGCCTTGTGCAAATTGTAATAACATTTTTACAGACAACCTCCAGAGCAACTAGTTTTTTGAATGTCAGTGCTGTCCATAAATGTCTTACTTTAACTAGAGAGGCTGGAGCATCATGTTGTTAATGTTTGCTTTACTGCTATAAAAGACCAGTCTTGAGATTTGATCTGTATCTTGAATTATCTTTGCTTAAAGTAATCAGCATCCTCCAACTAGCCTCAAATTAGATACTGGAAAAGTGCTACCTTATATTCCTTGTTTTAATTGTTCCATATTTGAGAATACTTATGATTCAGAGAGTTCTATAGAGCAGCTCTTACAAACTTTCCAGCAGTGTCCCTTGGTTTTTATAATTTTGACCTAGAAACCACACAAACTAGTTTTACCAGCAGTAAAGTTAAATAAGAGTACTCGAATTAATGTGGTGTCTGCAAAAGAACACTTCCTATTAATGTAATTTACATCCAAAAAATCATGGGTGGACTCACACCAGCTTAGTTCCATATAATGTGGCGTAAATGGTTCATGAACAACTGTGGTGAATGGTTTGTAAATGGGAGCTATTCTTTATTGTACTGGTTTTTCTTCCTCTTTATTCCATTGACTGGATGTTAGCGGTGTCTTTAAGAGTATAATGGCCCTGTCACACTTGAAGCAAGAACCTTCACACTTGAAGCAAGCATCCTGTTCCCAGCAGTCAGATGCTTACAGGAACCCTGCAAGCAGGACATGAGGGCAATTGCTGCATTATTTGCCATCATGAGAGATCTGTTTTCCATGATTTTGACTAACTCTCCTTTAAAGCTTTCTAAAAGCCAGCAGCCATCATCACATCTTGTGGCACCAAATTGCATACATTTAATAGGGAGTTGTGTGATTTGTTTCTTTTCTCTGTCCTGAGCTAATGGCCAATTTTGTCAAATAAATGGAAGTTGTAATCTTACAGAAGAGGGTAAAAATTCCCTTACTCCACACCATGCTTAGTCATCTTTTCCCCCTTCATCACTTTAACCTCGCCTGACATAGAAACTGCTTCACCACATTTTCGCAGCTCTTTCCCCACAACAAAATACCATTAAGTAGGACACAATGGAAGGAAATAGGCAACAAACTGTTCATTCTGCATCAGATTCCCTGAGAGACACTTTGGCACTGGCAGCCTTCCCATCAAAGTCTAGCTAATTCCACTTAGAAACTCTTAGTACTTCCTTTCTCTCTGTCTCTGTCTCTCTCTCTTCTCTCTTCTCTCTCTCTCTCTGAATTCAAACCACTTAACTATCTCTGAACTATTATTCTGTCAGGTGAACAGCTGGACAGGGCTGCTTTTTTGAACCATTATACATGATGTTCCAAAGGCAACAGAGTTTCTAACTTGGTTTAGCACTACTGATCTCTTAATCAAGCAAAGTCATTTATTAATTATATCCTTTACAACATAAATGTCACTTGTAGATGGTGATGTTGTCCCTCCTGACATCTGAAATACCTTCTCATGTGGTTACATATTTCAATTATACCATAAACAGAAAAATAATATGATCAAAAGTAAAATTTAGTGAATACTGTATGACCATCTAAATAAATGAGCAGAATGGCATTTTTCTTCTGAAAACCACACAAAAAGATTGTATTTGGGAACAGTGCAAGTTAAGCATTTGGATAGCTGTAGTGTACTTTTCTGAACTTAATGGTGTTACTTTTTTTCTTTCACAAACTAATTGAAACTGCAGATCTGTTATTAGTTTTTTTATTCAGGTTTGGGTGTCTTGAATTTGTTAGCTGTTTCTTAATGGAACATGGAACTTTACAGTTTAAGCTGCCTTAGGTCACCCAGACCGATTTCCCACTAGCGTTGCCCTGGTGTCGGGTCCTCCATTTGTCCCAATTGCCTGCTCGAATTTTGCACCATTTGATGCGGGGTGCATTTTGACCCAGGGCTTTGCGCCATTTCCTCCATGGCTTCAGTGATCCTCAAAAAATAGGATCACAGAAGCCGCGGAGGAAATGGCATGAAGCCCCGGGTCAAAATGCACCCCGCATTAAATAGTGCGAAATTCGAGCAGGCAATCAGGGCAAATGGAGGACCCGACGCTGGGGCAACGCTAGTGGGAAATCGGTTCTAGTTAGTTGCATGATCTTTAAAAAAACGAATTCCTTCAGTGGCTGTTGCTAGGCAACCACTGGCTGACTATACCTGGCCCCAGAGAAGCCAGGCTCGCTGCCACAAGGGGGAGGGCTTTCTCAGTGGCGGCCCCTATCTGGTGGAACGAGCTCCCAGAGGAGACCAGGGCCCTGCGGGATTTAGTGCAGTTCCGCAGGGCCTGTAAGACGGAGCTCTTCCGCCAGGCATTTGAATAGGGGCTGCTACTTTCACCTTCCCTCCCCTCTCTGTTTTCTCCCACAGTATAGCTATTAAAGCATGACCGCTATTCGTACCATCTGCCACGAGGAAATATGGGCGCCGGAGTAATTAGGATGCCGCCATCTGAATTTTTTAGGTCTGAATTTTAGGACTGAGTGTGAGCACCTTAGATTATTAAATTGTATTCTTAAATGGTTTTAAATAATGTTTATACTGTTTTAATGTTTTAGTCAGGGGTCATTTCGTAGAAAAAGAGGTGCAGGAGCTCATTAGCATAACTAATTTGCATAGCTGATTTGCATATGCCACACCCCCAACATACCGGAAGTGTGTCAGAAGGCAACACCCACCCCTCAGGCTCCACTCCACAGGTGAGTGAAACTGACCTGCTCTTCCTCCATTCCCTTCCCCATCCAATATTTTGTGCAATAAAAATAAGTGTAAAGAACACACCCTCATTCTCTTCCTGCTCCCTTGAAACCACCAGGTTTCAAGTAGACTTGAGATACCAAGGACATGTGCACTGCCCATCCCTTTCCCTTCCCCTCCCCACAACAAGACACCCTGTGAGGTAGGTGGGGCTGAGAGAGGCCTTTTGAGAACTGCTCATGAGAGAACAGCTCTGAGAGAACTTGTGACTGGCCCAAGGTCACACCAGCAGCTGCATGTGGAGGAGTGGGGAATCAAACCCGGTTCTCCCAGATTAGAGTCCAACTCCTGACCACTACACCAAACTGATGGGGTGGAAGCTGCTGAAGGGTTGGTGAAATTTCTCCAGTACTTATGTGCCATGTGCCCAGATAAAAAATGGTATACTTAGAAAATTTATATGCCACCTTGAGCAAGTCTCTGGAAAAGCAGCACACAGTCATAAAAGGAACAATGATAAAATTATCAATATTAAAACAAAACATTAAAAACAATAAAGACCCTAGCAGGGCTTTCCCCAGGGCGCTGCGCCTCTGCACTGCTCGGGGAAGCCGAGGAGGCGGTGGGGCTTGGTCATGTGCCCGCCCCCTAGGCTCCTCACTCCCGGAGCTGCGCTCCTGTGCACTCCCACTCCAACGGACCCCTGGTTTTAGTATGGTTGAACCCTGGTGTACCAGGCCTTGTACGCCGCTCTGAGCCTGCAATTGCAGGGAGAGCGGCTTAGAAATCAAATAAATAAAAAAAATAAAATAAATAAACCATAGTATTCCAAGCTTCATTTTGTCAGTAAAAAGCAGGGAGAGGGGGCAAGGCTCTTACCAGGCCATTTTTGTCCTTTGAGGGAGCAATAAGAAAAATTAATCAATAATTATGCTGAATAGAACTCTGCATATTGCTTAGTAAGTTAGAAGCTTTGAAATGCAAGGTCAATGAAACAAGATTCTTTGCTGTTACATGGAACACTAACAACATCTAGCTAACAGTCTTACATTGTTTAGTGTGCCACATTATTGCTCTTAGGCTGGGCTCAAGAACCATGGGAACGGCAAGCAATTAGCAACATTTAGATAGAAACATTCCTAACACTTGAGCAGCTAGTTAGGCGGAGTTATATCATATGATTTGTTAACAAATATGATGCTGTATGACACTGTCCCCTTCCTTTCTGTGCGTCCCCATCCCCTGGTATAAAACACCAAGCCTCAGTAAAATCTGGGCTCGGTAGCTTTAATGGATTACCATTGCTGAGATTGACGTCATAAAAATAAAGGCTTTCTTCTCTACCTGATGTTCGGACATTAGGATCATTGGGAAATCTCTATTCTTGGTTTATAGTGCTTCAGGGGTTAGGCCTGACTAGGGTTGCCAGCTCCAGGTTGGGAAATTCCTAGAGATTTTGTGGTGGAGTCTGAGGAGGGCAAGGTTTGAGGAAGGGAGAGGCCTCAGCAGGATATAATACCACAGAATAGGGTTTGCCAGGTGGACTTACCTGGCCAGCAGGGAGCTCCCGGCCCACTTCCAGGAGGCCAGAAGTTGCCTCAGCACAATCATTTCTCCTTGAGCAAAGTCTGTCTCAAGCATCTTTTACCTCAGAACTCTCATTTAACATTTGACCTGCAGTTTATAAATTCTCTGTGTGGAATCTGACACCAAGAAAAGATGCAAGCCAAGAGAACAAGTGTCCTGAATATGCAGGCCACGATGGGAGGTGATAACTCCTGCTGAAAGCAGTAGGGGAATTTTGCTGTGCTTAAACTGGAAAACAGGACATGATGGGGATCTGGTCTACATGGAATGTTTATTCTCCTCCTGGAATCCCTGTTCCTAGCCTAAAATGAATGTGTCAGGTGGGGTAAACTGTGATTAGTCAGCAGTGAGGACAGTCAGTTTATGAGCAGCTAAACATTTCAGTCCATGTAACATGATATTGGAAACCAATCACATGGTTTGGTACCCGTTCCTAAAACAGATTATGGGGCTTGAACTTAAATTAAATGCAGAAACTGCATTTCCTATTGTGCTAGCTTCAAACTGGCTCAGCCCCTCTGACCTTGCAGGAGGATATGCCATGTTGTCCCTCTGGTGAATGTGGACCAGCCTTTAAAAGAAATAGACATACACTGCAGTGTTGCATACACTCTTGACTCCCATGACCTGTCAAAGCCAAGGCATGGTTTCTTTGGCTGAAAGAGAGCATAGTATACTTACAGTGTTCATAATATCTGTGTATTTAAATAAGCCTATTGGAGTTTACTGGGTTGGAAGTGGAACTCCTTCATCTTGTTTCACATTTCCTAAAAGAATGCATTCATTTGTTGGTTTACAAACGTTATATCCTGCTATTCTGCTCAATCAGAGCCATCAGAGCAGCTAACAAACCCCCCCAAACCCATGATTTTGGTGCCACAACTGAAAATCCCTCTCTCAGGTTGCTAACCACGTAGCCTATAACACATATGTCCCATGCTTTGCTCTAATCTATGTCTTTGCCCTAATTCAAACAGCAAACTCCACTTCAAGCTGTACTTATGTCTCCCAACATAATGCTAACTGATGTGGTATTCCAAAAATTATACCCATCAAGGAATTTCAGTTCATTTGTTAAATCGTTGACCACCAATCAAGGTTGTCAAGCTAAGCCATAGCTGGCAGACCAATCAAGGCAGCCAAACTCATCATAGTACCCAATCTGTCTATAGGGTGTGTGTCTTCTTTCATCAGAAGATACCAGTGAAAATGTCTCTATATTATAAAGCTGATTTGGGGTGGCCAAGTATGATGCGCTCCCTCAGCCATAGGTTGAATGAGCTGCCACTCAGCCTGGGGAGCCTGCCCCGTGATTCGTTCATTCCATGCTGTAGCCCCGCCCACCCGCCCAAAGAACCACCACCCAGCCTTAGTAGGGGTGCATGCTGTGCTGGTGGCCAAAAGGGGCAGTTGCCGATGGGGGATGACAAACTTCAGCTCACTTCTGCCTCCATCATGGCTGACACCTGCAGGGACCCACCAGCAAGTGCAGGAAGCCGCACACGGGGGCCTCAGGCCGTTCCTGATGGCACCACAACCAACACCCACAGGTACCTGGGTGGGCAGCAGCCAGCCACGGGGGGAACACTGGCAGGTGCAGGCGGGGGGGCATGAGCCCCAATGCCTGCTAGAGCTTGTTGTATTGCTCTACAATGGGCCTTGCTCCTAGTATTTAATATTGCACATATGTTCTGTGAATACATCCTGACTTGAAAATAGGTTGCAGGCAAAATCCGGGGGAGGGGGAGGGATTTGATATCAGTCTGAAGCATTTTCTCTGTTTACTTTATATAAGTAATGCATGGATGTTCTTACTTGACTTCAAAAATATAACAGCCAAAAAGCCAAAAACATACCTTTATTGGGGCCAACCCAATGACACATAACAGTGTGCTAACATTCAAGTTTGTTTATTTACCTACTGCTTTGATGGCCTGTGGCCCGCAGCAACCTGAAACCTAATTCTTTTTTTGCCTGTTAACAAATCTACCATACACTGGCATAAAAAGGTCTTCTTAACACCATTTCCTAGAAATTTGCTTTAAACTTGCTTTATAAAATTTTTATTTTCATTATTGATTTAAAACATTTATGCTGCCTTTCGCAAGGCAACAAACATATAAACATAAAAACATTTAAACAATGAAAAAATAGTTCAAATAAAAAATTCAATTAAAAACACATAAAAACAATAGAAGTAGGGTCAATAAGCATTATTAGAGTATGCCAGATATAGCAAAAAAAGTCTTCATCTCTGGCGAAAGACATCAATATAGGGAAACAGATTAATCTCTCTAGGATGAGAGTTCCAGAGTTTTGCTTCCACTAAGAGAAGGCACTTTCTCTGGTTGCAGTCCATCTAGCCTCAGATGGCAGGGGCAACCAAAGCAGGGACAACAAGGATGACTGGAGTGAACCAGTAGGCTCATATGGGAGAAGGTGGTCCTTAAGGTATGTTGGTCACAGGCCATACAGGGCTTTAAAGGTCAATAACAGCACCTTGAATTGAGCCTGGAAGCAAACTGGAAGCCAGTGTCGATGCAACAAGACTGGACTCGTATGGTCCCTATGACCCACCCCAACAAAAGGCCCAGTTCCAGGAGCACCCCAAGCTAGGAACCTGTTCCTTTAAGAGGAGTGCAACTCCACCCAGAACAGGGGATAACCCATTACCCATGTCAAACTTTCCCCCCACCAGCAGCACCTCTGTTTTGTTAGGATAAATCTTCAACTTATTCATTCCAAAACTGCCCCCAGGCACCTGTTCACGATCTCCACAGCCTCCTGGGATTTGCTGGTAGGAGATAGAGCTGAGTGTCACCTGCATACTGCTGGCAGATCTGCCCAAATCTCTGGAGACTTCTCCCAGCAGCTTTACATAGATGTTGAAAAGCATGGGGGACAAGATGGAGGCTTGAGAAACCCCAAAGGCCAAGGGGTAAAGCAGTAGTCCTCAAATACCACATTCTGCAACCTAGAGGTAGAAGCAGAACCACCACAGAACAGTGCCTCCCAATCCGAAAAGACAATCCAGAAGGATACCATGATTAATGGTATCAAAAGCCGCCAAGAGGTCCAGGAGAACTAACACGGTTGAACCCGCTCTGTCCAACTCCCAGTACATGTCATCCACTATGGCAACAAAGGCCATGTGAATCCCATAACCAGGCCTGAAAACAGACTGGAATAGAAGTTGGCCAGCCACCACTCACTCAATCACCTTGCTTAAGATCTGTTTACACCATTAAAACAGTGGATTTATTTCAATTATTAGTGTTCTCTTGTATTCTCTGTAAATTACTCCCACAGACAACCAGATCTTTAGAATAGGCATTCCATGTATACCCTAGGGATTTCAACCTCCATGTGGGACCTGGAGCTCTCCCAGAGTTACAACAGTTCTCTAAACTATAGCAATCATTGCCCCTTTGGAGGGGAGACTCTATGGGATCACATCCCTCCCCAAACATCACCCTCCCCAGACTCTGTCCCAAATTTCTAGGGATTTCCCAGCCCAGAGTTGGCAACCCTAGAACCCTGTACAGTATGTGTATATGCATGCACTTGGCAATCATTGCTATCCTAGCTGGTCTGAATTTATCAGCTGTTGTATTTTGACACCATGCACTTTTGGCATGTATGGGTACCGGTACAAATGACCTTGAGGGGGTCATCCTCCAGCTAGCCTATGATAACTGCAAATGTAGCTCTCAGGTATAGCCAAATGGAAACTCAGATCTATTTATTTATTTATTTTAGTTTGCAGGGGAAACTGAAGAATGACCATTCTGTGGTGATTTTATTCATTTTATTTTTTTTGCCATATCATTCCACATTTTATTTTTATACTTTCCCACACCATTCTACAAAAACTTCAGGGCAATCTTTATTATTAAACAAACAATGGCAATGAAACCACCATGTAGACATGAAACCAGAAATAGTATTTTAGGGTCTCATTCTAGCCTGAGACTCTTTGAATATGTTAGGTATAAGGAATGGAAAGGTTCATCTTCTGAAGCAAGTTCTCCATTACTATACTGGGGAGATTTAACTTATAAAATTAATTGCCACTAAGATATAATTATGGCTGTTATACTATCCTATAACTATGTAAAAGATAGACAGCCTAGCAACAGCCACTGAGGGCATCCATTTCTTAAAACTACAACTACTGCTTCTATAATTTTGAAGGATTTTAACCCCCCCAATTGTAATCTTTTCTCTCTCTTTTTTAGATTTCAGAATTTTCTGCAAATCTGGGTTTTTTCTCAAGTCTGTCTTATCTGCCCATGGCCCCAGGCTCTGGATTTAAGTATCCAGATATCAGGCCATATTGAGAATTGGATATATTTTTCTATCCTTTTTAAACATCTTCCCTCCATTCCATACAAGCTTACCTACTATCAGTCCTCGTTGTGCTCTCTACCCACTCCTGTCTCTCTGTGCCTTCTGCCATGCATATCTGCTGTATGAGAACATGTACTAATTTTAGATAGTAGTTAAAAGCCAGAGTTGATGCAACTGGCAAACAAGTGAGGGTGAAGGGAACTCAATTCCTTGCTGTACCAGTTAATGTCAGTAAGGTTAAGGAGACATAAAACAAGCCATTTAAAAAGGAGCAACATTTCTAGGCAGATAAGCACATGAAATAGAATAATCACTATAAATATGATATCCCAAGCTAAAAAACCTAGAAGATAAATTGCCGGGTTTTTCCCCCTCATATACAGTAATTTTGCATTTTTCTGCATACCAGTTCTTTGTGTTTTGCTGTCAGCCAAACTATGCCTGGGGGAAAATATGGTAAAGTTACTCAGGGAGGCCTTTACAATATTCAAAATAATAATCCACTCTACTGGTAATCTACTCTAATGTTCAGACACACAACCTAAATGGCTAGCTGATGTAATAGCGCTAGAGTTTATGACTTTGCTGTGCACTGTGATCTTCTGCTCTACCCATGAAAGGTCTTCAATGAGTAAAAATAATATGTGGCCAGTCCATCAGTCAATCCCTTCTGGTATGAAGTGTATGATGACTGTGTCACATCCCATTACTATAAGGGATATGAAAACAACCTGCCACACAATTCCTCTTTGCCAGAAGAAATGATCTGAGCTAGCTAAACATGACAGACTGTCTAAGGTAGTTAATGTTACCTATAGTTTGATAGATTATTCAGCATCCAACAGAGGCAATGCACTGGTTGATTTCATAAAGAGTTAAAATCATTGCGTTCTTTCATTTTCCTAAGTTTGACAGGTCACCAGTCTAAGAAAATACACTGGAAGGGATAGAATAAAGTGGATAAAATAAAGTGCTATATATGTCAATCAGAAGCAATTCCAGTAGTTCCATGTGCCTGGGTAGCCTACAGAAAACAATTCTTAACCTTTACAGTTATTTGACTCCTATTGATTACAATAAGCATTTAGACAGAGATTTCTTCTTATAAAGCACAAACAGCATAGGACATCAGAGATTCTTTTGCACCTGATGTTTTCTGGTACAATTAAAAATTATAGCTGTAGGGCTATTTCCAACATTACTTTCCACTGGTTTTGTTTTAACATTGATAAAAATACAGTTACCTTGCCAACCTCCTGCTTGATTTATCAAGACACATGTATTGGATGGGGTCTTTTCTCCTTCCATTCACTATGTTTGAAGATGTGTATAGGAACTCTTCACATCAAAAGCAGTCCTTGATGTTCATGGATCTGGACCCAATATGAAATCATGTGAGCCACCTTGTAAGGCTCCTGGCGTCTTAACTGAGACTCCCCAGTTGGATTCCCAGTCTCCTCTTAGTTGTTTTAAATGGCACCTCCTTGAAAGCCCAAGTGTTGGATTGAA
This sequence comes from Lepidodactylus listeri, assembly GCA_029233225.1. Classification (NCBI taxonomy): domain Eukaryota; kingdom Metazoa; phylum Chordata; class Lepidosauria; order Squamata; family Gekkonidae; genus Lepidodactylus; species Lepidodactylus listeri. Next base: position 48,371,458 of record JARCFY010000004.1, read on the forward strand.
AAGGTGGGGGAAGTTAAGGCAGATCCCCAACGGCAGAGCCAGGAAGAAGAAGAAGAAGAAGAGGAGGAGGAGGAGGAGGAGGAGATTGGATTTATACCCCGCCCTTCACTTGGAGTCTCAGAGCGGCTTACAATCTCCTTTCCCTTCCCTTCCCTACAACAGACACCCTGTAAGGTAGGTGGGGCTGAAAGAGCTCTTTCCAGAACTGTCCTTGAGAGAACAGCTGGCACAAAACTATGGCTTGCCCAAGGTCACACCAGCAGCTGCAAGTGGAGGAGTGGGGAATCAAACCTGGTTTTCCCAGATTAGAGTCTGCGCACTTAACCACTACACCAAACAGAAAGGGTGTGTGAAGATCACATGTCCACCAACCTTGGCTGCCCCACACACTGGGAAAATGCTGCTGACCTAGATTAAAGCAGAGGTCAGCAGCACAGCCTGGGGAGAGGGAACCATGCGACCCACTGACTGCACACTGGGGAGGCCACCACTGAGGGCAAGGTGAGAGCCAGATCTATGCTTGCATCTGGGGCTGGTGCCATGCTACTGCAGCTGCTTCCTCTGCTACAGTGCCCAGTCAATGCTCCCATGAAGCTTCTTCAGAGCTGCCAAAACTGTTGCCTCAAAGCCACCAAAGGTGTTGCTGCTTCCCTCCTTCCTGAAAGTTGCCAAAAAAGAATGCAACCTAGTCCATGGGAAGGGGGCTTTTTCTGCCAGTTGGTGAAGCAGAATTAAAGCTGACTGCCTAGGTCTTCCATCTCAGCCCCACCCCAAAGACTGACCAAGCAGCAGCCTAATTGGGTGGCCTGGCAAAGGAGAGTGAGGGGAATGTGCCAGCCCAGTTGGGCTAAACCATGCCATCTGGCAATGGCACCTGGCCTGACAAGCCACTGTCCCCCCACAGGGTGCAAATGGGTCCCCCAGGTAAGTCGGGAACCCATTCTTACTGGGACAAACAGCTATATAAAGAATTATATGTTAATCTACCATAGATGTATTTATTTATTTACATTAATTATAGTTTGCCTTTCTCACTTAGATTTAAGTGATTACACAGAATAACCTGTGTGGATTTCTAAAAGGGACACCTGTCCTGAGGCTCAGGAATGAATGATACTTAAAGCCTGTTTCAGGAAGGGCGGGATATAAATTTAACAAATAAATAAACAGGAACTATAGGTAAGCTTCATATCTCCCCCCCCCCCAAAGCACAGTATAAATTTCCTGACTAGCTGACAGTGTTTTCTTACATTATTGAGGTAATTAAAGCAACAGATTAATGACTAAATACAGTTATTTTGTAGTTGGTTTTGCTATAATTGTAGACCAGAATAAGAACATAGAACATAAGAGAAGCCAGTGTTGGATCAGGCCAATGCTCATCCAGTCCAACACTCTTGTAACATAGGGGCCAAAAATACCATGTGCCATCAGGAGGTCCATCAGTGGGGCCAGGACACTAGAAGCTCTCCCACTGTGCCCCCCCAAGCGCCAAGAATACAGAGCATCACTCGCCTCGTAGTTCCTATCTATACCTTGTGGCTAAAAGCCACTGATGGATCTCTGCTCCATATCTACATATCTAATAGCCAAGTGGCCTTGTGCATGCGGATATCTACATTGGGGGCACTTGTGGGGGGGCAAAGAAATTTTCCTGCACACTTGGGGGACTCTCCAGGTATGCAGAAAAATCCTAAAAGTTAAAAAAAAAAAAACTATACGGGGGACAGGGCTTTTTTTTTTAGAAAAAGCCCTGCAGAAACTCATTAGCATAATAGGCCACACCCAACAGCAGAAACATATTAGCATGTTAGGCCACACCCCTTGCAGTGCAGCTCCCTCCCAGGATTGACTTCCCCAGGTGCCCTGCGGCTTGCAGGGTGCCTGGGGAACCCAAGGAGGGGAGGCAATTTAAAGTGCCTTCCCTCCCTGGATTGGCTTGGCTTCCCCAGGCACCCAACAGTTTGTGAGGCACCTGGGGAATTGGGGGAGGGAGGACGCTGTAGGCATGGCCAACTCGGAAGCCAGCCGGAACTCCGTTCCTGTGTGTTCCTGCCCAAAAATAGCTCTGATGGGGGAGATTTAAATCCCCAAAAAGTTAGAACAATGCCTCGCCTCCATTGTGGAGGGAGGGAGAAGGCTTGGTGGGCCCGGCGGTTGAAGCTGCGCAGGCCTTGCCGTCACTGGTGGGGGAAGAGCTTGGCGGGCCCAGCAGCTGGGAGCCACGTGGGCCTCACTGTCGCTGGCGGGGAGGGAAGAGCTTGGGGGGCCCAGTGGCTGAGAGCCACATGGGCCTCGCCGCTGCTGGCAGGGGAGAGCTTGGCGAGCCCAGCAGCTGGGAGCCACGCAGGCCTCGCTGTCGCTGGTGGGGGGTGGGGAGAAGAGCTGGGCAAGAGAGAAGGCTCACCTGCGGTAGCTTCCTCCTCTGGGTGGAGCTCCCCCCGCAAGTATTGCGGGTCCCCTCTTCTTGTGTTTATCTAATTCCCTCTTGAAGCTGTCCATGCTTATAGCTGCCACCACCTCCTGTGGCAGTGAATATGTCATGGGTACAGGCCCTTCTGAGGCTGACTCCTCCTCAGATGAGGAAGAGACAGGGAGCAACCCAGCCTCCTCGGGAGTCAGCCCAGAGGAAGAACCCTCCACAGTACCTGAGGAGGAAGAGTCCCCAGCAGCTGCACAGGAGGTGCAGCCACAAGGAGAGACCAATCCTGAGCCTGGCCCAGCACCCCCAGTTGCAGACACCCCAAAGCCAAATTCCCCACCCAGTTCTCCTGAATGCCCCAGACATAGGGCACGCCAAAGGCTGACTATGCAGGAGCAAAGAAGGAGTGCAAGACTGCAGCTCTTGCAAAAGCAATGGGAGGAGTTGTAAGCCTTAGCAGACTCCACTCCCTGGGAAGGGAGAACCTCCTGATAAGCATTTCACACACCTGCCTTGGTGCGGTAGCAACTCTGCACATTCCAGACCTGCTTGTGCGTGTGTAGCAACCACTCCTTGTTCCTGAACTCTGCAACCTTGGAAGGAATCCCTGTCTCTCTGACCTCTGGCTCTGTTTGTTGACTCTGATTTTGGACTACGTCTACTGCTCCAGTGTGTAAGCTCTGTGGAAACAGCACAGAATAGTAATTTCCCAGTCGTTCCTATATATGAACTGCCTTGAACCATGAGGACATAAATGTTTTAATAAAGGCCAGATAAAAACGTGTTAAATTAATAAATAATCTGGCACTTTCGGCGCTTCTAAAGACTTTCCGTCCAAACTACAGGAATTAGTGGCCTGAAATGTTTGTTTCTGAGACAACATGTCTTAGCTTCTTTTTGTAATTAAATTTCTGTATGTGAACTCCGTGCTTGGAAAGCAGAAGTAAGTTATTAGTTTCAAATGCCCTTTGCTCTGAAGACTAATGGAAGCCTGGTATCAAACAATTTATAGTAGACCTAGAACAAGAATCAAACCAGTCACTGCACAAAACAGTATAATTATAGCCTGGTTTGGTTGTTATGATTTTGGTAATCCAACCATGCATTAGAAGAGATCATGCTTTTGAGCAGTCCTCTTGATGTGTGTGGATGCTATTTTTGTGACTTAGGGCAGCACACAATCAAATTTGGTACATGCAATTAGAAATCCAGACTTTTGAGCATATGCTTTCATACACACTGAAGCCGGAAGATATGAATATTGTCCTTGTGATGGTACCTCTCTCTTATTTTGTGTGGTTAGATGTGATGTAGTTTTAAATTTCTTGTTGTTTCTTTCTCTCAAAGTATCTATCACTGCTGCCAGGAATTTAATTACAGTCTTTTATTAACCTTTCCTACAGTATTGTGCCCAAGCTCTAAGGCTGTTGGAATGTGTGGTTCTGAGGATAAGACTCTGGGTTAACAATAAACAAGATACAACTTTATTAGTAAACAAAGCGTATTGGTTACAAGCAGGGCTCATTTCATAGCAGGAGCTACTCTGCATATTAGACCACACACCCTTGATGTAGCCGATCCTCCAGGAGCTTACAGTACCCCCTGTAAGAAGAGCTCTGTAAGCTCTTGGAGGATTGGCTACATTAGGGGTGTGTGGCCTAATATGCAAAGGAGCTCCTGCTATGAAATGAGCCCTGGTTACAAGATGTTTTGTTATGTTGCTCAGTAAAATATTTCCTGTTTAACTCAGGTCTCTGTCAGCTTTTTCCCTCAGTCTCTTAAAATACTCTGTCTATATTAGATTTTGCCTAAATTGCCCCCTGAAGTACTTTCCTTCCTCCTTTAGAATCTTAATGCCTTTCACAGCACCTCTACATGATTCTAATTAGACGACTGCTTCTCAGACTCTGTATAGAGTGACTACAACTGACAGCTGATGACTTCAAACTCCAGACTCAAACTGAACATTCTGCCTTTTCTCTCTCTCTCTCTGCTCTGCCCACACACTCTCAGTCACCAACCAGTCACCTCACTCATTTATCTCCCTCTTTCAACCCCCTTGTTCTTCTGAGAATTACCAACCATTTTAAAGGAACATACACTTATAACCTGAAATCATTACAGTCCTGTTCACACAAAATATCTGGAGGATCATGGATAGCATGCTCTCTCAATAAGTAAGGTTAGACTGTCAAAATCGTAACAACTGGGCTATATATGTAGAGGTATCAGAATAGAGACTGCAGCCCTTAGACACAAGAAACTTAAGGCAAATATTTGACCAAACAACAGTGCTTTCCTACATAATGAAATAGTTCAAGTACAGCATGACAGTTACCTCAGGATAGAAATGCAAAGAAGAGTGATGAGGGTATTATCAGATTCACCCTGAGGTTAGAAGTATAGTCATTCAAGAATAGTACTATTATTGTCCCAGGCAATGTTTTAGAAATGCAAGGCTAACTCCTCTAGCCTTCAAATGAAAAGTAATTGAGAGATGATTGGGCATAAGGATCATATTTTTTAAGAACCCTGAAGAAAAATTGAATGGCAAATTGGGTGAACCAACGAACCCAACCATGGTGTTCAACCCTTTTCCTGTAGGCTACAACAATCTCTTCTTGTGAAGTGTATGATGGATTTGATGTCATGATCAACTTTTCCCCATGAAAGAGTTATCAATTTGCCACAACAAGAAGGGCACAATTGATTTAGGAAAGGAGTTCATAGCCTGTCAAACAAAATCCCACCAGTGATGTGACACTCCAGACAGCATTGTATGTGTGTATGTGTGTGAGGGAATATTTTTCTCCTGCCACTGCTCTGAATGGCAGCAGGCAACAGGTTTGGGGAACAGGGGATCCACCATCCAACCAGGAGCTTGGCAGCCATGGTTGCAAAACTAACATTATACATTCTTTCAGGAATCTCTAAACACATGGTGGCCACATTTTGGATCAGCTATATATTCTAAACCTTATTTCAAAGGCAGTCCCATCTAGAGAGCTAGGTCCTTATGATCCAGGAAAGGTGAACCAACTTAAATTGTTAAAAATCTTTTCTTGACATCCAGCATCAAGAACATGAGCACTTTCCAGCTATCATGTGCTACATCTTCAGCCATTTCCACGCTAGGGTCATTCTCTGAAAGCCAGTCAACACTGTTCCAACATTAGCTACATATGGAATTGTAATGGGATATATAAACATTACTAAATATTGCACCATTGAAATGGTTCACTTTCAGGATGTTCCTGTTCACACTGGTAGTAATTCTGCCCTGATCACATTTATGCCTTTTTTTAAAAATGGCAGCTGATTTGCACTTGTACTCCAGGGTGATACCATTAAGCACCAAATTTGCTTGGGAACATCCAGTTCCCAGACAGCAACTTGTACAACTCCATCCTCATTAGGTTGAAGCCCAGTTTCAACTCATTCTAACCAGGAATTCCAGGCTCTCCCTCTCAGATTTCCATGTTCTCTTGCCATGGGCAATGGCTAAAAAGCTCTCAGCTGCCACCTCTCTGGTATGGGTCTCCTCGGGAGGGCCCAGAGCACCCACTTTATTCACTCCTTTTCCAACAGGTTCCATCCAATAAGTGACTGAATGAGGCATGAGGGCCCAGGCAGAATAACAAACAATTTTATTAAAGAGGAATAATAACAACTGTAATTCAAGTACTATGTCAGATAAAGAGAACAGTAAAGTCAGGTACACAAACAAAATAAAAAACCCTAACGTGTCTATCTAGAGTGTTCCTAGCTGTCTCTGGGTGATTGGCTTCAAGGTGACTCATTGCTTCTGGATGAGGGATTCCCTTCATCTGCAGCAGCCTCTCCTCAGCTCTACTCCCTAAGAGTGAACCAGCTCCCATTTTGAGTGAGCTCTTTTATCCCTTCTTTCCAGGCCACTCTCTACTAGTGTAAGTTTTCCCTCCAAATTCCCTGTTAACCAATCAAAGGGTCCAGAGGGTGCCTGGGAAATGTAGGCCTAGTAGTTACTCTAATACAGGCTTCCCCATAGCCACTAGGCCCCACTACACAAGCCCAGGCTCATAACATCCCTTCAGAAGCCACACACTAGGCCTGTAGCTACAGTGGGGCATCTTGGGGCTAGGCCCGCCGACCTACTGGCAAGGCCCCACAACTTCCCATCCAGCCCAGGGCCCCTGAATGGCAGAGAGTGTGGGGAAGGAGCCAGGTATTCCTGTGTAGATGTCTGGCGCTAACAGCCGACTACAGTGGCCATCAGGGTTCCCAAGTCCCCCGGGGGATGGGGAAACCCCTGCTCCAGCGGCCTGCTTCCCGCTGGCCCAGATTGGGCCACCGGGGGGAAACCTGCCCCCAAATTGCCAGGCTCCAAGGATGTGCGCGGCTTGATGACGTCACCTGGAGGTGATGTCATCACATCGGGCACGTTTCGGGGGGACGCTCTACAATTCGAGGGAAAACTCTATGGTTTTCCCTTGAATTTGAGAGGTCCCACCTAGGGTTGCCAAGTCCAACTCCGGAAATATCTGAGGACTTTGGGGGTGGAGCCAGGAGACTTTGGGGGTGGAGCCAGGAGACTTTTATGATGTCACTTCCCGTGATGTCACTTTCTGTGGTGTCACTCCCAGGTCAAGTGGCAAGTGATGTCACTTCTCCTTTAGATGATGTCACTTCCAGTACACTCTTCAAAATACACAACAGAAAGGTCTAAGATCCTAAGGCTGAACACTGCCAAAAACCAGAACTACACCTTCATGCAGCAGAGTCACAACTGTCTTTTTAAAAAATCATGACTAGAATCCAGAGAGCTAAATTATATTTGAATACATGTATTGTGCATAATCACATCTGCCCAGGGGCTGCTTCTAGATGAGGAAAGGACAATTCCCAGGGCTTTTTTTCTTCGACAAATTTCTTTTAAAAATGTTATAAAGTTCATGATTTTTCAGTATACGTATTGAAAACTTCCATTTCCATCTTGAGAGTTGTGGCCCCTCCCCCCCCCATCAAACCCTGAAAATTCCAAATAGCTATATTGGCTTAGCTGGACAGTGTTCCCTCTAAGCTGAGTTAGTGTGAGCTAGCTCACAGATTTTTAGCCTCCAGCTCACACATTTTTCTTAGCTCAAAAAGGATGGCTCCAAAAAAACCTAATTGATGCAGCAGCCAAATTGCTCGCTCATAACTTTAATGCCAGCAGCTCGCAAAGTAGAATTTTTGCTCACAAGACTCCACAGCATAGAGGGAACATTGGCGCTGGAGCTGGAGGGAGGAAAATCAAAACTCATAAGAACATAAGAGAAGCCAATGCTGGATCAGGCCAGTGGCCCATCCAGTCCAACACTTTGTGTCACACAGTGGCCAAAAATACCAGGAGTCCTCAGAAGGTCCAGGACCCTAGAAGCCCTCCCACTGTTGCCCCCCAAGCACCAAGAATACAGAGCATCACTGCCCCAGACAAAGGGTTCCATCTAGACCTTGTGGCTAATAATAGCCACTGATAGACCTCTGCTGGATGGGGACAGAGAGAGAGAGAGAAAGACAGACAGACAGACAGGAAAGAAAGAAAGAAAGAAAGAAAGAAAGAAAGAAAGAAAGGAAGGAAGGAAGGAAGGAAGGAAGGAAGGAAGGGGGGGGAGAGAGAGAAGGAAAAGAGTTGGGGCAGGCAACTTACCAGATCGGGGAGGGCAACGCAGCCTCGCAAACCAAAGCCAGGCCTCTCAGTACAAAGGGCCTAGCCTGGGCGGGACTTTCTCTTGCTGGCTCTGCTGTTAAAGGAGAAGCGTCCTATAAGGCTTTTTCCTGCAGGCTCTCTGCAGGAACTTCCCCTTTAAATGGTTCAGGCCTGGCTGGGAAGGGGCGGGGCAGGCTCGGAGGCCAGCTGGAACAGCGTTCTCCTGTGTTCTGAAAAAGAGCCCTGCTTACCAGCGCACACTAGAAAGAGACTGGAGGACTGAGCAGCCATTTTGTCCCCCACTGGACAATTTTGAAAAGGCGGGGGTGAGGAGTTAAAATCGGGGTTTCCCCTGCCCTCCCGGGGGGCTTGGTAAGCCTAGTCCCACCCCCAGCATGCCTGACACGATGACGTCACTTCCAGGTGATGTAATTGCGGCACACGTGCTTTGCATGCACACCAGGGGACTCCCAGCGGCACAAGGATTCCCCCCGCTACACTACGGTAAGTACTTGGCAACCCTAGTGGGCATACAGAGCCAGAGAACGCCTCTCTATTTCCCCCAGAAAGTCTATTTCCCCTGGAAAGTACTTGTTGCTGGTGGGCTGAACTGTGCTGTCTGATGTGAGGGGCCAGTTATGGTGGTGCAAGGGACCATTGCAAGGAGGAGACAGCTTGGAAGAGGCCTGAGTGGTAGAAACTGCAGAGCAGCTTAAAATGGGAGTAGGGGTGCCCCCTAAGAAATTTAAGTGCCCCCTGACTAAAAAATCCTGGCTATGGGCCTGCCACACACTGAAAAATGTCGCTAATTCTTAAGGCCTAGATGGAATAAGCAGGTAGGGTGATAAATAGTGCTATTTCAGACGAAGGGGGAAAAAACCTTTAAAAAAAAGACAACTGTGGCAGCAATTATAACTGGGCAGGATGTCAGTGAACAGAAAGAATCAACTGGGACATCAAAATTCCTTAATGGCATATCCCTGAGCAGAATAACACTGAGACATATCAAACATATCATTTCAATAAAATGGTGGGATAGCAGTACCAACCAGAATACAGAAATTGTGCTTCTGTTTCACAATAATGGGGGTGGGGAATCGTCAAAACCAGTTTCTGAAAAAATTGAGAAGTCAAGATCTGAAGACTGTTAATAAAGTCCTCTGGAACCAACATTATAACTTCATATACACTTGATTGCAATTATCTATTTCAGCCCCCCAGCAATATTCGATTTCATGTGTGAATCCTGAAGAACCATGATAGTTTCATATACAGAGGTTATTCTTCACTACACTTCAATTTTGTGCCAAGCTGAAGAAGTGGCCCATTACTCACACACATTTTACTGAAGATTTTCAGAGCAGTAAACCTTTAATCTTTTTTTTAACCATTTTTATTTATAGGATTTTTGATATTTATAACATTTATAGTATACATTCCATAGAATTGAGTCTTTTATGTACATTTTATCCATTCGTAAAAATCTGACCATGTTTTCCAAAATAAAGTTTTATCTTTACCTTGAATTGTGTGGCTTAGTTTATCCATTTCAGCCAACTCAGTTAATGTATATATTATCTCTTCCACAGGGCACTTTGTCACTTTTCCAAAGCTTTGCCCAACTTTTTCTGGCAGCAGTCAAAATATATATCACTAACAACATTTTACTATGTCTATATCCTTCCGGTACCAAATTTAACAAAAAAGTCTCAGGATTTAAAGGCACAATTATATCTACTATTTCAAAAATTAAGTGTTGAATAGTACGCCAAAAAGACTTCGGCTTTTTACATCACCACCACATGTGGTACCAACCTTCTTACCACACTTCCAACACAAATTTGAGACATTAGTATAACATTTCACCACCCTTTCCGGGGACCAATGCCATCTATAAAACATCTTGTACACATTTTCCTTAAATGGTATGGCATGCATATATTTCAAGGTTTTCCACAGCTTGTCCCATTCAGCTGTTTCGAAGGAACAGCCAAAATCCTGCATCCACAAAATCATAGTATTTTTGATTGTCTCATCCTGCATTTCCTCTATTAATAAAAATTTGTATTATTTTTGTATTGTTTTATCATTTGAACTCAATCAAATTTTGTCAAGCTCATTTCTAGAATCATAGAAGCCCACTTTTTTATATCAATATCATACCTGGCTTGCAATTGTGTTTTTTCCCACCAAGATAGTCTAACACTATACCTTGTTCTCAAATTTTCTTCAGGTTTCAGATTCATTTTATTATCCAGTAATATTTCATAATTTACCCTGTTATAGCTATTGGTTAATGAGTTTAATAAATGCCTCTAATGGAGCCACCCATACTGGAATTTTAAGATAATATTTCAGTTTTATATCCAACCAGATTTTTATCAGAGCTCCCCTTAATATATGATTATGGAAATTAGCATGTATTTTATCTTTCCCGTACCATATGTATGCATACCACCCCATATAAAGATCGTGTCCTTCCAACACCAAACCCCTAGTATCATTTAGATTTGTCCAGTCTTTAATCCATGTTAAAGCTGCAGCTTGGTAGTAAAGATCCCAATTTGGAACATCAAAAACCCCTCTTTCTTTCCTATCTTGTAATAATTTCCATTTTATCCTTGGGGTTTTGGGGTACCACACAAATTTTCTAACTACTTTATTCAATTCCACAAAAAAAGTTTTGTTTTTCAAGACTGGTAAATTTTGTGCTAAGAATAAAAATCTCGGTAGGATATTCATCTTTATTACTGCTATTTCCCCCATTAACGATAGTTTCAGATCTTTCAATTTTTCTAAATCTTTCCTAATCTCTTCCAAAAGTTTATAATAGTTATTTTCCCAGAGTGCACTATTCCTATTAGTGACATAGATACCTAAATACTTAACTTTATTTGAGACTTCCATTTTAGATAATTCTTGAACTGCATTAATCACCCCTAATGGGCAGTTTTTTACCAATAGTAAACCTTTAATCTTGACTTCAGATTCTGTGCCCACCTCACACACCATTCTTTTTCCTCTGGTGTATTTTTTCCTCTGGTGTACAGAATGCACAGTAGAACCCACTGACACAGGCATTACAAGCTGTGATCACTGACAACGTGTGTGTGCGTGCACACACACGCCTATGCAAAGTCAGCTGCAACTTCACCACACTTTGCACAGGGCTACAGTTTGTATGGGGGAGGAGTCCTCTAGCAGAAATTCTGGAGAGCTTTCTTAGTCTTGTGCCACTAAATTGAAAAAAATGGGGAGTATTTTCACCGACGTCCTAGTGCAGCTGCATAGTAACACTAATTTCCTGCCCTTCTTCGATAATTTGTGTGGTTTTCCTTTTGTGATTCTCTAATTTGATCCTGCCCACTGGTCGTGATCTTGGCAGTTTTTTAAAGCCTATCCTGTGTGGATTGCACTCTGTCCTCCAAATGGATTGATTCCAAGTGATTCTTATGTTCGCCAGTTTTCAGAAGGTCCATGTGGCTCAACTGCCATTTTAATGTTAGGCATCTGGAGACTGCTAAAATGGTTCCCCCAAAACTTTGTTCACTAAAGCATTAAAGGAGAAACTGTTTTCAAAGCTTCAAGCTTCCCATCCCAGTCTCTCTCTCTCTCTTTACATCTCATGTCAATTTCATTCTGTGCTGATTATCCCCCCCTTTATTTTGTTTGCATACAGCACTGAAATCCTTTTTTCTTTTTCTTTTTCACAGGGGATGCTGCCATTTGCCTCCTCTCCAATCCCCCTTTTCAAGTCAGTACCAGCAGGGAACTAAACCTTGTCCAGCTTCTTTTAAACTTCCCCCCATCACTTTTTTTTTTAATTCAGCGATCTGAGACTAGCAATAGTCTCACATTGCTAGATGCATGCCACTTGTAAAAAATAAAATAAAATTTAAAAATGAGGGGAAAATTAAGCTTGTACATTGATGAAGGGGAGTGGATGGCGGAAGGTGCAGAGTGGGTGGAATGACCTTGATGTGGGCGGGGAGTGACCTTTGAGGGGTGGCAAAAGGGTGGAGGGAATCTGTATGCTTTTGAATTACCTTCAGCTTAGAAGCAAAACAAGGGTAAATCAACACAAAAGCACTCTCAGAAAACCCAGGGAAACAGTGACCAGAAAGTGAACTGAGCGCTGAAGGGATGAAAATCAATGCTGAATGACAGTGAAAGCGAGGGAAAATACCCATGTATAATAGGCCAGTAATGAAGGAACCAAGTTTTATGTTGAGTGACTGGAAATTATGAAATGCATTGGTTATAACGGCAAACCAAAATAAATACACTCATCTGTAGAAAATGTTTATAGTGGACTTCAGCTAGTATTCCTATAACACTGACCTCACACACACAAACACATTTCAGAGTGAAACAGCTGTTAACACTAGAAATGGTAAGCAGTTACATTGTGAGAATTCTGTACAACCAACATCCTGAGAGGTCAGCACTGCAGTTTACCTAAATCCAGATGTTTGACTCAGGGAAGACTGATAATATATGTAAGTTAGTTCTGCTGAGTGTGTGCATAGTTCTGTTAAGAACATAAGAGAAGCCAATGTTGGATCAGGCCAATAGCCCATCCAGTCCAACACTCTGTCACAAAGTGGCCAAAAATACCAGGTGCCATCTGGAGGTCCACCAGTGGCACTAAAAGCACTCCCACTGTTGCCCCCCTCAAGCACCAAGAATACAGTGCATCACTTGCCCCAGACCAAGAGTTCCTTTCTGTATTTTGTGGCTAATAGCCACTGATGGACCTCTGCTCCATATATTTATCCAGTTCCCTCTTGAAGCTGTCCATGCTTGTAGCCGCCACCTCCTCCTGTGGCGGTGAATTCCACTGTGAATCAGTCTTTGGGTGAAGAAGTACTTCCTTTTATCTTTTCTAAACTGATTGTTCATCAATTTCATTGATTGCCCACAAGTTAATTTTGTCTTGCTGTAAAAAAATGTAAATGTTGAGAGAAAATGTTGGACAACAATATTTTTTTCAAAAACTTGATGAGTTGATTAGTCAGGTGGTTCTATTGCCATTCTTATTTTTATTATTACAGTTTTCTGTTGTGCTATTATAAGTCTGGGTTGTTATTTTTTTTTTTGCATCCTCTAGAAATATTAAGTGGGAAAAGATGGCCAGTACTTTCTCACGTCTCCTTGCTGGTCGGAAAACAGCTGTTCTCTTTGCAACAGTGAGCACAGGTGCCTTGACCACTGGATACTTGTTGAATCAGCAGAATGTGAAAGCTAGATTCCTTGAGACAAAAAAAATGTTTCCTCCAAGGTAAATACTTTAATTGAAATCTTCAAACAAATGTTGTGAGTTTTACGTGAAGGACTCAAAGACCAGAGTCCAGGAGTTTGCATTGTCTTGAGCTTCATTTTCAGTTGCAATTCAGCAGTCTCTCTTTCTAATCTCCCTTTGAAATTCCTTTGTAAGAGAACTGCTACTCTTAGGTCAGCAGCTGAATGTCCTGGAAGGTTAAAATGTTCCCCCACTGCTTTTTGAATGCTGTGGTTTCTAATAGTGGTAGAAAGAGTAAGAGTCCAGTAGCACCTTTAAAGACCAAGACAATTGTGGCAGGTTGTGTGCTTTTGTGAGTCACTGCTCACTTCTTCAGACTTATTTCCATTTATTCTTTGCATCCTCCTGGACTGAATCCTCCTGTACCAAATTGAGACCTAGGTTTCCTGTCTCATTACCAATGCTGATATCTCCACGCCTCTGTATATCACACCAATGCTGATATCTCCACCCCTCTGCATATCACACCTAATCCAATCACGCCTGCTATTGCCATTCGGCATCTGAAACCATCTTTATAAAGTTTATATCTCCGGTACCTTGTGTTACATTTTATGGCACACATGGTCCAGCCCGACAAAGTAACATTTATGTCAGATCCGACCCTCATAACAAATGAGTTCGACACCTCTGTAGACTATTGCAATGTCCTACATGTGACTGCCATTGAAGATTATCTGAAAGCTATAAACAGTTTTTAAAAAGCTGCTTGTTCACTGATTAGAGCTTAGAGATGTGATCATGTTTCTTCAATATTAAGATACCTCCATTGGTTGGTCATTCATATACTTCTGTTTATCACCTTTGAAGCTTTTCATGACATGGTACCCATATGAAGGACCATCTCTCCTGGTATGAACCTGTGTGCCAGCTCAGATCATCACAGAGATGGGTCATGATCATTTCAGAGCTCCCTTACCTTTATGAGATCTGCCACAGCTTGATCTTGGTCATCTTCAGCTGTGGTTCCAACTGTCTAGAATAGCCTTCCTAAGGAGGAGAGGAAAGCACCCACACTGGCCAATATCAGGATATTGTGTAAGGCTGCCCTAAGTAAAAGGCTTTAAACCAGATAAATTTATTAATAAACTGTAAGTAGTTCTGTATGATTGTCGGGATGTAATTTTCACAGTTGCGGTGCATACTGGCTTTAGTAAGCTTCCTTGAGTCACTGTTGACAGCAGGAAAGGTATGATATAACTATCTTGAAAAATAAACAAGTTTTTCATGCTTATTTGAAGTAGCTGGAAAATATGGGTGAGATTTGGCACGTACAAACTGACATTTAGAAAATGGCCAGTTGGAACCATAGTTCTTATAATATGTGCATGTCATTTTAAAAATCCACAACAAACTGCTTCTTGAGTAACTAATTATATTAAATTCCTCTCTCCTATGAGCAATAGTACTGTTATAAAGAATTCATCAATACTGTAACATAAATAAAGGTCCATTTTGACAGTTCTGCTTGAACCACATTGATTTACATCAACTAAGGATTCAATATGTTTGCACTTTGAATTTATCAGAAACAGACACAAAAACATAATTCTGAAGGTCATTAGTTTCCTTCCCATCTGCCTCCCTCCTCTACAGAAACCATCTCTGTGATTTCAGCTGGCAGACAGCATACCCCTGGGAAGATCTGTACGCTTGCTTCCCCTACAAATTTCAGCTGCATGCATGAGCCAACAGCCAATCAAACTTTCTAGTTTCCTGCTGTTTTCCTCAAATCCCTGGATCCCCTGAAAAATATTCACCTGCACACTTCTTTGTTGCTGTTGAACATGGAAAGAATATAAACAAGTAAAATCCTGATTCTGACCCCCATTTTCTTCTTATATGCTCATGAATTGAGAAACAGAACCAAGAGTTGCTGAAAAATATGGATGTTTTAAATTTCTTTTTATCAGTGCAGACTATCCTGATCTTCGTAAACACAACAACTGCATGGCTGAGTGCCTCACACCAGCAATCTATGCCAAACTGAGGGACAAGATGACTCCTAGTGGCTATACACTGGATCAGTGCATCCAGACCGGTGTTGACAATCCTGGCCATCCTTTCATTAAAACAGTGGGCATGGTCGCTGGAGATGAAGAATCTTATGAGGTGAACCGTTTTTATCATATGCTGTGGTCTTTTATTACCCTAGTACATTTCCTACACAAACAGGTTGTTAGATGAATACAGATTATTCACACAAAGTATTGTTTTGATGGGAAATAGGGCACTACAGTGTACGCAAAGCACAAGTCTGATTTTTCTTCTGTGGGATTTTACAGTCTTTTTTTCCTCAGTGGGAAGTTCACTGAAGAGAAAAGACTATTAAAGGTGTTTTTGATGTAATGATATCTAGAATAATAAAGCATAAGCACAGGAGACAATATTTCATTTGTCTCCTGTAGCTTCTTCCTCTCCTGCTGCTAAGTTCAGGTTGAGGTAAAAATATGAAACGCTGTTGACTACATAAAGTGAATGAGATATTCCATCATAAAATATATATACCTATGGGCAGAGAACTATATTGGCATAAATTCATACTTCTCTTGAACAATCAATATAAATCCAAACTCAAATATGATATTTTGTCAGGTAGATAACAGAAGAGTATAACAATAAATTTAGTTTAGTACAGGCATAACAAAATCTGGAAGAAAAAAGTTCTTCTTAATAAAATGTTTTAAAATATTTATGCTATGGTTTCCTGGTTCCCAACTGCAAACACAACTGAGTTTTATTTTATTTATTGACTTCATAACAAAAGACAACACCTCAAAGTTCAGCAGCTTTAAAAATACCCACAACAAATGAGAAAATGCAGCATTTGTACATTTTTGCCCAAATTATGCAACTGTACTGCAATGTTTTCCTCTCTGCCCCAACAGCAATCTAGAGCACAGGTGAACAGAGCAGAGCTCTGAAATGGGAAGAAATAATTGCTATGGATTTTCAAAGTAAGACCACATACCATAAGCATCCATGTCTCTATTAAGAAGTTTTAAAAAGTGACCATAGGACCTTCAGAGAATATGCTTCTTTGTATTGGGATATTTGGTTAATAAAGCAGAGTTTTGCCCAGTCATAAAAGTGTGATACTGAGTGGATCCAGTTCACATTCAGGTTGCAGCTGAAAGAAGAGAGAGAAGCTTGCTTGGCCCAGCATCATGTATGTGGGTGTATGAGAGCACTGTATCCACAGGAGAGACCTGCAGAGACATATGTCTACATGGAAGACCACATAAAGAGAGTGAGAGGACAAAGCAAGAGGAGGGGTCACAGGGCAGCTCCCAAGTTAAGACAAAGAGAGGCATCCCCATTCAGGGAGATAACACCTACACACGCAAAGAGTGAGGTAGCCCCACCAATGTCTAGGCATGCTGAGTCGCTCACTCCAACACTTTATTATTCTGAGTTGTGTAGAGAACTTCACCCCACAAACCCCTCTTGCATTAAAACATAATAGCCTGGAAAAGTGGTAATCTAATTAGTTTTATAGTGGTAATATAATGTTTCGTTCTCTTTCTTTTATATTTATTTTAAAAACTTGTTATCCTTTTCTTTTGCCAAAATCACTGACAAGCCAAGGCAGATCACAGAATCTTCATAAACACAAGAGATAATAAAACTCACAATTTAAAGTAACACCATCCTCTCCCCAATGTTATTTAACATCTATATGTGCCCCCTCGCCCAACTGGCACAGAGCTTTGGGCTGGGCTGCTATCAGTACACTGAGGACACCCAGCTGTATCTGCTGACGGACAGCCAGCTGAGGGTTTGGAAGCTATGGTGGGGTGGCTTCAGCAGAGTAGGCTGAGACTGAATCTGTCAAAGACAGCGGTTCTCTGTCTGGGGGAGACGACTCTGGTTTGGGGTGTCAGTTTCCGGCTCTTGACCATGCACTTTTAACACTGGCGCAGACAGTCAAGAGCCTGGGTGTAATCCTGGATACCTCCTTGTCAATGGAGGCCCAAGTCTCAAACATTGCCAGGCTGACATTCTTTCAACTATGCCAGGTGAGGCAACTGGCCCCTTACCTCTCTCTCCCAAGCCAGCTACAGTAATCCATGCAATAGTCACCTCTAGACTTGATTACTATAATTCACTCTACACTGGACTACCCTTGAGGCTGATCAGGAAGTTATAGCTTGTCCAGAATGTAGTGCCCCCGGTCCTCACAGGGACATCAATAACATATACAACCTGTGCTGTGCCAGCTGCACTGGCTCCAAATTGAGTACCGGGTCAGGTTCAAGGTTTTGGTCTTGACCTTTAAGGCCCTAAATGGTGAGTGACCAGTGTACCTGTGGGATCGCCAAAGAGCACTACTCTCAACCGATCAACATCTTGGAAGTCCCTGGCCCAAAGAGTGTCTGGCTGTCCTCAACCAGAGCCAGGGCCTTTTTAACCCTGGCTCCAACTTGGTGGAACTTTCTGTCTACTAACATCAAGGCCCTGTGGGATTTGATACAATTCTGCAGGGCCTGAATGGCAGAGACATCCTGCCAAGCACATGGTTGAGGACAGCAATGGTTTTTAACATCAAATGGCTTTTAACATCAAGGTTTAATGGATTAACCGTACTAACAACTACTGACTTGCTAATTGCTTCTACCTTCTCCCCCCACAGTTAAACTAAAGTAAATTGGGGAACTAGAATTTTATTACAGTGCCATGTGGGTATCGGGTATTTATTGAATTGCATTTTTTAGATTTCAAATGTACTTATGAGAACTGCTGTACACCACCCTGAGCCCGCTCACAGGGAGGGCAGTATAAAAGCTGAGTAAATAAATAAATAAACTTAAAATAAACAACACATTTGCTTCAGTGTTATCTCAATGCTTTGCAGAGGGATGCAGAAACAAGGAGAGCCAAGACTTAGATGGGATAATTAAAAAGCCAGTTTTACGTACTTTACATTAGTCAAAAGAGATGCAGTACCTACAGACAAACCCCATTCCATAAATAGCTGTAGTGTGGGTGATTGGTGGGTGGTGTAAAGTCAGGCCTCCACTGAGTATGCATCCCTGATTTTATGGGTGAGGCCACCCAGCTCCAAGCTAGGTGTGGCAGCCTCCTGGTGGGACCTGAAGATCTGCAGACTACTACAATCAGTTTTCCTGGAGAAAATAGTAGCTTTGGATGGTGGACTCTATGGCTGCACATCCCCACTGAGCTCCCCACCCTTCCCAAACCCCACCTTCCCCAAGCTCCACCCCAAGAAACCCCCAACCTGGAGTTGGCAACCCTGCTCTAAACACTGAGCAATCAAGTGTCTATAGCTCATACTCTTTTTTGCCAATCTAGGGTTGTCAGGTCTGGGTTGGAAAATACCTGGAGACTTTGGGGGTGGAGCCAGGAGAGGGTGGGGTTTGGAGATGGGAGGGGCCTCAGCATGGTACAATGCCATAGAGTCTATCCTTCAAAGCAGCCATTTTCTCCAGGGGAGCTGATTTCTGTCAGCTGGAGATCGTTGTAAAAGCGGGAGATCCCCAGGCCCCACCTGAAGGATGGCAACCCTATGCCAGTCATTCTTAATGTTTGAAGGAGGTGTGCCATTTCCTTTCCCCCAGCTGTAAGATCTATGGATCAAGGATAATGGCATCCCCTAAAGGGTTTCTGTCCCAGTTGCACAAAAGTACAAGGTCCCAAGCTTCTGGTTTAAAATTGCCTCTTCACTCTCCAAACGCCTCGGGATGCTAACAGTGGAGCAGACCCTGGCTGGGCCTCCACCCTTCTTTGCATGTTCTGGAGGCACATGGTGGTGGTGGACCTGTCAAAGGCTCTGTAAGAAGCTGTGAAAGAGGAGTTGTAGGCCCCAAAATTTTACCTGGTACCCATTGGTGGCCACATGGCTTGTGTGGCTGCTCTGTGCGGCACATGTCCAGCTATTGCTTCTGCCCAGCATCAAATGGGGTGGGAGTGGAAGACAGGGTCTTAAATGCCCTTCCTCTGCCTACCCCATGGGTCTGCTCCTCATGGGCTGGCTGGCTTCCTTCTTCCCTCCACTGGCCATGCCAAAGCCAAGTGAGGGGCTGCGAGAACAGCAAAGTTATAATAGCGCTGTAATTGCTACAGATATATGCCAAAAGTCTAATAATTTGTTAACCGTGCCAAGAACATGTCAATGTGTACATTTCAGACTCAGTAAAAACCAGTTTAATATCAAGGCAGAAATACTGGATGAAATAGACATCTTTAAAATAAAACAGTTTGACTGAAAATGTTGGCAGACCCATAAAAGCTGCTGTGTTGCAGTGAATAAAATCTTGACTAGGACTGCCACATTCAAATTCCCACTCAGCCATGAAGATGTAAAGTTTCTGGAAATGCAATAGGTTTGGAGGGCAGGACAGCGAAAATCAAAATATATGCTGTTACATTCTGAGTTATTTCTAAGTTGTTTGGTTATGAGTTAGCTAAGGTATCCTAGCTCCCTGTATAGTGATTGGCTGACTAATAAAGACCTTCTATTGGTCCTAAAGTCACACGGAGTAGCCTATCACGAAGTTCCACTTAGGTCCAATCGGACCTAATGTAAATAGTTACACTGTATATAGTTCAGTTATGAAACATTATAAACTTGGGTGCCGCTCTTAGCAGACTCTGATTAGAGCTGAATAATGTCCTGAATAAAAACCTTGTTCTTTGATGTTCATCTCCTGCCTCTCAATACACAAAATATGCAGTACTTCCATATAGGAGCAATCCTAAGCAGGTCTACTCAAAAGGAAGTCCAGTGTTATTCAATGGAGCTTACTTTCAGGAATGTTTCTTAGGATTGGAGCCTTACACATGAACATGAAATACACTGTCTATTATGCAGCATGTAGAATGGTATTATTCAGTATATACTGAATAATACCATTCTCCTCCATGGAGAAGAATCTGAGAATATTAAGAATTTTTCAGGTTGAGAAAAATAGGGCAAAAAATAAAGTGAAAATTTTAAATAGAAAGAACCAACAAGGTTCTGGAGAAAGAAGAGGAGGGGACTGTATCAGGTGCTCAATAACATTGAAACTCCAGCTAGCTAATTAGTATAATTAGAAGAAGAATTTAGTGATGGGGACTATAATTTTGCAGAGGACTGAAAGAGCTGAGCTCCACTGTAGTATACCACTTCTTCATTAATTTTCTCTTTTGCTTCCATGCTTTTTTACATTAATGCCATGTAAATAAAATGGAAATAAAAGTGACCAACACACACTGAACCAGCTTCGTTCTTCCTTTTAAACTCTGGAGATCAAAAGCAAATCATAAAGACAGCAAGCAGAGAAGTCAAGCAATATAATCATATTCATTATTACTCTATTTTAAAACAAAACAAAACAAAACAGATCTTTCTTAAATGGGCTTAAAGGACAGGCAATTTTGGACCAAAATCAGCTGCGTCTTAAAAGTGCCTGCTGGCAGGCACCACGAACAGCTTTCTCCTTCAGGCACTGAAATTCTCATTGACAACTCTAAATGGTATTGGTTTATTTATGCGTATATTTGTTTGTTTCGGATCATATCTGTCCACATTTTTAAAAAAGAAACAGAATGTAGGATGGCTGACTCCAATGTAAAACAAACATAACATCTCCACAACACTATTATTTGTTAACTAAATACTTATTTGTTAACTTAAAACAGTATTTCTTAATCTTAATATGTGTTTTAGAAGTCAGTTGGAATGAACCATGCTATCCAAATATGCCAGTTATATCTCCTCGAGTGTGTCACATGGTACATTACATCTCTTCAGCTTGGTTGTCACTTCTACAACATGTACAGTTGTTACAGTCTTCTCTTGCAGTCAACGTGGCTAACATAATCCCTGTCATGAACATCGTCATAGTCTCTTTGGGCCCTATTCACAATACCTGGAGTCACCCTAAATAAGAAATGTTGTCCCAGTAGAGTGGCTCCTGATCTGGGATGTGCACAAAGGAGGGGCTGTGGCTCAGTGTCAGAGCATTTGCTTGGCATGCAGAAGTTCCCAAGTCCAATCCCTGGCACCTCCACTTAAGGATCAGGTAGAAGATGATGCGAAGGACTGACACCCTGGAGAACTCCTGCCTGTCTGAGTAGACAATACTGACCATGATAGACCAATGTTCTGATTCAGTATAAGCCAGATTCATGTGTTGATGTGTGAGTTCATAGCCTAAGTTATAACCTAAAGGCAAACATTAGGTATTAGAATCAATTACCATTACCCCGATGTTGTTTAACATCTATATGTGCCCACTTGGCCAGATTGCCCAAAGGTATGGGCTGGGATGTCACCAGTACGCCGATGACACCCAGCTCTATCTGATGTTGGGCGGCCAGTCAGACTCCAACCCAGAAGACCTGGACCGGGCATTGCATGCCATGGCTAGTTGGTTTAGGCTGAGTCGGCTGAAATTGAACCCGGCAAAGATGGAGGTCCTGTGCCTGAGTTGGGGCGGGCCAGGGAGGGGGCTCTCTCTCCTGAGCTTTGACGGGATGCCTCTGGTGCCTGCGCTGGGGATTAGGAGTTTGGGAGTGCTCCTGGATCCCTCCTTAACAGTGGAGGCCCAGGTAGCAGCCGCTGCTAAGTCAGCCTTTTACCATCTTCGGCTGGCCCGGCAGTTGGTTCCCCTCCTCAGCTGCGGGGACCTGGCTACAGTGACCCATGCAATGGTTACCTCAAGGCTAGACTACTGTAATGCTCTCTACATGGGGCTGCCCTTGATGCAAATCCAGAAGCTGCAGCTGGTGCAGAATGCCGTGGCCAGGTTACTGATGGGTCTCCCTAAACAGGACAATATCCAACCTGTGCTGGCGGTGCTGCACTGGCTCCCTATAGCATACCAAATTCACTTCAAGGTGCTGGTGTTAACCTTTAAAGCCCTAAATGGCCAGGGTCCAGCATACCTAAGGGACCACATATACCCCAGCGAGCACTTTGGTCGGGGTCACAACATCGCCTTCGGGTCCCAGGCCCCAGGGAAGCCAGGCTCACCGGAACCAGGGCCAGGGCCTTTTCGGTGGTGGCTCCTCTCTGGTAGAATGAGCTCCCGAAGGATATCAGGGCCCTGTGGGATCTTGTTCAGTTCTGCAGGGCCTGCAAGACGGAACTCTTCCACCAGGCCTTTAATTAGGAGCCGCCACCATTTACCATCAGCCATCATTTGTTATATCAACAATGAGGGACTGCCCTGGATGAAGCCTGGGCTGGGCGACTATATAGGGCTGAAGTATTACACTGGGTTTGCATGAAGGGCATCAGCTAGTAGCCATCTGATGGTACATCCTAGATATCACTGCGAGCACTTTATTTGTAATGTTTACAGCTAATTGGATGTATGATGTATTGCTTTGTATTTTATAAGCTTTTTAATTGTTTTAAATCTGTTTATTCTGATTAGGCACTATGTGCCGTACTGAAAGCCGCCCTGAGCCTGTTCGCGGGGAGGGTGGGGTAAAAATCTGAAATAATATATAATAATAAATAAATAAATAATTTTCTCTCAAACTATCTTGACATATCCCACTGGCTTACTTCCCTTCTTTTATCTTTCTCCAATGTAATTTCTTTATGGACACAACTTTCCCTCTGATTTTCCTTATCCAGCTTATTTTTGCTACATCATTTCACACAACTATAAGATACGATTAGAGGAATGGTTACAAAACCCAGGAGATAAAAAATGTATAATCATGATGCTATTTGGGATATTTGCTATGCAAATATAAAGCAAAATAACTACTAATGCTTCCTTGAATCCACAGGTATTTTCTGAGATTTTTGATCCAGTGATCAAAGTGAGACACAACGGCTATGATCCAAAAGTCATGAAGCACCACACTGACCTGGATGCCTCCAAGGTGGGATCCGGGTATTTTTGGTTTTTTTAAAAAATAGGGTGCCATAGAAAGAATTCTCATCTGCAGACTTTTCAGTTTAAGAATAATAGTTAAGGGGCATTCTCAGTGTCTAGAATTTGCATGTTTATGGGGTTTTTTATACTTCTTCAAACAATGGCCCACCACCATGCTCAGCCAGGTTTGAAGCCTTCCTTCAGCCTGAGTAACCATTCTCCAGTTTGTGTCTCTTCCATTGAGGGATGAACCACTAAAACCAGATGCAGGCTTGGTAGGCTAGAGGAGAGCTTTACACTTGACAAAGCAGAATGACAGGATACGGGACACTGTTTTATTTACATGGGAGACAACTAGATTAAAGTAACTAAAACAATCTATTCTGTGGCTTGCCCTTTCCCTAGTCTTCCTCAGTAAAAACAGCAATCTTTCAGAATATCTTTTTAAAGATAATAATAGTATGCATATTTTGACTGATGCTTCAGACCACAAATGGAAATTTGCTGTTTGCAGCTGGTAATGTCCTTCAGTTAGACATTAACTATATCTGGCCAATGTTTTTACTGGGACAGCAACGAATTCTGAACTTCTTCCATTTACTTCTCTGCCAACTGTGTTTTTCTAATTCCCAACCTCACCTACCAGACAAAAGTTTATGGTCCTCCAAGAAGGATATCATATAATTTGTATTTATCCTTTCACAATACTGATAAACTAACTGTGCCCACTTGAGAGAAAATATACGCTTCATTCTCAGCTGAGATACTTATGAGATTTTTACCTATCCACAATTCAAAATAATTTTCATGTTCACATAGCTGAATTGCTTTATATGAGAAGAGTGAACAATAACAACAATAATAAATTCAATAATAAAACAACACTGTGTCTCTGTGCATGTCCCTAGAATGTATATACTTATGGCATCTTTGAATATCCAGTATCATTTGTATCCAAAGAGGACATTCATGGACATTCAGCTTCTACAAATCTTTTTTTTTTTTTGCACAATGCAAACACATTTTCAAAATATTTTTGACAGATCACACAAGGGCAATTTGATGAACACTATGTCTTATCGTCCCGTGTACGTACTGGTCGCAGTATTCGGGGACTGAGCCTGCCTCCTGCCTGTTCTCGGGCAGAAAGGAGAGAGGTAGAAAATGTTGCAGTCACAGCTTTGGCTGGACTGAAAGGAGATCTTGCTGGAAAGTATTACAGCCTGACTACAATGTCAGAGAAAGAGCAACAACAACTGATTGATGTAAGTACAATTCCCAAACTGAGTGTTTAAATAAAGATCTTCTGTCATTTCATATTGTTAATGTTGTATTTAAATGTGAGTTTTTCCACATCTGAAGACATGGCAATGACCCCAATCTTTATATAAAGAAATCAGCACTCAAAAACTACAGTTAAAATGGAAAGAAACAATTTTATTGGGTGATAGTACTCCCCCACATTGAGATTTTGGGTGTTCTATCTTGCTATTAGTTTTGTTTCATATAGAAGTAAATTTTACCTGCATTTATGGTTTTGTTCCCTTAGACAGTATTTTTCCTTTGCTTTTGTTCTTAGACCCCCATCCTACTGCATTATTTTGTTTTATTAAGAATCTCTGCTGTTAGACTTATTTTTTTATTATATTTTGTAGCGTGCTTGCTGATTGACTGAAAAGTCTTTCTCATACACACAATCTGCCCAGCCCCAAAGTATTATTCTGTTTTACTAGGAATCTTTGCTATTGGGGAACTACCTAGGGACTGGCAACTGTAAGCTGCCCCTGTGCATCAAACCATAAAATTATGACATTAACTGCAAACAAAATACATTCTTTATCCTGCTTTTCAGGTTTATTTTGTGCAGACCAGCACAAGAGATGAGGCATTAAGAAATGTCCCTTATTATAGTTTAATGACTGCTATTTGGGCTGGCTCTTCCCAGTTATCTGACATGCTTGCCAGTTATCTGACATTTGACTTTACCTGGGAAGTTTAAAAAATGAATGGTAATTGTTATGAGTGCCATTTGCCAAAGTTCCATACATGTGCAATCACTCAATATTCTTTTTTTGTGCTTTAAGAATAAATTGATGCATAGTGAAAACTGTTGTGAACTGTTCATGCACAATGGTCTGAACAATGTCTGGGAATGTTTTACAATGGAAGAATGGCAGATTGCTAATTCACTGGTGCCATTCCACAAACAAACAAGTTAAAAATCTGGTTATTCAGAATCTCAAAATCCAGGGAGAAATATAAATGGAGAAGGATTTGTAAGTATCCACAATACGTAGGTAGGATTTGGGAATATACCCCCCTGTAATGAAATATTTATTTTCACTGGGGTAATGAACATGAAAACAAATTCAGTGAGAAAGCTAGTTATGTCTTGTACTAAATATACTGAGCAAAACCAAAGAATGAAGAACAGATTTAATGTATAATACATAAATTCACAAACTGTTTTTACATTTCTGTCCTAGATTTTTTGTATATTTCTAAAGCAGTGTGTTGGAAAAAATCTTGTTTTCAGACTCTTGATATTTAAGCTCTCTCTAAAAACTGCTTGTATGTAGATTATAAAAACTCAGATACTTTTATTCTGTTTTTCTGTAAAATATCACCTCTGCTTTTCAATGTGATTATAACTTTCATTAAAAATTATTTTATTTCATGAAAAGAAAACCCTACCAAGCCATCTGGGAAAGAGCTTCCTATTCTATTATAGCGAAGAATCCAGTGTTGTCTGAGAACAATGACAAATCTGTAATATGATAAATGTGTAATACAAAATTCACTGGTTTCTTTCTTTTCCTCTGCCTTGCATATGCTGGTCTGAAGGACCATTTCCTGTTTGATAAACCAGTGTCCCCTTTGCTTACATGTGCTGGGATGGCCCGTGATTGGCCAGATGCCAGAGGAATCTGGTATGGAATGTGAATTGTGCACACTTAGTTTTTGAGCTAACCATTTCATAAATTCCACTCTTACTTGTCCTAACACATCAGTTGCTATTCCTAGATATGACTGCATGTTTTCTGGATACATACCTTCTAACAACAACAATAATAATAATACATTTTAAAGAAAAACTTTATAGGAAATAAAACAACACCAAGAAGTTAATGTATCAGCAACAATGAAAAAGATAATGAGCATATACATTTAGGATTTTTCAACATGGCTTTCTTTAGGCTTGTTTCTATTTTAAAATTTAAATAAAATATTCAAAGAGGAAATTCAAAAACCATGGACAAGTTATAAGATAATACTTGTTAAATGCCTGTTTTTATTACTGCATTTTATATTGACATCTTAGTCTAACTAATAAATATATTTATGAAGAAGTGATGATGTGGGTATTCACTTGTGGGGGTTTTTTTAGTCTATGGCTTTGCCTTTTAATTCTCTTTGGTATACTTGAATGGTTGTTCTTTTAAAGGCAAGCCCCATTTCCTCTTTGAACTGATCTTCTACCATCCAGTGTAGTTTGTGCCTGGAAACAGGTAGTCTGTGCTGATCCTGTGTTGACAGCAATATAAATAGGAATGTGTTGGCATATATTTTGCACCATGCTTGTGGGTATTTTTGCATGTGAAGGCTTTGTAATGCACAAAAATAATCTTTCAATTTAGGCTTGGTTCCCCAGACTGAAAATATTTTGTGTACAAGGCAATTATATTATAGCACAACATAAATTTCTAGGAGAACAGTTCTGCATGGAGAACTACTGCATGTCAGCTCATATGAGTCTGACATAGCACAGAATAGTTACTGATGCTCTAAGACGTCCCGAGAGCCAGCACGGCATAGTGGTTAAGAGCAGTGAACTAGAGTTCTGGACAACCAGTTTGATTCCTCACTCCTCCACATGAAGCCCACTGGGTGACCTTAGGCCAATCACAGTTCTCTCAGAACTCTCACAGCCCTACCTACCTCACAAGGTGCTTGTTGTAGGGAGGGGAAGGGAAGGAGATTGTGAGCTACTTTGAGTCCTTAGGGTAGAGAAAAGGGGGGGTATAAAAACTCCTCCTCCTTGAGGTCCCTAATTCTGTTGAGTCTGTGGGCACTTTGGAATTTTGAGACAAGGCAGTAGGCACCACTATAAAATGACTACCACGGAAGGTGGGGCCAAGCACAAAATGTCTGCCATGGGGCAGTCACAGAATGTTTGGAATGTTTTCAAACCAAATATCCGATGAGGGGCAACTGCAAACTTCAAGGTGATGTTGCCTTTGGTCTTCTGAAGCACCTCTTCCTCCAGTGAGATAGATGAAAGCCAAGGCTGGCTCTTTAGTTTTGGGAAGAGGCACTCTGAGGAATAAGCAAGTGGGTGCCAGTAAACAAACCGGTCACATTGGGGATCACTGTTTCATGTTTCACTGCACTATTATGCAACAGTCATCACCATCACTTGTAGCATCTCAGTAAGTTTTGGGGCATCACAGAGAAAAAGACTAGGCTGTATACAGCCTTTTCAATCACCATGAAATATAGAAGCATAAGCTTGCTTCACAAAACTTGCTGCTTGTAGCTACACAAAACATGCTGCTGTAGCTGTGTTGTATGCTTTTGGAGTGATGCATTTATCTGATTATTTGCGGTACTTACCAAACCTATAATTCATTTTCGTGTCAATGCTGTATAAAGAACTGGAGAAAAGAACTAAGACAGTATTTTCAAGATATGTTAGGGAGATTTATACAAAAGGTTCATATTTCAAAATGTTCTAAAATTATGGGGCAGCTTCTCCCACCTGATGATTAAAAAGGGAGTGCACCATTTCCCCACTTCTCAGTTCCCATAGCAGCACATGCCTCATGCTGCATTCATTTCCCAGAACAAAACGTCCTTGCTAGCACTGTAGCAGCTCTTCAGCACCGTTCTGATCAGAACTGAGCAATATTCTCTGTGTAACCCTAGAAACCAGAAGGAGTACATTGCTGTTGCTACTGGGTAGCAGAATGAAGTGGTAGAAATCCTTGCTGGCTCTTACTCTTAACGTTGTTTTAGTATTAACATTACACAGTTCTTCTTCCCATCCCCTGTAGTGATAAGATAGGAAAGGGTCAAGGTGAAATGAAACCATCAGGCACCTGTAGGATTGTTTATGAAACCTTATGTGGAAAATAAAATCCCTCCCTCTTTTCCAAACCAGGCACAACAATGACAAAACATTTCTCATCTGGATTAATGAAGAGGACCACACCAGGGTGATTTCCATGGAAAAGGGAGGAAACATGAAACGGGTCTTTGAAAGATTTTGCCATGGATTAAAGGAGGTAAAGGATCACTCAGAATTACAACTGCTCTCCAGATGACATTGATCAGTTCCCCTGGAGAAAATGGAGGTGCCCTTATACCCTCCTGAGATGCCCCCCCCATGACAGCCAATGTGACGTGGCAGTCAGGGCTTCAGGGCACGGTAGAGGCTGCAGGTGGTGGTGGGGGGGTGGAAAGCTGAAGGAGATAGGGTTTGCCAATATCCAGGTGAGGGCTGGAGATCACTTAGAATTACAACTGCTCTCCAGATGACATTGATCAGTTCCCCTGAAGAAAATGGTGGACTTCGGGTCCTTATGCCCTGCTGAGATGCCCCCCCCCATGACAGCCAATGTGTCAGGGTTTTAGAGCACAGTAGAGGCTGCAGGTGGGGGTGGGGAGATGGAAAGCTGAACAGTGAGGGGGAAATAAAGGTAGGTTGATGCTTCGCTGGGAAGGAGATAGGGTTGCCAACTCTAAGTGGGGAATTCCTGGAGATCTGAGGGATGGAGCTTGGAGAGGTTGGGTTTGAGGAGGGGTGGGGCCTCAGACAGGTACAATACGATAAGACTCTGCCCTCCAAACCAGCTATTCCCTCTTGGGGAACCACCTTTGCCAATCTTCAGGTGAGGGCTGGAGATCACTCAGAATTACAACTGCTCTCCAGATGGCATTGATCAGTTCCCCTGGAGAAAATGGTGGACTCTATGTCCTGCTGAGGTTGTCACAGCAAATTGACGCTGAGTGCCCAAGGCCTTCGTACTCTCCCAGAGCCTCTTTCTAGAGCCCGTTGTATTTATTTCCACAACGGGCCTTATTCCTAGTATTGATATAATGATATTCCAGTGTCAATTAAAAAATTAAAAGCCCCAAAAAGGTAGGGGGAGGGAATGCCCACCTTAGGTGCAGGAGCCAACCAGGATTTGGAGCAAACCAGGTTTGAGAAAGACTGGAGAAACCCCAAGAGGTACACAAATGAACCATGATGCTGTAGAGAAGCAGGGATGGGGGGAATCTGCTTTCCAAAAGTAATTAACCCAAGATAGATTACCTGTATGGAAATGGACTTAATGATCTTCAAAAATGAAATCTTCTCTGAAGAAGATTTTAGCAACTAGGAGGGACAGGAGTCTGAATACAGTTGCCAGGAGACTGGGTACTCTGGGGACATGGGAGGGCAGCTTTCAGGAATAGTACTGTTTCTGGGAAAACCGGGACATGACATCACTCTTCTCTAGGAATCACCAGAAACTCTATGGAGAAACTATAGAGATTTAGGCGACTCCTAGAGGGGACTGACATCACTTTCACAGTGTAAACTCTAGGTTTTACCATAGAGTTTCCAGTGATTCATAGAGAGGTGTGACATCATTTCGTAGTTTTCCCAGGAGTGACCTCACACCATCGCCAGTGTTGATTTTTTAGTTTTTTCTTTTACCTGCTGGCTACTGGAGTGCTGGTGGTCAAGGCCCATTAGGCGTGGGAGATTTCCCACTCCCAGGAGGCACATAAGGACCCTAGGCCTAAATGAGAGATGGAGTGAGAGAGATGGAGACCAGAGTTATCTGAGAATTCTTGCCCTTCCCAGCAGTAATGTCAAAAGATGTGCATATTGATGTGCATATTACTGTGGGAATGTTGGTGAAATATATTGTATTAGATTTTTTTTACAGCTGTTAGCAGATCAGGCCATTATAGTTCAGGACATTGGCTGAATACATTTCTAGCTGCAGTTAGCTACAACTGGAACTGGGAAAGGCAGCTTTAGGGTTTATTTCTCCCTATTTATGCTCTGCTTTTATATCATAACTATGTGTGACAGTAAAGTGAGTGACTTATGCTAATCATGAAAGCAGCAAAATTAGGCCACTTTCAAACAACATGCAAGTTTGTAATGTATGTATAAAAGTATATATGTGAAAATTAATGATAACTGAGGACTCGCAATGTTTATTACCCTTAGGATGTTGAGGGCAACTGAGAATCCATTCTAATAAAAAGAATGAAAAAAGAGGAAGACAACTTTGCTCAGATCCCTAACAATGTGTGTTTCCTGGAAGGGGAGACTTGGGTTAGGGGAAGGGAGCTTCTCAATAATGTATTCCCTTCTTTCCCAGTGATTCCTTGTGAATCAGCAGCTTGCCTTTAACTAAAGCATACATTATAAAGACAACCCAAAACTCTAGTGCTCTCTCATTCAAAAGAAATAAAAAGCCTGATAGCACTACGCCTGGGGTTTCTGACTACCTGTTGAAGAATGCAAATGGAGAAAATCTTAATCTCCCAACTATTACAAATTTTATCAGCTAGTGAATGTGTTGTGTTTGTTTAGAATATGAAGCAGCAATAACTTGAAAAGGGCTCTGGTATCCTAAAGCTCCAATTCCTATTGGCTGATTAATAAAGACTCCCATTTGTCCTGAAGCAAACTAGATACCCAATCACTGAGCCCTGCTTGGGTCCAATAGTATTGCTTGTATATAGTTACATTGTTGAAAGTTATGTGTTGGAACAGTGATAAGTATTGGAGTCGGGAGTCCATGGAATAGTGAAAAAGCTAGATCTTTATTGCTGGTCCGGATGAAGCATACAACCCAGGGCTCGAAGCCCTCCTTTTATGCTGGTCAGGGACAATCCCCTGACCTCACCCAACTGGCCTGATAGGCTATTAGAAGTCTATTTACATTTCATAGGTTCCCTGGGAGAAACCTAGGTACAGGATTGGTGGCCGGTTTGAATCCACCTGGCCTTTGTTCTACCTGGCTGAAGCTCAGGTAGTTTCTTGGCCATGTGCTCTGGCCATGCTCTGGCCATGTGCTCTGGCCATGCGGTCGCAATTAAGAGAGCACATGGCGACCGCATGGTCAATACATAACAAACAGTATATATGAAAGTGCTGCTCTCATAGAGCTGAACTATGTCACTGAATAAAAGCCTGTTTGTTTGAATTTATCGCCTCCTGCTCAATACTTAAAAGAATGATTCATAATCAGCTTGGCTAAGGTTGCAGTTGTCAGCACAACTGCCCGGAGTTAGTCCCACTAGGGTTGCCAGGTCTGGGTTGGAAAATACGTGGAGACTTTGGGGGTGGATCCGGGAGAGGGCAGGATTTGAGGAGGGGAGGTGCCTTGGCATGGTACAATGCCAATAGAGTCCACCCTTCAAAGCAGCCATTTTCTCCAGGGGAGCTGATCTCTGTCAATTGGAGATCAGTTGTAAAAGCGGGAGATCCCCAGGCTCCACCTGGAGGCTGGCAACCCTAAATCCCACTGAAATTTACAGTATTTTCTTCATGCATAATTTAGTTTTTTGGGGTGGGGGAAGTGTAATGGACATAGATAAATCTGACCTCTAAAACCGTCACCTCATTTTTATATAAGTGCTTTTATAGATACATCCTGCTCTCACTTCCCTTTGTGGAACTCCACTGAAGTCAGTAGGCTGGCCACAGTTATAACGGTAAACATCCGTTTGGTGTAATTATTATGGCTGGTAGTTGGGAGATATTTGAACAGGAAGCAAACACTATTGACATATGGTATATTCACATGCATAAATTCACTGCGTTTTATGTCCTCTGCAGGTTGAAAGGTTAATTAAAGAACGAGGCTGGGAGTTCATGTGGAATGAACATCTTGGATATGTCTTGACCTGTCCTTCTAATCTGGGAACAGGATTACGTGCAGGAGTTCACGTCAAGCTTCCAAAACTCAGCAAGGTGAGCAAGAAAATAAAATGGCTCTTGACAGATTATAAGCAAAGAAATAAACATTGCTTGTCATGCCTTGGACAGTTATTTGTTTGCATTGTTTTCTAATTCTGTCCCAGTTCTATTGCATTGTTTATTGGATATCTTATGCTGTCTGTGTTTTGTGGGGGTTTTTGCATTTTGTAATCCATTTGAAACTGAGCAAGATAGGCTATGAATGAATTTATTTTATTTATTTAAAACATTTGTTAGCTGCCTTTCTCCCTTGTAGAACTCAGTGTGGCTTACAACATAAATAAAATGTTATAAAAACAATAAAACACAATTATAAAACCTATTAAAGTCACAGATTGATGAAGTAAATAAATAATAAATGAAGTAAATAAATAAATAAATACTTCACCTTTTAAAAGTGTGAATAAAATAACCAGATGTTTACAATCAACTGTCATACAGCAACACTTATCACGAAGCTGGGATTCAGTGTACACTTGTTGGCAAACCCCAGTCTGCAATTGTATACAGTGTGAAAAAGTCCTCAGTCCTTCATAAATCAATTAAAGTGCTTTAATTATGTCCCTTCATTTTCTTTGGGATGTAGGCATTCCTCACTTTCTTTGGATGTATACATTATGTCTATCTGTGAACGGCCATCTCTTCTGGTCTCACCAAATATTAGGATCATGACCTCTGCCGTGTGGGTTGTCACAGTGACAGCCCCAGTCTCTGCAACCAACTGTATGTTGTGGCTCATTACAGCCAGGATCATGGTGCTTTTAACAGAGCCTTGAAGACTTGTTTATCACAGTAGTTTTAAACCCTTCTAAGCCGATTAAACTGAAGTATGTTCATTTTTAATCTCAGTTTCCATTTTTAATTTCCCTGTTCAGTTGTTTAATTGAATTTATTTTATTGTAATTCATTCTTTTTATCAAGAATATCATTGCTGAATCATTCACAAATATCATTGCTGAAAAGTTAGTTGGAAATTTTCTAAATAATAAACGAATGAGTCAGAAATATTCTGCCTTCATAATCCACTTTCTGCACTATGTTTGTCATGCCTTGGACAGTTATTTGTTTGCACTGTTTTCTAATTCTGTGATCCCAGGTCTATTGCATTGTTTGTTCAATATCTTATGCTGTCTGATTTTTTTTTTTTTGCATTTTGTAATCCATTTGAGACTGAGCAAGATAGGCTATGAATGAATTTATTTTATTTATTTAAAACATTTGTTAGCTGCCTTTCTCCCTTGTAGAACTCAATGTGGCTTACAATATAAATAAAATGTTATAAAAATAATAAAACACAATTATAAAACCTATTAAAGTCACAGATTAATGAAGTAAATAAATAATTACTGTAACTATGTAGACTGATTACTTACTTTGATATAAATCCACTAAAACAATTTACCTGAACTCCTTAAATTTTTGTAGAAAAACCAGAGTAATATCAGAAAAAAAAGATAAGGAGTATCAGTATTTTAAAAGGGCTGGTTTTGTTTATGATAGGACCCTCGGTTTTCAAAGATCCTGGAGAACTTGAGACTACAAAAGCGTGGCACTGGAGGTGTAGACACAGCTGCTGTAGCAGATGTATATGATATCTCCAACATTGACCGCATGGGCCGATCAGAGGTAAGTTTGATGTAGGAGTTACATTATTGGACTAGCTCTTGAGACGCTGCTTCAAATACACACGAGACTTGAAACTCACTTGGTGACCTTGGCCCAGCTGCTTTCTTTCTTGAGCTAACCTACTTCACAAAGTTGTTGTTAAAATGGAGAAGAGCTATATATGCAACCCTAAGCTCCGGAGAGGAAAGTTAGGATAAAAATGCTATAGCTAGATTTTTTTTCCAGATACAAACTCAGAGACATAGAGATCAATCCTAAACACATCTACTCAGATTCCTACTCTGTTGTATTCAGTGAGGCTTAGTCCCAAGAAAGTATTCTTTAGATTGAACTGATAACCTAGCATAGTTACCAAAATCCCCAAAACATCTTTATATATGTTTCTGCAACATTCCAGAAAACCAAGCTGTTTTTATTAGGGAAGCTCTAGAAGATTATTATTTTTTTAGGGAAGCTCTAGTCTAGAAGATTATTTGGTACACTTGCATTACAATTTTTTTCTCTGTAAATCAATACAAAAAAGGCCAATCAAAAGATATCAAGATTATGATAAAGTATGTGCATGTTGTACAATATTGCAAACAAGATGAAAGGAGTTCCAATGCCAAGATGGAACTCTGACATTTAAAGAGGCTTCCCCATTCCCTTGCAAAACTATGACTGCATGGGGTTCCTTCTCTAAACTGAACCAAAGGTAGAAGCCTGTATGTGCAGATGTTCCATGAGTACATTGCAGTGGATATGGAAATATGGAGCAGGGCAATGGCCCAGTAGTATAAACTCACGCTTATAAGAATATCTTCAAAGAAACCATTGAGGGGTTGCATAAAATCATGGAACACATCAAACAATAATCCCATCGGTCTCCTTGTACTGTAATTTCTTTATATCCAAACTCCCTGTATAGTCTCATTCCTGTGTCTGCATGAAAAGGGAACAGTTAAGTGAAGGAGGAAACCCACAGATGCATTTATTACCCCAATATTACTTTATACGACAAGACAGAGTTACCCAAGAGGACAGAAAAGTTTCATTACCAGATATCCATTTTACAGTTTGTAATAAAATAAATCTCATTATAAGACAAATGTGTTTTTACTCAACTAAATAATGTTCCCATTGGTACAAAATAAAGCTATTTGGGTTTGATTTCCTTCAGTTGCTGGTCAATGCAAACTCAATATAAAAATTCTTTCTTCCTGCTACCTACAAAACAAGACCTCAATGTTCCCTGAACAGCTGGTTTGTAAGAGACAATAGAAAAAAACTACTAAACCAGTGAAATGTTTTTATGGTGGAAAAAATAACCCATCTGGAATCAGTCATTGTCACAATCCATTTTAATAAATCACTTATTCAAGCGCTTAACGGGGCTATTTCACAAACGTTAACAACATTCGTAATATAGTTTGCTTGCTACCACCAGAGGGACTGACACATGTAAACGAAATATATTGCTACCTAACTTGCAGTGCAATTTTAAGCATGTAGGGAAACCCTGCTGAGTTCAATGGGACTGTAGTAAGAATGCTCAAGATTGTATCCTTAGATAAATCTCCAGCATGGGAGCATATTAGCCAATAATATCAAAACAGGCAAGGAGGGGTGAGGTTTTGGGGAAAAGACAGCACAACGTTAGAAGATTTGAATAGGATTTGTTAGGAAGAATTCCAAAAAAGTTCCAAAAGTTGGTTTCCATGGTTTCTCACTACATATTACCATCTGTGACCTACCAACACAGAATATTCAAGTATAGCTTTCACAGCTCATGAATGTGAATAGTCTAACATGATAGGGTTGCCAACCTCCAGGTGGGGCCTAGAGATCTTCTGGAATTACAAATATCTGTGCCTTGGAGAAAATGGCTGCTTTGGAGAGGAGCATTATACCCCACGGAGGCTTCGCCTCTCCCTAAACCCCATCCTCCCTAGACGCCATTCCCAAAATCTCCAGGAATTTCCCAAACCAGAGTTGGCAACCCTAGTTATCCTCTGGTCCCTTTTGACAGAAGAAGAAGAAGAAGAAGAAAAGATTGGATTTATACCCTGCCCTTCACTCGTAGTCGCAGAGTGGTTTACAATCTCCTTTCCCTTCTTCTCTCCACAACAGACACCCTGTGAGGTAGATGGGGCTGAAAGAGCTCTTTCCAGAACTGTCCTTGAAAGAACAGCTCTGCAGAACTATGGCTTGCCCAAGGTCATCCAGCAGCTGCAACTGGAGGAGTGGGGAATCAAACCCAGTTCTCCCAGATTAGAGTCCACGCACTTAACCAGTACACCAAACTGGCTCTCTGTTTGGTGTAGTGGTTAAGTGTGCGGACTCTAATCTGGGAGAACCGGGTTTGATTCCCCACTCCTCCACTTGCACCTGGCTGGATGACCTTGGGCAAGCCATAGCTCTGGACCAGCTGTTCCCTCAAGGACAGCTTGGGAAAGAGCTCTCTCAGCCCCACCTACCTCACAGGGTGTCTGCTGTGGGGAGGGGAAGGGAAAAGGAGTTTGTAAGCCGCTCTGAGACTCCCTTGGGGAGTGGAGGGCGGGGTATAAATCCAATCTCTTCTTCTTCTTCTTCATTCTAATTAAATAAAATTATTCAGCTTCTCTGTAAGGGATGGCTTAATGAAAATGCCAGAATTATTGTGTTTAGTGACAATCAAATGAATTTAATGTTTTTAGTTAATTTACTATGGTAGCAAATACCAGAGCATTATCTTAATAAACCTTTCTTTTTGCTCTCTGAGGTGGAACTTGTTCAGCTAGTCATTGATGGTGTCAATTATCTGGTTGATTGTGAAAAGAAGCTGGAAAAAGGTCAAGACATCAAGATACCACCACCACTGCCACAGTTTGGAAAGAAGTGAAACTGTTTCCAGTGATTATTTATTGACCTGTAATGTGTCTTTTTTGACAGACTATTAATTATGTATATTCAGTTCCTGAAACCCTCCCCCAACTGGTATTAAGATTTGCCTAACAGAGAGATAACAATAAGAACCTGGCAACATGTTCAATAAAATGCTACCTGATGCGTCCGATGTTACATGCCTTTGCAACTACTGGTCTTTGAAATTATATGGCTTAAAACTGAAAAAGACCAGTTGTATAGTCCCATCCATGTCAGATTTATGCTAAGTGGTGATCCTTTGCACAGTCAGCAGGAAAGCAGGAAATGTTACCAGAAGAAACTAAAGGTAATATAGAAACAGCAAAAGCTGCTCCCACCGCCCACTTTGCTCTATGTCCCTGGTTCGTCCCTCACAAGGAAAAACACATTATGAGTGTTTAGCAATTGGTAGCAGCAGACAGAGTGAATATTTGGCATTCATCAATTAAGTTGGCTCCTCTGCTCATTGTATTCATGGGTACATAATGGGAGTTTACCTACATTTGGTGTACTGAGGCCAAAGTTACTACATATTAGTTTTATATTAAAGGCAGTACTTTGCCTGTTCAGCTGGGTGACTGACTGCAGTAAAAGCTTTCAAAATTCATGCATGATTCTCCCTGCCCTGATGCCGTAGCACAGTGGCCAAATCTGCTTGGCCTTCAGGAATGGTCTACACTTGTAAACCAGCCTCAGCTTCAAAAAGCCATCTCTGTCACTAGCATCTGCTGCTGCAGCAGATCCAGGAGCACACCAGACTAGGTACCTCAAACTGTATGCATAATCCCAGATTAACCTCACCACTGATTTCGAGTACTTCCATTTTATTTGGATAGATTTCAGTTTGTTAATCCGCATCCAGTTCCTTTTTGCCTCCAGGAACTGCTTCAGCGTTTCCATCGTCTCCGTTGCAGTTTGATGGAAATAAGAGACAGTTGAGTGTCATCAGCATACTGAAGACACTGTGCTCCAAAACTATGGATGACATTTCTCAGCGATTTCATATAGATGTTTAATAGTATGGGAGATGATGGGCATTTAGTGGCATCCTATAAACTACTAGCTAAAGGTCAAAGCCATAGTGTCAGGCAGTATGGGACCTGCCAGCTGGAAAGTAATGGAGCCATTATCAAAGTGCCCTACCAGATTCCATTCCATCTCTCTAGAAGGATGACATGGATAAAGG
The DNA here is from genome assembly GCA_029233225.1 of Lepidodactylus listeri. Lineage (NCBI taxonomy): Eukaryota > Metazoa > Chordata > Lepidosauria > Squamata > Gekkonidae > Lepidodactylus > Lepidodactylus listeri. Next base: position 48,409,373 of record JARCFY010000004.1, read on the forward strand.
TCATGAAACCTGATAAAAGGTTGAGGTGAATCAGTTGACTGACATGCACAGATGTCACAGATAGATCATCAGGGAACCAGGCCAGAAATCAAACTGAAATGGATCCAGATAATCAAAATAGAATTTATTAATGGTAAGCAAATCAAAAAACTTAAGTTCTATGGAAGTGTTCCTTGAATTTCAAAGATCATTAAAGGAAATGAACATGACAAGAATAAGACCAGTAGATATACCAAAGCAAAAGGAGAATCACATAGATATTGTATGAAATTGCTGCTTTGGTATAAGACCCATCGAAGATAAACAGTATTGGGGGGGAAGGAAAGAGAAAAGTATTTCTTGGCTTGGATCTCATGCCAACAAAACAAAACAAAACATTCAATGAGATTTGAGTGTTATTACAGATATAAGAAAGTTATCCTGTTGTGACTTGCCGGGGGGGGGGGGGGGGATATGATGCAGGTATATATAAATTTCCTGATTGTAGGAATGAAGAAAGATTGTAAAAGAATGCAAAATAATGTAATTAGGATGCTGAGCTTTGAGTAAACCTGTGGAGAGACAATGAAATTACTCAATTAATACATGTATGTATAATTAAGAAATTTATGCAAACAACTTTATCCAAAGTTATAATATAAACATAGTTGCTATTTCCTGAAAATGAGCTGTTGACCTTTTTATTATTACATTCACAGATAAAACTGGATTGAAATATCTGGTGAAATTCTGAGAACAAAGGAATATGTATGCATTGATAATGAATATAGCAATTCTACCCTCACGAAAGGGCAATGTGTAAAGAAAAATCTACTGAAATAATACCAATTGTCTTTACAGCCACAAGCAAAATTCTGTTACCACCTTGAAAGGTCATCATAAAAAGGATTGTGCTACATGGTAAAGCAATGTGAGGAGAACTGGTGATTCTCTGAACATAGCACTTCATTGACGTATGGATTTTCTACCACCAGAAAATACAGCATTTGAAATATATTCCATTCCCTGCCAGTTTTTAATCCATCAGTTATATGCTGAATATAATAAAGAATAATAAATAAAAGATTGTAACGAGTGGAGGACCTGTGACGACTCACAGAGTTGGGGGTGAAATATAATTTCCCATTCTCCCTCTCCCTCTTCCCACCTCCTGGCAGTGCCTCAGATGCCCCTTCCTTTCACTTCCACCCACATTCTGTCTTCTCCCTATCATCAGATTTCCTTCCATCTGGCATCTCCTGCCCTTTTCTTTTCTCTCACCTACTTATCTACAAACCCTTCCTGTTTCTTCCCCTGGCAGCCTCTTCCATTTCCTAGTTACTCATCCAGTGACTGTTTGCTTTCCCCACTCTCCATATTTTTTGCTACTTCCCATACTTCCTTTTACCTACGTTCTACTTTACCTTCTCTTCCTTATATCTTTTACAAAAAATGAAGTGAAGCAGAACATGCTGGCCCAGATTATTTCCTGAACATCGCTGTGCTGTGCCATTTGCAATAGAAGCTTTGGATGTCTGTTTGTGACAGGCATGACACATCAGAAAATAAAGCCAGATGTTTAAAAATTTGCTACCAGTTTAAGGATTATCACAGAAATTGCAGTGTAAAAAATGGAGGGAATTTGATCAATCTGGCCCAGAATATCTTCAGATCATCATCCTGCCATTTGCAATGAAAGTGACAGTTTACTTGCTAGAAGCCAGGAAAGTAAAGGTAGCACAGACAGGGAGGGTGAAGCATATCCTTTTCTTTACAAACCAAAGGTGGTTTACTTTACAACTACTCCAAGCTACCCTCTGTGATTGTGTACTTCCTTAATCAGCTGTTGTTCTGGCAACCACTGAACTCTCTCAAACAGCTGTTTTACAAACTTCTGCCAAAATTGAAGTCGTCATAGAAGCTGATGCAAGGCATCAGCCAAAGCTATACAAATGGAGAAAATATACTGTTTGAATGCTTTGCAAAGGAAACAAAAGTGCTTGAGACATATATATTTTACTATAGCTGTAACTACCATTAAAAATGTCAACTACTAACCAACCAACTTACAAGATTGGTAGTGGGCTGGCAAAACTTTAAATTTGTACAAGAGTGTAGACTCATGTTAGGGGGTAACTGCATCATGTCTCACAAGGGTATGTTAGAAGTTTTAGACTGCACATTTTGTGATTTGCAAAGAAATAACTATGGGAGGAGTTATGATTATTTTAGCTGGGCACTTACCACAAACACTTCCTATTATTCCACAAGGAACTAAAACTAAATAAGTTGTAGGACTGCATCAAATGGTTACATATCTAGAAGAGTGTCCAAAAATCACTGCTTGAGGAAAAGTATGTGGGTCCAACTTGCTGGTTTCTTAAAACTAATTAAAGTCCAAATGCTGTGTGCTTATATATTCAGGTGCTCTAACATTAAAAAATGGAACATACTTATTGTTATAGGAGAAAAATAGGGCTAAATACCACTTTTGATGTTATCCCACAAAGCACACAGAGGTAGAGTCCTTATAAAATAAGAGCTAAGGGGTTGGTGAGTGGAGCAAGCAGGGGCGGGCCCTGAGTAATAATGTACACACAACTTTTGCACAACAGTAAAGAATAATGCAGACTTGAGTTGGAACTGGAAAACCCTTTTTTTCTACCTTAGAAAAGTAATGCATCAATTGCTTGCAGACTGGCTTCAGTAAATGCTATGCAAACCTCCACTTGGCCCTCCATGTCCCCCAGTGGTTTTCATTCAATGTTCTACCTTTGATGATATGCTGCAATTGACTGTGCAGCCAGCTATGAGACACTGGGGTTTTCCTGTCCTCTGCCAAGTATTCTGCTTGAAAGTAGGGTTACTACTATTGTATAGAGAATTGTATAGAAGCTGGAGTGAAAGACCCACATGTACCTGAGTAATGATGCAGTTCTTCAAGGTTTTTTTTTTGTTTTAAGGGCAAAACCATACACGATGATTGAAGTGCCATGATCAGAACTTCGCAGGTTTTAAAAACTGAAACTGTAGTCACAAGGACACCTGATTCAGGTAGGGCCCATGGTGTAGAAGTGATTTAACCCTTCCAAGATGTAGGTTTTTCCAGCTGAACCCCCCCCCCAAGCTTTTGTTATCCCCTAAAGGGAAAAATGACAGGTATCCTTACATAAATAAAAACAGAATGTGTCCTTCACAGCTCCTTTCTACTCTAGGTCTGTTCCAGTGGTCCTCATATAATTTGTACCTGATTATACCATAAAGGTCCTGACCTGGATATCACAGGTTAGTCCAGTTGCATCAGATCTTGGAAGCTAAGCAGGTTAGCCCTGGTTAGTATTTGAATGGGATTCCACCAAGGAATGTCAGGGTCTCTAAGCAGCAACAGGTAACAGCAAACCACCTGTGAACATCTATTGCCTTGGAAACACTATGGGATTGCCAGAAGTCAGCTGTGACTTGACAGCAAACAAACAAACATAAAGAGCTTGTGCTGCCCTGATTTAGTATTACACTTTTAGTTTTTTTAGCATGACAGATAGTGTTTCATTAAGCAGGCACTGACCTCTGTATAATGACGTCCCTTCAGTTTATTTAGACAGAAACCCTGGAACGGCTGTCACTCTGGCTACCGCTCTGCTGCTGTTCTCTGCACAGAGCTTCCCTTCCCCCCATTTTCTTCCTGACACTATGAAACCTGTAATGTCCAATTCCTAAAGACAGTATCCACCATTTATTAATTTGTCATCCAGAGAAATTACTGGTTCAGGTCAGAGCATGTTGCTAGCTGAGCATATTTAATATTAATTATTTGTCTAACGACACCAATAGAATGGACTTGTCCAAAAAAGTGCATGAACAGGAAAAATGGAAGAAACATCAGAGAACAAAGGGGAACAAACCAACAGAAAACTGCAAGTGATGGTTCAGAAGTACCTCTTAAGAAACTCACACATGTGGACAAGGAGGCATGCAATTCAAGAATACTTTTAGAATGAAAAATAAATAGCTCGTATTTGCAGCTGGTATCATGCACTATAAATATCATCAAACCAACTGCCAGTCTCAAATGGTCTTCTATGTCTTGTTTATGCTGCAGGTTGCTCTAATACGTGTTAGGAATGCACTGTTTTCATTATTTGGTACAGACAGTTTTAACTATTCAGTGGGAACTACCACCAAATAATTACTTCATCTGATTAAAGCAACTACTGGAGTTCAATCTGTTGGAATTCTTATAACTGCAACCACAGACACCTCTTGTAAAGCTTGTATTTTATGTCAAATTAAAGAAAAAATGCCAGTTGTGTTGGGCCTACAGACCTATTGAACTGCTGCGAAAATCAATCATTTCCCTAAACTCATGAGTATTATAGCTAAAATATAATGTCAAATTTAAAATCAAAAGTTAGATCTTATAGTTTCCTAGTTTATTAAAATCTATTCTTAAATGCCCTTCATTGATTTCCTCCCCCCTTCTTGGTAATAAATGCATTCTAATTATGTCTAGATCAAGGTCAGTGCTTTCTGGTAGGAATAAAGAACCAAACAACAACATCACTTGATTCTGGGTGCATACCTCCATCTACTGGTAAAGCTCTAGAAAATGAAAAAAACCACTTTAAGTAAAGAGAAATAGCTCACACATGAAATGTCTTTAGGATAGGTCACAATTACTACCTGTCATCATATCATAATGACCAATGTCCTGGTGTTATTCACTAGTCTTCAATTGTCTTTTCAAAACTGAAAATGTATATAGGGTTATGTATTGAAAACAGGGCTTGTTTGTTTTAAAAAAGCACTTCAGTGTTATGGGTATCAATATTTTTTTGTAATCATATCCCAAATGTGGGAAACAAGACTGTTGGATAAAAGTGCCAGAACCCATTAGTATAAACTATCTCTGCCACCATCCATAGGATACTCCTCACATATCGGTCAGACAAATCTGACATGAAATATTGCAGTATTCAGAAACCAGTGTGACAGCACTTCAGTCTCCCAGGATCTTCCTTTGCTGATGTTTAAAACAACAACAATGAAAAACGATTTTCAACAAGAGTACTTCAATAGGAATCTGTCAATAACAACAATGGGAATTTTAAAAATCAATTGAGTTTTTATACTATCGCTTGTATTTCATTTATATTAAACACTCCCATTGGTAACTCTGCCATCAATAATATATGAATTAATTCTGGTACAGCTTAGCTTTACTTATTTTCTCCTAATATTTCTCTATGCTTTAAGCAGCAACTCTATGCTGCTCAATCTGATGAAGAGTTAGGCACTCCTAACCTCATTAAAACCAACAGTTTTTAATGTTACATAAGATAAAACTTCTAAATAATCAGGCCTTCTTTGTAGTGCAGCCTCCCACAGTCTCCTCACTTGCAAACAAGAACCATAGGCACATACTCCCTCTAGTGGTAAATCCGATTCAGTAACATAGTCAAATAATTCAGATCATAAACATTTGCACTAGTTGCCAGAAAAGTTACAGCCAGGGGTCATTTCGAGCAGGAGCTCAGGGGAGCTCAGCTCCGGGAGTTGGTGCCAGCCCCCCCACCCCGGGGGGAATGCCTGCTTGTTTCATGGCTGCAGCAAAATGACCCTGTCCCCTGGAAAGGTCCTTGTTCCTATGACCAGCCTTCTGAAGGCTTCAGCCACCACTGAAGCTATCCTCCCAGAATAGTGGTATTTCTGAGGCTTGGATTAGTGGCTGTCCCCTCTCTGCCAGCTCTTTCTTTCTTTTTCTTTCTTTCTTTCCTTCTTTCCTTCTTTCCTTCCTTCTTTCCTTCTTTCTTTCTCTCCTCTCTCTCTCTCTCTCTCTCTCTCTCGCCTTCTGACATACTTCTGGTGATGTCAGGTGGTGTAGCATATACAAATAAGTTATGCTAATGAGTTATGCTAATGAGCACCTCTTTTTCTACGAAATGACCCCTGGTTACAGCACCATATTTTTCTGTCCTACTCTAGCAGCATATGTTGTGATCTTGCACTCAGGGAACATCTGGTGTGTCCCATCCTGATCAGCTATTGCAGAATGCCCTCATAGCTGATAATATGCATACTTTTTCAGAAGTAAATCCCACTGCATTCAACAGGGCTTACTACCAAAAAAATGTCTACAGAATTGCACCATGTCACCGAATATAGTGATAGTCTGGGTAACATTTTAAAAAGAAAAACTCAACAACTTTCAGTTTACAGTTGTAACATCATACAAATGCATTTACACATTTTCCCCCTCCCCAGTCTTTCTCTGAAAAAGGGCCAATGTGGTGGTGTGGTTAGAGTGTCAAACTACGTTCTGGGAGACCTTTCTCTGAATACCCACTCTGCCATGGAAGCTTGCTGGGTGACTGTGGCCGTGGTCACATGGCCCCTTTAAATCCGGGAGGGCTCCCAGATTTAAAGGGGCCGCATTTTTCAACAGCAGGTTGGGATGTCCATACATCCCAACCCCTGTGCCAGCGTGATCGGCGGCCACGGCTGCTGAAGAGGCGGCCGTGGCAGGAACAGCGGAGGCGGAAGCGGGCGGAGGCGGCAGCGGGAAGAGATGGCGGGAAGAGATGGTGGCGGAGGGAAGAGACGGCGGCGGAGGGAAGAGACGGCGGCGGAGGGAAGAGACAGCGGAGGCGGAGGCGGCCCCAGCAGCACTGGAAGCGGCGGTGGCGGCCTCCGACCCGCCATCCGCCTGGGTAAGTCGGGGTGGTTTTTTCCCCCCACTCTTTTACACTTGGGCGCATGGATAGCCATGCGCCCAAGTGTAAAAGAGTGGGGAAAAAATGGCTGGCGGGTCTATCTGGACAGCCCTGCTCTCGCAATGCATGCGAGAGAGGGCTGTCCAGATACCTCCAATGCGGGTTCCTCCCGCAACACCCGGGAAAATACTTGATTTTCCTGGGGTCTGAAAATGTGGGAGGAACCCGCATTGGATCCCGCTTCGGCACGGGACTAGGGGGCAGGCCGTCTGGTCGGCCCCTTTAAATGCGGGAGGAAATTGCCCTTCCTCCCGCATTTAAGGCCCGTGTGGCCGCAGCCTGTGAGGGACAGGTTAGGTTCCGCCTCTCTTCAAGAGCAACCAGTGAGAGCTGACAAAATGCTGAAGGTGGGGACTTAGAAAACAGCCACTAAAAATGACAGTTAGGCAGCTAACTGTCAGTGGCAGCTTAGGAGTTATGGGGGGGGGAGGATTTCTGACTGATTGGAACTGTACAGAAGAGCTGCTTAGAGCAGGCTGAAAGAAGTAAATTTGTAAATAAAGGAATAGGACCTCATTTCAAATCTCAATGGAAGTGAAACATTGTTCCTTATACCTTATTTTCCTTAGTGTTTTGTTCATATCATAAATAACCATTTTATTGGTTTGACTAACCCTGTGGGCTGTATGTCTGTGAGAAGGAAGTGTGTGCGCATGCACACACACACACAATTTAATAACTCAGTCTATATATGTGTGTGTGTGTGTATAATAAGATATGAATAATGGTCACAGCTTTCTGTATACTTTAAAAGAGACAAGAAGGGTAGCTTGTGAGGCCCTGACATACTGATAACCCTGAATCTGAGAGGTTGCTGAGGGTAGTAGACAAGGGGACAAGGGGCATCAAAGTGACCTTGGGCCAGTCACAACAGTCTCAGCCTAAACAGTGGTTACTGTGAGAATAAAATGGAGGGTAGGAGAATGACATAAACCACTTCTGGGTCCCTGTTGGGGTGAAAGGCAGGGTAAAAATGAAGTAAGCAAATAAAATAAAAATAATAAATCTGGAAAGATGAACTCACCCATAAATATGCAAAAGGAAACAACAAACACAGTTTTTAACACCCAGTGCTAAGCATCTGTAGCGGGCAAAAGCTGCACTGGTTTCAGTGAGGCTCACTTCCAAATAAGTACTGATAAAATATATCGCTCCCAGTTATGACTATGCATTGTGGGAACTGGGAAGACTAAATTTATTAATGAGAATTAATATCTGTAAGCATGAGTTTAATTTAGGACTAAGAATTTGCATTAACTTTTACTTAAGAGCTGCGCCACTAGAGACATGACCACTTACAATTAACTAGTGTGATTAATCACACTGTAGCTATTGAAAGAGAAAACACTACTGGTTAGAGTAAGTGGTTGGCAATTCTTTGGAAACATTAAGCATTTTAGAGCTGGAACATGGAGATAACAAGATAAGTTCATTTACAGTGCAATTCTAAAGAGTCACAGACACCTACATGCATTGAATTCCTTTGCTTACAGGGAATGTTTTTATACATGTGAAATCTTTGTAATACAGAAGATCTTTATAAAGAGCCATCCTAGGCCTCCCTGGCCAGGAAAGAAGTGGGATAAAAGCTGAATGAATAAAATGTTTTATTGACAATGAATATGAAGCAACCATTTTTTTAAATACAAATATAATTTAGGGATTTACAATAATAATATAAGTTTACATATATTTATAAAATAGGAGGAAACAAAATTGGAAATGACAAAAACAGCCATTAAAGGCCCACTTTAAACCTTTCTTCACAATCCCAGAGAGTTGTCCCCCACTTAATAGGTAATTCATGTTTTCTTTGGACTTGTCTGCTATGGATATATTAGAATTTAGGAATCAGTCATGTGATTGTTTCTGTTACACTGATCTGCACAGCAGCAAGAAAACATAATCTATACTATCTGCACCTGTGACTTCTGGACGAGGAGGAGCTGGGGAATTAGTAGTCCCTATTTTTCTAGCTCAGCTGTTCAATTACAGGGCCAAAGGGGAAACAAAGAAATCATTTTCGGATTGTGCTGCTAGACTCTAATTATTTTTATTTTGCTGCTGCAGTCTACATACGATTTAGTCCAGAACAATGTTCTTCAATGCTCTGCAACAAATCGGTTTTTGAATGGAGAATGCTGCCCACCTTTAAACCACAAGGAGAGAAAAGGCAATGGTATCTTAAAAGCTGTGGTGGCATGATGATGCAAGAAACTATTGCTTAAAAGCGGGAGGGTGGGACGGGACTACTAAAAAACATTCACACAATTTCATTCTGAGTCGGGCTGCAAAACTGGCAACACGCTATTTTGAGCAACTGGGCTAGTTAAGCATGCCTAAATCTATCGTCTTCAATAGGTAAGACACGCCACGTGAGATCCGACCGGACAGCAACTGGCGAAACTCCGCACTTTGAGCGGAGAGGTACAGCCTGTCACCGCCATGAGTTCCCATAACCCACTGTGACTTCGTCTCATCTCCCGGAAGTGCAGCCTCCAAGGAGGCAGTCGCTCTTTCCGGCGCCGCTCTTTCTTTTCCAGGCTGTGAGTTTCCACTGTGGGGGGGGACTCGCGTTTTCTCCTTGTGAGTCTAGCGTGTGAACTCGTAGTTGGCTGAAACGCATTGGGACGGTCAGGTGGAAGAAGAAGGTATCTGGGAACGTAACCTCGCTTCCAGAATAAGTGCTAAAGAACAACCCGCGGCCTCGTGCGTCTGTGGCGGTGGACTGGGACAGCAGCGCGCAGCCTCAGTAAGTCCTCGGACTGTATTGTCGTCAGTATGCGGTGTGGTAAGAAGGTGTAAATGTCTCCCTGTCGTGCCCCTTCCTTTCTGACCGAGCTTCCTGACACATTAGTGAATCGTATCTTGTCGCCCTATCCCATCTTGGGAAAAGATTGCGTTGTTGAATTTCTGTCCACCGTTAAGTTAGCTTTCTCTGTATCATTACTCTGAGTAGCAGGTTTTGGACATAAGGTTAATTGCCATTGCAACATTCTGCTTGTCAGTGATCCTGAACACATTAGTGGGCAAGAATAACGTCCCTGTGTGATATTGTGTGTGCTTAGTAAGTTTTCTATCCCAATTGGAAGCAATAAAGAAACCAGTTGTGGAAGCTGCCAGTCCTCCTGTCTGCTGTATTTGTGTGTGTGTAGTTGCTTTGTGTGTGAAGTTAGTGTGACCGATATGGATGAGGCTGTGTGTGTGCATGTGTTTAATGTAGCATGGGTAAATTCTTGACTGACATATTTAAACTGGGCTTACCTTGTTGGTATATGAGTTGCAGTTTCAAGTATTAACTGAGAAATCTTCCTTCAATGCTGGGGAGCTTCTAAATTGTTTCCCAAATGGACTGGATTTATTTAGTTAGTTCATTTCATTGTTTACGGTCTACCCTTCTCTCTGGGATTGAAGGTGGATTACACAGAATAAGTCAATACAATCAACATCCAATAGACCAGGGTCCCCAATCTTTTTGAGCCTGCAATTCACCTTTGAAATTCAAACAGCATGATAAGTACAGCCATAGATGGCTACTACATGGGGGAGCCACAACATGGTTGCCTTCAGTCACCCTAGGAAGATTCTTGTGCTATGATAGCAGCTGCTATCTGTATGGCAAGTCAAATCTCCAGTGACCAATCAGAAGCCTTGCTGGCCAAAAGCTCCACTTGGCCCTGCCCACTTTGTAAAAATACTTAGCGGGCGCTAGGAAAGGGATCAGTGGGCACCACACTGGAACTCCCTGCAATAGACATTGCAATGGGATTAGATTTATAGAAATCCGGAAAACAAACAGATGTGATGAAGTACAGAATAAGTATTAACATGACAAGTTTAATGAGAGCAAAAATTACACAGTAGTAATCTACTTACAGCAATAGATAGTACGACTATACACAGTGGTATAGACTACAGCCCCAAACTCTTTACCCAAGATTCTTTCTGAATGATATTATTACAGCCCTATTTCCTGTGCAAATGCCATCTTGAATTATTCAGTTTTGCATAGCTTGTGGAAAGCCTGAAGGGTGGGAGGTTTTCTGATCTCAGCAGGCAGACCATTCCATAAGGCGGGGCTGATGACACAACAGAGAATGCACGTGTACATGCACTTGCTGATTTTGCACATTTGCAGGGTGGTGCATACGGAAGGTGGAGCATAGAGGGAGAGGTGATCCTGCAGATATGAAGGACCAAGGCCAGGTAGGCTTTGTAGGTGATAGGCAGTAGCTTAAATTGAGCCTGGTAACTGATGGGAAATCAATGGAGTGACTGCAGAATGGGAGAGATATGCATGCTTGAGAGGCAGTTTGATGTAGTGGTTAAGTGTGTGGACTCTAATCTGGGAGAACTGGGTTTGATCTCCCACTCCTCCACTTGCACCTGCTGGATGACTTTGGGCAAGCCATAGTTCTGGCACAGCTGTTCTTGAAAAAGAGCAGTTTCTGTCAGAGCTCTCTCAGCCCCACCTACCTCACAGGGTGTCTGTTGTGGGGAAGGGAAAGGAGTTTGTAAGCCACTCTGAGACTCCTTCAGGTAGTGAAGGGCGGGGTATAAATCCAATCTCTTCTTCTGGTTTCTGGTAATAGCCAAGCTGTGGTATTCTGTACCAACTGGTGTTTCTGAACTGACTTCAAGTGGAGACCTATGTAGATTGCATTGCAGTAGTCTTGATGGTGCTGTGGCATAGATCCAGGTCACCAGATTGTCTATATCAAGGTAGGGGCCCATCTTTTGGGCTAGGCTGAGTTAGAAGAAGGCATTTTCTGCAGCTACATTAATTTGTTTCGCCAGCAATAGTGTTGAATCTAGTATAACACCAAGGCTCTTAATTGAGTCAGCAAGGGTTAGCTGAACACTATCAAAAGTGGGGAGCATAATGTCCTTCAAGACCTCTGCCTTCCCAACATCTACTTCTGCTTCATTGACTATGCTAAAGCCTTTGATTGTGTGGATCACAACAAACTATGGCAAGTCCTTAAAGAGATGGGAGTACCAGACCACCTCACATGTGTCTTGGGAAACCTGTATAAGAGTCAAGAAGCGACAGTTAGAACTGGATATGGAACAACTGATTGGTTTAGCATAGGAAAAGGAGTACAACAAGAATATATATTGTCACCCTGCTTATTTAATTTATATGCAGAGTATATCATGCAAAATGCAGGCCTGGATAAATCACAAGCCAGAATTAAGATTGCAGGGAAAAACATCAACAACCTCAGGTATGCAGACGATACCACTCTAATGGCAGAAAGTGAAGAGGACCTCAAGAGTCTCTTGCTGAAGGTGAAAGAGGAGAGCGCAAAAGTTGGCTTGAAACTCAACATAAAAAAAACTAAGATCATGGCATCCGGCCCCATCGCTCCTTGGCAAATAGAAGGGGAAGTCATGGAAGCAGTGACAGACTTCACATTCCTGGGTTCCAAGATCATTGCAGATGGTGACTGCAGCCATTAAATTAAAAGACGCCTACTCCTTGGGAGGAAAGCAATGGCAAACCAAGACAGCATAATAAAAAGTAGAGACATCACCCTGCCAACAAAAGTCCATATGTCAAAGCAATGGTATTCCCAGTAGCAATGTATGGCTGCGAGAGTTGGACTATAAGGAAGGCCGAGCGCCGAAGAATAATTGCTTTTGATTGCTTATGGTGCTGGAGAAGACTCTTAAGAGCCCTGTGAACTGTAAGGAGATCAAATCGGTCAATCTTAAAAGAAATCAACCCTGACTGTTCCCTGGAAGGCCAGATACTGAAGCTGAAGCTCCAATACTTTGGCCACCAAATGAGAAGGAAGCACTCACTGGAGAAGAAGACCCTGATGCTGGGAAAGATTGAAGGTCAAAGAAGAAGGGGATGCAAAGGATGACATGGTTGGACAGTGTTATCGATGCAACAAACATGAAATTAGGCAAACTCTGGAGCATGAGAGAAGACAGGAGGGCCTGGCATGATGTGGTCCATGGGGTCATGAAGAGTCAAACTCAACTGCCACTGAACAACAACAACAACAACAACAAAGTAGGCATGGAGATACCAGCATTGGTAAGGAGACAGGAAACCTAGGTCTCAGTTCAGTCCAGAGGATGCAAAGAATAAATGGACATAAGTCTGACATTAGAAACCACAACATTCTAAAACCAGTGGGGGAACACTTAACATTCCAGGACATTTCTTTTTTCTTTATTTGTTAGACCTGGAGAGGGGAATCTCTCCAAGTGAAATGATGTGTTGATTTCACACTGGGAAAAATCCACTTAGTGCTAGTGATGATAATAAAACTGTCAAAAAGCAAAGTGTGTGTGTGGGGGTTAACGGGAAGAAAGGCAGCCAGTGAGGTGGGAGAGGGGGAGGGAGGAGAAAAGGTGAGCAAGTTTTTTTCTCTTTTTTTAACTCCTTCCTAGGATCTTTCAAAGGGGGGGGAGTAGTACGGATTATGCCTGCACTTTTCCTGAAGGCTAGTGAGGGGAGGAGGGAGAATAAAGATACAGCAGGCATGACCTTCCTTCCTTCCTCCCTCCCTCCCTCCCTCCAAGAAAAAAATACAGCATTTATATATCAGAAAATGGGAGAAAAAGGGGAATCTTACTTCTGTCTCTCTAAACTCCAGAAAGATTTTCAAAAGGTCTGGACAACAATTAAAAAAATGGGTAACTTTAGAAAGAGATTTTGAGGTGTGCAACATCAATTTGAATAATTTCATACCACAATCTATATGCATTTTAAAATTGCAGGCACAAACCATTACAACTCAGAGCAAGTCAAATACAAATACAAAAACACATGCAGCCCAGCAGGCATGATCTTTCAAAAGGCTCCCACCTCCATCTCTCCCCGCCTGAGGGTGATGGGGAACAAGGAGTACCAAAGGGCAAAAGGAGAGAGAGACGTGGATGCTTCCAGCCTCGCCATCAGAGAGGCACATATCTCGAGTTTTGGGATTATAGGAGGAAACACATACACATCATCATGAGTACAGGAAAGAAGGATCCAAAACTAAGAAAAATGCATCGGAGTAGATCTCCTTTTGCTAGGTCTCTCAAATAAAATAAACCTGTTAGCTAATCCTCAGTTTGGTGTAGTGTTTAAGTGTGCGGACTCTAATCTGGGAGAACTGGGTTTGATTCCCCACTCCTCCACTTGTACCTGCTGGATGACCTTGGGCAAACCATAGTTCTGTACCAGCTGTTCTCTCAAGGACAATTGTCTCAGAGCTCTCTCAGCCACACCTACCTCACAGGGTGTCTGTTGTGGGGAGGGGGAGGGAAAGGAGTTTGTAAGCCGCTCTGAGACTCATTTGGGTAGTGAAGGGTGGGGTATAAATCCAATCTCTTCTTCTTCTTCTCATCGTTATTGATCCAGATTTCTTTACTTTTTTGTACTGTTTCTAAAGTAGTTTTTCGATGATGCTGATGATAATCTCATTTTTAATTTCTTGCCAAATTGCTACATCTGAAACTGTCCCTCCTCATGTGTTGATGTAGATTAGATGGGACTCATCTCTTAGGAAACTGCAACCTTAATCATTGCTAAGAAGCAGGGCAACGTCGTCCCCCCCCCCCGGCTGCCCTAGTCGATCGGCATATTTTTCTGCAACTGAAAGGGGGGGGCGGAGGTTGTGGCCTTTGGGAGTTCTTAAAAAAACAGCCAGATCCTTCCTCCCCTCCCAAAGTAGCAACATCGGAGTGAGTCTGCAAAAGATTCTTGTTGCTCTTTGGAATATGACCAGACTTTGCTATCATTTGGAATGGCTTGCTGCTCCCCTTCTGTAACTCAGGGAGCAAGAAAGAACTACCATGGAAAACATGGTTGCTCTCATATCAAGTACTCCTCAGCTAAAGTTAACTTCCAGCTTGCAAGCAAGTTGTGCGACGGGCGAACTGCATCTTGTTGCCGGGCAGAGTAGAACAGCCGAGAATGAGGGCGGGCTGGTGATGCTCAAAAAGGCTTTTTGCAGAGAGAATGGAGAGGGGAGGAGTTGCCACTGCTTGTTGATGGTGGAAGTGGATTGAACTTGGTCAGGTTGGTTGATAAGTTTGCTGTTGTCTCCCGCCCCTTCTGTGCTTGCTCTCCCCCCAACCCCCATACCTCTTAGTTGCACTATCTTTTTCTTTCTGGGAGGGCTCAGCAATGCATCCTTAAGAGGTTATAAAAGAGAAAAGTCAGTGTTCTCCTGGCTCAGCAGATTTGTCTTCCCTTGTGCCTTTGCTGGGTAAAAGATGGGAAATGCTTGAGTCCAGATCTGAATGAAGCATTTTGCATTCCATTATGAGTGCTTGTCAGAAGAGTCTCCCTTCCCTCTGAAGAAGTGTGCATGCACTTGAAAGCTTATACCTGAATTAAACTTTGTTGGTCTTAAAGGCACCATGGGCCTTCCAACCTCGGCTGGTGCTCTCTTTCGCTCTTTCCCTCCCTCCCCCCCCCCCCCCGCCAAGGAGGAGGGGATTTTTCTGACAAGCACTTGTCATTCTTCCTGTTTCTAATTCTCAGCCTCAGTTTAGGAAGAGGAGGAAGGCGGAAGCCAGCAGCCAATGAGAAAGGACCATGCATGCCTTCGCAAGAGGAGGCTCTTTATAACCGTCATGAGAGATGAAAAGTCCTAGACCTAGAGGGAGTTTGGCTGGTTCAGTAAGTGTCTAATGCGGGGGAAGGTGTGTCACGAGGAGTGTTCTACTGCGTGGCCCAAATTAAAGCCCTGGGCCGACCAGGTTAGGCCTGGGGACCATATGTTTGACACCCCTGGTCTAAAGCAGATGAGTTATCCCAGAAGACCTGGATTTGGTCTGCTACATCTTTCTCAGTCACTATTCCTGGGAAGGGCAGATGAAGGAGAAGAGGAGGAGGAGATTGGATTTATATCTTGCCCTTCACTTGGAGTCTCAGAACAGCTTACAAACTGTGATGTAGGTTGGGCTGAGAGAGTTCTGAGAGGACTGCTCTTTCAAGAACAGCTCTGACATAACTATGATTTGCCCAAGGTCATCCAGCAGCTGCAAGTGGAGGAGTGGGGAATCAAACCCGGTTCTCCCAGATTAGAGTATGTGCACTTAACCACTACGCCAGACTGGCTCTCAGATTGGCTACATCATTTTGCTGTAGGTTTTTTTTTTTTTTGAAGTGGACTGATAATATCCTCTTGGAATTGATTTATAATAGATACTAAGGACTCATTGATGTGACTTTTACATGGTTTTAGAAGCCAGGTTGTGCAAAGATCCAGGATCTAAATAGTAGTCTTCGTGGTTCCCAGGAGCTTGTCAGCATACATTGTGGAAACTGGGTCAAAGTGGTCCAAAAATAGACCATTCGGTGTATTAGCCATTTCTTCTGGTGGACCTATGTTTCAATTGGCATCCAGATCACAGTGTATTCTTGATATCTTGCAAGTGGAAAGTTTTGCAGAAGTACCACAACTAATTATTCCAGAAACAATGAAGGCTCAGTTTTAGGAGTCATCAGATGCTGTACTACCATGAACAACGAGGATGGTCATGAACTAGCTGATGCAATAATAGCAGAGAATCTTTGCTTCCATCACTGCTGCTTCATAGATCTTACAATGAGCTCTATAGCATGAACTGTCAGATCAGCATTGTTCATGGCCACCAGGAATGGTGAGCCAATGTGGGATCATGGTTACAGTGTCCGATAAGAACTTGGAAGATTCAAGTATGGTTAAGTTTGATAGGAAGAAATTTTAAGTATGTTGATTGGATAGTTTAGATATGTATAGGAAAAAGTAGGCATTGCTGCAAATTGTCTTAAATAAATTTTAAACATTCACATTATACATTCCAAAAGAAATATAAATATTTCATAGTATTTTTTTTCTGTAGTCTCCCAAATTTCCCAGTCATGAAGCTTCCTCCATTATTCTCTTGGTCTTCCAGGAGCTCCCACTGGTTTGTCTGTCATTGTGGACTTTATCTGTCAACAGCACATGACAGTGGCATGAACAATCTAGACCTCCTACGTTAGCTTCATAGGTTTCATAGCGCAAAAATTGGGGTTGGGGAAGTTATGGCTCTTCTGTTGGCTGTAGTCTCTCAATAGGCCTCTGGACAGAAGCAGTAGATACTAGTTTTACTAATTTTGATGTAATGTTTTGGAAGTTGTTTGTCAACCTGAAACTAATAGAGGGAATGCAGAATTTCCTGAGGGGTATTGAGGAAGAATACAAAATGGTAATTGGATATGAAACTGGCAGTGTAATTTCTTGGGAACTGTTAATTTTAGGCAGAAAGGAAAGTAAGATGTTTTATTTGCTATAATATTTATGGTTGTTAAGCTTAGGAAGACACTTGTGAAATTTTATGGAAGTTGAACATTTAGGACTATTCACAGTGAGCAAGAAGTGTTTCCTGGTTGAATCAAAATTATTTCTTAAGTACTGATGTAGGCCTAGGACCGTCCCAAGTATGTATAAATGTAAAACATTCATTCTGCATTGTTTCCAGGAAAATTCACTGTCTCCACCAGTGGCAATTCTCTCAGGGTCTTTTGAATATTCTTAATACCCCCTGATCATCTTATGTACCCACCCAGTGAAACACAGTTGAACCTGTAACTTTGGATAACCAAACAACAGAATGGACTTTAATTGATATTTATTCTAAAGTCTTTTAGGAATCTTTGAATGAAGTCATGACAAGATGGGCTCGAACAAACATCACCCAGAGCAAGAAGGCTCTAGATGCAACACCATGGGAAGATATGAAAAATAGTTCCTCTGGAACCACAGCAACAAATAAAAAGCAAAGTCCTTTAAGGAATCTCCAGGGAAAAAAGAAGAATAAGAAGAAAAAAGACTATCTAAATGAAGATGTTAATGGTTTTATGGAATATTTAAAACAAAATTCACAATTGCGTAATGGAAAAGTGATTGACAGCCACAAAGATAAAGCAGAAATAGCAACAGCCTTAAAGAAAGACCAACGCCGGGAGACCAGAAGGTTGAAAAGGCAGGATATAAAGAAGAACAGCATGGTAAGTCTTTCATTGATTTTTTTTTCCCCTTTAGACTCTGCTACTTTCCATTCCCTTTTCCCCATCGCTTGAGTGATGCTTCTTACACTCCTCTGAGAACACAATAATATGATTCAATTCAGATAACTGCAGGAAGAATATTAGGCTGCATACATGGTTTTCCACATTGCCTAGTGAACAGGCTTGAGTCCAGGCTTCTATTTATGATTATGCATGCCTCGCCTCAATGTGTATTTTTGTGAGGCTTATCCCCATGCAACTTAACTTCTTGTAGAAACTTGTTCATGTGCACATTGTATATTTAGAAGTTTGCTAATGTAGACTATTAACTTAGCTGTCTTGCTTTCATAGTCTAGACTTACAGACTAGAACTGTAAGTAAATTCTATATTTTGCTTGATTAGACAACTGTTATTCTTGAATGTCTACAAAAAGTTAGATTCAGGTGGGTAGCTGTTTTTGTCTGAAGCAGCAGAACAGTTTGAGTCCAGTGGCACCTTTAAGACCAACAAAATTTTATTCAAGGTATACGTTTTCGTGTGCAGTGCACTTCTTCAGATTCTTATTTGAACAAGTGTGCTGCACACAAAAACGTATACCTTGAATAAAACTTTTGTTGGTCTTAAAGGTGCCACTGGACTCCGTCATGAAAAGTTTGTTCGCATTCTTCCATAAGCATGCTTTATCCAGATGTCAGGGGCCCGCCTACTTGAGGGACCGCCTTTCCCCATATAGGCCCCAGAGGCTACTGAGGTCTGGCACCCAGAACCACCTGACTTGCCCTGGTCCAAAAGAGGCCCGGCTATCTTGTACCAGGGCCAGGGCTTTCTCGGTGGCGGCTCCTTACTGGTGGAATGAGCTCCCGGATAACATCAGGGCCCTGCGGGATTTGTTGCAGTTCCGCAGGGCCTGTAAGACGGAGCTCTTCCGCCAGGCTTTCAAATAGGAGCCGCCACCGGGGAGAAGGCTGGTTATACCATCTCCTGGCCCTGTTGATCGCTCCCTGCTGCCTTTACCCACCGGAGCGCTAGAAAGCTGCCATCTTGAGGAGTTAATGTAGCTTTGTTTTTAAATGTTTTAAATGTTTTAAATGCTTATATTGTTAACCTATTATATGTTTTATATGTTGTTGTTAGCCGCCTTGAGCCGGTTGAATTACTGGCAAGGCGGGATATAAATGAAATAAATAAATAAATAAATAAATGTTTACTTCATTCAAACTATTGTTTCCACACAGGTATGTGCTTAGGTGTTTTCCCTGTTGCTGCTGCAACTGCTGATACAGTGCAGCAACAAGAGGGCTTCCACATGGTCCATTTCCCCACATTTCCTCTGCTTCCTGGCAGCAGGTGTCCCCTGTCCTCTGCCTAAGTCTCCTGGTAGGAGCTTTTCCCAGTTTTTATCAGCAACTGAATATTGGTATAGCATTGTACTGTGATAACAATCTGTCAGGGTCTCTGATTTTCCAGATTTCATTTTTTTCAAAAAGTAAGTATGTAGTTACTTCTATTGGAAGAAGAAGAGAAGAGATTGGATTTATACCGTGCCCTTCACCACCCGAAGGAGTCTCAGAGCAGTTTACCAACTCCTTTCCCTTCCCTTCCCCAGAACAGACACCCTGTGAGGTAGGTGGGGCTGAGAGAGCTCTTTCAAGAAGTGCTTGTGAGAGAACAGCTCTGAAAGAACTTGTAACTGACCCAAGGTCACACCAGCAGCTGCATGTAGAGGAGTGGGGAATTAAACCCAGTTCTCCCAGTGTGCAGGCTGCGCTCCTAACCACTACACCAAACTGAAGCGATAAAAGGGGAAGTACATATTCCCAACAAGGGACTAGATATTTAATTTTTTAAAAAGTGAAAGCTGGGAAGTCATTACCTGATTGTTACAGTGTCATACTATTATAACTAGTGTTCAATTGCTGGTTTTCTTTTAAAAAAAATCAAAACAACCCTCAAGTGGCAGGAAGGAAATGGCTGATGGAGGAGACTAGGGCAGGAGAAATGGTGGGTCCTGGAAGATTTGGATTTTCCCTTGTAACAGTTGTGCACTGTTAGATGATCTTGTAAGATTGTTACAAGGACAGCATTTGGCAAGAGAACTTGTATACCACTCTGGGCTCATCAGAGGAAGACTGGAGAAAATGTGATAATTTGTGGGAAAGGTACATATTAGTTAATGGTCTTTTGTGGAGTTATTTCCAAAGGTAGTTCAGAAAATCTTACAGGTTATTTGTTGCGAGGCCAGGAGAAAGGAATGCTTTTTGTTCCACTTCAGGATTCTGAGCTACCTTAGATACACAGTTGTAACATCTGTTTATTTTGGGGGGGGGGGGGATATGAGTAAATTGAAATGTGGTTAGCGGAAAAAGAGATCACTATGATTTCATCTGTCAATTGGTAATTTACATTGTGTTGTCAAAGGTGTGCTTCCACTGTAGAAAGCCAGGACATGGTGTTGCAGATTGCCCAGCTGCACTTGACAGCCAAGATATGGGAACTGGAATTTGTTATCGCTGTGGATCTACAGAGCATGAAATCAAAAAATGCAAAGTCAAAATAGATCCTGCTCTTGGTATGTACAATAACTACAACTCTTCATAGTGGGCTTGGAAAAAGTATATATTTAAAAATATACACTAAACAGTTCTCAAAATGTATGAATGATCTGACCTTTCAAATTATAGTGGTATGGATTTTTGTGTGTGGTTGTTTGGTTGTTTGCAGAATTACATGTAAAGTTTTGAACTCCTACAGGAGAATTTCCATATGCAAAATGCTTTATTTGTGGTGAGATGGGACATCTTTCCAGATCATGTCCAGATAATCCTAAAGGACTCTATGCTGAAGGTGAGAGCAGCCATTTTTCGAAAAATCACTCTTTTTTCACAACAGTAGTGGACTGAAAACCTTAAGACCATTTATCTGGCATTGAGAAGACAATGAAAAGTGTGAGCCTTAGAAAGGGGTATGTTGTATGCTTCTGACCACATTAAGAAATTCTGCCTCTTCATCTGCAGAGCAACAGATTTTTTCTGTATAGTACTGGTTGCTGTAGAAACGGTTCCTGAAATTCCAAAGGGATTCCCACTGAGCCTTCAAACAACAAAAACATATATATTTTTAAGAATGCACAGTGGGGGACAGAGCAGTATTCTCTCTGTCCCCCCATTACTGTTTTCCCCAATTACTAGCAGTTGTTCTGCTCTCTTACCTGCAGCCTGTCCTGTGTTGGGGGCTGCTGTTTAGGAAAGTCTACAGAAAGACCCATCTTTGTACTTCCATTGGAGACTTCTGGGAATGCTTTTGGTACAGAATGGCTCTGAAAGTTTTGAAAGCTTATTTTAATTGATAAAAAGGCTGACTAAGCAACCATTCATAGAATGTATGTGCAGCAGCTAACATTTCCATTTTAAAAGATTTTCAAGAACAAAATGGCAGCTGAAAGGGGGCATGTCAGAGGACGGAGAAGCTCTGCTGAATGTCGCTTTTCCTTGTTGTAGTAACTACCTGCAGTGGCAGAAGAGGTCCTATAAATGTACATTTTGTAAAAAAAATCAGCCATGTAATCTTATGTCATTTTTTCTCCTGCAAAAAGTTTTATTTTTCAAGAAGGCATACATAGTTGTTTTCAGCAATAATGTGAACTAAATTAGGTTGCTAAAATCACAGAGCTTCATGCATAATAAGGATTTGAACCATAACATTCTCAAGATCAGTCTTGACTCTTTAGTTAGTACACTACGCTAGTTAAAAAGTAGTTAAAAAATCTGTGCAAAAGCCATGGATCTTGAGTTTTATTTTCTAATTTACATTAATTATAAACTATGCCAGTTGATGTTACGCATGCAACAATCTTAATATATTATAGTGAAAAAAAAATTCTGTGTCAATCTCTTACAGGAGGTTCTTGCAGGGTTTGTGGATCTGTGGAGCACTTTAAAAAAGATTGTCCAGAGAATCAGAATTCAGGTGGGGAATTGAGGAACTCTTTAAAATCATGACTGACTTTCTTGAACATGAGCTATTCTGTTTTTAGTTAGTGGGCCTTCACACTTTTGCATATGCTGTTATGCATTACAGCTGGAGATTGTGGTGGTCAGGTGTATACTGAAGAAATGGGGAACAGGAATGTCAGTAGCATAATGATATTGTCTTGAATTTACTAGTGGCTTGATATTGCCAGGACTTAAAGGTTTGATGACTATTGAATTAGTTGTATGATAGAGAGCAATGGTTACCAAACCTTTTGAAGCCACTGCCCCCTTGGTTAAATAAACATGTCCCTAGTGCCCCCTACCCTACCCTATAAAAAGCATTATTCAAACAGCAGTTTGCATGACCAACTAAGGAAGATAATAACAATAAAGTTAAAAACACTAACAATTAATTGCACATTTATTCAAAATCCAATTAAAATTTTTTAGTTTAATTTATTCAACAAAACTGATGAACTTGATCCAGTGATACCAGCTTTTTAAAATTTGAAAAAAATCTTAGATAACTACTTTTAATAACTACTTCACTGTTTGGTAAATCTGTATCAGTAAATTCTTAATGTGATGGATGGACTTGATGGTGATACCAGTCTCCCAATATCTGTTTTAAAGTCACTTAGCAGGAGTCCTAAATCACCATGTTTTGTAATCTGTAGTCGGTTTCTTTGCTCAAAGAGAAGTTGGATGGCTACACTAAAACCACATTCAACCATATATGATGTTGGAAATACAACAAGGAATTTCTTAACCACTGTTGATAGCACAGGATGGTGATCAGAAATTTCCTTTTATAACCAAGACTCTTCAGCCTCAGCTCAGTGTCATTTTGTAGTTCAATTAGTTCTTCCTCCACTACCCCAATTTCCTCATTATCTGAAAACGAGGGGAAAATTAGGGTATTTCTAATAATCAGATGACTAATTGCACCATGTACATATAATTATTTGGGGAGATCTTGGGTATATTTTAGGAAAACCAATGTACAAAATTGCTACATATTTTTAAAGTTTTATAAAATTTATTCACCCATAGAAAAATGCTTGAGTGGGAATATATGTTTCTGTGTCTGAAAATACAAAAAGTTATCAATGGATACGTGATAAGATGTTGAAATATTTGATAGAAGTAAATGGTATATATAGTAAAGAAATGTTATAATTGCAATAAGATGGCCTTTATAGAACTTGTGTAATGTAGGGTTTAATTCAACAAAGAGGGATGGGGAATCAGAGCAGGACACACATCCATAAAAGTCAAACTTAGACAACACGACTTGCAGTTGGAACCAAAGAGGTCTTTTACTTAGTGTTTTTTACTATCTCTCTGAGGCCTTCTGCAAGTCACTCGCACTGTGTCTGCTGTGGCTTGGATGGCTTTGTGGTGGTGGTGCTGCTGCTCCTCAGGCCTTTTGTGTTACTGCAGATCTCCGGAGGCTGCAGCTCTTGAGGTTCCTTCTCGGGTCACTCTGTTCTCTGCCCTCAGACCCAGGTGGCTTGTCTCCTTTTGTCCTTAGAACCCTCTCTTCCCCCCCAGAACTCTTCTATGACTCCCACTAAAGGCCAAAATACCTTTTCCCAAATTCCACTAGAGGGCTAAACCCACACAGTTATAACTTAGAAATATTTGTCCAGCAGTGACAAAAAGAACACTTATGTAGCTAAAAAGTAGACTTCATTATTAATAGGTTCAGTAACCAAGAACGCAGGAAAATAATACCACGCTTACCACTATTATGGACTTACCAGCAAGAACCTGAAAAATGACATAAGAACATAAGAGAAGCCAATATTGGATCAGGCCAGTGGCCCATCCAGTCCAACACTCTGTCACACAGTGGCCAAAAACACCAGGTGCCCTCAGGAGGCCCAGCAGTGGGGCCAGGACACTAGAAGCCCTCCCACTGTTGCCCCTCCCATCAAACACCAAGAACACAGAGCATCACTTGCCCCAGACTGAGAGTTCCTATCTATACTTTGTGGCTAATAGCCACTGATGGACCTCTGCTACATACGTTTATCTAATTCCCTCTTGAAGCCATCCATGCTTGTAGCTGCCACCAGCTCCTGTGGCAGTGAATTCCACGTGTTAATCACTCTTTTATCTGTTCTAACCCAACTGCTCAGCAATTTCATGGAGTGCCCACAAGTTCTTGTATTGTGAGAAAGGGAGAAAAGTACTTTTTTCTCTACTTGCTCTATCCCATGCATAATCTTGTAAACCTCGATCATGTCACCCCTCAGCCGTTGTTTCTCCAACCTTGACAAGAGATAAAAACACACACGGTGACAGCAGCTTCTCAAAATGTGGTGTACTGGTCGGACTAGAGTTCTGGTGGCATACTTCCTAAAAATTCCAAGTTTCCACCAGATTTCAGTGCTACACAGAGGCAGAAACTTGAAGTGCCATTTGCTGGCATCTAGGCTATCATCTGGTCAGTTGTAAACAAGTGAAAAACATGGCTGAAGGGGCCCACCTGCAGAACCCCTCTACTGCCCAGTTGCCTCTTTGTACCCCCCTAGGTAATGGCACTGGCCCCCCAGGGAATGGTACCACCCACTGGGAACCAGTGATATATTGTCTTTCTGTAGTTTATCCAGTTGGGAAACTTCTGCTCTAAAATTGACAGAAAGTTTGATGTGCAATGTCAAATGTAGCAGTATTAACGTAGACAATGGGTATTTTAAATCAGCAACATTTTTTAAAAGACATAGTATCACTTGACTATAATGTTGATAAAAATTGAAAAGTACTATGTAATTGCTTTGATAATAAGTGTATTTATTGCTAAACCTTGTACCTGATTTACATGGCAAATGCATGATTCAACAGCTGATGCAATCTGCTATCTAACAAAGAAAACATTTTTCTTATCCCCCTCCTTCACAGATCGAGCAGTAACTGTTGGTCGATGGCTCAAAGGAATGAGTGCGGATTATGAAGAAATTCTAGACAGTTCTAAGCTGCAAAAACCAAAAACAAAAGTAGCCAAGGTTGTTAACTTCTGATACCTCCTATCTTGCATAATTTCTTAAAATGATACTCAGATTATGATCTAGAAATTATGCTGCATCGTAGACATATAAGATAAGACAAGACTATCCCATTAGTCTCCCTTCCTGGATGATTATATTTTAACAAAAATGGAGGCTTTTAGCAGAACAAATTGCAGGAGGTGGCTGAAGTGGAAGGTAATCAGAAATTAATTACTGGTTTGCCAACCAGTGTATCACTCACTAATATGATATTTATCTGTGGCTACTGATGCCAATAAAAAGTATAAATGCAGATGCTTGTTTACATTTTATTCCATTATACAGATTGCATTAAATTATTTCTTGATTACTTGGGGAGTGTTTTTTTAATATTCGTGCTTCTGGTCTTCTGTATAACTAAAACAAATGCTTGTTCACTTATTTGCCCTTTACTTTGCTCTATAGTGAACAAGCTATATAGTTATACACTATTTGGGCTCCAAACACTAAGTAATCCTAAACTACAGAACTCTAAGTAAGGAGATCATGGAATAAAAATAAGGCATCTGAGAGCAAAGGTATGGTACAGATTTAAATGAAAAATAAAATCTTGTACCTGACCTTATATTGGTCATAACACATTTTAAAGCAGTTGTAGCATCATGGGAACATAATGAGAACTGGTGCAACAAACAAATTAATCCAGCAGGAGGATGCTGGTCTTGTTTGCTCTTGCTTACAGCAAGAAAAGATCACTATACTAGAATTTTTCAAAGAAAAAAATAGCATTGGAGGGGAGAATGCTGTTATTAGTCACTGTCTGTTTCAGGGTTTGCCTTGACCCAGCTCCTCTTGAAGTAAACTGTAATTTTCAGTTGGGTTTTTGACCTCGGTAAGACATGTACAATTTTACATTGACTCCAACTTGGCAAAACTCCCATATTTTTAATTCCTTAACCCATAGGTCGTATACCTACTTAGTTCATTTTCAAAATACCATCAAGCAGAGTTTATAACAGAATAATCCTCCTCACTATGAATTTTAATCTGCCTTTTAGTATGTGATTTACTAATGCAGTAGAAGAGACATGAAAAGAAAATAATCTATTCTGAATTACAGTTAAGCCGAATAATTGTCTAGAGCTTGATGGGCCTCTATAACATTCTGCTGCCTATGATGTTGCTTTGTATTAAGGAGGAGTACAGCTCCAGTGCATAGATATACAAGAGGAAAAGTATGTTACAATATATTGAAATCAGTTTGTAAGTGTGTATCTGTGCTAAAGTTTTCGCTACTGGAAGGGCTACCCATGTCAAAAATCTGTGCCAGTACAAATACTGATAGTCAGTCATTGTATGTTTTAAACTATTACAGGACTGAATGTATTCCATGATTCCACAGGAATTCTGCCTGTATATGGAATCTGGTATCAGGCGCAGATCTCAGTAGCCTGAGACTTTCTTTCAAAATATATATATTGCATTGACAAGGTTTGCAAAGATTCTCAAGGAATGATAAAATTCTGGAAATTGCTAAGGAATCATCATTCAATGGAGACCTGGCTAACATCGTACATTGCAGCAGTTTAACACAGGGATCCCTAGGTAATGGACACCACCACAAAATGGTCACCATGAAGGTGGGATCAATCACAAAATCGCTGCCTCAGAGGGACAGTTACAAAATGTTGGGTGGCTCCAAGCCAATTTATTTACAAAAATGTTTATATCTCACCTTTTCTCATGATTCAAGACAGCTTACAATAATAGTTAAAACATTTCCAATTAAAACCAGAATAAAATAACCCCAGATCTCTCCTGAGCATCCTTCTGTGATGGGGGAAGGTATATATAAACGTACAGCTCCAGAGGTGATGCCTTCTGGGATCATCTGAAGAACTTCCTGGTGAAAGAAAGTCAGGAGTGGCTGTTTTCTTTGGGGAAGAAGGAAGTAGGTGTCAAGAAACACGTGGGTGGACACTGTGGTGTCCACAGGTCCCACACTGGTCACTGGTTAAACCAGTGGTCTCCATACAGGTTCTGATTATGAAAACAGCTGTGACAATTGGTTTGTCAGATTAATATCACTGTTGTAACTGGCAATCTAAACTTTCAGTCATTTTAAGTTATTCATGAGCTGTTACTTAATGAAGTAGCATTCAGCTCGCTGCTCCTGAACTCCAAGAACTGGATGCATGCAGAAGCTGTATCTTCAATTGATTCAGACAGGCCAGTAAAGTTTGAAGCAAAATATGACATAACAGCAGGGGTGCCCTGGTTGTAAAAGGAGACCTTTAAAATATACAAAAGTCAACATTAGTCATTTCATGAAATTCACCATCACTGAAATAATTTCATTCACAATACTGAGTATCTTGGTGTTATTTGAGATGTTCCATCAGTGCAAATGTATGTAACTTGTACCATGCTACCAAACAGTTGCATCTTAGACCATTTTGCTTAGCATGCAGGGTAGTCCTCCATCCAAGCTACTGAGACAAGTACTGGGGCATTTTCCCAAGCTGAAATAGACCCGTGTGTGTGTGTGTGTGTGTAGGAATTATTTGCTTCATTTTGGAGCTGCACATACTACACATGCAGCTCCAACCTGTGGCAAATAACTCCACTACCCAGGGCTTGGGAAAATAGTGCAAGGAGAAAAGGCAGGAGCCCTTCTTTCTCCCCGTCAAGCTGAATCAGGCTCTGCAAACTTTTAAAATGAGTCTGGACCTGCTTAGTTAATTCCTTGTATAGTCTGGCACTTGTCCAAGCAGAACTGTGCTAAGATCTTGTGTAATACCTAATATGCGAGCCCAAGATCTTGTGTAATATCTAATGCTTTCCTCCCTATATCTTACTGTGTCCAGTAACTTCTTAAAGTTTGGTATATGCTATGTTTAACTTAGTGCAATGGGTTATCTTGAGGTTCCACCCCCCACATTTTTGCAGCAACCCTAGTGCAGGTGGAAATCCTCTGACTAAGTCAAACTGATCACCAAATCAAACCAAATCCCTTTTACTAGGCATTTATCAGGCTCATCATAACCAAGCAATATGTATCGTAATTCTTTCATTTCCCTACTTTGCAAATAATAAAAGGTTTGAGGCATATGATACATAAATTGGAAAGAGGGGCCACAATGCAATGTGTGTAATTCCACATTTTGATCTAAAAAACAAGCTACTTTTTTTTTGGGGGGGGGTGCACATTCAGTTGTAATATTTGTAAACAGCCAATTTCTGGTTATCTGAATCAATCAAGAATCCCACCAGCTAGGGTGAGAAGAAGAACGGTGTGGCATAGTGGTTAGATGAGGAGGACCTGGGAGAGCCAGGTTAGAGCCCCTACTCTGCCGTGGAAGCTTGCTGGGTGACACTGGGTGAGGCTTGCCAGTCACATCCCCTCAACCTAACCTTCCTCACATGGTTGTTCTAAGAATAAAATGGAAGTGAGAACCATGTAAGTTGCTTTGGGTCCCCACTGGGGAGAAATGTAAATGAAGTAAAATAAATGATTTTGTCTTTGACGCATGGTGAGATTGCTGACATCCCCGGTTTCAGATGCAGCTGCTCCAACAAGAAGGGGGCTGAATCCATATCACTCCTTGACATTTTGTTTTGATTAGTGGGATTTCTGTTTTGCTTGGAGTGCTAGGAATGCAGTGGATTGGTATGGAAATTACATGCACCATTTACATGTGTGATTGATGTCATCAAGCAAATTTCTTTAGTATGTCACTGAGGAAAGGGAAGAAGAGGGACAGTAAAACGTACCAAAAGTACAATTTAATTATATAGCTGCTTACCAAAGAATTGTTGCCATTACTGTAGATCAAGAATCCTGCGCACTCTGTTGGTCTTCTGCAGTAGTTTTGGTTAAAAGGTGGAACACCGGTCAAGGCAACTGACTTCACAGCTATTACGTAGGGATCACTAAATTTAATAGAAACAGTGTTACCACTGAATTTAAAAAAATGCCACCAATAACACTTTTTCCATTTTGAAGCTGATTTAGGATCTCTGGAGACAATAATTGCTCAGTTTTTGTCTTTGGTGAGTTTAAGCATGTTTGAACTTCGCAATGAACAGAATATTTTCATTGTTTTTTTGTTTTGTTTATGAGGTACCCTATTGGTAAAAATGAGGAGCAGCAACAATTTCTCATGCACAGAGGCATTCAAAAAGAGGAACCAAGGAAATTCTTTACATCTTTCCCCTATCCCTCATCATGCTTCTCCCTTAGGTCCAAATGCTTCCAAATGAATCTAACTTTTGTAATCACTGCAACTGCCACCACAAAGACCTTGGCCCTTGAGTCCCCCAGGTCTGAGCACCCACAGAGAGACCAGCAATGGGTCCTTCTGAAACCCAGCTGGAAATGGTTCACAGATGTATCCAGCAATCAATGCTACAGGTTGGTTAGTCCAGAAAAAAAACCACACATCCAACCCAATCTTCCAGCCACAATTTCCTTACACCTTTGCAGAGAAGGTGGAAATAGGGACCAATCACACGTGCAAAGTGAGTAAACAGTGCTGCTTAAGCTAGGAACTCCTGCTCACTTTCAAGTCTAATTTCTTATTGGAAGTTGTCAAAAGTAAACTTTGAAGTCTCAGGTATGATATAGCTTTCAGGAATATGTAATTAATTCCTATTAGGGACAGTTCTTTGATGCTAACTACTCAGCAAGCCTGTGCAAGTCCCAAATATTTAAGGAAAACAATTACCAGGATGCTTAAACGATGTAATTACTGTTGTGTTGGTTTCTAGTACAAAGTTATGGCTTGTGGATTATTTTCTATACTTACCCGGTCTTACAGGGTTTTCTTCGAGATACAAGAATTAAAGAATCATTAGACTTATTTCCATTAACTGATGGGGATGTAATGGAGTATATTTTGTCATCGTCTGTTATGTTCTGCACAATTCTAGAAGTTCTGCACATAAAAGCAGCACAGAAATGGAGTTCAGTATCACTTAAAGGAAACTTTTTATTATCTAAATTGGGGCTGGAATGGTACAGGGTCTGGTCAGATTAAAGAAGTACTGAAGTTGGGCTGCAGAGCTTCTTGGCTGAGCTTATGTCACAAGTGACTTGGCTTTTTATCAGACAGTGCAGCAGAACAAGAAAGAAGAAAAGGAAAAGAGAGAGGCAGTTTAATTAAAGCTACTTCTATAAAGCTGCCTAACCAGTTCTGTCTCCATGTCTCTCAACTTCCCCACCTACCCCACTTTTAAATGCCTTTCTACCATCCATTTAAAAATATATTTTATACATACTTGAGAGTTATACTGTGTTGTAGCAATAACAGTTTCCCTATGTGACAGTTTGTATTGATTATGTCAACTGTACTACGTTCAGTATGTCACTTAGTACAAAACAGGAACCAAATTAATAATTCTGAAATCTTTTAATACCAAAGGTACAGGATAAGTTTGGACCTTTGGTTGCTTTGGAGGAGCCACAAAGAAGCAGCTTTCTTAACCAGTCTATTTCCTTACTTGCTTAATAGCATCAAGGCACTCGTAAGAAACCTGTTTTATTTTGGCATGTAACATCTGAGAGCAAGTCGCCCAGTTTCTGAAAGAGTGCAAACCTAAGAACACTTTCCTTGGGAGTTAGCCCCATTTTAGTGAATAGAACTGAGTAGGATTCTGATGAGGCCTGCTTAGGATCACACAGTAATACTGCAGTCCTAAAACCATTTATCATTAAGTTCTCTGAGCCCTAATCTGAGCCCATATCTGCAGGAATTTCCTAAAATGTGTTTCTGACAACACATTCAAACCTCATCTTACAGATGACAGTTTTTTAAAATATCCTGACATCTGTATGGATTTGGCTTAGATCATTTCTGCTTCCAGGAAATCCAGCAGCAGTTATTGGTTCCTAAAATGGTTATGTACATCCTTAAGACTGAAGCATTTTCCTTGCCACCGAACAAGCGTTCTTGCTTTCTCGCCAATCCATTAATCACAAGATTCTTCTTGTTTTACTCAATAGGTTTTTTTATATGAACTATTTTTGTACACCTTACATAATCATCTTTACTGGCATCCTCATTTCCTCACTGAAATGTCACTTAAACCTCCTTGACAAGTTATTTTTTCTTAATAATGTCTATCAAGGCTACTTTAAATGTGATAATGAGATATGGCAATGGCTTAGAAATAGTAATGCTTACAAATAGTACTTGTCCAGATGTGCCTGGAGTGTGAAGTCAGATAAAAGGGAAAAGGCTAATTCTGAAGGTATTCGTACTTGCATTTCAACCTTGATTGCCACAGCATCTTCCTCTAGAGTGAATATTTTAATCTGAAACAAAAGTTGTATGTGGTTTTAAAACCACAATTCTAAATTCAAATGAAAAAATAGCAGCTTATTTGTAGAAACGATTACAATGTTTAAAAGGTTTCAGATAATCAGCTATATATTACGCTTCATAGGTTTTAAGACAAATGCTGCTAGCTGAACATAAGTTAGAACATAGAGTCTAGTGGCACCTTTAATATGAACAAAGGTTTATTCAAGGTATGAGCTTTCATGTGCCACTGGACTCTAAATTTGTTCTGCTTCAGACCAACATGGCTGACCACATGGATCTATGAACATAACTTAGTAACTTTATCGGTAAAGGGGGCAGATATAATTGCAGCAGAAGTACTAGAATACAGATACCTTTAAGACCAACAAAGTTTAGTTCTGGCTATAAGCTTTCGTGTGCATGCATCAAACCGACACAGCTACCTACCTGAATCTATCTCAATGGTAGAAACACTTATATCATTGTATTTAGAGCTGATAATATAAAGGAGTTTGGGTACAGATACAGGGTATCATGAACTAGGAAAAAATAGAATGGGTTCAGTGTTTTGTATAACCTACTGCAAAGTGCTCTACTTGGGGCTACCTTTGAAGACAATTAGGAAGCTACAGCTAATCCACTGTGGCTAGAGTACTAGTCAGGGCCAGCTAATTGGGATCATGTGATTCCCCAACTGTAGCAATTACATTGGCTACCCATTTCTTCCCGAGCCCAATTCAAGGTATTGGTTTTTACCTTTAAAGCCTTACATGGCTTGGGGTTATGGTATCTGAAAGACCTTCTTCTCCCATTTATTCCTGCCCAGGAATTAAGATCACAGGTAAGGCCCTCCTGACTATCCCATCAAACAAAGAATCTGTTTGATGGCTACACAAGAGATGGCCTTTTTGGTGGCAGCCCCACAATTATGGAACAAGCTTCTCAGGGAGGTGTGTCTGGTCTCCCCACTTTCGATCCTTTGGAAGCAATTGGGGATGGTTTAATTTACAACTGCATTTGATTAAGTTACTATCAGTCCTAAATTGTGATGTTAAATTTTGTTTTTATGTATTCTATTTTACGTATTTTATCTATATTGTAAGCCACTTTGAGCTCCATAATGAGGAAAGTCGGCTAATAAGTGTTTTAAATAAATAAATAAGCACTGTGCCTCATCCTCTGTGATCTGGTGTACTTATTTAAACCTTGTACCACACCTGTTTCATCTACTTATGCAAATGTAGCAGATTTAAAAAAACAAACAAACCTAATTTTGAAGGCTTTCAGTGAACAGTTTGGATTTTGTACACATGAATTGTATGGAATGCAATAAGGTCTTCAATAAAGTTTAATTAACATTGTGTGCAGGTTTGGAACTTTGCCTGATACAGTTTTTATTAACATAAATGGGTATTAATACTATTTACACTAGCCCTTTTCATGCAACCACTTTAATAATTGCATAGAACAATCACATTCCGAGTACATAAAATCAATTTTGCTTTCCATCATACGAAAAAAAGATCCACACAGGAATTGCAATGCATGCCAATTTCAAGCCCATGTCAAAGAGGTCAGAGCATATTCCTAAAAAGAATTACACCTGCCTAAACTCACTGAACTAAATGGGCTTAGAAAGGTGAAGCTAGGTTTAGGATTACAATGCTAAGTATTTTAATCACAGATGATTCCAGGTTCGTTTTCTTGAAAAAAGGAGCCACAATTAAAAATAAAAGTATATTTGCATCAAGTCCTGGTAAAACAAGACTTCAAGGTGGATGAGTAGTTGTCACTAACTCTATCACAAACACTGGCATTTGGAAACAAATGTGTGTATCTACAGTTCAAAAGCAGTCTGAAAAGTGCTGAGATCTTCTAAAATGTTAAAATGACCTTTAGGCTTCCTGTTTGTAACAGCAGCTCAGGGCCAGTGTTGGGGGTTTTTTAGTTGTTACTCCCCCATCCTTCAACGACTGCTTAAGTGGTTTGCTGCTGGAAGATGTATTATGAAAAGCAAATTGTTGGCACTGATCATGACTATCCACATGACAGTGTTTTGTTATGATTTTGCATTCTGTTTACGGTTGAGTGTGAGAGACATACTGTTGGCCAGCAAGGCACTTTGAGTGCTCTTATGAATTGTGATATTCATAAGCTTGAACTTTGGGCTGCCTTTAATGGAAGGGCCATGCGCTTTCTTCATGATAGGAGCCAGCTCCAGCCCATGCCAGGAGGCTGACATCCTAGACAGTTCACCTGGGACAGAGACAAAGAGGTTTTTCTCTCTCTGTCTCAGGACGCTGGTCAAACCCCTGCCCCCTCTCCTACACATCTGGATAGTTATGCTAACTAAGCTGCCTAGCAACTAATGTGCCAGACATCAGCCAACAGGCCAAAGTAATTGATTAACAATAGATATGGCCAGATGAGTCATCGTACCCCAGACTCAGTGTCTGTTTCCTGATGAGATCATAGTCTTGCAACATTGACCATCCCCTGGACCTCCTCCCTTTGTCCACCTTTCACCTATCCAAGGGTCCAGAAGGGACGGACCGCCTAGTAGGTGTATTAGTGGGATGTGGTCTGCATAGCCCGCCCCAAGACCCCCAATAAAAGTCCAAACCCAGAGGCACTCGGCCTCTTGAGCCGTCGCCCCCTATCAGCTTTACTACCCCTTCAGTCCAGCTTGCTGTACCCAACCCTTGCCTCCATCTTTAATCCTCTCTCTCTGGAGTAGCTACCCAGGAGAACCACGTGGTCTTGCAGGTTCAAGCCTCATGTCCCCATAGTCTTTCTTTTTTTCTCCCCATCCAATTCTTCCTGACATCGGACAACGCATCTAAGGTACTGTGCTGTTCCCCACCAACGATAACCTGCTCATGCGAATGTGCTATTTTCTCCCTTTATTTCATTAGGCCTGTGTGATTGTGTGTGTGATTACGTTTTTGGCATGCTTGACCAACATCATTCAGTAAACAGCATTGAATTTGATATCTGCCTCACGTGCCTCTTTCCTTGAGAACTCCAGGGAGGGGTGGGACCCTGGTATAGTTGGCAAGAACCCGGTATTTTGCTGATTGCAAAACATAAAGCAATTCGGCTAACAGAACAGGTTCACATTAATTCCTCTAGAATGGCAGGAACATTTCATGTAGTTCACCCATTCACTACTTACACAGTCTAGCGTTCTAGTTACTTCCCATCCAGATTTTGCTGCCATTATAGTCAATGCTGCAATATTGCTGATTATGTTTTCCTGAAATGTAGGATATAACAATAGTCATTAACAGAAAATACAATTGCTCCAATTGCTTCTAATTTCCACAGGTTCAGTCTAGGTTTACCCTCTGAATCCTGCCTGATAACCAAATGAATGCAAATTAAGGGGTACTAATTAATACTTCACTTATCAGTTTAACTACAGAGAGTTGTGATGATCCAAAGATATAATGTAGCCAAACTCTCTCCAAAGGAATCCTTTTTGTGTGTCTGTGAAACTTAACTAGGCTCTGATAAGAGTCATAAGAGTGAGGAATGCAGTGATTTGATTAGAAACCCTATTGGAGTAAGAAGAAAATCAAAATTTGGGTACAGACAAGGCATGGACAATAATTGAAAGATTTATGAGTACCACATCCTACCTTACAGATGAGGGATTCAAGGTAGGAAATTTACCTAATAGGAACCTATGCTACAAGAAAATAAGAAGAGAAAAGATTGGATTTATACCCCGCCCTTCACTACTCGAAGGAGTCTCAGAGCGGCTTACAAACTCCTTTCCCTTCCACTCCCCACAACAGACACCCTGTGAGGTAGGTTGGGCTGAGAGAGCTCTGACAGAAACTGCTCTTTTTCAAGAACAGCTGTGCCAGAACTAGGGCTTGCCCAAGGTCATCCAGCAGCTGCTAGTGGAGGAGTGAGGAATCAAACCCAGTTCTCCCACATTAGAGTTCGCACACTTAACCACTACACCAAATCAATGACATAATGTGGTTTTAAGATGGGAGTGGATTATAAAATGCAAGAGCATCCTTCTTTGTTTTGGAGGTGCAGCACAGGTTCAGTACTGAGCAGTACCCCCCAATCCAAGCTGAAGAGATCCTTTGATAGAAGAATCATTAAGTAATTCAGAGAAGTATATATGTTTTAATCTTTTCTGGGCTTTGAGTTAGATTTGCATAAGAATGATCTTACTCTTTAATTACAGATGTGTGTGGGTAAAGTGCACTCAGGTTGCAACTGACTTTGGGCAATCCTGTAGGGTTTTCACGGCAAGAGATGTTCAGAAGTGGGTTGCCATTGCCTGCCTCTACACAGTGACCCTGGAATTCCATGGTGGTCTTCCATCCAAATACTAACCAGGGCCATGAATTGATGGCCCTTTACACACACATACACATTCAAAACAGGCTTAAGTGTAACCCATTCTCCTGGGTTCGGGGAGAAAATTCCAGTTTTGGAAGCAGTGTTACCTTTCCCTCTTCTCCAGTCAAAGACCCCAGTCCCACTAATAAGACATCAAGACCACTTTATCCAGTAGTTTACTTGCACATGTATTATTAATACAATTAGGGTACTTTCAGCAAACAGTATCTCCAAGTGAAACACCTCATAGTAACTGGTGTGTATAAGGAATGGTGTAAATTGCTTAAAGATGGTCTTGTACTTGGACACGAATTTAATAAAGGTCCTAGTAGAAAGTGGGCAAAAAAATTGTTGGAGAAAAAGAACAGGAATTACAGTAGTTGCATGCAGTTGTTCAGACCATTAGAAGTAAAGGCCCCATCACTGGTCCAAGGACTGGCAACCCTAATCTTGCATTATGAAAAAGTGTATGCTCCTTATAGTAGGGACTAAGGACAGATTAGGCATATTGCTTGTTTACCAGCCAGGTAGTTCCCCAGTATGCAACCTGTCTGAGTTGGTGAAGGTGCTCTTGGGCATGGTGTTGGGAGACACCTAGACCGTTCTAGGCGACATCAATAGTCATGTAGATGATGTCTTGCCATGGCTGGCCCAGGATTATATACATTCTTTGACTGCTTTGGGTGTTTCTCAAATCATGACAGGCCCAGCACCAGGGCTGCTGAGAGCCACTATGGGCCCCCACATAATGACTCCATCTGGCCCCCTCATATGGCCCCGACCCAAACCAAACATCATAACAAAAAAAAATCACTTGCCTGGCTGTTACCATGCATCTATAACAGAAGTGGCAAATAGGAAAATAAGGCAACCTTTCATGGCTTCTTTATTTGCTGTCTCTGCCACTTGGTAGAAATGGAGATGAAATGCTGACTAGAAACTATCCAGTGCTCTACCAGAGGCTTCTACTGGTAGCGTTATTCTATTTATTGCATTATTTTCCAATAATCATTATTCTTTTTTAGATGGTGAATGAGCAACAGGACTTAAAAATATCA
The DNA here is from genome assembly GCA_029233225.1 of Lepidodactylus listeri. Classification (NCBI taxonomy): domain Eukaryota; kingdom Metazoa; phylum Chordata; class Lepidosauria; order Squamata; family Gekkonidae; genus Lepidodactylus; species Lepidodactylus listeri. The sequence continues at coordinate 48,445,805 of JARCFY010000004.1, forward strand.
GTGAGCAGATACCTGACTTTGTACCTTTAAATAATAACTGTATTTCTATCATCCACAAGTGAAAGGAGCTTTTAAAATTGGTCCTCCTTGCCGTCCCCTTTTACTAGCAACTCCTAGTGTGCCCCTGTTGTGGGCTGGGGGATAAGAACATAAGAACAGTTCTGCTGGATCAGACCAATGGTCCATCTAGTCCAGGGGTGGCCAAACTGTGGCTCGGGAGCCACATGCGGCTCTTTCACACATATTGTGTGGCTCCCAGCAGGGCGGCTGGGGAAGCTAAATATCATTAGCAAACAAATATCATTGGACAAGTAAATATCATTATCAATATCTGCTTTTACCGCTTTTGTTATTATTTTTGGCAGTCTCATTTAATGTTAATAAAAAGCAAATTTGCATATTTACCAGCAAAAATGTGTAATATTTGTTCATGTCTTGCAGCTCTCAAACATCTGGCATTTATTCTATGTGGCTCTTATGTCAAGCAAGTTTGGCCACCATCCTGTCTCACACAGTGGCCAGCCAGCTTCACTAGAGGTCCAACAACAGGGCATAGAGGCTGAGGCCTTCCCTTGATGTTGTCTCCTGGCATTGGGATTCAGAGGTTGACTGCCACCCTGGCTCGTAGACACTAATAGCCCTATTGTCCATGAATCTGTCTAATCCCCCTTTAAAGCTGTCTATGCCTGTGGCCATCACTACATCCTCTGGCAGCGAATTCCACATTTTAATCATTCTCTGTGTAAAGAAGTATTTCCTTTTGTCTGTCCTGAACCAACTGCCCATCAGCTTCATTAGATGCTCTTGAGTTCCAGTATTTTAGGAGAGGGAGAAAAATTTCTCTTTGTCAAATCTCTCTATCCCATGCATACTTTTAAAAAACTCTATCACATCCCCCTTTAGTTTTCTCTTTTCTAAACTGAAAAGTCCTAAATTCTTCAGCCTCTCCTCATAGGGAAGGTGCTCCAACCCTCTAATAATCTTGGCTGCCCTCTTCTGTTCCTTTTCTAGCTCTGATCTTTTTGAGATAACGGTGACCAGAACTGTACACAGTATTCCAAATGAAGCGGCACCATAGATCTATACAGGCACATACTATTGGCCATTTTATTTTCAACCCATTTCTTACTAACCCCTAACATAGAGTTTGCCTTTTTCACTGCTGCGGCATGCTGGGTTGACACTTTCATTGAGCTGTCTACTATGACCTCAAGATCTTATTCCCACTCAGTCTCAGCAAGTTCAAACCCCATTAGCCTATACTTGAAGCTGGGATTTTTTGTCCCAATGCGCATCATCAACACTGAACTTCATTTGCCACACTGTAGCCCAATTTGTGGAAATCTTCCTGGAGGATCAAAGTGCCATGCAACATTGGGAGCAAAAATAAGGTGGAGAAATCAGGCAAAACCATCCCCAATTGATTCTGGCTGTAACACAGTTAGATGCAATTTTTTTTCTGTTAAATGCACACATATCTCTTCAAATGATAATGAGGTTACCTGGTTAATTTTGTCCCAGGGATCAGGGATGCGATCAGCTTTCTTCCTCAAAAGAACATGTTTCCTGCAGTTGACATTTTGTGGAGAAGAAGGCCAAAAATGAACTAAGAAACTCTGCAGCCTTAAAAAAAATTCTAATGCTATAAATGAGAATTTATAGCACTCCATCTCTTCCAAATGAAAGTTTCAGCTAAACCACTCACAATTCATCACAATGAAGTCACTACTTGGTTTTTCTGTAATAATGAAACATAGGGTTGCCATGTCCTTTCCAGAGATTTGAATATATCTATGGAGACAACTAAAATCCGGGGATGAAGTGAGTGTGAGCCTTGTCTACTAGTCCAGCCCTGACCTTTGTACACTGATTCACTCTTTTGCAGAGATTCTGTATGTCTACAAGCTATAAGTGCATAGGTTTTGTCAAAGACGTAAGGACCTGGGGAACAAACAGAAAAAATTCATTAAAAATTGAAAAACTGGAAAATGCAGGGGAACACTGAAAAGAAACTCCTATGAAATATTTTCTCTTTTAGAAATACAAAATTCTTCTTAAGGCAAGAGTTTTCACACTCAAAATGAATAGAATAAAAAAAGTCAGAAGTATATCTCTGCAACAAAAGGGGATGGACACTTAGACTAATATAACATTACAACAATGTTCCAACTGCCAATTAAAAAAAAAAAACCCTGAAAAAGCACCAGTGGCCCCAGGGGGCATAGGGGGCCTGGAAAAAGGAAACTACAGGGAAATCTGCCATGTGGAAGCCCTGCTGCCCCTGTACTCAGCAACTGTGGGAAAACTACACAAGCCTGTCCCCCATGTGGAAAACAACAGCTCAAGAAGACTTCTACCGTAACACAGATGAAAAGCAACATCAGAGAAAGGTATGAACATGTTGGATATGCAGCAAATCCCAACAGGCACTGCCTCACCATTATAATTCTCACGGAGGTGAAGATTCCAGAACCTGTTCAAGTTAATGTGTAGTGCTTTAGATTCAAGTACAGTAGCACCTTAAAGACCAACCAGATTTTGAGGGGATCATCTGATGAAGGTAAACTTTGACTCTCGAAAGCTTATCCTACCAAAATCGTTGGTCTCCAAGATGCTACTGAACTCATATCCAGTTGTTCTACTGCAGAAAAACAAACTATTGCAGTGCTGCTGTAACTCAAGATGACTTACAGATAAGAGTACCACTGTGCTGAATATTTCCAAATTTTCTTTATCTGCACAGGGCTTTTAAATACTTTGAAGTAATAATATAAGATGTAATCAATTATCTTCCCAGCAGGAATTTCTCATGAGTGAAAACATTTTTAAAAACTGCAGTGTTTCAGAAATCAACAAGATCAGTTTTAGAACGACTGACATGTATTTTCTATTGTACTGTTAATGGCATTTTGAAAATTCATATTATGCTTGAGGTTTACCTGGCTAATCGAATTCTCTTGCGGGCAATAGCTTCATGGTACCTTCTTAAACCATCCTTTGTAACAAGCAAAAGTTTTTTTTTAAAAAAAAATCAGTATTGGATATTTTTCAATAACTTTGTTTAAAATAAACATAATCACAGTTCTCTAATATTCAGAATAAATGACAGCTGGGAGCAACTAAAACTTTGCTGACAGAAATAATTTAGGATGATGCTATCCTTCTAAATAAACTGTTCAAATTAACTAGTGAGCAAAGTGTAACTCTAGTTTCTCCTAGCAGTAGAACACTACAAGGGTTTTCACTTGAAAAGTCAGTCCTTAAATGACTGTCTTCCATGTACTTTAGAACTAGTGCTCAAGGAAATCAATAAAATAAGAATACAAGAGACTTGCTGGATCTGACCAATGGTCTATCTACTTCAACATCTTACAGAGTTGAGACAGAGTTGAGACAGAGGATGATTGAGGCAAACTTTCTCCATGTTGTTTCCCTCAGTAACTATTATTCAGCGGCGTACTGCCTCTGGACATGGAGATCATGGTTTAGCCATCATGGTTAATAGCCACCAATGGACCTATCCTCAAAGAATTTGTCCATATAAGATGAGACAATTATAAAATCACTTTATAACGTTGTTTAAATCACATCTGCAGCTAGTCTATAAATATAACAATTATGAAATTGATTACGCGAGGGACTAATCTATATACATTTGTTCTCTTTCTATTATAAAAGAATTCACCTTCGTAGCAGACTTGACTCTGGGGAATGTAAAAAGCTCACCATTTCCTTTTATAGCATTAAAAATGAAAAATGCACTGTTAATATGTCTTGCGTGGCCTTTCCCCCATTCCTCACAGTTGTAGGCCTCAACACAAACTCCAACCTCGACACTAAAGCAAAAAAAAAATTTTTTTATATCCATATGTTACACAATTTGCAACACTGATACAGAAGTCCATTATAATGTTATACAGAGAAACTGTAAGTACTTTTAAGAAAAACTTGCTTAAGTCAATGATACTGACACTATTACTATCAACATTTATTTGTTGCTAGATGATGTGTTATAATGTTGTTGTACAGAAGTACATTTTATGTGTGGGTTTTTTTCTTTTGAGACATGTTTAAAATGTTAGAAATTCTCAAAAGCCAGGAAATTGCTAAATAAGTCTGCCCAGGGTCAGAAAACAGGGCTTCAGTGTTCTGCCTCTTGCAATTTAGCAAAAACAATACATTATCCAAATAAGCAAAATATGAAAAATTCCTAATCTCTGCATGTCAGAGTATTTGTCTTATTTTAATGCAGCACAGACACAGCTCTTATCACAGTTGTGAAGAATGTTGTCAAACTGTGCTGCCACACTGCAAATACTTAAGATGATGAAACAGACATTGATAGCTGCAAGTCAAACACTAGTGCTGGTGCTAAGGTGCAGAGACAGAAATCATAGAGTAACAGATTTGTATGCTGATCTTAATATTTAGGCAGGTTTATATTGCAGAAGGTGATCTTTAACATAATATCTGCAGGCACTGGGAGACCTTACCCACACAAGGGCTGACACACTATGGAACATCCAGAACAAGAAACCAAAACCATGTAATATCTTTTATTAGGGGCAACCAAAATGACACAAAACACTGTGCAAGGTTTCAAGCTCATCATAATTCTTCATAAGAATAGACGTTACAGAATTTCAAAAAATGAAGGAGGGGAAAAGCAGATCTTCCAGGTCAAGATCTTTAGGCCCTGTCTTGTCAGCCTTTGGTATTAGATGCTGACAGTCTCACAGTTTAATTGCTGTAGGTGTTAGGTTACAGCAGTTGCATTCTGAGAAGGAGAAGGAAGAGAAGGAGAAGCAGCAGCAGCAAGAGTCATCTCATTTGAAAAAAAATTAAGTCCAGCAAGATCCAAATGGAACACTTTGGAATAACCAGAACTGGACATCCAAACAAGCTGCAGCAGTTGCTTGGAGGGAGGCACCATGACAAATGATTGGCAGCATGTCTATAAGTATGGCTAGGAAGAGGAGCTCTTTGCTTTTCTGGCAACAGCATGCCCATGAGAATAGATTGCTTCATAAGAGCCTGGTGGTCTGGAAGATGCCTGCATGGACTGCTGCATGGGTTTTATACAGGGCTCATTTCGTAGCAGGAGCTCCTTTTGCATATTAGGCCACACACCCCTGATGTAGCCAATCCTCCAAGAGCTTACAGTAGCCCCTGTAAGAAGAGCTCTGTAAGCTCTTGGAGGATTGGCTACATTAGGGTTGTGTGGCCTAATATGCAAAGGAGCTCCTGCTACGAAATAAGCCCTGGTTTTATAAGAGGTAGTCAAGGAAGATGTGCACAGTTCCCCATTCCAGTTGACTGAGAGGAAGAGGAGGACAACCTGGGTGCCAGCACACCTCTTCCTTTTCAATATCTGAAGGCGTTGGGAAGAAGAAGAGTAGCATGTTGCATCTTACCATAGCAAAGGGAAAAGCATCATGGTCCCAGTCCAATCAGGGCTTTAAAAGCAAATACCAGCACTTTGAATCATGAATCTGAAGAACTCACAGTCAGTGACTGGTGCTTCAAAACTAGTGAGCTACATTTTCATGAAGAGATATTAGTCAACAACCTAGCTGTTGCATACTGTACAATAACCAGAGACTCTGATCTTTCAGGGGATTCCATCCACAAATAAGCTGAATTGTCATTCTCTGCTCAGCATTATTATCAACTGACCTGCCCTCAATCTGCTGTCTCTCATCCAACCTATTATTTCCTTCTTGCACCTAAACAGAATATCCACTATCTCACCTGATTCTGCTGAACAGCAGAAACCGTGCTGGGTGCCATCAGCATACTGATGGGCTCTTGCTCTAAATCTCTAGGTGACCTCTCCCAAAGGATTCATGTAGATGTTTTAAAAAGCATAAGCAATGGGAGAGATTCGTGAAGGATCCCACAGCATCAGTGTCACAGGATCACGGAAGAGATTTTGGTAAACAGAACTACTGGAGCTTCATCCCTTGATACCTGATACATATCGCAGTGAACTGGACCAAAAGATCCAGGAAAATCAAAAAGGATTCATTCCTCTCTTCTCTCCCTGCAAAGATCAGAGCTATCACAGATGTTACAGTTCCAAAAATCCAGATTCAAATGGATCCAGATAATCCACCTATTTCAAGAAAGTCTAGAATTATGAAGCCCATGCCCACCAAAGTATTGTACCTCAAAAGAGAATGTTTGCAACTAATCAGATGTATACAACCAATCTGCAACAGTTGTTAAGGTCCAAGGAAGACTTCTTCCGGAGGCATCTCACCACTGCCTCCTTTAAGATAATTGGAATGCCACTCTCTTTTTCAGAAGCCCTCACTGAGTCTTGAACCCAGCTGGTCACACTTCCTTGAAATGCGGACAGAAACCAAGATGGACAAAGGCTAACACAGCCAAAATCACATATCTTCTAGAAACTTGTCCATATTGTCCTTAGCAACTGGAATTTATCTGTGTAATGGTAACTTGAAATAGCACTCAAATAGCCTTATGTGACTGAATTGTTTCCATCTGACTGCAGAATAATAATGCTCTTGCGCTGCCAAGGATCACAGCGGGGAATGGACCAGGGTTTCACACCCAAACATGTTTTGCATATTGCCGCTTCTGCCACACACCTTCAATTTTAAGCACTAGGTCTGCATATATTCTGGATTCAGTCACTAATGGGTTTAAAAGGGGGGGTCACATTGTAATCAGTGAATAAGTGACAACAAACTGTAGAGATATTCTTGATTTGAATAAGATTTTTTTTAAACTACCAGTGCTATCCTAAGCAGAATTGCACCTTCTAATGTCCACTTTTGGATGGCATTGTATTTTTTATATTATTACTGCAATCTGATAAGAAAAACATAATTCTGAAATAATAAAATACTTTGCATAACAGAGCAACACAGAAGTAGTGTGGTAACATACAGAGATAAGCTTATTACCTTTTATGAAAAGTATTGTTCACTATAGCATTGAAAACAAGGCGGTCACCCACGGTTGAAGGTCCCCGGAATTTAAACATATCTACAGATTTCAAAGTTGGATGAAAATGACTCAGGCGACTGAATGGAAATGGCAAAAAAGGAAAGCAAAATAAATATAAAATTTTGTTTGTATCGATGCAACTGTGTACATGACTGAAAAGAAGTGTAGTCTTCTGTGTATATATGGATGTTTACAATGCTACCCCTTGCCAAACCTTCACCCAGTAATATGGATAAAAGGTGGGGATAATGTTTACTATATGAAGTGAGAAAATCATTGGGGAAGGGCAGCTTGTGTGAGAAATTCCAACACCAGCATCACTAGTGCAAACTGGGAAAGAGATGCTGGCATGGGAGTTAATTTAATAAGTTACCTTGGGGGCATGGGATCCAACCAACGAGAAGAGTCATGCTGCTTGGGCAATATATCAATCAAACCTCCACCTACTGACATCCCTAGATTTTAGATGTGTTCGTCTGATCTCAAAGTGAATTTTTGTCTTATGATACAATGTTTGCAAGAATGGCAATTTTAAGCATGCACTTTGCAGAACCATGTGACCATACAAGTTACTGCATTTTTATATTTTGGAAAAAGAGTCTTAAACAGTGTCCCAGTATATGTGAAAATTCTACTAAGTTTCTCTATAGGTTTATTTTAAATGTATTAGTTTTTGTGCCAAAAAGAGAGCATTCCTGTTTTGCTATTGTTCTAGGACTGAAATCTGTTCCTAACCTTGTTTAGCTTAGAGATAACAGTGTTTTGGACCATTATTTATCGTTAGCCTTAATTCAATTACACTTTATGATGTACCAGAATTGTTAACCGTGCACAATTATCTGTTTCTAATTAATTGAATTGTGCATCTTTATAATGCATTCAAATTACTTTGGTTTTTCATTAGGAATAATTTGCTCCTCCTATTTAAATTGCTAAATATCTCATTTGCAACACTCACAATAAAGACACAAGCAGATTAATGTCAAGAATGGAGAGGGAAATGTTGCAATTCCCCTTTCCCCCACTGTTAAGCTTGGTCTTAAAGACCTAATACTGTTTTAAGAAGAAGGTAAGTCTTCTATACTTTTATGATTGGGCTAAAATTATCCAAAAGTCCAGATCTTCTTCCAGAGTGTCTCTGGTGAGCCCTGGCTTTAAGCTGCTTCCTCAGTTTCATAGTATTTAAAAGAGGATACAAACTTTAGAAAAATCTTTCTGAGCATATCTTCAGTTTGTTCTTTGAGTAGTGCTTGTTTTTAGAAACCTCATTTTCATTCCTTGTAAGCCTGTAGCCATAGCAACTCTAACTGGCACCTTCAAAGGTCAAATCTAATTGTGAGTTGTTTTACAAAATGTTTCCAGCTAGGTCAGCTATTTCTCAAGCGGAATAGACAGTTCACTGTTACCATTTAGCATTGCCTCGACTTCATTTCAGAATTTTCAACCTCAACTTTGTGATCATAAGTTGTCCAAAAAGAAAGTATTTGCAGAGTTTGATATGACTTTTTATTGCAAATAAATCTGATGCCCCATTTTGCTGGACTATATTTATGATGGTGTTTTGGAACTACACACATATATATGTATATGGGGTGTATGCCTGCACATAAATGTTGCTTACTCAGGTAATGGTGCTTATGACTGTGTAAAATCTGTGATGATTTGCAATTTTAATAAAACTAGTTGTTTATCTAGTAACAATAGGAAACCAGTTATTATTGGTATAACTTCAGGTTACAAATCAGTGCTACGTGAATAATGAACAGTAATGACACATCCAGCATCCTGGCAATGAATCAGGCCCACTGGTGTGTGAAGGGAATTCTAATAGAAATTCATGTCTCACACACACACACACAGAGTGAGCTATATGTACTGAGAGACAGGGGGATGATGGAATTCTCCGCGTGATTAAATGAACATTAAACTAGAAGACAAAAAAGCCTGCATTCCCCAATGGACCTGTCCAGTAATATGTAACACATGAGAATGCTGGGGCAGGGAGAATGGTACCTTGCAGAAATAGCAGCCACTGTCTCCATCCAAGCCATAATTTGGCCACCAAACGTATTTCCTTGATGATTGGCATGAGGGGGCAATACAAGTTCAATGCTCTGGACGTGGGTAAGGTCTGTGGAAATGGCATCTTCCTCGTTACTGCAAACATGTTCTACAACGTATAGATTTAATAGAAATTGATGCTCAGAAAATTATCAAATAGTGCAATTACAATATAACACTGTTATACTCAGGGTGCAGCCACAATTCTCAAATGTCTTATCTTACAGCCATATCAGTGAAATCAGTAGAACCAGTCTGGCTGAAGTATTTTTGAGGACTACATCTTATACAAGTAATCATATCACTCCTGGGCTGACTAGAACAGAAGGTACTTTTAATGTCGGGATAACTGGTTGATCCTACCTTCTGATTGTATCAAAGCATAATTCCTGCCACATGGAATAATCAAAATTTTGTAGTATTAATGTTTGGATAGGATGATTTACAGATCTATTTCCAGGGCTATTAATTCCATACTGGAGCAGGATCGGTCTCCAGGAAACAAGAGGGGAATATATAAAAAAATGCCAGACATATTAGTTTGTCATATGATCCAACCTGACCTAAGTTGAATGTTTGACTTCTGCCCCAGTTAACTCTGTTTTACAATTCTAGTGTTGCAGTTTGGATCCATTTGATTGCCTTGCACTTTGGACCCTCTTACCAAGTTGTACAATTTGTATCTAGAAGGCAAATTCCACTTTATTACATCTTCCTGAACTTTGCAGTTGTTTGGAGGGAATCAGGCTTTACACAGACTTATTTCCTTCTTATTTTCTTATTATCACAAGAAAATCCAGTGTTTACCTGTGCTAGTGTATTTTAGAGAGAGGAAGCAAGATCACAGACTATTTTTGGATGTCATTAGCATGCCTCATATAATGAACCAATGACAGTTCTGTAGGTGAAAACATTCAATTTCAGAAACTGCTTTGATTTCAGTTCTTTAAGAGACCTGCACTAGTCCTGACCTGCAAGCCCAATCTCATCACATCTCAGAAGCAGAGCAGGGCCAACCCTGGCAAGTATTTGGATGGTATTCCAGAGAATAGCAGGGTCAGGAGGCCAGAGGCAGGCTATCAAGCCACTTCTCTGAATGCCCTCTGTGCCCCAGTAGGAGTTGCCAGAGGTCACCATGACTTTCAGGCATGGGTACACACCCAGAGACACACACACACACATACACAAACTTGCACTAAAAATCTTACAAACACATGTGAGTGATATCCTTAGAACTGTAATAACTCTAGTTCATGAGAAGACATGCATGTTTCAAACAAAGGTTTCTTTAAAACACCAATAATCGTTAGCCCTGAGTAAATAGTTTTGCTTAGGCTGTTATGGCCCTAAAATGAAGTGCATCATTCTTAATCAAGACATCTTTTGATACTATTAGATTTTCTTCCTTGTAGGGAAAAGGAAAAATCCTCAAATAAGAATGAACTTTAAAAAATGTTATTATGTTTTCAAAAACGCCAATCTGCAAGAATCTGGGCAGCACAAGGTGTCAGGCATTGTCAATGCTGGTGCAGTGCGACCATAGTTAACTTTGCCCCAAATAGTGCATACTTAAGCATCTGACGATAAGAATGCATTACCAGAAAGCCAATTTTCTTTCCTTTTTTTGCAAACTTTATCTAGAACTCTTCCAGGCCTTACTCTCGAAGGACATCTGGGTGAGGGGGAGTATCCCACAAAATATGTAGTCTACACTTGCCAATCTTATAATGCCCACCCCGCCACAATCTTATAATGCCCACCCCACACTTGCCAAATACTATTTATTTTACTGACTATCTTTCATACCACATTCTTGCATTAGATTCTTAAAGTCATGTTCAGGATCTAGGCGGATTTTTCTTCTCTCAGCAGCTAGTGTGTACTCCAGGAAATCTTCTGCAGTAAGAAGCTCTACTGGTTTTAAGTTAACCTAAACAAATATAAAAAATCATTACCTAATCCAAGCCCAGAATGAAATTTTTACTTTAAACACATCAGCAGCAGAAACAATTATTCTTTCTGTAGTTTTTGCACCACAGAAGGCTGTTCTACTGCTGTGGAAAAATAAGTAATTACCAGTGATATTCTGACGCACATTTTCTCACTTTGTGGTACTGCAATTTATTGAAATTTGGTGTTGTAAATACTTATTTATTATGTGCAAACAGCTTGGTTTTTCTGGAAAAACTAAAACATAAATGTGGTAAAATAGCTGGACCTTAAATAAATTTGAGACATGCATTGAATGTAATGTGGCTGTGAAAATTACTTCCCATTAGTTGGCCTGCTGTCAAATTCCTGTAGTGAAGGTATTTTCTGCATGCTTGCTCACTACAGTTCTGCAAGATGCAAAATGGTGCTACTTCATTGTTTTTTAAAAAAACACAATACAATAAAATAAGCACCCATGAACCAACTGCCTCAGTCTACTTAAACAGTTAAACTTTGATTTCATCAATCTCCCACTGATTTCAAATGGAAACGCCACTAAGAATACATATTAATCTAGGATGTGTCACTTGTGGATACTGCTTATAAAGGACAGAAAGGTGAGAAAGAGCCATTTTGCATTCAAATGTATATTTCAGACAAGGTAAGGATTGAAACTGAGTTACAGGTTATGAAAAGATCTATTTAAATATATTACTTTTGGAAGCAGTCCAAATCTGTCTGTCTTGGCAAACACACTGTTATTGGTCACTGGATGACCATTCCTTTATTAGACTTTAATGGCCCAGCATGGTTTCTTCAATGGACACTAATAGTTAGTAGATGGTTTCCTGATGGTTCTAATCATATGGACCAACAGCACCTAAAAGATGTAACAATATTTTATTCCAGCATATGATTTCATGGACTAGAACCCACTTCCTCAGGCTCCGGTAGGCTCCAGTCTATAAAAACATTGTTAGTCTTTAAGGTGCCACTGGACTCCTCCTTATTTTTGCTGCAACAGGATTATTACTGCCATCAGAAGCTATACAAGATGACTACTTGCAGCTGAGGAGAGGGACAGGTGCATGGAAGACAGAGAAGAGGAAACAACCCCAACCCAAAATAAACAGAGATGGCTGTGAGTTGGCTGAAGCACGTTGCAGAGGCAAGCTCTCTCTGGAAGTTTGATGTGGAGTAACAGATCTGCTGTTCTGTGCCTTCATTATGGGCATTTGTGCCACACATTGTAAATACTGTGAAAACACTAAGTCTCCATTATTTTGACATTTCAAGGGAGCCAACCAAGTGGGGAGCAACATATCACCAAACACTTCTTACTGAGATAATGTGAAAGTGGCGCCAGGGTCTACTTCAACAGGGTAATTAGTGTATGCACCTCCTGCACCCTCCAATCTGGGGCAGATGCTTTCCTGAGGTGGCTTGCTACCAGCTGCGCTCATTTCCAGTTCCATAAAAACTGACTGAATGCATCCTGGAAGTATTTGCCAGGAAGAACCTGTAGGCCTGGGAAGAGTTAAGCAGGACCATCTGATCAGCTGACTCTCACTGGAAGCTTCCCCAGTTCTGTATTTGGCATACAAGTTAAACAAGAGACTGTGGACAGTCACTCCTATTGATACTGTTAGATCTATTGGCAGCTTTTGAGATAGCTGACCATTCCCATCTCTATCTAACAGTTGGAGTTGGTGTTAGAAAAGCAGCTCTTCAGTGGTATTTGTCTTTCTCATCTGACTGAACACAAAGTGTTTCTCCTGATTTAAGGTCTTGACCGGGTGCTGGCCTCTGCACTGGAGCCGGCTGTTCTCCCATGGGTCAGGGCCTTGGCAGACAGGCTGCAGGTGGGCATCACCACCAGGTTGCATTCTGTCTGCAAGAAAGGGGAGTACAAGCTGGCCTGTATCTGTAACCCCCAGATAGGTAGGTAAGTTCATATGGGAGAAGGTGACCCTAAGCTAGCCCTAAGCAGTATAGAGCTTTATATGTCAATACCATTGAATTGGGCTAAGAAGCAAACTGGGAGCCATTACAAATGAAACAAGACTGGGGTGATAATGGTCCCTACGACCCACTCCTCTCAACATTCTGGCTGCATCATTCTATAACAAAAGCTTTGGATTAATTTCTGAAATATGTTTGCCAGTATAAGTTTTCAAATGAAATACATTACCTTTTCACCATCTGCTGGTCTTGCCACATATGTAGAGAAAGCCACACTAATCAATTTCTCAACATTAGTTAGGGGATCTTGTAGTGTAACCTTGACACCAACCTAAAAGCAGATAATCACAATATCATGAACTTCTAGGTATACACCACTGAAAATTAACCCACACAGCCATAATTACTCCTTTCCTCTGGACAAAGAGGAGAAAATACTAATACTGAATTAGTAATGATGCATTTTCAAAATATATAGTGTAATGCCATACCAACCACATGGAATTCTAGAATGAAAAAAATCCTGAAGCCTACCCTTAATAAAGCACTTCCATTTTGGATGTATCTTATTTTCCTAGCTCTCATACTGTAATATATTGTTGCTGGGGGAAAAACTGACTTTTCCCCACAGTTCTAGTGGAGATCTGGAGCATTGTCTGGATTATGGTTGCATGACTGTCATGGGAATTTACTGGACAGTCTCTGCGGCATAATTTAGGATAAGCAACAATACTCCATTGTTCATGCTGCATGGAATCAGTGTGCTGCCTGCAAAGTGAGGATTCACAATGGAGTTGAAACTGACTAGTATTAAGGACAAAACTAATTTGAGATTAGCCAATTTCAGTTCCCCTTCCCAGGAATTTCCTTTTTTGCAGGGCATCCTTTCTCATGTAATGAAGTCTAGATCATATATCCTTTTAAAAGAGTAAACAGAAACACTGCTATCTTCCTCCATCTATTACATGTGGGCTGGATATTGTACTACTGCCTTTGAACTGGAGCCTACAAAATAAGTAGCACCAATCAAAAGCAGGTCTACTCAGAACTATGCTCAGTGGGGCCTTGAAGAACACCCTGGAAGGCATTCTTAGGACTGTGCTGTAAATTCTACAAAGGCTAAAATAGGTTGAAGACACACCTTGAACTGATTGTCCTGATAAGTCTGTAGATATTAATATTAATCAACTGTAGGACTTGTTTGAACAAAAACATTTCACAGTCTATAGTGCAGTAGGACCTATATCGGTTCACTTGAAAGAGATGCCAGAAGCGTAACAGCTGTCCCAATTACGAATGCAAGTGCGATGCAAGGTCACCCTGAGCTCAAATCTAGCTCAGCAATGAATTTGGGGAAGTGGATCTATTAAAACAACAGAAAGATAAATGGAGGCAGAATTGAAAAAGCTACAGAAAAAGTCAATAGCTCCTGGAAGTGGAGGGATATCATGGAAACTTGGGCCTTTTGATCTGGGAATGGAGAGCAAAGCTATGTTATGACTAAAAGTATTCATAAGATGTAGGGGAAGAAAGGCAAAGGGGAGGGCCGCATTCAAGGTATCCTAATGGCTATGGCCAAGAATAAGCAAGAATTAATACCTCTCTTTGATTTATTCTGTGTAAACAGTGTAAATAAAGCTGTATGTTAAAACGTAAAACAAAGCAAATAAATGATCTCTTACCTCCATACTGGTAGTGAATGCCCGGTTTACTTTTGCATTGATGCTGACAATTTGTCCAACTCTATTAAGAAAATGATCTCATTACATTAAAATATTATGAAAAGTGTGAGGGCTTTACTGGGCCTGATCCAACCATGGCAATCATATACTCCTGGCTGCAGAAGGCTTACTGCTACAGAGATGAGTAGTGGTGCTGGCAGAAGTAAATAACATTCTGATTCCACAGGAGACACTCACAGAAAAGATCTGGAAAGATATTCTGTGTATGGTCAGCCTGCGCCTACTCCCTACAGCCAAACTATGGAATAATTGTCAGTTTGCAGTAAGATAGTTTTAGCTCTTTTCTCAAATGCTGATACTAGAGGCAATGTGCAGCCTTATTCATACCACTGCCATTTTGTAGTTGTACCCATTCCTGTGTTAGAATTCCAAAGGTGCCCATGGGCTTGAAAAAGGGTTTGGGCACCTCTGCCCTAGCCTTTTTTAAAACAAACAAACAAACAAACAAACAAACAAACAAACAAACAAACAAACAAACAAACAAAGATATAAGGAGAAAGACAATGGAATCTAGAAACTTTTAAAGAAAATGAAAGATGGTAATTCAGAGGAGCTAGTAAATAGAGGCTTAAGATGTCACAATGCTCTAGCAGGACTCAGGCAAACAAAATGGTGATGTGGGCAACACGTGCAAAAACGCACACCTTCCTATGTGCACATCTTTCCAAAAAGACTGTACCAAACCAGATTTGGGAAAGACCATATCATAGTGAAGAAAAACACAGAAAGAGGACGACTGGGGAAAACATTGTGCGGATACTCTTTAAAAAAATATTTTGATTTAGATTCCACACGGGAGCAAAACTTCCATGTGAAAGCAGCCCATATGGTCACCTCTTTATTCATCTAGGCAGCTTTAAGTTATTCAGACTGACTTTTCTAATATTTTCAGGAAAGTCCTTTCTTTTCAGAGCATTTTCCTTCTGTGGCTAGAATCAGATACACAATCCCAATCTCTAGCACCCAAGAACTCAGGAACGTTTACATTATCAAAAGCAAACAGCTGTATAAGCCCTGTAAAAAGTTGTTATGCCATCCATGGCTAATAATTCTGTTTATATATAGGTGGTTTACCGTCTGGGCCCATTGTCATTACTGAGAGGAGCACCAAGGAAGCCGCTTGTTCTTAACACAGGCACGGGGGAATTGGAATTCAAGGAACATTGCTGAGTCACAGACCATTGCATTCTCATTTGTGACTGATGAGGACCTTTTGAAGGGTAGCAGACTGAGAGCTCTCAGTACCGACTACATGAAGAAAATGTAAAACGAGGCAGAAAGAATTTATTTTACATACTTTTGTACTTAAACAGTGCTTATAAATTCACACAAGGTTAAAAGACAAGAACAATAGCTTGTTTGTTAAAATAGTAGTAAGCTATTTTTTTGTGTGTGGGCTGTTTAACGGTGGAAATACATCCTTCCAAACTGAATTAAAAAATAGTTCTCATATATAAATGGCTGTTTCTTGTTCATAGGAGATGGATATGTGGTAGATACATAAATTCTAGCCATCTCTAGGATACGCACGGAAATCAAAATTTGACCGAGTTATAGGATGACTATTGGTGGTAGTAGAAAAATCCAAAACTCTAGAAGGTTAATTTGTACTGTTCTTTCTCCCTTTGTTGTCTCCTTAATGTTAAATTGCCTGTTTCTTCAGGCAGAGGACTTCTTCATATATTGTGTTCAATGCACACTGATGAATTACATAAATATATCATAATTTGATCAGGACTAGTGTTATGGTAGTGGTAAGGGGGAAGCTGTTTCTCTGGTTGTACACCACGTCTGTTTGACATGAGGTGCTTTGCATGCAAAAGACCCTAGGTTCAATCCCTGGCAGTTTCAATTAAAAGGAACAGCTATCAGCTGGTCCAAAAGACCTGAGACTCTGGGCAGCTGCTACCAGTCAGGATAGAGAATACTGACTTGACAGACCAGTGGTATGACACGCTATTGGGGAAGGGCTGGGACTCAGTGTAGGAGTCCCTGCTTTGCCTGCAGAAGGTCCCAGGTTCAATTCCCGACATCCTGCCTCCTTGCCCGCCCACACCTCCTCGCAATGATCATGACAGTGGGGGGAGCCAGTTGAGGCCTGGTGTGGGAATGCCGGCCAATGGGACAGGAGGTCAGACAGCAGTCACCTCCATGGTCAATCCAGCCCTGCAGGGTCAGAAGGGGTGAGGTATAAATAGGTCTGGTAACATTAGATAGGCCCTAACTGGGGAAATTGGAAGAACATGGATTGAGAGGGTTTAGAGTTGGCAAGCACCCTGAGATATCAGTGATGGGGGGATCCTCAAACTGGGTGTCTGTCAGCTCGGCAGTCTGGGTGGCTCAGTGGGGGACCTCTTCGAGGTTGGGGGGACATACGACGAGCCTTAAGGCTTAGTAGTAATCGGCAGGACGGTGCCCCTCCATCCCCTCTACACATTCACATGCAGGCCATGAGAAAGAAGAAGAAGAGTTGGATTTATACCCCACCCTTCACTCGGAATCTCAGAGCAGCTTACAATCACCTTCCCTTCCTCTCCCCACAACAGACACCCTGTGAGCAATGCTCCCGCTAAGCTGTGGAGTTTTGTGAGCAAAAATTCTACTTTGTAAGCTACTGGCATTGAAGTTGTGAGTGACCAATTTGGTTACTGCATAAATTAGTTTGCTCTGGAGCCATCTTTCCTGAGCTAAGATAAAAATGTGTGAGCCGGAGGCTAAAAAGCTATGAGCTAGCTCACACTAACTCAGCTTAGAGGGAACACCTGTGAGAGAACTGCTCTTGAGAGAACTGCTCTCAGAGAACTGTGACTGACCCAAGGTCACCCAGCTGGCTGCATGTGGAGGAGTGGGGAATCAAACCTAGTTCTCCAGATTAGAGTCCGCCGTTCTTAACCACTACACCAAAAAGGTTCAGAAGGATTCCAGACCTGGCACTGAGCCAGGGTGGTTTTGCCCTGTTACAAAGCTTGCAATGCAAGTGCGATACAACCTGTGCTTTAACTTGTTAACTGAGTGGTGCAGATCAGCTTACATGTAAATAAGGTCCCAGTTTAACCCGTAACTTCGAGGGGAGGGCGAGGAACGGCCAGGCAAGAGGTGATATGAAAGACCTCAGAGAGAGGTTCAGAGAGCAGGTCACAGACATGACCTCACACAAAACTGCCTTATAATGATTCAGACCATTTGTGCATCAAGGTCCGTACTGTTTGCTCAGACTGGCAACGGCTCTCCAGGGCCTCAGGTAGCCCGAGCAGACACTCCTGACCTTGATGCACCAATGGTCTGATTCAGTATAAGGCAGCTCATGTGTGTTTATGTGGTCTACTCTCTCCTTGTAGCCCTAAGTCCCAGTGGAATTTCAAACACTTTTACAGGCACCTTTTCTTCTCTGTTGTTCTATCTCTCCCTACATTCAGAAGTGCATGGTAGAATGAGAGAGAGAGAGAGAGAGAAGTAAATAGGGATAATAATCGTGGGAATGCAAAGAAACCTGTGGGTATGGAAACAAGAAAGTAGGAAAAAATGATAAGAGAGTGACACTAAGGAGATCAAAGAGAAAACAGAGATAAACACTAACTTGTTTTAAAACAGTCTGATGTCAGGAATGAAACAGGGAACTTTTTGGAAGATATCAAAGTATTCATGGTGGTGAAATCCCAAGCAGACTAAAAACTCCCCAGAGATGTTTCTAAAGTGGTTGAGCAGACCCAAAATGGCAGATGATGTTGAAAGTAAGTGTAACATGCACACTGTGGCACATCTTTCCTTATTATATAAAGCCGTTTTCAAGTGGCAAGATTCCATGGGGCGCCAAAATCAGTTGGCTGGAAGGACTGCCACTCAAAAGGGGGTCCCTGGCCACTGGTTGCATTCTCTCCCTGCTTTGCCTCAGTCCCGCCCACAGAGTCACTGGCCAGCATCTCGGCCTCAGTCCGGAAGGAGCCAGCGAAGGGGAAGGACTAGGTGCTGGGTCCACTCTTCTCCTCCGCCCACTGCCAGGTGGGTCTAACTGTCCCCTCAGTGGCCTGCTTCTGTCAGTGAAAACACAATGGACTTTCAACATAACCCCCTCCCCTGCCCACCGACTTTCCTGTGAGAATAAACTGTCAGAAAACGGCTCTCTCTCCTTAGCTCCACCATGGCTGGCTGGCTGGCTAATGAGGTGGGCCAGCAACCATCAAACCATTCTCTTCAACCCCCTACTATGTGGCTGACTTTCCTCCCTAGGGTTGCCAATCTCCAGGTGGGACCTGAAGATCTCTCGCTGTTACATTTGATCTCCAGATGACAGAGATCAGTCCCCTGGAGAAATGGCTGCTTTGGAGGGTAGACCCTACTATGGCATTATACCCTTCTCCTGCTTCCCTCCTGTGTGTGACTTACTTCAGTGGCTGTTGGTAGATGTAAAGAAATGGCAGTTACCTGTGTTTATAAGATGGCTGCTGTCTGTGGTTTGTTTAAAATGTTCCCCCATAAGGTTCAATTGAGCTGTAGTTTCAGAGAGGGGCCTGCAGGGGTATCACTAACTGGGTTGAATGAGGCTTCCTTATCTGTTGGACTACAGTTCCCAGCTGCCCCAGGGCCAAAAAAAGCGGGGAAAGAGGGACCCTCCCAAGGGGCAGGGCACCATCAATATAGACTTCAGCCCATTCAGGGAGGATTGTGTTTAACTCCTGTTGATTTATGCCCTGTTGGTTCATAGTATGTGCTTACTCCTACAGTTGTGCCTTATTCATTTAGTGTGTGTTTAGGCACTCCATAATTGTGTAAATAGTAAAATAAAATCTTTTATTTGGGCTAATAATCTGTGTTGTGCATAGTCTCCCCTGCTCTGCCCAGTATCAAAGGGAGGGGTTAGCCCAGGGAAGCAAGGAAAG
Source organism: Lepidodactylus listeri (assembly GCA_029233225.1). Classification (NCBI taxonomy): domain Eukaryota; kingdom Metazoa; phylum Chordata; class Lepidosauria; order Squamata; family Gekkonidae; genus Lepidodactylus; species Lepidodactylus listeri. Next base: position 48,465,354 of record JARCFY010000004.1, read on the forward strand.
GCCAGACCCTTTGGTTGCCAACTTTCCAGGGATTCCCCAAAGATTGGGGATTCCATCTCCAAATAGGGAGATATGGCCACGGGGCCCTCTAAAAAGGCAGTGACAGTTCAATGACTGGTGGCAGGGAACTTAAGGAGTCAGATATGCCCACAGGACGAGGGTGGGAGGCAAACAGCTGAGTTGCAAACTGAAGCCCGTTTTGCCACAGTAGGCAGCCAAGCTTGATTCAGACAAAGGAAGGAAACCCTTTGCAGGCCTTTGTAAAGAACGCATTGGGACCAGTTCTGACTAGGGTTGCCAGCTTCAAATAGGGAGATTCCTGGAGATTTTCTGGTAGAGTCTATGGAAGCCAGGGTTTGGGGAAGGGAGAGGCCTCAGCTGAACAGAATGCCATCAAGTCCACCTTCCAAAGCAGTTATTTTCTTTGCACAGGAGAGACCTGTTGTCTGGAGTTCAGTTGCGATACCTGGCGATCTTCAGGCTCTACCTGGAGGTTGGGTACCCTAGGCGTGGCAATCAGTGCTTCAGAGCAGGGTCTGCTAGATCCAGGTTCTTGCTGTAGAAGCTGAGTGGGTGATTTTGAACCAGTCACAGACTTTCAGCCTAACCTACCTCAGAGGATTGTTGTGCAAGTCAAAAGGGGGAGAGGAGAATGATGTAAGCTGCTTTGGTCCCCATTGCAGAGAAAGACCACTTTTCCACCTGGGAAATTTATTTATTTAAATTTCTATCCCACCCTCCCGGCCAAGGAAACCATTGTTGCCAATCTCCAGGTGAGGGCTGGAGATCACTCAGAATTACAACTGCTCTCCAGATGGCATTGATCAGTTCCCATGGAGAAAATGGTGGACTCTGTGTCCTTATACCCTGCTGAGATGCCTCCCCCCATGACAGCCAATGTGACATGGCAGTCAGGGCTTCAGAGCACGGTAGAGGCTGCAGGTGGGGGTGGGGAGATGGAAAGCTGAACAGTGAGGGGGAAATAAAGGTAGGTTGATGCTTGGCTGGGAAGGAGATAGGGCTGCCAACTCCAGGTGGGGAATTTCTGGAGATTTGAGAGATGGACCCAGAGAGGGTGAGGTTCGAGGAGGGGTGGGGCCTCAGAAAGGTAGAATGCCATGGACTCTGCCCTCCAAACCAGCTATTCCCTCTTGGGGAACCACTGTTGCCAATCTCCAGGTGAGGGCTGGAAATCACTCAGAATTACAACTGCTCTCCAGATGGCATTGATCAGTTCCCGTAGAGAAAATGGTGGACTCTGTGTCCTTATACCCTGCTGAGGTTGCCACAGCAAATTGACGTTGAGTGCCCAAGGCCTTGGCACTCTCCCAGAGCCTCTTTCTAGAGCCCGTTGCATTTATTTCTGATAGTCTAATGTGGCTGTGACTATCCAATGAAGAGTTCTTAGTGTTGTAGTATACAGCTCAATGTAAATGCCAGCCTACAGTTGTAGCTAGACTAATCCATTACTCTTCCTGTTAGCCTCAGAAGGCATGCTTTAGAAATCATGCTGGCTCGAAGTGACAGGTGGGAAAGTTCCATGAAACAGAGCTTGCTCATGGTCCTTTGGATCTAACCCATAACATTTAAAATGGGGAAAAATGTCTATTTATTACTTTCCTGAGTATGGATTTCTTATATTATCAGAGCAAATGAATGGAATGAAATAAACAACAGTCTGCAACTATCAAATTCTTATTGCAATCACTTCTGTGAACATTTCAGAAAAAGTAGCAATGATATGGCATGTTTGCAAGTGCCGAAGGCTTACATAATTTACTAAACTATTTCCTAGCATATTGGCCAAAAGTAACTATAGTTACTTGGTGAAAATGATACATATGGTTTTATCATTGGGGTTACTTTATCTTATTGTATCCAAACGAACCCTCTACCCATACCCATACAAAAATCACTGGATTGTTATCTCAGACCTGATATGTTCTGGTTAATCATTATTAAATAGAAAATAAAAAAGAAGGGCTGTTAAGTTTAATAGTAACTATGCAAATTTGTACCTGGCAGTCTCTTCAAACTGTATATCATCCACTGATGCAGTCACGCAAGAGAAGCCAGCATGTTTTTCAGCTTCAAGAAATAACATAGAGAATTATAAACACCAGGCAATCTTCTCTAACTATGCTTGTCTTCTCAGGCCATTTCACATATGATGTTCCCTAAACAGATATACATTGGTGTCTGCCACTGTCATGCATCTATCTTGCCGAGTATATCCAGTTGAACAGAGACACATTAAAGGAGGATTAAAATAAAATAAGCCCATGTGCTCTTCTTCCTAGAATGGTACTATCACACAGAGTGAGGCAAAAACATTTCAGAGGTAAAGCTTCTCCTGAAAAGTACTGAGCTGAGGTCTTTTTATACTGGACAGACTCTGTATCAACAGTGCTATTGTCATTGTTCTACATATAATCCATGAGGATGAAGTGGGCATCCTTACTGTGGAGTGTAGACAATAAAGGCATGATGTTACTCTAAATATATATGCCCCAGAGGGCACTGAGGTCAGGCACACAACATCGCCTGACTCTCCCCGGTCTGAAAGACGCTCGGCTGGCCTGTACTAGGGCCAGGGCTTTCTCGGTGGCGGCTCCGTACTGGTGGAATGAGCTCCTGGATGACATCAGGGCCCTGTGGGACTTATTACAGTTCTGCAGGGCCTGCAAGACAGAGCTCTTCCGCCAGGCTTTCAGCTAGGAGCCGCCACCGGGGGGGGGGGGGATAACATCGACCTGGTCGTTTCAGCCGAACGTGTGCTGCCTTCTGGTTACCATGAGAACCTTGATGCTGCCTGTTATAATGCTTGCTTTACAGTTGTGTATGTGTTAATGTTGGTTTTATGTTAGTTTTATTTGTTAATTTGTAAACCACTTTGGTGGTATTTTATGGTTGTTAGCCGCCTTGAGCCAGTTCGCCGGCAAGGCGGGATAAAAATGGAATGAATGAATAAATGAATGAATGAATAAATAAATAAATAAAATGAAACAAAGCGAAGGTTTGTTTTTAATCTACTATTATTCAAATACAGGATACCCATTTTTTAAAAAAAAAACATAGGTAGGAATGAATCTGAGAGCTAGATGGAATAGTTCTAGGTATCACTGGGGTAATACAGATTGCATCATCACAGGTAGTGAAGGAAATGGAAATCCTAAATAGAGTTACACCCTTCTAAATACACTGAAGTCAACAGGTTTAGAAGTGCGTAATTTTGCTCTGGATTACATTGCTGGCTACTTAACCTGTCTGTAACATTTTACCTTCTCTTAGAGCGGCATTCGTAGGTTTCTCTCATTATACCCCACAACAATCATGGGAGGTACATTATTTGAGATAGAGTGAATATAGACAATGAGAGTACCACATGGCTTAAAACTATTCAAGCAGTTTCCAGTTCTGGTTTTGTGTGGAGATCTAGCATGCAAAATTGTGGGTCTTTCCCGTCTCACAAGAAAGGCATGACAATAAAGGTGTAGTAAGTAAAACCATTCTCTTAACTGTGGCCATAAATACTGCAGAAAAAAAAGAAAAAGATTTTCCCAAAAATATAGTAGTAATTCAGTTGCACTTCATCTATATGAAGAATACACTCTACAGTAGTGGTTCGCATACTTTTCAAAGTGGGACTGTACTTCTGGGATATACTTTTTGGACTCACTTGCAAAATAGTCCCAAGCTAGTTTTCCCTCCCCAAAATAAAATGCAAGAATCTCACATCAGTTAATTCTGAACAAGTATGTAATGTATTTTTCATGTTTAGAATTTATAAATATATAGCATTACTCAGTAACAGCCTATTTCATAGCCATTTGCACATGATGAAGCATTTGCCTTCGAGTCACCTAGAGCCTCTTCTCCTAGCTTATCCTCTTTTTCTTCTTAGCCTCACAACCCATCTGTGAGAGTCACAACCTGTGTTTGTGTCTCAACCCACAGCTTGAGAACCACTGCTCTACAGGAATAATGCTCTAATAAACCACACTGTCTCATATAGGAAATTAAATAGTAGGAATTACAAATACCTATAACATCCATACAATTATGTAGGTAGATGCCACAAAGATATGTGTAATAGCTTACAGTACATTATAGTCTTAATTTCCTTGATATCTTAAACCTTGACAGGGCAAACCATTTAAAAGATTGTTAAAGAATTTATCCCAGATGTGTATATGTGATTTCTAACTTTGAAACGATTCTGTACAAAATAGGGAAATTATAAAGGAAAAAATGAATACCTATATGGGCACATGATTATATTTTCCAGTTGCTTCTTATACTTTCCAGAATGTTCTTTTTTCCCATAGCTTAGATCAAATGGCTTTCATGCCAGTAATAACCCAAATTTTGAATTTACTCTTTATGTGGCACTTTAAAGGTTACCATAATTTATTCCAAAATAAGTTTTCATTAGTCCTACCTCACTTCATCAAAGGTATCGAAGTATACTTTCATCAGAACAAGGAATATAAAAGCCTGAACCTAATGGATGTACTGTACACTACATGGATCTGAAGAAGTGAGGTCTGACTCACGAAAATTTATGCTGGAATAAATTGTTAGTTTTCAGCTTTCTTGTTGATGTTCCTAGTTTTATTGTTTCACTTTGTGAAATCTGCCTTGAGTCTCTGTGTGAAAGGTGGATTATAAATAAATAAACAAATTGGAAAATGTCAATGGACTCTTGTTTTATTTTGTTGCCAAAGACTCCATGGCTACCAATCTGGAATTTCTCATTACAGTTAATGTAGTCAATCTGAGAAATGGACATTCTGTGTTTTTTCTGTTAGGACTGTGCTCCATCACTTTTTTTCTTCTTCCTTCCTTCCTTTCCTTCTTTCTTTTTGTGCACCTCCTACACTTCTACACATCATTCAATCTGTTCTTCATGCTATTCCATACTGAAAATGTGGTTAGCTGAGCTTTATTCATGTCTAAAACTAGGTTAATAAGACCATAGCATAATCTAATGTAATATATTCATGTATTCCTGGCTAGCACCATAAATACCAAGAAGAAACTCATTGCATGTTGTGGGTGTGGCTTGATTTGTTATCTGCGGTTCTTATGTGGATTTCATACTGCAAGTTTCAGGTTGAGTGATGTAAAAATGTAAACACAGGTATGCCCATCTTGGGTATCTTACAGCTGTTGCTAAATAGAAAATTATTCTTGTACTTCAATATTTATACTCTACTTATCTCCCTAATGGGAATCCAAAATGGTTTTCAAGATTATACTCCCGGCCCCATTTTGTCTTCAAAACAACCTCTAGAGTAGATCAGGCTGAGTGTCTGACTCAAGGTCACCCAGCAAGCTTCTATGAAAATGGGACTTTGAATCTGGGTTTCCCAGATCCTAGGCTAACACTCTGACCACTACACCAAGCCTTTCAAAATATTTCAATGCGTTTCAAAGTACTACAGAACTTAAGCAAGAATCCTTATAAGTAATAACAAGTAAACAGGCAAAAGCAGCTCATGTGACCATATATTTGATGTTCTTTTTCTTTATTATTTTGATTTTTGTTTTTGTACAGGATAGTCTGTAATTTCTAGACAAGGAACTGGAACCAATTTGACCATTTCCTTGCTTCTCCGTTGCCCTGAGTTGCCCACTAAAAGCCAAGAAAACTAGCGCCCCCCCCCCCCCCCCGCGATGTCGATGTCGCGATGCCATTAATAGCAGGAGGCAAGGCAGAAATCCGTCAGGCAACGTTCCCTCCCTAATCCCCTTTTATGTGGATCAGAGTTCAATCTGTGGAGGTTATTCTTCGCAGCTCTTGCAAGGAGATAGAAACCCCCGTACCGCGTGTGTGTGTGTGTGTGTGTGTGTGTGTGTGCGGGGGGGGGGGGGGTATAATCTATTAGACCAGAGCTGGGCAAGAAGGTGTCCGAGGGGCATCTTGCATTGAGACCACCTTTGAAAGCTCGCAGGAGCAACGGGGGCGGGGCGGGGCGGGGGGGTGCTTACCCGCTAAACAAGCCGTGGTGTCGATCCACTTGAGGAGCTGCCCGGCGCTGAGCGCCCCGTGGTGGTTGGCGTGCGCGGGAAAGATGGTCTTGCACATGTGCACTTGCGCGCCCGCCATGGCCTGCCGGCTGCCCCTCTTCCCTCGCCTGCTCTCGCCGTGGCTCCTGCGAGGGTCAGCCGCAGACCGGTCTTTCGCGTTCCCGCCCCCACAGCGGCTGCCGGGCTAATGTGTACTGAGGTGCGCTGGGCGTCAAAGGGAAGCCGCTGGGCCCGCCTGCGTCAGTCTCCTCGCGTCACGTACGGTTGCCAGTCTCCAGGTGGTGGTTGGAGATTTCCTGGAATTATAACTGGCCTCCAGGTTACAGGGATCCGTTCCCCTGGAGAAGACGGCTGCTTCGGAGGCTGGACTCCATACCCCACTGAGGTCCTGCCCCTCCCCGAACCCCGCCCTCCCCAGTCTTCAGACACCCCCCCCCCCCAATCCCCATGAATTTCCCAACCCATCCCGAGCAAGTGGCGAAAATGCCTGGGCGCCGCCCTTTGCTGAGGTGTGAGGAAAATTCAGCTTTCCTTCAAGAGCGGAGGGTTGGTAAGAATGGATGCTGAAAACAGGGCAAGGGGCTGTTCCGTGTCTTAAAGTTTGACAAAGGGCTGTAAGAACGGGAGAAACAATTCAGTACTCTTACGTAAGCAAAGTGGGTTGGAGGTACTCCCGGTTCGGACCTCGCCCTTGCCGCCAGGATCCCCTTCGTAGTCTTCATCAAGTCATAGTCTCTCGAAATCAGTTTCCCCCCTTACAAATCTGCAATATGCCTACATATTTGATCTTCTTACAGGGGTGTTGTTAGGATTACAGCATGCTAATATGTGTAAAAAGTGCTATATAAATACTCCGTCCCCCATTTTCCCTATTTGAATAGATTAGGCTTTGAAGGCCTGCTCCAGGATCACCTGGTGAATTTCATGACTCAAGCCAGAGTGAACATAAGAGAAGCCAATGTTGGATCAAGCCAATGGCCCATCCAGTCTAACACACTGTCACGCAGTGGCCAAAAATACCAGGTGCCATCAGGTCCAGCAGTGGGGCCAGGACACTAGAAGCCCTCCCACTGTTGCCCCCCCCCCCAAGCACCAAGAATACAGTGCATCACTTGCCCCAGACTGAGAGACGCTATCTATACCTTGTGGCTAATAGCCACTGATGGACCTCTGCTTCATATCTATATATCTAATAGCAAAGGCGCCCCCTGCGTGCGGATAGCTAAATCCATGTGGGGGGCACCTGGGGGGCAGGGAGATTTACCTAAACACGGGGGGCACTCCCCCCGTGTGCAGAAAAATCTGAAAAGTTTGAAAAAATATTTGGGGGATATTTAAATCCCCTGAAAAGAGAAAACCCGCTCCCTGCGCATGCGCAGGGAACGGACTCAGCTTAGTGCTGGCGGTGGTGGACGAGCGGCCGGGCAGCGGCGGTGGCAGGCTGTGGCTGAGCTGGCGGCCGGGCGGCAGGCTGTGGCCGAGCCGGTGGGTGCAGGCACCAGCGGCAGCGGAGCAGGCTGTGCCACGGGCCTCATTGGTGCTCGCTGGGGAAAGGGGGGAAAGAAGGACGGACTGTGGGGGGAGGGGGAGAACTGGTGGGCCCAGTGAGTGGGTCCGCTGTTGGGGAAAGGGTGGGAGTGAGTAGGGAAGGGGCCCACCGGGAGTCTCTGGGGGGGGGGGGAATGGGCGAGCAGTGGGCCCGGCGAGAGCCACCGAGGCCCGCCGGGAGTCTCTGGGGGGGGGGGAATGGGGCGAGTGGCGGGCCCGGCGAGAGCCGCCGAGGCCCGCCGGGAGTCTCTGGGGGGGGAAGGGGGCGAGCGGCAGGCCCGGCGAGAGCTGCCGAGGCCCGCCGGGAGTCTCTGGGGGTGGGGAAGGGAGCAAGCTCCTTCTCCCCCCCCCCGCGAGTATCGCGGGTCCCCACCTTGTGTTTATCTAATTCCGTCTTGAAGCCATCCATGCTTGTAGCCACCACCACCTCCTATGGCAGTGAATTCCATGTGTTAATCACTCTTTGGGTGAAGAAGTACTTCCTTTTATCTGTTCTAACCCGACTGCTCAGCAATTTCATGGACTGCCCACGAGTTCTTGTACTGTGAGTTCTTGTACTTTCTCTACCTGCTCTAGCCCATGCATAATCTTATAAACCTCGATCATGTCACCCCTCAACCGTTGTTTCTCCAAGCTAAAGAGCCCCAAGTGCTTTAACCTTTCTTTGCCACAGCCTGTGTTCCCTTTTATCAGCCTCACTGAGACTAGCTTTCCACTGCTTAAAGGAATCCTTCTTACCTTTTACAGCTTCCACTACTTTGTTAACCCTGCAGGCTTTTTCCTATACCTATTTGTGCCTTTCCTAACCTGTGGTATATATTTTTTCTGAGCTTCTAGGATTGTAGTTTTAAATACCCTCCAAGCTTCCCCAATGGTTTTGACCCTTTCTACTTTTCCTTCCAGTTTCCTCCTCACATGTCCCTTCATATCAGAGAAGTTACCCCTTTTAAAGTTAAAAGTAGTTGTGTCAGTCTTTTTCGGCAACTCCCTATTTATACAGATGTTGAACTCCATAACATTATGGTCACTGTTCCCAAGCAGTGCAATCATTTTGGGCTGTGTCAATGGAAGTATAGTGTCCAAATCACTTGAAGTGATGGTTTTATTCTGCTCTGGTTAGACCTCACCTAGAGTATTGTGTTCAGTTTTGGGCACCACAATTTAAGAAGAATATAGACAAGCACTGCAACAGTTTCCAGAGGAGGGCAACAAAGATGGTGAGGGAACTAGAGACCAAGTTCTATGAGGAAAGGTTGAAGGAGCTGGGTATGTTTAGCCTGAAGAGGAGACAACTGAGAGGTGATATGATAACCACTTCAAGTACTTGAAGAGCTGTCATATAGAGGATGGTGCAGAGTTGTTTTCATTGCCCCAGAAGGTCGGACCGGATATTCTAGAAAATTAGAGGTAAAATTTAATAAGATGGCATTTAAAGGCCTATATCAGACTTGCCTTACTGAGCAAGTGGGCCATAGGGAATTAAAACACACACACACATGCAAAGGGAAGACTTAAAGAACAAAACAGAAGCACAGGTAGGAATCTAGAGAAGTAGTGAATCTAGAGAAGTATAGTGGCCCTCTGAGAAGAATTTATTTATTTATTTATTTATATTTATTTTTGGGATTTATATCCCTCCCTCCCCACTATACGATAGGCTCAGGGCAGCTACAACAGATTAAAATTCCAGATGTGAACTGTGACTCAAAACTTATGCTGGAAAAATTAAGGTACCAAAGGACTTCTCTTTTAAATCAAAGTAGAATGTTGTGAGCATTCAATATTATCAGAGCAAATCAATACCAAGATCCGGAAAATTTTGAGTGCCTGCACAGAAAATATCTGCAGGACCATCTCTCCCAATACGTCTCTTGAAGAGCTTCACGCTTGGCAGACCAACAGCTACTAGTGATCCCTGGCCCAAAAGACATCCATCTAGCCTTGACTGGTGGAACACTCTCTCATGAGATCAGGGCCCTGCAGGATCTGCTTCAGTTCTGCAGGGTCTGTAAAACAGAGATGTTCTACCAGGCCTTTGGTTGAGGCAGCATGTGTCTAAATTACATCAGCCTCCCCTGCTCTGCCCTGTTGCACTGTCCACACTGTTCTGTTTGGTGTATTGACAATCTGCCCACTGCCCAGAAATTGGTCCATTGCAGAAACTCTGGGAGCACTCCCTAACTGTGCCAGATTGCCATGTGAGGTACTTTAATTGTTGCTATAGTTTTAATATTGGAATGATGTCTCAGTTGTCTTAATCTTTTTGTTGAAACCCACCTTGAGCCCTGCAGTGCAGGGGAGGGCGAGATAAAAGCCCAATAAATAAATAAATAACATGTTTGTGAAATAGTATTTCTTTCATCAGAAGTTGCCTTTCACATGTTAGATCTGTGCTTTGAAGAAAAGGTGTTTTCTCTGAAACTTGAGGTGTCCAAATATACAGAAACAAAGGGGAACCTGCAGTACTCGCAGGGGGAATCTCTCCCCCCCATTGCTGCCAATTCCCTCCTTTGAGGTCATTGAAGGGGCAGAGTGGGATGGGAATCCCATTTACCCCACCCCCACACACCAAGCCTGGCCAGGCTCCAGGCCCCACCTTTTACTGGAATCCTCCTCCACCATTAGGGTTGCCAGTCTCCAGGTGGGGCCTGGGGATCCCCTGCTTTTACAAGTGATCTCCAGCTGACAGAGATCAGCTCCCCTGGAGAAAAATGGCTGCTTTGAAGGGTGGACTCTGTGGCATTGCACCATGCTGAGGCCCCTCCCCTCCCCAAATCCCACCTTCTCCTGGCTCCACCCCCAAAGTCCCCAGGTATTTCCCAACTTGGACTTGGCAACCCTATCCACCATACCCAGGCCTGCAGCGGCTGCCAGTATCCACTGTTACAGTGCTTGGGTCTAGAGCAGCTGCTGGCATCAGCTGCTGCCACACCTGGGCTCAGAACAGTGTCTGGTATCCTTCTCTGCTGTGGCTGGGCCCACAGCAGATGCCAGCGTTCTGCTCTGTCTCACCCAGGCCAGCAGCAACTGCTGGCTTTCACTGCCTTCTGGCCTGGAGCAGTCATGGCCTGAAGCTGTGGCTGGCAGTGGCAACCCCTGAACTGCAGCAGCTGCCTAAGCTGTTTTGGGGTGTTTTAACCCCCTCTTTTTAAAAATTGGGAGTTCCCCAGTTGTGTAGAAAAATCTCTTTAGCCTCCATTTGGCCCTGACCTGTGAATTTAGATATCTGCAGATGGAAGCCACAGGTGGCTAATAGTATATAGATAACTGAATTAACCCTGGATGCAGCTAGTATAAATTGGCCAATGTGCTCTGAAATTTTGTACTTCCCCCATCCACCTGGTGCCTGCAACCTTTTGTCCTTTCCACCTGTCAAAAAGGTGACATGTAGCCACCTAATTAACTGTCTGCCTCTTTCATTTTTTTCAATATTCCATTTTTTGAGGTTTTGACTTTTATGCATTTCTCTATGAAACTTTAGTTTATAAAGTATAAAGCAAGGACATATGGATGAAAGCATACATGCAATGGTTTCCAAGAAGGAAAATCCTAGAGACAATGGATATTTTGTTATTGGGTAGCTCATTGCTGCATAAACACAGGTTCACCTAAAATATGAGGGCTCTTTTGACAGCAGATAGTGAAATACTGGAACAAAACAAGTAATGCAAATCAAAACTACACTAGTTTGCATTACAGTGACCACCAACATAAACAAAACCTTGAAGGGGTGATGAAGTAGCTGGTCCTAGTATAGAATCATACTGTGTATTGTAGAATAACAGCACTGCAAATAAATTAACAGCAGAACAACTACCTAGGATAGGATATGAACAAAAAATTGCTGTTTCTGAAATGGATGAGAATATTAAATGTAAAATAAATGACAGTCTGGTGAATGAAATGACAGTGTCCACTGAATAATGCCAGTTTGCAAAATGTAAGAATACCCACAAATAGAAGGCAGCAGAATTACAGTTCTTGAGCAGAATTGCAATCAAACTACACACCTTTTAATACCTTGACTGTCATCTTTGTAAGGTGTTATGTGGCCTATCAAGAGCCTTAAGAGGATTTCTCTGGAAAAAAACTAAAATATCAAGGCCATGGTCAAATTGAATAAATGGAATAACGTAAAGGTTGTGATGGGTACCTGGTGGATGGGTACCGTAATGGGTTTTATGCTAGGTTGAAGGGTTTCATAGATAGATAAGGACAATTATTCTGGCTAGAAAGATATAGGCTGTTTGTAGTTAATAGAATGGGGTCTGGGAATGGGAGTGGCCATAGCAAGACCCTAGACCTCTGCCAACTTCCTCATATGTTCTTCGGCTTTCCGTAACTCCAGCCATTGTCCTTTGATTACTCAGCAGTCTATTCTGTCCATAGCTCACTTTCCTATCAATAATACTTGGGTTCTTCTCATGTCTTGAGAGCTTCTTTACAGACTCCTTTATTGCTGGCTTCTTTCCACTACTCCCTTGCCCTCCAGTGTTCTCTGCCATCTTATTTTTGAAGAAGATAAGAAGAGATTGGATTTATACCCCACCCTTCACTTGTAGTCTCAGAGCGGCTTACAAACTACTTTCCCTTCCCCTCCCCACAACAGGCACCCTGTGAGGTAGGTGGGGCTGAGAGAGCTCTGAGACAACTGTCCTTGAGAGAACAGCTGGTACAGAGCTATGGCTTGCCCAAGGTCATCCAGCAGGTTGCAAGTGGAGGAGTGGGGAATCAAACCCAGTTCTCCCAGATTAGAATCTGCACACTTAACCATTACACCAAACTCCACAGACTTATTTCTCTAGGTTATAGCTTTTCAGATTCTGTTTCCTCTGCTCCCTTCCTTTTACCCTCCTTACCTCTTGAGACATCATCTTAACCATCTTTCCATTCTTGAAGTCTTTCTACTTACCCAAACAGCTTTTCCTGACTTGACAAGCAATAAGCAACAGTGCCGTGCACTTTTCCCCCTTAAAGCACTTTACCCAAAACTCATTTACAGATAATCCAGTTGATTGCTAGATGTCTCCTAGAGGAGAAAGTATCTACCAATCATTATGCTGAATTCAGCTCTGAGCTTATTTCCAGTCTCAGTTGCCTGAATAGTGAAGATGTCTCTGAGTTATCGTTGTAGGCTGGCTCTTTGGCAAGGAATATATGACATGATAGCACTGTAATCAATACCTAGAAGGTTGCCCCATTCAGCTTTAGCAATAGCTGTATAACAATGTGTGTGTATAAACTATGTGCAGTGGGTATATTTCCCCCCAGCCTTTTTGAGTTGCAATATTCATAGGAGTGTCAAACTAAATAGGGTACTTGATATTTTAGGAGTTAAACATGTTCAAATTCTTCTGTAATCAATTAATATCCAAATTAACAGATTCACACTTACATTTGAGAATATTCCTTACTATAATTCTTCATTTATGGTAAAGGTTCATATAAGCTGAGTTTGACCCAACTGACCACAGTTTCTGCCGGTAGCATATCTGGTGTTTGCTTTAAGATTAGGAGCTGCAAAGCTTTTGGCATCTCAGAGAAATGTAAAATCTAAATCTGCTCACGTATAAGCCTTCTTGAATTCCCTGGAGCAGTATGTGCTCAGCCTGGATAATGAGATCTCTTTTAGGCAGCATAGAGGGATTCTGGAATTAAAAAGAAAGAAAAAAACACAGCCCTTCTAGTTACTATTGCAGAGAGGGAAGGCTGCTATTTTAAGGACTCACGCAACCTTCTCTGCAGTGACTAGTTTCTAGGAAGGAGGATATGCGGTTGCATTGTGTCGGAAATTCAGGTTCTATTTCAAGGTTGCAGGGACGGCTTGAAAATCTAAGCCTGTTTGAACCTATACAGCTATAATTTTTATATAGTTACAAACAGTGTAGAATATGAGGGGGCGGCTGGGAAATTTAAATAATATGTTTAATCACTGATGAACCATTGCTATGGAGATTCATTCTGTGTTTGGATAACCTTGAAGTCATAAGTGTGTAACGTATGTAAGTTCTTCCTTGGCAAACCATGTAGTCTGCATGTTCAGTTCTACAGTACATAGTTATAAGGAAAACCCTTTGCCTTGGGATGGACAATGGGATCCACACCTTCTGGCCCTCTAAAACGTAAGAGCTGGTTTGGTGCCTTGGTTTGTTTCTCTGGGAGGCAGTCCGTTTTGTTGGTAAGAAGTTGTTGTAGGTTTAGTGGCTGCCTGTAAGCAATGAAGGGTGTCTACTTAAGGCCTGGGCAAGACAAGTGTCATTATTCCAGATGGGCTACAGATCAATGGTGATACATTAAACTGGTTTGAGCTGGGAAATGTAGGCAACAACTAGTGGTGTTCTATTGTTTGTTATTTCTTTCGGGCTTGTCTTATATAGTAGCTTATTTCTGGTTACCAGCCTGGCTTACCTCATGCTGACTGGCTAATTCTCTTGAGATTTCTCAGACATAGCACTCTACAATATTTCATGGGTCAAATAGGGACATACTGTTTTGTTAACAGGAGTCACAGCAGAAGCCTAGCTCTACCTGCTGTATATTGTATTTGTTTATTCTGCTATAGGGAGAGGAAAACTGGGAGCATCTCCAACAGCTGTATGTCACCTAAGGTGAGCTTTTGGGTTTCTTTTCCTGTTACAAGTGTAAAGACTAGGCTTGTCTAGAAGAGGAAGAGGAGGAGAAGATTGGATTTATACCCTACCCTTCACTACCCAAAGGGGTCTCAGAGCGGCTTACAAACTCCTTTCCCTTCCCCTCCCCACAACAGACACCCTGTGAAGTTGGTGGGACTGAGAGCTCTTTCGAGAACTGCCCTTGAGAGAACAGCTCTGAAAGAACATATGATTGACCCAAGGGCACACCAGCAGCTGCATGTGGAGAAGTGTAGAATCAAACCTGGTTCTTCCAGATTAGAGTCTACGCTCCTAACCACTACACCAAACTGGCTCTTGGCCCTTGACTATTAACCTATGGCATATCCTGCCCTAGTAGCTGTAGCTTGCTATATTTTTCTGTTTTGTTTTTAGTTTGTTTAAAATGTGCTTTGTACTGTTGTATGCCCCTTTGGGTCCTCATTGGGGAAAAGCATCTAATTTTTTAAAAAAAGAATACCTTGCACTAACTTAAAAGAAGAAGAAGAAAAGACTGGATTTATACCCCGCCCTTCACTTGTAGTCTCAGAGCGGCTTACAAACTCCTTTCCCTTCCCCTCCCCACAACAGGCACCCTGTGAGGTAGGTGGGGCTGAGAGAGCTCTGAGACAACTGTCCTTGAGAGAACAGCTGGTACAGAGCTATGGCTTGCCCGAGGTCATCCAGCAGGTGGGGTGGGGAATAAAAAGTGGAGGAGTGGGGAATAAAAACCTGGTTCTCTCAGATTAGAGTCCACGCACTTAACCACTACACCAAACTGGCTCTCTTAAAAGCCAAGAGAGTGCTGATTTCCTTGATTTAAAATGTGGTAAAATTTGTCATATAAAGCCATGTTTAGGAGGTCTCTGGAGAGGCAAGCATATAAATTCCCTAAATAAAGAAATAAAACAATATACTCTGATCAGTTCAAAATATACCTCAACAACTACTGTGCAGTGGGTGGCCATGCATTGTATGGTGACTTAGATTTCATGCATATGCACTTATGTGCATGAGGTCTTGCTAAAAGATGTAAATTTAATTCCTAGTGAAGAATATCAACCATGGGTAGGTAACCCCCCTCCCCCAGTATACAAGGTGAATAGTGGCACATAAGACCATTTTATTTGGAACATAGGACTGGTTCTCCAACAAAACAACAGTGCAGTCCTAAGTAGACACCCCCCTCTCTAAGCCAATTGAAATCAATTGTCTTAGACCAGAGTAGTACTGTGTAGGATTGTACTGTAATTCAAGGCTTTGAGGCTGGCAGTTTTTCTGGGGTTCAGCTTTTGCTCAGCCTAAAGTTAAACCCTTGCTGATGATCTAAGTTGCCCAGACAAGGAAGATGGGGTTCTTAAAAATACCCCAGTCCCAAGTTTAGGACTTTAAAGCACAAACTTAGTACTTTGAATTGTGCCGATTGGAAACAGCACAGAGCTGACAACAATTATCTTTTCTTGCTAGCTTTCTTCCACCAAAAAGCAGCCTGCCTCATTCTATGACGTTTACGTACACTGAATGCTCACAGTGTTGGGTGGCACAAAGGGTAGACCACTGTCAGTTGTGACACCACCATTGAATAAATTTCCTAGAAGAAAGGAGCATGATTTTAATTTTTAAGTAGCCAGTTTAAAGACCACATTGATCTAAGTGAGCATTTTGGGGAAATGGTAAATTCTATTCCAAGCTTAAGTCATGTTTTTTTTTTAGATTTGTAATTTAGATTTATTTTTATTTACTTCATTATATTGAATTGGTTAGGGAACGTGGCATGGTGTAACCTGGTCTTGTTGGATCTCAGAAGCTAAACTGGGCCAGTACTTGGATGGGAGACCATCAAGGAAGGCTCTGCAGAGGAGGGCAATGACAAACAACCTCTGCTTCTCCCACTGAGGTGGAGGACATTGGGTGCTTCCCACCGTCCAGTCAGGGAGGCAGGAACTAACTTTTTCCCTTTCCTGTCTGGCATGTGGGATGCCCCCTCTCTTCAGTTTTGTTCCTGCTTCAGAGGGAGAGCAGTTCTTAGGCTTAGCCTACCTTTTTTCTTAACAAACTGCCTTACAACTAATTTCGCCTTCCTACCTCTTTTACTTCTGACTACCTTCTCTCCTCTTCTTCATCAAGAGGGAAATCCCTTGGAGTGCTGAAGAGTCACAGTAGCGGCTCCATTCCAACCCGAAGGACCCAATCAAGAAAAAGAGAGAGAGAGACGCACGCCATGGAGCACTCCCAAGATGAGTTCCCCTGGACTCAGTGAACCTTGCAGCTGCCACCGTGCTGCTGTGTTCTTCGAAGGAGGAATCCGGCGCCGATATGCCATCTCGGCTTGTGAGAGCTGCCAGCACCGCAAAAGCCCAGCAAGAGAGTCCGCATCGACTCCTTGGCCCCCTACAAGACAAGCGGCAGCACTACACCCTCCTGCATAGATGTTTTGGTGGGAATTCAGGCCAGGAGGCTGCTCAGCTCTGATCTGAGCCTCACCCATGACCTTGCCAATCTCCCTTCGGGAGACTCCAGTATGGCTTCTTCTCCTCAGAATGCAGCCCTGCCAACAACTTCGACCAACATACTACAAATGGGTAACGTACAGAGTGCACTGGGCACTCCTATTGACCTGGTGTCTATTTTAAAACAGACAGTGAGGGAGGAAGTGATTAACCTCTGTAACCCATTTGGCATCAACACCATGGGGTCCGGTTCAGAGTCCTCCTCACCCCCACCCCACCCCCAGTAGGGTGCCCAACTGGGGATCACAGACCAGACCCTGGATCACCAAGGCTGCCCAACAAATCCTCTAGAGGGAAATGGGGATAGAGATACCCACTGGGCCGATATCCTACCCCCTGACCCTGAAATCAGGGAATTCTTGTCTGATGAGGAGGAGGAGATGTTTGTGCCTGAGCCATCCACCCATTTGTTCAAAGCAGAAGATTACCAGTATTTGTGGTCAAAGACAGTGACAGCCCTCCAGCTCCATGATAATTCCAATGGAGAGGAAGAGTCCAGACCAGGTCCACTAAGCCAAGACACAGGGGATGGAGGAACTCTTCCCCAAATATGCTAAATCACAAAAAGTCTATCCCATACCAGAGTACTTTGAGAGGCAACTGAGAGCCGAATGGTCTAAACCTATGACTAACAGACAGTTTCCTCAAATGGTTAAAAGACTGTACACAATGCCTCCTTTTGTCCATGCAGGTAATGGCAGTGGACGCTCCAGTGGTGGCCCTCCAATATTCTGGGTTCCTGTCAGAGGATGGACAAGGGACCGTGAGAGACAACTTCAACAAGAAAGGCGAAGCAGCTCTGCGTAAGGTCCATGAGGCCCTGGCCCTAACCATGTGGGCTTCTGCCATCTCTTCCATCATCTCCAGGGCCTTCATTGTCTGGATGCGCAAGATGATACAACTCCTCCCAGGGAACGATAAACGCCTGCTGGAAGGAACGACAAGAGTCCTAAAAGCCAACACCTTCATGGCCAACTCATCCCTGGACGTACTCACATTCACTTCCAGAGCAATGGCTTCAGCTACAGTCGCCAGACGTCAGCTATGGCTTAGGGCCTGGCCAGCAGACCTCCACTCCAAGAACATAGTCCTGGCCTATCCCTTCCAAGGCAAGAAGCTATTTGGAGATGCTCTGGAAAGAATCTTAGTCGAGACCAGAGATAAAAAGAAAGCAATGCCCAAGACTCTCTGACGGTCGGACAGGCGATACATCAACCCGCAGCCCTTTCATACTCAGCACACCCTGGCCAGAAGCAGACCAGACACCGTACTCATTCAGCAACAGTGGCACAGAGTTTACTCCACATTCTTCACAGTTCCAAAGAGGAATGGAGACTGGCGGGCCATCTTGGACCTCAAATTCATCAACAAATTCATCAAACTTCGACACTTCAGGATGGAAATGCTGCTGTCAGTCTCAGAAGCCATTCAACCTCATGAGTTTCTGACATCGATAGATCTCACAGAGGCGTACTTGCACATCCCCATTCTGCCTTCGCTTTGCCAATACTTGAGATTTTGCGTACAAGACTGTCATTTCCAATTTTGCACTCCCTTTTTGACTTTCAACGGCTCTAAGAGTATTCACCAAGATTCTGGTCAACCTGGTGGTGAAACTCAGAGAACGGAGTACACGTTCACCCATATTTAGACAACTTCCTGATTCGGTCCAGCTCTCAGGAGAAGTCTATACAGGACACACAGACTACAATTCACTTCCTACAGACCCACGGTTTCTTAATAAACCTGGACAAATGCTCTCTCAAACCCTCCCAGCGGTTAGAGCATCTAGGCATGATAATCGATACAAATCAATGTTCACTTTTCCTTACCAGGGAGAAAATGGAGAAGACCAGAAAACTAATGGAATCAGTGATCAAGAGCTTTTCCTCCACATTTATGACCTTAGCCAAACTGCAGGGGCTCCTGGTAGCGAACACAGAAGCGCTTTGCTGGGGACAGTTGCACCTCAGACCTCTCCAGTCCTTCCTCCGATCATATCAGTTCCAGATCATGGAAAAGGTGAATTCGGATATCTCCCTCCCACTACAGATCAAAGACAGCTTGACCTGGTGGACAAGATACATCAACTTTCACCGAGGCAAGTGTTTTCTGCTACCACATCAATACCAGATGTTCTCTGATGCCAGTCTAGTGGGTTGGGGAGCAACCCTGGACAACCATCCAGTCCAAGGCACTTGGACGAAATGAGAATTGAAGCTACCCATCAACATCTTGGAATTGAGAGCCATATGTTTAGCGATTATGAGATTCAAGGAAAAGCTCCATCAATGCCATCTCCTGGTCCGGACAAAAAACATCTCCACCAAGTCTTATATAAACAAGCAGGGAGGATCCAAATCATGCAACTACACAGAGAGGCGATGTTACTCCTATCTTGGGCAGAGACTCATCTAGCATCAATCCAAGCTGAACACATCAAAGGCACGGTAACCATACAAGCGGACTGGTTGAGCAGGGAGACCCTCCAACGGGAAATGGTCTCTGAAGAAAAACCTGTTCAAGCTGATAGGATGTTTGGCACTCCCATCTTGGATCTTTTTGCCAGTCCACGCAACCATCAGTTACCAAGGTTCATGACCAGGTTTTTCCACCCTCGGGCGGAGGGGACGGATGCCCTGACATCCATGTGGCCAAAAGGTCTACTCTATGCCTTTCCCCCAATTCCAAACATTCCCAGATTCCTGAGGAAGATCAGAGAACAGGAAGCAGAAGTCATACTGGTAGCTCCACAATGGCCAAGTTGCCCGTGGTTCTCAACCCTCATACAGATGTCCTCATCTCCACCTCTCACCATTCCAGTGTCTCCGGACATGTTACAATAGGGACCAATATGGCACCCACATCCAGGTTGGCTCTGCTTGACCATGTGGAGATTGAGTGGAACAACTTCATAGCGAGAGGCTACTCTCAGGTTGTAGTGGAAACCATACTCACTTCTAGGAAGCAGTCGACAGTCAGGATCTACAACACAGTATGGAAAGCCTTTGTAAGATGGAGTTGTAGGAAATTGACTGACACGCTTAATCCCCCGTTGAGATCAGTTCTCGGATTCTTACAGGAGGGTTTGGAGTTAGGACTCAAGCCGGCCACTTTGAAAAAGCAGGTGGTGGCGCTAACCACCGTACTCCTAATGATGGACGGCTTCCAGCTGACAGAACATCCAGACATTCAGCGTTTCCTGAGAGGCGCAACGCTTAAAAGTCCTCCAGTTATACATTGGTTCCCCACTTGGAGACTACACATGGTGCTCTCAGCCCTGACCAAGCCACCGTTTAAGCCGATCAAGGTAAGCTCAAGACGTACCTCATTCAAACTGAATGCTTCTGGCATTCGGACTCTCTTTTCATCAATATATTCAACCCTAAACAGGGGCCAGAAGATGTTGGCCGCGGCCATTAGCACTACCATCAAATCATGCATAGGAGAAGCCTACAAGGCTCAAGGACTAGAGGTCCCCAAAGGGATAACAGCTCACTCTGTACAGTGTTCAGCAACCAATGCAGCTTTTCTGTTTTCAAAAACGCTTCGGTCAAAGAAGTGTGCAAAGCCACAACTTGGTCTTCACTGTCTACCTTCGTAAGACACTACAAACTGAACCTCTATGCCTTGACCAACACTGTGTTCGGTAGAAGAGTGTTGCAGCATGTGTTTCAAGGTGAAGATGACATCCCACCCAGTATGTGAGCACTGCTATGGGAGTACCCAAAGATGTCCTCTGCCTCAGTGGGAGAATGACCTATACTGTGACGGGTCCTTCTCCATCTGAGGAAAGGAGGACATCTTGCCCTCCCGGCATCTTCGACATCTCTACACTTCCTTGCTGAAGGCTGCACTTTCTTCTGCCGTTCTGTAGCTCTGTATATATATTAACCCTGTTGTTGCCTGTTGGCTACTGTTCTTGTTTTTTCCTGTTTCTTCTATAGTTGGTAGGAAGGTTATTACACTACTGCTGTGCGGAGTCCCTGAACTGAAGAGAGGGGGCGTCCCACATGCCAGACAGGAAGGGGAAAAAGTTAGTTCCTCCCTCCCTGATTGGACGGTGGGAAGCACCCAAAGATGTCCTCCTTTCCTCAGATGAAGGACTCCTCACAGTAAGTGCCCAAAGGTCATTCACACTTCCCTTAAAAGTCCCATGCTGGGCTTGCCATAAATCAGTTGCAACTGTGTTGGACTGGTTGGACTTAACTTTTTAAAACTTGTTGATATATACAGGTTGCTTACCTGTAATTGGAGATCTTCGAGTGGTCATCTGTGCATTCACACCTCTGGGATAAAGTGCGCCTGCGCCGATCCCGATCGGTAATCTTCAAAGCCTAACGGATTTTCGCGCCAGCTCCCCGGTCACGTGCACGCCCCACTGCGCATGACCCGGGGAGAGGCACGAGGATCCCGCCAGTTCCTTCTGACCGCTGCTAACAGCCCCCAAGGAAAAAGTGAGGGAGACCGAAAGCAGAGGGGAAGGAGGGCGGGTGGTGTGAATGCACAGATGACCACTCGAAGATCTCCAATTACAGGTAAGCAACCTGTATATCTTCTTCGTGGTCTCTGTGCATCACACCTCTGGGAGAATAGCGAGCAATAAACACCACATACCTGGAGGTGGGTGCTGGAGGTCTCACATCTGAGCTGCTTGCAGGACTGCACGGCCCACCACAGTACGCTGATGGACACGGACATCTAGGGCGTAGTGCTTCACAAACGTGTGAGGAGACGCCCACGTTGCAGCATTGCAGATGTCTCCCAGGGGAATGCCCTTGAGGAATGCCGTGGAAGTAGCCACGGCTCGAGTGGAGTGTGCCCGGAGGGACGCCGGCAGTGGCCTCTTGGCCAGAAGATAGGCGAGTTTTATCGTCTCAACTATCCACTTCGAGAGTCTTTGAGACGACAGTTTCTGTCCCTGCCTGGGCAAGGCATAAGAAATAAAGAGAGCTGGAGACTTGCGAAAGGATTTTGTCCGGTGCAAGTAGAAAGACAAGGCTCTCTTGACATCTAGAGTGTGTAAACTACGTTGCGTTGGGTCCTGGGGATCAGGAAAAAATACCGGCAAGGTGATATCTGCCCCTATATGGAAGTCCGACACTATTTTAGGCAGAAAAGCGACATCTGGAGCCAAAGTGATGGCATTATGGTGAAACGTGAGGTATGGTGGGTCGCAACGGAACGCCGAGAGCTCACTCACGCGTCGAGTAGACGTGATGGCCACTAAAAATGCAACCTTCCATGATAAAAGCTGAAGACTGCATGAGGCCATGGGTTCGAAGGGTTTTCCCATCAGCTTAGTGAGAACCAGGGGCAAGTCCCATGCCGGGACTGGTGTCCGCACTGGGGGATAGAGGCGATTCATTCCCTTAAGGAATTGTTTCGTTGTTGGGTGGGAAAACACCGAATAGCCATCAATCTTAGGATGATTGACTGAGATGGCTGACAAGTAGACTCGGATAGATGAGTGACACAGTCCCCTGTCCTTACATGACAGGAGGAAACCAAAAACATCTTTAAGTCCAGCTGGGACTGAGGGTCGTCCCACAGACGCCAGGAAAGATAAAAATTTAGTCCATTTTGACTCATATGAACGTCGAGTGGAGAGTTTGCGTGAGTTCAGTAGCACTTGAGCAATGCGTGATTCTAACCCTAAGTTTGGATCAGCCACGCTGTCAATTTTAGCTTGGGCACATCGTGGTGCAGTACTCGGCCCCCGCACATCCCGAGGAGGTCCGGGTCCGCCGGGAGATGGAGATACGTCCCCCGTGAGAGGCTGAGGAGTGTGGGGAACCAGGGTTGTCTCGGCCACCAGGGGGTGACGAGAATTGCCCACGGTCGCTCTGTCAAGAGCTTGTGGACTACTCTCGGAATGAGAGGGATTGGGGGAAATAGGTACAACCGTTTCCCTGTCCACCGGAAGAGGAGACCGTCTCCGAGAGAGGTCGGGTCCGTTCCTGCTCTGGAACAGAATAGATGGCACTTCTTGTTCTCCCGAGAGGCGAATACATCCACGGATGGATGTCCCCAGTGGTCGAAGATCGGAGTCAGGTAGAGGGGGTTCAGCTCCCATTCGTGTAGGGATGCTCCTCCTCTGCTTAGGAAGTCCGCTTGGACGTTGAGTATTCCTGGGAGATGAGTCGCCACTAGGTGAATATCTAGCGCCTGGCACTCGTTCCACAGTTCTATCGCTAACCGGCAAAGTCCACGGGAGACCGTCCCGCCCTGGCGGTTGATGTAAAACATAGTGGTGGTGTTGTCCGTAAGGACAGTCACCGTTTTCCCCGTTAGGGATTGGCGGAAAGATCTCACTGCGTAGAGAACTGCCAGCAGCTCTAAAAAATTGATATGGTTGTGCGCCACAGAGGGGTGCCACCTGTCTCCTACACCTACACCTTCCAGGTGAGCTCCCCAGCCCCATAGGGATGCGTCCGTGGTGACGGTCGCTGAGGGGGGTGGAAGCCGGAAAGGTGCACCGGAGTGTAAATTCTGGGGCACAAGCCACCAACTCAGGGTCTCCAGGACCTGGGTAGATATCTGGAAACGTTTGGAGAGGGAGTGGAGTTTGGGGCGGAAACGCCTCAAGAACCAAAGCTGCAGTGGTCTCATTCGCAATTTGGCGAAGGGAATTACTGCCGTTGTTGCGGCCATCAGGCCTAGCAGGCGAAGGACTTGTTTGGCTGTAGCCTCCTTGGTCCCTTGGATAGCTTGGAGAAGGGAGACTATGTCCGCCGCTCTGTTGGGGGGTAGGAATGCCCTGCATTGCAAGGAGTCCAGGATAGCTCCGATAAACTGAACCCGTCTGGAAGGGATAAGCATGGACTTTTTGAGGTTTATAGTCAACCCTAGTAATTCTAGGGTGTGAAGGGTAGTAGAGATGTGGTTCTGTAGTTCCGTCGTAGAAGGGGCGACTAGAAGCCAGTCGTCCAGGTAGGGGTAAAGGTGGACACCTTGGAGTCTCAGATGTGCCGCTACTACTGCCATAAGCTTCGTGAAGACACGAGGAGCTGTAGAGAGGCCGAAGGGTAGGGCCTTGTACTGGAAGTGACGCGGACCGATCGCAAAGCGTAGGTACCGTCTGTGTGACGGGTGGATCGTCACATGAAAGTATGCGTCCTTTAAGTCCAGCGTCACCATCCACACGTTGGCTTCTAGTAGCGGTAGGATGGTCTGTAGAGTGGTCATACGGAATTTCTTGTATGTGATGAACGCATTGAGGTTCCGCAGATCTAATATGGGACGAAGTCCGCCATCCTTCTTTGGGACCGTGAAGTAGCGGGAGTAGAACCCCCGCTGAAGGTGTTTTGTTGGTACCTGTTCTATGGCATCCTTTAAGAGGAGGGCTTCGACTTCCAACGATAGGGTGTCGGAGGGAGGGGTGGTTACGAAATACGATTCTTGTGGAATCTGGAAAAATTCTATTCTGTAGCCTGCTGCTACAACCGACAGTGCCCATTTGTCTGTCGTGATACGTTGCCATGCTAGTAGGAAGGGGGATAGACGGGTGGGAATATCGGAGCGAATGGGAGAGTCAAAGACTCTGCTTGTTCGGCTTGGGTGGTTTAGCCTTAGAAGCGGAAGCGGACGGGAATCGTGGCTTATGGCCATAAGGTTTCTGCTGATAGACAGTAGACGGTGGTCTCTGCCATTGGGGTTCAGTGGGAGATCTTCGCGGTTGCTGTTTGGACCAAGATCTCTGCCATGTCTTCTGCTTCTGTTGTCTCGGTTGTGAGACACCCAAGTTACGAGATGTTTTGATGCTCTTATCTAAATCATGAAGAACTGTGTCCGTCGTGGAGCTGAACAGTCCTTCACCCTCGAAAGGGAGATCTTCCACTAAGGACTTAGTGTCTTGTGGAAGGGAAGTCGACCTCAGCCAGGCGTGGCGACGAAGGGCGACTGCTGAAGTGAGTGTCTTGGACGTGACGTCCGCAGCATGCTTAGATGCGTTAAGCTGATGCTTTGCTAGCACCATGCCTTCCCTCTGGATCTTCCTTGCAAGGCGTTGCTTATCCTCAGGAAGCTGAGCCAGAAGAGGTGTCATCTGCTCCCATAGGGAGTACTGGTACCTGCTCATGCAGGCTGTGTAGTTTGCCGTTTTTATGCCCAATGCACCGGCTGAATAAAATCGTCTTCCGAAAGAATCTAGTTTCCGTCCCTCCTTGTCCAAGGGGGAGGAATGCCCGCTACGTCCCCTAGCCGAGGGGGTCACGACGACTGAGTTGGGCTTGGGGTGGATGAATAGGAATTCTGCCCCTGGCTCTTGGAGCCTATACATGTGGTCCAACCTCTTGTTTGAAATTGGGGTTGAGGAGGGGTGGCCCCAAGATTCTTTGGCAGTGCTCAAGAGCACCGAAATTAGTGGCAACGCTACCGCGGTGGATGTGTCCATCTGTACGATATCGAAGATGGCATCGGTAGCGGTCGGCGTTGGTTGGACCGTGGCAAGCGCCAATGAATGTGCCATTCGTTTGATAAGTTCTCCATAGGATTTCACGTCCTCGGAGGGGGAGATTGGTAGATTTTCAGCCACATCAGGGGATGGTGACGGCTGGATGGGAGATTCGTCATCGGATGATTCGGGAGATTCGGGCATCGAATGGTCGGAATGTTCGGAGGGAGACATAGGGGTCGACAGATCTGGCTGATAAGGAGGGAGGTCGATATCGGGTGATGTGGGTATCGGCATTATTAGTTTTGGTATCGGTTTCGGTAACGGTATCGGAGTCGGAGGCGGGGCCGGGGGATCTCGGCATCGGGAGACTCTTGACGACGTCGATTGGCGATCCCACTCCGCTGGGTACCATTGTGGAGGTGGCGGGTAGGAAGAACCATACAGGTATCGCCATTGACGGACGTCCCACGGCACCGAAGATGGGGGAAGGCGCCAGTCTCGTTCGCCTCTCAGTGCCGGCATCGGGTCAGGCCCTGTCTCGGGACTGCTGTGAGGGATCTGCGTCAGCTCGATGTCGGGTTCCGAATCCGTGAGCTGGATGGGTCGCGGCATCGGGGAGACGGGGCTGCCCCGGGGTCGCTCGCGCCCAGGAGGGTCAAGCTGTGGAGACCCGTGCTGGGTCATGTCAGACGCGGGATGCGTCGACGAAGCACTCGAGGTTTTGTGCTTCAGCTTGCCCTTACCCTCTTTGCCCTCCTTACGCTTCTTAGCGGGAGTTCGTGGCAGTGAGAGGGGTCGTTTCGATGCCGACTTCTCGGTGCCGGAAGGGCTTCGCATCGGTGGCGATGTCGGGTCCGTCGGTGCCGATGGGGATGTTGCCGAGGCGTCGGCTGCGGACATCTTCGGTGACAACGCTGCCTCCAAGAGGGCCACTCGGAGTCGGGCCGCCCGGTTCTTCCGCGTTTGTTTGGAGAACGCGGTGCAACTCGAACAGGAGTCGACGCGATGCGACTCGCCTAGGCACAGCAAGCAGAGGGAGTGCTTGTCTGGGGGGGGGATTTTACTCCCACACTTAAGGCAGCGTTTAAAGAAACCCCACCGCTGGGCCATAGGCCGGGCGGGGAGTGGAAGGAGGAGAATCCAAAGAGAGTCCAAAAAAACAGTCCGTAGGTCAAGTAAAGTCCAAGAAATCAGTCCGAAAGGCCTTTCCAATAGTTGGAGAAAGAAGAAACGAAAGTTAACTACCGACCGGAGCGGAGAGGGGGTCCTCACGACGCGGCGGTCAGAAGAGAACTGCGGGATCCTCGTGCCTCTCCCCGGGTCATGCGCAGTGGGGCGTGCACGTGACCGGGGAGCTGGCGCGAAAATCCGTTAGGCTTTGAAGATTACCGATCGGGATCGGCGCAGGCGCACTTTATCCCAGAGGTGTGATGCACAGAGACCACGAAGAAGATCTGCCATAAGTCTTTTCTGAAACATGCGACAGTATATAAGTTGAATGAATAATTGCTAATGAAACGATCGTATACAGATAGATCAAGGTGGGTAGCCGTGTTAGTCTGTCTGCAGCAGTAGAAAAGAGCAGTAGAAAAGAGTCCAGTAGCACCTTGAAGACTAACAAAATATGTGGCAGAGTATGAGCTTTCATGAGTCACTGGAGGAGTAATGACTCATGAAAGATCACACCCTACCACATATTTTGTTAGACTCTTGCTCTTTTCTATTCCTATGCAGTTACTGCAGTGAAAACCCATTAATTTCAAAGGACTTAGACCATAGGATTGCACTGTATAGTACTTCACTCTGACCATAGAATTTGTATTGTATAGTACTTTACTCTGAAATCTATTCTTATGGTAATAGTATGTTGCATTTTAACTTACTGTACCTGTGAGAGGAAATAACCAAGTTTTCACATGTATTGTGCCCAAGCATAAGTTTAAATAAAATATAAACTATTTTAAGACCTACCTGTCATTTCAGCCTCATGTGTTCTGTGTTTCTGGACCCTACTCAGTATCTTTCTCACTGTTTGGTCTTGTTATAAGCAGTAAAAAGTTTTACCAAACCACTGGGATTTAAATTTTTTTAAATAAATTTGTCTGTTTTGGTTGCCAAGTCATAGCTGATTTATGGCAACCCCATTGGGTTTTCTGGACAAGAGATGTTCAGAGGTGGTTTGCTATTGCCTGCCTCTGCGTCATGACCCTGGTATTCCTTGGTGATGATGAGATCAGGCTAGTCTGGGCTATTCAGGTCAAAGCTTTAAAAATAAAGAGTTGTATAAATGTGCAGTAGTAGTAGTAGTAGTCCAAGGAGTTTTCTTCCTCAAGAGCAGGAAATGATGACCTTGCTGCTGTAAACAATTTTATACTTCAGAATTGTAGAGTGTGATCTGTGCTCTCCCTTCTTGCATGTACAGAAATGATTTCTTCCAGTTTACCCTGCGGATTCCAGTCCGCATCTCATTTTATGCCTTATTCTCAGAAGCAGCTTGGGCTGGATGCCAGCCTCCAGGTGGAACCTGGGGATCCCCCAGATTTACAACTCGTCTCCAGACTACAAAGTTCAATTCCCCTGGATAAAATGGCTTCTCTGGTGGGTGGACTCTATGGAATTGTACACCACTGAGGTCCATGTCCTCCCCAGGCTCCACCTCCAAATCTTCAGGAATTTCCCAACCTGGAGCTGGTGACCATACCCTCACCCCCTGCTGGTGGCCAGGGGTGGACCTTGTAATGATTCCATGTTTTGATGTGTGTGTGTCTTTAAATGTTGAGTTTGACTGCAGTGATGGGGGGAGACAAGTGTGATGTGACTGGCTGATGACTGAGAGAATGGGAGGAGGGGAGTTTTCTGAGAGGAATCTGTGTGTTTGTGTTTTATGAAGGGTGTGTGTATGTAAGTCTTTGGAGAGTGAAGTGTAAAAAGCTTTAAAGAGAGTCTGTGGAATTCTAAAAGTCTTGTAAAAGAGTCTATAAGATGGGTCTAAACTGTGTGATTAGACCAATGTTCTATCTTGAGTGCCTAAGACAAAGACCTTACTCAGTGTGACTATATATGAGAGAACAGCCTGCCAGAGTGGTGTCTGAGAGACTGGTGTGACACCAAACTTGCTAGTTCTATTTTACAAGTTCCTTTTTCCAAAAACCTATTTTGTTCTTATTTCAATAAATCCATGTTTTGTTTAAATATCCCAGATTTCAGTACAGTACTTCCTCAGACCACATAGACCTCTGAAGTGCCCAGGCCCTGGGTTACACTACCAAAGGAGAGAGATTTGGAATTTTAAATCCTGGTGGCAGCAAGAAACTACCAAGTTTATAAACCCAGAGAATGATTTAAAGTAAAGGCAGTCCCCCCAAAATAGCAAGAACCTCACAGACCTGGCAACCTTACATGCACCTGAAGAAGCCATCTCACATTTGAAAATTAACAAAACCCCTGGCAGGGATGGCTTGCCAGCAGAGTTCTATAAAACATTTAAGCAAACCTTACTTACCCCTCTCACAAATCTTTGTAACCTAATCTTAGACTCAGGAGCAAAACCAAAAACTTGGGATGAGGCGAAGATTATTATTCTTCCTAAGAAGGACAAAGACCCTACTTCGACGAAATCATATAGACCCATTTCCCTTTTAAACTGTGACTATAAGATATTTACTACCATATTAATGATTAGACTCAACTCTTTCATTGGGCGCTATATACATATGAATCAATCTGGTTTTATCCCTGGCCGAGATATAGTCGACAATGTTCGAAAAACATTGAATATAATACATTTTGGTAAGAAACATCATTTAGAGGCCTGTGTCTTAGCTTTGGACATAGAAAAAGCCTTTGACAGGGTCGAACCTGTCTTCTTGCAAACATGCATAGCAGAAATGGGCTTCGGACAAAATTTTCAGAGAGCCCTAGAGGCACTATATGTATCCCCTACTACACAAGTTATGGTCAACGGATTTCTTTCTTCTGACTTTAAATTATCCCGGGGAACTAGACAGGGGTGCCCGTTGTCACCTTTATTGTTTGCAATCGTTATTGAACCACTTGCTTTTATGATTTGCCAGACACCAGAGCTACAAGGGGTGACTATCAATCGTACCACTTACAAGCGAAGCCTTTTTGCGGACGATTTAGTTCTGTACGTAACACACCCTGAACAATCATTCCCCATTCTAGAACGTATTTTGTATGAGTATAGTTTGCATGCTGGTCTTCATGTCAATCATACAAAGACCATGTTATATCCTATTAACTTACCAGACTCTACTAAAAAGCGCCTTCAGGAAAGATATGTATATCATTGGATATCCCAATTCTGGACCTACTTGGGGGTTAAGATCCCTTTAGATCTTAAAGATCTATATAAAGTTAATTATTTGACTTTAATGCAAAATATTAATACCCAATGCTCACACTGGTCTCTTAAGAACATAACTTGGTTGGAAAAAATCAATGTGTTAAAATCTTTCTTATTCCCTAAGCTACTATATTTATTCCGAGCCCTCCCAATTGAGATACCACGTGCCACACTTCGTAGATGGCAAAACGTATGGACTAAATTCATATGGGGCCGTAAAGGTACACGAATTAGTTTTTTTACATTGCGTAGAGCCCGAGACAAAGGAGGCTTAGCGGTCCCTGACTTGAGTTTTTACTATCAAGCTGTTAAACTATCTGTGCTCCTTCGTATATTGCATGCATCACAAACCATAGAATGGATGGCTATAGAAGAAACATATTTTAGTCCAAAAAAATATTCTGAATATATATGGTTGAGTGCCCAAGACCACAACCATACGTCAGATACCCTATTTATTAAGCCAATGATGGACACTTGGGATTACCGACGAAAACATCTGGTATCTAAGATCTCACTTGCTTCAACTTTTTTGGGGCAAAAATGGTTTCCACCTGCTTCCCACCCTGACTCATATAGAACTTGGAAATTTGCACGACTAACCAGAATATTCGACATTATTAGCAAGGGCCGCATGCTGTCAAAATTAGAATTGGACACTAAAGCTAAGCTGACTGTTCCATGGCTAGAATATGCCCAATTGCAACATTTGTTAACTTCACCCCCTTTTTTAGAAGCTTTGCAAACCCCGTTGATGCCTTTTGAGCAACTTATTTTACAACCAGAATGGACGCAGAAAGGACTCATCTCACTTGTGTACAAACTTTTATTAGATAAAGACACTACAAATTTACCATCGTATTCACTCTCTTGGTACTCCGAGAGCAACCTATCCCTTACTACGACACAATGGGAATCTATTTGGTCATCTTATGTATTCAGGTCTAAATCTATAAATATGTTGGAACAAAATTATAAAGTCTTAGCTCGTTGGTACCTAACACCGAGAAAACTTAATTGTATAAATAAACGCATTTCGCCTTTGTGTTGGAAGCGATGTGGTGCAGTTGGCACCTTTTTGCACTGTTGGTGGGATTGCGGGATAATCAAATCTTTTTGGCAGACAGTGCTTAAGGAAATTCAAACTCTTACAGGTTATGATATTCCCTGCTTATTGGAAGTAGTACTACTAAACCAATGGCAAAATATACCAATACCATCAGTATGTAAAGAATTGATTATGACCCTTATAACAGCAGCTAAAACTGTAATAGCTCAATGTTGGAAAACCCCCGAGGCCCCTTCCATTAAAAAATGGTACTTTAAAATATGGGACTATCTACTCATGGATAAAATCTCAGACTCCCTTTCTAATATAGACCCTCAATTGGGCCCATCACACTATGTGGCTAGATGGTACCCTATTTTGGAAAACTTAGAGAAGGTATTAGAACTACAGAACAATGCACAGGATTACAGGTTTCGTGACTTTTTAAAAACCAGTTGGTTATGTTGAATTTCATGTTTCTAATATCTTTATGTATGGTAACAATGACAAACTATGGATTGTGTTTTTTTGTTTGATGTCTGATGTGAAAGAGGTGTATCACAACGGTTGGTTTGATTGTTATATTGAGTTGTTTGTTTGTTAATTTGAAAAATAAAAATTTTTAAAAAAGAAAAAAAAAAGAAGCTTTTTGGCTTCCAGACATAGTGTAATAAAAATACTGGAATGGGGTTATCTAGAACAACTTCTGGGCTGTGATAAGGATATAGCTTTGAAAAGTACAACTTATTTTTGTAAAATGAAACTTTATTCTAAAATGTATCCAAAATTGCAAGACACAACACCATTAAAACAGATAAATACATATTTATGTACAGAGAGCATCAAAACACAAAACAATTAATATAATTTTATACCATTTTAATGAGTTTCCATCAACAAAATTTTACAATTTAAAGAAGACTTTTCAGTTGCAAAACAGTTTTAAAATCATATGTATAAATTATGTCTACTACAACTCCAATACAGGTAAAGGGAAATACAAAAATAACCAATACTGAAATTCAAATACAAAACCCCAAATAATGTTGCACAGGTACATATGTACACTTGATGAATTCATGCAGTTACACAGTGCAACAAATTAACTGCTTAGTTTAAACCTATCACAAAATGGAACAACCATATTGGCAAGCAGAAGAAAATATATTTTTTGTAATAAATCATAGTGCATTTAGAAGTTAAACTTTATAAAATGATTGCTGACTGATTTATTTCTAAAACTCCCCAGTTTGTTCTGACATTCCACTTAATCCATTCCACTTATTCTTTAACTAAATAAAAACTTAGAGAAAAGTTTAAAAGATTTGATGCCAAAACATTTGTTTGTTTACTACTTGGTGCTGAGTTTTCATATCAAATCTACTTGCAAGGTATTTGTACCACTTCCTTGTTTTCAAAGAAAATGTTAATGCTATATTCAATAAAAAAGAGTCTTTAGGGGATAGTAGGTGGAATTTAAAGAGATACCTCGCTTCAAAGAAGACACCAGACTGTATTATGGTTGTTATACGCACATGTGTGCTCAAGCATCATATACACAGGTTGTATATGGAGAACCATTTTTACACCTAGAGCTACCAACCCAACTGCCTTGATTGCACAAACACAAGTTATCTCAAAGAAATTTATGGCTTGAATGACATTTCAGACAACTAGGTGGACAGGTGCAAAGTAGGTTATTTGCTTGTTTGGATACTTCGCACAAAGCACTTATCACTTTGTAGAAGGTTACTGATCAAAGAACTGTGCAGTAAAAATATTGAACATGCTCTAAATAGCCACATAATCATTCATTTAAAAAGTAATATTTATTATGCTATCATCTTTCAGTGTAGCTGCTCTCTGCTTAACCACAATCCATATGTGATTCTATCCGAGTAGGTTCCACTGGGATTCAAGCTTCATCAAATAAGAGATGAAACTTTGATAAGATACATTTACACAGTCTGACATTTCCGTTTGGAAATCTGTTGCAAGAACCAAGCATACTCAGTGTTTTCATTTAATGTCAGTGAAACATTACATGTGTTTTCAGTGATGAAAGACAAGTACTGAAAAGTATGGCAAGGAAGTATTGTAAATAGTTAATCACTAGTGAAAAAGAGAAAGTATATGTAAAAAAATTTATCTCTGAACAGCATTTCATATTGTTCTGTACATGAGGTCACTTGGACAAAGACTATTGGAAAGCAAGTGGGCCAGCTTTTGTTTGGACTTTATAATCTGATGCACTTCTAAGAGGGAATTCGTATTCATGATGGGTGGAGAATGAGATGTCATCTGTATTGATACTCAAGAAAAATATTAAAATAACTAAGGGGTTGGGAAGTTACTTAAAAAGGAACTTTGGGCTGCTAACAAATACATTATGAATCACATAAGTTATACAACACTTAGCATAAATTAAATTGTAAATAATTCTGGTTACATTTATAATACCTTGTGTCCCAAACTGCCTTAAATTGGACATGAAAAACATATTGGTACGGCAAAAATTAATCATTAAAATAAAAGGATGCCAAAAAGGATATTCATATACATTTATACTCCTTAACAAATTGCTACTTTTTAGTGTTAAATGAATAACTTGGTACACATTTAATTTCTTGGTTTTTTTTTTGAAGAGATGGTACCTTAAGACTCATGCCCCAAAATATTAAGGGTCTGATATTACTAAAAGGTATTTATTGGTATCGTATGTTTTCTACATTGCAATTCACCATTCCCAAAGAAAGCCTTAATATCTATATTATATACCAAGATAAAGAAAAATTATAGATCATTGCTGAAGGTATAAATTCAGTAGAGCAGATTTAGTGATAAGACACATGCACATGTCTAGGGCTGAAAATGTCCACTCATTTGCTTTTCCTTGGGCCTCGTGTCCTAATATGCCTGCAGTGCTTTTACATCAGTATTGTTCCTTTCCATTCTGCTGGGATAATGCCAGAATCCCCCAACTCATGTGAGAGAAGTTGCTGCTGAACTTCTGGCAAGGTCTGACCTTCTTGTATTACCCTGGTGGCATGACAGTTTTCTCTACCTGAGTGCCAGCTCCATATAGTTAAGGAGCCTTGCTGTTGCAGAGTGGAGGTTAGGGATGGATGAAAAGGGACTGTTTTGGTAGTAGCAATAATTAGTAGTAGCAATAAAGCATAATGATGGTACGGTTCTTAAGATATGGCCAAAATGAAGATGCTAAGATGATAAGTGCAGATCTATCATCCCTCTGTAGACATATTTTATTTAACCACAGCTACCCTTACTTCATTTGTTGGTAGTTTAACACTTTTATGCTCCAAACTTACTTTAAGGGCTACTAGATTAATGTTCAAAATTATGCTTCATGGTATTATTGTCCCAGAAGAACAATAATCTCAAATAAGGGATATGAATTGTTTTATAAAGCTCTACTGCATGGAAATGTTTTCAGAGTATTGAGACATAGTATTGATGTAAAATCTAAGTCTGGAAGTTAAGGGCACTCAAATAATTAGAGTTACTTCCAAGTTAAAGGTGTTTAAAATCAGGATGTAAATTCCACATAATAGGGTAGGATAATTGTGAGATTTAAGTATCAGCTCTGATTAACAGGGATCTGAGACACATAACCAGTAAACATACAACAATACTAGGAAGCCGCTTAAGATAACTAATAGGTAAAATATTTAAATGTACAATAAGTTATATGAAACCTGGGTTACCTGCACAACTGTGCAAACACAACAGTTATCTAGTACGTGGTAACTAACCGCAAAGGGTTCTGATGACCCTGTTAGTGTACCACATCACAGGAAGCCATTTGTGCTTAAATATCTGGGGTACCAGGGGAGCATTGTGGCTTCCATTCAGCAAATGGATTGAAATTAAATCAAGAGAGTTTTCAGCTAAACATTTGGAAGGAACTCCCTGGCAGTTAGAGAGGTTCCTCAGTGGAACAGGCTTCCCGGGAGGTGGTGGGCTCTCCTTCTTTGGAGGTTTTTAAACAGAGGCTAGACGGCCATCTGACAGCAATGTGAATTCTGTGATCGTAGTCAGATCATGAGAAGGAGGAAGGGTTGTGTCAGTGCTTAGTTCTTGTGGCCCTTTTTTACATGCCCAGGGAAATACTGATCGCTACTTCAGGGTCAGGAAGCAATTTTGCTCTAGGCCAGTTTGGTCAGGGATCCTGGAGGTTTTTTGTTATTTTCTGGGCATGGCACAGAGGTCACTGGGATATGTGTGTGGGGGGAGGTATTTGTGAATTTCCTACATTGTGCAGGGGGTTGGACTAGATGACCCTGGAGGTCCCTTCCAACTCTGATTCTATGAAACTCTGCTTTAGGTCTGTTGGACCAAGGATGTTGCTGCTGGTAATTTGAAACCAAGTATGGAAGCACCGTGATACACCTGTACTTTAACTCACTGGAATCTTAATTGTTAATCAAAAGCTGAATCCCACAGGAAGTAAATAATAGCATCTGGATGAGCATAAGCAGTCTTTTTGGGTCTCAGCAAATTGATTTGCTTCTGAAATTACTCAAGAGGCTATTATGGAGCAGGAGGAGAGTATGAAGTATGATACAGAACCCAATTTCAGAGTGGTCACCGATGGATATTTAAGAGATTACGTTTTGGATGTTTTGTATTCTGTGTTGTACTTCAGAGAAATGAAGTGTTCCTTTTCTACCTTCTCCCAGCACTATGGAACTAGGCTTTTGGACAGTGCAGGTTACTTTACTCATTTTATAGAAATTGACACTTCTGTGGTAATGTTTTCTGCTTCAACGTTGATTTTTTTATGCTTCATTTGAAATGATATTTAAATCACCTATGTAAAAAGCCACAAGGAAAATTTGCTTAATGATTGATTGCCAAAAGAATTTTTCACCTTACAAATCTAACTGTAGGTGTGCCACTCTTCTTTTCCTCCAGATGCACACATACCAAAAATAAAACAATATAAGTATGTTATAATGTGTTTTGCATGTTAAAATTTGCAAGCTATTTCAAGTTAAATTGACTGGGTTAGTATATATAATATTACATTGGAATCTGTTTGTTGCTAATGATTGCTGCATCAGTTATATTAAATGACTTTCAGAAACACTAGGCGTGCTTAACATGTGTTTAACCATACAGGAACAGTAGCTTTTGATGACCAAACATGTACTATGAATATAATACACATGGCTATACAATCAAAAACAACTCCTGTTTTGAAACAAGAATTGACAGTAGTAATATGTGGCGAAGGTTTCTCACAGCAAAACCTACAATAATTTACAGCATATCCATAGTTATGGATTTTTATAATGCCAGTCACAAAAGGGAAAAAAAATACATTTTCTACATAGAATACCTTGTGCAAATGTTAACAGTTTGACAATAGTTGAGTGATGCATTAGACAACTGAAACAGACATCACCGATCAGGTACTTCTCAAAAGAAAAAAAAACGTTAAAGGCAAAAAAAGAACAGACACTTTTCTCTTAACAGTAGGCACTATAAAAAGCAGATGCCACAATTATTTTCAAGGGAATATTTCAACATGAGAAATAAGTTACATAAATTTTCATCATTTCATAAACTAATTGTCCCTTTTAGAAATAAAAAACTGGTAAAGAACCTCTCTTTTCTGAAATGAAGTTTATTGAATTAAAGCCTGCACAGAGGAAATCTTTGTGGTTTATATAATTCTTTAAGGCTATATTCTGGTTCTGAGTCCTACCTCTTACTAAACATATTAGCACATAATAAATTTTCAGTTAATTTTATGAATAGCTTTTTGGAAACATTTTATTTTAAATTTTAAAAATAAACTATATGAGTGTTTGGATTTCTGGAAACTTCTTAATTTTAATGCATTTTCATTATATCATTCCTCTCCACTCCATAGATGTGTACATCCACTCTTTCCTTGCTGACCAATAAAGGGCAGAAGATCAGGCTCTATGAGCTTCCTTGGTTTGTACCTAATCTGCTAAATACAGGAGGATTCTCTATTCTAGCCTGTTATGCTCATGGCAACTCTCACAGAGTATCCTATTTCAGGATGTGGAGGTCACACCCCTGGCAGATCAGGGTCTTCTAAAATCAGGAACATACGAAAGATTTCGCAGTTTAAGCACGCAATGTATAACATGGCACATCTGCACAGAAAGGCCTTTAAGACGTGGGGCCTTTGATCATTGGCTGCATGACTCTAAATGATTAGCTTGTCGATTTTTGTTTAATTTAAACTGGGTTTCCTAATGACAGTGTTCACTTTCAGCATTATTCTGAAAACAGTTTAACTTCTAGATACTGCAATTTTCTATCACTCTCTTTGTTGTGCCGAACAGAAGTTTCAGCCTGCTGCTTAAGTGAACAAATGTAGTTTAGTAAGTTGCTAAGCACTCTGATCTCCCGATTGACCTTTTGCACTGTGCAAGATGAATCCCCAGCAGGATTATAACTACAGTAATTTGGGACTTTATTCATGAATAGGAACAGTGGACTGGATTCAAAATTCTTCTAACAGAGTTTAGCTCTATACAAAGATGCCTTCTGCTGGTGGGGCACACTTCTGATGGAAGATGTCTCCACAGTTTGTGGAAAAGAATGTTAAGAGATAATACCTTTTATGCATTCTGTACCAACTGCCTATGGCCCTGATGTAAATTTCTTCATGCATTATAAAGAGAACATAAATGTAGTGACATAAAAAGGGGGAAGGGAGATCTTAAACCACTAAATCACGCATTTATGGCACTCATATGTAAGTTCTAGATCATGATATCAAACAAGGATTCTGTGTGGACAGATAAACTTTATACTTTATGCAAGTGGGTTTTGTAGCGGACCTGTGAAGATAACGTACATTATTTGTCATGTGGAAGTGCAAAGCTATATTTACTGTACCAGTTGAATGGTGGGTTTCTTTAA
The DNA here is from genome assembly GCA_029233225.1 of Lepidodactylus listeri. Taxonomy (NCBI): domain Eukaryota; kingdom Metazoa; phylum Chordata; class Lepidosauria; order Squamata; family Gekkonidae; genus Lepidodactylus; species Lepidodactylus listeri. The sequence goes on from JARCFY010000004.1 coordinate 48,502,813, forward strand.
AAAATTGTCCAAACAGTACTGCACAATGATTTTGATGTTACATGACACACTTGTGTCCTCTTCAGTTACATTTAGCATATTTTGCCATATATGGGGGTGAGAAAGAGAACTTGCAGAGGAAATAACAGTATTTATTCACTACATTTCTAAAGGTCTGGCTAATTATGCACTCTGGTGCAAGGGTTGAGATTTATTCAGCTGCCGCAGAATTAAAAAAAACAAACCCAATGACATTACAATTCACAAAAAAGTACAGGACTTAGGAAACAAGAAAAGAACTACTTAGCTAACCAACTTTTTCATTATCGTCCTTTCACAACAGGACCTAACATACTGTCTATAGCAGGGGTCCCCAAAGTTTTTGAGCCAGCAAGCACCTTTGGAATTTTGGAGGTGTGGTGAGTTTAGGAGGTGCACTCAGACCCCCAATGGCTGCCTCAAATTACAGAGCTAAGCACAGTACCCCTCCACATTTTACAAAAGAATCACAGAAGAGAGTAAAATGAAATTATGGAACCTTGGGCAGAGGAGAGGAGGCAAGGGAGAAAGAGGGGGGAATAAAAAAAGAAAAGCCTAAAGGGAAAATGGTACCCCCAAGTCCAGGTGCTTATGAGTTCATGTCATCCTTTGTCTATCGCTGCATGGAAAACTCTATTTTGAATGAGAGCATTTAAGTAACAGGCCCTGCCTTACAATGGTCCCACCCACTTTCTGAAAAGCTTGGTAGGCAATATTGTTGGGGAAACCCGGCAAGAATTGCATTTTCTCCCAGATATAGAAAAGGAAGTCCTGTGGATATGGCAGAGAAAAGATGAAAAGAGTCAAGGGACCAGAAGATAGAGAGCAGCAGATAAACTACAGAGAAATAGATGTAGTAAGTAGGGTGCAAGATCAAGGGAATGATGTGCAATGACGGGATACTAGGGAAAGCTGAGACCACGTGGAAGTCTGAAGAGGACTGGAGAAAGAGTAGGTGGAAATTTGTTTCTGTGAATCACTCCCATCCTAGACAACAAATCAAAGATTTTTCAGCAAATGTAGAGTTAATGTATAGAAATTAATGCTGCAATGTACAATTAATGACTATAGATGACTTTAAAAGGGGTTTTAGAGACTTTAATGGAAGATCTAAATGATATTGGCCTTAACTAAATCGAAATACTTTATTCAGATGAAGCATGGCTCTGGATACTAGTGGCTTGGAATAGGCAACAGGACCAGGATATTACTTTTTAAAACCCCACATACTGAGCATGAAAGAACCCTTGTTGTGATTCATCAGGCTTCATGTTCTTAATGGAAAAGAACGTTTTGAAGCAAAGTGCTCACATGGCGTATAGGCAGGGTGTGTATGTGTGTGGATGGGGTAAAATGTGAAGCTTAAGTCACTGCTTCACTACCTCCTGCTACCTGCACCATTAGAGAAAACCTTGCTTGGGAAACAGTGATGTTTGTTAGATGAGAAGGAAGCCAAATTCAAAATAAAACTACTGTAATTTCTGCACACTTGAATATACGATCTAGCTTATTCGAAGTCATTGTATTAGCCCCGCTAGCTCAGTATCATCTCCCCGTCTAGCAGCAGATCTCCAGGAAAGCAAGGTCTGTTCCAGCTACACACTATCCTTCTTTATCTGGAGATATCAGGCACTGAATATGGAGAGGTTTTGTATGTAGAGTGTGCCTTTTGCCATTAAACCAGTCCTTTTTTTATTCATTATGAGTCCTGACGACAAATAGCGTTATCCTATGCCTATTACTAAGATCTATGTTCTATTGACTATAGAAGCCCTATTCATAAGTTACAGTGAATGCACTTACAATCTGTACATAGCTAGAATTGAGTTCAGTGGCACCTTAGGGACCAACAAGATTTTTGGGGTCTAAGCTTTTGAGAGTCAAAGTTCCCTTCATCAGATGTCTGACAAAGGGAGCTTCGACTCTTGAAAGCTCCTACCACAAAAATCTTGTTGGTCCCTAAGCTGCTACTGGACTTGATTCTAGCTGTTCTACCGTAGACTAAATCTCTGAAACAATCTGTGTATAGTATAAACTTGATTTTATTTATGCATGCACTGAATCATTCTCATATTACATTCAAAGCATGTACAGCTGAAAGTGTGATTGAAACTGCACATTTATCCAAATACTGGCCTCCAGTTTCATTTGTAAAAGTGAATGTGCAGCGGCTTGTTCTTACAAATAGATGTACACACATACTTGTGGGATGTTGTGTATGTTCACTGTACCATGTCAACAGGGCTAGAACCTTCTGAATTCAAAACATGTCTGATCCCCCCCCCCCCCCCCCCAATTTCTGTAGCCTCACTGGGATCCTTTTAGATAACTTTTTACATGAGCGGTTATTACAGCAATAACTATTTTTCTAATTATGGCATGCATTAATTTCCCATCAGTATTTGGTTTGTTTGTACAAAATAGTTATAAAAATACTGCTATTTATGGCATTACTGTGGAAAACACGTTTTACCAATAAAAAATAATGTTTCTTTTTGTTGAAATGATTACTAAACATTGTAAAAAATGCAGAACTACTGTTTTCCTCTATTTCCTTTTGGATAGCAGATCAGCTACACAACAAATTGTTGGCAGCAGAAAAATGAAATTACTATTCACCTTTTTGGTTTATATGTATCTAGAAGGAATTCTTTCTAAAAATTATTATATACCTTTAGGGGCATTTTCGTCTGTATGAAACAGCTTAGCACAGGGGTCCCTAATTTGGTGCCGACCAAGTGTTTTTTAGAAAGGGAGGGGGCAAATGGAGCTCTAATTGGCTGTGCAGATTTTTTTAAAGTTGCTTCAACAGCAGCTGCCACCACAGCACAAGTAAAAATACTCTTCGCTGTGTGACTGAGGGTGAGCTATGTGTATGCAAGAAAATGTTTTTAAACAATATGTTCATTTAAAAAGGCATTCATTTAAAAAGGCATTTCTTCCTGAAATGCTATATAGTATTAGAATTCTGCATTACCTCACTCCCTGACATTATGTAGTTGGCTCTGCCTCTTTTGACAGCCATTTTGTGGTTGCGCCCACACCTCATGTCACTATTCCAAAGGTGCCCACGGGCTTTAAAAAGTTGGGGACTCCTGGCTTAGTGTAACCCAATAGATGTATATATCATTATTCACCAACATCTGTGTGTCAACCATGTTGCCAAATGGTTGCATCACTTTCAATTATATTTCATATTGCAAAGGGCCCCCACAAAAACAGTTGGGGGAGAGAGAAATTCCTAAGTGAATGTGTGGAACACTAGGTATGGCCCTTTGGATCCCATCCCAAATATAGAGACATCTTCCTAATTTAGTACCATAAGAAATTCCAATATTTGTGACTATTGCGTATTTATTATATATTTTAGGTCAGAATTTTTGAAAACTATATAGCAAAGCCCAATTAAAAATATAGAGGAATTAATTATCTGATTTGTGAATTTAACTTTACAAGAAAACATCTCTTTCACAAAAAGAAATGTGGACAAGCAATTAATAATGTCATGTTAGAAAACAAAATTTGCACTTTAGTAAAATGGTGTATTCTAAATTAAGATATATGTAGCTGTGGCAAATTCTCCCATTTATGAGAAAGCAGCTTTCTTGCATATTTTACATATAAAATTGCAAAAGAAATTTAAGTAAATTGCTAAGATGTAAACTAGTTTTAGGATATATGATTACATACTTAAGAGATGTTAACAAATACTGGAGTAGTATCGAAAAGAAAAGCAGCTTGGGATAGTATAGGACAGAAAAAAACCAAATGTTTTCCCAATAGTTAGTTACATTAAGGCATACAACTGTTTCTGCATGGCTTAAAAAAGAGTAAATTGAAGACAAAGTACCAATATGCTACAAGCTCTTATATGTCTTCATAACTACGATCAAGCTTCCCCAAGTGATGTCAGTAGAACTCATGCATTAGCAGCACATGCAGCCTCAAAATCTGAACATATTCTTAGAATGGAAGATTAATTCTCCCATTCAAACCCATTCCAGTGAGCAAGGAAGGGTCATGTGAGTGTACCTTGCCAAATCTCTTCAGGGTCAGTAAACGTCCAAGTGCAACCTGCATGAGAGCAATTCACCCAAGGTAAACAGAATGGGGTGGCCTCTGCTTGCACAGACTTCCACATGTACATCAGAGAAGCAAGAGAACTTTCCGTCATCACAGAAAACTGTAAAATTCTTAACGTGAGGCAACATCTATAATATTAAAAAATGAATATATTTGTGCTCAGGTCCGGTCCTTTGATATTAAATAGGGACCCTTTTTCATTAGATCTTAATTTTTGTCCTATATTTGAGTTTGTTCAAATAAAATTCGTATATTGAAATTCAAAATTCATATATTCATATGTATTAAAAACGTTACTTGTAAAATTCCAAAAAGACTAGATTAATAGATGCTGAAGTTGTTACCACTTAAAATGAATTAAATCTTGATAACCTACCTTTGTTGTATTTAATGCTTAACTGTTGAATGTCAAATCCTCCAAAATGACAGTTGGACATTTCTTTTAAAACAGTAATTGGAAACACGTTTATAATACTTGATATTTGATGACGAGAAGAGAAAAAGCAGTGCAATATATTGGCTAAAATTTGTGATGCTAAGCAAAGAGAGAAAATGAAATGTACAACTTAATAACTGGTCCCATATCAAATTTACCACCTCATTCCATAGCCTCACTACATACTAACATATTCTAATAGCTTTTGAAGTTTTTGATACAGATTCTAGACTGTTGTTCATGACATGAAAACAGTGGTATCCAAAAGTTCAACTGATGACCACAAGACGAGTTAAGCCAGAATTCACAGGCTTCCAAATATAAATTTGGCAACTATGACAGAGAGAAAAGCTTGAAGGGGCTAGCCTATTTTTGATGCTTGTGCAGAAGTCTATCTTGTGGCTGAGGCACATTATTTGGCAAGTCCTAGCTGAAAGAAAGCTGCAAATACTACATACAGTGCTATTTTTGGGCAGGAATGCACAGGAACAGAGTTCCGGCTGGCACCTGAGTTGGCCACACCCAGAAGGAACTCATTAGCAAAATAGGCCACACCCAACAGCAGAAACTCATTAGGATTGGCTACATTAAGGGTATGTGGCCTAACATACAAATTAATTCCTGCTACAAAAAAAGCCCTGGGTTTTGACAACAAACAAAGTAAACAGAATAAGAAGCAAAAGGTGGGTGTGGCTGGATGACCACTCTTCTAGTAACATTAGGGTATGTCCTAACATGCTAATAAGCTGTGCTGTCAGTGGTGTGGCCTAATATGCTAATGAGTTTCTGCTGTTGGGTGTGGCCTATCATGCTAACGAGTTCCTGCTGGGCTTTTTCTACAAAAACACCCGACTACATACATTACATTTATGAACGCTAAAATAATTTAAAAGTGAAATGAGAACACAGACCTCCTACCATCCTCATTCTAACCTAAGCTTTAAAGTACTTTCCAGCAGTTTATAAGGTAACCACACAGAAACATTAACTCCTTCACTTCTGTTTTGTCTCTGGGTTTGCCATTAAGCTGGACTGGTCCTGGCCACCTCACAAGGGACCACCAGATCACCCTGCTCCTGTGTGGGGCAAAAGTGAGCCACCACTGGCCCCTTGCAAGGCAGGCAGGACCCAGTTGTGGAAGGTGGGCACATACCTGCTCTTCCTCCCTCCCCCCCTCCTGTTTCAGATATGGGATTTTCTGGGCCCTTTCTGGCCTCCCAATGTGCCCCCTGTACTTCAGGCATTTAAAAGGCTGCATAAGATAATGTTCCAGATTAGAAAATCAATCAATAAACACTGACCACTGTATCAATGACTATTCTAGCTCACTATTATGTATAACTAAGGGCTAGAGATGTCTGGAAAGGTGCACACATGAAACTATGTAATGGTAGAATTGCTTATCTGTGTGATTTCCCCCAGAAATATTTCCAGAAGAAATGTGCCATTATGATCCAATATCTCTTTTAAGAATCCAAGTGACTGATCGTTCTCGTGTGACTGGCTTTCACATGTAGCCCACATATAACATGCCAGTGAAATTATTACATCCTAATTCGATCTGATATCTCTCTCTCTCTCTCTTTCTGAGGGGAAAAAAATCTTGGCATTAAAACTAGTACATGAATATAAAATATACAGGACACATGGATGTGTAGTCCACTTTAAAAGCAAGTCAGTGCTTGGAAATCTATCTCCTATTTTTATTTTTCCCCTATTGCTGGCCTCTAAACAAGTTTCTAGTACATTAAAAATAAAACCTAAATTTACAATTTATAGGTAGCAGTGTTTTTATGTGTTATGTGCACAGTGTGTACAAGCTACCTCTCTGCATCTAGGTTCAGTTGTAATGGCAAACAATGGTTTGCAGCTATGTCAATAAGCCCAGGGAATACTTGGGCTTCTGTCCTCCCTTCTCTTCCCCCTCCCCCATGTCCAAGTAATTACATATTTCCTCCTTCACTTCAGGAAACTGGTTTGCTATTATGTTTAAACCCAGCCTGTGTGGCTCATCAAAAGAAACTGTGTACTTAATGACATAAGAGGAACAATTTTGTACAGAGACAAATTCTAACATGCATAAACGTTTTAAAAAGAAAGCAATTTAGATCTATCTCATTTCCATTCTAATAGACATAGGCCTTAGTCTGAAAACAGGTAAGCATCCCACTTGCTTAATTCTGCTCTATAAGGTTAACTTGGTATAAAATAGTGATGCCTGCATTTAAATCTTTGCAGGAAAAAATTCATTTACTGCAACACTATTTAAATAGAGAGCTTCCCTTCGCTTATAAAATTAGTGGGGGGACAGGTGACCACCATCAACCACTGCTCCTTTGACAACATTCTTTCAACAGATTTCTGCCAGAGGTACACTGGAAGGATAGCAACTAAGCTTCCCGAAGACTTCAAGTGTACACCAATCTTATAAGGCAGTGATTCAGTTTATATATGCGCCCAAAGCAATGGTTAAAAGAGGTACACCCTGACCTAGACAGCCCAAGCTAGCCTGATCTTGTCAGATCTCAGAAGCTAAGCAGGGTCAGCCCTGGCTAGCATCTGGGTGGGAGACACCAAAAACATGCCAGGGTCATGATGCAGAGTCAGGCAATGGCAAACCACCTCTGAATGTCTCTTGCCTTGAAAACCCTATAGGATTGCCATAAGTCAGCTGTGACTTGATGGCACTTTCCACCACCAAGAGAGGTACAGATAAATGAAGTTAAGATTTCAAGGGCCAGGAAACAAGAAAATAAAATACAAAACTAGAAGAAGGGGGATGCTATTTTCCACAAATGCTTGTGAACAAAGTGATTTTACACCTTTTCCTCATGTTTAGTATAATACCATCATTTTGGGCCACAAGAAATGCAATACCGGAAGCAATTTAGCCCGAGTATCTGCTAAAGAATTATAATCCCAATAATGTGTGAGGCTGTAGTAATATGTAATGAATTCTGATGTAATTACTAATAACTGAAAATAATGCAGGGAAGTGGGAGGTATCGGCAGAGGGAGAAGTTGCTCAGTGAGGCCAGTGAGTGGGGCCGTGGAGGGGAAGACTCTCCATCCCTTCTCCTGGAACAATGAAGCTGATGGTCCTTTAACTAGCCACAGATCACAGAGAGTTATTGACAGTAGGCCAGGGAGAAACACTGGCACATTGTTACAAAAAAAGTGTGCCTCCACGATAAAGTAACAATTTATTAATTACTACACCTATGGAAGATCATACTAAATAGTTTTTTATTCTGCAAAGACAGAAATATAAAACCTGCCACTTTTATTGCTGGATGCTACAGCAATCAAGCCAGAGTCCAACACAGTAATGCTGTATTTGATCTGCATAGACCAAGAAGCTGAAACTTAAGTCAGACTTCCCTTGAAAACAAACATTGAAGGATTTTCAGTCAGATCCTCAACATATTCAGCCGGCAGTAAATCTGTCTCATGTGAATGGAGCTTACCACCATGCAGGTATGTTTAGGATCACAGTATCAGGATTCTAAGAGACCACCATAAGAACCCCTCCAATGCTCTTGGGATTTTTTAAAAAGGCAAAGGGACAAGTTTTACTTGCTCAATAAAACAAATGCATTTTCTTCTTTTTCTTGAGATAGTGTGGTTTGCAATGCACATAGCTACCAGTATCAAACACAACTTTATGAGAGCCCTCTTATAAGCAGTTTTATTCCTATCCATGATGGTGGACATTGACAAAAAAAACAGAACTTATCTGAGATCTTAAAAAAATAACTTACAAAAGCAGTGATATACACAGCACAAAACAGGTCAGATGGGGAGAGGGAAACAGTTCTTTTAATAGTTAAAATGTAAACGTGAAAAAAAGATGGAATAAAAGTCCCTATCTCTTACTTCTACTTAAGATGTCATGTGATAATATTTTACAACGTCCTGCAGGTCTATATATGTATGTGCGCATATCTATGTCTCTTTAACACACACATACATACACCTATCCCTACATATACATACACAGATAACTGTTTGCAGTTCGGTCTGGGCAGCTCTGATATGCCACTTATTATAGTCGCTGAAACCAGATCAGGACCCACTTTCTTCACAAAACTGGAAAGATGGCTAGGAAAAAAAACGGTGGGTCCAATTGTGGCTGAGATATTTTCTGTCAAACTGTACACAGGGATGAGTAATTTTTCTTCTTTAGTAGCTCTCTGGAGAGGGCCAACTCAGTGCAGCCGTCACGAAGAGACTTGGTAATGGATCACACACTCATTGTCATGCTGGGGGAATACTGAAAAACAGGAATCCACATTTTAGCAGCAGCTTATTCACTTCTTGTGATCCTAATCAGAGTTTCATGTGATATATATTTGTGTACCTCACTCTCTCTCTGTCTTAAGGAATATACATTTCTCTTACCTAGAAGAATTTCAGATGGTATGTAAGCAGATATTCGTTATGCAAACTGTGCTACCAAGGAAATATGGGGGGGAAATACAAACAAATGACAACTGTTTGGGAGGATTCCTCCCGTAATTAGTTTTCCTTCAAAGTTGCTGGGAGGGTGGTAGACTGGGGCCACTGTGCTTTGGCACATCAGCCCTTCATGACATTTGCCCAATGGGGAAAACACTTTAATAGAAAGACCATGAATGTCCCATCTCATTTAGTTTGACCATGAGGGCAATGATGGAAATTGATGCAATCTGCTAAGCATGAATCTAATTGAAAAACTTAGCTCTTTTGCAACTTATTTTGTATGCTTTTTAATGGCACCAATCTAAAATGTCTTAGGAATTTGGCTTTATTCCACAAAAAGTGCTTAAAGTTTAATTCTGTTAGTTCATCCCAAAGGCTAGCCCATTAGATGTAATTTGGAGCAGAATATTTACTTTTACCAATAAAGAATACTACCCCATAATATGCTGCTAAATGAGTTAATAAGTACAATTATTTAGTCTAATTAATAAATGAAATATTATGTCAAACCTTGCCCTCAGTTTTAGACAGAACTTCTAGCTGATAGGGACATCCAAATAAGCAGCACTGGTTTCAGTACTCAATGCTAGATTAAAAGATACTAAGGAATATGGTACATAGTCTAATAACATATCGACAGATCAGTAAATTTTTGATGTGACCTTCAGAAAAAGCCTTTTAAACATTTAATTGGATTTGTATCCTGCCCCATCTTAAAGACTCAGGTTTGCAGTGATTAAAGAACTAGAGACCCAACAGAATGATAACATTTTAAAAATCCAAATTTAGGAAAATACTCCCATTCTCTCATTCAATTTGTAGCTAGCTACGTAATAGCAAGAAAATCCCTAAAAGTTGGCCAAATGGGAAATCAGTAGGCAGTAGTATCAGACATCTTATAAACATGAGAAAATCTTTTATTATGTAACAAAATACTAATTAACTTTTCTCACTTTTACAATAATTTTCTTCAGTCTAATTTTTATTAAACAATCCAAGTTATGGCAAATTGTGTGATAAGTATGAGTTACATAGCAGTAGACTTGAATAAACTATCAGGCCATACCAGTCATGATCACAGGTTGTACAGAAGTTTAAAGAAAATCTTCTTCCATTAAACTTTGCTATTTGGCTTGAATTAGGACGTAATATTCTCTGATTCAAGACAAACAGCAAAGTTTTCTATCAGTTGGTCAGTCTGTATGAGTGGAAAAGTGTAATCTGTAGAATTAAATAGGTTTTAGAAATAAAGAATCAAGTGCCATCTTACTTCAAAGCGTCATTTAAAACACACCCATGAATCTGTTCCTTTCAGTATCATGTTAATTTCTGAAAGAACACTAGAGGGCATCTTATAGTGACCTATAGTGATTTTCATTTTCTTGTACAGTTTTCATCAGCCCCACTGATCTTAGACCACAAGCTTTCTGAAGACAGACTACATTTAACATACCAGATGTCAATATTTATTCCATATCATTTTAAGGCTGTAATTTTCACACTTTGTTTCTTCATATGAGCTATCTTAAAATTGACTGGAAGAGATGGAGCAAAATGTGTATGCAGGTGAAAAAAACCTTTCAGATTTTTTTTAGATATGAAGGCGTTTAGGAAGCCCAGAAATTTTGCTTATGTACTGTAAAGTGTATACTTTTAAAATGACTGCCATATGGCACTGCACAAGAATCAAGCGTATTTCTACAGGTGCAATGATTATGCGACAAAACATTGCCTGTCTCCTCCTTTGCCTATCAATACTAGTACTCACAATTCCTTGCAGATCATGGGCGTCAACTACGGGGGGGGCTTGAGGGCTCGAGCCCCCCCCCCCGAAATTTCCCGGGGGGGCCTCAGCCACCCCCGGCAAAATGGAGCACCTGCCGGTGGCCAGTCAGCCGGCCGTCGCCGCCTCTCCTTCCCCCCCACCCCCGGCCTGCCCTCCTGCCTCCCTGGGGCAGGGGGGGGGAGAGGCGGCGACGGCCGGCTGACTGGCCACCGGCGGGCGCTCCATTTTGTCGGGGGAGGCTGAGCCCCCCCCCTGGGATTTTGGCGCGCGAGGTGGAGCGGGAGCCAGGGGCCCGCAAGGGCGACGCGCCGCCCCCCGGCTGCAGGCAGCAGCAATCGGTGAGCGAGGAGAGGGAGGGAGGGGGGCGGGGAGCGCGGCGGCCGGCCGGGCCCGGGGGAGGGAAGCAGTGGCGGCGGCTCCCTGGGGTGGGGGGGGGGAGAGCGGCGGGGACATGGTCCCGAGCGTGCGCACTTCGCGCACCCGCACGAGAGAGCCCCCGCACCCCCCGGGGATTTAAAAAGTCTACGCCCCTGTTGCAGATATCTACCATATAACGCCCATACCAAAGGATGTTTGTAAGATATTTAATGCATGATTATTTAGAATAATTTGTTTTATAAACAACACATGCATTTTCATGGAAGGATGGTGCTTTTAGGCCTACTGACAATTATACTTCAAGTATACATATATAAGTAAGTTTGTGTAGAACTGTCCAACAGTAATAAAGGACCATTTCACTACTTGACAGGTCCTTCACTTGCTGGTAGTGCACAGCTATGAGATGCTGGACTTCAGATCATTTAGGCCACAGCAAGCATGCCAGCCATGGGAAGGAACATTTACCTTCCAACCAGTTCTGTACTACAGTAATCTGTTACTTTGCCTTTTCCATGGAGTTGGTTGGGCTTCTCAGGAAATGAAGCAAGACGAACGTGAGTCAGTGACTGTCATCCACTGACAAAGTTCTTCAATGCAGATAATACTCCCAACAGGTTTTGGTGCAATGTTGTGCATGAAATACAAACTGTGTATCACAGTTTCATAGACAAGAATCATGACTGAAAGAAGCATACCGCAGTCACTATATGCACTATAAAACAAGTGTTCGTGGCTTGGCAGATTGTTTTCATTATGTTATAATCTGGATCCCAGATCAGGAAAATGGTAAAAAGTTTAATATGATCTCTGAAACATATCAGAAGCTGCATGACTAATTAGTTTACTGATATAACGCAATTTAATCCAGGAAGCATTTGTTTATTTAAAATATTTCTATTGTGTATTATCTCCTAGGACTCAAGTGTATACTTCTGTGGTAATGATGATGCCTCAGTTACTACATGGGAAACAGTTTTTGAAATACAGTTGCTCTGAAGACTAGTTGGAAAAACTATTCATCCAGTATTGTACATAAGTGATCACTGGTAACTTTTACCAAAATCTATACGTTTAATTCTATATGCTTTAATGTAGAATGACATTGATCTGGTCCTGTAAATTACAAATAGTTGTCAATGTACGATCCTACATCCATTACTCTAATAATTCTTATTTTTTCTGGGAATTAATTATCCAATGACTGAAGCAATTCTACAGTTGCTCTGAAGACTAGTTGGAAAAACTATTCATCCAGTATTGTACATAAGTGATCACTGGTAACTTTTACCAAAATCTATACGTTTAATTCTATATGCTTTAATGTAGAATGACATTGATCTGGTCCTGTAAATTACAAATAGTTGTCAATGTACGATCCTACATCCATTACTCTAATAATTCTTATTTTTCTGGGAATTAATTATCCAATGACTGAAGTAATTCTGCAAAGGATATACTATTGTGCGCACCATTTTTAGTGTACTAAGTCTGGGAATTCTGTGCCTTTGTCATATTACAACTGATCTAAATAATGTTATTTTCCCCATGGGAGCATTTGTCACTGTTTTAAAACATTATTGTAATACACATACATTTACTTCCCATCTGTTATGTATATAAAGTTCAAACGAGATGCACTAATATCTGTAAGAAACTTCCAATACTGATAAGCAAAGGAGAAGGGAGCAGGTAATGCTTTGCCTCAATAGAAATATGACAGATGTCTGCAAATTATTTGATAGCAATCTGAGTGATTGGCGTATTATATACATTAAATAGGCCAAAACTCTAGGCTGTACAACTAATCCATGAACAGAAGATGAAATCCAGTGTTTCACAGGCTATTTACATTCATTGCAAGATATTTCTACTGACTTGAAGGGTGCAAATGTCTGTTCCATTAAGAACATCATTACAAACAGCCTACTGAAAACTTTACAGAAGACTTGAATGTGGACAGTAGGACCACTCATAATCTAAATTTACAGTGAATATTGTCTATTTTTGCAGTTCATTTTTCTGCCTCCTCTCCAGGGAACCTGCCCCAGGTGGCTTACAAAATAAGACATAATAAAAAACATAGAGGTTAATTAAAACCAAGCATTAAAAACCCAGCCAGAATGTAAAAACATAAAATAAGCAGCTTAAAATGAATTTTAAATGATTTTCAGACTGAAAAGCAGACCAATAAAAAGGTATTAAAACCAACCCCTTAATTAAAGCCTGGTCACCTGGATGGTGGAACAAAAAACAAAACACAATAATTAGTGTTCTCTTGGTAGCATAAAAGCCTGTAATGTTATTTTAAAGTAAGTAACTGGCATTTTAAGATGTCCTTGTAGACACTCTCTGGATTCTTCCAAGACAGTAACCATACTTTAGGTTCAAATACATGAGATGCCCACATTTCTAAGAGAGTTTTACTGGTTTAAAAGAACATGTAAACACAAGACAACTTAGTTAAATGTTAGCAGACATGAATGAATGAATGAATGAATGAATGAATGAATGAATGGATGGATGGATGGATGGATGGATGGATGGATGAATTGATGAATGGATGGATGAATGGTTGGTTTGTTTATTATGGTCAAAGACCAGCACAAAAACAGATACAGTACCAGAAGGTAGCATACCAATATGATGTGCATGGTTGGGCACAAAGCTGGGTGGGGATGAAGCTGGTCCATAAGAAGAGTTCAGCATCCTGTTCCACTTCCCAGCATTTACTCCAATCCTGATCACCCTCCTAGTGATATTCTATTTGAGAAGTAGCGTCAGTGTCTTATCGTTTGACTGACTTGGCTCAGCCACAAACAGAACATGCTTTGATAAATGGCTAGCTCCCTTGATGTCAGCCGAGAATTAGTGATGACAAAATGAAAATGTAATGACAGATATGAAAAAAATACCATGAAGCATGTACCAGTGCCACATTAACATGACAGTTCTTAATATTTTGAATAAGAAATGCCATATGGATTCTGCAGATACAGAAAGTATAGTTTTGTTTCTTTACCAGTTGCAGCTCAAGTCCTAAACCTTTCAGATATGTGGGAAATAACCTTGGTTATGTACATGTAAATAGTTTCAGGTTTAGAGGTGAAATTTTAAATACTGAAATTAAGTATCAGTCAAATTTAACAAAGTTATTAAGCACTGACCAAATATCAAAAGACAATACTCACACTTTCACTCTGAAAAGGATTTAGGAAGTTTCCACCCATTTCACCATCATCACGAGGGGTCCCGGGCTGATTGCTCATGCTCATATTACTGGGCGAGTTCTGTAAGAAAAACAAACAAAAAAGACAAGTTTGTATGCTTAAACCCATTTATAAATGCTTCAGAACAGTTTTTCAAATACAAACTTAAAAAATCTACAGATGAAAATATAAATCCCACCAGTATCTGAACATAATTCTGTCTTGCTGCAAATGGTGAGGGTGATCCTAATGCAGAAATAGACTTCCAAATATTGATTATTTTCTGGAATCTCTCTCTTGGATCCTGCACATAATATAAACATGTGTGTACACTTAATTCAGTGCCTTCTGATAGCTCCTGCTAGCCCTGACAACACCTTTTTATAGGTGGGAATGAGGGCTAAACTCACACTCCCTTTTGCCGAGAGGTGAAAGAGGAACCAGGATAACCTAATATGAGTGTTACAATGGTTAAGTACTAAGCACCTGCACTGAACTGACACTAACGTCTTAACTCCGATCTGAAATTGATTTAAATTCCTTGTTAAATTATAGTTAACATGTGTGAAGAAATGCACTTTTCCCTGGCAGGTCAGAAATGAGCAAAACCGCTATGTTGCATTTTAAGTTTTTTTTCCCTCTGGGCACAGAACAGGCTGGAAGGGGGAGGGGAGTCAGTCCCATCTGCTTTCCAGCTTACCTTCACACAAATGCTAAATTGATCTAGCAAAAGAAATAATGGGTGGGCCAAGCTCTCCCCCTTCCCCAAGCAGGGAACCAAGAGTTGGAGGTGTTAAATCCTAGAGAGATTTCCAGGAAAAGCCTCTTTGACCTGGCCTGACCTGGTCAGGGGGTGGGGAAAAGAGAGGTGATAAAAACTCATTGCAGCAGAAGAAGGTCTCTTTTCCTTGGGTCCTGCATCCATGAGAGGACACAGACCTCTCTCCACTGGGAAAGGAGCCATTGACCATGTGCTTACCTCAAGAGCTGGAGCAAGCTTCAAGGTAATGATCATTATGTAGAGATCTGAAACGCCTTAAAGCTAAAGAGCCTGTCCTACATTTTAACAACTGGTAGGGCACATATAGAGAGAGGGACCGAGGACTGCATTTTTATCTATTTCTTTTGTATCCCTTGCTCAGTCTGGTGCTGTACTAAAAGTATGCTTATAAGCATGTTCTTTTTAATAAATACTACAACTTTTGATGCTAGCAGTGGTTCTCTGTACCACATAGACCTCTACCATCTTGGACATGCTATTTTGAAAAGGAGCGCCAAGGGAAAGGCAAGCAGTTGGCAAGTGGCTATTCTTCCAGAGGCATGCAAGGTTGTAAACTGTCCTCGTGGTGACCAGGTGCTAGGCAGTGGGAGACACAGAGGCAAGGCCTCAGAACGTGGAAGGGAAAGTGGGAGCCCTGACCCTCCCAGTGGGTCACTCCTGTAAAGGTCAGATGGTGGCGGCGGATGACCCGAGAGTGGAAGAAAAGCCCTGCCAGGTGTTGAGAAACACCTGAAGGGCAGGGTGGAATAAGGCCTACAGGCCAGAGCAGGCTGGTTTTGCCAAAGGAGGAATCATGGATAAGGTGAGCAGGGATAGAACAGGAAGAATTCACTCATGTAAGATGACAGGCTAGGAAGATGAAGCATATGAACATACTATGCCCATCATGAGGTTCATCTGTATTTGTGGAATTGAGATATCTGCATATCTATTATTCATACTTGACAGCTTCAAAATAAGCAAAAGCATGTAATCAGACACTCTACACTTAAAGTATCTTAAAGGGGAGGGAAAAGAAACATGTTGTACATGTGCCAAGTAGTCCATGCCACATGCATACTATGTGGGGTGGCAGCCTTTCTCCCTCTGCCATTGTAACAGTGGCATGTATAATCCAATTCAAAGATCTTGTAATTGTATACAAACACTTATCAACAATTTCAAATGTGGAAGTCAAATCCTTGAGCGATTAACCCAGCTGTGAATTTCTGTAGGTTTAGTACCACAAACATATGTTTGATTGGCGATTCCCTCAGCTTTGCAACTGATGTTAGCTTCAAGACATCTGTTGGAACTGAATTAGAAAAACTGTACATCTTTCTGTAATAGTTCAAGGATCTGACTTCCACATTTGAAATTTTTGATGTCTGTAGCTGTTAAGACCTGAAGAATTCATGTGAAATGTGATTTTTTCTACCGGTTCCCATTGTCTTTCTAGCCTCAGTTCGTCACAGAGTCTTGTGAAGTCCTGTGAACTTTAACATATGAATTGGTGTAGCCCATGAGCTGGGCTTGTATATATGCTGTATACTGTGTTCCTTGCATACCAGTTACATTGTGCAAATTGTAGTAGGTTTTTACAGCCTTTGTTAAGCCTAAGATTGAGTTAACTATTTGTTTAAATAATACACCATTTCAATTTCTGGAAGTACTAGCATCCTTTATTGTTGATAAGTGTCTGTATACAGTTACACGATCTTTGAATTGGATTATACACAGTGTGTTAGCTGTTTCTGATATTCTTACACACCGTAGTCCTTTGGTTTTGTAATCATAACAGTGGCAGCAAAAACTTATATGAAAGGCTACCTACCCACAAGCGAGACCAGGCCTGAAAGCCAGTTGCACTGTCTCTCAACAGGCTAGTGACAGCAGAAAGGAACTGTTAATGGAAGCAATATAGCTCCCTGCTCTTATAGGACTCTTTCTGAACTAAGCACTTTTGAACTCAGACGATTTCAAAAATATTTTCTGATGGAGCACTGGTACTGTAGATATTTATAGTTCCAAGAAGACAAAAATCCTTTTGGATCTGACAAATCCTTGAACAATACCTAAGCCAGAGGGTGAACTGTGGCCTATGTTTGTCTCTTTAACGTTGCTTTAAGTTAATTTAACCAACCAGGCCATGGTTCATCAATCTTAAACAGGACTTGCAATTAGGGACCATTTTTATCCAGGAAAATAAATAAACAAATCCTTTCAGTAGATCGCCATGATTTGGTTTTACCTTCCAAAAAATGTTTTTTTTAAAGTACTGATGGTCCAACAAAAACTATTTACCTAGACTATACTTCTCAAATATTTAACCTCCATATTAAATCTGATTGAAAGAGACTGCACTAAAAATTAAAAGTGTACTTACTTTGGAGATACTGTCCATGTCTCCCGAGCCTTAAATTAAAACCACAAAAAAGTTTAGTTTTAATTTTCATTTGATGGAAGAGTAATTTTCAGAGTTGTCTATGTTTGGCCAAGTTTTGATCCAAGAGCAAACGGAAGGAGTGATTTAGCTTCTACTATGAGAAGCGCCAGAGCTTCTGAAATTCCTGGCAAATTATGGAGCTCCTTCTCTTCACAGAGTGCTTTCATCTCTTTCATAAAGCTCTATTATAACTTCTAAAGCAAACACAGTTTATTACACAGGCAAGAGGACACAGTAGACATAAATATGTGGCTATGTTCAGACATTCATAACCGTTGCTTGCTTGTAATGAAAATTAGTCAGAAATTCCACAGGGTCACAAACACTAGCTCCTCTGCTTCTTAACAGAGCTGAGAATGAAGACTTTTAGATCTGAAACTAGTTCAATGAAATCTGGATACATTGCCTGAAGAGCAGGATTCTAAACTATCATTAAAGTGTGGTTTAGGATCTCAGTTTGTAGGCAAGGAAAGAGCCAGCTTGTCCGGCAAGGTGGGGTATAAATATATAAAATAAATAAATATAAATAAAAAAACTGCAACGTGCGCCCAATACTGATGTTAAAACCTTTGGTTCCTTCTCCTCGTGAATCACTTGAAGCTTTTTCATGACACTTCACTGTAGTCCCTCACGCATTCCTAATAGTTGGAAAATTTCCTCTTGAATATCTAATTCTCTAGCAAAATTCAAAAATACGATGACAGAAATTCCAGATGAGGTCTTCTGGACCAAATAAGTTCCCTACTGCAGGCTACAAAACTAAGATGTCTTATCCTTACCTAGTGATCCATTCATATGATGTGAATCCATTCCACCCAGTCCACCCATTGGCCCATCAGACCCTGGTCCCATTGGAAACTGGAAAGAGGAAAAATGTATTACAAGCAACCTAATACGTAATTTGTGCTGAGACAGATAATATGGTAGTATAACCTGTACTGAAGAGCCGATCGGAAATCCTAATAAAATCTTGTGTATATTTACTTGCCAATATCACAGCTAAATAGTAAAAATTCAGATGACTAGGAAATGGCCTAAACTGCATATTCTCACATAGGGATAGAAGTGCCTAAGAGCAGGGGCTTGTTGCAGCCAGAATGCTTCTGTTGTAGTTAAGATCCAGTGCACTAAACTAGCATTCACTATGTATGTAATTAATGTGTTCCACACTAATGAAGATAAGAAGATATATAAGAAAGGTTTTGTATTCTGAAACCTCTGTCATGTATTCCTTCTCACCTATCTTTACTGTGCTTTGGCATTTGAATATCAGTTGTATTATATTCATTATGCACAGGCTGGTGGGGTTTTTTTGGGTGGTAGTAGTCACTGAGTTTGAGTATTGACACATTTTGGAGGCTCTCTCAAGTCCTGAGGGGGGAATTGGTGAAAATTGGTGCAACCTTATAAGTACTGGCACTTAAAAAAAAAAAAAAACACTGGTTATGCATGCATACATATGTATATAACCATACATGTTCACTCACATACATTCTAAGCTGATATTTACATTAGGTCTGTTGGGTCCAGGTGGTACTGTGTTCATTAGAGTGTACATGTTGTCTCCCGAGTTGGTTGAATCTGAAAAAAATATTTTTGAAAGATCAGGCAGTAAAAAAAAAATTAGTGAATACACAAGTTTCAATTCAAGACACACCCACAAAGTGCCAATAATGGGCTTGGCTCCAAAGAATCAGTTCTGTAGATAAAAGAATTTCCATCCAATCTTTTAATCAGCAATGGAAGTACTCATTTCAGTGGAAGTACTCATTTCAGAAGTATGTTCAAACTGTACTGACACATAATGTTAATATCCAGTAAACCAATGGCAAGCTAGTCACTTGTAAATAGTCCTTGGTCAGACTATGTTTGTGAGCTGAAGATTTTGTTTGATGGAAACTTTCTGTAAAGGGGAAGAACAAAAGAGATATCATGTAGGCCCCAATTGTTTCCCTATTTTAACAAGCAAAGTACTGCATTTGTCTGTCATTAAAATCTGTATGAGAAATAAGGATGAGTGTCTTGCCCAAGAAACCAGGTGAGCCTACTACTGAAAATGGACTTAAATCCAGATCCCCCAAGTTGAAGGCTACCTGTATCTGCTAGACTGCCTCTACTAAAGGTTCATGATTAAGCACTTTTCTAATATCTGTCCAAATAGTAATTACAATGAGGAGAAACAGTCTGTGCTTAGAAGCTGGCTATATCCTATCAAGATCCAGGTACAATTTTGAATTAGGTTGAATAGCCTTTGAGATGTGTTGATAGCTTGAAAAAGAGCATGTGTTTGACATGTCTATATCCTCCTATATCACTGTTACATTTTACAGCCTTGATATCATATAATTTAGTTAATAGCATTGAAATCCAAAGCCGCTATTCTGAGCTCACCATTACAGTAAATCCAGTCAAATTTATTACAATGCCTGGACAACAGTGAAAGTAAAAGTCCAATCTGGTTTTTGAAAGGTATTTTTGCTTGTGAAACTTTCAAAATATTAGCTTGTGAAAACCAGAAAATATAAAATCTAAAGAATCCATTTATACTAGGGTTGCCAGGTCCCATCTTCTCCCCGACTGGGGGGGCGGGGGATTTGGGGGGTGGTCCCCAATGCGATGATGTCATGCAGAGTGATGTCAATGCATCTAGGACACAGTGCTGCATGCAAACTCTTACCCCAATCATTTAAAGGGAACCTTCCCTTTAAATGGTTGTGGGGGAAAGTCCTGCATGCTATGAATTCGCCACTTGCAGGGCAGGAGCAGGCAGCCCCAGCTCAAAAAGACTGGGCACTGCATGTCTCTGCCCTGCAAGCTGCAAATTCTCTTTTCAGGTGGGGCTGCGGACAACTGTTGGAACTGTAAAACACATAGACACACACATGCATATGGTCTAATTCCATCTGAAATCCAGATAACTGGACCACTAAACGGATAGGACAAATCTTTCACCAATCCTGAAAAATGCCTCAGGTTTGCAGAAAAATCTGAAATCTAAAAAAAATACATTGGTAGGTTTGAAAAAACTGATGATACAAGGAGTCCCTGTAACAGATCCCTCAGTGGCCAATGCTAGGCATCCACAATAGGTTTGGTTTCTATCAGTAAAAGGCAGATAGAAGGGGAAGGCCTTTTCCAGGGATATTTTGGCCTTTGAGGGAGGGCTCACTGGGGCTAGGCCCTGTGGCAACCACCAGGCAACGTTCTACCACCCAACCTGCATGATTTACCTAGGCCTGGCTGCTTGCTATTGTTCAGCAACAGCCCCCACACAAATAACAGTGTAGTGTAGTGTATCAGAGTTTCAGACTGGGACCTTGAGTCCACATTCTGCCCTGGAAACTCATTGGATGACTCTGAGCCAGTTCCACATTCTCAGCTTAATCTGCCTCACCTGGATGCCTCCTTGTGGGCCAGTGGCTCCCCATCCACACCTGGGCCTGTCAGCCCTCAGGCAAAAAGGGCTGACCCCAATTCCCCAAGCCCCATGTACGGTGGTTGACATGGCACCCAGCCAGCCTGAGATGAGACAGGAGAGACAGAGCCTGGCCTGCCAGGCCCTGCTCGAGAAACTAGACAGGGCAGGTGATAGTGCCTGGCTTAGCCTACTCAAGACAAGACACTGATGCCCAGTCTGACTGAGCCCTGCATAAGATGAGGCAAACCCCATGAGGCAAGGCAGACAGCAATGCTGAGCACAGCTGAGCCCCATGCAAGGCAAGGCAGATGGCAGCACTAAGCATGGCTGACCTAACACTAGGTGTGGCAAATGTCAGCCCCAGCATAGCCAAGCCCTGCGAAAGGGGCATAGTTTCACTGGGTAGAGGGTGCCAGGTGTAGAGAAGGGTGGAAAACTGAAGATAAGGAGGATCTAAAGATAAGTTGGTTGGCAGATGGGAATGAAAGAAGGAAGCAAGAAAGAAAGAAAGGGGGAGATGCGATGGGGATTTTCAAGGAAGGGTAGGAGGAAATAATGGAAGAGAGGGAAATATCTGCACATTCTTGTCGGTTCCCCCTTGTATATTCTAATAAAGAGGTGTGGCCCCTTGTGCAGATACTTAACTCTGACTAGGGCCACACTGACAGAAGATAGATCTGCAAACTTGGGGAACACCCCCACATTTGCAGAGAAACGACGGCTGTGGGGTGATCGAGGTTTATAAGATTATGCATGGTATAGAGCAGGTAGAGAAAGAAGTACTTTTCTCCCTTTCTCACAATGCAAGAACTCGTGGACACTCCATGAAATTGCTGAGCAGTCGGGTTGGAATGGATAAAAGGAAGTACTTCTTCACCCAAAGAGTTATTAACATGTGGAATTCACTGGCACAGGAGGTGGTAGCGGCTACAAGCATGGACGGCTTCAAGAGGGAATTAGATAAACATATGGAGCAGAGGTCCGTCAGTGGCTATTAGCCACAAAGTATAGATAGGAACTCTCAGTCTGGGGCAAGTGACGCTCTGTGTTCTTGGTGCTGGGGGGGGGGGCAGCAGTGGGAGGGCTTCCTGCCCCCACTGCTGGACCTTCTGAGGGCACCTGGTGATTTTGGTCACTGTGTGACAGAGTGTTGGACTGGATGGGCCACTGGCCTGATCCAACATTGGCTTCTCTTATGTTCTTAAAAATCTGAAAATGGCACAAAAATACACTGGAGGGCTTAAATCCCTCCCAAAACAAGAGCATTATTTGCAACTATTCTCCTCCTCTGTCATTGGTGGCAGAGGATGGGAGATGCAGTGGTGATGATGGAGGGACCTGCACTCAACCTGGGGCAGCAACAGTAGGGGCAGGGAGCCACAGGCACGGTGAAGCTGGGGTCAGGCAGGGAGTCACGTCTGTTTTCACCTCTACCACCACAGCAGTAAAACTGACAGAGGGCTGGAGTGAGCGCCACCACTGCGGTGAAACCGGGCTGGGCTGGGGAGTCTCTCCCCACGATTATCACGGGTCCCTGCTTGAAAACTAATTATTACTGTCTGTAGTTTAATACTTTCTTTTCGATAACAGAGCAACAATGTGTTCTAAAAGCAAAGTATACCTTGGAAGCTCATTAAAGTAATATACAGAACTTGTTGCCAAAAAGCTTGGATAATGGGGCAGGTCCAAAACATATGCCTGAAAACTGCTCAACTGGAGGAACACCTTCAGTAAGTGCTTGTGGACCTTCCCTATAAAAAGTTCCAACTGTATATTTTTGCCAAATTTTCCCTTTAAATCAAACAATATTAAATACTCATTTTCTAGTTACATTAATACCTGCTGGACTAGGCATGATGGGTGTTCCTGGGGGTCCTCCACCTCCTGGTGGGCCCTAAAAAGAATCAAAGAATTAAATTAATCGAAGTGAAAAAAACAATCCAAGCAAAATATGGCTTTTTTTACTAAAATACAGGAGACACTTCATTTTTATACAACAAAGTAAAAGACATGGAATTTTGCTTTAAAAATTTCCTGGCCCCCCAAAGTCTTAGCGGCCTTCTGTGAATTGGTTGAACTTAACATAATATTATTTTCCCAAACCTTGATTGCCTGTATTGACTGAAAGATATGTATCAGATATGGGGTGGGGGGTGGAGGGACAGGTAGTAAACCAACGTAGTGGTCCTCATTGCTCTAGATGTCTGTTACTACCTACCCTGTGCTTTGCTAGGGTTGCCAAGTCCCCCCCGTAGGGCGGGGGTTCCCCCACTAAATCAGCCCCCAATCCACCAATCCAAATCCAGCAAAGGGAACCCCACCGCCAAAGGGGCCAGATCTGGCCAATGTGCCCGGTGCGATGATGTCATCATGCTGGTCACGTCACCGGGCAATTACCAGAGCATCACCTGGTGACGTGCCCAGCATGATGACATCACTTCCAGGCGATGTCATTGCGCTGTGCGCGTGCAAATGTCCCAGGACAGGACCAACGCTCCCCTGCTATTTAACGTAAGTGACTTGGCAACCCTATGCTTTGCTCCTTGTCAAGTTGCATCCTAGATTCTGTAGGCCTCTTTCATCTCACTGTGTATGCTACCTGCTGTACTACTCAAGCACTAACCAAAGATTTACTTATCTGGATCTTGAGTGATGCATGAACACAGTCTTTCCTGTGACCTTAGCTCTGTTCAATTCCCAATAATTTAATTTTGTCCAGGCCATGCTTTTTTTTGATCTGTATATTGCAAAACTTTTTGTTGGTCCAGCAACCTGAGCCTTGATATCTTTCAAGAGGCCCAGCACAAAAGACATGGCCTTTTGGGGTAACAGCACATAGGAAATTCATCCAGGAAGATTTATGCTCTTATTTTTCACAAACTATTAAATTAAATAGCTGTTGACATAGCTAAGGAAGAAAGCAAGTTGTCTGAAGAGGAGCTTCCCCAACAAGCTCCCTCCATCTCATGAAATTTTCTTATAACAGGAGCTTCTTATGCAGACTCTTAAAGATTCTCAAACTCTACCTCTAGGGCAGAATTGCCAAAAGTGCCTAATGATGAAGATAGCCCTTCTCCCTGAGGCAGAAAATTAGGGTTCCACATTCTCCTTTCCACAATTTTTTACAGAAGGACTTGTGGAGGAATGGGGGGCTGAAACTTCTAGCCAGTGTTTTCATATTGGGCATACAAAAAGCTGTATTTTCCTCCAAAACTGTCTAGGTTACACAAGGTTTCAGCAGTGGATGCCCCCACGGCTACCTTAACTTCCTGGGTGATATTCCCCAAAGAACAATCACTCAAAGACTCCATGTATAGTAAAAAAGGTACACAAAGCCTCTGTTACATGGCTGCATAAGGAATTATCCTTAATAGATGATCCCATCAGACTAGAAAGGACAGCAGACTTCCTAAAATTGCTGATCTCTCACACTCAGGTAAATTCTGTGCTCTAGATGGCATAGAACACAGAACACCTCCTGGAGACTGCAGCCATAGATCCCGTTCCATTCAATATTCATCACAGTCCCCCCAAAAAATGAGGACTAGAGGCTATATTCAATCTAAAATGTCTTAACAAGCTTGTGAAGTTTTTTGGGTGCCAAAAGAAGGCAACATGACTTCTGTAAGGTGCCATCAATTTGCAGATGACTTGTGGCAACTCTGTAGGGTTTTCAAGGCAAGAGACATTCATAGGTAGGCTGCCATTGCCTGCCTCTGCATGCTAACCCTGGACTTCCTTGGTCTCCCATCCAAGAATGAACCAGGGCCAACCCTGCTTTGCTGCCAAGATTTGATGAGATCAGGTCAAAAAGGTAAACTGTGCTGTCCAGTTGAGTTGGTGACCTCATGCTGACTTCTATGAACTTCTACCTTATGGGGTTTTCAAGGCAAGAAATTAGAGAGGTGGACTGCCATTGTTTTCCTCTGCACAGCAGCCCCAATCTTCCTTGGTGATCTGACCCTACTTAGCTTCTGAGCTCTGACAAGATTGGGCAAGTTTGGTCTAGTAGGATTGCTTAACATGACCTAGTATTCAAAACAATATTGAATTAGGAAAATTCACTTGGAAATTGCATGTTTCCTCCTAATGACACGTCTGATCACAAGAACTGTGTCCAAGTCCTGGGTTCAGTTGATGGTCACCCCATGATTCCCTGTGACAGAACTTCAGCTGAGTGATCTTAGGTGCTTGGAAAACCTTGACTTCAAGCTGGTAAAGATCCAGAACTAGCCATATAACAAATGTGGCCCAAATAATTGTTTTTGATTGTTCTGACGTTTGTCAAGTCAGTCCATGGTATGGCAGAGAGGATACTTTGACAAGGGTATAAAAAGTAGGACCAGGGCTCCAGAGAAGGCCTCTAGCCTCTTTTTCACTCTCTTTGTTGTTTTTCAGGTTATCCTTTACCTACCTCTTCTTATGAGTAAGTCTAAAGAAAGTTGGTGTAAAACCTCCCAACCTGACTGCTCCAATTAGATGAGAAGTGGCCAACTCATTCTATTGTTACACTACTCTTGAAAAACTGGTGAAATCATTGTAATGTTGTATTGTAAACAGCACTGAGGTAAGATGTGTTAGAATTTATTTATTTACTAGTTCTCTTGGTTGAAGAACTAATGGAGAATTCATCTTTTAGAATTTGGGTCTTTTTAGACAATATAGGTGGTAGCCCTCGGTTGAGCAACTAGTAGAGGAATCTGTGATAAGAAGCTGAAATGAAGGAATGAACCTAGTTGCCTTATTTATTTATTTATTTCTATTTATTTCTTAAATTTATATCCCGCTCTCTCCACCAAGAGTCAGGCTCAGAGCGGCTCACATCATTTTTAAAATAACATATCAATATTAAAATCATACATTAAACATTAAAATACTATTTCATACAAGTTTGGCGGCATTCCCATTCGGTACACGGTGGGTCCGAGGAACATTCCCATAAATCTCTGTAAGCAGATGACAGTGCTAACAGATGGGCAGGCAGTTGGTAATGCCAATAGACGGGTTGGCAGGTGGAACTGGGCCAGGGCTAAGATGTTTACCCTGGGCGGCCCCTATCCAAAGGCCTGGTGGAAGAGCTCCGTTTTACAGGCCCTGCGGAACTGCATCAAATCCCGCAGGGCCCTGATGTTCTCCGGGAGCTCATTCCACCAGTACGGGGCCGCCACAGAAAAAGCCCTGGCCCGTGTTGTAGCCAACCACGCCTCCTTCAATCCGGGAATGGCCAGACGGTGTTGGGTCCCAGACCGTAGTGCTCGCTGGGGAGCATATGGAGCGAGGCGGTCCTTCAGGTAGACAGGTCCCAGGCCATATAGGGCTTTATAGGTAAGCACCAGCACCTTAAACCTTATCTGGTACGCTATTGGCAGCCAGTGCAGAGTCCTTAAGGCGGGCTGTATATGCTCCCCCCTAGGGAGGCCCAACAGCAGCCGTGCCGCAGCATTCTGCACCAGCTGCAGCTTCCGGATTTGGTACAAGGGCAGCCCCTTAAAATCTTGATTGTTGCATAGCTGCAATAAAGTAGTTGAATGGTATTTGGTTTTTTCTGATTCCTTTAAAATGGGATATTGTTGCTGTTGAACTTACAATAAAAGATCTCTTGTAGCTGAAAGTTAACACTTTTCACTTAAAATCTAATTCCTTTTACCAGTGATTCTGGCAAGATGTGTATTGGAGTTGGGAAAAGGAATACCCAAGCACAGTCTCAAACAGCCTCTTCCTCAAATAGTAGAAACTTTTACGGTAGGTCCAGTATTCCAATCTCAACAAGCAGGAGGCTTTGTGTGGGTTCCAGGGAGTCCCTCTTTCTTTCCAGTGTAATAGCGTACAAAGCACATGGCCACAGAAAACAGTATTCAAAAAGCTTGTTCTATAAACAAAATGGTTCTAAGTCCATACAACATTAATCAAGTTCTTACAAGCTTTTCAATGATTGTACCAAACAACTCTGGTTAATAAATGAATGAGGATTAATATTTGCAAATGCTGAATCATCAAGGTTGTAAGTCTGAATTCAGCTAATGCATTAAAAATTAGGTTGATCTACAAATAATTTAATTTTTACAAAAATTATTAAAATCAAATGCATATTTTCCTTCCCCTTTTAATTGTATTTTTGTGTTGTTAATGTGTTAACCATCAAAACAGAATAGCATTATTAAGCTATTATTTTAATTAAATATTTCTACTTTTTTTTAGCCCCAACCACCTAGTCACTCAGCAGAGTCAGCATAACTGTTTTCATACCACATTTGCAGCTACAGTGAAATCTAGAAGTGACATCAAAACCTGACAGAGCATTGTTTCTATTTAAACATTAATTAAATAAAACAGGCAGTGTTTAACATTTTCTACAATAATACCAATATTTTAAGTATGTGAATACATTATAGACGGCTTTTCTACATCTGTTTCCCAAACCAAATGATGCTTTCAGACTCTGAGGAATAAGTAAAGAAACACTATTCTCCCTTCTCAAATATAAGTCCTTGTTTGGGATGGTGGTGGGCAAGCCTGGCCTGCCTTGTCGAGAGAAGGATGGCCATCAGGGGCAGAGCTGTTATCAGTTGTTTAACTCCCCTCAGGGATTAGTCCTTGGTTAAGTAATCCAAGTTTAATTATTTGTGGTGTTGATGGTTTTCGATGGTTTTTTAATACACCAATTTTTGTCTGTATTCATTAGAGAAAAGCATATTTAAAATTCCCAAATAAATAGATAATGGGAAAATTATACCCCTTTCCCACAACTCTGGAGCTACATTCAGTCACTAATTTGCCCTGCCTAGGGTGTCAAGTTATTCAACATCAGGGACAAGACAATGTGAAAGTTTAGCTGCTTACCACCACCTACTCTCCAAATACTCTGCAGTCAAGCATTGACAGGATAAAATATAATTTTGGAGCAGAATGTCAAATGTACATCCCAGATTGGATTAGGCAACTGCATGTGACCACGGTTTCTGTGAATGCATTGTTGCACTTGCATTATCACACTAAAATCACTGATTGTAACGTTTTCACTGTCACAGGTTTTCAACAAAATAGTTCATTTCCACCTTAAAAAGTTCTTCTTTTGATTGTCATGGGGATTAGAATTCTGAGGGCCATTCAGTTTAAGGGAGGAAAACAAGTAGTGTTTAAATTTTAAAAAATGCAAGGGGCAAAATGTCCTGAACAGCCTTCAGATAACAATAAAGTAAAATATTCCCTGAGAATATATTTGTAAATGCTAAGTTTTAGATGATTTGGGGGCCCTTCAAAATGCAGTTTCCAAATTACTGCATTCCATTACTCTGTCCCTTGAAACAGCTGACTTTACTTGATTATTACTGAAGCCTATCTATGCATTGTACCAGTTAGAAAACATATGCTAAAGTAAAAACATAGCATTCAGGGCAATTTTGGCCAGACTGTTAACTGTTCTCCTAATGAACCTCAACATATGTGCTACAGATAGACTGCAGACACAATGACACAAAACAGATCAGACATTCACTTCTCAGCCAATACACATGGGCTTTTCTGTAACATCTGGACATCCATTTCTTAACCTAAATAAGTTGTAACATCTATGCTAATGAATAAAAACACACATGCACCCACTCACACACAGAGAAGTATACTCACTACATAATTCCCTGGTGATGCAGAAGAGTATGGTATCTAAAAGACAAAAGAAAACAGTAAGCCAATGAAAAAGGATCCTATCAAAACTTATTGCCTACAATTCTAAAAATCATCTTCTAAAGGGAAAGGAATAGTATATTTAACTGTACCCTTATTTCAAATGGCTAAATCTAATAAAATATTAACCAGATTTTCTTAACTGATGTTTGTCCTTGTCAGCAATTATGGTTGCTAAAATAGCATTTTATAATATTGAATTATGCATATGATAATCAAAGAATAAGGGATTAGCCTATTCAAAAGAAACTTCTGTTCACACAAGGAAAAATCCAGTGTAGTACTCTTCCATGCTGATTAAGTTGTAATGTGAGCAAACCACTCACATGCTGTTATTTTTTTATTCACTTACTTTTTAAAGGGGAATAACTGTAACAGAATTTCAATATTTACTCACCGAATTAGCATTTGTGGGGTTTGGCCAAGGTCTACCACCTCCTGGACCCCTAAAATATAAAAGATCACATGATAATTTAATTTGAACTATCTTTGTATTTTTACTAAATATGTAGTCTAGATAAGCACATTAGTTTTCTTTTGTGCAAGTTTACACCTGTCCATTCTCAGTCTATAACTGTTATAACAAGGAAAATAAAAAAAATAAAGCTATTGAAACATTAAATTGATGGAGCACATTTTAAGCACTGTTCAGTTTAATCTAGCTAGAAACATTAACAGTGTCTCTAAATCTCATGCCATAGTGCATTTGTTACAGAGTAGTTATACACAGCATTTATCCAGCCTAAACCCATTGAACTGAAAGATCTTAGACTTGAATAGCTATAAACTGATATGCACTGTTAAGTCTTCAACATGTCACAAATTATTTTGATGTTTCATTGATGTATGCTTTCTCTAATTCAAATACCTTCATTTTGGCTTAGTGGGCTGATGAAGAGAAGTGCTGTGTAAGGTAAATAAGTTCTTACAGCTGTATATTAGGGGACAACAACTGCTTTTTCATTTAGCTTATTTGCATGGTTTCCCATATAGAGATAACTGACTTTATGATAAACCTCTCAAAAGTACTACCATAGGAAAAGCTATGTAGTAGAAAGAGAAGGGCCTGGCCTTTAACTTCTTTTTTTTAAACCACAAGTATCTCTGAAAATGAAACCTACTTTCCCAGAAAAGGAAAGATCCTTGTGGTTTAAATAATGAGAGATTCAACAGTAGTAATAAGACAAATCAGTAGACAAAAGTAAACTTGCCGCAGAAACAAGGACAGAAATGGGACAAGCAGGCCAGCTTCAGTTCTGCTGGAGTGGGTAAAAACATACCTGGGAAGATCAGACATCCCTTGCTCTGAATGAACTAAATAATTACTGCCTCATGGCCGAGATTCCATTTGGGCAAGGTGCTTAAGCAGATGGTGACAAAGCAGTTTCAGGCGGAGAAGGCTTATTATCTAGATACACTGTAATCAGGCTTCAGGCCAGGCTTCAGGACAGAAATGGCCTTAGTTGCTCTGATTGATTATCTTTGCTAGAAATGACAGTATGCAAATTTCTGTTGATTCTTCTGGGCCTATTCATAGCATCTATCACAGTATCCTTCCAAAGAAGCTGGCTGGATTGGGGGATTGGGAAGGGAGTGGTTCTGATCTTACCTGGCTGGCTGATTCCAGAAGGTGGTTCTAAGGGACTGCTGCTCAGCCCCCTGGTATTTATACTGCGGGGTCTCTACAGAGTTCAACTTGTTTGTTTAACATAAATGAAACCGCTGGGAGAGATCATTCAGGGAGTTGCAGTAAGGCACCACCCAGATCTATGAAACCGCTGGGAGAGATCATTCAGGGAGTTGCAGTAAGGCACCACCCAGATCTATGTATATGACAGCTTCCTGGCAACTGAAGGTGGGAGGGTCTGTGGAAGTCCCGAACAGATGCTGAGAAATACTAGGAAGGATGAGGACCAATAAACTGAAGTTCAGTCTAGACAAGATGGAGGTGCTGTTGGTCAATGACAAAGCTGCTCAAGGATTGAAGAGTCAGCTGGTTTGGGATAGTTATACTCTCCTTGATGGAGGAGGTTTGTAATAGGGGGTGCTGCCGAATCTTGGCCTACAATTGGAGGCTCGAGTCTGTTCTCTAGAACACAGCATCTTTTAACAGCTATTATTACTCCACATAAAAGTGTGATCTGCTCACAATGATCAATGTTCTGATACTATCAAAGATAGAAAAAGTGAAGGTGACTTTTAAAATGATCCAGAAACTTTAACTGGTCCAAAATATCATGACCAAGCTATTGTTGGGGGCTGTACACAGGGTATGGTGATGAAAGATCTGCACTGGCTGCCTGCTTGTTTCTGGTCGCAATTCAAAACACTGGTTTCCAGCTTTCGGCCTGAAATGGCTTAGGGCTGGGAAACCTGAGAGACAGTTTCCTCCTGTACTGTGCAGCCCACCAGTTTAGATCCTCCTTCAAGGTCCTGTTCTCTGTGTCCCTGCTTTCAGAGGTGAAGTGGGTGGCAGCCAGATACAGAGGCTCTTTGTCTGTTACCCTTAGGGCAGCATGCCAAATCATTTCTCTTTAACCAGCTGTTAATTGAAGGGGTCTGTCTTTTAAAGCAATCTTCTAACCTAAGAGCTATTTATGGATATCATTTTTAGGGTGCTTAATGTTTTATGTTGTTTTTATACCCAAGTTTTGTTTTTATATTAAACATTTATTGTGGCTCTTTTTATAATTTAATTGTATTTAGATTTTGTGGAAAAAATTTTACACTCATTTTTTAAAAACTTGTGTAATTTACTTTTGAGCAGATTTCTGGAGAGGTAGCATCTAAGGCTGCGGTCACACACACTCAATAATCCACTTTCAATCCACTTCCAATGCACTTTCAAATTGGATTTGGCCAGTTCACACAGTGAAAATCCAATTGGAAAGTGGATTGAAAGTGGATTATTTAGTGTGTGTGACCACAGCTTAAATATTATAAGGCAAATAGGGCAGATAACCGGAACCTGAGTGGGCCATATTTATCTCATTCAGGTTGTCTTCTTCAATTGCATCTAAAATGGTGACTATGATATGAACAGATTCTCCACTTGTTCTCTCACTGGGACAAAATTTAGCTCTGGTCCTGGCTCCTCAATAGCCAACCATAAGCAGGGTGAGCATACGTTCCCCTGGAAACAGTATTATGACCACTCCTCTGATTGCTTGACTCTTGCACCAATCCAAAACTGAGCCAACTTACATGTCAGCATAGCCTGCCATATAAGACAACAGTCATCACAGAACCTGGACAATGACTTCTTCCATGGGAAGGATGCCATATTGTATAATGAATTGTACAGGCACAGAGGTGGACCTTTGCTTACCTAGCTGACATAAACTGGCTTATCTAAATTTAGCACTAATCATGGAAGATTGTTAATTTCAAGTCATCTTCCTTATCTCTATCACGCATATCTCAGGCATGGCATCTCTGTGTGTAACTTTTCATACCTTAAATGCTACACATTTACATATAGTGGATAAGGTTCAAATATCATGTCTTGCAAAAACAAAAAATAAGTGAGATGCCATCTAGAAAGAACAAAAACAAATAAAATATACTGATAGTACTACATGTTGCAAAGATACAGCTATTTTACTAATTATTAAAACTATCTTACACCACCATAACACCAATGAGGAAAGAAAATTCAGACACTTAAGTATTTTAGAGACAGAGTTATCTCTGCTGGCAAAGCATTGAGCTTCCTTGTATTGCCTTATTAGGTATGAATGAGAATCAAATACATTACAACAAACATCATTAAATTGAATTCCAATGCAGTTTTCCAGCAGGGAATCTTGATTTATAATCAACAAGTTCTGGATCTAGGAGTATAAAATCTAACACCAGATGAAGAGCAAAAATTGCTCATATTAAGCAGTTTATCAAATAACATTCTACATACATCACTGCCATTAGCTTTAATTTAAAAGAGAAAGATTATCTCATTATAAGTGTTATAGTAGTACATTATTTTGCTTACATGTTCATTCCAGGCATTCCAGGGCCACCTAAAGCATTCAGTGGGGGTCTCATTGCACCTCCATAGTTCTGCAATGATAACCAAGGGTCAGACTACCACAAAACAAAAAAACAAAACCAAAGAGGAGGGGGGAAAGAAAGGACAGCAGGTTAATGACTTCCCTACACATCTGCTGACTGGATAGGGCATTGCCATTCATTTTCAGAATTTGAGTTGCTTGCTTTTCAAAACAATTATTTTTCTACTGTCTCTGAAGAATGAATCTATTTAGCATTTACTAACAGTCTTATTATCTGAACAATGGAGCTACAGTAACCATATTTAATTCCTGAAGATTATTTAATAGTCATTTCATGGAAGATCACTCAGGATTCTAAAAAATATGTGATGAGATTCCATACTGGCAGATTCAGAGGAATCATTTTTAAAGTCTGTCTTAATTAACATAGCATTTTAATAATTTCAGCTGTAGAGTGCTGTGGATATTTTCCATCTATAACAAATGATTATGTCTATGCTCCCTTAATAAACAGCAATGAGTACTGAAATTATTTGAAGGATATGAAATTGTACTGGAGTGCCTATAAATAGTCCTATGCCATGTTCCATACAAAGCCAAAATGTGTGTTGAAACAGCTGTTATGAAGTGTTCCACAAAAAGCACTCATCGGTGGTGATAATGTTTTTCAACTTGGCCTTTTAAGGAAAAGGAATTTGCTGCAATGTGCTTTTAAGAGCTTTACAAACTTATGACTGATTTTTACATATATTTTCAGTGGAGGCTTTTCTGTGCCTCAAAAGCAACTTCTATCAATGCTGCAGCTGTTTTGGGGGGCCCTTACTGTTTAGGGCTACCAGGTCCGATATTGCACTGGTGGAGGAGGGCGAGGGACTTTCCAGGAGTGGGGCGGAGTGCTGTGACGTGATGACATCCCGTGGAAGTGATGTCATCACGTTGGCAACATCACACGGCAACACTCTGGTTTTTGGGCAAAACTCTATGGTAAAATCACCTTCAAATCATAGAGTTTTGCCCCAAAACCAAGAATGTTGCTGATGTCACTTCTACGTGATGTCAGCACTTTGCATTTGAGGACAAAAGTCCAAAAACTTGGGTGGATTCCCCAGATCCCCAATTGGGGAATGGCATCTCTAAACCTGTTAGCATCTCAAGAGGTTGGAAAAAGCTTAGCAGAACTATAAAAAAATACTTCATGCCTCTGCTTTTTATACATTATTATACATTATTTTAAAAGACTGAAATCATACTTTTATCAAAAGCTTTTCCAAACTCAGTGATTAGGGAATCTGAATAGTATCCATTCCAATCAGAGGCATTTACACAGAAGTAAATCCCACGGGATTAAATTGGGTTTACTCCCATATAAATTTACACAGAATTGCAACCTTATTTTAAGTCAGACCATTGATCCATCAAGCCAGTTTTTTTACTCTGGCTGTGGAGCAAGGAGTTCTACCCAAAGACAGATCCCTGCCTGCTACAAAAGAGATTCATTTATCTATGATATAGACTTGGGGACCTTTTTCAAACAAAGCACAATTGAGCTATCTTCCCTCACCTAAAGTGAAAATCTGGATGCAACTCTATGAACTCCTGGTGTCACAAAACTCTCTTGAGTTCTTGAAAAACATGTCAGTGCTGTTCACTTTTGTAATAAATTTTTTAGAACCGAAATTTAAATTAAGCAGTGTGGCACTTTTAACAGCATATACACACAAGCTCAAATACTATAAAACAAAACAAAATGAAGAAAATAAAAATATGATTTTTGAGACATTTTGTGAAAGAAATTTCCTTCACCATATAATATGTACGTTGTACAATATTTGAGCTTGTTGTAAACATGTATTTGCTGACAAAATATTTATCACCACTTTCATTTGTACATTAATTGAAGATAGCAAAGAACAGAAGATACCAAGCACTGAGAGAAGCAAGTTTAAAGAATTATTTTCCTTTTAGTAACATAGTACATGTTCTGATTGTTTTAAGTATCACCTTATTGTTACAGGTAAAAGGGAACACATGAATTTGCCTTATACTGAATCAGATCCTGGTAAAAATTAACAGTTGGCTACCAAGCCCAGCCACAACTTGTGGTCCCCTATTCATAGGGCAAACTACACATTTCATATCCATGTGACTACCACTGGGACATGAACAAGTATGCTAAGTTCAAGTTCCCCATGGGAATTCAATTTGGAAGTGTTGGAAGGGGGGCATGGGGGAAAGGAGGAAGAATTATTTGTCCCGAGGGGATGGGGAATGCATGTACAAGCATTCGCTACAATGACAGAGGGGGAGGCAGAAGCCCCTCCTCTTGCTATGCCACAGTCCCATCTGAATCAGAAGAGAAGAGGAAGAAGAGATTGGATTTATACCCCGCCCTTCACTTGTAGTCTCAGAGCGGTTTACAAACTCCTTTCCCTTCCCCTCCCCACAACAGACACCCTGTGAGGCAGATGGGGCTGAGAGAGCTCTTTCCCAAACTGTCCTTGAGAGAACAGCTGGTACAGAGCTATGGCTTGCCCAAGGTCATCCAGCCAGGTGCAAGTGGAGGAGTGGGGAATCAAACCCGGTTCTCCCAGATTAGAGTCCGTGCACTTAACCACTACACCAAACTGGCTCTCAGGTCCCTGCAACATTTCAAAACTGAATCCCCACAAGGAACTCACAACTGTGGTATAGGGAATGCGTAGATTGGACCTTAGGTTATCACATACAGAAACTGGAAACTGACAAAAATCAGCCCTTCTTCTTGCGCAAAGAAAGATCAGTATCCAGGCAAATATGATGGATCTAAAATAGGATTGCCAGACCCCTGGACAGGGGTTCCCCCGATTTTTAGGGCTTCATCTCGCTGCCAGCCAACTGGCTGGCGGGGGAAGCCCCACTCCTGAACAACCTCCTTGTGTGGCAATGTTGCCAACATGATGACGTCTCATGGAAGTAGGGATTACATCACATTACATTGGGGATGTCACACAGCAATACTCCAGCAAATGCTAGAGTGTTGCCACGCGACATCCCCAGCATGATGATGTTACTTCCATGTGATGTCATCACTATCAGTGACGCTGTGCATGGCAATGTCACCCCACCCACCACACTCCCGGAAAGCTCCCTCCAACCCCCCCACCAGCAGGATAAATTGACCTGGCAACCCTAATCTAGAAGGCTAAATTACATTACATTTGTCTATGTTGCCTGACCTCATGTGCTACAGCATGGGTTTGCTGAACAGAGACATTTGAAGAATTTCAATATAGACACTTGTAATTCTGCTATAGTTGAAAAATGTTGTAACGTTTAGGCTTGCAAAGCAAACAGCATTGGCCATTGTCAAAGCACTCAAGGATTGGTTAGCTTTATTGGAAAATGCATTTACATGTATTCTATACAGCCTTTCATAGCCAAGAATACATATTCTCTTTACATACAGACAGGTAAACTATGAGAGTTATTATTAGGGGTCATTTCGTAGAAAAAGAGGTGCAGGAGCTCATTAGCATACCTATAGGCATAACATTAACATATGCCACGCCCCCTGACATCACCGGAAGTATGTCAGAAAGGGAAGCAAAGGGGGGGGCATCTTCAAAAGCCTCCCCTTCCCTTCCCCAGATGACCTGTTCCCGCCCTGTTCCTGCCAACTAGCTGTGGCCTAACCACTTATAAAATCAGGCTTATTTAATGAGAAAATACCCCATCCCACAGAAGACAGCACAAAGCAAGAGAAATAAAGGCTCCAGGCACAGCAAATTTCCCAAACTTGACAACACGAGAAACCAAGAGTAGGTTCAGTTAGTTTATTAACTGTATTCAATATGAAAATGGCTGATCTATAACACTGCTTATTTCATAAGTTGATGATTTTGAAGGCATGCTGAGCTAGGCATCCACATGGACTGCCTTATGATCAGAACCACCCCAGCTCAAAACTTGGCCGGCATTTATTGCCATTTATTGCTTTTCATCACCTGCACATCCTTATGTGCAAAGAGATGCCCAGCTTCATCCCTATCCCCTGATGTGTGGCAAGGCTACTCATTCTTTTGCCCTCAAGTTGCAGCTGATTTACAGTGACCTCATAGGATTTTCAAGGCAAGAGATGTTTAGAGGGGGTCTTCTGCGCCAAGCTTGGCAACCTAGGATGTCCTGTTGTTTTAGGCATAGGCATGATCACTGTAGGGGTGTCTGGATACATGGAAACTATTCTCAGACCCTATGCCATCAAAGCCCCCAGCTATGTGTGAGACACCATGGACACCCTGTGAAAAGTACAATCTGTTAACAATCTTCCAGGAAACACTATTTTAGCCACCATGGATATTGAGTATCTATACACCAACATCCCCCACAAAGGTGGACTATGAGCTATTGGAAACACCATATCTGACAGCACAATGGCTAACTTCACTACCAAGCTCTGCCAGGTTATCCTCACCTGCCACTACTTCAGATTTGGTAAAGATTTATTCCTTCAGATCAACGGCATACTCATGGGCACCCACATGGCACCACAATATGCCAATTTTTTCATGGCTAACCTGGAACAGTGTTTCCTCAACTCCCATCTGTTACCCCCTTGTACCTGAGCCTGCCCAGCGGGGAGAGTGGTATATGCTCTGTAAGTGATGCTCTGTATTCTTGGTGCTTGAGGGGCAACAGTGGGAGGGCTTCTAGTGTCCTGGCCCCACTGCTGGACCTCCTGAGGGCACCTGGTGTTTTTGGCCACTGTGTGACAGAGTGTTGGACTGGATGGGCCACTGGTCTGATCCAGCATTGGCTTCTCTTATGTTCTTAGATTAGATATAAATCTAATAAATAACTAAAATTTATTGACAACATTTTCATCATCTGGATACATAGGAAAGAAGCACTGG
Source organism: Lepidodactylus listeri (assembly GCA_029233225.1). Lineage (NCBI taxonomy): Eukaryota > Metazoa > Chordata > Lepidosauria > Squamata > Gekkonidae > Lepidodactylus > Lepidodactylus listeri. The sequence continues at coordinate 48,540,390 of JARCFY010000004.1, forward strand.
AGAAATTTCACTAGGCTTTCAGCAGCTTCCACCCCAGCATCAACCTGACCATGAACCAATCCTTGAAAAAATACACTTTCTAAACAACACTGTTGTAATGTGGCCAGGTGGCTAGTTAAAACTGGACTCCGACTATGACTAGGTTAAGACTGATCACCGGTTCTTTCTTGAGATAACCTGTTTAGGCTAACAAGTCTCTTCGGGATTATGTCACCTGCAGATGGAGGTATCTCTGTCAGATATGAACTCTTCTCAAGTAGTCAGGCACCACTGCTTTTTAACAGCAAACTATACAACTCTTTATTCACATAAACATAACGGGGGTGAGATACTTACACAGGACAGACTGTTGCTTTTTGTATAAGTGCTTCATTTTGATTTAACATATGCAGGTGTTATACTTTACAACAACCCTCCCACCTTCTGACTGGGATACAAAGACTTTGAGATCTCCATTCCTACTTGTATCTGATGAAGGGAGCTTTGACTCAGGAAAGCTTATACCCTGAAAAACTTGTTGGTCTCTAAGGTGCTGCTGGACTTGAATCTAACTGTATATCACAGCATATCTGTAGTAGAATGTCAATAAGAAGAAAGGGAATTACAACAACATAACTGTAAGAACCAAAACCCACAAGCAATGTACCTGAGGTCCTAATGGGACCATTCCTCTAGGAGGAGTCATTCTTTGCATTGGCCCACCCATATTTGGATGTCCTAAAAAACAAGTGAAAACATATATATTAGATTTTACCATTTATGTAGGTGGCATCTCCTTAGAAATTGCATTTTTCTTCTCATGCCCCTTCTAAAATGGTGCCTTCAATAAAACATGCATGAACCAAACAGTGACAAAAATGCTTTTCTCTTCAGAATGATAGCTTTATTGGGCTGGATCCTGCCTAAAGTCTTCACCATTTCCCCCTCCTACAACTCCCTCCACTCCAAGCAATTCCACCTTTTATCCTACCGTTTTGATCTCAAAGTAGGGTTGCCAGGTCCAGCTTGGGAAATACCTGGAGATTTTGAGGGTGGAGCCTGAGGAAGGCGGGGTTTGGGGAGGGGAGGGATTTCAATTGGATATAATGCTACAGAGTCCACTTTCCAAAGTGGCCTTTTTCTCCAGGTGAACTGATCTCTATTGCCTAAAGATGAGTTGTAATCCCAGATCTCCAGCCACCACCTGGAGATTGGCAACCCTATCTCAAAGTCTGAAGCCTCCTAGTACAACAGCCACTTCTGTTGGAGCAAGGGTCCTCAGGCTGGAGGAAGGCTTTTACACTTTACTGAGTGGACCATTAGGATAAAAGCTATAGGATCCAGAACAACAAGAATATGCCATGATGCAAAATTAACACAGCAACATAAAATTATCTAAATTCAAGATTCAGACAGAGCAACTAAACTGAGGCTGAGGACAGACTGGCAATCTGGAGTGGGATGAATCTGGAGGCAAAAGCTGCGGGGAAAAATCCCCCGGGGCTGGCTGTCCACATTGGCCAGGGTATTGCGCAAGGATGCCGTTATGGAGCGTTCAGACTGCTGCGGAGTGGCCCCAGGTGGGCTGGCCTCCGCAGCTCTTGATAGGGCTGTTTCGGCAATGTGTGCATGCGCTCATGTGCACATGAGCACTCATGCGCAAACTGGCAAAACGCCGCATTCGCACTGCCGCCTCCGCTTGCCTCCTGCCTTCTTCCGGTTCACACTGCCTGGAAGCAGGAGGCAAGCGCAAGACGGCCTCTGGACACCGGTTTCTCCCGGTGTCCTTCTAAAGCGCAAGAAAACCGGCTTCAAAGTGGGTAAGTGCGGAAGGGAGCCAAGGGACAGCTGCACATGTCTGAACAGGCTCCCTTCCCCCACTTCCCATGCGGACCTATCCCGGGGCAGATTGCCAGTCTGTCCTCAGCCTGAGTAGCAGCGCAGTAAACAGAATGTTTTTGTTTCTCCTGTTCATGAGGCATCCACTTCTTATCACAGAATAAGATAAATATTCCAACTAGTTTCCCTCAGTAGTGCCAATTTGTTGCCCATTATTCCAGCTACTAAAAATTATGACAAGGGAGAATACATTATGAAACAAACAAAAAAATACCAAATTGTCATATCATATTTAATATGTATTTAAGAACCTTGTTGCCGTGTTGGATCCATTCCACTAGGCAATAATGGCTGACTTCCTGGGACACCTGCAAGTGCCTATAAAGAAAAATATCATTAGGAAACAAATATAAATTGTATCCTTTTTGAATATGGAATTTTATTTCACTTTTACTACTAAATACATATGGGTAGAACCCTAGGCCTACAGGTTTATCAGCCTAAAAATTAAGGTACATTACCTCCCATTTAAGGTGGTGCTGAGGGACTGCTGCTCAGCCCTTTTGGCCTGCAAGTCCCCTATGTTCTTTTAATACCTATATGAAACTGCTGAGAGAGGTCATCTGGAGATCTGGGTTGGGCTGTTGCCAATATGTGGATGACACTCTGCCCTATAGCCCGTTTCCAGCTAAACCCAGACTGTAGAAATCCTGAACTGGTGCCTGGACACAGTTTTGGAGTGAGTGTGGGCTAATAAACTGGAGCTTAATCTGGACAAGATGAAAGTGCTACTGGTGAGGAGGAGGTCTGATCTGGGATTTAAGGTATCACCAGTTCTGTATGAGATTGTACTCCCCTTGAAGAAACAGGTTTGTAGCCTGGCGGTGCTCTTGAACTCAGTCCTCCTGCTGGTTTACCAGCTGCAGCCTTTACTGGGCAGAAAGATCTAGCCACTGTGGTGCGTACCTTTGTTACACCTAGATTATATTAATGCCTGCAATATTGATGTTTTTCAGCACTCATCGATAGCCAAAGGGGAAAGGCAGAATAGATCTACCTCTGTCAGCCCTTTCTGCTGGAATGACAAAGGATTCAACCCTTCATATCCAGTTAGATAATACATGTTTATTTTTTAAATCAAAAATATAATTCTGCATACCAACCCATGTGTGGGACACTGACTGAAATACTACACAGATTAAAGCTCATGTAAACTAAACTAATATTAACTTAATATAATGTGTGATTAATGCAGTAACTGTGCCTTAGATTAAGTAGTACTTTCAATTATACAATTTTTTAAGATTTAGTTTTAAAAATATCATGCAATTCTTCCTGAGAAGTACTTTACAAACCTGCTTTATTGCTAAACAAAATAAGGTTAGGGACATTATATGATATGCATACAGTAAATAAAGTTACTGGGAAGATGTTTCCGTTTGTTAAAAATGTAGCAGTTTTTGAGTGGCATTATTTAAAGCCTCAGAATTTAGTTGGTGAAGAAGACCCCCATTATGTAAATTACATACTTCTGCAGATGGTACAGTGCTGTTTAACTCTGCTATACACTGATAAACAAGATCAAATCCCTCTTGACCTAACATATATGGCACTTTTCAAAATAAACACTTGAAGCAAGTATCCAATTCTATAAATTTAAGTTTGATTGCATTACATCAAATAGTTGCATAAACCCTGGCTGTGGTCACACACATTAAATAATCCACTTTCAATCCACTTCCAATGCACTTTCCAACTGGATTTTGCCTGTTCACACTGTAAAATCCAGTTGGCAAGTACACTGAAAGTGGATTGAAAGTGGATTATTTAGTATGTGTGACTGCGGCCCCTGTTGAAGGTGAGCTTGCAGAATTTTGCTTTCCTAGTAGAAAGTACTTCTTCCCACTTGTCTTTCATTAGTAAAAAGGGTTGTTACCTGATTGGGTATCCTTAAAGGTGGCCTGGGGCCTCCTGGGTACCGGGGAGACATGAATGGCTAAAAAATGAAATGGCAGAATTAATAACAGAAATGAAATCATTTTCAATTGATCATTTAAACCAGTGGTTCCCAACCTTTTTGAGTATAAAGACCCCTTTTTAACATCAAGAAACTTTGCAGGCTTCCCCCCACATGACAGTAGCTGTACTTTTAGAATCTGTTGATTGAGAAAATACATAAAGACAAAAAGATCAAAATGACAATACTTAGTGTGTACATGGATTTGTGGATATTTTGCAAAAAAAACCCTCTGCTGCACCCCAGGGTCCGTATCCCCTAGGTTGGGAAGCACTGACTATATCAAAAAATGCGCATCAAATGTCATTGTCATTCCTTCCTGGCTGACAGATAGGGACATATAGTCTAATGGTCATAATCTGGAACTGCAGACATTCTATGGCCACTATTTTTCTCTTCAAAGCAGCAATCCTATTCCATGTTTTTATAGTGGAACTACAATTCACTATAGCTAAAATTAGAACTGTTTACGATCAATTCAGGGAAAGAAAACTTTGAGCCTTAACTAGTAGGAATAAATTGTTATTAGCATTAAAGTTTAGACAGAGTCTCTTTATTACCTGTCCTTTTTACTTATAAAGCTAAAGCAAAGATTACAGAAAGTAAAAAGGATTCTGTCTAAATTTCAGCTAAACCAGGTCACAAACTTTACTGACCCCGATCAGATTAGCTCAGGGTATGAACAGTTCCTTAACTCCGCAACTCAGGAAAGCAGAAAAATACTTTCCATTTCACACAGTTGGCTTAGGTGCTCAACAAAATTCTGCCCATCAAAAGTGCAAACTTCAACATGAAAGTTAAACTAACAAAACTCTGACACAGCTCTGTTTTCAGTCCCAAAACCAATTTCTTAACCCATGCAAGGAGATTTCCTGCACTTAAAAAACAGTGAATCTAACATTGTGGGTTGTGTCATGTTCCACTAGTTTTTGGGTCTCATATCATCATGCCAATAATATTTAGTACACTGTTCTGCCAAACTTCAGAAAATTAATGTACAAGTGCGTGATGACTGTGCACATCTCTAAACCATCATATAGCCACAATTTAAGAACTGTTACATAGACAGTGCAAATAATGCATAACACAATTTATATCACATCAGCAATGGTTTTCTAACCCGTATCCAAATTCAGTCCCAGACAGATCATCATAGTCCCCCAACTTCTATGTTCACTTTATTAACACAGCTGCCTAGATAAATATAGTATTTTTCAAAACCCCAAAATTCAAACCACTATGCGAAACTCAGGTCTTTAAATTGCTCACTAGAGCTGCAGTCACACACACTAAATAATCCACTTTCAATCCTCTTTCAATGCACTTTCCATATGGATTTTGTCAGTTCACATGGTAAAAATCCAGTTGTAAAGTGCACTGAAAGTGGATTATTTAGCATGTGCGATTGCAAAGATGTATGGAAAATGATCAACATTTTAAAAATCAGCCTAGTATTTCTCTTCAAGAAAGCCAAAACCAGTCCACACATATCTGCCATGCTGGCAGGGACCTGTCACCAGTTGACTGCAAGCTAAATACAACCAAGGCCTTCCTGTTACTCTATTAATATCTCAGGATTAGCTACAGATAAAGTCTTATGGCAGCATAGTGCCTTCAGACTCTAATGGTTATCTGGAAGCAGTGGCCCAGATGAAGGAAGGGGAGAGAGAGGTACACACATAAGTAAGGTGAGAAAATGTTGCTTTCAGGGAGTGCTCACTTTCCACATTGAATCCTGAACAACTGCCAACTCCAGAGCCCACAATTTCAAGCAAGAAGACATGCAGTTTAAACCAATGTGGGACATATTACATTGGTTTTAATATACAACCTTACAGCATACAAAAATAATTGTATTACAGCACTAAGGGATAGAATGGAACCTGCAGTTGAAACAGTAACTAGAGAACAAAGTATTGGGAATTGCTAAATTTGTGACAAACCCAAATTTAATCTGTCAAATAACAGGTACAGATTGATGGCCCCCAATCTGCTTGTTCCCTACCATTTCTATCTCTGAAAACACTCAGCACCAGATGTAAAGGCACTGTTTGGAAATACCCCCTTTGCTTTATCCACAACAGCTCCAGGCTATAAATTCTACTCTTCTCCCTCAGAAACAGTAGCAACAAAAGAATGATAACCTGTATGCTCTCAAGAACTGTACAGGGCCATATTCTAGGCCTACAGAAAAGTAAACGGTGCCACAAGGATTAATTTTCTCAAACGTATGGAGTGGTTCTGAACAATTTACTAGCATTATAGCATCAAAATGTTTTGGCAAGCTTAACATACAATACATAGATGGACAGTGACTATTTCATTGCCACAAATATAATTATACTTTTAAAAAAATGATTTTTAAAAAATAAGTGAATCCTTAGTAAAAAACACACAAACTATGCTACATTCAGATATAGGACAAAACCAGACAAAATAAAATTTGTATGCAACACAGACATGAATGGGAGAACAGTAATGGCAAAATAGCTTGCCCATGCTATATGCCAAAATTGCCATTAACAAATTACAAAGGTGTCAGGAAAGTAATTAATCACAAAAATAGAGAAATGAACAAACCACATCATTTAATAAGTAAATAGTGAGAATATGGTGAAAGGGGGCACAGCAGGGAAGTGTGATTCAATGTATTATTGGAAGAAAGTACGATGAATACTACATAGCATCTGGTCCGAAATATGAACCACTTTGGGTGGAGAAGGAAAGTTAAATGGCAAATTTGAAATGAGATAACTATCATTGTAATGGTAGTTGCAAGTAAGGTGTTTCAGATGGGTTCTTTTGTATACCTTCCTACCTGACCATGAGGTCCCATCGTGGGATTGCTGGGGTTTTGAGTGGGGGGCTGTGCATGGGGTGAAGGCTGTGAACCTGCAGGCCCCTATGGATTAATAAAATTGGGGGAAAGGTTAGAAACATTTGTTCTACACTATTTCCCCTATTTCATTCCAACCTTCCAACATTTTTTGGGATGGATCATTATGTGGGACTTGAATAATGAGTTCCTTTGATGATCAGCACACTGCTCTCTTCAGTTCAACATACTGGCATCAGTTTGAGTACTTTACAAAGCCAGTTTCAAATGTGATGTCCAAAACCCATTTAGTAGACCACATAGCCAATAAATACTCTAACTGCATGTGTGGTCTTGTGGAACCATGGTCCTAAGACCAGTGATTAGGACATAGCATGCAACACTGAGACAAGGCAAAACATATTGAAATACCTGATTGCAGAAGCATTACAGTGATGCTGGATACAAATATTTAGGATTTGGATGAAAGGAACAGTGACCCTCAAATCTACTTATGTCTTGTATGTATTAAAAGAAAAAAATTACAGCCATATATAGCATGAAATGTTAAAAAGTCAGGAGGAGGGGAAATAAATTTATAGAAAGTCAGTATTTGCTTTGCTTGGTTCTCTGGAAGTTATTCTCAACCTTAACTAAAACAAGTTTATGAACTGAATGAGAATATTTGTATACATGAACAGAACGAGAATCAACATCATACTTCACCCAATAAATCAAAATCCATTTCTGTTTTCACATTGTAATAACGCATCTAAACATTGGCTTCAATTTGACTTTCATATTCCAATCCCCCTTCACAAGCATAATAGAAGTGGAAAAGTATAATCTTTATGATGCTCTTATGTATTTTCTCTTTCCACAATCACCAAAGAAGATTAGCTTTATCACATTTTGCATTTTTGATCAAGTATATCATTGAGAGAACCAAAATCCAAACAGTATCATCATAAACATGTTATACTAGCATTGTTTCTGGGTACAAGAGCACAAACATTTGACAAAAGGTTCTGTAGAAAATTTTAAATAATCCTTTTAATGATTTTCTGGTTATGCTTTGCTACAAGCAGCACAGCAGTTTGGGCAGAAACGCATGCAATCCCCAAGAACATTAACACACCTTTTACTTAGTAAAATAAATAAAAACAGCAGGGTTATAAATGCTATAAGACAAGCAAACAGCCTAAAGCAACAGGATTCTGGAAATTGTGAGCAGTGAAGTGGGGCGGAAGTCACCAGACACAGTACCATAACGAATGAAAAACTAATTTGTACCTTGTCTGTAATGGAATGGGTTAATGAAGTAGAATGACAATGGGCAAGCATATCACACCAACATTGATGAACTGATATGAAAAAGTAGTATAAGGATTCAAATATATAGATGCCAAGAGAGTTATATCAGGGATTAAAAATATTCTGGTAATCTACATTTGTATTTTCCCATTAACCATGGGTTATCAATTTTTAATCTCTTGCTTCAACACCACATGATAGCAAGAGGGTGCCATGAAAATGCAGTTTGAAATTTTATTCTAGGGTGGAAACACACTTCTTTTACTTTAACAACAGTATACTCTTATGAACATTACAGTGGTGGTGGTGGTGGGGAGTCTTCATTGCTTTTTTTATTTATTTACTTCATTTATATCTTACCTTTCTCTCCAACGGGGACCCAAGGCAGGTTACATTGTTCTCCTCTCCTCCATTTTATCCTCCTAGCAAGCCTTTAAGGTATGTAAGACTGAGAGTGTGTGACTGGCCCAAAGACACCCAGGAAACCTTCATGGGAGAGTGGGGATTCAAATCTGGGTCTCCCAGATCCTAGTTCAATATCCTAATCACAATAGCACAATGGCTTTCATCTTTTTTAGATGGATATTCTTTTCTTTAATGCTTCGAATGAGTATTTCTTGAACTAGCATCAAGGGACTGAGTTATCTGTAAAGAAAGAGGGAGAGCCCTCCTTGTGCCATGTGGCTAATGTGAAAATGATGACCTCTCTACGAATGTGAGCAGGGACTCTTTCACCTCAGGGGAAAGATGATGGAATTGGCTCCCCCCGTTTTGAAGGATGGGAATTCATGGTCACCTAAGTTCAGATCCCCTCAGAACACTAACCAGAAAATGCCTACAATGAAAAAGTTATAGCAATATGAATTAAATAACTGTAGGTAGACATTGCCATTCAGAAAGTCAGTGAGCATTCTGTTAACTTCACCTGGAGTACTTTCATGAAACTGCTAGGAACTCATCCTTATTCTGACATCAGAAATCTGATTTTGTGTTTATTGTTACCACATTTTAAGGGAAATTGTATGTAATAGATGTTATTTATAGCTTATAGACTTCTACTTGAGAGATAAGTGCACTGAAGTCATAGTACATCCTAGTGTCAACTCTGAACTTTGAGATGGTCATAAATTCCAACATTCATACACTGCAGACATATTTATGCCAACCCGTTCTTCCAGACTGAACAATTCTGCACTGTATTTTTTAAAAATTCTGTTTAAGTGTCCCAGATTTTTAGAAGCATGTAGAAATAAGGTAGGCATCCAAACCATAATTAATTTTATGTAGGAAGTCCAAAGATTTTTCTGCAGAACTTTTCTAGGGAAAGCAAGAGAATGCAAAACATGCCAAATACATTCTAACTAAACATGTGTCACATTCAACTGATAGCCCTCTTAAGGAAGAAAAGTCACCTCTAAAAGGGGCTCAAATTCCTGCTCATCCCACCCCGACCCAAGGGCTTGGGCTCCAGTTTGGAATACGGATCTGCCTGGCAAGGAAATGGCCAACACTTCCCCTTTGTTCCCACTCTGAAAGCAGATTTTCAAAAGAGGTTACAAGGCTACAGTTATATGCCTTTGCATATAACCTGTAATTCTGCTGCAGCTTAACACCAGCAGATTGAATCCTATGAACTATGGGTTGGAAACATCAGACCCAGAAATACAAGGACTGCAGATTCCCTAGGCTGCAGGCCATGAATGGAGTAATAGCCACATGGCTCAGGAGGCTGCAGTGGGAAGACAGTGGAGTGACAGTTACTTTCTTCTTTGGCTGTGCTGAAAGAGGCATTGACAGAAGAGACAAAAAGGGCAGTTTTGTCCTCCTTCCCTTCCCCAGTGCAACCTCCCAAACCGAGTGGCTATCATTGCAGGTTGTGCAATCTTGAGTATTAAATTTCTTGGGGTCATAAAGAACTGTGAAAGGGGGTGCTGTAGAAAAATTTGCAACCATGCTAATGTGCTGTGGGATCCAACCCTGTGAGTTCCTTCTACCCATGGAAGTGAGTCTTCCCTTACCTATAGCAACCTCCAGATCCACAAAAAGCCATTTCTGAATATACAGGACACTTGTAAATAGAGAGCTAAGCAGCCTGGAAGCAGCACAGCTTTCACTAGCACAAAACACTCCACTGGCAGAATTTCCTGTCCTTGTAGCCTTCTGTGCCATGTCCCATTTTGTACATGCAGATAACAAAGAGCTGCTGGGAAAAGCGACAAAAATGGTAGGACTCCACCCAGTGAAAATAGGACAGTGCATTGTCCTTTTTCCTAAATGTTAATTCAAAATAAGAATTACTGTAGTCTTAGCTTTCATCTAATAAATACGCTGCATTTGTGTTAGTTGAATATGTTTAATGCAGTTTAATTTTCTAAGAACAGAGAGTGACTCAATGCACTTTTTAACAAGCCACAACATGCTAGGCTTTAAATTGTCTTGACCTGATAGAGTATATTTGTTGCGTGGGGGAGGGGGGGAATCTAAATTGTGTTGCCCTAGTTTGTGCATTTCAGTTAACATTTACAAAGTTCAATCTCTGTAGACTTGATTCACCTGATAGATACACCACAAGATTAAATATGATCATGGGGCTAGAAGGCTGCATGTCACGGGTGTGGGATGGGCCAGCATGACTATCCCCACTGTGTTGAACAGTCTTCAGCACTATTGTCATATCAGTTCTTTACCTGGATAGTTTAAATTTTGTAGTTTTAGAGCTGTGTTAGAGATTTTTCTGTGTATAATTAACTGTTCACAGAAGAAGAACATTTGTATGAACAATGGAATATCAGAAATACTGCTTGCAAAAAATTGCAATAACTAATTACAGTGACCTGGATGATGCTTCCATCCTTGATCCTTTCAAGTTAGGCTTCAGCCCTGGTCATGGTCGCCCTTACAGATGACTTCCACAGAAATCTGGATCGGGGCATGTCAGCGCTGCTGTTGCTATTAGATCTGACAGCAGCATTTGACACAGTCGATTGTGATGTACTGACCCACCACCTTGCCGACATAGAAGTTCAGGAGACTGCCTCGCAATGGTTTTTCCTTCTTTCTCCATGGCTGGGAACTGAGGGTGGTGCTGGGTGAGAGGTTCTCCCCGCGATACCCACTGGAATGTGGAGTGCCGCAGGGGGCAATCCTCTCATCAATGTTATTTAACATTTAAAACCCCCCCCGCCCAGTTAGTCTGGAGGTATGGGCTGGGCTGCCATCAATACGCAGATGACACCTAGCTCTATCTGTTACTGGATGGCCATCCATCTTCTACTCCTGACAATCTGGCCAAATCTTCGAGGCTGTGGCTGGAATGGTTGCAGCAGAGTCAGTTGAAGATTAATCCATCAAAGACAGAGGTCCTGTACTTGAGTCGGAGGGGAGGGGATGTGGGTATTAGGCTCCCTGCGCTGGAAGGGGCACCTCTGGTGCTGCTGGTCCAGAAAGTGAGGAGCCTGGGAGTATCACTGGATGCCTGTCTTTCTGTGGAGGCCTATGTTACTGCAGTTGCCCCGTCTGCCTTCTATCTCCGGCAGATTAGGTTACTGAGACCCTATCTCCCCCCCGCAGACTTGGCCACAGTGACCCATGCAATGGTCACTTCCAGGTTTGATTACTGGAAATTACAGCTGGTACAAAATGCGGCAGCATGCCTGCTGATGGCAATGCCTGTGTGGACTCACGTTCAGCAAGTGCTCCACCAATTGCATTGGTTACTGGTTGAGTTCCGGATCTGCTTCAAGGCCCTGGTAATAACCTTTAAAGCCTTACACGGCCTGGGACCAACAAACCTGAGGAACCGCCTCTTCCTGTATACACCCCGAAGAGCATTATGCTCTTGAATTATGACTCAACATCTCCTGATGGTCCCTGGCCCAAAAGTCGTCTGTCTTGCCACAACCAGGGCTTTTTCTGTCCTGGCCCCTGCCTGATAGAACATGCTCCCCACTGAGATCAGGGCTCTGCAGGATCTTCTTCAATTCCGCAGGGCCTAAAGATGGAGCTGTCCCACCAGTCCTTTGGCTGAGGCAGCAGATGTACATGTATGGCCTCCCTGAGTTTCATCACCCATCTAACAATTGCTGGCCATTATTTATGTGTCACCAATGGGCCAGGGAACCTCTCACAATTGCTACTTTTCTGCTCCCAGGTTGTGACCACCATTGTAATGCATATAATGGTATTTTAATATTTTATTTATTGTACTAAAATGTTGTTACCTGCCCTGAGTGACAGCACATAACTCACGGGAAGGGTGGGTTATAAATATGAATGAATGAATAAATAAATAAAACTCAGTGGACAGTTTTTAATTAGAGAGAGAGAGAGAGAAGAAGAAGAAGAAGAAGAAGAGGAGGAGGAGGAGGAGGAGATTGGATGTATATCCCACCCTTCACTCACTTGGAGTCTCAGAGCAGCTTACAAACTCCTTTCCCTTTCCCTTCCTCTCCCCACAACAGACACCCTGTGAGGTAGGGTGGGCTGAGAGAGCTCTGAGACAACTGTCCTTGAGAGAACAGCTGGTACAGAGCTATGGCTTGCCCAAGGTCATCCAGCAGGTGCAAGTGGAGGAGTGGGGAATCAAACCCAGTTCTCCCAAATTAGAGTCCGCGCACTTGACCACTACACCAAACTGGCTGTTATTACATATATATAATTTTAAAAGTGTGCCCCCCTAAAAAAACAGTTGCTGTGGTTTTCCGTTGACATATTTAAAGTGAATATTCCACTTATATTATCATTCATTTGCACATCAATTATTAGGAAAAGTGTATTTCTCCATGGTGTCATTACCTATGGGTGTGACTGAAGTTCTGCTTCATTACAGTGTTTTAATTACAGGGTTTTTAAAAATTCAAATACAGTAGAACATATATAGCATTTAATCTGAATATTGTTTTCCTTGTATTGGAAATTGGATTCACCTTAAGAAGTTTGGAACTCTGGGCATTTATGGATACGATGGACTGCCAAAAAGACAAACTAATGGGTCCTTGATCAATTCAAGCCTCCCTAAAAGCTAAAATAACTTAATTGAGGCTATCATACACATGATGAACACACATGTAGCTGCCTTATACTGAATCAGACCATTGGTCCATCAAGGTCAGTATTGTCTACTCAGACTGGCAGCAGCTTTCCACGGTCTACAGCAGAGGTCTTCCACATTACCTACTGTCTGGTCCTTTAAAAAAAAAAGAAACCTGGAGGTGCTGGGGATTGAACCTGGGACCTTCTGCATGCCAAGCAGATGCTCTACCACTGAAACACAGTCCCGCCTCACATCATTAGAAAACAAAACTCACAGGAAAATATAATACTGCTAGGAAAAGTTGAGAGCAGTAGGAAAAGAGGAAGACCCAACATGAGATGGATTGACTCAGTAAAGAAAGCTACGGCCTTCAGTTTGCAAGACCGGAGCAATGTTAATAATAGGGCATTCTGGAAGTCATTAATTCATAGGGTTGCCATAAGTTGGGAGTGACTTGACAGCACATTATGCTGGGGGGGGGGGTCACTTATGAAAGTGTTCCACTATCAAAATTGTCTATCACTTGGAAACTAATATTAGGGAGAAGACTGGGCTAAAGCTTCCATTCCAGCATGTAAGATTTTCATAGCCTTGGGGCACAGAATTGCTCAAGCTAGTAAATGCACTTGGAGAATTAAAGAACTCTAAATGTTTTACTTGGCTCTAAGAAAGGGGACTAGAGGGGGTTAAGTCTGTAGCTGAAGCAGCAGTGAAACTTTAAAATATCCTAGCTGATTATGAAGAGCAAGTCTTGAAAAACATAAATATGTAGCAATTATTTTAAGTGATTGCAGCTCTATGCATATTTGTGCTGTGAAAATATATTTAAGAATTTTCTGGTAGGAGCACTTATTTCTATGAGGAGCTTAAAATTTTTGACTTTTTGCCTTCTACTATAAACCACTGAAAAGACAGTTTTGCAGAGTCTAGCCCTGTTGTCATAAGGATATTGTGTGTAGGAATCTGACATATGTCACTACACACCTGAATCTGCCCTTGTATTGGTAACATACTGCAATATCCCTGGGTCTCTTTCAGTAGCTACTGTCACTGTAGTATTATGACATTTTATTCATATTTTAATCCTAATGGGAACTAAATTTAGTTCCTCAAATAACAAATTGTACCTGTACACTTGTACAGCTAGTCATACGCACATGACTTACCTTCTATATGCCTCCCAAAGTCAATCTGTCATCAACCTGTAATAAGAATGTCCCCACTTCTCAGTCATACTGAGAATCAAGGACAGTACAGATCTGTTTGGTTTTTTTAAAGCCAAGTTATCAAAGGATGCTGTCCTCCCACCACTGGCGCATAACCTGCCCGGCACATAAGTATAAGTGGAAATGCCTACTAGCATAAGACCTCCAATGTACATGACTTTGATTTAAAGTCTGTGTTGTTTATAATATAAACGGACATCTGTATCTAACTAGAACAAGACTCCGAAAACCAAACTCAAGATGGAATACACAGTAACAAAAAGTATCAATAATAAATAGCTGTGTAGCAATGACACTAATAAGAAACAGTATCAATGGTAACAATGGTTGAATTACACAGTATCACTTTAAGAAAATATTTTTTTCAAGCATGCAACTCTTAGAAACAGAGAGTAAAACTCTGATACAAAAGTGTTGGGAAATATACAAGTGCAATCACAATGAAGAATCTATATGAATTACACAGCATCACTTTAAGAAACTATTTTTTTCAGGCATGCAACTCTTAGAAACAAAGAGTAAAAACTCTGACACAAAAGTGTTGGGAAATATACAACTGCAGTCACAAAGAAGAATCTAGATATCCACTCTGTTTCGAATCCTTCTTCAAGGGTGACTGTATCAGAATACAAATAAATGTTTATAAATACATGTTTGTACATTATAACAACCATGAAGGTTAACACATCGCCATAAACATGTGTATACATACCATTAACTGTTTCAATTATACAAAGTTGTCAAATGACTTAACCAGGAACCGCAGTTCCTATGGAAAATAAAATAAAATACATGCCACATCAGGTCAAGTATAAATTACACAAAGATCACAAAAATACTTGGAATTACAAATATCACTCACCAGAAGGCTCTTTACAAATGGGATACCATGCAATATTCCTAAGGAGCATCACCTCCATCCATCTTTATCTGATAAAGCCTCAAGTATCAGAGCACTAAGGGCAACTACATATAGAAAAAGCAGCTTCTACTCACAAGTAGCCCCTAGAAAAGTTTAAAGGGGCAGGCTAATAACTAAGACACTGTATGTAACAGGAGAATGCAAGTTCCTGATTAAGACGATACGGGTAAAATGCTCGTAGATGAAAGATCCAATAACTTCCTCTTTGGTAAAGCCATTTTTGGACATTAACCTTATTATAACTTTTAGCAGAAAAGGCTTCCAAAACAACAAATTTGAAGTCACCCGGCTCATGGCCTTTTGCCACAAAATGTTGATCTAAAGAACTGTCTAGCTGTTTGTGCTTAATACGAGAACGGTGTTCAATAATTCTGTTATTCAATGGTGTTCAATTTCCTAAGAGTCACTTTTGTATCAGAGTTTTACTCTTTGTTTCTAAGAGTTGCATGCTTGAAAAAAAAATTCTTAAAGTGATGCTGTGTAATTAATTTAGATTCTTCATTGTGACTGCAGTTGTATATTTCCCAACACTTTTGTATCAGAGTTTTACTTTTCGTTTCTAAGAAAAAAATATTTTCTTAAAGTGATACTGTGTAATTCAACCACTGTTACCATTGATATGGTTTCTTATTAGCATCATTGCTACACAGTTATTTATTACAGAACAAGACTCCAGCAGGGCCAGTGTCTATATAGGTATGCACTGGAACACAGGAAAAGACTCAAGAAATCACCGGGCAGGCATCATACGTAATGAGAGAATTTATTCATTTAGAGAATTATGCCTTTGGAAGTCAGCAGGATACAAAATTTACATGAGTAAGTACAAGTTCGTAATCTTTTGAATCTGTTACATCTAGCAATTGCCTGGGTTTTGTTCTGGGAAAATAAAGCCTGAAGGAGACAGTAGTTTCAGCAAAGTGCTGAAGCATGGCTGACTTAAGAATATAAAATCAGATGGCATTTTTTTCTAGGCTGCCTTTGTTGAACAGGAGGGAGGGGAGCCTTTAAACTCCTGCTCTTAAGTATACTTCAGTTCTGTCACAATCATTCATTACACAGAGTTTGATCCTACTGGATTTTCTCCTCAATCTCACCCAGTTCTCTTCCTTAGTACAACCCGCCATCCCACGTGGCTTTTGTCCATGCAGGTCGCATGACCCCCTGCATAGCCTTTCTAGTGATCGAAAGGGATTCTCTCCTTTTTTTAGCAGTGGAAATGATGGCTGGCTCCAACCCATAAATAGCAAATAACTATTTTGTACAGCAAGAGCCCTCCATTCATAGGTGCTTCTTCTCAAAATATTTTCAACCTTTTTCCCCTTCAAGTCTGTACTCATTTCCAACCCACACAAGGCTTGACAGAAAAGAAAACCTTTGCTTGTTGCCTTTTTTCCTAGCATCTTTCTTGCAGAAGGAAAAATAATAGTATTTTTTGAAACTCTTTCTACTGTTTTACTATGGATGGTTCAAAATGACTCCTTCCCCTTCTCTATAAGGAAATATATGAAATTCAGGTATTTATTAATTAAATGTTTAATGTTCCAGCTTTTCAGCAAGGAATGTGTAACTGTGTCCACAGTCCTTGCATGTACTTGATGCTCACAACAACCCTGTGAAGCAAGTTAGACTGAGAAAAAGTGACAGGCATAAAATTATCGAGTCAACTTCATGAAACTGAAGAGCTGAATCTCTGTCTCCCCAGTGGTCGCCTGAACTCTACATCATGCTGCCTTCCCAGTACTGAGCCATTCTGTTTCAATAAAGCAAAAAGGAATGAAACAGAATAATCAAGGATTTGCTCTGTAGAGTAACAGGAAACACAAGATGCTTTTGTAGATGATAAAGAAAAGATTTTATCCATAGAGTACTAACCATCTTAATTCAGTATATCAATATCTTTACCCCAGGGACTGCAAGACAGAGCTCTTCCACCAGGCTTTCAGTTGAAGCAGTGGGTGCCCACCTACTACTGGTCTTCCCTCCAGTGACCTCACCTGGGAATGGCCACCTGGGAACCAACTGCTTTTTGCTTAGATCTGTTGAGGCACCAGTCTTTTATTGATTACTGGTTTTAGATATAGTTTAACTGTTGATTTGTTGTACTGTGAATTTTATGATGGAACTCGCCCTGAGCCCACTTGCCGGGAGGGCAGGATACAAATAGAAAGAAAGAAAGAAAGAAAGAAAGAAAGAAAGAAAGAAAGAAAGAAAGAAAGAAAGAAAGAAAGAAAGAAAGAAAGAAAGAAAGAAAGAAAGAAAGACACCTGTTTGCAGAACAATAATATAACAAACCATAGCAAGTACAGCAAACAAGAACAAAAACATTTGGAAATTGATTAATATTGGATAGGAACATAAACTTTGCTCAGTCTGAGAGGTTTCTACAAGTATACCTGCACTGTAAGCAAGCAAAACAAACTCCTGACATGCCCAGGACATGGTAAACTAAGATGCTTCAGAATCTTTTAGGTACTTTGTAGGCCAAAAGAAAGCTTATTTTATAGAAAATTACAAACAAAATTTATATATATACTGTTGAACTTATCTTTTAACATTCACTCAGCTTTCTATTCTGTAATTGTAATGCCATGTATCAGGAATAATGAAGTGGCAACTGCATTACTGTAATCTATTTTACTGAACTTAATATACTACAGAAAGTATATCATGGTTATAATAGGACCATATACTATAATAGTCACTCTGCTCCAACACAACAATCTTGTGTTACTCTTAAAGGCAAATGCAGATAATCCAACAGCCACTAGATGGCATGACAATCTTACATAGTTTGTTTCATTAGCCTTTACATAAGAACAACATATAAAATAGGATTTTCAAACTTGCTGTCAACACATCCTTCCTTATCAGTATTTACCATTCTAAGAACACCATTAGTTTTTTGGAAGAAGCCAGCTCATAGGAACGCATAAAGAACTGTTACTGTAACAAACAGATCAGATCATACATTTCCTATATTTTCTAGCCTCACATAGGTTGATCAGTCTTTTCTAATCACTAGTGTAAGCAGCCTAGCCACTAACTGGTAATTTTTACAAAGGAAAAAATGGATGTCTGAGAAAGATTTGTTCCTCACAGAGCTTTAAGAGTTAACTATTCTGCTGCACCCTTTGAGTAATTATCAACTTTGTTCTAGTCTCTACATGACTGCTTTTGGAGGGGAGAAAGTACAATGGGCCAGATTCAAAACACTCATCTTTATCTTGTGCAGAGGGTATTCTCAGCTCCCTTTTCCAGCTGCAACATTGTGTGCCCCCCAAAGGTTGTTTGGTGGGGGGAATCTCAGTTGGTATCCAATGGCAGTCAATGGGCTTTGGAATTCCACATCATCCCCCATGCTTCCTGCTTACATACAAGTACAGGTGAGGAGAAGAAACACTGGATATTGGCCTATGACTGTCTTATACAAAATGAAGATGGGACGAAGAGTGAGTCTCAGGTTCTACAATTAAAACAAACTGCAAATGAAGAGAGTACAGAATCAACGTCATATGTTTGCATATCCAGTTGCTTTTAACAGATTGAGCCTAATGCCCTGGATGCAGATATTGTCCAGCAGTACAAACATATCAGTTCTCCTGTATCTAACATGGCTGAAATCTAAACCCTCAGGTTTTAGAAGGTATACACAAACACACAGGTATCAAATGGAAGTATTTTTCATCTGTTTTGATTTTGTCATTTTTCAGTTTCATTTAAATGTAACCATTTCCATACTGCCAAATGTGATACAGAATATAGCATTTCTGTGATGCTCTCCATCGCATCACAGTGTTGCAGGTTCCTGCCAAGAGTGTTCTTTGAGACTGCTGTGCATCCAATAAAAGTTCCTCACTAAAACTATCAAGATGTGCTCATACTCAACTGACAGCAACAAATTAGAAAACATATGTATTAGATTATGCAATTTGGTATGTCATCAAAGAATTTCACTGCCAGGTAACACACATGAATTTCAAATTACTATTGATCATCATTTCAAGATGGAGCTCTCAGACCTAACCCAGGGCACAATTTTTGAAATCTGATTGACATAAAAATGGCTAAGTAACTTGACTCAGCCTTAATTCCCCTTATATATATTCTCCATTTGTTTCTTTTCTAATGTAAACATAACATTTGAAATGGATCACAAAATATATTACAGTGAGCAGATTCAACCACAAACTTGCCCTTTTCTGGGTGAACCATGCTTCCTTCCAACCTATACACACAATCAACCTAAGATTCCGAATAAAAGGAAAGTACCAACTGCAGGACCATGGGGGAAGACAGACACTGTGGCAATATCACTATGATCTCATAAGACAGATTCATATTATGGATCAACACCCTAGTTGCCACTGAAAAGCTTCTCTCTGTTTTTATCTTCTCTGCTTTGGGGAGTAATGCTTATTCTATCCATTGACCCAAACAGAACATTAGACCTATGTGGTACACATGGTCGAGCCCCCCGCCCGGCAGTAAATGGCTATTTATTACATGTGGTTTCTACTTTTTAAATATATATATATATAAATCAGCCATAAGACTTATGTCTAGGATGCAGTCCATAAAACATTATACTGATAGTGATTCAGAGCCAGAAACATAGCCCCTGATACCAAAAGTAATTTTTTTTACATCAGTTCAAGATACTTACTGATCGATATATTGAACATCCAGAACTATTACCAAATGTACTTTTGCAAGCTCGGCACTTCTGAAAGTGATGGCTCTGGACATATCAGTTCTCATGTGAATCATTCCAGTTCATCACTACTCTAGTTTTCCCCCCCAATCTGGTTTCCTGCCTTTTACAATTGCAACATGAGATGGTAGTTCTAAACTGCAGTCCCAATTTATCATCTGCTTTAAGGTGGCAGGGATCCTGCATAGAGAGAAAAGAAGTATCTGGGTGCATTTGGATATCACATCAAGTCAGCATGAAGCCTGAATGTGCACGAACCAGCTTTTTGCTGGGCTTGCATGCATCTCTCCTCCTCCCTCATATATCACAAAAGAGCACAATGAAGTACCTGTCATGTAATATATATATATTCAAGAGTGCAGTTTAACTAGAGTTAGCTTCTCTTCCCACAAACCAGGATTTTAACCATAGTTGATTCCTGGGGTGTGGGAGAAAACAAGCTCCTGTTAAGCTATGTACCTGCATTTGTATATCACGGGTAACCAGATGTAATGTTCAAATCAAGATTCCTTCACTGTGCAACATGCAAAACAGGAGGATAGGAAAAGGGGATGTATGAGGCTGACAACAAGCTGTGCTTATGTACATTCAGACTTCCTGTTGGCTTGATGTAACATCTTAAAGATCATCTGATGCTGACTGGCAAGAAACAGCCTTGGGAACCTGCAAAGGTGATCTTCTCTTCTGTGCGAAGAAGATAGGTAGGTGTGGCTGCTGCTTTAAAACTAATGCTGTGGCAGTGTGCATACCTTTTTACTCATCTGCTCTCCCTGTATATTTATAAACAAAATTATAAATACATCATGAATCTGCTGTACCTTTTCTTCAGAACACAATGTACTCCATAAAGCTGATCTGGATTTTCCTCCATCACAGGAAACAGAGGGCACAAAAGTAGAGAGCATGAAGAACTGAAAGTTGTCACAGGAGTATGTGAATGCCCTCAGTCTACTTGCCCATTGAAGATAACACATTACAGAATAAGACAATGGCAATTAAAGATTTTAAAATATTTGGCAGGCACTGATTTAGCTGGGTTCTATGATCCCCAAGGTAAATTGAACAGTTATGCCTATGAATATGCATGCTCCTGTAAAAATGATATAAAGCAGGATTCCACATGCCAAACAGCTATTTTTCTTACACAGGAACACTGGTTGGGATCTAACTCTCCATAGCTAAGTGAGAAGTTACAGCAAGGCACTGAACAGCAAGACAATTGTTGGATCTAACCCCTTGCTTAAGGAAAAATCAAGCTGCGACCAGAGAATCTACACAAGAACACAGAGGTCTGTTAAATGCCTAAATATATGTAATGAAAACCCAGTGCAGATGTTTCTGCCATATGCTGAAAGTTTAAGAGTCTCATTACATGAGATACTAAATGTGAGTTCGGTTGGGGGTTCCAGAATTGGACAAATGGTCTCCTGCCACTTTTTTTTTGGCTCTTGAAAGCAGTGCAGAATGGAAGGGAGGGTAGGCCAAAGCCCCTCATGCTGTGCTTTGCAGCTGATCCCCCCCCCCCCGCATTTTGAAGGTGAGTACCAGTCAGATGTGAAACACAAATTGGATTGGGGAACCCAACTCACATTTCATGTCTCATGGAATGAGATCCAAAGGCACACAGTTTGTGTGGCCATGGCTAGGCCTGCTGTTGACTCGTGTTAATGGAGAGTGCTACATAGAACATATCCCAATCCTTTTCTGCAGCTGCACATTTCAAGAGACAGGTGACTTTCATGAAAATTTGTCCACCATTACTAATTTTCTTTATGGTCTTCTAAGTAGTCCTATTGTTCACTGGAACTTACTTGGAACCACTGTCATTGTGTTAGATTGACTGGAATGGTGAATGCAGCCATTTAATTTTTATACTGATACCACTTTGTCTTGTGAAATCATTAAATGCGATTTTTTTCCTGACCTTTCTAGTCACGCTTTAAATTAGCAACAATAAAAAGCCCACAGAAATGCTTCTTAACTCGAGAGAACAACTTTTCTTCCTTCTGTTAGCCAATGCCTTGCTCTTGTTTATATGGCTACTCTATTCATTGTTGCTCTTTTTAGTGCAATTACACTTGATAGTTTCAGCCAGTGTTACCATTATCCAGGGACTACTACTTTTTTGTTTACCATGTGGTACTGTTTCCCCAAATAGAATGAGTGCACAACTTAATGCCCTACCTGGAACAAAGATCAATATATTGAAGGAAATAGATGACATATTTATATGACAAATCTGTGCATGTTGCATGGTGACAAGAGTCCCACTAGACTCAGGAGATTTCAGGGAGGAAGGCAGATACTATAAAGAATGCCAGACCTGAAGTCAAGCAATTTGAATTTTATAGTGGGTGAGACAGGATTTAGCCTGCTTGAAGTCAGAAATAACAATGAAAGAAAGTGTTTTTCTCTTCCAATTTTAATTGGCATTTTGAGACCTTTTAAAAGAATTCTACTATAAATATCCTATCCAATGAGGAAACAGCAATATTGTGCATTAGCTACACAGACACAAGAACCAATCACCTTTCAATCGAAGCCTAGTTCAGACAAGCCAGCTGACTCTTTTTGCTCAGCAGACAAGCAGGTGCACAGCCCTTCAAAAGAACCATGTGGAGCAACCCCCTCCCCTTTGCACAGAAGCAGGATAAAACAAAGTTCAAATTCATATGAGCCCCCCTTTACAAGTAAGAATAGCATAAACTGGGCATCATTTGTGTAGTCCTCTGTATGAAGGACTACATAATAAGTCTCATATTACTTTAGGAGTGTAGAAAAATGGTGTAACATGCTCTATAATGAGCAAAAGATGGATCAAACTGGGCTAATCCTCGAACAAGGGTTAACAACCACAGGGTACTAAAGCAATCCTACACAGCTGAGAAGATTCACTAAAATATACTAGTTACAATGTTAATATTAATAGGCATATATCTAGATTACCAAATCAAATGGCTTTTCCCTCACAAAATAACCAGCTTTTCTTATCATGCTGTGCTTGATAGTATAACTTGTTTATATCCTGCTTTATTTACTGATGCTAAAATGCCACCTTCACATTTTAAATATGGATCGCAGAACCAAAGTTCACTATCACATCAATGAAAGGAAGAGGACAGGGAGAAACAGAAGCAAAGAGAAAAGGGTATTTTTTTGTCTACAGTTTAAGTGGTGGCTAACCAAATTGACAGTAACTATTTACTGAAATACTGTTGAAGCTGGATATTTATCACAATTTGGACAAAGAATAACTAGTGTACAGCAATTTGAATAAGGATGTAAGTCATCAAAGAAAAAAATGACCGCTTCAAATTGATAATTTAAATTTTAAAATTCCACTGTGAAATTCATTTGCTTAACAACTGCACATACTAACTGGTTGCTATAACAATTAAAAAGGTTTTCTTTGCAATTGGGAGTCTTTATACAATCACAGAGTAAAACAACCAAATTGTCCATACAGACTAAGTTTCTGCTTACAGATAAGGTAATTTACTGTCTGTCTATACACATGCAAGGACAATGAACCAGATCGTTGGTTGGAAGTCTAAGGCTTCAAGCCTGTGCTCACTTATTTGGAAATGAATTCCAGTGAACCATGTATAGGATAAGGCTGTATGGCTCAAAACTCTGTAGAAACCATGGCTGGGAGTCACTGTGCTAAACAGAAGTGAAGTAAATATCTATGATTTGGGGTTGGTACAGTGAGATATTGAGTCCTGCTTGCAGGAAATGGGCAGGATAGAAGTTATTGTTAATAATAATAATAATGAAGTTATTGTTAGTAATAATAATGATGATGAGTATGCTGCTGCTGCTGATGACGACGACGATGATAATGGTGATGATGATGATGATTGTTATTATTATTATTATATAACTGGGCATGCTGCAGAGATCAGGGGCTACTGGAATCGAATCTAGCTGAAGAGATCAGGTAACTGATCTGAACAGATCTCATACATGAGATGATCCACTTGCCACTAGATCCAAAAGTAAGCTCACATTAATACATGATTTATTTATATTCTTAAGGTCAAAAGTTAGATATTTTTTGTCCATTGAGACTTTGACAAAAAAAACCCAGCCTTCAAAGCAACAGCACTGATAAAAGCTTCAGAGAGATCACTGTAGACTTATAAGTTCCAGCATGTTTGTACTGAGTCAGAATTTTTTTTAACATACAGTATTTACTGAAATTTTGACAAATGTAAAATACAAGTTAATTTTTTAAAAACTGAACTTTAAATTAAAAATCTACTATGTCTTTTTAAAAAACAGTTTGTACCCTGGGAAGGGCACATTCCAAGTTCAGGATAGTTCTACAACCTTTCCACCTCCGCTCAAAAAAGTCAGCTACCAACATGCATTTATCCTGTATCATACTAATACTTTTTTCTTCTATCCATGCAGGACACAACTCAATGAAATGCCTCCTCTCCAGGCAAACATCTTGCTTCTAGCTTTGCATATGTTTTATCTCTTTTGTTCACACATACAAATATAACTTCTAACTGTGCTCTATTACTGAATCTTTATTCAGGAACAAACAATGAACCCTACATGCACTCCCATTTACTTGGCCTTTCTCCTCAGACTCTGAGGGACAAGAAGTTCCCTATCATGACCATTCAGATCATGTTTTTCTCATTTAACAGATTTAATTAGACACAGCAGTTTTCTGCTTCCATTCACATAAGTGCAGGAAGTCAATCCTTGTGCAACATAGTTTCTAGGACTGCACTTACACCAGTGACTGCAGACCATTTGAACAACAGAAGAAGGGACCTATACCCAGAATCATGTACTCCTGTTAAAAATACATATTGCCACCTCAAGCTTTTCGACTTCAGGATGTTAGCCTCTTACAAGAAATGCTAACCCCAGAGGTACCAAAATTATATAATCTGGAAAATGAGCTCTAACAGGAAGGGTAAAGCAAGCACCAGGTCTTTACGTTAGTACCGAAACCACATCCAAACCACACATAGGTACACTATTGCACATCTACTATTTCATCACAATAGTTTAATTTTGCACTGCTTCGCAATTTCAGCTCCTCAGCTAAACCAGCATAAACTTTTTCCTTACTCACCAAAGATGCCTTATTCCCAATTCCCTTCCCCCACCAAGATTTCATATTCAAAACACTATGCATTTATACAAGGTATAAGCTAAAATAGTACCCTCTTGCAGCAGCACCAAATAATGCTAGGACCGATTTCTAAGTCCTAAAATTCCTATAATCATAATTTTTCTGAATACCTGGAAAAACCCCGGTGGTACAGGACCTACTGGCATGCCATCTCCTGGGGGAATGTTTCCTAGCACTGGACTGGGAGCTGCTGCAGCGCTCTGAAAAGAACAAAGGAAAAATAAACCTGTGTCATTGCACAATAGGCATAAAACCAAGATACTGCCTTTCACGCAGTTGGTAAGGCAGAAAGTAATACTCTCTACATGACATTTTCAAAAATTTCCTCAGTTTTAAATCAATACTGCTCATTTTCAAAAATACACAAGCGAAATTGTTACTTCAAGTTGAAATGTAAGGTGCTTTAATAAATGGCCTTATAATTGCACAAGAAAGGCAGTTAGCAATGAAGAATCCCCAATATTCATTTAGCTAACTGAAGACCATTTTAGTCATGTGGCTGGGTATGGGTCTACTGAAGCTCAGCCTAAAATTTAGATTCTCTAAACAGGAAACGTTAGTATTTGCCAGGCAAGACAATAAAAATCCAAAAGCAGAACATGATCCAGAAATATTTGGGATATTGGCTTGGATCCAAAGGTGCTGTAATGTGAATTCTCCTAATAACAAAGGGGAAGGGTGTCCCACCTTTTATCAATTGCCTCTTCCTGCAGCAGTCCCCCCCCCCCATCTCATGTTACTCAAGCAGGTCTCAGGGAAGGAAGCACTGAGGCTGCAACAATGACAGAACCTCCCTTCTGTCTATTTCCTCAAACAAACAGATTACTTAAAATACCCATTCCTTTTGTAATATTGTTAGCAACTAAATTATGAAATAAAATGGAAAGAAATGTCTGAGATTTCAAACTAGGAACACCTCCTGTTCCCATTCACCTCTGTTATTGCATTAATGATACAATGCCCTCCGTAAAATCTGCCCTGGCTTCCTGGGAGGGGATGGGCTGTGACTAAAAGGTCCCAGGTTCAATTCCTGGTATCTCCACTTAAAAGGATCAGGTAGGAGATGATATGAAAACCTCTTCCTGACACCCTGGAGAGTCTCTGCCAGTATGGGTAGACAATACTGACCTTGATGAATCTGTGGTCTGATTCAGTATAAGACAGCTTCATGTGTGCCTGCTCATGGATATGGCACAAACTCTGCATTTAAAGTTCCCCATGATCTTGTCCTACCCTTCTCTCTGCTCACATATTCAAAATACCCCTGCCCTATATCCTTCACTCATCCAGCAGATCTCCCTCAGTTGTCTGAAAGACTCCTGCTCTCCGGAACAACTCTACTGCTTGTCCCTTGTTGTTCCTTTTACATGGAACTTCCTCCCCAAACACCTGTGTGATACCACCTTTATCACTTCCTTCAAATTGCTTATCAAACCTCTCTTATTCTGTGATGCTTCTGCATAACCCCTTGGCCCTCTTCTCTACTGAAAATAAGCCTAAGTGCCTATAACAAGAGTGAACACATTTTTTTCCCATTAAACTCCACCTCCACCTTCGTAGCCCCGTAGCCCGCTCCTCTCTTTATTGTCTACCTAAGGTCAAATATTTGATTATAAGCTCCTGACAGATACAGGGACTAGTCCTAAAATCTGTGATCTGCCATACACAATGATAACACAAAATAAACAGACAAATAACCAGTATGGTTCACTTAATAGAATGTTGGAGGTGGAGAGCCTTGTTCAAATGTCGCCTTCTCTATGGATTCAACTCTGGGCAAGACCCTACTTCTGCCTCCGTTCTCCATCTAAAAATGGAAGTAACAGCGGTCGGCCTCACAGGGGCTGTTGCAAATGTAAAAAACTTTAAAGCATTTTTTTAATTAAAGAAATATTATATAAAACATTTAATGATGTCAGAGGCTGAGGACAGACTGGCAGTCTGGAGCGAGATGAATGCGGAGGAAACTGCTGTGGGGGAAAATCTCCCCGGGGCTGGCCGTTCACACTGGCCGGTGTATTGCGCAACGGTGCCGATATGGAGCGTTCAGACTGCTGCGGAGTGGCCCCACGTGGGCCGGCCTCTGCAGCTCGTGATAGGGCTGTTTCGGCAATTTGCGCATGTGTGCACATGCGCAAACTGGCAAAACGCCGCTTTCACACTGCCGCCTCCACTTGCCTCCCGCCTTCTTCCGGTTCACACTGCCTGGAAGTGGGAGGCAAGCGCAAGACGGCCCCTGGACACCGGTTTCTCCCAGTGTCCTGTTAAAGCGGATGGAAAGCGAGTGGGAGACGGGTAAGTGCGAAACGGAGCCGACGGACAGATGCGCATGTCTGAACGCGTTCCCTTCTTCCACTTCCAACGCGGGGCTGTCCCGCTTTACATTGCCAGTCTGTCTTCAGCCAGAGATGTGGTTTATAACTTTGTATCTAATGTATGGATTGCTTTTCTTTCTTTGAATAGATGTAACCTTTTTTAAAAAAAAAATCATCAAAAGCTTTCCAACAGGATTAGTTTACAGATTAATGGACTGGGTTCATGATTCTGCTACACCCTTTGTCTTTAAATTGTTAATTTCTTGGAATACAGAAAAATTATGTTTAAGTAAAGCAGAAAATAAAACTAGCTACTTTTGACCTGCATCAAAGTAAGTAGGGGTACAGCGTGAAAAATCACAAGTAGAGAACAGCTGCAAAAAAGGAATCCACCATTGTATTAAGAAGTCAGTCATGTTTAATTCGTAAAGTCTTCCTCTCAAGCAGTAAATTTTATAAGGCAAAGACTTATGACACAATAAGCCTATGGGAACAGAACACAAGGTTCACTTTCATTTTATTAACGAATTGCTAATATCTGCTCCATGGAATATTACTTATCCTAGCTAACTTAACCAACCATTTGATGTCACTTTTGCATCCAGTAGATAGAAGTATACCTGTAAACTACATTTTCAAGCTTTTGGCACAGCGACCAGCTTAAGAAAGTGTGCTATGTAATTCTGAGAACATCAGAAAACTAAATTTGATTAGGCTGACCCAAGGTGATGCTTTCATTCCCCCCGCCCACAAGCTAAACAAGAAAGTGGTTGAAAGAAAATAGTGAGCTCAGTAACAGTTCTCTAATTAATATTCAGCATGAAGAAAACTAGTAAATATTTAGTCATTAAATCTTACTAACTAAAAATCTAAAGTGGCCTGCAACTGCATAAAATAGCTAGTACCAAGCAGTACATGTGGCCACTTAGGGGTTCCATGACAATGGGGGTGGCACTTTCACACCTCTAGGCCCTCTGGGCTATTGCATCAGTCTCTCTTGCTTCCTTGTCCAACCAGCCTCCTTTCCTCCACTTGCAATCAGAATGGGACTCTTACCATCTCTCTATATAATAATTCTCTGATGGTGGTGGCTCTCTATAGAACATTTCACACGCCACCCCAGCCTTTGGGCCCCTGGCCTGTCAATCAGAAGCTGTCCCTATTCACTGGCTTTGAATACTCGCATGCCATTGGCTGGGTCTGCTCCTCTTCCCCGCCCACTCCTTCAGCCTCTGAGCCCTGTCAGAATTCCTAGCAGACAGTTTTTTGCTCTTGACAAAGACACTTCTCCAGCTTCCTTCCTGTGGGGGGATTAACTGTTACCTCAGCGGCTGTTGGTAGGTGAAATGAAATGACAGTTACCTGCATTTATAAGATGGCTGCTGCCTGCAGTTTGTTTAAAATATTCCCCCATAAGGTTCAACTGTTACCTCAGTAGCTATTAGTAGGTGAAACGAAATGGCAGTTACCTGTGTTTATAAGAGGGGCTTCAGAGCAAGGTAGGTTGATGCTTGGCTGGGAAGGAGATGGGGTTGCCAACTCCAGGTGGGGAATTCCTGGAGATTTGAGGGGTAGAGCCTGGCGAGGGTGGGGTGGGGTCTCAGATAGGTACAATGCCATAGACTCTGCCCTCCAAACCACCTATTCCCTCTTGGGGAACCACTGTTGCCAATCTTCAGGTGAGGGCAGGAGGTCACTCAGAATTACAACTGTTCTTCAGGTAGCAGAGATCAGTTCCCCTGGAGAAAATGGTGGACTCTGTGTCATTATACCCTGGCTGAGGCTGCCACAGCAAATTAACACTGAGTGTTCAAGGCCTTGACACTCTCCCAGAGCCTCTTTCTAGAGCCTGTTGTATTTATTCCCACAATGGGCATTATTCCTAGTAAAAAAAATAGTGCCCTGCCTAGAACAGCCAGGATGGGGCTCAACATTCTGAAGATAGCCCAGCCCCTCTGATTATGGCTGGGGAGGAGTAGTACAGAGGACATGAGCAGCTGCCTTCAGCAGCCAATCTAAGCCACACAAGATTTTTAAAATGGCCAGATGAGATACAACACTGGGTATTCCATGATCACAGCTCCCACGGGTGTTGAATATTTTTTAGTGCAACTATCAGGCACAAGGGAGCCAGATTCTGATCAGGATCACCACATGACCAAAAGCAGGGGTTGAAGCTCCCCCCCCCTGCTGTTTTCCAAATCTTAAATGATGCTGAAGAGTCTCAACCAGATCATGGCTCCCTTGGGGTGTTTCAGGCCAGCAAAATGGCATGGGGGAGAGAGAGCTTAAACCTCTTTCCCCCTGTGCTTCTGACCAGAATCATGCCAGAATCATGCCTGATAATTGCTTATTTTAAAGCTGGGAGCTCAGATGACACAGCTTTCATCCAGCATTCTGTTGGGTTTGTCCTTTTTGCCAGAACAGAAGGGAGCAGTGTTCCCTCTAAGCTGAGTAAGTGTGAGCTAGTTCACAGTTTTTTAGTCTCTGGCTCACATATTGTTGTCTTAGCTCAGGAAGGATGGTTCCAGAGCAAACTAATTTATGCAGTAGCCAAATTGCTTGCTCACAACTTTAACGCCAGTAGCTCACAAAGGAGAATTTTTGCTCACAAGACTCCACAGCCTTGAGGAAGCATTGGAAGGGAGTACAGCAGAATAATGCAGGGCACTGTGGGACCCTAGCCCAACACTATTGGGGGGGTCTAGGGGCACAAAAGATTCTAAGAGAATAATTGTCTGGAGGCCTGTGGCAAGCCCTGCTCACTTATTTGCGTTAGAAGAACTGATAGACAAAGAATTACATAGTGCTGTTTCCGGAGACTGGAAGAGCACAGAAATACAAATTAAATCAGAACAACCCACGAAACACCCACCCACCCCCATCCAGACAGCTGGCTCTTGTTTACCCAAATATTTTATTCTCGGCAGCTACCACCACAGCTCACCTCAGTCTCTGAGTACAGGTTAAAATTAGATGGAAAATGGCACATGGCTCAAACTAGACTCTGCTGAATTCCTACAAAGTATATTATCCCTTCCCAGGGTACAGATTTGAACTGCAGTATGAGTTGCGCTTGCCGTTCTCTCAAACCAACTACATTTAGCCATCCTTATCCCAACAGGGTTACTTGGGGTGCGATCACACGGACGTTTATTGCGGGCCTCGCGGCTGTTCCCCATCGCAATTAAAGGGGCTGACTAGACGGGCCGCATCTGTCTCCCGTCTCGAAGCCGCCGCCCCCCCGCACTCGAGCCCGCTTTTCCAACCACCAGGAAAAACAAGTACCTATCGCGCTTGAAAGAGCAGCGCGGGAGAACCCGGGTTTAAATGCCCGTGTGATCGCACCCTTGGATTTAAATCCCACTAGGAGAAAAAAAGCAGCTTAGGGTATAAAAGACCAGGTGGGATTTAGCTTCTCCCTCCATGCTGTAGTTCAAATGTTTTCCCATCTTGTAAAAACTGGGGATGTCCCAATCTTAACACATGGGAATACCACAATCACACCTAGTTTGGCCTCTATATAAAAAAGATAATTTAGAGATCTAACCATTTGAGAGAGAGAAAAATGTTAATAGTTAGGACTTGGAAAAAAATTAATAGGTGAATAATGCCAGTATCTTAGATGGGTATGGTATAATATACAGTAAACAGAAAAAAAAAAGTGTAACTATCTTCTGTCCTACAAAGGGCAATTTGTACCAAGATTGTTGTTTCAGTATGAAAAACTCTGGGCTCCTAAAGCAGGTTTAAGTCAGCTACTTCCAGCCATATCTAGATACTTCCCATGGCATAATTACTTGAAAGCTCATGATGGAGTCGGATGCATCAATAAAGGACATAAATGGAAGTAGTCCTCTGTTCACATGAATGCCATATTCTCAGGACTAGAAATGCTAGGACAGGATCAGCCTGCCATGTTTGAAAGTCAGCAAGGTATGCAGCATACGTCTAATGTGTCATAGATGCCAAAGCTGTGGAAACACTGGATTGCTTCAGAATATGTTTCAGCATTGGGGACCCATAATATAGCCTCAACTTTGAGGTAAGAAAAACAGTTCAGCAGCATCCTGATAAAGCACAGGAATAGTAACATTAACTTGTAGTTCTTTACCTGTAATCATTACTTACTTTATGAGGGGGAAAGGCAATTAAAATATGAAGAAAACATCAATATAAAAACTTATGCAGGAACTTGGAAAAAGAGTAAGTCAAACTATATATAGTTCCAGTTCTAGTGGCTTCAGGAAGTCTATCGGCTAGGAGAGAATCAATTATTTGCTTTGCACAGTTTAATGAAAGCTTAATTACTTTAATTAACAAATGTAATTAAGTTAATTGATGTTATTAAAGTTTCTATAATCCATGATTTGATTATGGACGAAGTGTTGATTTTAATCTACAAGACCCACAATGCTTAGGAACCCTCCACCCTAAGGGACTCCCATTTTTGCCACAGTGACCATATCGGTTTAAGTCGGGAGGGTACTTGCCAACTGATAAACAGTTGAATAGCAAAGGACTAGAGTATTTTAATTCACTCCTGAGCAAGCCAAGTTTTTGTATTTTTTAAGCCAACTGCAGTTCAGAGAAGTGGCTAGGAGCATGATTGCCTTGATCACTAGACTTTTGCACTCTGTTTTAAGAGTGGATACTGTATATAAAACTTTTGCCCCTTTTTTAAAAAAAGCATTTTGTAAGAAGCCAAACTCTACCTATAAAACAAAACATATAACAGCAAATAAATAAACAAACAAATACTCAGGTTGTATCTGTATACATTTATTCTGTGTTCAAAATAAAATCAAAAGTATATTGATTCATTTTTATACAAGTCATCTTAAAACCAAAAGCTTTACTTAAGTTTTACACAAAACATAAAATCCAATAAATCATCTAAAAAAATTCTTCAACTGAATTAAATCCACTCTATGAACTAAAGCTCAACTGATGAAAACAGCAGTTCACCAACAGTGTGTTAAAATATCAATTGGCCTCCAATTGTAGACAATACATCGCTAAAAATTCACAGGTATTTCACAATTACTAACTTAAATTAAAAACAAATTTATATGTTACAATTCCCATATTTCCCCACAAAAGCAGACACAGTTAACCTTTAATCTGTACTGATTACCATTTGTTACAGAAGTAGAACTTTTTATCCAAATTACTAATAAAACGACCAGTTTTATATATTATACATACTTTGTTTTCACTATGATGTATTGCTCTCACTGTAGACAAAACAAACATGAGCTCTTCAATAGAACTAGTTATGTACTTTTTAGAGTTTCATTGTCTTTAAAAGCATTTTATTCATTCCAAAAGAAAAAAAATGTTTTTCCCCAGTGTTCCCAAAATTCCCCATCACATCTGTAGGCAGATCATTACAGAATTGGCATCCTGGTGGGTGATTAGGAAAACACAGTCTTGCTTTTGTACTTGATAATGCTTTATAGTCAAACTATTAGCATTAGCAGAATTGGAAAAACTGAGTTATATGTTAAATCCGGAGAAAAGTAAAGATCCTGAACATGTATGGTCCAAATTCTATGTATGGTTAAAGATGTACAAAGGCTCGAAATGAGTATATAATGGAAATCGTTTTGGTTGTACAGTTTTAGTTTATTTGTGGAAAACTTAATAAAATTTATTAAAAAAAAAAGATAATGCTTTATAGTCTTTTGGATATATAAAATACTATTCACAACTTCAACTGCGAATCTTTGTTTTCTTCTAAAAGCATCTCCAACCCAATGTGTTCTACAGGTGAGGGTGATTTGGACTCAACTAACATATACAGTGTCCATAACTTTTGGAGTAAGTTGCTGTACTTCTGCCTCCAGTGGCTGAGAAAGACATGTAATGAAGTCTACACAATGGCTCAGTTTGTTAGAAGAGAGTTATCCTGCTCTGCAGCAACATGATCTGGACACAGCTCTGCCTTGACAAATCCAAGAAGCAGTCTTCTTCAGAGGTAGCACAGACATGGTGTGATTTCCAAGCAATGTTTTCAAATATTTAAACAGATATTGGTAATAAGAAGGACAACACCATAGCAATTCTACAAAAAAATGTGGTGGTGTAATGGGAATTTTACACAGTAATCAAATGAAAGGAAAAAGGGTTTTTTTTAAAGTCAACAAACATATTGCAACACACAATTTTTTTGTTTGTACTCATTCTACTGTCAGAATGTCTTGGCTTTCATATTGGGCTTGGGGCTCCCTCTGGCCTTGTTTTCAGATATGTCAAGTTCGACTTATGAAAACTGGCTTTTATATTTAACCTCAGGAAAAGACATCATAGTTGTTTTTGCCTTTCAGACTGCAGCCAAAAAACAAAATCCTCCTCCATATTCTATGGCAAAACAAAAAGCTTTATCAGGTCAGGAACTTCAAAAGGGTTAACAGAAATGAGGGGGGGGGGCACAAAGTGGAATCCAACTACACTGGCTTTCCCATTCCCTATACTGCCTGGGTCTGTAGAACTTTGATCTTTGAATGGGATGTGAAAACATCTAGTGCAAATGTATATTAATGAACACAGAAAATGTGACATGTATCGCATAGCCAGTCTCTGCATACATTGAAGCTCATTCTGAACCTATTAAAATAAGGGATAAGACCCTTCTAAAACTAAAGGTATCCATATTTTCATTTGCAAATTGTAGAATCTGGGAAGATATAATTTTTCTACCACACAGAGAGGGAAAGGTTTGAATGTTTAAATAAGGGAAGGAATATCTTGTTTAGGAGAATGTAAAAAATTCCAGGACAGCATCTTCAGACATTTGAGGTGGGGAGGTATCAGGGTATGTGCATGAGATTAAATCAGGCTCCAAGGTTTACTGTCAGAGATCAGTTATCAATTAGGGTTTTCCCCTCTGGGGATCCACAGGGTGCAACCCTATCCTCATACAATTCACATTCTATTTTAAGGCCTTCAAACTTATCATTCATAGTTTTGAGACTGGCTGTCATCAATATCCTGAGGACACCCAGCTCTCTATCTCCTTATCCAAATTTCCTGGTGATGTGTTAGAGGTACTAAACCGCTGCCTGTCTGCTGTGGTCAAATGGCTAAGAGTGAACAAATTGAAACTAAATCCTGATAGTTCAGGGGTAAAGCTGGTTGGGAAGGCAGAGATCTTCAAGGCCACCATGCTTCCCACTTTTGATAGGTTTCAGCTGACTCTTGGTTAAAACACCTAGGGGCTATCCTGGATCCAAAAGTACTGTTGAAAAAGCAAGTTAGTGCAGCTGCAAAAATGTTTTCTTCCAACACAGTCTAGCCTGGAATATGGCCCCCTACCTTGAAAAGGCTGATCCGACCACCTGGATCCATGCCATGGTAACATCGAGACTTACTACTGTAATACATCATCATAGGTGGTCTCTGCTTGAAGTCAACTCAGAGACTCCAGCTGGTGTAGAATGGCACATCTCAGTTATTATAAGGAACTAGGGGAAGCATGCATATTAGCAAGTATTTGATAGTATTAGCAAGAATGGTAGCAAGTATTTGCTAGCATTTCTATTCCATTTTTATTTATACCTTGCTCAGGAGTAATTAGACATTCTTAGTCAGCCACATTTTTCAGGGTATGTATTTAACAAATCAAGTTAAAATTTTCCTTACTTGTGGCGGTTAGTTTGCCCCCCCCCTCAAAAAAAGCCAGGAAAAGTGTAATTTGAAGAAGACTCTTTTAAAGAAACAGATGGTTCAGTTTCCAGAAGGACTAAACTGGCATCTCTCTATAAGCGTCTGCTGGTAGTTAGCAGAAAACAGTTCTTATTTTTATTGGGAATTGTGAAGCAGGACTGGAAAGGTAAAAAACTTACTGAGAGCCAGTGACTTGGGACCTATGCCAACAAAATGGCCACAGTAATAATAAACCTAATTACAATCTACTTCACCTTGTACATTTTTGTACCAGCCATTCAAACACAGTCAATCAATCTGATCTGTTAGAGGCTCATTTCGAACTTGCATACAAATATTAAAGACATGTCAGCCAATGAAAAATCTTGATATATAGTTTTAACAACATGAAAATTCAAAATATCATAAATAAAATAAGGGAACCAACTGCATGATTTAGATGCAACATAACTTGCCATTTCCTCTACAACAGTAATTTGACTTTAGTATTAATCATTTCTCAGGCACCAGTACAAAACTATAAATATCACAGGTGTTTAAGATTATTGCAAATAGAAGTTCTTTTATGAAAAAATTGCCTACAGAAAAATACCTTGTTTAACCCTGGTATATGATACATTAATAAAAACTCTTACCATATAAACAATACAGAGTAGCCAAAAATACAAGGTAAGTATATTCTCTAGGAAGAATAAAGAATTTCCTG
Organism: Lepidodactylus listeri; assembly: GCA_029233225.1. NCBI lineage: Eukaryota > Metazoa > Chordata > Lepidosauria > Squamata > Gekkonidae > Lepidodactylus > Lepidodactylus listeri. The sequence goes on from JARCFY010000004.1 coordinate 48,576,095, forward strand.
CAATGAAGATGCTACCATAAAAAACTGAATTTGTATACCAGTTGCAGTAAAGATTGTGTTGGCATATCTTATCCCACTGTTAAGAACTCAACACTGGCCCAATTGCTAGTATGCTGCCAACCATTAGGGATGCTGTGACAGTATTTCTCCCTGTAAAGGTTTCTATACTGTTCTCCTGTAGTAATGGATTTCTTGAAACGTCTTCGTCCACCTCTCAGTACCAGATGCAGCTTCAGTTAACAGAGTGATAACTACAGGGTCTGTTGTAGCAGCTAAAATTGATTCATAGGATCAGTGTGGCATAAAGACACTATTACTCTGTGCTATGTAATGAGCAGAAGTGGAGTATTCTGCTTTTATTGAATTAGATCCCACAGGTCTAATTCACACAGCCAAATTTGTCATTCTACTATAAACCACATGCAATGGAACTTATTTCAAACGTAAGTGAATTTAGGATCGCTGCCTGGGGGTATTAAAGTTGTCATGTTCATGCTACTGAAATGTAGTGGCTGAGGACACTTAGCGTTATTGCTTAAAGATGAGCTGAGTAATACTTCAAAGATATACATTCTTCCCTAAAGTAACACTTAACCTCAGCCTACACCTTCAAGTTCTCGGGAGACCAAGATCATTTCCATCTAAAGGCAACTGTAACTATTTACAGTAACCATTTTCTTCCAAGTTGCACCTCTGTATTACAACTGTTAACTCAGAAGGGAACTTTGCCATTGACTTCAATAGGAGGTGACTGCATCTTAACAAACACACAATTGCCTCCTATTGAAGTCAGTGGCAAAGTTCCCTTGTTAGCTGAACAGAGTATATTGTACAAGTTGTTAAACCTTATACAAAGGTCTCCCTCGTTTCAGTTCTTGCTTACAACCAACTACCATCCAGACCTGGTGGCAGCCTCCAATTTTAGCCTTGCAAATTGTTTACCACCAGCACTGACCCTTCGGGATAAAGGACAGCAACATGGTTAATAAAAGATCTCAACGAATCTCAACGAATGCAAAGTCAAAACCTGTTTTGGGAACAACAACAAAAGTTGTCTAACAAGCCAAATTTCCATACCCCATAAATTAATTCATTTCCATTCTAGAGGGAATTTAGTAATGTGCTGACTACATAGAAGGAAGCTTTCAGTGGGAGCTCTCTATACTTCTGAATTTATTTTAATCTGAAACTGAAATGCTTCAATATCAATTAGGACTCACATGTAGCAGCAGTGACAAGGTTGAAAAACCATCTACAGAAAATCAAGAACCCAAGCCTGCAGAAGCTGCACCATCCTGATTCATGACTTAAGATACCAGAATATACAGAATTCATTTGTATGCAAGTGGGGGACCCACAAGAAACATTCACCCCATCTTTGCCTCCTACTTCTCTAGGTCTCTTACTCTTTCTCCCTCCTGCCACTCCTTTTTTTTATTTTCATGTCTGTCACTTTCGCTCTCTTTCTGCCCCCCATCCCATCACTTCCTTTTTCTGCCTCCCCACCTTATAACTCTTTCTGTCTTCTCAACCCATCACTCTTTCTCCTTTTGCCCCCACTCTTTCTGCTCCCCACCCAATCACTCTTTCTTTCTCTTTCTGCCTGCCCCCCTAGAGAAAATGGCTGCTTTGGAAGGTAGATTCAGTAGCATTATACCATGCTGAGGTTTCTCCCCTCCCTAAACCTTGCTTTTCTCAAACTCCACCCCAAAATTTCCAAGAACTTCCCAATATGGGGCTGACAACCAGAGTCAGGCTTGCTCCCCAATTTTTTTTTTAAGATTACACATTTTTCTGCAAACCTGAGGCCCTGTTTAGGTTTGCAGAAAGATCTGTCTTGCTTGTTCACAGCTCCAGTCACCGGATTTAAGTATCCAAAGATTGGCCAACTTTGCTATTAGAATATAAGATGGGCGACTTGTTGGTGACCACTACCAATGTTTTTGGTACCAAGTGATAGTAGAGACTATTGTGGAAAAGAGAGTCAAAGTTGTTAAAACTATTGCTTTAAATCTGGACACAAACATTAATAGGTGCTAACCCATTAACATATGTAAAAAAATCAAAATACTACATTTACATTCTACATGTGGACTTGATGGAACTGCACAGTTACCTTATTTTGTATAAATTTACTTGTCTTTTCAGTCAGAAGTTGCTGATCTCCTCAGCTGTCAATAGATCAGCATGGCATACAGGTAAACTGCACTGTTACATTGCACTTAACCAATCATTATCAACCAGATTTCCTCCTTTTCTTATTTTAGTAATATATTTTTATTAATAGATTTATTCCTTACATTTTTCTTGAGTCTCAAGGAGACTTACAATTCTAAATGAAAATAACCCATGATACAATAAAACCCCATTAACCTCTCGCCAAGAAAATGCATGTAGCTCAAACCCCATTAAAAGTTATTGAAAATAAAACAAACCTTATAGCACTTTCGAAAAACTTCTAAGGACAGTATCCTGATGAGGTAGCCCATTCCACAGTGATGGAGCGGCTACTGAAAAGGAATTGGTTCTGGTAGATGCCAGACTGGCATGACTATAAAGAGGTGATTACAATGAAACACTCAGAATTCTTTTACTTCTGCAGACTTAGATGTTATTTATATCATGATGCTAGCAAACTATACAAAGTAAGCTATCACACTAGCAAATAATCTTCTGTAGTTATAAGTGGAATCAAGTGAATGCTTCTAGCATTTTAGGGGAGAAATTACATTTAAGGCAAAAATATTTGACTGAATAGGCTACTTTCACACTTAAATACATTAAAAATTAAACACATATATCCTAAATGGGAATGAATTCTAGATGCCTGACCAATGGCCACATACACTGAGAAATGAATTGACTCATTTAAAGACCAAATTCACATTTTAGTTCTCAAAAGACTGCTTGTCTGTGTTCCATGAACACAGCTAGCACCATTGAATACAAGACTGTACTGAAGTTTTGACTGACACTTCATAATGGCCATCTTTACTTATACTCTAAGCACCTGAGAATGCCTACAAGAAATTTTCCTATTAACAATTCGCGCTACATTGAACAATCTAATTCTAACATTTGATTTACCAGAGTATACACCACTACTTACAGCACAGTAAAGGATGCACCACTACTTATAGCACAGTAAAGGGTGCACCACTACTTACAGCACTGTGAAGTCACTAACAGCATGATCACACTGCACTGATAATTATGCTCATACCATCATTTGAAATCTGATGGTAATCCAAAAAAAATTACAGCAGGCCCATGATAATATTTAACTAGCTCTTAATTTATTATTTATTTATTTATTATTGGGATTTATACCCCGCCTAGCCAGCGTTAGCCTTAAAATTAAGGTTGCCAATCCCCAGTTGGGAGCAGGGGATCCCCTGGTTTGGAGGACCTCCCCCCACTTCAGGTTTAAAGCTACAGGTGCCTACAGGGAGGAATGTCTGCTGGGCACTCCATTATACTCTATGGAGACTGGTCCCCACGGGGTATAAATGGGGAAAAGGTCTGTGGGTATCTGGGTCGTGGCAAGGGGGGCTGTTTTCTGAGGTAGAGGCACCAAATTTTCAGCATAGCATCTAGTGACTCTCCTCACCCCCCCCCCCCCCAAGTTTCAAAAAGACTGGACCAAGGGATCCAATTCTATGAGCCCCAAACGAAGGTGCCCCCATCCCCCACAGTCCCTTTAAATGTGATGGCCAGAACTCCCTTTGGAGTTCAATTGTGCTTCTTCCCTCCCTTCTCCCGGAGGAAAGGCCCCCATCGAGCTTGTCAGCCTTACCTGCCAACCCTAAATGGTACCAATGTGTATGGCTTGGGTGGAAAATGAGCTGAGAGCAACCTCTCAAAAGTGATGTCACATTCTTGCTCTTGGCTCCACCCCCAAAGTCCCCAGATATTTCCTGAGTCAGACATAGCAACCCTACTTAAAATGTTTGTGAAAATCCTCATCTTTAACTAGAAAAAATGTTCTCAATAGCTGTTTGGCATCCTAGAACAGTCTGGCCTAATGTACTATCAACAGGAGACCAACATGATAGCATAAGAGAGATCAGATCTTGGGGAAAGGGGGAGAAAATTTCAACAGCTTGCAGCCAACTTATGATCCCAAGGGAGTAAAAGAATAACCTCCCTACTTACAAGCAGTCAATTTAAAGCATGACAAGGATAATGGGGAAATATGGACACAGCAGCAAAATAGCAGGGTATTCAGTTGGATGTAGTTGGATCTACTCTGCCACATACCTTCAAATCACATAGCACATGTGGTCCTCAAAAGCAAAACTGAATGGAACAGTTCAAATATAAATAACCCTGTATTTTGTGAAATAATCATCCTATGTATCAGTATTGAGGCAGGCAGGGATGTAAAAGACATTCCAGTACAGCAAATCTGGAAGAAATGAAATAATGAACCACAGCACAGGGGAATCCAACAATACCGATGTGAGGGAAAGAACAAATGAGTGGACTATTTTATTATCCCCTAAAATACTAACTTGGGAAGGGGATCAGGGAGAAGGTAAAATCAGCAACACACATTTAAATTTCCTTATTACAACTAACCTAAGAAAAATAATTTTAAACATAAAAGCTATCTCATTCTGGCAAATTAAATAAATGTAATGGTGCAATATATGATTCTTGCTGGTGTTGTGCAAATGTACAAATCCTACTGCTTGCGATTTCCACATGTGGTATAGAAAAAAATGTGGGGAGGTTCAGAAGTTCTGTGAACTAGTATAGTATAACATTAAAATAATTCCGTTCAGATGTTTGCAGCCTATCTTGCCATTCTTATGATGCCTACTGAAAAGAATCCTTGTAATCTGAAATTAATTTTGGAAGAATAAAAAAATAAAATAATAATTATTGTATGGCATTGTATGGCCAAGTGCAAAGTGATGCACATTGGAGCCAAAAACCCTAACTATAAATACACGTTGATGGGGTCCAAACTGGCAGAGACTGACCAAGAGAGAGATCTGGGAGTCGTAGTAGATAACTCAATGAAAATGTTGAGACAATGTGCAACTGCAGTGAAAAAGGCCAACACTATGCTGGGGATTATTAGGAAGGGAAATGAAAACAAATCAGAAATTATCATAATGCCCCTGTATAAAACGATGGTGCGACCTCAGTTGGAGTAGTATGTACAGTTCAGGTCACCACACCTCAAAAAAGATATTATAGAATTGGAAAAAGTGCAGAAAGGTGCAACTAGAATGATAAAAGGGTTGGAACACTTTCCCTATGAAGAAAGGTTGAAGTGCTTGGTGCTCTTTAGCTTGGAGAAACAATAGGGTTACCAAGTCCCCCCCCCCCGGGGAGTGGGGAAACCCCCACTCGATCAGCTCGCTCCCCGTTAGCCCAGATTGGGCCACCGGGGGGAACCCCACCCCCAAATTGCCGGGCTGCAGAGATGTGAGGTGACGTCATCGCGTTGGGCACATTTCGGGGGGGGGGGACACGCTCTATAATTCGAGGGAAAACTCTATGGTTTTCCCTCGAATTACAGAGATCCCGCCCCAACATGCCTGACACAATGACGTCACTTCTGGGTGACGACATTGCGGCATGTGCACAGAGCATGCACACCAGAAGACTCCCAGACCTGCAAGGACTCTCCCCTGCTAAAACACAGGTAAGACTTTGCAACCCTAAGAGACAACGGCTGAGGGGTGACATAATCAAGGTTTATAAGATTATGCATAGGATAGAGCAGGTAGAGAAAGAGGTACTTTTCTCCGTTTCTCACAATACAAGAACTTGTGGACACTCCATGAAATTGCTGAGCGGCTGGGTTAGAACAGATAAAAGGAAGTACTTCTTCACCCAAAGGGTGATTAACACATGGAATTCACTGCCACAGGAGGGGGTGGCAGCTACAAACATGGATGGCTTCAAGAAGGAATTAGATAAACATATGGAGCAGAGGTCCATCAGTGGCTATTAGCCACAAGGTATAGATAGGAACTCCAAGTCTGGGGCAAATGATGCACTGTATTCTTGGTACTTGGGGAGGCAACAGTGGGTGGGCTTCTAGTGTTCTGGCCACACTACTGGACCTCCTGATGGCACCTGGTATTTTTGGCCACTGTGTGACAGAGTGTTGGACTGGATGGCCTGATCCAGCATTAGCTTCTCTTATGTTCTTATTGTGTAGACTAAGATTGTCTGGCAGCCTGAAAATCTAGCTCTTAGGTGGCAAACTAGACTAATTTTGGGGGCTGAGAGAGTTCTAAAAGAGCTATGACTGACCCAAGGTCACCCAGCTGGTTTCATGTGAAGGAGTGTGGAACTGAACCCAGTTCTCCAGACTGAAGTCTGTCACTCTTAACCACTACACCAATCTGGCTCTCAAATTATAAAAAACACCCTTCCTTACGAATAAATGGAGAAATGTCAGAGAAATTGAAGTTTACCTGTTTAACTTTCAAGCAAACATGTAATTTCCCCTAATTCTATGGCCCAAGAGTTATTGTCTGCAGGGATTAATTTTCCTTAGAGAATTAATTATTGTACAAGATCTGTAACACTATGACATTCCGGCAACTAGAACTTCTGGCTTTTATGCATCAACATTTTTACATTTTTTAAACCATCACTGCAGACTTGAAAACTCATTGTTTAGATTTTCTTCATGTAGCTCCATTATCTCAAGTATGATTCATATCTAAAAATGATGGACAGCCTTCCTGTGCGGATCAAAAAAACCTCAAGGAGGGCCCCTCAGGATAAGAGATTTCTTTCTGAAAACTGGATATGATTATCATTTTTCCAAATAAATAAACAAAAACTTTTTATTTAACATTATTTGAATTTTTTATAATCAAACAAATCATAATGCAAGTCAATATATGTTATGGAATAATTATTACACAGCAAATCTAATAAATTGATATAATATAAAACTACTCAAATTAAAACTTACTGTATTACACACAAACTAACATAACCAGCAATACCTAACCAATGAAACTTTCCACCCAATATATCAGCCATAAACTATACAGACCACCCAATGGAGAAACATTAAACAGAAATCAAGAATTTCAGGTTCTTCGACACTATTTCAATTTACAACAAATAATCTAGTATAATGAGTCAAACCTTGGCAAAGTTAGAGCCAGAGACATGCAATTCGTACTCAGTTACCTCATAAGTGATTCCCCCCCCCCCCCCCAAATCAGGTACATGTCCCATAACTTACAATGCCACAAGCCTAGCATAGGCACTTCCACACTTTTCCAAACTGTAGCTATAGCCGTTTTTGTAGCTAATAAAAGCAAGGCAATCAGTTTTTCCCAGATCTTTGGAACTGATTCTTCTGGCCACAAGTTTAGAAACAACAAGTGGAGACCCGCAAAGAACTTGCGGGATGGTTATCCCATTCCTCACACCTTTGCTTCCTCCCTTCTCCCCCTACCTCTCTCACACTATTTCTCCCTTCTGCCCCCTTTCTTACTCTGTCTCTCCTCCATGTATGTTACTTCCTCTCTTTCTAACCCGTCATCATTCTCTTTGTTTTTCTGCCATCCCACCTCATCACACTTTCTCTCTCTTTCTGCCCCCACTCCATCACTCTTTCTGCTCTCCCACTCCATCGCTCTCGCTCTCTCTCTGCCCCCATCACTCTCCCAGCTTCCTGCCAGCTTCCTTTCCCCCCACAGCAGTAGTGGCAGTGCTCTGGGAATCACAATGGATCTCCCAGCTGCAGAGATCAATTCACCTTAGGCTGCCAGCTTCAGGTTGGGAAATTCCTGGAGATTTGGGGGTGGAGTCTTGAGACAGTGAGGCTTGGGGAGGCAAGCAGCCTCAGCAACCCTCCAAAGCAGACATTTTAGCCAGGGGAACTGATCTCTGTCACCTGGACAACAATTGTGATTCTGGGTACTCTCCAGCCCTTCTCTGGAGGCTGGCAATGGTAGTTTAAGTGAAGGAAATGGCTGGTTTGGAGGGTGGAGGCTGTGGCATTATACTGGTCTGTAGTCCCTCCTCAAATCCCACCCTCCCCAGGCTCCACCTTTCAAATGTCCAGGAATTTCCCAACCTGGAGTTGGCAACCTTATTTCCTTCCCACCCAACAGCCAACCTACTTTTATCTGTCTTCAGCTTTCCATCTCCACCCTCCTCCCCCGCAGCCTCTACCTAGGAAAATTACAGTCTTTCTCCACAGTGGGGACTAAAGCAGCTTACATTATTATTTCCTCCTTGTTATCTGCACAAGAACCCTGTGAGGTTGGTTAGGCTGAAAGTATATGACTGGTCCAAAATCTCCCAGTCAGCTTCCACCGCAAAATGGGGATCTGAACCTGGGTCTCACAGATCCCAATCTGAAGCTCTAACTGTTATATCACAATGACTTTCATAGGGTGGCTGCTGATGAACAGTAGCAAAGCAGCTGGGCCTAATTAAGTCATGCAAATCAGGTGGTATCAAGTCACACAGAGGGTGCTGCCTCTGGATGCCAGCCTTCAGGTGGGACCTGGTGATCCCCTGGAGTTACTGCTCATCTCCAGACTACAGAGATAACTTTCCATGGAGAAAATGGATGCTTTGGAGGGTGGAGTTTATGGCATTGTACCTCACTGAGGTCCCTGTCCTCCCCAGATTCCACCCCCAAATCTCCAGGAGTTTCCCAGCCTGGATCTGGATCCACTGCTGGTGGCCAGGGGGGTACCTGGCAACCCTAGACTGCTGCCAGTAAAAACCCTGCCTTTTACTGACAGAAACAGTTAGAAGCCTGCTTTCTGGGGAAATTCCCTGAACTCTTTGCCCAGTTCAAGTCCTTTCTGGACTTGAAAGGACTTGAATTCCCTCCCGCGAACATTCTAATCTCTCACAATTGATGCCATTTCAAGATATATTGGGGGGAATTCAACGGTCCTTGAAGTTTTTTCTTTCTTTCTGGATTTTTCTGCAGCCTGAGAAAAGCCCCTGACTATGTAGGAAAAGCTGTTGGGGGAGAGTAAGCTCTCTTTTGGCAGATATAAGTATGCACACAGAAAAAAAACCTCTCGGAATTAGTATATATATATATATATATATATATATATATATATATATATATATATATATATATATATATATATATGTTTTCGGTGCCATATGTACAGTTACTCCAATAATTAAATACAACTCATTCAGTACCCTTTTCCAAAACTTCTTGATTTCCCTGCATTCCCACCAACAATGTGCATATGTACTCATCTCGCCATACCCCTTCCAACAGTATGGTGAATATGAACTAGAAATATGTGATAGCTTCTGAGGTGTGAAATACCAATGTGGAACAATTTTATATTAGAAGAAAAATATTAAAAGAAAAATGGTCCATTCTGCAAAGAGGACAGTGGATATGACTGAGCACAAGTACTGCTGCAGTAATACAACATACTGAGTAGAGTTTGCATATGTAAAGCAGCTCAAAAATGCTGCATCATGTTAGGCCTTATATATGTCAGGTGAGAGGACAGGTTGTGTGAATGGCAAAACACTCTCTTATCTGTAGCAAAAAAACATAATGTCTTTGTGAAAATGCATTGTTCTACAATGTTCATGCAACAATGAGATTATCCTGCACCCAACAATGGTAAGAGAACAGGGGTAGAAAATAAAAGACCACAAATGGAAAGCATGCTGAATAAACACCAGTGTGTCTGCCTTATACTGCATCAGACCTATGGTCCATCAAAGTCAGCATCAACTACTCAGACTGGCAGTGGCTCTCCAGGGTCTCAAGCAGAGGTTTCTCACATCATCTATACTTGCAAGTTCTGTATGTTGCAAAACTGAACCTGTCAACTGCTCTGGTTGGGTCTCCTCTCTATTAAATGTACACTGAATGTCTACAACTTCTAACCATTAGGGGCGTGAGCTGTTTTCTCTTTTTAAAAAATCAGAAAATCCCAAAGGGTAATACCTCATTCCCAGATGAGGAATACTTTGTTTGAAACAGAAAGGAGATGGCAAAATTGCAAGAGTCAGGTAACATCTGTTGATCAAATTCTATACATTTATTTATATAAAGATCGGAATGATCTCTAAGTGCTATCCTAAACATAGTTACTCTCTAAGTCCACTGAAATCATTTTATTACACTGTAACTTACCCTTTAACCAACCAGAAACTTGAATGGCTTGAGTTTTCCTCTGTAAACATACAGCATTCAATGCAATAGTGCATATACAACCCCATTAATGAGATTCTCTCAAAAACTTTTAGTACCAGTGAGAATTTGTTTACATTACTAACAAATAACATCCTCCTCCAATGAACCTAAAAATGCCATGAGTCTAATTTTAATTCTGAACAAGTATAAAAATAATAAAGGTAAGCAAGTTTTCAAATTTACTTGGTTTGTTTTCTACTATTAAGCAGGAATTATGTTGTGAATATTTTCAGTTAACTGGATCAGTTGCTTAAAACAATTATCTTCTCTAATTTTACCAATTAAATTTTACCAATTAATTTTACCAAATGGCATAAAAATACAAGTCTCTTAATTATTTTATTTTTGCATTTAAGTATTTATTTTGAACAGGAGCCCTATATATTCATACAGGCTTATATAACTTCCAGTTGGCCTCATTCATAAATCTTTTATAACAAATTGGACAGAAATATGATAGGTTTTGAAAACTAACCCATCATTTAAGAAAAAAATTAATTCATTTTTTATTGTCCAGTCTTTCTAGAACCAGATAGCACCATGAGCCTATTCAATATAGGTTTTACTTCCTTCTCTCTTTCACAGTAAGGTGTTCACTCTCTTGAAAATGGTTGTGTTATGTAACTCTAGTGGGGTACAGTGATCTGAGTATTGGACTAGGACCTGGGAGGCCAATCCCCACTCATGCCGTGGACACTCGCTGGGTGACCCTGAGCCAGTCACACACTCTCCCCTTACCTACCTTGTGAGGATAAAATGGAGAAGAGAATTAAATAAACTGCTTTTGGTCCCCACTAGGGAGAAAGGCGAGGTATAAATGAAGTGAATAAATAAATATCACTCTGAAGTTGAAGGCCACTGATTTCAGAATAAGAAGAGGGATATGCTATCTTTGAAGTATTTAATTATTTGGTATACTCATAATTCAGTAGCAAATAAAATAGCAACAGGTGCTCATATTAAGATTAGTAGTGCTGTTATACTTTATTCTATTGCACACTTTGAATTGAAGGAATTTTATAAAATAATATTACTGTATGAACACAACAGAATGTTTAGTAATTTAAATCCTTACTGAATAAATTCTGCATCTTGAGAGCACGACAGATGTAAAACCAAAGTCCCATTCCTTCAGGTTCTCTCGTTACTTTCCACTTGTTATACTTTCAAAAACGAAGCTAAGTATTTTCCTCTTTTTTAAGTCTTAATTTTTAAGTCACTTCTCAGTCCTATAAATCCTTGTGCTCATTCAAGGTGGCCATTTTATTATACTGCTTTGGTTTTTATTGGTTTCAATGGTAAACAGATTTCCAGCTGTGTTTTTAGACCATCCAAGTTAATAACATAATTCTCAAGGATTGTACCCTTCACCCAAACAATTCCGCCATGTCAATTTTCAGGAAGACAACTAGGCTGGGGCAGTCGGTATTCAAATTAAAAAATAGAACACAACAGCAAGGGAATTAAAATCCTGTCCCTTCTCACACTTTCCCTCAATGCAAGTAGTTTGGAAACATTTTCTGCTATCCGTAATTCCTAATTGGGCCTTAATTCACAATTGCTGTTAATTTTACTTTAAAAATATTTAAGAGGTTTCAGATTAATTCTCCATGACAACAACATGCAATCAAATTGTCTCCCTCTCTATAGTCAGTGATAGATCTTCCTGTTTCCTGCAGGAGAGTAGGGAGAGTAGGGAGTGTGGCATTTGTCTCAACTTCTCTCATTCTGCAACACTGCAACTACATTCTGCAACACTTCTCTCATTCTGCAACACTGCAACTACAGGAGCGCGGCAGAACAAGCCGGGGCAAACTGCCCCACAGCGCGGCATTCAGAAACTGCCGCAAGGAAGCCGTCTGCAGCATCCACACTGTGGGCAGCTTCCGGTGGTGGCAGCAGAATGCCGCACAGCTCCGCCCACCTGCGCGCGTTCACACCCGCCAGAAGCGGGTGGAACGCGCGCGCAGCCACCGGGACACCACTTGGAAGTGGTGCCCGGCTGCTGCGGGAGGAGCGCGCCACCGGAAGAGGTAAGTCCGGGGCGCCTCCGCAGGGCAGATGCGGCAGTCTGGACGCCCGCTCTGCCTCTGCTTTTAAAGCGGAGGCAGAGCGGGCCAGACTGCCAGTCTGTCCTCAGCCTGTCTTCCTACAGGCCAGTATACACAAGCAAAAAGTTTGCCTTTATACCTAGCATATGCAGTCCAAGTGCAAACACAGGCAATAAGCAAAAAAGAGCCACTGAGCATATACAGAATCAAACTAAACCATCCCGCCACCCCCACACTAGTAAGTGGTTTAAGAGATTCTCAGAAAGGCAGACAGAAGCAAGTTCTACAGATAAGGTGGCTGACGGATAAATATTGCTGCCACTAACATACCTGCTGAATCATTCTCACTGCCTCCCTCTGACATTCCTGAACTCTAAACCAGACAGATATGCCAAAACAATAGTCAGATCTGAATGTCAGACTATTACAGAGTATACTTAATTTTCCAAATTGGATCAGTTATTATAACAATGTAGAAGACAGGTGTGTATTCAGCCTGCATTAGAATTAGTTAATATCTACTGACTTGCATATCCCTTCAACATAACACAAATTTGAAATACAATTTAAGCCTCTTCCAAAAACTGCTGAATGTATTTTTCTTCAGTGAGATAGATATATTGTCAAGTTACTATGATGAACTCAGTTCCCTGAAAGTGGTCAATGTTAGGATCAGGAAAACATAGTCAATACCCTGAACATGCAGTCCTTTTTACTTACCTGACAAAGTTGAAATTGACTTCAAAGATAGTCCAGAGATCTCTTAAGATATTGACTGAAACCGTTCTTTTGTCAGTCAAGGAAGCTAAAGCACCTAGGCCCAATGACTGGAATACTTTTTATCTTGGCTGACAGCCTAAGAAGTAGTCTGTTTCAGAGGTCAGCTAAAGAAAATATAAAATGCCAGCCTTGAACATATCTTGCTTATTGATGGAAATACAGGTAGACATAAATTAGATATACTGAATTGCATATATTGTGAACAATCCCCCCCCCCCCCAAAAGATACACAAGCAAAAGTACATAAAACTGAAAGATGTAGAATTTTTACTGGTGGAATGATTACAGTGTATTTCATGTACTGCATTTTTGACCAAACAAGAAATGTTTTGCACATAATAATGCTTTCAGTTCTCATTGTTAGTTTTGGCAGAGACCACAGTTACAACAGGAAATAAAAATTACATTAGTCAGGAAGGAAGCTAATGAGTTTTCCCTCCCTCAAATGCCATTAGACACTTCCTGAATAAAGGGAAAGCACATTAGTATAACGAGGGGACATAAGGAATCAAAAAGATACTGCTACCACTTGATTAAAATTATGAAAAATAGCTACTAGTGATGGCATATTAGGTTAGTTAATCTATTATAACATGCTCCTTACGACCTTCTCAACTGCTCAGCAGCTAAGGTGATATATGTCTCAAGCAACATAGCTATCATTATTTTTTTACGTACACCACTGCAACACTGTCTGTCTTATTAATTAGCAGCATTAAAATAATACAAATATGTATAAAGTTGTACATTGTCACAATTTTCTTATTAATTGAAAGAAACTGGACTTCGAAACATTGCTGAAGAGAAAAATCCCTTTCCTTAATGTTTGTCCTCTAAACATTAAAAACCTGATTAGCTAATTGCACCATCTATATATAAAGTTATTTCCCATCACTGCCTCTCTGCTATTAACTCCTCCCCTCAGTTCCTTTTCCCTTAGGCTTTCAAATCAAATTGCTTTCCAGCTGAAGTCATGGTATCATCACCCAGGTAGCTTTTTACATGTTAACTCTTGAAATAAGGATGCTTACACAGAACAGACTGCTGACCCCTGATTTTGAGTTCTCTCTACCTTGCACAGCAATTGCACAACCAGCATGCTCTTGAAAAAGGCATGCTTATACCATTGTGTATAACATATTTTTATTATTAATAATAAAGTATCCTGAGCTAGTTAGCCATTATACAGCAGTAAAACTATGCAAATTTACAAACAGAAAACACATTAGCCAATGGAAGGATCTCTCTCCTAGGAAGAATGATTTGTATTCTGTTTCGTATACTTCTGAGCAGTGAATAAACATGAGTCACATTTCCACTTTTATCTACAAAAGGATTTAACTTGAGAACAGAAATAATCCAATTTTCTTAATACAGCAGAAACCTGAGTACAAATAAATGTGAAACTCCTAATAAAATTCTGAAGCAAAGTGATTTTGAAAAGTTATAACTGCTTACAGAATCAGGATCCAGACATTTCATACAAAAACAATGAAAATAAAAATGAGTGAATTTAGGGGAATTATTGCTTCAATGAAGCTGATATCATTTAAAATAATTTTTAAATCTCTTTCTCTAAGGATTTTAAATACTGAGTGATTCAATCTCTGAATAACATGGAATTATTAGGAAAAATATGAGTAAGTGATGCATTAATGGTCCTATTGTCTTTTGATTTGAAATTGGTTACAATACCCTCAGCCTATTCTAGCTTTTCTTTTACCTCACTGCTTTGATCGAAGTGATCCATCAATGGAAGGTGCTGGTGAAAGCCGGTATTTGCCTTATTCTCTTGACTCCAGCAGTCCCTTCCAACCCCCTATCCCCAATTCCTGGGCAGCCTCTAGTGCTAACTGGATCACGCAAGCCCACCATTTATTGAGAGGACTCTGCTTTTTAGGGGATGACTTTCACTAGATACACTTTCTGGATCCTTATACTGCCAGCAGCTTTTTGGAAAAAAACCCTTATTAAACAACAAACTTCCCCTGCTGGTTACCAAAATTAAATTTATCAACATCACTTTCAACTGTATCCATGAGCCCCCTGATACAGAATGCTACATAGCCCTCAAGTACTGCTATATTTTCTAAAGTTTCTAATGTGTGAGAATAATTGGTTAATCCTTACATCTAATACCAAGGACTGGCCCATAGATAGCCAAGGCTGTCCAACCATGTGCATGCACTTTCTATATTTTTATGTGACTTAATTTTTCGTTCCACGTACATAACCTAATCACATTATTTTTTAACAGAAAGTTTTCAAAGAAGGGGGGGGTAGGAGAAGAAATTGAGAGGTTATGATTTTTCAAGGATATCTCCTTTACTACATTTTCATAAAGTGTAGTAAAGCACTAAAGCACTGCTTCATAAAGCACTAAATCACTGTTTCATGTTCTAATGGATCAGCAAAAATAAAACACCTTTCAACTAAAAAGTGAACAAAGACTGCAAAGCTTCAAAACTGAGCCAATGTAGCCAAATGTTCCAGGCACAGGTGACTGAAGCCCTATGCTTGATAAACATCCATTGTGTCACCACTGCAAAGAATACAAGCAACTGGCCTCAGATTTTGATTGAACATAGTATAATTTTTGGATAATAACAGTTCAGAGGCTCCAAAGAACCACTTTCTTAAGAACCTGGTTCTTGAATTAAGTACATTAAGCCACTACCAATTCCAAAGCAATGCTGCCATCCTTTCCTCCCCATCCCAAAGCAATGGTCATATATTATTCATTATCCAAGATACTATCCATATCTTACATGGATATTAAGATATTAAGCATATTAAGATATAATCCATATCTTACATTATTCATTTCTCTTAGACCCATGTTCATCACGTCATCAGGCAAAACTCTCTTTCATGCATTTATTTTGACACTTGAATTGAATCCACTCACATGATCAGGGTCCTGCAAGGGAGCTGAAACATGCAAATACTGAAAACCTGCTGATTTCATTATAAGGGTGTGAAACATATGAAAATACAACAAAATCATACATGCAGAAAGCCAGAAAAAGTCAACAGGGAAGATATATGTTATCCTGGCAAGTGATTCTTAGCTGTTACTATAATAACTAACCATACATGAATCACAACTTGTAGAAATTCAGCAACTGCAGCAAAGCCTAGAAAAATCTCTGTGGTACAGTGATGTCTGACCACTGTTATGTAATTATGTTTCAGACACTTGCACAGAAAGATACCACTTACATCGGCTTTAAAATATGTGCACATTATTTAGTTATTCTAAGTGCTGTCTCTGACGTTGGTTTGAAGGTGTGGCCGGTGGTGACCGAAGTCAGGTGATTTTGGGGAACAGCAGCATCCATCTCTCCCATGCTGCTTCACCTCCCCTTCCCCAACAGCAAGAGCACCTAACACCGCCTCTTCATTCTTCAGACTTCATATACCAGGGGTGGCCAAACTTGCTTAACGTAAGAGCCACATAGAATAAACGTCCGATATTTGAGAGTCGCAAGACATGAACAATATTACACACGTTTTTATGGAAAATATGCAAATTTGTTTTATTAACTTTTACGTATTGAGCGGGAGGGAATGAACTCAAACAACAGGCTTTTATTCAGTGATATTGCTCAGCTCCAAAGTCAGCTCTATGAGAGCGGCACCTTAATTTATACTGTTCCAACACATAACTTTCAACAAAGTAATTATATACAAGCAATACTATTGGACCTAAGCAGGGCTCAGCGATTGGGTATCTGGATTGTCTTTAGGACTAATGGGAGTCTTTCGTCATCAGCCAATAAGAATTGGATCTTTCAGATACCAGAGCCCTATCAAGCTATTGCTGCACAAACAAAACATTAACATTAAATGAGACTGGCAAAAATAAAAACAAAAAGGAATATTGATAATGATATTTATTTGTCCAATGATATTTGTAGGCTGGTGGGGGGAAGGCTTTGAGAATGCATTTAAAGTTAAAGTTGCTTTCTTTTTCTGCTCCCCACTGCCTCAAGCCTACCCAGGGAGGGAACACTGACTGGGGTAGAGAATACTGATCAGGGAGGCATGCCTCCCCTACCCTTCCCCAGCTGCCCTGCCGGGAGCCACCCAATATGTGTGAAAGAGCCACATGTGGCTCCCGACAGGCCATCCCTGTCATATACAATGTTAAGCCATGCATACCCAACAGAGCTTCCCAAACCCAGGGAGTACAACTGGGGTATATGTGGCTTCACTACGCTAAATTGAAAGATGCCTGGAAAACTAGGAGGGAAAGACCACAAGGGATCAGCACTAGCACTTTGATTTTGATGTTTTTATTTATCTGATATTTTAAACTGGTTTTATGTGTATTTAATGATCATTATAGACCAATTATGTAAGCTGCCCTGAGCCCACTTGTGGGGAGGGTGGGATATAAGTTAAATTAATAAATAAATAAATAGGTGCTCTGGCTACTGAACAAGGGCAGCAATTTGGTGGGGTCAACAAGACAATGATAATGGGTGGCAGACAAGAGCACTGATCCATGTGGGTTCAAGAGACAGTGGAAGCCTATAGCTTAATAGCAGAAGAAATGGAGTACAGTAGGAAGAGAACTGTCCACTACTTTTTGGCTCTCCAGCCCTTGAAATTGCAGAATACTAGAATGCTAAGTTTAATTGTTATAACATTCCACACTAGGAAGGACTTTCAGTGACCAGAAGTTTAGACCTTCTGGTTATCTTGGGTTCTTTTAAGAAAATTCTTATTACTCCTCTGGTACAAAAGAGAAGAACAAGCAGCTGACACATATGGGGCTATAAATTGACCTGGGGCAGAAATACTACCTCAGCATATATATGTTCACATCAGGCAACTAACTGAGATAATTGCTTCCACCTCTGAAGCGCCATACTAATTAGGAGATAAAATGATTATTTCAGTAACCGCATATATTCGTTAAACAAAGATAAAAAAAGAAAAGAGTTTCAAAGGGAGTGTCACTGAAGAAGAGATCGTATTAAATTTCAACAAGCAGCAGCATGTTACTTTGTTGGCATGGAGTGAAACACTAGTACCGCAAAGAAATAAATGCTGACAAAGTAGAATATATTACCAAGCACAAGATATTAATTGGGGGGGAGACTATGAATCTACACCTTTACAAGTAATTATTTACAAGACTTAAAAACTTGAAATTCAACTAGGATTTATTATAGATTATTACTACATTTATATCCTGCCCTTCTGGCATCATGGAACTGAGGGTGGCTTGGGGTTCCATGATAGAAGAACAGCAGGATATAAATGTATTAATGATCAATAATAAATGTTAGCTGAAGTTTAAGGTTTTTCAGTTTGGAAATCATTACTCATAAAGGTATAGGTTCATTTCTACCCTCCCAAGCAGTATGTTGGGAAGATTCACACATGATTAATTTCCACAAAACTGATGCATCATGTGCATTCATACCAAATTTGGGGCCCCCCCAAAAAATTAAGAGAAAATTATTATATTGAAAGAAAAGTCCCTAATCACAATGGTTCACTGCCGCCACCACCTACTGGCAACACAGCAACTTCCTGTAATCAGATTCAAGCAGTTGTGTTTCTTTAAATACAGACTTGTGAAAATATCTACTATTTCTAGTCAGTGTTGTTTTTCTTTTTGTTATTTTGCATGAACAACAAACTGAACATTAAAAGATACTAATGGCCCTCCAGAACATTTAGTTTATACCTGAAGAGATCTTTAGGAATGCATTTGTTTCTTAAAGTGTGTGCGGGCCAAATTGGGACAATGGATGGTGCAGTTATTTGAGAACACTTAAGAATTGACTTGCTGAATCATTATTTATACAATACTATAATTGACCAAGATCCATCTAGTTCAGTACTCTGTATCCATTAGACAGCCAGATACTCCAAGGAAGCTGTATTGCTTTTTAAGCAAGAATGAAAAGTAGGAACAGGGTTAAAGAGTTGAATAATTTGAGATTTAACTTGGATGTAAAACCTGAGTTTTCAGGTTCTGAGTAAAGAAAACTCTTGAGTATTAAAAAACTGAGATCGAAAGAGTTTTGGAAGAATTCTGCCACAACACAATGTGAATACAATTAATAATAGTAACTGAAGATCCATCAAAGAAACCCTGTCTAATAGCATCAGGACTCCTTTCCCCTCCTAAATGTAAGTTGTAGAGTGAGGCACCTTAAAGTTCTCTTCTGACTCTCTTGTCTTGAATACAGTATACATTTCTTTCTCAACTCCATATGAAGCAATTTATCCTCAAAGATAAATTCCAGTAAAAACTTAAAAGACTAACAATATTTATTTTAGCGTAAGCTTTTGCGAGCCAGCTATCACTTTCTTAGATAAAAAGGATTTCTGCTGGGTACTTAACCAGGTCTAATGGGTACACACTTCTATGCAGGCCTCCGTTCCTGCCGGGGCGCGGTGGAACATCGCTCCGCCAGTGAAGACTCCAGGGGGCAGGTACATAAGCCCCGCCCCCTTCTCCCAGCGGCGCTGCGTGAGCGAGGAGAAGAGCGAGGAGCAGGTAGATAAGGGCTCCTGCACTCCAGGGAGGGCTGAGGACGAGGCCTCCAGAGGCCAAGCCATCTCCCCGCCCCCCTGCTGGCTGCTGCCTTTCCTGGGCACCGGCCTCTAGAAGGTGGTGGGGGTGGGGGCGCTATTTTTTCCCTCCCGGCCGCCATTTCTGGCCAGGCCGGGGTGGCGGCGGGGGTGAGAGGGACTCTTTTTGTTTTGTTTTTCCTTCACCGGGGCGGGACGGACTCCCTTTTGCTTTTTTTCCCTCCCGGCCGCTGTTTCTGGCCAGGCGGGGGCAAGAGGGCCTCCTTTTTGCTTTTTTTCCCTTCGCCGTGGCTGCGGCAGGGGTGAGGGCCCCCCTCTTTTTTGTTTCTTTCTCTTCCCAGCAGAGCCGGCTCACCCACTAGGCAGATTAGACTTCTGCCTAGGGTGGCGGCACATGGGGCGGCTGGCAGGCCAATGAGTGAGCGAGCGAGCTCCGCGGCCCGCCATTGCCAGGCTCGCTGCTGCTGCAGCGCCTGTTTAAGGGTCCGCCTGAGCCCCTCAGCTGAGCCAGAGACTGCTCTCCCAGGCCGCTCGCTTGCTGGCTGGCCGAGGCTGCGGGAAGAGCAGAAACAACTGCTGTGCCTCCTTCTCCAGGCCCTCGGACAGACCGGGCAACCTGCTGCTGTGGGGGGGGGGATCAGAAAAGCTCCAGAAAAGCCTCTCCCTCCTCCTCCTCCTCCTCCCTCCCCCGTTCTCCCCAGGAGGTGCCGGGGACTTCAGCCAGGCAGCCGGAGACACGATGCCGCCCTCTAATGCAGCTGGAGGGGGGGAGGGGGAATCTGCAGCTCGGAAAGGGTTAAAGCGAGCTGGCTGCATGGCTGGAGAGGCCGAGCAAGGAGGAGGGGTGGGGGAGTTCTTTCCAGGGTTGGGGGGTGGTCCTTTGCTCTTGCATCGCGGCCAAAGAGACCAGGGAGGGGTTCCAATCTGCAACTGGAGGAGGGGGAAAGCCTCGCAGCCAGTCCCGGGCAGGTTTACTCGCAGGTTTACTCGCAAGTAAGTCAAGAGGGGGAGGCAGTAAGCCTTTCAATCCTGCTGGGAGAGAGAAATGCGGCCGTCATGCGCTTTTCAATGGGGAGCTGCTATTTAACAGTACCTGAAGAGGCGAGCTGTGGCTCAGGACAGCTCCTCCCTGCCCACGAATCCGGTGCATCTCTCTGCTGGACTCGGGCTCCTTCCTCCCCTTCTGCTTGGCCGTGATGGCTTTGCTCAGCTGAGCATCAGGGACTCCTGCAGGCCCCCCCCAATGGGCAGAATCAGCAACTCCCCCCCTTTCCAGGGGTGCCTTCTCCTTGGAGCCCCCCACCTTGTGCAGCAGCCGGCCTGAGCAGGTCAGGAAGGCTCCCGGCTTTCTGCAGTTGGGTAGCCCTGTACAGAGTGATGCACAAAGTCACTTGGAGAAATTATTTGGGGACTGTGGTCTGTATTAGTATTTGTTGTGGCTGCTGCCAAGTCACAGCTGACTTATGACAACCCTGTAGGATTTTCAAGGCCAGAGATGTTCAGAGGTAGTCTGCCAATGCCTGCCCATGCATCATGAGTTCATGACCCTGCATTCCTTGGAGGTCTCCCATCCAACTATCAGCCAGGGCTGACCCTGCTTACATTCCAAGATCTGACGATATCAGGCTAGCCTGTGACTTCGTCTACAATGTCATAAGAACATAGGAGAAGCCAGTGTTGGATCAGGCCAATGGCCCATCCAGTTCAATACTCTGTCACCCAGTGGCCAGAAACACCAGGTGTTTGGAACAGGACCTCGAGGGTGGGCAGAAAGAGAAGAAGAGATTGGATTTTTACCCCTCCCTTCCCTTGGGAGTCTCAGAGCGGCTTACAAACTCCTTTCCCTTTCCCTCCCCACAACAGACACCCTGTGAGGTAGATGGGGCTGAGAGCTCTTTCGAGGACTGCTCTTTCAAGAACCGCTCTGAGAGAACTTGTGACTGACCCAAGGTCTGTGACTGGAGGAGGGGGGAATCAAACTCGGTTCTCCCAGATAAAAGTCCCTAACCACTACACCAAATGAGCCCTGTCCGGAAGGTTTAGACAATATTCCTGGGTGGGAAGGGCCTGCCTGCCTGCCTGCCTTCCTTTCTTTGCCATCAGATAGGTTTGCCAGCTCTGAGTTGGGAAATACCTTGGAGATTTTTGGGGTGGAGCCTGAATGGTGGGTATTGCCTTCTGACACACTTCTGGTGACGTAAGGGGTGTGTGGCCTTCTGACATTTCCAGTGACGTCAGGGGGTGTGGCATATGCAAATATGTTATGCTAATGAGCTCCTGCACCTCTTTTTTTTACGAAAGGACCCCTGCTTCTATGCATCCGAGGAAGTGAGCTCTGACTCATGAAAGTTCAGGATGAAATAAATATCTCATCTTTTAACATGCCATTGGACTCCCATCTAGTTTTGCTATACCAATCTAACATCACTACCCCTCTGCACTTACAATAGCAAGTGGGTGATGACGAACTGTGCGGTGGCTCCTCTTCTCCTCCTCCCATCCTTCTCCATTAGTGTTCCTCTCCCTCTAGGTACAGCTGCTCTCATTTTCCTTTGGCTTGAGTTCAGAGAAGACTTTAGCATCTGGCCAGGTGACTACAGCAACTCAAGGTATCACCCAATGTCTTTAAAGATGGCTTCACAAGACTTTGTAGGTCATAGGTGACCAAATGCAATTCTTGCTGTGCTGTACAGCACAGCTTGTTCGCAGAGTACAATGACCTTGACCAAGCATGAGGTTATCCCATTTGATTACTGAATTTTGGCTGAAAGCACTGTATTCTGAAGTAAGGCACAATGGGAGGTAAAGCAACCAATAATGGGGTTCAAAGTTTTACGAGATTTCAGGCACTATATCTTTGCAATACTACTGGTTTGTGATGTGTCCCGGATGCATACAAAAACCATAGGAAGTTGGGGTGAGGGACAAATTAGCAATTGAATTACATTTTTCTGTATACCTGAACTCCCCTAGATATACCTGGAAAGAGTAAACCGTGTCAACCCCACATATGGGACATTTATCCAGACTTGAGAAGCACAGACAATGAGCTATGATCAGTTTTCTCAGAACTACCTTTTTAGTTCTTCTGGGATAATTTTTTGCTGTTCCCAGATCCCAAAAACTCCCTTTAAGCTTGCTCATTCATTTTCCATTGTCTTCTTGGCCCTGTGCCTAGGAATGAGAGATGGTTCTTCCACTCTTCTCTTTAATTAAAATGTATGAAGGCTAGATGATTTGCTTCTGGATTGAAGGAAGCTCTCACTATGACATGAAAAGGTTTCAAAACCCTAGGCATAAAGACTTGACTCACTCTGTAGCACATCACCAGGTATAATTAAGGCTGGAGGAGGATGGGTGGAAAGGAGAAGTTACAAATAAGTATATAATTCAAGTGACCAGAGGCATATAGGAATTCCAATCTTCAGAAGACTCTGCTCTCTTCTCTAAACTTTAGGTTCTTCTAGTCCTTCTTCTGGTAACATCTCTAGACTAGTTCCCAGTGACTGAAAATACCAAAAGACCTTTATTGACCATTTCATGATCATACATTACAATAATTAACATATAGTAGTGAGTTTAAAACAGATTTTTCTTTTCTTTTGCCAATGAAACTTTTTTTATTGTGACTCACATAATTCCAGCCACTTATAAATCCAAATGGCCTAAGCCAGGGGTGGGCAATTGTTTTGGCTCGGGGGCCACTTTGTGGGAGTGGAGGTTAGCGGAGGGCCGCACCTTTTAAAATGATTGCATTCATTAGTTAACTTTGCATTTCAGAAAAGGTATAAATTGTATCATAAAGATCAATAAGTATAAATTAAATAAAATAGTGGTAGTTTTAGTCAATTTATTTATTGTGCTAATTTCATATCATCTACAGCTGCAAGCGCATTAAATTTTAGAATCAGTTTAATGAGAGAAATGTACCCTATCACACTTTTCTACAATTTTTTTGAAATCAGGAGATTGCTTGTTGAGAAACCACGTGGCCGACTGTCTTGGCGGGCCGCAAAAAACTCTGTGGCGGGCCGCATGTGGCCCCCGGGCCGCAATTTGCCCACCCCTGGCCTAAGCTCATCTGATTTCACATTCATTCTTTAGCTCCCACATTTCCCAGAAAGGCACTCTTGAAGGCTGTCCAGTCTTGGATGTGGCTTTGGTGTGGGAAGGGGCATACAGCAAAAAACAGAACTGGCTTAAACTGCTACTACATGATTTACATCTTTACATGAGTCCCTGCTCTATTCATATAAATGGGTGGGGATTTCTACCAATTCTGCTTTCCAATCACAGCCCTTGGGCCACATGCATCATTGCTCCCAAGATTTCTCACCACCACCACCCCAATATTTTCAGGGAGTATGCAGGGCTGGACAAAGGGTAAGGTAGTAATCATCCTTTCAGGGAAGTGTGATTCATTTATGGATATTTGTCCAACCTATGAAAAAAAGAAAAATTCACAAGAGACAGAGGGTGCCCATCATTTATAGAGTGTATGGAGAAGAGTGAATTCATTGGCCCAGGCCCCTTCTTTCCTAACAGATTATTGGTACTGTCTTATCACTTGTTCAGAAAGCATGTACGACTTCATGCATGCAATCTCCATGGATCAGAGCCCCAAACTGTAAACCATTTTATAAAATTTCAGCGTAAGAGTCACCATATTTATTGGAAGAAAACAAGAACACCTTAAAAAGTTATAATCTCATCAGTACACTGAAATTTGATGTTATAATCAGTGTTCCCTCAAAGCTGAATTAGTGGGAGCTAGCTCAGTTTTTTTAGCTCACACATTGTTGTTTTAGCTCAGAAAGGATGGCTCCAGGACAAACTAATTTATGCAGTAGCCAAATCACAACTTTAATGCCAGTAGCTCACGAAGTAGAATTTTTGCTCACAAGACTCTATAGCTTACGGAGCACTGGTTATAATCCCAGGCTTAAAGTCCCATGAGTATGAAGCAAGGCGGCCTTGGCCTAGTCACTATGGCAGAGTTCTCACCAAAGGTGATAAGCCTGTGTCTGCATAGCAAAATTTCTGACTGCCAGTGGCAGCTCACACAACTTAAGGTTCCTTCATTTTTTAAAAAAACTAATCTTTTACACAGAGAATTAGATGTCTGAGAGAATGTAACTTTCTGACATTTTAGTTTCTACCTGCAGATATGCCCCCTGGTTTGCATAAAAAAATGAAATGTAAAAAAAGGGGGAATTAAAGCTCTCCCCAAATAATAGAAGCAATACCTCTAGCTTTAAGAGATGAATGCCCCCTCAGATCTTGCAAGACTACACTCTGAGATGTAGGTGGCCATCTTTGGGGGTTGCTAGGCAATCACAACAATACTGCGGAGCCTTCCAGACCTTGACATTTGTTATTTAAATGGGGGGGGGGAGGCTGAGGCCCAAACTACATATTATATTTATCCATGGCTTTTTCTGTGGCATGCAAGCAGGCTGAAGAGGGCTCACAAGTGAGCAGGGAAAGGGCATGTAGGCAGGGAAGGAAGACAAGTTGGTGGTTGTGACGGAAGCATGGGAGTCCTCAGGCTCTCTCCTTCTGCCCCTCCCAACAGTCTTTCTTCTTTCCTCCAACTTAATTTCCCAGTCCTCTATGACAGCTAGAGCAGCCTTTGATTAAAGGGATCAGAATGTAGTAAGAATGAAGCATGCCCTCGTTTGAGCACATCTTTATAGAAGCACAAGCGAGAGCCGCTTGCTCTGGTTTGACATCGCGACAAACCATAATTAAGTTTCCGTAACCATGGTTTGGCTTTATGCTTGAGGTTAAAAGATCCTTATCATATAGCAACTGCACTTGTTAGACAAATGCACTCTAAATGTGGATAATTCAACTGTGAAAGTATCAGGAGGCAGGCTCATCTTCTTGAAAGCCAATGACAGCGGGTTTATTTTGAGTAGCGTCATTTAACTGAACTGTACCAAACCATCCAGAAAACAACAACAACTCATGCTTATATTTCCATATATTTGCAAATGGCTATATGAAGGGAACATGGCCTTCACTGTTTGATACTAATATGGGAACTCTTTCTCTTCCTTCAGGAAGATATCATAAAGGCAGTTGGGTGCAATTCAAAAAACCTCAGAACAATATTAAATAGAAAACTGCTGAGCATCTAGAACAAAGAATACTGACAACACTACACTGTTTAGGTCCCAAAAGAGTACATTTAGAAACCAAGCAACTGGAAATAAATGCTGAACTAATTCCATGGTTCACAAAACATATGCAATAATATGTTGATTCTAGTACACTTACAGGCAATGAATCTGAATGCCTGGCAGGTCAGGATTAAAAATTAAAACAGAAGTGGATGCCATTTTCAGAAGTGGAAGCTGTTTTCTTGTGTCACTTCTTTGTCATAAGCACTACCACCACATATTTTGTTATTTTAAGAGGAACTAAGGAAACTGGACTTAAATTAAAACTCACATTTGACAGGAGAAAATGAGTCGCCTACATGCAATAGTAACTAAGACTCATAGGAAACATTAAACTTGATCCATGTCAACAAATTGTGCACACCCACTATCAGTTATGTTCCAGTGGCTGACATGCTTGATTTTATATTGCCAAACACTCATTTCAATTAATCCTTCTGAATTTTACACTTCTCAATTTTACTGTTTGTTGCTTGGTTTTGTGATCCTGTGACAAGCAGAACACAACAGTCAACATTAACTATAAGCAATGCTTCAGAAAGGAGGAACAATGTTTTTAAAAATCACATCAAATTCAAATTAACTCAGCTTTAAAACCAAGAAGATTCACTATGTATGCTCCAACTGTCTTGATTCATCTGGGAACAGCTACAATTTTCTGACTCACTGCCTTCTAATTGACCTGATTTCCCTTTTTCTTTTATGCATATATGCACACGAACCTGCGCATGTACCATGGTATACAAGAGGAGACAACTAGGCCTCAGCTATCTGTACAGGTTTAACTCTATCAGCCTTACCACTGGTGGGTCCCCTCTTGGAGTATGAACTCTGTGCCTGCCCTCCCTCCTAGTAATAATCACAGGAAGAGAAAACTTTGAGCTAACCACCCCCTTCAATGTCACTGAGAAAAGACTCTCCCTACCCATGCCAGCCCAGATGTGTATGTCACCTTCACTGCAAATCTGAAGCCCACTAACATGGTTGCTGATGATCACTCTTACTTTCCTGGCAGCTGCTTCGCTCTACCTGCAACTGGAGACTGTTGAATTCAGGGAGAGTTGAAGAGAAGCCTCTCAGAGGAAATACAGTAGAGACAGAGGAGTGCCCCCATTCATACTCTCCTTGTTTGCTGGATGGCGGTAGAGAGAAAAACAGGATGTTTGTATGCTGTGAAGTGGAGTAGGCTGTTCAGAATCCTGGCTCAGGAGATGTGGGCAGTGCTTCAAACAAGGGAAAAGCAGCGCTTCACCTTAGCAGTAAATGAACAGGGACAGGTAAGAAATACTCTGACCATGTATAGAGACAACATTATTTATCATGTTACCTACTCAAAACTCAGCCCCATAGGTCCAGGAGACCTATAGGTCCATATACTTTGCATTCAGAAAACTATGTTCAATTCCAGTTAAAGACCGTCTACTAACAAGTCCCCAAAAGACATTTCTCTGTCTGAGACACTAGAAAGCCACTTCCATTTAGAGTAGACCACTGTTCTAGGGTATCTGCCAGTGTCCCACCAGCTCAGTATGCTTGACCTATAATCTCTCCAGGCCCCTCTCACCACAACTGCATCACAATAAGTGATTTTAAAATCTCATTGCAGTTCTTCATTTCTAAAACATGGAATTTTCATGAAAGGGTTTGCCAGAGATTATGTGAACATGTATTTAAAATCATGCAGGACACTCTTTGTAGAAAAAGCCCAGCAGGAACTCATTAGCATAACAGGCCACACCCAACACCAGAATAATTAGCATATTAGGCCACACCCCTGACAACGCACAGAGACAGAGAGAGAGAGAAGGAAAGGAGGAGGGAAAGAGGGAAAGAAAGAGAGGAAAGAAGAAGGGAAAGAAAGAGAGATTGGAAAGGAGGGAAAGAGGAAAAGAAAGAGAAGGAAAGAAGGAAGGAAAAAGGGAAAGAAAGAAAGAGAGAAGGAAAGAAGGAGAGAAGGATAGGAGGGAAAGAAGGAGGAAAAGAAAGAGAGAGAGAGGAAAAAAAGAAAGAAAGGAAGAAAGGAAGGAAGTGGGAGGGAGGCAGGGAGGCAGGGAAAGAAGAAGGGAAAGAGAGAAGGATAAGGAAAGAAGGGAGGAAAGAGGAAAAGATAGAGGGAAATGGAAAGAACGAGAGCAAGAAAGAAGGAAAGGGAGAGAAAGAAGGAAAGGAAGGAGAGAAAGAGAGAATGAAAAAAGGAGAGAAAGAAAGAAAGAAAGAGGGCAAAGTGATGGGGGAGGGAGGGAGGCTCTCCCACCCCCCATGGCCCACCTCACCCCCGATCAAGTCTCCACCACTGCTCCCACCGCACACCAGCCAGGCCACAGGTGGCTTCAGGCTGGAGCATGGCGCCACTTCGCCTGGCCGTGGCTTCTCCTCCCCTCCCCGCTTTAGCCAGAGCTAGCCAGATGCGTGAGGACAGTGAACAACAGGGAATGAGAGTGAAGGGGACAGCGAGGGAAAAGGGGACCTGATGGAGGCAGAGGGGGGCGCCAGTGGGTTGCGGCAAGACCTGGCCAGTGACACCTTGGGACTGGACGTAGTCGGCATGGAGGGCAGTGGCCCCAATGAGGAGAACGGCAACAGACAACAAGACATCATGGAGAGGGGAGGGGAGGGGGTGTGCCAGCGAGTGGCGAGGCCAGCAACATCGCCTCCCAGGCACTGTTCCCTCTAAGCTGAGTTAGAGTGAGCCAGCTCACAGTTTTTTAGCCTTCGGCTCACACATTTTTGTCTTGGCTCAGGAAGGATGGCTCCAGAGCAAACTAATTTATGCAGCAACCAAATCGCTCACTTACACATTTAATGCCAGTAGTTCACAAAGTAGAATTTTTGCTCCCAGGACTCCATAGCTTAGAAGGAGCATTGCTCCCAGGTTGTGCAGGCGGGAAGCCCGGCTGCACCACAGCTGGAGACACAGAGCAGCAGCGGCAAAACCAGTGGCAGAGACAGCCGGGGCAGCGACCATGACGCAGGAGAGTCCTGGAAATGGTGGAAGCTGTCTCACACAGCCAAAGAGCATGACGGGGACCCGCCACCTGGTTGAGGAGCATGATGGGGCCCCACCACCTCCCGACGCCCCCCCTGATCAAGCCCCCGCTGCTGCCACCCAGCACCAGCCGGACGGCCCACCCCTCCCCTGGATCAAGCTTTCCCCCCAACTTACTCTGGCTGTTGATGGCAGCAGCCAGCACATGCTGCTTTCCACTCCCCAGCCCGACAGAGGGCTGCTGGGAGCTGGGGGTGGGGCTTGCAGCTCCTGGGCATGATCAACTTGGAAGGCAGCCAGAACACCATTCTGGTATGTTCCGGCACAAAAATAGCCCTGAAATCATGTATACGTGATTTCCGGAGGCTGCTAGTGCAGAATGCCGCAGCCAGGCTGTTGATGGGCCTTTCTGTGCGAGACCATATCCAGCCTGTGCTGAGGATGCTGCACTGCTGCCTATAGCATACCGGATCCGGTTCAAGGTGCTGGTCTTAACCTTTAAAGCATTATATGGTCTGGGGCCTGCCTACCTGAGGGACTGCCTTTCCCCGTATATTCCCCAGACAGCACTGCAGTCAGGCTTTCAACATCGCCTGACCCTCCCTGGCCCGAGAGAGGCTTGGTTAGTGACCACCAGAGCCAGGGCCTTCTCAGTGGCAGCTCCACACTGGTGGAATGAGCTCCCGGAGGACATCAGGGCCCTGCGAGACTTCTTGCAGTTCCGCAGGGCCTGCAAAGCGGAGGTCTTCTGCCAGGCCTTTGATTAGGAGCCGCCACTGGGGAAATGGGCCCCTGGGGAACTCAGCCAGTGACACTCTCATGGCCCAGGATTTAGGGGTGCTGCTTTTTGTTGGGTCTGATCAGTATTGCTGCCATCTTTTGCCTGTTTTATTGTATTTGTAATTTATCTGGTAATTTTATGGATTTTGTATTTGTTTTTAATTGAATGCTACTGTATATGGTTTTAGTTGCTGGTAGCCGCCTTGAGCCAGTCCGCTGGCTAGGTGCGATATAAATATATATGAATGAATAAATACAACATCCCACTTAACCTTGCACTCTGTGTTTCAGTTAGTGGTAACTACAAACAAAGCAGAGAAGAATTCACTCACAAAGATACAGAGATCTGTATTTGACTACTGAAATAGCTACACCCAAATAAAAACTGATATTATTCAGCTTTTATTGGCTTTTCTTCGGTGCAGCTAAATGCATTTAGTTCACTGGCTAAGTCAGGCTGCTGTGACAGTGCAAGGGAACTGAACAAATCTAAACTTTAAATGCCTTCAGTTCACTTGTGGAGTCACAATGCTGCTGTGGCATGACTCAACAAGTGAAATTCTTTATTATATGTCCCCATAGGGTATAATGTCCCCATAGGGTATAATGGAGATGAATAAATTCAGGTTTCCCAAATATTTACCCAAATAACAGTATAATGCCGATACTGGTATTCGGGAATATTCAGGAATACTGATATTTTTCTGGGTCCAATAGACCGGAATTGGCAAAAAAACAATTTTTTTTTGCCCTAATGCAGGGGTGGGCAATTGTTCTGGCTCGGGGGCCACTTTGTGGGAGTGGAGGTTAGCGGAGGGCCACACCTTTTAAAATGATTGCATTCATTAGTTAACTCTGCATTTCAGAAAAAGTATAAATTGTATCATAAAGATCAATAAGTATAAATTAAATAAAATAGTGGTAGTTTTATTCAATTTATTTATTGTGCTAATTTCATATCGTCTATAGCTGCAAGCACATTTAATTTTAGAATCTGTTTAATGAGACAAATGTACCCTATCACACTTTTCTACAATTTTTTTGAAATCAGGAGTGAGATTGCTTGTTGAGATTCTCATCACAGCCTGCAAGTTAATGTCTGTCAAAGAGCATCTATATTTACTCTTGTTGATCTTCATGCAAGAAAAAACTTTGCTCACAAATATATGTAGACCCAAATATAGAGAACATATTCCCAGCAAATTTCTTCATACGTGGACATTTTTTCCAGCAGACAAAGATTTGTAAAAGTCAACTAATGTCACAGCATTAGACATTTCTTTCACAGTGTGATTTTACGGCACGTCAATAAGCTGCAGCTCCTCAGTGATGGGATAAGAGAGCAAATTGAATTTAGGCTCAGTTTTCTTGAAGTCCTGAAATCTTCTTGGCGGGCCGCAAAAAACTCTGCGGCGGGCCGCATGTGGCCCCCGGGCCGCCATTTGCCCACCCCTGCCCTAATGGAAAGTCTACTGAAACCCACATTTGGCACCTTAAATAGGAGTATAACAGGTTAGTCATAAAGCATTACATGATCAAATGTAATCTATATTGATGAATTTTAAATATATGCTCCGACTAAGATATCTATAAATGGAAACTTAAAAATATATTGTATCTCTCTCTCCCCTATTCTCCCTATATCATTCCTTTTCCCTTCTCCTGCATTGCCACAAATGAGCCATGCCAGCCCACATTGTCTTGCTAAGTCCTGTCTCATTAGCCCACAGTTATCAGGAAGAACGAGAGCAGACTGAGAAAGAGCACAAGAAATGAAGAAAATTATACACCTGACTTGCTTTAGGATGTGAAGTAGCTGAACGAAACACCCAACAAGATTGTGTACAATATGTTTCCTTCCAGACTACTTTTTTAAAAAAAGAATAACTTGTGAAAGAAGGCTGGGACAGTTGTTTTTTTCTGGGAGACCTTTTGTGCATTGAATTTGCCTTAATAGTTGGAGTTCAGGTGATCACTACTGTAGCGATCGGGAAGGTATTTTCCTCTAGAAATAATGTTTCTCCTTGCTGGTGACCCTTTCCAGTGAAGACCTGCCTAAATTGTCTCAAGTTTCTAGTGTTCTTCTAAAACAGCAAAGCAGACCTCTAAGCTTAGCTTGGTTGAATGTTCCTTGGTGTAGGACACCAGAATTCTTTGGTGTAGGACACCAACTGCCTTGAACAATGGTATCTCAGGTTCAGCATTCCCTAGCAGTAAAAGGGAACTAACACTGATGAATGAGAAGAAATTGTTATCTCAAGGTAAACAATGCTCTGCTCTTGGTTTCCGCTTTCTCTGAATGGTACCTTATGGTGTAGACTGTTTTGCCACTACAGTTAATCCAAGCCACACCCTCAGAGTGTTGGATGTTACACTTGGCCCCACTCCCGTGAGTACACATAAGAGTGGAACTCTCTTAATTTGTGAAATGTTGGAGATACGGCATGGCTCAGATTTTTTGGTTGGTTTTTTCCGTTTCTACTAGATAACAATAGTTAAACATGGTGGATGTGGCAAATGGTATGCATCTTTAACTTACTGAAACAATAAAATATTAATTCAAGCAGCATTCTGCATCACTTACAGTGCATTGGGACCTGTTTCTGAATGAATATACTTAGGAATGGGCTTCGAACATATACAAGACAAGTGATAACATGAAGAAGTCAACAAGCAGTACTGATTGTTTAGAGCACACATGGGTTAAATCCTAAATCTTATAAATACAGAAGGAAACAGCAATATGTAATTGTCACTTGTTTGTACTACTTTAACAGAAATGAAACAATGAATAACTACACCACTGGCAGACATGAAATTTAGTTCTAGACAAAATACAATTATCAGAATGACAGCCACTGTCAACAAAAGACTAGAAGTCATGTTGAATTACAGAATACAGGGCTGCCAGCAAAAATATCTTCCAGGTAAATAAAACCTAAGGGTTAAAGAAGTAGCCCACATTCTCTCTAAATCATACCAGAACACAACAATAAAATCTCAAGCAACAAAACACCTCTAGAACTGTAACACTCAAAGCAAGATTAAAAATTAAGCTTAATTTAACTCCAGTGAAACTAACTGTAAATAATTCTACAAAATATAAAACAAAACAGAGCTAATGCCCCAGAATTCTTATAAAATATTTTCTACTTTAGAATGAATAGAATGCTTGTTAAGGCAAGGCTATTTACATTCCAAATGTAAAGCAACTTTTGAAATGGAAAAATTGAACAATTTGGGGTCACACAGAAAAGGTAGACATACAATATTTTCAAGATATTTTCAAGATATGTGCTTAATATTTTCAAGATATGTGCTTAAATGTAATTTTTTTACGATTAATATGCTCAAATGCATTTAATGATAGCACATTATTAAAGACTTCAGTGTTTTCAATATTATAAAGTTAGCTTAATATCCAAACATTCTGGCAGTCCTACCTATTGTAACTATGAGAGAGTTTCTGTCCAAATAATACCATCTTTCATTTACTATAGAATTTGATTTCCACCTTCAACTTCTATTTTTTCATACTTCTCCAACTGCAAAATTAAAGATACATGTGCTATGATAGCACAAGGTGCAGAAATTTGCAACTCTTTTTCAAATACTGGGTATACTTCCAAATTTTCTTACACAAAATTAAGATATTTATACTTTTAAATTCTGTAAATATGGCAAATAGCAACATTTCATATGTTGACTAAGTTACAAATAATGCATTTCATGTTGCTAAATCAGTAAAAGAAGTATTGCATTTGTTTGACTTTTCCTCCAAATTTCCATTATTTTCCAAAGGTTTCCAAATTTCCAGAAACCGTACAGCTCTAGTTCAGACACTACATTAACCTGAATAGATAGCTTACAGAAGAAAAGACTCTATCAGATTTAGGATTCCCCCTGAAGGTGCACAAAGCTATTTTAACATGCTCATTTAAAGTCATGTTGATTTCATCAAGTTTCTGTTCACATGCAGCTTTCCAGCACATCCTAATGCACTAATGGTATCATCCAGGGGTCCATTGGAGCGGGAGCGCACAGGAGCGCAGATCCGGGAGTGAGGAGCCCAGGGGGCGGGCACATTGCCAAACCCCGCCCCCTCCTCGGCTTCTCCGAGCAGTGCAGAGGCGCAGCGCCCCGGGGAAAGCCCTGCTAGGGTCTTTATTGTTTTTAATGTTTTGTTTCAATATTGATAATTTTATCATTGTTCCTTTTATGACTGTGTGCTGCTTTTCCAGAGACTTGCTCAAGGTGGCATATAAATTTTCTAAGTAGACCATTTTTTATCTGGGCACATGGCACATAAGTACTGGAGAAATGTCACCAACCCTTCAGCAGCTTCCATCCCATCAATTTGGTGTAGTGGTCTGGAGTTGTACTCTAATCTGGGAGAACCGGGTTTGATTCCCCACTCCTCCACATGCAGCTGCTGGTGTGACCTTGGGCCAGTCACAAGTTCTCTCAGAGCTGTTCTCTCATGAGCAGTTCTCAAAAGACCTCTCTCAGCCCCACCTACCTCACAGGGTGTCTTGTTGTGGGGAGGGGAAGGGGAAGGGATGAATGGTACACATGTCCTGGGTATCTCAAGTCTACTTGAAACCTGGTGGTTTCAAGGCAGCAGGAAGAGAATGAGGGTGTGTTCTTTACACTTATTTTTATTGCACAAAGTATTGGATGTGGAAGGGAATGGAGGAAGAGCAGGTCAGTTTCACTCGCCTGTGGAGTGGAGCCTGAGGGGTGGGTGTTGCCTTCTGACACACTTCCCGTATGTTAGGGGGTGTGGCATATGCAAATGAGTTATGCTAATGAGTTATGCTAATGAGCTCCTGCACCTCTTTTTCTACGGAATGACCCCTGGTATCATCATATTATCAGTAATCAAACCTAATTCTGAACCTGGCCCTAATACGGATCAAAAAGCCCAATGGAGCCAAGTGCAAAATGAGACTTTTTCTACAGATCTTTTTCTACAGATCTAGGGCTTTTTCTACAGATCTAGGAAGCCCTTAGGTTTGCATGAAGAAAGGAGAAATTTTAGGAAGCCTGGGGGGCGGGGTGTGAGAATTTTCCCTCAAATAGATAAGCCTGGGGTGTGTGAGTGAATTTAACTTTCCCTCAAATAGATACGTGTTGTCTGCCCTTACATAGCCAATGTCAAGGAAAAGAGGCCTCATGCTCCTTCCTTCTCAAGCTATACCCCCACCTTCACCCCAGGAGAGAAAGCAGTGGCAGTCAGGAGGAGAATATAGCAACAGCTCTACTGCTGTTATATCTTTCTTTCCCTTCCTGGAAGAGGTGGAGATGGAAGTGGCAGAGGTAGAGACCAGGAGGATGGGGGCAGCCATCCATGGTAGCTCCCTCCTCTCTCCTGCAAGTTCCCCAGTAGAGGGACCAGGAAAGGAAAGATGTGGCAGGGAGGACAGGTGAGCCATTCAGGTGGAGGCACTGGAACTGCAAAGAAGCAGGCCTGTAAGCCTGGCAGGGAAGAAAGAAGATGGCAGTGAGAAGGGTGAGAGAGGTGCCACCTCTAGATCCACCCACAGAGGTGGCAGCAGAGGGCAGGAAGAGAGGGAAAGAGCCGGTGAAGAACCAGGGAAGCAAGATATAAGGATAGCATCACCTTTCAAGTCTTGTGGGTCTCTTGCTAGTGGTAGTAATTCCTGCCTTAGGGTAAAACAAACATCACCAAGAGAGTATCCAGATGAAAAACAAGCAATATTTTCTCTTATCATAAACTAGGCACAGTCCAGCCAACAACATACACCCCCTCAAAATGATATCCATAGGAAAAAGTTAAGCACATCCTTAATTCTTCCACACTGAAAATCAATCCCACTTAAATGCTTAGCTGTGGCTGGATAGCATCCTTATTAACTTGTATTTCACTGATAACATTTAATAGTTTTCCCAATAGCAACTTAATCCATTTTCTCTTTCACATAACCTCACTGATAAATGTCATCAATAGATGCTTAATTCAAGTTAGAGTTCTAACCCTTACATTAATTTTGTTGTATTGCCTAAACTTAATTTTAACAAATTATGAAATTGTTATATCTTGAACAGAAATCCAACCATGAGCAAAGATTTTCATCAGCTGGGACAAGAATATTGGATCATAAACATTCATTTACTCCATTTATATGCAATATTTTACATTTGCTACAGATTTACCCACTGCTTCAGCCATTGCAGCCACAATACGACCAATATTTTTCCATTTTAAAAAATCTAAAAATATTTGTGGCGCTGGAATTTCAGATCACAGGCATCTAGTTCACTCACCCAAAATGTGTAGTGTTAAAATTATTTATAGGGATTGTTTTAACAAGCAGTTTTTGTTTATTCCACATCAACATATTACATGTTTGGATTAGCTATCTGCTGGTGCATGAATCACTTCTCCAGTGATACAGTTCAAATGGCTTTGGTACCTGTCCCTGGCATCTACAATTATAAGGACAGCAACTGTGTTTTCCTGTTCACACAATGAACAGCAGAGTCAAATACAGCATGACAATAGATTCCTCACATTTCCTGGAGATGCTGGGGCATAAAAACTTGAACAGCACTGAATAATATAAACCCAATTATGTTCTCAGCATATACTAATCATTAGGGATACAGTTTACACTACCAGCATTTTTGTGTATGGCCTTGCATATTTACAGTTACCATTGCAGCCATGATGTTATCTCAAGCACGTTGGACAGATGTCCCCCACTTCTAGATTTTTATGTAATCACTTAGATTAATGGATAATAAAGTTCCTCAGAACATTCAAAGAACTCATGTTTTCTGGCATGGGACTGAAAAGGACTCTCCCAGTCTAGCAGAGTGGGGATAGAATTTTAAGAGCGGGTAGGATTTTGCCTTTAAGGCTTTTGCAGGGATGAAGAACAACTTTGACAAGATGCTGGGAAATCAGTGAATTGATATCTCAAGCACTTTTAATTGATAAATAGCTACTGGGGAATAGTTAGCACAGCACAGGAAAAAGCTCAATTTGTGCATTGGTATCAAAGAGCAAGTCCAGTTAGTTGCTTGAAAAAATGGTACCATGATGGTACCAATCTGAACTAGAGTCCATACAGCTTCCCTTTAGCATTAACATACTCGGAAGATTCAGTCCCAGATCTCCCACCACCTTGTCTAGTTTGGCACCAATTCTGATACTGCTGGAGAACCGAATCTGTTTGTCTCTTCCCTCCTTTATCCCAAAATACTACCTCAACCTGCACATTTGTAAAACAGACTAAAACATTGCAGATATTCTCATTGTAGATATTCACTTCTAAAGAAATCTCACTCCATAAGGGCACCCCACTATCTGGAGGGGGGGGGGGTTGAAAACAAATTTGGGACCTGTCATTTAAAGGAGGAGCCACCCTGAACCAGGAAGCAAGGCAGGGAATAAATATTTTAATTAATAAATAACCTGCCAAAGCCACATAGCACTAAGATATGGGATGGGGATGTGTGACACAGCAGTAGAACATCTGCTTTGCATGCAGAATGTCTCAGGTACAATCTCCAACACCTCCCATTTAACGGGATCAGGTAATAGTGTTGTGAGAGATCTCTGACTGAGACCCTGGGAAGTCACTGCCCATCAAAGAAGTAAGAAAAGACTTTGATATGACCAGTGGTTTGGCTCAAGGGCCACGTGCAAACAACCTGGCTACATGTTGACTTACTGTGCAGGGAGGGAGAATGAACAAAAGCACACTGGCTCCACCCCACCCCACTTCCATGCAATCGCACAAGGTGAACATGTGGAGGAAGTGCCGAAGCATGTCCCCTTCCTTCAACCAGCAGTGTTTGGAAAGCAGCACTGCTAATCACAGGGAGGGGGTTATGTGCATCACTTCCTCCACATGTTTGCACCTTGCGGACGTCTTAGTGATCATGAGCAGACAGGGCCAGTGAGCTCATGCCCACTCTCCCTGTGTGGTGAGTCACTAAGTGTACAGGTTGTCTACACAGGCCTACTACATAAGGCTGCTTCATGTGTTCATTTGTAGCAAAATAACTCTTAGCTGAATACGGAAGCACATAAAAATTTACCTATTCAGGGGTCATTTTCTAGAAAAAGAAGTGCAGGAGCTTATTAGCATAACTCATTAGCAAACCTTATTTGCACATGCCACACCCCCTGACATCACCAGAAGTATGTCAGAAGGCAAAAAAGAAGAGAGAGAGAGAAGGAAGGGAGGGAGGGAGGGAGGGGACAGCTACTAATCCATGCCTCAGAAATACCACTATTCTGGGAGGATAGCTTCAGTGGTGGCTGAAGCCTTCAGAAGGCTGGTCGGATGAACAAGGCCCTTTCCGGGGGGCGGGGTCATTTTGCTGCAGCCATGACACAAGCAGGCATTCCCCTGCAAGGGGGGGCTGGCACCAACTCCTGGAGCTGGGCTACCCCAAGCTCCTGCTCGAAATGACCCCTGCCTATGATAGCTTTCCCCAGATGGGTGTTCTTCAGAGGCAGAATGACATCTCTGAACACATAGGGTTCTTAATTGCCAAATAAATATTTCTCAGGTTTTTGCCCTCTGTGATTTCATCTTGCTACCTGTGTGTTGTTGTTCTCTTAAAATACATCAGATTTTCAGGACAACATTTTTGTTTTATCAGAAGTCAGACTATAAAGCTGTCTGCTTATTCTTGGTACCAACATGTTAGTAGACTGCTACAACAGAGGTACATCACTCAACAGTATACTTATGGCTATGATCCTACTAAAATTATTCACACTCTTAAAACTTGTCCTGAATCAAGAGTACCTAAAACATCATAAAAATGCTGAATTCTGGCTATATTGTGGATTTTTGCTTAGTTTTGCAGCCAGTCAACCTGAAAGGACAGGACTCACAAACAGAATACACACAGTATAATACAAACACAGTATAATACAAACTGACAAGTTCTACAAGTGCTGGAATAAACGCCAAGAGACTTAAATTTTATTTTATTTTAAAATAAAAAGTGCAAATACTGCAGCTCATAGTAAGCATCCATTACTATTAGAATCCACAAAACCTATGTAACTATGTTCTGAGGAGACCAATAATAGTTGCAAAATTAAAGTCCTAGAAACCTGTGACTTACAGCAAAGACATGTTGAGCAACCAGGATTTTTTTGTCTACAGTTAATTAAATTCCTCCCTGCAGGAAGCAGGGGATGGTGAGAAGGCAGACGAATGAAGGGGTGGGGAAAAGTAGTTGTATAATGGCCATTAAGATGAATAGTATAAACATTTCAATTATGCCAATCCATGTAGTTGTTTTTACAAATTCTGTTGAAACCCTTTCTATGATGGAAAACTGTGGCTGTGCTGCCAATTTAGGTTTCAGGGATGAATCCAGGCCCCAAACCTACTTGTTTACAACCCTATCAAAGCACACAAGCTGTCCCCTCCCAACAATCTCACACTACTGCCAGAAGACAACACGATTCATGAACAACTTCATTTGGGAAATTTTTGCTGAAGCTAATGGAAGCTGTGCAAGTGTGGTCTTGCCAGCTTTTACCTGTTACAAAACAGTTTGCAACTCAAGAGACTCCTAAGTAACTGTGCCAAATCCTTTTCATAACACTTACATAAGTCGACTACTAGAATACTTGTGGGAACTTTTCCTAAACTTTGGTTTTGTTTCCTCCCAAAACTATTTTTCCTATTAGACACATTAGATAGTACTGATGGATCATTTATAGGCTGGTATAACTTACCTCTACCCTATACATCACTTTTTGCCTACATATCCCCCTTCCTATTCTTTTTTTTAACCATTGTTATGTATATTCAGTTTATGAAGGTCTAACAGCCTATCGACATGGCTGTTACCTTCTTCTCTCTCTTAAAGATGAACCCTTGCCAGTCTGCAAAAACTAATTTTTTCCACTATATACAAGGTTAAAGTTACATTTCCTGTCTCCTGTTAATTACAGAATGTAGACACCTGGAAGCAGGAGCCATTCTTGAGCACTGGAAAAGCATGGAGTGCACAATATGTACTACTTGTGAACCAAGCCAACAGGCAAAATGTACTGAATAAATACCAGAAACTTACATAGTCATGAAAGGCTTTAGCTTCACTTGAGTGTTCACATGTTTCACGTCTTTCCGGAGCTGCACAATAGAGATCCCAAAAAACACTAAAAGCAAAAAAAGAAAGAAAAAAGAAAGAGGACATTATAACTTGCAGTACTCTAAATGCAAGAATCCAACAGTGCTCAAACTATCACATTATATCTTATGGTCACTGCAGCGCTCATCTCCTCATCCTTTTAATCAGTATTTTGCGCAGCATCAGCATTGCAGCACATTGTGCAAATATTTGGAATACTGAAAGCCAAACTTACTTCTGCACATACTGAAGTTTACATGCAGACCATAATTATATTAGTTCACTGTATGAAGAATAATCATATTTTCTTTGCTTTAACAAAACAGCACAAGCAATCCAAAAGCTGGTGAAGAATATCAGACTCTGAAAAGAAGTCAAGCCTCCATGATCCATTTTACTCACCCAGTATTAATAAAAGCAAACACCCAATACATAGTGACTGAACACAGCTTAGATGGACAGTGTGTGTCTAAACAGGTTCAGAAAGTGTCTGAAGTATTTTACAAATCAAACAGCTAAAATCCAAACCTTCTAGTTGTAGCACCTGTTCTCTCCTTAAAGTCTTGCAAAGGGGACTAAACAGGAGAAGTAAGGAAAAGGGAACTGATGGAACAGAATAAATAAATATTCATTTATTAACAAAAATATTAAAGTAAACAAATTAAAATTTTGAATTAAAGTCTCTTTTCATGGTTTTACTGTTTTTAATTGTTATATTAATTGTTGTTTTAATGGTTTTATATTGAGATTGTTGTGAACTGCCCTGATCCTGTCTGCGAGGAGGGCAGTATATAAATCAAATAAATAAATAAATAAGATATATGAGAAATAAATAAATAAATAAGATATAAAATAAATATGTAAATGAAGCTAACACAGAGTTTTATGTATTTAATATAGTTTATTTAATATAGATAATTTCCCTACGTCTGAAAAGTGTTTGTATTTTTCTTATGGTCAAGCAGTATAGACATGGTGGCACACTAGTTTATGAAATACACATTTATTTCTATGGGCCTCATACTGATGACGGCACTGGACCATGAAAACTAGTGTGCGGATGCAATTCTCGTCCAGAGAGTCTTACAAATTTTCTTCATAAGTTTAAGTTGACTGTTCTACTAGGATTTTTGCAAGCTCCCCTGTATTCATTAACAACATTCTGCACATCTGACTGGAAATGCTCCAATGTGCACTCTGCAGTTGTGTGCAACCTCTTTCATTTACACAGCAGTAACAGCCTTAAAAGGATGGGTGCACAGAAGATCTGCCCCTCTGCTTGACTCAGCATAAACACTACTGTGCAGATACACACTCACTGAGGGTTAGCAACCCTGAGGACCAGATCAGCTTTTAAAACAGGCTACCTGATTTGTTTATTCCATGTGAAACAATGGTATTACTAAGAAGGATGTAGGTGAGTAAACGAAGACTTGATCCATATAAAATGGAAGCACTAAGGTTTAGAATCAAGACTTATGTACAAACAAGTGCATGGCTTGTTCTAGGTAGGATTACACTCTCCCTGAAGGAAAGGGTCACAGTTTGGGGGTGCTCTTTGATGCCTCACTGTACCTAGAAAGTCAAATTGCAGAAGGTGTTAAGAATCTATTTTTTCAACTTCTCCAGCTGCAGCCATTCCTGCAGAAAGAAGATCTAGCTATGGTCATGCATTTCTTGGAAACACAGAGATTATATTACTGCAGCCCTTTTGACATGGAGCTGCCCTGGAAGATTGCACCAAGGTTAGCCCCAAGGATAGCAGCTATGGTCCCTACTGGATCCTGTCAAAGTGAACACATAACATAAATTCTTCTACAGCTGCACTGGCTTCCAGTTTACATCTAGTCTCAGTTCAAGGTTGCTGGCATGGATCTTTAATCCCCTAAAAAGCTTAGTACCTAAGAGGCTGCTTTCTCCCGTATCAACCTGTCTGGGCACTGAGACCAATGGATGAGGCCTTCCTGCCAGAGTCTGTGTTACTTGAGGCAAGACTAGTCCATGGGAGAGCCTTTTAGCTGCACCCCCAGGCCGTGGAACTCCTCTCCACAGGAGTTTAGGCTGATGTCATTACTGCCGTCCCTCTCAAGAAAACTCAAGTAATTTCTGCTCTGCACTGAATATTGGGTAGTGCCTTGTTCTTGTTCCATGTATATACACATGGACAATTTTAGGATGGTATCACTTTGCTCTGGTTAGACTTCACTTGAAGTATCGTGTTCAGTTTTGGGCATCACACTTTAAGGAGGATGTTGACAATAGTTTGTCATGAATTTCAACCTGTTCAGGGTTTGCGAAATGAAGTTCACAAACTGAAGAACTGCTATGAACCACCATGAATTTTGGTACAATTTGCAGTGTCTCGTGACAGTTCATTAAGAGCAAAAAGCCAGGGTTTGCTGAGCTGCCTGCCACTCAGCTGTTTGGTTTAAAAAGCTTGGAGCCACTTAAACCACCGCTGCTTTCTGCTCCCTGAAGCTTTCCACTGGGGGCAGAAAAATGGAGTTTAAATGGTCCTGCTTTCTGCTCCCCATGATAAGTTGCAGGGAGAAGAAAGCAAGGTTTAAGTGGAAGGGGTGAAGTCCCTTTCTGGGGGATCTTCCCTCCCACCTGTCTGCTGGCCGTTGCTCACTACAGCCCACAGAAAGGAAGGAGGGAAGTGCCCCCTGGGAGGCACTTCACTTCTTCCCTTCTGCTGGCTATGGAAAGCCGCAGACAGCGGAAAGGAGGGGGTGAAATGCCCCTGGGACACACTTAACCCCTATATTTAACTCTCTGGTTTTGCTCCCCTTCCCCTGCTTCGAAGCAGTGGGGAGCAAAAATAAAGGGTGCTCCCCACCACTTCGAAGCGAGGAGCAGAAAGCAAGAGTTTAAACTTAAATGGCTCACAAACCTAATGGTTCAGTTTGTGAACAGGTATATCCATTTGGTTTGTGGTTCAGCCACGAACCATGAACCAAACCAGAAAAAAGCAGTTCATGTACTTCACTAGTTGATTGGCTGGATCATGCCCAGAGAAGGGCAACTAAGATAGTGAGGGGTCTGGAGACAAAGTTCTATGAGGAAAGGTTAAAGGAGCTGGGTATTAGTTGTTATACATTTTCCAGGCTGTATGGCTGTGGTCTTGGCATTGTATGGATATGTTTAGCCTGGAAAGGAGACAATTAAGAGGTGATATGACAGCCATCTTCAAGTATTTGAAAGGTCATATAGAGGATGGAGCAGAGTTGTTTTCTGTTTCCCCAAAAGGTTAGATCAGAACCCATGGATTGAAATTAAATAAAACATTGTTTTTGGCTAAACATTAGGACGAACTTCCTAACAGTTAGGGTGGTTCCTCAATGGAACAGGCTTCCTCAGGAGGTGTTGGGCCCTCCTTCTTTGGAGGTCTTTAAGCAGAGGCTAGATGGTCATCAGACAGCAATGCAAATTCTGTAAATTTAGGCAGATCATGAGAGAGAGGGGGCAGGAAGGGATGAGCCAACACTCTGCTTTTGTGGCCCTTTCTTACATGCCCAGAGCTGATTACCACTCTGGGATCAGGAAGGAATTTTCTTCCAGGACAGACAGGCCAGGGATCCTGGAGATTTTTTTTTTTGCCTTCTTCTTGGGGGAGCGGAGGAGAAAGGTAGTTGTCCAACCTGGATATTCACTAGATGTCCCTTGAGATCCCTTCCAACTCTATGTTTCTATAATGTTTTAACACTGATGTTTAATGTTTGATTTTTTACACCGGGGGGAGCCTCCAGAATGGGTTGAAAGGCAGCATATAAATATCAAACTTAATAACATATTGGTAGTTTTTCCATAGGGGTAAGGGTCAAGTTTGTTTTTCCCTCCTTGTGTCTTACAGCCTTTCCATAGGACCTCTGGTAAACACTTATTTGCCAAATAAAGCTATCTTTTGTATATATATTTCTAAGTATCTTAGATAAAGGTGGAAATACACCATATTTTGAAGACCTTTTTTAAAAAAAAGAAGCCAAGAAGAATAATTGAAAAGCAAATAACGATTTTATGTATTTTCTTTACTACACAACTGATTTGTTTTGCTCTCCTTTGAATGCTGTTTACAGCTAAAAGATTTTCCCAGGGGACACCACATATATTTCCGTCATTTCTGTACAAAGTTAATCTGATGTTTGTCAGGCTTATTACCTTAATGAAAACTGAAAGCTAATACTTACCACCACCAAGAATGTAGGAATCCTGGGGGTTCGCCCAATGTGATGTTCTTTTCCCATCTTATCTAAAATCATAAACAGTGATTAAACTTTTTTCATTTAACAAAAGGATAAAAATAAAAACAGCGCACTCCTAACCATCTCCCCATATTGTCCACTGATTTTTCTTTATCTCTTATGCAGCTTTTGCTCTTAGGATTGTAAAAAATCATAAGGATGTAGGAGGACCTCCACTACTTCCATCCAAAGGCTCATCCAGCCCAGCAGGCCTTTATCAACAGTGACCAGTGACATGCTTCTGGGAACCTTACAAGCAGATCCTGAAGTGAATGGTTCTTCCCCATTTGGTCTCAGCATCTAAGACAAAGTTCCACACAGTTAGTTCCACAAGGCCTGTATGATAGAGCTTTGATTGGCCTGCATGATAGAGCTGTTTTGCTGGGCCTATGGTTGAAGACAGTGATGGGTTCCATCTTTGATTGGCCTCCCCTTTCTCCTCTCTCCCCTTTCTCTCCCCTCTTTAGAT
Source organism: Lepidodactylus listeri (assembly GCA_029233225.1). Lineage (NCBI taxonomy): Eukaryota > Metazoa > Chordata > Lepidosauria > Squamata > Gekkonidae > Lepidodactylus > Lepidodactylus listeri. Next base: position 48,620,468 of record JARCFY010000004.1, read on the forward strand.
TAGACTATTAGACTACACACCACTCTCCCTTGAGTTTTACGCCATCTTTTATTACACTGTTAAGTTTATGATATAATGTATATCATATTATTAGGTATTCATATATTATAATGTTTGCTTTCATGATGATACCCAGATGTTATCATGATGTTGCTTTGAGCCTGGACACAGGGAGAGCGGGATACAAATCCAATTTAAAAAATAATGATACCTGCTAGCTTTTGACCAACCTGTTCCCCTATAATTTGTCTACACTCTTTTAGACACCATATAAGCTAATGGCAATTAGCATGCTTATAATAGCGAATTCCACAACTTAATCTTGACTTGCAGATTAAATTCCACTTCCTACTATCCAAATTAATAATCTTGACCAAAAGTGAAGATTACACTACTGTTCTGGCCACACAGCGGAACATCCTTTTCACTGAAGCAACAGTTAATAAAATTTAGGTGCGGCTCTCCCTTTAAAAAGTCAACATAATCTTTATCATTTTATTTACGTAGAATCACAAATATGGCCCAGCACTTTCCAAGGAACTTACAAATTTACAAGCTAAAATTAGGCATAAGAGACACAACAAAGGTAAGGGGAGAGGGTAAAAGAACAAAAAAATATGGGGAAAATATGCTTTCTGCTAGTAACATGTACTTAGGCTTTGTTTAATCAGGAAAGAGCACTAAGAGAGTGTGCCAATGTCAGTTAGAACTGCCATAGGCATGATTAACTGTCCTGTCATGATCAATAAGGTTGCTGAATGTATTACATGTGTCAATGCGTGCTGTTTCGATCTGGTCAGATGTCCTATTAATATTGCATTTCATTCCAAGCCATTTTTTGGATCATCTAGGTCCCGCCCGGGAGATAGCATCAATGACCGGACTCCCACCTTTGGAATGCAAGCCTTGCCTGCCTGCTTCGCTTCTGCACATGCTCATTAATCTTTTGCTTTTCCTCCCCTCTTATCTCTAGCTGGCTATTCCCTGGCTAACGGCCTTGAACAGAAAAGCCTCCTGTTATGTGTTACAAGAACCACAGGTGTTATGTACTTCCTTGCTTAGAAAACTTTGCTTAGTTTTCCTTGGGAATCTTTTCTCCAAAAACCCTCAACAGTGTTTTTCTCTGAGAACCTATTTTGCAGCCCTTTTCCTGGGAACAGTGGGCCAGTATATATTTGGGCACCAATAATTCTCACTATTGATTGGTAGAAGGTAGAGCGGCCATATTTCGTATCAAGTATAATTGTAGTTGCATTTCTATGCTTGGACATTACTAACAGGACAAGTGTTTGACCAACATGATCTTTTCTACAAATAAAGGACTTTCTGCTTAAGGAGACCTGTTGTGGACTATATCTATTAGCACATTCTCACAGCCAAAGGCTTCACACAAAAGAGTTGGAAGATAGAATATAGTTACTTACTAGGGAGCTAAACACAGCATTTCTCATTGAACTTTGATCTACCAGCTGTGAGTCTTTTACTTTCATTTCGTTGCTTCCAGGTGATCAAGCATGGCTCTAGTTCCAAGCAGACCACACAGACAAGCAACCATATTGTGCAACTGCTTTCTCCCCACTGCAGAAACACTGCATCATGGCTTCTGCAGCATCACAGGTTCCTTCTCCACCCTTGCAAAGACATAAGTTCTGACAGATGAAAGAATGCACATTCAGGGTTGGGAGGTAAGTTCACATAAATTGTGATTAACAATAGCTGAACTAAAGTCATAGTCTATGTCTACAAGCCTGGTTTAAATCTTTTCCATCAGGTGTAGTACTCTTTATTTAAAGTTGTTGAAAAGATAAAGGTGATAGGAAACATACCTCTGATAAGAATGTCTGAGCGGATTTCTGTGCTCCTACATGGAGCAGATATTCATATACATACAGTGCTAACCTGGAAATAGAAAAAAAGAGAGAGAGAAATTGACTTGCAAAGTTCAAGGTCCAAAATTCATAGATTGAAATATGCATTATCAAAGAAAGGAAGTGTACTAGAAGAGCAAACTCAGTTTCATCTATTGTACCAATCAGGGGCATAGAGTTTTAAAATCCCTGGGGCAGCGGGGGCTCTTGCATGGGCATGCGCACGCCGGGACCATGTCCCCGTCGCTTTTCCCCCCGCCCGGCCTGGCCACTCCTGCCTCCGTCCATCCCTCTGTTCGTCCAGGGACCAGCTGGGCAAACGCCCAGCATGCTGGCGTCACCTGGAAGTGACGCCATCACGCTGGGCTCATTGCTGGGCACGTTGCTGGGGTGACGCTCTGGCAATCGAAAGGGCGATTGCCAGAGCGTCGCCCCGGCAACGTGCCCAGCGTGATGGCATCACTTCCGGGTGACGCCAGCATGCTGGGCGTTTGCCCAGCTGGCCCCTGGATGAACAGAGGGACAGACGGAGGAAGGAGTGACCAGGCCAGGGGGGGGGGAGAGGCGCTGGCCGGCCAACGAGCGGGCCTAGGAAGGGCCCGGGGAGGCACGGCGGCGGGGAACGCAGCAGCGGGGAGGCGCGGCGGCAGGTGCTCCATTTTGCCGGGGGGGGGGTTCAGTCCCCCCCGGGAAATTTTGGGGGTGGCTCGTAATTGACGCCTATGGTACCAATGTCTTCCAGTTGTATATGTGGGGAAAACCATAGGCATATATCTGGGGGAAATAATGGGTAAAGCTAGAATGCTATTATGCAAAACTCAGTCTGTCAATATTTTATTATCTTTGGCACAGGCCCAGTTAGCTCATAACTGTTCAGCTTCTATTAATCTATATTTATCCACACAAAGCTATGCTTACAGTAAACAATACAACAGAGCTATAATTATAGATGTACTGAGCATTTCTCAACAAAATCACTAAACAAGAAACCTTCTGAATTCTTCCTTTCCTTAACTCCATGTTTCCGTTCATCACAGGAGATACACAAAGTTCATATAAATTGTAAACAACTAAACCCTGCACTAGTTGTGATGAGACCAAGGACTTATCATGGGAACAGTCAAGAGGGCCATTTGGCCCAGGGCCTCACTTTCATGGACAGCCTCAAATTTAGGCTCTTCACATCACCTTCAAATGAGGTTATACATACAGTCACAGAGATACGCTGACAAGATTGATTGAAAAAAGAAAATGTTTAACACACAATTTTAAACTTGTGTCCCTTTACTGAGCCACACTGTTTATAGTGCTCACTATGAATTAATATCTTCCTCCGTCAGCTGCGGCGAGGCCAGGAGCTGCATTGAGCCAGGCAGAAGTGGTTCAGGCCTCTCTTGACTTTTGGGGGGCCCTGATGAAACCCTTTCTAGACAAAACTGTCTTATTGATAAAATAATGGTTGCGCCAGAATAAAAAAGTGGGTAGGACAAACAGACTACTACTACTACTACTACTACTACTACTACTAATAATAATAATAATAATAAAGCTCCAAACAGAAATTTTCACTCTGACCTTGTGGGTTCCACTGATTTCAGAAGGATTTATGTCTTAGTATGCCCACTTAGGTGAATACCCTGCATTAAAATTCTAATTTACAACTTGGTTTGTTTTTGGATTTAATCTATATATACTGCTAAAGTGAATGAATACTGGGAAATGTAATTTTGTCTGAACAACAGTGAAAGGCTTTTCTTATCTGTCTTACAGACATAGGCACGTGGGCAGTCTTACCATATTTCCCCCCCTGAGGACTTCATGCATCTTTAGCAGCAGCAAGATAAACAGAAATTCAACAAGTGAAATTCAGCAAGAGACACTGCTGAATTGCAATTGATAATGAAGCTCAAGACAATGCATCCTCCTGGAGTGAATCAAGACCTAGGTTTTCTGTCTCATCGTCAATGCTGATTTCTCCATGTCTATTACCTCTCTGCATATCTCACCTAAATCCAATCACTCCTGCTATTGTCATTAACCTGCTATTGTCATTTGCTTGCTAATGTCTTTTGACATCTGAAACCACTCCATTTTACAATAACAAGGACAGATGGACTCCCATTCTAGCTTGTATCTGAAGAAGTAAGCAGTGACTCACAAAAGCTCATACCCTGCCACATATTTTGTTAGTCTTTAAGGTGCTACTGTCCTCTTGCTCTTTTCACCAAGTGAAGTTTTGCTAGCATGGAGATGCAATGAGTCATTGTAGCTGTCAAAATGAGCCCTATCAGAACAAAACACAGCTTCTCAATTTCTACAGAAATTAAGTTCTGGATCCACAAACTGAAGAGAGGATTTAATTATGAGGAGAAACAAAGGGGTATCTGATGGCACTAGCTTCACAGATTCCTTTTTGGTTTTGCTGCAGCAAGCTAGCATGGCTATCCTACCTGAATTCTGAGCAGAGGTTGGTTATGTAGAAACAAGACACTTCAAAAACAACAGCTCTCGATATAAAAAGGTATCTCTATTGATCCTAGTTTATTGGAAAACACTAAATGACCAATTGACAGAAATGCGCAGTCAGCAATGACAAGAGAGGGACTGAGACCAGAGAAGTTTCAATGCCCCACATTTTTAGGTTATATGCAGTAATACGGGTTTCCCAGAAAAATTATGTAACACTCTTAAGTACAGTATGACCTGATTTAGTATGCTTATTTTAACCTTCTATTTAGTAAAAAAAAAAATCAAAAACAAGGCTTTTATTAAAAATTAAGCAACATATGTGAGCTAGATTTTAGATCAATAGCACCTTTGTGACCAATGAGATATTTGGGGTAAAAGCTTCCAAAAGTCAAAGCTCTAGGGTTGCCAGGTCCTTCTTTTCTGCCAGCACAGGGTGGGGGAGATCAACAGGCCTTTCCTGGAGCTTCTGCCCCACATGCACACATGGTGTGATGATGGCACCTGTGACATCACCGTGTCACCGACATCACATGGCAGCACTCTAGTTTTTAGGCAAAGTTCTATGGTTTGAGCCCAATTTTACCTTAGAGTTTTGCCCAAAAACTAGAGTGTTGCTGTGCGACATCAGCAGCGTGATGATGTCACACAGTGCTCTGTTTTGGGGCATTTCCAGGCAAGGTTTCCCCCCACTGGCCAGCTGGCTGGTGGTGGGGAGGAGCCTGCAAAAGTGGGAGAACCCCTGCCTGGACCAGGGGGCTGACAACACTACAAAGCTCCATTTGTCAGATATAATATGTGGATAACTGACATAATGTAATGCTATACAAGTTCACCACAGACAGCAAAGCACATCAGGATCTATTTCATCTTAAGCATTTCTGCAGTGAGTTCTTTGCACAGATTAGCATTTTCTTAAGTCAAGTGTGATAGGCATGTTCTCTCAACCATTCCACCTTTCATGCTTTCCAGTCAATTAATTTCATTTATGAAACTGCAGACTTTCCATCTAGTGGCAAGAGAACAGCTGGTTGATTCAATTGTTCAAGACACAGAACCAGTTTTTCTGGCTACGCAACTACTGGAATCTTGCTAAGTTTGTTCGTTTGTTCCTTCCTGTCTACTGCAGCTTTTCATTTTGTTCTCACACTGAAAGAAGAGTTCATATAGTTTTCCAGACGGAAGACATGTCAGGCATTCAGATCTGGTATTCACCTACCTGAGAATATCATAAGAAAATACCAATTTTTTTTTTGTCCCAGTCTGATTTTGTAACATGAAAAGGTAAGAAGTTCCACAGAAGATGGTTGGTTAGAACTATTAAGTGAAAGCCAGAAAGAGTGACATAAACATCTATGGCTGTAGATGAAGAAAAAGGTCATGAATGGCTGCTGCCAAGCCCAAGTTGTCTGGTAATGAATATGGCCCCTGTGTTCAAGCTCATACTGGAAAAGGCAGCAAAAATGCTCTAGCAAGGACATGGAATAAAGGACTTCAATTCTGTGTATTGTGGCATAACTTTGTATAGCAGTTAAAGTGCTGGATAAGGATCTGTTACCTACATTAAAATCCCCACTATGCAATGAGCTTGCTGGGTGACCCTGGGCCAATCACACACACTGCTAAATCTACCTGACAGGGTTGTTGGGACAGAAATGAAAGAGGGGAGACTAATGTGTGCTCCTTGGAGAACAGGTGAGATAAAATAAAATTAAAAGGCAACAACAAAACTGCTACAAAAAGGGGGGCAACAAATATTGAAGGCCTCTTTATTAAGTTTTTTCAGAGTGGTGTACCATCTTTAGAGAATTTGAATGTTTGAATGTACCAGTCAGCAGACCCCCGTAACAGTCCACAAAATGCTTTCAGTGGTCCCCAAAACCATGACAAGACTGAGGGGGAAATAATAGAGACCTTTTACAGAACAAGTAATAATGAGCACTGAATAGGCACTGGATCTCTACATTGCAAGAATAGGAACAAATACGGAGTACATCATAAAATCTTTTGATATGGTAAAGTCATCATTAGATTATTTTTATTTAGTCAATTTTAGGTGGCAATTATTTTTTAGAAAAATGTGTAATGCTTATTTTGTGTATCCAAAGATAGGTTCAAGTGACTTTGTTCATTATAAGAGTAGTTTTTCAAATTATGAACCCTGTAGAAATAACTTGATTAATTAATGGAGGTGTTATGGGAATTATCCAATTATTGGCTACTAAATGAATATGCATTATTTATCTCTAAGTTTCCTGCAAAAGCCTGATTGCCACTTGTAAAGAACTGCAATCATCACTGCTAAACTGAAGCAATGTCTCTCGGTCAATTTTTGGTTTGTTCATACAATCAGTGGGTGTTAGAATTATCATTGCATTTTTTTTGTTTATCAGAGCACGTATCTCCACTTGGTTCAATAGCTTGGCTTTCATTGCCCATCAGAGCCAGTTCTTTTGCCAGATCAAGTCCACATCTACAAACACTTTTGAGTGTAGATTCCAGGATACTTTGTATAGTAAAGGACGGCCTCCATGATTTCAGAAACTGGAAATGTATACAAAAGTGAGAAGAATAACCTTTCTCCTCTTGCTGATTTGTTTCTCTACCTCTCCCTATCTTCCTCCCTCCTAGTCCCAAAGGTGTTCCAAGAGAGGGTAGTGTATCTTGTCATGCCTACACAACGGTTAGTGGAAAGGAAAGCACACAATCAATGCACAAGAAATAAAAAGAAGAAAATGACAGCTATTTGCCTGGGCAGGACTCCAGGGAATGGCACAAGAATGACCTACATTTATTCAGAAACAGTAGTTAACTATTAGCAGCAACACAGACGTTCTCCCTTAGTTTCTAAGTATCAGGCAAGCATGATGAGCACCCTGATCGTTAACAAATGAAGTTTCAGTGACTTAAAACTGTTTTACTTAAAACTGAAGTAGCAAGTTCATTTTGGGAATGCCATGCTAGTGTATGCAGTCCTTCCTAGGCTATAAAAGCAGAAATCCTGCACATTTCGGAACACTATCTTTCAACAATTTCTTCTCTTAAAAACATATATGTAGCTGTGGCATATTTATCTTCATTGAACACTACACTAGGCAGAACATCATTATACTGATATACCATTGTGACAGTACATGTAACAGCTTCTCTGAATTCTTAGCTCTTGTAAAAAAAGAGGGGGATAAGTCTCTATCCTGTTCCATTGTGCAGATATGACTTCCCCCTTATCTTTCTGCAAGGGAAGAGGATAGAGACTTACTTATTTTAAAAAAAATAATAAAAAAATAATGAAAATATTATTTTAAATAATAAAAATTTATTTTTTAAATAAAATAATAAAAAATACTGGGTAGAGAAACCGGGGGAAAGCCTGCCATGTGGAAATCCCATTGCCACTGTGCTTTATCAGCAGACATACCAAAAGGAAGGAAAGCACACAAGCCTGTCCCTGTGTGGAAAGCACCAAAAACAAAGAAAAGGTTGATTCCTTTGCATATACAACCCACTCAATTACAGGCGTTCCCCACTCCTCTTGCTTGCTTCTCTCAGAAAACTGTTTGAGACTGTTTGAGACTTTGCCCATCACTCCCAACACAAAGTGATTTACCCAGTAAAACAAGGCAAAGTCCTACAGCAGAACTGTCTAGAATGTTGGCAAAACTCTACCTGTAGACTAGATAATTTGCAGTGAACCATGACGGTTGCTGGCTCCATCATCTTCCCTCCTCTGTGCATGCCTGGATGGCTCTCTGACAGTGTAGGTACTGTGCATTTGTGCAGTTTCAGTTCAACAACTTCTGGACAAATAACAGGGTTCTCAGGGTCAAATATAGAGCCCCTTCTGTAAAAACCCATAGAATGGGCTCTGGTTCAGTGGTAGAACATCTGATTTGCATTAAGAAGTTCCTGGATTCAAGCTCCAGCATCAACAGTTTAAAGAGGATCAGGTGCTAAGTCATGTAAGTATCTTTGGACACCCAGTGCCTGTTAGGCAATACTTACCCTGGTAGACTGATTGACTCAGATTAAGGCTGCTTCATGTTAAGGCTGCTTCATGTGTTCAAAAAGTGTCTCTCTTGCAACCTCACGTGCTCCCCATCTGTCAAATGGGTACTTTTCTAGAATGCAAATGCTCAGCCCCTTCAGTGAATCCCAGCCTGACAACAAGTTCTGGGGGAGAGCTCATTCACTACCTTGTAATGTTTCATCTAATTGTAATTAAGAACATTACACTACTGCCGCTTTTGGATTGCTTTCTGTAAACCAAGGGAAAAAGTCATCACTGTGACAGCAAACTACCACAGACCTCAGTAGAACATCAGAAGTTAAAGTCAATGTTGAGAAAGAAAGAAAAAATTAAACAGATTGGGCACTGGTAATGAAACAGTGTAAGTGTCCAGAACATGGGCATGTAAACTCCACAAAGCCTCTGAATATAGTTGAGTGAGCTCAGCCCTGAATGCATCTATACATACATAAAATACAGAAACGTGAGCAGGGAGGGGGAGAGGAAAGAGTTGCACTGGTTTCTGGAACATGGCTACCACTCCAAGCAGGGCAGGGAGAAGAAGAAGAGAAGAGATTGGATTTATATCCTGCCCTTCACTCACTTGGAGTCTTAGAGTGGCTTACAAACTCCTTTCCCTTCCCCTTCCCACAACAGACACCCTGTGAAGTAGGTGGGGCTGAGAGAGCTCTTTCCAGAGCTGTCCTTGTGAGAACAGCTGGTACAGAGCTATGGCTTGCCCAAGGTCATCCAGCAGATGCAACTGGAGGAGTGGGGAATCAAACCCTGTTCTCCCAGATTAGAGTCCACGCACTTAACCACTACACCAAACTGGCTCCCCCATTAACCCATTCTCTTCCCCCCCCCCTGAACATGGGTTAGCTGCTTCCCAATGGGTCATCAAGAACCTCTTCATGTTATACTGAGGGAAATCCCAAACGGCTGCAAGACTTGCCAGCCAAACCAGTCATGGAAAATATGTGTGGTGTTTGAAAGGGGAGGTGGGGGTGGAGTCCTTGTCTCATCCAACCCTGTCCATGGAATATCATTTGCCTTTTTCCCACTTCCCCGTGAGGGCAATTCTGGCCAAGGGTTACTTGGCTGGAGGAGGAAGGGGGGAAAATGTGTGGTTGTGTCTAAGGGTTAGATGTATGTGTGGGGAGCCTTAGAAAGCACTTGCAAGAAAAGGGGATCAGGAAATCAGATCTAGTCTAGTAACAGGATCGAAAATTGCCACAGACACTCACAGGCAGGCATGTGCACACACACCCCACTCAACCATCCCCCCTGCTCAGCTGGGATCTGTTGGGGTTTTTCTGGTAGAGAAAGGCACCATGGGCAAATCATGGAAGACTTGCTTAGGTCTGTACACTATTCAGGCCGTCCGGGTCAGAAGGCTGCAGGGAGAGAGCAAGGCTCCACTCAATTAAACTATTTAAAAAACTTTATGGCAATGAGAGGGCAAAATTCCCCAGCCTTGGAAACACCGAAGCCCACCAAGGCCATCCAAAGCTTAACAGGCACCGCTGACTGCCAATAACAGAATTCCACTCTGCTCTATAGGATCAGAAAGTTATATGTATGTGCTCTCAGGTCTGCAGCCTCTTTTCTCTCAGCTGTTCGCCATTACACAGAGAGGCAATGAACTTCTTAAAAGCAAACTAGCACAGCACATTTCCCCTTGACTGGGAACTCTCCCCTGCTGGGGTTTTGGTGTTAAGTGGGCTCAAGGCTCTGAGCTACCCTGTCTCTCTGTTCTCAACAAGCAGACAGGCTTAACTTGTGGGTTCCTTGGCTGAGGACCCACATTTTTTACCATTCCGCCCCTCATAATTGTGAGCCAACCCCTCTGTGACAGTGGATGCAAAGGGTGCTTGTTGTGGGGCCTCAAAGAACTCAACCAGGGAGAAGCCTTGCTACTGGCTGTCAATGGTGAATTGGGAGGTCAGCAGTAGGGATGCCAAGCATGCAATGGTGGAGGATTCGGCAGAGGTGATGGTGAGGGAATACCTTGCCAAGTCCCCTGAGCCTGCCTCCACCAATCCTCTCGACTAGAGTACTGGTCACACAAGTCTACCATCTGGCCCAACCTCTCTTGCGTAGCCATGACTCTCCTCTCCTGCCCTTCCACCAGAGCAAACGGGTGTCCTCCTATCTGGGAGACATTCTCAGTGCCCACCACTCCTGCCTGGACCAAGCCAGGGTGGATGAGTTGTCTGACCTGAAAGTCAACCTTCCCCCTTTTGGGCTACCTCTCTCTGGACCTCACAGGGTAAGATCCAGGCCTCCTATTGTCCCCCACATTTGTCATCCTCACTGGGTGATCCAGCATGCAGGTTGCACCCTTGGCACTTGGGTGTGAAGTGGCCACTTCTGCTGGGTGGAGGTGGGCTCCCTCACCCAACACTTACCTCATGAAACAACATCTCCCTCATAACACCTACCGCATGATCACTTTAAATAGAAAAATCAGATTTCCACTGGTCTGGTGGGGCTGGGGTGCCCAGATGCTGTTGTGGCATAACTGGGGAGCCCTTTGAAACTCTGGTAATATCTGCCTTTCTGTCCTTCAGAACCTGCCTTCGGAGACTGGGGGGGGGGGGGCTCAAGGGTAGGGGGAATGCTTGCCTTGCTTCTAGTGTCTACTGGGGGGAGCTGCCCAGGTGAAGTTTCCCTGTGAGTTTGGTGTTACTAGCTTGTTCCTGAACCATTCCATAAACTCCTGTAACTGCAGCTGTCTTTTCCAGAGAGAACACTGGATAGGCTTTTTTGAGGGGTCCATAACTAGAACCATAGAAATGTAGTCTGCCCCCAACTTAGTGAGATCGTAGAGGAGTGGGCAGCAAGGTGAGGCTTCCTGTGCGTTTGGTGTGTGTAGCTTTGCAGGGAGTCCATTCTATACACCTCTGAACATGTGCCTGACATTTCCCCCAAAAGCACTTTCCTGTCTTGACCTTAATCCTGTTGGTTCTGCTGGGCTTGCAAAAATGTTCCCCACCTTCAGTTTCTACTGAGAGATTCTCCAGTTAAACCTTAGTCCATTGGAAACAACGGAAGCACCTTTGGGGGGGGGGGGGGACTTGGACCTTATATATCCAATTCTCACCTAACTTGGAGGGCAGGTAGAGGAGAATCAGCCAGAGATCTGCTGCAAGTTTGGTGTCTCTAGCTTGCACAGGATCCATTCTATACACTCCTGAATCTCCTGAACCAGTGCCTGTCATTCCTCCAGAAAGCATTTGCTGGAGGCACCTTCTTTGGGGAGCTGTAATTTGGACCCCACACATCCAATCCTCTCTAAATGGAGGGCAGGTAGACGAGAGTCAGCTGGAGATCCTCTGCCAGTTTGGTGTCTCTAGCATGCCAACGGCATTCTACTGCATCACCAACTTAATGAACCAAACCAGTCTGTCAAGTATCAAAAAGTTCATGACGGTCCATGGTTTGCAAACTGGGCACACTGCAAACTGAACCACATTTTCCCAATTCATGCCCATCCCTAATGACGGAACATATAAAAAATATAAATAAATAAATAAACAGGCAATCCATTCTCCCTCTCCTAGTTCTCCTCCTAACTTTGCTAGGGATGCAATGAAAAAAATAACTTGTTGCCACACTGCTTCTAACTTTCACATTTGAAAATAATTGGAACTGGCTGGAAAAAAACCCAATTTGGACCTCCCATCTACACTGATAATTCAAACAGAATATTTTGAAGGGAAAAAATCACTACTATTTAAAAAAGAATTTTCTGCTTGTTGCTACTACCACATTTTGTCTCAGAGAAGGACAATTCTCCAGTTGTTCAGGATATGCTTCCAGGCTTGAGAATATTAAGCTAGCACCTTCAACTCAACTTGGCATTATACACAAACACAATACTACCCCCAAACCCTTTAAAAAAAAATAGAAAGGCTACCTAGAGTGGCAATCAGAACTGGAACTGCTGAGGTAGGAGTGCTTAACCCATTTTTGTCCATTTTCATTTCACATCAACTCCCAAGTAGCTTTCCTCCAAAGGATTCTAAGTGTGAACCAAGCAATAAAAAAATCCACTTGAAAAGTGATGTGGACGATGGCAGAAAAAGCATTAAACACTCCTCCCCTGCCCAGTTGGACAGGCTGCCAAAGTAATATTGTATGTGTTTACATGCTACATTTAGTTAGAACTTAAGTATTTCTGCATCTATTTTCCAAGAAAAAAGTGGAAACTTCCAAGCAGACTTACTTGCTCTTGAGTTTGCTTTAAACATTATTTGATCAAGAAATACAAAATTTAAAATTCTTCTCTCATTTTTCTAATTTAATTAGTAGAACAAGAGAACAAACAAAGAATTATTCATGTAACATTAGTAGAATGGAAGAAAAAAAATCCTTCAAGTTCAAGAACACATGAAAGAGTTGCAAAACCTTATATGAATAGCTATAATCATTTGTTTTCATCATGTATACCGGAAATATCTAAAAGTGTTTTCAACCTTTTTACAGATTGCTGAGGCAGAAGGTTATCACTGCAAGGAACTGAAAAGTGTTCTGAGGAAGAAGACAAGGCTTTGGTAACTATATGGTAATAAGATTTTCACCTGCTGATACTATTGTTTGTTGTTAAAGGCAACTGCTGAATTAAGAGACAAAACTATATAAGCAATTTATGTATTATTTCTCTTTAATTTTACATGCGCTACTTGATGGGCAAGTTTTGAATATTGCATAAAACAGCACATACAAATTAAACAAAAGTTAATTCTACCTACAGTCCATCATATATTGCTGCAATATTTCTTCTACTTCCTGGTTCTCTGTTTGCCAGTGTAGATAGCTGAATGGAAGGTGAAATTGTTTGTAATTTAAATTATCCACACATTCTTTACATGTGTCTCTTTAAAACATGGATAATTTGCATAAGTTTTAGTTTAATAGTTTCTCTATCATACAGTATACAAACGCAAGTTCAGAGATATTAGAGGAGGCATTCTGTGTATAGAAAGTAATCTCAAACATACAATACACACATTTAAAATAATAAAAATACCTCACAAAAGAGTTATTCAAATATATCAAAACAAACAAACAGTACTTGGTATTATGAAACCAAAAGCCACACAGGAAAGTAAAACGAAGAAAAAACAACTCCTAGCCATCAAGTTCTACCTGTCATGTTTATAGAACAAGGATATAGACAATGCTGACCATTCCCTCAAACACAACCCTGTTATCTGCTACTAATACTGCTTGTGAAAAGTCCTGAAAAGCCACTATCCCCAGATTAACCATATCATTCTTCTGCCTACATAAAGGAGACAGAAAAGATAATGCACTAGAATTAGATCGTTCTAGCGAGCAAAGCATAGGAACTCTTTTCTATTTTAAGATATCTCCCTATAAGAAACTGTGCTAAACCCCTGTGCAAAAATCATCATATATTCCATAACACAGGATGAATACAGACTAGAATAAGATAGTGCGTCCATCTGCACATTTGTATGTACACACACTAAGCAACGGTATTTTTTTCCTTCTGTGTTTTCTTGATGTTAATTTTATTTATTTTTACATCACTTATAGTCCTTTCTCACTTGGACTTGGCAGATTACACAGAGTAACTGATCCTTTATTATAAACTCCTTCAAACATAATACCAGAAAAAGTATTAAAAAATAAAATTAGTGCAAAATTCACACACAGTGTCTATGATTTTCTACAACTCCATCCAAAATGAAAACAGTTGAGCAGAAATGGCGCACCAATATATTGGATGCTGCTAAAATAAATAAGCTTGTTGTTAAGATACATGCTAGACAGGTAAGAAATTATCCAAATTCATTTGTACAAAAATGGACTTTATTATTGGACTGCTCATCCAGTCTTTATTAGAATAGACATGATAGCTTTTGTCACAATCTAGATACAGAAATATTGTAATTTTTCTTTAGAATTCAGTGTTTGGGGATGTATATATGAGGGAAAAACAATAGTAGTATATTGCCTAACAGCACACACTGCTGGTCTTGAAACATGATTCATTTTACCACCTAAAAAACATGTTGAACACATACAGACAACACAAAGGCAAAGAAACAAAGTACTATATCCAAAGAGTGTTAAAAATTACCGTTTTAGTCCTAGCACAAACACAAAAAATGAAATCACAGAGCATCCAGGGAAATAATCCAGATCAGACTGAGAAATCTCCAAGAGAAGGAATTCCCAGTCATGAAACTGCAATAGAGCCTCTGTGAATCCTACACCTAGATCCAAGGAACATACTTTGCAGACCAGATACGTTACCAATTAATTTAATTACACCTTGCAACATTAACAAAGACTCCCCACCAGGGGTCCTTTCATAGAAAAAGAGGTGCAGGAGCTCATTAGCATAACTCATTAGCATAACTCATTAGCATATGCCACGTCCCCTGACATCACCAGAAGTGTGTCAGAAAGGGAATGTCAGTTTCAGCCCCATTATACCCTATGGGCTATTGAAATCAATGGCAAAAACTCATAGGGTATATGAGGGGCTGGAGGAAAGGGGGTTTGAGGGAAAGGCTCCAAACTTGCAGTAGCTGCTGGGGCCTCTCCTCGAAATACCCACCAAGTTTCAAGAAGATTGGACCACAAGGTCCAATTCTACGGGCCCCAAAACAGGTTGTCCCATCCCCTCCATTGTTCTCTATGGTGGGAAAAAGTGTTACTTTTTTCCTGCCATAGAGAACAATGGAGGGAATGGGGGCAACCTGTTTGGGGGCCTATAGAATTGGACCCCCTGGTCCAATCTTCTTGAAACTTGGTGGGTATTTCGAGGAGAGGCCCCAGCAGCTACCCTGCAAGTTTGGAGCCTCTCCCTCAAACCCCCTCCCCTCCAGTCGCTTTTAAAATTGATGCCGAATTTTGGCGGCAATTCGGCAGTGAGCCAAATCAGATCAGAGAATCTGATTTGGCCCCTGGCTGCCCTAGTGGCCACTCCTGAGCTGGTGGAGTCCGCCTCGCTCCAGCCCCAACGGACCCCTGATTACAAGGATGTATCCTGTGTATATACAGCTTGTATGTTTACTCACTGTATTATACCTATATTTTATCATGATGTATGTGAACTGTGACTTCTGCTGGTCTATGACCATTTTAATAAAGATTGGGTTGGTCTTATACAGCTTCTGTGCACGTAGGTGACCTGCCCATATGCAGCAAATTTGCGTAGGTGAGGCCATTACTTTTGGTCATAAACAAACAAGATGGCAGCTTCAACACTCTCCCAAATTTCTGTTTTTTGATTAAACTGATACAAGTTTTCAAGAAAACATAACAAACATATTCCCCAGCCCTTCATATCTCTAGGGCACACAGAAGGCCAAGGATAAATCAAGCTCATTCTCATTAGGAATAAACTGGAATTTATTTGAGATGCTGAATATTGAATACATTAATTTTCATTAACAAAAAAAATCCATTGTTAGACATGATGTATCTACAATACAGAGAATCTCAGAGAAATAATCCCCATGAAAAAAAATCTTTGTACCATGTACCAGAAATCAAAAGTTACTGAAAACAAGATGGAAATTAAGACTGACCAGTGCGTGGTTAACTGATTTTGAGTTGAAACCAGTACTCAAAGACATTAACTTTGTCAAATCCTGAATAAACATTTTCACTACAAAATTAGAAAATTTAGAACTGTGGGAATTTTATTTGTATTTTGAAAGGCTTTAAATATGAAATCTCATAGATGATCAAACACTATTCCAAATACTTTCCTAGGAACACTTGGGTTTTTTGCTTATTACCAGGGATAACATATCTAAAATACCCCGCCCCCCAAATACCACATGTACCAGATGCTATCTTTTAGCAACTATTTGGGAGCTCAACATGAAGCAAAAGACCAAAAGTAACTAATTAAACCAAAAAAAAAATCAAAACTCAACAGTATTGGATCAAGGCTTGAGAAAATGCTGGGGATACAGAAGTGTGCTTTGGCATATGGCAGGAAACGCCTCCTATGTAAACCAGACCAGGCTTTGATTGCCGTTTTGTTATGAGTCTATAATCTGAATTTGATGAAGAGATTAAGGTGAGTAAGCATGCATGTATGGGGAGGAGACACAAGGATAACAAGTAATTAACGTGAGCTGGCATCAAGTCATGCCGGCCACATGACCACAGAAAAGTCTTCGGACAGCGCTGGCTCTTCAGCTTAGAAACAGAGATGAGCACTACCCCCTAGAGTTGGATTCAACTGGCTTTTGAGCAAGGGAAACCTTTTTAACAGCGTTACAATGACTTAGGTTTGGTTTTAGGATCATTACATACAACAATGGGAAAAGTATGATTTTGTATATGAGGCTTAACAGGTGCTGCATAGAGTGAGACTGGAGCACTGTTTTGCCAACTGAACTGGTTAGTATCTACCCCAAGCCATTTTTAACCATGGGGGGGGGGGGGCAGGCAACAGATTGTCTTTTTTCCTCTCCATTACTGAAAGTGCAGGGTGCAGTTTTGATATGAGAAAACATGAACATGTGTAGGGATTCTTCTATTTTGGTCCTATAAGAAGACTGGACTTTTTGGCAGCTGATCCACCAAAACCAGCACCTTATGTTCTACCTTTTTTGGCATCATATAAGATCAACAGAAAGAGCCCTCCAATTCCAGTCTGTACTCTGAATACCAGACTAAGTTAGCTGATTTGAATACCTTTAGCCTTTGGATATTCAGATGTGCTATTTCAGTTCACATAAAACAAGTAAATGCTATATCCAAGGTAAAATAATTTTTCTGCTACTATTTAGGCACAGCTTCAACAACAACAGGGGAAAAGTGCCTACCTGCCTTTTGTTCTATTGTTCTAGCTGACCCAATTTAGGTGAAATGCATTAAATCCAACAGTCTCCAAACAAAGCTTAGCTCTTGTATTTGAAGGGGGGGGGGGAAATGAATAAATGTCTAAGTTGAAAATATTTCCGTTTCAACTGGTGGTCTCACTAGAACACACATAGGAAAGCATGAGCAGGTCAGAGTTTTAGAGGCTATTCAGTTAAAACCTAAGAAGCCAGTGTCCAGATCCTGACTGGGTTATAAATCCAGTGGATATATTTGCAAGTCTGTTTTTCAGCCTCAGCTCATCCTGTAAAATGGGAATTAACAATAATAGCAAGATAATAACCATAAGCTATTAAAATGATTTAGCATTCTGGAACATAAGATTGCCCATAATTTGCAAGCTAACTGAACACATACAGTTACCTTGTATTGTTGGACCATTCATCCATCTCTAGATAAATATTGTCTACTGACTGGCAGAAGTCTCCAGAACTCAGACTGAATTCAGACTTTTTCCAGCATCTACCACCTTCAAATGGAGATGCCACAGATTTCATGTCTGCAGAATGTATGTTCTGCTACTGAGCCACCATCTCTCCCCGTTCTAATCCTTTTGCAATTCTTAGCAGATACATAACCTTTTCTAAGACTATGCTCCAAATGATTGCGCACATCTAGGTTTTATCAGCATGCAATCTACTGAATCACCAAATGTATTTTAACACTTCTAAATTTAACTCCCAGTTTGTTCCATTCCAGAGGGGTAGGCATCAAGGTCTTTGGCACTTTAAAACAAATATATTGCTACAAACTTGTCTCTTGCACTGTTGGACCTTATTTTTTAAAGAATGCCTAGAGGACGAATCTCTCTTCATTTAGGAGATTCTCTCTCAAGCTTAATGCTCTCCCATCTCTCTCAATCGTAGCCCTATCTCCCACACTAAGATTTTGCAAACCAAGAGCTGCTATTCTCCTCAATGAGGTAAAACCATATAGATTGCTTTTCTGTGTATCCAGTGGGACAAAGAGTTCAAGAGGACTGGTTGGGGACAAGTAAATGTGCAAGGAGAGAAGTTTAGTAGATGCACAAGTAAAAAGGGGGAAATGGGTGGGTGGGAGAGTTCTGTTCCCCTCAAGGACCTTTCCTCCAACTTTTCAGACAGAAAATATGAAACATTTGAGGGAGCCCCCACTTTTCTATATTTTCTCTTTTAGAATGAGTAAAATAGTTCATAAAGCAAAGTTTTCACACTCAAGACGTATAGCATGAAAAACGGAGGCCTTTTTAAATTTTTTCCCAATGAAAAAATAGGGAAATTTAGGGGGGGAACTTTTAAAACTGCTATGAAATACTTTTTTCTTTTGGGGAGATAAAAAAAACTTGCCTTACAAAACATGTACAGCATGAAAAAGCCTGAGGACTCTTGGAAGCTCTGGTAAAAAATCTCATACTGTAGACATATACAACAAATTCAATATTTTGGTTTAAATGCATGCAATTTTAGCAATAATTAATATGCTATAATGAGTTCAGTGTTTTCAATGTTATAAAGTTTAGCCTAATACTCCCAAATGCTGGTAGTGCATTAGTGTATTCTGTCCAAATAATGCACTTTTTATGGTTTACTACAAAATTTGTTTTGTACATTTATCTTTTGTTTCCCTACCTCTCAAATGGCAAAAACTAAAGATACATGTGCTATGGTAGTATGGAATGCAGTAGTTTGGAACTTTTTCTTAAGTACTAGGTATAATTGTAATTTTTCTTATACAAAATGAAGGTATACTTTTAAATTCCATAAATATGCTAAATAGTACAAATGTATATCCTGAGATATAAATGATGCATTTTATGTTGTTAAATGAGTAAAAGAACCTTAGGTTTTACAGGAAAGCAAGTATTGTACATACTTCAATTTCCCCCCAAATTTAATTTTTTCCCCATGACTTCAAAATTTTCAGAAATGTTGGCTGAGGACAGACTGGTGCTCCGCCGCAACATGGAAGCGGGGCGGAGCAACCCAGGGGCAAAGCCTCCCAGAGCTTGCTGTTTGCACTGTACGCAGTGCAGTGCAAGCAATCCGGGGAGGAGGCGGCCCGCAGCAATCACACTGCGGGCGGCTCCTGGCGGCGGCGGCAGCACGGCACACGGCTGTGCACTTCTGCACGTGTTCACACCCGCCGGAAGCAGGAGGAACGTGCGCCCAGCTGGCTGGACACCAGTTCCACCTGGTGTGCGGCTGCCACGGGAGCACAGCACTGCAGGACCTGGTGAGTACGGGAGGGCTACACCAGGCAGCTGCGGCTGTGTGCACGGCCCCGCCTCCTCTGCTTGCAAAGCAGACGTAATGCAGGCCCAAACTCCAGTCTGTCTTCAGCCGTTATATCTTTATATGTAAGGCACCCCTTCCCTACAATGTGGATCATGCAAGTGCTACTCACCAATAAAAATGCTCAGGATATCTATTCAAAGAACTCTCTATACACATCTAAACTTTAGCCCGAATTCAACTCAAAGAAACCTCTTCTCTTTCTCTCTTACTGTAACCTCATACAATTTGCAAGTTTCATCTCCTTGGCAAGATTCCAGATACTGCAGAACCAATCACTACAAATAAAAAACCCTTGGCTACCGTTTTCAGATTTGTGCATCCTTACCCATTAAATGAAACTTTGTACAGTCACTTACACCAATAAAAAAAAATCAAAGTGCTTGCACACCTAAATCTGCCTATTTACTTGGATTATAACACTCATGGCTTCATGTTGTATCTATTGATAGGGTTTCACTGATTGCTTCTCAGTCCTTTTTACAACTTGAAAATTCATCAAAAGTGAAAGTAACTCACATCAACACCACAGCCTCTCCATTATAATGAATTTAGTTTACCATCTTATTTAGCAATCTTTGACAGGGTTAACCACCACCATAACATTAATTAAAAATATAGTGTGTGTTTTTTTAAATCCAGCCATTCATTCAAGTTTAATTTTTTACAATTCAAGGGCCGCTGATGGTTACAAGTCTGTGTCTCTATTCTCTTTAGCTTTAATTAAAAGATGTGTGTTATTTAAGTAATTTTTACTCCAACGTAAAAGAGATCTTGTACTATTATATCTAAGATGTTCCTTATTTGAAGATCATCTGGCTTGTAATCAATTAATCTGGATGATATTAAAACTAAAATCAAGATGCTCTCCCGAAGATTCTAATGAGTATACTGTAGGGTAGCAAAAAGCCCTGCTGTTATGACTTTCACTGACTTTCTCCATATTGGCAGCACAGCAGAAACAAAATGGCTTCAAAATAAATAACACATTTCCATCTCAGTACTGGTTTTTGCTCCTGTGAACCCACCAGAACGTTAGTTGATTAACACTGCAATTCTAAATGGAATTTAACCCCTTGTGACCACACTGACAAATAGATTCAGAAGGATATCATTTCAAGGCCACAACCCTATACATGAGTAGACACACTTGATTACAAACTGCTACTTCTGAAAGGCTGTATCTATAGAGGACACATTCATCTAAGGACCTGATCATCTTTCCTTTTCCTGTTCAAAATGTATATTGGGAACAAACAACTTTCACTGCCAAATCCATTTTGGAAATTCAGAGTTTGAACTTTAAATCTTCTTTTACAGATTAAACTGTCATTTCCCACAAACGAAACATATGAAATTACATTTGTCCACGTCCTTCCTACCTAGCCCTCGTGTACTGCCTCCCCACCACAGAAATTCAAACTGTATTATCCTTGGGGGAATGACCTGACTTTTTACTCCTGTTACACTGGAAAACACTGAATATATTTAATTTCCCAAATTATTTCTAAAAGCATTGACACAAATCATAGGAAGCTACCCTCTTCTGCCCATTTAAGGTGCTACTGAACATTTTCTATTCAAAGAAAGATGATAAGAATTTCATTCCTTAGTATAGTAGAAGACCATTTTAGAATGACGTCCATTTTAGATTGAACTACATACTAATTGTCATATATAGCTGTTTTTCTGGTGGCCTACTGATAAAGAGTTCAGTTGTGCTATAGTGCGAGGGTTAAATTTCATTGCTGCTCCAGTTATTTCTTTCCCTGGGGCTTCCAGGAATACAACAAATAAAGTCACAAGGGCTGATCTTGTCAGATCTCATAAGCAAAGCAGAAGTTGGCCTGGTCAATACCTACATAGACAGATTCTAAAGAAAATTCAGGACAATTTACTGTATGCAATATACACAAACTAAGTAATGGTTTCCCTGCCCTCCACCTTTGTGATCACAGCTACGTCTATTAATACACCTCAGGTCCACTAAAGAACGTCCACAAACCAACACTTACACCAACATAATATACACCTCACACAGTCAGTAATCACTAATCCAGGCAGTACCTTTTTCATGGTTTGCACAGAGTACTTCTGTGGTTGAAATATATTAAACAAACTAACTTTTGTCTAAGAATTTGTACAGTAGAACACAGCTGAATTCATAACACATCATTTTAGCATATTAATATTCAGAGTTTCCCTTTGCCCTAAATTGTGGTATTCCAGTACCTAGTCTAACAATCAAATGTGAATTAGGTCTTTGACTTTAGAAATGGCTTACATCTTTTCCAGGAAAGCCAATCAATAATAAGGCTGTTCCATCACTGTCAATCACAAAGTCTTCAACTGTGAGCTAAGCGTGTTATGCAATATAACCTTGCATTCAACATTCACAGAAATAGGACTCCATCCTTCCAAGATGGATTTGAGTGCACTGAAGATTAAGTAGATGTCCTGAGAACAAAACATTAATTAAAAACCCCAAAGCAGTTTAACATTAGAAATCACCTAATGCTCAAGAAGAAGTATTAATGGTAAATTCTGACATTCTCCTTTCAGCTCTTTATAGCACCATTTTGGGGTAAAGTAGTAAGTTTATATATTTTAAAACAAGCCCAGGAAAAGTAAGATGATATTGAAAGAGTACTTCCTTCAAATATTTCAGGGTAAAGAGATTTGCAAACCATGTTGTCAGCTAGATTTTAATGTACCCTGAATGTCCAGCTCCAAAAACTTATCAATAAGTGAGTGTTTAAAAGGCAGATGCAGGGCAAAATTAACCTGAGGACCTTGTCATATAAAAATTGGACACTACTGTCTACTAATATTTTCCAAACTCTACTCTTCTGTTAATTCTAAAATCTTCTATTAATTCTAAAATAAAAACAAATGGATATTAAAAATACATCACTGATATTTGGTAGCTTTATAATTTTACAGGAACAGCAATCAGGACATGGATTGTTTCCCAGGGGGGAAAATGGCTTAATGAGAAATAGAAAAACATGATCCTCCAGCTTTCTACCTCAAACAGTAATGACAGGCAATTAAGGCTACATTATAATGCAGTGGTACAGAACAGAAGAGCAGAGTTTTTGATTTTCGTACCAAAGGTCCCCAGTTCAACCCCTGGCATCTCCAGTTAAAGGAACACAAAGTAGGTGATGTGCAAGATCGCTACCCGAGTCCCCGGAAAGCCACTGCCAGTCAGAGCAGACAATACTTATTGTGATAGACCAATGATCTGGCTCTGTATTAGAACTGAACTTAGAACTACAGTGTATCAATGTATACATTTGTTACAGTGGCACTGCAAGAAACATCACAATTACTGTATTTTTTGCTACATAAGACTCACTTTTTCTCCCAAAAAAGTGGGGGGGGGGGGAGTGTGTGCATCTTAAACCCCCCTCACCTTTCCCAAGCCACGGCACCGAGTGGAGCTAGGTGCGTCTTATGGTCAGGTGCGTCTTATGGAGCAAAAAATACGGTATATGTTCAAGTCTGCACTGCTGAATATAATTCTGTCTTAGAACTGTCCCGTTAGGCACATAGGTTAGTATTACCATTCTAACTGAAAAGAGAAAAAGAACTCACAAGCATTACTCATGACTCAAAGTCAATGCACAGAAGTAACTGTATGAATACACAGGATTTCTTCACTGTGTTCCTAGTAGAGATGTGAAGGCCCGGAAAAAAAATTGAAACATTTGGGGGGGAAACGGTTTTTCCCCATTTTTTCCTAAAGACATTTCCCCCCAAAAAAAACTGAAAAGAGAAAATTAAAAGAAAAAAAATGATTGTGGAACATTTTATTTTAACATGATGAATAAAATACTTTAAGACAAGGTGTTCAAATATTTCCCAAATCATTTCTAAAAAAATATGTATAGTATCAGATTAATCTAATTTCTGTGCACTGAGGACAGGCAAGTCCTAAGCAAACCTTCCGTTTTTAGAGGTCCATAATAATTGTGATAATGACAGACACAACAAAGTAGCTGCAGAAGCAGAGACTGAAACTGAAACTGATAATTACAGCTCAGAAAATGATTCTGATTAAATTTCATGCCCATTCATTGAAACCTAGCCCCACACTCCCTTCTATACACTTCTCCCCTCTTCAATTCTTTTTATGAGAATGGGGTTTTGTTTTTTTTAATTTAATACTGTGGAGAGGAAATATGAATCATTATTATTTTTTGGATTTTTGAAAATTGTTTTAAGGAAGTTTTTTTGTCTGTTCCACATAAACTAGTAAACAGTTCAGGAGATTGTTGCTCCATTTGTTACAATTACAAATAAATATATAAAAAAGTAAATTATGTTTGTAATAATTGTTGATACAATATTTTTTTAATATGCTAGTTGTGATAATTTCATGCCAAGTAAAATTGTCCATAGCCATATTTTATGCTTCTAAAGTAACAGAATGACTTTCAATCCGGGGAAAAAAAAGAAGTGCTAATGTAGCATTTTTTTCAATTTTTCCGAAAATTTCTGGGTTTTTTTAAAGAACGGGAAAGAAACAGGGTTTTTTTCCAAGCTTCAAAATTTCCGGAAATTTTACATCTTTAGTTCCTAGTACAGATTTGGCAGTGCTAATGTGTGTGTGTCCGTCAAAGTTAGCATTATGCAACTTTTCTCACAGTCAGTTGTTATGTGCCCATGGAGAAAAAAAGACAGAAAGCTGCTGAACTTTAATTGATTTTGTGCATATAAACCTATAAATTGTAGTAACTGAAAACACATCATAATTTCTTTGCAAATCTTTCACTTTAAGGCTCTTACTGAGGCAGGATGACCTTTCTCTAAGCTACTCTCATGCTCCAGAAGCAGGTGCAACTCATCTCAGCTACTTGCAAATACATTCCATAGGTTCAATTTAAAATCCTACTTTCATCCAATCAGGTTATAAAGTCTGTCTGTAATGACTTAATGTTCACACTTTCTAGAAAGAACACTTAGTGAAAATGTGCACAAATTACAAATACGCCAAAGGTGTTTCAATAAGTTTTTAAAAATTAACTTTACCACATTAAGACGTAGACATAACCTATGAACATCCAGCATCTGCTTATTTCAATGGTGAAGACCAAAGAGAACATCCATAATCTTTCGTCATACCTCTTCCTCCCTCCCAGTCACATTTAGTACATTTAATCAATGTTAAATCCTTCCTTTGCAGCAACCCACGTTTGAAGTACATACAAGTTCCTCTTGCCTCAGTTTACATCCCAGAAAACTGACTGGTTCCAGGTCTTGCTACTGGGACAGAGGCAGATAAGCATGCAAATTCTCAAAACAGTTATTGGAAGACAAGCACACCACACAGCCAGTTCGCCTAAATATTAAGAAAGAACAAAACATTTTTATTCACCCCCCCTCCATAAATTAAGACAGACTGAAATATTCTTTTAGATGTAAGAATAGGTAATGCAGTTAATACACAAGCTTGGCTAGTAAATACAAGCTGACCAGTCAAAGGTAATGAATATAACGGTGGCAAATTCCAGCATCTAGGGAACCTTTAAATCTGTCTTTAAGTCTGTCCTCAAGAGTATATTTGAAGCAACTGGAAGGGTGCATACTTATCTAGGAAGATGCCCTTACTTCACTTTAAAGTTATTACATGGACAGATCCTAATGTAGGTTTGTGGTAGCCTATTATTTAGCAGTATCCTCTTCTGCTCAACCTCCCAATACCACAAAGAATTTTACCCACTAGTACCATGTCATTAGCTTAACTGTTATTGTTTTTATTAGGTAATTAATCTGGAACATTGAAATGTTGTAAATTTTAAGGTATATTCCATATATTTACAAAGGTAAGTTTCATATTATTACAAAGATACCAATCTTTTAGAAACATTGGCTACAAAAACAGGACAACTAAACAAATAATTTGTTGTGGTTCTTTTTCCCTTGCTTTTTTTTTTTTTTTTTTTTTTAGAGAGGGGGCTATTAAAAAAAAGAATATGTTTTTTTAAATACCTCTAAGTATTTTCCTTTTCATTAGATGGCTGGAGTTCAGTGAATCAGAAACTGAACCTCTATTAGCACTTTGTGAAAGAACTTCACATTTAGTATGATGGCATAACAACCATTCTTTTCATTATGTTTTACTGAAGCAAGATTGTATCAAAGGGTACACACTCCATGTTAGCCACTGAACTGGTACGGAATGACATCCAACACCAATGCAGGTAACTATGCCATGGCAAGACCCAGGTACACCAATGGAGTGTGGCAGCAGCAGTGATCAAAACATAACTACCTACCACACAATGGTGAATATGCGACCAGTGTGAAAGACTGTAATAGCAACAAGTAAGAAATACATTGCCGTGAGACTGTAGCTTCCAACAGATAATGTAGTAAGTGCTGTGTGGCTTCAGGACCACATATGTATCTAAGGCATTCCAAGTTCAAGAGAAGCAGAAGGTTATTATGGCAGCATGTATTTAGTGTTAGACCAAGGTTACAGATTAAGCCCAAACTGGATTTTCTTTCCCACTTTCATAAAAAGGATATCTTTGTGAGCTACACAATAGTTCCCATGTAGAACTGAACGCTAAAGCTTGAAAGCTTAAAATGTATTTTTAAAAACTTTTAAATAATTAACTACAGATTATGAGCCTCTTTTGGGAATATCTTGCAAAGTCTGAGAAAATAAGCTGTACTATCACTGCCAATGCAACTGAAAGTAGGCACATCCTGCTTCTTATTGTGTTTTAATCAGTTTTAGCAATCCATTTGAGATGTCATTCTGCTTCCCAATTACAGTTTTTTCCCTAACCTTACTGTTACTTAATTTCACATATTTGAAAGATGGCAAAGTTTTCCTCAAAAAAGTGAACTTTTTAAAACCGCAATTGTAAGAAATATAATTGAGGTTAAGAACAAGACAAACAACATACTGTTCCAACATACTGTATTTTGAGAAGAATAAATCTTGTTTCAAGGGTACTTTCACAGCATAATTCCTTTTCTACTAAGTCTCTTCTACATCACCAAAATTCAGAATCCAAACTCAGAAGTATGACCCTTCAGATTCAGAATTTTTTTAAAATCTCCAAATATCAGGAATGCTATGAAAGTCAAGAATAAACTACCATTTTTCACTAAAAAGAAGGCAAACAGCTTTCAGAAGGTTTTCTCAGTCCCAATCCTTCCCTAGTACCTCTTCCAACCCTAATCAGCTGAGCAAATATGGCAAGAAATAACCCAGCCATTAGGGTTGTCAGGTCCAGTTTGGAAAATAGCTGGAGACTTTGGGGGTGGATCCGGGAGAGGGTGGGGTCTGGGGAGGGGAGGGGAGGGGCCTCAGCATGGTACAATGCCATTGAGTCAACTCTTCCAAACAACCATTTTCTCCAGGGGAGCTGATCTCTGTCAGCTGGAGATCAGTTGTAAAAGTGGGAGATCCTCAGGCCCCACCTGGAGGCTGGCAACCCTACCAGCCAAAGCCACAATTGCCCAGCAACACCACCAATGCACTGGGCTATGACTGAAATTCAGGCATGCAGAACGCTGAACCAGTAGCATCATCACTGCCATAGCAGGCACATACACCTTTTTTTCCCCACTGACCACCGCTTTTTCATAGCACTGATGCCTAGCAAGCAGGGTGGATTTGGAGTAGTGGGCTGAAAGCTTATCTTCTTTTCCTCATTCACTCAGTAGCAGACGCTGCAATGAATGCACACAGGTTACCTGCAATTGTCTCCCATGCACCAGCATCCTTAACAGAGAAGATGCTTGGAAAAGGACACAGGAAGGACTGTTCCTGTATACAGACCATCTGTCAACAGCTATATAAAAATTCATCTAACTGGACAGGTTGAAAAGAAAATAATAGATAGATCTTATGTCTAGCACATGTAGACAGGATGTAGCATTATCAGCAGATGCCACTAGCAGTTCTATCCCAAAAAGTCTACAGTGTAATCTGAGAAGGCTGTTTGTACAGAAAGGACCCGCAGTTTCTTTCCATATCACATATTATAAATTAAACCAAATGTGCCAAACAGAATATTTGCCAAAAGATTTACAATCACTGTATTTATATTGTTTAATATTTTATTAGCATTGTTATAACATAAAGGAAAATAAATTTTGGGGATGTCAATTTTTCTAATATACCATTGCTATTTTTGGTGGATGTCACTGGAGAATTAAATCAATACATGCCACTGAATACCAATTCAGCAAATATACAGTAATAGAAGATGCAGGAAAGTTAAGTCACTTTCTCAAAATCCTCATTTCACACCTTTTATTTCAAAGCCTATACAATATGCAATGTGTTTGCAGATTGTTTAAGTAAGCAACAACAGAAGCAGACAACTGAAACTATGTTTTTCTGGGTATATAATGAAATTGAAGGCCTTTCACATCTAGCTAAAGATGTATTTACACTGACAATTTACCAGTGGTTTACTGCTAGATATGCTCCTACCAGTATCGGGTTCACACTTCAGCAGCACTAGTTTCAAGTTCAATTACTGTCGAAAGATCCAGCATTATTTTACTGCTATTTCCATTAGATTTCTTGAAAGAAAGCTTGGGACCAAAGCAATGCTTATATTTACAAAAGGGGGCCTACACTAGTCCAGTGGAATTTTAAAAAATTCTTCTTTGGACATCAGCTGATCCCATAATACATCACAAGCTGTTACTGTGAGTTTCAATCAGTTCAACAGGCAGCTGAAGAGGGGGAGCAATGCTGGGGCAGCCGAGAAACACAGGTCTAAAGCCTGCTTGGGCTCGCAGTTTCTAAGTCACACATACTTCCACTTTGTCTTTCCTGGGAAGAAGCAATTGTACCTTTTAGGAGACACATCCACACATATTTTTAACTATTGCTACTTGACAAGACAGTTATGAGCTTCATGCTGATTTTTAAGAATACCCATGCTGATTTTAAAGAATATCCTGGTTATCGTTTCATGGATGTTACTGCATAATGGTCTAATTATGACAGAAAACCACTGACCAAAAGACTACAGAGAAATCACAGGATCTAGCAGTCATAAAAGAAAACATTTCTGCAGTAACTCACACAACTGAATCAAGTTGGCTGACTGGGCCAAAATCATGTAGCAGATATTTAGGTGCTCGTTGGATATCATCTGTAACTATATTGATAGACCCACGTAATAGACAGAAGAACATAAGAGAAGCCAATGTTGGATCAAGCCAATGGCCCATCCAGTCCAATACTCTGTCACACAGTGGCCAAAAATACCAGGTGCCATCAGGAGATCCACCAGCGGGGCCAGGACACTAGAAGCTCTCCCACTGTTGCCCCCACCAAGCACCAAGAAGACAGAGCTTCACTTACCCCCAGAATTCATATCTATATCTTGTGGCTAATAGCCACTGATGGACCTCTGCTCCATGTTTATCTAATTCCCTCTTGAAGCCGTCCATGCTTGTAACCACCATCACCTCCTGTGGCACTGAATTTCATGTGTTAATCACTCTTTGGGTGAAGAAGTACTTCCTTTTATCTGTTCTAACCCAACCGATCAGCAATTTCACTGAGTGCCCATGAATTCTTGTATTGTGAGAAAGCGAGAAAAGTACCTCCTTCTCTACCTGCTCTATCCCATCCATAATCTTATAAACCTCGATCATGTCACCACTCAGCCATCGTTTCTCCAAGCTAAAGAGCCCCAAGTGCTTTAACCTTTAAGTCTTCCAACCCTTTTATCATTCTAGTTGCCCTTTTCTGCACTTTTTTCAATGCTATAGTATTCTTTTTGAGGTGTGGTGACCAGAACTGTACACAGTATTCCAAATGAAGTCACACCATTGATTTATACACGGGCATTATGATACTGGCTGATCTGTTTTCAATTCCTTTCCTAATAATCCCCAGCATAGCATTGGCTTTTTTTGGCAGTCGCACAATGTCTCGACATTTTCAGAGTTATCCACTATGACTCCAAGATCTCTCTCTTGGTCAGTCTCTGCCAGT
Organism: Lepidodactylus listeri; assembly: GCA_029233225.1. NCBI lineage: Eukaryota > Metazoa > Chordata > Lepidosauria > Squamata > Gekkonidae > Lepidodactylus > Lepidodactylus listeri. The sequence goes on from JARCFY010000004.1 coordinate 48,649,949, forward strand.
TCAACGTGTATTTATAGTTAGGATTTTTGGCACTTCATAGCATTCTTCCAGACTTGTGAAACTATATACTAGGCCCACTCACTGAAATGTGTTTAACTGAATTTACACAGTTCACACATCAGAATCAAATTCCAGTACTGTGCATGACATATGCTACTAAGGTTGCCAGGTCTGGGATGGAAAAATACCTAGAGACTTTGGGGGGTGGATCCAGGAGAGGGCAGGATTTGGTGATGGGAGGGGCATGATACAGTGCCATAGAGTCCACCCTCCAAAGCAGCCATTTTCTCCAGGGGAATTGATCTCAGTCTGCTGGAGATCAGTTATAAAAGCGGGATATCTCCAGGCCCCGTCTGGAGGCTGGCAACCCTATATGCTACACAAAAGCTGATGTACTACAAAAGCATGTAGCTGGCCACTGATAGAAATGGAACACATAACTATTTAAACCCTTAATTTGATCTAGCTGGGCTTTTAACATTCATTATAAAAATGCTAAATTTTAATCTTCTGTATCAAGAAAAATGCACTTTAATTGTACATAGCAGGTTTCCCCAGCGTGGCATCCATGGGCACCATGGCACTTGACAGTACTTTGTTAGATGCCCACCAAGCTTTTCAGAAAGTAGATAGATCCATTTGAAGAACTTGTTATTGGGTGCCCTCAGTCAAATGAAAGTGTTTTCCCCTAGAGGACCAGGAAGACTGGGAAACACCTGGGTTTTCCTTAGTGACTGTGTGGTTCCATTGCTCCTTCTTCCCAAAAGGTGTAAGGAGGGAGGTATTCCATCTGACTCTGCCTCCTGTGGCAGCCATTTTGAGGTAGCACTCCCCAGTCCTTCTCAAAATTCTAGTCCACAGTCCTTCTCAAAATACCTCCAGACTCAAAAAAGTTGGGGACCCCTGGTAGATACTAATGATAAAAATCTAGTCTTAATTCTACTGAAATGTTACACTTTTATCTCATTTGCCTACTTTGGAGGTCCTCACTGCTATCAACATGAAAAATAATGGGAATTCAGAAGGTCAAACAGGATGTTATATGTGGTCCTTATAACTTGGTAGATATGTTTGTGTAACACATTGACTTATTGCTAGAAATCTAATTGGGACTTTACAAGAGAGAGAGATTCTCTCATGGGATCAAGAATAGTGAACACATTAAAAGTGAATATAAACCCTGGAGTATTGTATATTCAGAACTCTTACTATTCATTCATTCTGTTTCACTGAAATTAATTCCTCATTTAAAGTAGTTCTGCAGGGTTGGAAGATGGGAAAGCAGTTTTGTGCCAGAGACTCAGTCAGTGTGGCAATGGAGGGCTCAAGCTTCAACACACACACACACAAACTCTCCAGGGGTACTCAAAGTGAACATCCCATCATAGAGCTTAAACTAATGTTTCTAAACACACTCCTCTCATACAAGTGAAAAATGGCGTCTGAATCTTCAGTGTAGTGATGCATTTGTACTTAATATTCCGAAGCCACAGAAACCCTAGTCAATGAAATAAAGCACTTTAAAACTTTACTTATAGCAGTGGCTTTTAAATCATGAGACAGAAATTGCTACTGAGATGCCATGAGCAACAGGAAACTTAAGTTCATTTGTATCTCTCTCCTCCTCCTACCTATTGGGTGCAGAATGTAGTATGCCAACACAGCTCCCGAAATTAGTGTGATACAGGATGACTGCAACTAACCCACACCCCTCACCACAAACTGGCATTACTAATAGCTATGTAGCTATCTCTCACAAGCACTCACTCTTCCATGGGCTATTAAAACACTAAGAAAATGACACTTTCCCCCCTGTTGGGTATATGGACTCTGACAAAAACAAAGGAGACAGCACTACCAATCTGTGTGCTCTTCATAAGACCTCATCCTCATCACACTGACCTCAGCCCATTCGGTTCAGTAGCACATTGTGGGAAAAGTAATGTATGTGGGTCTCAAAACAAGGCTCTGGGAGATATCAACTACAAATGATTGCAAGTTCGCACTAGGACTAACCTTCTTTTAGTGCTGCTTTAAGGGAGAACATGGAGTTCTAGACGCATGCCTCAGCATGCACAGTTATCCTTACATGAAAAATATCTGACAAAGTGAGCTTTGACTCATGAACACTTGTGCACAGGAAATTTTTGTTGGTCTTTAAGGTTCTAATGGACTCTAATTTTGTTCTGCCACTGCAGACTAACACAGCTGCCAACACAAGAAAAAAGATCTCCAAGAAGAGTTAATTTCATATAATGTATTCAGAATTGGGGTACTAGTGAGAGTTGTCTACTTGCTTCAAAGAAAGGACACTGCAATCACTGGGGCATGTGATGGTCTGTATTCTTGGTGCTTGATGGGGGGGGGCAACAGTGGGAGGGCTTCTAGTGTCCTGCCCCACTGCTGGACTTTCTGAGGGCACCTGGTGTTTTTGGCCACTGTGTGACAGAGTGTTGGACTGGATGGGCCGCTGGCCTGATCCAGCATTGGCTTCTCTTATGTTCTTATGTTGCAATAAAGTTCAAATCTATAAAGAAGAATCTTATGGGATGTTACCTCAGAAGTGGTTCTGTTTCCTTTCAAAAGACTTTACCAAAGAATCAGCAGTACACATTGGACAAATCTAGACATAGAGAAGGGGAAGTTCATTTAAAAGTGGACAGCCAGTTTAAAGCAAAAACTATATCTGTAGTAAACAGAAACAAAGTTAAACTACAAGACTAGATGTTAGCAGTCAGGAAATAAATAAGAATGAAACCAATCGCAAAATACATTAGAGCTATTTTTTACACTAAGTAAAAAGAAGTAATTGTTGAAAGGGATGCTTTCGGGGGGGGGGGTTCAATTTTTTTGAAATTTCAGGGTTGTTTTTTTTTCAGATTTACTGATACCAGTTTACTGATTCCAGTTTATTTAGGTCAGGATTATGGAGTATCACTATGGTATTTGCTTTACACTGTTTTTATGGCTCAGATCTCCAGAGCCTGCAAAGACTGCTGTGCACATGTATTTTGTTATTACTAAAACTTTTAATTCATTTTGTTCACATGAACTAATTTTTCTTTTTAGGTATAAAAGTATGTGCAACAGCAAGCCTGCACATTAGTAAATCATGGACATTTTATGTGTTCCTCTGCCCACAGCATGCAATTTCTTTAAAAACCTTGTTTGTATGCTGCTATGTAGCTAGTGTTTCTCCATTCATTTTAAAGTGCAGAAACTACCCCTTCTTCCTCTTTGTTAAAACAGAAATGTAGAAACATGCATCTTTCCTTCTCAGTTTTTAAGACTATTCTGGGGACAGAGATGTTTCTGAATTGTGTATGATTTCCCTGTATAAAATTGATTAGTTCAGCAGAACGGGGAATTAGATGAGCCCTAACCCTCTCCAGGTTGTTAATTTACTTATCAGACTTGATTAATATGTGCTTTGTCTGAGGTCCAGAATGGGGAGTAAGAGAATGCCTAACAAACTACTTGGGTCTCTGTGGTGGACCATACTATGTAATCTGCCTTGAATCTCAGTGAGAAAGGCAGACTATAAACAATGTACATAAAAAAGCCACTCCTCATGGTCATCATCAGAACACTTCTTTTCATTAAGAGGGGAAATATCTATATAGGTGGTACCAATTTATTAAAAAAAACCAATAAGGTCTTTATACCTTTAAACTAATGCAGTGCCATGCACACAAATATCCCTGCTAACACAGAAATAGGTCAGAACTTTTCTACAAACTAAAAGAAATATGATGCACTTGGGCACGCCATTGATTGTGGGGGGGGGGGAGTTGCCCCTTTTTAAAAAATCATCATCATAGATTATATAAACAGAAAAAACAATTCAGGTAAAATAAAGAAATAAAAGGTGCAAACAAGGTATGCACCATTTGAGAAAAGGTACAGAAACACTTCATATATAAACAACAGGAAAATGGACCATATCACAGAGCAAACCAATGGATGAATTATGAAAGAGAATTAGAAAAATCTATCCACCACTCCAGCACCATGATGAATCTAATTAGAAGGGGGATACAGAAGTTCCACAGTGGCTTAGAGGTTAAGACAGTGAGCTGCAGACCAGCAGGTCTGTAGTTCAGCAGTTTGAGACCCTAGTGCTGCACAATGGAGTGAGCTCCCGTCTCTGGCCTCAGCTCCTGCCAACCTAGCAGTTCAAAAGCAAGAAAATGCAAGTAGATGAATAGGTACCACTTCAATGGGAAGGTAACAGGATTCTATGCACCTCATTGTTTAGTCATGCCGGCCACATGACCATGGAGACGTCTTTGGACAGCGCTAGCTCTTTGGCTTGGAAACGGAGATGAGCACTGCCTCCTAGAGTCAGATTCGACTGGCTTTCGAGCAACGGAAACCTTTACCTTTAAAGCACTGGTTCCCAAAGTGGGCAATACCGTCCCCCGGGGGGGGGGGCGCTGGAATGATCCAGGTGGGTGGTAGGAGCCCAGGGTGCAATTTGGAGGCACTGAATAAAAATAAGGGGACAGAGGAAGCATGAAGAAAGAAGAGTCCAGAACCTATCTAAAGCAGCTTTTTCCTGCCTTCCCCTGGTCTTCCCTGGGATCAGGGAAGGAGGTGGGTAGGGGTCGCCACACACATCACAGCCAATCACAGCGATGCATTTGCAAAATGCAAATACATGTACTACTCCCTTGTAAGGCTGATGTTGCTGCTGGGCTCTTGTGTGGTGGCTGCTGCTAGCCTCTGGCTTCAAGCCTTTAGCTGCTGCTGCTTTGTGCCTGCCTTGGCCTGCCTGGCTGCATGTATCGTGGTGGACTCTACCTGCATCTTTTTGTCCACTTCTTGAAGGTAAATTTCCAAGGGGGCCCTGAGTAATTTTTTTCTAAAAAGGGGCGGTAGGCCAAATAAGTTTGAGAACCTCTGCTTTAAAGAAAACTGACATACTACCTCCAGTAGTCAGGAAGAGTCATTGTAGGAAAAGAACAGATACTACAATGATGCTGCTCCAAGCAGGGACAGTTAAAAAAATACCTTAGCAAACAGCAACATTCTGCGGTGATTGCCCCACTGGAATGGCCTCTGGTGAAACTCACCCATATACACTAACAGCACCCTACTTTTGACATTCTGAGGTACATAGTTCATTGCCTAGCAGCACAGAAATGGGTAGTAAAAACATTTAAGCTAAAAAAATGTTTCCCCAACGTATCAACTCAATATAGGATCATACATTTTCCATTTGTTACTTTCCTATTTACCTTTTCACTGTGCCAAATTCCAACACTATCTAATATTCTAATGTTCAAGTATAAAGAGAGACAGTTTGGTGTAGAGGTTAAGAGCGGCAGACTCTAATCTGGAGAACTGGATTTGATTCCCCACTCCTTCACATGTAGTCAGCTGGGTAATCTTGGGTCAGTCACAGTTCTCTCAGAGCTGTTCTCCCAAGAGCAGTTCTCTCAGAGCTCTCTCAGCCCCACCTACCTCACAGGGTGTCCATTGTGGGGAGAGGAAGGGAAGGAGATTGTAAGCCGCTCTGAGACTCTGCATGAAGGATGGGGTATAAATCCTACTCCTCTTCTAATCAACAAAGTCAGTATATTTATTTATATTATAGTCTGTGTTTCCTTTTGAGACTTAAGGATTACACAGTGTAATTCCATAAAATCAACAGGATGGGACATCCAGTAAACAGTACAATAGGATTTGGATTGCAGAAATCTGAAACAGCTGAAACAAAGCTTTAACATTAACATGTTAAACCCTGCAGGAATTACATAGTACTATCATACTTAGAGCAACAGACAGTACACACAATATATAGCAGTATAATCCACTGTCCCTATGCTTTTTAACGGAACTGGACCACTTCACTACAGTACCTGTGTATAAGAGACCTCCTAAATTTTTGCATAATTTTGCCAGGAGAGTTGGAGCCTTCATCAGTCAGGCCATTAAATAAGGTGAGGGCCACAACAGAGAATGTATGTGTGATAAACCATCAAGGGTTAATGCCTAACAGTCTGAGAACCTTTGAGTTACAGGCTGTTGAATGGAATTCTGTTGAGAGTCAGTTAAAGAATGACAGCTAGGAACTACCTGCATCCTGGAAAGGGGGGGGGGGGAGGAGATTAGATTTATACCCTGCCCTTCACTACCCAAAGGAGTCTCAGAGCGGCTCACAAACTCCTTTCCCTTCCCCTCCTCACAACAGACACCCTGTGAGGTAGGTGGGGCTGAGAGAGCTCTGACAGAAACTGCTCTTTTTCAAGAACAGCTGTGCCAGAGCTATGGCTTGCCCAAGGTCATCCAGCAGGTGCAAGTGGAGGAGTGGGGAATCAAACCTGGTTCTCCCAGATTAGAGTCCACGCACTTAACCACTACACCAAACTGGTAAACAGAAGGGGGAATCCAGCATGTGGGGGAGGGAAGAGGGCGAGAGCATCACAGTATGCATACAGGCAGTTGTTGATTTTGGCCCTTTCGGAAGGGCCGAAAGGCTCAGATGAGCAAAGTTGTCACAGTGAAGCATAGGCAGTCCTGTAGATATGAGTCTGTATGAGCTGAGCCCAATCTATTTATTTATTTATTATTTCACATTTTTATCCCACCCTCCCCACGGGCGGGCTCCAGGTGGCTTACAGTATGGCACTCAGTGCCAGGTCAGAATAAAACAATTAAAAACAGTTTAAAATATTTTCTTAACAATAACAGTACAGTTTGCAACAGCTGCAAATAAAGTGCTCGCTATGATGCTGATATCAAACTTTCAGATGGCATCCGGTTGATACCCTTCGTGCTAGCATCAGGGTCACATTCCAGCCCTCCGCCTGGCCCGGCTTCATTCAGGGCCAGCCCTCATTGCCAGTGTTGCTAGTGGCGATAGATGGTAAATGACAGTAGGCGGTGGCGACTCCTAATCAAAGGCCTGGTGGAAGAGTTCTGTCTTGCAGGCCCTGCGGAACTGCATAAGATCCCGCAGGGCCCTGATCTCCTCTGGGAGCTCATTCCACCAGGAAGGAGCTGCCACCGAAAAGGCTTTGGCCCTGGTTCCTACGAGCCTGACCTCCCTAGGGCCCGGGACCTGAAGTCGATATTGTGACCCTGACTGAAGTGCTCACTGGGGTATATGTGGGGAAAGGCGGTCCCTCAGGTATGTTGGACCCTAAATGATAGACAGCCAATAGAATGTTACCATGGCATGGGTCCAGGTGGCCAAATCACCTGTGTCACTGTAGGGGGCCATCTTTTGGACTAGATGGAGTTGGAAGAAAGCATTCTTTGCAGTTGCATTAATTTGTTCCCCCAGCAGTAATGCTAGATCCAGTATGTTAGACACAACTAGCTGTGTTTTCCCAACCCAATTTGAGAAAAACACACAGCAGTCCTATAGAGAAGAAAACACTAAAAATATTTATTAATAAAATAAGAGTACAGGTATCAAGGTTTTGAACCCCTGAATACCCAACAGACCCTCCGAGTGTTACAATGGGTGACATAACATTTTATACTCAAGATGACACACACAAACAAAACAAGATTATTGGTTCCATCAAACATCAGCACTCTGACCTAACATCTCTGATTGGTGGAAAACCTTTCGGGCCGGGCTTTCCCAAGTAAAGTTTTTTCCTTTAGCTAACAATAAGCGCTTCTTTCTCTTAGACTGTGAAATTCTAAAAGTATCTATATAGCCAGTATGGTTTACAGGGTACCACTGTTCTTTGTTTAGCCAGAGACATGTGCAGTTATAACTGGCGTGCCACGGCCTAAGCCTTAGCAGAATAGTAGCCTGTCAGCATTTAGCTATTTCCCAGAATGCATTTAAGCAATGAACCAAAGTGAATATCCTGAATATGTATTCATGATTGATTTCTGTTTCTGTGAGTAGGATCATCAATGGCACTTAGCATATCTATATGTCGGTCTATGTCAGAAAGATGCCAAGTATGCTCGCAAAGCCAACCTGCTAAGTCAGTGGCAAAATACAGAGTGTATAACAGTGTTTCATAAACTGTGTACAACAAGTATAACTCCTAGGTTCTTAACCAAGACAGTGAGGGTCAGTGAACCCCATCAAAAATTGGGAGCACAATGTCCTTCAAGATTTTTTCCCAATGAAAATTACCTCTGTCTCTCCAGGATTTCCTTTCAATGTGTTCACTCTTAGCTATTTAACCACAGCAAAGAGGAAGTGATTCAAGACTTCCACTGCATCACCAAGAGATTCAGATACGGACACAGAGCTGGGAATTGTAGGCATACTGATGATAGGCTGTATTGGGTCTGCTGATTCCTCATCAGAAGACAAAGACACCATGGTGATGGATCAGTGGGTGCCTGGGCCCTCCAACCCTCATCGTCTGGGAACCTGAGATCAGTTATGGCTACTGGACTAGAAGACCTGGAGGCTCAGGAGCTACTACCTGAACCTGGGATTGAAGGAAAGCAGCCAATAGCCAAGGACCCATGGTCGTCCCCTAGATTCTGAGAGCAGAAAAGACAGAAAGCCCAGCTCAGATGGTGGAGTACAAGACTAGCTGACCTAGCTCCAGCAGCTGTGAGTGCCTCCAGACCCCAGGTCACTGCTACAGCTGCAGGCACTCACTCCCATACATAGCCTCAGTTCAGCTCTGGATGTTGTAGGATTAACAGTTCCAACAGTGCTTGCTATTCCTGCTTTGCCATGACTGAACTCCAGCCTGCCTTGGGTGTGAGCAGGACAACCCAAAATTATGAAGGAATTGTCCTGAAGGCTCTACATACAGATTAAAGATCATGGAGGACAGAACCGCACCTGATGAAACTCCACAAGATAGGCCCCACACTGATTAGAACAGGTCTCCAACAGGTCTCCCTTTGAGTCCTGTCTGTGAGGAATAACTTGAACAGTCCAACATCCCCCAATACCTACTTTTGGCTCCAAAAACCTCAACAAGGTAGCATAGTCCACTGTATCAAAGGTTACAGATAAATACTGTAGGAGCTATGAAGAGGCATAGCCTTTGCCTATATTCAGATGGAAGCTGTCAACAAAAGCCAACAGGGCTATCTCCATTCTGTAGCTGGGCCTCACACCGGACTGAAAACAGTCTAGATTAGATGAATTATCGAAGAAGACCTGGAGTTTGCTACTGCCTCTCAATCACTTTGCCTAGAAAGAGCAGATTAGACACTGGGTGATAATTGGCCAATATCATTTTTTCTGTAGAGATCATTTTTCAAGTAGTGGATGGATAAATCACCTCTTTGAGTGGTTGAGTGAAACTGCCCTGTTAGTGATTGGTTTATGATAGACACTAAGGGCTTGCTGATGTGGTCCTTACACAATTTTAGCAGCCAGGATGGGCAAGGATCCATGGCACAAATAGCGGCCTTTACAGATCCCAGGATCTTGCCAAAATCTATCACAGAAAGTGAGTCAAAAAGGTCCATAAATAGACCAGGTGGTGCATGGGGCATTTCTTCTGACAGATCTACATTACAACCAGCAGAGAGATCTGAGTGTTATGTGCAATAATTTATCTGTGAAAATCTCTGCAGAAGTATCACAACCAACTGTCTGTTCTTGAGTCAATAAAGACCCAGATTTCAGAGTCACAAGATACAAAGCTACTCTGAACATTTGGGATGGTCATGAACTAGCTGAAGCATGTTAGCAGAGAAATAACATATCTTTGCTACTGTCACTGTGGCTTCACAGGTCTTCCAAAGAACCTTATAGCATGATCTGTCAGATTCAGTATGTTCCCCCAGCATCATTCTAGACGTCTCCCAGTTCCATGGTAAACCACATCATTTTCTTCCAATCATGCCTCTGTTACACAAGTCAAGCCAATTTTCTCTTTCTGTAACATTCTGCAGAGGCCTGCAGTGCTGTGCCTCACTGACCTACTATTGCACAGTACTAGTGTGGAGGTGGGGGGAATATGGGCCCTTATACCATCAACTTTCAGGATGCTACGGAGGTTACATAGGTGACACGCATCCTTGCCAATACTGGACTTTGACAAACTGCACCCAAATCTACCAGCTCCAATCTGCAGTGAAACAGTGCATTAATCAAACATCCTACTCCATGTAAAGATTGTTCCCAGCATCAGTAATAACCCCCCCCCCCACACACACACGCACACACACTCAACATACTAGTATCCATAAAGAAGCCATTGAGCAGTCCAGGACTACAGTCATGATGTGCTGATGTTAGTACTGCCCAACAGGTGATCTATGTCAGTACTGCTCCTGGTTTCCAAGTAATTAGCTACTGTCACTCTCCCTCTCCAAAAGTGGCAGACATTCACCTACTTGTTGCACACAATGGCCAGGCCCACAGGCCAAAAGCCATAGTGCTCATGTCTCCGGTGCATGCCTCCTTTCAAATGTGCAGCAACACCATGGCCATTAACATGGAGAGACACCCAGTAGGAGTGGCTTGCCTCTCAGCGTCCTTTCCCAAAACATGGTTATGTTTTCCCACATGAATTAAAACTAAACTGGTTGGTTCAGATTAGTAAATTTATCAGTGAACTTTATTGGCCTGAGCCAGCATCAAGCTGAAGCTACTTTAGTTATAGCTGAACCAAAACCAAATCACAAAGTGTAGTGGTTTGCCTCCCTGCTGACATGATAAATGTGAACATTAGGGAAGAAAACATGATTGAAATGCTGAGCTTCAGAAAAGAGAAAGACTGCCGTCAATAGCATGGAGAATACCACAAATGCTATGAAAGAAGGTAGACAGACAGGAGAAGAGAAGAGCAAACAACTTAAGCTAGTATGTTTGCACTTAAACTGGTTTAAGTGACTCATGGATCACAGCTTAAATCTGAAGAATAAGCATACCAGCAGGAACAAATCTACAACCTGTAGTTCATGCTGCAAGACACAGTAATTTCATTATAGTGAGCCAATTCACCGTTTAAAGGATTTTTATGCAGAATTGGTTTTATGGGTAGCACAGCTGTGAAAAAGTGGGGGGGGGACTTCAAAGTGGAGAGGCAGAATACCGAGAAGAACCCGTTTTTCTTTCACAATTGCACAGGAAACAGGTATTGTTGCCATTTACAGCAAACAGAACTACCTCCATCCAGAGGAATAAAAAAGATAGGTATTCTATGAAAACAAAAACATACCTAGATTTGTCCAATTATTAATCCCAGGAACAGCTAGTAACAATTTTCTGTTAGCAGACTGGATTCTGGAATTTCTTCTGGATATCTAGAGTACAGCTATCACAGCAACCGGGTTTAACTCTGAAGTGACTTGAAATAACTTCTTATTGCAATGTAGAGAACAGGAAAACTAGTTTCTTCATGCAGACTTAATACAGTATTTACCTAAAACACCTTTAAGTACTTTTTGAGTATTGTTTGTGCCCCTGCACCTGTGAACATTATTAACCTGGGATAAAAAGTTGAAGAAAGCCATTTTTAAATTTAATGTAGATTCTAACTGCCATAGGCTTCACAATCATATTACAGTGCAATCACAGCAAATGGAAACACAATCATTTGTGAGAACAACTCAATATTAATTAGAACTTAAGGCGATAAGTAACTGGCTAAGTGTATTTGAAAACATGATGAGGATTCCCACTTTACAACCCAATTCTAAACAAATATGTGTACATCTGGTTTGCTTAATATTAACAGTATTGATTAAAATATTAGCATACAGTCATATTTCAAGGCAAGGAATATATTCCTCACATTGGCTACCTTCTGTAAACACATTCAGATTCCCGTTTTTAAAAAAGCACTCTAGTTCCTCAAGACTACACCTGGGAACCCAACTATCCTAATCCAGGCACTACTGTGTGCCAAAGTGACTCCACTATATACTCAGAGCTCCACTTATGCAGAGGTCACCCCATTCTCTACGAAATCATATCGAGAACATTCCAAATCCCAACTCAAAAGGAGTAACTGAGAGCTTCTGAATGCAAGGTTCTGTACATTCACTGGAGCCACACAGAGTTTGGCACTTTTACTCATCCATATTGGTAACACTATATATGACCATAACCTACTATTCCATGATCTTATGTAACCAATATCTAAGAAATATGGACAAACTAGGATAGTACAGATTACATATTTTACATGTTTAATTCTGCCTTCACAACAGAAAACGGAACAAGGTTTTAGTCCAGTGGCACCTTTAAATTCAACTAAAGCTTAATTCTGGGTATAAGCTTTCATCTGCATGCACAGGGTATCTGATGGTGTCCATGCAGATGAAAGCTTATACCCAGAATTAAACCTTGTTGGTCTTAGAGGTGCCAATGGACTCAAACGTTGGTCTATCATTGCAGACCAACAAGGCTACCCAACCTGAACCAATAAGAATTTAGTCATATTATGCTGGTCAGAAACAAAAATTAGTGTGGATTCCTCAACTCTGGGAAAGGTCCAGAACAGACATCCTCACACTTTGGTTACTGAATCTACTAACATGGTACCTCCAGGCCTCTGCAAGAGATGCTGGGAAAGCTGCAGAGGACTTTTTCAATCCTCAAACACTATTTACAGTCACCTGTAATAGGTTTGCATAAATCGTCCAGTACTACAAATCAGACCTAGTGCAACAGTATAACAAACGTTTAGTTGCATGCTGAAGCTTAAAGGACAGAAAAGCTACTCAGAACAAGTATCTACTGGAACCTTTGAAACAGATTAACCTGTTAATCCTGTTCTCACTTTCACTGTTAACACTGCTTTTTGCTAGCCACTAGCCTTAAAGGTGCCAGAAATCATCATGACACTGACTCCCATGGGTGAATTAAGTCCCACCAAGTGAGCTATTAAAATATTTATGGGATAAATATAGAGGCAAGTCTAAGACTAAGAGTTAACAAAGAGTGTCCCTGTGCATTCACTTTTCCTTCAGTTTCCAGATCCACCGCTTCCCAAAAAAGTAATTAAAACTAGCTGATATTCAACACAGCATAATAATTTTCCTTCCCTCCCTACCTGCATTGGTTCAGGAAGTTGAGTCCCTGTGACTCCAAGCCGCACAGTTTGTGAATATGACACAGCACCACTGAGTTATGTATGGTAGAACGTTTTCGACCTCTCCAGCTAATTTATAGGCTATGGTGTATCCAGCTCATATATATGCCTGGGGATTTGTTAGTGTTTGCCCACACTGGTGGTAGCACTTGGAGTACATCTGTGCAGAGGACACTTCCATGTATAGTGGCTGTAGTATATGAATCCTTGTTAAAGTGACTTTCTCGCTTACATACAGGAAACTTCTTTTTGAGATACTGATTTAAGTGAACTATAACTTTGAGTTTACTTCTACAATTTTTACTCTGAAACTTTTTCTTTTATATAAAGCATTGTGTTTCTGTGTTCTCTGAGTAAAACATTCAGAGCCAAACTACACAATCTAAAAGAGATTCAAACTTAAATTGACCTCACTCACACCTACAATCCAGATCTGGTCAAGGATTACATCACTTTGTGCTGACACTGAAAAAATGTTCCGTGGCAACAGCAAGAAATATATTCACATTTTTACCAGAGAGTGTCACCTTTAGTGTTAAATTTCCCCTTTCTTTGAAGTTAACTCTTTAAGGAATCAGCTGAGCATGTCTCTTTCACTATACTAGAGGAAGCTAACAGGTGTTTCAAAGACTTGAGGCTTCCCCCCCTCCCCAAAAAATTGGCACATCTGTGCACTATAGCAGCTTATTATAAGACTCTTATGATCTGATTTCAAGTGGGGGGGGGGGGTTCCACACAGGAACAGGCTTGTGGCGTTTCCCCAAAGCTACTATGCCAACAGAGCACAGCAGAAACAGGGCTTCCACATGGTAGGTCCCCTCTCATTTTCTCTGTCCCAACTGTGGCCACTCCCCCCCACACCCATCAGGGGATTTTTCAGGTGTTTTTTCTTAATCAGAAACTGAGTACTGTTATAACATTACAATATTCTAATAATCTGTCTATCATGTTCTCTGAACTCCCTGCTTCTCTGAATTCCCAGCTTTCATTTTTAAAAAGTCGCCAGACTATCTCATTGCTGAGGTATAACAGAAAAGCATTATCTCCACAATGAAAAGGGCTAGAGACTTATTCTTTAAAAAACAAAACTAGGAATTCGGAGAACCTGACAAATAGTAGAAAATTGTAACACTATAACAATATTCAAGTAATTTTTATCTTAAAGCCTTCCAGTGGCAATGGAGGAAGGCCTCTGGGGGGCCTTGGGCTAGGGAAAATGGCACTGATATGAGTGGTACTGGGGAGATCCAGAGTTTCCCGTCTCCAATGGTGCCCTCCCCAGCTTTGCTACAACTTTTCCTAAAGCATCACAGCAAAGAAAGTTTGTGAAAGATTGCAGGAAAGAGGGGGAAAACTTGAGAGGTGTACAAGAGTACCATCATACTGTGGGGAAGCAAGATAATAACATGCTTCACAACAGCATCTAAGTCAGGACAAACAACCTGTGTGTAAGTGATCATAATAATGCCACAAGATGACAAAAGAAAATAATTTATATATTCAAGAATAAGTGTTATTGGGCACCACTCTTTTTGTGATATCTCTAGCAAGTGTTATTTATTTTATAACTAATTATATACCCACTGCCAAAGATCTCCTACAAAAGCACAAATCCAGCAGTTTGCTGAAATATGAAAAAAAAAAATCCTGAAGTAGTTTCATAGGCTTTCATTAGCAATTGTAATGAATGTTGGTTACAAGGGCCACTAAAATTAAATTCGCCTTATACTTAGGACACAAAAAAGCAAAAGTAGTTATTAAAACAGTAGAAAACTAAAACTGAATTCAGCGGCATGTCTTTACAATGGTAGTTCTGTTCATTAAGTGCAATCTACATGTTTGCTTTTTTCTCACAACAGAGATTCTCCATGTGGACAAGGAGATCTACCCACAGTATATGCCGGAAAATTAAGGGCCCACATAAACTTTTTCTAAGTGTTTTCCCCTGCAACTAGCAGCATCTTACATCAGGAAGGGCAAAAGGTTTGCCTGAAAAACAACTTATAAGCATTAAAAAGTTATACATATATAATTTACAACATAAAGCTCCCAAATTAAGAGTGTAACATACTTTATGTTCTAAAACAGAGAATTGAGTGTAACATACTTTATGTTCTAAAACAGAGAATTGCAGCACAGCGAAAAGAAAGTCAACCCCATTATGTTTCCACTTTGAAACCACAACAAAGAACATTCTATTCTCTGCATGTACACAAGCCTCGTTTACAGATTTAATGTATCAACATTCAGACTTGACTTAGGCCACAAATTCAAGCAGAACTATAAGGTACAACTTTATATTAGCAAAACTGTTGTTTCTTGGAGGTATTTTCAAGCACAAATACATTTTATTCTTGATTTGATTAAGTAAATACACTGCATTCCATAAAGATCACTAAAAATACAATCTCTGTAATCCTGGAGCCAAGTGAGCACGCTTGTATCCCTACTTAAAAAAATGGACTAACAATACATAACTTGATTCTAGATTATACTCAGAAGTGCTGTATTACACACATATGCATCACTGCAAATGCTTTGTTTGTAAACACTTAATTTTTCTGTCAAAACAAGAACTATAAATATTTTTGTTTCAAAACAGTTTCAAATATGAACAATTTCTCAATTCCACTTATATTTGGAGTTTAGTTCATCACTGTTTTATACAGAGCACAGAAAGATGTTTCCCTGCACTCTGCACTCTAACTGTGCTCATTTTGATGACAACAACAGCTCTCAATAGAACCATATCCCTAGAGTGAGAACTGTACTGTGACGGAAAAGTACCATAAGAAAACAAACATACAGAACTCTTAATTTATAACACCAGGAAAGAACTAAGTGATCATAACATCTCAATCTACTGGAAAGTGACTTGAAAAAATTATATTATTTATTTATTAAGTTTGATTTATTAGGCTGCCCTTCCCTGCAAGCAGGGCTCAGGGTGGCTTACAGCAGATTAAGTACAATAAATAATTCAAGTTAAAACCAACGTTAACATACCTATAATTTATGCATAAAACAACATAACTTCCAAGATAGCATTGTCTGTATAATGAGATACTACAGAATCAAGAACTCAAAAACTTTTTCCTAATTTCTAAATGCTCCTTACTTGACACAAAGGACATTCAGAGTTTTAGAATTATTGTTTTATTTAAAATAATGTATAGGATCACATAAACTGTACAACAGCAACACATGTTCCTTGGTGCAAGCAGTAATAAATGGAAAAGCAAACGTATTCGTATCAAATAGCACCATCTAGCAGTTCCCCTAACTTCACTTCAGAGGATACCTATTACTTGGTGAGCTGAGTTGTTCTGTTCTGTTTAAAAAGACATTATTTATATCACACACAAACTTACAACAACTTTGTATAGTCAGAAGCAGAAACTGGGGAAAAGAAAATCTATACACAGGAACAAGCACACGTGATAAAAACACCCAAACCCACCATGTTTCTACAGAAAGATTCAATAAAGGCCTTTTTAATATATATTTGCTCCCACTCAGTCTATCTAGCAACACAGACTTCATACTGAAGTATAGGAAATGACAACAGCTAAACCCAGAAATAATAAAAAACACAAAACCAAGTTATAACTTCAGTCAAAATATATAAGATTCAGTTACGTACGGTGAAAAGTTTCTTTCAAATGCTTTGTTTGAAATGATTCACTGCTTTAAAAATTGTTAAGTTGCTCACTAATTTGTTCTAAATTTTAGTCACACTATTAACTTTTGTGTCTCCTCCCTTGAACTCTTCCCTTGCATAAGGTTAGGCATACAATGATCAAACAACTGACAACAGATTTAAGGTTCTGGCCTATTTCTTTGTCTTTGGAATCAGGAAGTAATGCTCTCCAAAATGCTGAAGCAAGGAAACCCTTTAGGTGAAGGTTCACAGCAAACTGCCTCAAGGGAAATATATCAGCATGGTTAACATATTCATTCTCATGTTGAGTGAAGTTGTAAGCATTAAGCACAATGGCATCTTAGAAGAAAATTTGTGGTTGGCAGTCCATGACCCCACACACCTTGTCCTAAACCTCTGCAAATGACTAGTACAGTAAGACAGGAGTGCAGTGAGACAGAAAACGGTGCTTACTTCTTTCACCTTCCCCAGGAATATCAGATCAGAAATACTCTCCTTCACAACACTTCTTCCCTGTGTTCTACTACGTCAATGAGGCACACTGTAGCTGCATTTACAGCATGAAGTGAAAGCTACTTCAGAAATCCAGCTTCAGCAATGCCTCAAGATTACAATGTCAAAAACCACATCTTCATATTTTTGGGTATTTTAACTTGTTGACACTGCTTTTCTGATTTAGTCACTTGGTCCAATACTTTTGTTTAAAAATGCTCTTGCAAACAAACTAGGGGGAACAAGAACTCTTACAATTAAGAGTCCAGCATGTATAAAAGGATTAAATACGGTTTGCTATTTTGCATACTAGGTAAATATGGAATGAACTTTATCTTCAACAAACTTTTACCACTTTTGAAATAAGTTTTAGTGCCTCCAAAACAGGTGAATCAAAACACTGCAAGAGAATGTAGTCTTCTGTATGTCAGGATCTCTCTTCACTCAGAAAAATAATTACAGGCTCAAGTACAGAAGCACCAGTCTACCACTGCTCTGACACCCCCCCCCCCTAATCTGCCATTCCTCTCCTTACAAAGTCCCAAACTTTACTTCTTTCCCTCCCCCTACAGACAACACGATTTCACCTCCCTCTCAAAACATGTTCTACTTGAAAATCCCTCCACCCCTATACAGACAACTAAACTGGGGGGGGGATCAGCAGTCATTTTGTCCTTTAAATGAACTACAATGGTCTTCTACTTCCAACCTAGGCCAGGATGTGCCAAAAGAAAGTGCTCAAGGCAGAAGAAAAGGAGGTGGAGAAGAGGAGGAAGACAGCAGGTCCTGATTTTTTAAAAAAGTTGAGTGCCGCGGAGTTAACAGGCGGCGCGAAGAGGCTTCTCTTTCTCCTTCTCTCCCCAGCGGAAGCCTCACACCAGTACAGCCCATACTCTATTGTTACCAAAGTTACTCCAACACCATCTCCTCTCAAACCGACACCACGACCCTTCGTGGGAAAGAAGGCGCGGGGGGGGGGGGGGGAGAGAGAGAGAGAGAGAGAGAGAGAGAAACCCCGCCAAGCAAAGCCGCTCTGGAGCCTAAACGCTAACCCGACCCCAAAGCTTCGCCCGGGCGTGAGGCACCCACAGCCCGCTCGAACCACTTTCCCCTCACCAACTGAGCTACAGCCTTCCGCCGCCCTCCCGGGTCTGTGAGGGGCTCGGGCACCTCCTGTCCCGTCCCCAACCAACGCGGAAAGAGCACCAGACACCCCCCCGCCCCACCCCCCTCGAAAGGGACTCCGCTACCCCCTACCGCTGCCTGAACAGGAGGGTCTCGCGGGCTTCACTTTTACTACACACACCCGCACGCGCGCGCGCCGACAGACACACACCCTCCTTCCCTACACCCCGACTTGTGGCGTTGGTCCCCCCCTCCCCACTCCTTCCCGCGCCAGGGCTGAGCTCCCCGAGCGCGTGCGTGGCCCCCTCTGCCAAAAGCGGGAAAGTTACTTTGTGCAGGGCGTATGCGCGCCCCCCGCCCAGTCAGGCTGTGCGGTCCGGCGGGCTGTACTCACTTCTCCCTGGCCTGGCTGTCGGACGGGACGCTGCTGTTGCTCTTGCCTTTGCCGTACATGCCTGCAGAGAGCTCCGACTGTCACGCACCTGTCAACCCATCACAGCCTCCCCAGGAACAGCCCAGTCACCATGGAGACGCCGCCACACACACACGCCATTGGCCCGCTGCGCGCTCGGACACACCTCCCGCGCCGTGATTGACAAGCGGAGACCAGGACAGGCTGCTCTCTCCTCCTCTCCGCTGGCTCCCTCCCCCCACCAGCCTCCGGCTCCTCCCGCTCTCCCTTCCCCGGCGCAAGGGGGAATTAGAAACGGTTCTAGAAGGATTTTAAACAACTGGCTGTTCCGTGCATTTGCCGCGCCGCCCTCCGCTGCTGCCAGAGACAGAGACTGCTGAGGAGAGACGGAAACTGCGGACTGGACTCCACAGCCAGGCAGAGCAACGCGGGGCGACCGAAGCGCTTTCAAGCCACGCCACGCTGTCTGCCTGCCTTGCCCTAGTCGCCCCCTCGCCTCGCTAGACTCGGAAGATCCCGCTTTCCCCCTTTATTCAGCCCAGAAACGCCACCCGCCTCTCCCCGCCCACCCGTGTAAATGTTAGTTTCAGCCCCTCTGCTTATGGATATCCCACGTGTGACACGAACGCGCCAATGTCCCATTCTCACGCTCACGCAAACACAGAGCTAACGGCACGCGATGCCCCTGTGGAAATTTCCACCCCCAAAGGGCAGCAGCAGAAGCATCCTGAGCCACACACTAATCAACAGCAGAGGCTACCTCAGGCTCCAAGCACAGAGGCTAGTTTCAAAACCCAGTTTCCACACAGCCAGCAGAACATGTATGGCTCCCTGCCACAATAAACCCTTTTCAGACAGTTCTTTCATTTTACCACACGTGCAGTGGGATTCTTCTGATACACGGCTCACCATTTTGTCTAAAAGGAGCAACACGGCCTCAGCAAACAGCAGAACCCGTGTGTGGGGAGGATCACCTTCTCCAGATAGCCACTGAACAACTGAAATAAGCTGGACAAAGCAGGGTTCTGGTACATGGGTACTGAGACTGAAAATGCACACTCTGCCCCTTTCCAATAAAATGGTGATCATCTTCCCAACACACCTGATAATACATGATGACTGGGAAAAAGGTATAGTACTACATGTTCCCTCATCCCTAGCCCTAATTAACTGCCAACATCATGAGCAAATGGCTGTATAGTTTCCCTAGCAAATCTACACAAATCCGTTTGTTTAATTTAGACAACAAACAATTTTTCATATCCATGAGCTCTATTATGTCCCACAAACTGCAGATGGTAATGAGCTAGGGATGTCCACTCAGGGCAGTGCTCCCTCTGAGCTGTGCATGCAAGTGGCCGCTCATCAACACAGGAAGAAGCCCTGCTCAGCAGCAATCTGGAGCCACGCAGGGTCTTGCACTGCCCATTGCCCATTTTAAGATCACAGCAGTTATATTCTACTCAGGGTGTGAACTGCTTCATTCAGTAGAGGGAACATTGACAGCAGAGGGGGAAATTTCTGGAGATTTGGAGGACGCGCCTGGAAAGGGCAGAATTTGGGGGAGGGGGGCCTCTATGTGATAGAGCCCACCCTTCAAAGCAGCCTTCTCCAGGTCTTTGTTGTCTGGAGATCAGTTATAATTCCAGATGATCTCAAGGCCCCACTGGCAACCCTAAATGAGCCCCATAATCACAAAGATTCAGACTCACTGATCCTGGTATGGATGGCCCACCTAAAAGTCTGCCCACTTTCACTCCTGCATGAATGTGTCAAACATCAGTACATCTTGGTATCATAGTAATGGTAAAATATAATTTAAAGACTCCAAATATGTACCCCATATATCCATACATTTCACATCCATCACTGCTGAATTAATCAGTAAAATCAAAGACCCAGAATATTCTGGTGCTACATGGATGCAAGCCTCCAGTCCAGCATATGGATCTCTATGGTGTTTACATGCAGACTCTGCGAGATCACTGTGCAAATATCTGTCACATATTTCTCTGCTGCCCAAAGTCTTGGTTTTTCTAGCACCAGTGTGACACAGAACCAATATGCACAGCACAGAACTTCCTGGAACAACATTATGACATTAACAATGTAACCAGAATAGCTTCCTTTAAGGAGTCCTCAAAATAATGATGATTGAGCCAGTCCACTGGAAAGGCGGGATAAAAATGCAATAAATAAATAAATAAATAGAAGGTCCTTTGCTGAACCACTGTCCATTTGGTTCCAAATGGCTGCTTTGGAAGGTGGACTGCATGGCATTAAACCATGTATTATGGAGATTCCTCCCCTCCCCAAATCCCCTCTTTATTAGGCTCCACCCTCAAATATCCAGGTACTTCCAAAACCAGGTTTGGCAACTGTATGGCCTAGTAATGGGACACAAGTTAAAAGTTGTATGGTGAACATCTTCTTTCAATCCTGTCAGTGCATCTCTGCCTCTGTATGTATAACTTCATTTGGAGATGTCAAAAGTCTACATTTTAGGCCCTCTGTGAATGTGAAGCTCCAGACAAATGGCCTTCCTGTTCCCCCTGCTGTGATCCCATCACATAACCAATTAGTTCTCACTGAAGATATCCTAACTGTGCACTCTTTTCTACAGCTACAGACAGACTAACATGGCTACCCATCTAGAAAACAGAATAAAAAGCATATTGGGGCAAGAAAAATTTGCAACCATATAAGTCTAGTCTACATACAATAGTTATTCTCTGGTGCTTGGTTCACTCAGTTATTATAGTCCAGATAATTCTTGTGCCCACCTGTTGTTTCCCTGTCCTTACCTTGCAGTAGTCCCAGACATCACTCATCATAATTTATTTAGTATATGTAGTACAATAGCAATGCACTATAAACTGCTGCGTAAGTACTTGCTCCACCATTCAGAAGGAGGGATTGGCAGATGTCATTGATGACCTCAGTCAACTGTTTCCCTTTCAACTGTTCCCGTGGCATCTCCTCCAGCCACACCTCCTTTACCCTTTTATCATTGTATTGCAAAAAGTGGGTGTTTCTCTCTTTTTCTTTCCTTTTTTTAAATAGGAGGTTGTTGCTGTGCACCTCTGATTAAGCACTTCCACCTGGAGAAGCTTGCTTGCTGCTATTGATTGAAATTAAAGAGACAGTCCCATTGGTAAAAACTCGAGTGGTTGTCTTTAAACTGACAAGCTTAGAATTCTCCCAAATGCCTTCTACTTCCTTTTGATCCAGAGATCTTTACTCCAACCAGCATATGACTGGTGATAGGAAGAGCAACTGTGAGCATTTCAGGGCATGTAAAAAGAGGTAATGATCTTTATGCGTATAAAAAGGGGTTAAAAGAGTGCATATAAAAAGGGGTAATGATCTTTCTTGGAGCCATAATTTGGGCAGAGACTGTGGGCAACAGCATGATTTATTAGTGCAACCAGGGTCACCTCCAGATTCCTAAAGGGAGGAAGTGAAAGCCATCTGTGAAAAAAGAGCAAGGGGCAAACGATAGTGCTACATTTGGGTTGCTATGTGATGAGGAAAGCTGAAGAAGTATGTTCATTTATAGATAATACTCAACCAAAATGCATATCTGCATTTGTGTGAATGGAGCTTGTAAGTTGTCACTGGGGTTATGGTATGGATTTTCCATGATTTATATATGGAACTGCTACAGCAGTCCTTCAGAAGCTTGAAGAAGTCCTTATATTTTATTCTCACACAAACACATATTAGGTCTACATTTATTATGACTATCCAGAAAAGAGATGGTAACAGACATGAACTCTATGGTAATGCTACAGTGACTGGACAAAATCAGTGCTAGGAGTCATTAGTGAAGAGATGGAAAAGAGACTATGCATAATAATGCCATGTAACTCTATGATGCTGCCCTGTTAAGAATACTGTGTGCAGTTCTGATCTCTCTCTAAAAGGCTATCATAGAGCTGAAAAAAAGATTCAGAAGAACAGATAGAAAAATCAGTGTGCTCCAGAATCTTTCACACAAGGAAATACTAAAAGGTTGTGGATTTTTGCCTTAGAAACATGCTAAGAGAAGATTTGATTAAAGAGGTTTATCCAGTTGTAATTGTCAGTTGCTGAGGATTTCGATATCTTCCACAATTCTACACAGAGTAGTATCAATGTGATTGATTGGCAGTACATTGAAGGCAGAAAAAAGAAAGTGCCACTTCACACAATGACTAGATATAGGTGTGATCTGCTTATGACCAATAGCTTCATGGCATGTTTTACAGGTGGAAGATTGGGGTTCATTCCCAGGGCTCTCTACTTAAAACAACAGCATGTGCTGGGAAAGACCTCTCCTTGCCTAAGAGGTTAGGGACCAGTGGTGTGACTCAGTGTATGGCGGCTTCATGTTTTCCCAAACATTCTCTGGTTCATGGCACCTAAGGAAAAAGTGAAGCTTGTTTCTTTATTGTCCAGGTGTGTGTCAGCTCAACTGCTCTTTGAATAATAAAATTCCCCATTATTCACCTGATTATGTTTGCTGTCTCAATACCAGCTTTCTTTACTGACTATATTCCATCCAGTACTTAGAGGCCCAAACAGTAATTTAATTTCCCCAAGGGGAAAGACAGAAAGACATACAAACGGTCAGAAGAAAACTCAGAAAAGAAAACTCAGAAAAACTCAGTTAAGGTTCACATACCATTCCACTTCAATGAGCCTGAACTAGTCCATGGTTCCACAATTGCAAATAAACTTTCTGTGTTTCAGTGTGTTTCAGCTGAGGCCTGATCCTTCATATACTGAGTGGAGTCACAGATAAGAAATGAACAACAGATGCAGACTAATACCTGCTAGAGAAGGTATATTAAACTATTTTTTCTGTTATTATTTCTTAGAGGAGAAAGAGGTATCCAGTCAAGATCAAAAATATAAAGCACAGAAGCACATAAAAAACCTTTCTTACAGAACTAATCAGCAAAATAATAAAAACATTTACTCAGAAGTAAGATTCATTTAGTTCAGGGGGGTTCACAATGCTATCCAATTCTATACATGGTTATTTTAAAGTAAGCTTCTCTGAAGTCAATTGGATTTATACCCAAGTAACTGTGTTATGCACATTTGCCTGTCAATAAACTCAATTTAATTCAGTGGGGCTTGCTTTTGAGTAAACATACATAGGATTGCACTGAAACTCGCACTTATGTCCAGCACAATATTTTTGTCAGAAATATTAATAAACCATGAAACAATATTACAATGACTATTAGAGGCCCTGCTCTACTTTTTAAATAAATAATTTCTTGCACCTTGTTTGCTGCTAAACAACATTGGGTCAGTGGGGATTTTCCAGTACCTGTATGGATCCAACCTAAAGGAGAGACACATACAAATTCCTATGAATCAGCCTGTTTCCACAAATCAAAACTCTCAGCTCAGGAAAATCCGATCTGAATAATATGCAAAGAAATGGCTGAGTTGACTGTATGATTAGACTATATAAAAATGAACCCACACACACACCAGGGAGACATTTTTTTCCATGAGAAGACATTGATCATTAGCATCTAATTGCTCAAGAAAATAAGAACTGTTACATTAGGTTTGTCCAATAATTTGATAGGTGCTGGTTGCAAGAGAAACTGAGATGATCTAGCCCATGTCATTATAAGCTGCATCAACAGAGAAGGCATGTCTTTATAATGACAGCACATTCTCTGACCATCTTGTCTGGTAGACATGAATTACCCTTGTATTTGGATAACAGCATTATATACTTATCGGCCAGGATCCAAAGAAATACATGACTAATTCAGTGCGTTCAAGGCGAGTTGGACTTGTATTTCATAAACAGGAGGGGCCCCCTGATGCTACAAAACAAATTGCTTTTCACACTGTGGGAAGCATAAAAAGGAGTTTGTGGTATGCCATGGGAGGGTCTGTATTTCAAAGAATAAAAGCTCTACTGAGTATGCACAGTTCCTGAATGCACCTAAAGTAGTGCTTTAGATCAGAACCGCCCTCTGAGAGGTTGTAGAAGCCACAGTGACAAACAAGATGCTATTGAGTTTGCTATGTGTATAAGCCTTGATTGTGAAGAAACACACACACACACACAGGACTATTAAGCACAGAAGTATCAACAGGTGTCCAACCTCTAATTTGCAAAGTTAAATGCCTGCCTTATTATTTGTGCCACAAGGGCATATTTGATGCTATCATAAATTTTCTTACCGGGCCGTGAGAAGAGAAGGGGCTCTAAATATCCACAATACCACACAGAAATTATTCATTTTATTATAAATTTTGAATTGGAATGTGACGAGAACTGAAATACTCAATGGACCCTTTCCCCCTTCAAAATCTGGTGTTATTGTTTCTTTTTTTAAATTTTCTTTTTAATGAGTTTAAATCTATATCACATCACTGCTGATTACATAAATGAGAGAAGCATTCTAAATAACAAAGTTAAGAATATAGGACATATAAGAAGATTATCGTTTCATTGTGTTGGATTCTATGATACTTTTTTGCCAAGATGGTAACCTTATTCCAGAGGGAAAAGACTTTCCTCTGAAGCAAGCTTCCTTTTTTCAGACCATCATTCAACACATCAGAGAAGAGAAGTAGGATCCAGTACAGTATCTCCAGTCATTTTCAGAGGCCCTGCTTTGAGTGCCCCTGCCATCTGAGGCTAGTGATAACCGGAGGAGGAGGAGAAAGAAGAAGAGGAAGAAAAAGAAGAGATTGGATTTATACCCCACCCTTCACTTAGTGTCTCAGAGCAGCTTACAAACTCCTTTCCCTTCCCCTCCCCACAACAGTCACCCTGTGAGGTTGGTGGGGCTGAGAGAGCTTTGACAGAAATTGGTCTTTTCAAGGACAACTCTGACAGAACTATGACTTGCCCAAGGTCACCCAGCAGCTGCAAGTGGAGGAGTGGGGAATCAAACTTGGTTCTCCCAGATTAGAGTCTGTAACCACTGCTTTATTTGTGGTGCCAAAACTTTGGAACTTCTCCCCTGGGAAGTTGTATCTGTTTCTCTCTATCACTGGCTGATTCTGCATTGGCTTTTCCCTCCTTTGTTTTACGAAACCCACGTTGGAGCAGAAGTTCCCCTCTGCATTGCATACTGGTTTCACTTCCCTTGATTATCGGGTTTTATGGTAGCTTCCACATTCCATGCCACTTTCGAGTTCTTTGATTGTTGGATTCTGTTGTACTTTCTGCATAGATTTATGCAGGGGTCATTTCAAGCAGGAGCTCAGGGGAGCTCAGCTCCGGGAGTTGGTGCCAGCCCCCCACCCCCGTGGGGAAATGCCTGCTTGTGTCATGGCTGCAGCAAAATGACCCCACCTCCTTGAAAGGTCCTTGTTCCTCCGACCAGCCTTCTGAAGGCTTCAGCCACCACTGGAGCTATCCTCCCAGAAGAGTGGTATTTCTGAGGCTTGGATTAGTAGCTGTCCCCTCTCTGCCAGCTCTTTCTTGCTCTCGCTCTCTCGCTCTCTCTTTCTCTCTCTCTCTCTCTCTCTCTCCCTCTCTCTTCTCTCTCTCTCTCTCTCTCTTCTTTCTTGCCTTCTGACATACTTCTGGTGATGTCAGGTGGTGTAGCATATGCATATAAGTTATGCTAATGAGTTATGCTAATGAGCTCCTGCACCTCTTTTTCTACGAAATGATCCCTGGATTTATGACCATTTTATGGCCATTCAGGGGTGACTTTGCAGTCAATATGGCATTGCCCCAAGGTATTTGAATGTGGTCTTGAGCTGCACTTTTTCCTCCCAGTTGAAAAAATGTGGAGCGAATGCTAGATGCAGAATCACCCTTTTTCTTCCTCCAGGTGAAGACTTTTTTGTTTGGTTAGGAATTCCCTCATTAACTCTTATTAGCCCTGTTCCGTTTCTGTGTATACATGTATCTATGCATTTATCTGTTTTGTTTAATCGCTTTAAATATTTATATGCATTTGTGTTTAAATGCTGTTTTAATGTTTTAAATGTTTTAACATTTGACATGTTTTAATATTTGCTGTCTTGGGGACCCTGAGCTGGGTAAAAAGGTGGTTTCGAAATGTTTTAAATAAAGACACACATAAATAAAAAATAAGAGAAAAGGCAGAGCCCATGAAGTCTGAGCTCATACGTGGAGAGTTTTGGCTTCACATTTGGTGGGCTGAGTTATAGCAGAGTTGGAAATTCTAATTTACTAATGGTTTCAGTACACTGATTTAATTGATAATAAGTTTTATACAAACTTGCGACCCTCTACCTGTGCCCAAGTGTAAATTTCACATTTAAAACAGGAGCTGACCACTAACATGGGAAAAACTAAATAAAAATAAAACAATATGCCTATAGTGATATTATAACTAGCAAGTTCTGTCAATGCTGCTGTGAACAAACTGAATGATGGAGGTGACAGGGGAGAGAAATAAATGAGTATCTACAATTATTGTTTTGTAAAATTAAAACAAATAGTTAAAAAGAGAACTGCAATAAACTTAAAATGGCAGTGTAGATGAATTACCAGTCTTTACACTGATTGTGGCCATCACCAGAAACTGGAATCAAAAGTCAAGTATCCCAGTATACACAAGGCAATTACAATGATATTTTCCTCATTCTAGGGTGGTCCTCTTCTCTCTCATTTTAGGGTGTTCTTCTCCTTTTTCTCCAAAGCAACAACAACAACCCTAATCTTCTGTAAGAAATAGATTTTTACCCTTCTTCCTAAATATCATGCACACATTTGGCCACATTCACAACTGCTGATGGTACAAACAACCATCAGCATTTCTAATTCCCACAGCAGTGAGTTCCTTAGGTTAGTGGTGCACTGTGTGTACAGATGTTTGTTCCTTTTGTTTAGTTTGTTGCTTACCTTTGACTTCTTTCATACAGATCTTGCTGTGCCAGCACATCCTGCAGATCATCACCTTTAGCAAAGGAGCTTTGCACAGTTGCAGGCATTTGCCCAAGTGCTAGTGATTGGACAGAAGAACTGCTCAAGAGCATTTAGTATTATATATTAAAACAGTTTCTTGTATTAGAGGATCATAGTTTCTTGGTTAGCTTTTATTTACGGTTGTATAAAAAGCACTGCTGCATGATGAAAAAGGAGGGAGGGAGAAACTCCAAAGAATGAAATAAGCATGGATCTGCTTCTGATTTCTGTCCAGCACAGATAAGAGAATGACTTTTGATAACCTCACAAGATTCATGTAATAGGCAAGCCCTTTTGTTAGTTTAGTCTTTGGGACAGGTCCAAATGTGTCTTTTTCAAACGAAGCTGCTTAAGGTTGGTATGAGACTGAGGTAGTTCAGGTGCATCAGATCGTAGAATTTGGACTGTACCCAGTAACATATCATTACTGGAATAAGTAATCTCTTGCATGTGCCTGCATTTTTTTTAAAAGCCCAACTATTAATCTGTGTTTACATAAAAGATTCTGAAACAAATGGAAGCATTCAAAGTGGTAAAATAAATGGTCAAAACCATCACACAGCTCTAGAAAACCTTTAAAACAAGGCTGGGTGTTTTTTATCTTCCCCAGGTAGCATTTTACCATTATATATCCATACTCGATATTACAGATGAACAAAATGGTTCTAGCTATCCTCAAATTTACTTAGCACATATTGGTGAATTAAATAATATCCCAGTGGTATGCCACATCAGTTATGCTGAACCAACATGTTCAAACATACAGTAGCTCTGTGTGATTTTTTTTGTATTGCTTGATGTGAGAAATTTTTAATAACTTGTGAGTAATAATACAAGATCATTTCAATCCAATAGTCCTGCTATGCCAGTGGTTGCTGTACCAGGGATATTACATGGGGCATTACATCAGCACAGCATAGTTGCAACCCTGTATACATATAAAATAAAACCAGTAGAAACAATGTAGCAACACCAGTAGCACTTCCCTGTGTGTCCCAGGCAACTCTAATTATGGAATTAGAGGCAACATAGCAAGGGGCAGCCGAGAGGCACGCTGTAGTTTGATTTGTCTGAGTACTCCATGCACATCGGTCTGTTTAGGAGGAGTGTATTGAAGATGCTCTGGGGGCATACTATGAGGTGTGTGCTCACCCTTCCTTTACTTACTTGCCTTTGTCCTTGCAGCACGTTTTCAGCAGTGAGGCTGACAGTTTCAGTGCTGTTGTATGTGGAGTTCACAGGCAGAGTGTTATGCCTCCACCATTCCTCTTTTGTTCCTGATCACTGTTGTTTGTTGCTGGTCTGTGCAGTTCATTGTTTGTGCAGATTGTCTTTTCATCACATGATGCTTTCCAATCCCACACATTTGATAGGTAGCAGGGAAAATAACTTACATTTCTGAACTGGTACTGTTTCTGTTTGGAGTCTTGAAGCAAAAAAATGGGAGGTACCACTTTATTATCAGTACTTGGTACTGGCATACTTTCATCCCTATTAAGAGATGATCTGTGTTTTCTTGCTGGGCCTTGCATACTTCTGGTGCTTTGCTATGATTTGCTACTGAGTCAATCAAAATTCTGTCCTCCAATGTGGCGGGGAAACATGGCAGGATGGCAACAGTTATCTGGAGCTTTTCATCCACTCCAATAGGAGTGTTGCAACCTTGAACTGGAATATGAGCTGAACGAAGCCAACCCATCCTATGCCCTGCTTGAACTCCACTCTGGTTTTCTTACACTACAAGGACTCTGCTGGCGCAGGGACTCAACTGGTGGGATGTACCATTGGTGCAACAGCGGAGTAATGATGGCATAAATTGGTTGTGTTGGCATAGTTTCACATTACACTCATGTAGCAGAATTTAATGGTGATTCTACCATCACCCAGGGCACATAACTCTAAGTTAGGACTGCATTGTTCTCTAAGGATCAGAATTTTGTGGTTTGCAAATGGAAAAAATTGATTTTTTTTCTTGGACCAGCCTCTGGTGGCACAACGCTGAGAATAAATGTATACTTTAATCAACATGGAATCCTTTATACTACAAAGCCAATGCAACAAGCGCTATCTACATTAATTTAAAATTTTTTCCTTAAAAATGCCTTTCCAATGTCATGGTAATACATGGTGCAGAAATAACTGAACCAATTCAGGAATATATATCTTCTGTCTTTTTGTACAGTACCTCTTTATGTACTGCCTATATATTGGAAATATTTCATTTATATGTACATTTGTAAATGAAGAAAAGATTGCACAAAAATATTAATTTTTAATATCTGAAAGGTAAACAGTAAACTACCTGTATATTTCTGTAACAAAAAGAGCTAGAGACTTACTTGATTTTTTTAAAAATGAAAGCTGGGAATTCAGAGAGACTAGTAGATCATACCTTTCAATTGTTATAATGTTATTACACTACAGAGCATTGGCAATTATTGAGCCAGTTTGGTGTAGTGGTTAAGTGCGCGGACCCTAATCTGGGAGAACCGGGTTTGATTCCCCACTCCTCCACTTGCACCTGGCTGAATGGGCAAGCCATAGCTCTGTACCAGCTGTTCTCTCAAGGACAGTTGTCTCAGAGCTCTCTCAGCCCCACCTACCTCACAGGGTGTCTGTTGTGGGGAGGGGAAGGGAAAGGAGTTTGTAAGCCACTCTGAGACTACAAGTGAAGGGTGGGGTAAAAATCCAATCTCTTCTTCTTCTTCTTTTCTTGATTTTCTTTTAAAAGGCCTGAAAGCCCATTGGTGGCACACCAGGGAAAACAGTGGCTCCAAGGGGCTGATGGGAGGAAAATGGCACTGATGTGGGTGGAACTGTTGAAAACATGTGCCTTCCTGCCAAGATGGCTTACTAACTTGCTTGGACTTTGTTCTTTCCAGAAAGATTGAACCAAACCAACTTTCAAAAAGAATGTCCTGAGGATGGGGAAAGCATGGAAAGTGGGTGATTGGAGAATGGTGTTGTATAGACATTAAAAGAAAAACCTGTTGACGTTTGGAATCAAATCTCCATTGTATTTGAAAAAGTGTCCCTTGCACACAAAAGCTCATACCTTGAATAAACCTTTGTGGGTCTTAAAGGTGCCCCTGGACTCTAAATTTGTTCATGTGGATTTATTAGTTTGGCAGGATATAAGCCAAACTAATAAATAATAAAGACACTCATCTGTTCTGCTGGGAATTTCGTATATGTGGTTTCATCTTCAAGTCTGTCATATTACCAGACTATTCTTTTATGTTTCAAGTGGTAGATAATGCTGGTTTACTTGTTGAGTGTGTGGACAGGAAGAAAGTTAAAGTGACTATTTGTGTTGGACAATAACTGGGTTGTTAAGTAATGCCAGTCACTGGCTTGCAAAGAGTTGTAGTTTTGTGGAACTTCTGTATTTGAGTCAGGGTAAAAAAATACGTGTTAGGTTTCCTAGATTTGTTCTTACCTTCTCTTTAAAAAGACTAGTCCATCAGGAGAGTCAAAATATGATTTTTCATTATTGTTACTGGAAATAATGCCAACCTCTTGGTTGGATTATTCAGATATAGTTTTCCCCTATGATAGGCCCATGTACTGATCTTTAAAGCTCTGCTGGATTTGATTCAGCATAATTGTGGTTAACCACTTCCAAGAGCTGCCCTTTTAAACTGCTAACATTAAAGATTACAATAATATGAGTGGCAATGTTAGCTATGTCATAAAGGAAGAACTAATCCATTTTAAGAGATGTTTATCTGATTTATCCTTTTCAGGCATTTTTTTAATGTGTATCCTTTCCTATATATTTTAAATGGCTTTGAATGCTGTTGAAATTTTGAAAGCAGATATAATTTGTGGAAGAAAGTAGAAATACATGATTCTGTCCTTTGGACTCCATCTCTGATCGGAGAAAAGGGAAATGATTATGAGCTGTGATGTGTGAATATGTGTGTGCTAGAGCTGATCGGTTGTTTGACTTTTTTCTTCTAAATTTATTTGAATAGTATAGAGTTGCCATGATTTCTCCTGCCAACAACTTTTGCTGCCCATCAGAATGGCAGCAGGAAAAAAATAATACACCAGCATCACATGCAGCGAGACTTCACTTCCAGAAAAAAACCAGAAGTGATGTCATGTTCTAGGAATCTTTGGAAAGTCTGTGGTCTTACCATAAGGTTTCCAGTGATTCCTAGAGCAACATGACAACACACCATTTTTTTCCCTGGACATGATGTCATAGTCTCCATCACCAAATCTCCTGACAGTTGCCAGGAATCAGCTGGCAATCAGTGTTCCCTCTAAGCTGCACTAGGGGGTGCTGGTGCACAAAATTTTAGCTGCCAGCTCAGGAAATTTAGCTTCCAGCTCGCAAGCATTTTTCCCTCCATTGGAAATAATGGAGGATGGGGACACCTCCTTCTGGGGCCCATAGAATTGGACCCCCTGATCCAATCTTTTTGAAACTTAGGGTTTTTTTAAAAGAGAAATATCAGCAGCTATGCTGCAAATTTGGTGCCTCTATCTCAAAAAAATAGCTCCCTGAGCCCCAGATACCTTTGGACTTATTCTCAATTATAGCCTATGGAGCCCATCTCTCTTATATATAAAGCTGTTTTCAAAGCGGCAAGATTCCATGGGGCGCCAAAATCAGTTGGATGCAAGAACTGCCACTCAAAACGGCGTCCTTGCCCACTGGCTGCATTCCCTCCCTGCGTTGCCTCACTCCTGCCCACAGAGCGTTGCACTTTGGGAGTTGTAGTTCTCTGCTGGCTTTACTGCAACCATAACAAAGGGACTTAGAACTACAACTCCCAATTTGGGAGTCCCAAGAGGCAGTGGGCCAGGATAACTAATTAGCTGGGGTTAAATGGGAAGCAGCTTTGCAATTGAAAGGGCTTGCGGGGAAATGAAAGGAAAACATCTAGCACAGAAGCTTGTAGTCAGTTCACTGTGCATGCCCATGAAAGGCTACCTACAGTTAAACTTCGTGGGGCTTAAAGGTGCAGCTGGACTCAAACTTTGCTCTGGAAATCAGTTAACTGCTGGCTTTCAGCAAGTCTCTGTCTCCACCGCTCTGCACCAACCTCTGAGGATTTCTGTAGCTTTGGGAGATGAGAGAAGAGCTGCAGATGGTGGGGCTCAGCTCAGGAGGAAGCATTTATTTGCTTTCAAAATTGACAATGGGAAGAGCCCCTCTGCAAGCCCTTTTGTGGTGCCTACAAAATGGAAATGGGTGAGCTGGCCCCAGCTTGAGCCCTAATAATGTGTGTGTGTGTGCACAGCCTGTTTACTCAAGAGTACGTAAGGAAGAGAGATGCACTCCGGCACCCACTCAGTTAATAAATGCAACGGCTTCTACAAAGAGGCTCTGTTGGAGGGGGAAGACAGCAAGGGTGCGGTAGGGTAGCTGAGAGGAAGAGGGGAAGAAGTTGAGATGAAAAGAATTGCTTGCTTCCTTCTTTTTCTTCCTCTTGCTAGTGCTCGTTGCATAGTTGCCTGCAACAGACCTTGCCCCTAGTTGAATATAAAGATGAAGGTTTCCCTTGCTCAAAAGCCAGTCAAATCTGACTCTCATCTCCGTTTCCAAGCCAAAGAACCAGTGCTGTCCGAAGACTTTTTCCATGGTTATGTGGCCAGCATGACTAAATGCCCAGGCGCACAGAATGCTGTTACCTTCCCACCGAAGTGATACCTATTTATCTTCGTGCAATTTCTTGCTTTCGAACTGCTAGGTTGGCAGGAGCTGGGGCCAGAGATGGGCGCTCACTCCATCACGCGGCACTAGGGTGAACTGCCGAGCTACTGACCTTCTGGTCTGCAGCTCAGCATCTTAACCTCTGAGCCAGTGGTCCCCAAAGGCTATAATGGAGCAGGAAAAAATTGAATCCTTTTTGCATGCCCCTATTAGGCTTTTCAGTATGATTTGTAAGATGCCTTGAGTCACAGTAAAAGTGGGTTATAAATATTTGACTAAATAAGTAGGCGGCATTCAACACGGTCGACCATCAGCTACTGTGCATTCGCCGCGCTGATACTGGAATTCAGGGGTTAGCCTTACAGTGGCTCTCCTCGTTTCTCCATGATTGGGGATAAAGGGTGGCGGTAGGGGATCAACTCTCCCAAAGATATCCGCTGAACTGCGGTGTTCCGCAGGGAGCAGTTCTTTCCCCTATGTTGTTTAACATCTTTATGCGCCCCCTTGCTCAAATTGCACGGAGGTTTGGGCTAGGTTGTCATCAGTATGCGGATCATACCCAGCTCTATCTGTTATTGGGTGGTCAGTCGGCCTCTTGTCCGGCTGATCTGGACTTGACGTTGTCGGCTGTGGCTGGATGGTTCATACAGAGCCGAATGAAGTTGAATCCGACGAAGACGGAGATCCTATGCCTGGGTCGGGGTGGACCGGGGGGGGGATCCCTCTCCCAGCCTTCGAGGGGGTGCCGTTGGTACTGGCTGCGGAGGTCAGGAGTTTGGGGGTGCTCCTGGACTCCTTGTTAATGATGGAGGCCCAGGTAGCAGCCGCTGCGAGGTTGGCCTTTTATCATCTTCGGCTGATCAAGCAGTTGGTCCCCTTCCTTGAATTCAACGAGCTGGCAACAGTGATCCATGCACTGGTCACCTCAAGGTTGGACTACTGTAACACCATCTACATGGGGCTGCCCTTGTGCCAAATCCGGAAGCTGCAGCTAGTGCAGAATGCCGTGGCGCGGCTGTTATTATGTTTGCCTATGCGGGAACATATTCAGCCCGCCTTAAAAGCACTGCACTGGCTGCCTATAGCATACTGGATAAAGTTCAAGGTGCTGGTGCTCACCTATAAAGCCCTATATGGCCTGGGACCTACTTACCTGAAGGACCGCCTCTCTCCATATGTTCCCCAGCGAGCATTATGATCTGGATCCCAAAACCGACTGGTCCTGCCAGGGCCGAAGGAGGTGCAGCTGGCAATAACACGGGCCAGGGCCTTTTCAGTGGCGGCCCCATACTGGTGGAATGAGCTCCCGGAGAACATCAGGGCCCTGCGGGATTTGATGCAATTCCGCAGGGCCTGCAAAATGGAGCTCTTCCACCAGGCTTTTAAGTAGGGGCCGCCTAAGGTGAACATCTCAGCCCTGGCCCTGATAATGCCATTGGCCAGCCTGTGTGTGCACACACAAGGATCATATGTGAGTGCTGCCTTGATCCACCCGGATGAAAAATCTGTAACGCCGCCGATTTTGCAATAGAATATGTAACTGTTGTAACTATTTTTAACTGAGTGTATTATTTTTGTGTTGTGAGCTGCTCTGAGCCCACCTTGGTGGGGAGGGCGGGATATAAGTTCTAAGAAATAAATAAATAAAATAAATAAATAAGTAGTTTGGGCAGGTTGATAAAATTTAAGCAACTTTCTATTTGTTAGAGTAGGTGATTGACAGGTCTACCAATATAGTGGAAAGGGGCAGGTAGACCTGTTTTCTGGAGGCCTGGTCTACCCCCCTAGATGAAAACATTTTCTCTAATGAAGTTTGGCTGATTCTGTTTTCTCTTAAGCAGCATGTTTAAATTATTCTTCAAATATAGTTTATATATAGTTTAAAAGAATTCATTCTGAGATTTTTATAAGGTTATGGAAATAATCTTCTAAGAAGCTAATTTATGGGACAGTCAAATGTAGACCCGCTCACAACTTTAATGCTACTAGCTTTTTTTGCTCACAAGGTAGAATTTTTGCTCACAACACTGGAGCTTAGCGGGAACATTGCTGACAACCCTAAACAGCACTTATTAGATAGAGGTTGACTGTATTACTTGGCTGCATATTATATGTGTTACCCATTTTTCATTGTGACCCCGTGGCTTTATAAGTTTCATAGCTATTTCATAAGTATTTCTGAACTTACTCAAGATTTACTTACAGTATAGAGCCTGCGAAGCACACTGGAGCTGGGAGAGACTTGTTATTTTTTCCTAGAAATACTAAGGAATGATGGAGCAAAGAAGAGCTGAATTTGGAAGAGGAGGAGAAATGGAGAAAGGGGATCATGGAAGAGAGGGTCAGGACTTATTTGGTCTCTTGATCCTGGTGTTGATTGTTTACAAGTTTGCAAACTTGCAGCAAGATAGAAATGAAAGGGCTGAAACAATGCCATTTCTTTACCCCGGTTATGCCTGAAAGGAGCCCGTTCGCGGGAAGGGCGGGGTATAAATTGAAAAAATAAATAAAATAAATAAATAAATTTGCACCAAGCAGATCAGAAGCTAAGGTGGGTAACAACACTGAAATAAAACAATACTGTATACACAGCTAAAACAGTTAAACGTTAAAAGAATAAATATAAAACACATCAAAATGACCTTAGCACCAATCTAAAAATATCTTATGCACAACTAGAGAGATATTCCCTGTTGCACAGGCTCAGAATACCCTGAAAGCTCTACGGAATAATTGTTTTACAGCCTCTCCAGAAAGCCAGGAGGGTAGAAGCCACCCTGACCTCTTCCGGGAGGCTGTTACACAAGCATCTGAAAAAGCCACTGAAAAACGCCTGAGCCCTGTTGCAGAATATGCTTTAGACAAAGAGGGCACTGACAATAGATCTTGCTAGGAAGAACAAAGCTTCTGCACAAAAATATGTGGGGAAAGGCGGTCCTTCGAGTTTGTGGGCCCCGGGTCATGAAGGCCTTTAAAGGGAAGGGGAACTATTTTCATCTGCTGCTGCAGCATGAGTGCTACCACAAACCTGGACTTTGCCTATTGCCAGGAACAGACTGCTGCACATTTGAGTCTTTATTTTGAAAATTGCTCTGTTTAACAGTGTTACAAGCTTTTCTAAATAATTTAAATCTGCAAAATATTTCTGAGACAGATTTCAGAAGCATGCCTCTGGTTTTCCTGAACTAAAGAGCAGAAATAAATGTAGGTTTCTGTTTTTCTCATGTTGGTAGTGTGGAGACCGCCTAGGAATTTAATGTGCTTTGCTCATAATAAAAGAATCTCTAGCATACTATTGGGCAATGAAGTATTTCAGTACTTGCCTGTAGGCCTATTCATTTTGGAGTCTAGTCACTCTTCTGCTCAGCTAACAACATTGTTTACCACAAAAGGTTCAGCAAAAACTATTGCTAAAATTACTCAGTGGTCAGTCATGTTTCTTGAAATTAATTTTCAGACTGAGTAAGCTACCTGCTGTGAGCAGGTTTGCAGCAGAATGTAGCAGAAAGTCTGTCGTGCCTCATATGTGATTATCAGGACCTTTTAATAAACAAGTGATGAATTTACATATATGCTACTTTCTCCCTAAAACTGATTGCAGTCTTAAAACAAATTTATCTAGTGGAAGAATGTATATAGAAAAACAAACCTCCAAGTAAAGTAAAAGGAATCCACTTTCCCATAAGTAAAGCAAATAACCCTTCGTTGTTGAAGTAGTAGGTACAAATTCCATTGGGCTTGTTGTGTTAATCCTTTATAGCAAAAACACTTTTTAAATAATAGTCTTTCTTATTGAGACTGAAGGTAGATTACAAGGTACAAAAATCATGCAATAAACACAATATAAGATGTACAATAAACTATGCAATGAGACTAAATTACAAAATTAGAAAACAATGTAGTAAAAACAAGATAGTCCATATAATGTACAGTACAACAAAGAACAGTTATAGAAGTGGCCATTTGGACAATCCCTCGTGGCACCTTATAGACTAACAGATTTATTGTGGCATTTGTGACCATCAGGGTTGCCTAAATGCAGAAATCTGTGACATTCCCATGAACAACTCAGAAGTATGTGAGATAAGTACAGTGACCATTCACAACAGCTGTAGTTGATGATAACATGGTCTACGTATTCAAGTAATTTAACACCTGTGTAGGGTAAGATAGGTGTCATCTCTGTTTAAGCCCTGGTTAAAATGGGTGATAAATTCCAATCCAGACATTTCCTGCCCAGTTTCCTTTTGAAGTTCCTTAGTTGAAGAATGGTGCCTTTCATGGTTGGCAGTATTTTCTGTCTGGTCCCAATGCATAACCTCCACATTAATCAGCATACCGGAGATCAACATCCCAACAAACTGCAGTTTTGAGCTGTTCTCAGATTATTATTGGCCATTTCCACCTGGTTTATCTGTCCCAATGTTTTTGGGAAGCAGTGTTTTTGGGTTTGTTTTTTTGGGGGGATGGGTCTGTAGGGGTTTTCAGTATATACATGGATGCACTCATGCACCTCCCAGGGTATCCTCAGCTTTTCTCAGACCTGTCTCAACAAACCGGCTTTGCTGCAAAGTTTTAGGAAAAGATCCCAGCAGAGCCTGGATGGAAAATTCTGATTTTCCCACCTACATGGGAGTAATTTTCCCTGAGAGATAAAAATAAGGCTGTGATCCTGTGAAAGAAAATGAGGGAGAAAGAAAAAAAGATTCCTTGTATACAAGACAGACTACAGCAGTCAACAGGTTTTGCTGTTGTTTTCTCTGGCCGTTTCCACATAGGGGCTTTTAATATTAAAAAAAAATCAACACTAGAATATGATTATAACAATAGTGCAACAGGTTCTCCAAATTCCCAGATTTCACTTAAAAATAAAAGTTGCTAGTCTCTAGTTCCTTTACTTGCAGAGATATTAGGGGGAAGGCATATCTCCACAATGGAAGAGACTAGAGACTTACTTTTAAAAATGAAAGCTGAGAATACAGAGAATCTGTTTCTCATATGGTACTTATAACTCTGTATTAAATTATTGAATAAGATGTCTGTTCCTTGAAAAAGGGAATGTAGTATACAATTAAGCCAACTCACATATTGTGGAAAACCATCCTGAAATGCAAATTCAGTGTATAGGAAGACAGAAATCTGGGTGGGGAGCTGAGCTTTTACACGGTCTTAGAAAACTGTTAATAGGTGAATATTCACCTTACAACAGAACAGTTATAGTTAATTAGTTCACTTCCTCATTGTACTTGCAAAGGTGGTAATGGGAGAAGAGTAGGATTTAAAATCAATTTGTTATTGTAATAAGAGTATCAGCTATAATTCTGGTTATTTAATATAAATAGTGTGATTTTGTATATCTGTATATTGCTAACCTGATGAAAGGGGGATTGATGTTCACAAGGTGTAATTGATTAGTATGAATATGCAAAAATTGAATAGATAAAATAGCTTCCTGGACGAGCAACTAGGAAAAGGTGAAGGCAGTAGGAAAAGGGAAGACTCAGCATGTGCTGTACTTGCTCAATCAAGGAAGCCATGGCCTTCAGTTGGGAGACCTGAGCAAGGCTGAATAAAAGGATATTTTTGGAGGTCATAATTCATAAGTTGGAAACAACTTGACAGCACATAACATACACACCGCTTCCTGTTACCAAGACTGAAGACATCTACACTTGAGCAAGATGAACACTTGATCAACTTGGTTTCTTTACTTATATTTTGTGGTCATTTCTCTGTGGACTTTCATCCCCATAATTTTAATACATAATACATAAATTATTATACATAAATCATTACGTATTCAAGATCTCCTCCGCTTCACTTAAGTCTTCCACTAGCCTTCAGCCTGATAAGAACTTTGCCTTAACGTTCTTAGATCCCTACAGGGGTCATTTCATAGAAAAAGAGGTGCAGGAGCTCATTAGCATAACTCATCAGCATATTTGCATATGCTACACCACCTGATATCACTAGAAGAATGTCAGAAGGCAAGAAAGAAAGAAGAGAGAAAGAGAGAGAGAGAGAGAGAGAAAGAAAGAGCTGGCAGAGAAGGGACAGCTACTAATCCAAGCCTCAGAAATACCACTATTCTGGAAAGATAGCTTCAGTGGTGGCTGAAGTTTTCAGAAGGCTGGTTGGAGGAACAAGGACCTTTCCAGGAGGGGGTCATTTTGCTACAGGCATTCTCCCACAGGGGGGGGGCTGGCATCAACTCCTGGAGCTGTGCTCCCCCGAGCTCCTGCTCGAAATGACCCCTGGATCCCCATTATAACTACCTAATTTCCCAGGACTAATTTTTCTCTGCTATATGGAGAAAATTTTCAACCACTAAAGTCTGAGGTAAAACATAACAAAATTTTGGAGACCCAAAGCAGCTTACAACATTATTTTTCTCTTCTCCATTTTATCTATAACAGCCCTCTGAGGTGGGTTAGGCTGAGAGAGAGCTACTGGCCCACAGTTAACCAGCAATCTTCCATGTCAGCAGGGCTGGCCCCAGGTTTTTTTGTGCACTAGGCGAGGTTACCTTGTGGTGCCCCCCAGGTGAGGCTGCCTTGTAGCACCCTCCCCCACTGCAGAGCCACCCTCCCCACCGCCAGAGACCTGCCCGCAAGGGCCACACCCCTCCGGCCCCAGGGCCCGCCTGCCTACCCAGGCTCACGAGCTCTCCAGCCCCGCCGGCAGCCACCTGCACCGGCTGGCCACAGCACCTACAAGTCTATCTGCATTGGCCCAAGGCTAAGTTTGGTTCTTAGCCTGAATGGAAATCTGCATTCAGACATAATGGTAAATCATGGTTTGTGTAAAGCACACTGACTCCTGGTTTGAGTCTCTCTCAGTCTCTCTGCGCCCCCGTTTGCCAGCTGCGCCCCTAGGTGGCTGCCTACTTGGCCTAGTGATAGAGCCGGCCCTGCATGGCAGAGTAGGAATTGAAACTTGTATCTCCAGGATACTAGTCAGTCAGTTTAACCCCCATTTAGAGATGCCAGCCTCCAGGTGGGACCTAAGGATCCTTCAAAATTAAACCTTATGTCCAGACTACACAGATCAGTTCATCCGAAGAAAATGGATGCCTTGGAGGGTGAACTCTATGGTATTATACCCCACTGAGGTTGCTGTCCTCTAGCAACCCTACACTGTCTCACAGTTCTCCTGTTTGACAACCACTTGATGAAGTAATTGGCAATGCTAGGATGGGGCCTGTGCTGCTCTTAAAAAACCCCACAATGTTATGCCACTTGAAGTGGATGCTGGGCATTTTCAGCAAGCAGAAAATGATGCCTTGTTGATTAGGCAAAGACAGAAATTCTTAGTGTTTATACAAGGCCTGATCAACACAGAAGCTTCATACTGCTGCCTGCCATTTGCAGGAGTCCCTGCCCTAAACCTATGAAGGACAGTTCTTAATCATATGCGCACAGGATGTATTCAGACATCTCTTCACTTGTTTGTGAAGAGAATGAGCCTGGTTTATTCTTGGGTTCATGCTCTCCCTCACAGCCTTGCCTTTATAGCTGAAATCAAAGACTTTGGTCTTACTGCAGGTTGTTGTACTGTATGAATTTGGGTGCTGTAGTAAATTGATGGCTATTTCTTTCTGACAGGCTAGGATAAAACACTGGGAGCATGGCACCCCATAGCTAAATCCTCATTTAGAATAATGGTTTGTGGGCAAGGATCAAACTGCAATTTGTTAGAGCACCCAAATTCAGCAGTCATAACAAACTTTGGTTAGATCAAAGAGTCCCTAAACTAGGAAGGTGGGGGGTGTTTGCCCAGCCTGTTCAGTATCCCCATGGGGAATGGCATAGTGGTGCTGCAGTTGCATCAATGGCTGGCACACTCCTCCATGGCAGCCCTCATAAGCGGACTGCCTGGGTAACTTGGTGTAGTGGTTAAGTGCGCAGACTCTAATCTGGGAGAACCGGGTTTGATTCCCCACTCCTCCACTTGCACCTGCTGGATGACCTTGGGCAAGCCATACCTACCTCACCGGGTGTCTGTTGTGGGGAGGAGAAGGGAAAGGAGTTTGTAAGCCGCTCTGAGACTCCCTTGGGTAGTGAAGGGCAGGGTACTCTTCTTCTTCTTCTAACTGATTAGTATGAACATGCAAAGTCTTCAGTCTCAACTTTCCATGCAATGGGAGAAGGGAAGTGGGAGAGAGAACAATCTAGACTTGTTCTCGTCACTCTTTGTGACATGGAATACAACCAAAGTTAATGGTAGCTCAGTAAATGCTGTGTTTAAGCCTGTGTTCAGCCTTAAATCCTCTGAAACAAAAATTTTGCAGCCTTTTCAAGATTAAGAGAGGTATTGCAGCATAAAGTTTGGTGCCACAATAAAACTTTGGTGTCAAAAGACTCCTCTTTTGCTTTTGCAGCTGAAATTAACTCTGGCAACCCCACTGGAATCCAGAATCCTGTGTAGAAGAATACATACTGCCTATGATGCATGAATGAAAAGGCTTGTTCTCTTTAGGGAAGTTCCAGGACAAGCAGTGCAATACAGATGACGTTCCAGATACTCCTATATTTAGAGGTACCCCTGGGGTTGCATGATGCAGGATGTTTTAAGCAATCTGTCTGTACTTGTGGAGGCATCTTTCTGCTGAGGGTGTGAAGCACTGAGCAGGGAAAGTGTTTCATCTGTAAACCAAATCCTATTCTATGAAATTCAGTGCTTAAGCCCAGATCTTCCTAACAGAAGATCAGAATTTGCCCAAAATTTATAGATCAGTTATATCATAGCTTCATTAACCACAATGGGCAAAAGAGCTGATCTCATTAAAGTGCAGAAGCTCTCTGTGGTTTTCTTTAAGGTGACTCTTGTTCTTTTATTCTATAATATTCAATAGATTCATGCATTTTAGATTCTTTCAAGCTCAGGTTTTACTTCTGTTCTTCTCTATTACTTGTTATGCCACAGATTCATATAAAAACCCATGTATTCCAAAGCTTTGGCCCAATTTTCTCCCAAGTGCTGAACACTTAACAATAATTGCCATTTTATTTACTGATTATATTCTTATCTTCTGCCTGAGGCCTTTGGAGTGTTTTGAAGCACAACAATAAGTTAAGATACAATTAAAGCAATCCTCTTAATTGAAAATATAAAATAATTGGGACCTAATATATATGATATATGTAAACACACTTTTGCATATATTGGCTAGCTGTGTGTGGAGCCACATGTACAGTGATCCAACTGGTCCAGCATCCTGTCTCACACAATGGCCAACCAATTACTCTGACATGCCAACAACAGGCATAGAGATCAGTCCTCTTATCCTATCAGTGCTAAGCTTACTCAGGAGTCTTTTGACTGTGTTCGCCCACACTAAATAATTCACTTTCAATGCACTTTCAGTCCACTTTCCAACTGGATTTTGTCAGTTCACACAGTAAAAATCCAGTTGGAAAGTGCACTGGAAGTGGATTGAAAGTGGATTATTTAGTGTGTGTGACCACAGCCTTTTGTGAGGTACTTTGTCAAAAGCCTTTTGAAAGTCCAGGTATATAATCCCTACTGGGTTACTTAATCATCATGTTCACTTTCTCAAAAAACTCCAAAAGGTTGGTGAGATATGACTTCCCTTTGGAGAAACCATACTGATTTTCCCTCAGCAGGTTTTGTTCCTGCTCTCTTAGATTACAGTTTCTATTATTTTGCCTGGACAGATGTTATGCTAAGAGGCCTGTAATTTCCTGGTTTCCCTCTGGACCCCTTTTTGAAAATTTCTGTAACTTTTGCTACTCTCTAATCTTCTGGTACAGTGGCAAACTTTATTGATAAATGACATATATGGATTAGTACATCAACCATCTCACATTTGAGTAAGGTTTCACCACCATCCTGATCAGGGTGGGAACTCCTCCATTTTGGGGGTTCCAATCCACTGCTGGCCAGCTGGCTGGTGGTGGAAGCCCCACCCCAAACAGCCCCTCCCATGTTGGCATTGCAAGTGCAATGACATCACCCAGTAGTGGCATAATTGTGTTGCTGACTTTGAGGGGTGACACTAGTTTTTGGGCAAACTATAGTTTTGAGAGCAAAAACTATAGAGTTTTGCCCCAAAACTAGAGATTCGCCCTCCCAATATCAGCAACTTGATGATGTCACTTCTGGGTGATGTCACTACACCAGCAACACTGACATGGGAGGGGCTGTTTGGTGGTGGGGCTTCCCTCATTGGCCAGATGGCCAGCAGTGGATTGGAGCCCCCAAAAGGGGGGAACCCCTGCCCTGACCAGGGGGTTGGCAACCCTACTCAAATGTACCAGAGGACTGAAAGTAGCAAAAGTTACATGAATTTTCAAAAAGCGGTCAAGAGGGAAACCAGGAAATTACAGGCCACTTAACATAACATCTGTCCAGGCAAAACAAAAGAAACTGTAATCAAAGATAAGAAGAACAAAACCTGCTGAGGGAAAATCAGCATGGCTTCTTCAAAGGGAAGTCTTGCCTCACCAACCCTTTGGAGATTTTTGAGAAAGTGAAAGCGTGCACGTCAGAAGATCGCGACGAGAACCTGGAGCCCTCTGGTGGATCAGAGGTAGGACCTGGCAACCCTACATTTGTGTTCCCTAAAAACTCTCAAGTGTATGCCATTAGGACCTGGAGACTTATTGGTTTTTAATTTCCCCAGCAGGTCTTGAACTTTGTCTCCTGTGACCTCAATATGACTCAGTTCTTCAGACTCCCTTCCTGAAAACAGTACATGTGGCCTGGGTACATGCCTTACACTTTCCACAGATGCAAACAATTCATTTAGCTGATCGGTCCTCTCCCTTTAGCAATTATTTTATTTCTTAGTCATCCAAAGGCCCACCTACTTCTCTGGCTGGCCTCCTGCTCTGGAAATATTTAAAGAAATACTTATTGTTAGTCTTGATGCTTTTAGCAATCCACTCCTCAAATTCTCTTTTTGCACACCTAATTATTAACTTACAATTCTTTTATCATACTTTGTGCTTTATTCTGTTCACTTAATTGGGGCAGACCTTCCACTTTTTAAAAGGCTTTTTTAATGGCTTCCTTGACTTGTTATTACCCATGCAGGCATTCTTTTAGACATGGAAGTACCTTTCCTCATCTGGGGAGTGCATTTTATCTGGGCTACAATTAATGTGGTTTTAAATAGCTTCCAAGCATTCTTTTCGTAAAGTTCCCTCTTTTAAAATGGACTTTAGGGGTAACTTTCTATTGATGATAATGATAAATGTAATAGCATTGTGGTCATTGTTATCAAATGGTGCAAAAACATCTACATCTCTCACCAGTTCTTGAGCCCTACTCAAGATCAATACAAGGATCGCTGCCCGTCTGATTGACTCTGTGACCAACTG
The DNA here is from genome assembly GCA_029233225.1 of Lepidodactylus listeri. NCBI lineage: Eukaryota > Metazoa > Chordata > Lepidosauria > Squamata > Gekkonidae > Lepidodactylus > Lepidodactylus listeri. The sequence goes on from JARCFY010000004.1 coordinate 48,694,561, forward strand.
TTTCAATGCACAGTCATTTATGATATCTAGTAATCCCATTTCTACAGCATGACACAACATATGTTTACCCAGTCAATGTGAGGGTAGTTAGAGTCACCCAATAAACATTATCTGTTTTAGCCATCCCTCTTATTTCCTTCTCCATCTTGAGATCACCTCAAGAGTTTGATCAGGAGGGCAATAGTACACTCCCACTTTTAAGTAACACTTAGGGCCTAGCAGTTCCACCCAAATCACTTCTGTTAGAAAGTTCTTACTACTGAAATTATTTTTAAACTGCCTCAGTTATAAGGCTCTTTTCTATCTTCCAAGGCTATAAAATTATGATTATGTCTATCAGCTGATGGAGTACAAACGAGGCTTTGAGATTTCCCACCTCTGCTATGTCCCTGTTGGAGACTGGTACAATCATTGCTTTTTGCAGAAGTTTTTTTGTGAACAAACCTGGCTACTAAGTATGTATACAGCAGGATCAGAAGTAATAACTCTATACAGAAAATGGAGAGCAGATTACTTAGAAGACACTATCTTAAAACAAGTAGCCTTTGTTATTATTATATTTGCATATTGTATGATGATCTAAAATAGGTGGGCAACCACCTGCCACCCACCTTCAGCCCTTGCTGCTGCTTCATCAGGAGGTAGGATAAAAATGGGGAGAATTAAATGGTGTCCACCAATGCTGCAATACCAATTTCAGCTGCACAACAGGAAGCGTGGAGTCACCTGAAATGCTATGTTTTACCATAAAGTTTTAAGTGAATACTACAGCATCCTGCAGTGTGCTGTCATCACTTTTGTTTATGCAGCCAAAAGTGATGTTGGGGTACTGATGGATGCCATTCAGATAAGTCATGCCCTCCCAAGTTTTCCTAGTCTGAAATTAAACGGTAAGATTTCTGATGGCCTGTTCCCATGTCGTGTGTATGTGTGTGTATGTGTGTGTGTGTAAGGAAGGACCATATATCAGTCATATGTATGCAGATGTCACAAACTGAACTATGTGCTGATTTTCCCATCCAACTGCAATCATTCGAAAAGCTCTAGATGTGAACAGGTGTCAAAAACCAACCCAGTGCTATTTTCAGTGAGTGGCATAAACAAAAACAGTTCACCATCACATTACGCCAGTATTCCCAGGCTTTTTCAACTGGCCTCTAGAAATCTCAACATCCCATTTCAACGTATCATTGCTTCATTCTTTTTTATGTTATTTGTCAGAATGAGTAGTTTTATAACTTGGTCTTAGATGATGCCCACAGCTTTTCCAACATGGGTTTTTGGAGGAAGAGTAGAATGCCCGTAATATATTACTTAAGGAGGACTTAGATAAAGTTATGTGAAGCCAGTTCAATTCAGGCCATAAATCATGCTTTTCTATTACTGTCATTTAAATACAGGGAAACAGTTCACGTAAAGACAACAATGTCAATTTTCTTAGCTTTTTCCAAACATTAACTAAATCCAGACTTTTGTGGGAACTGAAAAACTTGGCTTACCCCTCAATGAATAGTTAAAGAATCTTATGCATGTCCTTTTGCTTGTGAGGCCCAATGTGGAAATGTTAAAATTTGAAACAGAAACCATTTCTTCCTGTCTTGTTCCATTAGGAAAAAAACAAGTGACACAAATGTTGTTTATTCTCACAAGTGCTCCAGCAGACTGTAGATATTTCAATAAGTTTGATCAGGTTTGCACTGGGCTGACCCAGTTCTCATCCCTCAGAATTAGATAAATTAATATAATTGGGTTTATAAAGAATAAACCTTGTCAGAAAAACCTGACTGCTTTTTAAAATTACATAAAATTACTGAATTAGTGAACGATGACAAACTAAGACAAGTAACAACCCTGAATCTCAGTAAAGCATATGGTATTTCATCTCATACTGGGAAAAAAATACTCAGTTTGGTTGGGAAAGGAATGCATCATATAAAATGTAAACAAGCTCAGTAGATTAAAAATTCAGTCCTTTATTATAAAATCACAGGCATAGAATCCCCTGTCAGATCCAAACTCAGTCTTTCTGAATCCCTTTTCTCTTCCAGGAAGCCAGTCTCATTGGGGGTCCAATGGAACTAACTTCCACTGAAGGACACAGAGCCTCAGTTAAATGGTTCAGAGCAAAAACATCCTTAATATAACTGTGTCTACATAACGTTCCCTTTTGTCAAAGTTTTACCCAGTTATGAATGGAGAATTATTTTGTGTTTAAAAAGGATTTGGCAAAGTATTTCCTAAGAAATCATTATTTTTGTGAGATTGTTTAAGAGGCAAATCTAGACCTTTACTCTGCAAACTCAAGCAATGCAAATCAGTACATTAGAATTTTGTCTGTGTCTGAGTGTCTCTCTGTAGACCTTTTATCCCCTTATGATGTATTGTCCCAGTCATCTACAGCTGTCATTCTGTTCACTATTATTTGAAACCAAGAGGTAATAAAGGATGCTAAAAACCACACAGTAATTGATGGGCGAGGCAGAGATTTCAACACCAGTTGGTTAAAATAGTCATTCAAGCAGCACTAAGCAATAGTTCATTAACAATGGAATCCAAAGGGACCTAGGGATCCATTCAAATCTACAAGTGCCTTTCTAAGCAGGTCTACTCAGAATCCAATTTGGGTCTATTCTATGGGGCTTACTCCCAGGAAAAGGTGTACTTCATTCTAACTGACATTAGTGAGATTTTTCAAATGTGATTACCATTCCATAGGCAGTAATACCCAACAATACTTACTTGAAAGTAACCTCAACAAAAATCTGCTGTGATCATTTCCAAATACATTTTAAGATTAAGCCAACAAAATATCTATGATAGAAGGCAGTAGATGACTACATTAGAAAAAGTAAGTATCCTATCTTCAGAGGGTGTTTGGAATGAAAATTATATTCGATGAAAACTGAAGGAATGAGCTTGGGTTGAAGTTGCTCTGTTCCTTTAGTCTATAAAAGATTAGGATGAGAGTTTATCCCATCTTTCCAGGGTCTCCCCCACACACACACACTGTTTATGCAGTGTCTGGTGGTTAATAATGAGGAAAACAAAAAGCATTTGTAATAAATAGGTACTGCATCTAGTATAGGATTTACAAACTGATCCAAGCAACAAGGAAGAAAAACACTTTAAGTGCAAACCTAAGCATGTATACTAAAGTGTAAATCCCATTCAATGGGACTAACTCCCTAGTAAATGTGCTTAATATTGCAGCCTAAGACTCTAGATCTAAATCTGGAGATCCTAATAATAATAATAATAATAATAACTACTACTACTACTACTACTACTAAATAATAGAAATAAAAATTAGAAGTGATGTTGATCGTCTTTACTTACCAAGAACATTAGATGGAAGAGATCTCCTAAAAGTTAAGCAAGCAGTTGAAAAAGAAAAATGAGCACTGAATGAGCACCAAGAAAAGCAAAGAGAAGCTTCTAGTTGAAGCATACAAGGCAGAAACCAAAGAAGATTACAAAACGATTGCAATCAAAATTCTCTTTGACAATTGGAAGGAGAGGCACTTGCATGGGCAATATTTGAAAGACGTAGAGAACAAAGTTGATAGTGAAAATACCTGGAAGTGACTCCAAAATGGGCACTTGAAGAAAGAAATGGAAGGACTCATTCTAGCTGCATAAGAACAGGTACTTGAACAGTATGAAAGCCAATATTCAGAAAACCAGTGATGACAGCAAATGTCAACTTTGCAAGACTAAGGATGAAAATGGCGACCACATAGTCAGTGCCTGCAGTAAAATTGCTCAGACTGACTATAAAGAACGTCATAACAGAGTTTCAGCTACATTGCCCTGGAATCTTCGCAAGAAGTATGGATTTCCATCAGCCAGAAATTCATGGGAGCACAAACCAGACAAGATAATGGAGAATGATGAAACAAAGATTCATTGGGACTTCCGATTACAAACAGATAAACACCTGGATCATAATACCCCTGATATCACCATTGAAGAAAAAAATGAGAAATAGGGTTTGGATCATTGAACTGCAATCCCAGGAGACAGAAGAATAGAAAAGAAAAAAAGAAACAGAAGGACTCATTCTAGTTGCACAAGAGTAGGCACTCAAAACGAATAGTATGAAAGCCAAGATTCAGAAGACCAGTGATGACAGCAAATGTTGAGTTTGCAAGACAAAGGATGAAACGGGATGCTGAACACCATCTACCAGTCAAATATCTGACTGTGACAATTGATGACGACAACGATAATGATGATGATGACAACGATGGTGGTGGGCTGGAAACTGCTTATATTTCTTCAGGTGTGTGGGAGGCAATTTTAGGTGATTCCTTCTTCCCATGGCAGCCCAAAACAACCTCTTGGGGGACAGGGGACCCCCCTCAAGAGTAGCTATGACATGAAAATTGGAGATCTGGAGCCAGTATGAGCCCCACAGTGCCAAGGATCACCCTTTAAAAATTCAAGTATGTACAAATGACCATAATATGAATGATGGAGCTGACTTGGAAGCACCTTCTTGTTAGGCAACCTATTCCTTTTCTTGTGAAAAGCTCAGAGAAAGACATTTTTGCTGCTTTTTAACAAATCAGTGTGTGTGTTAAGTGCCATCAAGCTGCTTCCAACTTATGGCAACCCTATGGATTAATTAATTCCAAAATGTACTATCGTTAACAGCCTTGTCCAGGTCTTGCAAACTGAGGGCCGTGGCTTCCTGGACTGAGTCAATCTATCTCAAGTTGGGTCTTCCTCTTTTCCTGTTGCCTTCTGCTTTTCTTAGCATTGTTGTCTTTTCCAGTGACTCTCAACCCCATAGCCAGAAAATTTTCACTGACTCTTGTCTTCTCATAATGTGACCAAAGTATGATAGCCACAGTTTGGTTAGTTTGGCTTCTAGGGAGAATTCAGGCTTCATTTGATCCAGATATATAGTAATGGGGATGTTAGTTCAGGCTTGGACTCATTGACAGGGGAATACTATGGTACATTTAAAAAATAAAAATACATATGTATCAATGGTGTGGACAGTTGTTTCCTTAAGCAAAATTTATTTATTTAACGATACTTTCGGGACTGCCTCTCCCCATATATTCCCCCAAAAGCCTTGCGCTCTGCTGAACATCATCGACTGGGAGTCCCTGGCCTGAAAGATTTAACGATACTTTCGGGACTGCCTCTCCCCATATATTCCCCCAAAAGCCTTGCACTCTGCTGAACATCATCGAATGGGAGTCCCTGGCCTGAAAGATGTCTGCTTAGCCTCAACCAGGGCCAGGGCTCTCTCTGCCCTGACCCCCACCACCTGGTGGAATGCGCTTCCAATTGAGATCAGGGCCCTGCAGGACTTGGTACAGTTCCACAGGGCCTGCAAAATGGAGCTGTTGAGGTTGAGGTGGCAGATATTTCTACTATCTCAGCATCCCCTGCCCATAGTAGGCCTACAGGTGCCTACTATCCTACTAACATCTAACAGGAAACGTACTGGGCTGTTTCTTAGCTGCCATTCTGTTTTATTTAACTGATTTTTAATTATATATTCACTGTATTTTATTTCTGTTGTGAGCTGTCCTGAGCCTGTCATGAGATAGGGCACGATATAAATGCAATAAATAAAATATGTGGTACACTTTAAACACAAACAACACACCTGAAGCATGGGGAAAGAGCAAGACTGAATCAGCACTGGAATCTCTGATGTGAATACTTATCCTTTTCACAACACAAACAGGTACAAGCTGGCTCATACCAGTGGAGGGGGGAAAACATAGCAGGTTTGGCTTTTAAGTTCTGTTAAAAAGCACCCTTCCTATTTATGCAAATGCTTTAATGAATCTCTTTTGAAAAATTATTCTGTTACTTAGACAGTAGAAAAGCTGCTTTATATTCTGCATCTCCCTCAGACAACCCAAACTGCCAGAGTCCAAAATGATGTCATCCTTTCTGGAATTGTCACTGCATGCAGCACACTCAGAAGTGCCAAGTGCTATTAAGAATATTGGGTGGCCTGCTTTTTCTTTTTTTGTGCTAGCAAGATTGTCACTGAACACAATAGGAATTGGGGGGGGGACTGAAATCACTTCATTTTAAAACATATACAAGTCAGTGTTAGAACAACAACAGAACAGTCCTCAGCAAAGTTAATACCCTTCTAAGTCCATTGATTTAAACAGATTTAGAAAGGTGTACCCATGCTAGCCTGATCTCATCGGATAGAAGCTATGCTGGGTCAGCCCTGGCTAATATTTAGATGGGAAACCTCCAAGGAATAAGGGGGTCATGATGTGGAGGCTGTCAATGGCACACCACCTCCGAATGGCTCTTGACTTGAAAACCCCATAGAGTTGCCATAAGTCAGCTATGACTTGACAGTACTTTCCACCACCAGAGGAGTGTAACTTAGTTTAGGGTAGCATTAATAAATGGTCTTAGAAGGGTGTACCTGCTGAGGATTTCAGTACAAGTTACCTTTTAACTTTCTGATCCAGCCACGGTTGTGTCTGCTAGCTCACGTCCAGCACAATTATTTAGAACCATTCAGTCATTAACAGAGTTGCCACAGGGCAGGCCAAATGATAGGGAATTGGACATTGGCTGTGAGGCTTTTGCGAGCTATTTTCCAGATAAAGTCCTGCTGCTCCGCCACGATCTCCCAGCCATAGTTGAGACAGTGAGCGAACTCAAGTCTCCATGCACATCTTCTGGTTCTATTCTGGATTATTTCAGTCCACTTAGTCTTGAGGAAGTTGACACAGTGTTCCCTCTAAGCTGAGTTAGTGTGAGCTAGCTCACAGTCTCTAAGCCTCCAGCTCACACATTTTTGTCTTAGCTCAGGAAGGGTGGCTCCAGAGCAAACTAATTTAAGCAGGAGGCAAATCACTCGCTCACAACTTTAATGCCAGAAGTTCACAAAGTGAATTTTTGCTCACAAGACTCCACAGCTTAGAGGGAGCATTGGTTGACAGATTGCTCTCAACAGTACACCCAACCACATGCAGCCTTGATCCGTGCCCTTCATGGCTTATAAAAGCTGGCCGTGAGGGGTTGCAAGGTGCCCTCAGAGACATTATCAATAAGTCCTTTGATGAGGGGCTGTTCCCGGGGGCACTCAAGGAAGTGATGGTCCACCCTCTCCTGAAAAAACCATCTCTGGATCCAGCTGAATTGGCCAACTATCAGCCGGTTTCCAATTTGCCCTATTTGGGCAAAGTATTGGAGAGAGTGGTGGCGATTCAGTTGCAGAGCTTTATGGATGACACTTCCATGCTGGACCCGTTCCAGTCCAGCTTCTGGCCAGGCCATGGGATGGAGATGGCACTGGTCGCCCTCATGGATGACCTCCGAAGGCATCTGGATTGAGATGGTACGGCAGTGCTGGTGTTGTTGGACCTGTCAGTGGTGTTCAACATGATCAACCACCAGTTACTGATCCACCACCTCGCCGACACTGGAATTCAAGGGCTTGCCTTGCAATGGTTTGTCTCCTTCCTCCAAGGTCAGGGACAGTGGTGCTAGGGGAGCAGACATCCCAGAGGCACCCCCTGGTATGCAGGGTTCCTCAAGGAGTGGTGTTATCCCCGATGTTATTTAACATCTACATGCGCCCCCTCACCCAGATTGCCTGGATGCACAGACTGGGTTGTCACCAGTACGCTGATGACACCCAGCTATATCTGTTGCTGGGTGGCTGGACCAAAGCCACCCCAGATGACCTAGAGCGGTCACTTCAGGACGTGGCGGGCTGGCTTAGACTGAGCCGATTGAAATTGAATCCAATGAAGACGGAGGGCCTGTGTCTGAGCCGAAGTGGGCCGGGGGTAGGGATCCCACTACTGACCTTTGGTGGGGCACCATTGGTACCAGCGCTGAGGGTCAGGAGTTTCAGAGTGCTCCTGGATGCCTCCCTAACAATGGAGACCCAGGTAGCAGCCACTACCAAAGTGGCCTTTTATCACTTATGGCTGATTAGGCAGTTGGTTCCCTTCCTCGAATGCAATGACCTGGCAACAGTGATCCACGCAATGGTCACCTCGAGGTTAAACTACTGCAATGCTCTCTATATGGGGCTGCCCTTGTCTCAGATCCGAAGGCTGCAGCTAGTGCAGAATGCTGTGGCCAGGCTGCTGATGGGTCTCTCTGCACGGGACCACATCCAGCCTGTGCTCAGAATGATGCCCTGGCAGCCTATAGCGTACAGGATCCGGTTCAAGATGCTGGTTTTAACCTTTAAAGTCTTATATGGTCAGGGACCTGCCTACCTGAGGGACCGCCTTTCCCCATATGTGCCCCAGAGAGCACTGAGGTCAGGCTCACAATACCGTCTGACTCTCCCTGGTCTGAAATAAGCCAGGTTGGCAATAATCAGAGCCAGGGCCTTCTCAGTGGTGGTTCCATCCTGGTGGAATGAGTTCCCGGAAGACATCAGGGCCCTGCAGGATCTCCTACAGTTCCGCAGGGCCTGTAAAACGGAGCTCTTCCACCAGGCCTTCGATTAGGAGCCACCACTGATGAATGTGCCTTTGGAACATCTCCTGGCTTGGGACCCATGGGACGCTACACCCACCATCAGGTGTGATCTGAATGCTGCCATCACCTGTTTGTTTTTATCTGTAATTTGACATTGTTTTAATTGCTGTATTTATTGTTTATGATATTTTAACTTTGTTAGCCACCTTGAGCCAGCATGTCTGGCAAGGCGGGATACAAATATAAATAATAAATATAAATAACATGGCAGCAATGATGTAGCAGCTAAGAGACAGTGTAATGTGGCGTTACTAACTGGATTATTGACTATAGACAACAGGCTACTTCATCGGATGCATGACTTGAACTGGGAAAATGCTAGACATCTACATAGTACAGTACTAAGCAGATCTCCTATGTATCTGCCTGCCTGCTACTCTCTCCAACCATAAGCTGATGTTCTTATAACCAAGAGCCGTTTTATAACTATCCCAAATTTCTACGTGTGTTTTAGTGCAGATGAAACACTAGCATCAGAGAAATATACCTTGAATAATAGTTATTTATGTTAAGAATTTTACATACTTACAACTCATGATAGGCAATCACTGTCTTGCACAAATTGTGATTTTTATCACAAATTGTGATGAGCACCCTTTAATAATTTTTAATGGCTTTTTATCAAGCACTTCTGAATTGTATTGCAAATTATTTGCACACACACATTCTCAGTTTGCTTCCTCATAGCTGTACCACTTCCCCCATTCACCACCGGTTGTTCAACTGTCCATTTTTTAAAATAAAAACACTGACAAAAGAGGTGTTTTCTTTGGCTGTCTTGCGGGGTGTATGGAAGAAAGCTGTGTGGCTTCTCTGCCTTGTATATTTTGCCTACTTAACTCCCCAAACTTAATTTATTCGTTGAGGGTTCTAAAATGGGTTGCTAATACTTTGCATGTTCATACGCTGTTGCCTTGGGAACTGTAGTTGGATTAGTAAGCTCTGAGCATGCACCAACGTAATGAATGCTGCATTTGCTTAAAGCCTCTGACTGCATCGGTACAAAACCAGTATATAAACACAGAATTTTAAAATTATGGACTGGCCCATCATTACCTGGGAACCAAGGTTACCCCAGCAACACTGTGAATAATGAGCAGGTGCCAACCATAGCTACCAGGCTGCTCCCATGCTGAATGCTGTCCAGCACAAAACCACTCAAAATACTGCTCATTTTACAAGGCAATCAATGTCTAAATGAACTTTCTGACTTGAGAGACAATGGGCATGTGCAAACAAGATGAGTTCACATTTTAAACACATCGCTATATATAATGAATATTTTAATTAAATAATCTCCTTGGTTTTTCTTACCTTTTGCGCATCCTTCTGTGCTCATAACCATAGTAGCCAAAGGGAGATCAGATAGGTAAAAGGATGATAGTGATCTTGGAAAATCCACCAGAGGGAATCTTGGGTGGGTGGAGCAGGGAAGGTCAGATTAGTGGTGAGGCAGTGTTTGGAATGCTATTAGCATTTGGGGTGGTGGGGCAAAACCAGCTGCTGCTGATTTTTTAAGCCAGAAATGTTCCTATTCTAAAAAAGAAATTCTCATTCTTTAAATATCACATTAAAAACACACACACACAACCATTAAAATTCTTAAGGTGGGAACACATCAATACTTTAGGGCATTCACTGGCCTCACCTCATAATAGATTTGGCTTGGAGCAACGTCAGACTTCTTTTGGAGCAAGTCTGGTAACTAGATAGATTAGTGGGAAGACATATGGGATACAGGGAAGCTAATGAGCTGGGAAAGTTAGGAAAGGGTGCAGATTAGAACTAAAGGAAGGAGATAAGTTCACATGGGAACAAAATGCAGGGAAGTTGTATGTTCATTTATTTAATTTATACCTCATCTTTTCTCCCATTGCAGATCCAGAAATGGCTTACATTATTCTTGTGTCCTCCACTTTATTCTCCCCATAACCTTGAGAGGTAGGCTACGCTGAGAGTACATATTGGCCCAAAGTCACCCAACAAGCTTCCATGGCAGAAGGGGGATTTGAACATAGGTCTCTCAGATACTCCAACCACTCTAACCACTCTCAGATACTCTAACCACTAAACCAAACTGGCTCTCAATGTAATAGAGGCTGGGGGCAAAAAGTCTGGCTAAAGTAGGGTTGCCAGCTCTGGGTTGGGAAATACCTGGAGATTTTGGGAGTGGAGTCTGAGGGCAGTGGGGTTTGTGGAGGGGAGAGATTTCAATGGGGGTATAATGCCCTAGAGTCTACCCTCTGAAGTGGCCATTTTCTCCAGGTGAACTGATCCCTGTTGCCTGGAGATCAGTTGTAATAGCGGGATATATCCAGCCACCACCTGGAGGTTGGCAACCCTACTCTGAAGGGAAAGGTGGCTGAATTAGCTGGCAAACATTGGGCAGTGCTTGAATATCTGCATTATGTTTACATACAGGCACAGAACTCATTAAAATGCTTAATGTAGTTTAAAGGGGGGGGATCACTATCCATACTAATAGAGATATTGACAAACCTCGTATACTATTTCAGAGGACAGCCATGTTGGTCTGCAATAAAAATGGCTAGATTCGAATCCAGTAGCACCTTAGAGACCAACAAGATTTTCGGGGTATGGGTTTTTGCGAGTCAAAAGAGTCCTCTCTCGCAGGCATTGGGAAGGAACCCTTTTCTTACCCACAGACAGCCTCCTAACCTTAAACAACTCCTCATAAATAACAATGCCCTTCCTAACATGGACACAGACTCTGAGACCAGGGTCTGCAACAAACCAAGATGCCAGCTCTGCCTCCCTTTTCAATCTGACAACACGATCACCAAACCTAACAACACTATCCAAGGTTCATTCACTTGTTCCTCTTCTGATATTATATATGCCATCAAATGTCAGCAATGCCCTTCCACTCTCTACATTGGACAAACAGGTCAGGAAAAGAATAAATGGACATAATTCCTACATTAAAACCACAACATTCAAAAACTATCGCTGACCTGAGAGCGGAAGTCCTCAAACAAAGAAACTTCAAGGTGAGATTAAAACCTGAGATTGCTGAATTTAAGTTTATGCATAAATTCAGAACAAAGGATTCTCTCCACACACACACTGAGGAGGAACATAGAATTCTTATTTCACTACAGAGGCTAATTTTCTGCCCCCCAGTATTTCCCTTCTGCTCTAATCAAGCTGATTCACTATGTGCCTCTGCATCCTGAATTCCTTCTTTGCAACAACCCCCCCCCCCCCAAGGACTCAGGGATCTCCATTCCTACCTGTATCTGAGGAAGGGAGTTTTGGCTCTCAAAAGCTCATGTCCTTAAGATCTTCTTGGTCTCTAAGGTGCCACTAAACTGGGGGTGGCCAAACTTGCTCAACATAAGAGCCACAAAGAGTAAACATCAGACATTTGAGAACCGCAAGACATGGACAAATATTACACACGTTTTTATTTTAAAATATGCAAATTTGATTTTTATTAACATTAAATGAGACTGCCAAAAATAAAAACCAAAGGGGTAAAAACAGATATTGATAATATTTATTTGCTCCATGATATTTCTTTGCTAAAGATATTTAAGAGAGAGAGAGAGAGAGGTGAAAAGAAAGAAGGAAAGAAGGAAAGGAGAGAGAGATAAAGCATGGCTCCCCTTTGCTTCCCCAGCTGCCCTGCTGAGAGCCACACATTATGTGTGAAAGAGCTGCATGTGGCTCCCGAGCCACAGTTTGACCACCCCTGTACTAGACTCAAATCTAGCTATTGTTATGTTGTTGTCACTATGCTGCAACAAATTGGTAGTCTATGGCTGTGCCTATATCTACAAATATGTTAAATAGTTATCTTAATAGAAAACTGGCTGCTCCAGACTTGAAAATCACTGTTCTTCTACAGCAGAATGTAACTAGAGAATCCAATGGGAAATTGTTGAATTAGCATTCATTAAGAAGTAAACACTATGGCCGCGGTCACACAGCACGGGATTCCTGGTTAAAATCCCGCTTGGATTTTTACCGGGTTTTTTTCTTCCGGGTTGGGATGTTTATATCCCAACCCTGGCGGCAGCAGCAGTGGGGGGCACCCTTCCTGCTCACAGGAGAGTGCTCTACACCCCCCTCTGCCACCGCTGCCACCAGTGAACCCTTCCTGGCTCACTCCGTGCTCTGCTCTGGGCTCTGAGCCCTGCTGGTCGCCACCTACTAATTTTTTGGGTAAGAGATGCGAGGGGGGGCTAGGTGGCGGTGGTCGGCGAGGTTCGGGGCAGGGAGCTGAGCACGGGCTTTTTTCCCCTGTTTTTGCACTTGGGCGCTTGAGTGCCCAAGTGCCCAACTGCAAAAATGGGGGTGGGGGAAACAGGGACATACGATCTGAACAGCCCTCTCTCACAAACTTTGCAAGAGAGGGCTGTTCAGATTGGCTCACTCGCGCATCCCTTCCACTAAGACCCAGAAAATACTAGTTTAAAGGGGTCCTTTAAAGTGGGAGAAAAGCAGAAGGGTTGCGCACTGAGCGAGCTTCGGAGCAGGATCCGTATGAACAGGCACGTAAAGAGCGAGAGCATATAGCTCTAATTCCCGCTCTTAAGTCCCGTGTGACCGCAGCCTATCTCTCAGTCAGATCTTTACAAGGACCTGCCATTTGTCACACTTGTCTACATTTGTCACATTTGTCACATTTGTCACATTTGTCTACTTTTCCAGATGTTAACAAATTCAAATATACCTGGATACTTTTCTAATCCTTCACCCTGAGTAGACCTTTTATGTTAATCCTTTTTTTTTTTGCATTATTAACAGCTGGGAGTGGTCCTCATTCACACCCAGTGGACTGATTACACTTGATTGGATATTGTTTTAAACTGGCCTCTCTTTGTAACATCTCTCTTCCACCCACCATTCGCTTTTTGGTGCCTGCAGCTCTGAATAGCAATAGATCTGACAAAGTCAACTCAGGAAAGCTTATGCTAGAATACATTTTGTTCATCTTTAAGGGCCTACTGGACTGCTGCTGCAGATGAACACAGCTACCCATCTGGACTATACAAAACATAACTGCTTACTTATTTAAAGTGGAACAATGTAGCATATTGCAGGGACCTGCCTTTCATACACACTACGAAAGTTAGCTTACATTTTATGCACAGACAACCTATAGTTTTGTGCTGGTCTAGACAGTCTTCTTTCTGAGATTTCATGCATATCTAATACAATATTTGCACCAAATACATATTTATTAGTAATAGCAGTAATACCAGGAGCATAAATAACAGTATTTGTAGTATCAGTAGAAGTAGATAGCAATATGACTATGGAGGAGCTCTACTGCCATGTGGTTTAAATTACTTGTTTTTGTCTTGTCTTGTTTCAGGTTCAGGCTTTCTTGGTTATGTAGGCATACCCACACATCAGCTGGCTGTGCTCCTAGTTTGATACTATAGCACTCAACTAAGGTATGGAAACTGCCCTGAGGGAAACCCTTCCTCCCTTGGACCCTCTGGAGACGAGAGCATCAGAGGCCAACAAGAGCCAGCTGGGCTTACTCTTCTTTATTCCTCCTCCCTCACCCCTCTTCACATGCTGGACTGACAGAGACAGGAGAAAAGAAGTGGGAAAATCACAGTCTTTGGGGCCCTGGTAAAAGGGGTCTGCAGGGGAGGAAAGGAGCAGCAGTCTGCTCAGGGGTTTTGAAAGGCAGGAAGCCATGGATCATATGTGGAGCTGCTAGAGGAGGTGGGTTGCAGCAGCTGTACTATATGCTCATTTTGAGCTATCCATTCAAGAATATCATCCTCAACAAGCTGAATCTTTACAGAGGCTACAGACAGAGATTCCCTGAAGTGTTCCTTCAATCTTTTCTTTTCTCTTCACTGTTCATCTACTGCTGTGAGCTGGCAAACTATGACTGGCTCTAGCATCAGTGCCAAGAGCCACTCGTCATATATTTGTCAGTATTCCATACTCAGTTTACAGAAAGAAGGTCTATAGGATGATGTTCTTTAGCTGTTCAGAACTGACTACTCATGCTGTCCCCTACATTATTGTATCACAAGAGAAAGCTGGAAGATATTTTCTTCCTTTTTGATTTGTGGTCAGAAAGTAATTTCAATGAGTTTCCATTTCCATTCACAAAGGGAAATGTACACAGGAGTCAATATAGCCTGTAACAAAGGATTATATGGCTGTAAATAGCACTAACATTGAATAGTTTAATTGCCATCCCTGTTAATCAGGCATCAAATGAAGGTCAGTTTTTGTAAGTGAAGACACTGTGGATGGCAGGCCCTATTTCAGAGAGGCAGTATTGTCAACACTATGTAGGACACAGCCACCCCCCCCTAAAAAAAAATCAGGACAAACTTATCCCTCCCCTGAAAATTAAGATAAATCTTGGGAAAGATTTTCTGCTGAAGTTTTAACATTCCTCAACCAGCCCATTGGGCTACTAATGTTCCTTTACACTTTCTTCTCACCAGATGCAGTCTTAGCCAATGGGCAACAGGGGTACCTGCCCCAGAACCCACATTTGGGGAGACCCCACCCACCAACAACCTTGCCCCACTGAAGGAAGAAGAAAAGAAGAAGAGCAGGTCCCACCACTGCTTGTACCTGCACCATCTGGGGTTCGAGCAGCTAGCTTCCAGCAAAAGCTCTCCTCATATGGGGTGAGGACCACCCTTTGCTTGTCCCCAGCAGGAGATCTTCCAGTGGGGTGGCAGTGATTCCAGGGCCCATCCTTGGCTTTTGCCCAGGGCTCCAGAATCAATAAGAGTGCCCCTGCTGCTCACACTCTGTCCTTGTACTTTAAATGAGTTCTTTTTCCATGAACACAGCTCCTACTTCTCTGTTAAATAGGTCCTCAAAACTGCTACATATTATTGTCTATATTTTGTATTGCACATTGAATATTTGGAGTACTTCACAGCTCTTATTTTAGCAACAGCTCTGAAATGTTGGTCACTGCTGTTTCCATATTAAAGATAAGATTTGTCCAAGGTCAAAACAGGACACAAGTTTGCAGCCAAGCCTCCTGGATCAAAGTCCAATACACTATTCAGTGGATTGCTCCAGCTCATAAAATCATCTATTTGGTACAAATCAAGCTTTCCTTTCCTGTCTTTGCTGCATTTTTCATCCATCATGGCCCTTTTATCCTGTGTGTGCTACTTAAGAGTGTAAATTTGGGGCTGAGCAGTGACCTACAGATTTGCAGATACTAAAATGGTCTTAAAGTAACAGACAGGAAGACATATACCAGGCAAGAGAATGATAAGGGTACCATTCATAAGAAGAAATTCTTTGTATTTTAAGTATGTCTATGTCAAAAACAAAGGATACAATCCATGGAGACTTGCTTTTGTGCCAGTGCCACTGAAATGAATGTGACTGCAATAGCAGCAGAGTTTGGCAGATGGCACTGAAATTTAAAGTGGAGCTTTTATGGCTGTTTTTCACTGTAGGGTCCCCCCCCCTCCCCAGTAAGATGACTCATATATCCAAATGCATTGTAATCTTGTGAATGGTTTGAGATTGGCTCAGACTGTGGGCCACTGCATGTTTGAAAACACTCAGAAACCAAGACTTCTACACATAGGTTGGCCTCTGAAATAAAATGTATGTTGAATAATTTGGACCAGGATGCACAAAGAGATTTTCTATGGGATGACTGGAAAACTGTGTCAAGGTAAAATGGATAAGATCTGGTTGTATGAATCTGCCATTGTTATCTAAATATTGGATTTTTCCCCTCACGAAACTGCTTGAGCTATATATCCTAATTTATTCTCTTTATGCTTGATGTTAAGGAAAATTAGCATGAAATAATATTACTAATGAATTATATTCCGCTTTGCAGCCAGATTGGCTCCCAAAATGGGTTACAGTCAAGTCTATAACAATGTAAGATTCAAACAACTGGCAACAATTAAAGCCATCGAAGTGACTTGCAGAAATCCTTCTGACAGATGAGAATATTGGAGTTTTGCATCTGAAGACAAGAGAAACCTTCCCTACACTAGAGAGAGAGCATACTTCAGTGCTTGATGGGGAACCGTTGATTAAAGGACAACACTTTTGTCCTTGTTCCAAAGTCTGAAATGTTCAGTTACAGTCCTTTCCCTGAGCCTCCGTTCTTATTTGGGTAAAGCAACTATTATTGCAGTCTATCCAGGGCTATTTTTGTAGGAAAATGCTCAGCAGGAACTCATTAGCATAATAGGCCACACCCAACAGCAGAAATGCATTAGCATATTAGGCCACACCCCTGACTGCACAGCTTCCTTCCAGGATCAGCTTCCCCTGGTGCCCTGCGGCTTGTGGGGCGCATGGGGAACCCAAGGGAAGGAAGGCAGTTTCTGGATCGGCTTCCCCAGAGGCCCCACAGCTGTGGGGATCCTGGGGAACCCGAAGAGGGAAGGCAGTTTAAACTGCCTTCCCTCCCTGGATCAGCTTGGCTTCCCCAGGTGCCCCGTGGCTTGCAAGGCACCTGGGGAACCCAAGGTGGGGGGAGGCTGTAGGCGTGGCCAACTCTGAAGCCAGCTGGAACTCTGTTCCTGTGTGTTCCTGCCCAAAAATAGCCCTGAGTCTATCTGCTCCCCACTAGATGTTAACATTAGGGAATTACGGAGGGGCTGTGGCTTGGTGGTACACTGGCAGAACATCTGCTTGGCATGCGGAAGATCTCAGGTTCAATCTCTGGCATCTCCAGTTAAAAGGATTATTTATTTATTTATTTATTTATCTTTATTTTTATACCCTGCCCTCCCCGCAAGCGGGCTCAGGGCGGCTTACAAGGGCACAATGCCAGTTAAACATCATAAAACAGATTTAAAATCAACAATAACAATAAAAATTCCAAGGTTACAGATATGTCACAATGAATTTCCAATAAAGTGCATACCAATTTCCAATAAAGTGCTTCCAATCTTACCAGATGGCTTCCTAGCAGGATAGGGACCTACCAGCCATAACCATCAGGTCTGGACTGCATTCAGGGCCGGCTCACACTATAGATGTTACTGCAGTGGATATTGCTGCTATTATTATTGGTGGCGGCTCCTAATTAAAAGCCTGGCGGAAGAGCTCTGTCTTGCAGGCCCTGTTGAACTGCATCAAGTCCCGCAGGGCCCTGATCTCCTCCGGGAGCTCATTCCACCAGGTTGCAGCCGCCACCGAAAAGGCCCTGGCCCTGGCCCCAGTAAGCTTGGCCTCCCTGGGGCCTGGGACACGAAGTCGATGACACGACCCCAACCAAAGTGCTCGCTGGGGTATATACGGGGAGAGGCGGTCCCTCAGGTATGTTGGACCCTGGCCATGTAGGGCTTTAAAGGTGAGAACCAGCACCTTGAAGTGGACTCGGTATGCTATAGGCAGCCAGTGCAGCGCCGCTAGCACAGGCCGGATGTGGTCCCACCTTGAGAGACCCATCATTAGCCTGGCCGCGGCATTCTGCACCAGCTGCAGCTTCCAGGTTTGCACCCAGAATTATGTAGTAGGAGATGTGAAAGACCTCTACCTGAAATCCTGGAAAGCTGCTGTCAGACAGAGAAGGCAGTACTGACCTTGATGGACCAATGGTGTGATTCAGTATAAGGTTGTTTCATGTGACTTGCTCAATCAGGCCAAGGTTGTTTAGTTTAGTTTATTATTACAGTTTTAAGACCAACATACAGAGTAAGCATAATATGTGAAGGAGAGCGAAAAAAAGAACAGTCATAATATACAAAAATAGAAATCTGAATTTAAGAACTTTTAAAATGTGATTCCCGCAATCTAAGAATTAATGGACAGAACTCAGCAACTGAATGTGTAATCTCTGCATTCTTATCTGATAGGAACCAGTGAAGCCTTCCTTTGTGCCCAGGTGTCCTATCGACTAATGGGGTAATAATTTTAAGACGAGCCTCCCTGTAAATTGGACAGCTGACGAACATATGCTCTACTGATTCAACCTCACTTAAAAGGCATGGACATAGCCTTTCAGAGTAGGTGCTTTTATTGTGCCTGCCTTGAATAACTGCAGGAGGAAGGGCAGAACATCTAGTTAGGGCAAATGCCCTTCTAGAATTTTTTCCCTCCACTGAAGTTAAATATGTTGCTGGCTCAATAGTGCTTTTGATATTAAAACACTCCAAGTTGGGAAGCCTTAGAGATTTCTGATTATCGCTCAATATTCTCAACTCTTTGTTTAAGTAGCCCTTTGGCTTGTTCTGATCCATAGGATAAAAGCAGCTGAGGTGAGAAGCCAATT
This sequence comes from Lepidodactylus listeri, assembly GCA_029233225.1. Taxonomy (NCBI): domain Eukaryota; kingdom Metazoa; phylum Chordata; class Lepidosauria; order Squamata; family Gekkonidae; genus Lepidodactylus; species Lepidodactylus listeri. The sequence continues at coordinate 48,713,285 of JARCFY010000004.1, forward strand.
CTATGAATATGATAGTGAACTGCCTTGATCCAACTGGACTGGAAATCATCCTGGAATATCAGGGGAAGCAAGCCTTGTGGGTTGAAATGACCTTTCAGCCACATATAGATGGATAGAATACATACTCTAGCTTCAGTTCTAAGATTACCAGATTCCAGTTGTATCCAAGCATTGGATACACAGTTAGGAACTTGCAGAACAGCTCTTAAGAATTTGGACTGAACTCTTTCTGGTGGTGTAAAGCATGAGGAAGATGGTCCTAAGAATGTTCCATAGAGCAGTTATTTGGCCTTATATAACTTCAGGGCTGCAGGAACAAGGTGTCCACCATGAGTTTGAAAAAAAATTCAGTATGGCATTTGTGGATCTTTCCCCTAGATCGGCAACATATTTGCTCTGCATAACCCTAGAACTGGAGGCCTGTAAAAGTACTCTCAGGTATTTAAAACTATCAACTTGTTCTATCTGATGGCTGTTTATTGTCCAATTCCTGGGTTCTGATCTACTCCCAAAGGCCACAGTTTTAGTTTTTTGATAGTTAATTGTGAGAAGCTAATTTTCACAAAACATGCTGAACTTCCTTAGGGCTTGCCTAAGACCAACTGGGGTTCTAGATAATATCACAGCATCATCGGCATACAGTAGAACTTAGCAAGTTTATGGGGATGAAGATCAGAGGTGTTAAGCCAACTTACTATATTATTAATTAAAAAAATAAACAAAGCTGGGGCTAATAGACATCCTTGCCTGACACCCCTGAAGGTTTTGATAGGATCAGTAAGATGTCCAAATCTACTGCATCTGACTCTTGGAAAAGTATGATTGTGCAGGGCCTGTAGTAGAAACAAAAGTCTTTTATTGATTTTTGAATTTAAAAGCTTATTCCAGAGCCGAGGTCTAGAAACAGAATTAGGCCAAGCTTGTGGCTATGGCTCTCTCTGGGCTGGGCTGAGAGGCAGGAGTCAAGTCCAGTCCGAGATCATTGCCAGGAGACTCAGAGCAAGAGCCGAATCATGAATCTGAAAGAAGGGTCGTCCGAAGCAGGGGTCAGGAAGCCAGGAATCCAAGCCAGAGTGGGGGTCTGAGAACACAAGCCTAAGGTGGATGTGAGGCACGCATGGAGGCAGCTCGTTGCTTCCACAGAGAGCCCAATCCCGAGTGTAAGCTATATAGGCCTCTAGCCATGCTCCTTTTGGTAGCACCACCACTCCTGCTAGTACTCAAGACTTGGCGCTCACCTTCCCTGTCAGCATGCGTCTCAGCAGTGGGTGGCTAAGTCCCTGCAGAGCCACTACCTCAGCTGAATCACTCAGGGAGGTGAGTCAGATGGGCTCCCCAGTTGCACCTGTACCTCATTGGCTCCTGCAGAACCAGGTGCCGGGTTTACAGGCTTGGGCGCTGGCAAGCTGTCAACTCCTGAGGAGTCAGAGGGGCCGGCTTCTGGCTCTGGCAATGCCGGCGCCTCTGGCTGTGCTGCCAACTCAGGCAGGGGCCTGGCACAGTCATCGTCACCCATGACACCTAGCCCTGATCATTCTCGATAGCAGCAAAGTGTCCTGGCTACTGCTGCTGTTTCTATTTACTCCCCAGCCAGCTATCTGTTGCATGAATACTGTCACAGGAGCTGCCCTGATCTACCCCACCCATGATATATTGTCATCAGCCTTGCTCCCATATTTGTTCAAGGATCAGGTGCTTCTGGAGAGGGCTACCCCACTACCATCACTGAAGCTATGCTTGTGCTCTGGTGCATATTCCCTGTGGCATGGTGTAGAGTGAAGGAGTTTCTTACTATACTTACAGAAACTAGGGTGGGGGGAGGCTTATTTTTAAGCCACCTTAAAGACCTAAATGATAGAAAGGTGGGTATACATCTTTTAAATAAATAAATAATACATAGTAATTGGCTCCTAGCTATAAAAAATACAGTGAAGAGGATTTTTTTAAAAGATAGCTACAGCAATTATCTCTGGTTGTGCTGGAAAACCCTTTGAAGGGTTTTGTTGTCTCTGAAACTATTATTTTAATATTGCTGGAAATCCTATACATTCTGCTAGTAGAATTTCAGTATGAGGTCTTACTCTTTTGGCGGGTCCCTCCCATCTCGGTTTTGATACGTTAGAGCCTAAGGTTTCTTGTTATGGCTTGAATTGTCTGTTCAGTGCAGTTGCAAGCAGGACTGGAAATTGTCAAACAGAAGTTAAATACTATCAAGGAAGAGCATCATTAAGACAGAAATGGGAGTCTTCTGCAGCACAACACTTTAGATTTACACACATTAGTATGAATTTCAGGTCCAGGTTAAGGGCAGGTGCATTCAGCAAGCCCATAACATGTCCTTAATTTTAATTAGCATTTAAAATTAGCATATACAGCTTGAACAGAATAGCATGATTCATTGTACACAGTGAATTCCTACATTCAAGAAAATATTTGTTTTAATCTTTTTCCATGGGGTTCCATTTCCCCCCCTGTAAATATTGACAAAATCATCAGGCTGTAATAGAAAAAAAGAAAGTCTTCATGGTCTCATTTACTACATGGATGTGCATTTCAACTCAACCTCCACTTAAAATTAAATTCTCAGGAGAATATACTGCCTGATGTAACAGAAAATCATTCCTGGACAATGGTAGGGAATATAACCAAAGCTTTTTCAGACATTTCTAACTTGAAGAATATATATTCAATTACACAAGAAATGTCTCCTGTGTTACCCTTTCTTTTTTGTTGTATGGGGATAGGAAACCTTCTGTTCCATAGGCAAGGCATATAATTTGCCGGGTATTTGAGTTCTGACCAGTTTGCAGTATGTTAGATTCAGACTGTAAGATCTCAACAGGAGAGCACAGAAAGGGAACAGACACAGAGGATCAGAAGCAGTCAGGGAACATTAACTGCATACATGCATAATTATGACTACAGTGACCTGATGGATATTCTGCAAGGATTTCAAAAATACTTCTTATAACCTAAACTCTAGCTGTGTGGCTGCTCAGCTGTAAGATGAGGGACATAAAGAATAAAATCATCACCCCCCCCAATGCTGTGTACACTTTTAAATCAAGCATGCTTAACACCTCATATGAAAATTAAATACAAACCAATTGTTTCTACAGGAACAAACCTTGATAAACAATAATATATTAAATTTAACAGAATATTTCACATCGGCTCAGGAACTGAAGATGCATATACATCACAGGACGGATGAGTAAAATGCTCTGATTATAATACTCCCTGCTATGTTTTTCTTAATATCAAAGTATTTATTCATCAGAATGAAAAAAACCAAAGGATTTAGGCATTTATTATTCTATGCACAGAAATGTATACTCTGCATAATTCAAATATTACATGACCATTTAGTGTTACCCACAGATCAGATTAAAGTATTACATCTGTGGCGTTTCAATGTATATTCTGGTATTAGTAAAACGCAATCCACTTGTCCATAGTTTTATACCAGCCTGCCTTCGTATAAGGTCAAACTAAAAAGTTTTCCGACAAGTGCTGCATGTTTGATTCTTTTTGTCTGCTTCTGCGGCTGAATTTAGAAGTTTAGCTACAGAAGTTTAATGTAAGCATTGCAATCCTCCAGGAAAAAAAATCTACTAATTTTGTTTTAAAATAAAACTTAGGGTAACTGAAGTATCTTTAAGTTGTGCAATAATCCTTCCAGTACTTTTGCATCCCAAAAGGCTGCAGATGTGACCAGCCACTGCAAAATGGAAGTTGTTTATCAGCAGTCTACATTCCAAACCAACACCTGTAATTTCCCTCTATCTTTGCATCAGCAGAATTAAGATATCTAGAAAAACCCTCCAAGACACTTGTCTGCATATTAATGTACAAATATGCATAGTAAAATGACCCATCCCTCACCTTGAAGGCAAGATATATTACACTGGATTCTTCTGTTCAGTTCAAACTACTTTCTGTGGGATGGAAGGGTTTTCCACTTTATATCAACAGAGCAAATGAAATATATCTGTATGAAAGGACTTTTTTGCACAATTGGGGGAAGCATAGGCATTGGTTACCTTTTGTACACAGTTAATTGCCCAGATACCTGAGAAATAACTCTTTTCTACCATTATCAATAACCTTCACTTATAGAATACTTACATAAATGTTATTAGCTCCTCCATGTTGTGCATTTTCATAGAATCATAGAGTTGGAAGGGACCTCCAGGGTCATCTAGTCCAACCCACAAAGTTAATTTTCAAAGTTAATTGCTTTTTTAATATTAATAGGGCTACCCATTTCTTTAGGAACTATACTTGTATGCTTGGTGTTGGTGCTACCACCACAGACTAGTCAACAAATTATTGGATTTCAGTGCATTTGTGTTCCAGGTAACATTACTGTATTTATTTATTTACTTAGTTAATTTATAGTCCGCCTTTCTCACTGAGACTTAAGGTAGATTATGTGGTGTAAAATAATGCAGTCAAATAGCATGAAATCTTATAAGCAATGTAATAGGCCTATCATTACCAAAAAAGACAAGAAGGAGAAGAAGAGAAGAAGAATTGGTTTTTAGACCCCACGCTTCAGTACCCAAGGAAGTCTCAGAGTGGCTTACAATCACCTTCCCTTCCTTTCCCCACAACAGACCCCCTATGAGGTAGTGGGGCTGAGAGAGTTCTAAGAGAACTGCAACTGACCCAGGATTACCCAGCTGACTTCATGTGGGGGGGTGGGGAATTGAACCCAGTTCTCCAGATTAGAGTCCACCACTCTTAACCAATACTCCCTCTAAGTTGTGGAGTCTTGTGAGCAAAAATTCTACTTTGTGAGTTACTGGCATTAAACTTGAGAGCAAGCAATGTGGCTACTGCATACATTAGTTTGCTCTGGAGCCATCCTTCCTGAACTAAGACAAAAATGTGTGAGCTGGAGGCTAAAAAACTGTGAGCTAACTCAGTTTAGAGGGAACACTGCTCTTAACCACCACACCACACTGGCTCACTGGAGAACGCTTTATATCCCACAGAAAGAAAAAGAAAGAATGCAAAAAAAGTATCATACTTTATACGTCAAGTGATTCAGAAAATATATTTACAAAAGTAGAAAACAGTGTAGTAAAGGTAGGTAATACTTACACTACAAATAGATAATATATACCATACATGGTGGCATAGACTGCAGTCCAGTTCCCTTTATAAAACCACCAATTTCAAAATGCTCATTGAAATGAATGCATTTAAAGTTAGGATGCCAGGATGAAATTCTAAACACAAAAATGTAGGACTACAGACATATAAGACTAAAAGAACTATTGTGGTCTTCTGAATGGAAAGTTGGATTTTATTCTGGAGGACCTTTCTTGACCTCTCTGTTGAAATACAGAGGTAGAGTGCAATCTTAAGCAGAGTTACATCATTCTCAGGACTCAGGTTAGAACCCCCAGTCTACGCCAGAAGCTTGCTGGGTGACCTTGGGCCAGTCACTTTCCCCCTCAGACTATCCTATGGTTGCCTAGAGGTGCCTGGATATCTCCTGGAATTACAACTGATCTCCAGAGATCAGTGCCCCTGCGGATAATGGCTGCTTTGGAGAGTAGAGTCTATATAGCATCATACCCTGCTGAGGTCCCTCCTTTCTCAAGCCTCACCCTCTTGAGGTGTCACTCCCCAAATCTCCCAGAATTTCCAACCTAGTGTTGGCAACCCTAGACTAATCTACTGCATGGGATAAAATAGAGGAGTGGAGAAAGATGTAAACTGTTTTGGATCTGTATTTGAGAAGAAAAGTGGGGTATAAATATCTACATTAAATAAAATACTCTCATTGACTTCAAGGGACTCAAAAGGATGTAACTCTGTTTAGCATTTTGGGCCATGTTAGAATATCTTTTTTCTCTTGGTCTCTGTTCTTATCTGTGAGATGAGACTTGCAATGGACCTTTAAGGAGAAGCAAATCAGTATTAATAATCCCTACACATTTGCAGGGTGGGCCTTTTATGAAATAGCTAAAGCATAGACATGTTATAGGTGGAAGCAGAAACTTCTTTTCATTCTCAATTCTTATAGCATATAACTACTAGTACATCTGAAGTAATGACTTGATTCTGTCACCAGAAAGATATGTGGGTGAGTAAGAATTTCTGTGTATCTTGTAAAAACAGTCCTGCACTTGTAGATGCATGTGAAGTTGGGAATGAGTGTCTGCTTATCTGAGAGGGAAAAGTGAGCTAAATTTTTTTTAATATCCTCTGGTTTCAGTTTTGCCTGCCAAGTTTGGCTGTTTCCCCTCCCCCTAAAGTCTCATCTCTTTCAGAAAGGCTGTAAGCACTGGAACATACTTCCAAACAAATGTGTAGGAGAAGAACAGGAGATCAGAATATATGTCTTCATTTGAATCAAATGCACATGCAAGAGCTCTGTTGCAGTAGGTCAGGAAGCCCTTCTAGTGCCACCTGTGACTATTACACTATTGTTAATGGGTCTAATATCAAGCTGACTTTGACCAAATAGACCAAAAACTTACTTAATCCTAGCTATCGATCAAATTGTGGATGTGGAGCAGTAAAATATATTGTCAGATCTTGGATGCTAAGCCAGGTCGGTACTTGGATGAGAGTCCATCAAGGAAGACTTTGCAGAGGATGGTAATGACAAACCACCTCTGCTTCTCACTTGCCTCAGAAACCCTACAAGGTCACCATAAGTTGTCTGCAACTTGACTATACTTTACATAAACATCTATCAAATGTGTGTCCTTTACTCCTTTCAGTGAGCTCAGTGGTGGCGTACATGTCTCCCTGCACATTTCTTTCTTCACAAGAATCCTTTCAAGTGGATTCACTTGAGAGAAAGACTGCTTCTTGGTCTCTCGCTAAGATTAATGTGGAAATAGAGATAAGAAGAAGAGGAGGAGGAGGAGAAGATAGGATTTATACCCCACCCTTCACTACCCAAAGGTGTCTCAGAGTGGCTTACAATCTCCTTTCCCTCCCCTCCCCACAACAGACACCCTGTGAGGTGGGTGGGTCTGAGAGAGTTCTGAGAGAATTGCCCTTTGTGAGAACAGCTCTGAAAGAACTTGTAACTGACCCAAGGTCACACCAGCAGCTGCACGTGGAGGAGTGGGGAGTCAAACCCGGTTCTCCCAGATTAGAGTCTGTACTCCTAACCACTACAGCAAACTGCCTTCCAAGTCAAACTATGACACTTTATACAAGATTTTGCATTGGTTCTCAGACTGCAATATTCTCTTATGTGCAACAAAAGAACATAGCATCAAGTTTGTGCCCACCCCAAAAAAAGACATCTCCATCCATGGTGCCTAACATAACTGAATCAGAGGGCCAAAAAAGCTGCTGCAAACTCAGGATTGGTGCAAACGCACATCAGTAAAAAAAAGATGAAGTGAGCGGGTTCATAAGGCGGGGCAGACCTGGACATCTCTGAATCAGTTAACTCCCACAGAATGTTCTGTGGCACAACTGATGCTGCAGTAGGGTACAGGGCTGCAAAACTGTAACCTACAGGCCAGGTTGGTTGATGATTGCAAAAATAAGGCCATTTCACTGGGTCATGTTTAGATTAGTGTAGAAATATGAATGTCATAAACTTTTAGTCATATTACTAATTGGGGAGATACAATCCACCAACCTTCATTTTTTGTGGGCAGCATACCCATCAAGAGTGCTAGATTAATCAGTCTAAAATATATAGAAAATTTAACTAGAAATCTAACTAAAATATTCATTAGAGCTGGTATCTCAGCTCAGCTCTGAAAACAGAAATAATAATAATAATAAAAGCTGAGTTACAGCAATCAGAGCCAAATTACCAACTAAAGTAACTTAATAACAGGGAATTTTTAAATTGATAGCATAGACTTCATCCTTTTATGAAAGAAAGGGTGGGGTAGTGGTTAGAATCTCGGACTAGAATCTGAGAGATCCAGGTTTGAACCCCAGCTCTGCTGTGGAAGCATGCTAGGTGACATTGGGCCAGTCACACATAGGCTACGATCACACACACTGAATAATCCACTTTCAATCCACTTTTAATGCACTTGGATTTGGATTTTGCCAGTTCACACAGGCCCTTTCTACACCTGTCTTTTCCCTTGGTTTCTGAGTGCATCTCAATCTTCTGTTCTGCATTCCCTCCCACTTTTGCTGCCACTTTGTGTGGGGGCTTCTTCTTGGTTCTGCTCCATTTTAAAATCGATACTACTATTTGAAGTAGAATTGTTTCTGTGAATATTTAAGCGCCGCCCACTGCCCTCCCCTGTTTCAGCCTCTTTTTCTTTGGTCTACGTTAGGCGACCAATTTACCTGATAACAGGTTTCCTCATGGGCAGTTGCTGAACATTTACATTTGTTTAGAGTCTGCAATGGTTTGGAGGATGGGAGAGCTACTGGAAAAACCAGTTTTTCAAGAATCACTTCTAAGCCAAGGAGACTTTGATCACAAACATTTCCCTCAAAACAAAAATGAATGCATGAATTAATGGTTTGTATTTTGATTTTATACTAAGTGTTGATAATTTTATATTATCCCTGGGTTATTCTCATTACATAATGTTGGTGAACATTGCCCCGTTAACACTGAAATGCCTCATCCACTCAATGTCATTCCGATTTTCCTGGAAGAATTCCTCTCACCAGCCAGGGCTCTGTGAAAAGGAAAGGAGAACATGGGGCATTAAAGGGAAAATGTATCATACTGGCACCTTGGCTACTCTTTCTCCAAAAGATACAAGCAATTAGAGCCCAAAACACACTTTCTTCCATATAGGGTTGCCAAGTGTCCCTTACTTACCGGGGGGGGAGTCCTCCATCGTCCGGAAGTTTCCCGGGCGTGTGCGCGAAGTGTGCACGCCCGGCAACATTGTCCGGAAGTGACGTCATCACGTTGGGGGCATTGCCAGGGCGACGCTCTGGCAATCGCCCCAAAACTCTATGGTATCATAGAGTTTTGGGGCGATTGCCAGAGCGTCGCCCTGGCAACGCCCCCAACGTGATGACGTCACTTCCGGGTGAGGTCATTACATTGGGGAAGGAGGGTGGGGTTCCCCCCGCCAGTCAACTGCTGGCCGGCGGATCGGGAACCCCTGTAGCGGCAGCCCTATTCCATGAGTATGCAGAAAGCATAATCCACAGAGACTTGAGTTTCCAGCAGGAAGTGCTGAAGAATAATTACATATGCAGAATTAAAGGAAATGATTCGAACCAAAGGCATACCACCTCAAGTTCTGGGAAAATCGGGACTCAAGTCTGAATGCAGAAAGGCCCCCAGTAAAATCCAGTTGGAAAGCGGATTGAAAGTGGATTGAAAGTGGATTATTTAATGTGTATGATTACAGCCACTCTCAGTCTAACCTACCTCACAGGGTTGTTTAAGGATAAAATAGTGGACAAAGTAAACTGCTTTGGGTAGAAAGATGAGTTAAAAATGAAGTAAATCAATAAAAAATAATACCCTGTGAGGCAAGACATTTTTTAAAGATCTATTATTAAAGCTGTTTAATCAGGGACATAATATATTTTTATTATTATTTTGTGATAAGGATTCAGCCACCATTTTAGCTCAGTCCCACCTAGTTCTCCTTGCTATAGTTACTATCTCTTATGGCTTTTATCCATGCAGGACCCATGATCCCTTGCACAGGCCTTTTGTGTGGTCACAGGGGACCCACTCATTCCCCTTTTTACCAGCTAGAAAGCTGACTATATTCGACCCTATGCCTGACTAAGTGATGGTATTAATTTTTTGGAAAACAAAATTGGTGCTCATCAGACAATTACCTTTTAGCAACAGGCATGCACTTAGCAGTATATTGTTCATTAATAAAACTTTCCACCTGACTTAGTGAACATTCCAGCTTTCATCCCTCTTTGTACTTCCCATCAGAACTTGATTCTGGCCAAGTTATTCACTTATATAGTGAACATTGATTAAAATGTTGCTCTGGAACATCATCCAGCTGTGTAATCACCTCAGGATAGCTTGTGACATTGATTCTACCTTTATTTTTTTAAAATGCATGTTAAAAAAAGCCCACCCAAGATGAAATATGTATGAATTTGTACTAACTAAGAGCTCAGACATGAGAATGCATAGCATTCATATCTCACAATCACATTTGACCTGTCCAATTGTACAAAGATGCTACCTATCATCAGGCATTTCTTAATATATAGTTTAAAATCACAACTCAATAACTGTATAGACTGTTATGATGGACCCCTGTATCTTCACAACTGGCTGGCAGATTTTCCTTGCCTAATCTTCAGTTCCCCTCAGAGCCTGAGTTGCCCTACAGTAGCGTGTATATAGGGGGCCATAGTGGCTCAGAGGTGGACGATGAGCTGCAGACCAAAAGGTTGGTAGCTCGACAGTTCAAGACCCTAGTGCTGCATGATGGAGTGAGCTCCCATCTCTGGCCCTGGCTCCTGCCAACCTAGCAGTTCAAAAGCAAGAAACTACAAGTAGATAAATAGGTACCACTTTGGTGGGAAGATGACAGTGTTCCATGCATCTCGGTGTATAGTCATGCTGGCCATATGACCACAGAAAAAGTATTCAGACAGCACTGGTTTTCCTTTAGATAATACAGCTTTTCATTAACTCCTGAGGTATCTAAGCTACTCTCATTTATCACAGACCCAGATTCTCTTCCCAACCCCTTTCACTGGCAGGAAGTTATTCTCCTTGTTCCTAAGAAGCAATAACTCTTTTTACTATTTAGCTTGTCTGGGAGTTCTCTCTAACTTCCCAGACCTTCTGCCAAATCCTTCTCTAGTATCCTTGTCTGTATACGGTTGTTCTGTAGCTTTGATTACTGAGAATCTAAGTTCTCCCTCAGAGCAGTGTTAATATATTTAGACAATTGGGTTTTTCTTCTTCTTTCTATAGAAGTACTTTTCTGACTATTGCCTGTCAGAAAACACTGACTTCCCAAATGTCTTTCCATCAGAAGTCACCCTCCAGCTACTGCTCCTGATGTTGGTTTTCAGACCCAGACCAAAAGTGTCTCAAAAGGCAAAGGACCAAATTGTGAAAAAACCTCTTTCCCTCCAGATCAGCTGTTTCATATATCTCTCAGCTGATGCTGGCCAATCAGAGTGAGCAGAGCAGCCAATCACCTTAGCTCTTCTCTCAAGGGAAGATTAACTCCTAACCTCCCTGTCTCTCTGTTACAAGCAGCATTTCAAAAAGCCTGCTTTACTGTGCTATTCTGTCACAGCTGTATAAGCTATATAGGTTGAAAGTTTAACTAACAAAGCTCTTCCAGTCACAGTGCTGTGGTGGCAGGCAAAGCTTCACAGTTAATTTTCCCCTTGCAAAGTAGAGCTATTAAAGATATTGTGGTTCTCTATAAAATCAGCTGAACCCAAGCTGATCCAAGTAATAGATAAATATCGAAAAACGGCTGTCAACACTGGCTGCCATTTTGTGTGGCAACACTAATACATTACGTTACCAAGGAGACACATACTATTTTCTGACACTATTTTTGTCTTTCTTAGCTTCCTTTTAAATATCTAAAAACACTTAATTCAGACAGATAATAGTTGCCAAAACATAATAGATGTCTTAAAATGAATGTTAAAAAAATGCTTTTCTGATTTCCTGTGGAAGCTATTGATTTAACTATCAATTTTGCCTAATCTGACCACATTCAGTTCCATAGAGTTTACTTTCAGTTCTTAAGAACCATCTACTCTTTGCTTATAATTTTTTAAAAAATACCATTTGAGGCACTAAAACAGTAGGGTTTTTATTAGAAAATATTAAAACCTGAAGTAATATTATCATCTATAAACTATAATATTATCCTTCAAGAGCGAAATGATTTGTGATAATGAGCCCAAGCATAAAGTGAAGGAACATTTTGTATTCTAAATAATATTAATACTGAGATGATGCAAGTAGTGAGATTGTCTAATTTAATTTTGCTGACAGAAGATGTATAATGAGAATCTATGGAAAATGGAATATAAACCTATTGTCTTGTAAGCAAAGCTAATGTCTTAGAACTGCACAGCAGCAAACTCATGATTTAATTGTAAACCTCTTTCTTCCATAGGCAGCATTAATCTCACATATCACTGACGTTAATTCTGTTTCCCTTATAAAGACCCAAATATAAAATTTTGTTTTCAAAAATGTGAACAGAAGTACTTTACAAAGGAAAAGGGACACATAAATATCAGAAACAGGGCTGCAAACCTCCAGGTGGCACCTGGAGATCTCCTGCTATTACAACTGATCTCCAGACAAGCAGAATTAGTTCCCCTGGAGAAAATGGCTGGTTTGGAAGGTGGTCTCTATGGCACTATACCCTGCTGAGGTCCCTCCCCTCTCCCCACCTTCCCCAGGCTCCATCTCCAAAATCTCCATGTATTTTCCAACCCAGAGCTGGCAACCCTAATCAGAAATGACATGTTTGGTAATTATAGAATTCGCAAGACCTAGAACAAAGTTCTCCTGTTTGTCCCTATGTTTTCTCTGGTCCTGAAGTCCCTTACTCTCTCTATCCTCTACAGCTCACTTGGAAGGCCCTCCTGTTTTCTTAACCTTGTCTGCTGCTGAATGATGTTTTTGATATATACTCCTGCTTTCTGACCCACACAATGGTCCCAATCCGACCTATCCTTGACTGTTATTGATTCTTTCTCTCTGTTGTCTTCCAGAAACTCTCAGCCTTTATTCATTTAAAAACTCTTTAGTTGAGTTTTGACCCTGGATCCGTTCTGCCTTCTGATCATATAATTCCACCCATGTCCTGATAACCAGCAGAATCTCTGTTACATTATAGTAGTCCTGCTGGGCTTACAAGTAAGTGCCTGTACTGCATCAGAGTGAATCCATGTTGAACTTAAAACAGGTAACCAATAGTAAAATCTGCAAGCTGTTCCAAAGATGTGGTATGGACTTCCAAGTCGAACTGCAACACTTTATACATGATGCCTTACTCATTCTCAGACTGCAATATCCACAGGATCAGGTATGGGTGGGCCTACACCCCAAAAGATATTCCCCTCCATGGTGTCTGGCACAACTGAACCAGAGGGCCAAGAAAGCCACCGCAAACTCTGCACTCATGCAAACTTTTATCAGCAAAACCTAACAAGGATAAAGTTTTGAGCTTTCAATCATATCCAGGGCTCTTCTTGTAGAAAAAGCCCAGCAGGAACTCATTAGCATATTAGGCCACACGCCTGACAGCACAGCTCATTAACATATTAGGCCACACCCAATGTTCCCAGAAGTGTGGTCATCCAGCCACATCTACCTTTTGCTTCTTATTCTGTTTACCTTGTTGTCAAAACAGTTTTGACAAAACCAATAAAAACATTATTTTCTGTCCCATCTATACAAAACCTTGCCTGAACCAATATCTTATGTCCAACAATTATTACTGGATTGGAATAATTTCCTAAGGGTTAGGTTCCCAATTATCACTGGATTGGAATCAATTCCTAAGGGTTAGGTTCCCATGGAAATCAGGTTGCCTTCCTGCAGAACTAGTACGCTGAATATGATTTTTTAGGGTTGCCAACCTGGAGATCTCCTGGGTCCTGAGATCTCCTGGGTCTGGAGATCTCCTGGGTCTCCTGGGTTTTAGGGTTGCCAACCTGGAGATCTCCTGGGTCTCCTGGGTCTGGAGATCTCCTGGAATTACAACTGAGCTCCAAACTACAGAGATCAGGTCAATGGCTGCTTTGGAAAGTAGAGTCCATGGCATTATGCCTTGCTTAGGTCCCTCCTTCCCCTAAACTGCACCCTCCAATCCCAAATCTCTAGGGATTTCCTCAACCTGGAGTTGGCAACCCTAGTTCACTGGCAGAACAACGCTAGGAGCCAGTTTGGTGTAGTGGTTAAGTGCACAGACTCTAATCTGGGAGAACCGTGTTTGATTCCCCACTCCCCCCCTTACACCTGCTGGATGACCTTGGGCAAGCCATAGCTCTGTACCAGCTGTTGTCTCAGAGCTCTCTCAGCCCCACTTACCTCACAGGGTGTCTGTTGTGGGGAGGGGAAGGGAAAGGAGTTTGAAAGATGCTCTGAGACTCCCTTGGGTAGTGAAGAGCGGTGTATAAATCCAATCTCTTCTTCTTCTAGGTTTGTGGATGCACTGGATGGGAGTAGTTTGTGGACTATTTTATTCAAGGTACAAAATTTTATTCAAGGTATAAGATTTCATGTGCCACCCACACTTCTTCAGATGGAAGACGTGTGCATGCACACAGAAGCTTATACCTTGGATGAAACTTTGGACTCTAACTTTGTTCTGCTGCTCCAGACCAACACGGCTACCCACCTGAATTATTACACTATAATAGTTTTTCAAGCAATTATGTACCAGTGGAGTGGTTACCATGCAGAGTCTGTCCCACAGGTAAAATTATCCTGTGAACAGGTGGTCTTTACCACATAAAAGTATCACTACCATCACAAGATCACCAATTGTTGGAACTCCTCAGAAGCGGAAATCTCTCTTATTAGGAGGTTTAAGAACATCAACTTTGCTGGCCCATTAAAGGCAGATGTCAGTCCAGTGGCAGGAGAAGAGGGACAAACATCTTCTTCAGAAACTCTGCCCACTTTTTTAAATTTCACAAAACAGGCAATCTCCAAAGTGCAGCTGACCATGCTCATTTTTAGTAACAACTCTGTTTCTCTGCAGATATCCCCCAAAGTGCCCCATGCAACAGTCAAGTGTTCTGCCAACACACACAACAATGAAGCTACTTTTCCAGATTTTTCTCTTACATGGCAGTAAGCACCAAACCACTTTAATACAGACTTTAGACACACATATATTTGCAAGCCATTCCCAACAAGACACAACAATGAACTCAGGCTTCAAACTTACTTTTCGTAAGCAGAAGATGCCATGAGAAAACTAAAGAGATTCTCAAAAATTAAAGATATTGTCAAAACCAGCATTTCCTGGGCTCTCTGCTTTTTTACATCCCCCCCTTTTCAATAATTTTTAAAATAAAAACAGAAAGAACAGAAGGAAGGAAGGAAGGAAGGAAGGAAGAGGTAGGTGGGGGGGAGAGAGAGAGAGAAAGGAAGGAAGGAAGGAAGGAAGGAAGGAAGGAAGGAAGAAGGAAGGAAGGTAGACAGACAGAGGAAGGAAGGAAGGAAGGAAGGAAGGAAGGAAGGAAGGAAGGAAGGAAGGTAGGTGGAGGAGAGAGAGAGAAAGAAAGGGGGAGGGAGAGAGAGAAAGAGAAAGGAAGAAAGAAACGTGGGGACAGAGAGAGAGAGAGAGAAAGACAGAAAGAAAGACAGAAAGAAAGGTGGGGGGAGAGAGAGAAGGAAAAGAGATGGGGAGGCACTTACTGGAGCAGGGAAAGCCACACCTCGGCATTCAGAAAGCCTAGCCCCTGTGCTTAATCTCTGGGTGGGGCTTTCTCCTGCTGGCTGTTTGCTCTTAAAGGGAAAGCACCTGGTGGAGCTTTTTCCTGCTGGCTCTCTGCAGGAACTCTCCCTTTAAGTGTAAACAGCTCAGGCCGGGCAGGGAGGGGGCGGGGCAGGCTCCGACACCAGCCGGAACGGCGTTCCTGCTGAAATCGAGCCCTGATCATATCTACCATATCCAAAGTACCACTCTTTCAAAAGCTCTGCATTGTTTTCATTTGAATAGAACTTGGTGGACGGATTAATAACTTCTACCACTCTTGACCTACCTAACTGGCTGCTTTCAGATGTTACAAACAAACTACAGAATACTGAGACTCAGGCATTTCCTCTCCTTGCTGTTTTAGGATATCTTTGATATAATCCCACTTTCTTGTAATATTCCAGTTAAAGAGCTTTAACAACTGGGATTTATGTCTTGCCCACAAACCATGGATTCTAACCCATAGTTTAATTTTGGTTACAAATCCCAATTTGTGGGCAAGTCCTAATTTGTTAAAGTGTTTAAATGTGGATGTAGTAACAAAATGTGGTTAGATCAAAGATTTCCTAAACTAGGCAGTCTTCAGGCTCAGTGTAGCAAGCAAGGAGAGGATGGGGGAAGGACCATACAATCCCAATGATTTCAAGATTGCTCACATTATAAACAAGTCATGATTGGTTTGTGACTTCTAAATGCACTGGATTGTCACTTCTGGACTTCTAGATTGGGTAATGGTTGGACGCTACATAATGTGGTTTGAGTGCTGAAGCTAACCAGGTGTGGTCCCAAAACCTGCCTATAGAGACTGCCTGTGAATGAAATATAAGCTGCTCCCAGGAAATGAACAGCATAAAAGCATAGTAAATAAATAAAATTCTACCCCTTTCTCCTGCCTGTTTATATTATTTATTTATTTATGTATCACATTTTTATCCCGCCTTTCCAGACAGCTGGCTCAAGGCGGCTTACAGCAGTAAAATACCATAAAATGGTGTACAGTTTAAAACAGAAAATAAAGATATCACGAGTTAAAACAACATATACACAGCTTATACTGATGGTGATCTGAGTTCTGTGGTGAAAACAGCAGCAAGAGATTCGGCCCACTGCTCCAGGGCGATGTTATCCTAATTCCCCCAGTTGGCGGTCCCTAATCAAAGGCCTTCTTCTCTTGCTCAACGCATAAATACATTTTGTATCTGTTTTTATTATGCTGCCCTGTGGGTTAATGGACATTTGCTGTGTGAGTCTATCTTACTGAAAAGTATTAATATCTCTTGAATTCATTTTCTGTAGTTTGGTTGTATCATGTGTCCTCTTCCTTCCAATGTAGGAAGGAAGAGAAATACACTCTCTCTTTTCATGCTCTCTCAGCAGATGTTTTCCTTTGCCTGCTCATCAGGTCTTTCACCAAGATCCTCAAAGGCTTTTCACACTTTATACGATTGTTTAAAGAGGCATATTTAGATGGAACATTAAGGTAATCTTGCTGCTAGAAGATCATATTTTGGGGAGGAAGTTAAAAAAACACACACCATACATTTCTGCACAAAATCAGAACCATGTGGTAATAAAATGGGAAGATGGAATATACCCAGTTTTATGCAGACATATGAACAGATCTGGTAACACTATGGAGAGCAGAGAAACAAATTCTTGGAATATGGCTGAATATTCTGTGGCAGGATCAAATAAAAGATCCAGCGCGGTCCAAAGCAGCATAAGGCTCAGGCTAATCTATATCTAACACTCACCTCAGTGTAACAGACTGCCCATGATGTGGTACAGACTTATCTGAACTATGAGGCCTGGCAGTTATAAGAAGATAAAGGCCATCATTTACAAAATATTAGCATATCCTCTAGCATTTTACCAATGAAAATAGAGACATTTCAAGAACCATTTCTACCCCCACTTCATTAGGTAACGCTGAAGGTTCAGCTTCATCCACAATATGCATTTTCTCTCCTGTAATACTCTGTCTTTAAAAAACAAGAAGGTGTTACTCTTTCTGGTTAAAAATATGTCAGGGGAAAGGATTGCCCTACAATTTATTGTCAACAGTTCAAAATATGCTTCCAAAGCTGCAGTGGGAGAAATTCAGGGTGTGCATTGCATGGTGCCTTATGTTTTATGCACATGAACTCAAACATGCATGTGGACTGGGCCAAAATGCATAAAACAAGCTGGAAAATTTGACTGTTAGGGACTGCAGGAATAGGCTGAGTTCTTTAAAAATGACAATTCCAGCAGCTCCCATGAACAAAGTCCTAACCAGGCATTCCAAAATGAGGGGGGAGAGATGGGGGCAGCAATTCACCAGTGACATGAAGAAGGCAAATAGGGACAGATGAAACACATGCATCAAGTCTTGGTGCCCCAGAGCACCAAACTGTTTTTGCAAATGCCAGAAGCTTTATAACAAAACCTATTCTATTCATGTCAAGTGCATTGAACAAAACTAAATGGAAAATGTTTACCACAGACATGTTATGCCCTTTCTCTCTATACCCAATCCTTGGAACCCACACAGACCACTTCCTCTCCAAAGAAGGCAGTAATAACTATGTTTCAATTGTATTAAAGAAGTGAGATGTATTGATCTGGAAATAGAGAACATAGCACAATAAAATCAAATTATTAGCATAGAAACCATAGAACCAGCAAATCCATTCAGTATCTAAATTACTTGCAAAATAAGACTTGTATTTAATACTACACCTTCTCCCAAGGACAGGAATTGCAGAGCCTTGGGGCAAAAATGGAAAGCAGTTGTCTCCTGCAACCACAACGACATTGTAGGCTTGTATATGGAACAAAGATGAAATAAGACTTAGAGGGTTACCTTACCTCCTTATTAACCCAATCGTTTTTTACATTCCAGCCCATATTTTTACAGATGGCCAAATACAGAAACTAATGTATAAGTGCACCTGTTTGTGCTAGAGGTATACATGCATCCTAAGTACAAGCCTTACAGTACAATCCTAAACAGGGTTACATCCTTCTAAGCTGATTGACTTCAATGGATTTACAAAACTAACTTTGTTTAGGAGTAAGAACTGAGCCATAAGAATATAATCTTGGTCTCCTTAATTCACTGGCAACATTTCTGTTGATTTCAGTGGATCAAAGTTGTCCACTAAAGAACACTCCTCCTCGCTAAGTAATTTTCCTTTCAGGTTTGTTAACTAGGGATGTGCATTCAGATATTTCTGGTCCCCAAAATACCTTATCAGTATTTCCTAGATATATTTGGGTATCCGGAGTGGTATTTGGGACTCTTGGAATACTGGTATTTGTGGAATATCTGGGGCTAGCATTTTGAGGCTCTGAGGCACTTAAAATTTTTAAAATAGTTTTCCTGGGCAACAGGAAGGAAGAGAGGAGGAGGCAGCTCTCCCAGGAAATGGGATCAGACATTAGGGGGAATACTAGAACTGTCTGCTCAATCACAAAAATTCTCTTATAGCTCTCCAAAGCTCTCTGAGCATGGGCAAAGAGAATAAAAACAGGCCTGGTTGCAGCTTGACTCCATTTTAGGACATGATTTTTTGGAGTGGTGTGCTGTTGCTTGTCTACTCTAACTATGGCTTGGGATAATTCTGCTGCCTGCTTGCTTTTGAAGGCTTTCTTCTTGTTCTGTGCCAGGGCTGGGTTTCTCTCTGTTTTAAAATATTGTTTAAAATAGTATTTCAAGTTTGTACACATTTTAGGGGGGGTTGTCTGGGGGGGTTGTAGTTGGGGGAAGGGAGCCTTTGTTTTCTTTCAGTTTCCTTTTTTAAAAAAAATCTTATTTTTGTTGTGTGCTGTTTTTAAAAGGGTTTAAAAGACTTATGCAGCTTTGTTGGGTTTTCTTCTCTGGAGTTATTTTAGAATTTTTAAAACTGGTTTGCATTTTTTATTTCTAAAAGGTTTTGATCTTTAATGGATTTGTGCTTTGAGGGGATTTTTGAATGTTTGATTCTCTGGTTTGACATTAGTTGTGGTTTTTCCACTCTAGCTGGTCGTTTTGCTATGATTCTTTGGTTTGATGTTGGTTCTGTTGGACTTGTTGTTTTGCTTGCATTTGGAGGTCAGTGATTGCTGTATATTTATTTATTTATTTTTGAGATTTATATTTCACCCCTCTCCCACAATGCAGGTATCAGGGTGGCTCACAACATTTTAAAAGACATACAATGGAACCATAAAGTTAATCATAAAGTTAAAACAGTTAGAACAGTTAAAATCTTGACATTCTCCCAGTACTTAGAAATATTCCAAAGAGAAAACATCTTGACAGGTCCCACAGGTCATGTGTCTCCTCTGATAAAGCATTCCACCAGGACAGGGCTATGATGGAAAAGGTCCTCGCCCTGGTGGAAGCTAGACAGACTTCCCAGGGATGAGGCACTGTCAAAAAATTGGGTGATGATGAGCACAAGCAGCGTGTTGCATGTCTAGCTATTGGCGTCTTTCCCCTAGAGAAAGCATGGCACCTTTTTGCACATAGAAAACAATGGAGACAACTAGGATGGCTAGGGTGGTGTAATGTAGTATGCTCTGTGTAGCAACCAGCCTGCCATGTGCTCCCAGGTAATGGCGCCCGCCGCATGGCCAGAGCACATGGTCAGGCAGAGAGGGGAGCTTGAATCTGGAGGAACAATAGACATCCGGATTGAAAGCCTCCACCAATGTGGGACCTCGGTTCTCCCTGAGGAGCCAATGCAACCAAAGGCTCCTCCAGGGAACCTATGACAAACATGCGCATATATTAAGCCCCTATCAGGTCTTTTGGGTGCGGCCGGAGGTGTGGCTCCGGCCAGCATATAATGAGGGCCCTGGAGCCCTGGAAGCATGCTTGTTCTGACCATCTACTGGGCATGCTGAATCACTCAATAAAGGCTTCATGATTTCACCATTCCTGGTCTCCTGAGTCCAGTACTCTTCAGGTGGCTTGTTCAGAGGCCCATGGAGTTGGATCTCTTGATTCAATTCACTTGAAACTTGGGGAGGATCAGGACAGGCAGGACTGGGTTCCCTGCAATTAGGGGGTCATTGCGTTGAAAAACAGACACTCCAGCCTCCAGAAAGAATCCAGTATTGAGAATAAGAGACCTCCAACATTTAGGAATACCCCCCCCCCCAAAAAAAAACCTGAATCAGAATTCCAAAACAGTATAGAGGGACTTGAATACTTCAGTATGCTAATACTGAACACGCTCCCACAATCCAAATCCAAGCAATACAGATTTTTTTCCCCCAGGTGCACATCCCTGCTGTTAAGCTTGTCCAAAGTCTTGTTTTGATTCAAAATTTAAAATATGTGACCTATTTTAAAAATCAAATGTAAAATAAATTTGGTTATTAATTTTTTTTCTTCTTCAAGCAAAATAAAATGTGTTGATTATGGTGGAGTGACTATTTCATCTTGCTGGTAGAAACCATCAGTTTTGGTGAAAAATGTTTGATTTCAATCTCGTTATTATAAGAGACAACTGGTGGGAGTGCTCATCTCATTTCCCCCACTTTTGCTTCCTCCCTTGTCCTCCACTTCTCTCAGTCTCTCTCTCTCTCTCTCTTCCTCCCCTGTGACCCCTGCTAGCATAGATTTAAGAAGCTGAATTGCTGCCTTCAGTTTCTAGGGGAATTCAGCAAAATCCAGGCCTCAGCAAGATTAAGCAAGGATCTGCTACCTATGTTTACAGGGATCTTTCCCTTTAAGAGAACTCCCAATAACCAGACAGTTGCATAAACAAAAGCCTTGTTTTTATAAAAAGAAGTCTTAATAAAATGCACACATACAGAAATAAAACACATTAATGGACACACAAGTAATGGAAGTACAGAGGTGAGCGGGAACAATAGGAGGGGGTTGGGGGAATTATACTTTACCTATCCAGGAGATCAGGAGTCCATGGAGCAGAGGCTACAAAGATGCAAAGTGACCCAAACAAAGTTTGAGGGTGCACTGCCAGTAGGTGCCAGGGGCAGGCACACTGCAATGGAGCTGGGGCTGCCTAGTTATACCCAAAACTGTATCCAGAGGGCTTGCTAATGTGAGGGATCCCTCAGAACAAAGCATTGATAAGATTAATCAAGGATAAAATAATTTAGTTTGGAAATGCTGTATAGAGTTCCCAGGAGTGGACAAAAGAGACCAGAGGTTCTCTTCTAGATGCAAAGTACAATTTGTATTGGGTTCCTGATTACTTCTCTGGTAAGTAATGGACTGCTGATTTGAACTAAGCAAAATGGAAACAATACTGCTTGATGAGCCACCTAGGTTTGGGGTGTGGGACAGGAGTAGAAGTCAGGACTTTTCATTATGAAGGAAATGTGAGGAGGAAGGCTGAAGTGCGATTGATAGGATTAGTGCCTAGAACAGAAAAGCAGCAGCTGGGGGGGGGGGGGAGTCCATTGTCCGGAGTATGCAGATGCTGGCAGGGCAGAAGGGGGTTGCAGGCGTCAGAACAAGCTCACATGTGTTTCCCAGGGTCACTGCCTAGGCATGATTATAGGGCTTGCCAGTCCTGGTGTCCATCTTTGTTTCCACTTATGTCAAGATACCTGGTAGATATACTCCTGGGCTACCTCATGTGGTCCATTGCTGGTTGAAATGACCCCTCCTGAGAGATAGGGGGCCAGCATACTTACACCCCACCTATTCTCTTACTTTCTGTCTCTCTCACTTCTGTATGCCCACTGTCACACTTTCTGTTTCTCCCTCTCCTACCTCATCACTCTTTCTTCCTGCCTCAATGGCACTGCTGGCTCTCCTGGCTGGCTTCTGGCAGCTTCCACCCCTGCAACAGCACCACCACGTCTTGTCTACCTGCCTGCCTGTTTGGCAGTTCTCCCCCCCAACACACACCAATAGCAGCACCAACTCTCCTGACCTCCCCCAATGACTCCAGTGACCTCATCTGCCCCCTTATGCTTTGGAGGAGATTTTAAGTGGGGGCCCTTTCTCTTCTTTATTCCACCCAATCACTGCCAGCTAGGGTTGCCTTACCTGGTCAGCGGGGGTCTCATGATGTCCTTCTGGCCTCCCCTTTCCTTCCCTCTATGAGTCGCTCTTATGTGTCTGTTGAGGTATAATTTATTTTAAAGTATTAGTGTTTTACTTATTTTATTCTCTTTATTGTACGTATTTTGTTATTCTGTTTTTATTATGTAAATCTGCACTTAGCAGATCACTATAGGTTGGAACCCACCCTGAGCCTGCTTTGTGGGGAGGGTGGGATATAAACTGAAGGAAATAAATAAACCAGAAGTAGGCCCGGAAAGGTCAGTTGGGGGTGGGATTTTCCTCCCACTGGCCAGCTGGATGGCAGTAGATAAGATCCTGGGAAAGTGGGCTTTTCCCTGCTCCCATCAAGGGGCTGGTAACCCTACTGCCGCCCGCCCCCCCAGTGAGTATCATGGCTCCTGCCCCCCCCCCCCCATTGCAGCCCGGCCTCCACACTTCTCCCTCCCAACATCAACACTCCAGGCCTCTGCTGCCAGGCCCATAGTCCCTCTGCCCTCAAAGCTTCTGCTACCAGCCTCTGTGATCCCAACCCAGGCTTCTGCTGCTCAGCTAGCTGCAACTCCCAGCACCCCTCCCACCCTCACAGCTGAATCCAGGGAGCCCAGTTTGGCTTAGTGACAGCCAGCATGGTACAGTAGTTAAGAGTGGTGGACTCTGATCTGGAGAACCAGGTTTGATTCCCCACTCCTCCACATGAAGCCAGCTGGGTAACCTTGGGCCAGTCACAGTTCTCCCAGAACTCTCTCAGACCCACCTACTTCACAGGGGGTCTGTTGTGGGGAGAGGAAGGGAAGGTGATTGAGACTCCTTCAGGTAGTGAAAAGTGGGGTATAAAACCAACTGTTCTTCTTCTTCACCCTCTGTGACTTACCTGCCATCACCATTGAGACTCCTACAGTGGGGGCCCATGATAGGGGTGCCAGGCCTGGGTTGGAAAATACCTGGAGACTTTGGGGTTGGATCCAGGAGAGGTTGGGGGTTGGGGAGGGGGAGGGAGCTCAGTATGGTGCAATGCCATGGAGTCCACCCTTCCAAGCAGCCATTTTCTCCAGGGGAGCTGATCTCTATCAGCTGGAGATCAGTTGTAAAAGTGGGAGATCCCCAGGCCCCACCTGGAGGCTGGCAACCCTAGTCCAGAAGCCCACAGAACTTACAGAGGGGGAATTCCATCTCCTTTCCACTTTCTCACTGGCATGACTCCCAGGCTCTCCTGCAGCCACCTCTGGGCCCACGGCAGCCTAGGAATTTATTTGAGAGAACTCCAGATGGGTATCCATGTTAGTCTGTAACAGCTAAATAAAATAGCTCAGCAGCACATTAGAGACTAACAGAATTCATTCCAGCACAGCTGTCTAAGACAGAAGCAATTTTATTTAAAAAGAAATACAGAGAAAAAGACTCTACTGAGTGGTTTTATGATTTGTCTTCCCCTGACCCAACGTAAAAGGTTCCTCTGGACCAGTCTAAGCAGAAATAAATAAGTTGGGAGGAAGGAACCCATTTCTCTACATAACAGAATTTCTAGGACTGGAGTTAGCCTTTTGCTTATAGGAGACTGTATAGGAAGCAAGGGGATAGGAACCATATGAAAGGGGAAAGGATTAATATCTTGGAGACAACGTATTACTAGAATGACCTACCATTGTCTCCTTTCTTCTAGTAGTAGCGTCAGAAAAGGTGGATGGAAAAAGGTACCTTAATTCTACAGAAAAACGTAACGACATGAAACATAGCCTCATTCTCTACCAAATAATACTGAGTAGGTTTATGCTGCCCTGGCTAGTTTTACAGTAGATGAGTTGCCTTTACAGGGTCCTTGGGCCCATGGATTCTGATGCCCCACTCTTTCTGTGGAATATTCTGTGTCACACAACAGGCTTGCAAATCTGGCAATGAAGCAAACCAGTAGTACAAAAGCACTAACCCATATTACAGCACCAATATGATTTTTACTGGCAAAGCAATCACTGATTCTTTCCCCGAACGTATGTTTTTCAAACCAGCTCAGGGAAAATGCCAGTTTGCAAGCAGATAGATCAAGATGGGTAGCCATGTTAATTTGTCTGTAGCAGCAGAAAAGATAAAGGGTCCAGTAGCACCTTAAGGATGAGCAACATTTGTGGCAGGTATGAGCTTTTGTGAGTCACTGTTCACTTTTTCAGATACAGTATCTGAAGAAGGGAGCAGTGACTCACGAAAGCTTATACCTTACCACAAATTTTGTTCATCTTTAAGGTGCTAATGGACTCTTTCTCTTTTTTACCTTCATGCAACGTATACACACACACACACAAAGCGTTTTATAAAGGCCACTTCAGTATAATAGATCAAAAACATAAATTATAATGATGGTGATGAGCAGAAAGATCACCTGACCACTCCATACATGATGTTCTCTTTATGTATTAGAACAACACAAACACTTTTCACACATCACAATGTGGAGTAGGAAAAGCAGGTGCAATCTTCCTTCTCCCCTGAATATGTTCACAAAATGTATGAAAAGTGCTAGTTTTGTGTGAAAACTGTACCATGTATCTTATTTCATGGACCCCTGTTAGGAATCTTTCCCAAGTATGGGCCATTTTCACATGAGGATGTACACAGAAATGCATTTTTAAAAATACTATGACTTGGAGATTTGTGTAGGAGAAATACAATGTGTGGAGTAGCCATAAAAGGAATTCTTACATATGCCTGGAGATTCTTGAAAGTCATAATTCCAGAAGTTAGTTTGTTGCAACTAAAATAAACTGGTCTCTTATGGCACTTCAGACGTTATTGCTTTAAATCTGTACATTGCCTAGAGCCCCACAGTCATGGGGATTAGGTGATTAAAAAATGAAGTTAAATAAATAAATAAAGGTGAGCACAATTTTATTCCAATTTAAGTTTTCATGGACTAGAGCCAATGCTTCAGATGCCATGATGCTTCACTATGCCGTCATTTTATGTAGGAAAGTCATAGGTCAGGAGACCATGGATGATGTCATATGGAATGTATGCTGTCATTTATCACTAATGCCCTTCTGCTCTCTACAAAGGAGAAATAAGTCAATTCCTAAAAATGGACATTAAAAATCATGATAGAAACCACTGAGAGAACATATCCAGTATATACTAGGACACTGTGTTTCTGACCTGACTTAACATCCTTTAAAAAATAGTTTAAAAAGGAGGCTCCAGCATGAAATTGCTGAATTGGGATTTGTTTTGAGGTGTCATAATATTCATTCACCACAAATTGAGAATGAAGATTTTGCCCTATAACTGTGACTATCATATTCAAACTTGAGAGTCCCTAGACATTATAGGTATTGTTAACTAGATTAACATAACTGGTGAATGTATTTTTCCTGACTGGATGTAAATTTCATGGATGTATTTCATGGACCCTGACTCTTATTTTTTAATAGTACAATTGAAGCGAGGTTACACTGTTTTAAGCCCACTGACTTCAATGGACTGATAAAAGGTGTAACTCTGCTTAGGATTTTGCTATAAACTTCCTACATAAAATGATTGCATAATGAAGATTCACTTACAGTGACTGAAGAAGTGGGTTCATCTCAAAGGTTTATGCTGAAATAAACGTTTGTTAGTCTTTAAGGTGCCACGTTATTTCTGGAAGTCACAGTTATTCCTCTTTAATTCTTTATATATGGCCTCCTAAAACTGCCCGTAATAAATCAAATGCATGCAGATTACTACAGAATGGTGAGGAGGAATTTCTAATGGGAAAGATGGTAAAATTATTTCATTATGATCTAACATTTAGTCAGTGTGTATATGTAACCACAATTCAAGTAAGACTGGAGTTACCAAGAGCTTCTCAATCCAAACTTGACTGAAATTAATATAGGGCTTCAGTTAGCTTTGTACCATGCTCAACACTAAACAAAACTGATTTTGAGAGGAGACCAATGTACAGGGTATGACTGTAGTCTCAACTAATGTTACTGTGTTGTTGATCCAGGTGGCCAGGTCGTCTTTTGGGATAGGCTGAATTGGGAGAAAGCCTTTATGGCAATTGCATTAACTTGCCTAGTCAGTAATAACACTGGGTCCAGCTACACATTGTGAAGACCAGCCTTCTATAGTAGGAAAGCATAGATGTACTATTTGTGACTCTGCTTCATGAGCGTGAGAAATTCTGCAGCAATAAGACACTGGGAATAATAACTTTATTTATTTAGATTTATATCCTATGACAAAGATCTGATACAAGCAATAGCATTTACCTGATTTGTCTTCACAACTCTATGAAGTTCACGTGGGGGCACTGAAGCTGGCAATGTACCTTTTCAAAGGCCATCTAATGAAGAGCAAGGATATGATTTAATCAAACTTACATCTTTAGTATTAATTTTCCATCTGAAAGAAATGGTACTTAAACTTCTTAATTTGAGCTGAACTGTGCCTGAGAATATGAACCCAGCCCTTTCAAAGATCAGGCCTCTTAAGAAACACAATACTGTTATTATATTGGACCATGGTACCAAAGTACTGGCATTTCATGTGGATAATTGTGGAATACAGACTGAGAATAATCTCAGATTTTTTTAGAGTTCAAGGTTAAAAAGAGAGGACTCTGCTAAGATTCAAATATATATATATTATTATTTCTCTGTTATGTATCTAAACTAAAGTACCAGCCAGAGTGTAGGTGTCAATTCCATAATAACCAAAAGCAATAAATAGTTTCAATTATTTTCTTATAGGTTGGCATGAATAGAAATAACAAGCAGAAATGATATCTACAGATGTAGTATAGCTATTAATACCAGGTGGAGTACTTTCAGAGCCAGGAACTTAACAAGCATAAAGGCAGAACTAGGTTAACTGGAGAGGAAAGTTCAATGAACAGAAATAAATATGCATAAAGCTCTAGGAAGGTTATATTCTCTAAAAACACACACATATTAATTCTGATTATATATCTGTAACCGATAGAGGTATTATCCATTCTTTGTTTTAAAACAGAGTAATTAGAAATGGGAGGCAGAGTTAAGAAAACTTCAGAAAATAAGAATGGGCCAATCTGAGGATCAGAACCCTAAATTCCGCAAAGGAAAAAAGGCTATGAGTGAAAAGACATAAATCATGAAGAAGTAGTGGGGATCTATCAAGCTCACTTGGCAAGTCACCCTTGATGTTGATAAGATTGATGAACTCTTTCTCTCTCTCTCTCATTAAAAATAAAGGTGTTCACATATAAGCATTTCTATGGTATCCTCCCAAGTTTTAGACCTTTCCTTTGATCTATACTCTTTACATATGCTGTGTACGTCACAAACAGAAACTAGTTCAAATGTATATAAGCTGCCCGAGTGAAAAAGTATGCACTGAACCATGGAGAAGCTTATGGCCCTGAATACATGTATCTTATTAATGAGGAGAGTGTGTGATTGCTTAGGTTGGACTACATCAGAATTCCATTCAATATATTGTTGGTTTTCATCAGCCTGAGTTCTGTAAGTAATATAATGGCAATAATGTATGACTAAATATGATGGTACAAATCATAAACACTGATATGGAACAATGAAGCAATGCAAATTAGTGACAGTCCTCAATGACTAAATAGTAGCATAAAGGAGCTTGAAGAATGTTAAACATTATTAACAGACAAGCTCAATTGAGAGGAGGTATGTGATTACTGTTCATCAGGGGTATTTTTGGGCAGGAATGCACATGAACGGAGTTCCGGCTGGCTCCTGAGTTGGTCACACCTACAACCAAAACCTCTGGCATGCATGGCTACAGAGCATGCTGCCCTTCCCAGGTTACACACAAGAGGGAAAGGCGCCTTTCCCTCTGGGGAGTCCCTCCAGATTTCCTTGTCAATTTCACTTCCCGCCATTCACCTGAGAGTGAAAGTGACAAGGAAAAGCCTCTCCCTGCCTTCCCTTCTCTAGTTGACATGTTGAAGCTGGAAAAGGGCAGGCAGGGAACCCAGACATGTTGAAGATGCCTTTCTTTCCCTCCTCGATCTGGGGAAGGAAGAGAAAGGCATTTAACCATGCCCTTTGCTTTTTCAGCCGCGCCTAATATGCTAATGAGCTGCACTGTCAGGGTGTGGCCTAATATGCAAATGAGTTTCTGCTGTTGGATGTGGCCTATTATACTAATGAGTTCCTGCTGGGCTTTTTCTACAAAAAAAGCCCTGCTGATCATCCAGGTTATTGTGTGCCATAAACTGGAAGCACACCATTTATTTTTGGATTCTTGATCTCGTTTAGCCACCAGCACTAGAAATCATAGGAAACTGCTGGATGTTCGTTGGTTGAGCCCAGTATATGAGTTTTAAACATTCTGTGCCATAATCAAGTCTACCATAGGCACAAGACCAGTACAAGAAGGATTAATGAAGGCTCAAAGTATATCCCTGTTTCCCTGCATTTATGTGTATATGGGTGTGTCTGCAGACGGTGCTAGGGGCTGTTGGGAAGGGGCAGAATGGAGCTTTGTGTATGCCTCCCCTGTTCATTCAGTTTCTTACTTTAATTGAAGTAACTCATGTTCTGGAGCACTGTACCAAAAGACGGAATAGGCTGGGTGCATTCAAGGTAACAGTGCCCAGAACTTCCATCCCCCTCTAAAGTCCATGGTGCTGTCTATATACATTCATGTGCACACACATAGGTCACAGGAAGGGAAATGAGAACTCAGTTGGGCCCCTGAGAATTCTCTGCACATCAGTGCTGTATCTGGATTCTGCCTCTGCTCTAGAATGGAAATTTATTGTTTAGTTATTTATTACCTGCCTTTCCGCCAAAGAATTCATAGCTTGTTTTAGCATCACAACAATCCTATGAGATTGATTAGGCTGAGAGACAACGACCTTTTCAAGAACATCAGGTGGAAACTAAACTGTATGTTATGTGGGAAATCTGTAATCAGATCTCTAAATGTACTTTTTACACTTTAAACAAACAGCTGGGGGCAACTTGGATTGAAGATTTAGCCTTGGGGGAGAGGGAATATTTTCCCATGATGTTTTCCTGATAGAAATTGCCTTCTCCTTTGGATTGCTCCAGAAGGGGAGAAATAAGTGTTATAAAGAGACTCTATTTCCTACTGGAGCTAATTCTAGCTTGGGGAAACCTGAGTTTTTACTGGAGAAATGACATGAGGAGGAAGAAGAGTTGGTTTTTATACTCTGTTTTTTCTCTACCCTAAGGAGTCTCAAAGCATCTTACAATCACTTTTCCCTTCCTCATCCCACAACAGGCACCTTGTGAAGTAGGTGGACCTGAGAGAGTTCTGTGAGAACTGTGACTGCTCCTTGGTCACCCAGCAGGCTTCACATGAAGGAGCAGGGAATCAAACCCAGTTCTCCAGATTAGAGTCCACTGCTCTTAACCACACCAGCACGCTGGCCCCCAGCTATATGGTCTCAATCCCTAACTGTTTTTTAAATGTTAAAGTTATAGTATGAGATCCAGTCACTGCCAACATAAAATACAATTTAGCCATGAGCCACGTAACAATTTGAGTATACACAAACTCAGAAAAATCCATTCTTTATGGTTCCAGGTAAAGTCTGAGAACTTGTGAGCAAAGGCCAGTGACGGACCAATGTTTTCTAAAGAGAGAAAGATTATGGCTCTTTAGCTTCCTGCATCCTCTTTAGGTGTAGCTACCAAAAGGGTACAATGGTTCCTATATTCTAATAATCCAGCCCTCTGTTCCAGCCCTCCTTTGTGGCATGGTTTGCAAATCTAATTAATAAATGACCAACAACCCTCCTACTTGTTGCATTAAGGATACATTAAATATGCTATGTATTCAGGTAGCACTGCTTTATGTGCACGTTGTTTTCTGAGCACATAGTTCACTCTTTGGTTGTTTGAGTTAAAACAACAATGCTAGAGTACAGACTGGAGCAAAACTGAATGATTATAGCAGGTATTCTTTTTTAAAGAATAATATGAAATGTATGAAATTCTCAAATGGTAAGATCCATAATATTCTTCTTCTTTTTTTAAAAAAACCATGCAGCACATGGGGACATGAGAACATTATCTGCTGGGTCTGGAATTGGAAGTGACAGATGTCTCCATGGACTTTCAGACTAAACTGGAAGTCACACATATACATTTGCATGGAAACGTTTAAGAAGGTTTTCATGCATTTACAACTTGTGTGAACGTGTGAGCCAGGGATGGACTGGCTCTTCAGCTTACAGGGAAGATTCCTGGCAGACTGCTGGTCCAGAGGGCAATTGTGATCTGAGAGCAAGCTGAGCCAAGAGGACCCAGCAGGGCTGGCAGCACCTCAGAGTCAAACCTGGGCTGAGATGATTATGAAAACAGGTATCGTCTTGCCTGTTGTCATCATCACTGCAGCCCAGGTTCGAGCCAAGAGCTCTACCAGCACCGCAGGGGCTTCTTGGTTCAGCTTGCTCAAGGGCTATGCTAATGTCTCAGCCCTTCCCTGATGTGAGTGTTGCACTGTTTGTCTGCATGACATTAAATCCGGAACAGAAAGCAGAGAACTAAATTTAAAATTGAACATAAAATCTAGCCAGTAACCAAAGGCACAATCCACCCAAAGCTCAGCTTGTGTAAGTCTCATTGACTTCAATAAACAACCATTCAAAGTATTAAATTCAAAAAGCAGGTAAGGGAAATGGAAGAAAATTAATTTCACTTGTTGAACTGGCCTAAATCAGCATATCTTCCAAGTAAAAGCTTAAGACTAAGATGTAAGAAACTCGAGAACTGCCAAGCTAGAGTCTAGGGGACCAGTTAATAATAATAAAAAAGAAACACTTGCTATTTGTATTCTTTTATTATTAGAAAGGAACACATATCAAATCAAGTTATTCATCACTCCCGTAAAATGTATTGCCTGACCCACCTTGTTTCATATCCTGGTGGCAATAAAACAACAATGCCATTTTATTGTGTACTTTTGAGCATCTCACTCTGACTTTTTACCCACACAGGAAACTTACCACTGTCTTTTATTTCAAACATTTTCTTGCTCTACTTTAAGAAAACCTCCTAAGAATTACCTAATATTTGTCCTTCTTCATTGTATTCTAGCTGGAGCCGTGTACAGGGTTTATTCTTGCCTGGAGTAGGAGACACCACTGGGAGGAATGGTATCTATAGAAGAGCAATAGGATTCCAGAGGGTAGCTGTGTTAGTTTGCTGTAGCCAAAACAACAAAGAGTCTCATGGCACCTGAAAGACTAACAGATTTATTGTGGAAAAGGCTTTTTTGTGATCTACAGCCCACTTTGTCACATCCATGAAGTGTTGCCTGAGCTGGAAGATATATTTAAATCTGTCTGCCAGCTGAAGTAACACTTTGTGTATTTGACAAAATGGGTTCTGGCCATACAGACAAAAGGAGAGTGGGATGAAGTTTATTGGTGACCTTCACTGTGACTTTCTTGAAGGAAGGGTGGGATAACAATGCACTATACATTCTTGAATAACAATCAGGGTATAAATGGAATAAAATAAAGCCAATCAGGTATGCTGCAGAATATAAATTGAAAAGGCAGTCGGACGAGTAAATTACAGGAGCCACATCATGTCACACAGGAGTTTCTTAGATTACTTGACCTTTTGATCTTATTCTGTAATAACTCCCCCTCTCCTTGCCTTTTATTGAGTTTGTACCCACATACCGGCATCTTTCTGCCAAGTGAGGGTAACATTTAATGTGTCTAATAAAGCAGACTGACTCACAAAATATAATTAATTATCATGTGGCATTCTGTGCAGTATAGCCAGATCCTAAGATCGTCTGGCAGCTGGAAGTTCCAGCTCTTTTAGTGTTATGCATCAGTAGGTGGCCAGCTAGGCTTGTTTTTGAGGCAAGAGATGTTTCAAAGGTAGTTTGTCATTGCCTGACTCTGCATCATGACCCTGGTATTCCTTGGAAGTCACCCATCCAAATACTAGCCAAGGCTGACCTACTTAGCTTCTGAGATCTGATGAGATCAGGTTAGCCTGGGCCATCCAGGTCAGGGATAAATGTGTTAGTCACTCAGATGCCTCAAAACAGTCTTGGCTGCTTTTCCTTAATGGATAAATGATTTAGAATGGCATTCTTGCAGCACACTGCTGGACCTATAGTGGGCAGTGTGAGGAACGGTGGCCAGTGCACAGGCCAAAGGAAGCAGCTTGCCAAGAACATAGGAACGACTTGAGAACAGATAGTGCTACTCCAACATAAGTTCTTGTTCCAAAATTACCAGAGTTGGGGAAAAACCCAAAGCGAATCACTTACTGCATTTTTTTTTGTTCTGCCCATGGCTGCAATCCAATGACTTGGAAGTAAGACCCACTGGGAACAGTATGGGACTCCCCTCCAACTTCATATTCTTGGCATCCAAATATAGGGCAATCATTTTCCCAGGCTGAGGGCTGAAGAGGAGAGGGAAACCCGGCAGAAGTTTTTAAAAGATGCAGCATTTGCACCTAGAGGTATTCGGTGTTGCCCCTGTACAGAAAACAAACAGCTGCTAGTCTTTTGGTACTAGTGATTGGGGGGGGGGGGGGGCACACACCAGACTTGTGCGAGAATACACGCTTGTGTGCCTATGTGTCGGTGCAATGAAGACACCATCTCCCCGCTACACCAAACTGCCTGTCGCAGGCAGGCACAACAGCAGCGCGCCCACTCTTTCTCTTTCTCCCTCTCTCACTTTCTCTTGGCAGGGCACAGCCATCAGACGAAGTGGGAGGAAGAAACATTAACTCCAACAGCTGTTTCTTGACCCCGGCTGTCAGTCTGCCCGAGCATACTTTTTTTTTTTTGGAGACTCCTATTCGGGGAAACAAAAGAGGGAGGGGTTTTTTTGGGTACGGGGAGATGGGGAGGCTGGATGGGTGACTCCAGCCCCTCCCCTCTCCCGGGCCGACCAGGCGCCCCTCGCGCTCCACACGCAGCCTTCTGCTGTGCACAGAGCTGGAGCGAAGTTACTTGAAAGCTCCTTGCTCAGTTCCCTCGCCTGCAGCCTCCCTCTCCCTCTCCTCCTCTCTCCCGACGCACGCGCTAGCTTGCTTGCTTGCTAGCTAGCTAGCTCGCTCACTCACACACGCACACACACAGAGCCAGCGCCAGTGCTAAGAGCCGTAGCTAGACTACAGTAATTCCCCAGTATGGGCGGCTTGAAACTGCTCAGGCTGAATAGCATTTGCTGTTCCGTCCCCGCGGCTGCCTCCCTCCGCCCTTGCAAGAGCAGCTCTCTCATTCTCCTGGAAGTTGTGCTGACACAGTCTCGCTGCTACAAGAAGTTTGTCAACATCAAACTTCTTCTGCGCGCGCGGTACGTTCACCTTCCGTTAGCATTTTTGTCGGCTGTTACAAACCAGCGCGGCAGCAGCAGCAGCAACAGGTCGCCCCTGGTGCCCCCCCCCCCAGCCGTGGCGCGCGCACGCATCTACACACACGTACAGGCAAGCGTGTCATGCGGAGCTTGTGTGCACACACGAACACGGTCAGGGGTCAGCTCAGCAGCAGACTGGCCTCATGCAGAGGTGGGGAAAGAGACGGACAGATTGCGTAAACTTTAAAAAAAATGTTTCTTTGTAACTCTTTATGAGGAAAGGGGTATGAGTGGCAGATCTCAAGACATCTCATTGTGGGATCCTAATTCAGTGTTACTCCAGTCTAAACACAGCAGTTTCACTGGATTTACATTGGAGCCGCTCTGCATGGGCTTGCACTGACAAACTATGAACAAAGGTTATATGCAAATAGCAGAGGCAAGGGCAAATATGTTGACGAAGTGGCGGAAGCCCGGTTGCCACTCACTGAATACAGAGGGAGAGGGCAGGAGCACTCTCTCCGTAGGCTTCTAGGGGGGGGGGGGGGGGCTTTGCAAACGAAGAATTTCTTGTTAGTGGGAAGGATCAGTCACTTTGGCACCTTGATTTGCTACAAAGCAGCAGAACGTCAACCGAGTACTGTCTTAATCCAAACAGGTCTTGTTCACGTTGTAGCTACATGATTTTTAGATTAGAAAAAACAGACTTAATGCTCTTGGTGTTTCCCAAAGCCTCTGAAGATTAGTGAAAGGTTAACCCTTTCTTCTCCTTAAGAGTAAATGTGCACCACGTGGGTTGCTAAAAGCAAAATCACTGGCCTTGGCAAAACACAGACCTGGCTATAAAACTGTCTGAACAACTGGTTATTGAGAAGCAAATAGCAAAATACAAAGCTTCCTTTAAGTATTCCAGAAATACAGTGCTGTAAAATATATTAGGAAAGGTTCCTTTGTAGTGATTTTTCCTTTTTCAGAAGTACAGGTTACTGTGGGCTGGATCATCTTAATTGTTGGGCACATTTCTCCCAACCCTAAAAAGTCCTTGGGTATTTTTTGCTTAGTGCGTGCTTATCTTAAAATACTTGACTAGTGGCACTCTCTGTTTAGTTAATGTCCAGTGTGGCACTCAATTAATTAGATTTCAATAGATTCTTCAACACGTTAAAATACATTTGCATATTGTCAAAGTTCTTTGTGCGTTTTGAAAATATTAAGGGCATATTTTAGGGGATGTGATAATCGCTAATATAACTAAAGCTACTGCTTGTAGTTAGAAAGACGGAATATTTCTTCATTATATGGGTGGTTGAAATATAGAATATTTGCTTTAAGAATAACACATCCATGCCAAAAGGCCTTCTAAACATGAACAAATTCAGATTTCATCAGTTGATTGGAATATTGAGGTTTAAAATATATGTTGACACTGATTTTAATGGAGAAATTCTCTGCTCCATTTCTTTATGATCCATACTGCTAGAAGTAAATCCATGATTTCACCTTGAAATACAAAATACCTACTAGCTTTGGAAAGCTATGATTTGGGAAAAAAATCCATAATTATTTTTCTTTTTCATCACACTAGCACAAAGAACGGGCAATAGGTAAGTTTGTGCAGCTTGCAGGGTGATGAACTCTTTGGTTTCACACACACACACTGGCTAATCAGAGACTAAATTTTAATCTACAGTTACATTGTTTTAAACTTGCTTCCCTGATGATATGAAATTGAATAATAGTATCATAGAATTAGAAGGGGCCTCCAGGGTCATCTAGTCCAGCCCCCTGCACAATGCAGAAAATTCACAAATACCTCACTCCTAGTGACCGCTATTCCACATCCAGAAGATGACAGAAAACCGCCAGGATCTCCAGCCAAACTGACCTGGAGAAAAAATTGCTTCCTGAGTCCAAAGTGGCAATCAGCATTTCTCTGGGTGTGTAAGAAAGAGCCACAAGAACTAAGCACTGATGCAGCCCTTCCTGCCCTCCTTCTCATGATCTGCCTAAGTTCAAAGAATCAGCATTGCTATCAGATGGCCATCTAGCCTCTGTTTAAAAACCTCCAAAGAAGGAAAGCCCACCATCTCCTGAGGAAGCCTGTTCCACCGAGGAATCACTCTGTCAGGAAGTTGTTTCTAATGTTTAGCCACAAACACTTCTTATTTAATTTCAATCCATTGGTTCTGGTCCATTCTTATGGGGCAACAGAAAACAACTCCATACCATCTTCTATATGACAGTCCTTCAAGTACTTGAAGATGGTTATCATATCACCTCTCAGTCGTCTGCTCTCCAGGCTAAACATATCCAGCTCCTTCAACCTTTCCTCATTGGACTTGGTGTCCAGACCCCTCACCATCTTCATTGCCCTCCTCTGGACATGTTCCAGCTTGTCTATATCCTGCTTAAATTCTGGTGCCCACAGCTGAACACAATACTCTAGGTGAGGTCTAACCAGATAGTATCGCTCTACTCTGGTAAAGTGATACCATCACATCATGTGATCTGAACAATATACTTCTGTTGATACAGCTCAAAATTGCATTTGCCTTTTTAGCTACCACATCACACTGCTGACTCATGTTCAGTGTATGGTCTACTAAGACCCCTAGATCCTTTCTGCACATATTACTACCAAGACAAGTCTGCCCCATCCTATTTTTGGCAACGCCCTAAGGGCACTGAGGTTCTTTGACTTGTGTGGCTAGCCGATAAACCACACAGTGAAAATGATCATCCAGGCAGTAAAGGGTAACAAAAAGTATTTTATTCAAATAAGGAGCACCTTACAGCTGGAGTTCAGCGTGGGTGTTCAGTGAGCAAATACTGAAAGCAGACTTGTATACTCTTCTGGCTCCACCTCATTTCACATCATCACTGACATCATTTAGACATACGTGGTTCACTTTCCTTTGTTTAAAAGTCCATCAATCACACATTGGACACATAGGATGTCATTTCGCTATATTTCAAGATTTGTAGTGCAGGTGTAGTACTCATCCTGCTCATTATATTTGATTTACAACTTTGTTTACTACTTTGGCTCTACTCCCAGACTTTTCTTCACCTTTGAATGAACTTTATACACACAGAGGGTTTGGGTTCATTTTCAGTATCAAAGCTATCAATATTGGTTTCTTTTACATCTATACAAAACATAACATCATTCTTAATACAGATTATTTCTATTAAAATACATATCTGATGCATTTGATTATTAACATAGCATTTCTAATATTTTTAACTTTTTATAAGTACCTTTCAATATTGCAAAGTGGTCTATATCATAAAGCTTTTATAGATATTCTGATATAGCTATTATTCTTGATTTTTGGTCCATCGGGGAATTTTACAGAATATTTTTGGTATTTTTAAAAGCTTATTGAAGTGTTTACTTTGCAAAACATACTAGTTTACTGTAACCAGCAGGCAGGGCTCATTTTGTAGCAGGAGCTCCTTTGCATATTAGGCCACCCCCCCTAATATAGCCAATCCTCCAAGAGCTTACAGAGCTCTTCTTACAGGGGCTACTGTAAGCTTTTGGAGGATTGGCTACATCAGGGGTGTGTGGCCTAATATGCAGAGGAGCTCCTGCTAGAAAATGAGCCCTGCCAGCAGGAGACACCATTTTACAATACAAATTCTGTATTTTTAATTGACCCTTTAATTTGGTGCCGTGTCATGATTTAAAGTCTACTTGCACCCTTTTTAATGAGCAGATGTGCACGATCCATTTCTGTGATGTCATCTGGTCATTAGTAGCTTGGTACTCCTTAACAAAAAAACCCCTTCAAAGCCTGCAATTAGTTTCTTTAGCTGACCTGCAATTGACTTCTGTTTTGGCTGAATTCTTTATTCACCTGGTCAGTTCTGAGTGTCATAACGCTTTCTCTTTTATGCAAACCGTCTTTTTCTTAAGCTCAATAACTTTCTAACATGAAGTTTTAAAAAACATTATATAGGACTTTACAAATACATAGTCAAATTCATATATAGCTGTTCTTTTTTACTTCCTTTTAAAGTACAAGATGGAAGAATAAATCTTAAAGTTGGCAATAATTTCTTTCCAATTAGAACTGCTGACATTACACTTATTCAATTCATTCTGTTATTCTCTTTAAAACTTTTTGGCATAAGCAGTCTGCTTAAAGAAAGGGGTTTTTTTCCCCAAGCAAGCCAATATTTAATAATAATCCAAAGCCAAATAACATATAGCTCTTACTCAAAACTACTAATAGATCAATATAGCTATGTTAAATCATGAAAGAAAGAACAACAATATGATTTTCTCATATAGAATTAAAATTGCAATTGGAGTTCTGAGCTCCCTTTGAAGTAGAAAAGTTCTATAAATCTTTCCTTTAACTGTACTAGGGTAGCTGCTGCCAATTACAAAAAACACCTAATTAGGTATAATTAGGAGAAACCTCTTGTCAATTAAAAAAGATTTAAACATTTGCTCTTTACAACTGTGCTTAGTAAGGTTTTAAAAAAAGTTGTCAATTCTTCCAGGGGATTTCCAAAGATATTCCCAAAATCTCCTAAAAATCTGCAATAATCAATTAAAAAATCACTTGAACTCATGAAATGTCTCCTACACTATAATTATGTATTTGATTTTTCCTACCTAGATGCAGAATTTTACATTTATCTTTGGTAAAATTCATTATATTTGTTTTAATCCAGTTTTCCAGCCTGTCAAGATCATTGTCATGGCTGGGCCACAGGGTTCACAGCAAGCAAGAGACGTTGTCAACAGTCCGAGTCAGCAGGGAGTTCAGTTCAAGCAAGAGAGGTGCAAACAAGTCTGTGATTTAAGAGAGCAAGCAGAGTCAAGCCGTGCCGGAGATCATAACCATAAATCAAACCTGAATCCAAGGGACAGGGCCGATACCGTAGTCCAAGAATGCCGAGGTCAGGGATGCCAGAATACAAAGCCAGGAGCAGACGGGAGTCAAAGTACAAGCCGGGTCAGATGCCAGAGAGACAAGTCAGTTCCAAGGGTTCGAGACGCAGAGTTTGGTCCTGCCAACGAAGTTGCCAGCACGATTTGCTCACAGCAGCTGGTCTCCTAAAGTAGCGTGCTGGCTTGTTAGCTCATTACCTGCAGTCCTGGCTCATGCTAGTACTCAGGACTCACAGATCGCGTTCCCCGTAGGCGTGCTATTTTTCTCCTGACTTTGAGTTCTTGCCATCTCCGTTCACGCAGCCGGCTTACAGGTGGGGGAGAGTCTGGAGGTGATAAACGTGGGCCGGACAGAGCCTGATCAGCTTCTAGCTGCAGGCTTGACTCCCCAAGACTTGGACCTTCTTCTGTTAAAGGAGCCAAGTCCACTGGGTCAGAGGCTGAGTCTGGAGCAGGCATGACAATCATCCTGTATCTTGACTCATCTTCTTGTTAGAACAGATAAAAGGAAGTACTTCTTCACCCAAAAAGTGATTAACACGTGGAATTAATTGCCACAGGAGGTGGTGGCAGCTACAAGCATGGACGGCTTCAAGAGGGAATTAGATAAACATATGGAGCAGAAGTCCATCAGTGGCTATTAGCCACAAAGTATAGATAGGAACTCTCAGTCTGGGGCATGTGATGCTCTGTATTCTTGGTGCTTGGGGGGGGGACAACAGTGGGAGGGCTTCTAGTGTCCTGGCCCCACTGCTGGACCTTCTGAGGGCACCTGGTGTTTTTGGCCACTGTGTGACAGAGTGTTGGACTGGATGGGCCATTGGCCTGATCCAACATTGGTTTTTCTTATGTTCTTATGTTTTTGCTACCCCTCTCAATTTAGTATCATTTGTAAATTTAATAAGCATTCCCTCTATTCCTTCATCCAAATCACTGATAAAGATGTTGAACAAAACAGGCCCCAGGACAGATCCTTGAGGCATGAGGAACCCTTAACAAACATTCTTTAGGTGCAATCTGTCAACCAGTTACAGATCCACCTAACAGTCATAGGATTCAAACCACATTTTACCAATGTGCCAACAAGAATATTATTTGGAACCTTATCAAAAGCCTTACTGAAATCAAGGTAAACAATGTCTACAGCATTCCCCTGATCCAGCAAGGTAGTAACTTTCTTGAAAAAAGAGAAGGTTAGTCTGACATGACTTGTTCTTGAGAAACACATGCTGGCTCTTAGTAATCACAGCCATCCTTTCTAAATGCTTAAGGACTGTCTGATGATTTGTTCTAAAACTTTCCCAGCTATAGATGTCAAGCTGATGGGTTGAAAGTTACCTGGATCTTTCTTTTTCCCCTTCTTGAAGATGGTGACAACATTTGCCCACCTCCAGTTTTCTGGCACCTCACCTGTTCTCCAAGAATTCTCAAAAATAATGGACAGAGGCTCAGAAATTACATCTGCAAATTCTTTTAAATTTTCAAATTGGTTGGAAAGAAACCTCTTCTATAAGAGTACTAAACAGTAGATTTATACAACGTGTGTGTGTGTGTGTAGTTCGGTCAAGATGCAGCGGACTTATGGTGATCTGGAGGGTTTTCAAGGCAAGAAACTAACAGGCAGTTAACTGTCCTCCACATAGCAATCCTGGAATTCTTTGGTGGTCTCCTGTCCAAATACTAACCAGGGCTGACCCTGGTTAGCTTCATGAGATCTGACAAGATGGGCTAGCCTGGGCCATCTAAGTCAGGGTGATTTATACAATGCTTCCTTACAATTAATACTTCCTTCATTTTTCAAATAAAGTTGAACATAATACAGGAATAGGATACAGCAGGGGTGGGCAATTGTTTTGGCTCGGGGGCCACTTTGTGGGAGCAGAGGTTAGCGGAGGGCTGCACCTTTTAACATGATTGCATTCATTAGTTAACTTTGCATTTCAGAAAAGGTATAAATTGTATCATAAAAATCAATAAATATAAATTAAATAAAATAGTGGTAGTTTTATTCAGTTTATTTATTGTGTTAATTTCATATCATCTATAGCTGCAAGCACATTTAATTTTAGAATCAGTTTAATGAGACAAATGTACCTATCATACTTTTCTACAATTTTTTTGAAATCAGGAGTGAGATTGCTTGTTGAGAAACTTCGTGGCCAACTGTCTTGGCGGGCCACAAAAAACTCTGTGGCGGGCCGCATGTGGCCCTCGGGCCGCTATTTCCCCACCCCTGGGATACAGCATTAAAGTGGAATGGAAGGGATAGTGAAGGATGACCAAATGCTCTAACAAGGAGGTAGTGGTAAAGGGGATAACAACATTCTGTTATGAAAATTTCATTTGTCTTGTGCCTAGTTTACCAAGTGCAACAAATGAGAGAAGCCAAAGAGAAAAGATTGCTCTATGGGTTGATGATGTCATAAACTGACCATGTGGATGGCAGCATGTTTTCACTGGTTTGGGGAGCATCCATATGACATCATGCCAAATCCAGGAATGACCTGGGCTTTACAGGGATTTCTCCTTTGAGCCTACTCAAAGGAGGAACTGTGGAGTGGCTATGGGTAGAATGTCCTTGTGGATGCTTTGCCACAGCCAGTCTGGATAAGGAGTTGCATTCATGTCCACATTTTATTCTCCCTTCAGTGGGCTTTTTTGCTTTTACAGCTAAGCTGAGCTTGGAAGGGAAAATGGGGTTTGCCAGGCCATGGGGAGGGGGTGTGGCATGATGATTGTTGCATTGGTGCAGAAAGAGGGGAGGGGTTGGTGGCATCAGCAGCAAACAGCATGGAGTATATAAGTGTAGCCCACCTCCACGTCTCTCCTTACTGCTTCCACAGTGGGACAACCTTTTCCCACTCCTGTGCCTTAATTATTAATGATGAGCCTTAATTCTGCATTGAGGATCCCTTTTCCTTACTTCTATCCTTAAGGGATGGTGTATTTCTGTACTATACCATGGGTCGCCCAAAACACAATCTGGCTGTGGTCACATGAACAGTTTGTGGCAATATAGTAGCGTTACCTGTGTGGAATAAATGGGGCCCTCTAGACGAGGACATCTGCCTCCTGTGGCACAGTTATTGGCAGCCCGTGCTGTTCTTCAGTGGAAGTGGAATAAACAGATACTGGGAAAAGTCTGGTATTAATGGATTATGTGGGGTTCCCCCTGGGGTTTTTCAATGTCTGAACTCTCCTGCAGCAAAAGGAACCCGGAAGGGACATCTGAACGTGCAGATCCATTTCTGCCACTTTTTTTTTAGTCACTGCCTATATGCACATGAGCGCATATGTGCATCCATCTGCCTGCATTTAAATAAAACCCACCCTTACAGCTCGTCCTGTGGTTGAAGTGCAACACTAAAGTGGATGCTTCCCCACAGGATGGCCACACAGGTAATCCACTGCAGGGTGTGCAGTCTGGATGAAATGCTCCACTTACTTTAAACTGGTACAATTTGAGGCACCAGCATACTGCGCCAAACCACCAGTGTG
The DNA here is from genome assembly GCA_029233225.1 of Lepidodactylus listeri. NCBI lineage: Eukaryota > Metazoa > Chordata > Lepidosauria > Squamata > Gekkonidae > Lepidodactylus > Lepidodactylus listeri. Next base: position 48,755,383 of record JARCFY010000004.1, read on the forward strand.
ACCGCAGCCTCTTGTTACCTTTCTGCTTTCTGAATGTAACTCTGCTGCTCACACTTGTGAAGCAGAACAGGAGTAGGAGATGAACAGATGTGCACAGAAAGGTGGAAGATCTTACAGATTACGCAGATCTTACAGTAACTCTAAAAGTGCCTTTGCTCACTCTTCTGCCATAGGTGATTACAGCACTTGCTAGTGCTGGTAGGATTAACTTTGCAACTGGACCCAAAGCCTTTTTGAGAGACAAAGAATACTCTTAGGGCATTTCCATGCATGAGGCTTACATAACTTTTGAGCTTTTGAGCATGTAATATAATACTTATATTACATGTTAAAGAAGATACATTTGTAGTGCAAATAATTCCAGAGGGTTTATCTGTTGTATCAAAAGGAGTTCAGATGCAATGATTATGTGGGCTCTCTCCTCTGCAAAAAGCTAATGCTGAAATTAAAAAATGTGCTGGTATTTAAAGTGCCACTCAAATCCCATTTGTTTGTAATGCAGATGAGCAGTCTGGCCAAGTGGTTTGTACTATAATTCTAATTAAAGAAGAGCTGTTTTCAGCTGCATTTTGAAAATTTCGAAGGGCTGCAATCTTATGCATAGTTTTCAGGGAGAAAAGTCTATAGTGGGATTTAGCTCAATGCAAAAATGTGCAAAACACATGGATAGCACTGGACTGAATGTGTATTATCCTAGTACAGTGTTTGCTCCCTATAAACATTAGTGATGTTTGGAAGCAAGTTCCACTGAAGTGAATGCTGTGACACTCTTTAACATTTGCATTACAAACTAGATTGAATGAAGCAAGAGACCTGTTAAATCCTCTGTGTGAAAATGCCCTTAAATATACCAGACCAAGAAGCAGGAGAAAGAAGGTCTATATGGACACATCCTATGTTTAAGATCCACAAATGAATCCATGAGGTCAGTGAAGAGCTTGTGGGGGGGGGGAAAGACTGGCTGTGACGTGCCCACCAATGAGCTGGACAAACTGGCCCTAGTTAAGTTTGCGTGGGATTGCAGCCTCTGGGCATTTTTGTAGCTCTTGGAAATGTAAAACCTAGTTATCTAGTATACTCATTTGCCTTGCAAATATTTTTTCTTTGCTTTTGATGGGCTGGGGGGAGGGAAGGTAAAAGGTATCCTGCCAGTAAAGGCACACACAGGTAGAAGCTCAGACAATATCTGTGGTTTATGTCAAAACTCATTTTACACTTTCCAGGGCGATAGCTTTATCACTGTTGTAACTTACAAATATCTGTTGGTACCTAACAATGCTATAAGATCATCTTCGCCTGTTTCCCTTTTCACAGCAGGAAGATAGTAAAGAAAAAGGAGGAATATAAAAAATGTTTATTTTTATATATTTAAAGAGGCATGCTGTGTGGAAAGGGATATCTTAGAGAAAAATAAGCGCAACTATTCAAAGTGGGCTAGAAAGATTTATTTGCTGTACTTTTTATGTATTATGACAATATTGTTTTATGTATTATGACAATATTTGTACCAAAATGTGAGTAAAACCTATCTATCCCTTTCTTGGTAAAATTGATGAGGAGTTGCTTGTCTCTAACAAAGACTGAGCTACTCTATTGGAACAATGAATTGGAAAACCTATACCTTTGTCTGTTTATTTGAAGACTGCATGATTTTGTTCTTGTTCAGTCGCACAGTTGAGTCTGACTCTTTGCTATCCCATGGACCACATCACGCCCGGCCCTCCTGTCCTCTGCCGTCCTCCTGAGCCTGCTCAACTCCATGTTTGCTGCATCAATAACACTGTCTAACCATCTCATCCTTTGCCATCCCCTTTCTTTGACCTTCAATTTTTCCCAGCATCAGGGTCTTCTCCAATGAGTGCTTCTTTCTCATTTGGTGGCCAAAGTATTTGATTCTAGCGACAAACAATGCGATCTGAAACAGAGTTACAACATTCTAAACTGTGGATTTACAAGGGTTTAACTCTGTTAGTATCCTACCCTGGCCTATGTTACTATATAACCTATATTAAGACCATCAGTGGTTGTGTGGTAAAGGAAGCAGATTTAATTTATGTTCTAAGTTCCTTCAGATATTGGCAAAACAGGTGGTCCAAGTTAGAATGTTTTTATTCTGAATACATTCTAAAGCAGGGGTTCCCAGTATAGTGTCCATGAGCATTCTGCCATCTGCCGACACCTTTCCAGGTGCCTGTAGCATCCATTTTGTGGTTGGCTCCACCTCTTGTGGCAGCCCTCTTGTGACCGTGCCCACCACATTCTGTTAGAATTCCAGAGGTGCTTCCAGGCTCAAAAAGGTATGATCTGCCTGTTCAGAATGCTGTGATCAGAAATGTTGTTATAGTCTGAGTGACTTAGGATCTGTCCTTTTGATATTAGCTGATGCTGTAAGAGGCTATGAGACAAACTTTTGTGACAAGGTTCCCAACGAAACAATACATTATTCTGGCGAGCTTCGTTAACCATGGAAGACTTTTTCATACTTTTTTGTATTTTTCTATATTTGTAGTAGAATAGTACATCTACTGTATTATATGAGTGTTTAAACACATGTTATACAGTTTCTTGTGAGTCTTTCTTAGTAAGTGTTATTGTGGCTTTTATCCATCGTATCTCTTCTCTACATCTGAAATCATGACAATGTATAGTCTGGCCATTTTGACCCATCATTGAACATCACTGGTGGAGTTGTTCCATCACCCAGTAACAAGGGAAGGGTGTGTTTGAGTATGTTTAGCTTGGTTTTAAGCATTGTGTCACAAATAAAAAGATTTGATACTTCTGGAACAGTAACTGATATGAATATCATGACATTCTTAAGCACTATGTCTCATTCTAGAAACAAAGTAACTGTGTTAACACATATGGCTAATATGTAGCATATTTTAAGGAGGGGGGGGGAATTAAGCCATTTCATGAGCTTAACTGAACTGGCATTGTGAATATTAGGTGGGAGTAACTCTCATGACAAGAATATTTACCAGGGCAGACACAGTGAGTTGCTGCATGAAAATGTTTGTGGATGGAGGGAAGGAAGAGGGATGCTATATCCAGACTGTGTACCCACCCAGTGGAGTTATGTCAAGGGACAACTACAGGTAGCAGATTGGTGGTTTGAAGGGCTTCTGAATGAGCATATCAAGCACACTAGTTACTGTCAGATGGGGTAGGAGGAGGAAGAATGGCGTTTACTTTGCTCTCACCAGGCAATTGATGCTGTGAACAACTTCCTAAAATACTGATCTGTTAATGGGGTGGAAAGATAAAGGGTGTTCCCTCTGCTCAGTTCTTCCTGGCTTAAAAGTGGCAAAAGATGTTTGATCTCAAGTCCCATTTGGAGCCACAACAATGGGCATGCAGCCATCTGTAACACACACTACTCTGATTCTGGGGAATTTACGAGTCAGATGCAAATATAGAAAAGGGGGGTGGATAATGTGCCTGTCCGGCATAATGAGGAAATGTTGAACATGCATGAACTAGCACTAATTATAAACTTTTCCCAAATGAAAACCAGGAATGGAAGTTTATGCAGGTTAGGATAGGAAAGAAACATGTCAAAGAATGCTAAGGTAATTTAATTTCTTTCAATATTAACAGGATCTGCCATAGTAAATTGCTTGGAAAATTTTGTTGCTATTTTTTTGGGAAATATATGGCAAGTAAAATCCAAGAACAGCAAGGATAGCCATCTCAAGCAGGTCTCTGGAGAGACATCACATACATATATTTCTAGATATTCACATAAATGAACATTAATAAAATACAGCATAAGCACTGGAATTAAAAATTGCAGATTTTGGTGTACAAGATGAATCCATAGAGAAGGTGGCCTGGGTCCCATAAGAACTTGGCATTATTCTGAGCCATTCCCCTGACGGAAAGTGGGGACAGTCCAGATCCAAACCTTCTTTTGTAAAAAGTTTGTTGTGGCACTCTCCTATTTGGAGACAGGTATTAAGGAAAAAAATACCTTCATCTCAAGTCTGTTGAAAAATTCCATAGATAGTGGAAAGAAGTTGACTTTACAAGGCTTTGCCTTTCCCCACAGAAAGATGTCTGTAGGAGGTCTGGTTTAGCAGTGATGTTTGTCTGATGAAGGGGTCCATTAGGGCCAGAGCGAGCTCAGGACTGGCTAGTAGGGCAGCCACGGGATGAATCAGATTCTCTAATCTGATTCAGCTCGCCGCTGAATTGCTGCCGAAATGTGGTGGCAACTTTAAAAGCCACTGGAAGGGAGGGGGTTTGAGGGAGAGGCTCCAAACTTGCAGGGTAGCTGCTGGGGCCTCTCCTCGAAATGCCCACCAAGTTTCAAGAAGATTGGACCAGGGGGTCCAATTCTACAGGCCCCCAAACAGGTTGCCCCCATTCCCTCCATTGTTCTCTATGGTAGGAAAAAAGTTAACATTTTTTCCCTCCATAGAGAACAATGGAGGGGATGGGACAATCTGTTTGGGGGCCTGTAGAATTGGACCCCGTGGTCCAATATTCTTGAAACTTAGTGGGTATTTTGAGGAGAGGCCCCAGCAGCTACCCTGCAAGTTTGGAGCCTCTCCCTCAAACCCCCTTTTCTCCAGCCCCTTCAATACCCTATGAGTTTTTGCCATTGATTTCAATGGCCCATAGGATATAATGGGGCTGAAACTGACATTCCCTTTCTGACACGCTTCTGGTGATGTCAGGGGATGTGGCATATGCTAATGAGTTATGCTAATGAGCTCCTGCACCGCTTTTTCTATGAAAGGACCCCTGGTCTGATGTAAAATATGTCAGAAAAGACACTTAAAAAAAATTTCCTCATGCTTCTTTGGAATGGCCATTAACATCTCTGTTCAGGGTGTTGTGTCATGGAGCCGGATAACATCACACAGCATACCACTTCAGGCTGTTTCTAGACTGCCTTGAGGCTGGCAGTTCTGACACCAAAAAAATACATTGTTTGCTTCTGGAATTAGAATTGTAACTACAGGGTGTCTTTTCCTGAGGTAAAACAAACAACCATCACATAGTTGTGCTTTTTGAAGGTGTGTTAGACTGGTTCTGTACATGAAATTCCGTAAGAACTAATTTCCCCCTCACTCCACATCCTTTTTCACATTAGTTAATCAAAAGACATTTCTGGCAGCCAATCTGAATGTTATAAGTACAGATCATGCTAAAGCAATACAAAAGAAGAGTCCTGCCCATATGAATGCTGTGCAAATTCAGCAGAGGCTGTTTCTGAGGGAAGAGGGAGTTTTTGCCTCATGGATGCCACAGTCTAAGGGAGGAACAATAACCTGAAGGAAAACCTTGGTGAGGACCAAGGCTTTTTTTTTTTTGGGGGGGGGGGGGGGGAAGAGGCACTGGAACTCTCAAGAGGGAAATTAAGTTTTCAATCTGTATACTAAAAAATCATAAACTTCAAAACATTTTTAAAAGAATTTTGTCAAAGAGGTTCTGGAACTCTGTTCTGGTGTGTTCTCCCAGAAAAAGAGCCCTGGAGGACATTAAACCAGCATCTGCCCAGCACCTTGTGCAGGCTGGAAATTTGTTGTTTCTCATGGATTTTGTAAGCTACCTTGAAAGCCATATATAGAGGAAAGGTGTGGTAAAAAGAAATGGACTATTTTACGCAAATCAACAGATTTGGTTTCGCAGATCAGGACTTCAATAAGAATAAAAGGCCCACTCTCTTCTAGTAGGGTTTTCTGCATTGTTTTAAAATAGTTTCTCTTAAGAAACCTAAAAAAGGACTGGTTCCAATGATGACTCTCCTTATTGTTGGCTTTCCTCTGCCCCCTTAGTAGACCTATACCTTTAAGAAATATTAAGTATTGACGTTGCAAGCTTGAGAGCTGGATGGTTGCCAGTGATATCTTTGCTAAGGAGCAGGCTGGACTGAGAGCTGGTCATTCAGCCGTAAAAAACTGCCATGTACTTGCTTGTATAATACATAAAACGTGCCAGGCAAGATGGGTATTTGCTGCCTTTGTAGATTTGTTTTTCATACCGTCAGTGGGGAAAACTGTGTACAAGTCTACCAGTCTGTGTACCAGCAGCTCTAAAAACCCTTTCCTGAGAATAAGTCCCATTGAATAAAATGGGACTGACTTCTGAGTAGACCAGCATAGGGTTGCTTCCTGGATAACTGCTTACTTCAATTAATAAAAGCCCTATATTCTGTCCCTTTTCTAAACATTTGATTTTCATTCAGTGATCTTTTTACACCATACCAATGACTCAGAGGATGAATCAGAGATTTATGCTTGACCCATTTTTGTTTAATTTCTTCATAAATAAAATTGTTTTTGGACTCAGCAACCATAAGTTCTTTTCCACTGTTATAGAAAAATTAAGTTATTCATGTTGCTTTATTGCAGATGATTAGCTGTGTTACAGTACAATTCTAAAAACGTTTTCTTTGGCATAAGCCACACTGAAAAGAGCTGAGTAGGATTATGAGTAGACCTGTTTAGGATTGTTCTTTCCTTATTTATTTATTTATTTACTTACTTACTTACTTACTTATTTATTTAGAAAATGCTGCATTTTGGACAAGCTGAAGTCTGCAGGCTTTTAAAAAAGGCAATTCCTTGCAGAGCACATTACGATAATCTAACTTGGATATAATCAGATCACTATGGCCAGATTATATATATTTTTTGTGGAATAGCTGTAGCTGGTTGTGTTGCCAGCCTTCCTCAAGATCTCCCGGAAATACACTACAGAGGTCAGTTTCCCTGGAGAAAATGACTGTTTTGGAGGTTAGACTCTATGGCATTATACCCCATGGAGATCCCTTTGCTTCCCAAACCCTCCCAAGGCCGTACCCCAACATCTCCAGGAATTTCCCAGCCAGGAGTTGAAAACTCTAGTAGTTCACCATAGCTGGCAAATCAGCAGGTGATAAAAAGCACTATGTATCTGCTGCAGCCAAAATAATAAGAAGCCTTGGGGCACCTAAACAAGTATGCAGTGGAGTACTAAGGAGAGTTACTCCAGACTAAGCTTATTGACTTCAGTGGAGTTAGACTACAGTATATCTGAATAGCATTGCACTGTTATTGGGGCATAAACTGTCACAAGCCAGAGCCTATTGTGTAAGATGCTAGTTGAAGTTCTATCAGACAAAGTTGGCTGTGGCTCATAGAAGCTTATGATACAAAATTTTTGATACTTTCCAAGGTTCCACAAGACTGTTAAATTGCTTAACATGATAGTTATTTAGTGCTTGGTAGTGGATCAAGCTTCCATGATATGGATTTTGATCTAAAGAATAAATCATCTATATATACAAATAGCAAAGTTGGCCAGATCTTTGGATACTTAAATTCAGTGACTGGAGTTATGAACAGGCAAGTAGGGACGCCAGCCTCCTGGTGGGACCTGGGGACCCCCCAGAATTACAGCTTGTTGCCATGCAGCCACTTCAGATGGCATTATGAAAGACTCTTAAATATGACTGCTTTGCTGATCTGTGGAAAGAGTGTGTCAAGGCAATGGACAGTACTGTAGCCCAAAAGCAGTACCCTTATACTGGCCTAACGAATGTACTTGGGCCAAGGGAAGCCTTATGCCTAAGCAGCATGCCAAGCCAGATGTGGACTCCTGGACTACAAAAAGCCTGTTCCGCCTGCATCTCAACAGCCATGCCAGCACCAGAATGCAGCCCAGCAGCCCTGACCTCCATGCACAAAGAACCAGCAGCAGATCACAGAGGAAAGTCATACTCTGCAAAAAGGACAAGAAGCTGTACAGATCCCATGAATAGCTCCCTTCTCCATCATGCAGGCATTCCTCCTCCCTCAAATATTAACACCACCAGGTGAAGCACGCATTCCTCTCCAGCCTGAGACAAAAGGATGTACTCAATTACAATAGTGAGCCATCCAGATAATGCAGCTGTCAAACATCGGATCATTAATCCAAAGTACTGGTCCTGCAAAGTACCGGTCCTTCAACCAGTCCTCCTTCCTTTGACTGCCCCATTCCCCATAGAGGTGTCACCCATTGCCAAACCATTACCTGCAATTGTCCAGCTATTAATCACTTTTCTGTCCTATTCATAGTTCAAGGTTTTAGTTAATATTTCCTGGGGACCATGTCATCATGGGCATCTGCCTCAGGTCACATTGAAGGCATAAAGAGAGCATCACTCCATTTCTGTCTTTCTCACTTCTACCTCTCCTAACCCCACCCTATCTTTTTGGTTCCATTCTTAGCACCGTTTGGAACCTACCACATGTGTTGCTGGTCAACCCACAACCCATTTTCCTATTTTTATCCCCTTTTCGCTGCAGAGGCAACTCACTGCAGAGGCAACTTGCCTCACCGGACAGGTAAAGCATTGCCCCACCAACGATACTTCCTGCTAATGCAAACATATCTGTATTTTTCTGTCTGAATTCCTAGATCTGTATTGTTTGTGTGTATACTTGATTTTATATTTATATGTGTGAGAATCCTTTAGTAAAGAAATCACTGCTTTAGTAATCTAGCCTCAGCATCTATTCCTGGGAACTGGGAATTCAAACTCTGGTATACATGGGTTATGGTCCTATAATTAATGCCCATTGCCATTTAATATTTCATAATTCCCCACAGTTATTAATAAAATAAGGCAATTTAGCTAACAAGCTCATCTCCAGACTACAGCAATCCATTCCCCTAGAGAAAAAGGATGCTGGCAATGGAGCTGGAGTAGTGAGGGGGGGCTGAAGACTATCACTCCTCCCCACCTGATGCCTTGGTTGCCAGCTCAGTGCAGGGGGAGGACTCCTGCAACCCCCCCCCACCTGACTCCTTTGTTACTGGCTCGGTAGGGTGGTGGCTACCTGCTTGTTATGTATCTTAGTCTAAGTTATAGATACTGCCTAACAAAAACAACTTAACCAATTCACAAATGATAGGCTAGATTCTACAGTGCCACTCTTTTACAATTCCTTTACAACGTTTCCTCAAAATGCACATACAGCTGGTTCACAGTCTTGACTGTTACTGTTGCATCCACTGGGCTCAACTGGTAGCATGCCTATCTCAGTCCATCTATAATTGCTGGATTCTGGGGCATTCAATGGCACCATTTTCTGGTTAGCTGCTGAATCTTTTCTGGTGGGTTCTAGTCTGAAAGCATCAGAAGGCTGAGATTCCCTTGCACTCAGGCAGAGCATCCCCTTGTGATTCTGGCAGAGTCTTCCAGCTTTTCTATTGAATCTCTGCAGGTTTCAGGAATATTTCTATACCATGTTGAACTATGACTTTCCATTCTCTCTCTCTCAGGGCTCCCTCCCAGTTGACCTCTCCAAGTTCTCTAGTTCCCATAGCAACTGGTATAACAGCCTGCCTTTTAGCCTCGGTTAACTTTTACTTGGCCCTTTCTTCTGCAGATTCACTACAGTCCCGCCAGCACCCCACCCCCCCAGTAAGTAGTCCAGTAGGGATTGTTACCAGTCTCAGGTATCTTTTGAAACCAGAATTGGTTGAATATTAATTACAACAAAACAAGAGTGTTCATAAACCATTTTAGCCCACTATTGTCTAGATTTAAAACTGAACAAAGTAATATTGGTATCTGGGGTTCTACTTTCTTGATGTGAGACCTAGAAAAATCTTAATGCTGCAAAGGTGAGATTTGAGAAGTCAGCATTAAGAGGCTTAATGTTTTGAAGACCCTATGAGAGCAAGGAGGTCTCTCCCTGTTTTAAAATTGATCTCTTTCATGTCCTCTGTGGAATAAAAAAAGGCCATCTGATTTGAACTTTTTCAGAACAACATCCTTATAAATGTATTAAGAATGTCCAGGAATATAACTTTACTCTCCAAAAAAGCCCAGACTAGTATCTTATGGAAAGTATCTCCATCTGTACCTTTTAAAATATTGGACTGAATTAATATCTGAGAACAAAACTCCTGAAAATCTGTTTAAAGAAATAAATAGGTAAGCTTGGTTGTGACAAATGCCATGGCGACTCACTCCACCCTTTTATTTGTTCTTTTCTTCACACATGTACTATAAATTCTCTTGAAAACAAATGTCAGTAGATCATTATAGTGTTACGAGAGGGAACCCACAAAGACTTGTGGGAGGCATCTCATTCCCCCCCACTATTTCCTCTTTCCTAAAAGCCCCCATAGCCTCTCCCCTTTTCTTACTTCCTTCTCTCCTTCTAGGGTGCCAACCTGAAGATCTCTTGGGATCATAATGGATCTCCCAACTCAGAGATCAGTTCCCCTTTGGATTGCCAGCTCCAAGTTGGGAAATTCCTGGAGATTTGGGAGTGGAGCCTTGGGAGGCCAAGGTTTGGGGAGGGAAGCAACCTCAGCAGGGTATGAGGCCATGGAATTCACCCTCCAAAGCAGCAATTTTATCCAGTGGAACTGATCTCTGTCATCTGGAGAGCAGTTGTAATTCTGGGTGATCTCCAGCCCTCACCTGGAGGTTGTCAGCTCTAGTTTCTCTGGAGGAAACAGTTGCTTTGGAAGACGGCGTCTATGTCATTTTATCCCTCTGAGGTCCCTTCTCTCCTCAAACCCACCCTCCCCAGGCTCCAACCCGCCTAATGTCTAGGAATTTCCTAACCTGGAGTTGGCAGCCCTATCTCCTTCCCACACAACAGCCAACCTACCTTTTGATGTAGTGCCAGTTTGGTGTAGTGATTAAGAGTGTGGACTCTAATCTGGGAGAACTGGGTTTGATTCTCCACTCCTCCACATGCAGCTGCTGGTGTGACCTTGGGTCAGTCATAAGTTCTTTCAGAGCTGTTCTCTCAAGGACAATTCTTGAAAGAGCTCTCTCAGCTCCACTTACCTCACAGGGTGTCTGTTGAGGGGAGGGGAAGGGAAAGGGATTGTAAGCCGCTCTGAGACTCCTTCAGATAATGAAGGGCAGGGTATAAATCCAATCTCTTCTATCTGCCCCTCTTTCGTAAGCTGCCCCACCCCCCGGCAGCCTCTGCCTAGGAAAACTATGGCTCAGTTATGTGGTGCCAGCCACTGGGGCAGGCTTATTTGCATGCTAGGGAACACTCAAGGACTTGTGGGGGGTGCCTCACTTTCCCCTCTATCCCCTTCCCACACTATTTCCCCTTTCTCTCCCCTGGCAACCCCCATATCCTCTCCCCTTCCCTTGCCTCATTCTCTCCTTCTCAGCCATTCACCAACCTACAGTTTACTGGCCTTTCATCTTCAGGTATATTAATTATTTATTCATTTATAAATACCCTTCTTCACAGTGGGGACCAAAGCAGCTTACATTATTCTCCTCCCCTCTTTTTTACTTGCACTACAACCCAGTGGGGTAGGTTAGTCTGAAAGTATGTGAGTGGTCCAAAATCAGCTAGTGAACTTCCAGAGCAAGATGGGGATTTGAACCTGGGTCTCCCAGACCCTACCCCCAGACCCTACTCTGAAGCTCTAATGGCTACACCACACTGGCTTTCATAGGGTGGCTGGCTGCTGTTGAACAGCAGCAAGCAGCCATGCCTACTTTAGTCATACAAGTCAAGTGGTATCAAGTCATCCAGAGGCTGCTGCCAGGCCTAAGGTTGTCAACCTCCAGGTGGGACCTGGAGATCTTCCAGAATTACAACTGAATTCCAGATGACAGAGATCTGTCCCCCCTGGAGGAAATGTCTGCTTTGGAGGATGGACTCTATGGCATTATATCTGGCAGAGGCTGCTCCCCTTCCCAAACCCTGCTGTCCTCAGCCTCCACCACAAAATCTTCAGGAACTTCCCAACCTGGAGCTGGCAACCCTAGTCAGGCCTGGCCCTAATGAGCCCTCCCTCAAAGGCCAAAATAGGCCTGGAAAGCCCCTCCACCACCTTTTACTGACAGAAAATAGCCTGGAATACAGTGGTTGCCTAGCAACAGCCACTGAAGGAATCTGTTGCTTAAGTCTACAGGCACTCCATTTATCATTTTCAGGCTTTGTAAAGTCCCCAAAGATTTTTTTTTATTTCACATTTTTCTGCAAACCTGGGGCCCTTTTCAGGTTTGTAGAAAGATCTGTCTTGCCCATTCACAGCTCCAGTTACCGGATTTAATATTGGCCTTCAGTATTAGAATATAAAATACTGCTTCTTCCTCTCCCTTTTTGGTCTCACCCAGCATTCTACAGCCTTTCTAGGGAGGGGCTGTGGCTCAGTGGTAGAGCATCTGTTTGGCATGTAGAAAGTCCCAAGTTCAATTCCCAGTATTTCCAGTTGAAGGGATCAGGCAGTAGGAGATGTTAAAGACCTCTTCCAGGGACCCTTGGAAAGCTGCTTCCAGTCTGAGTAAACAATACTGACCTTGACGGACAATGGTCTGATTCAGTATAAGGCAGCTTTATGTGTTAATGTGTACAGTTCCCCCTTCAGTTGCCCAATATTCTGTGACCTCATAGCCTTCTTTTGAATAAAACTAATCCAAGCCATTTTAGAACAATCTCTAATCTTTTCTGGCCCAGATAATGATTGACGAATGCAGGAGAAAAAGGCTAGTTAATTCTGTTAGAGACCTTTCATTAGCTTTTGATAAGTGACCATATAATTTTTTTTTTACTATTTGGAATACTTGACAAGTATTGCACAATAAGGATATAGAGAGTTATCACTGGAAAAAACAAATAATCTCCCTGAGTCAAGTTGTATGAAGTACCAGGGGGGTTAGTACTGTCACCTCTAGGGCTACCAGTCATGGGATAAGTGGACAGGTCCTCTCATGCACTAGTAACTGGTTAAACAAGAAGCGGAAGGTAGATGTAAATGTACACTTTTCTAATGGAAGGAATGAAGCAGCCTCCCCCCATATATTAGGGCCAGTGCTGTTTAATTCAAAAAGATCTGGAGTCAGTGATGTGTAGAAAGTGGTCAAATTTGCCAAAATTAATCAGGTTAGTGAAAACCAGTGCAAATCATGAAGACCTCAGAGAGGTTCTCGTGAGCCCAGGTAGTAGGCAACAGGAGGATAGAAGAAAAAAAATTCCTACGTATTCACTGATCTGGTCTGAATTGCAAGAAACTGACCAAGAAACAGTTCTTGAGGTGGTGGTGGATAGTTCAATGAAGTATCTACTCAGTGTATGACAGTGAAGAAATAGGGAAAATCTATAGTAGGGTTTTTTAAAGGAAAGACACTAAAAATAAAATGGCAAGTATTGCAATGACCTTGCAATCTATGTGTCTGCATTTGGAATACTGTAAACTGTTCTTGTTACTGTGTCTCAGAAAGTATATTGAAGATCTGGAAAAGATATAGAAAAGAGATACCAAGATCAAGAGTACTTCCCCTACGAGGAAATGCTAACAAGTTTAGGGTTTTCCTGTTTAGAAAAACAAACTAAAAGGGAACATGGTGCAGAGAAAGTGTATACTGCAGTCCTTTTCTCCTTCTCCCAGAATACTGGAACTCAGGACCACCAAATCGATGGGCAATAGATTCAGAACAGATGAAAGAAAGAAGCCCTTCACACAACATGTGATTAACCTGTGGAACTTGTTGCTGCAAGATGTGATGGCATCCAGTTTGGACAGCTTTAAAATGGGATCAGACAAAAAAAGGGGGGAGAGGGGTCAGAGATGTTCATTTGCCAGTGGTTGTAAGTTATGATGACTGAATAGGATGTCCATGAATACCACTAGATGAAAAACAGCAGCTGGTAGTCTTTGGACTTTGTATCCTTGCTTAAGGCTCTTCTGGTGCATCCAGTTGGCTACTGTGAAAAACAGGATGCTGGACTGGATGAACCATTGACCTGATCCATCACTGTTCTCCTTATGTTCCTATATAACCTGAGATATATTCTAGATATACAACAAGGGGTCTTTTGAAACCTCAGCCAAGGAAGGGCAATCTTCTTACTGTCCGTGCTAAATCAAACTAATGATTTCAAGAAGAAGATGCAATTCTCACTTCTCTTGAAGGATCTAATCAGGACGTGGAATTAATGGTGTCATTATTTAGGCAGTGTGGAAGCTGGCCTTGCTTTCTTCCATTCTGCATTTCTGACCTTCTAAAATGAAAGTAGGTATTCAAGCAGGATAGGATCTTCACAGGTGTGACCACTGATCATGCCTGCAAAAAATAGGTGCCCCGTTTGCAAATGAAACAAATGGGTCACATTGCAGTTTTCCCTCTAAGCTGAGTTAGTGTGAGCTAGCTCACAGTTTTTTAGCCTCTGGCTCATACATTTTTTGTCTTAGCTCAGGAAGAATGGCTCCAGAGCAAACTAATTTATGCAGTAGCCAAATTGCTCACTCATAACTTTAATGCCAGGAGCTCACAAAGTAGAATTTTTGCTCACAAGACTCCACAGCTTAAAGGGAACATTGGTCACATGCAAATGTAGCTACTTTTCCTCAGCACTGGCTATAATGTTGTTGATGCTCATGTGGTTGGTTGTCACTTGGATCAATGTGATGTCATCTAATTTATGATCTTTGTGATCTCTGCCAAGGAGAATTGCTGTTGTGAGGTTTACAAATTGTTCTTTCTGTTTATTACATGTAGTCATATTTTCTCTTGATTTTACCTTTGTATTTATCTGCAGTTCTGGTACGGCCTATGGCTTGAACAAATAAGCTTAACTAGTACTTTTCTTTAGAAATTGCAAACAGATCATCTTGTTAGCTATAAGCACAAAGTGTAGTTTTGTGTGTTACTGTACAACCATTCAGAAATTATTTGGTGTAAACACAAATGATGATTTGTGCTTGGGGTAAATGTTTCATCTCATCATGAGTGTCCTTAGCCACAAAGAAGGAAAATAACATCTGATCACAAATTGTAGCTGTGTGGATCAGTTCAAAGTTTACTGCAAGGAGTTGGATATTCAAACTGATTTAAAAGTAATACAGGAAAAGGCTGTGCTAGATTTCAGTTAATGTGTTGCAACTCAGGTTCTTGCCGTTTTATTAATTACTGGGAAAACTAGGATTGTGAACATTTTGGAGAACAGAATTAATTATTGGAAGGATCTGAGCAAATGGAAGATGGTCTGTTTTCTGGTTTATGGATGTTACAATACCCATTCTCAGGGCAAGGGAAGAGGACACTGTGATCTAGAGCAGCTACACTTTCCTTTCTAGGATAGGTGTCCTTGTCCTCACTGTCTGGCTGTTGCTGGGTTCCTGCATTATTGCTGGTGCACTGTTGATATTGCAGGGGGACCACTGGCATCTTCTTAATGTGCATGGAATGGGTGTAGTGAGGTTCATATCACAGTATGCCCATTTAACCCCATCATACCTCCTTAACTTAAGTGTTCAAGTTGTAGGGATGCCATGTGATGTTGAGAGCTTTGGCCTCTTTCCCATTCAGTAAATCTCACATGAAGCTTTATTTTGTGTGGGGGTGGCAGTTGTGTGGCCTCTATATGCCAGCCATTGGCTCTGTTCTGGAAGCCTGTGGTGAAGTAGGCCAGGTCAACGCAATTGGCTGGTTGTGGTGAAGCTATGGGAGTGAATTTAGGTTGCCAGCTGTATGTTGTGTTGGTTAGCATGGCACCCACAAGGGCAGCCAAGGCATTCCTTTGGCTGGTGGAAGCATGAGAAGTGGGCAGTGCTTTCCACATCTTTCTGCAGGGTAGGGCTGCACTTTCTGCATGTCTGCCTGTCATGCAGTTGTTGGAGGCATGGCAGCCTTGACAAATGGGACAGGCTTCTTCTTTTGGTGTAGGTGCTGAGGAACTGCTGCTGTTTGCAGCTGTGTTGGTCCAAAAGTAAAATCCAGAAAGCCAAGAATGCAATCCATGTAATACATTTTTTTAGAATCAACCCAATGACAGATGCAACCTTCAGGTTCCCCAGAACTGTTCATCAGGTTAGATGTGACAAAAAATTTAAAAGAGGGGAGTGAAGTTCTTGCTATTTGGGGAAACATTTTTACTTTTAAACACTCTCTGTGTATATAAACTTGGTAGTTTTCTGCTGCTACCAGGAATTAAAATTTCCAAATCTCTCTCTTTTGGTATAATGACCTAGGGTCTGGGCACTCCAGAGGACTATGTGGCCCTGAGGAAGTACTGTACTGATTTCTGGGATAAGTTTAAACAAAAAAAATATTTATTTAATAAAGAAAAAAAATAGTTTTCTGGTTATTTTGAACAGTTGCTGAAGAAAGGAACTTGTAATATAACTGGCAAAGCTTGGTGCTACAAACAGTCTCTCAAACTCCAAACTCCACTCTGACAGGCTTATATATCTCTCTCCTATATACATAGACACACAGGTCAGTCTCTTTGTTTTATTCACACAGAATAGAATCAGCTCTCTTAGTCACACAGACTAAACTGTTGGTCTTATTCATCCACACAGACTATGCTCACTCTTCAGTCTTCACACACAGAAACCTACATGGACATTCACACACAGCTTCCTCTCAGAACATCTCCTACACCAGGGGTGGCCAACCTTGCTTAACGTAAGAGCCACATAGAATAAACGTCAGATGTCTGAGAGCCGCAAGACAGGAACAAATATCACACACACGTTTTTATTTTTAAAAATATGCAAATTTGCTTTTTATTAACATTAAATGGGACTGCCAAAAATAAAAACAAACGAGGAAAACTAGTTATTGATAATGATATTACTTGTTTGCTAATGATATTGAGAGAGAGAGAGAAAGAGAGAGAGATGGAAAGAAAGAATTAAAGAAGTGGAAAGAAAGAGAGAGAGAGAAACTAGGAAAGCAAATAGATGGGAGGGAGGAGGGAAGGAAGAAAGGAAGGAAGGGAGAAAGAGAGAAAAAGCATGCCTCCCCTTTGCTTCCCCAGCCGCCCTGCCAGGAGCCGCACAATATGTGTGAAAGAGCCGCATGTGGCTCCCGAGCCACAGGTTGGCCACCCCTGTCCTACTCTCTCAGTCATTAGCCAATCAAAATCACACTTGTCTCCCCCTATCACTCTTCTTACATTACTGCAGTCACACTAAACAGTTAAAGGAACACACACCCCAAAACATGAAATCATTACAAGGGGAAAAACAGATTATTCAGAACATCATGATCTTCATGATTCAAAAAATGATTCAAGTTTTGGAGGTTACTGCCAGTCAGGAACCATAAAAGCAAGGGGCAATAAAACAACCTTGATAGCAACAGTTCCTCCCCATGTTCCCCTAATCTTCTCCTTAACCATTAAGACTTGGAGTCCCACTCCCTTTTCAGAAGGGAGACTACAGTAGTATTCTCAGGAGACAGATTTACAATGTTGCAACATACATATGGTCAATTGAAGCCATATTAAGTAGTCATGAATGTGTGGGCTTCCTGGCTACAACTCTAGGTGCACTTACTTAGGAGTGAGCACCATTGAATAGATTAAGACTATTTTTCAAGCAATAACAAATAAATCTGAATAGATCAACTGTAATCATCAGTATGTTTACTTGGAATTAAGTGCCACTGGAATCAATGAGACCCCAACAATCATACTTAGAAATGGGATATCTTTGTATTGGCAATACTACCACGAAATGGAAAGTCATCATTAAGAACTACACTGTGGCTGAGTTCTGGTAATTCCTACCTGTCAGATATGCTTTTCTACTTTTGTAGAAACTTAAATTAAAAATGAAATGTTAGGAAACTGAGATGAATAACAAAACCACTTCAGTTTCATTTATGAACATATAATATATAAAGCAATGAGATATCCCATTAGTTTGTCTAACTGTACCCTGCCATATTAAGAACTGACTACACATGTATATTTAAAAATGCTTAATGAATTATTGAGATGAAGCTCCACCCATTTCCCATAGTTTTTGGTTACTGGGCACATAAATAAGAATGTGATTGCTCCAATATGTGTACCAGTGATTTTTCTAAGCATACATATGTGCAGGGCTTTTTTTGTAGAAAAAGCCCAGCAGAAACTCATCAGCATAATAAGCCACATCCAACAGCAGGAGCTCATTAGCGTATTAGGCCACACCCCTGACAGCGCTGCTTCCTTCCAGGATCGACTTCCCCAGGTGCCCCACAGCTGTGGGGCACCTGGGGAACCCAAGGAGGAGAGGCAGTTTAAACTGCCTTCCCTCTCTGGATCGGCTTGGCTTTCCCAGGTGCCCTGTGGCTTGTGAGGCGCCTGGGGAACCTGGGGGGTGGGGAGGCTGTAGGCGTGGCCAACTTGGAAGCCAGCTGGAACTCCGTTCCTGTGCATTCCTGCCCAAAAATAGCCCTGCATATATGCAAATTTTTTCAGTTCCTATCTAAAACTTGCATAAGAGAAAAGCTAGGATACATTCTAGTATTACTATATTTTATTTATTTACTTTTGCGACTTATATCCCGCCCTATACTGCAAGCAGCCTCAGGGCGGCTTACAACATATAATCCAGTAAAATCATATAGCCATTACTAAAACAATTCATTAAAACAGCAAAACAAACAACCAAGATTTAGTCAACTAATTTCTATAGTTACTAATGGCCCAACAGGTAATCTTTTCTTCTTCAATGTCTGCTGGACTAATGAATTAATTATTTATTATTCTGAAATATTTTGTTTCCCTAAATATTTGTAATAAATATTTGTAACAAACATAAATAGGTGCATAGGCTTATAAATAGGCTTATGCATAGGCTTATAAATAGATTTAGGCAGCAGGTTATAAATGGCAAACATACAAGAATTTCTCTAGGCAAAAGTACAAACACATTTGGAAACTGAGCTTCTACTGAGACATTGAATATATTCAGTAGTTGGTGTAAATATACACAAATATATTACAGTGCAATCCTAAAAACACTTTCCTGGGAATAAGTCTCTTTGGGATGGATCCAACCATCCAAGTAGCCTTCTTCCAGACTAAGGAGCCTTCCTCCAACTTAACTGGTTCTTCCTCCAATAGAAAGAAATCCTAAGCAGATCTGTTCAGTAGCTGTACTCATGTCTATTCAGTGGGGCTTACTCTCAGCAAAGTGTTCTTTGCATGGCACTGACAGTTTGTCCGATATATAATCTATACATCTGGTAATGGTTTGGACCTTATACATCACAGAGATCAGGGCTTTTTTTGTAGAAAAAGCCCAGCTGGAACTCATTAGCATAATAGGCCACACCCAACAGCAGGAGCTCATTAGCATATTAGGTCACACCACTGACAGCACAGCTTATTAGCATATTAGGCCACCCCCCCATGTTACCAGAAGAGTGGTCATCCAGCCACTCCCACCGTTTGCTTCTTATTGTGTTTACCTAGTTTGTTGTTAAAACCCAGGGCTTTTTTTGTAGCAGGAATTAATTTGCATCTTAGGCCACATACCCCTAATGTAGCCAATCCTAATGCATTTCTGCTATTGGGTGTGGCCTATTATGCTAATAAGTTCCTGCTGGGTGTGGCCAACTCAGGAGCCAACCAGAACTCTGTTCCTGTGCGTTCCTGCCCCAAAATAGCCCTGACAGAGATCATTCCTTTATTCCATTGTACAGTCTCTGTGGTCAATTTAGTTTAGTTGAGTTTATTCAGCTTATATCCCGCCTTCCCCGCCGAAGCAGACTCGGGGTGGCTTACACAATATTATAGCAAGATAAAACAATTAATTGAATAAAATTACAATAAAATAGATCTTGGTGTTGCCAATTAGCAATTTGCCAATTAGCAATAAATTACCTCTTGGTGGTGCACTGCACGTGTCAGGTCTGAAGTACCAAGGCATACAGAAGGTTATTCTTGATAGTGACCTTGCACTAGTGCTTGCTTCTATGAAAATCTGAGCCTGACTATCCTTCTGGATATATCGCAAACTGTTTTTATCTGAGCAAGCATTTAACAGATAACAAGGGGCTGTTTGATGGCTGCCTTGTAAAAAACACGCTATTCATATAAATATAGTGTTATCTTTTAAATTCTATTTTATCTTAAAATTCAGAGCAATTTACATTTAAAATATAAAATTTGGTGGCAATCAACAACAGATTAAACACACATAATTAAGACCAATCCAAAATGACATCCTAAATAATGCATGAACAAAAAACAGCAAATTGACTTGCAGTTGCATACACATATATGCACATAGGAACTTTCCTCTTCCAGTGGCAGCCTCTGTCGCAGTTGCCAACTAGCATATACTTGTGTTTAGATTAATTTTAGATTACTCATGAAACTAGCAACCTAATATATTTTCATCCCTATCAAGGAATACATCACACCATAGGTTTAGTTGAAATTGTATGACGTTTAATGAACATCAAAACTTGAGAAACCAGATTTGTTAATAAATATTTACTCTCTTTTAAGTATAGAACATGTGATCATTGCATAGTATATGAAACATAAAGTTATATGAAAAGACCTTAGGGACTTAGTTATGCAAAAGAACTCCAGTATTAAGTTTATTAGGAGCTCATCTTATTCTAGAATCTAATTCCAGGTCATTAACAGTAGGAGTGAAGTATTGGTCTTGATATACTAACAAACCTTCTATTTGGAACAAAGTTTGAATCCAGTGACACCTTTAAAACCAACAAAGTTTAATTCTGGGTATAAACTTTGTTTGCATGCACATGGAAGCTTATACCCAGAATTAAACTTTGTTGGTCTTAAAGGTGCCACTGGACTCAAACTTTGTTCTGTTCCTTCAGGCCAACACAGCTACCCACCTACTTCTATTTGGAAATACCTCCCATTTTATTCAGTGGGGATTGCTCCCATGAAAGTCTTCTTAGGAATGTAGCCATACAGTTCCTTCTAAAACATTAAGGTCAGTGGACTTAGAAGGATCTAACTCTTCTTAGGATGGCACCACTAGCCTCCCATAAGCTCACAGTGTCATCCTATATATATAATTGCCCATATGTGCTGGCCATTTCCAACTCTCCCATTGGCTGTTCTGTGCACTCCATCAACCACTGGCCCATCAACCACCACTCAAGAGTACTTGCATGCCATTGGCTGGTTGCTGGGTCTGCTCCTCTCCCCGGCCCACTGCTAGCCTGGACACTCTTCCCTCACAGAATAAACTGCCAAAACAGCTGTCTCTCCTGACGAAAACACTTCTACTTGGCTCCTGTGGGATTAACTTTTCCCTCAGTGGCTGTTGCTAGGCAACCAAGCTTGGTTCTGTCAGTAAAAAGGCAAAGGCAGGAGTCTATTTTGTGGTGGAGTCTACAGAAGCCAGAGTTTGGGGAGGGGAGAGGCCTCAGCTAAATAGAACGCCATAGAACCCGCCCTCCAAAGCAGTTATTTTCTCCAGGGGCGGGGGGGAAGAAATCTGTAGTCTGGAGTTCAGTTGTGATACCGGCGATCTTCAGGCTCCACCTGGAGGCTGGCTACCCTAGATTTAGCAGTTAGCACTTCAGAGCATAGTCTGCCAGACCCAGATTCTTGCTGTGGAAGCTAAGTGGGTGATTTTGAACCAGTCATGGACTTTTAGCCCAACCTACCTCACAAGGTTGTTGTGTAGATCAAAAGGGAGAATGATGTAAGCTGCTTTGGTCTCCACTGCGAAGACTGTACTTTTCCTCTTTGAGAACCATTGCTGCTAATCTCTAGGTGAGGGCTGGCTCAGAATTAAAACTGCTCTCCAGATGGCAGAGATCAGCTCCCCTGGAAAAAACAGCTGCTCTGTAGGGTGGACTCTGTGTCATTATACCCTGCTGAGGTAACTTCCCTCCTGCTTGGGTCCCCACTGCAGAGAAAGACTGTAGTTTTCCTAAGTAGAGGCTGCAGGTGTGTGGGGGGTGATGGAAAGCAGAAGTCAGAGGGGCAGATAACCAGGGGTCCTTTCGTAGAAAAAGAGATGCAGGAGCTCATTAGCATAACTCATTAGCATACCTCATTAGCATATACCACATCCCCTGACATCACCAGAAGTGTGTCAGAAAGGGAATGTCAGTTTCAGCCCCATTATACCGTATGGGCCATTGAAATCAATGGCAAAAACTCATAGGGTATATGAGGGGTTGGAGGAAAGGGAGTTTGAGGGAGAGGCTCTAAACTTGCAGGGTAGCTGCTAGGGCCTCTCCTTGAAATACCCACCAAATTTCAAGAAGATTGGACCAGGGGGTTCAATTCTGTGGGCCCCCAAACAGGTTGACCCATCCCCTCCATTGTTCTCTATGGTGGGAAAAAATGTTAACTTTTTTCCTCCCATAGAGAACAATGGAGGGAATGGGGGCAACCTGTTTGGGGGCCCGTAGAATTGGACCCCCTGGTCCAATTTTCTTGAGACTTGGTGAGTATTTCAAGAAGAGGCCCCAGCAGCTACCCTGCAAGTTTGGAGCCTCTCCCTCAAATCCCCTCCCCTCCAGTGGCTTTTAAAGTTGCCACCGAATTTCAGCGGCAATTCGGCAGCGGGCTGAATCAGATTAGAGAATCTGATTCAGCCTGTGGCTGCCCTAGTGGCCAATCCTGAGCTGGTGGAGCTTTGCTCCGCCTCGCTCCGGCCCCAACGGACCCCTGAGGATAACAGTAGGTTGATGGTTGGCTGGGAAGGAGATAGGGTTGCCACCTTCAGGTTGGGAAATTCCTTGAGATTTGAGGGGTGGAGCCTGGCAAGGGTGAGGTTTGAGGAGTGGTGAGACCTCAGACAGGTACAATGCCATAGACTCCACCCTCCAAACCAGCCATTTCCTCCTGGGAAACCATTGTTCCCAATCTTCAGGTGAGAGCTGGAGATGACTCAGAATTACAACTGTTCTCCAGATGGCAGAGATCAGTTTCCCTGGAGAAAATGGTGGGCTCTGTGTCATTATACCCTGCTGAGGTGCCCCCACTCCCAGACAGCCAGTGTGACATAGCAGTTAACGCTTCAGAGCATGATCTTCCAGACCCAGTTTCTTCCTGTGGAAGCTAATTGGGTTATTTCAGACCACTCACAGATGTTCAGCCTAACCTACCTCACAGGGTTGTTGTGCAAATCAAAAGGGGAAGAAAAGAATTATGTGTGCTGCTTTGGTCCCCACTGTGGAGAAAGACTGTACTTTTCCTAGGTAGAGGCTACAGGGAGGGGGAAAGACATGGAAACCTGAAATCAGAGGGGCAGATAAAGATAGGTTGATGGTTGGCTGGAAAGGAGATGGGGTTGCCACCTCCAGGTTGGGAAATTCCCAGAGATTTGAGGGGTGGAGCCTGGAAAGGATGGGGTTTGAGGAGGGGTGGGTCTTCAGACAGGTACAATGCATAGATCCCACCCTCCAAACCCTCCATTTCGTCCTGGGGAACCATTGTTCCCAATCTCCAGGGGAGGGCTGGAGATAACTCAAAATTACAATTGCTCTTCAGATGGCAGAGATCAGTTTCTCTGGAGAAAATGGTAAGCTCTGTGTCACTATATCCTGCTGAGGTTGCCACAGTAAATTGATGCTGAGTTTCCAAGGCCAGGGCACCTGCCCAGAGCCTCTTTCTAGAGCCCGTTGTATTTATTTCCACAACAGGCCTTATTCCTAATTTATACATAATGTTCTCCATTAATGTTGCACAAAATATTGTAACAGATCTTTGAACTTAAGGCACAAATATAACATTACCATATCCAACCAAAGATTCTAGATCATTTTTACCACCTAGAATGTTCACTTGGATTTTCCTGCCTTAGTATTAGTTCCTCTGCGTTCCTCTTCCTAACCAATCATAAAGTGATTGTTTTGTTTATTTTAATTTGATGCAGCAAACTGGTCATCAGTAAAACTTTACAAAAGTTGAATTAGGCCTATAGGCCATTATTTCATATGTTTCAACATTCCTAAGCAAACAACAAACAAATATAATACTCTTCTTCCTTTTGTATGTTCAGTAGCTATCAGCTTTTATCTGAAACCAAAGAAAAATATACACTTCAGAGTTAACAGTAGAGTTGCCAGGCCAGCCCTGAGTTGGGATATTCATGGAGATGTTGGGGGTGGGGTTTGAGGAGTGGAGGGACCTCAGAGGGGTATAATACCATAGAGTCCACCTTGCAAAGCAGCCTTTTTCTCCAGGAGAACTAGTCTCTGTAGCTTGGAGATCAGCTGTAATTCTGGGAGATTTCCAGCCACCACCTGGAGACTTGAAATCCTCGTTAACATAGATATGAAGGGATATTAATGTAATTGAAAGAGTAGGAGAGGAACAAGGTGAAAGGGTCAGTTAAACCTATATTTTGTTCAATATTCATGACATCCTCTGAAAAGCTTTCTGGAACACCGCAATGTAAGGCATGAGAATTTGGCACTGGGAAAGCCATCCATGACAGACTACATTTAAAATGCTGCTTTCCTAATGTGGCAAAATCAGAGAAGGGAGATGAATAGTTAACTCTGCTCTAGAATGTTGAGTTTGGCCGAGTTCAGACTGGCAGTTTGGCCCAATATAGGCACCTTTCCCAAGCAGATTAAGTGGGCCGATTCACACAGCCACAGCTGTCTGGTGTTCCCCTGCTGTACCCACCCCATCCTTCAAGGATTCAACCCCACTTTTTAAAAGTACCAGGTGAAAGCCAGGGCAAGCCGTGGAGGGTGCGTTGATCACACTTCCTGGAAGTATGGATGTAAAAAACCCACAATCTAGTGGTGCTGATAATATGAACCTGCTGATCCGGCAGGAATGTGCATAACCACCCATGTGTGCTGTGCGCTTGAGCGCACAACCCCCCTTTGGGGACACTTCTGGTGCGTGGAGTTAAAGCTCCCAGCCACGGGATCCTGCCCCAATTGCTGCTGCGCCTATGTGCCCATGCGCCTGTGCGCAGGTCGACAGAGTAGACCAAAGCCGCATGAAACCGTGCCGCCACCAGGAGATGCCCCACAGTGCAACCTCTCCATTCCACCTCCTCACCGGTATGCTGCTGCATCAGTCAGTGCAGTGCGACTGGGAATCCCCACCACAACTTGGCCCATGTCTTTTTGCCCCGCCTCCCTTCCGCTTTATACTGTCCTCAGCCTTTGAGTGACAGGCTGCCCCTTTTCTCTGACTGGCCAGCACCAGCTGAGGAAAATATAAGATCAGGTGTGTGCTGAGGAGAGAGGTAGTTCGTTTTGTGTTCAGCAGCAGTTACTGTTCAGTAATGTTCAGCTAAAGGAGTGGATATCTGAAGAGTCTGACTAAAACTGTCAGACAAGTTCACCTTTTGAATAAAGTGAAAGACTCCTGGTCTTAGCTCTGTTAAACATAACCTGAGAAAGAATTCCATCTAAGAATTCAGAGTCTAGTGTCAGCTAAAGCTGGAGTTTCACACAGACACCAAGAACTGGGGTTTGAGGTTTTGGCAAGGAGTGACTGGGTAGCAGGCCAAAGCTTCCAATCCGGCCAAAAGGAATAGGATTATATTTTCAGGGAAGAAATATAAATCCTGTCCAGTTATGCAGGGAATTGGCACTGAGGCAGTCCCTGGTCTGTTGCGAAAGGAAACTGTTATAGACTACTCAGGGGGAAAGAACAAACATTGTGATTTCAGAAAAGGGGAAAGAATTTGATACACTGAGTGACCTTTCCAGAAAACCTGAACAGTTATTAGGAAACTATATGCAGAACATTGTAACTGAAACTTAAGTACTCAGTCAACCATCTCTGAATGATAAGAACCAAGAATTTGTAAAAATAAGCTGCTACAACATCATCCTGTCAGTCAACTGAAAAATATACTGTGTTTACCAACAACATTTACCTCAGCCTTTCCAGTTCCTGAATACCCCATACCATTCCTGCGTATTAAATAAAATCTTTATTATTGTTCACTGTACACAGTCTCTAGTGCCATTTTAAGGAATCTAAAAAGTGGGCTCCTGTTTTCTCCTGACAAGTTCCTGTACTGGGCAAAAGCCAAGTTAGATTCTGTTAAAAGGCGGGACATTCAGATTTATAAAACCACAAATATTATCACACTACTTACTGGGGGTTAGTTCAGTACCTGAAGGGAACTAAGAATTTGGTGGGGAAAATCTCCCTCTGAGTGGGGAGAGTAACAGCAGTCCATCATACCATAATTCTCCCCCAAAATGTTTTACACAGATACAAGCCTGTCAGGATCCTCCTGGACACTGAGTTATCTTTAGCTTGACTGAACAGAAGGCCTTGCTTGCTTGCATTTTTAGACGCTTGTAGAGTTGGGAACTGGCAAGTTTACAGTGTAATTCTACATTACATCTTTCTAAGCCCGTTAACTTCAATGGATTTTGATTCCCTGGTTAACAGAACAATCTTATCTGTAATACCAGCACTATCTCCATCTACTGGATCTAATGTCCCAGTAGATATAGTGTTCCAAAGTGGGCAGACCAGACCTTCATAAATGAACTTAATAGTTGATGAGGAATATACAGGAAGAGGCGGCACTGTCTGAGCTATAGTTTTAAATGTTATTTTACTTGAGTGTTTAGGAACAGAGCAGTCTAAAAATCAAAATATATCCTTCTGTATTATGGAGCACACAAAAGAAACAGTAACTCACTGGAGTGTGGATACAACATTAGTAGCAGGGTAAAGTTGATGGGGCCCTGAACTAGGCCCTTTCTGCACTCTCCTTTTAATCCATGTTCACCGCGGTGTCCTCTAAGCAATTCTCCACTAAAATCGAATTCAGCCTTCTTTTAAATCTAGTCCCCCCCATTCTGCACTCAAATAGAGTTCAACCTTCTTTTTATTCTGGGTTTCCCCCCAGTTCTGCATTACATTACCCCCCTACAGTGGTCAGCCCAGTTTCAGCCTGCTGTTGCCCTGGGTTATTTGGATGCTGTTTTTCCCCGGATTTAAATTGCCTCTACTCAAACACTGAGAAGATCTGGAGTGGCGGGCAAATGCTGAAAGGATAGCCCAGACTAGCCTGAATTTATCAGGTGAGCCCTGGCTAGTATTTGGATGGGACAACTCCAAGGAATACTGAGGTCCTTTCTGCATTTGCCTGACACTCAGGATTTTCTCAGTGTTTGAGGTGAGGCAATTTTAAGTCAACAGCAAAACAGCATCTAAATAACCCAGGGCAATAGCAGGCTGAAACCCAGCTGACTATTGAAGGGAGGTAATGTAATGCAGAATGGGGGGAAAACCTGGAATAAAAAGAAGGTTGAACTCAATTTTAGTGCAGAATGGGGGGGGACGGTACTCTGGTTGAATTCAATTTTAGTGCAGAATTGCTTGAAGGACACCATGGTGAACATAGATTAAAAGGAGAGTGCAGGAAGGTCCTGAGGCTGTGATGCAGAGGCAGGCAATAGCAGACCACCTCTGAACCTCTCTTGCCTTGAAAACCTATAAGGGTTGCTATAAGTCAGCTGTGACTTGATGGCACTTTCCACCACCACACAAAGTTGATGGGATCCATTTGGCCATCAGTTTCAAAGATGAGTTACGGCTAATCTCTTGAATTTTTGACACTATCATGTACCTCTTCCACTCCAGACAGAAAAATATGCAGAGATATGCAATCTTGTCCTCAAGAAAACTGAAGAGCTATTGTGCCACTGAGAATGCTTGTTCTTCCTGAAAGTATCATTCAGCTGTGGCCTACGGGGAAAAGAGACTGATATATTTGTGTTATAAAATCTACTATCCTATCTTTTCTTACTACACTTCTGCTGATAACCACGTGAGACTAGTTTTATAGACAGATCAGTGCACACACATGACTTTTGGCCGTTTTTGCAGTGCACTCCATGGCTGATGCGCTACAATAATGTGGATGCTTTCTCATGGGATGTCTCTGTGGGTAACCCGCAGTAGGGTGTGCTGTGTGGCTGATATGTCCCGCAACATTTTAAACTGGGTCAATTAGAGGCAGCACTATATCGCGGCAAGCTGCCAGTCTGTCCTCAGCCCATGTTTGGAAGTGCTATAAAATTCCAGAGCATTTTACTCCTAATGACACAGTTCCATTCACCAGGAATAGAACTTTTCAGGATCTGTAAAAGTCCTAGAGACCTGTTAGAAACCAGACTTTAAATGCAGCTATGTCAAATCAAAATCTAAAAGCAAAAAACAACAACAAAACCCCATGTGTTGATGTGACTGAACTGTGTTAAGATTCTTGCTTGGACAAAATTTATTTGTTTGTTTGTTTGTTTGTTTATTGATGTTGACTAGGATCCAAAGCATAAGGCAAGCAATGGTTAGACAGGCAGGAGCCAAGTCACAAAGCTGATATTCAGTATTAACAAAGGTCTGTCCCCAAGTTATGCCTCAAGTGCTAGTGAGTCAGAGGAAAAGAATGAAGCTTTCTTAGCTCTGCCTTCTGTTGTGGCTTCTTCAAGGTCCAAGAAACTGGTTGAACAATTTGGTATGTGTGAAGTTGGAGCAAGTATCTGTGAATTCTTTTAGCCATAAGGTTCTTTCAACAAGTCATTATGAACCTAATCAATATCATAGGCTTAGAATAAATGATACACTGCTTTGAGTTTTTTTTATTTATTAATTTAAAAGTAAGGCTGTAGCCATTTTTGTCACAGAGATATAAGGGGGAAAGTGTACCCTTTCTGCAACATAAAAGAGATAGACTTTAAAAAAAATAGCAACTGGGATTCACAGGAACTAGATGATCATGGCAATAGATAGTTACAATGTTATTGCACTATAGCAATCTGTCAGTTGCACATTTGTTTTAAAAAGTCCAAAAAAAGCTGTCCTGTGGCAGGGAGGAATGGCAGCAGCATGGGAGAAGCAAAGTGCAGGGAAACTGCCATGTGGATGCTCTGTTACAGTTACCTCTGCGACTACCTCTACATTTGCAGCAGCCTTGAAACCTGCATGAAGATCAACAAGAGAGAGTAGGTTGGGAAATACCTGGAGATTTTGCGAGCGTGCCTGTAGGAAGACTTCATTGGGACTGCTGTCTTCGAATATGAGTGTTGTGGCTCGGTTGTCTAGTTTCAACTTGGAATGTGGCTTCTGTTTCTGAAGACACCCGAACACCTTCAACAGAGTGACTTATGAGCCTTTGCTAGACTGTGGGAACGTCTGGGTTTTTTGCCCTATGATTTGATAATTTGAATATTTGATATTGATGGTATTGATGATATTTTGATATTGTTGGTATATCAATACTTTGGAATTTGTATTTATGAATTGTGTATATGATATAAAATTAATTTTCACAGAATAGTTTGAGTAGTTTATCTTTGTTTAGGTAAAAACATTTTTTTTAAACACACAGTTGTTTTGCTGGTTAACCAACTGGAGGTTGGCAACCATATGAGAGAGGCCAAACCAAAGCAGACTCTTTCCTCCAATCCTTGCCAGTTACAGACACTGCTTCATTTCAGATGAAGAAGTATCCCAATGTAGCTGATGTTAGGTAGATAGTAAATGAAGATGATTTCTCTTGACTGAGCAATATACATAATTTATTGCATGGAAAATCATTGGGCAGCAAAGCAGTTAAGCGCAAATCTTTGGACATAAGCCAAGCCAATACTATTGATATAAGTAGGATGACTTCAGTGTGACTAAGTGCATTTCTGTAGGTTAACTGAAAGCATGCCAAAAATGCATTTTATATATGGCATGATATTCCTGTACATGACCTTGTTGCAGAGGTAGTCATGCTGTGTTTGTGTTCTTTACAACCCCCCCCCCCCCCCGCACAAATCTGGCTAGATGGGCATTCCTACATAGGGATCAAGAAGAAGCAGCAGAAGAGACTGGATATATATCCCGCCCTTCACTCACTTGGAATCTCAGAGTGGCTTACAAACTCCTTTCTCTTCCCCTCCCCACAACAAACACCCTGTGAGGTAGGTGGGGCTGAGAGAGCTCTTTCCAGAGCTGTCCTTGAGAGAACAGCTGGTACAGAGCTATGGCTTGCCCAAGGTCATCCAGCAGGTGCAAGTGGATGAGTGGGGAATCAAACCCGGTACTCCCAGATTAGAGCACTTAACCACTACACCAAACTGGCTCTCTCAAGCAGAAAGAAAACAGAAAGCCTCTAAACACTGGTTTTAAAAACTCTAACATTTATCACAAATGGGTCACAAAATAGTGAGGTGTGATTAGTGAAAGAGGTTAGCCTAATTTTAAGGTGTGACCAAATGTATATCATTTGAATGGTAAGCCCCGTATTCTCTGTCCCAGGTCATTTGCCACAGTGGGACAGTCTTGTCTAGTTTCCTGGTTACTGCTACAGCTTCCACACAGCAAGTTTATCTGCAGGGTTTTTTAAAAAACTGGTGATTTAACAGTGTTATATCACAATACCATTGTATTAAAGTATGTATCAGGTTATCTCATAGGCGTCAACTACAGGGGGGCTCGAGGGCTCGAGCCACCACTGAAATTTCCCGGGGGGAACTGAGCCCCCCCCAGGAAAACGGTGCACCCTCCGCCGCGCCTCCCTTGGCCCTTCCTAGGGCCGCTGCTGCTGCCGTCTCTTCCCCCCGCCCGGCCACTCCGACCCTCCCTCCCTCCATCCAGGGGCCAGCTAAGCAAATGCCCAGCTGGCCCCTGGACAGACGGAGGGACGGAAGCAAGAGTGGTCAGGCGGGGGGGAGGAGGTGGCGGCGGCGGGGACATGGTCCTGCGGGTGTGGGCGCGCACGGAAGAGCCCCCCCCAGGAGTTTTTAAACTCTACGCCCCTGGGTTATCTGAATTCTCAACTTCTTCTTCTTCTTTTTTTTTTTAAAGTAAGCCTAACCCATTTTGTTGTGGATATATGCCTTCCCCCTCCCCTCATATATGTCCAAAAGGAAAGGGGTCAAAGGCTGAGAATTCAGATGACCTGATATATATAGTGTTATAATAATATATTGATATAACATTATTAAATCACTGATTAAAAAATCAAAAGAGTTTTCAGATAAACATTAGGAAGAACTTCCTGACAAAGCGGTTCCTCAGTGGAACAGGCTTCCTTGGAAGGTGGTGGGTTCTCCTTCTTTGGAGGTTCTTAAAGAGAGACTAGATGGCCATCTGACAGCAATGCTAATTCTGTGAAGTTAGGCAGATCATGAAAGGGAGGGCAGGAAGGGTTGCATCAATGCTTCATTCTTGTGCCCAGGGAACTGCTGATTGCCACTTTGGGGTCAGGAAGCAAATTTTCTCTAAGCCACTTTGGTCAGGGATCCTTGAAGTTTTTGGTTTGGTGTTTTTTGCCATCTTCTGGGTATGGTGTGTGTGTATGTGGGGTGGTATTTGTGAATTTCCTTTACTGTGCAGGGGGTTGGACTAGATGACCCTGGAGATCCCTTCCAACTCTATGATTCTATGAAGTTTATCCCTCATAAAAACTACTATAGAACTATCTTGGGGAAGAATCACATTCACTCAGCTACAAAACTATGCAGCTTGAACACTTATCAAAAAGTGTTCCCCAAGCAGAAGCACTGCCTATGGGAATATATGCAGATGGAGCACAACAAATGTGCATTTATTGTGCAAAAACACCTGATCATGTGGAGAGGTCTTAATCAGCTTCAGTGGGATTAAAGTGGCTCATCTGGGTTGCAGATCTGGTTGTTAAAACAAGTTGCTTGAATCCCGAGATGTAGAGCTGTTTTAAATGGCGCCAACAGTACTGAGTATTCTCTATAGGGGACACCACCATTTAAAACGTGGCTACAATTCTATATGTTATATCTTTGACAAATAAATTAATTGAGCTATCTTTTTGATTAATTATTATGTTCAGATTAAGGAAATGCATTTTCCCTCATTAAATATGGTCTAGAGTTTGCAGAGATTTACTAAATAAACAGATTCATCTTAGCTCCCCAAGGAAATGACATGAATATTTTCATTTCACCAGTGTTTTATAGGAGGAGGCATTGTGAGACTTTCAGAACGACTTAATTTCCAGACAATGGAAAAGATTTCAAAACTCAGTCTATCTTTAGCCTTAACTATTGAACGGATGTGATGAGTCTTTTAAAAGCACTAATTCACAGGTTATACAAAAGCTTATGCAGTTATTCCCGAAGTTCAGCTATTTTTGGTGAGGTGGTTAAAGTGATTTCACATACAATGGCAAACTGAGCTGAAAAGAAAGTATATTGTTTTTAATTATACAGCAGCAAGCCCCTAGAAAGACCGTGTTTAACTTATGACGAAAGCTATAAGACATCCCACCATCCAGTTAATTGCTTAGAGTAATAATAATCACTCATTGTACTGGTTTCTGTCATATCAGACACTTTTGACAACTAATTCAAACACTAAAAATATCGGTGGCATTTCCATAAGATACCTGTTTGAACTTCTGCATTTCATCCCTGTCACTTTCCTGTAATATCTTATCTTGGGGACATAGGCAGAGGATCTGCAAAAGTAAAAGGAAGCAAATCTCTGCAAGCTAACCTCTGCAGATAAATATCTAGAGCCTGGCAGTAATGTACTAGAATAGATCACATTTTTGTAGTATGAAAGATATGCTGTACTTCAAATGATAGACTGAACACAATAACTGTGACCATGCAACATTATGACCCTAGCAGTTGGGGCAATGCAGCCATTACATTCACCCTGCTTCTCAAGGTTAAAGTAAATGTATGGTATTTCTGGATAATGCATTATTGCTGCAAATGATAGTATCATTTTTATTGCAGAGCAATGTCTGTGGAAGACCTTCCTTAGTGAAGTTATGCTGTAAACTAGCAGCAAAAGACTGAAGGAGTTTGCTCTGTCACCTTAACACGTTTTCTACTCTTTCAACATTTCTTTAGGACATTGGCCTTAACCGATGGGCCTTGCACTGGGGGCCTTGACCATTCATGGCTCCACCCACCAAAGGAAGGGAGGAAAATAAGAAAACAAGGCTGCTCTCATGGCTCATGCCTGCCCCATCTGGGACTTGGGCAGCTGGCAGCTGGCAATGGCAGATCCCACCCATCTTATACAGGGTAAGATCCACTTCTTGTCTGGCCCCATGATGGTGGTAATGGTAGTGGACTTTTGCCTGGGGTCCCAGAATCATGAAGACTGCCCCTAGCTATACTTAAGTCAGTTAATGGAAAGTTAATTTAATATAGATTATCTTTTGAGACAGCATAATAAGTGCATGGCTGTTGTTTTACTTAATGAAGAAACATACCCTCTCAAAGAACTCTAAGAAAACAAGGTTTCCCTGAACTTGTCTTTAGTCTGCCCATTGGGCTTCTAAAAAGCTTAGCCTTAGTTGGTATGGGGCTAGTTCATGCTGTGGCCCCCATGTAACCATTAAAAAGATTGCTATGTGCTGCCCCATACAAGGAAGGGAATACTTAAATGTGGATACAACAATCCAAATCACATACATACCCATGGCAGTGCCTTGCATGAATCTGTGGTACCCACACGGAGACTCACACACCTTTTGGGCAAGTTTATTTGATAAATGGTGCCAGTGGTTCATTCATATTGCCTATCCCAGTATCAAGAGTAGGTATCGTTGGGTAATTGCTGAGGGCCCACAGCTCTAGGATGGCTCATTGCTGCCTCTCAGATTTTTGTGTGCCCCTTCAACTCTGGAACCTGCTCTGTGTTTTGTAGTGTTTGCTATCCTGAATGGCATTTCCTGGAGTGCAACAGAAGAGATGGACATAATGCAAGGGGTAGAAGAAAGATGGGGAAGGAAGCATCAGCTGACAACATGTTTGAATGCAAAATAATACTTTCAAATAGAACATAGCATATCACTTGTAATTAGCACAAAGAAATTCAAGCAAATTCAGTGCACACATCTGTATTCAAGTCACAGTTAATTAATAAATATAGAATAATTTAAATATCCTGATATAAGGATGTGCTAAATTGAGCAATTGTTGCACTTAGCAGCGAGGAGGTAGCTTTGATTCTGTCTTGAGATCTGAAGTAATGAAAGACATTGAAACTTGCACCACACCTAAGAGGGCAGCTGACCAACAGCTATGAGAAAAGTGGAAACCAAGCTCAGCGCCATGCAATTTATTTAGTATAGCAAGGAAAGCTCAAAAATGCACTTTTAGGTCAGAATTTATTTAATCACTTGTAAATATTAAGAATGGTATCCAGAGAGTGGTGTCTGAGGCTAGTTATAGAGACCTTTCTCACTGCTTTCTTCATGTTGTAGCTCCATGCTAAGGCTCCAGTGCTGTGCTTATGTACTTTTGTTTTCAAATACACCATGCCCCCCCCCCCTCAGCCATTTCTGCACACTTTTTTTTTGGATGAACAGATCTTCATATGGAAGAACAGAATATTTTTCATGTTTAAAGCACATATAAGCCCAGGGAACTTTAGGAAGCACCTTTAACCTGTATGATTCCTTCCTCTTCCATAAATTTTCAGAGTAGACCTTGCTCTAAATCTTGTCTTTTGTTGATGTTAGATTGACAGGAGTAATATTCAAGCATTTTCAGTCATGACACTATGCTTACGACAGTGTCCCACACCAAAAGTGCCTGAGTAAATGTAGCACTCGTGGAATAAGAGGAATCCTTCACTCAGTGAGTGATGGAGTTGTAGAATTCACTGACATGAGACGTCGTGACAGTCACCAATCCAGTTGGTTTTTAAAAAATCAGACAAATCCATGGAAGACAGATCCATCAATGGCTGTGAGACACAAAGACGGAATCAAATCTCCACATTCAGAGCTGGTAGCCCTCTGAGTATCAGTCCTGTAGGGCATGAACAGGTAAAGGTTTAGGCCTCTTTGCCTACTTTTGGGTCTTTCAAGGGTATGTGGTTGACCACTATGTAAAACAAAATGTGGGGTTAGTTAGGCCATGGATCTGATTCAGATCAGCTGCTTATTTACTTACAGAATTCTCTGTCCCAGAGATGTTTGATAGACTAGATTACTTAGTTTCCCTTTATAGTAATTGCAGTTTTAGTACTCCAACCACATGTCAGAGAAGATCATGTTACCCATGAACTTCCTGATGTGTGCTGTCCTCATTTTATGTGACTTTTCATACATGTGAAAGTATGCTGTCAACAAATGTGGGCTTATGATCACACTTACCAAAGCTGGAAAATATGTGTTGCCTTATTCACACAAATCGGCAACCACACATATTGGGAGGATCACGGGTATTGTAGTCTGTCTCCCATTATGCTGAAATTGTACCAACTGAAAAGGGCAACTGTTTTAAACAGGGGGGGCCACAACAAAGAAGTCCCACATCACAGTCTGTTCTTGGGAGGGGGACTAACTCAGCCAGTGTCCACAGTATCTCTGTCTCCTGATGTTAGACAGAGGCTCCTACATTCTCCATGGACTTCACAACAGAGCACCTGAAGTTAAGCGTGGGAACCACCAACAAATACTGCTCCTCTGCACCCTGGCTTTGGTCTGTGTCAGGTGCCTCTGAATCTCACCATCTGCAGTAATGCTGCTGTGTGGGCAAGCCACAGGCATCCCTTAGCTGTAAGGCTTCTCACTAATGCCCTGTCTCCTTTTAGCGCTCTAATAGTTTCTGGATGGGGGGGGGGGGAGTGCCAATGCTGGCACCATGTCACTTCCAGACTAACCATGTTTATTTGCAATTAGGCAGGTCACACTGCAAAGCTGTCAGCTGACCCTGGCGGCCTCCTACCTCCACACCTTTGTTTGCTGCTGTCTTGTGACTCTTAATATTTTAATGATTTTTAGATTTTGAATTTTATTTACTTACATTTTATTTTGTTAGTCTCTCCAATTAATGTTGTTAATCTCTCCAAAGACACTGTTTTGCCAGGAGAAAGGGCTTCCATTAATCTGGCTATATTGGATTATCTTTCAGTGTCTTCAGTCAGAGGACACCGGCAGGATTCAAGTGGAAGAGAGACTTTCACTGTGTTTTCCATCTTGGCTGATTAGAGCTATTAATATGGACTGGACATTTGGTGTGTGTGTTTGTGGGGCAGGACAATAAATGGCTCTGTAAGAGAAAACAGAATCCTCAGTCAGGAGATACCCAGGAGACTGGTGTGATCTTTTTGAATCACCAGGCTGGATTGGGCCAGGTGGCACTGTTTTGGAGTGACTCCTTTTCTACCTGGGAAATAAGTGTCAGATGCTGCTGCTGAAGACCATTGTTCTGCTCCATAGCTTTTGGTTTGTAGATGTTGCAAGGTTCCATCTTGTCCCCAATATCAGGGGTGTCAAACTCACTTGCTATGAGGGCCGGATTTAACATACATTGGACTTTGTCAGGCCAGGCCATCTGTGTCATAAAATGGTATGCTAGGTAGCAGAGATATAAATTTTATAAAGGACACAGACAAACACAATTAAAGATATTATAGCAGCTATTCCATTTGTTAAAGCTAATATTTCTCTGCAAAACTGAAGTTCCTTGAGTTTGTTGAACTCTATATTTTAACTGTGGTTAGTCCCAAACCTCCCCCCCTAAAAATATAAACTACAGATCTTAATGGTCTGAGCCTAGGACCCAGGGGAGGAACATGAAATGGTTGAGCATTGCAAGCTTCCCCCCCCCCCCCCCGCCCCCCCAGTCGACTCAGAGTGGCAGTGGCTCTCCGGGGTATCAGGGCTTTTTTTTACAGGGTGGTTTGAGATAATAATTTTGGGTGTCCTCTTCAGCACTTGTTCTGCTATTATTCCATTGGAGTTCCACATTAGAAGGGTGTGTGTGTTAAAACTAATATTTCTCTGCAAAACTGGAGTCTCTTGAGTTTGCAAAACTCTTAACCCTGTCTGGTCCCAACCCCCCCCCCCCCCACACACACACCCTTAAAACATGCCTCACTAAGTTGGAAAGGTGGGGGAATAGTGGGATTTTGCAGAGCAAATTTTAAAGTAAAAAAGAAGCACAAGGATCACAGCAGTAGAACCCCCCTCTAGCTCCTACCTATGAAGAGGACTACGGAGGCCGGGAGCAGTGGCTGGAAAGTTTGGCAGCCCCTCTGCTTCCTGCTCTCAGAGGCAGCCACACCCTCTGCTCTCTATACTCCAAGGCAGCTCAAGCTCAGAACAGTGAGGATGGGCGTGGGGGGGGAGAGAGAAGAGAGCTCCACTCCTGGGCCAGATTAAAGGCCTGGGCAGGCCAGTTCCGGCCCGTGAGCCGTAGGTTTGACACCCCTACCCTATATAATTTTTTATCATATATATGAAACCACTGGGGAGACTGTTCAGAGATTTAGGCTTTGTTGCAGGGCTATTTTCGGGCAGGAATGCACAGGAACAGAGTTCCGGCTGGCTCCCAAGTTGGCCACACCCAGCAGGAACTCATTAGCATAATAGGCCACACCCAAGAGCAGAAACGCACTAGGATTGGCTGCATTAGGGGTGTGTGGCCTAACATGCCAAGAAGTTCCTGCTACAAGAAAAGCCCTGGGTTTTGACAACAAACAAGGTAAACAGAATAAGAAGCAAAAGGTGGGTGTGGCTGGATGACCACACTTCTGGTAACATGGGGTTTGGCCTAATATGCTACTGAGCTGTGCTGTCAGGAGTGTGGCCTAATATGCTAAAGAGTTTCTGCTGTTGGGTGTGGCCTATTATGCTAATGAGTTCCTGCTGGGCATTTTCTACAAAAAAAGCCCTGGTTATCAGTATGCATATGTCACACAGGTCTCTTGCTTTCCCATTTCTAGCTGATCCTAGAGAAGCATGGAAGTTCAGAACTGGCATTTACCAATGATGGACTGCAAACTGAAACTTAATCCAGTCAAGATGCAGTTGTTCAGACTGGGGGTCATTTTGAGCAGGAACATGCAGGAACGCCATTCTGGGAGGAACAAGCCCAAGAGCAGGCACTTATGGTGATGCGCTGTGGAAAAAAGCAAAAGCATAGTAACTTGATGGGCACGATCATACGCACCCATTTGTGACGCAAGAAGGACAATTCCCCGCCGGCTCAAAGTGGCGCGATCACACAAGCACATCTGGGAAGTGTCCTGCAGCTGGTGTCAAACTGTCGCAAGCCGCTTTGAGCCGGCAGGGAATAGGCGTATTTATCTACCAGTGAAAAGGCAGTCTCAAATGGTTTGCGATGGCCCAGAACTGGCCTTTCCCGGTGTGATCGCACCAGCGCAAACAAGTGGCGTCGGGGAGCGGGCTTTTTGGTTCCCCCCCATCCTGGTATGCGCATAATCGGACGACCCCGAGGGTGGAGAGGCAAGTCATCAATCCCTTGTAGAAGCGAATAAGCACACTGAAAACAGCCAGGAAAAAAAAACCCAACTCGCCCGCGGCTGCGTGTGATCACGCAGTGGCGGTTCGCCCTCACAGGTCCACGGACTTGTGTGATCCCGCAAAAGCGGTGCAAATTGCGCCAGTGCAAATTTGTGTCAATTCCCGTCCGGCTTATCTCACTCGTGTGGATTGGGCTGATCTGTGTTTTCAGGCTTGGTGTAGGGTAGCTTCCCTGCAAGAGCAAAGGAAACCTAAAGTGTCTTTAGTCAAAGTATAAAGCTAGCTCTCCAGCTCTGTGTTGGGAAATACCTGGAGATTTTTGGGGTGGAACCTGAGCAGTGAGTGTTGCCTTCTGACACACTTCCGGTGATGTCAGGGAGTGTGGCATATGCAAATAAGTTATGCTAATGAGTTGTGCTAATTATCTTCTGCACCTCTTTTTCTATGAAATGATCCGTGGTTCAGACTGAGAATATGACTAACCAGAGAATAGGTGCTGTTTTGTCATTGAATTGGGTTGTAATCCCTTTATAAACACAGGATTGTGGCTTGAGGATAGATCTGCTGCTGTTCCAATAGGGTCAGTGGTGGCCATAGCGAAGAGCACTTTTAGTAAGGTTTGGATGGATGCCTGCTGTTTCCCCTGCTAGACAGGAGGGTTCTGGTACTTAGGGCCTTCTTTGTAGTCGATATGGCTCAGGAAATCTCTCTGCCTGGACCCATCACTGCTTATTTTCCATTGGTTGCTAAAGAAATGACCACATCAGGAAGGCTTTTGCTGGTTTTATTGCTGAGTTGAAATTACAGATTGTCTTTCCTACAATCTATGGTGCTTTTAAAAGATGCTGATAAATGGAGAAATTGTTGTTTTTAACACATTTGCTTTTGTTTTTTTAAATTTGTTATAATCTGTCATGAGGATATGTTTCTGTAATGGAAGTGTTGGATAAATATATTACAAAACATAATTAAGAAATAAAATACAGCCATGCTAAATATGTGGCATTTCCCCAGCATGCCTCATACAACATCGTATAACTGTTTTATATATTACCTGGCATTCTCAGTAGTTCCTTCCATACTGCCCTGATACTATATCTTTTGCCTGTGTGGTTAGGACATATTGCACCATTATGTAACGCTAACAACAAGAACAAAGAATGTTTTCTGGCATTGTGTCCTTGTTGTCCTTGTTGAATTGGTAAAATCATTTTTTTACTGCACAGTAAAATCATTTTATGAATGGAATATAGTTTTCTAGCTTTTAAGTATGAATCTTAAACATCTGCAATATGTTGTCTAGAACAAGATGTTTTTGACTTTGGATTCTCAAATTTGGCAGCCAGCCAACAAGGTACAACTCTGGCCAATTGACAACTAAGTTTTGCCTCTAAGTTTTTAATCAGTATTGCCATACTTTTTAGGCATTTCAGTTGTTCTATTTAAGTTCTTTAATTCTGCTCTAAACAGCTTTTGACCTTTTATTTATATATTGAAATTATTTATTTTGAAAATAGGGTATTGTTGGAACCCAGAAGACATGGCATAGGAGGAGGTACTTTTCTAAGAACATAAGAACATAAGCCAGTGTTGCATCAGGCCAGTGGCCCATCCAGTCCAACACTCTGTCACACAG
This sequence comes from Lepidodactylus listeri, assembly GCA_029233225.1. Lineage (NCBI taxonomy): Eukaryota > Metazoa > Chordata > Lepidosauria > Squamata > Gekkonidae > Lepidodactylus > Lepidodactylus listeri. Next base: position 48,794,927 of record JARCFY010000004.1, read on the forward strand.
TGGCCAAAAACACCAGGTGCCCTCAGGAGGTCCAGCAGTGAGGGCAGGAAGCCCTTCCACTGTTGCCCCCCCAAGCACCAAGAATACAGAGCATCTCTTGCCCCAGACTGAGACTAATTTTTCCCATATGAAGCTCTTCTTAGATAAATTTCATTGATTGATTGATTGATTCGTTCATTCATTCAGTTTATAAATTGACCTCCCCTGTTTTGCACAGGGCTCAGGGTGGTGAACAACAATTCCAACAGACATGATTTCAGATCAGATTAAAACTGTTAAAATGATAAATTATCCCAGTACTGCCCAAGGAAGCTGTTCCATCAGACTTGATTGCTCAATGGGACCTCCATGTTCAAAGGAAATATACCAGATTTTGGACACAAACAACAGGGCAATAGCCTGTGTAATCTTAGTGTAATTTTTTTCCCAGAGGCATTTGACTGACTGCTGTGAGAAGTCAAAATTTTGGAGACGGTATGGAGCAGGAGTCCACAAACTCGTTGAGCCTATGGGAACTTTTTAGGTTTTGAGAATAGGTGTGGGTATGAGCACAAAATGGTGGTCATTGGGACTGAGGCTAGACACAAAATGTTGGGAGTTTCCAAGCCAAGCATCCATCAAGCATCTGAATGGATGCTCCCTGTACATACAATAGTGGTGCCTCTTAGGATCTCCTCAGCATCTGCTCCTCTTGAGGAGGAAGTCTCTGAGCTTTGGGGGAGAGAGGCTTTTGTGGAGAAAGGAGTGGGTGCCAGAAAACATGGAATCATAGAATATTAGAGTTGGAAGGGACCTTGCAGGTCATCTAGTCCAACCCCCTGCATTCTGCAGGAGCATAGCTGAAAGATAGCCCTACAACGTACCCGAAAGATGGTCGTCCAGACTCCACTTGAAAACATCCGGTGAAGGAGCATCCACCACCTCCCAGGGCAGTCTGTTCCACTGCTCAACCACTCTTACAGTTAGGAAGTTTCTCTTGATATTTAGCTGGTATCGACTCCCTTGTCATTTTCACCCATTAGATCTAGCCTTGCAATCCAGAGCAAAAGAGAATCTACCTTAGCAGCCACTGCATAGCCCCAAATCAACATAAGTCAGGGGTGGAGGGAACCATACCTGTTACCATGAGGCTGTCCTCCCATGCTACCCACTTGGGGCAGCAAAATGACTTGAGACAGCCCTGCTAAGCAGAAGTGATACAGGGACTGGGGTCTCATACAGCGAATTTCCTTCCGTTAACGAGGCAGCTCTGAAGCACTATGGTCATTTCAAACAGTGCTCCTTTTTTCCTGCTGCTTTTCACCACACGATTTTCTGTGGACTTTTCCCTTTTTTTAAGGTTAAGCACTATAACACTAAACTGATATAACACTTCAGTGCTCTAGTGGCAACATTAAGATCTCATTGGTGCTGCTATAGCACTGAAGTGTTATATTGGTTTAGCACTATAGCGCTCAACTTGGAATGTTTTTTGAAAGAAAAAAGTCCAAGGAAGACAGCGCAGCACAGAACTGACATTGTAGGAAGTGCTATAGACATACCACAGGATAGGACCAGGCCTGGTTGCTGAGGAAGGACCATGGCATCTGCCTGCAAACCATTCAGAGATGCCTGTGCCATGGGCATCTAGGGACCTGTGAGGGACTCTTCTTTATCTGAGGTGTCAGTATCAGCAGAGTTGGGGTGAATCATGACATCTGTATAGATCTCTAATATGGCCTGTTTTATAGTACTGTGTACTATACTGTATACCAGGGGTGGGCAAATGGCGGCCCGGGGGCCACATGCGTTTTTTGCGGCCCGCCAAGAAGATTTCAGGACTTCAAGAAAATTGAGCCTAAATTCAATTTGCTCTCTTTTCCCATCACTGCTGATATTGATACAGCACCTGAGGAGCTGCAGCTAGAACTTATTGACATGCAGTCAGATCACACTGTGAAAGAAATGTTTAATGCTGTGACATTAGTTGACTTTTGCAAATCGTTGTCTGCTGAAAAAAATTCCATGTATGAAGAAATTTGCTGGGAAAACGTTCTCTATATTTGGGTTTACATATATTTGTGCGCAAAGTTTTTCTTGCATGAAGATCAACAAGAGTAAATATAGATGCTCTTTGACAGACATTAACTTGCAGGCTGTGATGACAATCTCAACAAGCAATCTCACTCCTGATTTCAAAAAAATGGTAGAAAAGTGTGATAGGGTACATTTGTCTCATTAAACTGATTCTAAAATTAAATGTGCTTGCAGCTATAGACGATAGGCAATTAGCACAATAAATAAACTGAATAAAACTACCACTATTTTATTTAATTTATATTTATTGATTTTTATGATACAATTTATACCTTTTCTGAAATGCAAAGTTAACTAATGAATGCAATCATTTTAAAAGGTGCGGCCCTCCGCTAACCTCCGCTCCCACAAAGTGGCCCCCGAGCCAAAACAATTGCCCACCCCTGCTGTATACTATACTATAGTACTATACTGTACCATTAATCATATCTCAAAAAGGATATTGCAGAGCTGGAGAAAGTACAGAAAAGGGCAAGCAAGATGATTAAGGGGTTGGAGCACTTGGAACACTTTTTCCAGTGAGGAAAGGCGGAAGAGTCTGGAACTTTTCAATTTCAGAAAATAGAAATTAAGGGGAGACATGATAGAGATTTATAAAATTATGCATGGAGTAGAAAAAGTGGATAAAGAACTTTTTCTCCATCTCCTATTACGTTAGAACTCAGTTGATGGGCAATAGGTTCAGGACAAACAAAAGAAAATCCTTCTTTATTTAATGAGTAATTAAATTGTGGAATTAACTGCTCATAGACATATGGATGGCTATGAGCATGAAGGGTATTAAAAGAGGGGTAGACAGATTTATGGCGGATAGGTCTAACAGCAGCTGCTAACTATGGTGACTAAAGGGAACCTCCATGTTCAGAGGCAGCAGATCTCTAAATATCAGTGGTAGGGGGCATATCAGAGGAAAAACCTCAACCCGTGTGTTTGCCCTCCAGGGCAAGTTGCTGGCCTCTGTGTGAAACAGGATGCTGGATTAGATGGACCACTGGTTTGATCCAGCAGGATTATTATGTTCTTATGACTACTTTATCATCCTAAAATGGTGGACTTTGCTTACTTTTCTGATATTTTTGAAATATCTTAAACAATGATGTTTTATTACAATTCATTTAAGTTTTCCCATTTTAAAAAAATATAACACAATGACCTTCTGCTAGCATTACAAGTTTTCATTTGTGTTTGTCATCTGCTCAATCTGTGTGTTTGTAAACAAACAGATACCACAGAGCTTCCTGTCTTGAGTTTTGTTTCTTCTAAAAGAAACATCCAAAAACAAAACAAAACACAGCCTGACCCCTGGGACTTCCTTGTTCTCAGTGCAGAAAAGCAAAACAGTGTAAATTTCAAGGTGACTCTTGGCATGGAGGAGAATTGGAGACCACTCTAATGACCCTCAATATTTTATGTAGGAAGCTGTCTGTCTTAAAGAGGTTTTCATCCATAGTACGACTAAGCAGAGTTGTGTCTTGTAGAGAATGCTTAGGACAGTGGGGTATGACATAAAATTTAGGGCTACCAACTCCAAGTTGGGAAATTCCTGGAGATTTGGGGCTGGAGCCTGGGGAGGGTGGAGTTTGGAGAGGGGAGAAAGCTGCAGTATCAGCCCTCCAAGGCAGCCATTTTCTCCAGGGGAACTGATCTCTGTAGTCTGAAGACCAGTTGCAATTCTGGGAGGACTGCAGGCTCCACCTGGAGGTTGGCAACCCAGGTAGCCTTTCATATGATTCTGGCAGTACATTATCAGATCTTAGGAGATGCTTAGCAGAATTTTAAAAAAATATTTATTTTGGATGTGTGGCGAATAGCATATTCACTTTTTCTCCAATTTCTTGGAAGACAATTATTGACAATGACAGTTACCAAATGTTTCAGTTGTTCTGGTACTTCTTGTAGACCAGAAAGAGAAAAGCAAGGTACTTCCTTGTAGATAAAGGTCCACACATTAACATGAGCAATGGAAATGCAATATTTATGCAACAGAAAGTTTAACTGAACAGGTAGATTTTGCCTTAACATTTGTGTTGTTGACAGAACTTGTAAAGTTTTAAGGCTGTTGCAAAAAGTCACTTGATTTTTTAAAATCAATCATGCAAGAATTGAAAAGGTAGTGTCTAGTATTTAGGAATAAATCTCACTTCTATACAGAGTCAGCAATGCAAAGGAAATTGAGCCAATTCTACATCATTCATTTGACAGTACCACATGGCAAGCCGCGGCAAATTTGGCTCTAAAAGTTGGAAGACAGATTGTTCCTTTAGTTTGTACTTCGAGCGAAGAAATAACTGCAACACAGTAAAGAACCAAACAGATAAAACATTTTGAGTATAATTACAGTCAAATGTCTGATCTCCACTGTAATGCAAGTTGGTCTAAGACAGGGGTGTCAAACATGAGGCCCGGGGGCCTGATTAGGCCCCCAAAGGGCTTTTATCAGGCCTGCACTGGAACTGACCATCTCCTGCTTCCAGTTCTGTTGCTGCTGCTGCTGCATCATAGCTTGTTTTGCCAGACTCTCTCAATTGCTCAGCCATTTCATGTTTTCCCCTGGGTCCTAAACTCAGAACTCTGAGCATGAGATTTCTGTGGTGAATGTCAATAAATCAAAAGTGGGTTTGTAGCTTACAGATACACACTTGAACAACATACTCAGGATTGCAACAGCACAGACATTTTGATGCAATAATTCAGAGCGAGGTGTCAGTTATCAGAGACTTAAATAAAATATTGCAAGAGTGCTAATGTTTTCAGCATGTTTTTATTCTAAGTAAAAAAAACCATTGTGTTTGTGTCCTTTATAAAGTTTGCATCTCCACTGCTTAGCATTATATTTTATGACACACATGTCCTGGCCCAACAAGGTCTGATTTATGTCAGATCCGGCCCTTATAACAAATGAGTCCGACACCCCTGGTCTAAGAGGTCACCATGAAAGTTGTCCTTTTCCCACTAAATAAATGCCACTAACAGTAGAAGCCTAGGAAGAGTTACACCTTTCTAAGCCCATTGACTTCAGTGGATTTAGAAGGGAGTAACTCTGCTTAGAATGGTATTGCATATTTGGCAGGGCTTGTCAGTCATTGTTAAAACAATATTTTGAATGTCGTTGGGACCTGCACTCTGAACCAAACAGTTTTGGACCTCCAAAGTATATGTATTTTATTTATTTATTTATTAATTATTTCAATTTATATCCTGCCTTGCCAGACAAGCTGTAGAGTTCTATGTACCCAGGGGATGTCCCATTCATTTCAATAGGGCTATTTCCAAATAATTTTGAGTCTCAGATCTGCAAATAATTTTGAGTCTCAGATCTTTGTTAATAAACAAACAAAGTGGAGTATTTGGGGTTGGGTGCAATCTATTCTTATTAAACACAATGTGAAGTATGCTATTGAATTAATTAATAGAATCCACCTTTTTTTTTTGCCCCTGCCCCCTACCAGCATTTTAACCCTTAAAATGGAAGAGAGTGGGAGAAATTGCTGGCCAAAGCTTGATGCAAAATGTTGTCTAGGTGGTGAGTTTTAAGAGATTGGATAGGAGCACAGTGAGAAATGAAGGCAACTGGACAATGGGGTGCATATAGATGTTAAATAAACCTGGAGGCTGGCAATCTGAGTTCCCCTGGAGGAAATGGTTACTTTGGATGATGCAGTCTGCAGCATTATACCCCCCTGAGGCCCCTTCCCTCCTCAAACCCCATCCTCCCTGGGCTCCACCCTGAAATCTCTAGGAATTTCTTAACCTGGAGTTGGCAACCCTATCTACTTCCCACCCAACAGCTAACCTACCTTTATCTGCCTTTCTGTATTAAGCTCCCCCCCCCCCCCCGCAGCCTCTGCCTAAGAAAACTTCAGCCCAGTTGTGTGGTGCTGGGCTAGCAACAGCCACTGAGGGAATCCATTGTTTAAAGCTAGAAGCATTCCTTCTTCATTTTCAGGTTTTTAATCACCACTCCATGTATTTTTTTTTTTAGATTTCACATTTTTCTGCAAACCTAAAGCTCTTTCAGGTTTGTAGAAAGATCTGTCTTGGCCGTTCACATCTCCAGTCACTGGAATTAAGAATCCAAAAACTGGCCGACTTTGCTATTAGAATATAAGATTACTAAATGAAGGCTGCAGTCTCATACGTATTTACTTGGAAGTAGTGTCCATTGAATAAAGTGAAACTCTTTTCTCAGTAAATATGCTGAAGATCTGAAACAGCATGGGTTTACTTCAGTGAAACCTGAATCCATGGCCCGTTTGGCACATGGGCACCTTTACCCTGGGAGCTATTGGGGAGTTGTCAGGAATTCCATTTGTTAAGGCTGTGTCTGCCTTCCTCCTTCTCTGTAAAAGGCTAATGCTCCTGAGACCTGCCCCTCTACATAAGCTCTAGTATGTGGGAGGTCTTGGGCATTCTATCAGTATTGCCTCTGTTGAATGAGCTACAGAAGTATCTGAACACTGTGACTGGAATGACCATGTCTCCTTCCCTGTGTGTATGTCTGGGAAAAGGAAACATGGATGCATGAGAGAATTCAAAGTTGTATCTGCAAAGAGTCCACTCCTTGTTTCAGTCATGCCATGGTAGTGTAGTGTGCTGTGTTTTCTTTGTTTTCCTCCCTTGTTTTCTGTATGTGAGTGGTGGACTGACATCATGGGGCATGGCTGCATCAGAATGTGCTGGTTGGTTGCCATGGGGGACATTACTAGCAAGCTGATCTGTGACTGGTGGATTGTGGTGGGGTTGCTATGACCTCTAGTGCGGTTGCTACATTCTCTGTACTGATAGGCCATTTCTGCTGGCCAAAGAAGTCTGAATAGATCCTTGCTGAATCCTATTTCTTTCCTCTGTTTGTCTTCTGCAAAACAGATCTACTGCTGAACAGTAGCAAAAAGACAGATTAATCTGTGCAAATTATGCCCATGGGCATTCATGTCACTTTTATTGTGATTTTAAAACCTCCAGGATGGCATATGTTCAAATCAAATCACTGGCAATTTTTTTAAATCCAAAGAAATCAGCTTTGCCTAACAGCTACTTAAACTGAACTCTAGATATATTTGTAGTGCAGTATAGTACTGCCTTACTAAAATGGCAGTGGAAAAGAGTAAGAGTCCAGTAGCAAGTCATTTGTTTTTATAAAATGTTTGGATTTATTCTGAGTGAGGGGAGCCACAGAGAAAATCTTTGGTTGTTAGGCCATGGTGGTGGGCAACATTACTGTATATAATACGGTAATTGCCTTGTTGTGGAAGAGAAACCCCCTCAAGTGAATGAAAGGTTTGTGGAAGAGAATCCCCCTCACTGAGTGGAAGTTCTCCAGGCTTGCTTTAAGGAAATTACATTGACCTTTTTCAAACTGCCTTTGTATTCTGTTTTAGTAACTGGCTGCTAATGGATTTTTCCTGTCATTTCAGACAGACCCGTTTTAGTAACTGGCTGCTAGCGGAATTTATTTACCTGTTCATACAAACTCACTTGCCTCAGGTTAGCAAAGCATGGCTGAGCCGCTTTTGAGGGAAACTGCTTTTTTTTTTTCATTTTCAACCCCTTCATTGCACTTTTGGATCACTGTGGTATGTCCATAGCACTTCCTACAATGTCAGTTCTGTGCTGCGTTATCTTCCTTGGACTTTTTTCTTTCAAAAAACATTCCAAGTTGAGCGCTATAGTGCTAAACCAATATAACACTTCAGTGCTATAGCGGCACCAATGAGATCTTAATGGTGCCACTAGAGCACTGAAGTGTCATATCAGTTTAGTGTTATAGCGCTTAACCTTAAAAAAGAAAAAAGTCCACGGAAAATCGTGCGGTGAAAAGCGGCAGGAAAAAAAGCAGCACTGTTTGAAATGACCATAGTGCTTCAGAGATGGCTCGTTAATGGAAGGAAATTCGCTGTATGAAACCCCAGTCCCTGTATCACTTTACTTGAAATTGGGTCAACAATTAATAACATCTGGTTTAGAATGACCGTGTATTTTTCCTTAGGTACTCTGAGGCAACAATGAACATATGTTCTTTTCATATATCCTTTGCCTTGGTTTCCCTTTCTATCTGTCTTGTTGCATAGTTGAAGGAGGTTTGCTACATAAAATATCTGGCTAGTATCACATCTGAAACACAAGTTACTACAGGAAAATATGATTTTGTTTTGAGTGACACTGTTGGATTATTAGCGACCTCTGTGGCCATCTGTAATGCCATGTAAACAAGGTCCTTGAGTCACAAGTCTGGGAGCCACTGAAATGCAGAATTGTGCCATAGTCTGACATTCAGCAGCTGAGTCCTCTCCCTGTTTACCTGTATGTATGATGAAAAAAACAACATTAACTGCACTGCTGGAATCCCTGAAATTATTCACACTGGGAAAAGGACATCCTACGAAGAGGCATTGTACAGAGAATCAGATCAGTTGTCCAATTATTATCATTTACACCAATAGCTCTCAAGGTCTCAGTCAGAAGTCTTCCCAGAATTGTTACCTGATAAGATACTTTTTAACTGTGGGTACCACATTTTGGGATTTTCTTCACATGCAACATTTTTTCCCATTGATACAGCAGGTAATCAGAAGCTGATTGTTGGCTGGTCCAGACCAAGCCCTGTAGCCTTTACGTCTTTCCATTAGTTATTGTTGTTGGAAGACCTTTGTAGCTCTCTCCCTCCCCCTTGGGACTCAATGGAGATATTTTAACTGAGCAACCCAATCATTTATAGAGGTGCTGACATCAAATGAAATCTTGATTCCATCAGAAATGGAGCAGTATCTAACCTTGGACTACACTGCTGTTAAAGTTGTTTTGTTACGCCGTGGAAGATGTGTGCTGCCACAAGTGGGTGGGATATACATGTGTGCACTTAAACAGGCTGCTGTTTCTTAAGTGGCATTTGTGTTAGTTGGGCAATATTATACCATAAAGAAACAGGAAAAATCCACCCTGGCTACTAAACTTGTTTTTATTTGGTTACAGTGACCATTCCTTTTGTTGCTGGAATTCCAAAACACTTTTAAGTTGCTATTTCTGCTGATGTAGGTAAAGGGTTGTAGAATAACTTTTTCTTTTGCAAGAATGCTTTGTGCTGAGACGGAATGAAAGAGAGAAAAAACTATCAAAAGTGACCAGGGGCTTGAAGTGGTAAAGATAAGATTAGGAACCCTTGTGAGTTGCTATCTACCTGCATTACATTACAAGAATATGTGAAATAAATTTATGTAATGTTAATTCCATCAGTCTCAAAAAATGGAACATTTTTCATTACTTTGAAAAAGTTCAAAGGGATATTGTTTCCTGAATTACTATGGATTCTGGTGCTTCAGAAAGATCATTTTCCTGGCATTGAATCATATTAGTCAAGAATGGAAATGATCTGTTACAGTATCCTGTTCACGTGTTTCTTACACAGGATTGTTCTACAGCAGTTTTGTTCATTCTAGTTTAAACACATTGAGACAATGTGTCATCCATTATTAAAAATTCTGTACTTCCAGGGTGTTGGTTGGCATATGAAAACCTTCCACGATTGATATATTGAGAGCCAGTGTGTTATAGTGGTTGGACTTCAGCCTGGGAGACCCCGGTCTGAATCCCATGGAAACTTGCTGGGTGACACTAAGCCAGTCACACACTCTCAGCTGAGCCTACCTCACAGGGTTGTTGTCCGGATAAAATGGAGAAGAGGAGAACAATGTAGGCCACTTTGGGTCACCACTGGCAAGAAAGATATAAGTGAAGTAAATATGGGGCTCCACAGGGCTCTTTTTGTAGAAAAAGCCCAGCAGGAACTCATTACCATAATAGGCTCTCCGCTCCAGGAGGAACTCATTAGCATATTAGGCCACACCCCTGGCAGTGCAGGAAGAGAGAGAGAGAAGTAAAGAAGGAGGAAAGAGAGAAGGAAAAGAAGGAAGGAAAGAAAGAAACAGAGGGAAAGAAACAGAATAAAAGGACGGAAAGAAAGAAAGAGAAGGAAAGAGAGAAGGATTGGAGGGAAAGAGGGAATGAGGGAGAGAGAAAGAAAGGAGAGAAAGAGGGAAAGAAAGAAAGAAGAAAAGAAGAAGGGCAAGAAAGAAAGAGAAAGAAAGAAAGAAAGAGGGAACGAGGGAAAGAAGGAGAGAAGGAAAGGAGGAGGAAAGAAGAAGGGAAAGAAAGAGAAGGAAAGAAGGAGGGAAAGAAAGAGAAAGAAAGAAAAAGAGAAAGAAAGAAGAGATGGTGGAGGGAGGCTTTCCCTCCATCAAGGCTCTGCTGCCACCCTCCAAGCCCCCCCATCAAGACCCCACTGAAGGAGGGAAAGACAGAAAGAGAAGGAAAGAAGGAGATAGAGAAAAAAAAAGAGAAAGAAAGAAAGAAAGAAATCGGGGAGAGAGAGGCCCTCCCCCTATCAAAGCTCTGCCACCCCTCCAAGCCCCGCTACTGCCTCCCAAGTGCCCCCAATGTGCGGATCTAGATATCCGCACACACAGGGGACACTTGGTTATTAGTATATAGATATGGTCCATCAGTGGCTATTAGCCACAAGGTATAGATAGGAACTCTCAGTCCGGGGCAAGCAATGCACTGTATTCTTGGTGCTTGGGTGGAGTGACCGGGGGGGGCTTCTAGTGTCCTGGCCCCACTGCTGGACCTCCTGATGGTACCTGGTATTTTTGGCCACTGTGTGACAGAGTGTTGGACTGGATGGGCCATTGGCCCGATCCAACATTGGCTTCTCTTATGTTCTTATGTTCTTATAAGGCAGGAAGGAGTGATCACTGAGAGAATGCCAGACTAAACAAGTCTTTATCTGCTGGTGGAAGACAGCAACAGAAGGAGGCAGCCAAGTCTCTCTGAGGAGAGCCAGAATTTTAGTGCCATAACCAAGAAGGCCCTCTCCTGAATTGACACCTGCCTAGTTGCAGAAGGCAGGGGTACCCAAGCAGGGCCTTAGAAGATGGCCATAGTGGTCAGGTAGATTAGTGGGAGAGTGAGCAGTTCCTTATGAACCTATCTGACTTCTATGGTCGTCATCTTGATGCTGATGTTATGGCATGGCTTTACTTTAAACTATTCGATGTGGTGGTCGCATAGTGAGCTGTTTGTGTGCAGCAGCTGACCATACATCTATAGTAAGTTTCTTTTTCTTTTTATTAAAGTTATTTCAATTTTTCCATAAAAACAGGACCAAGCAACCATGATTAACACAACTTTGAAACAGTTGGGTAAGACGTGCTAACTTTGCCATAAACGGAGTATTAACCATAAGACTACATTGCCTTATATACATTTCACTCATTGCAATTTAAAAGTCAGTAGATTCTGGTAATACTTATTATTAGGAATGACGCCCCCTTCAGTTGGATAAGATACTATTGGAGACGAAATCTCTTGAAAAAGCTTTTGTTGTCCATTGATAGTGTTGTCATTTCCTGTTGGGGTAATTTTGCCATGCACAAAGTGTTCCTATAACTTATTCTGCAATAATTGGATAGTTGGGCCAGAAGTGTCTCTCCATTTCTGCGCAATGCAAATTCTGGCAGTTGCTATTAAGGTTTCCAATAAAGTGTTTTTTGCTTTATTTTTGGGTATATCGAACCAGGTGTCTAACAGGAACGTTTCTGGATGGAAGGGTAAGTGGAGTCCCGTAATTAGGCTGTGTAGAAATTTGTTTCCAGAAGTCATTTATTATTGTGCAGGGCCACCAGCAATGCTAATAGGCCACATTTCTTCCAAAAATGCTTTTGTAATGTTGGATTAATTCTGTATAGCCTTGCCGGGGGCAAGTACCAGTGGTGCAGGACTTTAAAAGAGTTAAACCTGATGCTAAAAAATTTTGAGGTGAAGTTTGAGGTTTCAGGATTCGATCCCAATTAGTTTGTTGCTGACGGTTTTGACAGTCCTGTTGCCATAATGATCGTGTCCTAGGAGAGACTGGTTTTGAGGTTGACAGCACTATCTTATACAACTTTGAGATCAGACCTTTTGTTCCAGACCAGTGTTTTAATAGTTCTTCAAATTTAGAGAGAGGCTGCGAGTAATCTTTGGACTTGAGATAGGTATTAAGCAGATGGGAAACCTGCAGGTATTGGAGCCAGGGTATTTTTTCACCTAGTATTTTTTCCAGTTGTATCTTTGTGTATGGTTTCCCTTTGTTGATCAGGTCAGCAAGATGAGTGAGACCTGCTTCCCTCCAGGTTTTGAAAGCCTTATAGTCTTTTCCTGGTACGAACCAACTTTGATTATGAAAAGAAGAGAACTGTGATTTCTGTGGAAGCATTCTGCTCCGGGGCTTGTCCCAGATTGCTAGGGAAGCAGTAAGAAATTGATTGCTAAACATTGAGATATGTCTGTCTTTTGGACGGTTCCAGTAGATATCTGCTAATGGAATTGTGCCTAAAGTCCATTCCTTTATTTGCTGCCACTTTAGGACCGAAGTGCGGTTTAAAATTCTTACAGTGGATGCTAGGTTAACTGCTTCATAGTAAGCCATCAAGTCTGGGATCCCCAGTCCCCCTTTAGCTGTGGGATGTCTCAGCACGGTAGATTGAATTCTCAGAATTTTGTAATTCCAGAAGAACTTGTTGATTTCTGATTGCCATTTATGTAGGTCCTTTCTGGGGACTGACACTGGCAAAGCCCGAAATAAAAATAATTTTTTTGGAAGGATGAAGCTCCTAATTATGCTGATGAACCAAGATGGGTTCGTATGGTTCCATGCTTTCATTTTGTTTTTTTACTTCCTGAAAAGTTTTGTTAAAATTATAAAGGATCAGGTCTGTCATATCTGTGGGTATCCCGACACCCAGGCATCTCCGCTGTGTGTGTATCCATTTGTATGGAAATGAGCATTTTATTCTTCTCGGTGATATGGTGAGGTACTATTTGTGATTTATCCAGATTTACTTTTAACCCAGAGATAATCTGCATCTCTTTGAAGATTTGTTGAAGTACAGATAAAGATGAGTTTGGGGAAGAGAGAAAGATTGTAAGGTCATCTGCATACAGACTGAGTTTATGGGTCTCTTTGCCAATTGTTATGTCTTCTATCTTGGTGTTATTCCATATGGCTACGGTCAAAGGTTCGATCACCATGGCAAAGATGAGAGGCAAAAGAGGACACCCTTGTCTGGTGTCCCTGGAGAGGGCAAAGGATTTGCTCAAAACATTATTGGAATCGACTTTGGCTGTGGGGCTTGTCGGAACCTCACCCCGAAGTTTAGGTAGGATAATAGTTGTTGTAAATACCCTGGTTCTATACTATTGAAGGCTTTTTCTAGCTCTACCATGAGAAGCAAGGAATCCTGATCTTGTTGTTTGCTGATCGATATCAAATTCAATATAAAGCATATATTGCCCGTCATCGAGTGGTCAGGGATAAATCCCATTTGATCTGAGTGACATAATTGGAGATCAGTGTTTGTAACCGGTTTGCTAAAATTTTAGAGAAGATTCTGGCATTGCAGTTCAGCAAAGAGATGGGTCTATATGACAAGGACATCTGTTGGTCTTTGTCTTCCTTGAGTATCGGGACTATAAAAGATTCCCTCCAGGAAGGAGGCATGTGTCCTGAATCAAGTAGGTGGTTGCAAGTCCAGGTAAGATGGTATCCTATTGTGGTACTGAAAATTTTATAGAATTCCACACCCAGGCTATCACTGCCTGGGGCTGTATTTTTATAGTAAGTTTCTTCATGTTGCTGCTGTTTTTTTCAGAAAAGCACTGGCCTTTATAGCAGAGCAGGGAAAATTGCCCAACGTACATAATAAACTGTAGAACAAGAAGGGTGTGAAGAAAATGGTTCTCTAGTAGGGCTGCCAGGTCCCCGGGGGTGGTGGTTGCCCACTCTAGAGGCCTCCAACTCGCCGGCCTGCATCCAGCTGCGGGGGGAACCCTGTCCCCAAAGTGCCAGAATCGGGCCGATGTGCTTGGCACAATAATGTCACCCGGAGGTGACGTCATCGCATTGGGTACATCATTGGGAAATGCTCTAGCATCCGGTATTGAAACTCTATGGTACCATGGGGTTTTAAAGCTGAATGCTAGAGTGTCCCTTGACAGCATGCCTGGCATGATGATTTCACTTCCGGGTGATGTCATTGTGGTGTGCAGCACCCCAGACACAGAGCTTTGGACCCCCACTGGATTGTTTTTATATGATTTGTTTTTAGATTATTTTATGTGTATTTTATTGTTATTTATGCATTAATTACTGTGAGCCGCCCTAAGCCTACTTTGTGGGGAGGGCGGGATACAATCCCAATACATAAAATAAATAAATATTCCCTAGAAATTTTGGCCATTTTGAAATCTTTGGTTCAGGTCACGCATGCGGCCTACTGTGAGTTCCCAGAGATAAAAAGAGACACCGTTAAGCAAAGCAAGCTGACCTTGTTATTCTTCAATGCACAGCTGTGCAGAATAGCTGAGTGCCTAGCACCAACTTGCAAGTAACACATTCCAACCAATTGAGATCTATGGGTTTCACCTGTGTGAAAGGGGCTGAGACAATCTGCAGTAAGTTTTGATTCCTTTCATCCTGGTCAAGTTACCCTATAGGTCATTTGCCCAGCAACAGGGAGTTACATAATCTCTAAGGGTTTCCGTTGGTTCTTCAGGCCTGGGACTTACTATGAGCTTACACTATAGATTTGAACAAAATAGGGCGGAAAGGAATGTGCGGTTTAACATTGACTTACCTAGATGCAAGTTACTTCTTAAAAAGGAGCGGAGAGGAAGTTGGCTTATGCAAATCAATGAGCAAGGCCTCTCAATGAGCTTCATTTCCTACAGTCCGGATGGCTTTGTGATTGTCTCACCTCTAATTCTGGAGGATTCTTTCCCCCTTCTTCTGCCAGCTGCAGGGTGCCTTGCCTCAGAAGACTGTTGGCAATACACAAACTGGTATAGACTGTTGAAGGCAATGGAACTGCACTAGTACAAATGATAATTGCTTTACTCCATAATATGAAAAAGTCCCTGTGGGCAGCAGCTTTGAATAACATTTGAAACACAAACAAAGGAAATACAGCTGAGAAAGCTAACCAAGTTACCCAGTTTTCCTCAGTGCAATAATAAACAACAAATTAGTTGCAGAACCAGACACAGAGACAAGTAATTGCAGTCTCATTCCTCTTGCTATCTACATGAAAAATCGTGTAGCTCAGTAAATTACCTTAGTCAGATGTTACTTACTGAGAATTTCTTTTCCACCCCAGTATGCTTTAGCTCCTCTTCCTGATAGCCAGAACAACAAGGAGTGTCAAAAATCTAGAAATGATCTTGCTAGATCCATGCATCCATGATCCAATGGTATCCTCAGTCAAGAACACTTGATGCCTCCAGAGATTCCAAACCTTCTTTTATCTGTTACTACCTTCTGAGTTGTTTTTTTTAAATCCTTGGATCATTCTCCCTGGTTGCTATTGTGATTATATTTCTTTGCTGTTGGAGGAGGTAGAATCTTTATTCGATTATGCTGGCCAGAAAAGCCATAACAGAATTAGAGTTAAATTCTGCATCTGTGAAACACGAAGCACTTCCAAACTTTTGGCAGCTGCTCTTTATCTCCAGAATAATTCCTCTTCTTGAGTTGCAGACCTGGAATTAGAATCATGTTATGGCTTTGCAGGCAGCATACTATACAACATAGATATTCTGATCATTTATGAGGCTGGGGTGCTCAGTTATATGTGAGAACAGACTCTCCATTGTCTTTATGTTTCAGAAAAACTGGAATTGGTAGGTTGACATTCACTGTCTTCTTCTGAGCACATGGTGGCCTTCCCTAGGTCCCCCCTCCCCCCACATACCATTGCTTATAGAAATTTGCTTATAGAAAATTTTTTGCTTACAGCAAAAACATGGTACTTACTTTTGTTTTAGATGACACCCATTTCAGTCTTTTTATGACAATATTGTTCATAATCTCTGTGGGTTCTGTGAGGCATCCTCTTTTATTTGAGCATTTGCTCATATCAGCATGACATTCTTCTCATGATTTCCAGAAATTGTAATACTTCTTCCCACATGATTTGTCATGGTCTCATTGTATGTCAGTCTGAAAAACATAAGATAAAAAGCTGCTTCTTTATTTGATGAGAAACTTACAGTGCCAACCTAAAAAGACTGATACTCTTCTAAGTCTATTGAGGTCAGTGGGTTTAGAAGCATGTTAGAAGCAGAAATAGAAATAAATAAATAAATGTTACTCTGCTTAGGATGGCACTGATAATGACTCAGCAGACAATATTAAGGTTCTGTTAAGGTATCAAGCGAAAAAACAACCACCACCACACCCCATGGTTTATGTGAACTAACTGTTGTTAATGGGATCATCTTAATATGGGCCATGCTACTAACTATGATTAGTTAGGATATATAAAAAAATTTGAGACCTTGAACACTGAAGCTGGTTTATTAACCACAGGTATCTTAACTACTGTTTTGTATAATGTGCAAATGTGAACATTCTAGCTTAATCTTAGTTTCTTCCTTGGTGCTGCCCTTGCTGCACTTCAAGCTGATGTACCAGCTGGATCTCTGCAGGGAAGGCAAGGGAAAGAGCAACAGCTATGAAGGCAAAAGATTGTCTGTGAGCCAAATCCTGGCATCACAAACTAACCACCATTAAATTTGAACTATGGTTTTCCATCATGTCTGAACCAAGACAAACCTTGTAAAACTTCAGCTAATACAATAATCACAGTAACTGGTAAGCAGATCAATAGACACACTAAGCAGAGTATGGAACAATTCAGTAACCTTTGTTTTGCTGTTTTTAAAGAATACACACAAATGCACACACATAAATTATTTGGCTCTATGTGGTTCCAGTGTTTTTTTTTTATTACATGATGTGGAGCTTTGGGGCCCATTTTGGTTTGTCACTACTACACTAAGTACTCCTTTGGACTATGTGATCTGGAAAATATTGGGATCGAAATTAAGGTTCTCTTTGTACTATACTTAGAAGAGAAGATGATAGTCACTAAACAGCTATGGTTGCCACGTTCAGATCTCATGGTCGCTGCACTGAGTAGTAAGTCTAGCCAAGTTTTTTTTACCCTTTCATGTATATTATCTTAAGTGTAGAAGCAAATTAAATTAAGTATGGGTAATTAAGGCTTCAGTCCTCAAGACACCTTCCAAAAAATAAGCAACAGGGAATAAAGCAGGATTTAGCTTCTGAATAAACGTACATTGGTGTGCTCAACAAATTGGTCAGTTCTGACTTATATAAAAGTCTATATCAAAAAGAGGATTTAAGCAGTTTCAGAAGGTGAATACTTTTCTATGGAAGTTTAAATTCACATTTTCAAAAAAAATTACATTAGATACAAAACTGCCACACATGTTCAACGAAGAGTCTCCAGTGCTATTAGAAAAAATTAAAACTGGTTAAACATGTAGAGAAGAACTTTTTGCAATCTGGAAGTCATTCATTAAGTATTATTAACAAGTCCTCATTCCCATTAGAAGTCTGAAATCTTTGGAGTGATACGGAAATAATTAATGTGTTTTTGTAACAATATGTGTTTCCAAAATGTCTTACTTAGATTTTTTTGGCTTATTATCCTACTGATGTACTGTTTGTAATTTAGTCTTCAGTTAATCTGTAATTAAATCTAATCTGGAAAGTTTTTAGGAAAGGATAAAAAATACTAATAATCACCCCAGTGCCAACTAGCAATTCCCTGATCCAGACTTTGAGGCTCCACAGGGTGGTATCCACTGGCATAAACAGTGCAGGGAATGGGAGGGAAATGTGTCCTGTGCATAATTTGGGATGGAAATTACTTGGGCTTGTTCCATATGCAGTCTTCAGTTCCCAAGCTACAACTTCCAGTTCCTGTTCAACAGAAGTTTCATATTTAAAGAGCGACCTATTTATCCTTTATCTAGGCATAAATTTCATTGAATTTGTTTGTAAAATGCATTTTGGCTGATTCTGTTAAGACTGTGCACGGATGTGTTTTTTTGCTTTTATTTTAGAGTAACACTTTGCTTGTAGGTTTTTACTATTAAAAAGCTGGTAAGGGGTTGAAGAATGGATGAAATTTACTATGTTGATGATGGTTGTGGAATGGTCCATCTAGGACTTAACCCAAGGGGTTATACCAGGAAGGCCTGGAGCAAAAGGGGAAGCCTATCACTAAATTTTTTTAAAAATGTTATACGAAACTTAAAGTTGTTGGGAGAATGAACAAGGTGAACATTTTAAAATACTATGTAAATCAAAAGTTCCATCTATAAAGTATAATTATTACTTATAACTTTTGCTGTGACTCAGATAATGAGTATTTCAAAACATTAAACAAATTTACAATGGTATTTGGGGTTAAAGAACATCCATGCATAGCAACCTATGGAGAACTAATACAAAGTTAATTTGGGGTAAAACCAGTCGGAAACAAGCTGGATATGGATTTATTTTCTGTGCCAGATTTTTGCAGATAGCTTGCAAAGAATCATAAAAACATAAAATTTTAAAACATTGCTATAAAACTGTTCACAGTATATAGGTTGCTTTTTTAAAAAAGAAAATAACATCATCAGTAGTGATATGGGCTTTCCTGGAAAAAATTAGAACTGGAAAACTGTCCAATGTTCTGAACAGAGCATTGCCTGAATCAGTGTATTGAGTTTTACTTATATTAATTTTAGGTCTAATAGCAACAGATACCTGAACTGAAGTATTTGATGGGGGAATTGTGTGATTTAAATGTTATATTCAAACAAACTTAAAGCTTTATGTGGAAGTTAGTTTTACTGGAACACTATTGCTAAAATTTAAAGACAATAAAGCATAGTCTTCTATTAGTTAAATTTAAGAGAAAAAGAGCTAAAAACTGTTGACATATTAATTTTAGCACACTAAGGGACTGTCCATGACTTGCTATGGATGTGGTTGTCCAATCTTTCAACAGAATTTAATCCTTGCCTGTGGAATTCACTGGCACACCTCGCTTGCATTAATTGTTAGTTCCATATCAGATTGGTGATTATAATGTCATTTCTAACATATAAGAGGACATTACAAATATAAATTTTAATTTTGGTTTGATTGGACCTGCATAGCCAAACAGGTGAATTCATAATTAATTGTATTTATTTGTTACAGTCAGCAACCAGAGTATTCATAACTAATTTTTTCTTTTAGATTATTATATGATTTTATCCCCTCACCCCCTGCAACCAAGTTTTTCTAATACTGAATTGGCAATGGCATCCATTCATTGTTGTTGTTTTTATGAAACAATTTATCATTAGAAAGGAAAAAAATCTCAATTGAAAAATAAAGCACTAGTAAAGTTGCCAACTTCTGGTGGAGGGTGGTATTCTCTTGGAATTATAACTTATCTGCAGACTACAGAGATCCATTTCCCTGTGGAAAAATGGCTGCTTTGGAGGGTGAACTCTATGGTATCACATCCCTGTTGAATTTCCTCCTTTCTGAAATCTGCCTTTTCAAGGCTCCACCATGAAATCTCCAGAAATTTCCCAAGCCAGAGTTGACAACTATGACAGACTCCTGTCACTTTCCCAACACCCAGGCAGAATTTTCCCAACAAAAATATTTTAGTTCCCCTCAGTAACTGAGTCACCCTCTAGTAGCATGTATTTCTTCTTTGTCTGATAAAGTTAAACAGAGCCAGTTTGGTGAAGTGGTTAAGTGCACGGACTCTAATCTGGGAGAACCGGGTTTGATTCCCCACTCCTTCTCTTGCACCTGCTGGATGACCTTGGGCAAGCCATAGTTCTGGCACAGCTGTTCTTGAAAAAGGGCAGTTTCTGTTAGAGCTCTCTCAGCCCCACCTACCTCATAGGGCGCCTGTTGTGGGGAGGGGATGGGACAGGAGATTGTAAACCACTCTGAGACTTTGGGTAGTGAAGGGCGGGGTATAAATCCAATCTCTTCTTCTTCTAAATTGTCCCACCCTGTCCCAGATATTTGTTTAGGCTTTAGACCCAGTACAGGAACCTGAGGGAAAGACAGGAACTGTCCTGTTATAAACCCTTGTGAAATGGCACTTGAGGCAGATTAACTTTCAAAAACAGAATAAAGATTTTATTAAACAGGCAGGGAATACATAAATATGAGGATTCAAGGTATAGAGGTTGCTGAGATAAAATTTTCTAATACATACAGAATTGAGGCTTTTGAACATACAAGAAAGTGTTGTTGAAGCTTAATTTCTGAGTTTCAAGTTTTTTCAGTGAAAGGGTTTTGCTTATTATATATTTCCGTTGTTACACAGAATCTTGAACATTTTCTTAGAGAATAGCTTTGTCTTAGTGCTTCTAGGTTTCTCCCTTCAGAGATCTAGGTTTTCCCTTTAGATACAGCTTTTCATTAACTCTTGAGGTGTCTAAGCTTCTCCCCTTTATCACAAGCCAGGATTGTCTTCCCAACACCTTTCACTGGCAGGAAGTTGTTCTCCTTGTCCCTAAGAAGCAATAACTCCTTTTATTATTTGACTTGTATGGGTGTTCTGTCTAACTACCCAGACCTTCTGTCAAATCCTTCTCCTGTTATCTGTTGTCTGTATAAAGCTGTTCTGTAGCTTTCTTGACTGAGAATCTAAATTCTCCCTCAGAGTGGTTCTAATATATTTAAGACAGTGGGGTCCTTATTCTTCTCTCTATAGAAGAACTTTTCTGACAGTTTCCTGACAGAAATCACTGACTCCCAGGCTGCGTTCAGATGTGCAGTTTTATCCATTTCCATTGCTGTTCCCTTCTGGATTTAAAATGCGCAATCAGACAGCAACATTTGTCCGTTGTGCCCCAGTCGTCTATCTCCCGTTCCCCCCCCCCCCCCCACTATTCTCTGTGGTTTTTTGGTACCTGAGAAAGTCCGGTGGCAGATGATCCATGCAGTTTTGGTTCGGATTTCCAAAGGTCTGATCACGACCTTGCACCAAGACTGCAACCCCCCCTTTTTAATAAACCCATTCTGCGCATGCGCATATGTGATTCTTTGGCGTGTCCATCTGCACATGCACATGTGTGCCTGAGTGGGAAAGCCCTTTGCTCATCTGCTTGCAGTGATTTTTTTTTAATGGTGATCGTGTGCACTCTGCAGTTAAGAGCAGGGGAAGGTCTAGACACTCAACACAGCACAACAGCGTGCTGAAGCAGGTGACTGGAGTGACGTCTGGATGACATTTTCCATTATAATTTCTTTCGGTTTAAATATAACCAGGCTCATTGCTCTTTAACATTGTCGTTTGAACGCAGCCCTAGAGTCTCTTCCCTCAGAAGCCAAACCCTTTGGCTACTGATCCAGACATTAAAGTTCAGACAAAGAACAAAAGGCAAATGAAACTTTGTCACGAGCTGGATGCCAATAGGACTGGAGTCAAGCAGAAGTCCGGGACAGTCCGAGGTTAAGCCGAATCAGGAACGAGTTGCCAAGTCCAAAACACTAAGCCAAAAGCAGAGTCAGTCCAAACCAGGGTCAAAGAGGGAAACTCACAAGTAGACCAGTCCAGGGAGTCCACAGAGCTGAAGTCAAACAAAGCTGGAATCACAAGCCAGAGGGTCTAGAATCAAGTTAGCTATCACGAGCTGAACGGGTGCAGAGCTTAGCCAAGAAGACTTGTTGCTAGCAGAAGTTGGTAGTCTCTGTGCTGTGCCTAAATACCCAGCCACTTTCTGTGCTTGTTAGCAGCTGGCAGAGAGGTCCCGGCTCCTTCTAGAACTCAGGACTTAGTGATCTGCAACCACGCATGCGTGCCTCTTTCCTTCTTGCACCTAAGTCTTGCCTGCATTGGGACCTTAGACGTTCCACCCAAGGAGGTGAATCAGGTGGGCTTGAGCTCAGCTGTGGCTCAGCTGCTGCTGGGACGAAACCCTGGGAGGTGCTTGCCTGAGCCTCATCTGGCTCAGGTGGAGGCTCCTCTGGAGCTAGGAGCTGATCCCCCACCTCACTTAGGTCTGCAGGAGGCAGATCCTCAGAGGTATGCATGACACTTTCCCCTCCAGATCAACTGTTTTATTTCCTCTCTAAGCTGATGCTGGCCAGTCAGAGAGCAAGTACAGCAGTCAATCACATAAACTCTTTTCTCCAGGGTAGATTAACTCATAACGTCCCTGAGCCCCTGACACAAGCAGCATTTTAAAAAGCCTGCTTTTCTTTGCAATCTTTCACAGTACCCAACTCACACCTCTAGCCACCACTCAGTTAGAGAGGTCTCCTGGAAGCATTTTTATTCATATTTATCCTGTATACTCTCAAAGTTAGCCCTGACTTTACATGCTGGGGAAGGGAGCTCTATAGCTCCCTGAGGTAAGGGAACAAAAAAATCCTCACACAAGTCCCCTTCACTCCTACACTGCATTCTTGCTCCCTCAGGGAGCATGTAACATCATCTAGTACATTTATTCCCGTTATCAGCCTTATATTGAACTCCAAGTATTTCCATCTTGTCTGGATTTAATTTTAATGTATTTACCCACAACCAATCCCTCACTACCTCTGAACATTGGTTAAGTATTCCCAAGGCCTCCCTGATTTTTTAGATAGAAAAGAGAGATTGTCATCTGCATATTGGTAACACTGTAATCTAATCCCTGTATAAATACGTTCTAGCAGATTCACGTAGATGTTAAACACCATAGGGGATAAGGTAGAGGCTTTGGAGAATACCACAGGCCAGAACCCAAGGGTCTGAACTGAAATTTCCCAGCAAAACCTTCTGGGAGTTATCTTCAAAAAAGACTGACACCAATACAGGACAGCAGCACCAAGGCCCATATGAGTGAAACAACTCTGAAGGTGTTGGTATCAGACTCCACTGAGAGGTACATGGAAACCAACAGAGACACATTCCCCTGAGATGTAAACCAGCAAGGCAATTAAGGTGGTTTTCTTGCCATAGCCAGGCTGGAATCCAGATGGGAAAGGATCCAGATAATTAGTTTAATGCAGGAAAACTCAGAGTTGTTTTGCCTCTACACTTGCTAAAAAATGACACTGGCTGATAGCTTTTAACAGTGTGCCCCTGAGCAGAGTTACACTTTTCAGACCACTGATTTCAGTTGATTAACTCTGCTTAGCATTGAACTACAAATAAGTTAGATTCAAAGAAGGCTTCTTTTAAAATGCTCTTACTGATGTCTTTCTAAAAGCTAGTGAGAACAGATCTTCAGAAAGAGAACAATTGGTAATAGCAACAACTCTTAGCAGTTTTCATAACCCTGAAGGACAAAGGTCTAAGGGACAAATAACAAGTTTTACTTCTTTACATAATTTGTCCATATCCTTAGGATTCAGCAAGTGAAAGGTATTCCTTGGAATATGGCAGATGGAAACCTCAAGAACCTTCAGTATATGACTGCAACCAACTTGGAAATGGGATAGATTTTATTTGCTAAGTGCTTTGCAAACTGGTCACAGTGAACTAGAGAAGAATTCACTAATTCCTCCTTCGGGCTCAGATTCATTATACTAGAATACAATAATAGGTACACGCTGGAACAATTAAACTGGTAAGAACTTAGTATCTAGGAGAATGTAATCTTATGTACAAGTACTTTAGTGGTTTAGTTCAACTACTTCTAACAGAATAGTTTCAGTCAATACTTACTGCAGATATTCAGAATATTAGAAATACTATACTTGGAAAATTTCACACTTGATAGACAACTCAGACTACAGAATGTCAGAAGGGGAATTATTCACAGAACTCTTGATGTTTTACAGTGTTATGAAACCCTCTTCAAAAATATTGTTAACAATCTGGACATTCAGGTGAATATAACAATTCCAGATGAACAGCTGACTACTATGGCATTTCTAGATGCTCTATGCTTTACATTGCACAAGCTTTTTAACTACTCTGTATGATGTACAGTGCAATCTTAAACAGAGTTACTCTCTTGAAAACTCACTGAAGTCAATAGATGTAGGATGTAAATCTGTTTAGGATTGCATTGTAAATATCTTATTCATGAAAAGGTAGTAATAATGTTCTAGGGAGGGGACATATCTCAGTGGCATATCTTGCACCTAGGAGGTTGCAGGATCAGTCCCTGGAGTTCCAGTTTTTAAAAAGGATCAAAGGTAACATAGCTAGGACCTTCATGGGGCCTTGGAGAAGGACTCTTGCTAGTCTGAGTAAACAGTACCTGGCTCAAGGGACCAGATGTCTGACTCAGTATAAGGCAGCTCCATACATTTAGTGCTCAAACATTGCAAATTAATTGTGGGTCTGGCCACAGCTGAGCAATTTATTGAGTATAAGGAGATACCAACACAAGAATGCAGCCTTACTATACACACAAGCATCATGTAATATAAAGCTGCACCAGGTAATTATACAGCCTTGGGAGTAACTGTGTTAATCCTTGTTAGTTTCTTAATATTCAATTGGTATAATGTGTGACAATTCTATTTAGTACACAATTAAGATTTGTTCTTACATTTCTAACAAATGTTACATTTGTTACAGAGAATCTACCAGCTTAATGGTAAAATTGGGCTAAAGTTTATAAAAATATAGTGCAAACTGGACAAGATAAAGAAATCTGAATTATATCAGATTTACCTTGAAGATACTGGAAATTTATAATTTTTTTTGCAGACTCAACATATAAATTTAATTTTTTTCTTTTTCCCCCTGGTTTTGTCAAAAATTTATGATTGTTCCAGAGATCTAGTCCTGAAAATGGATGTTACCTTAATTTCCATCCCAAGTGAATGGTACAGATGTTGTAGAGTCTAACATTGCCTTCTCACAACTTTTGGCTCCACGTACACTTTCCTTTGCCAGTTGGAGGAACAATATTTTCCCCTAATTTGACTTCATTTATACCCTAGTAGGGCTCAGAGGTTAAGACACTGAGCTGCAGACCAGAAGGTCGATAGCTCGGCAGTTCGAGACCCTCGCGCCGTGTGACAGAGCGAGCTCCTGTCTCTGGCCCCAGCTCCTGCCAACCTAGCAGTTTGAAAGCAAGAAATTGCAAGTAGATAAATAGGTAACGCTTCGGTGGGAAGGTAACAGCATTCTGTGCCGGCCACATGACCACAGAAAAAGTCTTTGGACAGCACTGGCTCTTTGGCTTGGAAACAGAGATCAGCACTGCCCCCTAGAGTCGGATTTGACTGGCTTCTGAGCAAGGGAAACCTTAGGGACCCAAAGTAGCATACAACATTCTCATCTCCATTTTATCTTCCCCCAAATCCTATGAGGCAGATTAGTGTGAAAGTGTGGGACTGGCTCAAAGTAATCCAGCAAGTGTCAATGACAGAGTTGGGAATTCAAACCTGGGTATCTCGGATCCTTTTAAAAAGGAATCCTTTTAACTGGCAATGCTGTGGACATGAGAGTTTCTCCGTACAAAGCAGATGTTTACCACTAAGCTACAGTCCTGCCCCACATGCATACGAATAGATCAGAATGTTACTAAAATTAATAATACCGAATGCCTACTTGAATTAATGGATGCAATAGCAATGACAGCTTGGGGGAAAAATCTACACTGGAAAGTGAAGCTGTATTAAGCCTAAACTGTAAGCAGACATGAGATGTCAGATTGTAACATCTGTACTGCTTAAATAGTGTAAAAGTTGAAGCGGCAACTTTAAGTTATAATTTCCATGTTCTTAAGAATATGAGTAAATTTGTAAGTGCACAAGTACTTTGTACAGAATGACCTACTTCCTACCACTCTACGGCAGTTTTAAGGCTTTGGTCAAATTAAGTGGACCTTCTGTTGGAGGAAGGCTCCTCATCACATCAGCAACAGTATAACCAGCTCATAGTGGCTTGACCTGTCCACTGGTAAGTATTCAAGGGAAGAGAGCTGTGATAATTCCATAAAATGCAGGGTTATTTAGCAGTTACTGAAAGTATCAGTTGTTGTGTAGCTTGCTTGGCCTTGCTGTTCAGAGATAGTGCTATGTAAGATAACCATTTTTGTTTGGTGTTAGAAATTTTGTAGGATACAGTCAGTCAAATGCTGGGAATGGGGACCTGATAGAGACGATTCAGGTGCTAGAAAACTGATATGTTTTTGTTGAACCACAATTGTAAATTAGTATGCTAACTGAAACTGCCAGGAAGCAAGCCAAAGCAGGTCTACTCAGAAGGAAGTTCTACTTTATTCAACAAGTCTTAATTCCAGGAATTTGTTTTTAGGACAGTGTTTAGTATAGATGGCACAATACTTTTTTTGTCTGTAGCAGCTAAATTACAATGATCCCCCACACTTGGGGGGGGGGGGGGGAGAATGTAAACTATACAGTTGGCCATTTGTGGCAACCTCACTCGAATTTTTGCCCTTTATGTTTACCTGGAAATCTGTGGAGTTACTTCCCCCTGCCTATGGTTGAGAACAAATAAAAATAATAATTTAGCCTTAGGGTTATTGTCGTATGAAAGGTGGGTCACTGCCAACTCACCACCTCTCCAGAGAATTTCAGCAGAACAGCTTGTAATTTCGGATGAGATGAGTCAGAACTATGAACTTCAAATAATGAACTTCACACTGTGGCCAACTCTCAAGAATTTTATCTCCTCTCATCAGGGCTGCAGAGAGTTAGCAAACGCTGTGAACTAAGGTATGGATTTCTTTCGTTTTTCAGGACTGGGCTTGTAATAGTAACCATTTTAACCCTCCCCATTGCAGGAGAAACTTGGAAGCAAACCCCAAAACAACGCCAGCACTGCAGTACTATAAATTTTATTACAACACCAAGACTCAGATGAGAGTTCCAACAATCTCACACAGCTTTGTTTCCTTCTGAAAGAGGTTTGCGGAGGGACTTGCTTTCTGAACAGGAGGCAGCAACAATACATCCGTTCCCCTCCCCCCAAGGTTATGGTCTTCTCCGCCTCTCACGCGCGCCCAGTTTCGGACATGCGCTTTCAAGGTTCAGCGTCTAGAAGCTGCTCTCGGAGCCCGGGGGAGGGGGGGCGGAAGGAATAGTAATACCAAACGACACTTGTACGCATGCGCCAAAGGGCTCGCCTTTCCCTCCCCTTTCTGCGCCGAGCCCTTCCCGTGGAGGGGGAGGGGACGGAGTCAGCTTCGCGTCTCTCTCTGAAATTGGCGGGAGGCGAAGGTGAGAGGCGGGGGAAGAAAGGAGGGAGGGGTATTTTGAGAGCGAAGCGAGAGCAGCAGACGGGGAAAGCGGGAGAGAGGCAATGCTGTGTTTCTTTCCTTGGGGGGGGGGGGGGGGTCCTCCTCCTCCTCCTCCTCCTCCTCCTCTCTGTTTCCGTCTCTCTCCCCGCCAGACTATCCGTGGGTGCGCTGCGACTTGATGATTCCGTTTGGAAACTCCCGCCCTGGCCCTTGCCTGCGTCTAAGGCTTGTTCTGTCTTTGCCAGGGCATGTCCCTTGGGCTGTTTCTTTGTTTCGTGCCCAGCCAGACTGACGCTCCCTTTTCTCTTAATCTCCCCGACCGCACACAGAAATACCACCCAGAAAGGCAACAAAACCAAACCCAACGCTGCTTATCCCCTTCCCCGTATGGGTATGTGCATTTCAGGGGGTTCTCCTTGGGAGTTTCTTTCCTCGTCAGTTTGGCATCTCAGGATTTCAAATGCCGCAGCCTTTCCTTTTAGCACTTGCTGGCTTGTGGCACGTATCTCATTTTCGTCAGAAACACTTCCAGCTTCAAGTGTTCATGGCTAGGCATTGTGGTAGTGCCTGGATCGAAGCCCAGAGCAAAGGAGAACTTCTAGAAGCATGTCCCCTTACCTGTCCATTTCCTTGTTCACTTGGGGGAGGTCAGCTGTAGCGCACAGCAGCTCCTCCCTGTCAGTAGTGGGGGCTATCTTGGACTGAGACGTGAATGACGCTGAAAGGAATGACTGGGGATGCACTGGTTCCTTCTGAATATAACCATAGGAATGTGTTGCTTTTATGGAGGACTTTTGGAAGACATTAAAACGTTTCTTGCTTACAAGCTGATGTTTAGATCCTTCATAAAATCTGTGCATTCCTATAATCATTGGGAAAGAACCAATACCTGCCAAAAGGCATTTGTTGTCATTCCTTTTACCTTCACCTTGAAATGTGAACAGAGTGCAAGGGGTCAGAAGCAGTGATAAAACATTTAGCCTCGTAAAACTTAAAGCAGATGCTACAAACATGTGGCCTAGGGTTCCCTCCTGTGAGTGTGTGTGTGTATGTACTGTATTTAAAATGTGTATGTTGCTTTCAGTGCTGTGGGTAACACTGGTTTATGTGCAACAAGTTTGTTGTGTAGAGTCAGACTAGTGGTCTCTTCTTGAATTTCCTTTCAGTTTTGTCTGGGTTGCCATTGTGTCCAGGAATAGTTAAAGCTTCCATGCTTTTCTTCAAACAACTTCCTCATAGGCAGAAATTGGCATGTGTTTGTAATTTTTTAAATTGTGCAGAGTTTGCACAGTTGTATCCTGGCATCCATTCATCTTCCCCAATAAATTAGAACTGTGAACCAAAAAGAAGGGAGGTTTGAGATCGGGAAGAGACAAGGTTTAGCATCTGTTAAAGATAAATATAGTGTCTTACATTTGGTACAGTGCCACATAATTCAGCTTCAGGAAAAGAAAAGAAACTATGATCATTAAAGGTGGTATGATGGCTGGGAAAAAGTAGGACATTTTCTGTGACAGAAATCACAGAAAAAGTATATGTTACCAATATAGTGTAATCTTTATGTGAAGAAAAAGTGGAACTGAAATATTAAATAGTGACCGGTCACAATGCAGACTATTAAATAAATAGCAGTAACAGATTGTGGGAACAAAATTCAGATGATTACAGTTGATTTGGTATCTGTTATGAGTTAACTATTTTTTTAAAAAAAAATTAAATTTAAACTCTAAAAATATATATTTTAAAAATTACA
Source organism: Lepidodactylus listeri (assembly GCA_029233225.1). Taxonomy (NCBI): domain Eukaryota; kingdom Metazoa; phylum Chordata; class Lepidosauria; order Squamata; family Gekkonidae; genus Lepidodactylus; species Lepidodactylus listeri. The sequence goes on from JARCFY010000004.1 coordinate 48,823,818, forward strand.
TTCCAACATTTAAAAATAGAATCCCTGCCCAACCTCTTTACCAAAAAGACAAACCGTTCAGGATTAGGTTGCTGATTTTTTTTAACATATCAGAGGTATCAGCCTGCTACAGCATATGTATCAGTTAAAACTCTGTAGCATGCCTGCACAAATTCTGAATGATCAAGTTGTAGCTTGTTTGTTCATTTAATGTGTTTATATTGCGTGCTTCTTAGCCTTGCTTTAGAGGCAATTTACACTAAAACAATTAATAACATTTTATTACGTACTTGGAGACTACCTATGAAAGGCTCCCACACCATTATCGTTGTATAGAATATGCAAAACAGAACTCTTCAGGAGGGCATTTCTATGAAGGAGATATTAAGGACATGAGAAGAGTCCTACTGGATCAGACGAGTACTCCATCTAGTCCAGCATCCTGTCTCACAAACTGGCCAGCCAGTTCCTCTGGACAGCCAACAATGCAATAGAACAAAGTTAGAGTCCAGTGGCACCTTTAAGAACAACGAAGTTTTATTCAAGGCATTAGCTTTACACAGTATTCCAAATCAGGCTGCACCATAGATCTATTACAATATCTGCCATTTTATTCTCAATCCCTTTCCTACTAATCCCTAACATAGAGTTTGCCTTTTTCACTGCTGCAGCACACTGGGTTGACACTTTTGTTGAGCTACCCACTATGACCCCAAGATCTTTTTTCCTCTCAGTCTCAGCAAGTTCAGACCCCATTAGCCTCTTCTTGAAGTTGGGAATTTTTGTCTCAGTGTGCATCACCTTGCACTTACCCACACTGATCTTCATTTGCCACATTGTCACCTACTTACCTAGTTTGTGGAGGTCCACTTGGAACTCTTCACAGTCAGCCTTAGTTTTCACCATCCTGAATAATTTTGTGTCATGTGCAAACTTGGCCACTCAGATCACACTGCGATACACATGAAATTTGATAAAATTTATATTACCTATCCAAAATAGCAATTTGTTCAACCTGCTTAACTTGACAATATTACAAAATTACAATATTACAATGAGCACCCGGTTTAAACTCATTTCCACAGTAGTCTTCCTCAGGAGTAATTCATTATTGTATTTTGTAAGGAGGTGTCAGATTCTTGATCCAGTTCAAAAATATATATAGGAGCAAACTTCTTAGTTTTTCAAAGTATCCTGGAAAAACCATGGTAATTAATAAAGCAACATGAAGCTGAATGGAACCCAATCATTATGAACTATAATATATTATTATTTATATGTTTATTATAACTTACTTATGGTTCCTTTATAAGTGTTTATATTAGGAGCTAGCCCATGCTTTCTCGGTGCAAAAGCCTCCTCATGCTGGCTAATGCTCTCCATAAACACAATACATCTGTAGCAGCACACCAATCCTCTCATTTTCCCCAGCAATAAGCCTTCAGTGTTTTGGCTGGCTGGCTTACTACATTGATCTGTGTGGTTTTCTTGTTTGATACCTGTGACCCCCACTTTTCAACTTGTTCAAACTTGGCCACTACCAGGGCTATTTTTGGGCAGGAACACACAGGAATGGAGTTCTGGCTGCCTTCTGAGTTGGCCATGCCTACAGCTTCTCCCCCTCTGGGTTCCCCAGGCGCCTCACTAGCTGCGGGGCGCCTAAGGAACCCAAGCCAATCCAGGGAGAGAAGGCAGTTTAAACTGCCTCCCCTCCTCAGGTTCTCCAGGTGCCCCGCAGCTGCGGTGTACCTGGGTGTGGCCTATTATGCTAATGAGTTCCTGCTGGGCTTTTTCTACAAAAAAAGCCCTGGCCACTACGCTACTCACCCCTAGCTTCAGATCATTTATGAATACATTACATAGTACTGGCCCCAATACCAATCCTTCTTTTGGCTCCAATGTGAATTGCTTTGCACTTGCCCACATTGAACCTCATTTGCTATATTGATGCCCACTTGCCCAGCCTTGACAGATCCCTCTGGAGCACTTCACATCCCTCCCTGCATTTCACCACCCTGAACAGCTTAGGCTGAGGACAGACTGGCAATCTGGAGCGAGATGAATGCAGAGGAAACTGCTGCGGGGGAAAAATTCCCCGGGGTTGGCCGTTCACACCGGCCGGTGTATTGCGCAACAGTGCCGATATGGAGCGTTCAGACTGCTGCGGAGTGGCCCCACGTGGGCCGGCCTCCACAGCTCGTGATAGGGCTGTTTTGGCAATTTGCGCATGTGCGCTCATGCGCAAACTGGCAAAACGCCGCGTTCACACTGCCGCCTCCGCTTGCCTCCCGCCTTCTTCCGGTTCACACTGCCTGGAAGCGGGAGGCAAGCGCAAGACGGCCTCTGGACACCGGTTTCTCCCGGTGTCCTGTTAAAGCGGATGGAAAGCGAGTGGGAGATGGGTAAATGCGAAACGGAGCCAATGGACAGATGCACATGTCTGAACGCGCTCCCTTCTTCTTCTTCCAACGCGGCGCTGTCCCGCTTTACATTGCCAGTCTGTCCTCAGCCTTAGTGTCATATGCAAACTTAGCCTCTTCACTGCTTACTCCCAACTCCAAATCATTAATGAACAAGTTAAAAAAGACTGGACCTAGTACCAAGCCCTGCAGTACCCCGTGGTTTACCACCTTCCACTGTGAAAACTGCCCATTTATACTCACTCTCTGTTTCCTGTTAATTAACCAGCTTTTAATCCACAGGAGGACTTGTCCTCTTATCCCATGACTTCTGAGTTTACTTAGGAGCCTTTGATGAGGAACTATCAAAAGCTTTATTTATTTTATTTATTTACCAAATGTATATCCTGCTCCCTCTCCTCTGAACGGGACTCAGGGTAGCTAACAGCATTTAAAACACACCAATGAAAACAATACAAAGATACAGTAAGTAATCATTAAAATATAAAGTGGTTAAAAATCTATCCCCTTTCAAATCTATCCACTATCAAGCAGGGTAGGATGTGTGAAGACACAGCTGAAGTATACCAGCTGCCTGGTGGATCAATCACCCAAAGTCTGCCTGAAAAAGAGCAGCCTTGCATGCCCTGCAGAACCTAGGAAGATCCCCGCAAGGCACACACCTCTTTGGGCAGCCGGTTCCACAGGATGGAGGCCACTACTGAGAATGTCCTCACCCTTGTTGACAAAAGGCAGACAGTTCGTGGTCATGGACCAATAAATTCCAAGATGAAGATCAGGGATCACGGGGGTGAGATCATGCTGGGAGAGGCAGTGCCAAAGGTATGAGGGTCCCAAGCCGTTTATGGCTTTAAAGGTAAGTACCAACACTTTGAATTGGATCCAGAAACTAATTGGGAGGCAGTGAAGCTGCCGTAAGGTAGCATAGACAGCTTCAAGAGGGGACTGGATAAACATATGGAACAAAGGTCGACCAGTGGCTATTAGCCACAACGTATAGATGGAACACTAAGTCTGAGGCAGTGGTGCTTTGTAGTCTTGGTGCTTGGGGGGCAACCATGGGAGGAGTTTTGGTCCTGCTGGTAGACCTCCTGGTGGCATCTGGGTTTTGGCCACTGTTGGACTGGATGGGCCATTAGCCTGATAACATGGGTTCTCTTATACTCTTATGAAACCTAGTAATCGCTGACATATTTCTAAAACCTGCGTTTTATTGTTCTTTGCTCAGTTCCTGGAAACTCAAAATTGTAGTAATACTTGGTTCTACTCAACTGTCAATAATCCAGTTTAAAAACTAGGTAGAATTGAGAAGGCTTCTCTATATCTGTATTCCTATTCTTAAAGTAACTTCTTTTCTCAAGCTTCATTCATTGATTGATTAAAACATACTGCCTAGCACAGGGGTGGGCAAACTTGCTCAGCGTAAGAGCCACCTAGAACGGGGGTGGCCAAACTTGCTTAACGTAAGAGCCACATAGAATAAACATCAGATGTTTGAGAGCCACAAGACATGAACAAATATTACCTGCTTTAATTGGAAAATAAGCCAATTTGCTTTTTATTAACATTAAATGAGACTGCCAAATATAATAACAAAAGGGGTAAAGGCAGATATTGATAATGAAATTAATTTGTCCAATAATATTTGTTTGCTAATGATATTTAGCTTCCCCAGCCGCCCTGCCGGGAGCCACATAATATATGTGAAAGAGCCGCATGCGGCTCCCGAGCCACAGTTTGCCCACTCCTGGCCCAGCAGAATGCATTAAAGGTTGGAGTAGAAGCCATATGTGTTTTTCTTGCAGAATAAAGTTTAATGAAGTCAGGTCCATATCCACAAATTTTCTTTTAAAGGGTCCCAAGAAATGGGCTAGTTGTTTTGGGACAATTAATGTGGGTGGCATCAAGTTATCAGGACAGAGTCTGTGACCTTTTCCCGCCAAATCTTACAATGCACAAACTATGTCCAATGCATCTCTTCTATTCCAGAAAGTTGGATGCCTTCTAACAGAAGGTCTAAGAAACTTTACATATGAAAACACTAGTGCTTTTCATAAAACTAATTTGCACGTTTAGCACATTTTGTAAGGAAAACACCAGTGTTTTTTGGTAAGTGCTTTCTCCTTGCTTAAGTAGTATGACTTTTTTCAGCCGTTCCTCAGTGACTGTCTCTAAGTTAGTAAGATGTATGTGAGGCAAGAGAATATTGCCTCACATGTTGCTGTTGATCACCAAACATCACTACACAAGCTAGTTGCCTTGTACACTTTTAGAAATGCAAGGAGACAGGACACTTACCATTTTCCTTTGTCATTAAATAATAAGAAGATGCTGACACAGAACTTTTTACAAGAGATCAACATTAATTGATTGTAAGATCGGCATGACTGATCTCTCATTCAGAAATGATCCACATATTGGTAGTGTGTCCATAGCTGAAGTATACTAGACACTGCATTCTGAAAAGCAATACACGCTTCACTCTCAGAAACTGCATAGTCATGAACCTCATTAAAAGTTCTCTTTAGCTCAAAGTGTGAAGTAAATTCACTGCATGCTCCAAGACTGCACGTAGTTTGGAAATCCTCCAGTTGTGTACTTTTCTTTCCATATCCTTTTCACTTTTCTGTATCATTTTTGTGTCATTGTCATGACATTTTTGGCATGCTTTGCCCCATAATTGCTGCCTCAAGTAGGACATATAAATTCCCTAAATGTAAATAAAATTCCACAAAAAGACCAGCAGCTTTTTCTGTCCTTTTCTTTCAGTGCAGATGCACATATGTTTACAATTTCTACAGCTCTGCCTAAATGCATTTCCTTGCTCTGTAGTGCTCAGTTGCCAGGGGCAAAAGTACACAGTACATCTTTCATTAGAAGAGTTAAGCCTATGAAACTGATCTTGGCATATTGGCTTTGTAATGAGACTGCTTCCATCTTGAGGTCTACTACCACTACTGTGTATCTTATTGGTATTGCAAAATAATTTGGAACATCCATTATCTTTTAACAGTTCTGATAGATAACAGTAGCACTAGCTAAGTGGCCTGTCCACCTCTGTTTCAAAAGACATTGTAGGTGACTACTTGTATAAAGATAACAAACACAATGCTTTCTTGTGAAATTATACAAATGATTGCATGCTTCAAAGAAGTCCCAGCCAGATGTATTTTGGAACAAGCACGTACAGTCACATCACAAGATGCAATTGGTGAACTGAAACAAAGAATGTAGGGAATACTCTCTGTATTTTTCTTGCATGTGTCTTTGACCTCCACTAGATTTTTTCAAAATCATATTAGCACCATATAGTGCCATGTTTTCATAACTTTGCTGATCACAGGGAGGGGGTGTGAGTGGAGCCACTTCCACTGTGCAGTGGCATTCTGCAGATGACTCGGCAGTCGGGAGCAGAACCAGTGTGCTTGTGCCCCCCCTCTCCCTCATGGTGAGTCAACACATGGGAGGTGATCTGTACCAGCCTGCATTCTTAGAACATCTGAACTGGCAGTCAGATAGAATTTATGGAGTCAGTAATATGACTATTAAGCTTGTAAAAGGTGTTCAACAAGCAACGTGGAAGAAATAAATGATTTTTTAAAAAAAAATTTAAAATCAGATTTTAAAAATTTATATCAAATTTTTAAGATTTAAATTTGATTTAAAAAAATAAAATACTTTTTGAGGAAAAGTCTATCTAAAGATATTTATAATCCAAAGGTTTCATCTTGAAATAAGGATTAGTTTTTAATTATGTAACATGAGCCTGTATATTCATGCAATGTTTAATTTTTTTGGTAAATGAATTCCCTTAAGCCATTCACAATGTCATGCTCCTCCAGAGGTTTCTGTAAGATTATTGGACATTTTTTCTATCTAAAAAATACTATCACAGATGCTTGGTTTTACAGTTCTCAAAATTGAATTTGTGTCTGCAAAGATCTCATGCCTCTTCTTCACAGCAAAAATGTTATAAAATAATCATACAGGTTTGAGAAAAAGACCTTAATCCCATGTTTCCTTTGCAAATCTATGTACACAGAATCAACCCGTTACCTCGTAAGTGCTAAGTTTAAAAAAATGCAATAAATAGAGATTGTTGGGAGTGGAATAGTGTGAGGAGGGAGGGGCAAGCAGTAAAAATGAAAGTGAAATCTTTTTAACAGAATACTCCACAAGTCTTTGGATCTTTGTGCATACAGCCTGAGGTTTATCATATTATTCTTTCCCACGAGAAGAAAACCTATAATAGTAGTATGCCATAAAAGACCCAGTTTGGGAATATTTTAATGAAGTTACTCTACTTGTGGGTAAGGCAGGCACGCATGCAAAATGCAAACATTGCAACAAAGAAATGCAAGGCCTGGTGGCCTGAATGAAACAACATGATGAGAAGTACTGTGATGAAGATGACAAAAGGAACAAGTTTGAACAGGCAGGATCTTCAGGTTGGTAAACGTTTTGATTTAATCATATTTCTTAAAGACTGCCTTGAGAAACTGTCATGTTTGAGCAAAATTATATTTGTTATTATTACTGCATGTTACTGTCATTTTGATACAGTTGTTTGGTGTAGCGGTTAGGAACACGAACTCTAATCTGGGAGAACCAGGTTTGACTCCCCACTCCTCCACATACAGCTGCTGGCATGACCTTGAGTCAGTCACAGTTCACTCAGAGCTGTTCTTAAAAGAGCAGTTCTCGAAAGAGCTCTCTCAGTCCCACCTACCTCACAGGGTGTCTGTTGTGGAGAGGGGAAGGGAAAGGAAATTGTAAGCTGCACTGAGACTTGTTATGAATAAATAAAGACTTGAAACAAGCAAATATTCCTTTTTTGGGCAGTACTGAGTGGCAGTGAATACAATGAGTAATACTAAAAAAGCAGAAATGGTATAAATAGTAAAATAACAGCACTGACTTTTTTGTTTAGGGGAATCCATCATCAGCATAAAGGATTCTGGAAATGATTCACCTTCAAGATCACCATCCTCCTGTTCTACAAGAGTTATCTGTCCAGGATAGGGTTTCAGGCACATCATATACATCACACATCCAAGAAAGAAAAAAGTTGACCATCCAGGAACCACCATAGACAAGTTTGTGATAAAAACCAGCAGATTAAAAAATTATTAATTTTTGGACTTAATTGGACTTAATTGCCCAGTTTGTTTACACGACAAATTCTTTCCGTCTGATTGAAAACCCACACTACATTAATATGGTTCAGTCGCTGAGACCGGGATACAGTCCACCCAGCAGAGCAGATATTGCAGGGAAACTGCTGGATAAAGTGTATGACAGAAATGAACAGTGTGCGACAGCTCTAGAGGGTAAAATTGTTAACCTAAGTCTTGATGAGTGGAATAATGTCCAATTGATCCTGTTGCATGTGCTTGTATAACAACAGAAGAAGGGAATGTCTTCCTTGCAGAAACAATTGATATGTCATAAGAACATAAGAGAAGCCAATGTTGGATCAGGCCAGTGGCCCATCCAGTTCAACACTCTGTCACACAGTGGCCAAAAACACCAGGTGCCCTCAGAAGGTCCAGCAGTGGAGGCAGGAAGCCATCCTACTGTTGCCCCCCCCCCCCCAAGCACCAAGAATACAGAGCATCACTTGCCCCAGACTGAGAGTTCCTATCTATACTTTGTGGCTAATAGCCACTGATGGACCTCAGCTCCATATGTTTATCTAATTCCCTCTTGAAGCCGTCCATACTTGTAGCCACCACCACCTCCTGTGGCAGTGAATTCCACAAGTTAATCACTCTTTGGGTGAAGAAGTACTTCCTTTTATCTGTTCTTACCCGACTTCTCAGCAATTTCATGGAGAAACCACGAGTTCTTGTATTGTGAGAAAGGGAGAAAAGGACTTCTTTCTCTACCTGCTCTATCCCATGTACAATCTTATAAACCTCGATCATGTCACCCCTCAGCCGTCGTTTCTCCAAGCTAAAGAGCCCCAAGCGCTTCAACCTTTCTTCATAGGGAAAGTGTTCCAACGCTTTTATCATTTTAGTTGCCCTTTTCTGCACTTTTCCCAATGCTATATCTTTTTTGAGGTGTGGCGACCAGAACTGTACACAGTACTCCAAATGAGGTTGCACCATCGATTTATACAGGGGCATTATGATACTGGCTGATTTGTTTTCAATTCCCTTCCTAATCACCCCCAGCATAGCGTTGGCCTTTTTCATTGCAGTCACACACTATCTCGACATTTTCATTGAGTTATCTTCTATAATTACAAGATCTCTCTCTTGGTCAATCTCTGCCAATTTGGACCCCATCAACATGTATTTATAGTTAGGATTTTTGGCTCCAATGTGCATCAGTATGCACTTGGCCACATTAAACCCCATTTGCCACGTTGATGCCCACTCACCGATCCTCGACAGATCCCTTTGGAGTGCCTCACAGTCCTCCCTGGTTCTCACCACCCTGAACAACTTTGCGTCATCTGCAAATTTAGTCACTTCACTGCTTACACCCAACTCCAAATCATTAATAAACAAGTTAAAAAGCATTGGACCGAGTACTGATCCCTGCGGTACCCCACTTCTTTCCTCCCTTCACTGAGAAAATTCCCCATTTATACTCACCCTCTGTTTCCTTTTAATTAGCCAGTTTTTGATCCACAAAAGGATTTGCCCTTTTATCCCATGACTATTGAGCTTACTTAGGAGCCTTTGATGAGGAATTTTATCAAAAGCTTTCTGGAAGTCAAGGTAAACAACATCTATTGGGTCCCCCTTGTCCACATGTTTGTTTACTCCCTCAAAGAACACAAATAGGTTATTGAGACAAGATCTTCCCTTACAGAACCCATGCTGAGTCTTCCTCAACAGATTTTGTTCATCAATGTGCCTACTAATTTTTTCCTTAATAACAGTTTCCACCAACTTACCCGGTATCGACATCAGACTGACTGGCCTGTAATTTCCTGGATCTCCTCCGGAACCCTTTTTACAAATAGGAGTGACATTCGCTACCTTCTAGTCTTCAGGAAGGGAGGCAGATTTTAAGAAAAGATTTTTGTCAGGAGATCCACAAGTTCACATTTGAGTTCTTTCAGAACTCTTGGATGTATGCCATCCGGACCCAGTGATTTATTTGTTTTTAAGTTGTCTTATCAGTCGTAGGACCTCCTCTCTTGTCACCTCAATCTGACTCAGGTCTTTCAACACCCCTCCTGAAATCAGTGGTTCTGGAGTGGGCAGGCACTTCTCATCTACCACAGTGAAGACAGAGGCAAAAAATGCATTCAACTTCTTAGCCATTTCCCTATCATCCTTCACTACACCTTTTACCCCTTGGTCATCCAAGGGCCCCACTGCTTCCCTGGCTGGTTTCCTACTTCTAATGTATTTGAAGAAAGTTTTATTGTTGGTCTTTATGTTTTTTGTGATATGCTCCTCATATTCCCTTTTTGCCTGCCTGATCACAGACTTGCATTTTATTTGCCACAGCCTATGTTCCCTTTTATCAGCCTCGCTGAGACTAGCTTTCCACTTCTTAAAGGAATCGTTCTTACCTTTTACAGCTTCCATTACTTTGTTTGTTAATCATGCAGGTTTCTATACCTATTTGTGCCTTTCCTAACTCGTGGTATATATTTTCTCTTAGCCTCTAGGATTGTAATTGTAAATAGTCTCCAAGCTTCCCCAGTGGTTTTGACCCTTTCTACTTTTCCTTTCCGTTTTCTCCTCACATTTATTTATATTTATTTATTTATTTATTGGATTTATATCCCATCCTCCCCGCGAACGGGCTCATATCCCCTCATATCAGAGAAGTTACTCCTTTTAAAGTTAAAAGTGGTTGTGTCGGTCTTTTGGGGCAACTCCCTATTTATACAAATGTTGAACTCAATAACATTATGGTCACAGTTCCCAAGTGGTACAATCACTTTAACATCTTTCACCAGGTCTTGGGGGTTACTTAGGACCAAATCCAGGATCGCCTCTCCCCTGGTCGGTTCTGTAACCATCTGCTCCATAGGAAATGCACACACTCAGGAAATGCACACACAGCAGAATACTTACAAAAAGTGGCAGCAAAAGCTATAATAACGTGAACAAAAATTCAAAGGTCTAGTATGCAATTGGTCACAGATGATGCTGCAATTCTATCCAAAATGAGAAGAAATGTAGAAGCGCAGGAAGGGAATACAAAGCTAACAACATATGGTTGCAGTGCTCATTTGCTGTATCTCCTAGCTGAAGACTTCAGTGTTGCAGAAATAAGGACTAGTGTAGTTGAAATTGCTGAATATTTCCATAACAATCATTTTGCAGCAGTAGCTCTTAAAGGAATGAGTGGAACCAAGCTAACGCTTCCACAAGATGTTAGATGGAACTCTGTAGTGGACTGTTTTGAACAGTACATCAAGAACTGGCCTATTCTGATGACAGTTTGTGAACAAAATCAAGAGAAAATAGATGGCACTGTCACAGCCAAAATCCTCAACATTGGACTTAAGAGAAATGTTGAACATATGCTGAACATCATGAAACCCATTTCTGAAGCTTTAAACAAAATACAGAAAAATAGCTGTTTTATTGCTGAAGCTGTTGAAATTTGGAAAGAACTGAGTGAGCACTTAAAAACAGAACTTAGCACTGATAGAATTAAATTACAAGCGTTTAAAAAATGAATGGGACAAGCACTGTCTCCAGCTCATTTTCTCACAAATATTGTCAATAACCACTACCAAAGTCAAACCTTAAGTGCTGAGGAAGAGGAGTTAGCTGTAACATGGGTATCCAGTAATCATCCATTTGTAATGCCAACTATAATAAACTTCAGAACTAAGAGGGAACCATTCAAGAAATATGTGTTTCCTGCTGATGTTTTAAAGAAGTGAACTGATGGAAGTTGCTTAAGCACTTGGATTTAGAGATGTTGAAGAAATGATTTCACTTTTAACAGCAGTAGCTTCTTCTGCTGGCGTAAGAAGAATATTGTCTTCCTTTGGACTCATTAATTCTAATTTGAGAAATCATTCTAAATTGAGAAATCATTTGGGACCTGATAAAGCAGGAAAGCTTGTTTTTCTTTTCCCGATTATGAACAAACAAGAAGATGACGATGGGTGACCTACACAGGACAGTATTTTAAGTTTTTCATGTGTGGACCAAGCCGATAGTCTAAGTTTTTTTTTTTTTTTAAAGATATTTTGTTTAACCACATCAGTTAACAAACATGCATGTTTAAGCAAATTCAAGAATACATATGCTATAATGTTACTGTTTTAGTTAAATAAAACTTTAAATTGTTACTATGGGAATATTTTTCTCCTTCCAATAAAGTACAGCAGAAAAATTGTCCGAATATGAATGATGAACCCATTAAACTGGAAGTAGTTCAACTCACAATAATTTCAACTAACAATAATTTCATAATTATCTATCTATGGTGTGTGTCTAAGAGTATAACCAAAATTTTTGATATAACTTTAATCTGAAAAGTTGTTATTCTAAAAATGAAACCTTCATCTGGTTGTAAATATTAAGAATATACCAGCAAGAATGAGTCTTTATGTAGAAAACCATGATTTAAATCTAGTCTTAAATTGTGATTTAAATTGTGATTGTTTAAATCAAATCCACCCTGTTTACTGGCAATAAAAATTCACCTTGCAATTCTTGTCCATTTGTTGTATAATTTAGCAGAGTAAAATGCAATGACGCAGCACACACATGTAAATTAGCTATAAGAAAGTTTACTAAGAAATTAGGAAGGGTTACATAACAGGATAAAAACAATAAAACAGTCTAGCTGGGTTTTTTTTTAGTTACTGACTACTCCATGATGTATTCTTGCTTCTGATCTTAGAACAAAGGAAGAATTCCCCCAATGCGTACGTGCAAAATATCAGGTAACATCACCAAACTATTGATTAGCCAATGACCAGGCTAAAGATCCCCATTATGAATAAGACTTCCTTCTCTACCACGGGAAATATGTGCATGACAGTTCATTGGACAGTTCATTGGTGCAGGCGGTGGTGGGGAGACTGGCCTTTTTCACATTCGAGTATAAGGAAGGTGATTTTTTTTTGGTATTTCAAATATACCCGAATACCAATGGCAGGAAAGAGAAGGGTAAGTGCAGCCCTTTAAAAACCCCACTGAGCCGATATTTGGCAGTGCTAAATAATGCCAAATAAAAGCTGAATAGTTTCAGCTTTTATTCTGCATTCTGTATTTGGCAGCTGAATCAGATCAGAAATTCTGATTTGTGACTTCCGGCAAGACTTGCGACTATGGCGGACGCGCTCCTCCGCACTAGCGGGGAGCGCGATCCGTACCCGGCGGGAAGAAGGGGCTTTGGACCGGTGCCGAGCCCCCAGAGACCCTAGTGAAGGGGCTCTGCCTGGGGTGGCACGAAGGGGATCTCTCCCTACGGTGGCGATCGAGGGATTGAGGTCCCCTTTCATCACCCCCATAGGTTCCCCCGTCCGTGGGAGCCGTATGGCTAAAAGCGCAAAACCGAGAAGCAGCAGAGAGTGTGAAGCAATGAGGCTGGAACTGACAGTTACGCTTGGAGAAACAGTGAGTCTGAAGTAAAAAGAAACAGAACACAGCGGGAAAGGCGGGTGGAGTAAACCCCCCCCCCCTCGAGACTGGCGTACTTACGGGACTCTTTACGTGGCGTTACTGTATGAAAAAACGTATGTTCGGCTTGCTTGATGGCAGCATCGCGCTTTAGAGGATATGAACTTTAAAAAGATATAAGCGCAGTCGTGGAATTTGCTCCTTTCGTCCATCTTATCTAACTATCAACAAAGAAGCACAGTCTCAACAATGGCGGGGAAACCGAAACCTTCCCCCAAACTAGGAAGTACAGCCCCGAGTTCAAAGGTTGATACCACGGAGATGAGCACGGTGTTCTCCTCGTTATTGCGACCTCTAGTGGACCAAATGACAGCTCTCAACGTTAAGATGGACAAGATGCAATTGGACCTGAAGGAGTCGAATAAAACTACAGAGAAGCTGCAGCGAGAACTTCTGGAAGTTAAGACTTCAGTTAAAAATCATGATTCAAGACTACAAAAAGCGGAGAAAGAAAAGGCTTTCCATTCTGATCAGCTCTTGAAACTACAGATGGAAAGATCGAATTTTTTCCTAAGACTTCAGAATGTACCAGAGGATAAAGGAGAAGACCTTAAAAATCTGTTAAGTGAAGCGCTTGAACCAGTGACGGGCTTAAAAGCAGCGGAAATAAAAAGCGATATGGATATGGTTTACAGAACCTATCCAGATTATACTAAAAAGAAAAGCCTGCCTGGTGAGATTCAGATAAGGTTCTCCAAAAAGTCAACAAGAGATGTGGTGCTTAGGACCACAAATAAAGCAGTTCTGAAGATCAAAGGAAAAGAAGTTAAAGTGATGAAAGATATCCCATTTGAAATAAGGAAAAGAAGGAAAGCCTATGGAAAACTGACATCTTGGCTACAGTCTGAATCTATTATCTATAGGTGGAATGTTCCGGAAGGACTGAGCTTCAGCATCAAAAACAAGAAATACAAGATTGACTCTGTCCAACAGGCGAAAAGTTTTTTGGAAAAAAGCAAAGAAAAGAAAAAAGAGAGAGACTCAGATGGTTCACTGGCATCGCAAGAAAGTATGTATGGATTTGATAGCTCAAAGAGCGAAGAAGAAACGTCTGACTCGGAAAAGGGAGCAGCAGCTCCAAAAGTACAAGAAGAGACTATTAAGACAAGAAGAGGACGAAAGAAGAAATAAAGGCTGAAATGTTTTTTGAAACTGCACTTATATATAATAGATAATTTGTATAATTAAGCATTCCTTCAAAAGAGCATGTCTGTCAAACAGCTTTTTTTATTTTTCATGTATCATCAGTAACAATTTTATCTGAATATTAGCCAAGGTTTAAAACGCTTCATATGTATTAATGGCATAGCAATATTAAGCAAATGATAAAGCACACTCTGTATAAGGTAAACATAGCTTAGAAAAGTAGCGTTGTAGAATTAGATATAGATAAAATCAATAAAAATTAAAAAAAAAAAAAAAAGAAATTCTGATTTGTCTTGCCAAATACCCGAAAAATGCCAAAAAGGGATTTTGAGTTTTTCCCCCCAGTTTGGCTTTACCGAATGCACACCCCTAGTCCTAAGCAAACTAACTAAGAATTAGCATATACAAACAGGTTAACTCTTTTATGACATCAGAAGGAGAACTTGAAAATATCCAAAACAGTGAATAATTTTGTTCAGTGGTCATGCACCCCCTGATAAGAGATTCTCATTTTGTATAATTGGGGCTGTGTGCATTACATTGGCAGTAATTCCTTCAGCTGTAGTTTTTAATTGTTCTGTTGTGTAAAGGAAAAGATCTGTGAAAAATCCTCTGCTGCCAGATAAGCAGGCAGCCATGGCATTTGCCGCCATTTATTGCTACAAACTTTATCCATTCTGCTGTTTTGGTGACATAATGCCCATTTTTCTGAATTTGCCCCGAAACTAGAAGGGTGTGAATCACTCTCCCAATGCTGACCTCTGCTTTTATTCCTCCCATGCACACATTGCTATAATGTGGCGTTAGATGAGCTATGAATAGAAAATCCTTTTTTCTTCCTGCACTATTAAAACCATGGACAGAAAAAAAGGCTTCCTGTCTTATTCCCTGGTAAATATTCTGTAAGAGAAGCAGAAAGCCCTGTCACTGGAAACTGACTAATCCAACCAGAGGTGTCCATTTTACTTATTTGTTTTTTATTTCCAAGTTTAGATTGCTGGATTGCTGCTGTTGTGCTAGATGCGTGCTGCCTTGGTCCTCTTGGTGTACCCTAGTATTGACTTTGGAGTGTGAAGAGTGGGAGGGTCCTTGCTGAGACATAGGTTTTATTAAAAACCTGTTCATGATAAAAGGTCCAAATAGGAAATATTTTTGAATCTTATGGTGATCAGTGAAATATAGTTTGATCTTCATGTGTTGCTTCAGCAGGTTGTTGTGAGGATAAATGGCATACAGCCTAGGTAAGCTGCTACAAGTTTCTTGGAAGAAAAATGCAGTAATAGCTGATAAAACTATAAATGTCAACACTAACACATAGGCAAAAAGCAGGCCAAGGGAAGTGAAATAGTGTCTTCTGAAAAACAATACCAGCAGACTGTTGCCATGCCTTACCAACCTATTCCTGTAAGGATTAACAGGAATAAGAATAAAAAACAGCAAAAGCCTTACCCCAAATGCTGTAGATTAATAACAACAACAACTAACTTCAGTTCTCTGGCAGTAGCTAGAAATCTGAAGAACTCTCGGTGCCTTCCTAGCCTAAAAACTTTATTAGCACTGCAGTTTCTCTTTCTGTGCTCTGCACTCTTAAGTCTATAGGCTGTATTAACACTCAGTTCTTCTCTTGTGGCTCTCAAGCATCTCAGTTCCTGGGATCTGGCTTTTATCCCTTCTCTTTCCCCTCATTGGGGAACATAACTCCTCCTTTTCAGAGTCTGGCAGCAGATCTGAAGCTGCTAACTGAATTTGCTGCTTGATTCTCCCCCCCACCCCTGCACTTCATGAAGAGCAGAATCACACTAGAGGTATGATCCTAGGCACAATTACTTGGGAACAAGCACCATTAAACTCAGTGAGGTTGATCTCAGAGTTAAAAAGCTATCGAATTGGGCTGCATGGCACCCAGCTACTATCTTCCTGTTTAATTGTTTCTCCAGAAAGTGATTGGTGCTCGAGCCAGACAATTCTTGGATGGGGCAGTGTCCCTTCCAGCACTAGTGTGGATACAGCTCTGAACAAAATTAGTATACTCTCTGAAGTAAAAACAAGTAATTGTGTGTGTAAAGTGCTGTCAAATTACAGCCAACTTATGGTGACTTCAGCAAGGGGCTTTCAAGGCAAGTGAGATGCAGAGGTGATTTGCCATTGCCTTCAGCTCTGTAGAGTCTTTCTTGGTGGTCTCCCTTCCAAGTACTGACCCTGCTTATTTTCCAAGATCTGATGAGATGGGGCTATACCATGCCACCCTCATTCCCAAAAGAAGTAATCAGAGAGTGGAAATTAAAAATGTTTTTAGTGATGTAGAAGTTGAAGCTAAGGAGACTTGTCCCTTTAGAAGATTTTTCTATTAACACATGGGCCTGCTAGGCTAAACACAAGTGGGAGGACCATAGCATAGAGTAGTGAACTGCCAGTGTAGTTTGCCATCATTGATCACTCGTCTATCCTTTAACCTCCTTTGGGAGATCTGTAATATTTAATTTTCACTGCTTCTGCCAATACTAATATATAGGGTTACCATTCCCCAGGTGGGGGCGGGGGATCTCCCGCTTTTGCAGGCTCCTGTCCACTGCTGGCCAGTTAGCCAGTGGGAGGAAATCCCCCCCAACCCAGAAGTGATGTAGTGTGGGGAGGAGGCAAGACACTGATTTTTGGGCAAAACTCTATGGTTTGAGGGTGATTTTACCATAGAGTTTTGTCCAAAAACCAGAGCATTGCCCCCTCCCCACGCTACTGATGTGCCTACATCACCTCTGTGTTGGAGAGGATTTCCTCCCACTGGCCAGCAGTTGACAGGAGCCCGCAAAAGCACGTCACACAACATCCTCATCCACTCCTGGAACACCTCCCCAACCCCCTGCTGGCGTGATGAACGGACCTGGCAACCCTACTAATATATATATATATTTTCTTCTTAGATGTCATTTGACTTGGATGGTGACGAGCATGTTTTGGAAGAGACTAAATTCAAGGAGTATTGTGCGGAATTTATCAAACGCTCGCAACAAATAGGAGACAGTTGGGAATGGAGAAATATAAAGGTACTGGCTGTATTTTATTTTCTAACAAAGGTCCCCTAGATCAGGGGTGGGCAAATTGCGGCCCAGGGGCCACATGTGGCCCGCCACAGAGTTTTTTGTGGCCCGCCAAGAAGATTTCAGGACTTCAAGAAAATTGAGCCTAAATTCAATTTGCTCTCTTATCCCATCACTGCTGATATTGATACAGCACCTGAGGAGCTGCAGCTTGAACTTATTGACATGCAGTCAGAGCACACTGTGAAAGAAATGTTTAATGCTGTGACATTAGTTGACTTTTACAAATCTTTTGTCTGCTGAAAAAATTTCCATGTATAAAGAAATTTGCTGGGAAAACGTTCTCTATATTTGGGTCTACATATATTTATGAGCAAAGTTTTTCTTGCATGAAGATCAACAAGAGTAAATATAGATGCTCTTTGACAGACATTAACTTGCAGGCTATGATGAGAATCTCAACAAGCAATCTCACTCCTGATTTCAAAAAAATTGTAGAAAGGTGTGATAGAGTACATTTGTCTCATTAAACTGATTCTAAAATTAAATGTGCTTGCAGCTATAGATGATATGCAATTAGCACAATAAATAAATTGAATAAAACTACCACTATTTTATTTTATTTATATTTATTGATTTTTATGATACAATTTATTCCTTTTCTGAAATGCGAAGTTAACTAATGAATGCAATCATTTTAAAAGGTGCAGCCCTCCGCTAACCTCCGCTCCCACAAAGTGGCCCCCGAGCCAAAACAATTGCCTGCCCCTGCCCTAGATTATCTAGGTCTCTAATGTTCTTTCTAGTTATCACCATTCCACTTCCATTTAGATAATTTGGCCCTTGCAAATGTATGCTCTCTAAGTTGCTGTTTTTGTGAAAACTTTTGCTACTGTACCTCTATACTTATTTAAACTTTTCTGAATTCAAAAAGCAGTTTGAAGATTTTCAGTGAGGCTTTTTTTAATTTTAAAGAAATTAGGAGCATTGTATAAGAGCGGTTTTTCTCTATTAAAAAGCTCAATGCTTTCTTTGTAGATCTGCTTGTACAATTTTGGAAATAACTTTACAAAAGTTACTAGCCCATCTGCTCATATAGTCCTGTTTATGTAATTTCTGTATCGCTTAATATGTCATGCAAATACTTATGGTATGCTTTAGTTCTTTCTGGTGATTCCAGACTTCTAAAATCCTAATGCATTGGTTATTGAATGTCCCATTTTTGTGATTGTACTGGCTTGCTATGTGTAATCTGCCTTGAGTCCTTGTGGGAAAGACAGATATAAACTACGTAAATACATAATAATTCAAAATAAATTTCTATGGTAGTCAATTTTGAATGCATAGCCTCAGGAAAGGAAAGAACCTTCTTTCTGAAATAAAAGCTTCCCTGCCTTCTCATTTGTAAGAGGTTCTTACTCATCGTAGGTTCTGAATTAAATCTTTTTGAAGCCTAATCTTGTAGCTTTTCTGAGATAATACAAGGTTGGTTACTTATAAAAACAAATGTAATTCTAAATTTTGAAATAGGGCAGGTGGGAGAATTTGAATTTTTAAAAGGTCAGGTTTCATCTCACAGAAGTCAATTCTAGCTATTGAATTCCAATCCCCAAAGAGTATATGATTTTGTAGGCTTCCCCACACCCATGGTGAATATCAGCGGTGTTTGGAAGGCAGAATTTCAGGGGCACAATGTACTGTTGTAGGAGATCCCATACTCTCTTTCTTGCATTGTTGAGATGGTGGAGGCAGCTGGAATTGTGGACTTGTAATATAACTTATATATGGACTGTATAAAGAGTGTGCCAGGGAAAATGGACTAATTGGTGACCATGAGACAGTGCCAACGTACTGGACAAAAAGACACGTACCTAGCTGAGCGATGTTAGAGTCACTGGATTAGGTACTGCCAGGGAACCATGAGAAATATAGCAGAGTGCACAAAGGCTTAAATGCAGCAAAGCTTGGGGCTTGGTGTGGCAACACACTTACAAAGTCAGACGGAGTCAGAAGTCAGTCTAAAAAAAACTAAGTAACATTTATTAAACATTTATTTATGAAATACATGCTTGAGAGTGCAGGTAAGAGATAGATATAGGTTACCTATTCTAACTAGCTAGATGGTGTTGGATGCTGGATGAATGTCCAGCCTCCATCTTCTTGCGTGTGAGAGAGAGAGTGAGTGGGAGTGAGGGAGATGGAAGCAGAGGAAATTGCCCATAAGAGTAGCATTCTACTTCAAAGGAAAGTATCAGATAGCAGGAAGGAAAGGATGTTCTGTGTGTCCTGACCTCTCTATCTGTCTAAACTCTCTGGTGCCATCTTCTCAAGTCTGAGACAGGAGACAGCACCAAGTCCTGCACTTCTAACAAGGGAAACCTTGGACTGAAGCAGCATGTTGAAACCAGATGTGGACCCATGGAAGACCCAATGTTATCCATCCCTGCCTCTCTAAGATGACAGCAAACCCAGGTAGACGGCATGCCAGCCTCCCTGTGAACCACAGAAACCTGGAACCAGCACCCAGTGTAATAGAGAAGCCATGCTTTGCGAAAACAACAGGAACTTCCTTGCTTAAACGCCATGACAAGCCTTGTCTCCATCATGCAGGCACCCCCCCTTCTTCTAGCAACACTACCCGAAACTGCATGTAGTCAGTTTCAAGTTAAATAAAAGAACTTGGCTGTGATAGGATTAACTGGCTGACTAACCCACCCTGTGCCCATCAAGATAGTCCAGATGCAGGGCTTCCAGTTTGGCAGTTTCAATGGCAGGCACAACTCCTCGCAGCTCTGAAAGAGTCGGCCCATAACGCCCTGGCTGGGAGGAGATCCAGTTGATCTGGACCCCCCTGGAGTCCTTGTAGGGGACTCCTAGCCAGGGGGCACGGGGGTAGCCGCTCCGGAAGCAAATTGCTGATGGATCAAGGCTTCCTATGCCCCGATGGTCCCGCCATGGCTGAACATAGAACATGGTACCCGGAACAGCGAGCAAGGAGTCAAGTGTCTAAATGACCCTGTCATGATCCTTTGGGGTTTGCTACCTTCTGCTGCCACCACCCTGGACTTAGGGTCTCTTGAGAAGGCCCAGGGTACCCTCCCAAGCCCAACCAAATGCCTTCTTTTAACCAAGAAACATGAGGTGTGATGACCAGGCAGAACACTTGAACAACAGGGTTTATTTAAACAATACTGGGGCAGGGAAAACAAGACAAGGTGCAGTAATCAATAACAGTGTTTTAAAGGTAAACTAAAATGAATCTAATGATACTAACTGTTTTTCCTTAACTGGTACTATTTAAGGCCTACAGCCTCATATACCAGGCCTCTTGGCTGTTCTCACTCCATCCCACTGAAGGACTTCTCTCCCAGTCCAGACTTTCCCCCTCAGCTTGACTCTCTGTCAGAGGAAAAACCGCAGTAGAGAGAAAAAGAATAGTTTGTCAGTTACGCACCTAAAGTTCCGTCACCTCATATATCCCCCAAATTCCCATTGGCTCCCACCGCCGCCAAGCATCATGGGAATTGTAGGCTGTCCCCTCTACCCCCAACACAGGTCTCTCCTATGCCTAGGCCACATTAGGCCTGTCTTCCTGCCTGGCACAGATCATGACAGACCCCCATAAAGCGATTTACACATTGTAAAAAACAGTGAGTTTATGATGGCTGGCTGAAAAGAATCCTTTGCCCAAAGCCCTATTTACAGCGCGGGCGGGGAAGGGAACTCAACCTCCCCCGCTGAAAAGAAGCGAACTAAGAAAACAACTTTCAGGACGGCACAGAACACTTTCTCACCTCGATCAAATAAAAGAACATACTTATCTAAAGCATTTCTGTGCACGGGCTTCCCTTGATGTTTTAAAAGTTTTTCTTGGAATGTAAACATGAGTCGGACCAAGAAAATGGCGATGAGATCAAAACAATCACCGGGAACTACAAGATCAGCGCTTCCGGTCACAAGACCAGATTCAACTCCAGACCTCTTTAACATGTTGGCAGCAGCATTTCTCCCTCTGATGGAACAAATGACTGACATGAATTAAAAATTGGATGCAGTACAACAGCAACTTAAGCATACCAATATACAATTGGAGAAGATTGCCAAAGATGTAAAGAAAATTGACATTAAGACCAAAAACATGGCTGAAAGACTGCAAGAAGTGGAAAAAGAAAGGAATTCTGAAAAAGATCAACTCTTAAGACTTCAAATGGAAAAATCAGCTTATGCCCTGCGATTTCAAGGTGTACCTGAGCAGGAAAGTGAAGATCTTAAAGAGCTTCTGAATCAAGTGTTGTCTCCTATGATGGATTTAAAAGCGGATTTTTTGAAAAATGATATGGATATGATCTATAGGGTATATCCTGAATACATTAAAAAAATAATCTGCCTGGGGAAATAATAGTTAGATTCTCTAAAAGTACAACAATAGATGTGGGGCTCAAGGCCACAAATCGGTCTGTCTTGAAAATCATGGACAAAAATGTTACAGTCAAAAGATTGACTTTCTTCTTAAAGCGAAGGCTTTCTTGGACTTACAACAAAATCCAAAGAAGGAAACCAAGACAACGGAGGAGAAAGAAGAAGGAGAGACTAGCAAATGTGATACAGAGAGTCCGGAATCAACAAGTTCCAGCAAGACAAGTGAAGAATCTATCTCTGAGATGGGGCAGCCGCCCCTAAACAATTCAGGGTCTAAGAGACTATTCCCAAGAGAGGAGAAGAGGGGAAAAAATGAGAATATCTAGAAAATGTGAAGCCCTAGCAGCATTTATTTATATACTGTTTTTATTATTTGATTGAAGTACTGATGTATCAGCATATTATTAAGCTATGATAATAATCAGACAATATCTGTTTTGTATTACTATGAGAAACATTTAACTATGAAACTTTATTTAGCAAATCTGATCCTTGTATACTTTAGGTTAGTTTAGTTTTTTCTTTTGTAGTTGTAGATTAGTTGTTAGATTTTGAAAAAAAAATGTTAAAAAAAAGATAGTCCAGATGCAGATCATTGGATTGTTGACATTGATGGCTGGCCAAGCACCTGGAATGACTGCTTATTCTCCTTTGTCTTGAACCCCATACTCTGAAAGATGTCACTGTAGAAAAACATTATGTCAATTGCCCAACTATTAAATCCTTTCTCCCCGTCTTCTCCCGACCATTAATAACTGGTTTTTGCTAGTTTTCCTGGGGACTACGTAACTGACCCAGCATAGCCCGCCCAGTCACTTTTATGGTATAAAAGGAGACCACATGTTCATTGCTCTCTCTCTCTCTTGCTTCTCATACCTGACCCTACCCTACTTTGCTGATTCTCGATCTAACGCTATCCAGAGTCTACCATGTGCTCTGCCTGCCAGAACACAACCTCTTCCTTTATAATCTCCCTTCCTTCTTCGCTGCAGGATCTTTTTGCCTCATTGGACAGGTCAGTAGCACCCAACCAACAAATTCTTCTGCTAATGCAAACATCTCTATACCTCTCAGTCTAAATTTCCTAGCTCTGTGTTGTTGTGTGTATGCTTGGATTTTATTGAGAGCCAGTTTGGTGTAGTGGTTAAGTGCATGGACTCTAATCTGGGAGAACCGGGTTTGATTCCCCACTCCTCCACATGTATCTGCTGGATGACCTTGGGCAAGCCGTCGTTCTGGCATAGCTGTTCTTGAAAAAGAGCAGTTTCTGTCACAGCTCTCTCAGCCCCACCTACCTCACAGGGTGTCTGTTGTGGGGAGGGGAAGGGAAAGGAGTTTGTAAGCCACTGAGACTCCTTTGGGTAGTGAAGGACGGGGTATAAATCCAATCTCTTCTTCTTTGTGTGCAAACTTCCTAGTAAAGAAACCATTTCACTAAGATATGGTCTCTGTGTCTATTTCTGGAACTCGAATAACTGGGACTCCTGTATACATAGGTGATTGCTCCCTTTTGTTGCCTATTGCCATTTAATAACTATATTTTCCCCATTTTATAATGAAATAAGGCAGTTTGGCTAACAAAATGCTAGGCATACTTAAGTTTGATTGAAATCATTGGGGCATAAAGGCATGCTCCATATTTAATTTAAGAATATTAGTCCCTTGATTTCAGTGGCAATTAAGAATACCTAAATTCTTCTGACTTGCACCCAATATTAAAGTGGGGAATATTCTTTTTGTTGTATTTTTTGGTATTTGTGTTTGTGTGTGTCTGCACCTGGAAGTCACATTGACCTCTGGTGACTGACCCCTATTGGGGGCCTGGAGGATATTCAGAGATGGCTGAATAAAGCCTGCCTCTTTCCTCTCGACTTGGTATTCCATCCAAGTACTAACCAGTCAACCCTGCTTAGCTTCCAAGATCTGATGAGATTAGGTTTGACTGGGCTATCCACGTCAGGGCAAAGTGGGGAATATTCAGTCTTCAAACTATTAAAATTCTCCTCCTCCTCCTCCTGGCAGATCCTGTTCCCCCCCCCCCCCCCGGCTCTACTGCTTAGATTTGGATTGCAGCTATTGCACCTAATTGAATGTACAGCTGCATGTGCAGACAGAATTGGTTTGTTCTACTACAGGTACATTCGGAATTTGGCTCATTGTGTTTTAATGGAAACATAAATATAGTATATCAGTAAAAGCAAGTAAGAACAAGGTAATTTTCTCTAAAGTGATCTGTTTTGTGTTTAAATGTTTTCTGACAAAAACTACACATGTTGATTTGTTTCAGGTGCAGACTTGTAACAACAAAGTGCCATAATAGCCCATGGCACAAGCCACATAGACTTTTTAAAAAAGATACATATATATTTGGAATACTGATTAAAAGACAGAATTAATGTTCTGGAATGAGAGAGACATTGATTTAAAGATCAGAACAAATGAAATAAATTGTGTCAGAAATGATGGATTATCCAAAGAGTTACATTTATAGTTAAATTTGCAGCCTCGTTGAGTAATTTAATGCTACATTAATGGGTTTTGTACAGAGACTATTTTGAATAGATTCTCTTTATATCAGATGTTGCACATATGCTTTCTGCGTGTGTTTGTCTAAAATAAAACTTAATGAAACAGCTAATAAAACCCCAATTTGTTTGTGCTTCCTTTGAGAAATAAGCTCTTAATATGCAGCTACCGTTCATTATTTCCTTTGCATTTCTCTTGCCTTTCAACAGATATTCTTCTCAGTGGTGCTGGCCATGTGACACAGTCAGTTCTTTAACTTTTATTTTGTAAGACTGATTTGTCAGGGACATGTTTCATTTGCTTAGTGGAGCTAGGGTGTAGGAGGATCGTTGCTATGGGTGATAGGGGCACATGCTCCAGGTATACTCATTGCAGGGATTCAAAATGGACCTTATTTATTGATTTGTAAAATTTATTTTTCACCTTTCTTCCCACCGAATGAGGCAGCTAACAATTAAAGACAAAAATTTATAAAAGTACATCATAGAGTAAAAACCAAAACTAAAATACATCTGTAAAACACAAGGGTAGCAGTTAAAGTAAAAGGCAGGAAAGAGGGGTCACTGACAGAACACCAGACAAAACAAAAAAGTTTGGAATAATTAAGACATATTTGCAAACTGGTAGATGAAAAACCAGTTATCATTTGTCCATGGATTCTGTGAAAGCAGAGTCTAGGCAGAAAGACATGCTTGAACCTTTACACTAGTTTTGGACCTGCGGTCTAACATGTATCCATGTGAAACAAAGTTTGAGTCCAGTGATACCTTTAAAATCAACGAAGTGTTATTCAAGTATACATTAGGGTTGCCAAGTCACTTACCTCTAGGAGCGGGGGAGTCCCACTCCTGTTCCGGGAGCCGCGCGTGCGCACGCAGCATGATGACGTCATTTCTCGCCCGCTTTGGCGAGCTGGCAGAGGAAGCCAGAGGGAGGCATTTCAATGCCCCCCTGCCCCCCCCCCATGCCTTTCCTTGCTCGCTTGCCTGGCAAACGAGCTAGGAAAGGTGGGGGAGAGCCTCTGTCGGGCTTCTTCTGCTCCTCCGCTTCTGCAAGCAGACAGAGGAAGCCAGAGGGAGGCATTTCAATGCCTCCCTGCACTGCCCCATGCCGGATCGGGCTGCTTCGGGGGTGGGCTCCTCCCGCTGGCCAAATCCAGATGGGCGGATTGGGGACCCCTTTAGCGGGGGATTCCCCGCCCCCCGGGGGGACTTGGCAGCCCTAGTATACATGCACACTTCTTCACATGGCTACCCACTTGAGTGTATCCATGTGTTGCTTGTAGGGGATAAGAGAATCAGAAAATGTGATTCTGGTGGGTTAATATTAACAGGAAGGTAGTAGTGGTCAGAAGGGTTTTTGTACAGTTTAATGAGTTGACTTGATGTGAAGCTGCAGGGTGGTGGTTGGTCTATACATCTGTATTGTGTTCCTCAGTGGAGGGACCAAAAACCAAAAAATGAAAAACCAAAAAAGCCCATAGTGCTAAACAGAGATGCTCTCATCTTCCCTCTTTCCCTTCTGTAGAATGAGTCCCTAGTTTATAAGGTTTAGGCACCAGCCTAGCAGCTTTGTCCATGGAGGGCTTTCTCCTGGTAAGTGTAAGGGCTAGCTTGTGCTTGGCCACTTGACCACTGAAAAAAGATTTGGCCATTTGACCAGTCAAATGTTGGTTAAATATTTTTAAGTGTTGTTTATTTAGAACAACAAGAAAATATATTAATCCTCAACAGGTTTGATACTTGAGCTAAGAAGGAAATTAGTAACTACTTTGTGAAAAACTGAAATAAATTATAAATGATAAAAGCTACAATTATACCTCTTTTATTGTAGAATTGGGCAGACTCTCAGCAGATCTTCCAATTAAGCATGAACAAGATGCTTGTCTCCAGCAAGGTGGCATTGTGTCCCTTCTAGACAGTCTGTATAAACTGACAACTTATTGTAAGGTTAAGCAAAATTAGCTGTGGATGATTTAAAACTTATTCTCTTTGAATTTTATCTTGTAACACTAGGGTTAACTTACAGTTACTAAATTAGAAAAAATAGCACAAGGTTTTCTAAAAGGTCAGTTTTTAAAAACAGTTGTGCAAAATATGTAACAGGCTAATTCGTCCTGTTTGAGGATGCCTGCGGTTATAGCAGGTGGTTAGTCGGAGAAGCTTTGCTGTGCTGCTAGGTTTGCCTGTGACTACTGCAGGGCAAGGGAATAAGGAGACCTCCCTCCTGCTGCCCTTGCTAACAAATGTTGCCAGTAATGAAAGGGGGGGGGGGGAAGCAGCAACAGCCCTACTACTACGTTTGGCTTCATGGAATATTTCATAATATTGGATTGCAATCAAATAATAGATGGTTAGTTGCCTGATTCACCAATCCTAGGCAGTTCTGCTATGTTACACATAAACAGCAAGAATCTGAGTATTAAAAATTCATCAGTAATAACTTTAAAAGTTCACAGCTACTCTTTGCTCATTTCAGAGGTTATTAGTTGTTTCCCAGAGGAGTCACTTCAGACATAACTCCTGTTTTATCCTTCTTTAGATACCTACATAGTGCAGGAAGGGATAGCACAAAACTGCAGTAGCACCCAGGGAAAGGTGTTTTTGGCAGCAGTCGCAGCACCACTGTATGAGCTGTGGGCCTCATTACACATTATACAATCCACATGTTTTCTGTCAACTTGTTTCTTTTTTGGCCCTGCAAGATACCTAGGAAAAGAGAGGAGTCACATTATACTCACATAAAGAGGCTGACAAGGGCAGAAAGGCTACCCTCTCTATTGTCTCTTTCCTTTGATAAGGAAATTGATTGCCAAGCTGAAGTCAAAAGAGTAAGAACATGATAAGAGCCCCATTGGATCACACCAGTAATCCATCTAGTTCAGCATCCTGTTTTACACAGTGGTCAGTAAATGAAAAGAGTAGGAACATGATAAGAGTCCCATTGGATCACACCAGTAATCCATCTAGTTCAACATCCTGTTCTACACAGTGGTCAGTAAATGCCCTGGAGAGCCAATGAACGGAGCTCAGAGGCCAAGGCATTCCTTTTATGTTGCCTCTCAGCACCAGATTAGAGAGGTTTACTGAATATGGTCTGAATAGAGAGGTTTACAAGATTATGCATGGGATAGAGCAGGCAGAGAAAGAAGTACTTTTCTCCCTTTCTCACAATACAAGAACTCGTGGGCACTCAAATGAAATTGCTGAGCAGTTGAATTAGAATGGATTAAAGGAAGTATTTCTTCACCCAAAGAGTGGTTAACACATGGAATTCACTGCCACAGGAGGTGGTGGTGGCTACAAGCATGGACGGCTTCCAGAGGGAATTGGATAAACATGGAACAGAGGTCCATCAGTGGCTCTTAGCCACAAGGTATAAATAGGAACTCTCAGTCTGGGGCAAGTGATGCTCTGTACTGGTACTTTGGGGGGGCAACAGTGGGAGGGCGTCTAGTGTTCTGGCTCCACTGGTGGATCTCCTGAGGGCACCTAGTATTTTGGGCCACTGTGTGACAGAGTGTTGGACTGGATGGGCCATTGGCTTGATCCAAAATTGGCTTATCTTATGTTCTTATGGTTTCCCTTACTAACCATGGCTGGTAGCCATTGACGAACCTACCCTCTACCTCCTTTTAAAGCCGCTTATACTCATGGCCATCACTACCTCCACTGGAAGTGAACTCTCCAATGTAGTTACTTGTATATATCAGTGTATATCAGTATATCGCAAAAGAGTAATACAACAAGGAAGGCAAGTTTTTAGCAGGAAATGTAGAGATAAAAAGATACATAGAGATCACAGATATTTTAGAATGATCTAAATGCTGTTTTTTTATGGATTATGATGTTTTGAGTCCAAAAGTAAGACCTCTGGCAGGCAATCAGGGTCAGGGCAATTAAACTCCATAACAACAACTTCCCTCAGTGTCTCTAAGTACCATATAAACCACTGATAATTAGAAGGTAGTTAAAATGATGCCCTGACCTGGATGGCCCAGGCTAGCCTGATCTCATCAGGTCTCAGAGGCTAAGCAGGGTCATCCCTGATTAGTATTTGGATGGGACAACTCCAAGGAAATCAAGGGCTGCTTTTCAGGGGCAGGCAATGGCAAACCACCTCTATTCACCTGTTGCCTTGGAAACTCATTCGTTACAAGGGCCAGATCTGACATAAATGTTACTTTGTTGGGCCGAGTCATGTGTGCCATAAAATGTAATACAAACTTTATAAATGACACAGGCAAGCCCAATTGATGATATTTTTTTACTCAAAATGCAAACAAAAGCCATTGATTCCTAGGACTAAAAGCAATTAATTGCCTGGGGAATCCACAAAAGCTCCAGTAAATGTATTTAATCATATGCAACACTAGGTTCTCCAGTGGTCTGGGGTGGTGCAGACTTTTAATTCTGGCATGAATCTCCACTTTGCAAGTAAAAGATTGTCCCACCCCTGGACCACAGAGAAGGAAGATTCACAGTTAGTGAGACTAAATCTTCCATTTTTTCCAAGGAATACCATAAAGGGGGGGGAGGGTAGTATCTTACATTTTCATACAAATTAAGGTTTCTTTTTGAATACATATAGCACTTTTAGGAGATGAGCCATCTTCATTGCAAGTAAATAAGGTAGTTTTTCAACAACTCCCCCATACACCCAGTCTCAGTACCAGAGCATAGCTGTAATCTGTCTCTCACTCTATCCTACTTCTGAAGATCTTGAGGCACACCAAATTTCCCCCTCCACCACTACCACCCTGTGAGGTGGTCCAGGCTAAGTGACTGGCTCTAGGTGACCCAGACAACAGAGCCCTGGCTCAGGGTTGTAACATGTTCCTTCCACACCCACAGTTCTCCAGGTCTGATTTATATAGGCATTCCTTAACAAGCCTGATTTACAGCCATCTGCTCAGAGGTGCTCCTGCATTTACTCAGAACTGCTACCATTGAGCAGCTGGCACCAAGCCAAGAGGCAAGCACTCTGTCTGCATGTCCTTGAGTCTGGCTGGAGCTTTCCCCTTCTCTAGTCCCCTGGTAGGCTACTTTCCTGCAGATGTGCTTCGTTGGCTACTTCAGAGCTAGGCATGGGTGAGTCAAGGTCAGCTGCTGGCAAGGAATCTTGAGGCTCCTGTATCCCTAATTCACTAACTTTAGCTGGTTTAGAGCTGGCTGCATACAGCTCCTCAACTCTTGAGAAGTCTTCAGCTACACTGGACTCAGGCTGGCCCATGACAGACAGAGAGGCTGTTTCCAAAACCTCCAAGGGGTGCTTTTAGTTCTCCAGCAATCCCTTTTCTTTCATGGGCTGAGAACAGGTGTGGGGGAGAAGGAAGGTCACTGTCTCTCACCCTGACACTCACTCTGCCTCCTGAAGGACTTGCACACGAGACAAGTGAGTTTGAAGGGGAAAACTCAAGTCTGCCCCTGGCAGCGAGCAGTTTATTTTTAAACATACCCAGACTTACACGCCATGCCCTTAGGTTGCTGCGTCAGCATTCAGTAGACAATAGGGTCAACATGGAATCAACATGAGGAGATGAGACAACTGTCTCCGGAGCCTGCTTTTGCAGAAGGGCTTTACCAGTAGCCAGCTTCAAGAGAACAATGCTCATTGTGTAGCAGGGAGGGGGAAGAAGCATGGACTTTGACCTGGCTAGCATCCCAGTCTTAGACTTCCCTACAGCCTCCCAGCTCTGTGGCTGTTCAGATGTGTGGCAGTGACAGTGGCAACCCTTTTTCCTTTCACTCCTCCACTGAATTCTGAGGCCAGGACATCTTTCCCCTCAGAGCAGCATGCCCAAGACAACCCAGTTGCCTCCCAGTCCACATGCCGGCCCTCGTCCTCTTCTCTTCCCTGCTGGTCCCATTCCTTTGTCCCTTTCTCAACCTTTATTGCCATCCCCCCCCCCCATTTTACCTCAGCCTCATAGTCCTGCCCCCTAGCAATTTTATTTCCGTTTCTTGACAGCTTTGACTACACACACCTCACTGTGTGTGCCAACTCGCCCGCTCCCCCCCAGCAGCCTCCTGCCCTCCCTCCCTCGCACCAGTTGCTCATGAACTAGATAAGTGCCTTGGACAGGCTGGTTTTGGTCCCTGGGTCGTATGTTTGACACCCCTACCCTATGGGGTTGCCATAAGTTGGCTGCAATTTGACGGCACTTTCCATCACCACCAGTTAAAACGATGGCTCCATAACATGAGCTGGTTATGTCTGATCACTCATTACTTGCATTCCTATAAAGATGAGGCCAGATGCAACTCTAGGAACAGTCCTAGAACATTTACAATGAATACGGCAGGCACCAGGGTTGTGTACTGACGATCTCATATAGTAGTGGTGTGGTTTCTGCCAAAAAGGATACAAGGAAAGATGGTGTGTGTGTGTTTGGGAGCTAAGAGTTTAAGATTAAAAGGCAGATAAGACTGCAGGCAGACGTGAAGGAGACACAGTGAGATGTGATGTAGAAAGCACATGTGAAGGAACCCAGTGACGAGAAAAGGAAATTAATAAGGACCAGCTGTGTAGTGGTGGTAAAAAGGAGTAGAAAATGGGGCAAGGGAATAGTGGAGGGTGGATAAGATATCAGAATGAAGTCTTTTAAGAGGATGGATAAATGAAGTAAAGGCAGGATGGAGGAGGAAGGGGCACAGAGAACGAAAAGTGGGACAAGGCCACCTGGGAACAGAAAAGAAAAAAATAGAGCATGTATTAGCTGTTGCCTATCTTCTACATGTTTGTTCTTGTCTGTATACATTGCACCATTTTCTGAATATCTCACATTACATGTTACGGCATACGGGAAGAGATCAAAAATATTTATCAGTGATCTGCAGCCAGCCTTTTGCCTGAGATCAATTCAATCAATGGACTATGTGAGAATCTACCTGTCACTATGCTGTCCCCTTCCCTTACCCCCTCCTTCCTTGTCCATTTTTTCCTTGGTTTATCCTTTGGAATAATAATGGAGAAGCGGCCCTGTCCTTGGCCTTGCACCTCAAGTGTGAGATGATTGTGCAGTTGGTCTTTATTTCCCTCACCTTCCCCTGCCCAAGAAATTGCAGGAGTTGGGCAAATGCACAAGTTGGTGATGCTATAGTAGAGATCACAGTTCATGCATCCTTTGAGGGCAAAAGAGGATAGAGGGCAATAGTCTGTGTATGGATGTGGACTTGAGCCTTGTTCACATGCAGAGGAATAGTGGCAATGAGGTGGCAGGGTTCTGAGATGGTAGAATGGACTGCACCGTTTCATATGTAGGTTAAGGATCATGGAAGGTTATATTTTGGCTTGCTTTCCAATGTTAAGAATTCCTTTCAAATCGAAAACCAACACAGCAAGCAAGCAGAGAGTCTAGAAGCTTACTCCCTGATATGCTAGTTTTCTGTTTACATCAAGGTTTTCTTGTTTTTTAACTGTAAAGAAGAGATTGGATTTATACCCTGCCCATCACTACGTGAGAGATGTTGTTTTTGTACTTTTTTCTCCTGGCCTTTGAGTTGCATCTCATGAAATGTAGTCTTATAGTAACTTGTTTCTGCAGTTCTTGAAAACTCCACTAGTCTACGCAGTGATGTGAAATGTTTTTCTCTTTTTCTCAGATTTTACATTTTAAAATTTAAGAAAGCTGTTCTTTGATTCTTGTAGGGCTTTTGAGTATGAGTTTCTTGGTCCTGCTTACTTTTAATGTTTAATTTTAGAAAGTGCTACTTCACATTTTCCTGTTTTGCAGATGGTAAATTTTCAGTCCTATTTTCAATGGCATATGGGAAGGATACATCCTCTTGCTTCCTGTCAAATGCTTCTGTTGGGATTACTATTGAGATTACCATCGAGCACTTGTGTTTTATTATCACTGTTTACAGGTTTCCCATATGCACCTAACTCAAAAGTAGTACAGTGGCTAAGATTTAAACAATAGAACAGTACTTTATTTTTACTGTATTTGAGAGCTTCATCTTTCTTTAAATTTCACTTATTGAATATTGCAAATTCATATTCATGGCCATTTGGCTATTTCTGCCACATGTAGCTTTCCTGAAACATACATTTATGTACAATATGATAGGAGATTTCTTTATCTTTTAACAGAAATGTCTAAGTACAATCCTTAACACTTAAATACTTTTATGAAAAAATGAATTTCTCTCAACCGTACAAGATTATTGATGTTTTGTATCTAATTATAGGTTAGTAGAATAAATTTCAAATGTCTGTGAATGTTTCCTTTTCTTTCAAAATTTTGTTTCCAATTAGTTGTGCAGACTATTGCTTTAGTCGTAGAAAGTTTGGCCTTTTGATTTTGATCTTGGAAAAAGTTGGCTGTCAGATAATGAAAATGTTTTTACCCAGCACAGTATGTATTTAGTTGTTCTATCAAACCATATTACATATTGTCTATTCATTGCCCTTAAAACTGAGATATAGTATATTTCTGTCATTTATTCCTCTTCAGTCAAATTCTGATGTCTAATTTTATAGAACCATCTAATTCCTTCAGATTTTGGTCTCTTTAAAATATATTTTTGAAGTTATTTACTGGAGCTGTTAAAGGACTGGGAACAGGGATGCTGGATTCCAGGTGGGAACCTGCGGATTCCTCAGAGTTACAGCTCATCTCCAGAGTACAAAGATCTGTTCCCCTGAAGAAAATGGATGATTTGGAGGGTGAACTCTATGGCATTGTGCCTCACTGAGGTCCCTGTCTTCTACAGGCTCCATCCCCAAATCGCCAAATATTTCCCAACCTGGATCTGGAACCCTAACTGGAAACATAGCAGACTTCCGTAGGAATATTAGTTTGATTAGAATCTTGAATCCCGCTACTTGTTTGATGAGATTTCCTGTCTTGGATAGTTCAATAAAATGCCTGAGATGACATGTCTATATTTACCAACATAACTTTTAATAAGTTGCATATGTGTTCAGTGTAGCAAGATCTCTTTGAATTATTCCTAGTTTGGAAGCTTTAGCATTTTCAAGGTAAATAGGATTGATGGCACAGGTTTTTCACACAAGCTTTTGGGGGCAGGTAGCAAGTCTTGCTGAAGGTTTGTAGACACTTTCACAGTAGTTAATAATACTGGTGAATTGCACTTATGATCATGACACATCTGTGTAAAGAACATTCACTGGAACAGCCTGCAAGATTTATGATGCCCTCCTAAGCAGAGTTACACCATTTTAAGTCCACAGAAGTCAATGGGCTTAGAATGGTTTTGTTCTGTTTAGGATTGCTGTTAAGTATTTCATCTGATGTTACTGCCATTTCTGGTGAATTTTAGTATCATATGTTAAATTTTCTTAAATAAGATCTTTTCTCTGAACTCAGGGTTCTGCGGATGGCTATATGAGTAAAACACACTTTCAAATGAAAGGCAGAGGTGTCTCACCAGACATAGGGGAGATAACGAATGACAGCGATGAAATAACATTTGCATATGTTGAGGTAAGTACATCAGGCTTGATTAAAAAGAATACTGTTTAATGATATAATTTAAAAAACCCTGATATTTTAGTATTGTTGGACTCAGCAACTGAAATGAGTAGATCTGGGCCCATTCTGTACCTAGCATTCGCTCAGTTGTTTTACCAAACCCACACTGAAACAGAAAAAGATGCAGCTCAAAACCACATTCAAATACCCCGGGCCAGCACTGTACTGACTGCAGAATCACCTCTGAACAGCCATAAAATGGCCATAAATCTATGCAGACGATACCATAAAACTGAGAGATCAAAGGAAGTGAAACTGGCATGCTGGATGGAGGCTACCATAAAATCTGACAATCAATGAAAGTGAAAGTGGCATGCAATATAAGGCGAATTTCTGTTCCAACATGGGTAAAACAGCAGAGCGAATGCTGGATGAAGAATGGGCGCTGAATTACTTCATTTGGAGGACTTTTGGATTGAGAACTGAATCTAGAGCTACTTGTGCAAAATGATACCGCCTTGGAGCAATGTCCTTGTTTCATGTATGCTACCATGTACTGGAAAACCAGTTCTGAAAAGGGAACCGATTCCTGCTTTGCTTGCCCATTAGTCGCGATGTATTTGTCCTCATGTTTAGTTAGGGTTGTGCCAGCATGCAGAGTTCCAATGGGCTTTAAAGGCACTAGCTCTCATGCTGTTCTGAAGGCAGTGACAGAATTATTTAAAAGAATGGTTGAATAATCAGAGGGGCTTTTGTCAGTTGATAATGAGGACTGTCCATATTGAACAGCTGATTTAAATTTTATATTTTTAATTGTTTTAAAATTATTTTTAAACCTCCTCAGGTCTCATAGGCAGAAAGATGGGATAAAAGCCGTTAAATACATTAAAAATAAAGAATCATGGGGTTCTGAAGAGAGGTGGGAGGCTCATAGCCCTTTTAAGCTGTGATAAGGAAGGTAGGAAATACAGTTCAGTAAACAAACAGATGCTCTGTATGGAGAAGGTACCAGGTTCAATCCCTGGTATTGTTAGCAGCCAGATCCCTCCTGCAGAAGGACATTCTTATTCAGG
Organism: Lepidodactylus listeri; assembly: GCA_029233225.1. Taxonomy (NCBI): domain Eukaryota; kingdom Metazoa; phylum Chordata; class Lepidosauria; order Squamata; family Gekkonidae; genus Lepidodactylus; species Lepidodactylus listeri. The sequence continues at coordinate 48,858,477 of JARCFY010000004.1, forward strand.
TCACCACTCTTTAATTATCACCCCCTAAATCATGTGCATACTGTTCAGCTTTGCTTGGAAATGGAACCAAGATGGAGTTGGAAACAAACAAAATGGACACTGATCACAGGCTAACCTGGGAAACTATTTTGGGAAGGTGACTCAGGGTACTAACTTGGTAATAGACCTCTCCCCACCTGCCAAAGAGAAACTTAATCTCATCAGTGGGCTTCTCTGGAAACTACCCTTCTCTGGCATGACCTCATTGCACCTGGTCGCACTTCCCCTGCCTACCCTAATGAATAGGCTATTCATTTAATTCCATAGCCTCTCCCATCCTGTACTTGATGGGTGATCAGTTTACATTCAGCAGTCTCATCAGGAGAACATTTAACACTTTTGGTTTATGCCGGACACACTCATCAAATGCCACTGGCAAGTCTCATGCAAACTGTCATGAGTTTCCCTCAGTCTTTGTCCATCCATAGAAAGCCATCATACCTCTCCCAAAACATTGTTTTGTCCCCGACAAGCCAATCATGGTATTGTTTTAGGGGGCACACATGTCAGCATTGCCTTGGGTTGCAATTTTCATAGAGCCAGTTTATTGTAGTGGTTAAGTGTGTGGACTCTAATCTGGGAGAACTAGGTTTGATTCTCCACTCCTCCACTTGCACCTGGCTGGATGACCTTGGGCAAGCCATAGCTCTGTACCAGCTGTTCTCTCAAGGACAGCTTGGGAAAGAGCTCTCTCAGCCCCACCTACCTCACAGGATGTCTGTTGTGGGGAGGGGAAGGGAAAGGAGTTTGTAAGCTGCTCTGAGACTCCCAAGTGAGTGAAGGGCGGGGTATAAATCCAATCTCTTCTCTTCTTCTCTATAAAAATGGCACACTCTGCCCAGTGTAGTGTGGATGTTTTCAGTGCTAAACATCTCACCCAGCCACTTGCATGTGGTCTGCTTCCTTCTCTCCGGGAAATGCTGGTGTTTCCCCTCATTATCTTCTGTGGACTTCATTTCTCCAGGACCTGGTAAATATCGCCCTTCCCAAACTTTTCCTCATTGCTTCCTTTTATCTTCCCTCTTAGATAGTCTGTATGCTTCCACAATGTGCTTTGTATGTATGTTTTGCTTTCTCTTCTGTTATAATAAAACACCTTTCTGGTTGAACTCCAGCCTGGTTTATTTTGGGAGTCCTTTAAGGGAATCATCCCCATAAACATTGGTGGAGATCTCGCTGTTGCCCCCCCCCCCTCGCAAGCTCAGTCTCCAATTTCACTAATTTCCCCAATTAATTTGGAGACTCCCAATTTGGGTAACAGTATCTCCAGGTAAAAATGGGTCTCAGTTTCATACAGAAAAACAAACTAGAAATGAAGTAAATAAATACAATACTGGCCAGATGGATCAGTGTCCGCTCTAAATGTAGAATGACACAGTATCATATGGTCATAATAAAGTTGTCTGGGTTAGGAAACGCCTGGAGATTTTGGGGTTGGAGTCTGGGGAGGCAAGCGTTTGGGGAGGGGAGGGACCTCATCAGGGTACAGTGCCATAGAGTTCACTCTCTAAAGCAGCCATTTTTTCCAGGAGAACTGACCTCAGTAGTCTGGAGATAAATTGTAATACTGAGAAATCTTCAGGCCCCACCTGGAGATTGGCAACCCTAGTTCATAATGTAGAAGCACAAGGTATACAACAAAGATTGAGGCACAGAATAATTTTGACTGTGGCACCAAAGTTACAATTTATAACTGTATTTTATTGCTTAAAAAGTCATAAAATCATGGAAGTATGGGACTGGAAAACCAAATCGTATAGATTTCACCTACTGTCTCTCAAGCAGTTTATATAATGTAGCTTTCCACCCAGAGATTAGGAACCAACAAGATACTGTATATCAAGATGGGTCAGTGTAATTCAAGGAAGTGAGCCCAATCACGTTCTCTAGTGAACAGCAACAAAGCTAGTGTGGGACTGGCTTTGGGGGAGAGCTGTGGCTAAGTGGTAGAACACCTGGTTTGCATACATAAAGTTCTAGGTTCAATTCTTAGCTTTTCCAGTTAAAAGGATAAGCTAGTAGGCAGTATGGAAGACCTCTGCTTGAGACCCTGGAGCAGGGGTGGCCAACCTTGCTTAACGTAAGAGCCACATAGAATAAACGTAAGAGCCACATATAGATGTCTGAGAGCCGCAAGACAGGAACAAATATCACACACACGTTTTTATTTTTTAAAATATGCAAATTTGCTTTTTATTAACGTTAAATGGGACTGCCAAAAATAAAAACAAACGAGGAAAACCGGTTATTGATAATGATATTACTTGTTTGCTAATGATATTGAGAGAGAGAGAGAAAAAGAGAGATGGAAAGAAAGAATTAAAGAAGTGGAAAGAAAGAGAGAGAGAGAGAGAGAAACTAGGAAAGCAAATAGATGGGAGGGGGGAGGGAGGAGGGAAGGAAGGAAGGAAGGAAGGAAGGGAGAAAAAGCATGCCTCCCCTTTGCTTCCCCAGCCGCCCTGCCAGGAGCCGCACAATATGTGTGAAAGAGCCGCATGTGGCTCCCGAGCCACAGGTTGGCCACCCCTGCCCTGGAGAGTCACTGCCCGTCAGAATAGACAGTACTGACACTGATAGACCAATGGTCTGACTTGGTAGAAATCATGTGTTCATGTGCACTTGTTGTTGTTCAGTCGAGTCCGACTCTTCACAGCCCCATGGACCACATCACACCACACATAGGACTACCAAAACAAAGCCGCTCAACAACTCAAGATTATTAGCCACTATCATTTGGCAGAACCATTTTAGCCACCCCAGGTGAACAAGGTCTGTGTCAGCTAATAGAGCTTGTTTGTCAATAAGAAAAATAATTCATATTGCAGTATATTTTGGTCATTATTGAGAACCTGATCAGAAAAATTAAATGAGTTGAACTACAAGGAATAACGATTGTTGGAGCTACTACATTCTTTTGGAGCTGATCACACTGAGAAGTATCACTGTACTGCTAAACCTAAATAACTTCAAAAATTAGGGTATTAATTAGGAACAGCCTAGAGGGAAAAGTTAGGAAATTAAAGTCCGTGGAATCAGCACGAAGGCTGCCGAGGAATACCTTATTAGAGAAACTGAATTTATGCACAGCCCAGAACAAAGAGAGAAGCAAAAAAGGAAGGAAGAAACCTACTATGGATTCATGACAGGGTACAAACTATACTCACACTATAAAGGCATCCTCTAAATAATGGAAATTTAATCTAATAGTTGTTAATAGAACAAAGCATTAGATTTTGGCAGGCAAGACGAAATATTAAACAGGAAATCAGAAAAGCAAATTAATCCATAGAGATAGAAGAAAATATAAAGTTTTCAGTTTCTTTAGTGTGGCATCGTTGGAACCACTGGAATTAAAACAAGTAGCACATCTGAAGTGAAATGACATTAACTGGATTAGTTCTAATGCTAATGAAGGAGCTCCATGAAATGTTGGGCTGTGTGACAACTACTGTGATTTTAAGTAACATTCTAATTCTATGTACGTACCTCTGTATCTGCCTGTGTTAGTGGCATTAAGACATCTTTTGTATTGGTACTGTAAGTTTTTTTCTGTTCAGTTTGTTAAATACTAAATGCATGTAACTAGGTGCAGCATTTGCAACCATTAGTATAAAGGCATATAGCTTTAACATCATACTTCTATTAGGGCCAGCTAGAATTGAGCTACCATGGCAGTTCCTTACAAACCAAATAGTTAATATCAGGTCAAGTATAAAGATCTCTGTTTTCAAAGAACGATGGGACAGAGAAGCAGTGATCACTTTTTTCTGGAAAATATAAAACCCATCAGTATTTTGCACCTTTCTCTAGTGCAATAGGCTTCTTGCGCATCATAAAGCAAAATGAAAAAAACATGTGCTAGCTCTTATCTTTCCAAATCTGGAGAAGATAATTAATATAGTCAACAGAAGCCTTACTGGATAGTAAAATTTGGAGACATGTTGTTTCACCTTTATACAAAGTACTAGCATTGGGTGATAGATGGTTGTCTTCTTGTTCTAGGATTCCCTTTCAAGATAGCTTATTTGGCATTCTTTGAAGATAATTACAGATAGCTGACTTGGTCCATTAAGGAAAAAATCCAAGCAGTAGAAGTTGGGAAAAAATACCTTAGTTCTCCATAGAACTTCTTGAATCTAAGGCTGTGATACATTGCAGCTGTGCCCTTTATGAGCAATCTTTTTTTCCTTCTCTCCCCACCTTTTGTTGCCACCCATTCTGAGAAATAGTTCTGCAGAATAAGTGAGTAGTGTCAAAGAAGAGATGAAAGCTAGCTTACTACATTGTGCTAATTTTGCTGTTGATTCCCCCGCCCAAAAAAAATTGATTAATAGATCCACTGGGCAGTAGACTGAGTACTTACTCAACAATTAAATAAATTGTGGAATTCACTGTCTGAAGGTGCAGTGGTAGACCCAAGCATAGACGGCTTTAAGAGGCAGTTATAAAATCATAGAATCACAGAGTTGGAAGGGGCCATACAGGCGATCTAGTCCAACCCCTGCTCAATGCAGGATCATCCTAGAGCATCCCTGACACATGTTTGCCCAGCTGCTGCTTCAAGACTGCTAGGGAGGTGGAGCTTACCACCTCCCTTGGCAGCTGATTTCACTGTTGAACAACTCTTACTGTCAAAAAGTTTTTTCTAATATCCAGCCGATAACTTCCCACCCTTAATTTAAACCCATAATTGCAAGTCCTATCTTCTGCTGCCAACAGGAACAGCTCCCTGCCCTCCTCAAAGTGACAGCCCTTCAAATACTTTAAAAGAGCAATCCTGTCCCCCCTCAACCTCCTCTTCTCCAGACTAAACATTCCTAAGTCCCTCAGCCTTTTCTCATAGGGCTTGGTCTCCAGACCCCCGATCATCCTCGTCACTCTCCTCTGCACCCTTTTTTGTCACCACATCACACTGGCTGTTTGTCTTTAACTTTCTGTCCACTCGTACCCCAAGATCTTGTTCACACACACTGCTACTCAGAAATGTATCCCCCATCCAGTATGCACGTTCCTCATTTTTGTTACCCAGATGTAGAACTTGGCACTTATCCTCGTTAAAGTGCATCTTGTTCACATCCACTCATTTTTCTATTGTGTTCAGATCTTGTGTGTTTGCAGCTCCTTCCAATTTGGTGTCACCTACAAATTTAATGGGTAGCCCCTCCACACCCTCATTCAGATCATTTATAAAAATATTGAAAAGTACTGGGCCCAGAACTGAGCCCTTTGGCATTCCACTGGTCACCTCCCTCCATTCAGATTAAATGGAATTGAAAACTATTCTCTGAGTGCGGGTTCTCCAGCCAGTTCTCTATCCACCTAACTATCCTACAGTCCACAGTTCTTTACTTTACCCATCAGAACATCATGGGGAACCCTTACTGAAATCCAGGTAAACAACATCAACAGCATTCTCTTGATGCAGTAAGCTCATCACTTGATCAGAGAAGGCAATGAGGTTGGTCTGGCAGGACCTATTGGGGACAAATCCGTGCTGACTTCCTGTGATCACCAAGCTGTCCTTTAGATGCTCACAGATTTATCCTTTTAAATCTCCAGTATGGAGCATACACCCATCAATTGCTGACTAAAGGGAATGTCCACATCCAGTCATCCTCTATTAGTACCAGGAACCAACATCTCTGTGCTTTCTTTGTTGGTCCGCAAGGGCAACTGGTTGGTTGTTGTATGAATCAGGTTACTGAACTGGAGGGACCACTGGTCTGTTCCAGCAGGGCACCTGTTTTGTTGATATGTATGACCAGCACAGTTGCCTGCCGTCTTAGTAATAAGTATTATCGCAACATTTTAATAAGTAGAACTGTTGTCATTTACAAAACTAAGCACAACACAATATCTAGTAGAACATTGTTCCTATCTGAATTGTATCAGCAGGCATAATAAGTATTACTACTTTACTACTTTGGTTTGTTTGCTGGGTCTATGGCATACATATGAAGCTTAGTGCAGGCAAGTGCTGCTCCATTCGCCTCCATATTGGTGCACATTTTCAGTGTTATTCCAGTGGAAACGAGAGTATAGTTTTCTTGCCATGTAAGTGAATTTGACAGGCTGTGCATATGGAGAATTCTATATACACACTGTAACTCCCATTATGTTTTGCAATGGGAATTATCATTAACTTTGTACAGAAAGACGGATACTAATCTGTTAATAGTCCTCAATAAAATAAATCACATTGCTTCATGACTCTTTACTTTGAAAGCAAAGCAATTTAACTTGTGCATGCTAATAAAGTAAATGTGCCTCCTTTGTTTCCGATGGACCACAGCTGGCTCAGCACAGATACTGTATTGTCATAAGATGTCATTTCTGTAGGGCAACAAGTATTCAAAAATGTGAATCCTGCTTGATTGGAAATATTACCAAAGGTGACTGGAAAAAATCCACTGGAAAAAGCCCACAGGAGAAAAGCTCATAGAAAAGCCCCACTGACACAAATGCTCACAGGAAAAAAACCCACATGGAAAAATGCCCACATGGAAAAAAGCCCATAGACATAAAAGCCCACCCTCCAAACCAGTTATTTTTGGGGGGGGGGGGGGGGAGAGAACTGTTGTCCGGAGTTCAGTTGTGATACCTGGTGATCTTCAGGCTCCACCTGTAGGTTGGCGACCCTAGGCATGGCAGTTAGCGCTTCAGAGCAGGGGCTGCTAGACCCAGGTTCTTGCTGTAGAAGTTGAGAAGGTGATTTTGGACCAGTCACAGACTTTCAGCCTAACAGGGTAGTTGTGCAGATTAAAAGGGGGAGAGGAGAATGATGCAATCTGTTTTGGTCTCCACTGTGGAAGACTGTACTTTTCCTCCTGGGGAATCATTGCTGCCAATCTCCAGGTGAGGGCTGGAGATCACTCAGAATTAAAACTGCTCTCCAGATGGCAGAGATTGAGGCAGATAATGATAGGTTGATAATTGGCTGGGAAGGAGGTAGGGTTGCCAACTCCAGGTTGGGAAATTCCTAGATATTTGAGGGATGGAGCCTGGAGAGGGTGCAGTTTGTGGAGGGGTGGGACCTCGCAAGTACAGTGCCATAGATGCCACCCTCCAAACCAGCCATTTCCTCCTGGGAAACCATTGTTACCATTTTCCAGGTGAGGGCTGGAGATCACTCAGGATTAAAACAGCTCTCCAGATGGCAGAGATCAGTTCCCGTGGAGAAAATGGCTGCTTTGCAGGGTGGACTTGGTGTCATTATACCCTGCTGAGGTAGCTTGGGTTCCTGTTTGGAGAAGAAAGACCATACTTTTCCTAGGTAGAGGCTCCAGGTGTGTGTGTGTGTGTGTGTGTGCAAAGCTGAAGTCAGAGGGGTAGATAATGATATGTTGATGTTTGGCTGGGAAGGCGATAGGGTTGCTACCACCAAGACAGGTACAATGCCATTGACTTGCCCCTCAAAAACAGCCATTTCCTCCCTGGGAACCATTGTTGCCAATCTCCAGGGGAGGGCTGGCGATCACTCAGAATTACAACTGCTCTTCAGTAAGCTCTGTGTCATTATACCCTGCTGAGGTCGCCACAGCAAATTGACTCTGAGTGCCCAAGGCCAGGGCACCTGCCCAGAGCCTCTTTCTAGAGCCTGTTGTATTTATTTCCACAACAGGCTTTATTCCTAGTTAAATAATGATTTTGCTATGTTATTAGTAAATTACTTCATTACTATACAAAAGTGGCCTTATGAAGAGGGATTTAATGCTCTTGAGTGTAAAGGCTTGGAAAGGAAAATAAAAGGCCTGGGCTACACCAGGCTAATCCTTTTATATCTCTGGTCCCATTGTGAAAGTAAATTGATGTGCCTCCCTAGACAGGAGCATATCCGACCGATGCTGAAGGCACTGCACTGGCTGCCAATAGCATACCGAATTCGCTTCAAGGCGCTGGTACTCTCCTTTAAAGCCCTAAATGGCCAGGGTCTGACGTACATGAAGGACCACCTTTCCCCGTGTATACCCCAGAGGGCACTATGGTCAGGGGCACAACATCGCCTGATGATTCCAGGCCCCAGGGAAGCCCGGCTCTTGGCCACTAGAGCTAGGGCCTTTTTGGTGGTGGCTCCTTACTGGTGGAATGAGCTCCCAAAGGAAATCGGCCCTGAGGGACCTTGCACAGTTGCTCAGGGCCTGCAAGACGGAGCTCTTCCACCAGGCCTTCAACTAGGAGCCGCCCCTCCCATTACCATCAACGACCACTATTAAGATCTGTGGCGGAGGCTGGCTGTAGTTGCGATTGACCCATTCCATCCAGAGAACTGGGGACTGCTGAGTAAAACATAGCACACCATCTTGTTTGTGTTAATTTCTCTGAGCACTTTACTTATTTGTTGATTGTCGATTGTTTTAACTGATTTTACATGTTTTATAGATCCTTGGCACACTGGGCCGAGCTATGTTAGCTATTCTGAGCCTGCTTGCGGGGAGAGCAGGCTATAAGTACAATAAATAAATAAAAGATCAGTCCCTCCCAACTGCAGGAACTGGTGTGATCCATCAGGGTTATTCTTATGTTAATTATGTTACCCAGCCTCCTCAGCTGTTGCCACTGCCTCCTCCTCTTTCTCTTTCCAAAATAGTAGAAATAGTTAAGGCCTCATAAATCTATGAAGCTTAACTTAAGATAACAAAACCATAAGACAACATTAAATAACAAATAACAATAGAAGTGGCAACCATGTCCTGTAGTGTTCTTAATCTTCTATTCCACAGCAGTCTTCTCATTGTGTGGCAATACTCCCTCTAAGGTGTGGAGTCCTGTGAGCAAAAATTCTATGTGTGGAGTCTTGTGAGGAAATAGTCTACATTGTGAGGTACTGGCATTAAAGTTGTGAGTGAGCAGTTTGGCTACTGCATAAATCAATTTGCTCTGGAGCCATCCTTCCAGAGCTAAGACAAAAACCTGTGAGCTGGAGGCTAAAAAACTGGGAGCTAGCTAGCTCACACTAACTCAGCTTAGAGGGAACACTGGTGTGTGGTCTGTATGATGGACTGAAGAGAGACCTTGCTTGCCACAAACTAACACTGGCGAATAAACAGGCAGGTCACCTAATAAAATAGCAAAACCATTATTTAATTATACTTGATAAAATCACAACACAAATTGTTGCATGTGATATAGGTAATACCTGTTCATTCTCATAAATGGAGATGAATGGTTATCCACAATTATAAATATCTATGGCACTTTACATGGTTTTTGTTCCATGTGGGCTTTTTTCCATGTAGGCTTTTATGTCTGGGCTTTTTTCCATGTGGGCCTTTTTCCTAGAACCATTACCAAAGCATCCTGAATTATCTGAAATGGTTACTAAACAAGTTTAATATTTACTAATAACTAGAACTGTTTCTAGTTGACATTTAGTTTCTTACTACAATATTATTTTTGCTAGAATAAGAAACTAAATATGTTATCAAATACATATTATCAATTCTGTAAGAAAATCTCATTGAAACTGCTTGTTCAGAATGAACCTGTATGTCAAAATAGACAGGAATCTGGGGCTGTTTGTTTGGAATCTGAAACATTTTTCTTTTTAAATGGCAGCTGTACAGGGTCTCCCTTTGAACTTGGAGGGCAGTGCAGGGGATACTGTGCCATTTAATCCTTCTTTTCCACACCAATTACTCAATCTCAAAAACCTCCTCAGGCATGTTTCCCAACTGGACAAACAGTATATCAGCTGTGGTAAGGGGAAGGGTTAAACCCAAACTCCTCCACAACAAGTATCAATCCCCCCCCCCCCCCCGCCCTGCTGTTTCGTGGTTTAAGAACACTCAGGAGATACATTCATGTGGCTTGTCTGTTTTGGCCCTTAATGGCATCTCAGCTGTTTGGGTTTGATCATGACTGCAGCATGTGTGGAGAAGGGTTTTAGGCCTCTTTCTCACACAATTTTCTTGATCTGGGAAAGCCTGGGGGAGGGTTGTTTGGCCCATTAGTGAAACCCATGGATTTCTCAACAAGCTAGATAGCACACCCTTAGGACCATAGCATGTCAGGAAAAGAGCATGGGAGGAGGGAACCTGAAGCCCTTCTTCTAAGTGCTCTGCCAATGTGATCCACAGAGGCAATCTAATCATGCATAGTGTATGGGAATTTATGAGGAACCACAACTCACATGTGGATCATTATGCCTACTGATACAATACAGATACTTGAAAAGTATATATAAATTTATCAGACCTTTGTATCAAAAAAAAAAAGTATGCAAATATAGCTGTGCTTTTCTATCAGTTCATTGCTTTCCCCAGCTTATGCTAAAGTGATGTAGTTTAATTTGCATATGGAAATGCTTAAAAGCTGGTAACTTACAGACATTATTGACCTGTTTGACTAGTTTATTAGAACACAAACAAAAAAAATAGTTAAGTGTAGACTACACTTATTTAAAAGTATGAATAAAGCTATCTTTGAGTTACTGCAGTTGGGAGGGAGAATAGGGCCAGTAAATCTGGAAGATCTGTGTCGTCATAGGTGCTCTAAGGCTCCATCTACATGGTAAAAAAGCCCCCTACTGTTCCCGCATCTGCAAACTGCCTCATGGAGCTCCTATTGACTCTGCTGTAAAAATTGCATTACTTAACATGGCTACAGAATGAAGCCAATAGCAGCTCCATGGGACAATTTGTGAATGTGAAAACAGTGTGCGTATGTGTGTAGAGAGTAAAGCCACATCTTCCTGCATTTTGTGGCCACCAACAGAAAAGACCCAGTGTGCAACTGGGAGGTACAAAAGTCCTCGTGTTCCTCAACAAACATTGAAGATGTCCCCCCCATACACACTTTTACTGGGCCTCCCCTCAGCGGGTCAGAACTGCACACCAGAGATAGCATCTGTGAGGTTTTGATTTTAATGACAACTGCACCAGATGAAGGTTATTGTGGTATTTTACTAGTGTTTTAATTGTGTGAATTTTTGTATACTGTATTTTTATTATGTAATGTGATGCGAACTGCCCTGAGCCTGCCATGCAGAGAGGGTGGGATATAGTTCGAATAAAATAAAATAAAATACATAGATGAAGCCTAAGTTTCTTATCTCTGTTAGTTCTTGTCAGCCTCACTGATCAATGGGGGAAGAATTTAATACACCATTTTAATTCTTTACTTGATTAATGTATCAGTAGATGGATTAAAGTTTGCATTTCTGTATGCCAGTCTCCAAAAGAAAGTTCGGAGGAAGCAGCCTGTGATGTTTTTCTTCAAAACTCAGAAAATCAATTTAGTGTTACAGTAATTTGTGTGTGTGTGTTCTGCATGGTTTGCTTTAGTTCTTGTGGTTACTGCAGATGGAATGAGTCAATGTGGAGTAAGATTTGAAAATGCAAAGATTTCTGTTGTATGAATCAGCTGGCAGGTTGAGGATGCTGAACATAATCTCTTTAGTTTCTCCTCCAGGCTGGTTGTATTTATGTACTTCTAGTTCAGGACATCAGTTTATATATCAATGCCGGCATAACCCCTGGTGTAGTCAAAAGGAGTGCTGCCTGCATAAAAAATCATGGGATGGGCCATTTTCCCCATCATATTAATTGTATCAACAGTGTTGTTCCACATGTAGCATCACAGATGAAAATATTCCAGTACTCAGTGATTATTAATCATTTTTCCCCAAACAAATGAATGCATTTGGAATTAAAAATCATTCTCATTCTTTGTGTAAAAGTAAATAGCTTGAACAAAAATGTAAATATTTGCAGAACCACGGTATTTGTTAGGGGGGTAAAAAAATGAGGCAGAAACCTAACAAACATTACTGAAGAAAAAATGTAAACGAGTTTAATGAGACCCAGCATTCAATAGGAATGTTGAAATAGATTCTACAGAAAAATGACTAATGCAGTATTGTATTTTATATATTAAACTAGGAATTCTCAGCTGTTGGTTTTTCCAGAATCCTAAAATATGGGACTACCATATGAACCCTTAAAGAAAGATATCATACTCTGAATTGCACTTAATATTTTTGAATCTATAGCTGGAACTAACTTTTGAGTCCATTTTTTTCTGTTCGTTGAAGAAGCTGCTGTATCTGATTTCTGTTATTCAGAAATGGATTATGGGATTTATTTGTGCCTCCTATTTCCAGTTTATCCATTACAGTTATAGTTCCGTACATCCAAGGAACTCAGGGCAGAGTACAGACCTAGGAAAGAGAGAGAATGACTGGCCTTAATGGTCAGTGAGCTTCATGGCAGAGTGGGGTTTTGAACTCAGGCTGTCCAGATGTTAGTTTTTATATCCTCTATTCACTGCACTATATTGGCTAACTCTATCCGAACTATTTTGTTTCCTTAACTATTGTTAAGTCTAGGAAACGAGAGAATATTTTCACTGTGGAAAATGTGGGGCACATACCCATGGCTGAACCATTGGTTTTTGGAAGTGTGTCTGAAGAACTAAATTAAATTGAGGTGACAAGCAGTGAAGTTCTAGGACTACCAGGCAAATTGAAAACTAATGTCTGCATGTCTAGAAAATGGTATACACCCAAGGGTTTTTAAAAACTCACGTGAAATTGTTGATTTACTAACTGGTACGTGTAACATTACTAAAATCGGCCTTCATGCTGGATGATTAGAAAATAGCAAATGTTACCCCAGTTCTTGAATAGGTACAGAGTGGATCCAGGAAGTTACAGGCCAGTTAGCCTTACATCTGTTCTGGGCAAATGAGTAGGAACTATTATTAAGGAGACAATTAGTAAGTACATTGAGGAATAAAGTCTGTAAAGGGAAAATTAGCATGACTCCGTCAAAGGGAAATCCTGCCTCACCAACCTTTGAGCAGGTTAACAAGCATGTAGATAAGGGCTATCCAGTAGGCATCATGTACTTGGACTTCCAAAAGGCCTTTGACAAGAAACCTCACCAAAGACTCCTGCATAAATTTAGCAATTGTGATAAAAGACAGGTGTCCTTATGGATTAAACATAAGTTAAATGGAAGGAAGCAGAGAGTTGGAATAAATGGACAGTTCTTGCAATGGAGGAAAGTTAGCTCTGGTATTCCAAAAGGTTTGGTATTGGGACCAGTGCTATTTAATTTGTTCATAAATAATTTGGAATTGGTGATGTAGTGTAATAGCTAAATTTGCAGATGATGCCAGATTATTCAGGATGGTGAAAACCAATGTGGATCATGAAGAGCTGCAGAAGGATCTCTCTAAATTGTGTGAGTGGGAAAAATGTGGCAGTTCAGCATGAGTAAGTATAAAGTAATGCATTTTGGCTCTCTCATGGATTGCTGCCTTGACGTGGCGAGGGGGGTTGCATGGTTCAATGAGGCTGCAGCCTATGCTGTGGAGGGCCACCCAGGACGGACAGGCCACAGTGGAGAACTCAGACAAAATGTGATCCACTGGAGAAGGAAATGGCAACCCACTCCAGTATCTTTGCCAAGAAAACCTCATAGACAGTAACAAAAGGCTAAAAGATATGATGCTGGAAGATGAGCCCCTCAGGTCGGAAGGTGTCCAATATGCTACTGGGGAAGAACAGAGGGAAATTACAAGTAAGCCCAGAAAGAATGAAGTGGCTGGGCCAAAGCCTAAAGGATGCTAAGCTGTGGATCTGTCTGACAGTGAAAGGAAAGTCTGATGCTGCAAAGAACAGTACTGCATAAGAACCTGGAATGTAAGATCTATGAATCAAGGTAAGTTGGATGTGGTCAAAAATGAGATGGCAAGACTGAACATTGACATCTTGGGAATCAGTGAACTAAAGTGTACGAGAATGGGCGAATTTAACTCAGAAGACCATTATATCTACTACTGTAGCCCAGAATCCCATAGAAAAAATGGTGTTGCCTTTATAGTCAACAAGAGAGTGCAAAAGGCAGTAATAGGATACAGTCTCAAAAATAACAGACTGATCTCAGTCTGAATCCAAGGCAAACCATTCAGCATAATAGTAATCCAAGTCTATGCCCCAACCACTGATGCAGAGGAGGCTGGAATGGACTGGTTCTGTGAAGACCTACAACACCTCCTAGAACTAATACCAAAAAAGATGCCTATATCATCATTGGGGACTAGAATGCTAAAATAGGAAGTCAAAGGGTAACTGGAATAACGGACAAGTTTGGCCTTGGAGAACAAAATGAAGCCAGGCGAAGGCTAACAGAGTTTTGTCAAGAGAACACGCTGGTCACAGTGAACACCCTCTTCCAACAACCCAAGAGGCAACTCTACACATGGACATCACCAGATGGGCAACACCAAAATCAGATCAATGATACCATTTGCAGTCAAAGATGGAGAAGCTCTATACCTGGAGCTGACTGTGGCTCAGATCATGAGCTACTCATTGCAAAATTCAGGCTTAAACTGAAGAAAGTTGGGAAGACCTAGATCACACCCCTTATGAATATACAGTGGAGGTGAAGAATAGGTTTAAGGAACTAGATTTGACAGACAGAGTGCCTGAAAAACTATGGATGGAGATTTGTGACATTGTGCAGGAGGCAGCAATCAGCACAATCCCAAAGAAAAAGAAATGCAAGAAAGCAAAGTGGCTGTCTGATGAAACTTTACAAATAGCAGAGGAAAGAAAGAAAGTGAGGCAAAGGTGAAAAGGAAAGCTTTACCCAACTGAATGCAGATTTCCAGAGAATAGCAAGGAGAGATAAGGAGGCCTTCCTGAATGAAAAATGCAAAGTAATAAAGGAAAACAATAGAATGGGAAGGACTAGAGATCTCTTCTAGAAAATAGGAGAAATCAAGGGAACATTCCATGCAAAGCTGGCCATGATAAAAGGACAAAAATGGTAGGAACCTAACAGAAACAGAAGAGATTAGGAAGAGGTGGCAAGAATACACAGAAGAACTATACAAGAAGGACCTCAATGTCCTTGACAACCATGACAGTGTGCTCACTGACATCCTGGAGTGTGAAGTCACATGGCCCTTAGAAAAAAATTTTAAGGACAGCAAATGAAAAACCCCTACAAATACAAGAAACAGAAGTGAGATTATTGAAATAAGTCCCTTGGGGGGTGAGGGAAAAAAGACAAAAATATACAAACTTGGTGGAATTACTAAGGAAAAATGATACATCATATAGGTGGCTGATGCTGGAAGAGGTGTTTTTCCTGTATGAAGGAAATAGATATAAAATTAATTCAATGTTTAAAATGGAAGATTTCCTTAAAACCTATGGAGAAGAGTTAAAAGGCCAAGAAGGGGAAGATTCTAATGAAACCGAAGAAGGAGGAGAAATCCAGGGGGTAACAGCCACACAGAAGAGTAAAAAAAAGTGAACAAAAAGGAAAACCAATGCCCTCCCAAGTAATTATAAGACTTCAACAAAAAGTAAAAATGAGAAACAAAAAGATACCAAAGATGCAGAGTAATAAACTAAAAATAATCTCAATAAATGTAAATGGGTTAAATGGACCGATAAAAGAAACCAGATTTTCCAACAAATAAAGAAAACGAATTTAGATGAATTTAGAATGAATTTAGTGACACATATTAAAAATTTGGACAAAAAATTATTGGATAATAAAAAGTTAGGTAAGACATTTACCTCTACAGATAAACAGAAAAAGAAAAAAGGAGTAGCAATTTACGTTAAAGACTATCTTAATCCAGAGTTGATCTACGATTCGGAAGACGGAAGAATTTTATTAGTACAAAGTCAGAGACAATCCAAAACTATGTTAATTGCAAATATATATGCCCCAAATCAAGATCAAGAAAAATTCTTCAAAATATTACGGAACATTATAGCGAAACAGTTCTTTGAAGAACTATGTATAATCATAGACTATAATGCGGTATATGATAAGGCAATGGATAGGAAGAAACAATTGGGAAAACAAACAAGGGAGTGAACTACCAAAAACACTTTTAAAAATGGTTGAAGAGCTTAATCTTATAAATGCCTGGAGGGTTAGAAATATTAATTAAAAAGATTTTAGTTTTTTTCAGCAAGACATAAATCATGGTCAAGGTTAGACATGGCATGGGTTACAGCACCCATGATAAATATGGAAATCGAGATTTTAAGGAAATCGAGGTTTATCAGTGACATTTGCAGATCATAATCTTCTACTTTTTACTATCCAAGACACCCCAAAAAGAACTAGGTGAACTATGAATACATGGTTGTTAAAAGATGAAAAGTTTATTATGGAGACTAAATCAGAATTTAAAGAATTCTTTAAACAAAATATTCAAAAAGATATTGAAACTGCCATAGTTTGGGATACGTTTAAGGCCTTCACAAGAGGGCGTTTTATTATGGGTCAGGAAAAAATGAAATTAAAAAATTGTTGTAATTGTAAAACAAAGAACAAGAAGAAAAGTTAAAGGAACATCTGACGTCTGAACAGATAAAAATAAAGATTAAAAATCTACAACACCAAATAAACAACCTTCTAACTCAAAAAATAGCAAAAAAAATTACATTCACAAGACAAAATTACTTCGAAAATGCAAATAAAATTTCAAGATGGGTAGCATAGGTAGGAAACTAAGGCAGGAAAAACAGAAAAGACATATTAAACCCTTGAGAGATGAGCAGGGAGAGGAAAAGTTTGCATTGAAGGATTTGGAAACGATTGCTTATATAAAACTTTTATAAAATATTATATACCAAACAAACAGAAAAAATTCTTCAAAAACTATCAAAATATTTAAAAATTCACCGAAAACCAAAGAAAGATTTTGAATGATCCAATTTTAATGTCAGAAATAATGGATGCGATTTAAAATCATAAAAAACAGGAAACCCCAGGACCGGATGGAATACCGGCTGAGTTTTACCACATATTTGAAGAACAGATAGCACTCCCCCTAAAACATACAATACACAATATTATACAAAAGAAAACTATACCTGAATCTTGGAACGAAGCATTAATTACATTAATATATAAACAAGAGACCGACGAGAAAGATATTGAAAACTATCGCCCAGTTTCCTTATTGAACATAGACTATAAAATCTATGCTTTGATTCTGGCTTCATGATTTAAGAATGTGCTGGGGCAAACAATCCACCAAGACCAGGATTTTTACCCAAAAGATACTTTAAAAACAATGTAAGGACTATCCCAAACGTCTTGGAATATTTTGAAATGTGTCCGGGAGAACAGATGGCATTGGTTTTCCTCAATGCTGAGAAAGCATTCGATAACCTTAATTGGAACTTTATGTTAGAGTACTTAACAGTCTCACAGTGCGGAGAAAACTTTAACACTATGGTCCAAGCAATTTATAACATCCAACATGCTAAAATTGTAATCAATGGAGACTTAGCACAAAAGATCCATATTCAAAAAGGTACCAGGCAAGGCTGCCCTTTATCTCCGTTGCTTTTTATTTTGCCTTTAAAATATTGAATGACACCCTCAGAAATGAAACAAAAATCAAGGGCTTGAAAATAAAGGAGGAAGAATTTAAGCTCCAAGCATATGCAGATGACTTAGGGCGTGATCATACGCACCCATTTGCGACACAAGAAGGATGATTCCCCACCGGTTCAAAGTGGCATGATCACACAAGCACATTTGGGAAGCGTCCTGCAGCTGGTGTCAAACTGTCACAAACCACTTTGAGCCGGCGGGGAATCGGCTTATTTAGCTACCAGTGAAAAGGCAGTCTCAAATGGTTTGTGACGGCCCAGAAGCGGCCTTTCCCTGTGTGATCACGCCAGCACAAACAAGAGGCGTCGGGGAGCGGGCTTTTTGGTTCCCCCCCTCGTCCCAGTATGCGCATCATCAGACGACCCCGAGGGTGGAGAGGCAAGTCATCGATCCCTTGTAGAAGTGAATAAGCGCACTGAAAACGGCCGGGGGGGAAAACAACTCGCCCGCGGCTGTGTGTGATCACACAGCAGCGGTTTGCCCTCACAGGTCCATGGACCTGTGTGATCCTGCAAAAGCAGTGCAAATTGCGCTGGCGCAAATTTGTGTCAATTCCCATCCGGCTTATCTCACTCGTATGGACGGGGCCTTAGTGTTTATATTACAAGACACTTTGCAATCTATGACTCATCTTTTAAGAATATTACAAGAATATGGACAACTGGCAGGATTAAAAATTAACGTAAACTCCCCCCAAAATAATGACAAAAAATTGTACTACAGATCAAAACATACAATTACAAAATCTATCTGGGTTTGAGATTCAAAAGAAAATAAAGTATTTAGGAGTGACACTCACAAATATAGATGCAGCTCCTTAATACAAGATAACTATATGAAATTTCTTATAGAAATCAGAAGAGATTTGGACAAATGAAAGGATATGCAAATCTCCTTCATGGAAAGTATAGCAACTGTCAAGATGAATATTCTACCAAGAGTGCTGTTCTTCTTTCAAACAATCCCTATACTTAAAAACAGATTTTTCTTTAAAGATTTTGAAAGAATTATTAAACAATTTATTTGGCAACAAAAAAAGCCTAGAATTAAAGTAAAATCACTCCAAGAAAGGAAAGAATGGGCAGATTTTGCAGTACCAGATTGGAACTCTTATTATCAAGCAGCGAGCCTATCATGGATTAGAGACTGGATTACGTTAGAAAATTCCAGACTTCTGAAACTGGAGGGTCATGATCTATTATTAGGATGGCATGCCTTTTTAGGGTACGATAAATAAAATATACATAAATACTTTAACCAACATTTAATTAGAGCATCATTATTGAAAGTATGGATTGAGATAAAAAGGCAATTTTATTAAAAGATACCAAAATGGATAGCCCCCTTGGAGGCTAACAGCCACTGATGAGCCGGTTCGCTGGCAAGGCGGGATATAAATATAATAAATAAATAAATAATGGATCTCTGCTCCATATCTATATATCTAATTCCGAAGGCACCCCCTGCATGCGAATACCTAAATCCGCACGGGGGGGCACCTGGGGTGCAGGGAAGTTGTTCTAAATCTAAAAACTTAAGAAAAATTTCGGGGGGATACTTAAATCTGTCCAAAAGTTTAAAAACCCCCAACGAAATCTGATTTTTTCTCCTTCAGTTTATCCGTCAGACGCTTGAATTTTTTCCTTTCTTGCAGTATTGCTCTAGGCAATTCTTTCATTACTATGATTTTCTTTCCATCTATTACAAAGGGGTCAGTAAAGCACTTCCTGTAGATTTGTTCTTTTGTTCTTTTCATTGTAAATTGGACAACCACGTCTCTTGGTATGTTTTTGTCTCTTGCATATGTAGAATTAACTCTATAAACAAGATCCATGTGTTCTTTAACATCTTCTTCCTGTTCTTGTAAAAAATCTGCTATTGCTTCTTGCATTCTTGTAAAAATATCCTCATTCAATTTTTCCTCAATCCCTCGAAATCTCAAGTGGTTTTGCATATCTTTATAATGCATCATCTTTTCCATCCTCTCGTTCTCTCTCATTGTCTTATGGGTGTTTTCTTCCAGTTCTTTTACTTTAGTTTCTATATCTTGTGTTCTTGTGGATAATTTTTGAAATTCTGCTTTTAATTCCATGCAATTTTTATCTGCTTGAGCCGCTATATTATTCATTTTAACATTTACCTCTCCTATAGCGTCTAACATTTTCTTTTCCATTGCTTCCATAACGGCTAGTAGCTCTTTTTCTTTTTTTGCTGCCATTGTAGGAGAGGACCATGTGGCTGCTCTCGATCTTAGTCCGCGGTCCGTTTTGCCTCTTTAAAAAGATCGATTTTATCTTGTCTTCCAAATCAAACACCAATTAGTGCATTCAAACAAGCTAATCTTGCCAAGTCAAATTATGTTGGTTTCAGCCTTTTACGTTATATAATCTTTGAGATATTGCAGTTTAAAAATTTTATAAATCCAAAATGGCGGCCGCGACTTCTCTATGGTTAATGTCAAAGGTTATAGTCTTTTTACCTTGCTTCTGGCTTGCCGTAGTTTCCTTTTGTCCCTTCCTTTTCTTTACTTGTCTGCTCTCTGCACGTCACTTCCTGTTATGGTCTTTCTGGTCCGGCAGTATTTAGAGTCCCCTTTCTGGTCCGGCAGTATTTAGAGTCCCCTTTCTGGTCCGGCAGTATTTAGAGTCCCCTTTACCTTCTTCCGGTTCTTCTCCTTTTTCCTTCTTGTCTGCTCTTCTAGCCGTCACTTCCTGATTCAGTCCTCACGTCTTAATCTCGCGATGCTTGGTTCCCTTCTCCCTCTTTGTCTCGCGATGCTTGGCTTCCCCTCCCGACTCCTTTTAACCGCAGGAATGTTAAACAACTTGTTTTTTTGGCTTTTTAAGTTCAAATTCGGTTTTTTAGCACTTCAAAACTGCTCTCATCCAATCAACATCAGTCTATTGCTTCACCCGATCTGTTTTTCATCTTTCAAAACGCGGCAATGGTAAGGCAAAAAACTTTTTTCCGTTACCTTTTGTTGTTACTTCGCTTCAGATGTGGTCCCAACGTTTAAACTTTGTCTTCTTTGTTAAGGAATCAGGGGAATTGGAGGTTTTATGCTGAATTTTTCAGCTCAGCTCGGCTCCTTAGAGATACTTGCAAGAAACCTCTTCGGCTGTAGTGCTCAAGGTGTCGGAAAAGTCTCCTCCGAGACTTTCCCTTCACCGAGGTTGCTCAAACCTGGATTATATTGCTTGCTGGTCCTCACACTACCTGTGTGAGGTTGCGTCGGGTGGATTAACCCACCCAAGCTGTCAGGAAGAGCCGCTGTCCGCCTTGCACATTTGCAAAGCGTGTCAGACCTCCATTCTCCCAACCGGAAACTCTAAGTTTTTATTATGGCAAATCCAGAGTAGTGATTAAAAGCACAGAAGAAATGTATGCATTCCTGGGAGAGAATAAAGATGATTTTGGAGATATTTAAGAATATATCAAAATGGATTACAAAATACTTACATGGAATGTAAATGGACTAAATTCACCCCAAAAACGTAGAATGGTAGGTCATTGGTTGGAAAAACAAAAATGTAATATAATTTGCTTGCAAGAAGCTCATCTTAAAAACCAAGACCATAAATATTTAATAAGGAAAAAATTGGGAGAAGAATTTTATTCTTTAGCAAGCAACAAAAAAAATGGTGTTGTAACATATGTCAAAAAAGATTTGGAACCCAAAGTAATATTCAAAGACAAAGATGGAAGATATTTAGCTATTGAAATTTTACTGCAAGGAGTGAAAACTTTGATTGTGAACATTTATGCTCCGAATGGAGCTAAAGAATTTTTTTTTAAAGAACTTCAAATGGAATTGGACAATGTAAACTATGATCAAATTATGATGTTAGGAGATTTCAACGGAACTGTAGATAATAAACTAGACAGGCGCTCTAAAAGAAAGGATGAGACGTTAGGGAAGCTTCCAAAAAACTTTTTTGAACTGATAAAACAAGAAAAGTTGGAAGATATTTGGAGGAAAGCTAACCCACAAGGAAAAGACTTTACCTTTTACTCTAACAGACATGACTCACATTCAAGAATTGACATGATTTGGATGACTACTAACCTAACCTTCAAGACAAGAAAAGTGGAAATTTTACCCAGAATAATCTCAGATCACAATCCGTGTTTATGGACAGCTGGGCAGATTAAAAAACAAAAGAGATGGAGAATAAACGAGGACTTATTAGATAATCAAGAAATAATTAAAAAATTACTTGAAGAAACAGACCTATACTTCCAAGTAAACATGCAGAAAGAAGTTAAAATTCAAACCGTATGGGATGCATATAAAGCAGTGATGAGAGGACTATTGATATCGTTAAATGCTAAAGATAATAAAAAGAAAAAAGAGCAATATGAAAATATTTTACAAGCCATTAAAACAAAGGAAGAAGAACTGAAGAAGAAACCAGGGAAAAAGAAACTGCAAAAGGAAATTTGGATGCTACAAGACCAAGCAAAAGCCATTTTGAACCAGGAGATGTACTGGAACTTAAAAAAACTTCAACAAAAAGCATTTGAAGGTGCAAATAAACCCGGAAAATACTTTGCATGGCAATTAAAGAAAAAACGTGAAAATAAATTTATCACTAAAGTGATAAGAGATAATATTGAGATAATAGATAACAAAGGAATAAAAAGAGAATTTTTTAAATACTACGCAAAACTTTTTAAGAAGGAAAACAAAGACAGAAGAAAGATTAAAGAATACCTGCAAACATTAAAGCTACCAAAACCAACAGAGAAAATTAAAGAACTATTTAATAATCCAGTATCATTACAAGAGATCAAAAATGCAATAAATGACTCAAAATTAGGTAAAGCACCTGGACCGGATGGATTTACAGCGAAGTTCTACAAAACGTTACAGGAGTCAGTTTCACCGGTGTTACTGCTATTGATGAACGATATAAGAGTTACTGGAGAAGTACCAGAAACCTGGAAAGATGCATCCATCTCACTGATCCCGAAAGAAAATCAGGATTTGACCAATGTTAAGAATTATAGACCGATCTCTTTACTGAATAATGATTATAAGATTTTTGCTAAGATTATAGCGGATAGACTAAAAGAGCACCTTAAAGAGACTATACAAATAGAACAAGCAGGGTTCTTACCTAATCGACAAATAAGGGACAATCTAAGAGTAGTAGTGGACGCTATAGAATACTACGACAAACATCCTGAAAAGGAAGTGGGCTTTTTCTTTTTAGATGCGGAGAAAGCGTTTGATAATTTAAACTGGGATTTTATGTTTGAAGTTTTAGAACATCTTGAGATCGGTGAATATATGCTTAACTTCATTAAAGCAATATATAAAGAACAGAAATCCTCAATAATAATTAATACTGAAAAGACAGACGATTTTAAAGTTGAAAAAGGAACAAGACAAGGATGCCCGCTTTCGCCGCTGCTATTTATTTGGATTTTAGAAGTTCTACTGTTAAATGTGAAGGAAGACAAAGATATTAAAGGCTTAACAACTAAAGGTTTTTCTTTCAAATATAGGGCCTTTGCAGATGATGTGATGTTTATAGTGGAAGACCCCTTATCCACATTACCACATTTGTTACAGAGAGTAAAAGAGTTTGGTGACTTAGCAGGATTTTATGTAAATAAAAACAAATCGAAAGTAATGTGCAAAAATATGTCAAATAAGAAACAAAACGAGTTACAAAAACTTACAGAATGTGAGGTGGTGAAAAAGACAAAATATCTGGGTGTAAACCTAACTATGAAAAATATTGATCTTTATAAAAATAATTATGAAAAACTATGGTTGCAAATTATGCAGGATATTAAAAAGTGGAATGTATTGAATTTGTCATTGCTGGGTAGAATTGCGGTGGTCAAGATGAATGTGTTACCACGATTAATGTTTTTGTTTCAAACTATTCCAATTGTGAAAGATGTAAAAACATTCAAATGTTGGCAGAAGGAGCTGTCTAAATTTGTGTGGGGAGGGAAAAAACCAAGAATTAAGATGAAAATAATGTGTGATGCCAAAGAAAGAGGAGGGTTTCAACTACCAAATCTAAGGTTATACCATGATGCAATATGTTTGACCTGGGTAGGGGCATGGACTATGTTACAAGATAGAATGTTATTGTCCCTGGAAGGTCATGATTGTAGATTTGGGTGGCATGCATATTTGTATTATGGCAAAACAAAAATGGACAATATGTTTAAACATCATTATTTGAGAAGAACACTAATGGATACGTGGACAAGATATAAAAACTTTTTTTCAGAAGAGATACCCATGTGGATTGTACCCACAGAAGTCTTACATCCAACATCAAGATATAAAGGACAAGATTGGCTGAAGTATAGAGACTTATTAATAAGACATGGCAAGGATTTCAAACTGAAGGAGCAGCATCAGATTGATTTTGATTATGGTTGGTTAAGATATAGACAAATATATGACTTGTATAGAAGTGATAAAAAACACGGTTTCAGGGAAAAAAATAATGAAATAGAACAAGTTTGGGAGGAAGGTGGGAAAAAAATGATTTCTAAAATGTATAAAGTCTTGCTAAAATGGTTTAATGCTGATGAAATGGTAAAAGAACAAATGGTAAAATGGGCGATAAACTTTAACAAAGACATTGAAATGGAATCTTGGGAATTTTTATGGAAAAATGCTATGAGTATATCTACGTGTTATAACTTAAAAGAAAATTGTTTTAAAATGATGTATAGATGGTATATGACACCAAAAAAAATTGCAAATATTGGTCAAAATATGTCTAACAAATGTTGGAAGTGTAAAAAGAAAGAAGGGTCTTTTTATCATATGTGGTGGACTTGTGATAAAGCAAAGACTTATTGGTCAAAAATACATGCAGAAATGGAAAAAATCTTGAAATGTACATTTAAGAAGTTGCCTGAAATGTTATTGCTAGGACTTAAACTAGAAGAGATAAATGTAAAGAAAAGGACAATAATATGGTATATGATTACAACAGCAAGAATGGTGTATGCACAAAACTGGAAAAATGAAAAAATACCAGAGGTGTGGGAATGGTTGAAAAAACTGTTATATATGGCTGAAATGGATAAGTGGACTAGAAAATTGAATAATCTTTACTCAGAGACCTTTCTGGAAGACTGGAAAGATTTGAAAGAATATATTGAAAAGTATTGGGATATGAAAAACTATATCTATACATGGTTATAACAGCATAAAGGAATAGAAATATATTATATGAATGTTTTAGTTAAAATTAGAAAATGAAACTGTTTTTATTTAGAAATACGTAAGAGTATAGAAAATAAGAATTGGTGTATAAGTATAAGTATTTTAAAGCTATATAACCGTTACCAGAAACGAAACATAGATATAAGTATTACTATTTTGAATAAAATGGAAAATGTGTTATGCTTCAGATGTGGTGGGAAACCACCAAAACAAGATAAAAATAGAATGTACAAATAGAACAAAATGCTATTTAATATGGAAAAAGGGATTTGTATAAGGTTAAATGTATTATTTTCGATGTTTTTTTTTTGAAAAATAAAAATTTCTTTACAAAAAAAAAAAAAAAAATCCTAATTTTAAATGTATACTAATAGGGTCTGAACTGGATGAGATTGAGAGTGAAAGAGATCTTGGGGTTGTAGTGGAAAGCTTGATAAAAAAATATCAACCCAGTGTGTGGCAGTAGTGAAAATTCCATGCTAGGAATTATTAGGAAAGGGTTTGAAAATAAAATGGGCAATATTGTAATGCCTTCGTACAATGCTGTGGTGTGGCCTCATTTGGCATATTGTGTGCAGTTCTGGTCACTGTATCTCAGGAATGATATTGCAGAGCTAGAGAAAGTACAAAGGGAGAGAACCAAGACAATTACGGGTTGGAATACCTTTCCTATATGGAATGGCTGAAGAGGTGGGGATTTTTCAGTTTAGAAAAAAGATGGCTAAAGGGAAACATGATAGAGGTTTATAAAATCATGCATTGGGTAGGGAAAGTGAAAAGAGGGAGTTTTTCTCCCTGTCCTATAATACTAGAACTTGGGGGAACCCAGTGAAATTGTTGGAGAATAAATTCAGGACAGAGAAAAAATGCAATATTTCTTCATTCAACGAGTAATGAAACTGTTGAATTTACTGTCAGTGATAGCCATGTGTATTGATAGCTTTAAAAGGGATTAGACCAGGCGTGTCGAACTCATTTGTTATGAGGCTGGATCTTACATAAATGAGACCTTGCTGGGCCAGGCCACGTATGTCATAAAATGTAATGCCAGGTAGTGGAGATATAAACTTTATAAAGGACACAAACACAAAGATTTTTTTTTACTCAAAATAAAAATGTGCTTAAAACATTAGCACTCTTGCAATATTTTGATAACTGACTCCTCTTGCTCTGAATCATTGCATTGAAATGTCTGTGCTGTTGCAATCTTGAGTATGCTTTTGAAGTGTGTATCTGTAAAGCTGCAACCCTACTTTTGATTTACTGACATTCACCACAGAAATCTCATGCTCAGAGTTCTGAGTCTAGGACCCAGGTGAAAAACATGAAATGGCCAAGTGATTGAGAGAGTCTGGCAAAGTAAGCTGTGATGCAGCAGCAGCAACAGAACTGGAAGCAGGAGATGGCCAGTTCCAGAGCAGGCCTGATAGAAGCCCTACAGGGGCCTGATCCGCCCCCAGTCCTCATGTTTAACATCCCTGGGTTAGACAGATTCATGGAGGAGAGGTCCATCAGTGGGTAATAGACATGGCCCTGGTTGCCTGTTGCTGCTCCAGTGTCCAGCAGGGAAAAATAAAGTAAATGCAGTAAGCGTGTGTATGTCACTTCTCCAGTTAGTTCCTATAGCTGCTTCTATGAGTGGTTTAGTGATATGATGTTAAATTTATTTCCAGATTTTTTGGTGAAACTTTGTCATTGTTTTTCCGCTATCTTTTAAATATCCTTTGCATTCATTCTCCATGGTCCAGTGAAGTAAAAATGTCACATGAGTATACAGGAATAGTACAGCAAAATATATAATCTCTGGAAAAAATCTATCTTTTTATGTGAGAGAACAAAGTCTGAGTTCACTCCGGTGTTATCTTGGAAGTGCCATTAGACTCAAACTTCGTTTTCTCATCTGTCTGTCAATTCTTGTATTTGTATGCTAATTTACTGCCACTCACAGATCTTACCAACCACCTTAATCCAATCTTAATCCAATATAATCGCCCAGTTACTTATACATCATCACTCTAACTAACCCTTGGCAACTACCCCCCCATGTAATGGTTGAGGAAATTCTGTTATATTGTATCTGAAGAAGTGTGCTTGCACACGAAAGCTTGTACTTTGAATTAAACTTAGTTGGTCTTAATGGTGCCACTAGACTCAAACTTTGTTCTGCTGCTTCAGACCAACACAGCTACCCACCTGAATCTATATTTTTATGTGTGTGTAGAATATATGATTTCTTACAGTGATTATCTTCCAGTTAACGATGCCAGTGTTTAAATCTGTCTTTTGAACTATTTAGTAAAGAATATCCACTCAGAGCAAATTAAAAACTGCTCCAATTCAGATTTTTGTGTCAACTCAGTATGAGTCACAGGGATTGAAGACAAGGTGTAATCCCAATAGTAAACTCCCTTGATCACCTTGGTAAATATGGTTCATTCTGTATATGGAAAAAGTATCACTCAGCGTGTAGATGGAGGGAATTTTCACAGTACTTATACGTTGAAAACCCAATAATTTCCTGTTAACACTACAGCATTTCTAATCTCTTGGGTCTGGTGCAGTGTTTTTACATTGAATATGTTAACAGAAAAATATAGCAGCTGTAATATGGTGGGTGTTCAGTCTGTTTTCTCATGGCATCTAAAAATGCTTACTGTGTGAAAAATGAACAGTGAACTCAATGGATGCTTTGTCTTTGGCTTTTGTCAGTGACCTTCAGGGAACCAAGCCTCAGTAAAGATCACAAAATCATCATTCTGCTCTTCTGTTACTTAGTGAAGCCCCTATTCTACCCTGCTTGTATTTCTTAAAAATCCCCAAACCTTGAATCAAAAATCTTTAGGAAACAATACTAATAAGACTCTGCTTGCAGAAGCTCTCTTTTTGTTTGTGTGTTGTATAGCATTAAATATCAGCTGCATATTTTTGAAATCTAGACATTTCAGTATATTCATAGGAAGAATGTAGTGTGTGCCTTATGGGTAATATGGCTTTCAACAATATATTTTGGTGGCAAAGAACAGAATAAGATGTGGAGAGTTGTAATAATTATATTGGTTTTATTATTTTAATATGTTGTTTGTGATTCCCAGCCTTTTAATTTAACTGTTTATATTACAAATATCAAATAAGCAGGAGATCAGAAGGTTGCACTGTGATCTTTATCCTATTTAAAGGGGTAAATAATTTTAGGTATTCTTTAAAATTTGCAATAGGGAACCACTCAAGAATAATTTGAATGAACTGTGGACAAGGGTGATCCAATAGATGTTGTTTACCTAGACTTCCATAAAGCTTTAGATAAACTCTCGCTTTGGATAAGTTCCTCATCAAAGGCTTCTAAGTAAACTCAGTAATGGGATAAGAGGACAAGACTTCTTGTGGATTAAAAACTGGTTAATAAACAGGAAACAGAGAATGAGTATAAATTGGCAGTTTTCACAGTGGAGGGTGGTAAGCAGTGGGGTACCGCAGGGCTCAGTACTGGGTCCTGTGCTTTTCAACTTGTTCATTAATTATTTGGGTTTGGGAGTAAGCAGTGAAGTGGCTAAGTTTATAGATGACACTAAGTTGTGCAGACTGGTGGGAACCAGGAAGGATTGTGAGGCACTCCAGAGGCATCTCTTGAGGCTGGACAAGTGAACATCAATGGGGCAAATGAGATTCAACATGGGCAAGTGCAAAGTAATGCACACTGGAGTCAAAAATCCTAATTGTAAATACACATTGATGAGGTACGACTTGGTAGAGACTGACAAGGAAAGAGATCTTGGAGTCGTGGTAGATAACTCACTGAAAATGTTGACCCAGTGTGCGACTGCTATAAAAAAGGCACATGCTATGCTGGAGATTACCAGTATCATAACACCCCCGTATAAATTGATGGTGTGGCCTCATTTGTACAGTTCTGGTCACTGTACCTCAAAAAAGATTTAGCATTGGAAAAAGTGCAGAGAAGGGCAACTAAGATGATTAAGGGAATGGAACCCTTTCCCTATGAAGAAATGTTAAAGAATTTAGGGTTCTTTAGTTTGGAGAAATGAGGGTTGATATGATAGAGGTTTACAAAATTATGCATGCGATAGAGAAAGTAGAGAAAGAAGTACTTTTCTCCCTTTCTCACAATACAAGAACTTGTGGGCACTCAATTAAATTAATGAGCAGTAGGTTTAGAACAGGTAAAAATAAATACTTCTTCACCCAAAGACTAATTAGCACATGAAATTCACTGCCACAGGAAGTGGTGGCGGGTACAAGCATAAACAGCTTCAAGAGAGGATTAGATAAACATATGGAGCATCAGTGGCTATTAGCCGCAAGGTATAGATGGAACACTGTGTCTGGGGCAGTGATGATCTATATTCTTGGTGCTTGCGGGGGGGCACAGTGGGAGGGCTTCTGGAGTCTGGCCCTGCTGGTGGACTTCCTGATGACACCTGGTTTTTGGCCATTGCATGACACAGAGTGTTGGTCTGGATAGGCCTGATCCAACATGGCTTCTCTTATGTTCTTATGTTCAATTAAGTGTCTAAACTAGGATTATGCAAGGTTTGAAATGGAGCTCTATTTTTGTTGAATAATCATAGAATGTGGTTTAGAAACTCAGCAAAGTATCTGAAAGAAGAATATTTGCTACTTACAATTTTAATGGTCTACTTTATATCTAGATTGTAGATCTATTTGTATGAAGTTAAGTGTTACTTAGCCATTCTCTCACAACTATATTTTCTTTTTTAATTAATTTTCCCCTCTTTTATCAAGAGTTATTATAGTTGTTTTCTAATTACCGTCAAAGTCTAATACTACAGAATACAGCTGCACATGTAAAATATGTTGATAACCATCTCTAGGGCTTTAATAATATTTCTTTTATTGAGATTTGGAAATATGATTAGCACAGTGAAGTCAAATGTCATAGGAACAGAATTAATGTTAAAACAGCAGTATCAGCATTAAAACAATTGTGATATGTGCCTGAATTAGTTCTCTTTGGTTACTGTTTCCAGATGCAGTGGATTTTCTGTGTTTAACTAAACAACTGGTTATGTGGAGCACAGCATTCTGGCCTGCATTACATAGTGGATGAGGGGTCACTGTTGTTCCCCAGATGCATCTGTTGCATTTATAGATTGTACTTTCTTCAGGTATGGGCTTGGATCTGAAGAACTGCAAGTCAGGTTCTACTCATGGAAGGGGACTTCCTGTTACAGTTCCTGGAAAAACTTAAGGTCGTCAGGTTTCTGGCATTGACCTGGATGATCTGGAATTTTGACTGAGTATCTGGGAAAACGGGAGGGGAGACCCAGGACATTTAAAAGCATGCAGTTTGGGCTTGGAGGAGGTGGTGCTGAGGCAGCTTTGCTTGAGCTAGGTGTTCTTCCCAGTGTAGATTGCATGCTTCATGCTGTTTGCCCTAGGAGGAGGTGGGCCAAGCCCGAATGTGAAACAGCAGCTGCAACAGCTGCTTCGCATTTGGGCTGGGTGCTCCTCCCAGCTAAAAAAAAAAATCACAGCTGACTTATGGTGATCCCATGAGGTTTTCAAGGCAAGAGATGTTCAGAGGTGGTTTGCCATTGCTTGCCTCTGTGTTGTAACCCTGGACTTCCTTGGTGATCTCCTGTCCAAATACTAACCAGGGTTGACTCTGCTGAGCGTTCAAGATCTGATGAGAGTGGGTTAGCCTGGGGGGTATTACACAAAGATAATATACGTGAAAGTGTTTGAACATTATAAAGTGCTATATAAATGTGAAATATTATTAGAATGATGTATTTTAGATGTGTGTGAGAGCTAAGTTTTTACATTGTACATTTTACATTGTACATTGAACAACTTGGAAGTAGAACTGAAATGAGGATGCTATTGATTACATAATGAGCATGCAAATCTTTGGGAAAATGCATTATAATGTCTTAATGTTTTAAATCTTGTTTGGTGAGACAATTTTAATGAAAAGTTAGCCTTATGTGACACCAAAAGGCAAAGTCAAATGAACTCATTCAGGGAAGTTTTAGCATTTCAGTTTCCCTATTCTGTTTGCAGGGAGATGACTCAGTGTCATGTGCTTGTTAATATTTACATATGAGAAAGGAAGACAAAAAGATTGTGAGCTTTATTATGATAGGGAGGTTAACCTATAATACTGAAAAGGCTGACAGTATATAAAATGGGGAAAGTGACAGCTTTAGTCTCAAGGAAAAAAGACATTCTTTCCAAAATATCTTGCCACATTGGAAGTAATATTTTCATACATAAGCTTTATAACTATCTAGTGATATTTTGCACTGTGTAGTTACTGTATTTATTTCCATTCTGTTATAATTTGCCAACAAAATTTGTTTGCCAGACAGCTGAACCTATCAGAGAAACTGACAAGGGAATGCAAACTTCAAAAGAAGGCACATTAAATTGCTTAGAAATAGCCAGAAAGCTTTAACAGTTCTCTTGGCTGTTGCACAATGGGATGCAGGAATTGCAGTAATGTTCTCCTTCCATCTGGTGCCTTCAAACGTGCTGCATTCATTACTCTAAGCAAACAGTTTGCTTGTGTGTTGATGTGTGGCTGGCCAGTATTTTCTTAGGAACTCCTCTTCAGTTGAAAAATACTGTCATTTAGGATGTGGTTTGTTTCATGAGCCGTGACACATCTGAGCATGCTAATATTCACAGGAAAAGGCAGCTTGAAACTAATTTTTAGGTTCCATGAGAGCTTTGGTTTAAGTTATATGCTTGATCATACAAATTCACAATTCATGTATTCTTGGCTAGTGATGGGCAATCTTTCCTCTGTTTGGAATTGGGTTTTGGTAATATGAACTCCCCCAACTCAACCCTCCACATGTAAAATAGTAATTATTGAATGGCAAATAATTTGTGGCAGTGTTTTAGGTGACAGAGATTCTGAAACATGTCATTTTCCAGACAATGTTAGAACTTACTAGGGATGTAAGATGTCTTGAGAGATGTGTGTGTTATTAGCTCCGTACTGAGTATATTTACAATAGCATAAAAAGCCTAGGAACATAGAGCTTGGACCTATGTGTTCCAGGAGTTCTTGCTGAACTTTAGATGCTCAGAAGATTGGTTTATATTCCAAGCCAGAAAAGAACTTTTAGAAAAAATGGCATGCCATTTATAAGAGAGCCAAGCACTTCAAATGCCCATATACAGTATCTAAACAGGTCAGAAGTGACTATATATTTATTTAATTTTAAACATTTCTGTGCTGTCTTTCCACCCAATTCAGTGTCCCTAAGGCAGCAAACATTAAGATATTCTATATGGTGAAAAATCGTGTAATGAAAAATAATAAAAACCATTTACCTTGAGAACCTTTGCAGGTAGTCCCACATCCACTTTTCTGTGTTTTGTTCTCTTTAGCCCTGCTCACATGTTACAGTGAATGCATGTACAGGCTGTGTACAGTGTATGCTTGACTGATCTTTAAACATGTGTTGAGTAATTCTCAGGTTACTTTCAGTGTATGTATACCCCACATATATCCAGGTACAGGACCATAGTTTCATTTGTAAAAGCCCTGTGCATGTGTAATAGTGAACTCAGTGGGCACTTGACCAGTGAAACGGGACCAGTACCTGAATAAATGTGTGGTTTGTATCACAAGTTCAGCTGTACATATGTTGACTGTAATGCGAGAACTATTCACTATGCATACAAAGAACAATTAAGTGCACACTGCACATGGATCACATGTGTGTTCACTATAACTTGTGGACAAGGTTTTTCTTTGTTCTTGATCTGTTCTGACTTCACAGTGGGCTTAGGAGGGCATAGAAGACAGCTCTCTGATTTGTTTAATTGCTGTGATGTCATAGAGAGCCTGTGGCACCTGAGGACAATTGTAGACTTTTCCTAAAGCTTTTTTTTGGACATTTCAGCTGAAGCATAACATGGTGACACTAAAAGAAGGGATGATTTGGAGCTCCAGCACTAGATGAGTGGGCCTTTTTGTGTGTTTTGCTCTGGCATATATTGCTTTGGGGTGTCTTCAGAGACTTTGGAACTGGGTCTGGAATTAAAATTTAGCTATGTAATCACTTTCTGCATGCCACAGGCTGTCAAGTACACGCTATTGTTACAGATCAGTTGAGTAATTTTCCAGACTTTTGATGAAAGTGCACAGATCACGTTTTCAGGTTATATCCCAACACCTAAAGGGTGAGTTCCAGTATATCTTCTGACGATCTGCCCTTAAAGCCGTTCAGAAGCTTCAACAGAATATTGTCTCTTGACAAGAAGAGAGAGATGACAGCATGTGTACTACACATAGTTTGTGGTGCTACAGTTTGGCTCTATTTGATTTACCTTTCACCTGATCAAGATTCTCCCAGCAGTCTTTGTATTTTATTTGCAGCACTATAGTGCTCCCAAACTGAAAACAGGAGCATGTAGAAGGGTTTCTGAAACTCCTTTCCCCTGAACGTATCATTTGGGAGCAAAGTAACATGAGGCAGGGGGATGGTTGGCCGCCTTGAGCCAGCCTGCTGGAAAGGCGGGATAAAAATGCGAAAAATAAATAAATAAATATGGCCACCAGATTTGAGGATGGTGTTGCATTATTTTAGGACTATTTGAAGCTTCTGTAAACAAAGTCTTTTGGCTAGTTTAGAGTATAGCTACCCTAAGAACATGCAGTGTTTTATTGTATAAATATAAATGTGTCAGTTAAAATGTATCCCTACTCTAAGGAACATAATATAAACAACAGGAATGGTTTCTGGGGAGGGAAGAACTTTGATGTTCCCCCGCCTCTCTATAAAGAGAAACCTCTCATCATCATCTTTTGTCTTGATGTCGCTCCTGTGTTTCTGCATTCACTTAAGAGGTCCCCCCCCCCCCTTCCATTTAAGAATAAATGGTTTGTGGAAAGTGAAGACTAAATTATCTGGGACCCAATTTAGTCTTATGGATAATTAGGGAGGTTTGAAAAACTCTTGCTCTGTACCTGATGGACTGGAAATGCTGCAAGGGAGCTTTTGAGATACACCAGTAGTATGAAGAAAATACCTTTAAATACCTCCCTTAAAATTACTTTGTACCAGCTCTGTGTAGTCCTAAAACTATAATATCATCGGTTTTAAAAGAAGGATACAGGGATTACTTAGGCATCTATATGTAAACTGTGTAGCATATATTTAGATCTGCATTTTGAAAATTACTAGCTCACTAAAAAAATCTGGTATTAAGTTTAATTTTAATAGTATTATGCTTGGTTAGATGACCTACCCTCTGAGAATATTTAGATTAAAATAATAAGAAATGAACTTGGATAATAGTTGTCTGATGTAGAAGTGGTAGTATTTTGGTTTCATTTCTATCTATATCTAATAATGCAAATCATTTTGTATGCAGAATTTTCAGGCTATATAAAAATTAACATACATCTATTGTGTCATGTATTGGTTCATTTTCCTTCTTGTAATCAAACCTATAATTGGCTAGAGTGCAAATTTATTATTGATTCAGGTAAACATTTAAATTTTAACAGTATTTTTATTGTTATCAAGTAAAACTAGGTGTTGAAGCCTATTCTTCAGTACTAGAACCTTGCCTTTATTAGTTCATTCATTATGTTAACAAACATTTTTATGCTGGCAAATTCCTGCTTTAATTTCCTAATTTTGGATGATGCTCCAACATAGAATGTTGATATTTTCTAGTGTCCGAAGATTCGGCTTTTAGAATTGATTCCCTGCTTTAGGAAATCCTACTCACATTTATTTGTTTGCTGAGGATTCCCTACATAATTAAGAGGAAGTGCATGCTCATTTCTGGAGATAACAAACCAAACAAAGGAAGAGATTGGATTTATACCCCATCATTCACTACCTGAAGGCATCTCAGAGCAGTTTACAGTCCCTTTCCCTTCCCCTCCCCACAAAAGACACCCGTGAGGTAGGCGGAGCTGAGAGAGCTCTGAGAGAACTGCCCTTGAGAGAACAGCTCTGAAAGAACTTGTGACTGGCCCAAGGTCACACCAGCAGCTGCATGTGGAGGAGTGGGGAATCAAACCTGGTTCTCCCAGATTAGAGTCTGTGCTCCTACACCATGCATCATGACATGTATGCATCAGTCCCTCATGACTGTGCTTTGTAGACTGTGCTTTGTGGAATGGTAGACAAGCTGTTTGCAGGCTATCTGTTTGTAGTTTACAGATAAATTTATCATGAACACCTGCAGATCCCAAATGTCTGCAACAGTTTAAAAACTACTAGGATCTGTTAGTATAATGGTAGCACTGATTTCATTTGCTCAAACAAATTAGACCCAAGTGACATATACAACTGAGTGATAGTTGAGTGCCACATAATGGGGTGGGTTACTGCCTGCAATCCAGGTGACTGAGAGCCTGTGTGGTAGAAAGCAAAAGGGCTCCATCAGCCTGTGTTAACTGACTGATAACGGGTGGAAAGCACAGAGGGCTTGATCAGCCTGTGTTAATTGGCAGGTAGCAGATTTCAGAGCAGGAGCTGTACTGCTGCCATACTTCACATTCTGAAGGACTCAGAAGTCTCAGGCAAGGTAGACGTGGCTTTCGCAGTGACCTGAGTGTAAATGAATACCTCAGTGTGATTCAGGTCTGCTGAGTGCCCAGACTACAAGCTTGCAGCAATTTAAAGGTGCAAAACCCATGCTTGGAGTCATGTACTTTGGCGTTGCTGTGTGTCCTCTGCTGGAAACTTTCAATGGAATGTCTGTTAGGTGGTTGATGTAGTGGTAGAGTCGTGTATTGTTTTCTGCCTTTGCGTAAGGTTGCAAACTCCAGGTTTGGAAATTCCTGGAAATTTGGGGATGGAACCTGGGGAGGGGAGAAATGTCAGCAGGGTATGCCATAGAGTCCACTTCCTGGTGGAGCCATTTGCTCAGGGGAACTGATCTCTGTCATCCTGAGATCAGTTTTAATTTTGGGAGATCTCCTGTCCCCATCTGTAGGTTGGCAACCCTATGTAGGGGCCTATAGTGCGTTTTCCTTCTGACTAGACCTCAGCCAAACTTTGGGTATGTGGAATTCCCTTGATAGTCCTGCTAGTGTACAGCTGTAGAGTATCCATCTGCTTTGAAGATACTGCAGAAGGCATCTTGGAACTGGAATGACAAAGAATGTTAGATATAAGCTATTATTGGAAGCCTTTGTTGACAAAAAGTCTTTAGAATAATAACAAGCAAATTTAAATACATGAGGGTCCTGGCCCCATTGGTGGACCTCCTGATGGCACCTGGTATTTTTGGCCACTATGTGACAGAGTGTTGGACTGGATGGGCCATTGCCCTGATCCAACATTGGCTTCTCTTATGTTCTTAGGGTATAAATTTCTGAACTTTTATTCTGTTCTTGTGATGCTGAACTGGAATTTCCATCCCATTTGTAAGAACATATTGAAAGAATCCACACTGTAGTAGTTAAAGTGTTAAGAGGAAACTAGCCCATATAAAAGATTCTACAGCTGCGGTCACACACGCCAGTTGAAGTGGAGGGGAAGCGAGGCTGTTTCCTCCAGAGGAATTTGACACATAGTTGGAGATCACACATCCCTCTCTAGTTACAGGCTCAGCCTGTCACTGTGTGATCAGATGCAACCACGGGTGAGTTGGGGTTTTTTTGGCTGTTTGTTCCCCATACGCATAAATGAGGAATTGCACCTCCGCACTGAGGGCTCCCTATGGAGTATACAGTGATGCACATACTGTGAAGGGAAGAAAAAAATGGCACTGAGCTGGGATGGCATGATCAGACCATCCCGACGGCATGAGAGCATGCTTGCGTGATCAGACAGGGAAGTCTGTCCATGGCCCGTTGGAACCTGTTAGAGCTGGACTTTCCCTGGTGTCTTTTAACTGCTTCTGGGGTGGAGCAGCATGGGTTGCCGATGACTGTGATATGCTTTCCAGATGTTGCTGTCTGATCATGCCCTTTAGATCCGTCAGGTATTCACAGCTATGTTGGATCTAAAGGCGCGTGTGATTGTAGCCTGCATCATTTGTAGAATATTGACTACATATCTCTGGAGCTATTCCATCTCTTGTTAACTTGTGAGAACCTCTGGGTAATAAATGCTGTTAGTAAGATACAGCATCCGGAGTCTGAATGTATGACAACAAAAATTGTGTTGGACTAACTGTGCAGTTCTAACTATTTATGTATCTTTGGCTTATAGCCCATCCTGCCCTGCACAGCAGGGCTCAGGGTGGGTAACAACAGAGGTAGCAACAAAAATATTAAAACAATAAATAAATTAATCATTAAAACCCAATTTACAACAATTTATAACAATGATTTAAATCTGATCAGTCACTTGGCAGCTCATGGTTTGACACAACTTAGTGTGTCTTCTAGATTATTATGCCTTTGTGTCCAGAGAGATAGAAGAATGACAAAGACACACTGGATTGGGAGAAAATCAGGCCACAACTTTGTTGACTACAGGTTTCTCAGGTCTTGGCACATCGTTGGCTGGGGACAGTGGGTACAGCTAACACCCACCTGCCTGTTGGGTGTAACCAGGGATACATTGGGTGCAGCTGACAGTGTGACCTCTGACAGCAAACCCCTCAACACACCTGCTGGGGGTAACCAAGGAAAGAGAGCTAGTCTTACTGCTAGAAGTAGTGGAAGCTGCTTTTCCTGCCCACTACAAGCTTCTTGGAAGCATGTTCAACATGCCATCCTTGCAGGTGGCTGTCATGCCTCTTACCCTTCGAGCCCCTCTGTTCCAGTTCCATTGAAGTCTGCTTAAAACTGCACTGTAAGAAAAATTATTTTACTGAAATTTTATGGTATATATGTTCATAAGAAGGAAGGGAAAGCAAACTTTGGAAATTTTCAAAAGGTACAATTATTTTGAGGAGGTCTTATTCAGTAGTAATATGAGTTTGATTGTTAGTTAATGACGTGTGTATGGGCAAAGTTTGCTGCCACAGTAAAAAAACCTAAAAACTTCAGGACAAATTGAACGTAGTAAGAAACCAACTGTGACGGGCTGTCGAGGATTAATGCCTAGCAGAGCCAGAGAACCTTTGAGTAACACGCTATTCAAACAGAATACTGTAGAGAGTGTCAGTTAAGAAATGACAGTTGGGAACTGACTGGACTGGGACAGTGGCAGAAGGAGTGAGTGGATCAACAAGGATCCTCAATTAAGCTTGTGAGTTAAAGCAGAAACTGAAAAGAAATCCTCTTTCTTCAAAGTTTCAAAGACCTTGTTGAAAAGCAAAAACACTTGTTGGCAACATATTAGCTGGATTTAGAATATTACAGTTTTTATTATCAGTTTCCCTCATACATCCTACCCTGATTCCACCTGACCTTTTCCCCTCCAAGCTAAATATATATATATATTTATTTTTGAACTTTCAAAAGCCTTTTGTGTGCCATTACAGTAGTTGAATATTAGCAGGTGATTTTGTCTTTTCCCTCAAAACCCTGGGCTGGGCCAGCATCAATATATATAGTAATGTGACAGGATGGGACAGCCATAGACCAACAAATAAGAAAAAAATAGATATAGGGGCTGCACAGCAAGAAAGAAGAAACCAAGGGAAAATCTTGTGCATGAGAGAGGGAAGAGGAAGACATCACAATACCAGCTAATACTGTGGCTGTCACTTCTGTGCTTACACATAATATTTCTTCTTTTGCAAACAGATCTAAGATAGCATATACAAAAGCTGCTTTATACTGAATCAGACCATTGATCAATCAAGATCAGTGTTGTCTACTGAGACTGGCAGTGGCTGTCCAGGGCTTCAGGGAGAGGCCTTTCACATCATCTGTCATCAGAGTTTTTAGCCAGAGATGCCAGGGACTCAACCAAGGAACTTTGCATGCCAACCAGCATTGAACCACAGTCCCTCAAATATAGTAGTCATATCCTTGGATATTTGCCCTGACCTGGATAACCCAGGCTCTCATCAGATCTCAGAAACTAAGCAGCATTGGCCCCAGGGCTGGCTCTTCCATTAGGCCAACCTTGGCAACGGCCTAGGGTGCGGATCTCCAAGGGGCGCAGCAAGGCCCCTGCCGCCACTGCCCGCCCAGCTGGCCCCAGCATAGCTCTCTCCCTCCCCCCTTCCCTCCCTTCCTCGTGCCCTTCCTTCCCTTCCTCGTGCCCTTCCTTCCCTTCCTCGCACCCTGTCCGCTGGAAAGCAGGAAAGGCGCAGAGCTGTATGAAACTGACATTCAATTGCTGCTCATTTCAATGCTACATAAAAAAAGGTGCTGCTCTACTAGGCATCAGTTTTCCTCCATTGTGTAACTGGAGTTTGGTGGCGGTGGGAGGGATAATCAGTGTCTTTAAGTACAAAGAAAAATCAGTTTATGAAACTGGAGTTCTGTTGCTCATGATTTTAGTTCTGTGGGGAGAGGTGAAGAGCCTTAACTAGTCTATAAGAGAAAAAGGTCATTGCATGTTTGTTTATGTTGGGGGGGGGGGTAACTCCTACCTGAATGGGAATCAACCTCAGCCCCATCCTAAGACCCTGACACAGTGCCAGTGGGGGGCTGAGGCTGCTAGTGGATATCCAAGGCCCCCCAGCAGAGGAGAGAGATTTTTTTTTTAAAAAAAAACAATCAGTTGCCAAGGCGCAGAGAGCCTAGCAACGCCACTGGTGTAAATGGTAACACCACCAATGTCTATGAGCCACCGAACAAGGCAATTCCCCTGGGACAGGCAGAGGAAAAATTCTTTTTTTGGGGGGGGGGGAGTTGCTACTGAATGTCCAAAGAGACCAGGAGGGCTTCAGATCTACAACA
The DNA here is from genome assembly GCA_029233225.1 of Lepidodactylus listeri. NCBI lineage: Eukaryota > Metazoa > Chordata > Lepidosauria > Squamata > Gekkonidae > Lepidodactylus > Lepidodactylus listeri. The sequence continues at coordinate 48,897,874 of JARCFY010000004.1, forward strand.
GTAGAGGAAAAAGCCTTGTTGCAGCCAGATCCCGGGAAGCTTTACTCACAAATAAGTGAGAAGTCTAGAAGAGAGAAATGCAGCTGTGGGAGGGCTGTGGGTCAGATCCTTTTTCACATACCAGACCTGAAGAATGACCACTGGAGATCAATTATCCCTTCTGGATGCACAGGGCTCAATCCTTCCCCACCCATCATACTCCTCTTCCTTTATGTAGAACCCAAAGGCCAAATCATTTGTAGTTTGGGGCTTGGCTGTCATCCGTGTGCAGACAATACACAGCTATCTATATATCGTTATCCACATTTCCAGTTGATGCCGAAGAGGTCCTTGGCTGCTGTGGTTAAATGTCCAAGAGTGAACAAATTGAAACAAAATCCTGGAAAGACAGAAGTAATGCCAGTGGGGAAAGGGAGGTGTTGAAGGACATTCTGCTCCCCACTTTCCATGGAGTTCTGGCCACCCCAAAACAGTTTTATTATATAGAGAGATTGGGAGGCGCACCGGGGGGGGGGGGGGCAGAAAGTATCCTTACCTAGTGTGCAAAATAACCTGGGGCTGGCCCTGGTTGGCCCTAGTTAGTACTTGGATGGGAGACCACAGGGAAGTCCAAGTTATTACACAGAGTCAGGCAATGGCAAACCACCTCTAAATGTCTCTTGCCTTAAAAACCCCATGATGGGTTGCCATGAGTCAGCTGTGATTTGATGGCACTTTCTGCTACCATCCCTGGATATTTAGAGGAAGACAGAGAGCCTTCACAGCCAATCTGCCTAAAAATAAGTTAGAAAACATTTTTTGTGATGGAAATGAACCCTGGAGGATCCCAACCTTTTTGGTTGCAGTTTCTGCCATATATGTTATAGCAGTCTGTAAGCAGTGCATTTAAAATCTACTTTAACAGTGTGATCCTATGCAGGTTTACTCTAGACAAACTGATATTGCTGGAGTGAAATAATTCTGCATCGGATTATGCCGTTAGTTACATAAAAGAGATTTTGGTAAGCAAATAAAAACATTAACTGTCAATAATTATGGCAAAGAAACCTAACATTTACGTATAGCTTTTCAGTTTTTGCACTATGATACACAACATGCATAAAAACTAACATTTAAATAAATGTACAGTGTATCCCCAAACAGAGTTTAGGATTGACTTCAATGGATTTAGAAAGGTTTAACTCTGTTTAGGACTGAAATATTAGAGTAGACCTATCTTGTTACACTGTTGGTTTCTCAGTCTTGCAGCCTAATCCTATGCAGTGTGTTTAAATATGTCTACATTTGTATACGATCAGTCTGTTAAAACAGAGAATGGAGATCCAAACTTACCCGGAGAAGGGTAAATTGACAAAACTATATACCTGTATAAAATCTTCCAGGTTTCTTTGCTGTAGGGTATCCAGGTCCCACCTTTCTGCTGGTGGGGGGGATAGACGGGTCTTTCCTAGAGCCTCTGTTGCACGTGCAACGCGATGACTTCGCTCAGAAGCAATGTCATTGCACCGCTGATGTTGCACTATGATGCTCTACTGGTTGGCCAAAACTGTACGGTTTGAGCTGATTTTACCATAGAGTTTTGCCCCAAACCTAGAGTGTTGCCATGCAGTGTTGGCGGCGTGATGTCACTTTCAGATGATTTCATTGCACCGCATTTTGCAGCATTTGCAGGTGGGATTTCCCCCTGCCGGCCAGCTGGCTGCTGGCAGGGAGGAGCTGCAAAAGCAGGGGAACCCGTGCCTGGACCGGGAGGCTGGCAACCCTACTTTGCTGCTGTTCTGTTTCTGTACTTCCAAAAGTAAATGTAGTAATGGTATAGACTTTTGCTTCACAGCTGGTGCTGTGCTTAGTGAAACTCACAAGGATTTTGGTTTCTGTACCTGACCTGTTGTTTCTTTGATTCCCATACCAGCTTAGTAAAATGCCATTTTTTGTTCTGTTAAGGAGGTTAATGTGGTATCTACTTTTAGGATAGTGCATAAAAAATTACCAGCCTTTCAAAACAAAATTTGCCTAGAATTCAAAGAACCACACAACTAGTTCCACATGTTCAAGGCCTTGGGCTTTTCCACTTTTGTTTAATATAGTTCTTTTGGATCATGACTACTAGTAGTTTAACAATAGAAGTTTTATAGAAGAATAGAAGAATAGTATTTTCATCCCCCCCCCCCAACATTTAAATGTTGCTAAAATTGTGGTGATTCTCAGTGTTAATCTTTTTGAGGCTAGTTTGCATGTGTGTACCATTGTGATTTAGGATGGTTTCAGGCTTATTATAAACCTTTGAACATGATGCAAGTGACTTTTTGGATTAAATTGGAATTATTATGAAAAGGGATTTTTAAACAGTTTAATATTTTGCTACCAAATAATCACAGCTTGACATGTTTACATTTGATTTCAGAATATTTGGTTTGGAAACTATCGTACTTTTTCAACAGTTTAGTTAAAATCCATCAGTTTCAAGTGTACACATGTCTTTAGAGGACTTCTTTTTTCTCCTGTCAAGCTCACAATCTATGTGCAATTCCACCGCCTATGTGTAATTCATGACCAAATTTGAGGGCACAGCTTTGTCTTCAAGCTTCTTTTAAAACTTGCTGTTTTTTAAAAAAAGAGAAAGAAAACCTGTTTTGATTGCCAGCTCACTGGGTTACTATAACAGTATTGTTTAGATCTTCCCTTTCTTCAAGAAACCTATTCCCTCCAGTGCCAGCTTCATCCCATGGTCCCTGCCATGCTTCTCCAACTAAACTGTGTTGCCCTCCTCACTGCCTGCCATCATAGCGCATCACAGTGCAATCTTATGCAGAGGACTGATACCAGTTGTCCTAGAGTGGAGTAACTCTGCATAGGTTTGCATTGTCATTTCCCTAATAGCTTGTACATGCAATAAAGAAGGGTTTTTAAAAAAATAATAATTCAGAATCGCTAGTACCTTTTCAGTTCTGTGAAGGGGGGGGAAGGTGGATTGGAAGTGTAACAAAATATGTCATTCTTCTTTTTCAACACTTTTTTTTTGGTATCCGAATTCATGCTGCTTGAATAGCTGTTGGTTTCTAGTCTATTTCCAGGCAAACTACTGGCTTTACCTAGTTGTTATGGTGGGTCCCAATTAGGACCCCAGATGCTGCATTTTGAACCAAGTTTCAGGTATTCTACAAAAACAGCTCAACATATATTGTGTCATGATACCTGCGGTCAGGGGTACAGAATTGGCTGGCCCTCCCAGGCCTCGAGGCTAGGTTGTCGATGACCAGGACCAGGGCTTTCTCGGTGGCAGACCCAACCTGGTGGAATGAGCTCCCGGAGGAGATCAGGGCCCTGCAGGACCTTTTACAGTTCCGCAGGGCCTGTAAAATGGAGCTCTTCCACCAGGCTTTTGGGAGCCGCTGCTGCCACCACCAATGAAGAACATCAGATTGTTGAATATGTGAGGGTTCTGGTTGCTAGAAACCGCCACCTACAAACTATGGAACAGCAATTACTGCGTGGATTATTAAAATGAACACTGCGAGATGATTGCAAGCTGAGAATTTTGAACAATGGCTGCTACCATCATATGGACAATGATAATAACAATTACTAGCACTTTATGGTTTTAAAATTATTTTAATGCAACTTATGTTTTAATATCTTATTCGTTTTATGTAAGCTGGCCTTGGCTGGTGGGGCGGGGTAGAAATCTTAAAAATAAATAAATAAATCTTGATGTAGGGTGTGCAAGAATGCATGTGTACAGGGCAATTGTTGATCTTGCTCATTTGCAGGGTAGCACCTGCAGAAGCCCTTGGTCAGATGAGCATTTCATGGTGGAGCAATGGACAAGAGATGCTCCTGATGATACAAAGGTCCAAGGCCATGAAGGGCTTTGTAAGTGATGGCCAGTACCTTAAACTGATTCTGGTAATTAATGAGCAGCCAATGGAGTGACTGCAGAATGGGTTTAATATGTATGCACTGCCTAGCTCTTGATAATAATTGAGGTGCAGCATTCTGTATTAACTGGAGTTCAGAGTTGATTTTCAGGGGAGATCTATCTATATCTCATCTCCATCTGTCTGTCTGTCTAATGTGGTGTGGGCGCAGGAGCCAGATCAACTTAGTAAAGGTAGAGGGACATTGCACAGTCTAAACTAAGTTGGAAGAAAGGGGTTTTTGGCAGCTGCTTTAATTACTTATTCTAGTTTCTGTATTAGCAGGAGGTTGGATTAGATAACCTTGGTAGTCCCTTCCAATCCTCAGATTTAATTAATAAATTCTCTGTGTTGGAATGGACTATCAGGGTCATCTAGTTCAACTCTCTGCCAATGCAGGAACTACAACTATAATATCCCTGACTAGGTATTCAGTTGACATTTAAAAACCTCCATAACCAAAAAAATCTACCACCTCATGAAGGAAGACTTTCTCCAGCAATAATGTTTTTCCATTATAACCCCTAGCTTCTTGACTGAGTCAGCAAGAGCCAGTTGACCCCCACTGAAAGTGGGAAGAAATATCCTTCAAGACTTGAATCTTCCCAACCTGCATGACCTCCATCTTGTCAGGGTTCAATTTCAGTTTGTTCGCTCTCAGCCATTTAACCACAGCTGTCAGATCTATTGAATCTAGCGAAATGTGTTTTTTTTTTTAATTGATTTTATCTATATCTACTACTACATCGCTACTTTTCTAAGCTATATTTACCTTATACAGAGTGTGCTTTAGCATTTGCTTAATATTACCTTACCACTAATACATATGAAGCATTTTAAACCTTGGTTAATGTTCAATTAAAATTGTTACTGATGATATATGAAAAATAAAAAAGCTGTTTGACAGACATGCTCTTTTGAAGGAATGCTTAATTATACAAATTATATATAATATATAAGTGCAATTTCAAAAAACATTTCAGCCCTTAGTTCTTCTTTCGTCCTCTTCTTGTCTTAACAGTCTCTTCTTGTACCTTTGGAGCTACTGCTCCCTTTTCCGAGTCGGAAATTTCCTCTTCGCTCTTTGAGCTATCAAATCCGTACATACTTTCTTGCGATGCCAGCGAACCGTCTGAGTCTCTCTCTTTTTTCTTTTCTTTGCTTTTTTCCAAAAAATTTTTGCCTGTTGAACAGAGTCAATCTTGTATTTTTTGTCTTTGATGCTGAAGCTCAGACCTTCCGGAACATTCCACCTGTAGATAATAGATTCAGACTGAAGCCAAGATGTCAATTTTCCATAGGCTTTCCTTCTTTTCCGTATTTCAAATGGGATATCTTTCATCACTTTAACTTCTTTTCCTTTGATCTTCAGAACCGCTTTGTTTGTGGTCCTAAGCACCACATCTCTTGTTGACTTTTTGGAGAACCTTATCTGAATCTCACCAGGCAGGCTTTTCTTTTTAGTATAATCTGGATAGGTTCTGTAAACCATATCCATATCGCTTTTTATCTCCGCTGCTTTTAAGCCCGTCACTGGTTCAAGCGCTTCACTTAACGGATTTTTAAGGTCTTTTCCTTTATCCTCTGGTACATTCTGAAGTCTTAGGAAAAAGTTCGATCTTTCCATCTGTAGTTTCAAAAGCTGATCAGAGTGGAAGGCCTTTTCTTTCTCCGCTTTTTGTAGTCTTGAATCATGATTTTTTACTGAAGTCTTAACTTCCAGAAGTTCTCGCTGCAGCTTCTCTGTAGTTTTATTCGACTCCTTCAGGTCCAGCTTCATCTTGTCCATTTTGACGTTGAGAGCTGTCATTTGGTCCACTAGAGGTCGCAATAACGAGGAGAACACAGTGCTCATCTCTGTGGTATCAACCTTTGAACTCGGAGCTGTACTTCCTAGTTTGGGGGAAGGTTTCGGTTTCCCCGCCATTGTTGAGGCTGCGCTTCTTTGTTGATAGTTAGATAAGATGGACGAAAGAAGCAAATTCTACGACTGCGCTTATATCTTTTTAAAGTTCATATCCTCTAAAGAGCGATGCCGCCGTCTAGCAAGCCGAACGTACGTTTTTTCATGCAGTAACGCCACGTAAAGAGTCCCGTAAGTACGCCAGTCTCGAGAGGGGGGGGGTTGCTCCACCCGCCTTTCCCGCTGTGTTCTGTTTGTTTTTACTTCAGACTCACGTTTTCTCCGTGCGTAACTATAAGTTCCAGCTTCAAAGCTTCGCACTCTCTGCTGCTTCACGGTTTTGCGCTTTTAGCCATACGGCTCCCACGGATGGGGGAACCTATGGGGGTGATGAAAGGGGACCTCGATCCCTCGATCGCCACTGTAGGGAGAGATCCCCTTCGTGCCACCCCAGGCAGAGCCCCTTTACTAGGGTCTCTGGGGGCTCGGCACCAGTCCGAAGCCCCTTCTTCCCGCCGGGTATGGATCGCGCTCCCCGCAGGTGCGGAGGAGCGCGTCCGCCATGGTCGCAAGTCTTGCCGGAAGTCGAATCTAGCGAAATTTGGATAGAGAGCTGGCTGTTGTTATCATACTGATGGCACCCAATTCCAGAACTAGGAATTATTTCTCCTAAGGGCTTTCATAGAGATTGAATAGCATGGGAGGAACCCTACAGTTCAGATCCCAAATTGATGTTAACTAGTCTCCAATGGAAGCACTTTGAGTCTGGTCCATAAGGAACTATTTAAACCAATCCAAAGTACATTCCCTGCTCCCGACACATATTGTCTACCTACACAAAGTACATTCCCTGCTTATTTCAACAGGATAGTGTGGTCTACTGAATCTAAGGCAGCAGATAAAGTGAGTAGGAGCACAAAAGAGGCATGACCTTTGTCTAAAGTAATACAGAGATCATTAACTCAAGCCACCAAGCACCATGTCTGCCCCATAGCCCGGCCTGAAGACAGACTGAAAAGGGGCCAGAGCACATGAGTTATCCCATTATAGGAATTATATTTAACTTCATATCCCACCTAATTTTTAGGGGTGTATACAAATTAAATAAGTAATATATTGTTAAGCATTCATTCTTACTGTTCTGAAAAGGCCAGAGAAACTCTTATAGTATTTAATTTTCTTTGCACGAGAGAGAGCACTGTAGACTGATGGTGTCCTTTCGTTTTTCATTAAATATTATTAAGTATTAATGATTGTATGCATAGATTGACATTCTTGCCAATCAACCAAATTGCAGAAGGTTTAGAGGAAGGAGATGTAGCTTGTCTGCAACCACACAGTTCTCCCAACAGAATGTGTTTTTCCATTTGCAAAAGAGAAGAATGGCGATTTCCACCTCTTCCCCTTCCCAGTGCATAACCCCCTACTCTGCCCCCTCTTATGTTCCTAGGAGTCACTGAACTTTAGGAACAAATTTTTGGAGAGTTCAGTGGGCTGCAGCAGAAGAGGGGACGAGGGAATGCCCTGTTCCATAAAGTCTATGAATGGGTGCATACATGCTGGCATTTGTGAAAAGTATATGCTTCATCATCTTAAATTTTTAATTTGTAAAGTTGAAGGGATGATAAGCCAGGTGTCTTGGTTTATAAGGCTTAAGTTTATAGGAGTGTTTTAGGATCACAATATCCATACCTTGCTTGCAGTGCTGTCATCTAGTTTATGTGCTTAGTAAACATGAAACGCTACCATGAAATAGAAACATGAATTGTTCGAACTAACTGCACTGTATGTTGTAAATGAGGTGTTGCATGTCAGTCATAGATACTTTAGCTGCTTCTTGTTTATGTGCATTGGTTATAATCACATTTCTCTTTTAACACTTTCTGCATACTTATTTTGCTCTTTTGATCACCCATTTCAGGTGTCTAAGATCACACTGTTCCCAATTACAAAGCCAAAAAATGCAAAATTTAATTTGCTGTAGCATTTGGTTCTGTTTCTTTCTTAGGTATTAACTCTCAGAGTTTCAGCTATCTCGTTAAATACACTGGCAGTTGAGAAAAATTGCTTATGTGCTGTTCCTCAGAATGCAAAACTTTAGACATTGCACTGATATTTAAATGTTCACTAAAATATGAAAAGCAAATAAATATCTTGCCATTGGAACACAGGCAGAGCTATATGTGGCTAACTCTTAACAGTAGTTCTGTGAAGTAAGATTCTGGAGTTCATTTTGCTTTCATGTAGGTTTATGTGTAGACAGTTGTTCGCCAAAGCAGAGGATGAGTTTGACAGGAAAGCAGTAGGCTTTTATCTAGTGGAATATAATAAGATAGTTTTTTCCGCGTATTAGCCTATTGTATAAATTACATGTTTTGGCACATGAAGGACATCCATAGAATTCCTAAGGAAGTGTTGATATAAAGGACACAATACACTGATTTGCAAAGGCACCTGTTTGAAAAGCTGTTTTACTTCCTTTGTTTCTTTATTTAAAAAAATATTTCACAATTTAATTTCTGCCTATCTGACAAGCAGACTGCTTTGGCACTGGTACTACTGCAGTATTTGAAACATCATTGTTTTGAATTTGTGGCTAGAATTATCTACCAAAGTTTTCAGTATGCTTGAGGAATTTTGGCGATGAGACTGGCTTGCTTTGTTACTACTCTCAAGGAATTAGAAGCCTGAAGTTCAGTGTTTCCTGCTTGCATAAGCAAAAATACATAGGTTTGCTGAAGAAACAACTAGGATAAAATTTTATGATCTTGTGTTACTGAAAAGGTCACACTTGTTGGCACTAATGGCATCTTTCTTTTCTTGAGCTACTGACTTGCATGGAACACATTTTTTCCTGCAAAAGATGCTTGAAATCTATGGCAGTCATCAACAATTAAGCCTGCCCTTCTCAAGTTTCCTCAGTCCTGGCCAATCAAAGATACAGTTTTAGCACATTTTTTTTTTACTGGTGACCGGGTGAAGATATTTTTGGTAGCACAAGCAGCCCCATGGAGTCTGAGTGATGTTGGAGTGCCCCAAACAGCCCACCCGGGGAAAATATGGCTGGGATGGGAAGGATGCTGATGGAAGGGTGGGTCCATCAAAAGACAGTGGGAGGAGAGTGTTGGGTGTGGCAGAAATGAGGGGAGACAGTGCCCAGGAGGAAGGAAGCCAGTGGGAGACAGCAGGAGCCTGCCCAGTTGCCTGCCATATGTATCAGGCCAGGCAAGAAGTGCTGGAGCCTGGGGACAGAGGATGCAGCCAGGTCAATGGTGACAGGGACACACCAGATGGAGAAGGAGTGAGAAGAAGGTTGGGCTCGTTGGAACCCCAGAAGGCATGTGGTTTTCACCAGTGGGAGCCTAGGGGCAGAGGTATGATGGGGAGCAGCAATGGAGCACATTAGGGGAGTGGTAGCACTCAAAAGATAGCCAAGGAGCAACCAACAGTAATAGCCCAATATTAAAGGGGCAGTACCCAGACTGAGGCTCAGTGAAGGTGACAATATTATACAGATGTTATTGCTTCTGTGCAACAAGATTAGAATTTGTGAATGGTTCTGTTCTATAGGCTTGTCCTGAAGTCCAGCCACATGGTATACCACAGGACCCACCTGTGCCTCCTCCGCTCTTTGCAAAGCTGGGGAAAAATAATAATCTTTTGTTATGTTGTGCTGTGGTCCCTGTATAGGACAGAATCCAAAGTGTTCTTTTGACTTACCAGGATGTCTCTTGAGTTCCCATTGAAACATGATATGTCTCCTCTTTTCCATTGTTTCTTTTGGATTATATCCCGCCTAGATACTTGGACTCTTATGTTAGTCCCAGACCCCCTTTTGGCCCTTCATGGATAGATTTGTGGGCACTCTTTTTTGCCCCTCTTGACTCTTCTCTTGAGTAGAGTAATGTCGTGGTTTTGAATGCCTGGAGTAATAGACTCTTTAGTGGGCTTCTAGTACTGGGTACTGATCTTGAGTGCTTGAAGTTATTTGATTGTTTGAGATTTGCTAATCCCAAAATGAGACATTTGGAACAGGCTCCTTGATAAAGCTTTTATTTGTGATTTTATCTCTGATTTTCACTCTGCATTCAGCTTAGTGTTCATAGGGCTGTTGTGAGGCTAAAAGAGAATGATGTAAGTTGCTTTGGGTCCCCATTGGGGAGAAAGGCAGGTATATATGAAGTAAATAAATTCCAGGCTTGTAGTGACGCCACCTCACATAGCCACAGATCTCATATTAGTGGTGGTGTGTTTACTGCTTTGACTTGAGGGTATCTTTAAGCCAGGAATAGAATCTAAGACAGCGGATTTTTAGGACTGCAGTGAGAGGCTATGGAAGAAGGCAGCTTCCTTATGCTTGTGCTGTTCTGTTGGTTTTCGATTGGAAAGTAGGCCACATTCACACTGATGCTTGTCTGGGACTGTGATGTGTGTACATAGCAGGTTAGGTCATGCTACATCTTTTGATTGGGTCACAGGGTAGGACTACTTTGAAGTCCCCATCCATAGCTGAATAAAAACTTGCTGGCATAAGCCAGGAGGCTCTAATCCTAACACTAGTTTAGTTGCAGTGCTGCTACATCTTTCTAGTAAGATTGTAAATAACAATCTGGCACAAATAGCTGTGGCTCTTAAATTGTAAGATGTGGAAGAAAGAAGAGAAAATGTGAAAGACGAGAAAATGTGTAAAATCGTAGTTCAGTTGGCTGGTGGTGAGAAGGTCAGTGTGCCTTCTTTTTAGAATTTGATGGTGGAATTCCAGATGTGCAGAAACAGATTTGAATTTGTTCTTGTAAGTGATCCCAAGCTTATTGAACCTGAGGGAGTTTTTGGAATTTTCAGAAAGGATAGTTAAACCAGATGGAAATGACTGCCTTCCTCATATATATTTGTTACATGAAAGAGCTATTATTGTGGCGAAGTAGTTAACAAACAAACACATTTCCCTGACAAAGACAAATAATGTCAAATTATGAACTCAAGCACCCTGATAACTCTTTAAGCTGCAGTTACGGGAGTTTGTTAGAGGCAGCTGAAGTTTGTTCTGCCCCCCCCCCCCCCCATCAGGAACAGATAATCAAATGGTCGGTCATGGAGCATTTAGAAAGAATGGCTGTGATTACAAAGAGCCAGGATGGGTTCCTCAAGAACAAGTCATGTCAGACTAACCTTATCTCCTTTTTAGAGAGAGTTATTCACTGTTGGATCAGGGGGATGCTGTGGACATAGTTTATCTTGATTTCAGTAAGGCTTTTGATAAGGTTCCACATGATATTCTTGTTGACAAATGTATAAAATGTGGTTTGGATCCTATTACTGTTAGGTGGATTTGTAACTGGTTGCCTGATCATGTCCAAAGAGTGCTTTTAAATGGTTCCTGATCCTCCTGGAGAGGCGTGACAAGTGGAGTGCTTCAGGGATCTGTCATGGAACCTGTATTGCTCAACATCTTTATAAATGATGTGAATGAAGGAATAAAGGGGACACTCATTAACTTTGCAGATAACACTAAATCGGGAGGGATAGCAAATACAGTAGAAGAAAGAGTCAAGATACAAGATGAACTTGACAGGCTGGAAAACTGGGCTAGAACTACCAAAATGAATTTCAACAAAGATAAATCTAAAGTTCTATATTTAGGTAGGAAATTTTTAAAAAGCATAATTATAGGATGGGGAAAATTTGTCTTGGCTGTAGCACATGTGAAAAGGATCTAGGGATTTTAGTAGACCATACACTGAACATGAATCAGCAGTCTGAAGTGCAAGCTAAAAAGGCAAATACAATTTTGGGCTGCATCAATAAAGTATAGTATCCAGATCACACAAAGTGACAGAATCACTTTACTCTTTTCTGGTTAGACCTCACTTTGAGTATTGTGTTCAGTTTGTGGCACCGCAGTTTAAGAAGTATGTTGACAAGCTGGAACCTTTGTCTAAGATATCTGCATTCTTACGCCTATGTCAAACCTATCAAGGTAAACATTAACTTTCCATGTCTAGTGAATGGTCACCCATTCAGGATTATCCTGCCACACATTAAGAAACATCACTTCTTTTGTCTGGCACCAGGGAAACACCAGACCACTCTATTGTTCCTCAATGGACACCCCCAGTACAGTAATCCAACACCTGGCTTCTGTTGTTAAAGCCAGACTCTGCCCCTCTGGAAGCTCATTGGTCACATCTAGGCCTTGCCTATCCTGATGCCACACACCCTCAGGACTCATCATTGAAGAAGAAGAAGAAGAGAAGAAGAGATTGGATTTATATCCCGCCCTTCACTCACTTAAGAGTCTCAGAGCGGCTTACAAACTCCTTTCCCTTCCCCTCCCCACAACAGACACCCTGTGAGGTAGGTGGGGCTGAGAGAACTCTTTCCCAAGCTGTCCTTGAGGGAACAGCTGGTACAGAGCTATGGCTTGCCCAAGGTCATCCAGCCAGGTGCAAGTGGAGGAGTGGGGAATCAAACCTGGTTCTCCCAGATTAGAGTCCGCGCACTTAACCACTACACCAGATTGGCCCATCTTTTGTTCTCACCTGAGGTAATCTTTTGTTCTCACCTGAGACCAGCCCCCAGAGAGACCCCAGGTGGACTATAAATAATGTTAATAAATAAAATAGAGAAAGGGGAAGAAAATAATGTGGAAGGAGGAATATGAACAAGGTGAAGGAGGAAACAGAAGAGGGAGACTTAAAACAAAATAAAGGAGGTGTGGAAAGGCTTAGGGAAAAAGCAGTGGAGAAGCTAGTGGGCATCAGGAAACAGATTGGTGGGTGCCATGTTAGTGTGGGACAGTATGTAATTGTGTCTATTGCTGGCTTGTTGTCTTGGTGACTGTTTAATAACTGGATCAAGCTGGTGGATCTGGGAACACTAGCAAAGAAAAAGCCTAGATCCCATCTGTCCACCCTTAGAGGAGTGGTTAGTGAATGATTGCTTAATATACAAGTGCCCAGGGTATGAATTGCTTTCTTCTAGATGTCAACAGCTGGAGGGGAGGAGATCTGGAGAAGGGGATGGACTGTGGCTCAGTGGTAGAGCATCTGCTTGGCATGCAGAAGGTCCCAGGTTCAATCCCTGCTGTTTCCAGTTAAAAGATCTGGCAGTAAGTGATGTTAAAGACCTCTGCCTGAGACAAGACTGACTTTGATGGACTGATAAGGCAGTTTCATGTGTGTGCGCGCATGCATTCATGACTGTCTTCCTGATAGGTAAAGGCGTGTTATACTCATTTTTCTTGCACCAGGAAGGAGTCCTATCTTATTAGCTGTGAGAGCTGGTTCTACCTGTCACACTGCTGGAGAAGAAGAAGAAGAAAATGATGATGATGATGAAAAAGAGAAGAGATTGGATTTATACCCCACCCTTCACTTGTAGTCTCAGAGCAGCTTACAAACACCTTTCCTTTCCCCTCCCCACAACAGACACCCTGTGAGATAGGTGGGGCTGAGAGAGCTCTTTCCAGAACTGTCCTTGAGAGAACAGCTCTGAGAGAACTATGGCTTACCCAAGGTCATACAGCAGCTGCAAGTGGAAGAGTGGGGAATCAAACCTGGTTCTCCCAAATTAGAGCCCTCACACTTAACTGCTACACCAAACTGGCTCTTACTCTCACTACTTACTACTTCCCATAGCAATGCTGATCAGCCTCAAAGTTTAGAACTGTGTAACATAACAGAGCCATCCTACATAACAGAGATTGTCTGGTTGAGAGGAAGAATTCTGAAGAGAAATGTGTTCTCTTTATGGTATGCAAGAATTCCCATTCCCATGTGTGTATTCATGTGCTAGGTGTACTTGGAGTGGAGATGTCAAAACGAGTCTGAATGGAGTTCCTAATTATTGAATAATCATTTCCCAGAGTACAATTTCATTGTGATTCCTAAAATAGTCATGGTTTTATAGGTGTTTGGCATGTACGTATTCTGCTAAATCCGAGCCAGAAAAATATCCGAAAAATACCTTATTGATATTTTTTTTGATATTGTTTCAACCAGATATAGATTTGGCTTATTGTTCGGCTATCCAAAATGGCCAACCCCCCAAAATCCCAAAAATATTCAGGATTTTCAGGACCACTGGATAACTGAAATTAAAGGACATTTAAAGGGATCGTGGTCCCTTTAAATGCCTTCTCCAACCCTCGTGACTCTGTGGCAGGTGAACTCCACAGACATTTAAAGGCCTTGCAGTCCCTTTAAATGCCTTCTGGGTGAACTTGCCACTGGAAAGGTGGAAAAGTGTCCAATCTTTCTGAAACTTGGGGCTTTTTTTAGGAGAGGCACCAGCAGCTATGTTGCAAATTTGGTGCCTCTATCTTAAAAAAAACAGCCCCCTGAGCCCCAGATACCCATAGATCAATTCTCCATTATACCCTGTGGGGACCAATGGTATAATGGAGCCAAAAAATTAAGGTTTCCTGAAACTTTCCTGAATCTGAATTCCGTACTGGTATTGAGATTCATGAGTATTGGAAAATATCAATATTTTTTTTGGTTCAATATACCTGAATGCAAAAATTCCAGAGGGTTTTGCACACCCCTAGTATGTGCAATAAATTATGCGCAGAACTATGCAACCTGTCAGGGATATGGGAATGCAGTGAGAGGAATTAGTTTGAAATATTGGGTTAGATACTGTGAACCATGAGTAGAAGGTACTTATTAGGAACTCTTACCACCTCTCCCTTCCTCAGCAGAGCCTAGACCACTGAAATGCTGATTCTGAGGATTATGGGAGCATCATGAACACAATATATGTGGTGGGCCTACATTGAGGAAGGTGATTTGGTGAAATTCCAATAGAGCTTCTTATGATAGTGGAGACTCCTCTGATAGAAAAGCAAGGAACAGTAATTTTACTAGATTCTCCTTTGCTAGGCATAGTATGGTTCTATGTTAAAATACAGATGTATAATTTTTGTTGGCATAATGATACACAAAATAGCTTATTGCCTTTTTGTGCTCAAAATGGTACATTAATATACAACATAGCCCTGATATTTAAATTTATATCATATGCTGGATATAGCATTTGGTTCTACTGAAGACATGAAGGATTTTGATAGCTGTGAACTGCAGAACTGAGACTACATAGTTCAAAATAATGTTATGTAACGCAAGAAGATATTTTCTATTGCAGGAAAACAAAAATGACAGAGAAGCACAATTTTTATTTTATGAACAAACTGGTTTGGTTATGACAGGAATGAACCTGATTAATTGTCAGACTAGTATGTACAATCCTTTCTTCCTCCTCTCACATGGCATGCGAAGATGGAAGTCTAACTAAGTTGTCCATGACATTTGAATTCTGGTTACTAGAAAATAAGCAAACCTCAGTTTTTCACAAAGCCCACATTTGGACATCATGAAAAACTGGTATTACTTAAAACTTTTGTCTTCAGTCCAGCATCTTGTAAAAACAGTGGAGGGACGGAGAACTGTTGTAAGAACAGTGGAGGAAGGGAGAACATGAGCTCAGCAGTTAACCAGGTTTATTCCTGCAATGAACAGACTCCAGTTTATTTGAGGTACCTGAATGCAGCTGTAGGCTACTGTGGAAAAGATTAGCCATTTGCTGTCCAGCAGGAAACGTTCTCCCAATGGCAGTGATTCACTAGCTATTCCTCTGAAAGACCCAGAATGGATTAAACATTTTAAGTGAAAGATATTTCTGTTTCGTGTGAACTTTGACATAATGAATTTTGTTGCTAAGTTATAGACTTCCATAAATTATTCTGAATGAAAGATCAGAGGCCGAGGACAGACTGGCAAACTGCCCCGCTCTGCCTCCGCTTCTAAAGCGGAGGCAGAGGGGGCGTTCAGATTGCCGCATCTGTCTCCCGTCGTCAGCGCGGACTCACCCGTCCGCGAGATGCCGTCCTTCCACTTCAGCCGGAGACCACTTTAAACAGGTCTCCGGCCGTGCATCCCTGCCACTTCCTGGCAGTGTGGATGCGTCGGCAGCGTGCCGGAAGCGGGGGTGGAAGTGCGGACGGACTCGCAGCCGCGCGCCTCCTCCCCGTCTCCTCCACGGGACATCGCAGCCAGTGCGAACGGGCCGCACCGGGCTGCTTTTCCCGCGGGGCTTTTGGCCCCGCGACTGATCCAGGGCAGATCTTCAGTCTGTCCTCAGCCAGATTGAGTGCTTGCATTTCGAGATGTCATCACAGCAGGTTTTTTTCTTGTTTCTAGTTCTAGTCTAGATTTTTTAAATGGTTAGTTGATCAAGAAGTGTTGTTTATTTTTACTATGTCTTTTACTAATAAAGTGCTTACCTTTATTTACCACCCACCCGTTCCCTTGAAGAATTATTAAAGCATCTGGAGGCAACTGTGAATGTTAGGAAGGTAGAACATTTGGCTAGTGTTGACCTAATATATTTGGCTAGTTTGGGTCTGAGTTACAATGTGATCGTAAATGGAGGCACACTCTTCTAAACATATTTTAATGGCTTGTTTTTTATACTGTGGTTTTTATTTGTAAGTTGCCTTGAGCAGGACTTTGGAGGGGTGGCATAGTAATATTCTAAATAAATAAATATTGATTTCAGTGAACTAAGAATGATGTGACTCTGTTTAGGCCTACACTGATAGGTGAAATTAGGCTCTTTTTTTTCTTTTTTTTAGTAAATCAGGTGAGCAGTATGGGCATGATCCTGAACATGACCTTGTTAATGAACAAATAGGTTGGTGCTGTTGCTAGGACCACCTGTTTTCAAATGTCTAGTTTATAAAAGCCCCTTATCTACATTCTGATTATTTTGATTCCTGGTACCATAAACTCAATATTAGCTCGAATATTGATTGGAGACTGAGAATATTGACTGGAAACCATATGATTCCAATCTTAGCCCATCTACACTGGCTCCTAATCTGTTTGGGGCAGAATTTAAGGTGCTAGTGTTGACTTTATGAAGTCCTATATTCCTTGGGACCAGCAAACCCGAAGAACTGCCCAACCCCTTATTTGCTTGTTTGTTTGTTTGTTTGCCTAATCCCTGCAGTGCAGAGTTCTGGGCAATGTACATCATTCATAAAAACATCAAGATAAAACAATTAAAACATTAACAAAATATTTCAAACAAAAGATGGTGATATATATAGTTATTAATCTACCCAGCCATAGTGGTCATCTTCAGAGGCCCTGCTTTGGGGTCCCCCTACATCTCAAGTAAGTGCCAGCCTGGGAGAGGGCCTTCCCAGTTCTGGCACCATAACTCTGGAACCTCTTTTCCCAGGTAGACTCATCTGCCCCTTCTGTTGCCATCTTCATGATGGGGGGGGCAACAGTGGGAGGGCTTCTAGTGTTCTGCCCCCACTGCTGGATCTTCTGAGGGCACCTGGTGTTTTTGGCCACTGTGTGACAGAGTGTTGGACTGGATGGGCCACTGGCCTGATCCAACATTGGCTTCTCTTATGTTCTTATGTTCTGCTGGTGGGTAAAGACTTTTCGGTTCCGTTTGGCATTCCCTCAGTGATCCCTTCTTTTTGCCCTGTGTTTTAATTGTTGTTTTTATGTTTTTGTATATATATCCACTTTAGCTTTGGTTTTAATTGTTTTAATGGAATGTTTTTGTTGGTTTTAATGGATTTTATTATGTATATTTTAAATATACATGGTATATAATAAAAGCCTGGTTTCTCCAGGGGAGGGTGGTTTAAAATCAAATTCAATAAACCAGCAAATAAATAAATTAGCCATATTGATGGCCCTGATGAGGGCAGAAGGTGTGGTATACATTTTGTAAATAAAAAATAAATATGAAGGGCTGCCTTTGAAGATGTATTGAAGTGTCAGTTAATACAAAGTATGGCTGTAAGATTTGACTCCTGTCTGGGGTCAGCCTAGAGTTGCCAGCCTCCAGGTGGTAGTTGGAGATCTCCTGCTATTGCAACTGATCTACAGGTGACAGAGATCAGTTCACCTGGCAAAAGTGGCCCCTTTGGAAGGTGGATTCTGTGGCATTATACCACATTGAAGTTCCTTCCCTCCCTAAACCTTGCCTTCCTCAGTCACCATCCCCAAAATCTCATTTCCCAACCTTAAGCTGGAAACCCTAGATCAGCTGCTTATATCACATCTATATATCTAATAGCCAAGTGCCCCTGTGCGTGCGGATATCTAAATCCGCACATCGAGGCTCTTGGGGGGCAGAGAGATTTTCCTGCACACTTGGGGGTTTCCCCAGGTGTGCAGAAAAACCCTAAAAGTTTAAAAAACTATATGGGGGATATTTAAATCCCCCCCCCAAGTTAAAGAGCGGGGGGGGGAGATCGGTGGCCTGGTAGCTGAGAGCTGATGAAGCCCCACCGCTGGTGCTGGCAGGTTGGGGTGAGGGAAGATCGGCAGCCTGGTGGCTGAGAGCCGCTGAGGCCTTGCCACCAGTGCCGGGATAAGGTGGGGAAAGATCGGCGGCCCGGCAGCTGAGAGTTGCTGAGGCCTCACTGCCGGTGCCAGGGGGGAGGAAAGATTGGTGGCCTGGCAGCTGAGAGCCACTGAGGCCTCGCTGCCAGTGCCGGGGTGGAAGATCGGCGGCCCAGCTGCTGAGAGTCACTGAGGCCTCAGTGCCGGGGAGGGGGGAGGGAAGAAGACTTACCTGGAGCTGCAGTCTTTAGGAATCCTTCCCCCCTGGCGAGTATCGTGGGTCTCACCTCTTGTAATATAATAATTGTGTTTTGGTTGTGGACTCTCCTGAACATTCCACACGCTCCTAAATCAGTTGGCTCCATGATGTGTCATTCAAGCTGTCCTTATCCACTGGTTGTGTTGCCTGACTCCCACCTCCAACATTCTAAACAGTTTGCTGTTCCTCTCCCCACCATAGCCAGCTTGCCTGAAAGGCGGGATATAAATATAAATATTAAATACATAAATTATATAAATAGCCAGTCGGAACACAGAGGTTGTTTGCATATGCAGCCTGATTGGCCTTTGCCTCTAACATTCTAAACAGTTTGCTGTTGCTGTTGGGAGTCATTGAATGTGTTCTGAGGTAAAATACATCTCCCAATCTTCCCTTCAACGGTCACTGGAATTGCCAATTACCATGTTTCACAGCCACAGCACATCATTTTCCCTACAGAAAATTTCCCAACTATTACAACTTCTCTCCAGATGACCAAGATCAGTTCTCCTGGAGACAATGGCTGCTTTGGGCAGTGAAGTCTATGGCATTATACCCTCCTGAAGTCTCTCTGCACCCCAAACCCAGCCCTCCCCAGGCACTACCCCTCAAATCTACGGGTATTTCCCAATCCAGAGTTGGCAACCCTGTAACTGTCTATGGAACCGCTTTCCAGACCCTTGGAACCCAGAAGACATGGCATAGGAGGAGGTGATTTTCTACCTCAGCTGCCACTGCATAACCACAAATCAACATAAGTCGGGGTGGAGGGAACCCATACCTGTTACCATGAGGCTGTCCTCCCATACTACCCACTTGGGGCAGCAAAATGACTTGATGCAGCCCTGCCTTATAGCTAAGCAGAAGGAAATAAACATGGCTTGCCTCCCTCTATTTTCCCCTTCCCTCTGCCACCCCACCAGCCACAGCTGGGACACTCACCTGGAGCTTCCTTCTAGAGCCCGTTGTATTTCTTCCCACAACAGGCCTTACTCCTAGTATCACATAATTCCAGTGCTATGTTAATTGCACTGGTTAACCATTTTGCATCTGAGTCCAATTTAAAGTCGTGGTTACCTTTAAAGTCTTTCATGGCCTTTGGCCCTCAAACTTACTGAACCATGTTTCCTGTATACTCTTAATGTACCATCTACATTCTTCAGGCAGCCTTCTCCTTATGGTGCCTTCTCTTAGGCTAGTTCATACAATAGCAGCTGGATTGTGGTTCTTTCCCCATAGTGCATTCAGTCTTTTGGAATGACCTACAACAGTGGGTGCAGAGGGTTCCTTTGCTTGCGGTATTCAGGAGCTCATAAGACAGTTTTATTCTGGACAGGGCTATTTTTGGGCAGGAACGCACAGGAACGGAGTTCCGGCTAGCTTCCAAGTTAGCCATGCCTACAGCCTCCCCCCCCCCCCCCGGTTCCCCAGGCATCTCGCAAGCTGTGGGGCGCCTGGGGAAGCCAAGCCAATCCAGGGAGGGAAGGCAGTTCAAACTGCCTCCCCTCCTCGGGTTCCCCAGGCATCCTGCAAGCCGCAGGGCACCTGGGGAAGCCGATCCTGGGAGGGAGCTGCATTGTCATGTGGCCTAATACACGAATTAGTTTCTGCTGTTGGGTGTGGCTTATTATGCTAATGAGTTCCTGCTGGGCTTTTTCTACAAAAAAAGCCCTGATTCTGGAGCATTTAATAAAGGATATACTATTCTGGAAGATTTATGTGTGTTTTTAGTTCTGTGAATGTTTTAGTGCTGTGTATTTTTAATAATATAAATTGGATTGTTACATTTGTGCACACCTTTGCAACATGGTGTTGCTTTGTTAGCCACCCTGAGTCTGCAGAGATAAGGTGGGATATAAATGTTTTAAATAAATAAGTAAAATTTCTTTTACCTAACAAGGATCAAACAGTAAATGTGTTTTCTTTTTTGCAGAACTGCATTAGGCCAGTGCATGGTAGCGTGCAGAGCAAGAAAAAGTTCTTTCAGCAAGTGTTTAGGAAAATAGTTTCCAAAAGATCTTCATGAGATTAGAGTTGCTGAGTGTTCTTCTTTCTGGCTTCCTGTTTTGGAATTAAATGCCTTTAGGGTTCTCAGAATATCTCACTTTAGAAAAACAAGAACAGTTTAACCTTTTCAGTACTTCATTCTTTCCCATATGATTAATGGTAATTTGGGGGGGGGGGACAAATAAAACTATATTTAAGACTCTTAATTAAATCTTGCAATAGAACTATTGTACTTTCTGTTGTATCCTTAATAAAGCAGTCGTCTTCAGACCCATGGACAGTATTGTTTCTGTTAAAGTACAAGAAGGGTCTTATTAGGAGACTAGCTTGTCTTTGAAGGGTTTTTCCTCTTGTCCAAAATCTGGGCTCTAGAGTGTTGGTATTTGAATCCCAGGCTAGGACACAAGGTCTCTGCACTAGTTTAATAAGACCGGATAAAATCTGTGTTCTGTTAGGGGAAAGGATGCTTTGAGTTTCTTCTCACTTGCTCCTGGTGCTTGAATAATTCATCTCAGTTATGTGAAAGTTACTGGATCTGGGGCCTGAGTAACTTCTGCTCTTATGGAGACCTGGTTTGGCTGTTTTGCTAACCCACTGACATTCATTTTACCAGAACTACACCTACTACTAGTAATAGTATTATTTCAGCACTTGTAGGTGTGCAGTCAAAATAAAAAGAGTCTAATGACATTTTACAGGATAATTTATTGTTATGGTATATCCGACAAAGAGGGCTTTGGTTCAGAGGAGGTTATAGCTGTATTCAGATTACATTATTTGCTTATTCTCTGAACTAATTGTGAACCGAATAATAAAAGACTGCTCTGCAATCCAATCCAAATCCAAATGAATTTAGAAGAATGTAATTTTTCTAAAATTAAAGATATGAGAAGATCAGGTTCCTTTCACTGCACTGACTTTCAGTGTTTTAATCCTACTCTGTGGGGTATTCTCTTCTAGCAAAGTTAAACATTTCTTATTCCGATCAAAACCCTTGAGGTTGTTTGTTTATTTATTTTATTTAGATTTTTATCCCATCCTCCCCACCTTTTGGCAGGCTCAGGGCGGCTAACAACATAATTCTAATTTTTATGTGTTCAGGGTAGCAGCAAGATATCAGTCTCTCTTTATGGACACACACACAAAATAGGAGCTCTGGTTTTTGCCCATATAGATACAATTGAGACACATAAGAGCAAGTTCACTCCACAGCTCCTTCCTAACTTCCTGCTTACTATCTTTAAAAAATTTACAGTTACAAACATAAAGGTAAATCTTAGAAAAGACAAGATTATAAACGCAAACCTGTCACACTGGAAACCCGAATTGCCAGCCTGGCTTCTCTTCCATTGCTCCTGCAGCTGCTCCACCACCCAACTCCACTTCCTGGTGGAGTTGGTCCACAGGCTTCAAATAAACAAAAGAAAGGCAGTTTATGAGCCAGATCTTCTTCGTGGTCTCTGTGCATCACACCTCTGGGATAATGTGCGCCTGCGCCGATCCCGATCGGTAACTTCAAAGCCAAAACGGATTTTTGCGCCAACTCCCCGATCGCGTGCCGGCTCCACTGCGCATGACCGGGGAGGGGCACGAGGATCCCGCCAGTTCTCTTCTGACCGCCGCGTCGTGAGGATCCTTTCTCTCTTGCTCCGGTCGGTAGTTTACTTCTCAACTTTAAAAAGAGCCTTTGGATTGATTTTTTCCAACTATTGAACTCGGACTGTTAACTGGACTTGCCTTTGGATTTCCCTTCATTTTCACCGCCTGGCCTATGGCCCAGCGGTGGGGGTTCTTCAAGAGGTGCCTGCAGTGCGGCAGCAAGATAGCCCCACCGGACAAGCACTCCCTGTGTCTTCTTTGCCTGGGTGAGTCTCACCGAGTCGACTCTTGCACTAGCTGTGCGGCTTTCTCCAAGCAAACGCGTAAAAACTGAGCGGCGAGGCTCCGGGTTGCTCTCCTCGAGTCTGCCTTGTCGCCGAAAATGTCTTCCTCCGAAGTTCTGGCTCCTTCACTGACGGGACCGACGCCGTCTCCATCCCGAAGCATCGGTACCGACAGACCGGCACCAAAGAGATCGCTCCCCTTGCCCGACACTCCTGCTAAAAAGCGCAAGGAGGGCAAGGAGGAGAAGGGCAAGCTGAAGCACAAGAAATCTTCGAGTGCTTCGTCGACGCGTGGTGCGCTCGACTCAGCCCAGCCCGGTCTCGGCCAGCTTGACCCGACAGATCGCGAGCGACCCAGGGGTAGATCATCCTCCCCGATGCCGCGACCGATCACCTTGACTGACTCCGACCTCGACATAGACCTTACACAGGTCCCTCGGGAGACCCCCAACGCCGAGGCGAAGCCACCATCGGTACCGAGGGGGGATAAAGACTACCGCCCTCCAGCTCCACCGGTACCGTGGGATATCCAGCAGTGGCGATACCTTTACGGCTCCTACCCACCACCATCCCAATGGTATCCCACCGAATGGGATCGGCAATCCACCTCTTCTAGAGTGTCTCGGTACCGAGAACCCTCATCAGTTCCGACACCGACACCAGCACCGAAACGGACACCCGACACCGATACTTGTCCGCTACTGGTAACGCAGGACCTGTCCAGCCCGACCCCTCTTTCACCATCCGACCATTCGGCACCGGGGTCCCCGGCATCTTCAGTGTCAGAAGACAAGTCGCTTTCACAAAACCCGTCTCCCGACATGCAGGTTACCGAAAACCTCCCAATATCTTCCTCCGAGGATGTGAAACCCTATGGAGAATTAATCAAAAGGATGGCACACTCTCTGGCCTTGGCCACGGCCCAACCGACGCCGACAGCCACCGACTCCATCTTCGATATCGTGCAGATGGATACACCGGTGGCCCTCCCACTCATATCGGTCCTGATGACTACGGCCAAAGAATCCTGGCCTCATCCCTCATCCACCCCCATCTCCAGCAAACGCCTAGATCACATGTATAGGATCCAGGAGCCGGGGGCAGAATTCTTGTTTGTCCACCCCAAACCCAACTCAGTGGTTGTGACACCCTCCACTAAGGGTCGTAGTGGGCACTCTTCCCCATTAGACAAAGAAGGACGCAGAATAGATTCCTTTGGAAGACACATTTATTCAGCGAGTGCATTGGGCCTCAAGATAGCAAATTACACTGCCTGTATGAGCAGGTACCAGTACTCGCTCTGGGAACAGATGACTGCGCTCATTGCCCATCTCCCAGAGAACAAGCTACGCAACGCCAGAAAGATTCAAAAGGAAGGTATGTCTCTGGCCAAGCTCCAACTTTCGGCCTCCAAGCATTCGGCGGAAGTAACCTCCAAGACGCTCACTTCAGCAGTGTCCATCAGACGCCATGCCTGTTTGAGATCTACCTCTCTTCCTCAAGACACCAAGACCTTGGTGGAAGATCTGCCGTTTGAAGGAGACGGTCTCTTCAGTTCAACGACACAGTGCTTCACGAGCTTGATAAAAGCATGAAGACATCCTGTAACTTGGGAGTTTCTCAACCTAAACAGCAGAAACAGAAAACATGGCAAAGATCATGGCCCAAGAAACAGTCACAAAGACCTCCCGCTGAACCACAATGGCAGAGGTCACCACCCTTTACCTATCAACAAAAGCCCTATAACAACAGGCCCCGCTTCCCAACTGCTCTGGCGTCTAAGGCGAAACCTCCCAAACCAAGCAAATCAAGTTTTTGACTCTCACCCCTGCTCCAACAACCCCACCCGTCTATCACCCTTTCTGACAGCATGGCAACGCATTACCTCGGACAAGTGGGCACTTTCAGTCATCTCCGAGGGATACAGAATAGAATTCTTCGAGATCCCTACGGAACCTTACTTCATGGTCACTCCCCCATCCGACACTCTGACAACCGAGGTCGAGACCCTGCTGAGCCGGTAGTAGTCCAGCAGTTTCAACAGGGGTTTTACTCCCGCTACTTCACGGTGCCAAAGAGGGACGGAGGCCTCCGACCCATTCTAGATATTCGGAACCTAAACGCGTTCATAGCATACAAGAAGTTCCGAATGACCACCCTCCATATCATCCTACCTCTGCTGGAGGCGGGCTCTTGGATGGTGACGCTGGACCTGAAGGATGCATACTTCCATGTGACCATTCATCCTTCCCACAGACCTTTTCTACGCTTTGCGATCGGTCCACGTCATTTCCAGTACAAGGCACTACCATTTGGCCTTTCAACGGCACCTCGTGTCTTCACGAAATTAATGGCAACAGTAGCGGCCCACCTCCGCCTGCAGGGCATCCATCTATACCCTTATCTGGACGACTGGCTCCTGATCGCTCCTTCCGCATCAGACCTGCAAGACCACGTCTCCCGGACACTCCACACCCTGGAGATTCTGGGACTGACAATAAATACAAAGAAGTCCATGCTTACCCCTTCCAGATGGGTACAGTTCATCGGAGCTCTCCTAGATTCCCTACAGTGCAGGGCATTCCTACCCCCCAACAGGGTCTTGGACATTGTTTCCTTCATCAGAGTCCTGAGAAGAAACCGGGAGGCGACAGCTCGTCAAATACTGCGACTCTTGGGACTCATGGCGGCTACCACCATGGTCATTCCTTTCGCAAGGCTACACATGAGGCCCTTGCAGCTGTGGTTTCTTCGCCTGTTCAGGCCAAACCTACACCCTTTATCCAAAAGATTCCACCTATCGGACCAGATGATTTGAGCCCTGGAATGGTGGCAGGTGCCACAGAACCTGTTTCCACTGATCCCATTGATACTGAAGGTAGTACAGAAGCTACTGGCGGAACAACCACTAGCAATCCTGATCACACCTTGGTGGCCGAGGTAACCGTGGTTTACCACCCTCCTTCGCCTCTCCAATGGGTCCTACACTCACCTTCCGATGAACCCAGACCTTCTCTGGATGTACAACGGTCTGGTGCTGCATCACGATGTACCCAGACTGAAGCTAACAGCTTGGCTAATTCGCCCTCCAAAGTGGACGCTCGTATAGCTGATGTCCTCCTTAATGCTCGTAAGCCATCTACACGCCGTTCCTACGAGGCAAAATGGAATAAGTTCCTGTCCTTCCTAGCCTCGGTAGGACGACCTTCCATTCCATCTTCTCTCAACGACATTTTTGGTTTTCTCTTGTCTTGCAAGGACAGAGGATTGTGTCATGCATCGCTTCGTGTCTACCTCTCAGCTGTCTCGGTTAACCACCCAACAATAGATGGTTACTCCGTGTTTTCTCATCCCACTACGAAGCAATTCCTAAAGGGAATGTGCCGTCTCTTTCCAACAGTCAAAAACCCTGTTACAGCGTGGGACCTGCCCCTAGTGCTGAACAAGCTAATGGGCAAACCGTTCGAGCCTATGGCTTCCTGCAACTTACAGCTTCTTTCGTGGAAAGTAGCTTTTCTGGTGGCCCTTACTTCAGTGCGTATGGTGAGTGAGCTGTCGGCTCTCCGATGTGACCCACCCTATCTTACCTTTCATCAGGAAGCAGTGACCCTGACTCCTGATATTACCTTCTTACCGAAGATAGTTTCGGACTTCCACATTAAAGCAGGCATCACCCTGCCGGTGTTCTTTCCTGAACCCAAGGACCAGGCACAGCGCTGCCTACACTCTCTCGATGTTAAGAGGGCCCTGTCTTTTTACTTGCATCGGACTAAACCCTTCCGCAAGTCCCCAGCTCTCTTCGTCGCGTATGCTTTGCCCAGACAGGGACAGAAGCTATCGTCTCAGAGACTGTCTAAATGGATTGTTGGGACGATAAAACTCGCCTACCTCTTGGCCAAGCGGCCATTACCGGCGTCCCTACGGGCTCACTCTACTCGGGCAGTGGCTGCCTCGACAGCATTCCTCAAGGGCATTCCCCTGGGAGACATCTGCAATGCTGCTACATGGACATCTCCTCACACGTTTGTGAGACACTATGCTTTGGACGTCCGTACCCATCAGCGGTCAGCGGTGGGTCGTGCAGTTCTGCAGACAGCTCAGATGTGAGACCTTCAGCACCCACCTCCAGGT
This sequence comes from Lepidodactylus listeri, assembly GCA_029233225.1. NCBI lineage: Eukaryota > Metazoa > Chordata > Lepidosauria > Squamata > Gekkonidae > Lepidodactylus > Lepidodactylus listeri. The sequence continues at coordinate 48,924,345 of JARCFY010000004.1, forward strand.
ATGTGGTGTATTTATTGCTCGCTATTCTCCCAGAGGTGTGATGCACAGAGACCACGAAGAAGATATACAGGTTGCTTACCTGTAATTGGAGATCTTCGAGTGGTCATCTGTGCATTCACACCACCCGCCCTCCTTCCCCTCTGCTTTCGGTCTCCCGTGTAAATTTCCTGGGGGCTGCTTGCAGCGGTCAGAAGGAACTGGCGGGAACCTCGTGCCCCTCCCCGGTCATGCGCAGTGGAGCCGGCGCGCGATCAGGGAGTTGGCGCGAAAATCCGTTTTGGCTTTGAAGTTACCGATCGGGATCGGCGCAGGCACACATTATCCCAGAGGTGTGAATGCACAGATGACCACTCGAAGATCTCCAATTACAGGTAAGCAACCTGTATTTATCTGACTAGACCACGTTTCATGCTTCATGTGTGGACTAACCACATTCTGTCCAAAAAGTGCTTTAGATATCTTCTGGTCCGACCTGAAGTACTCCCAACCGATTTCTAATTATAATTTTATATTTCAAAGTATGTTTCTTAAAATGATTGTCAGATTTACATTTCATCCATTCTTACATTTAAATTCCTTGGTTTTTACTGGTGTGGTCCAACTGCTCTTTGTTCAACTATGTGAAGTTAGGCTCAGATAAGAGAAATAAAAACAGATTCAGATTAATAAATCACTAATTTCCCACCTGTAGTTAATGATATATGAGCCAGAAACCTTAATCTTGGTTTTATAACAATTAATTACTGTAATTAAATGTCTTCCTAAATTCTAGATTCAAGTACAGTAGCACCTTAGAGACCAACAAGAGACGTAGATACTGAAATTAATGCTATTAAGCCCACTTTTATACTGGGCTAATAAAATGTCATATGGACAGAGCAGTGCAGATATTAGGTCTATCTTTGCAGTTTAATTACTACATAATTTATGTAGAAAAATTGGTGCCCCTGACTAGAAAAGTACACATCAGTGGGTTGGGGTATAGCAGGACTTTTATGGTAGTGGTCCCTAAACCATGTAATGTCTTGCCTTTGGAAGCCAGTTCTTATAGGCTTTTAAGACTTCACTTTAAATTGTTACATTAAGGAAAACTATAAATTTCTGTGCCCTCTTTTTATAATAATGCCTGTTTGCTTTAAATGTGGATGTTATCTGTGGTACCCAGTATTTGATTTTGTTAAAAAAGATGTACAACATTTAATTAGTCCTTTTGTCTGGAGTAGAATTTTTCCGGAAAATCAGGATATAGACATTTAAATAGCTGGAAAATTAATAAATGAATAATGCCCAAAACTTCTCCTTTGCTTATTATGAAGGATTTGTGAAGGGATGCATTTGGTATTCTGATTTTCACTGGTTTTAACTTTAGCTCTAATGTATACATGGATTACTCTAAGGAAAAACAATAATTGGAGATCAATAGTTGTCTTTTTTAGTTTGTTCCATAATCGTTCTTCATCTATTGAGTTAAAACAACTTTCAGGTCAATTAATGCTGCAAAGAGTTTGCCTTGTCTGAGAACAGAATATTTAAATACCTAGTAATTAAGAATAAAACAGTTCTTCAGTGCAGAGCATCCATCTTTTTAACAAGCTTTTCTTCAACAATAATTTTATTCTGATCATTCTCAATGTTTATTTAAGACAAACTTATTGTAAGTATTGACCCATATATTCATAATTGGAATGAAGAGGTAGTCAGCAACTGTGGAGATATACACATAATGGCCTTTACAATCTCCTTGCATTCAAGCATTTAGCACAGTAAACCAAAAATGTGTTGTTTTACAATCAAGATCTTAAGCAGTACAACAAAGATATTTTGTGTATCAAAGATGTCGACTATATCCTGCTGATTGTAACTAGGGAATCTGCTGGGATGGCTGGGGCAAGGATGTGGGGACTGGGGGTTGGTGCGACATTGCCATGTCACTTCCAGGTACAAAGGGTAGCTCTAGAAATTGCTCAAGGAATCTTAGAGCTACCCTTCATAATGTCTGGATTGTATCCAGAAATGACATAGTGATGCCACTTTCCCCCCTCCCACTGTTGCTCAGAGTGGTGGCAGGCAATGGACCTTGTCAGCTTAGGCAAGCCTAAATAACTGGTCTTCTGTGGAACTCCCATGTAACCTGATTTCGTAACAACTACATCCAGAATTTGGATACGAGAAAGAATGGCTTTGTTTGGATCCAGAATTTGAATATGAGGACTCATTTGTTTGTGTATTATTTGTGTATTATTTATTATATGGAGACCTTTATATTTCCCCTTGCAATGTAACATCAGTTTTACAGAAAGTACACTAGTGAGGCATCATGTGACATAATAAATTCGCTGCTGGAAGATGTGGTGGTGGTCGTTAACTTAGATGGCTTTTAAAAGTATTAGGCAATTCATCAATGATCTAACAATGATTACCCATGATACTTCAAGGGGACTCCATGTCAGAGGTAGTATTCCTCTGAATATGTTAGGGATAAAAAGAGAGCTATCATCAACTTTGTGCTCTGCTTTTGAATTTCTAGAGGCATAAAGACAATCCAGTTTCCTACTCAATTCATTTTCCTCTATTATTCCACTAAATCCCCCCTCTAACAGCTTCTTGCTTCTGCTTAACCCACTTTTTCTCATTTAACCACCAGCTCTGTCTTTCCCAGGTCTGTTATCTATGTAGGCTGATCTCCATTCTTACTCAGTTCGGATTCAGTTGCTCCTTCTTAGTTTGCTGGATTATAATGCCAAGTTTCCCCCGATTTTGTCTCTGTATGGGACAACAGTGGTATAAAATTAAAAATGGCTACCTGCTGGCTACTAAGCAGTCACTTACCTGATTTCTAATAATTAGCCTGCTTCTATCACTCACCCTTCTTCCGTGGTTGCAGCATTCAGTATTTAGGCACGAAAAACTCTGGAAACACTTTTTTTGGTACTGCTGCAATGACACCAGTATCTGTTTCAGCTCAGAGCTTCAAAAAAGAAAAAATGAGCAAAGTTATGCTGACCTTTAAAGGGTTTTTTGCCCTTTTTCAAAATGGCAGTATATCTCTGAGTATACTGAATAGGAAGCAACCAGTAGGCAGTGGATATTAGCACAAGGTAATGTACTTGTGAAACACAGTGCCTAGTACATGTGATTACAGAATGTAGCAATGTGACCAAATGATTTTTCTCTAAGAAGGGCCTCAGATGGGAAGCAAAGCTGGCCAAAGGTACAATGTGCATGTTCTTTCAAGAGGAGTGCAACCCCATCCAAAACAGGCTATTTCTTAGCCCCTGATATGGTATATAATTGGTTAACAGAACCTCTGCCTTGTCCAGATTGACCTTCAGTTTAATGCCTGTAATTCAGCCTTTTCCTGCCCCCATACACCTGCCTCCATACACCTGATGATGTAAAAAAGGAAAGATAGTTGCATATTATCAGCACACATGATGTTTAAGTCTGGATTTCTCTCAGGGGTGTTATATAGGTGTTGAAAAGCACACATGATACATTAGAGTCTTGGGGAATCCCATCACATAAATGTAGCATATCTGAGCAACCACCCCTTACATTCTGGTTCTTATCAGCATGATAAACATTTCGTGCACTGCCTCTGATCTCTATTTCTCCCGACATGTTCAGAAGGTACGATTGTCAATAGAATCAAAAGCTGCAGATAAACTGAGCAGAATCCGTACTTCCCCAGTCTCTCACCAGGCAAAGATCATCCATCTAGGCAACCAGATTGTAATTTATATTATGAAACTGTAACTGGTTTGAAATATGTCTAGATAATCCTGGTTATCCATGAAAGTCTGCAATTCTCTCACTACCATTTGTTCAAGCCCTTTGCCCCAACAACAGTGAATAGGCATAAAGCTGTGCCCTAGTCCAAAATCCATACCTTGACCAATTTTCTTTGGATCTAGGAACTAGCCCCAAAATTCGGAAGCCAGACTCATGTTTCAGCCTTCAGAGTTTTGTGTCTTAATGACCATATTTTCTAGTTATTTCTACCACACAGTCTAATCCTAAAGACTTCATAGTTTCTCATAATTTTATTAATGGTCTAACCAGTACTTGGTCATGTTTAGATAACATCTTTCTCTGCTTGCCTTTTAGTTCTATTCTAAAACATTTCTTAGCTCTAACCTCCATGTTAAATGTGTGAGCTGAATGACTTGTACATGAAAACAGAAAATGTCTGGGAACAATTGTGTAAGCCACTTTGCACATCTCAGAATTCTAGTGATGAACTGACAGAAGCACAGACCATATCAACTGGAAATTCCCCAGGAGCATGCAGGAATAATCTGGCTTCATCATCCTTGAGGAATAGACTATCTTAATGGATCTCTCATGCATGAAGACGTTTTGAATCCCAAGCAGTCCTAAACTTTACCAAATAATGGCTGATCCATGACAAAAAACAAACAAACCACCTGTAGAAATCTCTCCCATTTCCTCATCCATCTCATTACCTTACCTGGGTATATGTTCAGGATTTCCACTGAACCACCGAACTCAGCAATTAGGGAGAAATAGGGTGTAGTATGTTCCATGTATTGGTGGCCCCTCACTCCAGATCCCTGGACAGTCCCAGCAGTTTTATCTAAATGTAAAAAAGGAATGGGAATAAAATCGGTCTCTATAACATAATTACCAAAGAGATGAGCAGCAGTCTTTTATGATCAATGTCCTTCTGTCATTATGGGATGATTCTGCTGAGGAACCATTCCTGTTTGCAGGATCACTGTTTGCAGGTCTCTTTGGATGGTGCAGCAGGGAACAAATAACTGAGGCAGCATGAGGATCTGCTCTTTAAAAGGAGCTTGGGGGATAATGCTAAATTCTGTGTAATGTTGTATAGAACTAATTTAAGGTTGAGGACAAAAATGGTTTCTGCATGGCTTGAAGGGGGATGCTGCTAATGATCATTACTCATGCCACTTTTTCTTCTGATAAATTCTTTTGCAGGCTTTTGAACTGTTTTAATCTGCAAAACCTGTTTAAACTGAGTGGAATGGGGTGAAACAAAGTACAGTTATACACTGTAGGAATCAAAGGATCTTTAAAACCATTTTCAACTAGCTCTTCTTGAGGTGTGTGTGTGCCCTTACAGACTTTTGTGGATTTAGCAGAGGATTAATCTGGCTTCTTCACTGCCTCTGTAAAATTGTGCTACACACAATTCAAGTCTTCTGCTAAAGAACCACACTATCACGTCAATAGTCTCTGACTTTTTTTCTTAACTTGGCAGATGGAATGATCTCTGGCCCCATGCTTTTTAAAAAAAATTGCTAGTTGTTTTCCTTTTTTCCTAATTGAATTTTATGCTTCACTTAACTAGGAGACCTTATTTGCCTTTTTAACTAACATTTTAACATCCCTTTTGCACAATGTACGGGCTGGGTGTGGACTCCATCTACGGAGCAGGAATAGCAAACAGGTCATCTTCAACCTGGTTGTTCTCTTGAAGAACATGTTGCAAATTTGATCAAGAAGATACTTGAAAGTTCAGGCTTGTGTAAATAGCCATCCCTCTTCTTGTGATAACAGTATATAGACTGTGGCTATAAACTTGCACTACAAAGGCAGTGAATTTTGTCTCTTTGGGGGATAAAAATATGGCCTTTTTTATATGCCATTTTACACCTTCTATGGAATGATAGAAGTGAAGGTGGGGGTTGTTCCATAAAATGGGCGTGTCAAAAGCTTGGGTACGGACAGCTCCTCATCTTGCCCATTTGTAGTGTAGCAGCTTCAGCAGACATTGCTCAGATGTGGGCAGTTGTCTCAGTTGACCATTTTGGGAGAGGAGGTCCTTGTGGGTCCTAGGCCATGAAGGGCTTTGTAGGTGACAGCCAGTATGTTGAACTGAACCCAGGAACTAATTAGTAACCAGTGGAGCAACTGCAGAAGAGGTGTAATGTGCATACTTCACCTACTTCCCAGTCATAATTTAGCTGTGACAGTCTATACTAGCTGGTGTTTCTGGGTTTCTATGAATGTACTCTAGCTTAATCTTTACTCATAAAGTTTCTTTCCTGTTTAAGAAAGCAGACTGTGATTCTACTCCAACCACACACCTAGATGACTCGTCCACACTAAGAACACACATGCGGAGGCAGGAGGGGGTAGTTGGAAAGCTCTACCTTTATGCTTGCTCAGAGACTGTCTCACCAGGGTATCCCAAGGCACTGGTTATATGACAGGCTGGGTTTATAACTTTGAGTGGTGGCATACAAAGAAGGAACATGCTTTCATAAGCAGCGCACATGAAAGAACACACAGGCTCAGGGTCGGTTTGTGACAAGTGCAAGATTCACAAATCCAAAGATCCTGGCAGCATCCCTCATGGTAACTGAGTTGAAATGATCCATAAATGGGTGAAGTGAAGCGCAAGACACTTAGACTGCCTGAGCTCTATTACCATTAGCATTCAAATCAGAACATATTTGAGAGATTTTACCTGCAAAAAGTTTGCAAAAGTGTCATAACTAATAATCAGATCCTGAGAATTTACTGGTTCAGACCTATGAGCAGTTGAGCACATGTCAAAATACTTTAAATAAGGATGTTCAAACACATGCCAGTTGCCTCACTTTACCTTCACTGCTGGTGATCAGGGAGCCAATTAATCACCGGACTGTTTGCAACCTGTTTGCGTGTATTTGCAGGAATAACCTGTTTACAGCAATCAGAATCTGACTATCAACTCATGAGGGATCTGCTGGGAGTTGGCCTCTGATTTCTTGCTGAGGAAATATTGCTCTGTACCTAGAAATGTGTTTTTTGGGAAGGGCAAGAATTAGAAGCCCGGGCCTAGCTGATCATCTGGAACTAGGGTTCCTCTGATCTTCTATCCTGGAAATTTTGTGGCCTCTCAGACTTGGTGAGATGCAGCAAATTTAGGGTAGGTGGGTGATCAGAAGCCCAGCTGATTTTCCTTCTCTTCTCCCCACTCTAAACTATCCAGAGAAAAGGAAAGGTGACAGCTCTTTCTCCTGTCCCTGTTATAATGCAGAGCATTGAAATCACTGTATTTGTCCCCACCCAACTTAGAGGGGAGAGAAGAGCTTCCTTTTGCAAATTGATTGCGCAGATATTTTGCTGAAAGGGCAGAGTGGATATGTCCCAGCCCAGCTTGGGGGGTAGAGGAGAAATGAGTTCTTTCTTCTCTCCCTTTTGCAGTTTAGACCTTGAAAACATTGCTTTTGTCTGCAGCCAGCTTGGATGGGATGAAAGAGCTCCCTTTTGCATGTTCACTATGCAGCTGTTTTGCTGAAAGGGCACTGTGGATAGGAATCCAACTCCCAGCTGATCGCTGAATCTGCTTCTGACCAACAAGCAGCTGCAAATTTGTTTGGCAGCTATTTAAATTGCTCAACGCAATCCAAGTATATCCTTGAGCAGCTCACAGCCTGATCATGACAAGGGACTTCAACTCTCGAAAGCGCATACCCCCAAAATCTTGTTGGTCTCTAAGATGCAACTGGACTTGAATCTAGTTGTTCTACTGCAGACCAGCACAGCTGCCCTCTGAAACAGTCTGATCATGAGTGCTGAACAAGGTAATTTCATGGTTCAGTGAGAAATCTACAGCATCCCTAACCTTAAACAACTGAGCTAGTTGTGAACTAGCTGCTGCAGTGGTAGCAGAGAAATAAGATTTCTTTGCTGCTGTCACTGCTGCCTCATAGGGTTTTCAGTGAGCTATCTAGCAGGCTCTGTCAGACTCACTCTGAGTTTTCTTCCAGGACCTCTCCAGACACCTCCCTGCCCTCTTTAAGTCACTCAGCTCCATGGTAAACGAAGAAGCTGGAATCAGCCTTGAGGATGAGAGAGGATTGGCAGCGGGGGGGACGGGACCCTATCAATAGCTTCCAGGAGCTTTGCATTTCAGATTCCCACCACACCACAGAACTACCCTCTGGTTTCCTAAAATCCCCCAAAGCATTCTGGAATCCAGTAATATCCATAAGCCTTCCAAATTAGACCTTCTCCCAAAGGCTCAATGTAAAACATTAAATCTATTTTACATGTCTTGGGCCTGTCACAACCAGAGTGGAACTCATGGTGGCCAAGGAGGCTATAGAATCTTGAGCTGGTCCAGATAAAGGGTTGGATCCAACAGAAAATACCTGCTTCCAGTAGGGCTCTGGTGCAAGTGGAAATGCAAGAAAAAGACCACGCTAGCCACTTGCACTGTTGCCGGACTTAATGTATCCTGATTCCTCATGTGTTTCCACTTCTGTAATATGTTGTGCAACCAGTTTCTGGGCACTGTAGTATATAGAGAAGAAAGTGCAACAAATGGAACTTGGACAAATGGCTCTAAGCCTGTTTATGTGTATACTTGTGTATTGCTCCAAACCAAGGTGTCCTCAGCATGAATGCTGAAATCCCCCAGAAGAATCAGTTTGGGGGACTCCATCACCAGGCCTGATATCCATGCCTCCTCTTCCTCCAAGCCTGTGCTTAACAAAATAATAAGTTCTGTAAAGGGTCAGTGCTCCCTGCCAAGGATAGTCTCTAAAAATAGTGCAGTGCTACTCTCTCTACTGCACCAATGTTTTGGCATTTCAACAACATTTTTGTTTTTCCTTTTAGAAGAAATATGCTGCTACTTTCCTTCTCCAGAGGACACACAAACCCTTTTGTTTTTTGAGAAAGTGGGCGAACAGACTTTCCCCTGAAGCAGTTATGCCTTTTCCATCCATTACATTTATACAGTTAAACATTTGTACAGTTAAATATGCTACTATAGTAAGACCAGTGTTGCAGTGGAAATTATGTCCCTGTAAAGAAAAATTGTCTCAAGAATCTCCTTAGAATCCAGACATTTTGTCTTTTGCATAGAGCCTAACTGAATCCCAATGAGGTAACAAAGTTCCTTTTGAATTTGTTAGAGAGAATATATTCCCACAAACTACTACCTTACACTAGACTTAAATAAAATGTTTTATAAAACTGAAAAATCCCCAAATGAAAACGCTCTGTCGCAAAAAATAATCTGTGCAAACAGCTACAAGTACCATTATTTCTGCAAAGTCTGTAGCAAGTATCCTTGGTAGGATTAGCATGATGATACTTGTTCATAAATGATCTAGCATTGGGTTTGAACAGTGAACTGACCGTGTTTGTTGAGGGGGTCCACACAGGAGGAAGCTTTGGCCTCTGTGCCCACTTCAGGCCTTCTAGCTATGGTTACCAGCCTCCAGGTGATTAAAAGTAAGAGAGGTCACAGGCTGGAATTCTAAACAACAAAATACAACCGTAATACAATAACTGTATCTTTGTATTATCAAAGCTTAGTGTAAGTCCTTCACCTTTTCACAATCAACAAAAGTTTCTGTTTACAAACATTCCACCAAACTTCTAAGGATGAATGCATGCCAATAGATACATTAATGCAAACAGTCCTATTTTATGGTCAGTTTTTGCTTCTTTTTCCTTTTCCATGTTATAGTTTTACATAGCACCTCCTACAATTTCTACAATGGGATGGCTCGGAACCTGTTTCAATGCTTCATCAAGGCAGATCCCGCATAGAATTATTTTTCCAGGTTTTAATTTCAATCCATTATTATTCGTTATATAGACTCTCAGCTTGCTGCTGAATACTGTCTTATTTGTTAAATCATCAAGCAGTATCTTGTTTGCTAGACCTGTCTTTCCCTCCTGTAGTGTATTCTTGAGCTTAAATGACTGTGGAGGGGAGCAATTTGCCCATCTTTGAAGCGGGACATGGAGTATTCTGTGTATAAATTACTTCCTACCCCGGGCTGTTTTGGCTTGGAAAACAGCACATGGGGAGGGGGGAGCCAGGAGTCCCCCCCTTCCTGAACCGAACTGGGCTCCTGGGAACTTGCCTTCCCCCACAGCTGCAATGTGTGACTGTGATGAAATTGAGTTGGATCTTGGGAACCTAATTCTAGGGCCCACATACCCGAGGGATAGCTCTCTCTATATATTCTTTTTCATCAGTTTAGGTAAGCTAATAAATTATTTCTGGCTATTCCATCTGTTCATCAAGCGCATCTGACTTTTTTAGGGCATGGTCTTTTACTGTGATGGCCCCCATTCTCTGAAGCAGCCGTGACAATGTTCAAACTGCTCTTTCCTTTCCTTCTTTCTGACAAGCTTGTGAGATAGTTCGAGATAGAACTCAATTGCTTGGATTGAAATGATGATTGAGCCTGTAGTTCTAAAAGTCCTTCTGTTTTGAATTAAATTAAACTATTTGGAGGAAATGTTTTTATGAGGTTGTTCCATTGTCTTTGTGTGTTTCATTTTTGTTTGTTTTATTTTTGCTCTTTGTTTGCTTAAATAGCTTCAAACCACTGGGGGAAGGCAGGATGTAAATTTTTAAAGGATTAAGTAAGTAAATATATAAATTGGATAATCTGAGAAAGAAAACCTGCTTTTTTCATTTTTGCAAATTGCCTGCCATAGAATTGTCCTGTGAAATAGTACAAAGAAAGTAAGAACAGTGAACTCATGTGTATAAACATAGTTGTAAATATTCCAAAGCTGTCTGTCTTTCTTCCTTGCCACCACAGGACTACACCAAAAACTGGAGACTCGATCTTCTTGCTTTGTCCAAAGGAAAATAGAAACACATTCAGAATGCTTGGGCATCTGGGAAATGTCTGACTTTAGACATTTTTCGAGAAAGATTGTTTAATATTTCACGGCTCTTTTTTCCCTTCCCAAATAATTAAGCATTATTTAATGTTTGAGAAAGGTTTTCCCTTAGGTCAGTTTGGACTGTAGTTTAGGAGAGTGTTGCCTTTCATTAGAGTGTGTGGTTTGGCTCATTTGCTTGAGACATTTGGATTTATTTTGCTGATCTGTTCTGTGCCTGCAGGCTTCTTCATTCCTTGTGGCATACTCTGATGTGGTGTGGATGATGTGTGGTATGGATATGGAATAATGTCTCAGTGGAGGAACCTGCCCTAAGGCATAATTTGGGGCTTTGGTTCCTGCCAGTCTCATGATTTCATACTTCCTTCTTGGCCCATTGGAACTGGTTTTTATTCAGCCTGAATAACTCATGCCAAGAGGCTCCATGCTTCCAGATGTATGACATGATGGTATTGAAAGGAGGTGGTATCTCCAGGTGTTCTGATCTTACCAAATTACTTGTAATTGACCACATATGTTTTACTGCTGGCTTCTTCACAGTGAGGGGAGGATTGGACTCAAAAACTCAGTAAGGTGTGGAAAAACAAACCAAAGTAAGCTGAATATATTACTGTAGTGGGGGCTTCAAGCAACAAGGGTGCATTCAGGATTAATAAGGAATACCTGGGAGGTAGAAATAAACAGTAAAGATAAAATCAAATGGAGCAGACAAGCCCCAGCAGGACCCTTTACATTAAACTCATTTTAATCTTTATTTATACAATGTTGTACTGATAGTCTTCTGTGTTCATTTGAACTGACACTCAGTTTGCCCAAGGTAAAGTACGGAAGGGTTGAGATTTGGGTTGCAAACAAGGGGGATGTTCACAGAGCAATTCACACCAGTAGCCCCATGGAAGGTCAGCATTATTCATTCATGTTCTTCAGAGCCAGAAACCTCAAAGACAAAAAACAAGGGGCTGCAAATGCTATATTTACTGGGTGCATCTTCTCCTTAAAGGCTTTTCCAGACAGTTGTTAATTGCACAGGGGATGTATAGTGATTATTCAAGTTGTAGAACATGTATAGCCAACGCTGTTCGTTCTTGCAACATGTGGGAATAAATTTCTTTGTGGGCCCAATATTATAGTGCTAGACCTTATGAGGCTAATTCTACTTGAGCCACTATCCTTAAGCGCGAAACATTTTATTATAAGTTCATGGAAAAAGCATCTGTCATATCCATGGGTTTGTAGCTAATAACACTAGAATTCTGCTTGTGTCCCCTTGGCTTCCTGTTTCTGGATCCATTCTACCTTAATTCAGTATACTTACCGAAAGAGGCTACAGTTAGCAGCTGGAGGGCAAAAGTAGTCAGTGGAAAGGTATTTAAAAAGTGTGGGCTTAGCAACACATCCTACCATATTGATAAGATTTATAGCATGGGTGTTGCTCTACCCCACTTTCTGCACTTCACACCAGGAAAATGCGTAGTATTTTGTGACAAGAGTTTCCAGCTTCTGGGTGTTCAGGGCTCATTTTGAAGCAGGAGCTCCTCTGCATATTAGGCCACACACCCCTGATGTAGCCAATCCTCCAAGAGCTTACAGTAGCCCCTGTAAGAAGAGCTTCGTAAGCTTTGGAGGATTGGCTACATTAGGGGTGTGGCCTAATATGCAAAGGAGCTTCTGCTACGAAGTGAGCCCTGTTCACAGAATGATTTTTAGCAGCAAGTCCATCACTTCCAGATTTGTGATCTTCTTCCAACCAACCTTTTCCTCGAACTAGCAAAACTTATGAATATCAGGCAGATTGAAATCTTATATTTTGGACTGGTTGATAAGGATCTCTTATTAGCCAATGAAAGAAAGAGCTGACTGCTGATGACAAGGAGTAAGGCACAGGAAGGTAATGCAAACCAAGCTGCTGTTAATAGAAGAATCAGTTTAATGAGGAGAAGTGATTGCTCAGCCACAGTTAGGGTGTTTCTTGAAGTGAAGTAAGACCCTTCTAGCAAGCCTTAGCACATATGTCATAATCCCTATTAGTTAAGCTAAGGATGGCTTCTTGTTTGCCAATGAGGTGTCAGTAGCATTGCAAGGATTCAAACTTCCTAAAACTTGAAACTCCTAGGGCGATTTCGCACTAGCGTTTGCCCTGGGTCTGCCCTGATGCTTGCTCAGGAGCTTCTGGTCGATTTCCCACCAGTTGCTCCGGGCTCAGGGTTTGATCAGGAGTATCGCGGCACTGCTCTGGAGCTTCCCCGGAGCAAGAAAATCCTGTTTTTAGAGGATTTTCCTGTTTGCTCCGGTGGAGAAGCCAAGACAAAAACACGCCCACTCGCCCACGCTCCATCTGACCTGCCCCATGGTGGCCATTTCTTCAATTTTTTTTTTAATGAGCCCTCCTAACGTTATATTGAAAGATGAGGAAGCGAGATAAGAACCCACCACATGGACTGCTTCGGTGAGGAGGATTTGCTGGGCTTTTTGGTAGCAGGAGCTGGGCCATTGGCCTGAGAGCCCCCAGGCTCGTGGATGACTGCTGCCCTGTGTCTGGGGTGCCCCGGCCAAAGCCCCTGCAGAGCAGGCGGGGGGCGCTTCCCTCCAGAAACCCACAGAGGAGCGGCAGTGGGCGGGCCAGGGATGCGACGCTTCTGCCCCGCTCTCTGGGTGCACTCCTCCGGGCCTGAAGCTAGACTGTCTTCCCCCCGCTTTTTTTTTTTAAAAAAAGAACCCCTTATTTCATTATATTGAAATAACGAAATAGTGATGCAGCAAGGGAAGACCGCACCATTGTTTTCTTTGTACAATATACACGCGCTCACATTTATTTATTATGGGGGGAACTTTTTCTTCGGGGCTCCAATACAGTGTGCGGAGCGGGGAGACTGGGCTGCCATTGCTGCCGCTCCTCCTCAGCTGCCGCCGCCACCACCACTGGAGAAGAAGCCCTAAAGGAACTGTGACTCCCCCCCTGGCTCGCGCTCACATCCCGCGCCCCAAGTGCTGCTGCTCCTGCAGCCAGTGGCAGGATGGATGGAAGACGGCCGCCAGAGCATGTGGAAGGGAGCCGGGAGGCCAGTCCACATGCTGCTTCGCGGCTGGGGAGCTCCGCCAAGGAAGTTTTTCCAGCAAAAAAACCTTCATAAGTTTCATAACACAATTTTAAAATAAAATTGCAGAGAAAGTATCCTCGGTGGAGGGAACTGCACGAATGGGTTGCTTCAAGCGGCATGGCGAAAGATTTTTTTGATCCGTAAAGTAAAGCAGTAATGAATACAAATTAACAAGGGAAACCCGTCTTACTGGTGCCGGTATTTTATCTTTCAAAATGGGCCACATTTCATTATAACGAAATTGCAATGCATATAGGGCACCATGGCTGTAAAGGCTTCATCCACCATTTTGTGCCTGAGATCCCACTGGCAACATGCCTGACATTTTGATGATAGAGCAGACATGCCACCAATCACAGCGCCAGGCCATATGGTCAACCAATCATTGTGTGGCGAGCAACAGCAGCGGAAAATTTGAATAGGAAGGAGGGAAGTATTGAATTCTGGGAAGAGGAAGCCAACTATGGACATCTTAATCCAGACACCATTAGGTGCATATCAGCTCGCAACAGCAAAATAGTTTAAATTTCAGTAGCAAATAGTGTTCCCTCTTCAACTCGCTTGACCATTGCTCACACTATCCATGTCCACCATCATTGCATTATAATAAAACAAGTGGAGACCTGCAAGAAACTTGCAGGATAGTTATCCCATTCCTCACACCTTTGCTTCCTCCCTTCTCCCCCTACCTCTCTCACACTCTTTCTCCCTTCTGCCCCCCTTTCTTACTCTCTCACTCTCCTCCATGTATGTTACTTCCTCTCTCTTTCTGACCTGTCATCATTCCCTTTGTTTTTCTGCCTCCCCACCTCATCACTCTTTCTCTTTCTGCCTCCCACCTCAAATCCCACCCTCCCCAGGCCCCACCTCTCAAATGTCTGGGAATTTCCCAACCTGGAGTTGGCAACCCTATTTCCTTCCCACCCACGTACCTTTATCTGTCTTCAGCTTTCTATCTCCACCCCCCTCCCCTGCAGCCTCTACCTAGGAAAATTACAGTCTTTCTCCACAGTGGGGACTAAAGCAGCTTACATTATTATTTCCTCTTTGTTATCTGCACAACAACCCTGTGAGGTTGGTTAGGCTGAAAGTATGTGACTGGTCCAAAATCTCCCAGTCAGCTTCCACTGCAAGATGGGGATCTGAACCTGGGTCTCACAGATCCCAGTCTGAAGCTCGAACTGTTGCACCACAATGGTTTTCATACGGGGGCTGCTGATGAACTGTAGCAAAACAGCTGGGCCTAATTAAGTCATGCAAATCAGGTGGTATCAAGTCACACAGAGGGTGCTACCTAGGGATGCCAGCGTCCAGATGGGACCTGGGGATCCCCTGGAGTTACTGCTCATCTCTAGACTACAGAGATAACTTTCCATGGAGAAAATGGATGCTTTGGAGGGGGGAGTTTATGGCATTGTACCTCACTGAGGTCCCTGTCCTCCCCAAGCTCCACCCCCAAATATCCAGGAGTTTCCCAGCCTGGATCTGGATCTGCTGCTGGTGGCCAGGTGGGGTACCTGGCAACCCTAGACTGCTGCCAGTAAAAACCCTGTTTTTTACTGACAAAAACAGTTAGCACCTCCCCCCTTCCCCGAACATTCTAATGTCCTCACAGTTGACGCCTGGAGCTGAGGCCATTTCAAAAGGTACTTTGGGGGATTCTACGGTCACTGAAGGTTTTTTTTTAACTTTTTGGATTTTTCTGCACATGGGGGGGGGAGTGCCACCCATGTGTAGGAAAACCTCCCTGCCTCCCAGGTGCCCCCCCCTGCGCGGATTTAGGTATCCTCACACAGGGGGCGCCTTCGGAATTAGATATATAGATAGCGCAATCATGCCTGCATTTAAAAAAAAATTCAAGGGAGGGGGGAAGAGCGAGTGGGATGATGGGAGGGGAGACTGGAAGCCTCATTTCATCATAACAAAATAATGCAATTGCACATGCGTTTTTTTTTTTAAAAAACAAGGGAGGAGGGGAGGGGGGAGGAGCGAGTGGGGAGATGGGAGGGGAATGGGAATGGAAGCCACGCGGCAGTGGATATGTGTGAAATGGACACTGTGGGACAGATGAGGGGATTCGGCTCCAAGTGTGAACATGAAGAATATACTCTGGAGGAAAAAACCATGTAGAGAATGAGAGGCAAATGGCAAGTGCGAAATCGCCCCTGGGGTAACTTCTCATTGAGTAGCCGTACTAGTGGTAGTACTTCAGCACTATACAGTTGTATGTGAATGTGTGTAGTCATAATCACATGGTTTAGTAGAGAAGGGCCTATTCACAAGACAAAAAAAGAAATGGAACCCCCCCCCCATAAAAATGAACTAAACATAAAATGTGTTATTCTTTTAATATGCATTATCTCTTATGTTAAGATTGCAGTGGCCTTTGGCTTCTAGCAATGAATATACCATTGAAGATGAAATTTAGTTGAGTTGTTAGTTCCAGGCTATTGTCTTCCCTCTCTCCTCCCAGCTGATGTCATTTTGGAAACATTTGTAGTTCTTTAAAAATTGCTGCGAGGCCTCTGTCAGAATCAAGTATGAGGTGGCCCCAAGAACTTTAGTCCCTGTCCCCCCTTTCCGTGCCTTTTCAAGCATAGAAACAGCCCAGGGAGAGTGGGCTGTTTCTGCACCTGAAAAGTTGTGAGGAGGGGATTATGTAAGAACCTGAGGATGAATGTGGGATCAGAAACTGAGACCTGCTCATAGTGTCAGACACCAGAAATTAATGATGGGCAGGTTTTCTGTCCAACCAGGAAGAAAGGCTTTTGGTCTGGCTTTAAAATGGAGTTTCAAAACGACCAAGCTTAGAATGGCAATTCAAGCACTATAAAACAAAGCACAACCTCTATAGCTAAAAGTCACTGATTATGATAGAGCAGGGTGGGTCTACATTTCTGGGGGCTTTTGCCAGAGCAAAGACTGCCAGATCAAGTTTTGTGTGAGGAATGAGGGTGAGGAAGAAAAGATGCAGCTCCTTCTGCCGATTGCTTTCCTCCTTGATCACTGCTTCTGTCAGCCTCCCTCTTTTTCAAGAAGGATCTCTTGCTGATTTGCCTTGACCTGAGCCTATTGCTGCTGGCTGGGTTCCAGGTTCTTATCAAAAACTCTGCCAAAATCAAGTTAACAGCTCCCCCTAACAGCTATAGTTTGCATGAAGGGTCTTAAGTTGAACAACTTTCTGAAAAGAGGCAAAATTTTAACATTTTAAAAAAAGGAATGTGTTATGTTGCATTAATTCGTTGAGATGATTACTAACAATCAGCTTTAAAGACATCAGAGCAAACACGTTTGGGAACAGACAGATGTATGATTTAAATGCTGAAGACTGACAAGTCTCATTAGTTAGCCAGAATGAATTTGTAAAGCAACCTGTATCATTAATTAGGCTGTAGCTACTTATCTTTTTTTTATTATTAAACATACATTGCACTGGGTATAGTGCTTTAAAGCATCTGCTCAGTACTCCATTATGATAGCACAAGAATGCTTTTACGTGAGTGTAATAAAATAACAGATGCTTCCTGATGACAACTTCCCAATTTGTTTAGGAAACAGTCAGTCCCGGATTTGGTTTCCCATGCAGTGTGGCAGCCATGCAAGTAAAACTGCTGTGGAGAAGTCATAACTGGAAAAATCAAGTGGTTCTGAGCTGTTTTTCTACAAATCCAACTGAAGTTAAATTTTGTTTGTAAAGACACTTGAATAATTATTGCTTTCCCACCATGATTCTGTTAGCATTCTGTAACCTTTTATACACTGGACCACACAGCACAGCTGAGGCGTCTGGAAGGTGAAGTGGGTCTGGGTGGAGCGTTGTTGAGGCGGGTCCAATATTTTCTATCAGAATCTTCACTAAATGTTGCAGTGGGAGGTGCTGAATCATCTCCTTGGGGGCTTGCATGGAGGCTCTTTGTTATCTCCCAGGATGTTTAGTATCTGTGTTAGGCCCCTTAATGAGATCATCCAGTGTTCTGGAGTAGATTGTCATCAATACACTGATGACACCCAGCTGTATATTTCTGTGTATAAGGCACTGGCTGCTGCTGTCTCTGTCCTAGTGCCTAAATGTGGTGGACAAGTGGCTGAGAGAGAACAAACATAAGCTGAGTCCAGTCAAGATAGAGGTGATGCTGGCTGGAAGGGCTGTGGCTTTAGAGAGGATTATGCTTCCTACCATCAGTGATATGCAGCTTTTGGTGAAAGCCTCTGTTAAGAGCTTAAGTCTTGCTGGGTCCTGATTTCCAGTTGAAGAAACAGGTGCCCATGAGAGCAAAAAATGCTGTCCTCCAGCTACATCTGGTTAGGAAGCTGACTCCCTGTTTGCAGACACTTTCTCTTGTTATGGTGATCTATGTTTCAGAAACCTAGAGGCTAGATTACTTTAACATACTCTACATGTCACTGGTCCTGGAAGATGATCCAGAAACTGCAGCTGATAGCAAATGGGCAGCCGCATTTTTTATCTGGGGTTAGCTGGTGAGACCATGTCGCTTGTATTGTCGGATCCCTTCACTCACTTCCATGTCCAGTTCAAGGGGCTGGTGCTTAGGTTGGCATCCCTTCATGGCCTGGGACCCACGTACTTGAAGGACTGCTTCTCCCTGTGTGTTCCCATGTGGTAGCCTCATTCATCACAGCCTTTTTGGGGTTGGGACTGTAGAACAGAAGAAAGCAGCTGGGCCTGGATGAGTTATGTAAGTCATGTGCTAGCATGCCCCTGGTGGTGGTGGTGGTTGGACCTGGCCCCAATGAGTTCTCACCAAAAGAGTACTGGAAAAGACACTGCCTCTCCCCCTGCCTTTTAATGACCAAAACCAACTCCTGAAGGCTAGCAGTACTGTTGTGGTTGCCTAGTAATGGCCAGTGAAATCATCCATTTCTTAATGTTGCAGGCATTCCTTTTATCATTTGGGAGGTTAACGGCCCCCCCCCCCAATGGTTTGGAGTTTTTTTGTTTGTTTCATTTGTGTGTGTGTATTTTTAGACTTCAGATTTATTTATTTTTTGCAAACCTGGCTTTGGTCAGGTCTGTTTTTTTATGTCCATGGTTCCAGTCTCTGGATTTAATGTTGACAGACTAATTAACACAGCAAAGGTGCACAACCTGATTAAAGTGTAGATAAAGATTTTCCAAGAACTAATATACTTGGTAATGAAGAGAAGAGACAGAGATAGTGTCCTAACTACATCATTAGCTGAGACATAGAGAGAGACAGACAGACAGACAGACAGACTGACTGACTGATTGTGTGAAACTTCTGAGAAGCAGCAGGATATTGCCCTAAGAGTATCAATCTGAAAACAGGCAAGGAATGACACTTAACAGGAGAGAAGCTGCTGACTTCACTATCCTGTTGTCTTCTTGCTGCACCCTGCAGGGTCTTCTTCTCTTCTTCTTTGTATGCCAGACATTGCCCGTTCCAACATTTAAATATCCACAGAAGGGTCGACATTGAGAATGAGATATAATCATAGTTGATACATCGATAACAATCTTGCTTGCAGTGCCTTCTGTTAACTTTCATTAAATTCAACTGAATTTACATGGATTTGTTAAATTGAAATCAGTACTGCATCCTATGAGCAAAGTCTTTCTTTCTTTCTTTCTTTCTTTCTTTCTTTCTTTCTTTCTTTCTTTCTTTCTTTCTTTCTTTCTTTCTTTCTTTCTTTCTTTCTTTCTTTCTTTCTTTAAATATTTATATACTTGCCATTCTCCTGATATCTCAGGACCAAAGGTAGGTAAAAAAACAATGCAAAAACAATTTTATAAAAGAAAAGCATCAGATATAAAATGTTAAAACCAGTTTACAATCACCTTATGCCACCCACAGGTATTCCTCTTCTGCCCAAGCTCAGACTGCTCCCAAAGCTCCCAGGAACAGCACTGTTTTACAGTATCACCAGAAACCCAGGAGAGTAGCAGCCTCCCTGACCTCATCTGGGACCATTCCAGAGGTGTGTAATGGTTAATTAGAGTTTCAGATTGGGATCTGGGAGACCCATTTTTGAATCCCTTCTCTGATGTGCAAGTTCACTCAGTGACTCTGGGCCAGTTACACACTCTCAGCCTAACTTACCTCATAGGGTTGTTGTAAGAATAAAGTGGAGGAGAGGAGAATTCTATAACTGTTTTGGATCCCCAATGGGGAGAAGGGTGGGCTATAAACGAAATCAGTAATAAATATAGCTGAGGATGGGGTGCAGAAAAGGAGAGAAGAAAGCAGGAAAAAAGAGAAGAGGATATTGAAGCTGCCAGGAGGAGGCAAAGAGGGACCAGTGTGGGGAGGAGGAATTGGGAAAGTGAAGTGCCCCCTCCAAGTACTTGCAGGTTACCTACCATGCAACTGAACCCAGCCTGTCCAGAGCCATGCAGATTGGCCAGATTTTGCCCAGGAAAGGGCTTTCAGGACAGTGAAAGCGGAAAAGCTCAAGACAGGGAGGCGGATAAAGGTAGGTTGGCTGGTGGGAAGGCAAGAAGGAAGCTGGAAAAGGGGAGAGACTTCTAGGTCTTTTAGGAAAGAGGAAGAGCATATCATGGGGAGATGAAAATGAGATGTTGCATGGAAGTCCTTGCAGGTCCCCTGCTTATTGTAAACTATTAACTCAGTAACAGAACTCACTCCCTGAATTCCACTGCTATATTTGTGTCATTAGAACTATTAGTGCTGAATTCGTTCATTTAGTCATGTGTTTTGTGACATATCTATCTGTCTAAGGTCTCGTTCAGACGGGCAGCTAATCCTGCCATTGGCCCGGCTCTGATTTGATCTAGATCTTTTTTATACAGTGTTGCATGACCAGACAGCTCCCCCGTGAATCACCTTACTGCACGTGGACTCCACGGGGAATTGTCTAGACAGCATCCACCTGAAAAAGCCATGCGGTAGGGTTTTTTTTTTAAAAAAAATTCTGTTTGCACATGTGCCTCACCGTTTACTTGTTTTTCTGCACATGTGCGGACTTAAATGGTAAAAGCAACGCCAGCAGTATCTTCCTCTAGGTACCATTTCAATTAACAAAGTTCATACATTTCACAGGACCTTCAGAAACGTGAAACTGTCCGAATTGTTTGAGTGGAGCTCTGCAGCCGTTGCTTGTTTAAGTTGTTATGTGTGCATTGCTAAGAATTTTTTAAAATGGCTATTTGGGATTGTCTGGAGTCAGACCATCCCAATGGGCTGATTGTGCAATAGAATGACCAGATGGCGGAAAGTCCGTCATTGGCCCATCAGCAAGCTTTGGACTGGACTTTCACCACTATCTTTTAAGTACAGCACCCTGGCAGGGCTGATCACAGAAGCGGCACATTTCCCAGATGTTGCTGTCTGGACATGCCCTTTAAATCCACCAGGCACTTGTGCCTGGCGCAGCTCTAAAGAGCTGTCTGAACATGACCCAAATCTGTGTAATTCTCTGTCTCTGCTGTGAGCAGCCTGTACAGTGAAGGACTTGGGAAGAATGCACTGTTGGATGTTGGAGGATGCTGTGCGCATGTGTAAGTAGACATGCACAGAATAGGCAGCATAACTTGGTTTACTATAAATGGTTGGCTATTTTGGCATACCCCACAATACTAAACCTTGAGCAGGGCCATCGTAGTAACAAAAGGAAGATTATGATGTGTTCCTATGTAGAATGCTACTTCTGGTTCTCTGTGTGCAAAATGTCCTGAGAAATCTACCCTTTGGTATGTTAGCAACTTTTTACAGATTATGGATTATGTCATTGTTTTGTAATGATGTCATCCATCATTATGAATAAAGCAATGGCAATTGTTTTAGAAGCATAACAAATTTTATTTTCTACAGATGAGAACAATAAAAAAAGTCTTAGATATTGTGGTCTCTTCCATCTGTCCCAGAGAGCATTAAGCACTGTGGAGGTCTATTATGGTGGTTTAACATAAGTTAATTTAGAGTGTGGCTCTGTGTCAGTTAAAGAGATGCTGTCAACACCGGCAGACACCAAAGTTTACTTCCCTCTGGTATGTTTTTGCATCTACTATATTGGAAGTACAGAACAACGGATTACACACCAGTACTTAGTGTTAATGTAATGCATCCTGTTACTACTGTTTACCAAATAGAAAGGGATTAGAGCAGGCTTTAAGGAGGATTCAGGAGTTCTTGCATGTTTACAGATTGTTGATAAAGTGTTTCTCTTGCCTCAAGCAATAAGGCAGGCAAAAAAGAAAAACCTTGATATCTAGTAATCTGTACAGGTTACTTCAGATCAGCAAAGATTTCTAGTGTTATTTGATAGTAGATTAAATAATAGCAAACTTTCAACAACCATTAAGAAAATAGTACTGTTAATTTGCTCCAATGATTAGCCTGCATAATTTTAATCATACACTATCATCTGGTTTTGTATGTTTGCTTGCTTAATTTTGAATAGTCACATTTCTTAGATCAGATTATTTTTGCAGTAATAAATTAAGATTAGGCTTTCACATGGGCCTGTCATCTTTAACATGATCACTGCTCGTATCTCTACAGTATACAAGGAAGTATTAAGATTACTTATGGACCTGAAAGGCACATGATTGTGGAAGCTCTTTTTTGAAGCAACTGTGGTTTTAGAAAAGCTGGTTCTTCAATTGTAACTTTTAGCCATTCATTTCTTTGCCCAGCCAAAGCAGGAGAGTGAATTTAATATCGCGAACTAGTGGTCGCTAAGTACTGTTTTTGATTCCATGGGATGTGTGAGACATGCAAACTTGGAAATATGCCATTACTCAGGTTTTGCATGCCTACTTTTTGGTGCCTGGCTGTATTCTATGACTATATTGATTGTGTTATAGGGTTGCCAGGTCCTTCTCAGTCCCCAGAGGGGGACTTTGGGGGGCGTTCCAGAAGGGGGCGGGGACAGCCCCAACATGATGACATTCTAATATTTCTCATTACTTTGGTTCATGAGTGAAGATAAAGTTAATGGCCTTTTTTCAAGGTGATGAATACCAGCAATAAACCAGTAAAATTAAAAGTGCTGGAATTTGTTTAATTACCCATGAAAATTATCAGGATCTCTTTTTTTTCTCCCCCGCACTGCATTGTTTGTTGAATGCACTGTACTATCTCTTTCTCATTTTTCTTCTAATTGTGGAATCCAGTTCAGTGGATCCTGTAATTTGTGAAATCTATGTTACTGTATTTATAATACTGTTTTATTCCATTGGTTTTTATTTGTCCATTGTATGTGTTACACTGGTGTTTATTGTGTTATTCTTATAACTCTGTACTCCACTTTGAGTTTCAATGAGAAACATGTATCTTGGTAAAAAATAATAGTAAATAAACAGTAAATAAATAATTAATAATCTAATGTGTAGGTGATAAATACCTTGGGAGAAAAATAGGATTTAATATTCATTAGTTATTCCAAAAAAAGTCAGTACTTGGTATCTCCTGGGAAAGTTAGGTAGATATTTTAGAAAGTTTAATATTTCAGAAATTATCTTTTCAGTCAGTTGAGGTACTTCGTTTTCAACAATATGGCTGCGGCAAGGTTTATAAACTACAATAGACATCGGTCTTAGAATCCTGGAGCAGGAGCAATATTGGTGTAAGAATGGGTATAATGAATTCTCCTTGAAAATAGCATTAAGCTCACTATCCATTACAAAACAACTCTTGGAACTTTTGAATTTGTTCCAAATGTATGGAATTATTCTTTCCAAGGAACAAAAAATTTATCTGAGGCGGTTCTACCACCAAACAACTGAAATTGTCATAATTAAAAGGTAAATTTGATAGCAGCACTCTGAAGCCCAGCCATGATAAAAATATTGTGAATAATTTTTTTCTTCTTTGAGTTGTTATTGATTAATAAGACTATGATTATAATAAAAGTATTTATTTTCCTCATATCTTGCTGCTGAATTCTTATATTCAAACACGGTGCAGTCAAAATATCTAAAGGTTTAGTTTTGCCTTTGAGGTTAAAAGGAAAGAGGCTCGTATAAACAATCCAACAGAAACTGAATTCTTCATGCAACTAAATTAGTGTGTTGAGAATATGAAAAGAGTGAATCAGTGCAGTATTTGGCTCACTACAGAAACAAGTATTGCTGTTAAAAAAAGAAAATCAAATGAAATATTTAAGTTAAGGTATATTGGAGGGGTGGGATGCTAGAATGGGATTCTAGAGTAACTGGTATGTGAAGGGATTGGCAGGCTGCTGGTGGGAGATGGGGAAGGAAGGGATTTACTTCATTGGCATTGTCCCTGGACTGATGACATCACTTCCCATGTGAACCATAGAGCTTTGGGCAACTGCTAGAGCATAATCCAATGTGATGACATCCCTTCTAGGCTGTACTGGAAGTGATGTCATTGTGTTGGGCCCTGTCTATTACCTCTCATTTTGCCTGGCATTTTCCCTTCACCTCCCAGGGGAGCAGAGGTGGCCGGGGTGGGAGGTCTCTCACCAAACTGAGATAGTTGGAAATCCTGTGGCAAACAAAGATTTTTATGGGACAAGAGGACTTCTCAGAGATGTTTTAGAGAAAGGGAAATGTTAGAATGGAACATTGCTAGTAATCCCAGATGGGAACTATGTGCAGATGTATGCTAGCTCACTAAAACAACTGCACAGGGTCTTCCAGTGTGTACCTATTACTTATCATGTGAGCTTGTGTGTGCCACTTCCTTCCTTTATGGATTATTAATCAACCTGTCAATAAGTAATTTTAAGTTGCATATTTTCTGTTATGGAAATGCGCTTTCTTATATTGGCTCCATGTTGAGCTCTTATTCTGAATTGTGAGATATGCTGCTTTCAGACAATCTTTTTGAAGTGCTTTGGCTTCTGCATGGCTCTTGGTTATTTAAGGCATTTCCCACACGTTTCTTTCTGAGTCACTTTCCTGTGCTGCATATCTGATGGATTTATTTGCTGTTTTTTAAACCTCTGTTGTTCTGATGTTTTTCCCTGAGGCAATGGAAATAGGGTTGCCAGGTACTCCCGGCAACTGGTAGGTGGAGGAGACTTTTTGGCAGTGGGGGAGGCCTTTACCAGTGTCTCAGTGTTGTTGCCAGCAACATGGTGACATCACTTATGTCATGCACCAAAAGTGATGTCATCATGACACTGGTATTTAGAGGCAAAAACTCTACCGTAGAAGCTGAGATACAGGTGTAGGCCTACCCTGCTGCTGGCAAGTCCCCCTGCTGTCCAGTTGATTGGTGGCAGAGGGTGGGGCCTGGGGGGATCTCCTGCCTCCAGTGGGCAGGAAATCCGTAGATGGAAAGCCAACACTACCTACTGTTTGAAATGTTTTAATTTTAAAGTCCTCAGCCCCTTTCTACACTCTGCAGGTTTTGCCTCCAGCAACAAATTAGCTACAAGGGCTGCTGGGACTGTTGTATTTCTTTTAGGGCAGATGCCCCCTTTCCCTCTTCCTTCTTTTTAAAGTGCCTGAAATTTCCATTCTCACCTCAATTCAGGGAACAAGGCAGCAGCGGGAGAAAAACCAAGGTAAATTAGCAAAGTGGACGTGCCCATCGTTTGGCTTTTTAATAATACAAGGTTCCTGATTCCTAGTCTAAAATTAAAATAGTGCATCTAATTAAAACAAGCGTAATAAAATTATCAATAGGTAATAAAATAGTGGTTTCCTTTCGTCTAGATGCAGTAGTAATCACGGGTAAACAGTCTTCATGTGATTGGTGCCAAACTGGCTGGCTAATTTTACTTGGAAGGAAGTTCAACAGCTGAGTTGCCATCACTGAAAAGGCTTTCCCTCAGTAACTGTTAGCTTAGCTTGTGAAGGTGAATCCATATCACAGCTTCTGATACAAGTCTTAACTAACAAATAGGTTCATATGGGAGCAAGTGGTTTTAAAATGGGCACATGGATTAAGCTGCAAACTAAGATTACCATAATGTTCCTCATATATACTGAAATTTATATGTAATTTGGTTGTGTGAATTGTCCCCATCTTTAAGTTGATGCATTATTCCCCACCCCCCGAGTGCCATCAAGTTGTAGCCGATTTATAGTGACCACATAGAGTTTTCAAGGCTAAGGATGTTCAGAGGTGTTTTGCCATTGCCTGCCTCTGCATAGTGACCTTGGACTTCCTTGGTGGTCTCCCATCCAAGGACTAATCAGGGCCTGCCCTGTTTAGCTTCTGAGATCTGACGAGATTGGACTAACCTGAACTATCCAGGTCAGGGCCCTCCACTCTTGCATTAAGCATTATCCATAAACCTTCTACAGGTAAGAAGAAACCTAATGCGTGAAGACAGACATAACATATTTTCAGAGCAGTCAACTGGTTTGGAAGTGTCCTCACTGCACCCAAGTAAACATACCTTTCCTCTCTTTTACTGAATTCTTAGGAAGATTCTGAAAGTTGCAGCAAAATCTGGCTGTACGTGGTGCTTCTGATATCAGTGTCACCAAGATTCTCTCTGCAAACTCCTGGTGGTGTTATATAGTTTTAAAAGATACCAGTGGCAAAAACTGAACAGAACAGCATCTATGCAACATTTTAAAAATATAAAATAAAAATGCAGACACACTGTCTAAAAGTGTGGGGGAGGAAATAAGACACTTCTAAGCCAGGGTTTGAAATTTGGGTATGCAATTTCATTGTGTCAGTTGTAAAGCTGGGAGAACCTGGTCTCTTTCCACAGCTGTGGCATGCACTGTGAACTCTCTTTGTATAGTATGTCTGTCTTCCCCTTTCCTCCTGGCTTTATTAATCAAGGCTATTGCTGTACAATCACTAAGATGGCCCATACAATGTTATAGCTGGCACACACTTGTTTATGTGCATTGGTGTTTGTTGTTTCAGGAAAGACTGGATGACTCTCAGGCTGCCGGAATCTGTGTGGCATCAGAGGTGATTCGCTACGAGTATCACGTTCTGTACTCCTGTAGCTACCAAGTTCCTGTACTATATTTTCGAGCATGTTTTTTAGGTAAGATGTCTCCTAGAGGAAATAAATATTTAAAAGAAAAAAATGTACACAAATGTTGAAGAATCTGAGTCACAAAATAGTAGGGAAATAAAAAAGATGAAAAACATTGGGTTGGTGGTGGGTTGTGATTCATTTCTCCTATATTTCAGATTATATGAGTATCTGTATCCTGGGGCAGATGATATCATCTCAGCTTGAAGAAGCTTGATCTTTAGACTCCTGGCAGAAAGCCTATAGTTGACTAAAACTGCTAGCCGTTTTTCCTTTTCTTTAAATGATGGGGGGGGGGGGGGAATCTTAAAGCTAGAGGTAGCTTGAAGATTAAGATGTATGATTAAAATGAACAAAATACCTAGGCCTTGAATATGATAAAGAATGCTGAATATGGACTATCAGAATTTTAATTTGAACTAATAGTGCATTGTAGCTGGTAAATGTGGACAGAAGCTTTGCATAGCCATGTTTGTAACCATCAGAGGAAGATTTTTTAAACTCTTCATGCCAACACTGCTTTACCTTTTAATCTATATCTTGGAGCTTATGAACCTTTATTACTTTGTTGGAAAGGTGAAACATTCTGTGTCTTCCAAGGCCAGTGGCCACAACTCTGATTCCATCAGCAGGAACAGAGTGATCATACTGGAATGCACTGGCGGTACTTTGCTCTGCTCCATGTGAAGGAGTCTACACCTGGGGCTGGGGAGGGAATCCTGAGGTCATTTCTAAACTTAGCCTCCTGTATAGCAGCATCAGTAGCTTTTGTGTTTGGAATGATCCATTAGCTTTATCTAGCTTAGCACATCTGAATGTTGCTAGTGGTATCTTTTTCTTTTTAATTAAAAAGTAGCTTAAGCTGCTTTGAATGTGTTTGGTAGATTTAATCACTCTCTGCCTTTATATTGTTTCATGGCTTCTAATTTTGCAACGTTAGCATTTTAACCAGCTCTTTAGATGCAGAAAGAAAATAGAAAATTCTTAGTCTCCTCTGGTAAAAGGGATTTTAATCTGAGATTCATTTTCTCACGAATGACAATTTAGGGTATATTTTCAAGTTAGGATGTAGGGAATTGGGGACATCTCAAGCTCCATTGCCAGTAATAGTTCCCTAATTCACACATACCACACTGCAATTATATGCTAGTGGTTACTGCAGACATTTAACAAAGTAGTTGTACACTGTTGTTTAACTTACTTGCAGACTGGAAAAATAACAAAACTTCATCTACTCAAGTCATTTTAGTGCTTTCCAAATATATAGTAAGAGGAAAATTAATTTATTTGTGGTGCAGAAAAAAGTCATCTTTGTATTAGCTGGAACATATACCTCTTACATGCAAGGAGAGGGGCAATGATGTTACTGCAGATAGAGGAAATAGGGCAGGTTTTTTTTTTTACAGTACTGTATTTTCATATAATTAGTATTCACTATAAGCAGTTAATCACCAGAGAAGAGCTCCCAGAGACAAAACAAGTTGTTTAGCTTGTCAGCATCAGGGAATCGGAGGTGTTGAAACATGACTCCTTATAGCTGGAAGTGGATATTACAGAAGCTGATGGATGATCTAATGCACAGTCTTTGTATTGTGTGCCAACAGCTCCCCTTGCAGTACAGAATTTTAATTGTTCCTATAAGTATAATTATGCATTTTAACGCACTTCTTGGGAGTCTTTTACAATAGAAAATAATGACTTTGGAGGATTTTTTGCAGCTACTTGGGGCTTCTTTTGTATCTTTTTAGCATTTTCCCCATAGTGAAGAGAGAGACCTGAAGAGAGAGACATATTTTGATTAACAGAGCTGTTCAATAGGTTTCATTTAGATACCCTTCAACCTTACCACAGCAGTGTGGGAACCACTAAAGATTCTTCCTGGGCTGCTGTTGCACATTTAAAGGCCAGCAGTTACATGGGCAGGGCTCATCTTGTAGATCATACTGTGCAATTGTCACCTGTCTGGGGCTTGAGTAGATGGCAGGAGCTCATGTGTTTTGTCCTACCCATATGGTGATGACCTTTTGAATGTGCTTTAAAAACATGGATGAGTGACACAGCGCACTCCTAATATAATTTCTATCAGGTACAGTCTGAATAGCTCAGTTGTTTATACTAATAATAATATACTAATAATGGTTTAGTTACACTCCAGCCCTAAATATGTATGTTGGTATGTTTGCCTGAAAATTTGGAATAAAATCATGGTTTGTGACATTGTGTCAATATCATGTTTGGTGTGTTCATTCTAAGCACTTTCTTGCTGTCATAGCCAGTTTTAGGGTTGCGGTGCTAGTATAAATGGTAAAACCACAATATGGATTTATCCCAATATGTAGATGGATGCATGCTAACCTAAGGGAAATTCGGAACAATTCCCTCTCAGAGGGACTGTTCCCGGGGCACTCAAGGAAACGGTGGTCCGTACTCT
This sequence comes from Lepidodactylus listeri, assembly GCA_029233225.1. Taxonomy (NCBI): domain Eukaryota; kingdom Metazoa; phylum Chordata; class Lepidosauria; order Squamata; family Gekkonidae; genus Lepidodactylus; species Lepidodactylus listeri. Next base: position 48,953,433 of record JARCFY010000004.1, read on the forward strand.
CTTGAAAAAGCCATCCTCAGATCCAGCCAAATTGATGAATTACCGGCCAGTTTCCAACTTGCCCTGTTTGGGCAAGATAATAGAGAGGGCTGTGGCAATTCAGTTACAGAGCTTTTACAGAGCAGTTACTTCCATCTAAGACCCCTTCCAGTCCTACTTTTGCCCAGGCCATGGGACAGAGATGGCACTGGTCACCATCACAGATGACCTCCGGAAGCATCTGGATCAGGACGGATTGGCAGTGCTGTTGTTGTTGGAGCTGTCAGCTGCGTTCAACACCGTCAACCATCAGCTACTGATCCACCACCTCGCCGACACTGGAGTCCAGGGGTCTGCCTTGCAATGGCTTCTCCTTCTCCAAGGCCGGGGACAAAGGTGGCAGTGGGGGAACAGCTATCCTGAAAGCACCCACTGGATTGTGGAGTGCCTCAAGGGGCAGTGCTGTCCCTAGTGCTATTTAATATGTGCCCCCTTACCCAGATTGCACGAAGGCATGGGCGGGGATGTCACCAGTACGCAGATGACACCCAGCTCTATCTGTTGTTGGGTGGCCAGTCTGACTCTAAACCAGAAGATCTGGATCAGGCATTAACAAGCTTTGGTTGGATGGCTTAGACTGAGCCGACTGAAATTGAATCCAGTGAAGACGGAGGCCCTGTGCCTGAGCTGGGGCGGGTTGAAGCTAAGGATCTCACTCCAGACTTTCGATGGGGCTCCGTTGGTGCCTGCGTCGGAGGTTAGGAGCTTGGGAGTATTACTGGATTCCTCCTTAACAATGGAGGGCCAGGTAGCAGCCACTGCCAAGTTGGCCTTTTATCATCTTCGGTTGAATAGGCAGCTGGTTCCCTTCCTTGAACACAACGATTCGGCAACAGTTATCCACGCAATGGTCACTTCGAGATTGGACTACTGTGATGCTCTCTATGTGGGGCTGCTTTTGTCGCAAATCCGGAAGCTACAACTAGTGCAAAATGCTGCGACCAGGCTCTTAATGGGCCTCCCAACACAGGAGCACATTCAGCCTATGCTCCCAATAGCATACCGAATTTGCTTCAAGGTGCTGGTGCTTACCTTTAAAGCCTTGTATGGTCAGGGGCCTTCATACCTGGGGGACCGCCTTTCCCCACATGTTCCCCAGAGAGCACTGCAATTAGGGTCGCAAAATCGACTGGTCCTCCCTGGCCTTAAGGACGCCAGGCTGGCTTATGCAGTTCTGCAGGGCTTCCAACTAAGGAGCTGCCACCAATAGCTGAAAGGTAGAGAACCCTGTTCCCTGGAGTCATTAACAGACTGTGCCAGCCACATAAAGGATTAGATCTATGGGCCAATCACTAGAATACATTACTGATCGATGGCTGCCATTGTTTAATAATATGATTACTATTAGTATCACCTAATGTTTACAGCACCTTATAATGTTCAACTGTTTAAATGATTTTAGGATTGTTAAAATTGTTAATGATGTGTTTTATTCTTTTATGTAAGCTGCCCTGCGCCGGCCTCGGCTGAGAGGGTGGGGTATAAATCTGATAAATAAATATAAATAAATAATAAATAATATAGATACTCATTTGTACAAATCAGATCTAAAAACATATGGGTTTAAGTGTTGGAAATGTTATCTGTGTAATGGATATAAGAGGAAACTATTTTGCCTTGGTGATATTTCTCTTTCCATACCTAACCTGATCTTTGTAGATTATTCACTTTGCATCATCTATATAGGTGTGATTTTTATGGCATGTGTGTACTGTGTGTAATTTCTGGTGAAGTGTGTCAAAGAAAGTGGTGACAACAGATAAATTAGAAATGTGATATCAGCCTGTCTTAGCTTACTTTTCACAAAGAAACATGCTTACTTATATTGAATTTCTAGTTTATAATAGTAATTCTATTATCCAGAGGTACTAATCCTAAGTACACTTACTTTGGTAGTAAATTCATTTTAAATCAGTGGGACTCATTTTTAAACTATATACATGTATTTACAGTGTCACTAATGCACTTTTTTCATATATATATATCTTTTATTGCTTTTCTATAAAACTACAACAGAAAAACGGAGGGGGGAACTACAAACTATGGGGAAAAGAAAAGAAGGCCACTAAAAGCCCAAGTGGCAGGGGTCGTTTTCAATGCTACATAGCTTGGTTGAGATTTCATTTTAGTAAGATGAAGCATAAGAGTTACCGTATTTTTTGCTCCATAAGACGCACCTGACCATAAGATGCACCTAGCTCTGCTCGGTGCTGCGGCTCGGGAAAGGTGAGTGGGGGAGGGAGGGGGGTTCTCTTGCGTTCTAGGTGGAGAGAGGGGCTTGCACAAAAAGCAGCGAGTTTCGGGTCTCCTGAAACCTGCATTCCCCATCTCCAGTCCCCGCCGAGTTTCAAAAAAGGAAAGCCCGTCATCCAGGTTATGCAGCCCCTCCTCCGCCTGTGTTCTCGGTAGTCTGCACTGGAGTTTCCCAGTGGCCTGAAGCCCGCGAGGAGACGGCGGCCCTGCTGCTGCATGCGTGCGTGTTTCCCCGCAGGTCTCCGCTGCCTCCTGCCCTGCCGCTCGCCTCTGCTCTGCTGTGACGCGAGCGCCTTTGCCTCCCCTCCCCTCGAGCTGCCAGGCAGTGAGCTCAGTTCCCCATCTGCGTGCGCCACGCCATGGCCCGGGAAAGGTGAGTGGGGGAGGGGGGTTCTTCCCAGGCCGGCGGTCATGTCGCGGCTCGGGAAAGGTGAGCGGGGGAGGGGGGTTTCTCCCCGGGCAGTATTCGCTCCATAAGACGCACACACTTCCCCCCCACCTTTTTGGGGAGAAAAAGTGCATCTTATGGAGCGAAAAATACGGTATGTTTATATACTATTTAGTAATACAGAAGGATTTTTTTTAAGGCTGAAATAGGTATGTCAGACAATTTATAGTTCCAAACATATAACTGGATTCATGTTTCTTATTTTTGTGGTTTCTTCTCCGTAGGCTTATTTTTATCAAAGTCCCACCTGACTTTAAATTTAGGGGCAGCAGCTCCTAACTCAGATCAGTGTCACCAATGTGACAAACTGACTATTTCATCCCAAATTTAAATTATTCTGAAGAATTGGAACTTCATTTGTAGCCTGATTTTTATACAGAGATCAGAAGTTTCAAAATCTTTCTTTTGTTTGCATAGACAGAGTGGAAATGTTCTCTAAACTGTGGCACAATTATGTGATCAGAGGGAAGAATTTTAGTGGAATCTGAAGACAGAGCATGTAGTAGCCATACCTAAATGGTTCTGGGTTATGAATATAATAGCAGAAATTATGTTATGTACATATATACAGAATATAAACCTGTTTTACACAAGAAAGAACAAAGCAGAGGACATCTGAAACATTGTAGCAATTATAATATGGAAATTTACATTCCATATGAACAAACCATTATCAATAAATTGTGTTTATCCAGGAAAACAGTTCTTGCATGATATATGAAAGAGAGCCTATCAGACATGATGGAATGGGATTCCAAAGCTGAGATTCATCTTTCCCTTTATTTGTATTCACTATTATTTCATGGCCTATCACAGTGAACCTTTAAATATTTGTAGTAATTTGGGGCATGTTATATATAATAATTAGATGTTATATATAATACGCTGATATTTTCATGTGATTAGTTATTGGCGGTAGTTTTGGCTTCCCTGTGCTTATAGTTTTCAGTAGTTAACACCGGAGAATAGTAAACAGAATTTCATCCTCCATTTTGAATAAGTCACAAAATAAGATAAAACTGAATCTGATTGTAACAGATTTCAAGTTGTATCTAAACATGACATTCAAATGTTAATTGGATGAATAAATCTTGTTTATTTCACAGACATGAAAATGTCAGTGAAATAAAACTATTTATCATGGGATAATAGCCTCCTGACATCTAATAAATGCCAAGATGACAATACTTATTGAAAAAGTATTGAAATATTCTCATATTTTTTTAAAAAACATTCAGAGAAACATCACGTGTTTACTTGCAATACCATAGCAAAGCCTGTTATAAAACTGCAGTGCAGCTAATATCTGGAACATGAGGAAGCACCAATACTACAGAATGTGAAAATCCTGTAAAGGCTTACAGCAAAATCACTGAAGAGCACATTGGGGTGCAAACTATATTTTCTATACCCTTCCTGCAAAATATATAATTATTGCCCCTATAAATAATAGTTAGTGTCATTCCTCCTATTCTTTCTTGGTTTTGCTTTTAGATTCAGCCATATGTTGCTTGTTTATCTATGGATATATATTTTGGAATTAATTTCACAGTAGGATGCATGGATTTTTTTTTCCAGATGGAAGGCCTTTAACTCTGGATGAAATATGGAACGGTGTTCATGAATGCTACAGGGAGCGTCTCCAGCAGGGTCCATGGGACACCATTACACAACAGGTTTGAGGCTTCTTAACGTATTATGGTATTATAAAATAGAATTAAATACACGAAGAATAGATGACATTTATCTATTAAAACAGAATGTTCATAGACCAATTGTCAGGAAGAACTCTGAAACAGAAGAATTACTTTGATAGAAGTAACAGATATTAATGGCAGCAAAATATTAAAATACTAGAGTTTTTAAAGCACAATGTTTTGAATAGTTAAGAGCTACTCCCTGATTTTCTCATGTTCTGACCATTTAGAGATAATGTCTTAAAACACTCAAGTGGTCCTATGATTTTCAGCAGTAACAAGGAAAACAGAAGGTAGTTGTCTTAACTATTAAAATATTATGCTTGGGAAATTATATTTAAAAACCCTAACATTATTTTATATTTTGCTGACAGAAGAGAAAGGTTGATCTTCTCTGATTCTGCTCCAAACTGCAGCTCCCTCACTTTTTGTTAATGAAAGGTTCCATTTCCCCTGACAGTATCACATGGAGGTCTTGAGGGCTACTGGGGGGGGAGAATATCTGCTTTTACCAGCAGAGTGGTAGTAAGGCTGAGGACAGACTGGCAATCTGCCCCGGGATAGGTCCGCATAGGAAGTGGGGGAAGGGAGCCTGTTCAGACATGCGCAGCTGTCCCTCGGCTCCCTTCCGCACTTACCCGCTTTGAAGCTGGTTTTCTTGCGCTTTAGAAGGAAGAAACCAGGAGAAACCGCGCTTTAGAAGGAAGAAACCAGGAGAAACCGGTGTCCGGAGGCCGTCTTGCGCTTGCCTCCCGCTTCCAGGCAGTGTGAACCGGAAGAAGGCGGGAGGCACGCGGAGGCGGCAGTGCAAACGTGGCATTTTGCCAGTTTGCGCATGAACGCTCATGCGCACATGAGTGCATGCGCACATGCGCAAATTGTCAAAACAGCCCTATCACGAGCTGCAGAGGCCGGCCCACCTGGGGCCCCTCCGCAGCAGCCTGAACACTCCGTAACTGCATTCTTGGGCAATACCCTGGCCAATGTGGACAGCCAGCTCCGGGGGATTTCCCCCCCGCAGCTTTTGCCTCCGGATTCATCCCACTCCAGATTGCAGTCTGTCCTCAGCCTAGGATACAACACAATGTATTTTTCTTTCCAGAATGATTCCTTTGCATGTGGAACAAATTCCCAGTTAAATTGTGAATGAAAATTTTCGTGCAAGAGACTCTGTTGTTAATACTACTATTAAGGAGACGAGAAATCTGCTGTACCCAGCTTCACTCCAACCCTGCTCTTAATTCAAGATTAATGCTGGAATACTGCTATGACTATTACAAGCACATATTGAAAATGGAACTCTTCAATTGACTGAACAAATAAAGCAACCAAAGTTTGATTGAGGCCACATGTAGCAATGTAATGAACATTGTCATTTATGCCAAATTGATTCTAAGAAAAGGATAACATTATAATATATACAAACATTTCTTTCTGTCAACTGGGATGCAATTATTCTAGGATATACGTATTTTGCAAAACCTGGAAGCCAGACACACTTTAAAGGACCTTTTAAGAGGGAGGAAAGCACAGGGATTTGAACCAGAGAAGAATTCTCTCCTCTTTGGCTCTTTTATTTTCCATTTTCTGCTTTGCCTTTGGAGACATTGGATGAGAAGGATATTAAGAGTGGTAGTGGAAGAGAAAGATTTTTTTCCAGGGCCACCTTATTCTGTCCCTACAAAGAAGTTCAAGTACCTACTTTAAAAAATCAGAAGTACTCTGACTGCTATCTTCCGTTTGATCTGGAAGACATCCCCTTGATAAGTGTGGACTTGTGGATTATCTCATGTTGAAAGGGTGATGCATTACATAGGAGAAAAAGGGATTGTTTTATTTATTATTACTTTGAATGTTCAAGGACTAATTTGGGAATCAAAACAGGTTACACGGTTGAGCCGTGCCTCAAATTGTTTATTTACTTATAGCCAGCCTATCAAATAATGCAACAACTAGAAGACAATATTAGAAAAAAATACTATAGATAAATAACGGTAAACTATGCAATAAGTGGATTACAAAAAAAGTTAGAAAACAATGCAGTACAAAGAAAATAAACATGCAGTAAGCACTGCAGTAAACTATTTTTTTTAATTTAAAACATTTCTATTTGGCTTTTCACCCAAAGGTGGTGGACTTCAAGACATTAAAACATTTCAACATTTAAAACAGCATTTAAAATAAAGGTTATATATATTAATTCAATAAAAACATATCAACTTACAACACACATAACAGAGCCAATAACAGTTATTGCGAGCATGCCAGACAAAACAAAAAAGTCATCACCAACTGGTGGGAGACAGAAAAATGTTTCTGAGGAGCGAGTTCCAAAGTTTTGGCTGTACTACCAAGAAGGCCATTTCTCAGATTGCCACCCATCTAGCCTCAGATGGCAGGGGCACCCAAAGATGACCAGAGTGGATGGATAAGTCCATAGGGGAGGAGCAGTCCTTAAGGTATACTAGCCGTAAGCCGTATAGGTCTTAGAAGGTTGATACCAGCACCTTGAACTGAGACCAGAAGCAAACTGGGAGCCAGTGTAGATAGAACAAGATTGGAGTGATATGGTCTCCATGACCCTCTCCAGTTAGCATTCTGTACCAACTGTAGCTTCTGGACAGTCTTCAAGGGCAGTCCTACATAGAGTGCCCTGCAGTAATCTAATGTTACCAGGGCATGCACCACAGTGACGAGATCTTTCCTGCCCAGGAAGGGCTACATCTGGTTTACCAGCTGAAGTTGATGAGAGGCAACTCTGGTGACTACTCCAACCTGTTTATCCAACAGGAGGTCCAGGTCCAGCCAGCGGCGTAGACTTTTAAAATCCGGGGGGGGGGGGCTCTCTCGTGTGCTTGGGACCATGTCCCCGCTGCTCCCCCCCCCGCCCCAGGGAGCCGCCGCTTCCCTCCCCCGGGCTGTGCCCGCCCGCCGCGCTCCCCGCCCCCCTCCCTCCCTCCTTCCCTCTCCCCGCTCACCTTGGGCGCCGGCGGATTACTGCTGCTGCTGCCTGCAGCCGGGGGCCGGCGCGTCGCTCTTGCGGGCCCCCGGCTCCCGATCTGCCTCGCGCTCTATCCCCGCCTCTCTCCCCCCCCCCCCCCGCCCCAGGGAGGCAGGAGGGCAGGCCGGGGGTGGGGGGAAAGGAGAGGCGGCGACGGCCACCAGGCGACCTGGGGGAAAGGAGGGGAAAGGAGAGGCGACACCGGGGGGAAAGGAGAGGCGGCGACTGGCCACCGGGCGCTCCATTTTGCCGGGGGTGGCTGAGCCCCCCCGGGAAATTGGGGGGGGGGCTCGAGCCCTCGAGCCCCCCGTAGTTGACGCCCATGGGTCCAGCAGCACCCCCAAGCTATGAACCTGCTGATTTAGGGGGATGCAACCCCATCCAGAACAAGATATATCACTTTTCCTGAATCAAACCTTTCCCCCACTTGTAGCATCTCCATTTTGTTGGGAATAAGTTTAGATTTGTTGGCCCTCATCCATTTCAAAACTGTCTCATCCAATCCAAAACAAGGCACCTGTTCATGATTTCCAGAGTCTCTGGGATCTGCTGGAAAAGCAAGATTGAACTAAGTGTCATCCACATATTGGTGGCAACTCCACCCAAATCTCCATATTACCTTTCTAAGTAGCTTTACATAAGTGCTGAAAAGCAGGGGTGGGGGGGGGACTAGATGGAACGTAGTGGGGGCCTGTAGGCTAGAGGCCAAGGGATAGAAAAACAGTCCCCAACACCACACCCTGAAACCTACCTTCAAGGTAGAATTCAAACCACTGCAGAACAGAATATGGAACAGCATTGGCACTTTGATTGATATTATTGTACTTGAAATTTTATTGAAATTATTGTATTCAATAGTTTTAAACTGTTTTATGTATTTTAGTGGTCACTGTAGACCAATTATGTAAGCCGCCCTGAGCCTGTGGGGAGGGTGGGGTATAAATTAAATAAATAAATATTGCATTTTTAATATGATCCGGTAAAGGAATAACTGACATATTAATAATTCAGTTAAAGAAGTTGAAGAGGGCCGGGGGGAATTATGAGAAGATTTACAAAATGGGATAGTATCGAAGTGGTTATTACTTTAACAAAAACGGAAGATATGAAAATGAAGCCATGTAGGGTAAAATAAAAATTTGATTGAGGAAGGCACCTAAAATTTTAATTATGTCAAGTGCTTACTGTGATATAGGCAGCAACAAATTAGACACATGTTTAGCATTATAATGTGTTGTCAGAATGGATCACTGCAATTCTAAGCTGAGGCAGTATAAAGAATCTGTATTTATGAGCTGAGATCATTAATTCACTTCACACCTGTTTAGAAACTTTTCAGGTAATAAAAAAACTTAGATCTGATTCTAAATACTCCAGCTTTTGCAAACAAAATTTTGTTGTTAAACAAAATATGGGTGTTCCATTTTACAAATGGAATACCTGTTCCCTTTTTGTTTCTATTTTAACAAAAATGCAAATAAAATAAATTCAATCTCTAATATATATTCAGGGCTGTCGAACTCATTTGTTACAAGGGCTGGATCTGACAGTAATGGGACTTTGTGGGGCCAGGCCATGCATGTCATAAAATGTAATGCCAGGCAGCAGAGATATAAACGTTATAAAAGATACAAACACAATTAAATATATTATATTTTTACTTAAAATACAAATATGCTTAAAATTCTTACGATATTTTGTTTATTTAACAATCTTTGATAACTGACGCTTCCCAACCCCCCCCCCCCCCCCAAGATGCCTGCTTAAAATGGAAAGGTGGGGCAACCGTGGGGTTTGGCAATGCAGTTTTAAAAAATAAAATATCAAGAAAAAGCACGAGGATCACAGCAGAAACTAAAAATATAAAGCGCTCTGAGCCTGGGAACATAAAATGGCTGGGCATTGCAAGCTTCTCCCCCCCCCCCCCAGTATACTCAGAATGGCAGTGGCTTTCCAGGGTAATGTCCCCCTTTGGCTGTTGGTTCCCAGGTTAGAGTACTCACTCAGGCACCCGTTCTCAGGTCCATTCAGCAGAGACAAGCTGGCTCAAAACATCAACCCTGTATTTGCAAGGCAACAACTCCATCAGGCTAGGGTTGCCAAGTCTGGGTTGGAAAATACCTGGAGACTTTGGGGGCGGATCCAGGAGAGGGCAGGGTTTGGGGAGGAGAGAAGACTCAGCATGGTACAATGCCATAGAGTCCATCCTTCAAAGCAGCCATTTTCTCCAGGGGAACTGATCTCTCTCAACTGGAGATCAGTTGTAAAAGCAGGAGATCCCCAGGCCCCACCTGGAGGCTGGCAACCCTACATCAGGCAACAGCTTCAACTATACCAGCAATGGCTAAACTTGCTCAGCATAAGAGCCACATAGAATAAACATCAGATGTCTGAGCCGCAAGACATGAACAAGTATTACACACACATTTTTATTTTAAAATATGCAAATTTGCTTTTTATTAACATTAAATGAGACTGCCAAAAATAAAAACAAAAAGGATAAAAACAGATATTGATAATGATATTTATTTGTCCAATGATATTTGTTTGCTAATGATATTTGTCTAAGAGACAGAAGTGGAAAGAAAAAATGAAAGAGGTGGAAAGAAAGAGAGACAGACAGAGAGAAACAAGGACACAAATTGATGGGAGGGAGGGAGAAAAAGTATGCCTCCTCTTTGCTTCTCCAGCTGCCCTGCCGGGAGCCGTACAATATGCATGACAGAGCTGCATGTGGCTCCGGAGCCACATTTTGGCCACCCCTGAATTATACAAACAATGGAAAGTGAAACTTCTTGAGCTCCACTCCATTGAAGTACATTGCAGCACAGACAAAGCTGCAAAGAAAATGTGGAATGGATTTACCATTAAGATCTCTGGGCCCGGATAGACTACTCTGGGACTGGAATGACAGCCACCAGAGTGAAATGACAGTCCCTGGGAGTAGCAGAAGTGTTCTGGGATTGAAAAGAGGGCCCCCAGAGTGGAATCCCATTCCCAGAATGCTGCTGCTACTCCTAGGGACTGTCATTCCACTCTGCGCCCTGTTATTCCAGTCCCAGAACACAGATTCTATTGCTAGGGACTGTCATTCTACTCTGGGGGCTGTCATTCCAGTCCCAGAGCACTGTTTCTATTGCTGGAAACAACCCCAGAATGGTCTATCTGGCTGCAAAGACCTTAATGGAAAATCCATTCTGTATTTTCTTTGTAACTTTGCAAGCCCAGAAGAGCTTCCTGCTGAAGGAGGCAAAGACAAGATGGAGAGAACTGGGATCGTCGGCAGCCTCAACCTTCAAAGGGGGAGGGGGGGAAGAAAAGAGCCGTGGACCTGATTAAAACCACGGGTGGGCCCCTTCTGGCCCACAGGCCTTAAGTTTGACACCCATTATATATATTATTTCAGAGATTTGTATCTCACATTTCAATAGAAAGAGCCTCAAGGCAGCTTACAAAGAAATAAATACAACACAATTAGAACAATCTTTAGCAGCTCTTGTACATCTGGTTGGTTGCAGAGTCCAGAGGGTCGTTCCCTTCATCTCTGCAGGCCGCAGGCAACTGGCATTTAAATAGTTCTTTCTGACAGGACAGGTGGAAGCAAGCTCCCTACAGCTACTCTGTTTCTGTCTAATGGCTAAGTCCAGTCTGCTTCCCTACTCTTCCAGAGTTTCTTTTCCTATTCCTAAACAACTGGTTGGTTTGTGTTATAAAAGGAATAAATGGAATGTACACTCAAACACTTAAAACAAGTGGTCAAATAAACTAATTAGAAAGGAATGCTTGAGTCTAAAATCATAGCATTTCAAAGGGGAAAAATGAAGTCAGTGGACCAGTTCACACCTTGGAATTCTCTTGGCTTGACAATTGTTGGCATTTGTGTGCCCTGGATGTTGTGATTGTGATAGTTTGTGCAATGTGAGCCATTTTTTTTTAATAACCAAGATAACCAGAATCCTTGCTGATGTTATACATGCATGCTCCTCTATGTCATCACAGGCACAAGCAAAATGGAAGCTAGTATTGTGGCAGAAATTTGGTAATGGCAACACATACATAAACTGGTCCATAATCCTTTTATTGTTGAGTAGCAAATGACATTTGCATTCTACTAGCACAGACACATGCCTCTCTCCCAAATCATAATATGACTGAAATGTTCAAAGAGGCACAGCTCGACATTATCAGATTTCCCTAGCAAACAGTACAACTAGGCTATGTGCTACTGCAACCAAGGATGAACGCCTGAACTAATCCACAGGGAGTGCAGCAAGTTTAAACTGAAGTGGAGCTTTTCTTCAAGGAAGAATGAGAATAAAGTGGTTTCTTTCCCAGTGTACTTTGAATCACACTTGAGGGAGGAACAAGACAATCTTGAGCAACTTCTCTTCAGGAGGGACCAGAAGTAACTATCTACTAAATATCCCTAGTGGCTGCCCCCATTACAGCCCTAGTACTTAAGTAGTGATTCAAAAGGATACAGGGGACAGAAAGAAAACTAATTATGGGCACAAATCTAATGCACCCTGGCATTACATCAGTGGTAATAAGGGCCAAACTAGACATTGCTGCAGCAACAACCCATGGCTGTCAACACCATTTTACAGAAGAATTTGACCATCCTAATGAGGCCTGTGGCTCAGGGGACCAAGAGATCTTGTCCTTCCTCCCCACACATTTTCAAATGCCAAAACAGCCCCCTATGGCATCCCCCCGCCTCTGATTGTTTCATCCCCACGGTATTTGAAATGATTAAATTCTTCTGTAAAATGGTGTCAGTGGAACCCGTGGCTACCGTAACTTATAGTTTGGCCCTAAGTTGTGTTTGCCAGGGCATCCATCTGTAGACACACATGGTCATGGAGAGGGCATCTACAATTTTTTTTTGCCATCAAGTCGCAGCTGATTTAGCTTCCAAGATCTGACGAGATCCAGCTAGTCTGGGCTTTCCAGGTGACAACAAATGCCTTTCTGGGAAATAGAAGCCTTGATTCTCAAAGCTTCCCTGAAAGGCATTGTCTCTGCTCAGCATCTGGGCAGGAGAGTATACTTTTTCAAATCCCATTTTGCAGTTTTTCAGAGGGCAGACTGGGGAGTGTCTTAAAAATATATCCAAATAAATAAAGGATAAAAAGAGTTTCACCTAGGTTCTCACTGCTGGGTTCCCAGAATATTAAAAACTTCTACTACCAGGAGGAAATGAGTGTTCATAACCCAGCAGCTGAGGCACAACATAAGAACATAAGAAGAGCCCTGCTGGATCAGACCAGTAGTCCACGTAGTCCAGCATCCTGTCTCATACAGTGGCCAACCAGTTCCTCTGGACAGCCAACAACAGTACACAGAGGCTGAGGCCTTCACCCAGTGTTGTCTCCTGGCTCTAGGATTCAGAGGATTTGTGCCTCTGAATGTGGAGGTTCTCCTCAGTCACCCTTGCTAGTAGCCACTGATAGACTTATCCTCCATTAATCTATCTAATCCCCTTTTAAAGGTGTGTATTCCTGTGGCCATCACTCTCTGTGCAATCATTCTCTGTGCAAAGTAGTATTTTCTTTTGTTTGTCCTGAACCTACTGTCCAACAGCTTCGTTGGATGCCCTCAAGTTCTAGTATTTTGGGAGAGGAAGAAAAATTTCTTTTTGTCAACTCTCTCCGCCCTAGACATACTTTTTATAAACCTCTATCATATCCCCCCTTAGTTGTCTCTTTTCTAAACTGAAAACTCTTCAGACTTTCTTCATAGGGAACGTGCTCCAACCCCCTAATAATCTTGCTTGGCCTCCTCAACAGATGGCTAAAACATTGGGGAATGGAAGGGAGAAAAAAGAAGTTGCCACTCTGTTTTAAAGATGTTGCTAAGATGTTAAGATTTTATATTAAAAAAATTAATCAAATGAAAGATTTATGTATATACTTAAATTGAAACACAAAAAGGAAACACAAAATGGAATTATCTGATATATTAAAAAGTCTAACGTATTGGCACTTTCCAGCTCTTCCATTGCCTGTGCTGTGTGCTTCATCAGCCATTGGCGCATCAACTGCCACTCAAGACTACTTGCGTGCCATTGGCTGGGGGCTGGGTCCACTCCTTTCGCCCGCCCACTGCCAACCTAGCCACTATTCCCTGACAGAATAAACTGCCAAAACAGCTGTCTCTCCTGATGAAGACACTTCACCTCCTCCTGCTGCTAGGCTCACTTTCACTTCAGTTCATCTTGTTAAGCAACCAGGCTTGGTTCTGTCAGTAAAAGGTGGGGATATGAGGCCCTTTCAAGGCCTATTTTGGCCTTTGAGAGAAAACTCATTGGGGCCCATCCTGGCTAGGGTTGCCAGCTCCAGGTGTGGAAATTCCTGGAGATTTTGTGGTGGAGTATATGGAAGGCAGAGTTTGGGAAGGGGGGAGGCCTCAGCTGAATAGAATGCCATAGGATCCACCCTCCAAAGGAGTTCTGTTATCCAGGGGGAGAGAGACCTGTTATCTGGAGTTCAGTTATGATATCAGGTGATCTTCAAACTCCATCTGGAGGTTGGCTACCTGAAGCCAGGCAGCACCCTCTGGGTGACTTGATGACACCTGAGTGGCATGGCAACTAGCCTGGCTGCTTACTCCTGTTCACCTCCAGTACCGGTCTATTTTTAAAAATATTTAAATTAAATATTTAGAAGAAGAGATTGGATTTATACTCCACACTTCACTACCCGAAGGAGTCTCAGAGTGGTTTATAATCCCTTTCCCTTCCCCTCCCCACAACAGGCACCCTGTGAGGTAGGTGAGGCTGAGAGAGGTTCTTGCTGTGGAAGCTGATTGGGTGATTTCAGACAACTCACAGACTTTCAGCCTAATCAACTCACAGGGTTGTTGTGCAGATCAAAACGGGGAGAGGAGAATGATGTGAGCTGCTTTGGTCCCCACTGCGGAGAAAGGCTGTTCTTTTCCTAGGTAGAGGCTACAGGGAGGGTGGAGGAGATGGAAAGCTGAAGTCAGAGGAACAGATAAAGGTAAGTTGATAATTGGCTGGGAAGGAGATAGGGTTGCCAACTCCAGGTTGGGAAATTTCTGGAGATTTGAGGGGTGGAGCCTGGAGAGAGTGAGGTTTGAGGAGGGTGGGACCTCAAAAAGGTACAATCATTGACTCCACCCTCCAAACCAGTCATTTCCTCCTGATGAACCATTGTTGCCAATTTCCCGGTGAGGGCTGGAGATCACTCAGAATTACAAGTGCTCTTCAGATGGCAGTTCCCTTGGAGAAAACAGTGGAGTTTGTGTTATTATACCCTTTTGAGGTTGCCACAGAAAATTGACGCTGAGTAACCAAGGCTGATGCACTCACCCAGAGCCTCTTTCTAGAGCCCATTGTATTTATTTCCACAACTGGCCTTATTCCTGGTTGACTAATAATTCACTTAGCTTAGATTTCAAATACCATAGTTCAAAAGCAAGAAGGATCAATATAAACTTGTTCATTCAGAAAGTAAATTCTTGTCGAAGACTCATCTTGATAGACTATCAGAAAAATTTTCAGAGAAAGTTGGCAAGTCACAAAAAAAAAGCCAAGGATCTAATTATCCTGAGTCACACTGGATCTCTTGTTATTAAGAAGGTAAATTATTTGGAATTGACTTGTTATTAATTCGCATGGTTAAGAACTAGCCTTCGTATCTCCCTTGGATTTGTCTTTAACAGTGGAAAGTGTGAATGAGCATTATGTGTATGTGTGTTATGTGCTGTCAAATCACTTCCGACTTATGGTGACCCTAAGAATTAATGACCTTCAAAACCTTCTGTTATTAACAGCTTTGCTCAGGTCTTGTAAACTGAAGATCGAAGCTTCTTTTATTGAGTCAATCCATCTCATGTTGGGTTTTCCTCTTTTCCTACTGCCTTAGGTTCTATCAGTAACCTAAAAAAAATATTACAGAAGACCCATTACAAAAATAAGTTCGTGCTGACAAGAAGACCATCTGACAAAAATCATATTTAGTTCTAAAAAGGATGTGCTTAATAAATACCAGCTGTTTCATTATATCTCAAGATGAGGACAAGTCTAGTCTAGAACATCTCCCCTTTAACCATGTTTGATGTTATAGTTAAAAGAGCTGCAACATTAATAAATAAAAATGTCATTTTCATATTCTCATCGTACTTGATCCTTTCACAATCACATACTCTGATTCACTTGTGCGCTTTATCTTGGCAATCTATGGAAGTCTGATTGCTAGCCTCATTTGGGGGTATAATGAACTACTTATTAAAGTGTAGATAAAAAGTCAGGACGATTTTAGTGATAATCCATGCAGGAAAAATGTTCTAGTGGCATAGGATATGCTTTGTATGTGGAAGATCCCAGTTAGCATCCTGGACAGACTCTATGGTAGCATGGCTGAGTAAAATCTGTTTCTGAGAATCAAATTACTGCAGGATTAATCACCTAAATGGTGACTGTGGTAGTATATTGGTGCTATTTATCTGTTCCATGTGAAGAAATCACCATCTTCTCTACACCTCCCCGATACCGGCATCATGCTGGACTATTTTTAATCCTGCTCTTTTCAGTGTGTGGTTAAGAGGCTGAAAGACATGCTCTTTATAGTGCTACAATAATTCTGTCCATTACATCACTTAATTTATGGCAGTGTTAACACAAAAATCAATAAACATTATTTCTAAAATGTCAAGGATGTTAATGGTGTGATTTTTTTTTTAATGAAAGATTCTCAAATGTTTCTAAAGGGAGGTCTTTGATATAGTGGTTTTGAGTCACAGCAAAGTGAAATTGTGGTATGGAAGTTTTAAGTCTTTGTGGCTTAATCATGAGAAATGTGTGTAGGTAACTATTCTTAGACATACAGATTTTTCTGGACATATTGCGGAATTCTGTTAAGTTAGAGAGGTTATGTATAGTGTAGCTTAACAGAAGGTTGCTAAGATTTTCAGTTAATTTTTTTTTTAGCTGTATCAACAGTTGCTATAGATCCCTTGGCCAGAATTTACTGAAAATCATTTGTAGCATCAACACAACTATAGAGAAGGAAGTTGCAAGTATCACTCCAGAACTGAATATAATTCAGATTTTTAGTTACTGTGATAATAAAATTCTACTGAGCTTTGGAGTATAAGACCATAATGATGACATCTGTCAACATGAGTCTAAAATTCAAATCTCTTTGGATGGTTGGAGAAAACTCCTACCTCCCCTCCAGGAGAGCAAAGAGAGCCTTACAACATTCTTTCTTTACACAGCACTGACTGAGGCATTGATTAGCCTTCAGTTTCAGATTATATGGTGTCCTTGTATATACTACTTGGATCAGAGCCTTTTCCTAGGTATCTGTTTATTTATTTATTTATTTAATTTATTTATCACATTTATTATCCTGCCCTCCCCGGTAGCAGGCTCAGGGTGGCTTACAAGGTTGGCAGACATGCCAAATCAGCACAAAACAGTTAGGGCACGATCATACACACCCATTTGCGACGCGAGAGGGACGATTCCCTGCCGGCTCAAAGTGGCGCAATCACACCAGCACATCTGGGAAGCGTCCCACAACTGTCGTCAAACTGTCGCAAGCCACTTTGAGCCGGCGAGGAATCGGCATAAAAAGCTACCAGTGAAAAGGCAGTAGCAAATGGTTTGCGACGGCCCAGAGCCGGACTTTCCCTGTGTGATCGCGCCAGTGCAAAAGTGCGGCGTCGGGGATCAGGCTTTTCCTCCCCCCCCCCCCCAGTATTCACATCATCGGAGGACCCCCAGGGTGGAAAGGCAATTCATCAATCCCTTGTTTAAGCGAATAAATGAATCGAAAACGGCCAGGAAAAAAAAAACCAACTCGCCCGCAGCTGCGTGTGATCA
The DNA here is from genome assembly GCA_029233225.1 of Lepidodactylus listeri. Taxonomy (NCBI): domain Eukaryota; kingdom Metazoa; phylum Chordata; class Lepidosauria; order Squamata; family Gekkonidae; genus Lepidodactylus; species Lepidodactylus listeri. The sequence goes on from JARCFY010000004.1 coordinate 48,970,724, forward strand.
CGCAGTGGTGGTTTGCCCTCGCAGGTCCATGGACCTGTGTGATCATGCAAATGCGGTGCAATTTGCGCCAGCGCAAATTTGTGTCGATTCCTGTCCGGATTATCTCGCTCATGTGGCCACGACCTTAAATACATTAAAACAAATTAAAACCATCCAGATACAATAACAGAAAACAATTTCCGTATAAAGTGCTCAGTGTGCTGGTTATTACTTCAGATTAGTAAATAAAGATGGCACACTGTCACAGGTGATACTTAGTTCTTAGTTCGAGATCAGCTGTATTCCAGCCTCACATCTTTTTTGGCTCATTCATCATGCAGAGCCAGCCTCTTGTCCTAGCTGTTGATAGTGACTAGTTGGTGGTAGTGGTGGGTGGCTCCTACTTATAAGCCTGGTGGAAGAGCTCCATCTTGCAAGCCCCACTGAACTGCATAAGGTCCTGCAGGGCCCTGATTTCCTCCGGGAACTCATTCCACCAGATAGGAGCCACCACTGAAAAGACCCTGGCCCTAGTTGCCGAAAGCCTGGCCTTCTTAAGACCTGGGATCGTCAGCTGATGCTGTGATGATGACCGTAGTACTCTCTGGGGTATGTGTGGGGAAAGGCGGTCCCTCAGGTATGTTGGACCCTGGCCATATAGGGCTTTAATGGTAAGAACCAGCACTTTGAAGCGAATTCAGTATGCTGTTGGCAGCCAGTGCAGTGCCTTCAGCGCAGGCCGGATGTGCTCCCATCTAGGGGGACCCATCAAGAGCCTGGCTGCGGCATTCTGCACTAGCTGCAGCTTCTGAATCTGCAACAAAGGCAGCCCCATGTAGAGAGCATTACAGTAGTCTAGCCTCGAGGTGACTGTCGCATGGATCACTGTAGCCATGTCATCACGGTCGAGGAAGGGAACCAACTGCCAAGCCAGCCGAAGATGGAAAAAGGCTGACTTAGAAGTGGCTGCCACCTGGGCCTCCACTGACAGGGAGAGATCCAGGAGCACTCCCAGACTCCTAACCTCTGGTGATGGCACCAATGGCGCCCCATTGAAGGTCAGGAGTGCGATCCCCCTCCCCAACCCGCCCCGACTCAGGCACAGGACCTCCGTCTTCGCCGGATTCAGCTTCAGCCAGCTCAGCCTGAGCCAACCAGGTTGCAATGCCCAGTCCAGATCTTCTGGGCTGGAGCGTACTGATGACATCCCAGCCCATATCTCCGGGCAATCTGGGCAAGGGGGCGCATATAGATTTAAACAACATCAGGGACAGCACCGCCTCCTGAGGGACCCCACACTCAAGTGGGTACCTCTGGGACTGCTGTTCCCCAAGCACTACCCTTTGTCCCCGACCTTGAAGAAAGGAAGCTAGCCATTGCAAGGCACGCCCCTGTATCCTCACGTCGGGGGAGATTTTATAGGATAACAAAAATCCAGATTGCTTTCCAGTTGTTATTCAAAGAAATGTGATTTAGAGTGTTAGATATATTGTATCTGGCAATGACTGTCTTGTTATAAATAAATTAAAATCTAAAATTTCTGAAAATTTTGAAGCTATAAAGGAAGAAAAAAAACTTTTCCCTGGGGAAAAAATAGAATTTTGGAGAAAAACTAAAATATATGCAACACTTACTTTCCTGCAAACCTAAACTTATTTTACTGCTTTAGTGACATAAATGCATGATTTATAAGCATATATGATTGTAATATTTATCATATTAATAGAATTTTAAAAGTGTAAATGCCTTAGTTTTATAAAGCAAAATTGCAAACATTCCCAATACTTGAGAAAGCTGTGAACTGCTCGATCCTATGTCTCCCTCACACGTATGAATCAGTTTTTATCTGGTTAGAACAGAGATAAAGAGAGCACTGCACAGCTTTCATAGCTCAACGCTGTGTGATGGTGTTTATGCTTTGCAAAAGTTAAGATAGTTTGGACAGGAATCTCAACTCAAAATTTAAGATAAGGAGTTTAGATGTGAAGTGTATAAAAGAAGAAAAGTAGTGAGGTTCTGTGGGGGATCTGTGCAAGGAGAGATTTAGGCAGTGTGTGAGGAGCAAGGGGGAAATGTTTAGGTGAGAGATCATTTCCAGAAGAGGAGGAGATAAGGTTCATTGTCATACTTTCATGACAAGCATTTGACAAATGGGACTTCTGCTACTAATGAGTACATACAAGATTTTCTACTGTTCTTTTCATTCACTGGTTCATGATACTCACTATGGGCAAGCTAGTGTATGATTTTTAAGTCACAAACTAAAAAGCAATATACAAACTATTTTTTGATTCTTACATCAGAAACTGATTCTTTAAAGATGTATTTAACATCATTAACTTATTTCCTTAATTTAAGAATTTTTAATTTTCACAGACTCTGCAAGAATTTCAGAATCTTTTATTTTCTCTCACCACATTTTTTAAACTCTCCTAAATTTTAGTGCAATCTTGGTTTTCCATCCTTGTGCTCTTATGTGGACTTTTTGCACCTTAAGTCAATCTTACAAGCTCAGAACAGATTTTAAACAGACATTTATTAAAATGACATGCAAAATTACTACAATTTGGAAGACTAAATTAATTTTATTTTGGCACGTGTTGAAAAAATATCATCTGTTTATTTTCATGAAAGAATTAGTGAAGCTCCAGTTCTAAGAACAAAAAACTTGTCTGCCAATTTCCCACTATAAACTTTTTAAAAAAATGCTTAATGAGTTACAAACTTTCATGATAACTGAGTAACCATATTTCATAGTTTTAAAAATAAATTATCAAAGCAATCCATAATCCACAGCTCCCAGCATATTCCTTTTGGGGATGCTTCCAAAGAAAGACTGAAATAGTACAATGAAAATGATAATAAAGAAAATTTTAAAATGATAATAAACTATTAAACACAGGAGTTAAAATTATTTTAAAGCTATTCAAAACTACTCAGGAATGAAACAGTAAAAACAGCAATAACAAAAGAATGCAAGGAATAAGAAAAAGACTAGGCACCAGATCAACCCAGGACAGGCAATCATACAACCAGACAATAATTCACAGAACTAACATATTAATAACCAGGGCTTTTTTTGTAGAAAAAGCCCAGCAGGAACTCATTAGCATAATAGGCCACATCCTTGGCAGTGCAGCTCCCTCCCAGGATCAGCTTCCCTAGGTACTCCACAGCTTGCAGGGCACATGGGGAACCTGAGGGAAGGAAGGCAGTTTCTGGATCGGCTTCCCCAGGGGCCCCACAGCTGTGGGGTGCCTGGGGAACCCAAGAAGGAGAGGCAGTTTAAACTGCCTTCCCTCCCTGGATCGGCTTGCCTTCCCCAGGTACCCCATAGCTTGCGAGGCCCCTGGGGAATCTGAGGGCGGGGGAGGCTGTAGGTGTGGACAACTCGGAAGCTAGCCGGAACTCCATTCCTGTGCATTCCTGCCCAAAAATAGCCCTGTTAATAACTAACAACCACAACAAAATATTTCTGCCTGATGCCTACAGTTCAAAAAGGTGGTGGTGCTTGGCGAAATTGATGCTGGGAATGAATTCTAGAGTTGAGGCACCATAGCAGAGAAAGCCCTATTCCTTGAGCTCACTCACCTTACCGCACAGTGCAGGGGCACATGCAATAGAGACTGCAGCAGATGAATGGTACGTATAAGGAATGTATACAGGAATGGGTTGGTGATGTGAGTTCTAAAAATCTTGCTGCTTGGGAGAGCTGTTATTATAGCTGTGCATGGATTGGAGGGGTAGGGTTGGACTGTCTACTATAAGTTTCCCACATGCTTCCTTTGGCCTTGGGTCCCAAGCAGTGCTCAGCAGTCCAGTGTCCACTTTTTACTTTTGCCATTTCTCTAAGTTCATAATAATGTCTCTTGTCATATTTATTCTGATATGGATGGAATTTTCATTATACAGATGCAGATCATGGGAAAAGTTATCATGGACCACCTTGGAGAGGTCTACCACTATGATGATAGGGAAGGAAAGGAAGAGTGGTCTGTGTTTAAGTTTCTCAAGAGAACGATCCTGCTGGAGAAAGAAAAGTGATATCAGAAGAGTTTTATAAGATGACCTTACTTAAGGACACCTGTAGAATAATGATAAACTAAAAATAAAATTCTGTGAACACAAATGATAGATAGATAGACAGACAGACAGACAGACAGACAGACATTTTTCTGCCTCAAAAGGCTCATGGTCTGAATGATCAGTGCTTGTGTAGCTGGCAATTTTTCGCTGGCTGAGGTATAAATAGTTTTGACTATGTGTGCTTATTGCAAGTTTCTGTTATAGTGCCTTCAGAATTTGACTTCTCTTGCTATTCAGTAATATCAGCACTAGAGTGCTGAATGGATGAAAAGGATATAGAGTAAGAACACTTCAAGCCATCTCCTTCTAATCTCACTTTTCTTAGTGGAGCAATCACTGCTAGGGAATGCTTTTCTATTTTTCATAATTCAAATAAAGATCAGTGTTTCTTCCAACATGCCTTATCAGAAAAGCAAGATGCTGGTTAAAATATGTTCTTCCACAATGTATCTTCCACAGTTAGTGCCCTTCAGTGTAAGATTCTGTATTGTAATTATTAGGAGGACTTTGTAAAAGGTGTGCTTAATTCTTCCCCATGTTAGCCAAGGGTGTTCAATGTAGGAGGAAAATATCACCTATTGAGAGAGTTTCGGGTGGGTAGTTGTGTTGGTTTGAGTCCAGTGTTGGTCTTAAAGTGCCACTGGACTCAAATTTTGTTCTGTTGAGAGAGTGACTGGCTTGTTATCCCAGTAAACTGGAATAGTTTTACGGTTTCAGACTTTGGCATTAGATTTCACAAGAAGGGGGGGACCCGCAATACTCATGGGGGGGAGAAGCTGTCAGCCACTCAGGCCGCTGCTCCTCCCCCCCCCGCCCTTCTCCACGGCCCGAGTGGCTGTCAGCCACTCAGGCCACTGCTCCTCCTCCCCCACCCTTCTCCATGGCCCAATTGGCTTTCAGCCACTCGGGCTGCTGCTTTCCTCCCCCTGCCTTCGCGGCCTCCCCGCCCTTCTACACGGCCCAAGTGGCTTTCAGCCACTCGGGCCACTGCTCCTTCTCCCCCCCGCCCTTCTCCATGGCCTGAGTGGCTTTCAGCCACTTGGGCCGCTGCTCCTCCACCCCCTGCCTTTCTCCGTGGCCCACCCCCCGGCACCAGTGGCGGCCTTCCAAACGCCGGCTGCAATTCCCAGAGCATTCCCTGGGCTTTGTTACTTTCGGGGGGATTTAAATATCCCCGCAAAAGTTTTTTTTAACTTTTAGGATTTTTCTGCAAATCTCCCTCCCTTCAAGTGCCGCCCCACGTGTATTTAGATATCCGCACAGAGGGGGCCACTTGGGAATCAGATATATAGATGAATATATGCCAAGACAAAATGGTGGGGATGTACAGTATAGTTAGGTGCTCCTGATTCCACAAGGAGGAATAGAAATTTGTAGATTTTAATATAATATAATTTAATATAATTGATATAAATTTTATACACACACACAGCATCTCCAATTGCTGACCTTCAGCATGTACTAATTCCCTGCACATTCTAAATGACAGCAGATAGGGTTGTAGCAGCACTCTGCATAATCCAGAATTTTAATTTAAGGTTGTCTTCAGGGATCATTTCATAGAAAAAGAGGTGCAGGAGCTCATTAGCATAACTCATTAGCCTAACTTATTTGCATATGCTAAACCACCTGACATCACCGGAAGTATGTCAGAAGGCAAGAAAGAAAGAGAGGGAGAGAAAGAAAGGGAGAGAAAGAGAAAGATGGATGGATGGATGGATGGATGGATGGATGGCAGAGAGGGGACCGCTACTAATCCAAGCCTCAGAAATACCACTATTCTGGAAGGATAGCTTCAGTGGTGGCTGAAGCCTTCAGAAGGCTGGTTGGAGGAACAAGAACCTTTTCAGGGGATGGGGTCATTTTGCTGCAGCCATGACTCATGCAGGCGTTCCCGGGGGGGGGGGCTGGCACCAACTCCCGGAGCTGAGCTCCCCCGAGCTCCTTCTCAAAATGACCCCTGGTTGTCTTAAATCAGTAATCTTCATGACAACGAAGAAGAAGAAGAGGAGGAGGGGGGGAGGAGATTGGATTTATATTGGTTACTCACTTGTGGGTCTCTCCTCAAAAACCTCATACCCTGATCAAAAGGTAAGTTACTCTAGTGCATCATCGCTATCTAGTCATAGTCTTGGAGCGGCTTACAAACTCCTTTCCCTTCCCCTCCCCACAACAGATACCCTGTGAAGTAGGTGGGGCTGAGAGAGTTCTGAGAGAACAGCAGGTACAGAGCTATGGCTTGCCCAAGGTCATCCAGCAGCTGCAAGTGGAGAAGTGGGGAATCAAACCTGGTTCTCCTAGATTAGAGTCCTCACACTTAACCACTGCACCATACTGGCTTCCCAGCTTAGATCTTAGCTGTGTGTGTGTGTGTGTGTGTGTTAAGCATGGTCAAGTCACTTCTGACTTATGGTTACTCAACGGATTAATGTTGGGTCTTCATCTTTTTCTGTTACCTTCAACTTTCCCTAGCATTACTGTTTGCAGTACGATCTCTAGTGCCTCTTCCTTTTCTGAACACAACTTGAACATCTGTGGTAACAGTCATATATGGTAACAGTCTTTTGAGTAAGATTTTGAGCATCACTTTACTTGCGTGACAAATTAATGCGATGGTCTGATAGTTGATGTCCCCCTTTTCTTTGATGTCCCCCTTTTTTGAAATTGGAATGTAGCTTGAGCATTTCCAGACTGTTAATTTGTTTTTCATATTTACTGGCATATTTACTTCATATGTTGGCATATTTACTTGTATGCCAAGTTTACTTTATATGGTCTTTCTCCTTTCTGAGAGTGAAATTGATTTAATGTAAAAGAAGATATGGCTTCTATACCTTAATGCCTGTTTAAGTGAGGGAATTTCCCTCTTGCTCTGTCTTTACTGTTGAAAAAGTGAAAAGAAATAGTGATGATGCACTAGTGTAATTTACCTTTGATCAGGGTGTGAGGTTTTTGAGGAGAGACCCAAAAGTGAGTAACCAATATCTGACCTAAACCATAGTGTGCATTCTTTTTAAAATGAGTTTTCTTCTGAATGTCTGTTTGAGGTTGAAGAAACAAACATGTTTTTTGTCATCTTCTGAACATGAAACAGCGGTGACTGGGGGTGTGAGGGGGAGGTATTTGTGAATTTCCTGCATTGTGCAAGGGATTGGACTAGATGACCCTGGAGGTCCCTTCCAACCGTATGATGCTATGATTCTGTGTCAATAAGTCCCATGCAATTCATGGAATTAACATTTTGTTTTGGTGTTTTATTTTATCATACTAAAAGAGAGATCTTCTGAAAGCTTTCTCCTGGTGAAGCATACTTAATTGATAATGTTTGTTAATACATAAAAGGCAGATGCTGATATCATTCACTGATTTACATTGTAAGACTGAGTAAAGTGGGTAAAGAAGATTATTTGTTTTGTGAGTTAGCTGTGTGTATAAGGTTGCTTGCATTAATGTGATGTATGTTGATTTCAGTTGATTTCAGTCACTCAGGCTGCTGCCCTTCTCTGCCGCCCGACTGGCCGAGTTGGTTGGTATGATTTCTCCTATCTTTGGGTACAGGTGGGGAAATGAAGAGGGCATGTATTTTAGTTGAATTTCTTTTTTTCATTCTCCTTTTTCTAGGAAATAAAGTTGTATTATTTCTTACTTCTCCTTCTCTTGGCCTGAAGAATGGCTGAGGTCTCAGGTGGTATTTTGAAAAAAGTTCAAGCACAAACATTTTCTGCTGCCCTTGATAAAAGTCGTGACATCCTTCTATGAATGATTTTCATCAAAGTTACATCATGCAAACTGGATGTGGCAGAGGATGTTTTGGACAACAATCCCTTTGCACTGTAGAAGAAATGGAGAGGCCATAAACGCTATGATGGATGCTCCAAAGCAGTTTAATGTAGCACTGGAGAAAATAGAAGCCATTACTACTGGAGGAGCTCCAGTTATGACAGGGAAAATAAATGGTGCTGTTACAAGAAATGTACCAGCATCAAAATACCTGCTGTTTGGGGGAAGGGAAGTAAAAGATACAATACAAGCTATCCAGAACTAATTACCTTGCTGTATCCATTACCCAAAAGTGACATTTGTTGTTAATTGAAATTTGACATGGATAATATTTCACATATTATTTTAGGCTGCATCTTAACATGTGCTTTTTTCAAAAAGGCTTATAAGCCCAATCTAATGAAAGGTCCCTGTTGTCAGTAGTGCAACTTCAAAACTTGGGTCTTTGCTTCTTTGTAGAATAGGAGTGATTCATATATTTTTCACACTGAGATATGGTGGAAATGACACTATTTAGTCAATGATAAAAGAAGTATAAAGGACCTGAAACCAGAAAGATTTGTCTTCATTGAATGCATTCATTACATTAAGCTACAGAAGGAAATTTGACATATACTGTAATGGGGGGAGGCATCAGATGCTAGTATTGGGCTGCAGCTAATCATTCTTATTTTCAGAATGCAAAAAAGGGGGTTCTAATATCACAAGTCTTTCTTTGCTTGTCTTCTCTCTGGAGATCACTCTTCAGCAGCATAAAAACAGGTTCAGTTTATCATTAAATATTTCCTGGCATCATCTCATCATATGATTTGTTTCACTAGCAGAAGCTTCTGTCTGAAAATTTGTGGAAGCTGCAGAGGATGGTGGGGAATTCAGTAGATAAAAATTCCAGATGGGTGACTGTTAGTCTATAGAAGGAAAATAAAACGACTCCAGTGGTACTTGAAAGACTAACACAGTTTATTCCAGCATAATTGTTTCTCAACACTCCTACACATGAGCACTCTTATGCATTTGATGATGTGATCTCTGACTCGCAAAAACTTATGTTGGACTAAATGTCATTGTTTATGGTTCCAGTGGACTTATTTTTATTATGCCAGATAAGTTGGTCAAGAAGCAAAGGAAGGACATCCTGATGAGCCTTTGTTTTATGCCTTATGGCAGTGGTAATTTTATTCCAAAAATATTAATTTGGAACCAAGTTGATTTTTCATTTAAATAGGTTTGTGGTTGCAAATCTCAATGTGATTCATGTTTATTTTCTGCACTTGATGTATAAATCTGACAAAGCGTTACTACTTCTGTGTGGGACAGATTTTTTTTTTTAAAAAACCTAGCAGATACCTTATGGAACCATTGTGTGGTAGAGAGCTTCAAGACTTCTAATTTGACAGTTTTGTACTGTTAATAAAGTACACAGCCCTGTATCATTTTCTGAATTTATGTTCCTCCAGTAAAGTTGGTAACTTAGGCAAAGAAAGGGCATGCAGTTGTTTATTAGAAGCACAATGGAGAGAGGAAGATATGGCTTTGGACAACTTATGGAGGATTGGCCAGGATAGAAGAAGGCGATTAATGGCTGGCTCATCTTCTAGTTTCCATACTGACTTTGGAGATTGTGTTAGCTGCCTACTGAGTCTGCATTTGGTGCTTTGTAGTGTTGTAGTGGTTCCTGCCAACCTAGCAGTTCAAAAGCAAGAAATTGTAAGTAGATAAATTGATACCACTTCGGTGGGAAGGTAACAGCATTCCATGTGCCTTGGCCATTAGTCATGCTGGCCACATGACCACGGAAACATCTTCAGACGGCACTGGCTCTTCGGCTTGGAAATGGAGATGGAAATGGAGCCCCCTAGAGTCGGATTCAACTGGCTTTCGAGCAAGGGAAACCTTTTTCTTTAGTGCTGGTATATCAGTGTCTGCAGGTATATACTGAACTCTTTTCTGTAGCATACTGTACTTTTCACCAGCTTTTGGCTGGTGTTCTATAACTTTGGCACTTCCTTGAAAGGTGTGATTTAGTGCAGGTTAAATCACTGGAGTGTGGCATATATGGAGCCTCCTTTAATGATGGTTCAGAAGTCTCAGCTGGTTCACAAGCAAGTCCCATTTCGTTACAGGGAGCATATGTTTCCAGTACAATAACAGTGCATTCCTGAGCACTTTAAGGTCTGTTGGTGTCTCTAAATATATTGAATTGTATTTAGGATTGCACTGTAAGAACTGCATTGCTTGCCAATCAACTTCTGAGCCCAAGTAAAGCATTTGTTCTTACATTCAAACCTTACCAGTGTGATTCTGCTTAGGAATCAGTAGGCTTGGAAGGATGATTTTAGTTAGGATTGCACTGTAGGTTCAGGGTATCTAAAGGACCACCTGCCCAACTATCAGCATCTCAGTCAGAGGCTGTGCAGTGTCCCCCACCTTAAAAAATAAATACCTTACTCATGAAATCATGTCCCTGAAACTGTTTATCTGTTGTCAGACTTGATGGCCTTCCATCCTCCCATCTCCTATTCTTCACCCTCTCCTGTGTTGTTCCTTGCGTCTGAAACAAAATCCCTGAACATCTTCTTAGTGCCACCATTTTTGAATTTGCTGATATCTCCCCCATTTTCAAAATGTGGCTTGTAAATTTTTTAAGATAAATATCAGTTAGCTTTTTGGGTATCTGACTCTGTCAAGCACCATACACACAGAACAGGCTGTATTCATAAAGAGTAGTTAAATATTAAGCTCAGTTGCAGGCTAGCCATCTCCAAATACTCTAATGTTGACATCAAATATCTGTGGATTTACAATATATTTACTTGGTAAGCTTTCTAAAACTATTCAGAGGACATTTTTAGACAAACCCAAAACTTGATCACCACACCAGTTTAAAACTTTGCTCTTCATCCTAAACCATTGCTGATTTTTTTTAACAGGCATCAACTTATGATTTTGTACTCTTTTCTCTATATGTGCTGTAAAGGTAAAGGTTTCCCTTGCTCGAAAGCCAGTCTAATCCAATTCTAAGGGGCAGTGCTTATCTCTGTTTCCAAGCTGAAGAGCCAGCGCTGTCTGAAGATATTTCTGTGGTCATGTGGCCAGCATGACTAAACACAGAGGCTCATGGAACGCTATTACCTTCCCACCAAAGTGGTACCTATATATCTACTTGCAATTTCTTGCTTTCAAACTGCTAGGTTGGCAGGAGCTGGGGCCAGAGATGGGAGCTCACTCCATCACACAGCACTAGGGTTCCAACTGCCGAACTACTGACTTTCCGGTCTGCAGCTCAGTATCTTAACCTCTGAGCCACTGTGGCCCCCTGCTGTAGCTACTTTTAATATGACCTTTTAAAACCGTTATTCTGTTGTTTTCTTGTATTTACCTAAATGGTTTTTACTTTATTTTACTGACTGATAGTTTTACCTGGTTTGGACCTGAACACCTCCTTGGGAATCCTGCTGTCATTGCAACATAAAAGTCTCTCAAATACATAAATATGTAATGCTGTTAAGTCTGCAGCCAGCAAAATAGAGATCTTAGGTGAAGGTGCTTCCTGGCGTTATCTAACCATGGGTGGGGGAGACAGGACAAGCCGGGTCCATGATTCATCCAACTGGGTTCTCTGGTGAGCCTCAGTTTAGGACCAGTAGTGTGTGTGTGTGTGTGGGGGGGGGGGGGTTAAAGTCACAATGGTACATAAAGATACAATTAGGTTGATTGATACAAAAAGCAGGGAAGTCCCCTCATTATGGAGCTTTCTCCTTAGATTTGGTAGATCCATTTGATTTAAATTTTTGAAAGGCTAGATAAGACTATTATTTTAGCAAGCCTTTGGGGGTTATGTTTTTTTTTAAAAAAAAACCCTGATAATTTATTGAAACCTGCTGCTGTTATGGATGTGTAACTTATTTATGCATTTTTTAAAAAATTAATTGATTAAATTGTATTGATTGGGTTTTATGTTTTTAAATTATCATTAGCCACCCTGAGGCTTTTAAAGCAAATGGCAGGATATAAATTGAAAAGTAAATAATTAATAATGAGGCTCATAATCCACAGCAGGGTAATTTGTTACACATCTCAAGATAAACTTTTTAAAATAGTTGAGATGGTTCTGTAATACTTTCCCCATCTAGCATGCAGCATTTTGCATTTAGATCCCTTAGCTGGATCAGATTCTATAGGCATAGCCTCTTTGACCAAGGCACTTTTTGCCACATTAAAGAGACAGCTGCTGCTGCAGCAGCACAACCAATAAAGGTTTGGGCCATTTTCTGGCCACTTTTGATCCCTCAGTCCTCTAGTATGAGCATCAAGATGAAAAGGAACAGCTTAGACTTATCTATATACTACTAGCCACCCGTGGCTATGATCTACAGGTATAGAAGTCCACAGATCAAGGCCATGTGGAGGCTTAAGGGATCTTTCTGTACACTTGGGGGACTCTCCAGATGTGCAGAAAAATCTGAAAAAAAAAACACGGGTGGGGGGTTAACCCTTCCAAAAAGTAAAGTAGCATTCTCTATGTAAGTGCGTGTTCTTTACTACTTACCTTCTGCAGCAATGGCAAAGTCCTGGGGACAGCAGCAGGCTGGCAGAGGTGGCGAAGCAGGCCGGGGACCACACCAGGCCTGGAGGCGGCTGCAGGAGAGATCAGGGGCTGCACTGGGCCTGGAGAAAGGGACGAAGCAGCCTGAGGGCAGCTGCAGGTCTGGAGGCAGCTGCAAGAGAGGCTTGGAGCCACGCTGGGCCTGGCAGCAACTCTCAGAGAGCCCAGAGGCCACACTGGTGAGAAAGTGAGGGGAGGAGATGGGATTCCCCCCATGAGTCCTGTGGACAGCAGAGGCCTAGCCTCACTAGGCTTTCCAGGATCAATGGCAGGGGAGTTATGTGGGAGTGCAGCAGCCCAGCAGCAGAAGCCTTGAGGGTGGAGGGGGTCCAGGAGCTTATGTGAACCCAGCCTGGAGCCACACTGGGCTCTCCAGCATCAATGTTGGGGGGAATGTGGCAGGCTGGTGGCAGTGGCTGCAACACTGGGGGGGGAGCCACAATACTTGTGAGGGGGACCCCTTCCCTCTTTTAGCTGACAGTGACTAGAGGGGAGAATAAAGTTAAGGGGGGGAGGGATCCCCCTGCAAGTATTGCAGGTCCCTACTTGTCACAGCCTAACCATGACCCTATTTTTTGCCTTTAAAAAGAACTCTATCAGTTCTTTTTAATGGCTCTGTAAGCTTCCATGGGCAGGTACCGTCTAAGCCAACGGCCAACAGGGACAGCTGTCCTGGACCTTGTGCTTGGGGGTCTCAATTGCCCACAGCCCTGCCCCACTGATAGAGGAGTAGGAAAAGAGAAAGGTCAGGCTCTTGCTGACACTTGTGCCCAGTCTGTTTGGGACTCAGGCCACCCACTCACAGTAATGGATACTGTGTCTGTAGCAGCTGACTCTGTCATGGCCATTCACACCTGCCCTTTCAAAGCTCAGACAGCTGACTCTGCAGCCACAGCTACTGGTGCTTGATCCACCTTGAATGGCCAGCTTGCAGCAGCAGTTTTGCACACCTATCCCATTTGGGGCTCAGGAAGCCTACCGTGTAAGGACCACACTTTGCTTATCCAGCTGTGCTGGTCAGGCGGGATAGAAATTGAAATAAATAAATAAATATCCTTAGCAGTGGTTGGGTTGGAAGTGCTTCTGGCCCCATCCTGGACTTTTGTTCAGGGCACCTGAGTTGCTAAGACTGCCTCTAACCATGGATACTGACATTGTCAGAAAGATGGGATAAAATGAAAATAAATAGAAAATGGAGAATGATGTTTTTCAGATCATTTCAAGTAGAGTAGAAAGTGGTATGTTAAGCCTACATAGCTTTACTGTATGTTGTCAGATCAGGTGTTCCATAGGGCTCACATCACTACTAACAAGTGGGGACCTGCAAGAAACTTGTGTGAGAAGCTATCCTATTCCCTGCTCCTTTGCTTCCTCCCCTCTTTCCCTACTTATTTGTCTCTTTTTGCTCCCCACCCCATCACTGTTTCTCTCTCTTTTTGCCCCCATCTCACCACTCTCTCCTTCTGCCCCCCTCACTTTCCCAGTCACCAACCTGTTCCTTCCCCAGCAGCAGAGAAGGCAGCAGCTTTCCGGGAATCACAACAGATATCCCAGCTATAAAAATCAGTTGCCCATAGGGTTGCCAGCTCCAGGTTGGGAAATTCCTGAAGATTTGGGGGTGGAGCCTTGGGAGCGTGAGGTATGGGGAGGGAAGCGAGCTCAGCAGGGTATAATGCCATAGGCTTCATCCTTGAAAGCAGCCATTTTCTCCAGGAGAATTAATGTCTGTCTTCTGGAGATCAAATTCCACCTTCCCCTTATCAATATTTTTCGGGTATTTATTCAGGCAAGCTACCAAAGTAGCTGCCCCTGAATAAAAGCTGGTTTTATTCGGCTTTTATTCGGGTTCAGTTACTTGTGGAGTTGTGCAGTCCCTGCCACATGACTCCCCAGCAAAGGGAAGGCATTTAAACTTTAAATTTCTTCCCTTCCCTCTTGGGTTTGAACTGCTTCTGTGGCATAACTCCCCAGGAAAGGAAAGGTATTTAAACTTTAATACCTTCCCTTCCCTTTAAATACCTAGCATGAACCCAAGAGAAAAGGGACAGGGAAGGTATTTAAATTTAAATACCCTTCTTTCACTTGTGGAGTCACGGCACGGCTCCATGAGTGAAATTCTCCATTAAACCCTTTGGGGACGGTACCCATATGGTATAATGGAGCCAAGTATATTCAGGTTTCTGAATATTGACCCAAATACCAGTGAAATACCGATACTGGTATTCGGGTATATTCGAGAGTATGGATATTTTTGGGGTCCAACATAACCAAATCTGAAATAACACGAATATTTTTTGCACACTCCTAAAGGCAGGGAGAAGGAAGGCAAGGACAGACTTAGAAGTGAGGAACAGGAACCTAGAAGAGGAGGTGATGTCAAACTCAGTACTTCATTTGCCATGTTAGTTTCTGTTCTCTAAGATGCTTTGCCTTTGAACTGGAAGGGGGGGGTGAATGGGGAGAGGAATGTGAGGACGAGCTTTGCTAGACGCCTGCAACAATTTCCCAAGTGGCTTCCCGAGGTGGGAAGAAGAAATGTCCTTGAAGCCTTTGCTGCCACGAAAGCTGCTCCAGATACACTTGGTAGTGTGCAAAGGGGGGAGGGGGAAACCGTACATCAGTTTGGTGGGATGAATGACCAGTGTGATTGGACCATGGCATAAGGGAGGTAGTTTGAAGGGGGTATAATAGTGGGCTTGATGCCAATACCCACCAGTTCTGACACGAGTTGGCTTATGCCTGTATTGATAGAATATCTCAATAAACAAAACTTTCATCTGAAGAGTGTTGTTGGGAGTGAGTACATATGGAGATCTGACAGGTGGGGCCTTAGGCAAGATAAGGCAACCAGACCTGGACAGGTCTGGTGGAACTGACCCATGGCAGAGACACAGCACAGCCTCCTGATAGCCAGTTTGGTGCAGTGGTTAGGAGTGCAAACTATAATCTGGGAGAACCATGTTTGATTCCCCACTCCTCCACATGTAGCTACTGATGTGACCTTGGGT
Organism: Lepidodactylus listeri; assembly: GCA_029233225.1. Lineage (NCBI taxonomy): Eukaryota > Metazoa > Chordata > Lepidosauria > Squamata > Gekkonidae > Lepidodactylus > Lepidodactylus listeri. The sequence continues at coordinate 48,986,183 of JARCFY010000004.1, forward strand.
CAGTCACAAGTTATTTCAGAGCTGTTCTCTCACAAGCAGTTCTTGAAAGAGCTCTCTTAGCCCCATCTACCTCACAAGGTGTCTGTTGTGGGGAGGGGAAGGGAAAGGAGATTGTGAGCTACTCTGAGATTGGGTAGTGAAGGGTGGGGTATAAATCCAATCTCCTCTTCTTCTTTCCTGAGGCTTTAAAGGGGCAAAGTGAGTGTGTGAAAGAAACTGTGTTTATGTGGATACCTGTATGGATGTGGTTCTTGACAATAAAGGGAACTTTAGTGGGCACCAGTGAATTTGGGTAAGTCTCTGTAGACCATGAAAGTGGTCTATGGCACTTTTCTTGCTTAGCTTCTTTTTCAGAGATTTTGTTGTATACTGCTAGTTTTGTATTGAAGAGGTAAATTGGTATCCCAGATTTCAGTTTGTTTGTTTTTCAGTTACATGAGAATGCTTGCAGATTAATTGTGATAGAGAAAACAAAATTATTGTAGCCTGATCTGAAAACCTGCTGAAGACAAGAATCCCTTAACTTTCTTTAAAAAGTTATTTTATTGCACCTTAGCCTTATTCTTACAAGTGGAATGTAAGCCCAGGCAGCCACATTCATGTAGCCCAGGCAGCCACACTCTGTAATTCAGTTCCCCCGCTACATGAGCAGCTGGAATACCATAGGGTTAACCCATTCTCTTTGTTCAATTTAGAGTGAATGAAAAGGGGGCTAATTAATATCAGTTTTGATTATGTAACTACCACCAATTAATTTTCTATAGGCTATTGTATAGTAATACCTCTTTGCTACTAACAACATAGGCCAAATTTGGACCAGTGACCTAGCATAATGCATTGGCAACTAGTCTCAGTTTGTGTCAGCCTGCCTTAGTTTCATTGCTTTAACCTTGGATGTACATCAATTTTCTTAATAGTTCAAAGGAGCATGGTAAAACTTACCATGTAAAAGCCTTAGATTGCTTGGGATTCTTGTGCCTTCTTCCAAGATACTTAGTAATGGAGAAGGAATTAAAGTGGCATCCTTAGAGCATTTTTCAGATAATCTTTTAAGTGTGTGATTTCCCTGCATTTTTGCCATTCAGGGATAGCCCTGATTCAAAGGAAATCTGGTCCATAAGTAATGAATTAAGCCATGCTGAAAAATGATGTGCATAATCCACATGATTTGTACATCGGTCCACAGCAGGTAAGAGAGAACACTCAGCATGCAAATGAGAGGATATGTCAGAAACTGATTTTCTTCACAAGAGTCAAGAGGGCATTTTAGGTTCTTTGGGACTTGGCCTCCTATCAAAGAATCCCTTCACTGGTGTGGTGTCCTACTCCTCAGTGTCAGGGATGAAGGGTTTGGGTTGAACATTGTAGATATCAGTCATAGTCTATCTTGCAATTTAGGAAAATCTGTTTTCCAGATTTTTCCTTATTTCTCCTCTGACTCCTCACTGCTGGGATATATTAGATGCAAGATGGGTCCCTCATGAGGATGGAGCTCAGAAGGTCTGTGTCGGAACTGCTAAGCTGTTCCATGGCATGATAGCTGTTCCTACCTGGCAGCATTAGTGTATAGAAACATTCAAACATTGCCTTCTCTCTGGAATCCTGCTATGTAGTCCCTGGATTCCCTCCTACCCATTTGCACCTGCGGATCACTGTTTGCATTAGAATTGCCCAGTTTCCTCCCACCAGACTGAATAAAAATTCTCTCAAGGGCAACACCCCTTTTCTCAGTCCCTAGGAGTGACTGGGAATAGGTGGGCCTCCCCCCCCCCCCCCCCGTTTTTCTTTGCCAAAACCATTTGCCAGAACAATTCATAAAGCAGAGCTCTTTTCCCCAAAGAGTCATAAGAATATAAAGGAACAATAGAAACAACATTTTAATTTTCTTTCACCTTTCTTTTAATCTTTCCCCCTGTACCCCATAAACTTTTCTTCCAAATTATTGCAGGCTTAGAAAGGGGAGATTGGAGAACCCACCCAGAGACTAACTCTAGGCTGGTATCTGCTGTCCTGCTCAAGAACATTTCCTTCCCCTGGAAGCTTTCTTTCTCCCCTTGAAGTGTCCTCCTGCTAAGGAAAGTATGTCTTAACTAATGTGTGGCGATGTTTCTGAATGACTAGGAGAGGATCGGGACCAGGGTCCTATTTATCTTGATCTGCCACAACCCTGTTTTGACAGAATGCTTTAGTACCACTTGATTAATCTGTGTGTTCAAGATATAATTCGAAATCCCAGATGAAATGGTGTCACAGTTTAAACGAATTCCTTTTAACATAGGATGCTCTGAGATTATTGATTCTAAGCTATAAAACAACCCACTAGGCGGGCAGCTGCCTGGGCCAAGGTAAATGAGCCCATCTTTGATGTCAGTTCATCTGATTCAGGCAACATCAGAACAACAGGGCTAATGTAGGCTGGAGAGGCTATGACATTTGGGCCTTTGTAGCATTAGAGCACATCAGCTGGTGGTATCTAGAGAGAATGGGCAAGCAGAGAAGGCAGAAGAGAAGGATGTTCATTGATTTGTATTTATTTAGGTACTTACACTCCAGTTTTCTTTGCAGTGGGGACAACAAGCAGCTTACACGGTCACTCTTGTCTCCTTCATTTTAACCTCACAACCATGCTGTGAGTAGGTTAAGCTGAGAGTGTGCGACTTACTCAGGGTCACCCAGCAAGCTTCCATGGCAGAGGGGGGATTTGAAGCTGGGTCTCCCAGATCCTGCTCCAGCATTCAAGCCATTGCAAGAATGGAAATGGAAATGTTGCGACCCTCAGGAGAGCGGTCTGATGGCAACACAAGCTTGCAAATGGTGACAAGCCTACTGCCAGTTCCTGCTTAAAATTAGTGTAACTATTTGCTTTATAATTTGTGTTTATCATTATATTGTCATTGGTTAATCTTTTGTTGTCAGTTCCAATCCATAATTTCCCCCCAGCAATCTGTTTTTGCTAGAAGTATTTTCACACATTACTGATTTAGTTTAATGGGTGAGTGGAATAATACGTTTTTGTTCAGCTTGACATTCTTTGCACAATACAGAACAGCATTGGTGCTCAACTATGGATAAAAGATGGAAATGTCCTTGCCTGAATTTGTAGTTTGAACTGACTGAAACAAAGGGAACCTGAAAATATCTCAGGTTCTGCCTTACCTCATCCAGTTCAGCGGATATCACTCGCCCTTTTGTACATTTTTAGTACTGTAGCGCATTTTTATTTAAAACTTTCAAGACATGAAAATCCATTTTTGTGTCTCTATACAGAAGTCAACGTCTTATTTTAATTCATAACACAAGAGTCTCACTGGCTGCCAAACTAGAAGCCACTTTCAGAGCCTAAAATTTAGCTCCTAGTTGCCAGTAGTTGCAGATTCATGCATTACCTTTTGCTGTATCCTATTTCCTTATGTATATAGATATGAAAAGGACTCCTGCATCTACACAGATGTTAACATTTGAACTGAGTTCTGTAATAGAACAAGTTTAAATTATGCTCAAAGAATAGCCAGTGGTTTGATTCTAAATTGTAGACTGGAGAGAATATTAAGATTATTTATTGCCCTGTAAAATTTTTAAATGTAAAAAAGAAAGAAAATGTATTTTCCGGTAGTGTGGGAAAGTCTGACCTTGCAATATAGTACTTCACCACTGCTGCTCTAGAATATGTCCCTTCAACCTTGGCATATCAGTCAAATCATTATAGTTGTGGGATAATGTCTCTGAGAAACATGAATGATGATCATACAGGAAATGCAACATTTTTTACTTTAATTATACTTTTAAAAGCCACATGGGCTACAACAGAACAATGATACAATCACTTGTACAATCACAACAGAACAATGATACAAACACTTGATCTTAGCCAAAAGGCCGAGAAGCGAAGCATCCATTCGGGCTATCAAAAATATGCAAAAATACATCACTGTGTTCAAAATAGCAGTGGGTCCTATGGTAAATTTCTGCTTATGGAATGAAGACAGAGGATTGCTGGTTTTTTAGGGGTCACCTGTGGTGAAATGGCCCCAGTCCAGATGTCTGTGTAAAAGTTTAAAACTTTGCAAAGTGAATGTTGAATTTGTATTCCAGAAATGCTCAGAGATTAAATTAAAACCATTTTTATAGGTAGTCTAGTTACGAGACAAATTTTCCCTTCTAAATTCTAGTCTGCAAAGGTTGTCAGATAGAGTTAATATGTGGCAGAGTTAGCGAGAAGAACAAAAGACCCTTACCTAAAATACCCTGAAAGCTAAGACTGCCTTCCATGCACATACTGGAGCCAGGAGCTTGTAACATTATTAAAAAACCTGATTCCATCATAGGCCAGCGGGAGTTTTAGATAAATCAGTGTAAACACTGATAGTATTTTTCTTAATTTTTAATTATTTTTTATTTTGAAAATGTTTGCATTATGATATTGTCTAACTCAAATATCTATTTGTGTTAAGACTTAGTGGATGTATAAGGTTGTAACTCTTCTTAAACTACACTGTAAGTGTGTTGAGTGTTAATGTAAAACAAATGCATCCCCAATCAGTAGACTAAACAAGACTAAACTTCTTTGGATAATCTTGGGAAGTTGGTATAACTTAAACTTAGTTCTTCCTCTGTAGAATAAGAAACTTAAAGAACTAACCCTATGGGGCTGTAATGACAACGAATGTAATAATGTGAACTACTTTGTATACTGAGTGTAGTTCATTAAAAATTAACAAGGCTGTGCTTCTTTTCAGGAACATCCATTACTTGGACAGCCGTTCTTTGTACTTCATCCCTGTCGGACAAATGAATTTATGGCTTCAATATTATCCAGTTCACATAAAGGAAACAGGTGGGGAGCTGCTAGATGTGAGTTGTTTAGCTGTGTAGGTTATTTTACTCCCCTTCTATGACTCATAACAAATGCAAGTAAATTTTTGTATATAAGTTTGTGGTGGTGCATGATTCTCAAGAACCTTGTAAGTTTTTTTATAGCCAGACAAAATCAGGTTAAATTACAATTTCTTAAACTTGTTGCTCTTTATCTCCCTGTAACAAACTTGGCAGTGTGGGAGATAATTTAGTGCTTAGATTTTTTTGTCCCAGAGATTCTGTAGTTCTGTAGTTAGAGGTGTTAAATTGTGGGTCATAATTCCCATCTGGTATTAATTGTTTCTAACAGCCTTCTTTAAATCCTTGGAAAATTTTCCCTCTGTCAGAGCTGTTCATAGTCCAGGTCAAACAAGCCTTGATTTTGTTTGAGGCAAGATTTTAATAACTGTAAGTGATCCAATTTAGAGGGTGTGGCCTTCACAACTACCATAATCCTCTCAATATCTATCTAAGGAAACAAAACCAAAACTGTCCATGGAAACCTTACCAGATGGTGTTTCTGTCATCTAATCTGCATCTAAACTGAAGTCAAAGTTGAACCAGATCAGACAGCTTTTATCTTCAGAGAATCTACTAAAGTATCAGAACCTATGGTCAAATCATGGCCAGCCAAATGCTGCCTAAGATGGCAAAGATGGTGTACAATTTGAAATAGCACTGGAAATGATTCAGCTAACACAATAGTCGCAGAAAAGAAGGTCTTTGCCGCTGTCACCAACACAGCATAGGCTTTCAAATGTGTTCTGTGCTGTGTCTGATTCAGCACAAACTTTTCCCCAGAAATGCTTAAGACATCTTCTCTTGTTAGCACCCTCACTTCATCCGTATACCACGGTGCTGGGGCTCTGTTAGAAGGGCAGGGGAAGAGGACTCCAGGGAGCATTCCTTGTCCAAAGCGCCAGAAGCCACATGTTCCAGTCTCCAACTAAGGCCTCTTCCTTGTTCCTGACCTAGTTCTCAAAATCTCCCAGGGAGTTCTGAAACCAGTTGGATCTATCAGCCTCTGAGGTGGATTCTCATGGGGCTCACACATTTTTGAAGCAAGGACTTCAGGACCACCATTTTTAGAGAAATTAGGATATAAATGTGAGATTTTGATTCAGTGTATTTTACACCCAAAATTAGCTGTTTCAGGTTACTGGAGAGTGTTTCACATCTGCCAGATGAAATTTCTGAGCAACTCCTCAGTAATATGGCTTGGAGGAGAAGCACCAGACACTTGAGCTTTTGGCTGGCTGACTACATATTCTCAATTAAAAGTGGCACAACAGAATCTCAACTGAGCTGTGTTAATTAGAAGGTCAGAACTGCCAGTGAACATTTTTTCTCCTTAGTCTGTTTAATAAATTATTGTAATGTCACATTGGATTTTAAGATTGATATCTGTTCAAAATGGTGTCCAGACTTTTTAAAGACAATGGTGGTATATTACATTTTTCCAGTGTAGCTTCCATGTATTTCCTTTTTTGCTTTATAGGAGCACAAATTACATTATTTCATGGCTGAGTGTTGTAGGTCCTGTAGTGGGCCTCCATCTTCCTCTGAGTTATGCAAAAGTCAAATCTGACTAGACTACAAGTGCTGATTAAAAAGGTAAAATTTATCCTATGTGAAATTGTTCATTGGAAAACATTTTTGCCAGTTTGATGTAGTGGTTAGGAGCACGGACTCTAATCTGGGAGAACCAGGTTTGATTCCCCACTCCTCCACATACAGCTACTGGTGTGAGCTTGGGTCAGTTACAAGTTCTTTCAGAGCTGTTCTCTCAGGAGCAGTTCTCAAAAGAGCTCTCTCAGCCCCACCTACCTGACAGGGTGTCTGTTGTGGGGAGGGGAAAGGAGATTGTAAGCCGCTCTGAGACTCCTTCGGGTAGTGAAGGGTGGGGTATAAATCCAATCTCCTCCTCCTCTTCTTCTTCATGTTAAAATGTCTTCTAAAAGCACTTTCATACATGCTGAACAATGCACTTTCAATCCACTTTTAATTTACTTTCCAATAGGATTTTACTGTATGAAATGGAAAATCCACTTGCAAATGATCACTAAAATGCATTGAAAGTGGACTGAAAGTATATATTCAGTGTGTGCAAAAGTGTCCAAAGTCTCCTTCTCATCTTGTAAGATATAAAAACTATTTTTGTTTATTTATATCTGTATTGCCTTTTACATATACACTTTTTTGATGCTTCTTTAATTTTGCCCTTACTTGTCAATATTCCATCTTGAAAACAGGCCAATGGATTTCTCTTATTTTATTTTTGTTGTATTGTTTGTATTGAACATTTAGTATGTATTTCTTAACTGTAAAAGTTTCAGAAATTTATTTTCAGAAATAGTTTGAAAACAAATCCATTTCAGCTTTTGCTTCTGCATTCTTTTTCTTAACGGTCTGACATATCTTTTTGCTCCTTGGTCACCATCTTGCTCTGATGCTGCTGGGCCTTTCTTTTAGAGCTGGTGCAGACCCTCTTACCCACAGTTCAGAGATAAGAAGCAGATCATGGGATAGTGTACATATGCCCTCCTGGCTCCTGCCCTCTCCAGTGTAAATTTCTCTCACCTTAACTTCAGTTAAGTATTAGATGAGCAGTGACTTCAACTACGGTTAAAGCTAATTGGAACAGTGAAAGCTTTTGCTCCTTTCAGACAGGGCCCAGCCACAGATGTGACATCTGGGGAGCTGCTCTGGGGATTCTGGTAGCAGCTCTGGGTCTGGCCTCAGTGTTGCCATCGTCTGGGGAACTGCTCTTGGCCCAGCTGTGTTGGCATTCAAGGAACTGCTCCAGCCCTGGCTGTGGTATCGGTGTCTGGAGAGCCACTCTGGGCCCGGCATTGTTGGTGTCCAGGGAGCCGTTCCAAGCTTGGAGTGGCTCCCAGACACCCTGCTGCCACAGCTGGGCCCAGAGACATCTGTAGAGGCATGGAGCTGTGCCTCCCATGAGTCTTGCAGCCCCCCACTAGAAACCTTTCCAATAGCTAAGAAAAAGTCACAAAATCAGGAGTGATCATATAATTACACATTTAATATCAGTACCCTAGTGTTTATCTTGTTTGGATTCTTCCACAACTTCTAATGACATTTTAATGTTTTTATTGCACGTTCCACAGCAGACACATGAAGAATGGTGAATGGTAGAGCTAAGCTCAGATGCAAAGACAGCAACAACATCATGGTGAACAAGCTGCCCTCTTCATCACAAGATACCTCAGCATGTTGGACTACATTGACATGATTGTGTCTTACGACAACAAATAACTGGTTCTCATTACAAGGACAGTCCTATTAGAAAGCAAATACCCATTCATGTAATGGTTGTTCTTTTTGTGGGCAAACGATAGGTGGGCAAAGGATCTGAACTGATAGAATCTCCAGCTGGACATCTGTTTTGTGAAATAATTGAGCCGCTATATCTTAAACAATTTCCAAAGCAATTGGTCTAAACTCTCAGATGATGAAAATATTCTTTCTTCTTCTTTTGCCACTATAGTTTACACAGTTGGCTGAAAAGGAATAGCTGTGTGCAGAATTGTCTCCTTCCTGGTATTTTGGCTCATCAGACTTAATTGCAACAGTACTAAGTTATAGATATACAAATTACTTCACACGTAATCATAAGACATTTTTGTGGAGCAAACGACATGAAATCCCTGTGTACATATCTGTTGGAGGACAATGGAGGCAACTTCAGTGACTGACTATTAGCTGGTGGGACAGTGGAGCTATTTAAAGGCCCATGTATAGACAACGTGAACGCATACTGAAAAGCTGCAATTGGCCTTAGTCTTTACTACATGTACATCTTTTGTGCCCGGAGTAAAAAAATGTATAGCGATGCATATGTTAGGTTATGATCATACTAGAATGGAGGCAGCCATGTTTGTTGTTCATATTTCTACCCTGTTCACATGTAAAATGGCGGCTTGGTGGTGATGACTACTTTCAGCATCAGAAGCGGCATATGCATGAGGGAAGCTGAACCGTCCTCCTCACCTTTCACAGCATCTTTTACTGTGCCTGACGTTCTTCTCACAGAATGAAGTGCAACTTCAGAGAGAGGATTTAAATATGAGGAGAGGGTGAAATAGCCTTTCCCACAGTGACCCTTCCCCAGTTATCTGAATATTCCAGCACTATATTCTTCAGATGCAAAATTAAATTCCACAAAGCTCAATAACTTTTATTAAGTTCAATTAATAAAAGGCATACATGGCAGCAGTCATCTTCATAATCTCAGAAGGTAGTTTTATTTCCCCTTGAGGTAGTTATTGTTAGATTAAATTATCATTTGGGTGTACCATGAGTGAATTTATGAGTAGACACCATATCTTACCTTTACCTAAGCAAATACTCATTAAGTGGATTTCTTCCAGCTAATGAGGATAGTAACCACAGTATGTGAGCTGCAGTATTATATACTGACACATGATGTTCAAGTCAACCAGTTCAATTCAACTCCTTTTCAACAAGCTTTGTTTTAAATCCCCTATTGTTATTTAATTTTTTTAGGAGATGGAACCAAATTATCTGTGAAGTCATATTAAAATGTATACTTATAATATGAACAAAAGAAATGTATATTTAGATATATAAAAACATAAGATCTTAGATGTACTTCTTGATAAATGTGATTGATTTACTTTGCATCTTGTTGAAAATGCAGTAAGTGAAGTTAGGTACTTTGGCTAGGTGAAATAGTGTTGAGCATTTCTAAATAATGAGCCAGTGGGGTAAAACAACCCATAAGTTAAGTTTTAGAAATTAATTTGGGTCAAGAGAGTAAAATGATGCAGTTCATAAGGTTATCTTAGTCCACACAATTCTTAGTAGTTTTGGTATAATCACTAGACCTCTTGTATTTCTGATTACTTCACCTGGCCTCTTAATTACATAAAATATATAACATCTGTATTAAGCACCAGACCCAAAGCCAAATTTACACACTTTCACCAGCAAGATAAATCTCATTAATACTGTGCAGCTGGTAAGCTTACCATCTTAACTTGTATTGCGGTTCTCAGAGTACGTACTACGGTTGTCAGGATATACTCTAAAGACTCCTTTCCTGGATGCTTAGCTGAAACTAGCCTCACTGTATAGCCACACTTGATTTTACAGCAGCTACTGTTTCCAGCATCTCTGACTATGCAGCAGCTTATAGCTGCAGTTCTTGCCTTTTAAAGCCCTTCATGACTTTGGACCCATGTACTTACAGGACTATCTCTTCTGGTAGTAATCCATGCATCAGCTGTGCTTGCTTACTGCCCTTTCTCATAGGATAATGCAAAATTCCTCACCCTGGATGTGAACTTTGTTGATCTTTGCACCTATCTTTTGGAAAAGTTTGAGATGAAGAGACCATGTTCTTTACTGCTTTTTAGAAGAGTAGTCTTGAACACATGAGCCAAGACCCTCAGGTGGGCCACAGAGCCCCCCCTGCTGGGTTACAAGCCCCTATAAAGCTGCTGGGGGGGGGGGTTGCTGCTTTTTGGAAAAATCTGTTATTAGGTGAGATCACATGTTCTGCCTTTCTTTACACACTCATTAAGGTGACATCACTTAGAGGACTTGAAATGACTACTGATGAAGGTAAAAGCAAAAAGTGCCACAGCAGGATTACAGATGAACCAATGTGGTGCAGTGTTTAAGAGTGGCAGACTCTAATCTGGAGAACCGTGGCTGATTCTCCCACTCTTCCAGATTAAACCTGCTGGGTGACCTTGGTCCAGTCACAGTTCTGTCCATCCCCCCTACCTCACAAGGTGACTGTTTTGGAGAGAGGAAGGGAAGGCGATTGTAAGTCACTTTGAGTCTCCTTAGGGTAGAGAAAAGTGGGGTACTAAAACCAACTCTTCTTCTGAACATCAAGAAGACAAAAGTAATGACTACTGAGGAATTACACCATCTTTAGGTTAACAATGAAGAAATTGAAATTGTTAAAAGATTTTCTGTGCCTTGGCTCCATCATTAACCAAAAGGGTTGGTTGATAGGGATGGGCAGGAACCCCATAATGAATCTAATTTTATGATTAACATCACCAGTTTCGTGGTTCATGAGCTGAGGGTTGTGCAATTGCACCTGCAACGAACTTCCAGTGATCCTCCATGTTTTTCACAGAAGTTCATGGAATTCATGTCAGCAGTTCATGCATGAATGAAGTCCAAGCGGTAAGTTCACCCACTTCCATGGCTCTGCAAGCTGCGCTGCGTAAGTTCACCTGGAAGTGAGTGAACTCACCACTTGGACTTCATGTGTGTGGGGCTTCCAAAACCCATTTAAAGGGAACAATCCCTTTAAATGGCTTTTGCAAGATCTCCCCCCCCCCCCCCCCATTCTGCTGGCCTCAGGGAACTGCTGCCAGCAGAAAGGAGGGAGGGAACTTCTTCCGTGTGAACTCGCTGCTTGGACTTCACACATGCATGGTGTGGCTTGCAAAAACCATTTAAAGAGAACATCCCTTTAAATAGCTTATGCAAGTGAAGTCCAAGTGGCGACTTCACTCACTTCATGTGTGTGAGTCTTGCAAAAGCCATTTAAAGGGAACATTCCCTTTAAATGGCTTTTGCAAGATCTCCCCCTCCCCCATTCCATTCTGCTGGCCTTGGGGAACTGCCCCTCACTGCATCACAAAACAAACTGGTTCAGTAAACAGGCTCATGAAGGTTCATGTAACCCCACAAACCAGGACAAGCAAAACTCAGTGGTGTGTATAGCCACATACATAGGAAACCAAATGCATTATCTCCAATGGTCCTAATTAACAACAGAAATCTCTAGTCCATGTAAAAACTACATCTGGATGTTCAGTGGTCAGACATGTAATTTTAACAGAAACATTGTATGGTATGTATTGTACAGATTTAACCCACTGAAGAAAGCCTCATGGTTGAAATGTGTTCAGTTTGTTTTACATGTATTTTATGTTATTTATAATTGTACCTGGTCATAGGAAAGATGCTTGTGACATTCCCATGTGTACAAGTGCAATTGTACTAAAAGAAGTGTGTGGGTGCACTAGGAGAAGGTACCTATATATGTAACCAAAGACTGATGTATTTTGATTCACAGTTTTTAATATTTATAATTTGATTTAAGATTTTGGAATGCAATTTTATCTTTTTTAATTGACTGTAATAATTCTATACATTTTTTTTTCTCTCTCCCCCCAACCTTTTTGGCTACTTGTAGAGAGAGAAAACTCACCCATTTCTTGGAAACTGAAACAAAAACAGCATCTTCCCCCCAAAAAAAGAACTGATACCATTCCAAAAGGCATCATGTTTTGTGTCTGCAAGGAGCATCCATTCAACAGCAATTCCATGTATCCGAACAAGCTGCTTGTCTTGGAACCTCCCAACATTTTGTCATTGGCCCTGCCCATTTGACAGCTATTTTGTGATGGTGCCCCTCACTCTTCCCTTCAAAGTATAAACATCGATTGGCTCAACACAGTTGAGAACTCCTAAGACATAGGGTAGTTTTTATTTATTTATTTAAATATTTACAACCTCCTTGTACCTTAAAGCAGATTACATAAGTAACAATTGCACATTATAATTCCAAACCAATAAAGTAAAAAAACTTATTAAAAAGATTGCCTGCAGATTATACTCCATCAAAAGCCATGGCAAATAAAATGATTTTGAATTGTGTCCTGAAAACTTCTAAAGACAGAGCTCCCCTTGCCTTTCCAGGGAGCCTGTTCTGCAAAGTGTGAGCTCTAATGAAGAAGGCGCAGGCTCTGATTGATGCCACGTCTACCTTGGGGGTGGAGGGGGAATAGCTAGTAGGTGGCAACTTGAGGAGTGTCATTTGTACATGGGAGGAGAGATTCCTTTAGATATGAATCCCAGGCTATGAAAGATAAACGAACACCTTGAATTGGACCCAGAAACAAACTGGCAGCCAATGTTTTAAGATAGATGATGAACCAGATGCAGCTGATAAAAGGCACTCTTAGTCTCTAAGCCAACCTACTTGAGCCACTGAACAGGATTTGCAGAGTGTGGGTCTTGAATGCCCCGTGTGGCTGTTTGTCTCTCTCCGTGTCTACAAAGCAAAATAAGGCAGACCAGATAAGCAAATATATGATTTGTTCAAGTAGTAAAATTCAGCTTTATTTTACCAAATTTGTTAGCTTACAATTCTGATGTTTTTAAAAGCAGAGAATATAAATAGCCTTTTATAATACCAGCATAGGTACCTCATTATTCACTTTTAAAGCAGAAGTGTTTCTTCAGAAAATGCTACGATTTTATGCAATTTATTTTTGAGGGTGATATGCTTGGCACAGTTCCATCCTTCAGCTGGTTCAGGAGAGTTCAGCCAGTCCCACAGGATTTTCTGTATAAGCATCAAGCATTCACTTAGTGGCATAAAGCCATGTTTCCAGGGTAAGACCACCTCCTGCTTTTAGTCACATGCCCAAGAAGAAAAATGTCACAGCTAGTAATGAAGAATGATATAAGAAGAACACGTTCTATTTAAAATTACCATTCTATTTAAAATTTATAAACATTTAGTATTTATAAAATGTTGGTTCAGGTAGTGATTTTCTAATGTGGAACCAAATGGATGGGGAACCAAATAGAAATAACACTTACTTAAAGAGACATGGGAAGTATCAGTCTATAGTGGTTTTGGATGTAGTCCTTCTGAAAGATGTGGGCAGAATAAAACTTGCATTTCTTCTAATAATGCTTTTTCTGCAGGAAAAAAAAATCAGTTTCTCAAGACTCATTGTTTCATATAATTTAATAACAATGAATGGATGCCATTGCCAATACAATAATAGGCAAGACTGGCAGTTCCAAAGTTGTAATTAATGTTTTTATCCCCAGGGGATTCCCCCAAATTGTTTGAGAAAATACATGAAAGATTTATTGATTTGTAAGCTTGAGGAATAAACCATAAAAACATCTAAGAATCCAAATTTTGAAAAGCATGTTCTGAATTCACCTGTTGGCTGTGTAGGTCACATCAAAACCAAATGTAAAATTCTTATGGAAGGGATATTATAATCACCAGTTTGATGTGGAATTAACAAGTAATGCAAGTGATGCTACAACATGTGATGGTTTCAAATAGCAAACCCAGGTTCAATTTTCCAGTCTGCCATGGTGCTCACTGGGTGACCTTGGGCCAGTCACACACACACACACACACACACACACACACACACACACACAGCCTTAACCTACCTCACAGGGTGGTTGGGATATAGAAAGGAGGAGAATAATGTAAGCTGTGTTGGGACCCCCTTAGGGAAGAGGGGGAGGGGGAGATTGGATTTATACCCCGCCCTTCACTTGGAGTCTCAGAGCGGCTTACACACTCCTTTCCCTTCCCCTCCCCATAACAGACACCCTGTGAGGTAGGTGGGGCTGAGAGACTCTGAGACAACTGTCCTAGAGAACAGCTGGTATAGAGCTACGGCTTGCCCAAGGTCATCCAGCAGGTGCAAGTGGAGGAGTGGGGAATCAAACACGGTTCTCCCAGACTAGAGTCCGTGCACTTAACCACTACACCAAACTGGCTCTCAAAAATGATTACATTGAAAATAAATGGCTTTTTCTTTTACAAAATTATACTGAATTTGTCAGAAACTGACTCAAAAGTCATATAAATATATCCTTAAATTTCTTAGAATGGGAAAGGAGGTAGCTAAGAAAGAGAGGTGGGGTATAAATGAATTTAATAAATAAATCTCCACTTTGCCATGGCATTAATCAAGTAACTGGAAGTGGACTTTGTCAAATACTTGGGGGGGGGCGTTACTCTGTAAGTAACTAGATTCCCCCAGTTCTTTCAGGGCATAGTTTACAGAAATTCAGGTCATTATTACTTCTCTGCCTGTGACTGAGGGTCAGACACAAAGTAATCAAAATAGGGTATTTTTCCATAGCAGGAGAGAATTGCCAGGAAATGAAAAATGGGAGACTGAAAAGTACACTCTTGTGGTAAAGTCCAATTGCAGGGCTATTCATTACTTCCTTCCAAAACCTATGCTTCTAAGGTAGGGATGAAACATTCCAGTGGGAGTTAGAGGGATCCTTCCTTCCTTCCTTCCTGTTATCCCATGGTTGGCTAGACCTTATTAGATCTCTTCCCAAAAGGTTGTTAGAACTTTGTTTTAGGACTGAGAACCAAACAGGCCCATGTATAAGCAGAAAGGGCATCTGAATGTGAAAGAGTTGTGCTGACAACTCTTTTTGATTGCCTCATATACTGCTCTGGGTAGATCCCTTACCTCCAGAAGCAACTGTGGGGGGTTCAGCAGAAAGTAGTACATGCAGGCTGCCTCTAGTATATAGATATTTCCTGAACAGTGCTTGCAGCTTAGTGATACTAGCAAAATGCACTGGGATATGGATTGTATCAATTGAAATCTTTTCCTGTGTCAGTTATTAGATTTACCAGCTTTTTTGCTCCATGTCACCTGATTCTCCCCCCCCCCCACACACACACACACTTCTGCTACCATACTGAAGAGTACTGGACTCGGGAGACCAGGAATGGTGAAATCATGAAGGCTTTATTGAGTGATTCAGCATGTCCAGTAGATGGTCAGAACAAGCATGCTTCCAGGGCTCCAGGGCCCTCATTATATGCTAGCCGGAGCCACACCTCCGGCCGCACCCAAAAGACCAGATAGGGGCTTTACATATGTGGCTTACATATGCAGATGTTTGTCATAGGTTCCCTGGAGGAACCTTTGGCCGCATTGGCTCCCCAGGGAGAACCTAGGTCCCACATTGGTGGAGGCTTTGAATCCGGACGTCTATTGTTCCTCCAGATTCAAGCTCTCCTCTCTGCCTAACCATGTGCTCTGGCCATGCGGTGGGCGCAGTTACCTGGGAGCACATGGCAGGCCGGTTGTTACACAGAACATACTACATTACACATACCATGTGAATTATTGGTGGTCCAGTGGAGCCCCTTCCTCCTCTTTCACCAGAGGATAAGCTGATGGGATCTAACATTATGTAAAACTGGATAATATATAGAATAAAGAAGTATATAGTATTCATTTGTCAGAGTTGGCGTTATGCAATGAAGAATAAGGTTAGACAGTCCCTTGCCCCAAAATGCTTGCTTTAAGAAATGACAGATATTCTTGAAAACTTCCGTGTCTCAGGTGTTGTAACTTTACAGCTATTAATAAAAAGTAGAAGTGTCCCCTAGGTACTTTTAAAGATATTCCAGCTGTTTCTGTTTCCATTTTGGTTCAAAAAGTTCTAGTACATCAGATTAATAACAACACTGCCAGCCATGGCATTTCTCCATCATTGGCAACAGCAGATCTGTTTCTTGAACACTCTGCTGTTCACAGTAGAACACCTGGGTGCTTTCCCGCTCCATGTGATCTTGCAAATTAAACAGAGTAGCTTATGGAAAATAATTAGCCATTTGAGAACATTTTTATTCACTTTAGGCCACGTCATAGCAAGTCATGCTGACTGAGCAAGAAATGAGACCAGAAAAAAAGTTTTATTACTTCAATGTCTGTCTGTCTTTTTGCTAGAGAAGTTCCTGCAACAGAGCTAATTCATTTCTTTTTCAATATTTACCAGAGAGAGAGAGAGAGAGAGAGAGAGAGAGAATAAAATTAAAATGGGGCTGTCATGGACTAGAAAGTATTATAAGGATGCTGCTTCAAGCTGTGTGAACTTTCTATTCCATTATTACAAATACCAAGGTTACCTTAAGAAAAGTATAGTATGTTGCCCTTTTGAAACCATGTTGCCTTTTCTGGGCCATATGAAAAATAGGCACCTGTACAGAATATTGCTTAAATGCTTCCTTGCCAAAATAACTCCAGAGGCTTTGTCAACTGATAGAATTTCCTGTTAGCACACACTTTGAAATGTAAGTCTATGATCACGTCACTGCTTAATTTACACTGATAAAACTATTTTCAGTGTCTGTCCCAATATTAACTAACATCAGTATATCTAATTATCAACATGACCCCATCTGTGAATACATAAATCTGGAGACTGGAACAATGAACAGGCAAGGCAGATCTTTCCACAAACCTGAAAAATGCTTTATGTTTGCAGACAAATCTGAAAACCTTTGGAAAAATAATTGGGGGGTAACCCCCCCCCCCCAATAATAGAAACAGCATCCATAACTTTATGAAACAAATACCCTCATTGGCCGTTGCTAGGCAACCACACAATATTGCCAGCCTTCACACCTTGGTTTCTTGTTAGTAACAGGCAGCGGAAGGGGGCAGGGCCCTTTTGGCCTTTGAGGGAGGATCAATTAGGGCCAGGCTAATCAGCAGCCACTGGGTTACTTGCTAACAGTTGACTTGTATGACACCCAAGCCAAGCTGCTTGCTACTGTTGGAAAGGTGAGGATATGGGGGCTACAAGGAGGAGAAGAGGAAATAGTGTAGGAAAGTGAGGTGCCTCCTGCAAGTCCTTGTGAATTCCCCACTGTGCAACTGGATCCAGCCCAGTGGCCAGCACACACAACTGGGCTCAGACCAGTGGTTGGTACTCAGCAACTGGGCTCAGCCCAGCAGTTTGAACCACACAAATTTTTCCCCAGGAAAAGGCTGCCAGAGTAAAAGGCTGAAAATGGAGAGGGAACACATAAAGATAGGTTGGAGATGGGTGGGAAAGAGGGAAGAAAGAAGGAAACAATGAAAGACTATAGGAGCGTTCAGTGAAGGGAAACAGGAAATAATGTGGGAAGGGAAAATGAGAAACCCCCTGCAAGTCCTTTTGGGTCCTCCAGTTGTCCTAATTAAAATGTCTGATGCAGGAACTGTAAGAGAAACAAGAAAAGTTTAGAACCTGAGAAAGTAGGACCATTGTCAGATAAGGAATGTGCATGGTGTGTTTATGTTATATGCAGTACACACACACACCCTAACACATTTATTCCCCTTTTGGAAGACCTTCCTTTTTGCAGTGTTGGTACCTGTAAGCCCTCCAAGCAATTTACATTGGAAAGCATCACAGTAAGAAAGGGTAAAAGAGCAGGAGATATGGTCATGAATCTTTCACTGTTGTTTCTAATTTGGCCCTGAGATCTTGTGTCCTCTTGAAACATTTAAACACAGAGAGAATCACCATTATTGGCATCTAGGTCTGTTACTTTGTATGTGCCAGGGATATAATGCTACTGATGTTGGGTAAGATAAGGTACAAAGGAAGATAAGGGATTGCTTTAATAGTTTGGAAACACCCCAAAATACACACATGTATCAAAAATGTTACATTTGCTGTTAACTGGCCATATAAAGCTAACAAAAAGCTATGATTACAGTGAGGTAAGGACATAAGAGTGTGTGCGTGCGTGATACAGCCAGCCTACGTTTTCGTGAATATATAAATAACCACAAAGAACATCTAGGGGGTTATTTACATCAGTATAAGTGGCTTGTGAATCATCCTGTTAAGCTTCCATGCAGCTCAGATGCTTTGGAAATAATTAACCCATTATTTGCAAGGGGAAAAAATCACTTGCCAGTTCTATTCTTTATTACTTATTAAGTTTACTGATGTAGTTCAGAACATGGATAGTTAAGAGGTTAGATTACTATGTGTTATTGCTACTTGGCAATAACAATGGAAAAATGTAGCCTACTAACAAAGATGATTTACCTACTCAAACAGTGCTTTCATATTCTGGATTGTAATGTAATCTTCACTTACTTGAAAAATCAGGAAGAGATAAAATAACACTTTCTACTTATATGTATAACCCATGTTATCCAGAAGACTGATGAGAAGCAGCATGTATAAAAAAAGTTAAGAAAGAAAATATACCCTGTGTAGTCAGTAAAATAATCCTGAATAGTTTCAGCCCTAGCAACCAAACACCAGCCCAAACAGAAAAGTTTTGTATTGCCTTTAAAAAATGTACCAGCTCAGATACTGGTGAATTCCCAGGTCAAAAGAGTTTCAGTAGCCACCAGGAATGCCTCAACATGCCTCAGGATAGTTTTGTTCTCAGAGCACCTCCCTAACACCCAGAGAGGTAGCAGCCATATTGCCAAACCAGAAGTAAGACAAATTACACTTCCAGGAAAAGGAAGCCAATAGCAGGGAGTTTGATACTATGACCATACCACTTGTAGTTTCCAGAGTTTTCAGGAGCTTACCTTCGTCACTTGCATCACAATATTCAAGGCTTCATGTCATAGCAGTGTGAGTTCATTAGGCTGGAAGCTGAGAGAAAAGATGATTTGTGAAAGTACTCCTGTTGCAGCCTAACTTGAAGGCCTAGGCATGCCTCCCTAAGGCAAGTACAAGTCACTATGACAGACTGGATTCCACATTGTTGCCAACCTCCAGGTGGTGGCTGAAGATCTGCTATTACAACTGATCTCCAAGCAACAGAGATCAGTTCACTGGGAGAAAATAGCCTCTTTGGAAGGTGGAGTCTATGGCATTGGCATTATACCCCACTGAAGTCCCTCTTCAAACCCCACCCTCCTCCGGCTCCACCCACAAAATCTCCACCTATAAAATCTCTCAATTCACAGCTGGCAGCCCTATATTCTGTCCAGGTGTCAGGACATGACAACTATTATTATGTCAGAGTAGGGCTGCTTGGAGAATTCCCTCAATTGAGACTGATCTCTAGACTACAGAGATCAGTTCCCCTGGAAAAAATGGCTGTTTTGAAGGCCAGACTCTGGAATAATACCCTGCTGAAGTCTCTTCCCTCCCCAAGCCCTATCCTTCCCAGGCTTCATGTCAAAATCTCCAAGCATTTCTCTATACAGAGTTGACAACCCTACCTCAGAGCCAATTCTGTTTCATTTGATACCCCAGGATCTGGTCAATCTTGCTTTGAATTTCCTCTCTGCCGCAAAAGTTTGCTGGGCTAATTTAAAAGAAGAAGGGATTGAATTTATATCCTGCCCTTCACTCACTTGGGCCGCGGTCACACGGCCCCTTAATGTGGGAGGAAGGGCTGCTTCCTCCCGCATTTAAAGGGGCCGTCCACAACGACCCCCTGCGAGTCCCGCAATGAAGCGGGCTCCAATGCGGGTTGCTCCCGCATTTACCGATCCCGGGAAAAACTAGTGTTTTCCCGGGAGTCGCGGGAGCAACCCGCATTTGAGGTTATCTGGACAGCCCTCTCTTGCAAGCATTGCGAGAGAAGGGCTGTCCAGATAGCCCCGCCGGCCATTTTTCCCCCCTTTTACACTTGGGCGCATGGCTATCCATGCGCCCAAGTGTAAAAGGGGGGGGAAACACCCCCCAACTTACCCAGGCTTCAGCTTACCCGACATGTGTCTTCGGCGGCGGCAGCAGCCGCGACCACCGCCTCCCTTTCCGTCGCTGCGTCCGCCGCTGCCCCTGCTTCCGCCTCAGCCGCCGCGTCCGCCACCCTTTCTGCCGCCGCGGCCGCCGCGGCCGCCGCTTTTTCAGCTGCCCCTGCTTCCGCCGTGGCCGTCTCCGCTGCGGCCGTGGCCGCTGTTCCCACCGTGGCCGCCGAGCTCGATGCAGCAGGGGTTGGGATGTTTAGACATCCCAACCCGCTGTTGGAAAAAGCGGCCCCTTTAAATCCGGGAGCCTTGGAGTCTCAGAGTGACTTACAAACTCCTTTCCCTTCCTCTCCCCACAACAGACACTTAAGAGGTAGGTGGGGCTGAGTGAGCTCTGAGACAACTGTCCTTGAGAGAACAGCTGGTACAGAGTTATGGCTTGCCCAAGGTCATACAGCTGGTGCAAGTGGAGGAGTGGGGAATCAAATCCGGTTCTCCCAGATTAGAGTCCACACACTTAACCACTACACCAAACTGGTAAGGCCCATTACTCTCTCTCAGCCTAATTTACCTCACAGGGATGAGGTGAGTTTGTGAGGATTAGGTGAGGATAAAGTGGAGGATGGAGAAACAATGTGGTGAGTCACTTTGGACTCCACTGGGGAGAAAGGTGGGAAATAAATAAATAAATAAATACACATTGCAGCCATGATGATAAAGGACTGAGATCATAGCACCAGGTTGGAAATCTGACTGGCGCAGTTCCATCTGCAACCTCAGTGTTCATATTTGTACACCTGGCCTACAAAACACGAATTTTGATGGATATTAATTAAAAAGGAATTGAGCAGCAAAATAAATACTTTCTACCCACTCCTTTTGAACTGCTTTGTTTCATAATTTTATATTTAGAAATGAGAGCTACATAAAAATTAATAGCAGAAGATTTATTTAGTAGGTGTGAAACCATTTTTATATTAAGGTCAAGCAACGGTGTCATTTTTTTTTTCATTTGTTTTGGCATCCAACAATCTACTTTGGCTTTCTTGAGGCAACATTTATTCCAACCAGTAAAAAGTGTGAACTTGACTCATTTGGCAGGAAGTAGTACAAAGTACACACATGTGCTCATTGGTAGACTCTTGATGGTTTCTGGCAGTGCAAAAAAGAGATTTGCTTTTGTGGAATTAGCAGTTTTGGTGTAAGAAATGGAGACCCATGAAGTTTCACAGAGAATTTCTTTTACAGTCGCACTGGTTTACACTCCTGGCACGCATGCACACACACGACAGCCAGATTCCCTCTCCCTCTGTTGCTTACGCCTCCATATAGCAGTTGGTTCATTTATAGTCACAGAACAGTGGTTAGCTTTTGTATGCTGAATATGGCAGACAAATGTTGGACCTCCCTGTAGTGGTTAAGTGCGCGGACTCTAATCTGGGAGAACTGGGTTTGATTCCCCACTCCTCCACTTTCACCTGCTGGATGACCTTGGGCAAGCCATAGTTCTGGCACAAGCTGTTCTTGAAAAAGTGCTGTTTCTGTCAGAGCTTTCTCAGCGCTACCTACCTCACTGGGTGTGGGGAGGATAAGGGAAAGGAGATTGTAAGCAATGCCTTGAGTTTGTGCCTTGTAGAAATAAATTCTGTTTAAGTTGAGAGAGTTTGCACAAGCCCTTACCCACCTTGCCTGGCTCTTTGGCATGCTACTGAGCAATATTCCTGCAAGGTTGTCTTCCGGCAACAATGTGACAGAGAGGGGTCTGGATTTTACATGAAGTGGTGGTGGTAACCAAAAGGAAGGGAGCTAATAGTGGCTAGTCTTGCCCTACAAGAGTCTGTGACCTGGATAGCTGAGGCTAGCCAAATCTTTTCCGATCTCGGAAACTAAGGCACATGGCCCTGGTAAGTACTTGTATGCAGGGGTCCGTTGGGGCCGGAGCGAGGCGGAGCAAAGCTCCGCCAGCTCAGGACTGGCCAGTAGGGCAGCCATGGGCTGAATCAGATTCTCTAATCTGATTCAGCTCGCTGCCGAATTGCCGCCGAAATTCGGCGGCAACTTTAAAAGCCACTGGAGGGGAGGTGGTTTGAGGGAGAGGCTCCATTGTTCTCTATGGGGATGGGACAACCTGTTTGGGGGCCCATAGAATTGGACCCCGTAGTCCAATCTTTTTGAAACTTGGTGGGTATTTTGAGGAGAGGCCCCAGCAGCTACCCTGCATGTTTGGAGCCTCTCCCTCAAACTCCCTTTCCTCCAGCCCCTCATATACCCTATGAGTTTTTGCCATTGATTTCAATGCCCCATAGGATATAATAAGGCTGAAACTGACATTCCCTTTCTGACACAGTTCTGGTGATGTCAGGGGACGTGGCATATGCTAATGAGTTATGCTAATGAGCTCCTGCACCTCTTTTTCTATGAAAGGACCCCTGCTTGTATGGGAGACTACCATGGAAGTCCGGGGTTGCTTTGCAGAAGCAGATAATGGCAAGCTACCACTGAATCTCTCTTGTCTTGAAAACCCCATCAGGTCACCACAGGTTGGCTGCAACTTGACAGCACTTTCCACCACCAGGAGGTGGAGCAACAAAAGCCGCTATTGCGAGCTGTACATAATGCACTGTATTGAGTTTTCACTGATTTAATTGTGGCTCATCCAGTGCTCTTCTGCTGGTTGCAGGGTCCATGTTTTCAAACCCAGGAGCCCTGTTATCTAGAGCAGTGTTTTTCAACCTTTTTCGAGCTGAGGCACATTTCTTTCATTGAAAAAATCCTGCAGCACACCTGACAATATCTCACGGCACATTGGTTGAAAAACACTGAAATACAAGATAAATGGGTCATTAGTTGCCTCAGCTCAAGTGTTAACTATGACAGTATTACAAATACATGTAATAGCCACTCAACTTGAAATTGTAAGTTACAGATCCAAAGTGTAATGGCTCCTTCCCATAACATTGACCTGAGTTTCAGAAGAAATATAATGTGGATGTATTTTAATACTGCGATTCTGCTAAAGTTTTTCAAATAGAGAGTTTAAACTCTCACTCTTATGTGAACAGCATTCCGCTGACCATAAGTGATTTGAAGAGAAACACAGTACACCCATTCTTCGCTGAGGGACAGTTACTGATTTGAACCCCACCCTGACAGAAACAGCTAGCTGTTACCATTAAACATATTCATGTTTACTGGAATGTCTTGGTGCAAATCACCCCCCCCACACACACACACACAACCCAGGAGCCAGGCACTGGAAGAAACCAGCTTACTCTGCTGGAGGAGTGAATGCCCTTGGTACCGAATGTTCCTGTCCTCTGTATTAACATCCACAGGTCTAGCATGACTCTGATTCAGCACACAAGTCCTCCTCATTCATTTAAAACCATCTGCCGTGTGCGAGCCTGCCTCTGGCCCCCACGAACTGGATGCCGCTCGACTCCGCTGCCTCGCCCTGCTCATTCTCCAACACGCAGGCGGGCATCACCCGACTGCCGCCGCCGACACACGGCTTGGAGGCGGCCAACATCAGCGCCAGGGCCAGAGACAGAAAAAGAGCAGCCATGAAGCGGGACCCGCGGAGGCCCACCTCCACCTTCTGGGCTGAGAGGCCACGCAGAAGAAGACAGCCCTCACCTGGAAAGGCTCAGCTGCCCCCTCCGAGGCTCGTGGGGGGGGCAGCACAGACGAGCCAGGGCGTTGGCTCCATCGCAGCCAAGCGGAGGCTGCGATGGCGGGGCCCGTGGGGAGCGCCGTGCGTCTCCTGAGGAGGACCCGCCCTTCTCTTCCTCCTCCTCCCCCCCCAGCCACTCACCGCTTTCATGGCCACGGCCATGTTGTCGTATCTCTCCGCCTGCTCGACCAGGCGGGCTCGCTGCAGCAGCTGCTCCCGGTCGCTCATGGCTGCTGCCTCCGTCGTGGCACTGGCAGGTCGGGTGGGCGAACAGACAAAGCCCCTCGGCACTCTCCCTCCCTCCCTCGAGTCCTCGCAAGGCCAAGGGGAACTGCGCCTCAACGGCGGCTCCCTCCTACCTCAGGCCGGCCACAGAGCGTGTGAGCGGAATCAGCGAGAGCGCGCCACTGTTCTTTCTCGCATGCGCAAACGCGTCCCGGAAGGTCAGCCCGGAAGGCACATTTCTTTCATTGAAAAAATCCCGCAGCACACCTGACAATATCTCGCGGCACACCAGTGTGCCACGGCACAGTGGTTGAAAAACACTGATCTAGAGTAACATCTTTTCTACATGTTTACTTTGTTTGCAATGTATGACATCCTTAGGGTGCTTTGAAGAGTCCTTACCATGATACCCCAGGGAGGTTATTGGTTAACCCCAATTAGACAGATATTTAGTTGTTCTAGCCTTACTACTTGGACTTAAATAGCTATCACCACCCAGTAGCTTAAAGTGCAGTAGGACTCTTAAGTACTGTGAACAGGACTCTGATGGAAGATACCTGTGGCTAATTATGACAATCCCCTTGGATACTGTTTTAGGCCTAATAGTTAGCCCACTTAAAGAGACAAATGGGCTGATCAAGCTGTAAATCCAAACTCTGTTCTTTTGTCGTTTATTGGTTTGGGTACTCATTGGGGTAAAAGTAGTCCATTGATCTCTCATACAGGGTGAGCGTGAAATTCTTCTCCAGCAGGGAATGTAGCCTAAGAAGCAAAGTCTGTGAAAATAATGATTATTTCCCATTGGAAGCGGACATTGCTAGTCACCAACTAGGAAAATCTGAACTTCAGCAAAACCACCAGTGGGGTGGTAGTAGAAGCCATGTTCAGCTACCCATTTTGTCCTATATAAAGTCATGATCAGAATAAGAATCCGCAATATAAATGTAGTG
Organism: Lepidodactylus listeri; assembly: GCA_029233225.1. NCBI lineage: Eukaryota > Metazoa > Chordata > Lepidosauria > Squamata > Gekkonidae > Lepidodactylus > Lepidodactylus listeri. Next base: position 49,011,142 of record JARCFY010000004.1, read on the forward strand.
CATTGTATTTTGCAGTCCCACAAATCAATGGGTGGAGTGTAATGAGTAAATACACTTTCCTTCTCTCCATTGCCACAGAAAAATGTGGCATGTCCTGTTTCTTGAAGCCAGGGAGGAAATGGCAAAAAGTTGAATCTGCTTGCAGAAGTTACTTCACTTCTTCATGCAGCAAGGGGAAATGGGAGTTAGATACAAAACTAGGCATTTAATTTTGTGCACATTTTTCATTTTTAATTGGGAGCCTGCTGAATTTTCTCAGCAGTTCTGGCACTATATATCCAGCTTTCAAAAATTTTCTCCTCAAGAAGAAGAAGAAGAAGAAGAGATTGGATTTATATCCGCCCTTCACTCACTTAAGAGTCTCAGAGCGGCTTACAAACTCCTTTCCCTTCCCCTCCCCACAACAGACACCCTGTGAGGTAGGTGGGGCTGAGAGAACTCTTTCCCAAGCTGTCCTTGAGGGAACAGCTGGTACAGAGCTATGGCTTGCCCAAGGTCATCCAGCCAGGTGCAAGTGGAGGAGTGGGGAATCAAACCCGGATCTCCCAGATTAGAGTCCGCTCACTTAACCACTACACCAGACTGGCTCAAGTTAGATCAAGATGGGTAGCCATTTTCATCTGCCTGTAGCAGTAAAAAAGAGCAAGAGTCCAGTAGCACCTTAAAGACTAACAACAGCCGCTCTGAGCCTGCCTTTTGGTGGAGAGAGCGGGATATAAGTTTAATAAACAAACAAACAAACAAACATTTGTGATAGAATATGAGCTTTTGAGTTTTCTAGCTGTAACTGAAGAAGTGAGGAGTGACTCACAGTAGCTCATACCCCGCCACAAATTTTTGTTAGTCTTTAAGGTGCTACTGGACTCTTACTCTTTTCTACTCCTGTAGTTGAAAGCTGGTCCAGCAGCAGTTAGATCTGCAGTAGGAAGACTTTTATAGAAACAAATATTGATGGTAAATTATCTGATTCTTGGGGCTTTGATTACCACATCACTATTTGTAAAGGATTTATTAATTGTCATGCATTATTAACACTGTCTTTTGTGACCAGTTTATGTATATTTTCATGTTGTAGTTGTTATGAAGTGTTTATTGTAAAAACAATATTTGGCTTCTTTCTAGGCTTGCCAGGTCTGGGTTGGAAAATACCTGGAGATGTTGGGGATGGATCCAGGAGAGGGTGGGGTTTGGGGAGGGGAGGGGCCTCAGCATGGTACAATGCCATAGAGTCCCCCCTCCAAACCAACCATTTTCTTCAGGGGAGCTGATCTCTGTCAGCGGGTGATCAGTTGTAAAAACGGGAGAGTCCCAGGCCCCATCTGGAGGCTGGCAACCCTACTTCTTTCCCCAACCAGTTTTTCCCTTGGATTAAATCTGTTGGCTCAGCTACCTCCTTCAACTATATGACACCCCACTCACCCACATCTCCTTTGCCACTGTATCCAGTGTTCCTTTTACATATTTCCCATTTGTTTTTGTTTTTTCTGTTTTGCATATAATAAAACAATCTTCTAAATTTTTAGAGGCCCAGAATGAACAGTCTTCCCTTTTAGTAGATGGAAGTAGTTTCAGACGCTGACCAGTATTTACTCCCTTCAGTGCATCAAACTTGATTAATTCAGACCTTACTTAAAATAATTCTGGGGAATTTACTACAAAACTATACACATGGACATTTTTACAAACAGCACACCATATTTGCCTTTGACAATTTCTCTGTATACTAAGAGTGGCATCTAGTGGCAGGATGCCTTCACATTCTGTTATAGCACAAACTGGAGCCTTTAACAGGAATATCCTGTGGTAACTTGAAGGTTCACGGATAATGATATTCATAGTTCACTTTGTGCTGATGCTGATGATACAGGCTTTTGCATAGTTGTGATGCCACACAGTAACAATTAGTTGTTATCAAGGCTTTTTTGGGGTGGGGAGAGAGGTACCGGAACTTTCAGGAGGCAAATGAATTTTTCAATCTGTATACTGAAAACTCATGAACTTTCAAACAATTTAAAAAGAATTTTGTCAAAGAGGTTCCAGAACTCCATTTCAGTGCATTCCCCCAGAAAAAAAAGTCCTGCTTGTTATACATTTGCTTCCACTGCAAATGCAACAGAGCATCTAGTTGGGAAGATTCTGTTTATTTTCATCCCCCCCATGCCACCTGAGGGCATTCTCTAGCTTTATTTAAAGGCACTTGGCAATATTGCTATGGCAATATAGCAACTGTTATGGATTTATTAATATGTTTTTTGGATAACCCAGGCTCATCTTTTTGAAGTGGGCAAAGAAACTTCCAAGCTACATTCCCAAAAGAGAACTGGTGGCTTTAAACTGATTGATGTGGGGAGTATAATCGACAATATGATATTGCCAGATGGTCATCCTGTCTCTGATAAAGTATTACTGGTCTTCACCTCTCTGCACCTGGCCACTCCAGTTTGCACTCAGCACTAATTTTGGGGAAGAGTGCAACAGACCTTTAATCTATATTTTTGAACTGATTGTTTTTTTTAAAAAGTCTTTGAAGGGGGAGTTGGAATTTGTACCCCAAGTTCTGATTGGCACAGGTAGGGAATCCCCAAACTTGAAGGCAGTCCCATAAATAAGGAAGCCTGAGGTGTATTTCTTTGTTAAGTCTCTTGCAACTTCTTGGAAAAGCCTCCGTAACTTCTTTAACCAGCTCTAGGAAGAGGAATGCTTAGACATTAGATCTAGATAGCAACTGCATTTTCTTCTTGTTTTACTAGTGTTCTGTATTATTCCACTTGTCCATAGGTGAAGGACTTGCACACGAGACAAGTGAGTTGGAAGGAGGACAACCCAAGTCTGCCCCTGGCAGTGGGCAGTTTATTTTTAAACATACACAGATTTACACGCCACGCCCTTAGGTTGCTGCGTCAGCATTCAGTAGACAGGTCAATTATGGAATCAACATGAGGAGGAGATAAGGAGGAGATGGGGCAGCTGTCTCAGGAGCCTGTTTGCAGAAGGGCTTATTAGCCAGCCAGCTTCAGGAGGACAATGCTCATTGTGTAACAGGAAGGGGGGAGAAGCATGGACTTTGACCCGGCTAACATTCCAGCCTCAGATCTTCCCTACATCCCACTCTTTTTTGTTTTTTAATGCAAGGGGGGGTGTCCAGCCCAGGTCTCTGTATCAGATCTCTCATTCGATGTGTCATCAAAGAGATCTGTCCAGAACCTGGGCTGTGGGTCGCCGAAAGTTATCATGGGGTAGGCGAAGTTCTTTGGGGTAGCTAACCAGCAAAGTTGACACAGGCTAGAGAGACATTGTAAACCACAGCAAAATACAATTCCCAATACAGCAAACAACACACAATATTGAATAATCTGGCCCAACCACCCAGTGGGGATCCAGCTCCAGAGAGCTGCCCACCAGGCAGGCAGGATATCTTGTTTGATGGACTCTGCCAGGGCATGCAGATTCTGGATTTGACGATGGACCGCCTTGGAGTTGTCAGTGAGATTGAAGCAATTCCTCACAACCATGATGGTGTAACAAGAGCAAATAGTCAATTGCTGCGCGGTTCTGCAACGTGGCTTAGAGAAGGAGTTTGTTGGCAGCTGGCTTGCAGCTCCCCCCAGGGGGAGGGAGGGCAAGCAAAGGCAAAACAGAATGGTGAGAGTAGAATGAACAGTTATAACAACACAAATTGCAGCAAAAAGATTCTCTGGGGTCTGTTCCTTTCCCTGCTCCATCAGGAGGCACTGCGCTCTGTTGGTGGTCTGCTTGACAGCTCCCCAGGTTATTGGAGGTGCCCTCTGCCAGGTCTGCCAGGACTGGAATAGGCGCTGCGCTTCTGACAGGCTGATATTCGTCATCTTGGGCAGGGGGTTGGAACTGTTGATGCTGCGCCATGCCATGACTGGGGCGAACACACTTTGCAGGCACCCACAGTGGACCTGTTGGAGACAAAACAGAATACCCTCTCCCCCAGGTTAGCAAAGGGACCAGACCCAGCCAGAGGATGGGGCAAAGGTGGACCAGATCGAAAATGTCGGTCAAAAGCAGTATTTGAGGCGTGATCAGCTCCAGAGGTAACATTGAGCTGATTAATAGTGAATAAAACTCAGGCCACGGCCTGTTGGTAAGGAGGGGAAAATTCCCCTGTTTTTATTTGTTTAGATCAGGCTACAGGGTACAGATTGCATCAGAGTAAAGTGAGGAGGGGGGAGATGATAAGCAGTTTCCCCGCACAAAGTTAGCCAGAGCAATTTGCCATTTCACCCCTCTGAGGGGTTGCATCAGAATAGGTGTCAATAGAAACATGTAAATACTTCCAAGGGGAGAATTCAGGGACCTGTGTGACTTCCATTTGCCAGAAATCACAGGGCCCATGGCCTCGGGGATTAACTCCAGCCTCCAGGATGTGAGCTAAGCCTGCATCTGGGACATGCAGAAACAATGTGCTGTGCTTCAGAGAGAGAGAAAAAAGTTTTAAAATCAGTTGTCAGAGCACAAACATTCTGAGGACAAACCAGGTGATTTTCAGTGGAATCATAGAAAAGCAAGTGTACAGCAGCATCAGCTCAGGAATTGCCTCAGTGAGAGACCCTGGAAGGGGACTGTGACTTCTAAAGTGGGCAACAAAAAACTTCTGAGTGCGGCTAGTTAACAGCTTTTGCAAAGTGAGAAACAAGCTAAGCAGTTTAGAGTCTATGCGCAGAGCCAGGTGAGCTCCTAGAAGAGAGAGAAGTAAGCAGCTTCACTACATACAGTGAATCAGAAATGAGATTAGGAGATACGACAGAAGAAGTTTCAAAATCTTGCTTAGAAAAAAGAAAAACTATTTTTACTAAATCTTGTCCAGCACGCTCTAAGACGCGCTGCCTGCCCTGTGAACAGAGCAGAGCTACCAAGGTTAGGGGCTTGGAAAAGTGAGCTGGCAAACCAAGGGATGAGCCAGATGAAAGGATTTGAGGGCTGTGTCAACAAAATACTGACAAAAGAGTAGGTGAATTTAGCATGCCTTGAGGAAGGACAGTCCACTGAAAGCGTCAAGTAGGGTGTGAATGATTTAACGCTGGGACCCTGAACGCAAGGCACTGCTGGTCTGGTGGGTGCAGGGGAATGGTAAAGAAGCAATCTTTCAAATCAATAATAAACAGTTGGAAATCAGCTGGAATTAAATTTGGGTTGGGCGTGCCACATTGCAGGGAGCCCAAAGGCTGAATGCAGGTGTTCACTGCTCTCAGATCATGCAGAATTCGCCATTTACCACTTTTCTTTTTTATGACAAAAACAGGGGTGTTCCAAGGACTAGAGGAGGTCTCAATGTGACCTGCAGCTAACTGCTCATTCACTACACTTTCCAGAGCAGTGAGCTTATCCTGTGGCAGTGGCCATTGATCCACCCATACTGGGGTGTCTGTGAGCCAGTGCAAGGGCAGGGCAGTGGAGTTAGCCATCAAAAGTTAAAGTGGCTCCAAGCCGGGAAAGTAAATCTCTGCCCCAAAGGTTTACATGGATTGGCAACACAAAAGGGCGCAGTTGAACACGAGTCTCAGAATTTTGAAGAGAAAAGGTGATAAATGCTGCGCTTTGGCGAGCTGCCTGGCGTCCTCCCACCCCCCACACACTGGGGCACGTTTCCAGGGGCCACTCAGGGGGCCACTGATCCTCACCAATGACCGTAACGTCGGCACCGGTGTCCAAGATTCCCTTAAAGGGACGTCCTTGGAGCAAAAAGGTTTGCTGAGGTCTCTTCTCAGTGACAGTGGCAGTTAGGCCGAGAAGTGCTCCCTCAGGGCCAGGCGATCCCCCTCCACCTGTGGACGAAACACAGGGGAGGAAGATCAGCTGGGCTGGGACACTGCCGGGTGGAAGGGTTTGGGGCATATTGGTCCACAACTGAATGAGAATTTGCCCTGTGTGATTAGAATCGATGAGCCCAGGCACAATAAAAAGTCCTTGCTTCGCTGCTGAGGAGCGGGGCAAGACAAGACCCACAGTGTTTAATGGTGGTGGTCCTGCTACTTGGGAAGCAACAACTAAAACTTCATTGGGGTATTTGAACTGAACCTCCTCCTTTACAATGAGATCAATCCCTGGGGTCTCATTGGGGAGTCTTGGGCTTAAGCGAGGTTCAGTTCCTGGGAAGTCTCTGTTTGAACCGGGGCCAGAGACGGGCCCGATTGGTAGTTTCCCGAACGACAGTCTCTGGCCCAGTGAAAGCCTTTTCTGCATTTTGGACACTTAGTTTTAGGCTTTGCACCCTGGCTTGAAGAATTCTGACCACCTCCCCGCCTGACACCCCCACCCGGGTCCCGACATTCTGCCCGAAAATGTCCCGTTCTCCTGCAATTGAAACACTTTCCTTGGGGCTTTTGGCCTTTCTGAAGTGCTGCTGCTAATAAACCAGCCTGATGAGCAGGCCCCCCAACATCTTGACATGCCTGAATCATTTCTGAAAGACTGGGATTCCTTCCGAGACCCTGTATAACCCGGCGGCACTCGGCAGTTGCATTTTCTTTGGCCAATTTTTGCATTAATTCAGCCTGTGCCTCTATGTTGTCAATTTGGCGCTTTAATGCTTGTTGCAGGTGATTAATAAAATCTGGGTAGGGCTCAGTTGCCTTTTGGCGAATGGAGGAAAAGGACTGCAAGGGAGTGCCAGTAGGTGGGACTTTTTGCAATGCACGAAAAGCACACTCAGAGGAGACCCGAAGAGTGGCCTCAGGTAGAACAATTTGCTGATCTACCGGGGCAAAAAGACCACATCCATAGAGTTGCTCTGCTGTGTATTGCCCTCCAGACTGAAGACCCCGGATCTGACATTGCTGCTGGTATTCACTGTCCCATACCACATACTGTGCTGGAGTTAAGAGCATACGTATGGTGGTTTTCCAATCCTCTGGGACCAAGAGATGATTTCTCATGGTGGCCTCTAAAAGCCCTTGGACATAGGGACTGCCAAGACCCATGTCCCGGATCCCCTTGCGGAGTTCCATAAGCAAGTTATAAGGCAGGGGTTTGTACTCCACAATGTTGTGGCCATTGGCATCCTGTTAACCAGTATAGTGAACAGGACAGAGACTTAACATCTCAGTAAGATCTTCCAAATCAGCATTCCCATGCTCCATCTCTGCCTCAAGGACCTGGCGGACCAGGTTCCCTGGGCGGTTGGCTGGTCCCCCGGTTGAATTACAAGTGGGGGCCTTTGGAGCTGGAGGCTGTCCAGCTGGAGGACTGGGAACAGTGGGCAATGGGGCGGCCACCTGACAGACCGAATAAGGGGGAGGGTTGTCAGTTAATTTCATTTTTTCCTGAACGGGGCTATGCATCTCTACTGCATGTCGAACCTGATGCCAGACATACAGCATCTCCACTGCTGCCCTCGGGGGGGAGTGAAGAGCCCTTCCAATTTTTTCCCATTGGCGTAGTTGTAAAGATCCCTCAAGAGGATACCAGGGGCACTCTTTTTCGATGATTTTCAAAAGAGTCTGTATTTGAGACAGGGTTGCAGACCCGCCACAAGCCTGTATCAAATACCTAAGTTCCTTCGCATGCTGTTGTTGGGGGAGTGTTAAAGTTCCGCCCATATTCACCAGTTGATGGGGTCGTGGAGTCCCGACGACGAAAACGAGTGCACTCAAGGGGCCTATGCCAGGCGCTGGTGAGTCGTAGTGTGACCCTCTCACATGTCCCTGTTCGGGCGCCAGATGAAGGACTTGCACACGAGACAAGTGAGTTGGAAGGAGGACAACCCAAGTCTGCCCCTGGCAGTGGGCAGTTTATTTTTAAACATACACAGATTTACACGCCATGCCCTTAAGTTGCTGCGTCAGCATTCAGTAGACGGGTCAATTATGGAATCAACATGAGGAGGAGATAAGGAGGAGATGGGGCAGCTGTCTCAGGAGCCTGTTTGCAGAAGGGCTTATTAGCCAGCCAGCTTCAGGAGGACAATGCTCATTGTGTAACAGGAAGGGGGGAGAAGCATGGACTTTGACCCGGCTAATATTCCAGCCTCAGATCTTCCTTACACATAGGTGGTTCCCAAATATCTGTGTTTTCTAGAATACCTGTTTAATTAATAGAATGTTAAAGCTTGATCTCTCTTGGGGAAGTCTACACACACTTTGGTGACAAACCGATCACACTTTTTTAAAGGTGCTGAAACAAACAGCAACAAGGGTGAGGCAGTTCAAGCCCTTTCACTCATGCAATCACATGCTTCTTTTTACGTTCTAGTAATGAAATACATAGGCTTAAGAGCAGCCTGAATCGATCAACCAGTCCAAGGGATAGTTAGTCCAGAAGTGAGACTGCACCAATACTGATGCAATCTGCATGTCCCACAGAACTCTTGGTAACCCCAGCCACTAAAGTTTATCTCAAGCTTAAAAGCGAAAAGGAGTTAGTATTTTTAATGGCATAGCTGCCTTAGTGTGCAGAGCAGGGACCCCAAGATGGTAAGGGAAGTGAGCAGCTAGGGGGTTAGGAGGGAGAGTCCATTTAAGCGATCACCATTTTTTATAAAGCTGGCAAAAAGCCTTCTGGTGGATGTGGGGGGGGGGGGGTGAACGGCAGCCACAAGAGGACCACGGTAGCGAAATAATGCCAACATGGTTCAAGGTTGAATATGGCATACATACCTGCTTGAACTCAAAAAATATCCTGAAAGCAGGTTTGGAAAATGGAGCAAAGCAGGGGAAAACATGGAAAATGGACGAATGGAGGATGACATTGTTTTACCCCTAAAAACACCCATGTCAATTTGAGAGCCCAGGTGAAGTAAAATACCCATATGGAAGCAATCCATGTTTCTCTAAATTATCTGAAAATACTTCTACAGCAAATGGTTTATTCTAAATCAGTGGGGTGAGAGAAAGAGATATCCCCATTCCGATTTATGTCAATTCCCTTCATACCCTGGGAGGGATCCTTATTTTGACATGAGCTAATCGGTGTATCAGAAATATTAGCATGGAAGAAAAGGTGGCTGTCACAGCAAAAAGCAAAACAAAAACCTAGTAACACTACATTGTTGCAGAAGGAAGTACCTATTTAAATGACATGGTTCCTATTTCCTCATAACCATTGTTACTCAAGCTAGGAAATGTTAAGAAGTCCCTAAAGTGCCTATTCAAATTGCTAGATTATCAAGGCCAAAATTCCCTCCACCTCCTCCTCCTCCTCCATGCCAACAAATTTCCCCCTCTCAGTTTAGCAGTTTTCCCATTTTAAGAATAAGCCTCAAAAATCTGTTAACAAATTCTTTCCATTCTGGTAAGCATGTAAACTAAATAAATGTATACAAAGTTATTTCAGTGACATGTTAACTCTAGTTGTTCTTGCCTTTTTAAAATCACTAATTCTGGCTCAGAAAGTGTCTGTCTACCAGATTGTATGCAGGACTGGTACTTCTTCCTGGCATAGGACAGGATACAGTCTCTTTCAGCAGTGGAGCCACATTCCTGTACCAATGCCACAGCTCAACCTAAAACCAAAACATCACTGAGACAGATAATCAATAACAAACAAATAAATAAAATAAATAATCGGGCTTCCTTCAGGGATCTGAGTTGGGATATTCCCTTATCTCTTCAAACCTGAGCCAAGCCACAGAGCTTGTACAGATAACCCCTAGATCCATAGTGCGAATGTGGAACATGTATTGGTAATACAGAATCTCAGGACTATGTTTTTCAACACCCCCCACCCTTTAACTGGTCAGCTTTGGCTGGGAGGGCGGGGTAGAAATTTGAGAAACAAACAAAACAAACAAATGAATAAATGACTGTGTTCTGGAAAGCAGCAGCACTTGCCCAGCTATGAGTGTCTCTGCTTTACCTACCCTGTTAAAGCACCTGTTCATGCAATCCATAGACCACTGTGATTGCTGGAACCCATCAGGGTTAGTATAGAGGCTGCTAATATTGGAGTGCCTTCAGCACACCCCTTCAGCACTGGCTGCACAGGCATGTCACTGCCTTATTTTCTCATTACAAGGCCCGTAACACTTTCCCTCAGTTCCTGTACTGTCATAATCAAGCAAGCAACCAAGGCACATAGGTGGCCTTGTGCCAACATTCCACTAAATGCACTGCAGCTGAAGCCTCATAATCTGTCCTTTGGGGTTTTCTTCTCATTAGCCAAGTTTTTAGTAGTAATGATGTTCCTTTTAGATTTAGGTTTGGTGAGGGGAAAAGATAACAAAGGAAGTGATTCCCATTTCTGCACTTAATACAGGAGCATCTTTGTAAATTGCACTAGTACATGCGTTAATGTACTAGTACAGCCAGTTTGGTGTAGTGGTTAAGTGCGTGGACTCTAATCTGGGAGAACTGGGTTTGATTCCCCACTCCTCCACTTGCACCTGCTGGATAACCTTGGGCAAGCCACAGCTCTGTACCAGCTGTTCTCTCAAGGACAGTTGTCTCAGAGCTCTCTCAGCCCCACCTACCTCACAGGGTGTCTGTTGTTGGGAGGGGAAGGGAAAGGAGTTTGTAAGCTGCTCTGAGACTACAAGTGAAGGGTGGGATATAAATCCAATCTCCTCTTCTTCTTCTTCTTAAATTGAGAAGCTGAAAGCATAAAGAGGGGCATGTTTTGTCTTTTGGACGCACACTGACTTACCATCAATACAGTGATTGCAACTATTCTTCAATACATAAAGGCAAAGGTGCCACCTGCCAGTGTTAGATGAGAAACACTTCAGGTGTTTCCCCAGTAGCATTCTCCCAAATTTGGAAAGCCATGTTTCCTTTCCATCATTTCCTGCCTACATTTTCCTAAGCATGAAATACAAATTTATTTCCACTCTCCTTTCTTGCAGAAAACACTAAAAGCCATGTCAGTAACCAGTCAATGATAATTTAAGAGGAATTATCATGCAAAACTCCTGATGAGGTTGACCTGGTTTACCATTTTGCTTAGTTTTAAAAAGAAAGGAATATAAATTACCATCAGCACCAACAGCACCACTGACTGTGGTATGACAGCTAGGCGGGAGCCAGGAGGCCCCACTCAGTTGACAGTAAGATTGCCATCTTTGGTATAAGTTATGTTGTATAGCACGGTTTTATACTGTCTTTGATTGTTTCAATAGGAGTTTTAATGCATATTTGCACATGTTGTTAGCCGCCCTGAGCCTGCCAATGGTGGGGAGGGTGGGATATAAATGTAAATATAAATAAATAAAAGTATGGTCTTGGAGTATGTATTTATCTCCATTTTGGTTTCATACACAAATATTTCTGAAATCAGAATAAGATATTGGTTAAGACTCTAGATCAGTGGTGTCAAATGTGCAGCCTGCGGGCCAATGCGCAAAACCGGCCCCCCAAGCAACTTCCTTCTTTTGCTTCCTTTTCCAGGGCTGCTCCTGCAGCCGCACCCTACCTTGCTTCCCCCCCAGCTCTCTCAGTGGCTCTTTGCTTCCTGCTTCCTACCTCTTGCCTACCTCCCCCCCCTCTTTGTTTCACAGACACACACACATACACACACAGATAGAGCAAGCCTCATGGCTGCTTTGTGCCAGAGAGACACAAAGATAAGCCTGTCTGGCTGCCCCTCCCCCCTCTCTCACACACACTCACAAACACAGAGCTTCTGCTTTCTTCTCTGAGGCTCCTCCTCCTTTTGGGTGGGGGGAAGAGATGAGGAAGAAAGAGAGAGAGAAAAAAACAAAATTGGAGTCCCAGCTTATTCCAGGTATAAGCTTTTGTGATCAAACACACTTCTTGAGAGGGAGAGTGGGAGGATGGATGGTTGGATTCTTCTGACAAGCACAATGTACATTGAGAAAATTATTTTGGCTTATTCTGAAAAGTTTTTTTTTAATGATTGGATTTCTGTGTTCCTATCTGGATTTACTTTCTTTCAAAAATACCCCCATTAAGAATTAGAACATGTGGATTGGTTTTATGTCTCAATTCAGCCCAGGAAGATGCATTGTCTTGAGCTTCATTATCAATTGCAATTCAGCAGTCTCTCATTCTAATCTCCTTCTGAAATTCCTTTGTAAGAGCACTGCTGTTCTTAGGTCAGCAACTGAATGTTGTGGTTTCTAATGTCAGACTTATGTCCATTTATTCTCTGCATCCTCCTGGACTGAATCCTTCTGGATGGAATTGAGACCTAGGTTTCCTGTCTCATTATCAATGCTGATATCTCCACGCCAGCTTCCCCTCTGCATATCACACCTAATCCAATTGTGTCTACTATTGCCATTAGGCATCTGAAATCATCTTTAGAAAGTTTATATCTTTGGTGTCCTGTGTTACATTTTATAGCACGTATGGCCTGGCCCAATAAAGTGATGTTTATGTCAGATCAGGCCCTCATAACAAATAAGTTTGACACCACTGTTCTAGATTGCTTATCTATAACTGGTGGTCATCTGCAATAGGGTCAGCACCTGTGCAGAGATGACCTTGGAACATTCTCAAGTTTAAGACTAACAAATCTTAATTAAACTTTTAAGACCAACAAAGTTTACTACAGGCGCACCTGGACTCAAATTTTGTTCTGTTGCTTCAGACCAACATGGCTACCCACCTGAAAGTCTTACTGGAGTTACTGCATGCACATGCATGCCTTTTGAGATATGTTTCTTCCTATGTGCTGCCTAAAATGCAGTAGTAGTAGAAGACAGAAACAATGGTGAAGGGTGGTTCTGTGACTGAACAAATGGCCACTCGAAGAATATCAGTTATAAGTGGACTACCTCTCTTTCCTCTTTGTGGTCTCTCTTGCACTGATGGGAGCCTGGCAAATTCCCTTTCCTGGAAGAAGGTATGCTGTCCTCATAACCAATAACAAACCCTTTAGTTTCCTTGTTTGGGACACCATAGCAAAGACATGCAATGGATATTAATCCTGTGCAGGTAGACTATGAAAGTCCATCAGATGACTTATACGCAAGATCAAATGCAGTGATGCCTTCAAGTCCACAGAGCTTTTATGCTCACGAAGTTCAACATTCTGCCTTTAGCAATGCTTTATGGCAGATTTTTGAGAACTCCTTATCAGGAGAAATATTGTCCATGTAGGGCCAGGGTTCCTGAATTTTTATCTCATGTCCTGGGATACTGAGTTGAGGAATTCCACAATTTGCCCCCCAAAACTAGCGCTTTTTCATCTCACAACCTGCTTGTGGTGTCCAGGACATTCACCTGGCATCCACCAGGTTGAGGGTCTTCTTTGTGGTGGCCTCATTCTGGTGGAACCAGCTGTAGTTGACTCATGGGACCTGTGGGACTTATCTAAATTCTGCAGGGCCTGCAAAACAGAGCTCTTCCACTTGGTTTCTAGTTAAGTCAGGTCTGATGTATATGGGCTGCTTTTTAGTTTTATCTGGATTATGTTTTTAAACTGAGATTTAATGTTTTAACTGTTGTTAGCCACCTCAAAACCATCTAGTGGTGAGAGGCAGCAAATGAATTTAATAAACTTCTGAGCAGGATTATCAGAAAGCTATAGATGAGAAGCCAGACATGGCACCAAAGAGCCACTGTACTAATATCTTCGTCCTGCAGTTGGCATTCTGGTGGCCCATATTAATTGGCTATCAAGCAAGTAAAATGCTTCTGCTTGGTAGGTGGAGTCAGCAGGTGCTTATTCAAACAAGATATGTTTTTGTAGGAAATGCTACTGAATCATTCAAGACTTATCATTACAGATTGGAAAGGCATGGCTTATGTCAAATAGTTTTCATATTAATCTTGTGACTTTCATTTTCAGGTACAGGGTGAGGTTCTCACAACCCTGAGTTAAATCCATCAGTTGTAAGCAAGGGGTGGAGGAAGCAGAATGTCATCTGACAGTTCTCAAGACAGATTTCCAAAATGGCTTGCACCAAGGCAACAATTTCCCAAGCTGCTGTTAATGCAGTGGTTGGTTAGAATAGAATGGAAGGTTTCTAAAAGGCCTCCTGGAAAGAATGGGAGGTCAACTTCTTAGGATAAAACTCGAGTGTTCTAGTTGCCTTTCCACTGTGACAGCAGGAACCATGAATAGGGGGTAATTAAAAAGACCAAAAATCAAAGTAGCTTACAACCCAGTTCCTCTTAGAAAGTTAGCTATTAACTAGTTAGAAACAAAACCGGAGGCTAGGAATAAGCAGATTTTTCCTGCAATAGGAGGTAAATGAATTCACCCAAAAAGGAAGCAGCCAAGCACTCCTCCATGTTGCCCAAATCCAGTTTATCTGATGACCCCTCTTCCAGTATTTTGTACTTACCTTCATCTTTGGCATTAGCTTAATTTCTGCAAGTTGTTTTGGGAAACAAACTTTTGCTAAGATACATATTGAGTTGAAGCCCAAGATGGCTTCATCAGCATAGCAACCCTTATGCTAGGAGAATGGTGCTTCAATGCAGCTGGGAGGGCAATTTTTGTTATTCTCTTTCCCTCTGCAGACCCCAGCTTTCTCCCACACACTGTTCATGAAGATCTCCTTGACTGCCAAGAGAACAATGTCAGGAACCCTGGGGGGGGGGGGGGGGGGAAGGGGAGAGAGACACTGTCTAGAAAATTCTCATTCTGTGAACCTAACTCTGTTCATGGTACTGTGGATCTGACCCATAATAAACAAGCTATGGGTTCCCTGAAAGATCCATGTGAGGACCAGTACTATTTAACATTCATAAATGGAGACTCAAGGAAATAGTGAAGTAGCAAAGCTGGACAGTGAAATTACAAGTTGACTCAAGACTGCAAAGTTCCCTCTAGAGATATTCTAGACCAACAGTTCATCTCATGGCAAAATTGTTTTCAGACGTTACTGCTTTAGAGTGCAGGTGAGTGATGGCATGATGGAACACTTCCACTAGCCACCCTACTCTTGTAATCTGCAAAGGTAGTCCAAGAAGTATAGCTGTATGATGAATTCTTGAGCTATTTGTCTAAATAATCAAGAGCACATTTTCTATGGGGGAAAAACAATAGAGACTGGGTCTCTCTTACAAAACCAAATAAATAACTGAGATTTATTTATTGAATTTGTACCCCGCCCTCCCCGCAAAGCAGGCTCAGGATATGATGAAGATCTATGGAATTAAGAACACTTAATTTCAGATCACATAGAATTCACTGCCACAGGAGGTGGTGGCAGCTACAAGCATGGATGGCTTAAAGAGGGAATTAGATAAACATATGGAGCTATTAGCCACAAGGTATAGATAGGAACTCTCAGTCTGGGGCAAGTGATGCTCTGTATTCTTGGTGTGTGTGTGTGGGGGGCAACAGTGGGAGGGCCTCTAGTGTCCCGGCCCCACTGCTGGACCTCCTGATGGCATCTGGTATTTTTTGCCACTGTGTGGCAGAGTGTTGGACTGGATGGGCCACTGGCCTGATCCAACATTGGCTTCTCTTATGTTCTTTCTAACAATAGTGGTACTGCAGGAACAAGTTGAATCAGGTCTACTTAGAAGTAAGCCCAATTTTATTCAATGGTACTTACTCCCATGAAAGTGTTCTTAGGACTGCAGCCTGAGTGACCCAAGTAGACAATGGCTAAAAAGCACAATTCCACACAGTAACAGGCCCAAAAGCATTTATGAGAAAATTTTATTGACCATCTTAAAGATTCAGAAAGTTTTATGATCGTGGTCTCTCCTTCTTGCCTTTGTACAAGGCTAACAGAGAAACATTTGCTACTTTGACAACCTTGAAACGAACTCCAGGAATGTCACCAACAGCATGACCCTTCCGACCAAAGCCAGCTACCAGAACCTCGTCGTTCTCCTGTAATTAAACAATAAAATGTTGTTTCATACTTATTCATAGTATGAACTAGTGTATACAAATAAATACTGCAGCCAACTTTGAGCCCTGCTGGCCGGCAAAAAAGTAAGATCTAAATATTTTAAAATAAACTTGGTTCTTTAAAAAAGTCTCTCAGAACTAACTCTGCGCACTTGCTTACTATTGAACTATAATCTATTATCAATTCTTAAACAACCTTACAGCAGTACAGGAAGAATGGTAGCCCCAAGTCTGTGGGACGTGGCCCTAGAAAACTGACACTGTATGCCTTGTATCAGTGTTATGATGCGATCCAACTCACTTCACTGTATTCCAGGGCAACAGTGCAAAAATCACAAGTGTTAAATCAACCAGATCAGTTTAGTTAGTTCAGATTAAAAGTTATTTTAAACCAGATATTCTTATTGCTTTTCAGTTTGTGAAAGGCAGAGTGCAGCTCAAACCTCTATTTGCAGCTTGTTCCAGGGCTATCACTGAAAAAGTTCTGGAACAGGCTGCCATCTCCCCTGTAGGAAGGGATGCAGGCTATGTAAGGCTCTAAAAGTTAACACACCTTAAATTAACCCCCCGAACATATTGGCAGCCCATGGAAATGCTCTAAGACCAGTGTTACATGCTGAACACTGAGTGTCTTTGTCAAGAGACAAGATCACTTTCAAAACTAGTTGTCGTTTCCAAGTAGTCTTTAAGGGTAGCGCCTTATAAAATATAAACTAATCTAGCCTTGAAGTTAAAGTAGCATGGATCAGCATGGCTAAACTGGCTGAAAATAGGGGGTCAATTTATGTACCAGGTGTAATACTTCTGGCAACAATGCTGATCTGCCTGTCCATCAATAGAATCAAGACCAAAGCTTTTCACATAATCTGCCAGTGATAAGGCTACCCCAGCCAAATATGGCAATGCCTCCAGATTATCAGCTTTTCCAACTTGCATCATCACCATCTTAGTGGGATTCGGCTTCATCTTGTTTCCCCATAGGTTCATGACCATGGGATCTGGGTAGACAGTGATGGTTCCTATACTCTTCTGGAATAGCACTTGCCTTCTTGGAGAAGTGAGCACCTAGAACTGTCCACACCCATCCCTGTACAGTCACAGGCCATCTATTAAGAAGTTGAAATACAACTCAGAGATTTAAATCATAACTTCTTATAACATCCTTATGTGTGGTGGTGGGGATAAGCTTTCATGAGCTTACTGTGGCACAAGCTCTTGTGAGTCGGATCCCACTTATCAGATGCATAGAGTTACATGCAGTTGGTAGAGCTGCCAGGTCAACTTAATACTTCATGCATCTGATGAACTGGGTTCTGTCTCATCACAATTTATACCAAAATAAATTAGTTGGTCTTTAAGGTGTCACAAGGCTTCGCTACTTTATCCCATTCCTGCTGTTTATAGAATAATGATATGTACTAGTGAAGAACTGTTTTTTATGTATAACTCCTCTGCAGAGCAGGATAAGTAATTTACCTCAATGAAGTTCAAACAACCATCATTAGGAACAAAGGCTGTTATTTTCTTGCCATTCTTAATGAGCTGGACTCTGACACACTTCCTGATGGCAGAATTTGGCTGTTTCGCCTCTACACCACTAAAATGGAAATAATAAAGATACATGTGTGTTTACTGTCAGAACTATGATCTATGGTTAGGACAACCACATTCACTGAGGTTAGATGCAAGCAGACATATTTTGTAGAAATAACAAACCTAACCGGTACTGTCAGAGGGAATATCCATTTACGAGCACACCTTAGTGAGAAACTGTTCTAGACAACAGTTGTGAATAAAGTTCCTTAAGTATTATTTAATGTAACTGAACTCTTCAGCAGAAGTTCAGAAGTGCCAATGCTACTTTAAGATGTATTAATTTTACATGTTTTCTTTACAGAAATTTAAAAGTAATTTCAAACGAAGAGACAGACTATATTAACTTGCATTTCTTTCTTTTATTGGTCTTTATTCTTTTCCTCCAAAAACACTACAAAATTAACAAATAAAAAATCTAGAAAGTCAGTTAAGATGGGGGCTGCAATTTTCCAGTGCTAGAACTGATAAGGTTTCCTTTTTATTAGGTAATAGAAATGCACTAGGTACTAAAAATTCATTTGTGGTCACAAATACTTAAACACACTTAAGGTGCATTTATATCATCAGTGCAACACTCTTTATAGGAACTAGGATACATTCGTTTAGCCAAAAGTAATGCCATGAAAAATCATAAAATGAAACTCACACTTTTTCCAAGACAATTCCTTTGGCATGGGAAGCCCCACCAAAGGGGTTGGCCTTCAGAGCAGTGCCCAGGTGAGCCTTCTTGTACTGCTTGTCATGCCACTTCTGGTCCCGGCGGTGACTGCGCAGCTTCCGGGCGGTACGAAGCCCACGGCACTTACCTAAGAACCAGTGCATTAGAAAAAGATATCAGCAAATTGACTCATAGATTTACATGCCTCAATCCAACCATCTTTTATGAGACATAAAAAGATTCATAGCACCCAGTATGCTAGCTAACAATTGACCTATTACGTCATGAAATACTTTCTCAATACTGAATCTGGTGGCTCCAACAGAACCACAGCTACACCACTGAGGACAACAGGGTTAAAAAAGGAAAGCTACATTAAAGCATTACAAAAAGGATATGGGTAAAAGCTTCCCCTGGGTAAGAAATAGAACTTCTCTCGTGAAGCTCAGCTTCTGCCATGTCACTTCTGATCTCTTTAGTATTTTAATATAATGCAATTTGTCAGGGCAAATCTGAGAATGGGGCACTAAAAAACTCTCCACAGACAACTTATGTGGGACATGAGAGTCACTTGTTTCTCTACTTCATGTTCTTCTGGTGTAGTGGAATGAACTGCTCATTCTTGTGCTGCAGTGATTAGTGTGTCGGATTAAGACCTGGGTTGGTGGCTTTTTTGGACTCATTGTTCTCTGCTAGGAACGTCACATACCCACTTCCAGCGGGAGGGCTCCCACTGATCCTCCCTGCCTCCCACCACTCTCAAGTAAGTTGCGGTAGGAAACACGGTGGCAGAAATGGTATCCTACACCTCCCTTTCTACATCTTCACTTGTCCAGACCCTCCGCCAAGTCACCAACCCCTAGCTCTTTCCGAGCGTAGCACACCTCACTGGGTTATCACAGGGATAAAACTTTGGAAAGGAGGAAAGTGTGATCACTACCCCGAGATCCTTGGAGAAAGGACAGAATACAAGCGAAAACTAATTAAAAATCAAATTAAGACTCGACGATACACGAATGAGACGCATGCCTTCTCTTTATCTGAAAGGAAGCCATATTAAACGGGAGAAAAGGCACGTATTTTTTTGCTCACATCGCCTTCCCGCTATTGGACTACCACCACGAGGCCATTAGAGCCTCGCCCCGATTGCCTGCCTGCACGTCTCCTCGAAGGCGAATGGGTGCGAGGCGCCCGAGCGGCGGCGGGAGGACACACTTCAGAAACCGCGGCGTCAAGGCGCAGGCTGGCCGCTGAGGCAGACTTTCGCCTCGGATGCTCTCTGTCCTCAGGGGATCCCTGAACGAGGCACCACTCTTGTCACGCCGAGGCCGGCCTCCACGGAAGCTGCCCGCGTGGCTCCCTCCTCCAGAGGTCGAGGGACGCCAGTGGTCGGGAAAGAAGGCGCATGTCGCGTATTCAGCTATAGGAGCCGCCTTCCCCACCCGGCAGCTGCCGCCGCGGCCTCCGCTCTCTACGCCCGCCCGCTCGGCCAGAGCCACTCACCCATCCTGCCGACCGCCGATGCCGAGGAGGAAAGAGAAAGACCCACAATCCAGCGCGCCACGCTCTCCCCCACTCCGAGGACCTCGTTCGCGAGGGGAGGGCTGCCTAACTGAGTGCCTGGTCAGAGAAGCATTACCCATCATGCATCACCCAACAGGCTTTTTTTGTTTGTTTGTTAGAGATTGGGCTGATGCGGGCTGTGCGATGCACGGTGGGAGCTGTAGTCCACAAATTGCCCAGCCCGTAGGCGGACGAGGGATTTTATGTCTCGGCTCTCCGAGAGCTACACGCAAGAGACATTCCTGTCCTGTCTAAGGTGTACACAGTCAAGCCAGAGAAAGAGGAAAGGGTTTTTTTTTTTTTAAAGTCTGTAGTTATCACTAGCATTTCCAGTATTAAATGGAACGGGAGGTCATTTTAATTCTCAGTGTTAAGCCTGAGCGCCCCCTTCCCCTTAGAGAACCACCGCCATGAGCGCTGTTGAAATTAAAAGCGGCACTTCAGGCCCTGTGTTGCTCTCGTGTCTCCCCCTCACCCCCCTCTTCTATGGGACCCTAAGGTTGGGGAAATGGTCAAACCACCCCACGTTTATCACTGATCGCACGTCCCTCCGGCCTGCTCCGTCACCTCGGCGAAGCGGTTAAGAGTCAGGCACGAAGTGAGTTGTCCTGCGGGGGGTCCTTATAGGCTGCACGGAGCAACCGCGGAGGCTTGTGGGTCTTTCTCTTGCTACCTTTGTGGCAGCATGGGTGAGTGGAAGGGGAGGGGGAACTGCCTTCACTGAGGGCGCAGTGGGTGCGCGAGTTGGGTCTCGGGCAGCGGAGAGCTGCCCCACGTTCTTGTGGTAGCTTGGCAAGGGTGGGCAAGGTGGCGGGGGCTTGGAATCGGAGAAGGGGCATTCCCATCTCTGCAAGTGGTGGATTCCTCCAGATGTCTCCTCGCATAGTCTGCTGCTCCATGTGATTTTAAAAGTTATCAGGGAGAAACTCTAGATTTATCTGCTGTTGGCTGATCTATGATTATAACAGAGAAAGGTTAATCTGATGAACGCTTGTCCAGGGACACATTTTGGTTTGTCTTTAAGGTGTGGTTGGACTCCTGTTAGAATGACAAGAGTTGGAAGGGACCTCCGGGGTCATCTAGTCCAACCCCCTGCATAATGCAGGGAATTCACAAATACCTCCCCCTCCACACTTGCAGTGACCACTGTTTCATGCCCAGAAGATGGCGAAAAGCCTCCAGGACCCATGGCCAAACCGGCCTGTTGTATTACACTGCAGAGATACTGCTCTGTTGGCTGATTGTGTTGCAAGATGGTTGTGGTTAATGTAGCAGAATGCAGAAAGTGATGCTGCATCTAAGGTATGAAGGGGTACATTTAATTTCATCACCTTGGGCTTCTGCTTCTTCACTTTCCTGATTGTGTAAACCAGTTTTATCTCTCTGTTTGCCTTCCAGGTAAGTGCCGTGGGCTTCGTACCGCCCGGAAGCTGCGCAGTCACCGCCGGGATCAGAAGTGGCATGACAAGCAGTACAAGAAGGCTCACCTGGGCACTGCTCTGAAGGCCAACCCCTTTGGTGGGGCTTCCCATGCCAAAGGAATTGTCTTGGAAAAAGTGTGAGTGAAGCCTTGACAGTGAAGAGGGGGCTGTGAATTCTTATCTTGCCCCCAGTAGAAAGGGTCTCAGGACATCTTAGTACAGTATACATCTGCCATGTTATTTTTACTATATCTTTATCTTGTTCCTCATCCACCTTAGCTTAGTGCATATGTGCAGTCCTTCTAATCTCTTTGATATCATTGGGCTGTTCTGCGTTCTCATTTTTGTAACTCATTTGTCCCTATTGCTCCCCCCCCCCATCCCACATATGTTTTGCTCCCTCTGGGACTACTAGAGAGAGCAAAACACATGGAGGGGGGGAAACCCTGAAGCAATAGGAGCACATAAATGATGAAAAGCAGAATGTGGAATAGTCTATTGTGTTTTCATATACTGTATGTAGATAAGGCACAGATTACAATTTTGCAACCCAATACTATTTATATTTACTTATACGTCATTTCCATTGAATTCAGTGGGATTTATTAAAAGTAAAGATTCTATAGGTTACAGATAATAATTTGATTGTTGAATCGAGTCCTTCTTTAACATTTGTAAAACTGAAGTTTCTAGAGATGTTAGAATGCCCTCTCTTTGTAGAGAGTTGTTTTTATTCTGTCACACTGGAATTTTATTTTTAATAATTGGAATAATCAATGCCAGCATTTAAAATTGTTGTATCAGCATACTGGCCCCAGACTTATTTTGTTAGTCTAGGTTAAAAAGGGAGACTGGTGCAGGGCAGAATTGGTTGTTTCTTACATTTTTCAGATTTAACACACATAATTTACCTTCATTAAAATTATGGTGTTTTTCTTGGTTTTACTCTGTATAGAATTAAGGCTTGGAGTATGCTGCATTGAATTCAGGATACTTCTGAGCAAGAATCCATGAGTTTGATCTGTTAATTTACTTAAATTTGGATTATAAATGGCGCTCTGTGCATTGTCCTTCCAGCACTATGCCAGTGTCACTTTTTCTAAAACTCCTCTGTTGCAAGTATTTTGTGTTAAAGACGTTGGATTTCATTTTAGTCTTAAGAGAACTTTAAGTCCCAGCTGTGATCACAGTCTTGAAATATGGGTAGTTATGTATTTAATTAATAAGTTCGGTTTGGTGAAATATTTCTCATAACAACATCTCCCTTTTCACTTTGTGTGTTTCAGTGGTGTGGAGGCCAAGCAGCCAAATTCAGCCATCAGGAAATGTGTCAGAGTCCAGCTCATCAAAAATGGCAAAAAAATAACAGCTTTTGTTCCTAATGATGGTTGTTTGAACTTCATTGAGGTAATTGCATTTGGGGAACAATTAAGAATAATGTTGGTTGATATATAGTGCTTTAAGTTCTAATGAGGGAAAGTGATCTCTTTGATTGTATAACTGTTGTGAATAAGTGTTTCTTGCTTTCTTTTTATGCTGTAGGAGAATGATGAAGTCCTGGTAGCTGGCTTTGGTCGGAAGGGTCATGCTGTTGGTGACATCCCAGGAGTTCGCTTCAAAGTTGTCAAAGTAGCCAATGTTTCTCTGTTAGCTTTGTATAAAGGAAAGAAAGAGAGACCAAGATCGTAATTCCTGTGATGCTACTTAGGTCTCTAGTAAAAACCTTCATCTAACAAAGGACTTCTATGGATTGTTGTATAACTGAAGTTTTTTATAACATAGAGGAAATATGCTATAAAGAACTGATTATCTTGAGCCAATTGGGTTATATGAATCTTCTGAATGGATTCTCACGTCCTGATTGCAAACGTGTTTAGTGTCAAGTAGCCCCAGTGAATTCACTGGCGCTTACTGACTAGTACATACAAACAGCACTGCAGTCTAACAGTGCAGTCCTGTGCAGAGTTAATACAGTATAGGCCCATTGGAATCAATGGGTTTAGACTAGGGTAACTTTCTATAAGATTGCACCATAAATGGCAAAAGACTGTTTCTTAACCAAAGAAATTAAACTGCTAGCTTAAATTTCAAAATATGAATGAGCTTTAAAGAAATATTGAACTGGAGTATGTTAAAAAGACACAACATCATATCTATTTCTTTAATCGTGCAACTGAAAGGATGGAAGTATTTCTGTCATTGGGAAAACTCTGGAAAAATTAAGCCAATATATTTGCTCACGTGTGAGCCTTGCAGCAATCGTAGCAACTTGGTGTAATGTATTCCAATTGATTAGTTTAAAAATGTAATCTTGTGTATGTTGCCTCAGAAAGTAGTTCTATTAAAATCTGTGAGATCTGGTATAGGATTTGGCTTGGTGAATAATCCCCGGCTGCAGAGTCATGCATGAAGATTTCTATTAAATTTTTAGTTAAAATTCACATGTTGGAGTTATAATGTAAGAGAACTTGAGACTGAGTGCAATCTAATTATACAAATGGGTTTATTCAGTCAGACAGTCTAATCCAGCTTCCAAGGATATCTGTAGCAGCAATTAAGTATTCTGATCTATGTTTGTCCTGGGTTCTTGATGGTATCCTCCATGTATTACAGCATTGGTTGGATAACGTTAAGCACTTAACAGGTGCCAGTCCTGCCCTGCATCAGTGAATGGCTAAATGGGACAGAATGCTATTGTATCTGGTAAGGTAGAGTCTACTTTGTATTGATAGAGAAGACCTGACCCAGGCATTGGGTTTTTTAGACTTCATTTATACCCTGCCTTTCTCCCCAATGGGGACCCAGAGCAGCTTACATCATTCTCCTCTTCTCCAATTTATCCTCACATCAATAACCCTGTGAGGCAGATTCAGGTGGGTAGCCATGTTGGTTTGAAGTGATAGAACAAAGTTTGAGTCCAGTGGCACTTTTAAGATCAACAAAGTTTAATTCTGGGTATAAGCTTTTGTATGCACGCACACTTCATCAGATGCACACGAAAGGTTATACCCAGAATTAAACTTTGTTGGTCTTAAAGGTTCATGTGAGGCTGAGACTGCGTGACTAGCCCAAGGACCACCAGCAAGCTTCCATTGCAGAGTGGGGGATTTGATTCGAGTTCAACAAGCAGTAAGTATCCTTACTTGGATACAGAACCTTTTGTGCAATATTTGGAGTGAATTTAAGTAAGAGAGATGGAAGTACAGTGGAGGAAGCATAAGCATGTGGAGATATTAGCTAGCATCTTATCCAGCTGCCAGGTTTGAACATCATTTAGCAACACTTGTGCAAGACCATGTTCCCAAAACATATCTGTTAACTTAAAAGTATTTTGCACAGTTCCCTGAGTCAAATAGCATTTACAAGTGGAAACCCACAAGGACTTGCAGGAGGCATCTCACTTCCCCCCCCCCTTCACTTATAAACTAAAACATAATAAAAACAGAACATTGAAAAAGCTTAAAACCCAGCACTAAAACCCAGGCACAACATAAGAATATAGACCACTGAGCAGCCTAAAATAACACTTTTATTTGTTTGTTTGTTAGATTTATACCCTGCCCTCCCCGCTGTGGCAGGCTCAGGGCAGCTGCTCAGACTAAAGCGCTAAAGTGGTGCTGAAAGACTGCTTAATTAAAAGCCTGGGTGAACAGAAACATTTTGGCCTGGCGCCTAAAAGAGAGCAGCATAGGCACCAGGCAAGCATCAAGCAGAAGCACATTTCATAAGTGAGTTGCCACTACTGAAAAAGCCCTGTCTCTGGTAGCCCCCCCCCCCCCGCAACTGAAGTTGGGGGTACAGAGAGCAGATGAGCTGGACAAAATGGGATTTAGCATAAAGAGCATAAATGTTCTATTGTGTATCTATTCAAGTGTTAGGGAGCTAAATAATACCACCACAGATGTAAAAGAAAGTTCTTGATGTATCCCCTTAAATAAACAGACTTTATATTGCAATTCTTGACTTCTGCCTGTGACAAGAAATTGAACTGGGTCCCCAAAACATGGGCCCAGAGCAGCAAACATAACTTGAGTTCACAGGGCCCAGCAAAGAAACAAGACGCTCAGTTGTCGTCCATGTATGAGGCAACTTACAAAGGAGTCCTCTTAAAGAGAATGTGGGGATTGGTTGAAGGAGGTCAGGAGGTACATGGCCTGCGTTTTCCATAAAATGTAGCCTATCCTACCAGGCCATACCCCATCCTATCCTTATTTCCCTTTCCCCATTCCTGGTATCTGCTTTTGCCATATGCCACATCTGTAATAGATTTGCTGCTTGTTTGGATTGGGTCTGTTAGAGTTTTAAGAAGTTAAGACCTGTGCTGCAGAACCCTTAGAAAGTGAATTTAGGAAGCTAGTTTTGTTATTTTCTGTGTGCTTGAGCTATCCACTGTTTGTTTTATGGTGTGTCACTGTGAGTTTACTGGTCCAAACCCAGGTTAAGCTTGGTTATGTTATCACAGAGAGACTTGTTCCAGGGTATCATTTTGGAGAGAGGAGAACAAAATAGGAAGATGTGTAGCAGTTTCTAACAAGTATCAATATTTGACCAGGGAAGCAGGTAGTGATCCTGTTGAGAGATTTCCACATTCAAAGCTCTTTTCATTTATGTCTTCTTGAAGAGGGCCTAGTCACTCTTACAAATTATCCATGCTGAAAGTGATATATTCTGGTGCAGTATCATTCCATGATTGTAATGTAGGCTGTATATAATCACTGAGCACAGCTGGTAATTCTGGATTCATCAACATATACTTATCTGAGTTGATTCAAGGTTTGCTGAGTGGAGTTTCACACTCAGACCTCTTGCTAAATGTGCAATATGAGGGGCAAAGGTGGAATCAGCTGCTGTTAGTAGAAAACTGTGGTGCTTAATTAGCTTCTGTTTTCTGTATTCTTTAGGCTGTAGACTTCTGAAGCTTCCCAAATAGTTTTTCACTAGGAAGAAACAAATTGGGCTTAGTAGAAACTTTCATGTTACCTTCCCTGTGATTCTCCTCTACCGCCACCAATATTTTAAAGGTGTAAAACCCAGATTAAGTATTCTGTCAAGAGAATGGAAGCTTCTGCTTCCCTCCCCCCAGTTGCAGCCCACTGATCACCCCAAAATGTTGCTCCTGGGAGCTGGAAACTTCGAGGAATGACATGAGGGTAATCTGCAGTGGAATCAATAGAAATTGCCTATTTAAGGCTTTTCTGCATAGGTTTTTCATTGGTTCCGGCCCTGTACTGCTTCGGTTTATCTCCTGATTTCCACATGCATTTTTGTGCCTTTAATTTTGACTTCTTTTGTTTCCCCCCGGTTTTCTTCCAGCTCCTTTAAGACTACTTTTACCCTGATATTTTTTTTGGAAATTGATTTTGAATCGTTTTTTTCCTAGTGCATAATGTTTCTATCAGTTTTATTTGTCCCACCCTCCTCCAGCCCACTTTTCAGTGATTGGACTCCTGTCATCATTAAACCACTCCCTCTCTCCTGCACAAGATGAGTGATTTTAATTTTTCCAAAGAAACAGCCATAAATAATTGATATAAAGCTGTAGTGTTGTAACAATAGGCTTAACAGGTTCTCTGTATTCTCAGCTTTTATTTTAAGAAAGCAAGTCTCTATCTTCTCCCCTTGCAGAAATATAAGGAAAAAGGCATATCTCCATAAGGGACTGGGATAGAGACTTACTTTAAAAAAGAAAAGAAATAAAAGCTAAGAGTTCAGAGAACCTACTGAATCTATTTTTACAACACTACAGTGTTATATCGATATTTTAGGGCCATTTTTTTAAAAAAGCTGAAGTGCTCTAATGCCACTGATAATGATTCTGATGACGACGGCACCCTCCCTTGAAAATCCTCATTATTTAAGCCAAGTGCTGAAGAAAATAAATTGGCTACAGAACCGTGAAAATGCAGAGGGGGGCAGACATACAGAAGAGCCTGCCCAAACCGATTCCAATGCTTGTGGATTGACTCCCAAGAAAATCAGGAGTAACTCAAACATGTGGAAAAGGTTTTAGTCTAGATCAACCACAATTAAAACAGGACAGGACAGCCCTAGTATGTGTGTCCAGGAAAGGAGCAGAGACTAGTTCAGTAGTTAGATCCAGCAAGGATATCCACTCCCAGATAAAGATCCCATGCCTGACATTCTGGAGACTACCAGTAGAAAAGAGCAAGAGTCCAGAAGCACTTTAAAGACTAACAAAAATTGGAGATTATGGTTGTCTGAAAGGCTTGTATCTTACCTTTCCATGGACTTCCTTTATTTTTTATTCTGTATCCAAGACCAGTGAACTGCAATCCCAGTGAGTCAACTGGGGAAAGTCCATAAATTATATTGCAATAACTTTGATAAGAGGCCTTCCAGTATATGACAAGTAAGGGTGGGAGGATCTACGGATCAGATGACACCCGTGCCCTTTAAGGCTGTTTGTAACTGGTGAAACCTGGCAATAGGCTCATGGAAATGAATTTTCAGTGAAACAATAGCAATGACCCAATGGAGTTCCTCCAACTTACAGTGTAGATAAATTTGAGCCATGTTGTGCTGAGAAGGGCAATGTAGCCTAAATTTATCTACAGAATCTTTCCTTATATATAATTCAGTAGTAGGGTGGCAGATTCTGAACATTCCATACACTCCTAAATCAGTTGGTTCCATGATGTGTCACTCAAAAGCTGTCCCTATCCACTGGCTGCGTTGCCTGAGTCCCACCCACAGTACGCTCCATCAGCCATTGGCCCGTCAGCTGCCACTCAAGAGTACTCGCATGCTATTGGCCAGGTGCTGGGTCTGCTCCTCTTCCCCGCCCACTCCAGCCACTGTTCCCTGTCAGAATTACTGGCAGACGGCTCTCTCTCCTGACGAAGACACTTCACCTCCTTGGCTCCTCTGTGAGAGAATAACTGTTCCCTCAGTGGTTGTTGGTACACAACCAAGCTTGGTTCTGTCAGTAAAAAGACAAAGGAATTAAACCCTTTCCATGCCTTTGTGAGGAACTAATTGGGGCCAGTCCTGACTAGGGTTGCCAGCTCCAGGTTGGGAAATTCCTGCTGAGTCCTTACACCCACCCCTCAATGCTGCCTTCTGTGGGATCCACCCCCCAAATCTCCCAAGTATTTCCTTGCTCAGAGCTAGGAAGCCTACTTTCCTCACAGTGCCTGTTGCTGGTAAACCAAGCTTGGTTCTGTCAATAAAAGGCCCTTTGCACACCTATTTTGGCCTTTGGGAGAAAACGCATTGGGGCCAGCCCTGCTAGGGTTGCCAGCTCCAGGTAGGGAGATTTCTGGAGTGTATGGAAGCCAGTGTTTGGGGAAGGGAGAGGCCTCAGTAGAACAGAATGCCATACAGCCCACCCTCCAAAGCAGTCATTTTCTCTGGGGGGAAGGAAGAGATCTGTTGTCTGGAATTCAGTTGTAATACCTGGAGATCTTCAGGCTCCACCTGAAGGTTGGCTAACCTAGGTGTAGCAGTCAGCGCTTCAGAGGAGGGTCTGCTGTGGAAGCTGACTGAGTGATTTTTGACCAGTCACAGACTTTCAGCCTAACCTACCTCACAGTGATGTTGTGCAAGTCAACGGGGGAGAGGAGAATGATGTAAGCTGCTTTGGTCCCCATTGCAGAGAAAGACTACTTTTCTTCCTGGGGAACCATTGTTGCCAATCTCCAGGTGAGGGCTGGCAATCACTCAGAATTACAACTGCTCTCCAGATGGCATTGATCATTTCCCCTGGAGAAAATGGTGGATTCTGTGTCCTTATCCCCTGCTGAGATGGCCCCCCTATGACAGCCAATGTGATATGGCAGTCAGGGCTTCAGAGCACAGTAGAGGCTGCAGGTGTGGGCGGGAGATGGAAAGCTGAACAGTGAGGATGAAATAAAGGTAGGTTGATGCTTGGCTGGGAAGGAGATAGGATTGCCAACTCCAGGTGGGAAATTCCTGGAGATTTGAGGGATAGAGCTTGGAGAGGGTGAGGGGTGGGGCCTCAGACAGGTACAATGCCATAGACTTCACCCTCCAAACTAGCCATTTCCTCCTGGGGAACTACTGTTGCCAATCTCCAGGTGGGAACAAGCCATCACTCAGAATTATAACTGCTCTTCAGGTAGCAGAGATCAGTTCCTCTGGAGAAAATGGTGGACTCTGTCTCATTATACCCTGCTGAGGTTGCCACAGCAAATTGACTCTGAGTGCCCAAGGCCTTGGCACTCTCCCAGAACCTCTTTCTTGAACCCATTGTATTTATTTCTGCAATGAGCCTTATTCCTAGTTCTTCAATAAGATAGATACATTATTAGATCTTGCTTCTTTATAAAAATGCTTGTATGTAAGAAATCTTGGGGTGGAGAGATGCCATGGCAGCGATTCCCAAACTGCTTACTATAGTGTTAAGCTTCAGTGGGAATTCAAGATGATTTTTTTAAAAAGCAGATTGATGGTTGTAGTCAGAAAGGAAACACTTTTATGGAAAGTTTAGGGATGCAGCTGGTAACATTTTGAAAGTTTAAAAACAAATACATGTTTTAATTAATAAATTATTTGATTGTACAAAGGGAAAGAGATTCAGTATACATGAAATTCTGTGCTAGGTATTATTAGGAAAGAGAATGAAAATAAGACAGCCAGTGTTACTACACCCACTAACATCTATAGTGACTTTGGCTGAATTTGAAATACTTTGTACAGTTCTGGTCACGCTAACTTAAAAAAAACTAAAAAGGGTACAACAAAGGTAACAAAAAAATTTAAGGTGCAGAACCACCTTCCTGACAAGGAAAGGCTTAAAGAGTTTGGGGCTTTTCAGTTAAAACAACAACAACAAACAGGGGATCTAAAAGGAGTTGGGGAGGGATGTCGTTTGCCCTCCCCCCGCTATTTTCCTTATTCCCTGAAAGTTCTTGTAGCCTCTTCCCTTTTCCTGCTTCCTTCTCTCCTTCCTGTTCACCAGCCAATCAACATTTATTTGTCCCCTATCTTCAGCTTTTCCTCCTTCCCTCCCCTTGGCAGCCTCTTCCTGTGAAAACTCTGGCCAAGTTGCATGGGGCCATCCACCAGGCCCACTTGCATGGTTGGGGATCTGCAAGGCCTTGCAGGGGGCACCTCACTTTCCCCTCTATCTGCTCCCCACAGTGTTTCCTATTTCTTTCTTCCTGGCAGCCCCCATACCTTTTCCCCTTTCCCTGCTTCCTTATATTCTTTCTACTGACCAACTTACTTTTTATCTGCCCCCGTCTTCAGCTATATTATTTATTTACTTGATTTATACCCTGCATTTCTCCAAAATGGGGACCCAAAACAATTTACAAAGAACAATGTTCCTTCCTCCATTTTATTGTGAGTTCTTATTAGGCCAATAGCTTACTACTCATCCCCTCGTAGTAAGTCACACCTAGAGTGGTAAAGCTGAGAAGACTAAAGAGATAGAAGAAAAACTCTTCCATTGGGACAGGAAGGATGTTCCAAAGTGGGGGGGGGGGGAGGTTATAAAAACTAGATGTGAGGGAGAGGGGTCTGTTTCATTTGGGCAGGTTTTCAGATGAGCATAAACTACAATGGACTAAGCTGTCATTAAGAGACTCCATCTTGTACACGAAGCAGGGAACAATAGAGAGGAATCCCAACATTACAGATCTAAGGTAATGATGAACTTTTAACGTATTGCAACTTAAAGTACAGCTCATCTGCCCTAGATCAAACATCGTTTAGGAACTACCCAGAGAAAGGAAGGAGATCTGCATATTTTCACCTTTTCTTGGTTCCCTTGCTAAGCCCACAAGCTTGAACTGAACATGTGTTTCATTTATTAAAATTTCTTATATGTTTGAACTCTCTGAGTCTGATCTCTGGGAACTCACCACATCTATTCAGTTTAGCTATCTGAAACATGGTACTGAGGAAGAATAGTAGAGAAGTTTTCCATCCCTGGGCTGCAGTACCTCTAACGTGAAGTTATGATAGATTGCTCTTGTGTTTGCTTGTAGAAGGGTAGTAGGTGACACAGAAACTAGGTGGGGGCCTCTAAACGGCAATGCAGGTCTGGAGTATTAGATTGTATGACTCTGTATGGCAGCAGACACTCCTAAGAATCAGTGGTGGTAGTTGGTGGTTACCCAGATTGTAATTGGTACCCTTGGGAAGCAAGGGAAAAGGGACATGTCACCAAACAGAGGCATAGGGTGGCTGCAGGTTTCTTCCAGTCTCCTGGGTGTCCAATCAGAAGGAACAGGAAAGTGCTTGTAAGTCCATTCCATCACATGGGCTATTGGTCTGACATTGCAAGGCTCACTCTTACATTTTGTCCCTAGTTACTACTGACGCTTAGTAGTTTAGGTTACCTATTTGCTTTTATTAGTAAATTTCCCTCCTTGTCTATTAGCAAAACAGAAAAAAATCCTTGTTAATAGTAGGGAACCAATTATTTAAAAAAAGACTGGGCAGTGCTAAAACTCAAAGCTCATTGGAAATGCTCCCCTATCTACTTCCATTTATCTGATCAGAAAATGTTTGAATTGTCTAAATACTTCTCTTTTTTTAACAGTCCCAAAATATCGCCACCCTTTCCTGTTACTTAGATGCAACGCATTACCTTTCTCTGAGATGAAGGGCCATTTCAATAGAATCCCCCCTGAGAAACGCTTCTGTACTTATTGTATGGATAAAGTTGACTCAATTGCCCATATCCTTTTTAGCTGCCTCTGTTATAATTCATTTTGCAACCAATATATTACTCTCTGGACTGACCATCTACCAAACATTTCAGAACAACAGAAACTAAAGATTTTACTATCAGGCAAGATGAAAAAATTTACAGGTGATTTAGCCATATTCATATACTCAGCTGTAAATTACTCATAAAATACTCTGACATATGGCTTGTAGGCTGTAAGTCAGAGGGAAAGGAAAGCAGGAGACTAATAAATGGTCATATGCGTGAAAATCTGCTGAGATGTGAGCAAATCTGCAAGTCCCTCCCCTTTCGTTCACTGAAATATTCACATATAGAAGGGTTTTTTTTAAAAAAGAAATATTCTCATTTCTGGGATTTTCCTGGAAAGCTTTACCCTTAGGGCATATATGACACCAACACTCACCAGGATTTCTTTTGGAAATCTGAGCCTTTAACAGGTAAATGGTAGAAAAGATGGGGCAGTTTGTGATTATATGCCAAGTCCCTATCACCACATTTTTGGGTTATAAAAGTTAACACGCCCCCCCCCCCCCGGATGTCTGGTTTGGGGGCATAAAGACTTCCAAGACTTGAGAACGTTTTATTTCTCAGATGCTACATTTCTAAATCATTTTGTGTTTTATAAGTGGGGAAGTGCAAAGAAGTAAATAAGATCACAAGACTTTGTTCTGTATTAATTAATCTGGAATTAATAAGAATCCAATCCCTGCCGGAGACTCCATCTGTTCTACCATTCCGTTTCTGACAATGACCAGCCAGATGCTTCCAAGTATTCCACAAACAAGACACAAAGGCCTCCCCCTGCTCTTTGACACAGTTCAGTCATGTAGAGGGGCAGGGCCATCCTAAGCAGGCTTTCACCTAAATCTATTGAAATCAATGGGTTTACAAGTCATAACCAATGGATTGCAAAAGCTACAACAAACACTGGTTAGTATGGCTCTACTCTGCTTCTACCCCATATGGAACTGGTGATAAAAGTTGGGCAGTGTAGCTGTGGGACAGAAGATGAAGAGATTGGATTTATACCCCGCTCGTCACTCGGAGTCTCAGAGTAGCCTCCAAACTCCTTTCCCTTCCCCTCCCCTCCCCACAACAGACACCCTGTGAGGTAGGCGGGGCTGAGAGAGCTCTGACAGAAACTGCTCTTTCAAGAACAACTCTGACAGAACTATGACTCAGCCAAGGTCATCTAGCAGCTGCAAGTGGAGGAGTGGGGCATCAAACCTGGTTCTCCCAAATTAGAGTCTGCGCACTTAACCACTACACCAAATTGACTCTCTTTTGTGGCTTCCATTGTGTCTGTGGGAGACTAAAGATATGAACTAGATATGAATCTCCCAGATGACACCATTAACCACTGGACTACAACAGCATTACCACTTCTTTATTTGCACAAATCCAGATTGTGACAGATTTTTGCACTCTTTTAGAGGCTGCCAATAGACCTGATTGTAACCATCCTGAATTTACTGTCCTTTTGTTTTATAGATTGATTGTGTTGGGAATGTTCTCAAAATCAATAAAACCAGTGAGAATCTTTCCTCTTATCCCCCAGCAACTTCTTGTTTCCTCCTCTCTTTATAAGAACAACAAATGTGAATAAAGAATATTACGCGGTAATAAATCTCTTAACATTTTGAGATGTGTCTGACTAGTTCCTTCCTCTGCTTTGCCTTTATTCCTTTCCAACACTCTTAAAATAATTACAATTGCAGCCATTCCGGCTGCCTTTTTAGTCTCTCCTTGTACATTCTTTATTGTCACAAGTAAATGCTTTACTGTGGCTGTTTTTTTTTTTTTAAAGGAGAACTGTGTTTTGCCTTTGCTATTGTAAAAGTGGGATCACACACTGGAATTTCATTGTAAGTTGTGGATTTGGATTTCTCTTCATGATGATGGTGTCATGGTGAGTAACGGCTGCTGAAGGATTTTGAGATTATCATATACTCTCTGTATCACTCAAGGAAAAAAATAATTAAAGATGGTAAATCCCAAAGCTTAATGGCTGCAGCAGCTAAAGCCTCTGCTTAATCTTATATCTAGGCTGCATTTGACTGGCATCCTCAGTCAGTTAGTTTTTCCACAGTCACACCAATAGGTACGTGTGATACTAACTAGCAAGTGACAAAGATAGCCACCATCAAGACTGCCTGCTTTGGACTTGAAAGAACTATAACTTCTGTGGCAAACCACCCAATCAAAATAAAGAATAGAAACCACTGATGTCAAGTTAACAGCTAAACCCCAGACAGAAAGGGTTTAGGATGACGACCAAATGCTATGCTGGTATACTTCTGGAGCTGGTGAGAGCCAGTTTGGTGTAGTGGTTAAGAGCGCAGGCTCTAAACTGGGAGAACTGGCTGTGATTCCCCACTCCTCCACATGCAGCTGCTGGCATGACCTTGGGTCAGTCACAAGTTCTTTCAGAGCTTTTCTCTCACAAGCAGTTCTCCAGAGAGCTCTCTCAGCCCCACCTACCTCACAGGGTGTCTGTTGTGGGGAGGGGAAGGGAAAGGAGATTGTAAATTGTTCTGAGACTCCTTCGGGTAGTGATGGGCGGGGGATAAATCCAATCTCTTCTCTCTTTTCTTCTCTTCCAAGTTATGGCAGTGTGTGACAAAGATACACCTGCAGCATGCTATGGCAGCATAGACCTGGGTGGCAGTAGGGGCACCCTGTAGGCAGAGCAGCACTTGAATAAATCACTGCAGCCCAGGGTTGGACCCAAACACTGATATAATATTAACAGCAGCAAAAACCCTGGCATAGTCATAGAGTACCATGCAAGGGAAAGAATTAAGCCCCCCCCCCCCAACCCCACACAGTTTAGGCTGCTGACTGTGCTTGCAGCCCATAGAAGCTAGTCACAGCCCCACCAAGCCCTAGAGATGAAACCCAACTAGGATGCCCATAGCTCAGATGATAGGATTGCAGCACGCTGGCATACATCTATATATCTCTGGCTCATGTCACATGCTCTGAGAATACTGAGCCTTGGACTTTGGTAGGGAGGGGAGGGAGTGTGGTTCAGTGGTAGAGCATCTGCTTGGCATGTGGAAGGTCTCAGGTTCAATCTCCAGCATCTCCGGTTTAAAAAAGGATGGGACAGTTGGGGGTGTGAATGACCTCTGCTTGAGACCCTGTAGGGTCACTGCCAGTCTGAGTAGACAATACTGACTTTGATGGACCAAAGGTCTGGTTCAGTATAAGGCAGCTTCATGACTTGCACACAAAGGGTATTTTGAATCACAGAGGGGCAATTAGCACAAATTCTTCTTGCCCAGCAAAAGGTTAATACTCACAAGCCCCACCCTTGCTGGAAGCCAAATCCTTCCCAGGAGGGGTTTGGGATGGCCCAATGTTTTCAGGTTCCAGCCCTTGTGTATGGCACCTATTTGCCTGGTCCTGCAGATGATCTGGAGGTGCTGTGTGACAGTGAATTGCGGGGCTGCTTTGACAGACTGGCTTTTTTTTTTTTAAACAACCATATTTTTGAAGAAGGATTGGTGAGAAAACTACATTTATTCGCAAGCCTTGGGTCTCTTTAGACAACACATGCCATTTATTTCAGTTCATTTGCCCTGGGCATGTTCCCCAAAGACTGTGATCGCTCTCCCTCTCTGAACTGAAATGCTCTGCCCATTCTTTTAACAGTGATCTCTCTGTGCTCTTTAGGAAGGATTATCATTTAAGCAAACAAATTAACTGTATTTATGAGAGGAAGGGCTAGCTTTAACATACTTTATTAAAAGATCAGTCTCCTATTAGCTGCATTTTCCTCAAGTTTCCCACTGTTTCTAATCCTCCCTTAACGACAATTCCAGTTTGCAAAAGGAAGCCGGCTGTTTTCAAGAGAGAAAGACAACCGAAGACAGCCTTTTATTATGTATAGACAATACATGGCAACTCATGTGGTATCCAACGTTGCTTCCTATTGGTTGGCTCTGCTGTCCATCAGGTGGATCCTGAGAATACTGGCTCAGGTTTCTTTGCTACACATGAACAGATGTGCTGGGTCTGGAGGGACAGATTTTTCTTTCAATGGAAAGCAACAGCACCTTGAGGCTTTTTCTTTTCTTTTTCTTTGTCGGCTTTACAGCGTCCGCGGACCAATTATTAGGAAGAATGGAGAGGAGGTAGGTGATTTCATGCCTTTGAATAAAAAGCATGGTTGTAGCTGAATGAATGGTGTTTGTGTGTCTATGTGTGGTGTCTGCATGGTGGGGCTAGAATTTTTAAAAGGTAGAATAGGTAAGGAACATGCTGTTTTATCTTTCTTTAAACATTGCAGAATTGATGCAGAACGAAATTGTTTTAGAATTAACCATACAATCTGCTGCATGCCGTTTATTCAAAAGCAGGACAATTAACAACAGTGGGACTCCTCTTGAGAAAACTGGATTGGCTGTTGCTGATTAAATGAAGCATCTTTCCTATGGTTTTATATCTAAAGATTCTGGATGGTAACAGTCTCTACTGCAGTCCCCCCCCCCCCCCTTTGAGTTTGTGACTTCACCATCCTTCTGAAGTGTTAATAACAGAGATAAAAATAAAAGAGCATAGGCGTAAAACATACTCCCTAAAACACAGTTAAATGCAGGGTTTCAAACAAATTTCCAAACAGAAGTGTGTTATATAGAAGTAGGTATACTTTCAGCTTTACTGGAAAATAAGACACTCCAGGGTAAGATGTGTTCATTCATGCAATACAAACAGGCTCTCAAATATTTCAGCAAGTGTCTGAGTCAAGGAAAGTTATACAAAGATCATTCTGGAGGGGAAAACAGCTCAGCTGAATTAATGTGCATTGTGCCTCACAGCTAGTAATAGCTGGCCAGGTAACAACGCTGAGGATTGAGTGCTCAGGTCTGTGCATTTAGGGTAACAGGGGCATGTGGTGATTTGCTTAAGCTTGTATTAAGAGATCTGTGGCTCAGTTAAATGATAAATTAAAACATTATGTAGTATTTAAGTTGTTTGTTTGCTGTGATCATGGAGTGTTCCCACACAGTGACTATTGTTCTAATAAGGTATCCATGAAGTATAGTCATGTTCCTAGATTAAACAAGATGCTTCAGAGTATCAGGTCCTGGGTCTTTCTTTCTTTCTTTCACTAAAGGAAGATCATGCCTTTCAACCCCCAAAATCACTTTGATTCTTTTTATTTAGAAAGAGCCATCCTGATCATCACTAGCCATCAGGTGGAAAGTAAGATGAACTTAAATATAACAGCAGATACCCTTTCATGTGCTCAGTGTAATATAGATAAAGTTGTGAATAAAGGAGCTGGAGGAACAAGCGAAACTTTGAAAGAGCTGATCTTATAGACCAGTGTTTTTCAACCACTGTGCCGGGGCACACTGGTGTGCCGCGAGATACTGTCAGGTGTGCCGCGGGATTTTTTCAATGAAAGAAATGTGCCTTCCGGGCTGACCTTCCGGGACGCGTTAAAATACATCCACATTATATTTCTTCTGAAACTCAGGTCAATGTTATGGGAAGGAGCCATTACACTTTGGATCTGTAACTTACGATTTCAAGTTGAGTGGCTATTACGTGTATTTGTAATACTGTCATAGTTAATACTTGAGCTGAGGCAACTAATGACCCATTTATCTTGTATTTCAGTGTTTTTCAACCACTGTGCTGTGAGATATTGTCAGGTGTGCCGTGGGATTTTTTCAATGAAAGAAATGTGCCTTAGCTCGAAAAAGGTTGAAAAACACTGTTATAGACAAACCAAAGTACTTTATAAGAGTGAGTTCCTCAGCTTCTTAAAAAATCTAAGTTAAATTAAGTTTTTGGATCATACTTGCAAAAGAGTGCTGATGTCCTAAGCATGTTGCACTGACTGGTTTTTTTGTGTGTAAGGAATGTATTCTTAAAACAAGGAATGCCTGGTAATTCTTATTAAAGCATTAGTGGAATACATATTTGAATCTTAAGCCCTGATTAGAACTATTTAGGAGAGGAAGTTGGAGTTACTGTTTCTGTGCTATCTACGCTTAGTCCGCTGATATGTTTGGGATTTCAGGGTTCATCATGACCTGTGGCCACAGGTGTCAGGTGAGCTGATTCATGTTCCTGTCACTTCTATAAGCTCTGTAATTCTTGGGGACTTTGGAGGCTGGTGTTTACAAATGCCTTTTGGTGGTTTTCTATGTCAAATCTAAATCATATAGGTATCTACAGAAGTCTTCTTGGTTGAAATTTCTAACCTTTGACATTGCCTTTGAAATTCCAGAACCCTGAAAAAGACTAAGCAATATCAGGGTCGTCCCCCCCCAAATCTGGTCAATCATTTTGTGGGTCTTTAATATGTGCGGGGGAGTGGGGAGTGAGGCTCTTTAGTATCTGAGAGGTTTTTAAAAACATATTTCAGTCTTATTATTGACATTTCTGATGATTTCCTGCCTTTAGTCTGTGGAAACAGAACAACTTTACACTCCAGAAATGTAAAATGATTGGTCAACTAATTGTTTTATTTATATATTTGATTGCTACAATTGGTTCATCATATTTTGAGTAATATGTCTACATTTTGGTAATTGTGTGTCCTTCATCTGGAGAGATTTTTTTTAACAGAGAAAGAATCTGCTGTTGAGAATTCCAAATCTTCTGTTAGATTTTTTTCTTTTTCCTCATCTTTCCTTACAATGCAATTGTTGGTAAAAATTCATAAGAGCAAAAATGTCCCTGAGTTGCTGTGTGTGATATAGACAAATTGCTTTTCTTTGTAGTTTTAGATCCCTCCCATTGCTACACCATAGAAGAACTCTTAAGTAGGATCCATAAGAGGAGAAAGGTGGGGTATAAATGCTGCAAATAAACTTGTGCCAACTTTCCTCTTTTTAGCATATCCATAGGAGGATTAGTGGCTCAAGTGGTTAAGACCTGAGTGCTGCATGACAGAGTGAGCTCCCGTCTCTGGTCCCAACTCCTGCCAACCTAGCAGTTTGAAAGCAAGAAATTGCAAGTAGATGAATAGGTACTACTTCGGTGGGAAGGTAACAGCGTTCCATGTGCCTCAGCATCTAGTCATGCCAGCCACATGGCCACGGTGACGTCTTTGGACAGCGCTGGCTCTTTGGCTTGGAAACGGAGATGAGCACCGCATCCCTAGAGTCGTATTTGACTGGCTTTTGAGCAAGGGAAACCTTTACCTTTACCTTACCTAATTCTTCCCCTTATTAACAAGTATGAAGCAGGTATTTCTTCTGTGGGACAACCCTGTTGGACCAGAAGGTGTCCTTGTGTGAGTGGAAGGTACTGCTGCTCTGCCTGCTGCAGGGAGGGGAATCTGTTATTTCTGCAGACTTCCCAGGAGCTGCAGCCTCGTGTGCTGCATCCCATACAGTTCCTGAGGGTCGTTTGGCAGCTTTCTAGGTGATGGTGTGTGTGTAGGATTAAAATACCTAGAGAGGCATGAAAGATGAGCTCCTCGTGCAGTTCTTTGAATCTCAACTGCACTATTGAGAGCATTTCAAACATGAGGATAAAAAATTGGCATGTCTGGTATCCAGAATGCCCACCTGTATCCTGTGTAAATTCCATTTTGTTGCTAGCCCAAGTGTTCTAGCAGGTTCAATGCGCACAGCAGAGCAAACAGTATACTATTATTGTATCAAATTCCCATTTTTAGGAATTGACCAACACAGCTTTCTGTCTTGGTAGGTTATCAAGATTGGTTGGAGATGATGCAGTTTGGAAGTGCCCTGAACTTTATTATCAGTCGTAAAAAAGAGAATATATTTGATAACTAATAAAACAAATCTTGGTTGCTTAGCAAGAGGGATCCCTACCAGCATCCACCTGTGAATTGCTGGCATGGATGTTCATGCATTTCTGGAACCAAGCTTTTTTGAACAGAATGGATGTGTCTTTTGATGTGAATGGAGATGTGCACCAGTATCCAGGCTTCTGGTTCTTACATGTCATTAGCTGTCTACTATAAAAGTAAAGAGATGAAACTTTTGGAATAATGAGAAAGTTAATACAAGAATGTGTTTGATTTTGGGCTTTATGCTACTTGATTTTCCATTGAAGCTTTTGTAAAAAACAGTGCCTATATTCAGTAATGTCATTTGATAGCAGGCATTTACATTCTTTTTTACAGAGGATCTTTACACTGATATCACACAGTGATTAGCCATTTTATTTATTCATTATCTATTAATTTACATTTATGTATTTTACAGAAGGCTAGAATTATGCAAGTGTATAGTAGTTAACAACCGAGTTGACCTCAACTATAGCCTGACACTGATCTTCAGCTTTAGATCTAGACAGGGGTCATTTCGTAGAAAAAGAGGTGCAGGAGCTCATTAGCATAACTTATTTGCATATGCTATACCACCTGAAATCACTGGAAGTATGTCAGAAGGAAAGAAAAGAGAGAGGGAGGGAGAAAGAAAGAGCTGGCAGAGAGGGGACAGCTACTAATCCAAGCCTCAGAAATACCACTATTCTGGGAGGATAGCTTCAATGGTGGCTGAAGCCTTCAGAAGGCTGGTCGGAGGAACAAGGACCTTTCCAGGGGACGGGGTCATTTTGCTGCAGCCATGACACAAGCAGGCATTCCCCCGTGGGGAGTGGGGGCTGGCACCAACTCCCGGAGCTGCGCTCCCCTGAGCTCCTGCTCGAAAGGACCCCTGGATCTAGAAGAATGGAAAAGAAGACTCACTGAGATGAGGAAATCACACAAATGGTTTCCTCTGGTTCCATACTTGTAACTAGAGAACTGAAATTAACTAAATCAGATTGCGGGCTACCTCTGGTCTAGTTAATATCACCACCAATGGGTGACTCTGCGCTGTTCTCCTTAAAGTTATATAAGTGCATATATGAATGTACATATTTAAATAGTAAAAAAAATTGAATTAAAAACAATTTTTAATGGTTCTAAACGGGCTCTGGCCTGGGATGGATGTATAAGAAAGGTATTACTTGTTAGTGCCAGTACCCATCAGACAGTCAGAGCAGTTACATCAGTTATGCCAAAGTTACACCCAAGTATACAAAGGGCTAAGACAGCATTTTAGTTATTTATATTTGCTGCCTCTTCAGAGTCATGCTCAAGGTGGCTTAAACTTATAACATCATCACAGTATAAAAACAAGCCATTGGACATATGTACAAAAATGCTGTCAAGTCACAACTGACTTAGGGTGACCCCAGTAAGGGGCTTTCAAGGCAAGTGAGGAGCAGAGGTGGTTTGCCATTGCCTCCCCCCACAGAGCCTTCCTTGGTGGGTCTCCCATCCAAGTACCAACCTTGTTCCGCTTCAGAGATCTCATGAAATTGGTTGATTGATTGATTGATTGTACTTATATCCTGCCCTATCCCATGATGGGCTCAGGGTGGCTCACAACAGAAATAAAAACAATAAATATATGATTAAAAACCAATTAAATAGAACAAGATGGCAGCAAAGAAACATAACAGCCCAGTAGGCTTCCCATGAAATGTTAGTAGGATGGTAGGCGTCTGTAGGCCTACTATGGGCAGGGGAGGCCGAGATGGTAAAAACCTCTGCTGCCTCAACCAAAGGCCTGGCGAAACAGCTCTGCTTTACAGGCCCTGCGGAATTGTAGCAAGTCCTGCAGGGCCCTGATCTCAATTGGGAGCATGTTCCACTAGGTGGGGGCCAGGGCAGAGAAGGCCCTGATTGAGGCTAAGTGGATGTCTTTCGGGCCAGAGACTACCAGCAAGTATTGTTCAGTGGAACACAAGGCTCTCCAGGGAATGCCACACAAAAAACTATTCTTGAACAGAAGCAGACCATTAAAAGCAAACAAACAATGAGATACAGCCCATAATTAAAAGCTTGGGTTATTTTGGCCTGGCACCTAAAAAGCCAGTAAAGTGGCACCAGGAGAGACTCAAAGGGGAGGGAGTTCCAGAGGTGAAGTGCCACCACAGAAAAGGCCCACCACTTTCTTCGCATTTGGTGGCCTGGGTAGCATGGGAGGAGTTTTGTTTTTCATGGGTACAGTGTGAAGCAGTACAGAAATGTCTGAAACTATTTTATCACAGACAGTGGTGGGGCATAAGAACTAATGTTGCTGCAGGCAATGCAAATCTCTGAAAGGATATTTCTGAGGCAAAAACTGTTTGTTTATGTGTTACATTTGTATGATATACCTTCATCCAAGAAGTCATGGGTGATGATCATGGTTCCCACCCACACTTATCTTTTTAACTAGTCTGTGAAGTAGCTCATACTGAGAGTTAAATTATACCTGGTGCTAGGGGCTCCACGTCTGAGGTTTCCTTTTTTTTGCTTATTAAATAACAGATGCCATACTGAGTCAGGAAAATGCATGAGGAGAAGAGTTAGCTTCCTTTCTACCCATGTTATGGTGCCAGCTCAAGCTGGGTCTCTGCAGCTGTTGCTCCAAAAGGGGGGGAGGAGTTCTTGGGAACTCTGGGCATTTGTCCTGAGCAATAGTGACTGGGCAAGGTTAGTCATTAAACTTCATGCCTAATTTGAATCTAGATTGCCTTAATCCAAGGCTGTTTCTGTATGGTGGCAATTCTCTGCAGAGCTCTCATTGATGCTGCTAATGCAGAAGGATTCATAGTGAATGGAATAGCTATACAGCAGTTTTCCCTGCACTTTCCTTTCCTCATCCCCCCCCCCCCACACTGCCACTTTACCTTTTCCTACCAGACAGCTTTTTA
Organism: Lepidodactylus listeri; assembly: GCA_029233225.1. Lineage (NCBI taxonomy): Eukaryota > Metazoa > Chordata > Lepidosauria > Squamata > Gekkonidae > Lepidodactylus > Lepidodactylus listeri. The sequence continues at coordinate 49,053,485 of JARCFY010000004.1, forward strand.
TAAAACAAAACAAAAAACAGTTGCTGGATCACAGTAGTGTTATAATGATCTGTTGTTACACTACAGTTTGGTGTAGTGGTTAGGTGCATGGACTCTAATCTGGGAGAACCAGGTTTGATTCCCCATGCCTCCACTTGCAGCTACTGGATGACCTTGGGCAAGTCAGAGTTCTTTCAGAGCTGTTCTTGAAAGAGCAGTTCCTGGAAGAGCTCTCTCAGCCACACCTACCTCACAGGGTGTCTGTTGTGGGAAGGGGAAAGGAAAGGAGTTCGTAAACTGTCTGAGACGTCAAGTGAAGGGCAGGGTATAAATCCAATCTCTTATTCTTGTCTCTTCTTCTTCTTCACTACTTCCCAGTTTTCATTAAAACATCTCTAGCCCTTTATATTGTGGTGTTATAAGGTGAAACATAGTCCTTCCCCTCATCACTCTGGAGGAAAAAGGGTTAGATACTTAAAAAAAAGAAAGCTGAGAACTATTAAGTTGTGGCAGTAGACCATTATAACACTATAACAATACGTCACTCTAGCAACTCATTTTTTAATTAAACCCTCTGGTGTGTGGGAATGTTGAGGGAATGATAGCCAAAGGTGCTTTGACTGATCTTTCAAAAAAGATCATACCAAACCAGGTTTATGAACGAGCACAATGCAGTTGGGGGGGAGCCCCAGAACCAATGGAGGATGACATCATGTGATTGTTCACAAAGCAGTGCTGCGGTAGCTAAAACAGAGCAAAACATTTGTGTGGAAATAGCCCAAGTCTGAGATCCTTCCTAGTACACCAAATTGGCTATCATGGGTCATGATCCACACAGTATATTTGAAAACCCTACTCAGCCCCCCCCCTTCCCCTCCCCTCTTCCTCCAAAGTTTAAAAAGTAGCTTTTGTTCTAGTATTGGGGTTCTTCCAAGTGATGTCACATATGTATTTTCCCTTTAAAGCTTCTTGGTTATTTAAACAAATATGATGATATAAATGGGGTCTGTGTTTAGAGACCAGAATCTTCCTGCTCTCTGTCACAGCATTTGCTTCCATAGCTAACATGATCTAGTAGTTCATATGTAGCTGCTCCACCAAACTGTAGGTGCCATGGCACAGGTTTCCTTTATGTCCATTTGAGCACAGTGACTCAGTGGAAGGACAGATGACAAATCTGTACATAAAGGCTCCCTATGGTGTTATACAGTAACATGCTATTATTCCTGGAGGAGAGTCCACTTCAGCTCTTGCTAGAAATTTGAAATGCTAGAAATACATAACAAGGGTGTATGCAATAGTGAATTAAATTGGTGTGACTTTTCTATGAATGCTGTTTCTGTTCCATGAATATGTGCTAAAGACAGGTTCATTAAAATTAAGCATTGAGTGGCAATATGTTAGATGGGTAGACCTCGGCCAAAGCTGTTTTACTTAGATATTCACTAATCATACATCTAACAGCTGACATGGAGATTGGATGATTGACACTTGTGGCAGGTGGGATTAATTTTTGTTTGTAGAATGGTCTCTCTTCTCAAAATTGCAGGGTTTGTGTTAGTGCCAAACTACTTAGTACTTAAAAAAAAAAACCCACTCAAGTTGTTTGTCTCACTGTGTGGTGCCCGTCTCTTCCCCTGAGCAACGGGATGAGGAAACTTGTCTGATTTTGAGTCCTATAGCCAGCAGGGAAAGGACTGGAGTACGAAGGTAGCCTTGTGCTTGGCCAGTTTGAGACTTATTTTGGCTGTGTGAAATTATCCTTGATAATGCTAGGAGAACCATTCACAGTAATCTTCCTTTACAACAGAAAAAAATGTTCACAAAGCAAATCTTCACATTGTGAGGCAATTCACTGAAGCATTTGTAGCAGGCAGAATACAAAGAACATGTCTTATTTTCCTAGATATCACAGTGACTGCCTGGCAGTCTATAAATATTAAAGACACAAATAACAGTCATACAAAGAGGTCTCTTTGCTGCTGTGTCTACCACTTGCCTCCTTGGAGATGTAGATAGTTGCCAATTGTATCTGTCGGTCTGTGGTATTTTGCAGAGGCTCACAGCCAACTCTCACTGTTGGATTTCTAGCTGAGCTATGAATATTTCATTCTGGAGGTGGATTTAGCACTTTGTGGATGTGTTCCTGGTGAGAGTAGAATCTTGTTACTTGTGTGTGAAACATGGTTTCATTTTCAGGTGGTTTTCTGGGAGACGTCAGGTAGCCTGTCCTAAGTGTCAGCTTGAACTGGCGAGTTTGTAGTGACTGTCCAGAGACATATCCCACAGTCTTGCAAGCTAATAGATATTTCACACCAAGTAAGCATCCTCTGAGATGGACTACTAAAGTGAACATAAATTTAACATAAACTTCTCTGGTGCCACCCTAGATCATATGACATGGCTATGTCCAGTTATTTTATTTTTCTAGACAGATACAATTAATAGTCACAATTTTGTCATGGGAACACTGGCTGCAGTTACACAGGGCTTTAAATCCGGGAGCCCTCCTGGATTTAAATAAACTGGGGTTTTTTATTTCGGGTTGGGATGATTACACATCCCAACCCGGCGGTGGTGGCGGCTGGGGGAGGCAAGGCATGGGCATGCGGGTGGTCCCCCAAACACAGCCAGACGGAAGCTCCCCCCCGCCGCAGAGAGGCTCTTCCACTTACCTACTGGCTGGCTGGCTGGCTCGCCCCGCGCTCTGCTCCGGGCCCCGAGCCCTGCTGGCTGCTGCCTGAGAAAGTTGGGAGAAGCATGCGGGGGGGGGGGGGTTCCAGGTGGTGGCGGACGGCGAGGCCTGGGGCCTGGAGTGGAGCACGGAGCCAGCCAGCAGGTAAGAGCCTCTCTGCGTGCATGGGGGGGGCCTTCTGGCTGCTTTCCCCCCTTTCTGTGCACTTGGGCGCTTGAGTGCCCAAGCGCCCAAGTGCAAAGGGGGGGGAAAAAAACCCTGGGAGGGACAATCAGATGGCCCTCTCTCGCAATCATTGCGAGAGAGGGCAGCCCAGATTGGCAGAATCGTGGGTTCAAAGCGTGATTTTCCTGGGGTTGGAAGAAGCTCTAAGAACCCGTGCTTGAGCTGGCTTTGGCACGGGAGTGGCTGCAGCCAGTCTGAACAGTTCTTTTAAATCTGGGAGTCAACAGCACTGACTCCTGCTTTAAAGGGCCGTGCGACCACAGCCACTTCCTGGCTTTCTCTCTGTATTGTTCTGAGTTATCTATTCAAAACATGGGCATTTAATAATCACTAATCTTGAAAGTGGCAAATGTCCTGCTCTAATATGTGCCCCAGGAATAAAAAGCTCTGTTTTAATGAGCACAAAGTTTATTTTAAAGAAACACAAATATAATCTAGACACCTTTGGAAACATTCTGGGCCATTTGTGATTTGTTAGTCACAATAGATTTATATGGTAATATGTGATATTTGGTACACTTGATTCTCACTGGCATCCTTTAAGTTTGGTGGGCAAGTAAATGCATTGCAATAAGGGGTCCAATTAAATAAAGAGAGAAAACCCAGACACTTGCTCCAGGCAATGGGCTGACCAGGGTCCTTTCCACACTTGGATCTCAACCCTGGTTTTATCAGAATTCAATACCTTGCATTTATCCCTGGTTATAACAGCATCCATTTATCCTGGGACAAATGTGGGGCAAAATCGGGGTGACCTCAATGTAATGTGGAAACAAAAAATACCCCGAGATAATTACAGAGGTGAACTCACTTGTAGTGTAGAATGGAAGTTCGGGGACAGGGTTGAACCAGGAGTTAAGGTCTAGTGCGGAAAGGACCCAGGTTTACTTCTTTGATTTTTTCCCTAGAAGTGAATAGTTGTCATTCTGTCAGCCCTATACACTTTAATCCCTCCCTTTTCCCAAAGGGCTCAGGGCAGCATATTTGGTTTTCTTCTTCCCTCTTTTATCCTCACAACAGTTTTTATGTGACATATTAGGCTGGAAGACAGTTATTGGCTCAAGGTCATTGAGAGAGTGGACCCTAGTTCAATACTCTGACTACACCTACCACATTGGCTCTCCATTGCCCCTATGAGGAATGCCGTGAGAGAACATGAGAAGCATTTCACTATTCAGGGCACATTTATAGTAGAGGGATTATAGAAAACATATGTGTGAAGGTGTTCCTGTGATGGAAAAGCAGACCTATCCAGTCTCATTTGTTTTTGATAAATGTTACTCGTGAGGCTTGTTGAAATTGCAGGACAGCTAAATGCTAAATCTCTCTGACTTAAAAATGGTCCGGAAGTTGAAAAATAACACAGTTGCCCATTGACTGTTTGTGTGTTTGTTCTGTTGCAGTTGGTTTGCATTCCCTGACCAAGACCTGCTCCAAAGAAATGGTAAGGTTTCAAAGTTCTTTTTAATGAAGTGCTATTGACAACCATGAAATAAAAGCCTAATAAAAGTATTTTGCCTGCGTGAAAATCCGATCAAGGCTTGAGGCTTTGTGTTGCATTTCTCTCACAAGGTTTTGTTTGTATAAAACAGGTGATTGTTGCTTCCCTCATTGTTCGCCTACATACTTATACAACACTTGTGCAAAAAGGCTTGGCTGGACATCTGACCTTAACCTCTGCATCCCCCTATCTTCTGAAAATGGAGGACATAAAGAAAGAGCTAGGGAATATTTTATTAGCTTTGCATACACGGTACTCAGGTGATTTGATTTCTTTCATAGCTTGCAGTGGAAATGCCTTGAATCTTTTCTAATGTAATTCAAGACTGAAAGACTCGTGGAATTGCCACCAAGGGTGTGCAGGGACAAGGGAGAACAGTGGGAAAGACTTCATTCCTTCAAAGGAAAGGAAAATAAATAGAAAAAACAAGGCCACCTGCAACCTCTCCTGCTTTCTCCCCCATGTCTGTGGTGTGTGTGGTGGGCAAGGAGATGCAACCATGGGGAAGTGCCATGCAGGATTTAGAGTGCAGGAAAGGCTGGGAGTAGTGATGGCCATGAGCAGCACCATTAACTTGAAAAGGGGGTTTAGACAGTTTCATGGAGGAGAGGTCCATCAGTGGCTACTAGCCATGATGACTGAAGGAAGCCTTCATCTACAGAGATACCAAACCTCTGAATAGTAGAGCTAGGAGGCAGCAAGAGGGGAGGGCCTTGGCCTCAACGCCCCTTTTCTTTGCCCCCACCCAGGACAACTGGTTGGCTGCTGTATGAAACAGCATGCTGGACTAGCTAGACCACTGGTCTGATCCAGCAAGCTTTTCTTTATGTTCTTATGATACCCAAGAGCTCTGTGGTGGATGGAAGTGCCAGAAGATAACAGTAAATGAGAGATACTCATGGCTTGCCAAGCAGCTTGCAATCTGAGAAAATAAAGAGGAAGGCAGGCTTAAAAAGTTACAGAAAATATAAACTCACCCTCCTTGTTCTTAGCTTCCCATTGGATTATATACAAACTACAGGAGTTTGAAATTCCTTATTATTGGACTTCCTTCTTATTAGTATTGTTCTAGTGATAATGGACTGTGCAACAGAACTTTGTATTCACGTCTCTTATCCTTGCAGAAAGTTGGGCTGTTGATGTGTTTCTTCTTCTGCAGGCCGACGATATGATGGTGGTGTGAAACCAAAACTTAATTTACAGCAAGTAGCAATTGCACAGGTATGGAGGTACCACAAAAGTAGATTGTAAGTTTTTCCATGGGATAGATAATAATGCCTACATTTTGAATTCTATAGGGTAGCTATTACTTTACTCTAACTATCTCAATATAGATGTTGTCTGTGCATTGGAATGTGGTATCATTTCTAATGTGAGGCTGTTTCTCCTGTGAGCCTCATGTAGTATTTGTGGTCCTGGGTATGTGTTTGAAGGTGCTCAACATGTAGTAAAATCAGATTGCTATTTGCCTTGGCAAGGAAACGTACATTTGCCCATTTTTTTGTCCTGTCAGAGCAAATCCAGAAACTGGTTAACTTTGGGGAAAGGGTATGTGATGGAGAAGGGTTAATACTCCATTGTCTAGTGCCATGATTCAAAGCCAGATCAGGCCTCCCTGTGGAGACCCACAAGAAAGTTGCAGAAGAAGCCATCCCATTCCTCCCCTTTGCTTCCTCCCCTCTATCCCTCCTCCTGTCTTACTTTCTCTCTCAGTCTCTCTCTCACTATCTCTCTTTCTCTTGTTCTCCTTCCATCAAACACATAGGAATTATTCCTCTTTCTCCCTCACACCACCCTTCAGTCTTTCAATCTTCCTCTTTCTCCTCAACTGCTGTCACTAATTCTCTCCCCCCCAGTTCCTACTATCGCACACTCTCTCACACACTTTGTCTTTCTCCATCCACCCTCCCATCATATTCTCTCTCTCTTTCTCTCTCTCTCCTGCCTGCTCCTGACTACAATAGTTCCACTCCCCCACCCCTCCCAAAGCATTGCCATGGGAGAGTCAACAAATGCAGCCCTGGCTGCTGGTAACTATATGGCAGAAAGGAAGCTATGGGTCTCAGGGACTGTGGGGTGTAGGACAAGTGTGCCCCACCTCAAGCAAAATCTTCCACTCGGCCTTGGTTACAACTCCCAGCCACCTGCCCAGCTTGCAGCTTCCCTTATCAACTGCCACAGCAATAACTCACCTCCATGGGTCATTTCGAGCAGGAACGTGCAGGAACACCGTTCCGGGAGTAACAAGCTTAGGAGCAGGCACATATGGTGATGCGCTGTGGAAAAAAGCAAAAGCATACTAACTTGCTCTGTATTTTCGTTCTTGTTGTAGGGTAGCTTCCCTGCAAGAGCAAAGGAAACCTAAAGTGCCTTTAGCCAGTGTAAAGCTGGCTCACCAGCTCTGAGCTGGGAAATACCTGGAGATCTTTGGGTGGAGCCTGAGTGGTGGGTGTTGCCTTCTGACACACTTCCGGTGATGTCAGGGGGTGTGGCATATGCAAATAAGTTATGCTAATGAGTTATGCTAATGAGCTCCTGCTCCTCTTTTTTATGAAATGACCTCTGCTCACCTCCCTGCCTTCAGTGTTAAAGGGGGAGTCTTGCTGGCGGCTGCCTAATCTCTGGAAACACCGCTGACCTGTAAAGATGGTGGAGATTTCTGCAGCCTGACAATGGCTGCTGCCACTGTGGTTTGGGAATGAGTTAACCCTCCGCCCAAGTATTCTTTAGAGTTTTTGGATTTTGGATTCTGCCCCTGTGACTCTCGCAGGCCTTCAAGGGCAGGCCCACAAATACGGAGTGGGGATTCCCTCCCTCCCTTTCTCATTGGGTCTGCACCCAGTGCAACTTACATGCCTGTATCTCTGCTGCCAGCAGGACTGGTATGACTACTTGGCTGCGCACCAGAGGCAGCATGCCCAGCATGGTTCTTCAGCTGCATCAGCATCCGTGCCCAGCATGGAGACCTGGACTTAGTGGCTACCGCTAGTGTAGGTCCAAGGCTGTGTAGCTGCAGCTACCAGACTCAGCATAGAGCCCTGGGCTGTGTAGCTTCTGTCACTGGACCCATACCACCACTGTTGACTATTGCAGGTAAGTATGTTCTCTACACTTGCATAATGATTGCAGTCGTAATGGCTGCAGTCACAATCATATTAATATATTAATTCCCACTACTTAGAGTTGCCAGGTCTCCTTAATGTCCCCAGAGGGGGACTTTGGGGGGCATTACTGGAGGGGTTGGGGAGTCCCTAATGTGATGACATCATACAGAAGACATCCTTTAAATGCTGCTGGGGAGAGGTGGGGGGAGGCCACGCGCACCTGCATTCCAAGCCCCAAATTTGGGGCTTAGAGCGCAGGTGTGCGGCCCCCGTCACTTCCCAGCAGCATTTAAAGCCATCTCTCCAGCAGGGAAGAGGTGGGGAGGAGGCTGGGTGGTCGCTCTTGGGCTGGCGGACAAGAAGGAGCCCCTCCAAATCGGGCAACCCCTGCCAAACCTGGGGGTCTGGCAACCCTAAGTACTGGAACTGCTGATAAAATTGTAATTGTCTATACTTACAGCTTGCCTAACCCAAAAATTCACAGAAACCACCCTTACCTTCTCTTTCATGAGAATACTCTGTGGTCACCTGGTATAATTCTGTTTCTGAAACCAGGCCAGAACATGGATGAAAAACCATAATGGATCTCCATGCTTAGTGCTCTGAACTACTGGGATACAGGGAAGGGTGTAATTGAAATATACAAAGAATAATTATTTTATAGATTAGAAAACTGCAGAAGGAAGATGAAGATGTGTTGAAACCCACCCAGTGAATTTGTTACTGAGCCAGGGATTTGGCCCAGTGTTTATTAAATCTAAGGTCAACTCACTGCCCATTGAGGGACAGTACTTGAGGGTTAGTATGCATGTTCTATGTGCCTTGGTGTCTAGTCATGCCAGCCACATGACCACGGAAATGTCTTTGGACAGCACTGGCTCTTCGGCTTGGAAACAGAGATGAACACCGCATCCCTAGAATTGTATTCGACTGGCTTTCGAGCAAGGGAAACCTTTATGCACGTGAAAGCTTATATCCTGTATTAAACGCTGTTGGTCTTAAAGGTGCCACTGGATTTGAACTTCGTAATAATTCAGTACAGGAAGGTTAAATCATATAATAATGAACCTGTGGTCTAAAGCTGATATCCATTATTGGTGTTCTTAGCTGCTTTTTTATTGCATTTTATGGCTCTGATTTATGGCAAGTTCTCTTTGATTTTATGGCTGATTTTTTATTGTACTGTGGTTGTTTTAATTGGCTTTATTCTGTATTATTTATTGTTCTTTATCTATGTTGGAAGCTACCTTGGGAGCCCTTTGTGAGTTAAGAGTATAAGAGAGGGTATAAATCTCCAAACAAATAGCAGTCTCCATGTAGACTTATTATTCATTGCATATCAAACCCTTGGTGGTGCAAAGAGTCACTGGGGGAGAGGAAAAGATGATGTTTTAGGCATTCTAAAGAGGCATTCTAAAGCCCTAACTGCAATTCTGATCTCTTACCCAGATTATGAATTACAGTGCATTTTTAAAGAGGGTTTTAAATGAATTAAAAAGAGCAACTTCAGATTTTTCTCTTGGAGGGGAATCTGGTCTGGGGACTGTTATCAAAGAGTTGGGGCTGGGTGTGCAATATGATCTTTGGTGATCACTTAATTGTAGAATTCTTTATAGAGGTAGAATATCAAGTTTCCATAGCACAAACAGTTGTTGTCCACCTTAAGTTGATCTGGAATAAGAATGAAGTATTGAGAAGATACTGCAAAGATCTCTCCAGTTAGAACACTGCTGTAGTTACAGTTCCATGTGTCAGTGCCTCTTGCTGTCCCCAAATTAGCGAATATTGTGTCTTTGTGGTTCTTGGGTCTTTATTTGAGGATTATTATTTTAGTATTTCTATGGTGCAGAACAGAAAGTACTTTACAACACTTACCTCATTTCATTGTATCCACAGGACAATCTTGTGAAACTGAGAGACCATGATTTATCAAAGTCTGCTTAATGAGTTGTATGTTTCAGCCAGGATTTGAGTGCCCACCACAGTACTTATTGTGTCTGATCCATATTGACCTCTATATTGGGTGACAGTGGTAGCGCACAAATACTAAAATTTTGTGTGTCCCACAAACCACTGAAAGTGGCATACTTTATGGAAGTCCAATATTACTGAAGTAAGTGGGATTAGGTGTGTTTCCAATAGTTAGGTGTTCGTGGCATACAGCACCTGTTATTCATTGTTCTGTCTGGACGCCCTAACTGCAATTTTGATCTTTTACTCAGGTTATGAATTACAACGTAAGCAGTAAAGAGACTTCAGAGAGAGAGTCCGTCATCCACAGCCACTACAGTCCTCTTAATGTCTCAGTGAATGGGAGCCCTTGCATACTTTTCTGGGCCAGAAGAATCATGATTAAATTTCAGAATCACACTCAGCTAGATCTAACAGACAAGACATTTGGTGTTCATGCGACTGTAGATGTTGCTGATTCAAACTGCAGTGAAGAAAATGCTGTGTAAGATGATGTCTTACCATGGGAAGCTGCAACATAGAAAATTCCATGTTTGTGTCTTTTTTTTTTTTTGTATATACAAGCCAAAATGAGAAATTTATCCACCAGAACTAAGCTTTGCCAAAAGGCAAGAATTTTGGTTTTGTTGTGGAGTTTTTGTAAATAAAAGCTTATTTTACCTTTTAAATCTGTTAATTTCTCCCTCAAAACCTGAACTGTATGAGGTCTGGAAATATTCACAAAATGTAGTAGTGGTATCTTTCTGTTGCTGAACCACATTTTTGCAGTTCATGCCTGAACCATGAACCAAACCATGAACCTATACAAACTGGGAGGTTGGTTTGCAAACTGAACCAGTTCATATGGGCTCGTGACCCCTGCTTTCTGCTTCCCGCCGCTTTTCACGGGGAGCAGAAAATAGGGGTTTAAATAGCTCTAAGCCACTGCTTTCTGCTCCCTGTGAAAAGCTGCAGAAACTGCTTCCCGTGGAAAGGCATGAAGAGCGGAGAGCTGTGGAAGCCATTTAAACCAAAAGGCTGAGCAGTAGAGCAGCACTCAGCTGTTTAAAAGGCTTGGTGCTGAACCCAAGAAAGCCCCTTTAAAGAACTGGGTTGCATGGAGCAAACTACCCCAGCGCTCAGCTGTGTAAAGGGGTTTTCTTGGGCAGCCTTTAAACAGCTGAGCAGCGCGGAGCAGCTGTTTCCAATTTTAGCGGCTTTTACAGGGACGGAAAGCAGGGGTTTCAACTCCTGCTTTTGGCTCTCCACAAGTCTTCATAAACTGCCTTAAAAGTTTATGGAGGTTCATGGCCAGGCTGCAGTTCGTGAACCATGAACTGGCCAAAATTCATCATGAACAAAGATTTATGAGATGGTTTGTGCCCATCCCTATCACTGACCCAGGAATGATATTGGCAAAAGGCTTGGAGGCTGTATGTGTTCACAAGCTCATATAGGCACAAAATCCAGAATTATGTCCAAACAACCATTCAAGTCTTGGGAACACCACAGACATGGAGCCATATCTATGTGGTATATTGGGCATGTTCCCTTGCAACACGACACATCATGAATTCCCGAGTCTTTATACCGGGAGCTGAGGCAGTCTGCACTGTGTGGGCCTAAGTTGCTCCATGTCTTCCAGGGAGGAATAGAGGACTGTCAATGCCTCAGATTCATTTCAGAAGGTCACAAGGTCAGCAAGACATATTCTGAGAGGGGCATTGGAAAAATGTTTCTAATCAAGAAGACAGTACAGCACTCTATCAAGATAGGGATGGAGTAGACTGCCCACTTTGACACTTTTGTTGAGTGTCAACTGAGGGGGGAGGCAGAGCCAGGGAGTAAACTGGCACATCCTACCCGTGCTCGCCAGATATATTTTTGGGGGGCTGCTTTGGAATGTTGATACAGTGCTTGTGTAAGGAATTCCAGTGACTAATTTGGTCCAAATACGTCATTGGTCCTGCTGCACTGCTTGCTAAAAACTTCCATATGACCTGGCCACCTCCTCCATCCATACTGCTACATAACAGAGCCAGTGTGGTGTAGTGGTTAGAGTGTTGGAATAGGATCTGGGAGAACCAGGTTCAAATCCCCACTCTGCCATCAAAGCTTGCTAGGTGACCTTGGGCCTGTCATACATCATCAGCCTAATCTACCTCACAGGGTTATTGTGAGAATAAAATGGAGGAGAGGAGAGTTATGCAAGCCACCTGGGGTCCTCATTGCAGAGAAAGGTGGGGTTTAAATGAAGTAAGTAAATAAAATCAAAATTACAGGAACATTTATGGTTCAGTCTCAATGTAGATAGGTGCAGCTGTTGTTGAGATTCACAACGAAAATTTTGTACCTAGTTCATTAGAGACTATGATTCTATCCATTATTCATGATCCTTAATCCATCCCAAGCCACAAGGACAACTTCTCAGGGAAGAAACAAAAAGGTCTGGCAGGAAAGCCACATTTTGCGTCTGGAACTCCACTTGTGGTTCAGTGGATTGAAGGCCATTTCATAATTTTAAAACCTAAGAGCTTTTGTTCCATGAGTTGGTTCAAGAACGTAAGAATGAAATAACCTATGTAATACATCTCTCCAGGGACTCAGGACAAAGCTTTGCTTTATCCTGTGATCTCTTGAGATAGTGAGGATAGAATGAGTAGTACTGAAGCTTGTTCAAAACTTCAATAAGAGTGTAGAAATTTTAGATCGTACAACAATGTTAACCTTGTTACGTATAAATTTAGTTGTGTTTCCTATTTTGTACAATTTTACACTTTTTAATCTAAACTTTTTTTTGTTTTTTGCCATAGGCTTTCCCTTAATTTTGGTGATGTTGACAATTTGAAGGGATTTGTTATCAGGTAAGTTTTCAGATATGAATATTTTTTTTCTGACTCCACAATCTTATTTAATTATAATGTTTCTGGACTCCTTTTATATGACATTGTTCACAAGCCAGTTTACAAACATTTAGAAATATAAAGTAAATCCTAACAATACAATACAGTAATTTTAAATGACCTAAAAGTAATAATAATAAAAAAACACACCTCTAGTTAATTTTCAAATGTCTGATAGAACAAAAGCTTTCTCCTGATGCCAGAAAGAGACTGTTGAGATACATACATATGTCTGTGGAAAGCACATTCCCTAAATATGGGTTACCACAGAAGATGCCTTGTTTATGGTAGACAACAATTTTCTCTCCCTACAGGACTGAATCTGGAACAGCCCTCATAGAATTCCTGCCCTGGGATACTTAGGCCAAACGCATAGGACTTAAAGGACATAACCAGCCCCTTGAATTGAACCTGGAACAAACTTTGCTCTCGCTAAGCTACATCCATCAATTTGCAACCAAAGTAATTCTATACAGACCCCAGGTTCTAAACAAACTTCAAGCGTCTTGTGTGGTGTAGTGGAGCCAGTGTGGTGTAGTGGTTAAGAGTGATGGACTCCAACCTGGAGAGCTGGGTTGGATTCCTTACTTCTCCACATGAAGCCTGCTGGAGGACCTTGGGCCACTCACAGTTGTCTCAGAACTCTCTCAGCCCCACCTACCTCACAAGGTGCCTGTTGTGGGGAGAGGAAGGGGGAGGCGATGGTAAGCTGCTCTGAGACTCCTCAGGGTAGAGAAAAGTGTGGTATAAAAACCAACTCTTTGTCTTTCCATGTAGATCAGATTCTAGTAGTCTAATCTGGAAATTACTGGAGTATGAATGGCAATGGCTGGATCAATTTTACCCAGTAGAAGGCTCAGCTGGAAAACCAACCAGAACTGGTAAAAGGCACCTAAACCTGCAGCTGCCATCTAAGAATCAAGAAACAGTGATGAGTCCTGGAGCCCCTTTAGGCTATTGAAACCTTCCCCTTAGGGTCAAGGATCCCATCAAAGTCCAAACACCTGTAGCACTATCCAGTCAGAGTTCAGCACTCTTTCCCCTCTTCTTTCAGTGGGAGAGTGAAGGGTATACCTAACATAAATAAATGTCTCTTCTTTGAGGGTATTTTTGCATTTGTGTGCATGCCTGTGCCTGGAAGTCATGGTGACCTCTGGCAACTCCTACTGGAGCACAGAGAACATTCAGAAAAGTGGCTTGATAGCCTGCCCTGGCCTCTCTTGCCAGGGTCGGCCTTGCTCAGCTTCCAAGATCTTATGAGATCACGCTTGCCTGGGCTATCCAGGTTAGGGCATAAATAAACGTCTTTGAGGTTTAGTATTTCTTTAACTTTGGCTGACAATGGATACATTTTATGAGAAATTTTAGAAACTATTGGTATTGGAAAGTGCCATCAAGTCACAGCTGATTTATGTTGACCCTGTAGGGTTTTCAAGGCAAGAGACATTCAGAGGTGGTTTTCTATTGCCTGCCTCCGCATCATGCCCCTGATATTTCTTAGAGGTCTCCCATCCAAATACTAGCCAGGGCCAACCCTGCTTAGTTTCTGAAGTCTGATGAGATTGGGCTAGCCACTATCAGCACTGGATTTATCCCCCGTCCCCCCAGTTGTACTAAAACTCTGTTCAGTGCGGAGTGGGTTATGAGCAACTTTCAGTGTTTCTCAGCAGGCTTCCTAGGGAACAAATACTTGAAAGAGCTTAGAATGGGTTCTTCTAATGGGTACTTAGAATGGGTATAATGCATTGGATGAAAACCAAGCAAAATTAAACATCAGATTTGTGTTTCTCTTCTGTTTTTTTAGGCTGCAATTTTTAAAGCATTAAAATAAACATTGCTATACAATCAATGCTACCAGTGCTATTGAGCATGTAATAGAGAAATGATGGAGTAGTGTTCAGAGGGATTAGTAGGAAGGCTAGCAAGACCTACGTGGAGGAAATAACTTTCTTCTCCATCTTTGCTTTGGCACTGTCTTATCGATTCCTGGTTGCTTGCATCATGGGAAGGTTCTTCAGAGGAGTTGATGGTAGAAGGAAACAAAGAATACTTTCTGGCCTATACAAAGATGAAATGAATTTGGTGAATTCCCTTGGGACAAAGTAAAGTATACTGAAATTGCTGTTCTTTTCTCCTGTTTTCTGATTGTTTACCCTAGATTTATGCTTACAAACAGTTACTACAAGCTGTCCATTCAAAACTGGTTTACCCTGCATAGAATCCAGCTCATATACAACCATTCTGTACAAGCGACATTCAATGCAACCCAAATACATGCTCCAGCGAGTTATTCCTATCACTGCGAACATGTTAGCAACCTCCAGAGATATGATGCACTGCTGACACCCAGCTCTACAAATGATGCAGCCAGGCTCTGGGAAGTCACTTTTATTGACTTTCAGGTAATATGGCAAAAGCAAAACCAAGCGAATTTAGCAGGTCCTTATAGGAACAGCTCTGTGTGGGTGTTATCAAGGATGCTTAATGACCTGCTGTAAGAATTAAGCAGGAAAGACAGTTCTTGCACTTGTCATATGAAAGAGACTGAGAAAACAACTGAAATATTGTTCTGTAACAGAATGTGCCTTTACTGTCAAACATGGCAGCTGTCTGTCTGAGTCTTCAGATTCTTGCTTGTACCCTTTAGTTAGAGAAATGCATGATATGATATCAGGTTGTTGTGGGAAGAGCAGAGAAATGCACAGCATGGTGACATTATGTTACACATTGTGATGAGCTCATGTGTCAGGCATTCTCCAACAAAACTTTACAGTGAACACACACATACATGATGCTGCCTTATATTGAAGCAGACCCTTGGTCCATCAAAGTCAGTAGCGTCTACTCAGATGGGCAGCAGCTCTCCATTGTCTCAGGCAGAGGTATTTTCACATCACCTACTGCCAGACCCTTAGCTGGAGATGCCGGGGTTGAACCTGGGACATTCTGCATGCCCAGCAGATGCTCTACCACTGAGCCACAGCCCCTCCCCAGTGAGAGGAATCTCAACTGGGGCTGCTGATTCTGGTGGCAAAGACACATTCTCCCCTAATGTGTAGCGTGAACCTTTATTTCATTGACAGTGTAAGTGGTTTGGGGACGGTTCTGTGAACATTGTATCCTCCACAGATCAGTTGCTGAGGTCACCTAAGGAGAGGATATAATGCCTGTTACTGACTCTTATCTCCTTATGAGGATAACGGGACAGGGGAGAAGAGGGCAAAGCTAACAGAACAGACAATTTAGCCAAGGTGGAAGCACTCAGGTTGTAAAGTACAACAAGTAATTCTGATTTGTTTGACACTGCAGTTGTAATTAGCAGTTATAAAACACTGTACCTGTGTTATATCTGATCCAAGGCTTGTACTCAGTTATACTGGAAGCTGCTGGAGTCTAGGTATTGCAGACCAGAAGGGACTGTTGCTTTCTGCAAGAGGTTAGGAGTTACTTTTATTCAGTGTCTCCTGCTGGATAGACCACCACACACCACTTTGGTTGGTGTTTCCTGTCAGGGATGGGTGGGCTGTTTTGGAGCTCCAGCCCGGCTGTTTCTTTTGTGTCCAGAAGAAGAAAGTATTTGCTTGCATATGTCTTCCTCTTTCTTCCCACTGCCTGTCCTCGACTGTGGGGAGTGGGCGGATAATCTCTGCATCCTTGGGCCGCCCACCCAGCCCTTTTATACTGTAAAGAATAAGCTACACGTACCATGTGGAGCATGCTGATCCCTTTTGAGAGATCCTACTCCCATGTGATGGCAGGCTGCACTTCAATCTCAGCTGCAGTGTCAGCCTGTTTTTCCCCAGGCCAGCTAGAGTGGCATCCTTGCTTCAGGCGTCTGACCTGCTGAGCTGGCCACCCAAAAATGAGCCATGACTTCCTCTTCCACCTGCAGAAGCCTTGGGGAGCGGGGGGAAGAACTGTCAGTCCTGGGCATCCTCATTCTTCTCCCCTCCTCTTTTGTTCTGTCTTGAAGAAGAAGGGTCTGATGGTGTCATGTTCATGGGACATCCTCATTCTGATTGGGAATCTAACCAAGCTTTCTTAGGGAGACTGTTTCAGGCCCCAAGCTTACTGAGCTGCTGCAGACAGATTTATTCACATTCTTGTCTTTCAGCTCTCATCCATGATCTGCTTTCTTCCTTGGCCACTCTGTGGCTGGCTAATGGGCCGTTCATGTTAGTGCATGACCTCTAGCTGAAGTGCCACCTCTCAGATGATTAGCAGGGTTATTGTCACATGCCCTACTCGTCTCTTCCAGTTTCAATGGCTTCTCTTACTTCAAGTGTGAACTGTGAACACTGATTTGACTCCAGGTTTAAAGGAAGGTGCCACAGTTTTGATTTGGGTATTTAAATGTAATAGGAAGGTAGCTTGGTAAAATTAATGGTCCAGTTGTATGGCTTGTTGGTCTATGATCAGGTCCTAGAGGGGTTCCTTCAGTTGGGGTGCTGGTGATGATTTCACTCCATAAATTTGATTGGATAACCTGTGGCATAACCAACAGAAATCTGTGGCACTCTTGGTTGTGGGTAGAAAAATCTCAGTGCCTGGCAATGGCATTGAGACAGGTCATGTCTGTTCTCTTGTCTGCCCGTCCACTGCCAGATTATTGCCTGTGCAATAGCACAAAAGTCACAACAAATGTCCACAGGTGGTAATACAATGCTACATAAAAGCATGGAACAGTACTTCTAAAACAACAGATCAGCTGTTGGGAGCAGTACAGAACAACAGACCCAAAGGCATATCACCCAGTACTGTTATCCAAATCATGCTCCAATAAATAAACTTTAGGCTAACCCCAATACTTGATAAAAGAGAGAAGTTTTTACTATGCTTCTGAAAACTAAGACGAAAGATATCACTCATCCTTCACAGGTGTGTGTGTGGCCTTGTCTTATCCTGCCACCCACAAAACTGCTAAAGATGGTGGCACATTTCAGTGCACTGCTTTGAACTCTGTTTTGAACTGCCCTGTGGGTATTGCATTGTAACAGAATAATATACCAGCCTTTAGACCTGCCCCCCCAAACTTTCCCCCACTGGCCTAACAGGCTGTGTGGAAGATAAGATGGCAAGATTTGAATGACAGACAAATGAGTCAGAACAGTGCGGTCAATCTGAAAGGAGAACAGTTTGAGTCCAGTGGCAAAAGTATAAGCTTTTGTGTGCAAGGACACTTCATCAGACACAATGAAATGAAATCTTTGGATAAATGAACTACTTTGAATAAAACTTTGTTGGTCTTAAAGGTGTCACTGGACTCAAACTTTGTTCTGCTGCTCCAGACCAACACAGCTGCCCACCTGAATCAGTCCAAAAGGAGTTAAGGAAAGGGTCTCTCCCTTGCCCAGCTGTCCAATGGTGCTTGGCTGTTTTCTCCAACACCAACTCGATCTATTCTGCAAACATAAAGAACGTTGCAAATGTTTCTTTCCTGACAAATCAACTCATCACAGTTTCCTCGCATCAGCAGCAATAAAACAGTCAGTTCAAACCAGGGGAATGCTTACATTGATGCTGTATACAACCATTCATGTCTTCATAGGGATGGAAATGTCTTTAACCAAGATGAGGGAGATTTTTAATTCACACTTTTCCCCCCTGCTTAATAGATCCAAGGATTTAACATTGAAGATGGACAGTTTGCTTACTCAAAAGACTGTGCCTCCTTATTCCCCCCAGCAATTCTGATGGGCCTGGTGATGTCTCTGATTTTGCTTCTTGTTCTGGCCTATGCCCTCCACATGCTGATACACTTGAAATCCCTCGACAGGCACTATGAATGCAAAGCATCTCCTACTTATTTTCCACAGATGAAAGACATGGAGACAGCAGATGAAAAAGAACCACTGCGGAATAATGGGAATGAAGCCTATGAACTTACAAGCCAACAGTTCTCCAAAATCTATATTTAGCAGTGTCTGTATGTTGTACGGGTAGATAACAAACTGCTCCTGAGGCACCTTCACATGCTGTGAGCTCATGTTAGAATTTTGAGAATCTCAGCTTTGATATCAATAGAATGATTCCTCATGATTGTGAAGAGAAATGTCAGTGTACTACAGCAGTGGCTATTAATTTCTCTAAAAATTAGAAACAAAGAGAAAGAGCCCAGTTATATTACATTTCCAGTATTTAGAAGATTTTGGCTGATGGTCAGGAATGTATGAGACTGATAAGAGAGGGTATTAAAATATATGGCTAGAACACTCAGCTGACAAAACAGGACTTGTCACACTTTGAAAACTGCCAGGACTCCTCTAAAGTAAAATGACACAACCAAAGACGCAGACCAAAAGTTAACTTTTGGTTGGCCACTGAAGACTGCTCTTTCTGCTATGATACAAGAGGATTCTGAACTACTGAGGTACATAAGCTGATCTGCAGTGCTCACAAAGGTTGATTATAGATTCTCTGCTGCTGGCTTAGGGTGGAATGGAATGGATGCACTTGGTCTAAGCTCTCCAATGGGCTTCCCCTGCTCTGCTATGTGTATGACTCCAACATCAGTGGTCCGAAGCATTGTTAATTGCTGATCATCTGCAAAATGACTGTTCTTTGTCATGTACCAGTTTGCATCACAGAAATGCCGTATGTCCAACGACTAGCAGCTGATGTCCTCCTCCTGAAGACATTCTGCAAACTGTATCAGCTGCGTATTGATCTGTCGTGCAAGTTTTCTGTGGGTCTCCTTCTTGTGATGCTTTTCCCAGGGTGCCCTCAGCCTGAGCAAATTTCTCCCGTTTGTTGTATCACAGTGAAGTTATCAGCATTTTGTTTCTGATGTTCTGTTCTTCTGATATTCAGCTAAATGTTTTTTACTAAATGATTTCGCTGATAAATGATCAAAGGATATGAGGCTGTTAGCATTAATTTCCAACTGTGTTGTTGAGAACAAAGTGAAAGAAAACAACCTCAGAGGGAAAGATTTAAATTAAGGTGGCAAAGATTGGCTCTGATACTGCAAAGCTGAAGCACTTGTCTTCATAACCTATTTACAAATCTTTTCAAAGTGCATTTGGTAAGGAAACCTGAGGGTGGGGGATAGCCCTGAATAAACTTTCCTTCAGAGGTTAGGCAAGAGATTTCTTATTCTATGCAAGTGCATGGACAGAGTCCTCCACAAGGACAGAAAACCTGCAGTTCAGTACAAATTGGTTACAAATGAAGCCAATCTTAGGCAAATCTTTACAATTCTCATGAATTTTCATGGGCAAAAATCTGGATTTCTTGGGTTGTGGCCACACGAGCAAAATAATCCGGAGGGGAATTGAGGCTTTTTTGTTCCAGAGCAATTTGCCCCGCAATTGCGCAATCACACAGCTCTGTGGACCTGCTGGGGCAAACCACCGCTGTGTGATCAGACGCAACCACGGGTGAGTGTTTTTTTTGTGTGTGGTGGGTTTCCGAGGTGCTTAAATGGGGGATCGATGAAGCGCTTCAACAGGGGAAGGGGGAATCGATGATTTGCTTAGATGGGGGTGGGAGAAGAATCGATTATTTGCTTCAAGGGGGGGGGAGGATCGATGAATCGCGTCTCCCCCTAAGGGGGCCTTTGATGATGCGCACATGGAGAAGGGGGACAAAAAACCCCACTGCATGATGTCAGGATAGCGTGTGATCACGCTATCCACGATGCCACACTTCTGCACTGGCGTGATCAAACAGGGAAACTCCGGTTGTGAACTGGAGCAAACCATTTGCTACTGGAGTTTCACTAGTAGCTTTTTACCACACTTCCCCACCAGATCAAAAGGTTTGCAATGGTTTGACGACGTTTCCCAGATGTCCTGGTGTGATCGTGCCACTTTGATCCAGTGGTGAATTGTCCCTCTTCCGTGGCAAATGGGTGTGTATGATCGTGCCCTTGGAGTAGTATTGGTTCCCGTGGAGCATACCATATGTTTAGTCCCACATGTGATTCTTTAATTTTACTCCAAAAGAGTAACAACAAAAATGCTGGGAGCCCAAGAGCTCCTGGGGGAAGGGCACACAAGACCTTGTACAAAGTAGGGTTTTCAAACTTTTCCTTCTAGAACAGAAGATCACATTCAATTACAAGTTGCTTTTGAAACTCCACTTAGTTTCAAGAATGACTTGCTGTGTACCACAGGTTTTTTCTGAGGAAGCACATGGATCAGCCTTTCCACTCCCAGCCTTAAGCTGTTTCTGAAAGTTCATGCACCATAGACAAGGACTTAGAGCCAAACTAGATGTTATGAACCATAGAGTTGGCCATAGGGACTTGCAGCTACACTACAGCTGCTAGTTCCTGGTGGCAACTCATGAATAGACTTGCAGCAGAGCCTGACTGGCCATCAGAAGGGCCTGACTCATTTGAGCCAATGAAAGAGGATTTTCTGCGTTCTCCTCTGTACTGTTTTTGTGGCACTTGGACTAAAACAGCCTGAGGACCACAGGGTGAGCATTATTTGCTTAGTCGGGAGTGATTTGAATTAGACCCTGCTGCACATTTACTTGTGAGCTGACATCGGAAACTAGCAGCTGCAGTAAAGCTGTTAAGTACCCATGGTGAACTTGAGAAGTTTATAGCATCTAGTTAGGCTCTTAATTCATCAGATGCATTAAATGGGGTGAGAACTGAATACTTACATGAATGAATAACTAAGCCCTCTTGTCATGTGCCTTGTCTCCCCTCCACACCTCTGCATTTGCACGAACTGCCTCTTTATGATCCTGTCTCATGCAGTTCCAATGTATGGATTAGTCCATGAGAATACAGGTGGGATCATACCCAACAATGGTTGCCCTCCTTCACGGTGAGATAGTGACTGAGGGAGTGAGGGCCCCGCAGGACTGGTCCCACCCATTTGGTTTATTCAGACACCTGCAGATGCAGGGGACTGTTCCTGGTGAAGTGACTCTTGTATGGCTGTGTGTTTGAGAGTATTAGTTGATGTTAAGAAATTATTTGAGTTCTGAAGGTCAATATTAATCAGTATTTCAATATAATACACAGCCAAATTGAAACCACTGCACAAAGCAGTTTGCTCAGAGCTAGGTATAACTTTCGGCTTTTCTTCTCACTCGTGAGAATGAATCTGTGAGTTTTCTGTTTCCTTTTGCCACATTTTTTTCCTGCTAAAATTAAACACATTTTTCCAAAACGTTTTGTATCAGTGGCATATAAATGATATACCCTCCCAAAAGAATGATCAATGACAGCAACAAAAATGAGATAAGAATTGTTTCAAAGTGGCCATATCAGCTCCTTCCTAAAGAAAGTGTTACAACTCAGAGTCGTTCTTGGTGAAAGTGGAATTAGAATGCTTTGGAAATAATGAATAATAATAAATGATCCCTCTTTCCAGTAGCTGTGGATGGATGGGTGGGGAGGACAAAATGTACTAAACAGACAAAATGCTTTATCAGAAGGTAAGTGGTTACAATATAACAAAGTGCTTTATATATCTTCCATTACAGAGTAGAAAAACTGACCTTCATTGCTCTGCAAGACAAGCTCAGTACACTTTCTGCAAGAATCTGTATTGAAAAATCTAACCATCATTAAAAAAATGCCACAAGGGCTCAATCTTCAGTCTGCACCATGGCACTGTTAGCCCCCCCCCCCCAGTGTCATTTCAACTGCCAAAACAGCTGTGGTGTGGGGGGGGGGGGAAGAGTGCCCCTGCCTGCCATGCTGTGGGTGTTCTCATGACATTTTAAAATGGTGGTGGTATCTGCATGGTGGTCACGAGGACACCCTCACATCTAGTTTGGCCCTAAGTCTGGGTGGGTGATGTTCTGCATCAGATTTGCTTGACGCATTGCATGATGTGAGCACAGTTGTTTATATGGTATGACTGACCAGGGCTTTTTTTGGGGGGGGGGAGGGAGGTGCCGGAACTCTCAAGAGGGAAATGAAGTTTTCAATCTGTATACTGAAAACTTGCGAAATTTTAAAAATAACTTTGTCAGAGAGGTTCCAGAACTCTGTTCTGGCATATTCCTGCAGAAAAAAAGCCCTGTTGACAGACACAAAATGTCAAGTTGTTTGGGGCACCACCAGAAAGACAACTTCAGGACGCATACCCCAAAGAATGAATGCTTAGGTGGGTACAAAATAACAAGGAAAACTAAGCAAGCAAATTCTGAGGATTTTGTTTACACAGTGCATGGTTGCCCTCTAGTGGCTACTTGTACTATTTGTTAATATAAATGCCTTAACAGGAACCAATTAAAATTACAAATGCACCTAATTCTGAATTTCACAAAACTCTGCTCCAGGTTTGTTATAACAAAAAGAAATCCCCCCACCCCCGTGTGTGTCTCTGTGTGTGTGCGAGAGAGAAAGACAAAAGAGAGAAAGAATGTTGCTGAAAAGATGTGTTTGTTATAAGGCTGCCTTCATCATTTAAAACCATTCTTGAATAATATTTGGCACAATAAAGATGCTCACATATTGAAGATGCTCAGAGTGGCAGTAAAGTGATGGTACATTACCCTGACTATTTGTTCCCCCTTGAAGAAGCAGAGCAAATTAAACTAATACTTATCACATTTACTAATATGTCCAGAAGCACAGTGCTATAATGATACTTCCCCCCCTCCATCAAGTCGCAACCAGTTAACAGCAACCCCTTATAGGGTTTTCAAGGTCATTCAGAGGTGGTTTGCAATTGCCTTGCTCTGTGTAGTAACCCTGAACTTTTT
The DNA here is from genome assembly GCA_029233225.1 of Lepidodactylus listeri. NCBI lineage: Eukaryota > Metazoa > Chordata > Lepidosauria > Squamata > Gekkonidae > Lepidodactylus > Lepidodactylus listeri. The sequence continues at coordinate 49,076,519 of JARCFY010000004.1, forward strand.
TTGGTAGTCTCTCATCCAAATACTAACCAAGGCCAACCCTACTTATCTTCTGAAATCTGATGGGATCAGGCTAATCTGGTCAGGGAGTGATAATAGTATTTATATAACAATTCACAGGTTTTAGATTGCACTTTATAGTACAGTCCTAAGCAGAAGTACTCCCTTGTAAGTATATAGATGTCACTGGGCGTACAACTTTGGTTGGGATGGCACTAGAGTGTTAGAATTTCTTCATGCACATTGTCTTGTTTTGATCCTTGCATCCAGGGAAAATCAGTGTCAGCATTCATCTTCCCACATCTTACAGGTGCTGTGATGCTGATTGTTGTTGTTCATCTCATATTTGTTCATTCAGTTTCCTTTGGCAAAAAGATTTACTTGCGGTATGTCATGGATAGATGATCCTGGGCAGGATCCACCTAATATGTAGCCCTTCAGTGAGTGCAGGATAGAGCACCAAGGCACAAGAATGCATCTCACTAGCCCTGAAGAAGCTGCATAAGTCTACAAACTTGTTTCTGAGCACAATTAAAAGAGCTGGTGCTTGCCTTTGAAGGCCTCAGTGGACCTGCTGATTTTATTGCTGCTCAATGGTTTCATCCGCAGCTGAGCTGAATGTTTTTTTAAAAAAAACCTCTGCCGTTGCTGACTATTTTAAAGTTTGTTGTTGACGTTATTGGTTCCTTATTATTTTATTTTAATTTTTTTTTCATTTATGGTAATCAGATAGTGTATAAATAACTCTTTTCTATTAAAGTTAACGGGGCTTAAAAATGCTTAAGTTTGGCTAGACTATGCATATTTCAATCAACAGTGCACTCAGCAAAAAATCTCATCAAATGTTAGTAATGAACTTGGTTGGGTCTGAACAACATTTTGGTGAATGTTTACAGCGCAGACTTCTGATACTGGTGTAAAAATGTTGGAACGACCAGGGGTCATTTTGTAGAAAAAGAGATGCAGGAGCTCATTAGCGTAACTCATTAGCATAACTTTTTTGCATATGCCACACCCCCTGACATCACCAGAAGTCTGTCAGAAGGCAAGAAAGAAAGAGAGAGAGAAAGAGAGAGAGAAAGAAAGAGAGAGAAAGAAAGACGAAGGAAGGAAGGAAGGAAGGAAGGAAGGAAGGAAGGAAGGAAGGAAGGAAGAGCTGGCAGAGAGGGGACAGCTACTAATCCAAGCCTCGGAAATACCACTATTCTGGGAAGATAGCTTCAGTGGTGGCTGAAGCCTTCAGAAGGCTGGTCAGAGGAACAAGGACCTTTCCAGGGGACAGGGTCATTTTGCGGCAGCCATGACACAAGCAGAATTCCCCTGCGGGGGGGGGGGGGCTGGCACCAACTCCCGAAGCTGAGTTTCCCTGAGCTCCTGCTTGAAATGACCCCTGGGAACGACTAATCTGATTGCTTCTCAGGCTTTCTGCTCAGTGTCTTTTGGAAAAGATTACTCTTACATGGATGTATTAGCTGGTTAGCATTGCAGTGCTATGCAGATTTATTACAGTCTTACCCCACTGATTTCAACGACCACTGTAGGAGCATTAGACCTAATCAGGACATAGACTAATGATTTCAGTGGAATTATAGGAATTGCCTTGCCTTTGTTGTCCTACTGGAGCTATTTGCCTTCTTTGGATTTCTACAGCTATCAGGAATACAGCATGGGGCATCAAGACTCAGGATGTGAAATCAGTTATCCATGTGGTCAGACACATTATGGCCAGGAAACAGATCACAGTCTCTGGGAAGCTGCTGTCACGTGCATCTTCATGCCACGTACAAGGAATACTCTGACTTAAAGCACTCTCTTCTCTTGGGATATGAGTGCCACAATGAATGGCATCCTTCTGAGATGCTCAGTGTCTGGATAGGGTTTTTTGGCAGAGAAACAAGAAATATTCACCAATATGGACCAGGATTTATGAACTTCTTCCAAGTCTTGGGTTTGACTTTTCATACATTCTCCACTCCCAATTCTAACTTACACAGTTATTATTTTGATTGTGTACCAAAATATATTTGAATGAATTCAGAATGAATATTCTTGTAGGATGAGAGAGCTAATGATATAGAGGCTCCAGTTCTACTGATATCTCATACAATCCTCTTGCCAGGTTTTGGGGCCAACATTAATTGGATGCACATTACAATGGAGATGATGTGGAGAGAATATGGCATGTGTTCTTTGGAATTTGTTGTTGGAGTATGTGGCACATCAATGAATAGTATACAGCATGTATGGGATACTGGCTACAGTGTCTGATGGACACAGAAGACCTAGACTACTTGTTCTCTGTCAACATAATCTGAGGATAAAATGGAAGAGGGAAGAACCCTGGCTTGGATCCAAAAGAGTGTTTCCACAGATGGAAGGATTTCCACCGGGGGAGCCGAACATTCTTGCCTCTCCATTCTGCTGCAGCCCCAAATGCCCCTCCTCCAAATACTGCTCCTGGGCAGAAAGAAGAGGCAAGACAGTTCAAGGGAGGAAATCTTTCTGCCCATGCAAAAGTTCAGTTGAATCCAAGCCTTCCTGAGGGACTTGGAGAAAGGGCGGGATCAAAATGTAGACCATTAGATAAAGCCATCATAATCATATCATCAATCACAGAGCATGGCTAATATAAGCTAATAGGAGTAACATAATCCACTTTTGCCATTTTTTTGGTTTGACCATGAGAGCTGAGAGGCACAGGTCAGGTTCAGGAAAAGAGCAGACAGAAGAGCAGGCTAGCTCTGCCTGGTAGCATGGCAGAGTGGTTTAGCTCTACCTCTGGGAGAGAATAGAGCGCCATAAGATTATTAGGCCTGTCTCTGCTTATGAGCAGACCTTGTGCCATTTAGTCTGACTCTTGGGAAAGGACAGGCTGGTGTGGGTGGAATCCTGAATATGTGAAAGCATCCAGCCTAGTGGCTAGTCAGTAAACGTCTGTTTGTGCCTGGAAGCATTGAAGAAAATTCACATCACACTCAGAAGACATAACAAGCTTAAATTTATACTGGGTTTCTCTGACTGTCTGGAGACCTGAGTTGCAAGTCTGTTCTTTGAAGCCAACTTGTAAATAAATAAATCTAATGTGTTTTTAATATACAATTCCTGCCTCAGTGATCTGCATATTCTGTTTACACACCACAAAACTTTCCTCAGGGCAGTGAACCCAAAGCCTATACACTTGCTACCTTTAGAATGCCTGCTAACCAAGGGGAAGTTTAAAACAAACCCAGTTCCTCCCAAATCATCGGAGGCTGTGTGGATCCCCTCAGTTTGTAGAAAAGGCCTGTCACAAAGGCATTGAACTGCTTTTTTTTTGTCCAGCAAATTTCTTTAATTGTTTCATAGTAGACTTGTGTGGGGAGGGGTGTTCTGTTGTGCCCGCTCTGCTTCACAGTCTACAGAGGAAAATAATATTTCAACTTTGGATTGGTTAAAACTGAGTATTTAATTTGTAAGAAAAAACCCTGTGTTGTTTCCTTCTTTGTTTTCTATTTGTACAGGGGAGATCTTACATTAACAAAGATGAACTCCATTTGCAATTCTTCCCTAGTATAGTATTTTCTTCACTGGGTCAGCCTGCCCTTTTCTTTTCTTTTTTCACTGCTATAATCTCCCATTTTCCTTAACAAAAGGTAGCTACTGAAGCCTTAGGCACACTGACTCAGAAGGAGGTCAGGTCAGGGATGCCTTGAAGTGCCATAAAAGTTTGGGCAGAACATATTACTTCACTAAAGGGAGGCAGATGCTTAAAAAGAAACTAGCCCTTCTAATTCTGTCAGGCAGAACTTGCATAGACATAGTGAATGCTTCTTCTTTACAACCTATAAAGATCCCAGCAGATTACTGGTTGCCACCTGAGAAGGAATTAAAGAAGATTACAGCTATAAAAAGGGGGATCTGCACTCAATAAAGCAATGGAAATTATTCAGCGCCTTAGGCAGAAAACCTGTGTAATTAGAGCTTTACAAAGACTAGAGCTTCTTACTGTGAAAGGGAAAAGATTCTGCAGTTTAGTGTGAATGGTAACACTCAAGTCAGCTAAAATTTTGTTACCTTTTCTTATGATTCCTGTAAAAGGGTGGCCTGATTATATTAAAGAGCTACAATCTATATTGTTCTTGTTTTAAGGGTCAAAGTAGTTATGACGAGAACAGTCTTGTGTATTCATTCATATGCCTGCCCTTCTTACATTTAACATGAGACTCAAGTGGAGTTTCCTGTTCTGTACAGGAAACAGAGCACATTGATGAAAGAAGCTAAAGCCATCCCAAACTTTGCTTCACTGTTCTTTATTGCTTCGAGTGCTTTTATTTCCAAATGGGCTGACTTTCAGTGGTGGAGTTGAGAGGAAAGTACTTCAGACAACAAAGTACTGAGGGGAACTATTGAGAAGGTGAAGGCTTCAGCTCTCCTTCCCTGTATCTCATGTTAAAAAAGAGAGAGACCTCCCTTGCTTTATATGGAAACTAGGAATAAGGCCCATTGTGGAAATAAATACACCGGGCTCTAGAAAGAGGCTCTGGGAGAGTGCCCCGGCCTTGGGCACTCAGTGTCTATTTGCTGTGGCGACCTCAGCTGGGTATAATGACACAGAGTCCACGAACACACACACACACAAACACACACAAAACACACACACACAAAACACACACAAACACAAACACACACAAACATGTACACAAACACACACTAACGCAAACACACAAAGAACACACACAAACACACGCACGCACACACACACTAACGCAAACACACAAACACAAACACACATAAATGCACAAAGAACACACACACAAACACGCACACAAACACACACACACTAATGCAAACACTCAAACACACACACACAGAAACGCACATACACAAATACACACACACAAACACACAAAGAACACACACACAAACGCACACATACACGCACACATACACACAAACATACGCACACACACACACAAACACATGCACACACACACTCGTCATCAGAGGAAGCGCTTCAGGCTCTTCACACAGCACCCTATAGCACAGGGGTCCTCAAACTACGGCCCACGGGCCACATGCGGCCTGCCGAGGGCATTTTTCTGGCCCACCGGGTGTGCTGCTGCCTGTCCTCCAATTCCCAGCAGCACACAAAGCAGCGGAAAAATTGCATCCGACCCGTCCCGGGCCACATGACAAAGCCCCGCCCCCCTGCTTCCAGTCAGCCAGGAGGAGGCAAAAGGAAGACTGGAAGAGGGTAAGTGTGGGGTGGCAGGTGCTCTGGCTGGCCCCAAGTCTCCTAGCTGGCTGAGAGGCCTCTCAGCCGGCTAGGAGACCTGCGCCAGTCCCAAGAGCTGGGCAGGAGTCTTTTTCGAGGCTTTTTGTGCTGCTGGGAATTGGAGGGAGTGTGTGTGTGTGAGAGAGAGAGAGAGAGAGAGAGAGAGAGAGAGGTTTCTCTTTCCCATCATGATGCCTGCAGTAGTGGAGTTTCAGGGAGAAGCAGCTGGGGGCTTGCTGCCTTAAAAAGTTTGTAAGGATGCCGAGTTCTTTGTTTCTTCGGAGAGGGAAAGAAAACAGCCCCGTCAAGGGTGCCTTGCTTGCGCGCGCACCCCCCCCCCCAATGCGCCTTCCCTACCCGCAAAATAACTTCTGAAATCTCCAACCAGATCTAGACTAACTGATGCACCCTTGCATCACTTGTTACGACTAGCAGTGACAAATATGGAACCGGACACTGACAATCTCATTAGCCAAAAGCAGGCCCATAGTTCCCATTGAAATACTGGTAAGTTTGTTGATTTAACTTTACTTGTTCTTCATTTTAAATATTGTATTTGTTCCCATTTTGTTTTTTTACTTCAAAATAAGATATGTGCGGTGTGCATAGGAAGTTGTTCATAGTTTTTTTTTTTTAAACTATAGTCCGGCCCTCCAACGGTCTGAGGGACAGTGAACTGGCCCCCTGTTTAAAAAGTTTGAGGACCCCTGCTATAGCACTTCAGGACTGATACAAAGAACAGAAGAACGCTTGGGAGGAGGTTTCAAGGTAAACCGGCTCAGGAACGCTTTCCCAATGGGAGAGGCACGTTTCTGTGTGAAAGGGCCAGAATGTTCCATTAGGGAACCGGTACTAATACGGTTCTGTGTAAAATGCCTGACAGAAACTGTTACTGAAGAGTTCCTGAAACGGAACATAATGGCTGTGTGAAATTCCCCACTGTGATGTAGCTCATAGTTTTTAGGCTCTGGCTCACACAGTTTTGTCTTAGCTTGGAAAGGATGGCTCCAGAGCAAACTACTTGATGCAGTAGCCAAATCATTTGCTCACAACTGAAATGCCAGTGGCTCACAAAGCAGAATTTTTGCTCACATGACTCCACAGCTTAGAGGGAGCATTGGTTGAGAGTGTAATGTGAGTAGGCAAAGTTCGGAGTGCGAGGATAGGGCTGTGAGGAAGCCGTCCCCCCCCCCCCCCCGTCACTACCTGTATGTATAATAGAGTGCCCCCTTTTCCATTCTGCCTTTTGCCCTGATCCACTTATATGCTAACATTAATGGCTTGAGCATGCTGCATCGTGCAAGAGGCTTGAGGACTTTATGTTTCTTTGCAGTTGGTCTTCCTTGGCAGTAGGCTCACATTGTGGGGAGGCAGGCTCTCACCTTTTCCTCTCTTGCTGCTCCCCCCTCCCCCAGCCAGGCCCAGCCGTTCCCTCCCCTCTCCTCCCCTTCTCTTTGCCCCATTTGGAGGTGATGGGAAGGGAGAGAGGGAAGAAAATGGATCCCTGGCAGTTCTGTCTGTCAGAGGGAAGGTGGTCTGTTCTCTCTGTCAGGCAGAAGCGCCAGGATTCCCTTCCCCCCTCTCTTTGCTCTGTTTGGAGGTGATGGGAAGGGAAGGCAAATGGCATCCTCTCTCCTGAGGTGAAGCCACATTGTGAGGTGAATTTTGGCGGGCAGAGCTTTGGTGGGCGGGCTGCAGGGAACCCAGCCTGGGGCACCCTTTCCCTTCCCCCCTTCTCTTTGCCTATTTCACAGTGTCTTCTGAGAGGAAATTTGGCAATTTGGCAGTGTGCGGGGGAGGGGTTACTCTGATAGTCCATTGTGTTTTCACTGACAGAAGTAGGCCCCTGAGGGGACAGTTAGGGAAGGGAGAGAATGGATCCCGGGCAGTTTTGCCTGTCAGAAGGAAGGCTCTCTGGTCTCTCTGTCAGGTGGAAGTGCCTGGATTCCCTTTCTCCCCCCCCCCCCCCATTCTCTTTGTTTCATTTGAACAGTTAGACCCACCTGGCAGTGGGCGGAGGAGAAGCGTGGACCCAGCTCCCAGTCGGTCCTTCCCCTTCGCTGGCTCCCTCCAGACTGAGGCCGAGACACTGGCTGGTGGTTCTGTGGGCAGGACTGAGGCAAAGCAGGGAGAGAATGCAGCCAATGGCCAGGGTCCCTCTTTTGAGAGGAAGTCCGTCCAGCCTACTGCTTTTGGTGCCCCATGGAATCTTGCCCTTTGGAATGTTAAAACGGCTTTATATAATAGGAAAGATTGTTCAGACTGACTGAAATCACATGGCTGCCCTGACAACATTAAAATTACCCCCCCCCACACACGTTTAAGCACTGAAATATTCATGTTGCCTCCTCATAATGTGTCTAATGCATGCATCACAAATTGAGACTGTACAATGGGGCTCTACAGTTATAATTCTAATAATTCTAATTCCGAAATCAATATTCTTTTATTCTAGGATATGAATTCCATCAGGATCACAAATATGCCACATCCTTTTTGATGATAGGGTTTGCATGTTCATCACTGGTTACACCTGTTGGATAATTGCTTCTATATTAGCTCAGGGATAGGTAGTCCTGGGCTTCTTGCTCGCCTTGCAAGCCCCTGGTTGGGGCTGCTAGAAGTCAATTGTATGTAGGTAGTCCTGGACAGCTGGCTTCCCCTTTAACCCATATGCTTGTGTGCTCCTCAGGACTGCCCATTGTGGTAACCCAGATTTGTACAACTTGCTGTGGCATTAAAACGATAGTGATTTGGATTCAATTTAACAACACCCATGCCTTTTGAGAAACTATTATGTCAGGCCCTGGACTAACAATGGATATATTGATGGAGAGTGCATTTGCAAATTCTCTATGTATTTGTTACCTAATGTTCTTGCTTTCCATATCCTTCAGTGTTAATTCGACTGGAGCCTCTATAGACTACTGATACTGGGTGATATGATGTATGTGTCAACAGGCACAGCTTAAACAGCAGCTGGTATGTTGCCACTTGTAAGGATAATGGAAACCCACAACAATTCGGGATGAAAAACAAAATGTGATCTTAAAATAATACTGGTATCTTCCTCTGTTGGCCTCCTTTTCCCCTCAGGACTGGCACATTCCTCTTCAGTGTAGAGTCAGACTTTCAATTAGTAACAGACCATTGTCAGGACAAAGCCTGCTAACAATAGACAGCCACCTTCTATTCCTGCAGGTGCTGGAAGTTCCGCCACACACATTTTGAGGTCAGGAGGATGTGACTCCTTCTGAAATCTGCAAACATAAAGGGATAAAGACAGAGCACTACTTCAGGTAAAAATAATAGTTCCCTTGGCTGGTGGCCAGGCTTCATCCCCCCCCCCCCCCCCCCATGCATCTGTTTTCTGTAAGTGAAGTATTCCATAATTATTTAAGGCAGGAAAGATTAACAAAAGCAACTAAGGCTATAAGTAATTCAATCCCAATCAGACTCTTCTTGTATTTTTTGTTGAACGTCAGGAGGTGGAAGGGATTTGAAAATTAAATCATAACTGTGCAAATTGTGTTCCATGTTAGGAATGCATTATCTAATAGGCATGTCTACATGTCTGAAAAGGGAAGGGGGGTGATTTCTGCATTTGAGATATGGAAAACAGTATGCAGGAACAGGTAAGTTATGTGTGCCTGCAAAATGTTTTGAAACTGTGGCAATATGAGGAGTTATGGAAGTAGCCTGTTGTGTTAAAGCTATGATAGCCCTTTCACACACTCAAGTCCTTATGTTGTAGTAGTAGTAATCAAGGAATGAACATACACTGACCAACTAGCCCGTTGATCACTGACACATTGGATATGCTCTCATAGACATTAACCTCTGAAGGTCAATTCACACATTATACAGTCACCATGTCCCCCATGTAGACAGTTGACAGATGTGGGCTGGGAGTTCCATATGTGGAATATAATTCCAGGGCATTTGGAGGCTCTATTTGGATCATGATGCTTTGGAAAGATGAGGTGTGTCTTATTTTTCTGATTTGCAGTTGCCTTGGGGCTTTTTGTGCCAGTGGGAAAATGTAAAATGTAAAGATGGAGTACATAAATTTCCCCTTGTAGGGCAAATAGCAGCTTCTTGGGGCTATTTCAGAATAGGAAAAAGACATAGGGAGAATGCTTAAACCTTCCTGCATGCCATGGTCCTGATTCAAACAAGGCCCCGAATGCCTAAGAATAAAGTTCTGAGCACAGAACTCCTAGACCACATCTATTTACCAGACCCGAGAACATACTCAAGAAAAGTGTATAATGTAGTTTCATGAGTTCAGAATTCTAGTCATGAGTTCAGAATTCTAGTATGTCATTATGGGTGATTGAGCTATCAATGTGATTCTCTTTCATTACTGGAGTGTGATGCATCCCTTACTACATTCACTGTTTGCAAACCATACAGTACCCATGCATAATCACTATTGATTTCTGTCTGGGTAGCACAATGAACACTGGGTTGGGAGGGAAGGATTTTTCTCCATAGCAGAGATCTGGTTCTCCTTGATTCATAGTATCAGTGATTAACAATATCAACATTGGAAAATGCAATAAAACAGGAAGAGAAATGGAAGATGGAAGCAAGGGGAAGACTCCTTATTTTAAGTTAAAAACTGCAAAGGTGCATGGATATATTTGTAAAGAAAGGAAGAGTTTAGAAGTTTATTTGGAAAATTTTGTTGATTTGGAAAAAATTGTTGTAAAGTTTCAGAGGGTAGTCACATTGGTCAGCAGTAGAACATCTAGATATGAGTCCAGTAGCACCTTAAAGAGCAACAAGATTTTCAGGGTATGAGCTTTCGAGTGTCAAAGCATTCTTTGCCCAGCTCGTATTGGATGAAGGGAGCTTTGGTTCTTGAAAGCTGCTACCGTGAAAATCTTGTTGGTCTCTGTGATGCTACAGAACTCATATCTAATTGTTCTAAAGGTAACACTTTAAAAAAGTGGAAATCCAGTTTTACGGTCAGCTATTAATAATCTTTAATGGTGGTTGGGATTGGGAAATCATAGCATACAAAACATAGAAAACAGTTTCATAGGGAGATGCCGTATATGCCTCCGGTGCCAGTTAAAGCTGTTACACTGCTCAGGGTGTAACCATTAATTCCCCCATTTCCATATTTTGTTGTATGTAATGTGTGTATGTGTGTGCGAGCAAGGGAGAGAGAGAGAGAGAGAATGAGAGAGCATGGGAGAGGAAGTCCCGTATGACTTTTCTTTGTTCCCTATATTCCATTCATTTTGTGTAATGAGGGAAAAGGGGGAACCCTTTCCCTCACATCTTAAACTATCTTGTACCAAAGACAAGAGTGTGTCCTTCTAGAACCTCGGTCCAATGGAGCTTAACCACCCCAAGCAGCTGCTTGTACCACCTATGTGCCAATCTTGTGTGCATCAGAGCACAAAACTTTATTTCAAGACTAAGCATACCTACCTGGAAGTAAGTGAACAGCACTGTCTGTTGGGATTACTGAACTGTCATGACTGAAATGTTAGTATTTTCTCTAACGTGGTGGGACTAATGGGTCAATTGACAAGAGGCTCTTGATACTGTATTTTTATAGTACCTTATATAGTCTGAATACCTCTTGTCACAGACTTGGGTGATTTTTGAATGTGTGTGATTGAACTAGCCACACGTGCTGGCTAAATGTGAAGCCACAAGAAGCCTTTTTTTTTTTTTAAATCAAGTGATGTATTGCTAACATATTTGAATTCCCCAGGTGTTAACAAGCCAGAGGCTAAATCTCTCTATCCACTGCAAAGTAAAACTCCTCTTGAATCCAGTGGGAGTGTTCTCTATGTAAGAGCCAAGAATCGAGCATTTTATCTTACACACCTGATTTTGTGAGCAAGAGTCTGCTTTGATAGAGTGGAAAGACCAGTGCCTAAACTCAGAACCATAGCAATGGGATGAGAATTTTTGACCAAAGAGGCCAGAAAAAGAGGTCCATGCAGAGAAGAGAAGTTTTACTGTTTCTAAGGCTGTGCACTCCTTGAACTGCAAGTTATTCATTTTATCTGCTGTTGAAAGATAAAAGGCTGGTCTCGCCCTGTGAAGGTTGAAGCTTGCATCCCTGGGAAGTGATGTCATATCTGATTCCTGAGGCATGATTGTTTCTTTGAACTTGTCTCATTTATGTGGCATGCTTCCACTTGACAGGTAAGGAGTATTAACTCAAATTACTCAACTGAAGAATTTTTTTTGTGGGGTGGAGGAAAGAAACCTAATATATTTCTAGTCACTTGGGTTTTTATTTAAATCCAAACACTCTTTTGCTTAGCCTGAAACACCAGCCAATCCATTCTGAAATAATATGATGTCTCATTACACTGTAGCACCCACCTACAGCAATAACTACCTTTCTCCTCCTTTCCTGTTGCTATTTGCCCTGTAAAGAAGAGCCAGGCCTATGCATCAAAGAGCCTACAAGAGACTTTGTAATTAGGGAAAGAAGTCCCAAATGCTAAATTAGTCTGATGCAAACTAGTCATTTATGCATTTTAAAATGTATATCGTACTTTCTTCAAACCATGCAGAAGCTAACAGAAATTAAAAGCTATAAACCAGACAATACTAAAACATCACCTAGTGTAACAAAAAATATAAAACTAATAAAAGTACTTCATAAGTAAAGAATCCTATATGGATTCAGACTAAACAGTCCATCCCCAGCCACCCCAATAGTATGCCCTTAGCCTGAGAAATATAAAAGCTTCCAACTATTACCTAAATAGGCAGTCTCCAGTTAGGGGAATTAGCAAAGGAGACAGAGTGAGAGGCCGGTTAACTGGGATTCTTCTCCTATGTATACCAGGATCTTCCCCATTAAGAGAACTCTTGAAATAAGCCAGGCAGATGTTCAGTTGGAAAGGTTTTTATTAAAAAGAAAAGGAAAATAAACAAAACCACACATATATAATGAAACACATATAAGACCTGACTCAGGAAAGCAGGGAGGAGAGAGATTTTTAGAGAAGGGTGATAACTACCAGTTTTGATGAGGTCCATAGAAGCAGCATTGAAGAGTGAAATGACCAGTGTTTTGCGAGGTGAGAGAGAAATGAGCTCACAAAGTGTGGGTGTATGCTGTTGGTACCAGAAACACACACACACACTGCTGGGTAGCCATAGTTATAGGGCAAAATGTATCCTTAGGCAGGGATGACGTGCTTGCCAGAAAACAATGACTTAATGGTTTTATCAGGGCTATTTTTGGGCAGGAATGCACAGGAACAGAGTTCTGGCTGGCTTCCGAGTTGGCCACACCTATAGCCTTCCCCCCCTCAGGTTCCCCAGGCACCTCGCAAACCGTGGGGCACCTGGGGAAGCCAAGCCGATCCAGGAAGGAAAGGCAGTTTAAGCCAATACAGAAACTGCCTTCCTTCCATCGGGTTCCCCATGTGCCCTGCAAGCCGATCCAGAAACTGCCTTCCTTCCCTCGGGATCCCCATGCACCCTGCAAGCCGTGGAGCACCTGGAGAAGCTGATCCTGGGAGCTGTGCTGTCAGGGGTGTGGCCTAATATGTGAATGAGTTCCTACTGTGGGGTGTGGCCTATTATGCTAATGAATTCCTGCTGGGCTTTTGTTTTATTGAATTCCTGCTGGGCTAATGAATTCCTGCTGGGCTTTTGTGTTTTATTGGAGGTAGATAAAAAAGTGTGAGAGGCTTGATGGTTCTACAAACACTGGATAGGAAGAGCAATCAGGAAGGTGAACAGATTTAAGTATTAATTAATTGCCGCTTAATGTGTGAGGGGAAGTGAGGCTGGAGTACTGATGGGATTATGCTGAGTGAATAAATAGGTCCTGGGCAACTCATTGTTTTAAGGTCATGCATCTCTCCAGGGCAAGGAGGGGGTAGTAGCGAGCCAGCCGCTTTGACTGGCATCTTGAAATTTTTTCCCAGGCTAATGCCTGGCTGGCATCCATGTTGGTCCATTTTGGCCCATGCAGTGCCCTGTACTAAGATATTGGGGTTATGTATGGAAAGCTGTTTCTGCCTCTATAAGCTATAAACTGCCCCTTTGTGAAAGGAGGGGCTTGACTGCTAACACAACCTCTGTCTCAGGAGTTTAAAGGAGAACAGACAGCTACAGACTTCCAGTTCACTATGATCCATTATCAGCCCAGCTTCCTGAAGGAATAAAGCTGCTTCACACAGCTTATAAAATCTTGCTTAAGGTGATCCCTAAACCTCCTCTGGCAAGCTATTCACAATTTGGGAGTAGAAACAGAGAATGCCCTTATAGAAGCCAAATATAGCAAGTCAGTGTGTGTTCCCTGCAATAGAAATGGGTACAGGGGAGATTGCTCATATTATGAGGAGATTTCCTGGTTAGTCTATCCCTACCTGTAAAAGTCCACCCTTCTGAGGTACAGGAACTAGGAATGCTAGTTTCCAGGTGGGACCTGGGGTTCTCCTGGAATTACAGGTCATCACCAGACTACAGACATCAGTTCCCCTGGAGAAAATGGATGCTTGTACCGCACTGAGGTCCCGTCCTCCCCAGGCTCCATCCTCAAATCTCCAGGAGTTTCTCAACCTTGAACTGGCAAGATTACAGTACTATCATGCTACATAGGTCTTCCCTTAAAGCCAAATCAGAGACTCCACTTAGTGCTGAATACTGCAGCTTGGTTATTATCAAGAGTTACATAAGGACATAAGAACATAAGAGAAGCCATGTTGGATCAGGCCAATGGCCTATCCAGTCCAACACTCTGTGTCACACAATAACCAAAACCCAGGTGCTGTCAGGAGGTCCACCAGTGAGACCAGAACTCCAGAAGCCCTCCCACTGTTGCCCCCCAAGCACCAAGAATACAGAGCATCACTGCCCCAGACATAGTGTTCCATCTATACTTTGTGGCTAATAGCCACTGATGGACCTCTGCTCCATATGTTTATCCAATTCCATCTTGCTTGTAGCCGCCGCCACCTCCTGTGGCAATTAATTCCAAGTATTAGTCTTTGGATGAAGAAGTACTTCCTTTTATCTGTTCTAAACCTACTGCTCATTAATTTCAATGATTGCTCACAAGTTCTTGTACTGTGAGAAAGGGAGAAAAGTACTTCTTTCTCTACCTTCTCTATCCCATGCATAATTTTGTAAACCTCTATCATGTCACCCCTCAATCATTGTTTCTCCAAGATAAAGAACCATAATCCCTTTAACCTTTTTTATAGGGAAAGTGTTCCATCCCCTTAATAATTTTAGTTATCCTTTTCTGCATTTTATCTAATGCTATAATATATTTTTTGTGGTGTGCTGACCACAGCTGTACACAGTATTCCAAATGAGGCTTCAATATCAGTTTATTCAGAGGCATTATGATAGTGTTTTCCGTTCCCTTCCTAATAATCCTATGCATTTATAGTTAGGATTTTTGGCTCCAATGTGTATTACTTTGCTTTTGCACACATTGAACCTCATTTTCCACCTCATTTGCCACACCGACGCCCACTTGCCCAGCCTCAACAGATCTCTCTGGAGTGCCCCGTAATTGTCCCTGATTCTTACCAGCCTGAACAACTTAATGTCAAACATAGCTACTTCACTGCTTACTCCCAACTCCAAATCATGAATGAACAAGTTAAAAAGCACAGGACCCAGTATTGAGCCCTGCAGTACCCCGCAGTTTACTGTCTTCCAATGTGAAAACTGCCCATTTATACTCACTCTCTGTTTCCTGTTAATTACCCAGTTTTTAATCCACAAGAGGACTTGTCCCCTTTATCCCATGACTGCTGAGTTTACTTAGGAGCTTTTGATGAGGAACTTTATCAAAAGCTTTCTGGAAGTCAAGGTAAACAACATTCACTGGGTCACCCTTGTCTACATGTTTGTTCACCCCCTCAGGTTAGTGAGACAAGATCTTCCCTTACAGAATCCATGCTGATTCTTCCTCAATAGCTTTTGTTCATCAAAATTCTATCTTTAATTATGGATTCCATCAACTTACCTGGTATTGACATTAGACTGACTGGCCTGTAATTTCCTGGATCTCCTCTAGAATTCTTTTTAAAGATGGGGGTAGCATTAGCTACCTTCCAGTCCTCAGGCATGGAGGCAGATTTTAATGATAGATTGCATATTTTTGTGAGGAGAGCCACAAGTTCCCATTTGAGTTCTTTCAGAAGTCTTGGATGTATGCCATCTGGGTCTGGTGATCTGTCAGTTTTCAATTTGTCCATCAGTCGTAGGGCCTCTTTTCTCATAACCTTAGTCTGACTCAGGTCCTTCAACACCCGTTGTGAAATAGTTGGTTTTGGAGTGGGCAAGCACCTCCCATCTTCCACATTGAAGACAGAGTAAAAAAAATGCATTCAGTTTCTCTGCCATTTTCCTATCATCCTTTAGTAATCCTTTTACCCCTTGGTTGTCCAAGGGCCGGTTTTATGCCATTAATGTATATGAAGAATTTTTTATTATTGGTCTTTATGATTTTTGTAATATGTTCCTCATAATCTCTTTTTTGCCTGTCTGATCACCAGCTTGCATTTTATTTGCCACAGCCTGTGCTCCCTTTCATTTACCTCACTCGAACAAGCCTTCCACTGCTTAAAGGAATCCTTCTTACCTTTTACTGCTCCCATTACTTTGTTAACCATGCAGGTGTTTTTTATACCTAACTGTACTTTTCCTAACCTGCGGTATACATTTTATCACAGTTTCCTGGATTGTTGTTTTAGATAGTCTCTAAGCTTCCCAAAGGGATTTGACCCTCCTTACCTTTCCTTTCAGTTTTTCCTTCACAGGTCCCCTCATTTCAGAGAAGGTACCCCTTCTAAAGTTAAAAGTGGTTGTGTTGGTCTACTTGGGTAACTCCCTATTTACATAAATGTTGAACTTAAAAACACTATGGTCATTAATAACATTATAGGGGGAGCGTGCACATCACTCCTATTCTGCAGTCACTGCCTATCAGTTATTGGGTTCAATTCAAGATATTGGCTATCACATACAAAGCCCTTCATGGTCTTGGACCCTCATAACTGCAGGACTACATCTCCCTCTATGCTCCACCGTGACAGCTTTGGGCACCTAAGCAGAGCCTTCTGCAGGTACCACCCTGCAAATGGGCAAGGTCAACAACTGTCCGCACATGTGCATTCTCCGCAGTGGCCCAGCCTGCCTGATGAGGCCAGGAAAGTTCCCACCTTCATGGCTTTCCTCAAACTATACAAAACTGTATAATTCAGGGGGGCTTTTTATACTGGTAATAAGGCTGAACTGTAAGGAAGTGGTTTTGGAAAGATGTTTTGGTAAAGGGATAGGGATTATGTAATATACTACTGTGAACAGGATGTACTATCCCTTGCAATTTGTATTATCCTACTATGTAATTTCTGCCTTGTTTAACATGTCATATTAATAGTTAAGCTTTGTTTCAGCTTTGTTTCAGATTTCTGCAATCCTATTGAATTGCTTATTGGATGACCCAGCCCGTAGATTGTATTGATTTATACTGTGTAATCCTCTTAGAGTCTTACTATAAGAAAGGTGCACTATAAGTTATGTAAATGAATAAAGTTGAAGATCCTTAGACTCATTAATTTGTATAATTCTTTTTAAAAGCCACTACTATACCCTGTAGCAGTGAGTTCCACAAGTTAGTTATTTGTTGTTGGAAAAAGTCTAGAGCAGTCCTGAGCAGTCTAGAAATAATTTAGGGTTACAAAAGGAGGCTGCAGCTGATCAGAACTGACCTCCTATTCAGTGAATGGGGAACAGTGACTGGTTTGAGCACCAAGCCATTTCAGGGACTACTGTCTAAAGTTTAAAGAGATACAGGGTGAATCCGTCCTTCAGGTGGGGCAAATGATTATCTATGCCTCAAAGGGTGGATAGGGGAAATGCCTTCTTATTTTCTGCAGGAGGTCTTCTGCATAGGAGAGATTCTGCAGGGAGTAATACTCTATATAGACCAGCGGTTCTCAACCTGTGGGTCGGGACCCCTTTTGGGGTCGAACGACCATTTCACAGGGGTCGCCGGCTGGTGTCCGAGCCCGCTCTTCCCCTCCCCACCTGCAGGAAAGGGCCCCGTGCTCGATCGAGTGTGAGGTCTGGCCTCCCGGTTCTTTGCCCTCAAAGGGAGCTTTCCCTTTAAGGGCAAAGAGCAGGGGTTGGTTGGAGCTGGAGCCCTACCCCTTGCTTCCAGCAGCCCTTCCACCAGGGGCCACGAGGAAGAAGAAGCCAGCAGGTAAGTCAATGGCCGCTTCCCCCTCCCTGCCGCTGCCTTTAGGGTGCTCTGCCGTCACCTTCCCTGGGCTCCACGCCGAAGTGCAGAGCCCAGGAAAGGCGGCAAAAGCCACCTCCCCCTGCCACCTTCCCTAGGCTCCACGCTGAAGTGCAGAGCCCAGGAAAGGCGGCAAAAGCCACCTCCCCCTGCCACCTTCCCTAGGCTCCGCGCTGAAGTGCAGAGCCCAGTAAAACCGGCAAAAGCCCCCCTACCTTCCTTCCCCCCTCTCTCTCCCCCCTCTCTTCCCCCTTTCTCTCTCTTTCTTCCCCTTTCCTCTCTCTTTCTCTCTCTTCCCCCTCTCTTCCCCCTTTCTCTCCCCCCTCCCCCCTACCTTTCTCTCTCTCCCCCCTACCTGCAACAGCCTCTCCCCCCCACCTACCTTCATTTTCTCAGGGCATCTTCTGTTGAAGAAAAGTAAGTCTGAAGCCTGAGTGTTTGTTGTGTCTTGTTGGGAATAGCTTGCAAATCTATGTGTGTCTAAAGTCTGTATTAAAGTTGTTTGGTGCTAACTGCCATGCAAGAGAAAACATCTGAAAAAGTAGCTTCATTGTTGTGTGTGTTGGCAGAATGTTATGGTTGGGGGTCACCACAACATGAGGAACTGTATTAAAGGGTCCCGGCATTAGAAAGGTTGAGAACCACTGATATAGACAATGGAGACCTTCATGGTCTGGGGTAAATGTAATCCCCAATAGCAAAGAAAAGCAAATGCAAATAAAAGTAAGGTTAGTAAACTCTGCGGTTGAATCACTGTTTCCAGATGGTATTTGCCAAGACAATTTGAAAGAATTCAGATTTCTCAACAAAGCAAGACTCTTAAAGACATTTGAAACTTTTATTGAAATGCTTGTTTTATTAACAAGGATTGTATTTGTTTGCTTTTCTACACATTTCTTTCTTTCTAAGGACCAAATGAGTCATGCAATAAAACTTCATTAACCCCCCCCCCCACAAAAAAAAATCAAAGTAGGAAAATGCCCATTACTAAGGGTGTGTGTGTGCGAAGTTTATCACAATAAACTTCACACCATACATACAAAAAATTGGTCTCCACTAGGGAGATACACCAGTTTTTAAATTCATCATCATCTTCACTTTTTAAAACACATCCTTGATTTTGTTTCACTAAATTAGTTATTAAAACTATGCATTTTTTAAAAAAATTTAATTTAAAATTATTCAGTTTAATTCAATTTTGTTTCTATTTCCACTAATCATAGTGGAAACAGTATTTCCCTTTATAACTATCCCTCCTTTATCCAGCCAGGATAATATTTTCAGGGATTGTTGTTCACTCAAGAGAATCCCGTCCCACCAAATTTCAAACAGACAGGAGGAAACATCCTTTCTTTATACACAGCTAAAATTCTCACTTGCAGAGAGGCACAAAGATGCATTGGGCCACCCAAGTGGGCATAAGCAGCCTATCACAAGCAGAGGAATTTTTGTTTAGGACATGAGCCCACCTGTTCAGTTTAAAGACAGTGAGAATGAGAGAGTCTATTTTTTAAACTTTGAGTCCTGTGGGTTTTTTTTTAAAGTTAAAAAGCTTGTAATTCAGGATTTAATGCCTGAAGTAGATTTGAGGTAAAATTATGACAGTGTTGGTATAAAACTGTGTAGGTAATGGCTTAAGAAGCAATTCTAGCAGGTCTGTTCAGACCCATATTACTTAATTACTTATGCCCAAGGAAGTGTCCTTAGGATTGGTCTGTTAGCTGCCTCACAAATCCTTTAATTTTGCTCTCCTTCTTGTAGCTTAATGTGTATTATCAGTTTCTTTTTGATAAATTATTCAGAGCCTGTCCAAAAACTCACTGCTGCCTGCCCTGAAGATTTTCAATTTTAAGAGTGCGCTTTAGCTAATATTACTGGAAAGAGGGTGCTTGCCTGTGTGTTGTCTCTGGCGCTCCACCTTACATACATCTGTAGAATTCCCCTTAACTTATCAGAATGTATTTCCAAAATGGCATCTTTGTAATGACTGGCTTCTTTCTCCCATGACATTTAATCTGAAGAAAAAGCTGCTTCCTCCTCCCCCTCAAGTGTTTGCCTCTTCAGAATTGTGTCCTGCACTACACATGTCCTTGTTATGCTACGATAATGTTCCACTTTCATGTTTCTATGCTGTCAAGGCTGTTTTCGCCTATGATAAGCTATAACTGTCAACCTTCTTTTTGCCTTTAATAGCTCTCAGTGGTGGGAAATCCACTTATGAAGAATCCTTTGCCTTCTTTGGAAAGTCTATATAGACAATGTTCTTATTCTGGAATACTCCCATCAGCTTCAGTAGGACTACTCCAGTAAGTGCTTTGAGGCCAAAGAGAGGTATGATGGCATCTTTGTGGCATGTTTTTAAAATTTCTGTTGGTATATTTAATTCTTTATACACACCACCGAAAATCTAGCCTTCTGTAGCCTGTTGCTTGAGGGCCGTCCATCCCAGACAAAAGGTCTGATTTAAACCTGATGCTAGCAAAGCAAAAGCCTTTTCCAGTTGTTATAATCAACTGTATGTAAGGAGAGATTACATGTAGCACTATCGTCTCAATATGCATGGCTGCCATTTTGTGAACCAAGCAATGCCCGTATTTTATGGTTTCAATATGCACAGATGGCATTCCAACGAATCTGTGTTTTCTGTCTGCATGTACCAAAGCAGGAAAATACATGTTCACACAACATGGCAACTGCATGAATGAAGAGGACCAAGCCATCTCCTCTTACATGTGGTTGATTATAATGATGGGAAAGGGATAAAAGCTACAGGATTTGCAGTCACACAACATCTTGTGTAAATTGGGCAGGTAGTCCTGTAAAGCAGCTGCACATACATAGTTAGCATGCCAGAAGTGTTAGCAGCCAGACTCCTCCACTCATTGAGGGGCAGACAGAAAACCCATAAACACACTTCCCATTACTTATGTATTAGCTCAAATATCAAGATGCAATACCTTGCCTGGCCCAAAATGATACAGAAATGATTCCAAGCCTGGGATCAGAGTGCAAGGTTCAGCCTGGCCGAAAAGGACACAAAATGGGTGCCAGTCAGAAGATATCAACCAGCCAAAGACAGGTCTAGACATATTTTTTAGAAAGTGTGAGAAGGAATGGCTGACCTGCTAATGACCTGTTCCCCACCCTAAAGAGATGCATACTTTAGGACACTGGATCTATTGTCTCGCATTGGATTAACCTCATCCACTTTGACTTAATCCCAGCCTCACTTCCCCTCACCCATTCACCTTAGTTAAGCAACATTTAACCAATCTGGTAGCTTCTCCCATCCGGTAATTGGAGGGTCATCAAGCAGCTATTAGCACCTATAGTTGCACCTCAGGTAAAACCAGGGGTCCTTTAGTAGAAAAAGAGGTGCAGGAGCTCATTAGCATAACTCATTAGCATATGCCATGTCCCCTGACATCACCAGAAGTGTGTCAGAAAGGGAATGTCAGTTTCAGCCCTATTATATCCTATGGGCCATTGAAATCAATGGCAAAAGCTCATAGGGTATATGAGGGGCTGGAGGAAAGGGAGTTTGAGGGAGAGGCTCCAAACTTGCAGGGTAGCTGCTGGGGCCTCTCCTCGAAATACCCACTAAGTTTCAAGAAGATTGGACCACGGGGTCCAATTCTATGGGCCCCCAAACAGATTGTCCCATCCCCTCCATTGTTCTCTATGGTGGGAAAAAATGTTAACTTTTTTCCTACCATAGAGAACAATGGAGGGAATGGGGGCAACCTATTTGGGGGCCTGTAGAATTGGACCCCCTGGTCCAATCTTCTTGAAACTTGGTGGGCATTTCGAGGAGAGGCCCCAGCAGCTACCCTGCAAGTTTGGAGCCTCTATCTCAAACCCCCTCCCCTCCAATGGCTTCTAAATTTGCCACCAAAATTCGGCGGCGAGCTGAATCAGATTAGAGAATCTGATTCAGCCCGTGGCTGCCCTACTGGCCAGTCCTGAGCTGGCGGAGCTTCGCTCCGCCTCGCTCCAGCCCCAAAGGACCCCTGGGTAAAACCACCAAGCTTCTCCCAAATCATTGCCTATCTCTAAAACAGCCATCAAGTTATTGTTTTTGGGGCAAGCACATCAGCATAACCCCAGGTAGCACTTTACCTTATATCAAGTGCATCTAAACACCAGTGCTGTGTGTGTTCTCAGTGCCATATCTCACAGCCCCACTTGCGGGTGGGCCTTCTTTCCTTTTCTGTGACAGCTTCTTTGTCTAGCTTGGTAGATATTACCTTTCCTGAAATCACTTTCTCCAAGTTCCTCCCTATTTTTCTCTTCGCTGGCCTTGTATGTGTTTTATTTTTGTTTGTGTGTGTGTTGCCTTTTTATTCTAATTCAATAAAAACTGTTCTGGATGACCATCTGCCTGGTTTATTTTGAGAGTCCCCTAAGGAAAAAATCCCCGTAAACATTGGCGGAGATCCCCAGTTATTCGCCTCTCACTCTGTGTCCTTCAGCTAATTTCCCCAGTTAGTAAAGAGACCACATATTTGGGTAACAGAGGTCCATAGCTTGGGTGGGAGCTGTGCTAGAGTGCTAATTAAGCACACTTAGCTCCTTTGCAGAAGTTGCCGCATGGTTTAGATGGGTGCAAGTTGCAGCATGCTTTAGATTAGTTGCAGCAAAGTCACATGGGTGTGTTCTTTTGGCTTTCCAGCTTCACATTTAAATCAGGCTTAACTGCAACAGTGTAACTAGAAGGCCTGCCTTGCCATGTGGAGGACAATTCTAAAACACTAAGGCAGAAGGTGAAAGAGCCATCTTACCTATTTGAAGGATGGCATGCCAATAATACTGGCCCGTAATAAAAATGATAAGGTCACAAATATTATTGTAAATCATGTGGCAAACATAATGTTTAAATGGGAAACTCCCTTCATGTAATTGGGGGCAATTCATGCATGAATACACTCAATGCAATGTAGTTGTAAACACCTTCCAAACACAAGGGAATTTATATTCTAGGGATTCCATTTGGCCAAGCTATGATGGGAGGGTACAAGATATGTGAAACTAAGCAGCTTGTTGGGAGAACTGCTGGAGATGATATGCAAACTGTCTTGAGTTTCAAGTTGGAAGAAAGGCAGGATAACAATGGAAAAGGGGCAGAAAATGAAAAATATTTTTTACTCTCTTCTAATTCTCTTTCGTTCTAAGTGTACTGGCCATTTTGTAGTTTGAGTGATCCTCAGTGAAGGGGGCCTCCTTCTGTCTTGTCTTTTGACATTCTGTCAGTCAATCACTCTAGAGTTAGATCAGCTGCTGCAGAATACATGCCATAAGATCTATTCTGCCCCAAACTCTGGAAGGAATAGAAGAACCAAGCCCTTTTATGACATGGATTAGCTGTTATATGGATTCTGACCCAAATAAAGGTAACTGGATGAAGCTATTTTCCTTCATTGCTACCTGTTAATTGCAGCTCATTGAAGCCCACTGGTTTCTACGGCCCTTAATGTATGCCTGAGTTTAAGTCGGATGGGGACCTATTAGACATGAGCCTGCTGTGCGGGGAGAGCGGCCTAGAAATCGAATTAAATAAATAAAATAATAAAGACATGGCAATTTTTCCGGATCAGTTTCTCTGTCTCATATGTGTTTGTTTATTCAAGTTAAGTTATCCAGACAAAGAGCAAGAGGAAGGTCTGTGTAAACTGGGATGGGGTTAAGGAATCCTATATCTATAAATCATTTTTATTGCAACTTCCTGCGGTCTCCTCGGATGATGCTATTTAAATCTGCAGAGTGCTGGTGCAGTGAGAGTGTTCATAAAAGAAGGAGACTCTCATTCAAGATGAAAAAGATGATACACCAAAGAGCAGTTTGCTCTGTTATATGTTTATAACAGATCTCTTGTTGGAGGCTATTTACAGTAGCTTGTTGACAAGACACACATGCTTATTAGGGGTGGAAATGATAGGGAGCAGAACAGCAGTATCTCTGTGGTCTGTGCTGCAGAGACACAGGGGATCAGTAGAGGGCATCCCTTGCCTTTGTTTCTGATTAATATAATAGCAGAAAACTTTCCAGCAAATTTAACAAAGCTTTGAAGAGCATTGTGAGAATGGTAGCTTTTAACCAGTATCCGGAGAAACCGTGAAATAAGTGATACAGTGAGAAACCATGGAGTCATTCTGAAACACCATGACGTGGATGCATACAAACACATACCACTATGGACTGTTTCTCACTCACATTGTGATATAGATTCACACAAGCAGACTTTCCATGACAGACTGTTATACATATACAACACGCCAAAGACTTGCATACATGCGCATGCTGCAATGGAGACTAACACACATCCACATGCCAGAACACTTTCTCTCCTCCCCACTAAACTGTTAGTTTTAGTGACATTAAATGTGACTTTTCTTCTGACAGGTAGCTGGGATTCCTACACCAAGAGCTATCATTTGTGACTTTTGTGGACATGCAAATGTGAAGAGTATATGGCCAGTCATTCAGGAGTCATTGAGCACAAAGTATATTTGTAATGTTCAGGAGGTCAGAGATACAGTGCTTGCAAACTTCTCCGGGAATGGAATGTAAGCATAAGATTTCTAGCTATAACCTTGTGCTGGTATGACCCTCATGGATAAAGATTGCGTGCACCTGTGTTAGTGCAGCTGTTATGGAAATAGGGCCATAGTTGGGGTTGCCAGGTCTCTGTTGGAAAATACCTGGAGACTTTGGGGGTGATCCAGGAGAGGGTGGGGTTTGGGGAGGGGAGAGGTCTCAGCATGCCATAGAGTCCACCCTTCAAAGCAGCCATTTTCTCCAGGGGAGTTGATCTCTGTCAGCTGGAGATCAGTTGTAAAAATGGGAGATCTCCAGCCCCCACCTGGAGGCTGGCAACCCTAGCCATACTTAAGCCTTGGACGTTTCAGACTGGAAGTCAAAAGAAAGGGGATTTTGTAGATGTAACTCTAGTATCTAGCTATTATATTAAATGTGCAGTTATTGTATGTATGTGTGTAAATCTTCACAGAGATGTTAATCTGCAAATGGTTTGCACTGGATGGCAACTGCAGCAGGGATACTTTGTTGATGCCGGGTTATGTCCTGTATAAATGACAAAAGAATGTCATCTTTTAGACAAAGGACTACATTGACTGAAGCCTTGGAGAACACTAAGGTGTTTCCTTGAATAACATACTGAAATATATATTTTCTTTGGAGTTGGCTTTTATGTTAAAATAATGAATACATGTTTTTAAAATGGGAGGATAAATGTCTTTTCTGAAGAGGATACAAGGCTGAGGCTGAGGGAAATGTTAAAGCCATAAGAACAGCATTGGCCTACCAACTGCATGCGGACCTCGACTGGTTGCTCTTCCCCCCCCAGCCACTGGAAATATGCCTCTCTTTTAAAAGCCTAGTTCTATCCTTTGTACACAAACGATTGTAACTTGAAGTGATGGTATGAACTAAAGAAAGTAATTATTGAGACTGCACACCAAGGTCAAATTACAGTCACATGATAGCAATGATCTTTCAGATAGGAATCTGTAAGCCTTTTCATTTGGTACACTTAATAATGGGATTGGCACAATACTAGTAAAAGCAACAAAAGATTCCAGTGCACTGCTCTTGGGGGGGGGGGGGGATAAGGAGAAACTATACCTAGGTCAATAGTCAGAGTTATGCAAGTGTAGGGAAACAATTAAAAAACTTTTTTTTAATAGAAAACAAGTATAAATTGTTTGGGAGAAGAAATAGAGAGGAGCCTGACCATGACAAAAACCAAAGTCTATGTAATTGAACAAAAGATGATGGGTTGGATCCCAAGGAAGATTTCCACATGTGCATCATTCCTTGCATAAAAAGAAGAACCAAAATTATCCCTTGCTGTCTGCTTAATAATAGCAGTTAAATAATAATGTGTACACAGAGCAATGGAATGTGCAACAGATGGTTCACATGATTGAATTTAATTTGCTTTTGAAATTATATCAGGAGAAATACCTCATGCTATCCAGTACTTACCCTGATTCAGATAGCCCAGGCTAGCCCGATCTTCTTAGATCTTGGTCAGAACTTGATGCAATAAATGCACATGATAACTAATTCATTCATAGTATTAATTTATGTATTTAAATATTAGTATTACAGTTTTCTTTCTGAAGCTTTACAACAGTAGAGAATATGATACCAATGAATCAGTCAAACTACAAAGCAACAACATTTGTTTTGGGTCCTGTATTCAGTGGCTGGCTCATATAAAGGCACAGCTTGCCAGCAATAGCCTCAAAGCCTTAGTATGGGCCCGAGGCTTGTACCTCTGGCTATGCTCAAGCTTTATACCTGCAACAGGAAGGAAAAGGCAAATGCTTAGCCTGTTGTTACAGCTGGCAAAGATGTTCTTCCCCAGTCTTTCCTACCCGCATTACAGGCATAGGACCAACTTGGTCTTTGCAAGTATAGTATAGGGCTCAATTTCAGCAGAAACGCACAGGAACGCCATTTCAACTGGCGTCCGAGCCTGCCCCGCCCCCTCCCTGCCTGGCCTGAGCTGTTTACACTTAAAGGGAAAGTTCCTTAAAGGGAAAGTTGCCCACGTTGCGTGGCTTTCCCTGCTCCAGTAAGTGCCTCCCCATCTCTTTTCCTTCTCTCTCTCTCTCTCTCTCCCCCACCCTCCTTTCTGTCTTTCTCTCTCTCTCTCTGTCCCCACCTTTCTTTCTTCCTTTCTCTTTCTCTCTCTCCCTCCCCCTTACTTTCTCTCTCTCTCCTCCACCTTCCTTCCTTCCTTCCTTCCTTCCTTCCTTCCTTCCTTCCTTCCTTCCTTCCTTCCTTCCTCTGTCTACCTTCCTTCCTTCCTTCCTTCCTTCCTTCCTTTCTTCCGTTCTTTCTGTTTTTATAAAAAAATTATTGAAAAGGGGGGGGATGTAAAAAAACAGAGAGCCCAGGAAATGCTGGTTTTGACAATATCTTTAATTTTTGAGAATCTCTTTAGTTTTCTCATGGCATCTTCTGCTTAAGAAAAGTAAGTTTGAAGCTTCTGAGGAGTTCCAACGATTGGTGATCTTGTGATGGCAGTGATACTTTTATGTGGTAAAGACCACCTGTTCACAGGATAATTTTACCTGGGGGACAGACTCTGCATGGTAACCACTCCACTGGTACATAATTGCTTGTAAAAAGTATTGTAGTGTAATAATTCAGGTGGGTAGCCGTGTTGGTCTGAAGCAGCAGAACAAAGTTGGAGTCCAAAGTTTCATCCAAGGTATAAGCTTTTGTGTGCATGCACACGTCTTCCATCTGAAGAAGTGTGGGTGGCACATGAAATCTTATACCTTAAATAAAATTTTGTACCTTGAATAAAATAGTCCACAAACTACTCCCATCCAGTGCATCCACAAACCTAGAAGAAGAAGAGATTGGATTTATACCCCGCCCTTCATTACCCAAGGGAGTCTCAGAGCATCTTTCAAACTCCTTTCCCTTCCCCTCCCCACAACAGACACCCTGTGAGGTAGGTGGGGCTGAGAGAGCTCTGAGACAACAGCTGGTACAGAGCTATGGCTTGCCCAAGGTCATCCAGCAGGTGCAAGGGGGGAGTGGGGAATCAAACCCGGTTCTCCCAGATTAGAGTCTGCGCACTTAACCACTACACCAAACTGGCTCCTAGCATTGTTCTGCCAGTGAACTAGGGTTGCCAACTCCAGGTTGAGGAAATCCCTGGAGATTTGGGAGTGGAGGGTGCAGTTTAGGGGAAGGAGGGACCTAAGCAAGGCATAATGCCATGGACTCTACTTTCCAAAGCAGCCATTGACCCGATCTCTGTAGTTGGGAGCTCAGTTGTAATTCCAGGAAATCTCCAGATTCCACCTGTAGGTTGGCAACCCTAAAAAATCATATTCATCTTACTTGTTCTGCAGGAAGGCAACCTGATTTCCATGGGAACCTAACTCTTAGGAATTGATTCCAATACAGTTGGACATAAGATATTGGTTCAGGCAAGGTTTTGTATAGATGGGACATAAAATAATGTTTTTATTGGTTTTGTCAAAACTGTTTTGACAACAAGGTAAACAGAATAAGAAGCAAAAGGTGGATGTGGCTGGATGACCACACTTCTGGGAACATTGGGTGTGGCCTAATATGTTAATGAGCTGTGCTGTCAGGGTTGTGGCCTAATATGCTAATGAATTCCTGCTGGGCTTTTTCTACAAGAAGAGCCCTGGTATAATATAATTAATACATATAATATAAAATACAGTAAAACTGAAGAGTGGTGTTCCTATAGTAGTGGTTATAAACAGAGAAGGAAGCACTGCTTGCTTTTAGATGGTGTCTGGCAGGAAACAGAGTAGGAAGGAGGAGATTTGTCTTGGGCCTAGTCTATTTACTGGGTGATGCAGAAGTGATGTAATAAACCTGGTTTGGAACTTAAATTGTGTCTCAGTTGCTTGACTCAGCACAAAGGGAAGATATGTTATATGAGAAATGGGAAAAACTTAGAGAACAGAAGTGTTTTTTTTGAAAAGAACAGACCAAGATGAATATGTGAAAAGACCAAGGTCCCTCTAGAGGGGCCTCCACAGCAATGACACAATTGCTAGTCAGAGTGAGGCATGATGTGGAATGTCCCCAAAGTAAGTTATGTCTGAATACAGAAAGCCACCAGAGTGACTTGCCAAGACCAGAACTCTAATATAAGAGTGTGTCTTGCCACATGTAAAAGGCAAAAGCAAAATATATATTTGTTGTACATTCTTTAAACATGCCAAGACTAAACACATAAGTGAAAGAGGAGCCCAAGCCTCAATGGCCATGAACCCAAAAAACCCACAGCCTCCCTTTTGATGTGGGAAACTCACATCTGAATCTTTTCTAAATGTTGTGTGAATCAGATGAGGTTCAGGTTTAATTTCTTTTATTTCTTTCTTGAAAGCCAGAGGCTGGGTTTGAGTGATCATAAGGCAACAATGGAGAAGACACAGTCTTTAATTTATATACGAGCCCAGACAATTGACAAAGCTGCAAGATCTATACACTTGTCTTCGTGCTGTATAACTGTAGCACGTTTTCATGTGTCAGATCACTGCTGAAACTGGAGTGGCTTGTAAGGGTTTTCTTGGATTCAGAGTGTATTATTCTAGTTTGGTCTTCAAACATTTTGCAAAGTTAAATAATGTGGAAATTTATTGAAATAAGAAAAAAATAGTGTGTGGGGGGGAAAGAATCACATGAGTTTTGTTCCAAGTTCCTTTCCAGATTATTTTCTGCTCCAGATTTCATGGGAAAAAATCTTTTGGAATTGCTATTTCTCTATTTTAGGGCTGGAACAAAGCTTTTCTTTTTTGCATGATATTTTTGTAGCTGTAGATTATTATGGCAATAAAGATGGTGAATGGGTAGAAAAAGTACAACCATAAATGAACTATATCTTCAGTTCTCATCAGACTTCTGCTGTGTTTTAAAAAAATGTTACAAAGTTGCTATAAAAGAAGTGATCCAGGAATCAAGCTTCCCAGCAAGTCTGAGGTAGGGAGTGCGGGGAAGGCAGAAGGGACCTTCCACATATTGATGGCCTTCTTGCACAATGAGATATCTCTGAGATGGAATAGAAACTAGATTTCAGTTTTTATGATCATTAATAACTGCCCATCTTTTACATAAATATATCTTCTTATTGTCATGGATTATTTATTCTTCTCCAGAATGAGCAGCAAACAATCTGATTTTATAGGTTTGTCCCGCTGTCTCTCCCCCCCCCCCCCCCGGTTCAGCAGTAGTACTTCCTTACAGAAATTTCAGCTATCAAACCCCTAATACAAGACTGGCAAAGAAACGTAAACAGCTTTACATGGACTTTTAAGAAACCGAGAATGGGTTTCAGACCATACATCGTCCAACTAAGAATGGCGGTCTGGTAATTCCTGATCTACAGATGTATTATGAGATAGTAAACCTAGCTAACTTAACCAAGCAATAAAATTCTTCCTTTCAAGCAGATTGGAAAATAATAGAAGAAGACTATCTAACCTCTCATCCTTTTCAACATGAGTTATGGACACCTCGTAATTGCAGATTCTCAAAAAATATGATACGCCCCTTTCTGGAAGCAACCTTTTGAACATGGGACAAATCTAAAGACAAAATGGCTTCTGCAACATCTCCTTTGGCTACCTTTCTAGAGCAGTCATGGTTTCCACTGGGATTGTCACCCCATGGTCATCCTCTCTGGTGCTCCAGTAATCTGACTCATTTTATAGATATCTCTTCTAACGGACGACTTAGAGAGAAAGCAACTTTAGAACAATCATATGATTCTGATCTACCTTGGTTTGAGTATCTTCAGATTTCCCATTTGTTTCACAGAAAAGTTTGAATAGATCTCTTTCAAGTTTGGAACGCAGTATGAACTCTAAACCTCTTCACTTTCGACACTTTATAAAGCTTTATTACTGAATACAAAACTCCCTTTAACATCATACCAGATGGCATGGCAAAAAGATCTGGGTATAAATTTTACTACTTATCAATGGGAAAAGATTTGGACCTCATCAAATTATACCTCATGTTCCTTACTTATTCAACAACAGGCAATAAAAGTTTTGCTTCGTTGGCATGTTTCCCCATCAAAACTCTCGTATATTAACCTGCACATGTCGTTGTCATGCTGGAAATTATGTGGGGCAAAAGGCTCTTTTTACCATTGTTGGTGGTTATGTAGTAAGGTTAATATTGGAGTGAAATCAAATCATGAATTCATTTGATAACAGGCCATTATATCCCTAAAGACCCAACGTTAATTCTTTTGGACTTGTGGCCAAGAATCAGGATACCTCGAAATACTAGACCTCATTTCCACCTTTCTGGCAGCAGCAAAACGTGTGCTTGCTTCAAACTGGAAATTACAGAATCTCCCCTCAATGCATCAGTGGTACCAAAAGGTACGGGAATATTTTTCACTGGACAAGTCCTTATATTGGATTGTGCAGCAAGATAGATGGATTACCTTTATTAGTCTTATGGTCATTATGGCTAGATACTTTCACTGACCCAGAAGGAACTTTACAGAAAGCACCTTTAATTGGTTCACATACCTTATATCTTTACCATTAAGTAATTGAAGGATCTTTAAAACTGGCTTGAAATCAATTTATTTTTATTTTTAATTATTTGAATGATAAGCTCAAAATTAGCAGATAACTTGTAATGGTAATCATTGGTTCACCACAAACTTAATGTTCATTTTGTAATTGTTTTCATTCATGCTTTACTAAGTACTGCACTGTATTTAATTTCAATATTTAATAAACAGTTTAAAATTAAAACAAGATAAAATGGGGTGGACACCATTAGCAAGGCACTGCTACTCATGTAAAAGAAACCAACTGCAACTAGGATTGTAGATGCAGACACAAGTTCAAGAAAGCCAGTATTGACAACTGGAGTTTAGATGCTTTTGTATACCTAAGACAAAATAGTTGTCATGAAAATATTTAGTATTCCTTTAGGCTGTTGGCTCTTCTGATCACTAGGCATTGCTTCCACTGTGTTTAATCATTCTGAGAAAACAACTTTTAAGAATTATGGAGGGAAAAGAGCCGTGAAATGTATTGGTCTCCATGAGATTAGTTGAGTACCATATTATCTAGAGATATGCAGTCCAATAAAACTGATGGAATGCTCATATTCCATTCATGATTACACATATTTCCCAGTAAATAAATCTGTACTGCCAAGACCGGAGGCAGACAAACTTATCACATCGAAACAGCTGTGAGTCTGAAACACCAAGTGGCAAACATTATGCATATTCATCGGCATGCCACAAACTGACACTATATCTAGATGTCTTGTGTTGCCAGCTGACAGGGCTGTCAAAGAATCTATAACTGGACAAACTGAACAGTTGAATATCAGGGTTTTTTTTTTAAAGGCAAACAGAGGGGGAAAGGGAAATTGGCATGACTGAGTCTTCAGCAGCTTATATCCTGGAGGGAAAGAGGCGGATGCACAATATATTTATATAAAGACATCATTATACTTTGTTTTATTTTCACTCCTTTCTTTGTCAATCACTAGCTCTGAACTTTGCATTTTTCACTGCTCAAACACACTGAGCTGTCTTCAGAGAGCTTTTTATTTTGACTTTTTCTTAGTTGTTACAGCCAATGTTATAAGTATGAAATAATGTCTTTTTGTTCTAAAGCATCATTGAATCACTGGCTATTATGTTGTCTGTCCTCTCAATTTGGACAGATCTTCTTGGGGAGCTTCACAGTCTGCTTTGGATTTAACCTTCTAGGGAACTCGGTGTCATTGGGAAACTTTTCACCATTACCTCCCACTGACTCTAAACAATTTTTGAATGTTTAAATATATCTTTCCTAGACTGATCTTGTGGTGTGAACAACTGCACACTTCTTCCCTAGCTTTTGCTTCCTGTCCTGTAACCAGTCGGCATTCCATTCAGAAAACTGGGCTGGGGAGATCTAGCAATTGCTGCTACTATTAATTTCTTGAACATAGTATGCTTAGTGTCCCAGATTAACTAGATTTGGGGCTACTTGTGCAGTGGCATCTAACATCATGTTGGACAAATGCATGACATGCTTGTATAGAACACAATTGTGCAGAACACCGAAATTATGTGGTTTTTTTCTGAAGGCTTTGCAGTCAAATCAAGAAGGAACAAGATTCAAGTGGAAGAACTCATAAAATATGGATGGAAGGGGGAAAAAAGGTTATTATTCACTGAGTTACTGGAATCTCTGCTTGTGATGAAGATTGACATCTTCATAATGCATTGCTCTGAGGGTTAATTATACAAAGTAGTTCCCCTGCTTTATGATTTTGATGTAAATGTATTTTCAACAACTTGAAATCCATGTGGTGAAATCCACTTGCTGAGTATATCCATCACTACCCTCTTTCCTTCTCTTAGGGATGAAAACTACATTTGATGAGGAAAAGGTAGTCTAAGAAGAATTCCAGGTATGTGCATCTGGTAATTACAGTCCTGCCTTAATCCAGGTAATGGGCGCTACAGCTGCAGTTCCACTCCTACTCTCAGGTCAGTGGTGTGTTGACAGAGGTGGTTGCTGGAGTAGTAACCAGCCAGATTCTCATCTAAGCACTGGGTATTGACAGATCAAATGGACTCCTGGTTTGGACATTAATTGAAACTGAGGTTTCAATTAATTTTGTTATGGCAATGTTTTTCTTCTATTAAGCCCCTTCAGCCTGTTTTAACACTGGGCTTTTAGAGGATTTGTGCAGTCAGCTTGAGTCCGAAGGACCACAGAGACAATCTAGTCCAAACCTTTTTCCCATGTTTGAACAAGACCCATTTCAGTAATCTCCCTAAGGGCTCTGATATTACTGGCTTTATTAATTATCCCTTTGCTGTTTGTGACATTGCTTTAAACATTTGAAGGGTTTCAATATCTCTTGTACTGTTCATCTGTTTTCATAGTGAGCCAATTGGACAGTTAGATACGAAAATTTTAGTAGATAAGGTTGCAGGCTGGCTCCTTTGAAATATTCATCTGAACTTGAGTTACTTGAAACAAATCAGGAGAGGGGCAGGATGGAGATACAGAAATCCATGCAGATCACCCAATCTTGGTAACAGCTTGGCTGTAGCAGTATGTGTCTCTGTTGATAAATTGTTGTCTTGATTAATCTATTTCATGGGGAAATAATCTTTTCTTGGTGCCAAACATGTGTAACTTTTTCATTATTGTCTTATATGATTTTCTGTCTAATCCATCCTCTGAATCCCAGCTTTGAAATAATACCATAACTAACTGCAGGATTTCATATTAATCTGCCTATCATTTTGTTATTTGTCTGGGCGGTGACTCACACTTATTTTGCCAAGCACCTGACTCAACATGAGATATGTTTAAGGATTTTAAACTTTGCATGGGTGTGAAACATATGTGTTGTAGGTATGTGTGTATTGGCTGCTGCTGCTGTTTACTTGGCTGCTGGTTGGTTTGGTATGTTTTAGCTAGTCGAGATCCTGATCCAGCAAAAACATGTGTGTTCAATTTGACTATATAGTATACTCACTGACCTAAAACCTGATTACCCACAGGTGGAAAATTGAGTCTTTGGTACTTAGCAAGCACCAGAAAGAATTTCTACAACTCTCTTAGTATGTGACTTACTGGACTCATAGCACAATCAATTCCACATGAAAGAGATTTCTTCAACACGCTTTCAGATCATGAATCAGCATCTAATTCTGAACATGGTAACCTCCCAGGTATGCAGAAAACATCGAAAAAAAACAGACACTGGGAATTAAAAAGCTCCCCAGACAAAAACAGTGCCCAAGATCTCATGAAATCACATGAAATCCCCACACACTATTGTGTTGTTGTCTATCATGATTGCATGTAATGAGGTGGGGGGGGGGAATAATGCAGAGTCCAGTGGGGTGAGAAGGGAGAGACAGCAGCTGTGGTGAGGAGTGGTGCTCAGGGCCTCAGAAAGTTGATAGAGGAGTGACGATGAGGGATACATGGGAGGGAGAAAGCTGCAAACAGAGTGGGAATGGAGGGAAAATGGTGATCAGGTAGTGTGGGAAAGGGAGAAAGAGGGATGACTGGGGAGGAGAACAGAGGAGGAAAAGCAAATGATATGGGAGAAAAGGGATAAATTGGGTGTCCAGTGGGGAAACAAATGAAATTTTCCTCTCCCACAAATCTTGAGGATCCCCTGCTTGCATCTATAAATCTCCAAAAGTAAAAAGTAATAATTCATAAACACTCTCTCCAAGTCAAGAAAATTGCCTCAGTTCTTATCTAAATGTAACAATGAAAACAGAACAAAATTAATGGCTTAGTGACACTTTCCATGTTGGGCCTGGGCACAGGGGAGATTTGATGGGAGCCAACCATATTGGCCAGTAGTATTCTATGAAGGCTACAAGATAATGGCTTTGGGAAAGCATTATGGAGTACGGATGTGCACAGAAATTTTGTTCAGATTCATACTTTGGTTGATTTTGTTTGTTCATTATTTTGTTTTCTTTGTTATAGTTATCAGGATGGTTTATATCCCTATCTTACCACTCCACTGAGCAAAGTTTGTTTATGTATGTATTTATTAATTAAAATATTTATACCCTACTTTCCCTTTTGGCTTAAGTTTGAAGCCTTCATCCAATATAAGGAGACTTCCTCTGAATAAAGTTGCTGAGCCTAGTGTAGGTGAAAAAGCGCCATCTTGGCAGTGTGTGCGACCTGGACCTCCATATTCAAGGAAGCATCCAGGGTAATGCCCAAACTCCTGATGGACTGTGCCAGTATCAATGGCACCCCATCAACCCTATCCCTGAAGTCCCCCCCCCCACAGAACCCCCATCTTTGTTGGATTCTGTCTCAGCCTGCTCTTTTTGAACCACCTCAATATTTTTTGGACCACCTCAATCTAATCTGAATATGTCTGCTTTTCTGATTTTGCTTGAGATCATATAAATCTCTTGCCTTTTTCTCTTGGCTTTTGCTATCCCTCTCCACTACCCAGCCTCACGCCTTTGAGAGCTGAAATAGCACCTCTGAAGTAGATTTATGACCTATCCTCATGATATCCAATATAGTTAATTATAAGATTGGGACTGGTACAATAACCATACTAAAGATTTTTTTTTAATTTTAAGAGACTTTATTAATGTAAAACTAGAAATACAAGAAAAAGTCATGGAACTGAGGTGTATAATAACTGGGACCAAGGTATAATACAATCAGAAGGAGCAAGCAAAAAAATGTTCAGGGAGGAACAAAGCTCTTACAAAAAGCTGAAACGGGTGACACGAGTGGACGAGCAGCTTGTTTCCTCCTGGCTTAGGCAAGTGTAAGAAGGAAGATTTCATACCTCTTCCATCAATTACCTGTCCATTCCTAGGAGGCTCCCTCACAGATAATATTCTGGGTCTCCTTTGATGAAAACCATCTGAATTTGTTTTAAGTGTAAGCACTGTGTTGCTCCTATTTATTATTCCTAGATCGTTCTTTTCTCATGGAAGAGGGAGTGGTCCTTTCTAGGTCAGCCTAGACATGATTGTGTTAGTGTTTGTCTGTTCACATGGATTACTCACTCCAGGAATATTAATAGATGGGATGGGAGCCAAATCAAAGACAGTCCCATTAAAAGCTCTGATTCTGAGCTTGCAGGGTGGTTACAGAATCAACATGCTGTGCAATGTTAATATTTGACTAGTGAAACTGCTGCTTCCCTTATCCTGGCTCTGGCTTGCAGCCACAGAAAACACACAGCAGATGGTATGCTTTACTAGGGTCAGGGTTATCAAGGGGTTGTGATTAATAGCCCATTGCTTTACTTTTTGACACTTCATGTTTTCTTTATTACCAAAGAAACATTGAAATCATTGATAATTTCATGTCAGTGTAAAATACAATTGAATAGACTGCATGAAGAACAATTCCTATGTACAAACGTATGCAATATCCCTGATTGTACAGACACTTTTTGGGGAGATATGTATTTGTTTGATCTGAGTGCTACCGATACAGATATCTCAAAGGTCAGAGGTTAATGCCTCCTCATAAAAATAGCAACTGTGAATGGAAACAAGGTGTTCTCTACTGTATAATGATCTCCTATCATATGATCAAGGAAAAATGTTAGCATTCAGAAACCACTGACATTTAAAAAGGCATCAAAGCAATTTGTTGGTCTTTGATGTAGGATGTTATTTATAACATGCAGTGCCTGCTGATCATGTGATATGGCTCATAGATTATCAGAGTTGAAATAAATGTATAGTGGGAAATAATGAGCTCTGAATCATAAGATGGATCTGATCATATTGATTTTTTTTGTAGTGAGAGCCATTACATTATTTCCCTTATACTATGTGTGCAAAGGGTGCACACAATAATGTATGCAATGCTGTGAGAATGTGGGGTTTGTTTTGTTCAACCTACTCCAACTAAGCATATGTTGATCTGTAGATGTATATAATCTTCTTCTAGTTACCCCCTTAAAACACATTTATTTAATTATCTGTATTTATTCTAAAATAAACCATCCTAGATAAAGGCTTTTGTAGCAGCTAACAAGAAAAAGTTAACTACTGCAAATATAGTGAGACAAAAAGTCTACCAGCCCAACAACCAAGCATAGCTACAATTTCAAAAAGACAGATTTTTCACTCTCTTAATATTTATTATTTATTTATTTAGAACCTGTCTATACCACCTTTCCAGAGAACCTCTCAAGGCAGCTTACAAAATAAAAACATAATAAAACCATAGATTCAGGTGGGTAGCTGTGTAGGTCTGAAGCAATAGAACAAAGTTGTGAGTCAAGTGGCACCACTAAGACCAACAAAGTTTAATTCTGGGTATAAGCTTTCATGTGCATTCTCACTTCATCAGAATTAAACATTGTTGGTCTTCGAGGTGCCACTGGACTGAAACTTTGTTCTTAATAAAAACATGACACAAAACTTGTTAATAATCAACAACTCAGCATCAAAAATCCAACCAGGGTATAAAATAATTGAGTAGCTCAAAAAGAACTGCTTTCTAAAC
Source organism: Lepidodactylus listeri (assembly GCA_029233225.1). NCBI lineage: Eukaryota > Metazoa > Chordata > Lepidosauria > Squamata > Gekkonidae > Lepidodactylus > Lepidodactylus listeri. Next base: position 49,113,567 of record JARCFY010000004.1, read on the forward strand.
ACAGTTAACAGGACACAAACAGACTATAAAATGACCAAACCATTAATTGAACACCTGGATAAAAAGAAACATTTTAGTGTGGCACCTACAATAGAGGAACACAGGGTAGCTGCCAGGCAAGCTTCAAGAGGGAGGCCATTCTTGAGAGCCAGTTTGGTGTAGTGGTTAAGAGCAGTGGACTGGAGAACAAGGTTTGATTCCCCACTCCTCCATATAAAGCCAGCTGGGTGACCTTGGGTCAGTCACAGTTCTCTCAGAGCTGTTCTCTCAAGAGCAGTTCTCTCAGAACTCTCTCAGCCCCACCTGTTTATTGTGGAGAGAGGAAGGGAAAGAGATTGTAAGCCACTCTGAGTCTCCAAGAGAAGAATGGGGTATAGATCCCCCCTCCTCCTGTGCCACCACTGAAAAAGCTCTGTTCATGGTAACCATGGATCTCACCTCTGAATGTGTGTAGGGCTTCTCAGGAATACCTTAGTTGGAACAATAACAATGTTTTTACTGGCCGAAAAGAGCAAGAGTCCAGGGGCACTTTAAAGACTAACAAAATTTGTGGCAGGGTATGAGCTTTTGTGAGTCATTGCTCACTTCTTCAGTTGTGGACAGGAGTATAGATTGGGGGGGGCTGGGGCTGGGCCAGATACATTGGTATGCTAGGTCCTTAAAAGAACTGAGGCCTGATGACATCATAGGGAGAAGCCAGTGACATCACAGACCATTGTCACTATCTATGGATGCCAAGCCATGTGGGATTTAGGAAGGAGCTCCCCAAAAATTTAGGGGGGCTGGGAACCCATGGAAACCCCCATAGCCATGCCCCTGGGCTGGACTAAACCCAGGAAAAGGTGAGAGTTTTCCAGTGGTTATAGTAGTATCTCAGCGGTCTCCTGCTGTGTCCTTTTTTAAAATTCACTTTTAGAATAGTCACTTTAAGATCTGCAAATATACATACCATGTGCATAAGACAAACAAATGGACACAAATTTGACAGTAAGGAATGCAACACAGAAAAGCCTGTATGGGAACATTTTAAAAGTTTTCCCGAATGTTCATTTACAGGAGTCTTGTTTCTGCCTTATTCACAAGAGTGACTCAGCACTAAAATTTACTAAATTATGACATCACAGATTGCTAGGGTTCGTCATTCCACTCTGGGGGCTGTCATTCCAGTATCACAGATTCTTTTCCTAGGGATTGAAATTCCACTCTGGGGGCTGTCACTCTAGTCCCAGAGCACAGATTGTATTCCAAGGTACTGACCACTCTGGGGGCTGTCATCCCAGTCCTTGAGTAGCCTATCTGGGCACAAAGGATCTTAATGGAAAAACCATTCTGCATTTTCTTTGCAACTTTTTTTGTGCCGCAGTGTATTTCAGTGGAGCCCATGCAAGTCAATTGGCACTCCTGGCTCCCATTATCTCCAGTGGGCCTTCAAGCCTCTCCCATTGTTTCTGATCGGCATCCCAGTTAACCAACGCTGTTCTTATGGGAACTAATTAATATTGACTTAGTGGACACCTTTTGATTCAATTAATTGCATATATCATCAGTTTATTTTATTCTGTTTTTATGGTTTTATTATATCTTAAATTTTACTCCATTTCATACCGATATTCATATTTATAGCATCTCTCTCTGTTGTTATCCTTGGTTTGTAATGGTCTAAAGCTAAATACAAATAAATTTCTATGTCATTACATCCCAGTTAGTGGCCCCTTTGAAACTGCACCACACCATTTTAAGTAACAGCAAAATGAAGAGCATGAACATGAACAGAGTATATATTTCTTGCCAATGTTCTCTCTGGGCTATACACAGGGCAAAAGGAAATTTTAAAAGGCCTCTGATCTGCATGTCTTCCCCACTCTTGTTCATGCAGATGGACTTATCATTTAAAAATGAAATGGAAATTGAAAGAAGAGCTTAGGAGTGGTTGAAGTACCCCCTCCCCCATTACCCCTCCATGAAAAACACACAAATGTTCTCAATCAAGGATATATAGAGCCAAGTAAAATAAAATGAAGACACACTTTCCCCCAAAATGTAAATTGGAGCCCAGCAAGTATGTTGGGCCCAACAGAGGCTTCGCAGTCTGACTGCTACATTGAAAGTGGGTGGAGACAGCCAGGATTAAGGACTATACTTTATTTTTCAGCAGACACCAAACATATTCAAGGATTGGTATGTTCTGGATATCAAAAACCTTAGTTATTAACCCAGAGCATGCAAAGATACAACCAAAAACTTGATGGATCCAGCCACAAGAGACCTTCTTTTCCTGTTGCAAGGAATGTTATCAAATCTCTTTTCCCACTCAGCTTTTCCTGTCTCCAGAGATTTGTCTTCCTAAAGATTCTTTAGCATTTGGTACATCCACATATATACTTGGAGAAGGGGAGGGGGGGGGATGCGTAACCATCCCACTGTCTATCCTGCTAGCTCAGTTAGCATTTGTAAGAAGGTGAGCCTGACTTCCTTCTTTCCCAGGGAAAACTAAGTTCTCCCTGGAAAAATTCGGGGGAGGCCCAAGCCCCCATGTAATTTACGCCTATGGTTGTGGAAATGTCTTCAGTGCTCAAACAGTCTTTGCAGGGCAAGAAGCTCTACATGGAGAATGCGATAATTCATTCTTAAAAATTTGTCTTTGACTGGCGATTAGCACCACATGAAGAAAGGGACATATTGCAGTAAGGAAAGACCTGGGGCTTATTTCGAACACGTCTTCAGATATGGTGCATACAGCAGAAAGTACTCTTGGGTGGACTAGAAAGACCAGTAGTAGTAATTGCAGCAGCCAGTCCGCAGCAGAATTGAGGAGAGGACTGTAGTCATCATCCAAATGTTAGGAAGGAGAAGGATTGAAGAAGAGAGAACACACACACACAAAAAGGGGGGGGGGGATAAATTTAACCCAAACCAAAATTGAATTAAATACCTGAAAGTTAAGAAAAAATATAAATGTATAGGTCCAATAATACTGTTGGTCAAATTTAAAATCAATAAATATTAACAGATGTATAAAAATAATATAAAATATACACGTATTTATTTCACAGTAAATTAAAAACAAATATTGGCCCTCATAATAGCCTCAATTATCATTTAGAATGTACAATGACAACCAAAATTGATAAATTTTGACCCTGACCAGATGCATTTCAGCCCAATTGTCCTTCCTCAGTGCTCAAACTAGTAACATTACAACATGTCTTCTGACATTACAATATAGCAAACATTTATCATAAACTGACTAGGACAATTTTTTCCCTGATAAACTATTGTTTATGATCAAAGGCAAAGATATTAATCAAAAGCCTCATTCTTAAGAGTTCACAGCCATGCTCAGGTACATGTTCTTATTGCAATGATTCCATTTGTCTTGCTTAGTCAGAAAAATGCAGTAAAGTCAGGAGCCAATAGTGATGTAATAAATACATGCATATTTTTGTACATCTGTTAATATTTCTTAATTTTAGATTTGACTAACAGTATTATTGAGCCTATACATTTTGCTTTACCTCAAAGAAGAGAGAGCTGGAGCTACCTGTCAATAGCTCAGCCTGATTAGAGATAGTTTGTTTCTGTCTAGGCAGGATGGAAACTTTGACATCAGCACAATCGCTAGGGGAATTTACCTTGTTTAAACAACTCAGTTTCTCACAGTGTAAACTCTTGATCATATTGCTTTGATGGTTTTTGTTGGAATTCATCTCAAATACCATGGTGAGTAGCTATGAACCTTTGTAGTAGCTACTTGTGCTACAAGACCAGCTGATGCATTTAATCATAAGCAACAAAAAATAAACCTTCTCATTTACCAGAGAAAAGATACATATCTCTTGTGGAGTAACAGACAGTTTATTAAAGTCTTGACAACTTGACAACCATGGAACTGTTTGCGCATTTAGATACATCCTTTAAATGACTAACATTGGATGCATTGCAAATGATTGTGAGCAATTGCAAGATTATATAGATTCATGGACAGACACTGAAGTCTCACAGAAACATCTCAGTTGTAAATCTCAGCTAAAAAATCTCACAATGATTCCCCCCACTTTTAATTAAGTGCCTTTTAACCACTGGAGGCAGTGAAGGGAGACTAGTATGTATGTGGGATTAGCTGCTGTTGAAAGCCATCTCATCACACAGATAGATGCAACCACATTTCTTTAGATGCATCCAAACAGCTTGGCAAATATATGGCACCTTGATCATGAACAGTGAACAGAATGCAAGCTGAACTGGCAGATAGTCAAGCATCTTATCAATACCTAGAGAAACAGAAAGAGCAGTAGCTATAGTAGCTGGTTCAGCAAAAGGCTTAGGCATTAGAACAGACCACCAGTGATGGCAAGAATGACAGCCTCATCATTTTTGGCACATTATCCTCTGAAAAATACTATTTCTCTTCAATGCTAGAATAACAACATTAATTAAAAAACCCCAAACCCAACCATGTCTCAAATGCTTTGGAACAAAAATAAAATATTTTATCAGACTTTTAAAGAATCATTGAAATTTAAGTCATGTGGCTCAAAATGTCAGATTAAAGGGAAACCAGTAAAAGCTATGCCTTTCAGTCTTACAGAATACAATTAACTGAATTCCAGCTACAGTCCAGTTTTTAGTTATAGGAACTGATCTCACTCAAGTGGAAAGCTGGTGTTTACAAGCTATTTTATTTAAATGAGACCCAGATTTCAAGATCAGTACTGTAATGCTGGAAATTGGGCAAAATAATAACTGCATGCACACACATGCACAGTCTTCTTTCATATCTTTGAACAAAAGCTTTATCCTGCAAACCTCATTAATTTCAGGAGCTCTTATTCGTTTATAGCATGTCTCAAGCTATTCAGCTATGTCCTGGGCATGTGGGAACTCCAAGGAGAGATAAGGTATATGCCCAGTCTTCCAGTTCAGTGCAAAGAGCAACACAGCTCTTCAGGAGGGCAACAGTTCCACGTGGAGTGTTTTCTCAATAATACAGTGAATGGAGAAGGAAGCCTGCTTGCATAGGGACTCCCTGCCTGCACCAGATCAGAGACTCTATTGGAACTTAGATATGGGTAATTACCTCTCCCAAGCTTCTTTGACAAGACCAACTAAGTGTTGCAAAATTTGATAATAATTTACATATGTTTTGATAGTATTAATAATCATTTTAAACTGAAGCAAATATAGGTTCAAATTTAATTCCTGACACAAATGATGTCCTTTACTTATCAATTTTTCACTCTATCTGACTTATGACCCATGGCATGAAAGTTGTCATCATTATTATAAGGCTACTTGGGAAGCGTTGTATGGCCATAATTAAGCTCTGTCCTCCCTGTGCTCTTTTGGAGGGCTCAAGACACATAAACTTCTAGCTCTTTATTGCAAGAGAAATTGAGTAACAGGTTCATGAAGATGTCAAGAGGAGGTATTTTAAAAGGCTCATTGGCTCTAACCTTTGACTAATCTAATCTGTTGATCTTCCCAGCTTTACAAGTGTCATTCAAGAAAAATTAAATCCAGTAGGCAGTGTTAGAGGACTTAGAATGCTAGACTGGGAGGGAACCATGGATTAAAAAAATGAGAAAAAGCAAATAAAGTTGTCCTTAAAACACACACACACACAGACTCATTAAATAATTTAAAAGAGTCAAACAAAATAAGATAAGAAAAAAGGATGAAAATATACAAACAAAAGATTATCAAAAATGGTTATAAATGTGATATGTTATAAAATCCCCATGTGGATAACAGGATGTCCCTGCTGTTTTTTGAAGCTTAGACACATCATGATTATGGTAAGTAAAACCTGTCCTGTGGGCCTTCTGGGAAATCCTCCTTTGATTTAGCTCACAGTAGCTCACTGCAGTATTCGGTTTGGTTTAAAGGCGGAAATGCTCACAACCAATAAAGGGATGGGGGGGAGGCTCAGATCAGCTCTACATTTCATATGCTCTTTTAGCCCTTTAACAGTTTTTTTTTAGTGCACAGCTGTGCTATGGTGTAGCTTTACACTGCAGCTCAGCTGGGGAAGGGGGAAAGGAAGGTTGTTGGGCCATGGGGATGGAGTTGTTTTTATCCAGAGTCAGTGCAATGTTAAGATGTGTTTTCTACTTGTTGTAGTGTGGAATAACTTCAACCTGGTTTTTACTTTCTCTCTGTCTACTCCTCTTCCCAAACTGATCAGATCACAACAGAATGATTGATACTAAAGTTTGTTCTAATAAAAACAATGCATTGCCTTCAAGAGTTCTCTGTATTTTATTGACACTTGAGAAGGCTTAGGAAATGCATGTCCAAAGGTTCGAGGGGACTGAACATGTTGATAGTACCACCTACTATTAGGGCTGCCAAGTCCCCCGGTAGAGCGGGGGAAACACCGATTTTTAAAGCTTTCCCCCGCTTTTTCAAAATTGGCCACCGGGGGGACAAAATGGCTGCCAGCAGGGGAACCTCGGAGCCTGCCCTGGCCAGCCTCTTGAACTTCTTAAAAGGGAAATTTCCCCTTTAAGAGCTGAGCCAGCAAGAGAGCCCTGCCCAGAGATTAAGGAGGGACTAAGCTCTTTCTACTGCGTGCAAGGTTGCTGCTGAGTAAACTGCTTGGGTAAGCTGCTGGGGTCTGCGAGCTCTTTTCCTTCTCTGTCTCTCCCCCTCTTTCTTTTTTCTGTCTGTCTGTCCACTGTGGTTTTGTCACAGGAATAAACTGTCACTTCCAAAGAGGTAAACATCACAAGGAGAGGTTGCCTGTAGAAGGTCTGGGAGTGGGATTGTTTAAAATGTCTTCTCGTGGCTGTTTGGGTCCCCCCAATCCTCATTTCCCTTCTGCAAATAAAAGTTGGGATTCCTCATTTTTATGCCAATTTTCTGTTTCTTTCAACCGTGTCCCCCCCCCCCCCCCCCGGGCAGTAAAAATCTGCATTTTTAAAAGCATTTGTACATCAAGTAACCGGTATTTTAAGTTAGGGATGGATCCAACTAGCTTTCTGCTGGCGAAAAGGGGAGGACAAAGGTCCTCTTTAGCCACCAAAAAGCCTATGCGGGGGGGGGGGGGGAGAAGTTATGCGACTTACATGGACAACAGCTGGGTGAAACAAGGGCCAGAAATAAAGCCTGGGAATTGGGCAAGAGTAAGTGAAAAAGCTGTCTGTCTGTCTGTCTGTCTGTCTCTCTGTCCCCATCCAGCAGAGGTCTATCAGTGGCTATTATTAGCCACAAGGTCTAAATGGAACCCTTTGTCTGGGGCAGTGATGCTCTGAATTCTTGGTGCTTGGGGGGCAACCGTGGGAGGGCTTCTGGAGTTCTGGCCCCGCTGCTGGACCTCCTGAGGGCACCTGGTATTTTTGGCCACTGTGTGACACAGAGTGTTGTACTGGATGGGCTGTACTGGATGGGCCGATCCACTGTGGCTTCTCTCCTGTTCTTATGATATGAAAATCATATTTAGCACTTGTGTAGCACTTAGTGCTTCATATTCTGCCGAGATGAGGAAGGATTCAGTAGGGCCGTTGCTCAGTGATAGAGCATCTGCTTGACATGCAGGAGGTATCAGCCTCTTCAGCTAAAAAAGGATCAGGTAATAGGTGACATTAAAGATCTCAGCCTGAGACCCTGGAGAGCCACTACCAGTCTGAGTAGTCAATACTGACCTTGATGGACCAATGGCCTGATTCAGTATTAGGAAACTTCATGAGTTCATGTGGAAGCATGTGGAAGCAACATCACAGGATATGACATCACAAAATGATGTCACTTCCTTTCTCCTGGCTCCACCCCCAAAGTCTCCTGGCTCCACCCACAAAGTCCCCAGATATTTCCCAAGTTGGACTTGGCAGCCCTACCTACTATTCAGTTCCAGCTGAAGAAGCCTTCCCTTTCCCCAGCTGCTTCTACAGAGGACCATCTTGTCCTGAAAAGGGAGAAGAGATAAGACAGAATGGTCTGTTGTCAGATGACTGGACTGAAAAGGATGGTTTGAAAAGGATGGGTAAGAGCATACACTGAAGCAATTTAACTACTCTGTGGTAAGCATAGAATGTGGCTTACTGCAAAGTTTGGAAGCCCAGCTTAAAAAATTTCATGTCATCTCCCTGGACAATTCATAAATAAACATAAATCTCTCATGATCCAACTGTCAATGACCATTAGTAGGCATCAAGTCACAGCTAACTTATGGAAACTGTGGGACTTTCAAGGCAGGAAATGTTTAGAGGTAGTTTGTCATTGCCTGCCTCTGCCTCGTGACCCTGGACTTCCTTGGTGGTCTCCCATTCAAATACTAACCAAGGCTAACCTCATTTAGCTTCTAAGATCTGATGAGATTGGATTAGCCTGGGCCATCCAGGTCAGAGCTGCTATTTTATATGCAACAAGTGGGCCCGTGAGACTTGCAGGCAGCTCCACAGCTAGCAACTTTTTTCTGGGGGGGCCCCCTAGTTTTTGCTCAGGGGGCCAGAAATTATATGTCTGCAAGATCGGACCTCTGATCCTATGCAGCCTGTTTCACTGACAGGCATGTAGCTACTGTGGAGCACAGGGAGAGGAAAAGCCAAGGCTCAGGTTGGGGCCCTGGAAGAAACGTTAGGGGGCCCAACCCCGTGGGCCCACATTAGCTATCCTATATCCCCCCTCCCATTGCTCAGCTGATGAGACATCTGCACAGCCAGTCAAATTTCCAATAACAAATGACACTTGCTGGGCAAAAGCCACATCCACTTTCTAAAAAAAATTGTGGGCGCAAGCGAAGGTGTTTGTGGGCACCATGGTACCCATAGGCACCACCCTGGAGCTCCTTAAATGAAGGTATGCTGAGGTACCTGTGTTCCTAGCTGCTCCATCTGTAACTATGGATATATTTTAATTATTATGGTTGCCAACTTCAGATTGGGAAATTCCTGGAGATTTAGGGGTGGAGCCTGGGGTAGGACAGGGTATAATGCAAAGAGTATAATGCCCTGAAATGTTCTTGCCCAGGATTACAAAGTCTCCTAGGTTGTGGTCACACACACTAAATAATCCACTTTCAATCCACTCTCAATGCACTTTCCAACTGGATTTTGCCAGTTCACACAGTAAAATCCAGTTGGAAAGTGCATTGAAAGTGGATTATTTAGTGTGTGTGACTGCAGCCCTAGAGTGACCTATTAAAAATTGCTTGTTGCAATTTTCTCCAGCTTGAAATTTGCCTTTCAAGCAAAGTTACCTGTCTTCTTGAACTGGGTCTTTCAAATATATCTTAGTGTGTGAGGGCTGATACTAATCCTATGAGTTTAATACTTTCATACAGTTATAGTATCAATCTCTTCAATCTGTTTAATAGTTATGTTTGCTGGCTGGACTAGGATTGCTACGAAATCTCTATGCACTTGTGAAGCACAAGCTAGTTAGAATCCTAAACTCATTCAAGGTCCAGTCATGCTTGTAATAATGCCCAAACATTATACCTATTATGTTTAAACTAAGGTTGCCAACTCCAGCCCACAAAATTGAAGTTTTTGGTTCTGGAAGAGACAGAAAGATAAGCAGATTCTGCTGTAAATTGGCTGAAATTCCTGGAAGGTACAGAATTCCTCTCTCTGATATCTGATGTGGGGTTAACAGATCTGTTATCCTGTTGGAAGACAAAATGAAAAAGTATGGGAGGGAACATTTAAATATCCCTTCTCCCAATGCGATCATTTCCTGATATTGGGGCAGTCAAGTGAGGCTTCTAGTTAGCTGGATCTCTCATGTCAAATCAAGATTAAGGATAATTTTAGCATGTGGACTATTCCTATCCTCTCAACTGTACCTCCTCATCTCTGCATGGCAAGACTCTTGTCTGTCTGCCAGAAACTGAGTTGCTCCTTCCTCCAGCTGCTGATTGCAGAGTTCCTGTTCAGGGTCTTGGGGAGGAGAGAAAGAAGGGGATAAAGAAGACCCTCAGCTGCTCATTGTGTTTCAGCAGCACCAGATCACTTTCAGAGTCCTTCTGGTGACCCTCCTGCAGGTGTCTCCTGATTTCTCAGGGGGTCAAGAGCCTAAGGCCTATTTTTTTTTTAAAAAGTCATACTTGATGTCAAAATATTGCACTTTTCAAAACAATTGCTTTCCATTTAAAAAGAAAAAAATTAAAAATGTAAAAAAAGTAGCTTCATCAGGATAATTTTACTTATGCATTTTTTTTAGTATTTCATTGGACATTAATAATGTGCATCGGCTTGACTGAAAGGCTGTTTGTTCTTTTACTTGGTTGAAATCCAATTTGTGCTAAGCCACTTGCTTGCTGCCAAGGATAACAATCTGTAGGAAAGCGAGAGGAAGTTAGCAGTTCTTACTCTTCAAATTGCCTTTCTTTTCTAATAAAGCTTTCCCTCATCCATTGTGAATAGAATCCTCCACCCAAATTTCTGTTTCCTCTGTTGCTCTCCCAATACTGCCTAGGTATAACCTTTTAAAAACAGAATTATTGTTAGGGATGTTCTTCTCTCTGGTTTTCAGATAGTGGGGAGACCCACAATTGTTTGTTCAAATACACCTATCATATGTTCCAAACACCTCTCTGGCTTAGAGAATACAGCAAATAAAGCGAAACAATTTATCTTGTGCTTTGTGAACTGAAGAAAGTATTTCATGTATTTTTAAAAATAACCATTTACTATTTATTTTAAAATAATAAAAAACCCTTTTAGTATATTATGGTGACATCCAAAAACAAAACATAAAATGAAAATACAATAATAAACAATAAAATATAAATATGTTATCAATTAAAAGGACCACAATAAAACCATAAATACCAAGTAACTAATAACAAATATAGAAAACTATTAGGTATTTCAGGCAAAAAAGCACAGATAATAAATGCAGCAGAACACTTGCATTAGCTTTTAAACAAGAAAGTTTACTTCACTAATGAGGGAAGGGTCACTGGGAAATACTACAAACGAAACAAAGGATTAACATCCTCTCTGACTTCACTAATCTACATGTTGACTCTCTAAAGTCTAAACCACATGTGCTAGCCCCAGGCAGAGTTAGAGACAAAGAACCATAAACTTTTCTAAGTCTCCATCCAGGACATCTTCTGATCTATTGATTACTCAATTGGAGAAACCCAAACCTCGCTAATTATGCATTTTAGCGCCTTGCTCTGGCAGCAAATACGTGCATGGTCTGCTACTGGGTCTCTCTCAATAGCTAGGATATCAGCATGCATAAACAAACATGTAAATTCTTCCATGACTGCAGGGAGAGAATTTGCAAACTCCAACAAAAACCACTGGAGTGGAGGAAATAAGACACAGCAGAAGGGGAGTACAAACAATTGTAAACCAATCAAACCACAGGACAAAAACTCTACTGGTAGGTAACAAAACCAACAAACTCATCAGAAAGCCTTGGAAAATAGAAATGTCTTCACCTGCTGTCTAAAACTCAAGATTCTTGGTATCTAGTAAAGTGATGTAGGAAAGGAATTCCACAATAAAGGCAACCCAAGGGAGAAAAAACAGTTTTATGAGCTCAACCATTTTGCTCCTGATAATGAGGGCACACAAAGCAAAACCTCTGTAGCTGGTCCTAATTGTCCAGTAGTTTATGTGGAATAAGGTGATCATGGATCTCCACCAGTCTGTAAAAAGGTAAATTGTGGATCGGTATGCTTGCAATTCAGATCTCAGCCATGCTGATAGGGAAAAGGTGATTTAACCCTTTAGCCTCTCTCTGTGGTTTCACAGATCAAAACAGGGCTTCCAGTACTCTTCTTAGCATCTTAAAGATTTTAAAAGGACACATCTTTTCTCCCTTTAAAACACTCAGAACACCACAGAAAACCCAGTTTTGTTTAGCAAAATCGAACATGTGGCCCTGATTCTAGTCACATATGTGCACATACACAATTTGCCCTTTACAGGCTGATGGAGATCCACAATCTTTGTTCCATTTTTTCTTTGTCCTGATGCAAATAAACAGCTGTGCATGAGTGCAACTTACCTTTTATGTAATGATGGAGATGCATGATCTTTACTGTATTCTTTTGTGTCCTTACTGTCCCACCCTGTGTCAGTATGATATTTTACTGCTGGCTCAGCCCAGGAACCTGAGGGAAGGGTCAGGATCACCCTTTAACTTAAACCACTGAAAATGACATTTGAGACATTTTAAAATTCAAAATTAACTAAATATTTTATTCAACATAGAAGGGAAAGGTCAGGTGAAATCCGGGGTTGAAATTTCGGAAGTAACTCAAAATAGATAACTCTGAGGTAAAACCAGTACATGCACAGACTTTAGTTCTTATGTTTCAGTCTAAAGAGAGTTTCTTAAGCTTTTCACAGTGACTCAAATCTTTATTTTGAGAGGTTTTTGTTCCAGTGTTTTCCCCCAAATACTTCAGCACATTTTCTTTGAGTAATTTCTAACTCTTTTGATTTCCAGAAGGCTGGTACACTCTTTCCAGTACTCAAATGCCTTCTCTTGAAACACCAGTATTTAAAAAAACAAAAATAATAACTAAAAACTGTCCAAAGGAAGTGATAGTGCAGCTTCAGGAGACTACTGGTTTTAAGGTATCTAAGCGAGTCAAATACCTCGGGGTTTGGTTAACCAGCAGGTGTAGCTCACTCTTCAATGACAACTATAGGAAACTCTTGGTTGATATAAAAGAAGACCTCAACAAGTGGGAAAATATGCAACTTTCAATTTATGGTAGAATTTCCACCATTAAAATGTCTATACTCCCTTGAGTAATTTTTCTATTTCAGACTATCCCAATACTTAAAAATCAATCCTTGTTTAAAGACTTGGAAAGGATAATTTCTCATTTCATCTGGCAATCCAAAAAACCACGGATAAGACTTAAAGATCTACAGGATGCCTGAGAATGAGGTGGCTTTGGTCTGCCAGATTGGCAGCTCTATTATAAGGCTTCCATAATGGTTTGGCTAAAAGATTGGCTATTATTAAAGGATGTGAGAACTTTGGTACTAGGAGGCCATGACTTGGTAATGGGCTGGCATGCCTATCTATGGTATAGCCAAAACAGAGTCCATTTTAAGCAGCATTACATCAGATGCTCATTGTATAAAATCTGGGAAGAACTTAAAAAACTTTTGTTTTAAAGTACCCTTGTGGCTTTCTCCGTTGGAAGCTTTTATAAGGCTTTCTCTCCTATTAAAAGAAACAATGGTTTGCTATGTTGAATTACTAGATAAGGAGGGAAGTCTCAAAAGTATGACGGAGTCGCAACAGCAGAATGTTTATTTGTCATGGTGGGAATCACTTCAACTCAATTCAAGGTACAAAACTGACAAAAATAAAGGATTTTATTTGAAGGAAATTGAGTTAGATAAGATTTGGTTACACTCAGATAAATATTTAATTAAAAAACTCTATGGGTATTTGTTAAACTATAAAATGGTGGATAATCTGGTTAAACCCACAATGATTAGGTGGGCTCGGGATCTAGGACACAATATAAGTTTGGACACATGGGCTAAAATCTGGACGACAAACATCAAAATAACTAAGGCTGTTACCTATAAGGAGAATATCCATAAAATGTTTTTTAGGTGGCATTACTCTCCTGACAGATTGGCTAAATTCTCCTTATTAAGTTCGAATACATGTTGGAAATGTAAGAAAAATGTTGGTACATACTTTCATGTATGGTGGTCATGTTTGGTTGCACGTAAATATTGGATGTTGGTAAAAAAACTCTTTCAAGATATAATTCAGTTTAAACTCCAATTAGAACCAGAAATGTTTCTTTTAAACATTATCCCTGATAATTTTGTGAAAGAAGATCGTTATTTTCTTTTACATGGTTTGATGGTGGCTAGAATTGTTTATGCTAAACACTGGAAAATGGGAACTATACCTGATAAACAAGAAGTTATTTGCAAAATTTTTGATGTTGCAGAAATGGATCTTATGACAAATAGACTCAAAGGCAGAGAGGATGAAATTTTTTTTGTAAATTGGAACAAATGGTATAAATGGTTGAATTCATGATTAAATTTGTGACGTTTGGATAAGTTATGTATTAATTATGTATTAATTGGATTTGGTCACTAAATGTTAATTGTGCTAGTTGAGGCAGTGCCTTGTACATAAGCCATTGAACTTTTGTTTGTTTTTGTTGCTTTTTAACTTTAAATTCATAAATAAATGTTATTAAAAAAAAAGAAACACCAGTATTTGTCTTGAGTTTTTAACTGACTCTTATGGTCTCTAAAAACAGTTTCTAACCACTCTTCAGAACTAACTCCCTGTTTGACAGGGTAGAGAAATTCTCCTCTCACTAGAAGATTTACCCCATTACTTTGGTTCGAATGGGAGTCTCCATCTAACTACACACTCATCCTTGCCAACTTTCCCCAGTTCTCCTGTCTGTGTTAAACTGCTCTCAGTGAGGGCTGAATTCCAAATGAATTTTTCTTCTCAGCAGTCAGCTCTGAAGTCTCTCTCTCCTCAGCTGATGCTAAGCAATCAGATTGCTTGGACCAGCAGCCTGTCACTCAGGGCTCTCTGTTTTTGTGAAGAATTAACCCTTCACAGTCCTTCAGTTGTTTGTACAGCACTTCTAAGCATTTAAAAAGTGTGGTCCATCACAGTAATGTCAGTCTGTAGTAGAAGAACCAAATTCAAATTCACTAGTGCCTTAAAGACCACCAAAATTTTCCAGGATATAAGCTTATGTGATACTTTGTATCTGATGACATGAGCTTTGCATCTTAAATGTTACTGGATTTGAATCTTGTTCTATTTTTGTTTAATTCATTTGTAATCTTGTATCTTAGTAACATTACAGCTCAAGTAGGAGTTCATTTATACAGAATATGTTACAAAATTTAGTTTAATTAATGTAATAGAAATTATGTAATATAATTAATGTAATAGATTTGTTAAATTGCATATATAATTCTTAGATGAAATTATCTCTTAGAACAATGACTTGACAGTATCTGTAAAAGATGTCAGTCCTGGAAATCTTGAATTTATCCATCATTATACAAATCTTGTATAACCTCTCCCAAACTGGAGTTGGCAACTAGGCTGTTCCTGGTATGTTTGCATGTGTGGTAAAGTGCAGCTAGAGTAAGATGATATCATAATATTGCAGCCACTGCTGTGTGTTGACCGATATAGTCCTAGCATAGCAAATGTGTGGCTATTAACACAGAGGCCAATTTCGCACTGGCCAGTTGCCTCTCATTCTCTCCGGAATTTCCCCTCCCAGTTTCCTCCAGAGTATTTTCTTCATTTTCCCCCTAGGAACCTCAGCCCTTTCGATATAGCATGATGAAGGGTTTTCTCCAAAAAAAATTAGAAACTCCCACAGTGGGGTGGCCCTGATGAAAGGCGGGCGATTGGGCGTGTTTTCATTTTGGGTTCTCCCCCGGAGCAAACAGGAAAATCCTCTAAAAACAGGATTTGTTTGCTCCAGGGAAACTCCGGTGCAGCAGGGCGATACTCCAAGGCAAAACGTGAGCCTGGAGCAACTGGTGTGAAATCGACCAGAAGCTCCGGTGCAAGCATGAGGGCAAACCTGGGGCAAATGCTAGTGCGAAATTGGCCATAATGTCATAAAAGCAGCAGAATTTTAAGTGTCCATTAATGGTAGTTTTTGTTACTGTTAAGCTGTTGTCTTTGCTGTTGTGATTGCATAAGGACTGTATCTATTTTATACCCTGGCAATAGCCTTGGCAATAACAGCTTTCCAGTGCAGCAGGGCCATTGTGTTAGCCAGCCAGTTATATGACTTCTAAGCTTTTGCTAGATCTAGTTGCTTCTGCATGAGAAACTGCTCTTTCTTTTATTTCATCACATGTATACATATTTTAATATGAAGTATTTTATTGAGTAATTTAGACAAAGCAACTAGGCTGCCAAACAACATACCCAATGGCTGAAGATCAAAATAAGTGCAGCAACCAGACATCTCTCAGTTTTAACTGTATGAAGTTGACAGGAAAGAGGCTCCTTGCAGCTGCGATTTCGTATTAAAGCAAACCAGGTTTTCTGTAGCTGGAGTTCAAAAGCTAACTGAAAAGGCCTTTTTACAGCCAAGACTTCCCCTGCCCTCAGGAAGGATCTGGTTATTTGCAGGGGCACTGAGAGATAATACAGACCACACTCTCATAATCTGCATAGGATCCTTTAATTTGCTCCATCTGGGCTTTCTGGTAATCCTTTCATTTAAGAATGGAAGCTTCAATATTTCTTTTACCATTCTGAAATGGGCTGCACCAAATTCTTATCTGTTTAGGATTCTGTATCAACTGAAATGTTTGGAGGAAAAGAAAAGTTGCCAATTGACAATTCGCCCAGATTCCTCCTGATTCCAAATTCTGAAGCATTCTCCCTCACTTGATAATAGTGGAAGTCAGCCAGGCTGTGTAAAAAATACTACAAACAACAAAGCACAGTGAAGTGAAGTGAAGTGCAAGAGGGGCCAAAGTTTAGCTTCCCTCTCCTGGTGCTCCATTTTCAGTAAAAAAATCCTACTCCCTGCTTTGCACATGAATATGCACAAATACATAGGAGTCCAGTTATTGGGTCTAAAGTAGTTTTGCCAGATTGGTTTAAGATCTTGGAACTGCTTGTCACAAAAAGGGCCAGGAATTATTCTCATAGCTTCTGCCTAGAACAGGGTAAACTTCCTGTGTTTAAAACTTTTCCACAGCACAAAGCTTGGTAAAATGGCCTCTAGGCGTGTGCTCTGAGAAAAAATTTGTTACAATATCAGATTTAGGACTGGCTGGGGTGGCTTTACTGTGATTACTGATTCTGTAGTTTAGGATTCAAATTTGTGGGTTTCTTTCAGGTTCTGGAATTTTGGGACCATTATTTATAGTAGGTCTGGGGCAGCTGCTTTTTAAAAAAAGATAATGGCACCAAATTTATACAGACTGTAGTCTTCTCTCTAATTTAAAGACCCCCTAAGTTTCAAGCAGAATGGACAAAGGTATTTGAAGCCCCCAAGTGGATGCCTCAATGCAGGTACACTTCTCTCCACTGATTCCTGTGTTTGTGTGTGTGTGTGTGTGTGGGGGGGAGGGATGGCAGTGGCCCAGCAGGAGAGTGTCAACCACTGGCATTAAAAAAAAAAATCCTATCTGCACCCATTTTTTAAAAAAATTAATCTTACAGTGACTATATAACCTTTCTGCTGAAAACTCTGCATTCACCATCCTTTTGTTGTTGTTGTGGCCCAGTGTTTTCTTTCACAAAGTAAGGATTACTTTCTTTGCAGCTCCTCTGTCTTTTTTTTGGCAGTCTTTGAAAATAGTTCAGTTTTTCAAAAAACAACATAACACATCAAAACAACCAACACCAAAACACATGTATGTATGACTATGTGTGATGTCTCAATAATCCAGTTGCTATGAGACACATGTCTTCATGCTGGGCATCAACTGTAAGGGTACCTGAATTAGTACTACTACCATTTAAAGAACTCCTGGCAGAGGAGGTAGAGGCTGTGAATAGCTGGGGTGTGAGAGTCTCAGGGTTAAGCTATATGAGGTGTTTGTTTACTGATTGTCTTTGGGTTCACTACTTTGATCAGTGTCTCTTGTCAGCTGCAAGAACATTACTTTGAAAGCCACAGAAGCTGATTTTTTTTCTAACAAGGGGTGATATGGGTAGATGACAGGGCTCTTCCTCCCCCCCCCCCCCCCCGCCCCAAGGCCTTTTTCCTGATCCTAAAGAACTCACACTGGGAAGTTATTCACATAAATTTAGAGCTGCACATGGAGTAGCACACAGAGCTTTACATAGACTCCTCTATAGACATTCCTTATTTGGGTCTTGTCTCTGAATGTGATTGGCTGTGAGCACTCACCTCCTGATCCCTTGGTTGAAGTTGATTGGAAGGAAGAAATGCCATTACCTGAGAAATTAGGCAATCAAAGAAAAATGACATGCCTGCTGCCGCTGATATTTAGTAAATACCCAAACACACACACACAAACCCTACATAGATTTTGGGGCGTTTTTTGTCATAATGCCTAAAAGTCCTGGGTTTGTGTTACCATTTTGTATACTCATGGTAACAACTGTAAACACAGATTTTTATGTATATTTTTTGCCTGGGAATTTTTGAATGCACACCCCTAATGGCCAGTCTCTGGTGCTGAAAGTAAAGTTTGCTCTAACTATCTGAGGAAACTATAAATAATGACAAAAATGTGATCCTCCCATTTATAAGTCCACAAACTGTCCTTTCTTTATATCTCTGTTTGCTTTCAGTGTCTGCCTATGAACCCATCTATTTATTAAAACATTTATACCCCCCCTTTCCTTGTTGTCCAAGTTGGCTTACAATAATAACCTAGTTAATCTTGTGAGCAGTCCTTTCAATCACTTTGCAATAGATACTACTAAAGGAGTACTAAAGCTGACATATGATTAGTTAATGGATTCATCTGACTGTGCAAGCCCAAAGAAGCAACAACAAGCAAGTGATTCTATGCTTAACAAGTACCCACTTTAGTGATCCAACAACGACACTGTCTTAGCCTGATGCTTGAGATAAACATCAAGGAGATCTGATCTGGAGTTCACTTTGAGTGAGTGAAGAAATTTGATCATTCTAAGTTTGCCTGGAATTTGAGTTTATATTGAAATTCTCACTGTTCCTATTCTTTGGGCCTCTACATCGGGCAAACAGGTCAAACCCTATGCCAAAGGATAAATGGACACAAATCTGACATCAAGAACCACAAGACTGAGAAACCTGTAGGGGAACACTTCAGCCTTCCAGGACATTCAATGGGTGACCTAAAAGTAGCTGATTTATTGCGAAAGAACATCAGGAACATACAATAAAGGGAAATTGCTGAGTTGCAAGTTATTACAACACTCAGAACAATGGAATCCCCAGGACTTAACAGGGATATTGGTTTCTTATCTCACTACATATGCTAGCCCTCATTCATCTATATTCTCACCAGTCCTCCAGAAGGGCCAGTTTGGCATAATGGTTAAGAGCAAATGCCCAGCTGGCCCCTGGACAGACAGAGGGAGGGATGGAAGCAGGAGAGGTCAGGCTGGGGGGAGGCGGTGGCGGCGGGAACATGGTCCCGGTGGGCATGCGTGCAAAGCGCGCATGCACGGAAGAGCTCCCGCCCCCACCGGGATTTTGAAAACTTGACGTCCCTGAGGCAGATCATGAGAGGGAAGGCAGGAAAGATTGCATCAGTGCTTAGTTCTTGTGGCCCTTCCTTACACGCCCAGGGAAATGCCAGCTGCCACTTGGGGTCAGGAAGCAATTTTTCTCCAGGCCAGTTTGGCTGGAGATCCTAGAGGTTTTTTGTCATCTTCTGGGTGTGGATGGGGAGGTATTTGTGAATTTCCTGTATTATGCAGGGGGTTGGACTAGATTATGCAGGGGGTTGGACCCTGGAGGTCCTTTCAAACTCTATGATTCTATGATTCTATGAAAGTTTATACCTTGAATAAAACTTTGTTGGTCTTAAAGGTTCCACTGGACTCAAACTTTGTTCTGCTGCTTCAGACCAACACAGCTACCCACCTGAATCTATTCTTAGTCTTGTTCACAAGTTATACTGAACTCAAGAAGAAATAGAGGCCGGCCGGCATGTGCAGTCCCATTCTCTCCTCCATGCACTCACTTTCTGCAGATAGAAGCTTCTGAGCTTTACTTTTTTGATACTGTTTTGGGAACAGGTGTTGGATTAACCATGAATTAACAAAATGCTGATGTTGAAAAATCTGAATTAATGCTAATAAGCTCAGTTACTCAATTAAAACACAGCTTCAGATACATTTGTTGTAGCCCACCTTGATCTGATGACTCAAGCTGGGTAAGTTAAGTGAAACTGAGGTATATCAAATTTAAAATACATAAGAACATGGCAAATTGTCAAATGCTGCCACAACTAATTTATATTCATCAAAATGTTGCTCTGTGTGTTGTATTGGATGTGCCCTTAAGAACTTTACAATTGTGCATTTGTTCATAATCAGGTCATTAGAAATTTCATTGCTTTCAATGTTCACAAATTCCAGTTTGCTAGACAAAGTATGGGAATATCAGAGCTTCCTTGACATTTTAAACTAGCAAGCAGTGACCCAAATCTGACTCCTTACAATGTCCTTCCAGAGTCCAATTCTGTATGATGAGAGCTGACCTTTACATGAACATTCTCCATTTTCTCACTCCTCAGTTCTGTTCCTCTAGGCAAAAAACCAATACCCCAACGTAAAACTACAACTGTACAGATATTTTGAAGCAAGGGAGAAGACAACTAGGCTGTCATCCTATTTGCTGATCTGAGAATTTCTTCCCTGAACATTCTATGTGTTTCTAAATTTAATATAAAATGTACTTATTGTTGCATGATGACCTTTGATCACTGCAACTCTTGTGGGTTTTTTTTTTTAAATACACCATTGACTGCCTTGTAGATAGTCCTCTACAAAAACTTTGCTTTTCAGATGACGGAATAGGTAACATTACCATTCATGGAATTTATTGCTAAGGTCAGAAAAACACATAACATTCAGAGCCACTCTCCCCCCCCCCCCCCCAATCTGGAACCAGGAGCTGCAGGAAACAGAGGCTCCGTGACTTAATATAACCATTCAATACTTACTTTCAGATGTTACATCCATATGTTCCAGAACCTTCCCAATGACACATAGCCCCTTATTATATAGAGATTATCTTGTTGTGTGAACACTGATATTGTTCATATTTTTGCATGCACATACAGCTTTGGTATGATTAAAGTTATCACTGGATTTTTTGGGGGTTTATGGCAAGATCATGGCAACTACAAGTATGGGAGCATTGTGGGCACTGAAGATGTACTATCTGAAAAGGCCTTATATCTTTTTCTAAGCAATCGTTCATCATGACCATGATCAATCCATTATTTCCATTTTTGTTTTGTTTTCAATGGGTAATATAGACTGCTAAAACAGGAGAAAAAGAAATATAGAAATAAGACCAAATATAAATCTTTTGCAGTTACTTGCCAGTGATATTTAGCATCAGTTGACTTTTCCTGAAAGATGTTGAGATGCTGTCAACATTAAACTGGTGGTTTTAAGAATGTAGTGTTAAATTGGTTGTGGGTAAACCAGTAAGTTGTTTTAAGTATGTTGTATCTAGCTAGGATTTTCTTCAAGATTACCCCAACCCACACACCTGCCTGAGGAACAAGAGAAGAAGAGATTGGATTTATACCCCACCCTTCACTTGTAGTCCCAAAGTGTCTTACAAACTCCTTTCCCTTCCCCTCCCCACAACAGACACCCTATGAAGTAAGTGGGGCTGAGAGAGCTCTGAGACAACTGTCCTTGAGAGAAGAGCTGGTACAGAGCTATGGCTTGCCCAAGGTCATACAGCAGGTGCAAGTGGAGGAGTGGGGAATCAAACCTGGTTCATCCCAGATTAGAGTCCGCGCACTTAACCACTACACCAAACTGGCTCTCTGGCTTTAGTTTCCTCCCCACAAACTGGTATTCTAAATTGCAACTAAACAATGGCTCATAATCCAAGTTCATACAGAAGACTCAGGATACACCTTGATTTCTGTTGAGGACACCTTATTAGGATGTCATAGCAAAGTGAGGTTTGATTCAAGCCTTCTGAAACCAAGAAGCATTAAAATGCTCTGCATGCAAACATTGGAGGGGGGGGGTCATCTGTATGAATCCTTGATTCAGTTCCCAAAAAATTAATTCTGTCATTCATAATCTTCTTTGAATGTGAGTGTTGATTGATTAATATTAAGGACCTGAGGAAGATAGCAGGAAAGCCGTGTTGCTGTAATAGTTGTATGGAGAGCTAGTTTGGTATAGTGGTTAAGGGCATGGACTCTAATCTGGAAGAACAGAGTTTGATTCCCTACTCCTCCACATGAAGTTAGCTGGGTGACCTTGGGTCAGTTACAAGTTCTTTCAGAGCTGTTCTCTCAAGGGCAGTTCTCAAAGAGCTCTCTCAGCCCCACCTACCTCACAGGGTGTCTGTTGTGGGGAGGGGAAGGGAAAGGAGATTGTAAGCTGCTATGAGACTCTGAATGAAGGGTGGGGTATAAATCCAATATCTCCTCCTCTGGAAAAAAATTGAAACTCAGGAGACAAAAACCTCAAACTTGGCACTTAGTTTAGGTAAACAATTAATTTTGGTGATTTCACATGAACAATTTCTAAATAATGCCTTCATTTCTCTTCATAATACTTTTTTTCCCAGAATTAAACATTTGTTTTGCTAATACAACATATATGCCTTTTTGCTCTTTATCTTGTACTGACTAAATGTGCTGAATAAATAGGACATATTTCTGGGTAGCTGTGTGCATTGTTGTAAATGTAGCCCCAAAATGAATATGAAGAGAGATATAAATAAAATAACTCCATTCTATACATGTATCATATAAACAGTAAAAATATTTACATTACTTAATTCTGTGTGAATCTGTTCCCAGATGAGAGGGAGAAACTAAGTTTCCATCTTAGTTGTAAACCATTTTCACGATTTTGAATGGATATATCCCCTGGGGTGTGATAAACTAAACTCTGTAAACTAAAGCCAAAATAAACTCAGAATTGAAACCTTTCACATTGTTGGAAACATCATTTCACGTGCTTTTGAAAAGTGTTAGAAATAGTGTTGGAGATGTCTAATTAACCCTTATTTAACTATGAACTGCCTGCCTGTCCCCTCCCTCTCATTTTTCCCAGTTCAGAGATATGTTGAGGATACTGTGATCGCTGTTCATTTGTAAAGCAAAACTGCAAATGTGCTTAGCCTCAAATTTGGATCTGAGCAATGTGAGAGGGGAAAGGGAGGTTTAACCATTTGGCCTCTACTCAGCTTTGCTAATCGTAACTGGCCTGCTCTGCAGTTGTTAGCACTTCAAGGGCAATCCCTCCCCCACCATAATTTTCCCTTTAAAGAATAATAACAGCATGAACCTCAGTTTTGAAGAGTGAAATTGAATGGAGGTAAAGAGGATAAGCTTCCTGAGTAGCCCTGAGCCAAGTAGGCTTGTGCATGCTTGTAGTTTGTATTCTATTTGTGAACATAGATCTATTAGAGCGAGGAACATTAGACAGATATACCCAGGGGTCCCTTCCTAGAAAAAGAGGTGCAGGAGCTCATTAGCATAACCGATTAGCATAAATCATTAGCATATGCCACGTCCCCTGACATCACCAGAAGTGTGTCAGAAAGGGAATGTCAGTTTCAGCCCCATTATATCCTATGGGCCATTGAAATCAATGGCAAAAACTCATAGGGTATATGAGGGGCTGGAGGAAAGGGGGTTAGAGGGAGAGGCTCCAAACTTGCAGGGTAGCTGCTGGGGCCTCTCCTAGAAATACCCACCAAGTTTCAAGAAGTGTTATTTTTTTCCTGCCATAGAGAACAATGGAGGGAATGGGGGCAACCTGTTTGGGGGCCTGTAGAATTGGACCCCCTGGTGCAGGACCATGGGCCCCTCGGCTTCTCCGATGGATGAACAGGAACCTCTGGAGCTGCTGGCCTTGACTCCTGGCACGGCTGACACGTCCGGACCCACCGCTCAATCTACTGATCCATGCTGGGCCACCAAACATAGCTCCTAGCGATGGCCTTCATCTTAACGATGCCTGGGTGCCCTTCATGCAAGGCGTCCAGCACCCATTGGCAAAGTGGGGGAGGGACGATGACTCAGTTTCCCCACAACAGGCATCCCTTGTTTACTGACAGCTCAGACGATCTCGACAGGAATGGCTGGAATTCGGCATCGAGTGTCCCCGATGGCCATCCCCTCCACACATGGTTGTAGACTCACTGAGCGTTCGATCCCGGCCGGTGTGGAATGCTATGTCAGCAACGGAAAGCGGAAGATGCGGCAGCTCCTCAATCAGCAAAACTCCTCAATCAGTGGGGCCTCGGGCGGTCCTAAAGATGGAAGCGGCAGACGGCTAAGGGCGTCAGTGTGCCCGATAGTCTTGCCGGGCCTGTGGAGGAAGCGGAAGAAGTAGGCGGATAGAAGAACTGCCCAGCACATCATCCGGAGGGGACAGAATCTGGTGGGGTTTGATGGTCAGCTGTGAAGATGCCAAGCAGCGGCTTGTGGTTGGTGAGGATTTCAAATTCCCACCTGTAGATGAAATTGTGAAATTTCTTCACTGCAGCGATGATTGCTAGTGCCTCTTGATCTATCTAGGTGTAGTTTCTCTCAGTGGGGGATAACATTTGGGAATAGAAAGGAATAGGGGCCTCCCGGCCAGACGGCAACTGGTGACTGAGCATGGCCCCGATCCTGTAAGGCGATGCATCACATGCTACAACAAGGGGCTTCTTCTCATCATAGTGCACGAGGACGGCATCAGAGGCAAGGAGGGCTTTGACGGCTTGGAAGGAGGCATTTTCCCGGCGACCCCATGCCCAGGGAGCTGACTTGTCCAGTAAACGATGGAGTGGTTCCGCAAGAGCTGCTTTGTTGGGCAAGAAGGCATGATAAAAGTTCAGTAGTCCTAGGAAGGACTGCAGCTCTTTCTTAGACTTCAGAGGAGGCGCATTGTGGATTGCTGCAACCTTGTCCAGAGCAGGGTGGATGCCATCTGCGTCTAGGCAGTAACCCAGGAATTGAATGGTAGGGACAAAGAGCTCACATTTCTCCTTCTGCAGGTGAAGGCCAACGTCCTGGAGCCGACGAAGGACCTCTCGCACCTGAGTAGCCAGTTCAAAATCAGAGGCCCCGGCAATTAAGATGTCATCGAAATAGGGTACAACGCCAGGCAGACCCCGAAGAAGGCGCTCCATAAGTTCTTGAAAAATGCCGGGGGCGATGCTTACCCCGAACTGCAGCCGGTTTACTTTAAAAGCACCTCGGTGTGTCACGATAGTCTGTGCTTCAGCTGTGGCTGCATCTACCAGCAACTGCTGATATGCCTGGGCGAGGTCGATCTTGGTGAACAACCGACCCCCAGAGACCGAGGCTAGAAGGTGGCTCACCACAGGAACCGGTTATGCGTGTGACTGTAGGGCCCAGTTGATGGTGCACTTATAGTCAGCGCACAAACGGACGGAACCATCGGGCTTAAGGGGAGTGATGATAGGTGTCTCCCACTTGGCATTGGGAACTGGCTTGAGGATCCCTTGGGCCAACAGCTTATCAATCTGCTCAGCAATTTTGGGCTTGAAAGCGATGGGGCAGCATCTGGGCTTGAGGCGGATTGGTAGTACAGCAGGATCCAGGTTAAACGACACAGGTGGACCCTTGTAGCAGCCTAGCTCTGTCTTGAAAACCTCTGGAAACTCTGTCTCAAGGTCCATAAAAGGCTGCAGCTCGACGGTTCACACCAACAACGTCTATTCCCAAGGCGGTGAACCAGTCCAGCCCTATCAGGCTTGTGCGGCGACCCTCTACCATGAGCAGGTTCAGACGGCCAGAGAATTTCTTATATTTGACCTGGACTGTGGCGATGCCGACGACTGGAACTCAGTTCCTCTGGAAGTTGAACAGCTGTAGGGTGCATCTTTGAAGGCGGTGAGCAGTGAATCGCGGGCAGACTTGCTGGAAAGTGCTCCAAGAGACAATGGACAATGCTGACCCAGAGTCTACCTCCATCTGGCACGCTCAACCTTCGATGAAGACAGTGGCTTTGATTTTTGGACACGGATGTAGCCCCTGGTATATATATAGGCAGTTGGTGTAGTCCTCGGACACGCTTGCTTCATTGCTGTACCTTTGTCTTTGCCTGGACGGCTGAGATGACTTGGAATGATATGATCGGCTGGGGGCATTCACAGACTCTCGGGTACACTGGAACTCGTCTGGAGCATCATGACCCTGAGTCGAGCGACATACTTTGGTGAGGTGGCCCACTTTCCCACACACATGACAGATGGCATCGCGGAACTGACAGTATCTACATGCATGTGCACCTCCGCAACCGGCACAGCCATTTCTTCACAGGCTTTTTTGAGAGCAGCATGGGCTTTTGCGATGGCGGCGCAGTTTCTGATTGGCCCTCATGCTGAAAACTGTCATCAGACACATCAGATTGGTCGTCCCAGGCATCATCGGACTCAGCGGTACTGTCCTGGTGTACAGCATCAGAGCGGCCTGGTGTGTGGCTTTGGAAACCCAATCGCTGTTTGCGGAGGGATAGGTTGGCGGCCTCTACTCTCAGGGCCTCTTCGAGGGCTGATTCATATGTGAGAATCTTTAGTAAGAGTAGGGCTCGCCTGATGTTCTCGTCTCTGAGACCACAGAGCAACCGGTCTAGGAGGACAGACTTCAAATCGGTGAAGTGACAATCTCGAGCAGCCCGCCTCAGTGCGGTGAGGTACTCCGTGACAGACTTGCCCTCCTTCTGGTTCCGCTGATGGAACATGCATCAATGCTTGGCAGCCGATGTCTTCGGGGTGAAGTACTCGGTCAGCCGGGCCTTGATGATGGTCTCGAGTAACTTAGAAGGGGCAACTAAATCTTGAGCAATGTCGAATACAGCCTGGCCGCAGGTACTCAGAAAAGTGGTGCAGCAGACATCACCTCCGTCAATACGATTTGCTATGAGGTAGCATTCAAACCGATTGAGGTATGAATCCCAGTTCCCAACTTTTGGGTCGAATGGTTCGATATGGCCCTTGGATGCCATGCCCGTAGTGATTTAGCTATGGGCGCCCTCAGTGATTTCAGCTGGGCAGGCAGAGTGATTTCAGCCATTCAGTTAGGACTGGGATCCCATCCTAATCGCCAGTTTTAAGTATTGAGCAGGAGGCGATAAATCCAAACAAACAGGCTTTTATTCAGTGACATTGTTCAGCTCAAAAGACAGCTCTATGAAAGCAGCACATTCATTTATACTGTTCCAACACATAACTTTCAACAATGTAACTATATACAAGCAATACTATTGGACCCAAGCAGGGCTCAGCGATTGGGTATCTAGATTGGCTTCAGGACCAATGGGAGTCTTTATTAATCAGCCAATAGGAATTGGAGCTTTAGGATACCAGAGCCCTTTCCAAGCTATTACTGCTTCCTGTTCTAAATACAAACACAACAGCGTGTATGGCACCTTCTGTGATTCCATGGTTCTAAGTCACTGTATATCCCCTGCCCTTAAAACCCATTAAACATTAAATTGGTATCTATCACTATATTATGTGACAGTGAATTTCTCAGGTTAATTACTTGTTGAGTGAATAATTTCCTTTTGTCTGTCCTAAATCTGCTGCCCATTGACTTCACTGGAGGCTCATGAATTCTAATTCACTAAATCCATTTCCCCTGTAGCACGGACAATTTTATAAACTGTATCATGTCCCCCTTTAATTGTTTTCTTCCTAAACTATAAATCTTCCCTGAAACATGTAGTAGGTAAATTCAAAAGAAGGTGGTTGCATGTAACTTTCATCTAGGACATCAAGCAAAAACCCATCTTAGCGCAAGGGTGGTCTGTAACTTTCTTGGACACAGCAACTTCAAGGATGCCAATAAAAGAACAATTTTTCTAGTAGAACTAATAAATGAATGCCAATACAAACAACATAAAACTTCCAGCATCCAGTCTGTTTATAACCTTGATCTATTTTGGAACTTATCTGCAGATTTCTAACTTTCTTTCTGGCAGACTCACTAAGCCGAAGAGCAGGCAGAAAGTCCAACTAGTTCACCTGTGTCACACCAACATCCGCAGCATGCCAGAAAGAATTGTGTCATCCAATTCATAAGGAAAACTGGAACCCAGATTTTGAACTCACAAGGTAGAATACACTTGCTTTTTATTACACGTCCAGTGCTTAACCACCTCTTCTAGAGGAGCCCTTTTGAAGCCAACCCCTTTGCCAGACTGGGCTCCTGCATGGCAGGCAGAAATTTTTCAAATGAAGCTTTAGCCTTCACTAGTCCTCCTTGAACTAGTGTTATGTAGCAGTTTGAGTGTCACACTAGGATCTGGAATAAAGGTAAAGGTTTCCCTTGCCCGAAAGCCAGTCAAATCCGACTCTAGGGGGCGGTGTTCATCTCCGTTTCCAAGCTGAAGAGCCAGCGCTGTCTGAAGACATTTCCATGGTCATGTGGCTGGCATGACTAGATGCTGAGGCACCCGGAAAACTGTTACCTTCCCTCCAAAGTGGTACCTATTTATCTACTTGCAATTTCTTGCTTTCAAACTGCTAGGTTGGCAGGAGCTGGGACCAGAGATGGGAGCTCACTCCGTCATGTGGCACTCAGGTCTCAAACTGCTGAACTACTGATCTTCCGGTCTGCAGTTCAGCATCTTAACCACTGAGCCACCATGGCCCAGGATCTGGAATACCCAGGTTCAAATCCCCACTATGCTGTGGAGGCTTGTTGGGTGACCTTGGCCCAGTCAGCCTCACACACTCTCAGCCTAACCTACCTCACAGGAGAGGATAAAATGGAGGGGAATAATATAAGCAATTTTGGGTCCCCACTGGGAAGAAAGGTGAAGTAAAGTAATTAAATGAAGTAAATAAATTGGCATGAAAGTTGGACCTTGAATTTGTGTCTAGTATGCATGACTTAAAGGTTCAGGAGATGCTATCAGGTCAAGAGGTGGGAGTTCTAACTGAGCCAAAATCAGGAATTAATAATGATTAAACTGCCACCAAGAGAAGGAATGATGATATTCTTTATGGTGCAGATATCATATCTTTCCAGATTACTAGCAATACAAATTATTGTAGTTAACCACCAAATAATCTCCCACTGTGGCTGTGAATCAAAGGACTAAAAGTGCAAAAAGCAGATTAAAAATGCTTTCTTCATATTTTCATTGAGATTTATTTTTAGTGAAATAATTTACTTCTAGTGGGACTATTTCAGTGGTGAAACACCACTTCCTATAAAAGCTTGCAGTCCATCTGTGTTGTGTTAGAAAGGAAGAAATGGTTTCCATCTGTCTCCTGCAAGCAAATCTTTCAAACGTAGACCTTACAATTTAATAATTATTCTTGCTTCACATGTTCCAGTAAAATATTTTAGGTGTTCAGTAGTGTATATGTATTTAAAACTATTCCCCCATGAAAACAGGGACAAAAGTCTTCCTGCATTGTTATGCATACGGCGGGCTTCTATGGGTTGAACTGTTCAGTGACGGACATTTGGTCTATGATTCTGTTTGCCACCAAACAACTATAAAGCAGTAGGGGAAGAGTGTGATTTGCAGTCAGAGAACTGGCAGATGGGCAAATGAGTATGTAATCTACCTCCCCTGCTTTTCCCTTGCAGTTCTTTCCCTTATTATTTTATGTGGTGATGTGGAAAACATGGGTATGGAATCTGGCAGGGTGGAAAGTGACTGGGTGAGGGGAATGAGGCTAGTGGGGAAATGGTCACGTATACTCCCCTGTTTGCTGTTAGTCTACTGCAAACATGCTGTCTCCCCACACTTTGTAGTTGGTGTAGTCAGACAGCTTCTTTTCCTTACAAAATCAAGTAGTCACGTGTCATCAGAATGGTATGCTTCAAATTGGTGAACAGGATTTCCCACTTTTCCACAGTCATCTTTCTCCTGGTGTTAGTACATAGAGAATATGTAGAGAAATATACAGAACTGCAAGTAGAGTGCAAAGAGAAGGCAACTACCATGTGTAATAGAGTTCCAATATTTTGGATTTTGTGTGTGGCTGCCTTACTTTGAAAAAGCCACTTGTTCAAGTACTGCTTGATTCCCAGTGGTCAATGCTTAGGTAGATTTCCATTTCTGAATACCGGTATAAGTCTTTTAGCAATGAAAACAGTGAGTAATCATGTGCAGTGATTTATCAACACAGTCCATATATTGGGTATATGGCATGTGCAATTATATAGTTTTGTGATATGTAGAAAACCACAATGAGTGATTATAAACTCATTTCAGAAGCTGGATATGACTAGGCATTTCCAAAAAGAAGAAATAGATTTGCTTGTGTACTATCACATCACTAGTATTTGCCATTAGAGGTAATGTCAAGGTACAAAACACTTTCCTCATGTCTGATCATGTGATCTAAACATCTGAGGAAGGGATAAGCCACAAGCGGAAGCTTGAGGTGGAATGTTTGCTGATGCTGCATACCATTGTGATAGTTAGATAAGGATGTTCTTTTTAAAACATAGGCATAATATAACATATTCACTTTACGCAGGAATGTAATTGTACAAATGGTTTGAATATTTTTGAAAGGTCTGATATGCTAATTGCATTGGATCCAGGGCTATATTTGGGCAGGAACTCACAGGAACGGAGTTCCTGCTGGCTTCCAAGTTGGCCATGCCTACAGCCTCCCCTCCTCGGGTTCCCCAGGCGCTCCGCAAGCCGTGGGGCACCTGGGGAAGCTTATCCTGGGAGGGAGCTGTGCTGTCAGGGGTGTGGCCTAATATGCTAATGAGTTCCTGCTGGGCTTTTTCTACAAAAAAGTCCTGATTGACTCCAATCTTAGTTCTGATACTGCGTTGCAGATATTGTCATACTACAGTTAGTGGAAAGCAATACTCTGTCTGGAATTAAAAGTGTAATTTCATAATTAATGAAAGTGTTCATAGGATTCCCATTAAGAAATCACTTTCTCCACATCCCAGTAAAGGCCTAGGACTGGGTAGGGCCTTGGTTCATTGATTGCTGATATGCTGAATATGATCTGGGTATGTTTCCTACTTGTGCTGGGAATGAAATTATGGGTACAAGTATCTGTTAAGATGATTAGTTAAGGCAGTCTGAATTTCAGCCTCCACAGTTATAAAAAGAGACTGGCTTACAGTTAATGCATAGCATTCTGATTTCAGCATTACCAAGCCATTAGCCCCATTCTCTGCTATGGCTCCCACCTGGTGGAAAGGTCAGGAGGCCTCCCTCACTTTTATTATTCTGCATAATGTGTAAAATAGAATTGTTCAAGAAGGCATTATCATGGGAGTGTAGTGGAAAGGTGCAAGAATGTTGAGGAGGCCTAGAGATGATGTTGTCAAGTGGCCAATCTCTTGCCCTTGGATTGTATTCACTAATTGCCTTTGGTTGCTAACAGCTGTTAGCAGGCCTATCTTTTATTATTCTCAGTTGCCCAAGAGAGGAAAGTGTGAGCATCAGGTGTTGCTAATTGTTAGGCCTGCCAAGCATGACACAGCAGGCAAAATTAGCATAAAAGGTGAATGGAAGAAGGCTCAGAGAATTTCATTGTAGGATAGAGTGTGCTGTGGCACAAGGCTTTGAGATGCTTTTGCTGATAGCAGGCACAGCAACAAAAAGGATGTCAGATACCACCTGTATAGTTGTATTATCTTTAGCTGCTTTTATTTGAAAATATCTTGCATCTGTGAGCTTATTGCCCTTCCATATTCCTAAAACAACCTTTTCCCTCTGGCAGTACCAAGTAGGGTTGCCAAGTTGTAGGGACTCACTGGCGGGGGGGAGTCTTCCTCCGGCCGGGAGTATCTCCTGGTGCGCGCGCTTTGCGTGCGCGCCGGCGACATCACCAGAAGTGACGTCAGCACATTGGGGGGCGTTGCCAGGGCGACGCTCTGGCAATCGCCCCAAAACTCTATGGTATCACAAGCGTCGTCCTGGCAACGCCCCCAACGTGCTGACGTCACTTCCGGTGACGTCATTACGTCGTCCTCGCTGGATGACTTCGGGGGTGGGGTTTTTCCCACTGGCCGAATGTTGGCCAGCGGATTGGGAACCCCTTTAGCGTGGGATCTCCCACCCCCCGGGCTGACTTGGCAGCCCTAGTACCAAGAGGTGAACATGAAAGGATTTGCTGGGGTCAATTTATTTCCCTGTATATCCCCTTGGCTCTCACGATTTCCTCTTTCTCTTCTTTCCTTGCAGCCCCCATATTCTTTCTCTCTTTCCTTTCCTTCTCTCCTTCCTACTTAGCAACTAATTTGTCTTTTATCTGTCCCCTTGTCTTAAGCACTATTATTTACTTCATTTAGACCCCACCCCACCATTCTGTTCAATGGAGATCCAAAGCAGCTTACATTGTTCTCCTCTCCTCCATTTTATCCTGGTAATAACCATGTGTTAGACTGAGAGTATGTGCCCAGCCCAAGGTCAACCAGCAAGATTCCATGACAGAGTTTGGGTTAGAACCTGGGTCTTCCAGATTCCAGTCTGACACTCTTAACCACTAAACCATGCTGGTTCTCAGCTTTTCCTCCTTCTTCCACTTTGGCAGCCTCTCCCTGGGAAAAGTCTAGCCAAGTTACAAAAGTCATGTGGTAGCAGGTTGCTCATGTGAGTGGTGTGGTGGTCATTGCTGGGCCCAGCCAAGTCATGCAGTTGTTTGGAGGCTTCCACTGGGCCTAGTCATGTTATGTGGCATCAAGTCACAGCCACTGCCATATCTGGTTGAGTTGTACAAAATGTATTGCAGCAAGTTGTTTGATATTTGCTGCTGGTCCTGGTCCTGATGAGTCCTCTCTCCAGAGCAGGGGTGGACTGGGAGGCCAAAATAACCCTGGAAAGGGTTATTTTTATCAACAAAGTCAAGATTTTAAGGCAGGAAACATTGTACCTAAAAATTCCCACAGTGGTTACTGAGATCTTAAAGAACAATTGTGTCTTAATGGCACAGATATTGCTCTTATTATTTGAGGGGGTTAACCCACCAATTTATATATATATTTGATTTCCGATTTTTCTGCAATCCTGGGGTTTTTCTCATGTTTGAAGAATGATCAGTCTTGACTGTTCATGGTTCCAGTCTCCACATTTAATTATCCACAAATGGGACCATGCTGAGAGATGTATTGATAGGACTGTACAGTAAATAAGATTTTGTTCTGTGCAGCCTTGGAGAGTAACTATATTTCAGCCTAGATGGCCAATAGTATCTTTATGAGGATTAATATCACCTTTGTCAAGTTAGGAATAAAATTCTTGAAACTATTTATTAATGGCTTTTGTCTCTGGATCTCTCTCCTGGGTGTTTGATGCCGAAGATGATGGATCTTTTTGTTTTAATCTATAGTACAGTAACTTCTTCTCTCTTTCCCAATTCCCAGTATGAATGACGAGTGCATGTTGACAACAATTCAGCCTGGATTTAATTTTATTTATGTTGAGTTTCAAGTAAACTTATATTAGTCAGGAGAATGTGGTTATATATTCTTTCAGCTTGTTTCTAGCTCTAAAGAGCATTTTTATGCAAAAGCCAGAATTAGATGTACAGTGGATGCAAAGTGTATGCCAAAACCAGAAATCTTACATCATCTTCCCATATCCTTCTTAAGAACATAAAACCATTAGAGAAGCCAATGTTGGATCAGGCCAGTGGCCCATCCAGTCCAACACTCTATGTCACACAGTGGCCAAAAACACCAGGTGCCCTCAGGAGGCCCAGCAGTGGGGCCAGAACTCCAGAAGCCCTCCCACTGTTGCCCCTCCCATCAAGCACCAAGAATACAGAGCATCACTTGCCCCAGACTGAGAGTTCCTATCTATACCTTGTGGCTAAGAGCCACTGATGGACCTCTGCTCCATATGTTTATCTAATTTCCTCTTGAAGCCGTCCATGCATGTAGCCGCCACCACCTCCTCCTCCATTCTTACTATAATGGCTAGTAAAGAAAGCACCACCCCACCCCCACAAGCAGCAGCCAGTGAAGTCAAAGACATTTGCAAGATGATGATGACACACTGCATGTGTTGCTCTATTAGACATTACAGTTTTAGAGAGGAGGAAAAGATACTGGGTGGTGGCGGCCACATTACCTACTGTTTCCAGCCTAGTTAAAACATTCATGCATAAGACATTCATGCCCTGGTTTTCATGACTGTAGAACAGACATCTTCTAGGGCATTAGAACAAAACTCTAAGAACATTAGCCAGAACATTAACTCCTGGTTTCATAGTCTTTGCACTACTTTTTAAATTCCTTGTGTGTTTTATTAAGCTAACCCTAGTTCTTAAAATTCAGTGCTTTCAGACTCTTGTCAAAGTTAATTTCTTCTGTTCTTCATGTAAATGTTAATGCTGTTAATAACACAATGCCAGATATGAGATTTGCCAGAGATTGAGTACATGTGGTTACAATCTGCCTTTCGTTTTGCCTTTCGTTTTCTAGCATTCACCCCAATGGTGACTTTAACATCTGCCTGTAGTTTAAGTTGTTCAACAGACTTGGCACTTTTAATTAGAAAAAGGTAAGTTCAACTTGCTTCATTTCAAATCCACCTGAGCATGATGAGATTGAAAGTTCAGCTGACTGAAACTGAGTTCCTGAGTTTATTTGGGAGAGCAATATTTTCAAAAAAGTGAGAGAAAATGACAGTAGAGTTAGGAGAAGATTTTCACTGCACTTGGCATTTCTGGAACGTGTGAAAGATTCCTCCTGTTACAGGTGGATTCCATGGCATCAAGAAGGTAGAAGTAAGTAACCATACACTGGGGAAATTGGTTGTCCTTGTGGTGTTTCCAATATAATCACAAGAATAGAAGGGGGGAGCCCCTACAAACAGGGAATAATAGGATGACACTTTATAGATTTTTTTTTTGAGATGTGTGAATGGAGCAACACACTTTCTGCTTTGTGGAGATGGAAGCTAGCCGTGTCATTAGTTCAGTTTGGTTACAGGTTAAACAGTGTTAATAAGGAGGTTAGCTACCTGTTTGAGAAGCATTTTCTGTAAGCCATGTTTTGCTGGGGAAAGGATCGCTCAGTGTCGCTCAGAGACTTTCTGATGCCAATACATTTGGGGGGATTTTCTGTATGTCCCAAACTGGCAATGGTTAACTGACAAATGGATTGGAAGCTTATAGATATGTTTGGAAATTAAAAGGTTTCCAGCATGTTCTGCTAGCGGGCCTTTGGGACCCTCCCCCACGGCTGGAGACCCACCTAAAGCAGCCTGAAGCCCCCCGGTACCTGTCGATAGGCCAGACACACAGCCCAGAAGACACAGCTCAGGGGCAGCAGCAGTCTGTAGCGCGGCGCAGGCCTGGGGACATCATCAGGTCAGCATCTCCTCCACTGCCAGAGCCCGAAGAAGCCATCTCACAGCTGCTGGCCCATTCGACAGTTGCCCGTGGCAGCCCAATCCCTGGGCTGCCACCAGAAGAGTCAGCCCAACCTCGCCAGTGGGCTCAGCGGCCTGGCTGAGGCAGCAGCACGTGGCAGGCCAGGAGGGAAATGCTGGATGTCCAGCCTCCTCCTGGAGCTTGGTGTCTTTACTTAAATACGGGGGTGGGGGCAGAAAGAGGGAGCCACCCAGGGGAGGACAGAGGGAGCAGGGAGGCGATATAAGCAAGGAGACAGAAGGGCCCAGAGAGGATTGCCAGGTGTTGTCTGTAAGAGTGCCCAGAGAGACAGATGCAGAGCACCTGGAGAAGTGGGTGGTTGGGTGTGGTAATGTAACCCCCCTCCTCTGCTTGAGCATCTGAGGCCTTGGTTACTCTTGCAGGAGGATCCCAAGGTGGCGGAGTCTCTTGCAGCTGTGGAATCAAGTGACAGTGATGGGGGGGTCATCGGGCTCGTGTGACACTGCATATGGTGGTGTTTATGCTTCCATTATGTATTTGTACAGTGCTGTCTAGAAAATTTACTTGTGTGGATTGATTCATGGTCAGGTTGATGATGGGGTGGAAGTCAATGAAGGCCTGGTGAAAATTCTCTAATGCTTCTTTCCCATATGCTTCTCTAATGCTTCTTTCCCATATAGAAATGCCAATAAATCTCAAGTACAAATAAGGGTGTTAATGGATGGGAACTGAAGATGCAGGGTTTCAGGTCAGCCATGAAAATGTTGGCATATTGTGGTACCATGTAGGTGCCCATAGCTGTGCCATTTATCTGAAATAATACATCATTACATTGTCATGAGGGTAAAATGGAAGAGCTTGGTAGTAAGGGTGTTGTTAGAGATGGTGTTTCTGATGGCTTTTAGTCCCTCTTTGTGGGGGGTGCTGGTATATATCAATCACCATTCTAAACACACCAAACAATCCATTTTCTACAACCAACCTCTATTCTACAGCTGGATCTGTTCTGATCCCTCTGACAGATTTTCATCTGCAGGATTTGCAACAGACATTTCTGGAATACCTGCCTGATGTAATAAGGAAACAGATCAACAAAGCCAGAATGATACTGGGGGATAACCTGCTGCAAAATAGGCTCAAACAAAACAACAGAATATAACTGGTGGCCACATACAGCTCTCAGTTCAAATTGGTTCAATGCATCATTAATGACCTGCAACCAATGCTGGACAACAATACTCCAGTTTGATGTAGTGATTAAGTTTGGTGTAGTGAGAGCCAGTTTGGTGTAGTGGTTAAGAGTGGCAGACTCTAATCTGGAGAACCATGTTTGATCCCCCACTCCTCCACATAAAGCCAGCTGGGTGACCTTGGGTCAGTCATAGCTCCCTCAGAGCTCTCTTAGCCCCATGTACCCCACAGGGAGTCTGTTGTGATGAGAGGAAGGTAAGCTGCTCCGAGATTCCTTCGGGTAGTGAAGAGTGGGGTATAAAACTAACTCTTCTTCTCTTACAGGCATTGGAAGGCAAACATTTTTGTGCCCACAGACACAACCTTAAACAAGCCACCCAACCTTAAACAACTTCTCACCCACAATAATGCACTTTCTAACATGAACACAGACTCTGGGACCAGGTCCTGCAATAAACCAAGATGTCAGCTCTGTCCCCAACACAACACAATCACCAGATCTAACAATACCAGCCATACCATCTCAGGTTCCTTCACTTGTACATCTTCCAATGTTATATATGCCATCAAGGGTCAACTGTGCCCATTCACTCTCTATATCAGACAACCAGGCCAGTCCCTATGCAAAAGAATAAATGGGGGGAACTTCTGGTCTCGGCAGCTTGATGGTAGGCGCGCTCCAATGGAGCTCTGTATGGAGCAGCCTGCAAACCAGGTGACTGGGAGGGGTACCGGCTGGATTCCACTCCTTGTAGGGGGCTCCTAGCCTGGGACATGAGATTGAGGTGCCTCTTTGTCCCAAGAGGTCCCGATGCCGGGGAGGCTTTGGGCATGATAAAGCGGCATACCGGAGATCACACAAAGAAAAAAAAAGCATTAAAATGAAAGAATCCTACCAGCGGTCCATAATCGAGGAAGCGTGAGTCTGCGGGTCCACTTATTTGGACATTTAAGCATTTTCCGGTCGGGAAGAAAAGGAGGGGGAGGGAAAGGTTTGCCTCCTCTCCTGTATTTTTCAAGAAAAATTTTGTAAAGCAGAGGGCTGAGGTTGCTTGGCACAGCATTGGTTCCAAGTGAGGTGGAAGTTTGTTAAGCCTCTTGCGTTTAAGGAACTTTAGCTGAATTGTGACTCTCCCCCCCCCCTCGGGAAGGAAATAATAGCTGGCAGAGGAAAAAAATGGCAGCTAGAGGGAAGCCTTCTCTAAAGGTTACAACCCCTTCTTTTCCTGTTCCTAAGCAAGAAGCTACTATAGACTTGCCAAACATGTCAGCAGCATTGCACCCTCTGCTGGACCAGATGACTACAATGAACCAAAACATTGATGCTCTACAGAAAGAGATTAAAGAATCCAACCCGAAAGTAGAAGTGATCAAATCAACTAAATTAACTGAAACCAGAACTAAAGTACTGACTCAAAGACTACAAGTGGTGGAGAAAGAGCATGCAACAGATAAAGACCAACTTTTGAAATGGAACATGCATCTTATATTCTGCAGTTTCAAGGTGTCCCAGAACAAAAAACAGAGAATTTAAAGGAAATCTTAAGTGAAGTGTTGGCTCCAGTAACAGGTTTACAAGCAGAATATCTACAAAGCGATATGGATATTGTCTATAGGACATATCCAGACTTTGTGAAGAATAACCTGCCTGGAGAAATTGTGGTGAAATTCTCTAAGTGATCAAAAGAGACGTGGTGCTCAAGGCCTCAAATGGGATAACCCTAAAAATCAAAGAAGTGAAAATCAAGATATTAAAAGACATTCCATTTGAGATAAGAAAAAAAAGAAAGCAGTATAAACATTTGGTAAAATTCTTGCAAAAGAATACTACCACTTATAGATGGATTTTTCTGGAAGGTCTGGTTTTCAGCTATAGCGGGGAAAAAAGAGAAGATCACCTCTCTAAAAAGTGCAGAGACTTTTTTGGATTTTCATCAAAAGCTATTAAAAGAGAGGAAGACAGCAGAGGAAGAGGAAGAAGAACGAGAAGAAGACATCATACATGATTTGGGAAGTTCGCAAAGTTCATCGAGTAGCTCTTCAGATGACTGATTCAACAAAGGGAGCCGCAGCCCCCAAACATCTGGCAGCTCCAAGAGAACCGCCTAAATCAAGAAGAAGAGGGAGGAGGGGAAAATAGTTTTTCATTGTTGTTTTAAGCTAAAAGTTTTATATATATATACCACCTGCTTGAATTGGCACGTACATAGCCAACGCTGTTCTAAATATATTATCACATTTCTGTTTAATTTGATTTAAAAGAAACTTCATTTATTCATGTATTTGAAAAGTGATTTGTTATTCTTTGCCTAAAGTAGGATAGCTTTGTAGTGTTAGAGATAGTTTTTTTATATAGTTGTAGAAAATAAAAAAAATATATTAAAAAAAGCAAAAGAATAAATGGGCACAAATCTGACATTAAAAATCACAACACTAAAAAAAACTGGAACATTTTAATCTTTCAGGATATTTTACTACTGAACTGAGAGAGGCAAATTTCATCAGAGAAGCTTCAAGGGGAGGTTACAATATGAGATTTCTGAACTTGAGTTCCTTCACGAATTCAGAACAAGCTCCCCCCCTCCCCCGGATGGATAGGGGCTTCGGATTCTTATCTCACTACAGATACTGATTTTCTACCCTAGCATTTCTCCCCTGCTCTAATCAACTTGATTATATTTTGCATTAGAACATAAGAGAAGCCAATGTTGGATCAGGCCAATGGCCCATCCAGTCCAACACTCTGTCACACAGTGGTCAAAAACACCAGGTGCCCTCAGAAGGTCCAGCAGTGGGGGCAGGAAGCCCTCCCACTGTTGCCCCCCCCCCAAACACCAAGAATACAGAGCATCACTTGCCCTAGACTGAGAGTTCCTATCTATACTTTGTGGCTAATAGCCACTGATGGACTTCCGCTCCATATGTTTATCTAATTCCCTCTTGAAACCATCCATGCTTGTAGCCGCCACCACCTCCTGTGGCAGTGAATTCCACATGTTAATCACTCTTTGGGTGAAGAAGTACTTCCTTTAATCTGTTCTAACCCATCTGCTCAGCAATTTAATGGAGTGCCCACGAGTTCTTGTATTGTTCTCTACCTGCTCTATCCCATGCATAATCTTATAAACCTCGATCATGTCACCTCTCAGCTGTCGTTTTTCCAAGCTAAAGAGCCCCAAGCACTTCAACCTTTCTTCATAGGAAACGTGTTCCAACCCTTTCATCATTTTAGTTGCCCTTTTCTGCACTTTTTCCAATGCTATAATATCTTTTCTGAGGTGTGGTGACCAGAACTATACACAGTACTCCAAATGAGGTCACACCATCGATTTATACAGGGGCATTATGATACTGGCTGATTTGTTTTCTATTCCCTTCCTAATAACCCCCAGCATAGCATTGGCTTTTTTCATTGCAGTCGCACAGTGTCTCGGCATTTTCATTGCGTTATCTACTACGACTCCAAGATCTCTCTCTTGGTCAGTCTCCGCCAGTTCGGACCCCAGCAACGTGTATTTATAGTTAGGATTTTTGGCTCCAATGTGCATCACTTTGCACTTGGCCACTTTGCACTTGGCCCCATTTGCCATGTTGATGCCCACTCGCCCATCTTTGACAGACCCCTTTGGAGTGCCTCACAATCCTCCCTGGTTCTCACCACCCTGAACAACTTTGTGTCATCTGCAAATTTAGCCACTTCACTGCTTACTCCCAACTCCAAATCATTAAAAAGTTAAAAAGCATTGGACCGAGTACTGATCCCTACGGTACCCCACTGCTTACCTCCCTCCACTGAGAAAATTGCCCATTAATACTTACTCTCTGTTTCCTTTTAATTAGCCAGTTTTTGATCCATAAAAGGACTTGTCCTTTTATCCCATGACTATTTAGCTTACTTAGGAGCCATTGTATCTCTGCATCCTGATTCCTTTCTTTGCAACATGCCTCCGACCTTCTGACTGAGATTCAAGGACTCAGGGATCTCCATTTCTGCTTGTATCTGATGAAGGAAGCATTGACTCTCAAAAGCTTATATCCCAAAAATATTGTTAGTCTCTAAGGTGTAACTGAACTAGAATCTAGCTCTTAGTTCTCCTTAGCAGCATATGGATACACATTTCAGTCTTAAACGTATTTCTGTTCTTATATGAGTTTCTTATTAGAATGCTATTTCATAGGGTCAAAGAAAGTCAAAACCAATAGAACATTAATCTATTTCTGTTTCCTGGGTATTGTATCTGTATCAATTTCACCCATTTCAAAAGGTTTCCCTTTATTCTAATATGACAGGCTTTCTTGTTAAGTTCCATATAAATCCCTTTGTTTTAGCCCAGAGCTTTGCAGCATTTCAGTGATGCTTTTGAAACCACAACCAGATCATTACTGAGATTATGATCCTGGTCATGCCTGGGTGGATTAAAACTTTTGGAATGGTGTATTTAGCAGAGATCAAACAACTTAAGAAAAATATTGGAATAGAATCAAGTGGATCTGCAAAATGAAAACAAAATGGCAAAATAAGAATCTTCTTTACATATGTGATGCTCTTCTGTTTCCATAATATCTCAGAACCAGCGTGGTGTGGTGGTTAACATCTTTCTCTGGGAGATCTGGGTAGAAATATCCACTCTATGAAGCTTGCTGAATGATCTTGGGCCAGTCACTCATTTCCAGTCTAACCTATCTCTCAATGTGTGTGGGATGAGAGATCTATGCTGTTCTGAGGTCCTAGAAGAAGGATGCTAGGATAATTAGACAATGCTATTGGAATTCATCCTTGGAACCCATATTATACTTTCTGTTGACACCCATGACGATTAAAATTTACAATAGGACACAGAGGCAGGTTTGGGTACATAAGCATATCATCTGTACAAATGGTAAACAGAAAGGAGCCTTGCACTAAAACCTTTTTTTTTGCTATCTGTCATGCTTCCAGTTAGGTCTGTACATTTAAAAAAAAACTCTCACAGCCCACCAACATGCTCTGTGAATGATTACATTGATTAGTAACGGAATGCTTGAGATTTCATTAATGTGTGTTCATTTTTTTTTTGGTATTCTCATAGCACCAGATTGCCTTAAGCAACTGTAGAAAAGTATGCCTTCCATGTTTCATCCCAATGCTGATGTGTAACTGCATTTGTAAAACTGTCAGCCCAGTCTCTATTTAATAGCTCATAGCAGAAGCAATTAAATAGGCTTATAATTAAATACAAATGTATAATGCAAATTTAATACCAATTTAAACCAGAATTCGCTAGAATGTATATTTCTCTTCTGCATTGTATCCTGCAGGAACAACATCTTGAAGAAGAATAGATTATGCAAAAAATATCCAATGGGGTCAATTGTTCCTTTTTGAAATACAGGAATAATTTTGTTTTTCTGTTTAAATTCTGTTTTCTGTTTTTATATTACAACTGTTTTTCTGTGAAACACTTTGAAGAGAGAAATTTATTTTTTAAATAAAATATAGAGCTATAAAATAGTTGTCTAGCATTAGATAACACAGAAAGATAATATCCAACAACCTCCCTGCATGTGTACCGCCTGAAATTTAAGATCTTCCCTGGATGCTCTTTTCAGTTTTCATTGGGGGATTATGACAGGGCCTTCTCAAAAGTTGCACCAAAACTGTGCATCTCCCTCCCTAGGAAGGTTTGCTTCACTCTCTCACCAATGAATTTCAGATGGCAGGTGAAAACAGATCAGTTCCACAGGGCAGCTAGGGCTTGTCAGCTTTTGCTTTTGTCTGTGCTTTTTAATTTTGTCACTTTGCTGTCTTTTGTTAGTGCATTGATTGTGCTCTAGCTTGTTATTATGTTCTGTTCCGCTTTGATTTGTTTGATAGTTGCTTCTTAGTTGGATCTTATTATTTTTATTGTAATTATCTGTAAATATTACCACCTGCCTGGAAGACCTGGGGGAAGATGGAATATAAATATTGTAATTATATTGTATCATGCAAGTGTTTCTATCAGGTTCTAGAGGAGTAGTGGAAATTCTGAAATCAGTTATGGACTATCTAATGTTGTTAGCCTAACTGCTCTTTTATGTTATTAATATTTGGGGAATATTAGCTCTTATCAATATGCAGCAGGCTTACAGGATCTTTAACCAGTGTATACAGAGGATGCTCTAACCGATACTTCTAAGAAACTGACATGGACTCAATTTAAAGATGTAAAGTAGTTTGTTTACTAAAATATAATAAAAGACCATACAAGATTATGCTATTATATCATTCATACATTCATACAGTACTAGGAATCTAGATAGAAACTACAGGGACTTGTGCATGAGCAGGTAATTGATGGTTTCCGTCAAGGGTGATATTTACCTATATAGATGTGATGGAATCCAGCTGGAAAAGGGGATGAAGAAATCTCAGGAAGATGATAAGGGTTGTGGCTCTGAACTGGCAGGAAACCACGAGGCAGATCCCAGTGGTGCACCCAGGGATCCGGGGGGGGGGGGGAAGGTCAGGGATTGGAGAGGGAGCTAAACTGGAATTCTAGAACTCTGGAACTAACTCTCTAACCTTGGGGAATATCTTTTATTGGGAGGTGGTACCTGGGAGGACCTGGGGGGGGGGATGGCATGATATGATGTCATCCCTAGAAAACCTATAGATGTTATCTCTAGCCACTAAGGCGGTGACAGGGGATGGTCAATATTCAGATCTATCTGATGGTCAGGGCAGGATGTCGCTACCAGTGGGATCCGGCGCCGATACTCTTGATCACAGGAACGCCGACCATGGGAACCGGTCCTCAGGAAGTATCCCAATGTCTTCACGCCCAGGTGTGATGCTCTTTGATATATCATATGGAGATGAAGGCTGGCATGAAAGGGGCGCCAGGAGGTGTACATGAAAGATGTATGCGTGTATAGAGTCGCAGATGTAAGTTTACAAAACTCCTGTCTTTGTGTGTGAGAGTGTCTTTGATCTCTGATATCAATCCTCCCGCCTGGAGGTGGTAACCTCAGAAAATGGTTCCTATAGTGTAGGCATCTCTTCCCATCTTCCCACTGGTCACCTAATGTACTCTCATGTCCCACATAACTAATAGCATAGTTCATGCGTAGCTTTCATATTTTATCAGAAGTCCATAACGTGCTGCACAGCCTTACAATGTGCCACCTGCTGCTTTTCCTAGACAGAAAGGAACTAGTCATGGTTAAACACACCATAACAGCATCCAGATTTGAAAGGTAATGCTCTTTTTGTAGGGTTGCCTTT
Source organism: Lepidodactylus listeri (assembly GCA_029233225.1). NCBI lineage: Eukaryota > Metazoa > Chordata > Lepidosauria > Squamata > Gekkonidae > Lepidodactylus > Lepidodactylus listeri. The sequence continues at coordinate 49,156,940 of JARCFY010000004.1, forward strand.
CAGAAACTGCAGTTGGTCCAAGTATAGGCACGAGGATGTTGGTGGGGTGAGGCCACCTGGGAGAAATAAATTTTACATGATGACACAAGCTTCCACTTAGGTTATGGGGCCAATTAAAAAGTATTGGTTTATATCTTTAATTACCTGGAGGATGGATGCCTGACGGATGGCCTTCAGCCATATGAGTTTATGCAGTCAGTTGCCAGAGTTTCTTCTGTATATATTCCTGCTGTTCAAATATATATTCTGTATATATTCCTGCTGTTCAAAGTGCAATAGGGAGTTACACAGGAAAAAACCATTTCTGAGGTAGCACTATATTTATATGTATCCTGCCAAGGGATATTCAGCCTATTCATTATTGGTATTTACTACTCACTATTGGTATTTTGTTGTACATTTCCAGTGGTAGAGCTTGCTACCTTTTAGACTACTGGCAGCCTGAGAATTTATTTTGCAAAGCCCTTTTCCTATCTCCCCTAGGACTGCTGAAAGGCCTGTGTTCCCTGAGGGAAGATAAGATATGGGCAACCCAGTCCGGGAAGCTCATTCAATCAGCTCCTGAAGACATCACCAATGGGCTGAAGCAAATTTTGTGTTATCTTTTCATATTTTCAGTTATTAATCAGAAAGACCTACAGAGATGAAGTACATAAATACAACAGCTAAATGTAATGTATTTGCCACAGGCTATTCTTTTGGGCATTTTGTGCTTTTTAGATTTTTAGAGGCAGCTTTTCCTTTTATTTTTATGAGTTTTTTATTTATTATTATTACTATTATTATTATTATTTTATTGTTATGAGTTTTTATTGACTGGCTGCTTTTACACATTGATGACAAGTCACCCTAAGGATTCTTTTAGATGATGGGAGAAATACACATTTATCCAACAAATAAATTTAAAATGATGTTTTTATGAAATCTTGAAAGTCTTTGCTTTTAATACAGTTTAAGGAAGTTATCTGTGAAACATAACTATATGACAGTGTGACATATGTTCCTCTCTCTACTTTCCATATGGGTCAGGAGGAGGAGGAACTGGCCTTATTGCTGTGGATGCTAGAAAGACTGAGCCCTTTCCAAAGGCAAGGCAGCTGGTTCAGGTACCACAGGCTTTTGAAAAACCTTACTGTTATGACACAGAAAAGCAAAGACATCTTAAATCACAAAGCTGATTTAAAGGTCCTATAGCTTTTTCTACCTTTATTCATGAACTGCACAATGGTAAAACCGGTGAATTCATTTATAAAACAGTTTCATTAAAAGGCTCTTAAACAGAGCAGGAAAAATTTGACAGCTTGACCTCAGCTCAGTGGGTTAGCGGTCCACATGGTAAGAGGCCTCTGAGTTAATGAGGAGCAGCTGTTGCTGTCTTGGGCATGTAATATGAAAAGAGTTTTTTCTATCAAAACAAATAGAATATCTTCCATTTTCATGTGAAACTTCTAGAGTTCCTGAATCATGCCAGAACTGGAACATAGCGGTCCATTTGATAAGGTTATAGCTTAACTTATAATAACTTGACATTAGAAAATAAAGGGCCTCTGAGACCATTTGGTGAGAGCAACATAGATTTGCCTAGACTGCAAAGCAGACAGACATTTTATTCCTGATCTCCATAAGCAACCTTAGTTTTGTCTTGATTACATCAGTGCTGGAAAGTTTGTGAAAGGATTTTGAAGGTACTGGAAGAAAATTATTAGGAAAGAGAAAGAGCAGGTTCTCATTTTGGAGGTGGAGTTAGATCTAGAATTAAAAGAGAGAAAGGTAAATTTGCCTAGTGTGAAGCCACCTTTTAAAATCTTTGGCAAGTTCAGCAGCTCTGTTGCAAAAAGGGGGATCCATCCACCATAGTCTATTTATTAACCAGATCAGATTGCTGACATACACTCTATATGAGTCTGCCTTTGAAAATGGCTCTGAAATTTCAGCAGGTTCAGAACTTGGCTGCCACATTGGCTGAGGTAATTAGCAATCAACAAATTACCCCCATTTTCAAAGATCAATTGGCTACCAGTTTATTTCCAGGCTCAATTCAAAGTGCTTGTTTTGACCTATAAAGCCCTGTACTGTAGGGGACCAGGATACTTAAAAGACCACCTCTTCCCATATTATCCTGCCTGGACACTGAGATGATCTTAGCTGTGTGTCCCCCCCCCACCCCAGTGAAATGAGGAGGCTTGCTATAAGAGCGAGAGCAAGAGATAGCTATTTTAGTGCACAAATGTCTTTCTCTATGCCCTCCTTTGGACAGCAGCTAAAGACTCATTTGTTGGGGGGCATGCATCCTATGTTTTTGCATATGCTGTAGTGACTTATTGTCGCTGATTATGCTTTTATGTCAGTCTGTCTTTTTTGCATCAGTGAATAATCCATAGCAACAATGATTCAATCAAAATAAAACAAAAAAATCCAAATATTTTCATAACAACATTAAAATACATAATGTTTATTTAAAATATCTCAAAATAAAACCACCTTCCAATTCAAATGGCTAAAGACCCAGAGTACAGCAGTTAGTGTGCAAATCAACCATATTTACATTGGCATGCCTCATGGTCATCTCTGTGTTTATGATAGTGGCAACAAACCTTGAAAAGTAATAAATTTATTCTCTCTGCCAGTAACAATACTAATTTATCTCTTCCCAATTTATCCCTTCTAATTTATCAAATATGCTTCAAATGATAAAAGGACTTACATTATTGTTCCAATTAAAACCTTTTATTCTATTATAAAATAGAATTTTCAATTGATTTATAAAAAGGTAATGCTTATAGCATAGATTCATAACATCATATGATTAACACATTAATTCATTAGAAACAGCAATATGATAATATAAGTAGCGCTCATATACAACATAATGACTTACTTGGTATATTCTACCATTTTATAGTATTATCATATAATATTAGACCATTCAGATGTATCACTAGAGAGATTGGCTATAATAGTAATAGAAAACTCGCCAGTTGTTTTCAAATTCCTCTTTCAGTCTTTGGTTAATGTAGTTTGTCACTTTTGCCATAACTGCATATTCTTGCATTTTGTCTACCCAGTTCTCAAGAGTTGGGCAACCCTCAATTTTCCACTTGGCTCCAAATGCTACTCTTGCTTCCATTAGCATATGTTTGAACAGTTCATACATTGTTCTATCCACATTCACTGGTAAGATTCCTAATAGCATTGTCTCTGGTAACTTAGCAAATTTATTTATTTTTTTAATTTCAGTATGTATTTCTGTCCAGTATTTGCTTATTTTTTTTTACAAGACCACCACATATGGTAAAAGGTACCATCTATCTCTTTACACTTCCAGCACAATCCTTTATAGTTTTTATCCATCTTCTCAATGTCTTTTGGGGTAATGTACAGTGATAAAACATTTTATACCAGTTCTCTCTAAGTGCTTGACTTACTGTGAATTTTATATCTTTCATCTATAGCTTTTCCCATTGCTGGAATAAGATCTCCTTGCCAAAGTTTTGTGACCATACATGTGTTGATTTGTTCTGTTTTTGTATTGTATTGTAAAATGTGTTTATAGAAATGTCCTAAAAATTATCTTTTTTATCCAATATTATTTTTTCAAATTGAGTCAACTTTCTCAGTGTATCTTCTTCTCAGTGTTTATCTTCATTAAGCCTTGATGAAAGTTGAAGATATGTTAACCATTGTACCTTTCCCCCTTCTTCAGTAATTACTTGCCAAGATTTGATTTTCCCATGTTTATCAATTCTATCTTGATATGTTATAAAGATAAAGTTATTGTTTTTCCTCTGTCATGATAAGCATCTAGTGGGGACAGTAAAGGTAATATTGGGGGACTTATTCTTATGTTAAATGACCACCAATTTTTAAGCAAGCTGTCTCTAATAACATGGCCAGTACTTCTCATGGTTTTAAAAGATTTTTTCCCAGTTCTGATCCAAATATGTTTATGTAAGCCATTTGACAAATCTGCTGCTTCCAGTTCCATCAGTCTTTCATTCAGGTTTTTAATCCAGGCAGAAATCCAAACCAGGCAAGCTGCTTGATAATACAAAAGTTGATTTTTGGGAGAATATTTATTTTTATTGCAGAGATTTTCCCAAGTCAAAACAGATTTAAGTTAGACCATCTCTTCAGGTCTTCTTGAATTTTCTTCCTAACTATTTCATAGTTATCTTGAAAGAGTGTTTCTTTTTCCCCAGACACGCTTATTGCCAAATATTTAACTGTGTTAGTAAACAAAGCACTTCCTGGTCGTTTCTTACTTCATCTTCAACTTCTATTCCTCTTTTATGTCAGTATTGTGCAATTAAACCAGTTAAAAGGTAATGGTAGTTTTTAATCCAAAAAGTAAAAAAAAGGGTTCTCAGATTTGAGAAAAAAACTGGATACTTTAATCCACTATCTCTAACAATTTGTGTTAATTCTGATAATCTTGCAATTAGCCAGACTTTAAGTAATCAAGATTTGACATTTAACTCTTCCCCCCCCCTAGCTTCTTAATATTAATTTCTTGGCAGCAGATAAATATCATAGCATAGATTTGTGTTTAGGTAACATACGATCTGCTATAACCCCAAGAGATATCATCTGGAAATGGAATGTTTGGATCATCTGGAAATGGAATGTTTGTCATCTGCTCTATTTTATTTAAGATTTTATTCTAAAAGCAGATCCATTGAATGTGTGTTTGTTAGTCTATATTTCTAGCATGTGACTGTAGTTTTATTGATGGTATTTTACAGTTTGAACCAGCTCAAACGTACTGTGTGCAAAGGCAGGATATAAATATTTGAAATATAAAGGCAATAAAAGTGTACAATCCTCACTGAATTTTCCACTCCTTACACTTTCCTCAATACAATGGAGGGCCCTGTAGATCGCCATGTACTAACCATACCTGCTTTGCCTAGAAATGAGTTCTGGTGTACTGGAAGAGGAGGAGACAAGCTTTGTTTGATGTCAGGGCTTTATACATTATAGTCATGGCTGTTTTCTACAAGGGAGATATTCAAACGTTTAAAATATTGTGTCTGAATTCTCTTGATTCTCGTGCTTTAAGAACCAAAGCTGTAGTAAGTAAGCTCTTCATTTTTAACATCTGCATACATATATTGAATTAATTGAGCTGTCCAGGTTGAGCAAAAATAAACACTGCCTGAACCTCTTTGTCCCAGTTACAGCAGACCTAGGTTAGAGAAAAATGAGAACTTGATGAAGGACATGTGACAGAGTTCCATTCCACTCCTTTCACATACTTCTATCCATCATGAATGCAACTGGCCTATATCATGGGTGACAAACTCAGTGACTGACAGTATCATCAATAAATCAACAGCCCTTAAGTTATGAACTTCCTCTAAAACACTGCTCTAATTCTTGATATGAGGATGGTCGCATATTTCAAACTTGGTTCTATCTTGCTGGAGCTTATGCTGTGTGAGATCAAAAAGGAACATGTGCCCTTAGAGAGAGAAGGAAAGGGGCAAGTTTATTGTCTTTATTTTTTCATAGGCAAAAAGACTTCTTTGTACTACTTTTGGTAATAAGCTAAAGCACCCACTATCTTGAGAAGCACATGACAGATGTCTTTCATTTATCAAAACAGAAGAATTGCTGAAAAGAGTGGTATTTCTGGTTTCCCCAAAGCAGTGAAGTCTTGTAAATAAACAATAGAAGATACCCTGCGTGCTATACAAGAGAATAAGGATGGGAAACTGATATTGATCCAATGGAAGTGTGGCTTCAGCTCTGCTCCCTTAGGGTATTTCTCATTTGGTTCTTTCATATAGCTCACCATGACAGGGCTGATTTTCTTTCCCACTTGCAGATATGAACAGGCAGCTTTTGTTTTAATTACTGGCAGGTGACTTGCACTAATAGTTATGGGAAGGGACAAGGAGGAACTGGATATTTTACAAAGTAATATTTAATGAGAAGTGAAAGCAAATTCTCCTGAGCTTGAGTTTGTATATTCTATTACAATCTAGTGCATTTTAAATAATGTTTCAGTTAGGTGTGGACCTCCTGATGGCACCTGGTATTTTTGGCCACTGTGTGACAGAGTGTTGGACTGGATGGAGCCAACATTGGCTTCTCATATGTTCTTAAACTTAAGGACACTGTACACATAGGATGATAATTAATACTAATAGGTCTTACCTTGTTGTTTGTATGCTTCAAGTTCTAGAACTGAGAAAGAAGCCATGTAGGCATTCATGCATTCTTGTTTCATGTTTGCTAATTCTGATACAAGAAAAATGTCTTCATTCATTTCCCCCACATTTCAAACGGTGAGTGGGGAAATGTAATATTAGAAGGAGTCCTACATAACAAGGATAGAATACATAGATAACAAGATTGTCATCTACGCATACACATATGGGAGTTTTCTTGATTGTGGCATGGAGAAAGAGGGGAATACCCATGGATATTTGGCAATTATGTATGGACTTCTAGAAGTGATGTCAAATGTCGATAATGTAGTTCCACCCCTTCCAGTTGTCAATTATATAAAAGGAGAAGCCCAGAAGATCTTGGGGGCAGCCAGCTGTTGGAATAGTTCCAAGGAAAGAGCAAGGAGCAAATCCTCAAACTCAGTACCTTAGCAACCAGGGATCAACCTCTTTATGACAGAACCAGAACATCTTCTGTCTGGAACCCAAAGACATGCCTTTCAGTGATAAAAGGCACCTCTGTGTGAAGTAGCATGGGACGACTTTCAGGCAGTGTGCAATGACGTTTAAATAAAGATCACCTTTATTTATTGCCGCACTAAACACTGGAGCTACAAGTAGCAAATGATGAAATAAGTGTCCTTGGGTCTTCCAAGGAAGGAACTTCTGTATTGTAAGGCACCCAGCATGCTAAGGCTGTAGCTGGGGTTGAGCTCTCTGAAGCTTGGACAAATAGTGGGAATCACACTGATTTCTAACATGAACTACAGCTTTTCACATGGTTGGAAGTGGTTTCCTCTGATTCCCCCAAGTTTTGGACCCAGCTTTTGGGGATGTTCAGGGACTGTAGGAATGGAAAGTCCATGGTGAGGATTTTGATCCTTGCCCATGGCATATAAATGTATTACAGAACAGGCTTTGCAGTTTCCTAAACTTTAATATCCCTACCATTCACTTGAATTGATAGACCACTTATTCTTCATGATGACAATCTTAAGGCAATTCTTTTGCCTGGTGATCACTTTGCCCTGCACTTTATATCTTACCTCTGTATGAATAAGTTTTAAAAAGTATAAAATCTGAAGTAGTCTTGAAATGTAACCTCAATAATGCATTTGGAGTCATCATTTGAATAGATCCTTGCAGAGATCTTTTCTGTCAAATACAATTTTTTCAGAGTTAAGATTTTTCTAAAAACTAAAGGATTTTTCTTAAGTTTGAAAAAAGACCTGTCTTATTTATTTATTGTTCTAATCTCTGGGTTTAAGTATCCACAGATGGGATCATGTTGAGAATTGACATGTTGAGAAAAGATATCGATATGAAATGCTATGATGTAATTGTTTTCCACGTACAGATACTTCTGGGATAGGTAGCAACATGTCTCTGTGCAATTTACAAACTCTTCATTCACTCTCTGTCTACTGGGGACCCAGTAAGGCTCAGTTTGTTTCACATTACATTCATTCAACATTTTGGTATGAAAATTTCATATGAAGCTGATTTTTTCATCCATAAGTGAAACAGAATTTCTGAGAACATAGTAATAGAATTCTGCATCTACATCATGTTATCTTCAATAATATCCTTTCTCAATTGATGGTGCTGGGAAGGATTTCAAGCTATAGGTGCTAACAGCACAGAATTATAAGGAACAAAGGTTAAAATCAGGGGAAAGAGGACAAAGAAAGTTTCTAAAATGAAAGCTGCACAATTTTAGCTTCATGGGATAATTTATACAATTCAACTTACTGTAACCCTGTCAATGAAGCTGCTTTAACCAAACTAGATGAAATAGATTGTGCAGCTGGAGCCACCATCTGGATTTATGGGCAAACCTCCAGTCTATTGTTCTGCTATTGCAACAAATGAAACAGTCATTAATGCTAGTGATTTTTGGTGTACCTAGATTACAATCCATTAACATTTTCAAAACAAAAAAGGCGATTTTTTAAAATAAAAGCAAAACACATCATTTGTTTTATAGAAGTGCTAAATTTCCAGAACTGACATAGTGGCCTGGTTTGGCACTATCTTTTTTTGGTCCCATTATTCCTTTTTCTTCACATTTCACACAATTAATTAATAAAAGTATTCCAGATTTATGGGAACTCTTAGTTCTGGGATGTATTGTCAAACTATTGTTTGCCAGAAATCTGGATGTCTTTCACTACAGGATGTCTTTCAATGTACAGGAAAGGAAGGAGAAGGAACATGCAGGCCTGAGAATCCTCCTGCCTTGTCTACATAATAGCCAGACAATGGTTTGGCCATTACATCTGAAGCATGGTTCATGATTTGAACCTTCAGCCTATTATTAAATGACTAGTCATGTAGCTGATACGTAGTTTTGCCACCACAGCCGGAATAACGAGACAGACAACAGTTTGGAATTAAACAAGGGCCACTTTATTAACTATTTAAGAGAACATTGCAGCAACGGGCAAAACTAAGCAAGCACAGGAACAGGAAAGGCAGGCGTCACTCCCTGACACAACCTCCTTGCCCTTGATATGGGCAAGTCACCTAGCTCCGGTCTTGAGCCAGCCAAATTCTGGCTCGTAACCGGCAGCCCAGCATACTGGTTGCCCCGCAGGAGCACCTACCCCTGAGACCACACAGACCTTCAGGGAAGAGCCTAGCCGGAGAGGTTCCCAGAGGCGATCACCATTCTCCATCCCGGACCACAGAGCCCTAGGGCAGTTCCTGATGACCTCCTGTTCCCAAACGGGATATGCCGCAAGGCGCTCACCAGTTCCGTTTTCTTGCTTGCACAAACCTGCCAAGTGACCGGTCTATTTAACACTCATCCACCACCTATGCCCTTATCCCACTGCCCTCAGTGTAAGGTAGGCAAAAAACACCCCCACCAAATAGCCGATTAAGGTAAAGGCGAAAAATTCCTACCTGGCCCCGATGGCGACCAGCAACAGCCTACACTGAGAACAGGGCGGGCGGGTGGGCGAGCACATGGAGCAACTGAAGAAAGCGGGGCGGGGCGTAGCCTCTTAAGGCAGCTAGCCCCGCCTCCAGCAGGTCTGTGCCGTGTCGGGATGCAGCTGTTGCTGCCCCGCACTCCAGCGCAGCGGCAAAGTGGCCCCCCGGGTGCCATCGGCGTTGCCCGGCACTGGGGAGCCCTGTTGTGTATTAAAAGGTGTGAAATTTCAACTTTGATATCCTTGCAATCCAATTTAGCAATGACTATGGATGGGCGTGAACCAGGAAAATGCAGTTCAGTTTGTGATGTGTCAGTTCACAAACCACAAATCGTCATAAATTTTTAGCTGCCAAATGAACCAGTTCTGTTTGTGAGGTTTGTGATGTGGTAAACCAGCCCCCGGCATGCTAGAGACACCAAATTAGCAGGGGATCTTTGGCTGACTCTCCTCTACCAGTGGGAGAACTGGGTTTGATTCCCTACTCCTCCACATGCAGCTGCTGGTGTGACCTTTGGTCAGTAACAAGTTCTCTCAGAGCTGTTATATCAAGAGTAGTCCTCAAAAGGGCTCTCTCAGCCCCCCATCCCTCACAGGGTGTCTGTTGTGGGGAGGGGAAGGGAAAGGAGATTGTAAACAGCTCTGAGACTCCTTTGGGTAGTGAAAAGTGGGGTATAAATCCAATCCCCTTCTCTTCCTGGTTTGGTGAGGATTGAATTTATGGGGTCTGAGTGACAACCCCCCAAAAGAAGGTGCCTGGGGAAATAACAGGTGCAGGTTCAGGAGAATATAGAATGGATCCTGTGTAAGCTAGAGACAGGGGACCTTCCCCTAGATGCTCCTCTATATGACCTCCAAGTTTAGCCCTCTGTGTTGCTTTGAAGTTTTGTAAACATTAAGATTGAGCAGAGACACCTTTTCTGGAAATATATCCATCCATGAACTGCCAGGAACAGCTTAAAAGTACATGCCAGTTGACTTGCCACAAACTTCAGTTCGCAAACTGTGAACCACCCCAAATTTGTCACAAACTTTTGTTCATGAGCAGGTCTGTGCCCATCCCTAGCAATGACATAGCTAGCTCAGAGTTGCTCAGATTCTCCACTATCAGAACGGCTAAATTAATGGCAGCCAGAGAAACTGTGAAATACCGGCATCCATATGCCAACAGAGCGGACAAAGGTAATGAGGAAAGGTCAGATGATGACCATGACTGTGAGAGCAAAGGTGCTTCAGGGTAAGAAGGGTGAGCACTGAAGAACTCAAGTAAATCCTATTCTACTTCTGGATAAATGGCTAGGTGTCCATTTAATGACTATTAACATTCATAGGAAAAAGCTGAAATGAAACTCTAATTGGGAGAGGGCTATCGATGAAGCATTAACTCCATCAGATGTTCAATGTACATTCAGGTATAAATCACATAAAACAGCTGCTGCAGGAGGCATACTGTAAATTTGGAAGCAAATGCAGAATGCTAGCAATGTTTTAAAATATCTTTTAACAAGTAATGAAAACAAAGCTAACATCTCTTGACATATCTTGCCTAGACACTAGCATTAGATAATTTCATTTATTTTTTAAAAATTACTTCTTTTAAAATTCTCCAGGACACATTAATTGCATAGGGAGTGATTTTAAAGTTGCAGGTGCACCAAGAAATTGGAAAGGAATGTTTCTGGAAGGGGAAGAAAGTTGCAATGGCTCAATTTCCTCTGCCCACAAAATGTAGTATGGGGAATCCCTGCTAAGCAAAGTAGACTTTTGTTCCAATGAAAAATGACTCACAAAAGTTCTTTCTATTTTTACCCCAGAAAGAAACCTTTAAAACCATCATTTTGTAATGAATATGGGTGAGGCAAATAGCAGTGTAGCCTCTTCGAGATTGAGCAGTCAACTAGAAAGACCCTGGTTTGCATCTGGCTTGTACTACAAGCAATAACTGTAGACAAGCCACCATTTTTTAGCCTTATCCTTCCCCCCTTCCTATCTACAATATGTGAACAGTAATACTGATCTCTTTTATTGGGCTGCTATAAGGAGCACTTTATAATGTATATTAAGCACTTTGAAGTACTGTATAAATGCTGACTATCAGATGACGCTCAGTTTTATCTTCTTTCTTCATCTAGTCCGGGAGAGGTGATTGAAGTTCTGAACAGATACTTTCAGGAAGTGATGAACAGGATGCGGGTGGATATGCATACAATATAGAGATTATAAGGAGTTTGTGTTTGTTCTGTTCTGCATATGATTTCACTTCCCTTCAATTATTAGATTCAAAGTTTGGCAGTGTTCCTAGATCTGCCTCTATCATTAAGGAGTGTCTCACGGTCAGGTCAGGAGGGCTTTTCACAGACTTCAGTTGATGGGCCAACTTTACCTTCTCCTAGAAAATGAGAATTTCGCCATTCTCAATCATACATCAGAAATGTCCAGATTAGATTTACTGTGATGTGCTATACTCAAATCTATACGTAATTCAGATTACAGAAGCAAGGTGATCAATGGGTACTTTTTGTACTGAGCACATAATACCACTTTTCAAACATTATGAGTGCCTTATTGGCACTGTTTGCAGTGTTTTTTTAAAAAATGATATATTTTTTTATTTTCAAAATTTATACAACAACATCCAAATTACAAGCAATTAATCAGGAGACTCTGTAGGTCTATAGAAAAATCCCAAAAATAAAAAAAAACTTTGGGAGGGTTGAATTTCCCCCAATACCTTTTGAAATTGCTGCATTAGAGATCTACTCCAGGCCCCACTGCACCAACAGTGAGAGACAGACTGGTTGATAGCCAGAAAGAGAGAGAGAGAGAGAGAGAGAGAGAGAGAGAGAGAGAGGAAGAAGCAAAAGCAGAACTGGAGCTCAGATTGGGAAGGATTCTTCCTGCAGTATGAATGGCTAAATAGCAAAGGGTTTGGAAGAATGCCTGGGACTAGGATTGCCTGCTCCAGGTTGGGAAATTCCTGGAGATTCTATGGTAAAGTCTGAGGAGTGCAGAGTTTGGGGAGGGGAGAAGCTTCAGCTGGATATAATGCCACAGAGTCCACCCGTTTTCTCCAGGGGAACAGATTTCTGTTGTCTGGAGTTCAATTGTAACTCTGGGGGATCTCCAGGTTTCATCTGGAGGCTGGCAAATCTAGGCCTAGCAGCACCCTCTGGGTGACTTGATACCGCCTGACTTGCATGATTCAACTAAGCATGGCTGCTTGGTACTGTTCAACAGCAGCCACTCTATGAAAGTCAGTGTAGTATAATGGTCAGAGCTTCAGAGTAGGGTTTGCGAGACCCAGGTTTAGATCCCCATCTTGCTGTGGAGCTCACTGGGTGATTTTGGACCACTCACCTACTTTCAGTCTAACCTACTGCACAGGATTGTTGTTTGGATAAAAAGGAGGAGAGAATAATGTCAACAGCTTTAGTCCCCACTGTGGAGAAAGACCATAGTTTTCCTCAGTAGAGCTGCAGGGGAAAGGAGATGGAAAGCTGAAGACAGAGGAAAGATAACGGTAGGTTGGCTGTTGGGAGGGAAGGAGATAGGGATGCCAACTCCAGGTTGGGAAATTCTTGGAGATTTGAGGGGTAGAGCCTGGGGATGGTGGGGATTGAGGCGGGGAGGGACTTCAGACAGATATAATTCCAGACTCCACCCTCCAAGGCAGTCCTTTCTTCAAGGGGAATCAATGTTGCCAACCTCCAGGTGAGGGCTGGAGATCATCTGGAATCACAACTGATTTCCAGATGACAGAGATCAGTGTCCCCCGGAGGAAATGACTGCTTTGAAGGGTGGAGTTTATGGTATTATATCCTGCTGAGGTAATTGCCAAGCTCAAACATCATCCTTCCAAGGCTCTGCCCCCGAATATCCAGGAATTTCCCAACATGGAGCTGGCAACTTTAAGAGGAACTGATCTCTGTATCTGAGTAATCCACTGTGATTCCTGGAGAGCAGCTGCTGCCACTGCTGCTGTGGAGGGGAGGAAGTAGGTGGGAGGCCGGGAGAGTGACAGAGGCAGATGGCGTGTGGGCAACTGACAGGCATGGAGGGGGGAGAGAGCACAAAAAGGGGTGGCAGGGAGGAGAAAGGGTGTGAGAGAAGTAGAGGGAGAGGGGAAGAAGCAGAGGTGGGGGGAATGGGATAGCTGCTCCCACAAATTTCTTGCTGGTCCCCTCTTGTATAAACCACCTTCCAAAAAAACTAGATTGGTTGGTCTGTGACTCAAATTGTACAGTCCTGTCAGTTCTTTTTGCCATAATATAGTGTCCCCAGATTTTACTGTACCACAGCAAAATAGTAGGGACAGATTTCGCTTTCCATTTGAAAGAATGGCCATTTTAGCAGCTACTAGAAGGGCATGATCATACGCACCCATTTGCGACACGAGAGGGACAATTCCCCGCCGGCTCAAAGTGGCACAATCACACCAGCACATCTGGGAAGCATCCCACAACTCTCGTCAAACTGTCGCAAGCCGCTTTGAGCTGGTGGGGAATTGGTGTAAAAAAGTACCAGTGAAAAGGCAGTATCAAATGGTTTGCGACGGCCCGGAGCCAGACTTTCCCTGTGTGATCGCGCCAGCGCAAACGTGTGGCGTCGGGGATCAGGCTTTTTCTCTCCCCCCCCCCCCCCGGTATTTGCATCATTGGACATCCCCGGGATGGAGAGGCAATTCATCAATCCCTTGTTTAAGCAAATAAGCAAATCGAAAACAGCCGGGAAAACCCCCCCCAACAAACCTGCAGTTGCGTGTGATCACGCAGCGGTGGTTTGCCCTCACAGGTCCACAGACCTGTGTGATCATGCAAATGTGGCGCAAATTGTGCCAGCGCAAATTTGTGTTGATTCCTGTACGGATTATCTTGCTCATGTGGCCGCAACCGAAGAGTTGCAATCAGGTCCTTCCTTATCTGTGGTACTGTGGAGTCTGTCTAGTAGTTTAGTAACAACACCTTGGGTTTTAAAGGAAGACCATAGCCTGTAATAGATTATATCTGAGAACCTCATGCCAAAATCTGCTAATATAGATACAGCTCCACCAGCTGTGAAAATAAGTTCTGATTTCACTGCACTTTTCCCAACAAGTTGGTGGGTTTGAAGGATTCATGTGAGTTAATTTTAGGGGCATTAAATACCACCTCATGAATAATTTAAATAATTGAAATTTAATGTTGATTGTATTTGACTTAAAAATAAATGACTTCCAAAATGGGGACCAATGTGTAGTCATATATTCAAAGCTGCATCTTTTGCCAAACCTGGTAGCTTGGTTCATTTGAGTTATTTTTATTGGTAGAATTTCTATATATTTTGGAAATTATGCCTTTCTTAATTCCATCATTTCCTTTAAGTATAGTTTCATACTCTATTAAAGGTTTTTGTGTTCAGTGGATGTTTTAGTAAATGCTTGAACTGAAGGTATTGGAACCACGGTATCTTGCTATTCAGTTTTGACTCCAATTTAGATTTATCTAACATGCCACTATTTTTAGATATGTCTAGTAAACAGGTTAACTTTAGACCATCTCCATTTGCTAAATAGAATACGCTCCGACCCTGGTTTAAACCATTCCTCATCCAGGAAAGACAACAGTGGGGGTACATCTGGTGCCAACATTGTACATCTTTTATCCCACAACTGCAGACAATTATAAAGAAATATGCTTTTTTGAACTTAAGGTGATGTATATGATGGTTTATTCCAGATAGTAACTTGGATTGATTTGGGGTATGTAAAAGCTTGTTCTATCATTAACCAGTAGGGCTGCCAAGTCCCCCGGTAGGGCGGGGGAAACACCGATTTTTAAAGCTTACCCCCGCTTTTTCAAAACTGGCCACCGGGGGAGGCAATGGCTGTCAGCAGGAACGCAGCCTGAACTCTTAAAGGGGAAATGTCTGTTGAGGCTTTTTACTGCAGGCTCTCTGCAGACATTTCCCTTTTAAGAGTTCAGGCAGAGGGAGCAAGAGAGCCCCGCCCAGAGATTAAGGAGGGACTAGGCTCTTTCTACTGAAGGGCGTGCTTTTGCATGTGGCTTGCAAAATTGCTGCTGGAGTAAGCTGCTGGGGTCTGCCAGCTCTTTTCCTTCTCTCTCTCTCCCCCTCCCCCTTTCTTTCTTTCTTTTTTCTGTCTGTCTGTCTGTCTGTCTGTCTGTCTCTCTCTGTCCCCATCCAGCAGAGGTCTATCAGTGGCTATTATTAGCCACAAGGTCTAAATGGAACCCTTTGTCTGGGGCAGTGATGCTCTGCATTCTTGGTGCTTGGGGGGCAACAGTGGGAGGGCTTCTGGAGTTCTGGCCCCGCTGCTGGACCTCCTGAGGGCACCTGGTATTTTTGGCCACTGTGTGACACAGAGTGTTGTACTGGATGGGCTGTTGGCCCGATCCACTGTGGCTTCTCTCCTGTTCTTATGATATGAAAATCATATTTAGCACTTGTGTAGCACTTAGTGCTTCATATTCTGCCGAGATGAGGAAGGATTCAGTAGGGCCATTGCTCAGTGATAGAGCATCTGCTTGACATGCAGGAGGTATCAGCCTCTTCAGCTAAAAAAGGATCAGGTAATAGGTGACATTAAAGATCTCAGCCTGAGACCCTGGAGAGCCACTACCAGTCTGAGTAGTCAATACTGACCTTGATGGACCAATGGCCTGATTCAGTATTAGGAAACTTCATGAGTTCATGTGTCAGCATGTGGAAGCAACATCACAGGATGTGACATCACAAAATGATGTCACTTCCTTTCTCCTGGCTCCACCCCCAAAGTCCTCAGATATTTCCCAAGTTGGACTTGGCAGCCCTATTAACCAGTCAGATGTCAAATCCTTGTGGAACAAATTTACTATATTAGCCAGTTGGATCGCTTCATAATATATCTTTAAATCAGGGAGATCCAGACCTCCACAATTTACACATAATATTAAACTTGGTATGTGGTTTTCTATATGCCCAAATAAATTTGTTTAATAACTTTTGCCATGAGGATAAATCCTTATTAAAATCACAATTGGTAAGGCTCTAAAATAAAACAGAATTTTTGGAAAAAATGAAAGATTTTACCAAGTTTAGTTTATTCATCCATGTTGGGTTTAGCTTGTTCCATTATTTTAATTGAGCAGTTATGTTCTCAGTGTTGTGTTGTCTTCCAGAACCTTATATGTTCTGGGACCAATGTGCAGTAAAGGGCTGTCTCTTCTTATGTAAAGCTACTCACATGTTCAAATCTTCATGAACTACACTTGCTCTTAATCAAAAGTCTGAAAAACAATGTTGTCTTCCACACCAGTCAAAGACTCTGTGTGCAGTTACTAGGAAGGAGATATTTACATTGGTGGTGGAGGTTATAGGAATTCCTTCCCCAGGGAGGTCTGCCTAGCACTGTATTTTTGGCAGGGCTGTTCTTGTAGAAAAAGCCCAGCAGGAACTCATTAGCATATTAGGCCATACCCCTGACAGCACAGCTTATTAACATATTAGGCCACACCCAATGTTCCCAGAAGTGTGGTCATCCAGCCACATCCACCTTTTGCTTCTTATTCTGTTTACCTTGTTGTCAAAACAGTTTTGACAAAACCAATAAAAACATTTTCTGTCCCATCTATACAAAACCTTGCCTGAACCAATATTTTATGTCCAACAATTATTCCTACACTGGATTGGAATCAATTCCTAAGGGTTAGGTTCCATGGAAATCAGGTTGCCTTACTGCAGAACTAGTACGCTAAATATGATTTTTTAGGGTTGCCAACCTACAGGTGGGGTCTGGAGATCTCCTGGAATTACAACTGAGCTCCCAACTATGGAGATCAGGTCAATGGCTGCTTTGGAAAGTAGAGTCCATGGCATTATGCCTTGCTTAGGTCCCTCCTTCCCCTAAACTGCACCCTTCACTCCCAAATCTCCAGGGATTTCCTCAACCTGGAGTTGGCAACCCTAGTTCACTGGCAGAACAACGCTAGGAGCCAGTTTGGTGTAGTGGTTAAGTGTGTGGACTCTAATCTGGGAGAACCGGGTTTGATTCCCCACTCCCCCCCTGCACCTGCTGGATGACCTTGGGCAAGCCATAGCTCTGTACCAGCTGTTGTCTCAGAGCTCTCTCAGCCTCACCTACCTCACAGGGTGTCTGTTGTGGGGAGGGGAAGGGAAAGGAGTTTGAAAGACGCTCTGAGACTCCCTTGGGTAATGAAGGGTGGGGTATAAATCCAATCTCTTCTTCTTCTAGGTTTGTGGATGCACTGGATGGGAGTAGTTTGTGGACTATTTTATTCAAGGTACAAAATTTTATTTAAGGTATAAGATTTCATGTGCCACCCACACTTCTTCAGATGGAAGACGTGTGCATGCACACAAAAGCTTATACCTTGGATGAAACTTTGGACTCCAACTTTGTTCTGCTGCTTCAGACCAACACGGCTACCCACCTGAATTATTACACTACAATACTTTTTACAAGCAATTATGTACCAGTGGAGTGGTCACCATGCAGAGTCTGTCCCACAGGTAAAATTATCCTATGAACAGGTGGTCTTTACCACATAAAAGTATCACTATCATCACAAGATCACCAGTTGCTGGAACTCCTCAGAAGCAGAAATCTCTCTTATTAGGAGGTTTAAGAACATCAACTTTGCTGGCCTATTAAAGGCAGATGTCAGTCCAGTGGCAGGAGAAGAGGGACAATCATCTTCTTCAGAAACTCTGCCCACTTTTTAAAATTTCACAAAACAGGCAATCTCCAAAGTGCAGCTGACCATGCTCATTTTTAGTTACAACTCTGTTTCTCTGCAGATGTCCCCCAAAGTGCCCCATGCAACAGTCAAGTGTTCTGCCAACACACACAACAATGGAGCTATTTTTTCAGATGTTTTCTCTTACATGGCAGTAAGCACCAAACCACTTTAATACAGACTTTAGACACACATATATTTGCAAGCCATTCCCAACAAGACACAACAATGAACTCAGGCTTCAAACTTACTTTTCTTAAGCAGAAGATGCCATGAGAAAACTAAAGAGATTCTCAAAAATTAAAGATATTGTCAAAACCAGCATTTCCTGGGCTCTCTGCTTTTTTACATCTCCCCCTTTTCAATAATTTTTTTTATAAGAACAGAAAGAAGGAAGGAAGGAAGGAAGGAAGGAAAGAGGTAGATGGGGCAGAGAGAGAGAGAAAGGAAGGAAGGAAGGAAGAAGGAAGGAAGGTAGACAGAGAGGAAAGAAGGAAGGAAGGTAGGTGGAGGAGAGAGTGAGAGAAAGGAAGGGGGGAGGGAGAGAGAGAAAGAGAAAGGAAGAAAGAAAGGTGGGGACAGAGAGAGAGAGAGAGAAAGACAGAAAGAAAGGTGGGGGGAGAGAGAGAGAGAGAAGGAAAAGAGATGGGGAGGCACTTACTGGAGCAGGGAAAGCCACGCAACGTTGGCAAGCCAAATACAGAAAGCCTAGCCCCTGTGCTTAATCTCTGGGCGGGGCTTTCTCCTGCTGGCTGTTTGCTCTTAAAGGGAAAGCACCCGGTGGAGCTTTTTCCTGCCAGCTCTCTGCAGGAACTTTCCCTTTAAGTGTAAACAGCTCAGGCCAGGCAGGGAGGGGGCGGGGCAGGCTCGGACACCAGCCAGAACGGCGTTCCTGTGCGTTTCTGCTGAAATCGAGCCCTGATTTTTGGAGAGCTTTCCAGGGACAGGGGGGGAAAGGCTGCTATTTACTTTATGTTTTTGTTGGTTATCTATCGAGTTCTTTTTAACTGTTTTATGGGACTTAAATGTAATCTTATTATGTGGTGTAAATTTTTTATGATTTATATTTGTGTGACATTGATTATATGGCTTAGGGTCTTTTAAGTAAGTGGTATAATAATAAAATGTAAAATAGCTTCTACTTTGTGATTTTCTTGATCACATTGCCTGTCTTATGGAGTAAATTTCTCAGTGAATTTTCACATATTAGCATGTGTAGAACCATCCTGTAGTGCAACTTGAAATCAAATCCTGATTTAAATCTGAACAGCTGTATTATTGCTGGTCGAAATGGAAGACAGTCCTTGTTCCATAAGGCAAGTTTTTCGTGTGAAGTATATGCAATTCCAGCAATTGTGTGTGTTTGTGTGTGTGTGTGTGTAAATAATTGCCAGTTGCCTATCAGGAGATGGTGTGAAAAGTTCTAAGCAAGTGTGACAGAAAACACAGCTGCTGTACTTCCTATCCTGTTATATTAATCCCTTATCTGCCTGCTGTAGGAGGCAGGATTCAATTTTTACTCTTGAACAGCTAAAGAAGGATGAGTGAAGGATGGAAGAAGCTAGAGACACAGGAGCTTCATCCTTCACAACAACCCTGTGAGGTAGGTGAGGCTGTGAGTGTGTGACTGGCCCAAGGTCACCCAGCAAGCTTCCACAGCAGAATGAGGATCCTATTCCAACTATCTAACCGCAACATCATGCTGAACCATGCTTCAGTCTGAGTTCCAGCTACTCTACTGACCCCAGCAGGTACGCCTACAAGTCTTATTATCAAAGATAATTGGCCCAGTCCTAAACAAAATGAGATTTAGAATAAGAATAATATAACACTTCAAAATGCAGACTTAAATAGTACAGTCCGTTCTACCATTTTAGAGCTCTACCACTTCATTCATGTGTTATTATTTTGTATGTGTAGACCAGACCAGTATCAAAACCAGACCGAGAAGGCTACCTTGGTCATAATTACCTTTTAGTTTCTTGAAGAAATTTTTGTTAACAAATAAAGGTTTTTTGCGGGATAGGGTTGGAGTGGGAAACTGAATTAAAGTTAAAACTCTGCCTCTGGTATTCTGAAAATGTTAAGGAGACCCATCAATCCATTACAGAAACAATTTAAAGCTACTCTTTATTTAACTGTCTGGGAGCTGTTTTTGTCTAAATGGAGTGGCAAACAATGAATTCATTTAACTGGCTCTGCTCAGAACTGGATTCCCTTGGGAAGGAAAGGATGTGTGCATTGCAGCTGGCAGACTGTTTCTTGCTGGTAGGTAAGAACTGAGATCTGTTACTCACATTTGGCCTGGTAACCTCTGCCAAAAACAAACCACAACTGCTACATACTGAAATTTATAACATTGGTTTCCTCGACTAAATGTTGCCATTTACTTCTCAGGATATTCCTAATGCCAGCTTTTGAAAAATCAAACTGTTTAGGCTCCTCCCTTGAATTTTAAGTTCCCACCCACTGTACCCTCTGAAAATGAAACTCCATGAAAAGCAGAGTGCATATCTTAATACTTACTTGGATCACATTCCTGCAAGGAAAACTAGTAAGATTCTAGTTTCTAGGTTGAAAATGCTAAGCAGTAACTGTAAGCACTATTCCATGATATTTGTGTACTATAAATTTAAAGGAACTAACTACAACTGGTCCAGAATGTGGCAGCCTGACTATTGTTAGGGGCTAGCTGCTGAGAACATATGTTGCCTATCATGAAACAGCTACATTGGCTGTCAGTCTGTTTCCAAGTTCAAGTCAAGGTGCTGGTTATGACCTTTAAAGCCCTTCATGACCTGGGACCCACATTAATGAAGTACCATCTCCATCCATATGTCCCTGTGCACAAACTACAGTTGTCAAGCAGCCATTGGTTGGCTATCACACCACTTAGGGTGGCCCATCTGGCATCACCAAAAGCCTGGGCCTTTACCATCATGGCTCTCGCTTTGGGATGGGCTCCCTGAAGAGGTGATAGAGGCCCTCTCCTTGGAGATCTTCAGGAGGCACTACAACATTTGCCAGGGCTTTTGCAGGGGATTTGAACAATGGATATCTTGTAAGCAGGGGAGACAGCAGCCATTGCGTTATTGCTATTTTATTTTATGGTTTTAACAAAAAATATTCTTAACGGTTATTGTAAGCCTCCTTGAACCATGAGGAAAGGGGGAATATAAATATTTTAATTTTAAAAATCTAAAAAATTAAATAATCAATAGTTAATCATTACCTTTTTGGTGACAATTGAGTTCCTTTATTTATTTCATTGAGTACTTTTAAAATTAACATTGCTCTTCATTTCACTTTTTTCTAAATCCTTTTCTGTTGGGGAAACAATGTGTTTATCACTGTAGTTTCCCTCTTCAGAACCTTCTGTTTCTCTATCTTCTTCTGGAATGTCACGTCTGATTTACTAGAGTCCTCTATAAACTAGGAGGAATAGCATATTCTTCTTTTCTTCTTATAGATTAACAGTCTTCCACTTTTGTGCATTAATAACATGCTGGTATGTGTTTTCCCTCAGAACTTTTGTGTGTGTGCATTAGTTTTTAAAAGAAATTTGTCTGTTCCTCTATAAGTTATCTGTATTTATGCTTTTTTTATTACCATCCACAACTTTATATGATTCTACATATGTGCTGTAACATTATTTTTTTACACTGAAAACACTACTGATTGGACCCCAAGCAGACCATATTATGTTATTTTCTTTCCTGTATAACAGTAACTCACCTTGAAATATGAAAATGAGAATTTATTTGGAAAATAGCCTTAGGGGAATGAGACAATACTAGGCAAATCCTGACAGATTTTTTTAAAAAAACCCTTAGGAAAATGAAATACTTTTGCATGCAACTCAGGGCCTCTTTATAATTCTAAGTGCTAACTCCTAGTCTCTTGCTCCAGTCTCTTCAGTTTTCTGTCTCTTGTCTGGAGAGGTAATTGAGCTACTGTCTGTATGGAAGATATATTTGTACCTTTACTCACTTACTCTGATTTACATATAACAAATTACTCATGAAGAAAGCATTAAATATCCTCCCACCATACCAAGAATCCCCAAATGATTAAAGATTAATGTCAGTTCTTTGGAAGGTCTACTGTGCAATGAATATGATTGATATATTGCACACAATCCACAGTTCAGATCTGATACAGCACATAATGGCCAGCTCCAACAGGATAACAACCATAAACTTCCCTACCCAGTTATACAAATATTCACATTAACAGAAAGACCTTTGAGTTACACCATTTGTTCTAGTGATTTGGATAATCTATAGAAAACATCTGGACAAACAGCTGTTTTACATGGTATATGTAAGAGAATCAATATGCTATTAATTCTTGGGCTGTGGTTTAGCTTATAACACTCTTGTTCTGGGCTGATATACTGACATTCTCATATAAATGTGCACATAAATTAAGATTTATTTTTCTACTTAAAACATTTCTATGCCACCTTTCCATCCAAATAGGGTCCCCAAGGCAGTGAACATCAAGACATTAAAATATTTCAACATTAAAACAGCATTTAAAATTCAGTATATATAAAATTAAACAGTTCAATAAAAACATATAACAACACAACCAGAGGGGAGGGACAATAACAGTAACTGGAGGTACATTTAATTTTTTTTCACCTTCTGGCAGAAGATAGTGGAAGAGGCAGACAGAGAAATCTCCCTGGGGGAGTGAGTTTCAAAGTTTTGGTGCCATGACCAAGAAGGCCCTTTCTTGGGTTGCCACCCATCTAGCCTCAGCTGGTAGGGTCACCTGAAGAAGGGCCTCCAAAGATGACCAGATTGGATGGGTAGATTCATATGGGGAAAAGTGGTCCTTCAGGTATGTTGGCTCAAAGCCATATATAGGGCTTTAGCACCATGAATTGAGCCTGGAAGCAAATTGGAAACCAATGCAGATAGAACAAGACTGGAGTGATATGGTCCCTATAACTAACTCCAGTCAACATTCTGGCCATAGCATTTTGTACCAACTATAATTCTAAACAGTCTTCAAGGGCAACCCCATGTAGTGCCTGTTGTCGTAATCTAGCCTATATGCTACCAGGGCACCATTGTGGTAAGATATTTCCTGTCCAGGAAGCTTGCTCACCACCCAAAGCTGCCCATTGTTGCCACCTCTTTGCCCAAAAGGAGGACTGAGTGTCATGGAACACGCTAGGCACAGGGCAGGTCATCTGAGCTGGAGTTTGAGCGAGATGAGGCATAGGCACAACTGGCACAGTGTGGTCAGAGTCCAGCTCCCAGGTCAAACACAGAGTATGCAATCTGGTAGCAGGAACAGGTTCAGGGGCAAATCCAGAAGTCAGAGTCCAAACGTGGTCCAAAGGGTCAGAGTAATGAGGCAAAGGCAGAGTCAGTGGTGGCGAGTTCAGGTGTAAGATGATGCATTACTTCCATAGCCATGTTCCCCCTTTCTCTGCCCTTTATAAGAGAGACACTTGCAGCCAGATTGCATCATGCAAATGCATACACACCCATCCTCACTTTCTGGATCCAGGTGTCTCTGGCTGTTAATTGCACACTCTGCCTTCTTTCCAGCATCTCATGTTGAACCCTCCTCTGTCTATGTCCCAATGGTTCTGGAAATGGGGGAAGTGAGGTAGACAGTGGGATGCTTCCTGGTTCTGAGCCATGGGGCTGAACAGCTGGGATGCTGCTATCAGGCTGCAAATCATTATTTGGCAGGGCAGAAGTAGCTTTCTGTAGCAGGCTGTCTGTAACTGGCTGCAAGTTGGGACCTCCTTCATATGCCCATTACTCTTCTAAAGAGTCTTCTGCCTCTTCAAGGTTAACTGTGCCCAGCTGACCCATGACACTGGGTCTAGCAGCATCCCAAAGCTATTAACTTGCTTCTTTAGAGGGAGTGCAACCCCATCCAGAACAGGAGACATTCCCAATTCCTGGGTCAACCCCCCCCAGTAGCACCTCCATTTTGTTGGCCTTTCAGTTTCTTAGTTCTTATCCATCCCAAAACTGCCTCCATGCAGTTGTTCACAGTTTCCGCTGGAAGCACAGGATAGAACTGAGTGTCATCCACATACTGATAGCAGTTCAGTCCAGATTTCTAGATGACTTCTACTAGTGTCTTTATGTAGATGTTGAAAAGCATGTGGGACAAGATACAACATTCTGGGATCCACTCTAGTTTGTTGATGCAGTTACCTAGTGGGCCAAACAAAAAAACAAAATAAAAAACCCTATTGTGTTAATAGCAGGGCTCTTTTTCTAGCAGGAACTCCTTTGCATATTAGGTGACACACCCCAAATGTAGCCAATCCTCCAAGAGCTTACAGTAGCTCCTGTAAGAAGAGCTCTGTAAACTCTTGGAGGATTGGCTACATTAGGGGTGTGTCGCCTAATATGCAAAGGGGTTCCTGCTAGAAAAAGCCCTGGTTAATAGGTTTGGAGTATGTGGTTACTATTTCTAACAAAGGGTGGGGTACTAGTCTGAAAATCCAGATTTAATATGTTCTACTCATAGGGCAAGACCACAAGGGAATTTCAATACTCAATTCTAATTTGGAAACAGCAAATTGCATGGAGTTTTCCAGAACATTCCTCTGTGTGGGCTATGCAAATGGATTATTTAGTTGTTTATTTGGAAAATGTATGTCACTGCTCCAGAGAACTTGCTTGAGGTGGCTTACAAAATAAAAATATTAAAATAATAAAACATCAAAAATCATTAAAAATGAACAACCATGAAAACTCACCTTTAGCATAAAAATCAGCACAAAGCATTTAACAGCCTAACACAATTCTCATAAAACACTTCTCAAGACAAAAATGGTCAATTAAAAATTACGTCTCAGCAGGCTCGTAAGGCAGAGGATGGTCCCCCCCCCCCCCCCCCCGGTGAGTCTCATGGACCTCCAATGTAGCTATATAATTCATCCTCTTTGCCCTATGTTTTTGATTGATGTCTCTCTGTTTTCATATATATATATGTAGTTCTGGTTTTTAGATTGTTTTATGATATATTTTTTATACTCTGTTTTTAGTTGATAGCCACCTTGGTGGCTCTGATTGGGCTGAAAGATGGAATATAAATATTCTAAATTATCAAATAGTAAATAACTAATAATCAGTATTCACCTGCTATTCTAACTTTACATCTGTCATTATCACTTGGATATTTATTTTATCTGCCTCCATTTGTTAAGCTACAGATAATATCAAAATATATTTGATACAAACAATTGTCTGCTTAAAATGAAAAATAAAAAGTAAAAAGAGCACAAAAGCCAAAGTCTTGTAATCAAAAAATGAGGAGATCCATTGATAAGATCCCTACTATTGTCAAGTTTTGCTGCTTTTGGCAAACAAGCAGAATTACTACAACCCAGGATCAATGCTTACATTATCCTGTTTCCCCCAAAATAGCCATGTATGGAATAACACATTGAAATGACTGAGAATTCTCAGTTTTGCCTCTAGCCTCTGTCTGAAACTGTGATCCATCCTCCTAATAGAAGCAGTTGGAATGCTTTTCTTAAATTATGTATGTGACAAAATCTCCAGCCCTGCTTAAATACAGTCATTTGATGCGTAAAAAGAATGAGTCATCTGGCTCTGAGATTAATGCAAATCCACCTGTTTTAAAAAATGGAATGTTTTAACATTAACTTCTATTTCCTCCTTAAAATGCCAGCTGAAATTAAAATGAAGCTAGAATCCACTGTTTGGCTGCTTGCTTATTGCAAAGATAATTAAGGGCTGTTCATATGAGTTCTTTTGACCCCTGCCCATCCCTCAGTTACTCTTAAAATTAAACTTTTCAATTTCATGAAGATTCTACCCATTTCAAATGTTACATCCAAGGGTACCAAGAGCCCAGCAACTGCACATATTGGAAGTATGCACTATCCAGGATGCAGTTGCCATGTTGTCTGGGGAAATGTGTCTATTTTGCAAGCACATACAGCTCTGGAATGCATGAATCAGAATCCTGAAAAATCCTAGCCCTTTTGTCATTATGTTTGATCATATGTATGAGAAATGTATACATGATCCTCCTAATATGCACAGTTGCTGGGTTTTGTTGTTTTTTTTAACTAAAATAGGCAATGCTTGGATTTTCTACCTTGGTACATGCATACTGGACACCAGCCTCTTTCAGAAGAGCCTGCAATTGGGAGTGTTGTACATAGTGTTCATTCTGTTCAAATAGTCATAGTACTAGGAATGGAGCATCTGAAAAGGGCTCCAATGTTACACTACCCCTTTTCAGACAACATAGTCACTAGAACTACCAAGAGGAGGCTCCCTGTACATATGGATATAATTTCTGGAAAGGGCTTCTCTTATCTCCTTCTGATTTTATTTTTAAAACTGATCATTTGTTCATGTGTAGTTTTATTGATATTATATGATGTAATTTAGTTTGATTTAATTGTAAGTTGCTGAAAAGCAGGCTACCCATTTTAGTAAACAATCTCTCCTTATATATAATTGAGTAGCGGGGTGGCACTTTCTGAACATTCCACATGCTCCTAAATCAGTTGGCTCCATGATGTGTCACTCAGAGGCTGTTCCTGTCCACTGGCTGTGTTGCCTGAGTCTTGCTTCTAACATTCTAAACAGTTTGCTGTTCCTCTACCGCCATAGCAAAGAACACAGGTAATTTGCATATGCAGCCTGATTGGCCTTTCCCGCTAACATTCTGTTTGCTGTTGGGAGTCATTGAATGTGTCCTGAGGTAAAATACATATACCAATCTTCCCTTAAACAGTCACTGGAGTTGCCAATCTCCCTGTGGGGTCTGAGGTCTCCCAGAAATCACTGTGTTCCCCAGCCACAGCACATCATTTTCCCTACAGAAAATTTCCCAGGTATTACAACTGATCTCCAGATGACCAAGATCAGTTCTCCTGGAGACAATGGCTGCTTTGGGCAGTGGACTCTATGTCATTGTACCCTGCTGAAATCCCTCTGCACCTCAAAACCAGGCTCTACCCCTCAAATCTATAGGTATTTCCCAACCCAGAGTTGGCAACCCTGTAACTGGATATGGAACTGCTTTCCAGACCCTTGGAACTCAGAAGACATGGCATAGGAGGAGGTGCTTTTCCACCTTAGCTGCCACTGCATAACCCCAAATGAACAAGTCAGGGGCGGAGGGACTCATACATGTTACCATGAGGCTGTCCTCCCATACTAACCACTTGGGGCAGCAAAATGACCTGAGGCAGCCCTGCCTTATAGCTAAGCAGAGGGAAATAAACATGGCTTGCCTCCATCTATTTTCCCCTTCCCCCTGCTGCCCCACCAGCCACAGCCGGGACACTCACCTGGAGTTTCCTTCTAGAGCCTGTTGTATTTCTTCCCACAACAGGCCTTACTCCTAGTATTAATATAAATAGCTGATTTTTTTGGTCAAAACTTCTCCAGCCTCCAAAGGCTTATACAACAGCTGGCTGACTGGACCTTTCTTACACTCCTTTGTCTACTCTCTGCTCATAAGTGAAACACCCACAGTGAAAGAGTGGTGTGTGGTACACTCACCACAACATCATAATAAATGTTTTATCATGCCTGTATACTTGTTCAGGATCATGACTTGAATTTAATTGCCTTCAGTGACTTAAAACCAAGGTCTCTGGCCAAACCACATTGTTCAGGTAGCTTGACGTCCTTAATTGTGTTTTATTTGTTGGGGACCCTTTTACTGGAAGCAGGCAATCCTATACTGAATTCTTTCATGGTTGGTTTAATAGTTCCTGAGAACCGTAACATAACAAAATCACAAAACAACTTGTGAAATTTTGCATTGGTCACATTCTTAAACACTGATCCAGCAATTTGGTGTGTGGCTGGTGGGGGAACTGAATGAGTGCCCCATTCACGGCCGTTGAGGAAATAGCCCCATCCTGTGAGTTCATGGAATAGATCCATGTACAGAAGTGAATAGGATAGCTTACATATGCAGGAGCTACTATGTGCACTGGAGAATACATGGGCAGATCCAACTGAAATATGACTTTTAAGTCCTACGCATTTGAATGCACAAGAATTAAAATTAAACTGTGCTCCTATAAAATAATGAGACTTAAAAACACTAAATTTGATAATGCTCACTGTGCTGTGGAGCAGACTTAAGATGTTAAAAGCTTATGGGTCTTTGTCTAACACATTGGCTCTCAACTACAGCAACTCAAGGACCCCCATTTTGATTTAATCTTTTTTGCAGATCCCTCCAACCCTCCCCTCCTGTCTCACTTGCATCCACCATGTGCCAGACAGTCCTTTCTCCAAGTGCACATGGAAAGCCATGCATGTCCAATGGAGACTTCCCTCCTTTTGCATCTCCAGAACAATAGGGTAAGAACCAGGGCTATCTGGGGGCAGGAATGCACAGGAACAGAGTTCCGGCTGGCTCCTGAGTTGGCCACGCCTACAACCAAAACCTCTGGCATGCATGGCTACAGAGCTTGTTGCCCTCCCCACGTTACATACAAGAGATGTTAAAATGCCGTCTTTCCCTCTGGGGAGCCCTGGGGATTTCCTTGTCAATTTCTCCCCACCCCCAGTCAGCTGAGAGTGAAATTGACAAGGAAAAGCCTCTCTCTGCCTTCCCTTCTCTAGCTGACATGTTGCAGCTAGAGAAGGGCAAGCAGGGAACCCAGGCATGCTGGAAATGCCTTTCTTTCCCTCCCCGATCTGGTGGAGGGAGAGAAAGGCATTTAACCATGCCTCCCCCCACGCACTTCCCCAAGTCTTTCCGCAGTAGTGAAGAAAGGCGATGCTGAAGTGGGCCGAAGAAGATCAGGGTGGGAAAGGCAAGCTTCCATGCTGCCCTGTGCTTTCCCAGCCCCCCATATGCTAATAAGCTGCGCTGTTGGGGGTGTGGCTTCATATGCTAATGAGTTTCTGCTGTTCGGTGTGGCCTTTTATGCTAATGAGTTCCTGCCGGGCTTTTTCTACAAAAAAAAGCCCTGGTAAGAACCATGTTGGCTATACTTTGAAAACAATTTTTAGTAAAATGTTTCTTTTCTGTGTATAGTGTACAGAGTAGCTGCTTCAATGGAGCCACAGTTCCAAAGGCCCTGTTCTGATCAATATTAGATTTTGATTGCAAAGGACTTGCATTGAAGACTGGAAGATGTTTTCTTATTGGTCATCATTTTTTTTACTAGAGATCCTGAACAGGGGTGGGAAGCGGGCTTGAAAAATCTTTAGAACTTTGAAAGAGGAGGGAACTGATTCTCTCTGCTGAGGTAGAGACTCTCTGTCCTCATTCTTAGGAGTGGGCTACATTTTTGTTTTGTCAGGGTGGGCATGAAGAGGGCTCACCCACTGTCCTTACAAAAGACTCACACCTTCCCAGGGGTGTCAAGTTTTCAAAATCCCGGGTGTGTGTGTGGGAGCTCTTTCGTGCGCACGCAAAGCGCGCACGCCTGCCGGGACCATGTTCCCGTTGCCGCCTCCCCCCGCCTGACCTCTCCTGCTTCCGTCCCTCCCTCTGTCTGTCCAGGGGCCAGCTGGGCATTTGCTTAGCTGGCCCCTGGACGGATGGAGGGAGGGACGGAGTGGCCAGGCGGGGGGGAGAGAGAAATGGCGGCAGCCCTAGGAAGGGCCCAGGGAGGCGTGGCAGAGGGTGCACCATTTTCCCGGGGGGCCCAGTCCCCCCCGGGAAATTTTGGGGGTGGCTCAAGCCCTCAAGCCCCCCTATAGTTGATGCCTATGCACCTTCCCCCTGGAGTATCTTTGCAGACCTCTGGGGAGCCCTTAACCCCCAACTGAGAAATGCTGGTCCAAAAGATTGCATTGTGGGATTTCTAGGAAGAAAATGTTAAGATTCTAGGCAAGATTATAAAATGCAAATAATAAAACTGTTTTTGGCACTTCATTCCAAACTCAACAAATGGAGCGAGTTCATGTAACTGAAAGTTGCTCTTTCTGCTTCTCCCAGTGGCCAGTGCTAAAGGTCAGGGGTACTTACAGATTAATATATCAAGCTACAGTAGGATAGGGAAGTTGCAGAAAGGAAGGAGAATTGCTCTAGATAGATCCTTTGTGTGGGTTTCATTTTGGCCAATTTCTGCCTTTTTCTGCAGTTCCTCATGTTAATGACATTGTGTTCTGGAGGATCTCCAACCCTGTGCACCTGCTTTTCAGGGGTGTAAGGGGACTGCAGGGGAAAAGAAGGCAACTAAGATCTGCTTCCACAAACTCTCTGTGAAAGGATGGACTCAGTCTCCCACTTGTTGAATGTACTTTGACTGAAGATAGAAACTGAAGGATTTTAGTATACCTTACGACCCAAACCTTGAGTTGCCAGCTCCTTGGTAGGGACTAGAATTCTCTTGAAATTACAAAGGATCTCCAGTCTACAGAGAATCATTCCCCTGGAGGAAATGGCAACTTCGGAGCACTGACTATGGCATAACATTCCCACTGAACTTCTGCCCCTTCCCAAACTCAACCCTCTTTAGGCACTACCCCCAAATTTCCCAAACCAGAGTTGGCAATGCTACCAAAACCAGGAGCGAAAATCATAACCCTGAGTTTTATTTATGCACTTCCTTTATATCTCCCCTATCTCTCCATCAGGAAACCAAAGTGCCTTATATTGTTCTCCTCTCCTCCATTTTATCCTCACAACAACCAAGTGAGGTAGGTTATGCTGAGAATGTGTGTGTCACTGGCCCAAGGTCACCTAGCAAGCTTCCGTGGCATACTGGGGTTCAAACCTAGTTTTTTCCAGATCCCAGCCTGGTACTCTAGCTGCTACATGTTGGGATCTTTTATGCCACCCTGAATTTGTGAGGAAGGGTGCAACAAAAGATAATTTAATGGAATTCCAGGTTAATTGCAAGCATTTTGAGATTTTAAATTCACTTTTGACACAATTTAATAGAAAAGAAACTACAGCATAAAAAAAATTCAGAAGTCAAAATGTAATCCCATCAGTACTTTATCATGTTAAAAAATCAGATTAGAGAGCACAACATCCAAAGTAAGACTTATTAAATAAAGCAGGTTACTCAAATAAACATTCAGTTTAATTTGTGACATAGTGTATATCGTTTTACCTCCTGTTTACGTCAAATGGAACTCCACTGATTGGTATTTTCATAATGTAGCACTCAATGAGCAGCTGTCTGAGTACTTTGAAGATTTTCTATTGAATAAAATGTAACAACAGATGAAATCATGCTGTTCTGCTTCCTTTCAAACTTAAGCCTGTAGTTGATAAATAATGTCTCAGAAAGAAAAGGAAAGATAAAACTGAGAATAGAGGAATATAACTACTAGGCTGGACATTATGTGGTGTTGGCAGAAGTCTTTTCCCATTTCCCCCCTTTTCCCCAACAGGTTTGTGAGGCACTTGAAGATGATACTGAGGGCTATGGGACCCTTGTGTATGAAAATTTTACTTACTTAATTAAATATTTATATGTTGCCTTTCTTCTTGAAAAGTTAGTTAATTTAAAAAAAAATACAATAACACAACCAGCAAAATAAAAATAAACAGCCAGCAAAAGAAAAAGAATTCCGCTCATACCAGGGCTGGAAGGGGATTCATTGGACAGGCGCACTCAGAGCTGTAGGCTGTGTGGTACAGACCTCTATCCAAAGGCCCTTTGACTCTTTTCCTTCATCTCGTACCAAAAATCTTGAGCTTTTTAATACCTGAAAGGAGGTAGGGAAACATATGCTCTGCCTAACAACTGGCAGCCGTGTTACCACAGTCCACCCTTCCAACTATCAGCAGTAGGCTGCACTAATGAGGGAAATGCAAGCAAAATGACCTCCATCTGCCTGTTCAATTTCATCCAGCTTCTCCGCCTCACTGTGTCCACCCATAGTGCATCGATTTTCATCTACATGAGACCCTCAGTCCTGAGCATCATCTTTTGGAGCCTCACAGATGGATGCTGGGGGGAGTGAGAGGTAAATTCTGATAGCATCACAGATGAACTGGCTGCTCCTGGGCAGGGCTGATGGAGTTGCAGCTTTCCATACCACTGCATGTTCTTGCTAGCTATAGTGTCATGCACTCTGGCATCCTAGATACACTAAAGCAGCAACCTCACAGAAGCATTGCTGCTGCAGTTTTGGTTGCAGTCTGCAGGGCATTAGGATTGGAGAATATCCTCCCTCATGAGTTTTAAATGGCTACCTGGTTGCCTGGGAGTAGACAAGAGAAACACGGGGGCCAAGAATGGGTAACAGCCGCAACAAATCAGTCTGATGTCTATGTGCTTATTAGGTGTTGTTGAAAACAAAACAAGAAGGGTGTATTTTTGTGTAGCCAGATGTCTCTAACAGTTTGTTGAGATACTGACTCCACATTTCCCAACAGTAACTTCTTACAGATCACATGATCACATGATTAAAGGATGCAAGCAAAACAAAGGAAAGAAGAGTCTGCATTAATACAGTGAATCATTGTCTGAGTGAGAGTTGTATG
Organism: Lepidodactylus listeri; assembly: GCA_029233225.1. Taxonomy (NCBI): domain Eukaryota; kingdom Metazoa; phylum Chordata; class Lepidosauria; order Squamata; family Gekkonidae; genus Lepidodactylus; species Lepidodactylus listeri. The sequence goes on from JARCFY010000004.1 coordinate 49,189,226, forward strand.
TCTTCATAGTATAATGTACAAAAAAGAAGATGCTTTGTTGTAGGTATTTATAAAACTTCAGAATTATGCCCAGCACATGTCCATAGGAATTGAAATGTGCTTGAAAAAAAGTATGCTGATTTTAATTATTAGTTACAAGCTATTCAGTTTGTGGTTAAAAATATGCCAGTCAGTACTGTTGATATCAATAGTAGTACCATCTGTCAAGCTAGGCATGTTTGCTCTACTCTCTATATGGGAATCCCACCACTTTTTACAGTCCCCAAATACTTGTATAACCTTACAGTTTTAAAGTACAGGCAAGGAATTATGTTCACAAGATTAAATGTGCTACTGTTTGCAATCTCTGAAGGCCATATATTAGATATACTATATTCACCTAGATATTGTGGTTGTGGTTTAGGTACCATAGAAACTGTGAAGCATGTTTTATTTGGATGTCCATAGTACAAGGAGGTTAGAGAAAAATGACTCAAAACAAAACTTCCCCTAGAAATTTTAGTTACTACATTTTAATGGATTCTAGACCAGCAAATATTCTTTCCTTAGTAAAATTTCTTGGTCAGGCCAGTGAGTTTAGATAGCTTGTGACTAGACATGTTCTGTAATATGGTATAGCCTGTCCCATCTTGTTTGAATTCTTCTTTTTATTCTTAGTTGGAATTGGGATTGATTCTTAGTTGAGATTGATTGATACTACTCAAGACATGTAGGTGAAAGAAAGAAAAGAAAAGAGCCAGTCAATTCAATTGTACTAATATATACATTGACAAATTATTGGGGTGTGTGCTTGCCTTCCCATGGTAGTCCAGCCCTTCATATCAGGTATGTGTCCACTGACAGTAGTTATATAGTAGAAAAGATAATATGAGCATAGAATTTTCAGGCCTATGCCCATGAATCCTGGGAACTTTAGGGAGGGGGAACCTGGGAAAGAGAAGCATTATGGACACAGTGACATCACTTGCAGAGCCCTTCCAGAAGTAACATCACAGTACCCACCATGACATTCTAGGACTTTCCACAAAGACAAAAATGGGGGGGAGGCTGTGTCCCAGTGATCACCAGGAAGTGACTTCACAGCATTCCAGATGTTGTTTCTCTTGGAAAAGGCAATGTCTGGTGTTAGGGGTGAGCATTTGGTTTATCAGAGCCAACACCCCCCCCCCAAAATACCAGTATTTTCTGGGTATTTTTCCAGCTGGATATCAACTGGATATCAACTGGGGTATTTATCTGGCTATCCAATAAAGCTGAGCCCAAATCTGCTGCCGATTTGGTGCCTCTGCTTAAAAAAACCAGCCTCCACAGAGCCCCAGAGCCCCCCCTATGGGGACCATTGACTATAATTGTCCCCACAGGGTATAATGGAGCTGGAAAAAGTCAGCTTCATTTACCAAACCCAAATATCATACCAGTATTGGGATTCACTAACATCAGGAAATACCAATATTTTTTGGGTTCAATATATCAGAACCCAAAAAATACCAGGTTTTTTTGCACACCCCTATCCAGTGTACAAAGTCAAAGAAAAGAAGCCTCCAGCATGTGGCACAAGTGATAGGGACACAGGGACAATTGTGATTAGTCAACTTGAAAGCCAGAATTTAATGGCATGCAAATGAGCAAATGTGCTGCTGAAAAGAAACGTGTGTGTCAGAAAATTTAAAGCATATGTAGCAATGGTAACTAATAGATTTCAAAGAAAGCCACTAGCAATCCACAATCTTAGATTTTTAGAACAGAAGAAGGCATTTTTGTTGGCTGTGCACTGGGATGCAAAGGATACAGAATGCTTGACTCGGAAGCAGAAACAATCAAGATCTGCAGTGTGGTCTACATTGATGAAAGGGAGAAATCAAGCAACATGGAGAAAGTTGATATCAGTGAATCTAAATCAACAGAGAAAAATGAAGCACAGCAAATAGAAACATTCCACCTGAGCACTTTGAACAACATGCATGATGGTCTGGGTGGAACCTAAAGAACCAGAAGGGCCTGCAGAACCAAGTGTCGGATGGTCAACCATATCAAAAAAAGGAGTACAACCAAGAAGATTCTCTTATCTAGCAAAGGCAGAAGCTATACCTGAGCTTTCCACATGGGAAGACATAGCAAGAACGCCTGCAAAAGAAGCAAAAAATTGAGGAAAAGCTGCAGAAGAAGAGATTGAATCTCTGCTCAAGATATGGACATTTACATAACTGCCTCTGGGGAAGAAGGCAGTAGGATGCAAATAGATCTTCAAAACCAAGTATGATGCAGAAGGGGAAATACAAAGATACAAAGCCAGATTGGTTGCTAAAGGATACTCTCAGAAGTATGGAGAAGACTGTGGCCTATAATGCATGGGCATTTTGCCTCGCTTTCACCATGCATGTTTGTTGGGTTTTCTTTTTTTCTTTTGCATTGTTTTTCCTCCCTTCAGTGCTCAGTTTGCTGTTTTCCCTGGTTTTCTGAGACTGCTTTTGTGCTACTTTTCCCCCTTGCTTTGCTTCCAGGCCGAATATAATTCAAAACCATCCAGATTTCCTCGGATTCCCCCCTGCCCTTTTGCTGTTTCCCCTGGTTCTGAGACTGCTTTTGTGTTGGTTTTTCCCTTGCTTTGCTTCCAGGCCAAGTGTAATTCAAAACCATCCAGATTCCCTCAGATTCCCCCTTGCCCCTTTCCTGCTCCTCGAAGGAAACTCCCATGCCCACATCCAGGTCATTCTACCCACTCTGTACCTTCTGCCATTCACTGGTGTGTCCCTTGTTTTGTGACATTTAATTTTTTTACAAGCAGCATGAGTCTAGTGATATGAGACTATCAGTAAACTCATGCTGCTGGGAAAAAAAGAAATGACTCCCAGCTGGACTACCTTCTCCTGCTGCCCAGTTTACATCAGTTTACACCTCTGGGGAGCCATTGGCTGAATTGCTGCAGAATAAATACACTGGAGAAAAAAAGAACGGTGTGTACTGCAAGCACAATCAGATTCTCTGCTGTAAGCTGTGCATGCATAATAGGCCTATGATGAAACTTTTGCACTAGTGGTGAGACCTACTTCAATAAGGTTGCTCTTGTGCATAGCAGCAGCAAGGAAGATGCATGTGGAGCATCTACACAGAGAAATAAAAGAAGAGGTTTATATTTATTTATTTGCTTCAATTTGTATCCTGCCCTCCCTGCCAAGGCAGGCTCATGGCAGCTCACAGTAAAAATTAAAATATATTAAATCTCAGATATAAAAACACAGTACAACATCATAAAACATCACAATACAGAAACAGTGCTGGTAAAATGCTGCTGGTGGTAATGGTAGCATCCCAGTAGGCCATAATGAGATGATGTAAAGTATGGCCACAGTCAGTGTCCAATGTATCGGAAGCTGTTAAAGGGCCTTAGTTGTTGTTGGTAGTGGCTCCTAATTGAAAGCCTGGTGGCAGGGGTCATTTGGGGCCAGAGCTAGGCGGAGCAGAGCTCTGCCAGCTCAGGAGTGGGCCCTAGGGCAGCCATGGGCTGAATCAGATTCTCTGATCTGATTCTGCCTGCCGCTGAATTGCCGCCGAAATTTGGCAGTGGCTTAAAAAGCAGCTGGAGGGGAGGCGGTTTGAGGGAGAGGCTCCAAACTTGCAGGGTAGCTGCTGGGGTCTCTCCCCCAAATAACCACCAAATTTCAAGAAGAGTGGACCTGGGGGTCCAATTCTACGGGCTCCCAAACAGGTTGCCCCATTCCTTCCATTGTTCTCTATGGTGGAAAAAAGTTACATTTTTCCCCACCATAGAGAACAATGGAAGGGATGGGGCAACCTGTTTGGGGGCCTGTAGAATTGGACGTCATGGTCCAATCTTCTTGAAATGTGGGTATTTCAGGGAGAGGCCCCAGTAGCTAGCCTGCAAGTTTGGAGCCTCTCCCTCAAATCCCCTCTCCTCCAGCCCCTCATATACCCTATGAGTGTTTGCCATTGATTTCAATGGCCCATAGGGTATAATGGGGCTGAAACTGACATTCAGCCGGCCAGCTGGGGGAGGGGAAACTTTTGAAGATGCCCCCCCCGCTTCCCTTTCTGACACACTTCCAGTGATGTCAGGGGGTGTGGCATATGCTAATGAGTTATGCTAATAGGTATGCTAATGAGCTCCTGCACCTCTTTTTCTATGAAATGACCCCTGCCTGGTGGAAGGGTTCCATTTTACAGGCTCTGCAGAATTGTAAAAGGTCCTGCAGGGCCCTGAAGTCTTCTGGGAGCTCACTCCCCCAATGTGGAGCTGGTACTGAAAAGGCCCCAGCCCTGATAGAGACCAATCTGGTGTCTTTCGGTCCAGGGAGAGCCAGATGATTTTGTGACCCTGACCTCAGTGCTCTCTGGGGAACATGCAGGGAAAGGCGGTCCCTCAGGTAGGCAGGCCCCAGACCACATAGAGCTTTAAATACGGTATGCTATTGGCAGCCAGTGCAATGCCTTTAGCACAGACTGGATGGGTTCCCACATAGGGATACCCATCAACAGCCTGGCCACTGCATTTTGCACCAGCTGCAGCTTCCAAAGTTGTGACAAGGGCAGCCCCATGTAGAGAGCATTGCAGTAGTCCAATCTTGAGGTGACCATTGCATGGATCACTGTTGCTAGATCATTGCGTTTGAGGAAGGAAACCAACTGCCTGATCAGCCGCAGATGGTAAAAGGCTGCCTTGGCAGAGGCTGCTACCTGGGCCTTCATCATTAGAGAGGCATCCAGGAGCACTCCCAGACTCCTAACCCTCGAAGCTGGCACCAGTAGCGCCCCATCAAAGGTCGGTAGTGGAACAGCCACTAGGATTTGAACAATCCAAAGATAAGGAACTTGTGTGTAAACTTCAAAACCGCATCTATGGGCTGAAACAGGCTGCAAGAGGTTGGAATGCTAACCAAGGAGGGATTTGAGCAAGGCAAGGCAGAACGTTGCCTATACTCAAAATATAGAGACAACAAATGGATTTACATTCTGACTTATGTGGATGACCTGATTTTATGCTATGAAGACAAGGTGGACTATGATGAAATAGTTTAACATCTGAATCAAGAACTAGAAGTGAAATAATTAGGAAACATCAACTACTATACTGTAATACTAACAGAACGACAGGAAGATGGAAGCTATCTTCTCAATCAGAAGCAGAAAATCTTAGAATTTCTGGACTACATGAAAATGAAAGGAACTAAACCAGCAAGCAGTCTTATGGACATGAACTACCTGAACCATCAAAGAAGTGGTGAAATTCTACCTGACAACAAGTAATACAGAGAAGCAATTGGAAAACTGCTGTATATAAGCACATTGACATGTCCTGACATCACAGCAGCTGTGGGCAGAAAGATGGAATCACCAAACAAAATGGACTGGAATGCAGTCAAAAGACTTGCAAAGTACTTGAATGGCACTGTACATCTGAAACTAAAGTTGCCAACAAGTAACAATCCCAGACTAGTGTGTCACATGGATGAGACTGGGCAAGAGATACTACAGACAGAAAGTCAACCAGTGGACAAGTATCCTTTTATAGTGGTGGAGCAGACAGCTGGAGCAGTAGGAAGCTCAATCTCAATCTAATTTATTACAGCAAGAGCCAGTAAAGCAGCAGGAAGCAAGAAACTGTAGCTGTGTCTTCAACTGAAGTTGAATATATATCCACAGCAGAAGTGTGCAGACAACTGAAATGGATACTGCAGCTAATGTAAGACTTTGGGAGAGAGGAACCCAAGCCAGCAGTGTTCCCTCTAAGCTGAGTTAGTGTGAGCTGGCTCACAGTTTTTTCACCTCTGGCTCACTCATTTTTGTCTTAGCTCAGGAAGGATGGCTCCAGGGCAAACTGATTTATGCCGTGGCCAAATCGCTCACTCACAACTTTAATGCCAGTAGCTCACAAAGTAGAATTTTTTTCTCACAAGACTCCATAGCTGAGAGGGAGCATTGCAAGCCAGTACAACTCTTTGAAGACATCTAAGCGTGCATAAAACTTGCACAGACAGGGAAGATCAACCGAAGGATTAAACACATGAATGTGAAGCATCACCTAGTAAGAAACATGCAAGAAGAAGGGCTTGTTGAGTTGGAATACTGTCCTACAGCTGAAATGATTGCAGATGCACTCACCAAGCCACTTTCTTAAGAAAAGTCTGAATGTCTACATAAGAAGATTAATCTTGTGGACTTTGTACACTAGGTCTTGAGAAGGGGTGTTGGAAAATGCAATGTCTGGTGTACAAAGAAGAGAAAAAGACCCTGAAGGCAGTAGAAAGAAGACAATTAGATAGGATAGTGAGGTCAGCAGCACCTTCTCTCCTTTTTAAGTGGCATTCCATGTCTGTCTCCAGGTTGCTACTCTTAGGGCAATATCCTATTTCTTCTTGGAAGTTCCACACTTAGTCTCTCCCTCTCTCTCAGCTAGAGAGGTAGTTAGGAACCTATCTCTCTCCTCTTTACTATCAAGTATGCTAGTTCCAAAATAAACCTTTATCTACACTTTAATCAGGTTTTGCACCATTGCTGTGTTAATTACTCTTCCAGCAGTCCCCCCCCACCCAATTTTCTTCTGCTCCTTGACTAATTGGAGGCAATTGAGGGGAGGAGTTCACCTGCTGTAGGTTGGCACTTGGCAAGCCCATAGGCATTGTCACCATTATGAGAATATGTTGGCTCCAGAACTGGCATGCAAAATAGTTTCTGGAACTGAACTCTAGTAAGACCCAGATCAAATTGACTCCTGGAGGAATTTATAGATTAGGTTCTGATCTGGTATATTAATCCTAAATGTGTTCTATCCATTAGCTGGACTTTTGTTGTGGGAAGAGCAGACCTGTCTGGGCTTAATCAGGAAATATTTATTTGCAAAAACTATATGGAAAGTCCAGTGCAAAATTTAGAACTGGCACAATCAACAACAAAACACTTATCTTATGTCTGTGTTTTGGGCCCATTTTATCCCTGAGTCTTTTGAGTGATTGATGAAGCTGCAATTGGCTACTTCTGAAAACAGTGTGTTTCTTTCTTATGGTAATTAATCTGCTGTAAAACTGCCATAAAACTTAACAATTCAAGAGCTGTTCTAAAGACAGTAAGTGAAACAAAACTGGCTGTGATATAGTTTGTGGGACAGCCTCCTCAACCCACTGCATGAGATTATGCATGCTTTTGAAGCCAGTAAGGGAACCCTAGATGTCAATACAAATTTGTGTCTACCCTTGCAGTTAGTAATGACTGTCATGTGTGTTGTCCATCTACAAGTACTGGAGCACACTACAGCCTGCAATTGCACAAATCATTGTAAGTGTACAATAATAGCCATAACCAAAGGATGTAACTAAATAAACTACAGTCATCAAATAGCTCAGTGGGCATACTTTGGAACAGATAGTTGGCTGGCAAAATATATGAAGCTGCTTTATACTGAGTTAGATCAGCAGTCCATTCTGGTTTGCTGTAGCCCACTAATGCCTTATGCAGGCAATCTAAGATCCTAGTAGGTGATGCTGCATTACAGACTAGACCTGAAACCTGAAACATGCAAACTCTCCTCCACTACTGAGCGATGACTTCTTTTATGCATATCTTCTACTTTCACTATGCATAACAGACAGATTTCCTAGTCAGTCCAGTGGGGTGATGCTGGCAAAAGTTTTTGTGGGTACAGGAATTGTAAGATGTCGATCCCCTGTTGAGGAGGAGAAGGAAAAACCCGCAAACATTTACACCACAATCCTAAACCGAGTTAACTGTTCTCATCCTTTGAAATCAGTAGACTTTGAAGGGTGTGACTTTGTTTAGGATTGCACCATTGGAATACTAAACTAGGAACTCACCTGGAGCTGTGACTGCGATACCTGTAACGAGCTGGTTAAGTTATGATAAATGAGTAGCTAGGAACCTAATAAAGCTTTGGGCTCTGAGTCTTCAGATTCTGGAACTAAAAATGCAAAGGTTTTTTCCATAAAGCACTAGAGGGCAGGCTAGCCTATACTAGTAAGCAAAAATAAACACTCTTTGTCTAGGCCACTAGCTGGACAGTTAGAAGAGAAGGAAACATCAACACCAATTATTTCAGTTCTATCATAATATTTTCTTTTGATGCTACCAAAATGTAAGCAAAAAGGTAAGTTCCAGACTAATTAGAGGCTCATCATAATAATTCATTTAGGTCAAGGTCAGCCCATGCAATATGTATGGCCTGTAGTCTAGAAATGGACCTCGTAAAGGGAAAGCATCAAAAGCATCATGGCCACCTACGCTTAACTTTTTGCAGTCCAGTTCTTTGCCCTGAGCATAGCTGCAGCTTGGGGATGCCACTCAGGGAAGAGAGAAACATCCCTTTCCATTTTAGAGTGCATGTGATTGTTCTTCTGGTCTAGTTATAATTCTGAACACCTCACTGGTTCTCTACTCTGAATGACTATTGTCGTAAACCATTCAAAGGACCCATGTACTAGGCATATATGCTACAGGCATGAATTCCTTTGCACTACAGTTACTGACTCTGAATTGTGAAATTCCTGGAGATTTTGGGGGTAGAGTCTGGGGAAAGTGGGGTTTTGGGGAAGGGAGTGAGTTTAGCAGGGCATAATGCCTTAGAGTCCACCCTCCAAAGCAGCCATTTTCTCTGAGGAACTGATCTACCTCATCTAGAGATTAGTTGTGGTTCCAGGAGATCTCTAGGCCCCACCTGGAGGCTGGCAACTCTACTTTGCAAAAGAAAAACCAGGTAGCACGTACTGTAACTGTTGCTATGGTTATTGTTACTTTTTATTGCAGGTTAATATTGAACATATTACAACTGATCTTTAGACTACAGAGACAAGTTCCCCTTGGAGGAAATCACAGCTTTAGAGGGTAGACTCCCTCCCAAGGCTCTGCCCCCAAATCTCCAGGAATCTCCCTGCCTGGAGCTGGCAACCCTAGGGTGATGGCATAAAGCCATCCAATAAGGCTGAGATAAACAGGTGTGTAATCAGACTTATGTAGTGAGCATGATTTAACTTGTAAAATCAATTTTCTAGTCCCTTCTTTAGTTCCCATTCATTTCCTGCTCCTGTTTTGTACCTCTTGGTTGTCAAACATATCAGACTTGTAACACTTTGCCTCTTGTCTCAAGTTAAGCTTCAGAATATTGAGCTTGTAAACAAATGCATTTTATGCACCTGAGAAGGAAACCACAGATATAAAAGGAGAAGGGGGAGAGATTGCTTAAGCCAGTCTGTCTAGCCATCTTTTCTTGCATGATATTTCCTATGCTCAAAAAATGGGCAGAATTCCTTCTTTTGCAGAAGACTGCTCTTTCCCTATGGAGAAATTTGAAATGCTTCCATTTGATACATTCTGGAAAAAAACATAGTTATCTATTTTAAGTGATTCTTCTGAGATGAGGAACGTACATTTAATTGAATAAATCTTCTTCATCTAGGGTTTACGTGGAAAAATGTCCAAGCATCTTACAGCTTCTGTAAATAAGAGGAAAGTTGTTTGATCTCATCATTCCAATAATATTACACAACTTATTAAAAAGATTCTACCATGTTTAACAGGACTATGATCAGGATAAGTACCAGTAAGCACAGAGCTGAACATCAGATTTAATGTGTCTTTGCAATGACTGGAAGAAAATTTTTGGAGTGCCAGAGTCATATTACTTGCAAACTTATTCCTAATAGCCCAGTGTGTGTTCAACAATATTTGAAAGAAGACAGTGCCTGTTAAAGAATTCATTCAGTAGAGCACTTAAATACAGTCTAAATGTTCAGTCTTGCTGGTCATTAAGATTTAAGCATGCACTGAACATTAATGGCATACTTATGTACCTCACTAGACTAAAATTACCAGCAAAGCTGATCTTCACTGGAAAAACAAACATGGCTTTGGATTTTAGTATATCAATGATTGGGGACTAAAAATTATACGATGTTGTAATTTACAGGAGGACTACTAGACCAGAATGGGCACACTAAGTCACAATGACAAATAAGAATTAATGTAGTATAATTGCATGTAGGTGATTTTTGCTATTCCCCTTCAAAAACATCTCAATCTATTTCCTTTACCTATTTCATTGACTTAAAAATGTGAAAAGATAGCCAGTCAGGGAAGCACTTGAAATGTAGGTTGAAAGGATCATCTGAATTTTTTAAAAGATATACATTCACATACATATACTCACATGTACACAACACACATGCACATGATTGACTTCACAAAGGTCAGTAGCTAAATTCTTGTTAGCTATAATAATCCTCAGTCTCCATCTGTTACCTTCTGTTAGACATGGCTTGTACCCTTCATGTATACAGCATAACAATCAGATCTTAAACCTTCCAAATAAATAATTCTTTAAAAAGATTCTCACTAATAATATCTGGACAAAATAAAGTATTTTCATGTTAAGGAAAGGAATTTGATGAACTTTCCTGGTAGCAAACTAAATAATTTTTGTTGGCTCTGCACTTTAAATCTGTGAAGAGATCCTGAACATCTTTCAAGAATGTCAGTGAAAATATCACTATAAAACATATTTTATTTTATTGACTTTAGCTACTGTCAGGTTTCACTGTGAAAAAGCGATGACGTTTCTGAAGCATTAGTTCAATGCCACTCAAGTGCTAAAACCCACGAAGGTCTTTACTGGTTTACTAGGGATGCTTAAATACCCACCAGTGTAGTCCTGTACTCCAGTTGTGAACAGAAAGCTGATTTCTGATGACTGGTTCAACTGTTTGTCAACCTGTTCACAGCTGTTCAGTGTGTTCCTTCATTGTATTCCTTCTTAGCCATGCAGTACAGCCAGCCCCACAGCTAGAAGATTTCCTGTGGGGAGGTACTGCCCTACTACATCACTTTCAGAAGTGGTGTGCTGGAAGTGATGTAGGCACATTGGGGGGGGGGGGGAGTGAGCTAAACATGTATTCTCAGAAGTAAATCCTATGCTATCCAATGGGGCTTACTCCCAGGAAAATGTCCTCAGGCACTTTTGTGGTAAGATTTGTCTCTGAACCTTGACCTTTTTGTGGGTGAACCTGGCTGCTGCCTCCGTTTCAGCACCAAGCCCAGCCACTCTCCCTAGCTCTGATGTACCTGTTCCAGCTACTCACCTGTTTCAGAGGCCCACGCCTGGGGAACATCATTGGGGCCAGAGTGGCCAGGTCTAGCTGGCTGGCTGAGTGAATCCCCAAGACTCCCTCTGTCAAAGAGAGCCTCCCTCCTGCCCAACCCGGGCTGGAGATTCTCTTCGCCAAGAGGCTGGCTAGCTACAATTACAAAGGGGGGGGGGGGTTAAAGGCACTTGTATACCTTTAACCAGGTAGTGCTACCACCAGTCCTTTTATGTCCCTCCAGTGAAGAGCCAAAGGACAAACTCCTGACCTTACCAGGCTTAATTAGCCTAACCTCCCTGCAAGGTTGACTCACAGCAGGAGACTCGCAGGTTGTTCTATAGTAACCGACAGTCTTAGACCCTAGATAACTTATTGCAGCAGTGGAGACAGAAACCTGAGGTCCCGCCCCCAACGTGCCTGACATGATGATGTCACGCGCACACCAGAAGACTCCAGGAAGAGAACGGACTCCCCCCTGCTCCTAACGAGGTACGACTTGGCAACCCTACCAAAAGGTGAGCAAGACAGAGTTATGTGTCAGCTTCACATGCAACACCATCACGCCCCCTGAAAGGATGTTAAAGCAGGTTATTTACTGGATGAATCCCAAGTGGTGGGCACCAATCCTGGGGTTCAAGCAATGTCTCCCAGATACAAGAAGGCCAATCAAGGAAAGGATGATTTCATTGGTCTCTGAATGGTCATGTCAGAAGTGCAGGTGATGTGATCTGCAGTTTTTCAGTGCCGGTCCCTTCCCATAGGACTTAATTGCTTTGGAATGTTAACAAGAAAATCCAAGGCCAGAGAGAGAATGGGTTATCTTGCAGGTGCAAGAATGTTCGTTCTCCCCAGCATGGCTGTGTGAAACTGTGTGAAACTAAAGCATGGCTGTGTGAAACTAAAAAGACTTAAAGACACATTTTTAACAAGAGCAGGCCATAGCCAGACTGAACCAAACTTTTAAAGCAAACTGCATTTTGAGTAAACCAAAGTTCCTGACACCCTCCCACAACTTTGAGGTGTGCAAGCCAGCTGCAGGCAGCCTCTCTCCCTCCTCTCCTGTTTGGCCCTCCTGCTTCCAGCTGCAGCCAAGCAGAAGGGAAGGGAGAGGGACTTTGAGAAGCCAGCTGTGGAAGCAGGAAGCCCACCCTTGCCTGCTCCATCCTGGCTTTGTAGCCGGCCTTGCCACTCAGCCTTGCAGGATGGCAGCAACCAAGAGCAGCACGCCCAAAACCAACCTCATGGCTCCCTCTGCCTCCCAGGGGAGGGGAGAGGGACCAGGAGAGTCAGGGGCAGGGTTCATTCATGAGAGGTTTGCCCCTAGGGCCCCTGGTATCTATGGGCTTGATGATAGAACAGTTGGCTTTTAGCATATTCACTTTCTCACACAGCCCTTCTCAACCCCCCTCCCAGTCCTTGCTGTGTAACTGCTTTATTCAGCACAATACAATAATAAACCAGGCACAAATCATATAAATCAAGTATACATAAGTTCTATGTTTTAATAAATCCCTACATTTCCATGTTTGTCTACATAGTTTATGGTGATGCTAATGAGCCAAGAGGAAAAGTGAGGTACAAATATTTTATCCTATCCTTTTATTATATAAAAGCAGTTTGGGGTGCCGATGTTCTATGCATCACCAAAATCAGTTGGTTGCAAGAACTGCCACTCAAAAGGGATCCCTGGCCACTGGCTACATTCCCTCACTGCGTTGCCTCAGTCCCACCCACAGAACCACTGGCCAGTGTCTCGGCCTCAGTCTGGAGGGAGCTGGCAAAGGGGACAGACTGGGTGCTAGGTCCACTCTTCTCCTCTGCCCACTGGCAGGTGGGTCTAACTGTTCCCTCAGTGGCCATTGGTAGGCAACCAGACTTGCTTCTGTCAGTAAAAAGACAATGGATTTTCAGCATAACCCCCTCCCCCACCCACTGCCAGCTTGCCCACTTTCCTGTCAGAATAAACTGAAAACAGCTCTCTCTCCTGCTTAGCTCCACCATGGCTGCCTGGCTATTGAGGTGGGCCAGTGACCATCAAACCATTCTCTTCAATCCCCTGCTGTGTGGCTGACTTCCCCCTAGGGTTGCCAATCTCCAGGTGGGACATGGAGATCTCCCACTGTTACAATTGATCTCCAGATGACAGAGATCAGTTTCCCTGGAGAAAATGGCTGCTTTGCAGGGTAGACCCTATGGCATTATACCCTGCTGTCCTTCCACTGCCACCCCCAAATGCTGCCCTCCACAGAATCCACACCCCAAATCCCCAGGTATTTCCCTAATCAGAACTGGCAACTGTCCTTTCTCCCAGTGTCCTTTCTCCTTTTCACACCTATGTCAGCCTTTGGGAGAAAACTCATTGGGGCCAGTCCTGATAGGACTGCCAACTCCAGGTGGAAAATTCCTGGAGATTTGAGGGATGGAGCCTGGAGACGGTGAGGTTTGAGGAGGGCTGAGACCTCAGACAGGTACAGTGCCAATTGACTCCACTCTCCAAGCCAGCCAGTTCATCATGGGGCACCATTGTTGCCAATCTCCAGGTGGGGGCTGGAGATCACTCAGAATTACAACTGCTTTCTAGGAGGGAGGGGGGAGGAGATGGAAAGCTGAAGCAAGGGGGCAGATAATAATACATTGACAGTTGGCTGGGAGGGAGATAGGGTTGCCAACTCCAAGTTGAGAAATTCCTGGAGATTTGAGGGGTGGACCCTGGAGAGGGTGAGGTTTCAGCAAGGGTGGGACCTCAGACAGGTTCAATGCCATAGACTCCACCCTCCAAACCACCCGTTTCCTCATGGGGAACCATTGTTGCCAATCTCCAGAGGAGGGATAGAGATCATGCTGAATTACAATGCCCACTCATTTAAAAAAAAAATCTGTAATTCACTATATCCTCCCATTATTTATTCTTGCAGACAGAGGAAGATCCTTTTAATTCCAGTGCCCTGTAGGGCAACACAGAGCTGTCGTATAACCACTGACTTCATCTGGTGACAAAGAACACCTCTCAGAGAGAGTGTAGAATGCATTTGAACTATGGCATCCTGCCTCTTTCACCTTCTATTTTGAAAGTCCCTTCATTTCTGAAACCATCTCTGAGCTTACGGGCTCAACAGAATACTCTGTTTATGACCCTCTGAGAGGTTATCCTTATAAATCTGCTAAGTGACTAAAGGCTGTGGTAGATGTTTCATGCCTCACCTGCTTGTGTTTTCCCCAATGTCCTTCCTCTGATCTCAGAGCAGTTAGATGAGATGTGATATAAAAGGTTTGAGGGCTGCCAAATGAAAAGAAAGTCCTGATTGGATGATTTATTCCCATCTCTACTACCAGCCGCCTCCCTCCCTGCTTCCTCTCTACAGCAAATTCATTTTACAGGAAGCCGACTGAACTTACTACCTTCTTGGAAATAGGACTGAGGAAGTTAATTGCAGCTTTCATCAGAATAAAGCTGCCAGATGTGAGATGCAAGTAAGCCTTACCATTGCCTTGGAGCATACAGCAAACCACGGAGAGAGAAAGATAACATTGTACTAAGTTATAAATTAAAATGCCAGCACCTGACTGCAGAAATCACATACACTTACTGTTCCATTTTTATTTGTAGATAACTTTTGTATTTATCCAGGTAACTGGGGTAAAATATTTTGAATATGTAAGTGCCAGAGCCAAATGTCAAATTCTCACAAGACTGGAGAAATGCACTGGGGAATTTACGTTTTTGCAAAGTGCATAAGAACACAAGAAAAGCCAATGTTGGATCATGCCAGTGGCCCATCCAGTCTAACACTCTGTCACACAGTGGCCAAAAATACCAGGTGCTCTCAGAAGGTCCAGCAGTGGGACCAGGACACTAGAAGCCCTCCCACTGTCGCCACCGCCTCAAGCACCAAGAATACAGAGCATCACTTGCCCCAGACTGAGAGTCCCTATCTATACTTTGTGGCTAATAGCCACTGATGGACTTCTGCTCCATATGTTTATCTAATTCCCTCTTGAAGCCGTCTATGCTTGTAGCCGCCACCACCTCCTGTGGCAGTGAATTCCACGTGTTAATCACTCTTTGGGTGAAGAAGTATTTCCTTTTATCTGTTCGAACCCAACTGCTCAGTAATTTCATGGAGTGCCCACAAGTTCTTGTATTGTGAGAAAGGGAGAAAAGTACTTATTTATCTACCTGCTCTATCCCATGCATAATCTTATAAAGCTCGATCATGTCACCCCTCAGCTGTCATTTCTCCAAGCTAAAGAGCCCCAAACTTTCTTCATAGGGAAAGTGTTCCAACCCTTTTATCATTCTAGTTGCCTTTTCCTGCATTTTTTCCAGTGCTATAATATCTCTTTTGAGGTGTGGCATCCAGAACTGTACACAGTACTCCGAAGAGGTCACACCATCGATTTATACAGGGGCATTATGATACTGGCTGATTTGTTTTCTATTCCCTTTCTAATAACCTCAGCATAGTGTTGGTCTTTTTCATTGCAGTTGCACACTATCTCGACATTTTCATTGAGTTATCTACTACGACTCCAGGATCTCTCTCTTGGGCAGTCTCCGCCAGTTTGGACCCCATCAACGTGTATTTATAGTTAGGATTTTTGGCTCCAATGTGCATCACTTTGCACTTGGCCACATTAAACTCCATTTGCCATGTTGATGCCCTCTCACCCATCCTCAACAGATCCCTTTGGAGTGCCTCACAATCCTCCCTGGTTCTCACTACCCTGATCAACTTCATGTCATCTGCAAATTTAGCCACTTCACTGCTTACTCCCAACTCCAAATCATTAATAAACAAGTTAAAAAGCATCAGACCCAGTACTGATCCC
Organism: Lepidodactylus listeri; assembly: GCA_029233225.1. NCBI lineage: Eukaryota > Metazoa > Chordata > Lepidosauria > Squamata > Gekkonidae > Lepidodactylus > Lepidodactylus listeri. The sequence continues at coordinate 49,205,155 of JARCFY010000004.1, forward strand.
TGTGGTACCCCACTGCTTACCTCCCTCCACTGAGAAAATTGCCCATTTATACTCACTCTCTGTTCCCTTTTAATTAGCCAGTTTTTGATCCACAAAAGGACTTGTCCTTTTATCCCATGACTATTGAGCTTACTTAGGAGCCTTTGATGAGGAACTTTATCAAAGGCTTTCTGGAAGTCAAGGTAAACAACGTCTATTGGGTCCCCCTTGTCCACATGTTTGTTTACTCCCTCAAAGAACACTAACAGGTTAGTGAGACAAGATCATCCCTTACAGAACCCATGCTGAGTCTTCCTCAATAGATTTTGTTCATCAACGTGCCTCCACTTGCACCTGGCTGGATGACCTTGGGCAAGCCATAACTCTGTACCAGCTGTTCCTTCGACAGCTTGGGAAAGAGTTCTCTCAGCCCCACCTACCTCACAGGGTGTCTGTTGTGGGGAGGGGAAGGGAAAGGAGTTTGTAAGCCGCTCTGAGACTCTTAAGTGAGTGAAGGGCGGGATATAAATCCAATCTCTTCTTCTTCTTCTTCTTCTACGACTAATTTTTCCCTTAATAACAGTTTCCACCAACTTACCTGGTATCAACGTCGATTTCCCGAATCTCCTCTGGAACCCTTTTTAAAGATAGGAGTGACATTCGCTACCTTCCAGTCCTCAGGAATGGAGGCAGATTTTAATGAAAGATCACATATTTTTGTCAGGGGATCCACAAGTTCACATTTGAGTTCTTTCAGAATTCTCGGATGTATGCCATCCAGGCTCGGTGATTTGTTTTTAAGTTGTCTATCAGTCATATGACCTCCTCTTTCATCACCTCAATCTGACTCAGGTCTTTCAACACCCCTCCCAAAATCAGCAGTTTTGGAGTGGGCGAGCACTTCTCACCTTCCACAGTGAAGACAGAAGCAAAAAATGCATTCAGCTTCTCAGCCATTTCCCAGTCATCCTTCACTACACCTTTTACCCCTTGGTCATCCAAGGGCCCCACTGCTTCCCTGGCTGGTTTCCTACTTCTAATGTATTTGAAGAAAGTTTTATTGTTGGTCTTTTATGTTTTTTGCGATATGCTCCTCATATTCCCTTTTTGCCTGCCTGATCACAGACTTGCATTTTATTTGCCACAGCCTGTGTTCCCTTTTATCAGTCTCACTGAGACTAGCTTCCCACTGCTTAAAGGAATCCTTCTTACCTTTTAAAGCTTCCATTACTTTGTTTGTTAACCATGCAGGCTTTTTTCTATACCTAATCGTGCCTTTCCTAACCCACGGTATATATTTTCTCTGAGCCTCTAGGATTGTAATTTTAAATAGTCTCCAAGCTTCCCCAATGTTTTTGACCCTTTCTACTTGTCCTTTCAGTTTTCTCCTCACATATCCCCTCATATCAGAGAAGTTACCCCTTTTAAAGTTAAAAGTGGTTGTATCAGTCTTTTTGGACAACTCCCTATTTATACAAATGTTGAACTCAATAATATTATGGTCACTGTTCCCAAATGGTGCAATCATTTTAATATCTCTCATCTGGTCTTGGGTGTTACTTAGGACCAAATCCAGGATCGCCTCTCCCCTCGTAGGTTCTGTAACCATCTGCTCCATAGCACAGTAATTGAGAGTGTCTAGAAACTCAATCTCTTTTTCCTGACTTGAACACATATTGACCCAATCAATGTGTGGGTAGTTAAAGTCACCTATTACAACACAGTTATTTCATCTAGCCACTATCTTTAATTCATTCATCATTTTATAATCCTCCTCTATCTTTTGATTTGGTGGGCGATAACAAACTCCCAATGTTAAGCTTCTTTTTGGGCCCACTAATTCAACCCACAGCATTTCCAGAAGCGAATCCAATTCTCCTACCCTTTCAATCTTACTGGACTGTATACCCTCTCTGACATAAAGAGCCACCCCACCTCCAACTTTCTCCCCCCTATCCTTCCGATATAATTTATAACCAGGAATCACCATATCCCATGGATTTTTCTCATCTAACCAAGTTTCTGAAATACCCACAATGTCTGTTTCCTCCCAACACCAAGCATTCCAACTCCCCGATTTTACCTCAGACACTTCTAGCATCAGTATATAAACATGTATAGTTTCCCATACATGTTAAGCCCACAACCTTCCTCTTGCTGCTTCGAGACCTTGCCAGGCAGTCCCTATCATTTGCCGCAGTCTCAGAGAACAATTCTGATCCATTTCCTTGTAGGAAAGTAAAAGCTACCCCTTCATCTCTTTGAGATGAACCATCCCGAACCAGAGATTTTTCATCTCCTGTCGACTTTCCCCCAATATTCAGTTTAAAAACTGCTCTGCCACCTTTTTGATTTTAAGCGCCAGCAGCCTGGTTCCTTCCCGGGACAAGTGGAGACCATCTCTCTTGTACAGCTCACTCTTGTTCCAAAAAGCATCCCAGTGCCTAACAAACTTGAACCCTTCCCCCCTACATCATCGTCTCATCCATGCATTGAGACTCCTGATCTGTGCCTGTCTCTCCAGCCCTGGGCTGGAGAGGTAGCATTTCTGAGAAGGCTACCTTGGAGGTCCTGGTCTTGAGTCTTCTGCCTAGCAGCCTAAATTTTTCCTCCAGGACCTCACATTGTTGGTCCCCAATTTCCTCACATTGTTGGTGCCAACACATACCATGACCACTGGCTCCTCCCCAGCACTATCTACCAGCCTATCTAAAATACGCGTAATGTCCGCTACCTTCGCACCAGGCAGGCAAGTCACTATACAGTCAATACATGGTTTCACCATCCAGCTGTCTACCTGCCTAAGGATTGAATCACCAACTATTTATTTATTTTATTTATTTATTCAGCTTGTATGCTGTTCTCCCCGCCAGGTGGGCTCAGAACGGCTCACAGATAAGTACACTAAGACATTTAAAACAGATAAAATCGAACGTAACATCACAGATTACAATAAAAAGATAAAGTGCTCAAGATGCATAGATGGCGTAACAAATACCCAACTGATGGTACTCGCAACCCTCCAAAGCCTTGGCTGAGATCATGATGGTTGTAACAGGGATGGAAGGGAAGGCAAAGGAGGAGTTGGCCCCTATTTATAAGCCTGGCGAAAGAGCTCTGTCTTGCAGGCCCTGCAGAACTGCACAAGGTCCCGCAGGGCCCTGATCTCCTCTGATCTACCAAGAGCCCCCCTCCCTCCCTGTCCAGGGATAATTCCTTGGTACGAAAGGATACCTGTTCACCAGCTGTAGAAGAGGTCCCTTCTGAGGGCACATTCCCCTTAACCACAACATGGTGCCCTGTTCCCTCTTGACCCTCATGCTCCCTGACAACTGCCAGATTCAGAGTGAGACATATCTAACAAGTTCCTGAGAGTCTTCTCCATGTGCCTAACTGACTGTCTCTGCTTCTCCAGGTCAGCCATCTTGGCCTCAAGGGAGCAAACTCATTCCCTGAGAACCAGGAGCTCATTACACTGGACACACACCCAAGACTTCTGCCCAGTGGGCAGATAATCATGTGACACATGTGACACACTCTGCAAAACACTGGATAGCCCCCAACCCCCTGCTGGCATTCTGGCTTCATAATTGCTTTAAAAATAATTTTATATAATCCCCCTTTAAAACCCTTTGTATTTGCCTTGTAGAAGTCTACGTACCTTACTGGGAACCCAAGGAGCCTAGGGCCCTGGTGTCCTGGCTCTTCCTTAGCTTCTCACAAGTCTCTAGTCTACGAGTCCCTAGGCTAAAAGCCACAGGCCAAGAGCCCAGCCCTTTGGTTCATACCAGAGGCTCATGCCTCTGTCAGGTGGAGCCTTAAATAGAAGCCTCCCCCAGCAGAGGGTGTGGCTAGCAGCTATTCAGATGCACCCAAGAACTCAATTTGCAGTCAAACAATGGTCCTTTCTCTCCCTATCTCAAGCAGCCAGCACTCTGCAACAACTCAGAACTCACTCACACACTTCCAAACACAGTCCCCACACACAGTACCCTCAGCTAAACCACCTCAGCTGAAAGCAAATAAGAAAACACTCACCCTTCTTGCAGCTCTCTCCTGCTGCCTTCCAGAGCTCAACTGTATTTCTCTCTCTCTCTCTCTCTATATATATATATACACACACACACATATACACAATCTCTTGTAAATAAAAAAGGATTTGAAAGCAATATACTTTCTCCCACATAAATGATGTGAACAGCTTGAACTTGAAACATACATGAGAGAAACACACATATAACTGCCTTGAGAGCCAGCATGGTGTAGTGGTTAGGACTGGCGGACTCTAATCTGGAGAACTGGGTTTGATTCCCCACTCCTCCACATGAAGCCTGCTGGGTGACCTTGGGCTAGTCATAGTTCTCTCAGAACTCTCAGCCCCATCTACTTCACAAGGTACTGTTGTAGGAAAAGGCAGGAAAAGGCAATTGTACGCTGCTTTGAGACTCCTTAAAATAGAGAAAATCGGGGTATAAAACCCTTCTCTTCTTCCATCAAAGTGAGTATTGTCCACTCAGACTGGCACCGGCTCTTCAGGCTTTCAGTGGAGGTCTTTCACATCACTTACTGCCTAGTCCTTTTATCTGCAGATGTCAAGGACTGAACCTGGGACCTTCTGCATGTTGGAGTAAGTGACTCATCATGCCTTGACATGGGGGGGGGGGCGGCGCTACATCATTCTAAGTGTGAACAGGTGTTATCACTTTGAATGGGATGCTTCCTTTTGTCTTAACATGAGAGCTGCCCTCTGACTCTTCCTTTCTCTGTCTTTGTCCTTTCTATACATGGCTTTCCATGCAGACCCATGTCTCTGCAGGTCTTTCCTGTAGATACAATGCCCTCATACTCTCACACACATGATGCCGGACAAGCTGGCCATTTGTGATAGGGAAAGTACTCTTTAGATTAGGCTTGGTGTAGTGGTTAAGAATGGTGGACTCTAATCTGGAATTTGATTCCCCACTCCTCCACGTGCAGCCAGCTGGGTGACCTTGGGTCAACCACAGTTCTCTCAGGGCTGTTCTCTCAAGAGTAGTCCTAGAAAGAGTTCTCTCAGCCCCACCTACCTCACAGGGTGTCTGTTGTGGGGAGAGGAAAGGAAGGAGATTGTAAACCGCTCTGAGACTCTGAGTGAAGGGCGGGGTATAAATCCAACTCTTCCTTCTCTCTCCTTCTGACTGCATCTTGAATGTGAACTGCTTGAATAAATGTAAGTTAACCTCCCCCCCCCCCCCCCCCCCCAATATACCTCTTGGGAGATTTATTTACTGCACTCAGTATTGTCCTTCTATGATTGGGCAAAACTCTGCTATATTAACCAGATATCCCAATACTGCGTGCAAAGCAAAGGCTGTTCCATCATATTTATTTCTCTGACTTGGAACAATTTCCTAATGGAATCTTTTCCTAACTCACCCACCCCTTTCTGAACCATGTGTGCCATTTCATGGTTTCTGAAAAACCGTATAGGCATTAGACCATAATTTTTTTTAAACATCTATGTGCTTTTTAACACCTATGTGTATCCACAGGGAAAGGTCAGACAAAGATCTGGGCTGAACTGCCACCAATATTCAGATGACACCCAGTTCTATTCTCACACTTTCAGCAAATCACAGGAACACTATGGAAACCACCAACAGCTGGCTGGAAGCAGTTTTGGGACAGCACAGAGGTGCTATGGGGGGAGGTCTGACCTAGGAAGAGAGATGTCTCCTGTTCTGGATGGGGTTGAACTCCCCCTAAAGAAGCAGGTTTGTAGCTTGGGGGGGAGGGTGCTGCTGGACCTGGGCCTCCTGTTGAGCAAACAGATGGCAGGAGTGGCCAGTGGTGCCCACACCAGCAGAGACTGCTGAGCCAGCTGCAGCCTTTCCAGAACAGAAAAGTTCTCACCACCGTGGTATATGCCTCAGTAACATATAGATTAGATTACTGCAATGCACTCTGCATGGGGCTGCCTTTAAAGACTGTCCAGAATCTACACTTGGTACCAAATATCATGCCAGAATATTGATTGGAGTGGATCATAGGGACCATATCACTCAATTCTTGTTCCATCTACCCCAGCTCCCAATATGTTTCCAGGCCCAATCCCTTAAAGCCTTGCATGGTTTAGGGCCAGCATACCTGAAAGACCATTTACTCTCATAACCTACACAACCACTCCAGTCATCTTCAGCCTGAAAAAAGCCCTTCTTGGTCGAGGTGCCCAAATTTTGAAACTCCCTCCCCAGGGAGATTTGTCTGTCCCCTTCTATTGCTGTCTCCTACCAGTGGTTGAAGACTTTTTTTTGTTTTGTTTGGTATCCCTTCACTAATTCATATTGGCACTCCTCCCTATTTGCATGTTTTTTGTTTATATTATGTTTTATTTAACTGGTAAGTGTATGTGTGTGTATTTTAAGCACTTTTTAAATGTCTCAAACATTTTAACATTTGCCACTTTGGAGACCCTGAACTGGGAGGAAAGGTGACATAGTAATGTTTCAAATAAATAAATAAATGCCTTTAAATATTTGGAAATCTAGAGGTCAATGCTACCAAAAGAATTACTGACACTTGCTACTAAAAATAATACAGAGAGAATTTACTGGAGTTGCTTCAGTTACCACAGTTCTAGTGTGATTTGGCTAAAAACTCTGCCTGGTTTTGTGGCTTTTTTTGTTGTTGTAAATGTGACCCATTTCCCCTCCAAATAAAAAGCAGCTGTGGGAAGTTGCAAGTCTGAGAAGCAGAATGTGAGAAGGAATGAATGCTGCACAATACCCCTCCTCCCCCAGTTGCTTTTCTACCTATTAAAGGAAAAGAACAGGGGGGAGGGACTGACAGAAGTGGGATTAGCAAACCTTCAATCCTGTGAATTTAATGGGTTTATATAGGCCGAGGACAGACTAAAGATCTGCCCCGGGACAGACGCGGGGCCAAAAGCCCATTGGGAAAAGCAGCCCGGTGCGGCCAGTTCGCACTGGCTGCGATGTCCCGGGGAGGAGGGTGCATTCGCACTTCCGCCCCCGCTTCCGGCGCGCTGCCGACGCATCCACACTGCCAGGAAGTGGCAGGGATGCGCGGCCGGAGAGCCGGAGACCTGTTTAAAGTGGTCTCCAGCTGAAGCGGAAGGACAGCGCCTCGCGGACGGGTGAGTCCGCGCTGACAACGGGGGGCAGATGCGGCAATCTGAACACCCCCTCTGCCTCCGCTTTAGAAGCGGAGGCAGAGCGGGGCAGATTGCCAGTCTGTCCTCGGCCATATATAGCATTTGTGAATAATAATTTTATTATTAATGAATAAATGAATAAACATGAATGTTTATGAATAATGAATAAATATGAATAAACATGTCAAGTGAGTTAAAATACTCAAACAGTATAACAGTATAACAATATGGACCATACAACGTAAGAGGTGAGAAAGAAAAAAACTAAAGCATGAAAACAAAGCGCAATACATAAAAAGCGTTTTGTAGTACTTAAGTAAAGTTAAACTGAATACATCAAGGTTTCAACGATCAATCATGTTTAAAGGTTAGAAGGCTGCTAGGAAATGCAAAAAAACCTTGTGAGCCCCAAAGGTATTTCAAATGATCTCAAAAACCAAATACTTATACAGAAAAAGGTATTTCAAATGACCAAAAACCAAAAAGGTACAGAAAAAACATTACCATAACCATGATTCATCTAGGATTTTGGGAATATTTTCTTGTTTTTTAAAATAATCCAGAATGGAATGCCAAATTGAATAGAACAGTGAGGGTGCTGAAGGATTTTCATATTGCGTAAGATTATCCAAGAGTTTAGCCATTATGTATAAATCCCACAATTTCTGATGCCAGTGTGAAAGAGTGGGTATCATTGCCGATTTCCAATTAGCGGCAATGACAGTTTTTGCTGCAAATAATAATATAGAGACTTCTTCAATGATGACCTTAGATGAGTATTGTTCAGCCCAGCTGTTCAAAAACACATGTTCTGGAGAAAGCTGTAGGTTCACACCATTTATAGATTCTATGTGGCACAAAATGTTTTCCCAAAAAGGAATGATTTTAGGGCAATTCAGCCAACAATGTAAATAATCACCAATTTCCCCGCATTCTTTCCAACAATATGGTTTGAACTTTGAATTTATTCGTGAAAGCTTTTGCGGGGTCATATACCACTGTGCAAGGATCTTGAAAGTTTGTAGTTTCATGGGTATAATCTTGGTACTGAATGGTGGAGAAGACCAAAGGCTCAACCATGAATCATTTGTTAGTGGATTGATGCATTGTTTATTCCATGTTGCTTGGTATATATACATATACATATACATATACATATACATATACATATACATATACATATACATATATATATATATATATATATATATATATATATATAGCATTTGTGAACATTTTTTTTCTTCCTTGATATATAATGTCTAGTGTAGCTGAATGCACTGTCATGACCAACCTGTATTTGTTCCTGGTGGTATGAAACTAGTTTGAGTCCTCCCTTTCTCCTCCTGCAATGAATGGATTGAAGGAATCCTGTTTTTCAGAAGGTGTGAATCAGACTGGGCAAGTTGGAATTTATATTCTCCCCACAAATAGGGGTCAGAAACTATGGTTTAATTCTACTTTAGAATCCTGGTTTGTGAGAAGGAATACATTTAGGGGCCTTGAGAAATGCTATTATAGAAACATTAATTTTATAGCACACCGTATGTTGCATTAGAAAAGAGCAAGAGTCCAGTAACACCTCAAAGACAAACAAAGTTTGTGGCAGGGTATGAGCTTTTGTGAGTCACTGCTCACTTCTCAGCAGTGACTCACAAAAGTTCATATCCTGCCACAAACTTTGTTAGTCTTTAAGGTGCTACTGGACTTTTGTTCTTTTCTACTGCTACAGACAGACTAACACGGCTACCCATCTTGATATATCTCCATATGCTACATTTATTTATTTATTTATTTCGATTTATATCCCGCCTAGCCAGCATTCACCATCATACATGTCATTTTGTATTTGCTAGCAGTATATAAAAGCCATGTTTTTATTTGAAAAAGGGTGTAACAAATGTAATTGATATCAATAAAACTGATGCAGATATAGCTAGGATTTCACACTATATAAATACAATAGGGTTTAATCAAAAGTTCTCACAGCTTAAATGGCCAAGTTAAACAAGACTATACTGTCTGTTGGCTCCTTAGCAGAAACATGAAGAAATAAATGAAAGGACTATGCAAAAAGTTTATTAGACATAAACTTTCAGTAATAATAATCTGCACATATAGTCATTTGTCATTCAAATGAGTACAAATGAAACCATAACAGAAAAAACTTCCAATTTCCAACACTGCCACATCAGCCGCTGGTTGTATTGCAACACTGCTCAAGTCCACCTCATGCACAGCTAAGCTTTTAAACTGGGATTGAGACAGTTAGTAGCCAGATTGGTCTGGATTAAAAGGACATTAACTGGCCATAAATATCTGTTCAGATTACAATTGGTGAGTTTATGTAGCAAGGCAAGCTCTGGATGCAGACAGAAACAAAATACTCACTACATACAGCTTAATAACTATGTCCCATCACTCTTTACAACACTGCCTGGGATGGGGGCATGGCATCAGAACACACCAGCATGGATGCCTAAACTGAATGCTCTGTACTTGCCCTCCCTTTTTCTCCTTATAATGGAATCAGAAAGTGCACAAACTTACCTCCTGGACTAACAAACTTTAGTGGAGCATAGACAGAGCAGCAGAGTCAAGAAGAAGGCTGGACTGGAGCTAATAAACGAGTGTGAAACTGGTGGGTGAGAGTGAACGCAATAAGAACTATCCAAGATGGCCATGGAGCCTAAACCGTCGTGTTGGGAACAGTGAGAGGAACCGGTGACTATGACACTTCTACAAGCTACGCTTAAAACTTCTTTTCAATCGTTTGAACAATCAATGCTAGGTCAAATAACAAATTCAATTGCTAGGAAAAAGAAGAAGAAATTGGATTTGTACCCCACTCTTCAGTACTTGAAGAAGTCTCAGAGTGGCTTGCAATCTTTCCCTTCCCCTCCCCACAACAGGCACTCTGCAATGCTCTCTCTAAGCTGTGGAATCTTGTGAGCAAAAATTCTACTTTGTGAGATACTGGCATTAAAGTTGGAAGCGAATGATTTGGCTACTGCATAAATTAATTTGCTCTGGAGTCATCTTTCCCGAGCTAAGACAAAAATATGTGAGCTGGAGGCTAAAGAACTGTGAGCTAGCTCACACTAACTCAGCTTAGAGGGACTACTGCCTGTGAGGTAGGTGGGGCTGAGAGCTCTTCTGAAAACTGCTCTTGGGAGAACAGCTCTGAAAGAACTTATGACTAACCCAAGATCACACCAGTAGCTGCATATGGGGAAGTGGGGAATCAAACCTGGTTCTCCCAGATTAGAGTCCATGCTCCTAACCACTACACCCAGCTGTGGTTGGGTTGCCCAGATTGGTCTGCCCATATGGTTTAATAGGCAGCATTGCTGCCAACTCAAAGATGAGAGCAAACAATTTATGCCTATAATTTTTGCATTTATATCTTTTGGAAGATGTTTTCCCACTATAATGCCCCCATCCACTTCCCTCCCTCAGAGGCATAATTTCCCCTCCATTTTTCTTTCCCTTTCTGACTGAGCTAGCCTAGGTATCTGTTTTCTTCTTTCCTGAAGAACTCTGGCTGTCCCACCCTGTCACAGTATGATATTTTGGCTGTTGGCTCAGCCTAAGAACCTGAGGGAAGGATTGAGAGCCCCCTTAAACTTAAATGGCACTTGAGGCAATTTGAAATTCCAAATTAACAAAATATTTTATTCAACATAGAGGGAAAAGGTCAGGTGAAACCAGAGGTAAAATTTCTGAGGTAACTCAGTATAGAACTCTGAAGTAAATCAGTATATGCACAGACTTTAGTTCATATGTTTCAGGCTGTTAAGAGTTTCAGAAGCTTTTCCCAGTGACTTAGGATCTTTAAGGTGAGAGGCTTTCCCCCAGTGTTTCCCAAACACTTCAGTACACTTTCTTTGAGTACATTGACTCTTTTGGTTTCCAGAAGGCTGGTGCACTCTATCCAGTACACAACCCCCTTCTCTAAACACAGCAGTACTCTTCTTGAGTTTTAATTGACTCTTAAGATTACACAAAGCAATCCCTAACCACACCAGACCAGGGATCTCTCCACTCTTCAAAACTATCTCCTTGTTTTAACTGAGCAGGAACATTTCTTCTCTCCGTTTCTTGGCCTGATTAGGAGACTTCTCCTAACTACCCACTCTTCTTGTCAAATTTCCCAGTACTCTGTCTATAGTAAACTGTTCTCAGTCAGGGTTGAATTCCAAATGAATTCTCCTCAGTATCTAGTTCAGAAGTCTTTCTCTCTTCAACTGATCAGATTCCTTGAAGCAGCCTGTCACTCAAGGCTCTCTGGCTCTGTGAAGAATTAACCCTTCACAGTCCTTTATCTGTTTGTATAGCACTTCTAAGCTTTTTAAAAGTGCAGTCCGTTGCACATACTGATTTCAGTGGAACTTCAGCTTGAACAGCTGTTTCTACATTGCTGTGGACTGGTACTTTGCCCTTTAGTGATTTCTGTATAGCTACCTGAATTCAGTTTAAGGTCTGGATAAAGTTATTATTAGGTTTCATGCCAAAAACTGTATGAAATTGAAGATTTATTGGAAATATTAACCAGTATATGACTACATTTTTCTGGATGCTTATATTAAGTCTGATAATGTTTACACAATTAGTATTTGAAATCTATAAACTTCAGTCTTTGTCTTATTTTATTTTTTTCCATGTCTTGGTTTTTCCATCAGTATCTACCTGCTGAGTTCTGGCATCATTACAATTATTGTTGAAATGAAAACTTTTTGCTGCAGGGACCATTTTTTTATTGCATTTGTACAGTGTCTATTAAAAAACTGCTATTATAATAAATGCTGCTTTTACACCAACTTTAACCGTAATTTTAACAAGCATTTTTAGTTCTTGTTTCAGCAAGCTAAGCAGCTTTTGGCTTATGATTGTAAATATTTTTCATTTATGTCTTCTTTGGTTATACTTCAAAAACTTAAACTCTCAGCGTAAAATGCTCCTAAGGCAGCCTCTAAATTAAATATTAAAACAGTGCAAAATAATCCAACATTGTAAATAAAACAACACTAAAAGAGCATTAATAATGAAACAGCAAACCTAAAATGCCCATCACATACATTTCCCAAACTAACCAGTACATAATATCACATACAAACAAGGCCAGTGGAGTCAAAAGGAACCAGTCAGCTAAAAGTCTCAGCCTGTGTCTAAAACTGAATAGACTAGTGAATCTCCCTATATTTGCACTGTGTAGCAGGGAAGGACTGCCCGGAGTTCTAGTGGAGCAGCTGGAAGGACGATGTTGGCAGCTTGAAGAAGAGCTTGGAGGGCTGCCCCAGCATCAGGGCAGGATGGTGGATCATCAGACAAGGCAGTGGGCAGGATCTGGCCTGGAAACCTCTCCATGATGTGGGGCTGGCTGGCAGCAGCAGCAGCAATTGATGGGGAGGGCTTGACCTTAAGGTCAAGAAAAGCTTGGAGGCTGAAGGAGAGTAGAACCTTGGCTGGAGCATGGGGGTAGGTCTGGATGTTGGGGAGGGCATTAAAAGCAGTGGTCAGGTGCAGCCTGGGGTTAACTGAGAAGTGTGGAGGTATGTAGAGTCCACCTGGAGAGAGGAGTGAGGAGAATGCTCTTGGGGCCAGGGCAGAACATGTGACCTATAAGCATGACCTGTAAGCCAGGACTGAATAAAGCTGGGCTGAACTGACCTTTGAATATCAGTGGAATTCTTGGAGGGCAAAAAAGGTACACAGAGTTGTGTCCACTCCCTAATTTGCTGTGTGCACTGAATCTGAAAGGGGCCTGGGGTGCTGTGGCCATGTTCACAATGCTGTCATTTTCCCACCCAAATGTATTTTATGTTTTATGAGACTGCCTCACTTTCAGATCCAGCTTCCTAGAATGGCCTACTGAACCAACTCATTATTGTTAGTAGGACAGAAATTAAAAATCCTGTTTTAATTTTTTTTGTGCTTTTAAATTAAGTTTTGTGCTGATGTCCTCTGTTCTAATTGGTTGTTTTAAGTGTTACATTTTATCTGAATATAAATTACTAGAGTTTTTTCCCTTAGAAAATTGATCCACTAATATTATAAACACACTTGAAGTAGGGATGCCATTTTTCAGAAGCCGCTCCACCTCTTCTGTGTTTTCTGAAGAATATGGGAATTTTCAGCAGGCTGTTTGTTAGAAATTTATGGCAGTCACTAGATGCAAACCAAGAGAAACCCTCTACATTTTATAGGAAACACTGAAAATACTCTGATCGTGATCTGATGAAATTTAAGCACTTGATATCAATGCAGTGTGCTTGACTTTGGCTAGATTGTGATCTTTGCTCATTAGTATAAAAATGAATGCTGATCCTTGTGACAATTTTTCATAGGGTAATATCAGCTGAGGAGCTTAGTGGGAGAATTCTGGGAGCTGCAGTACCAAACACATTCAATATTTTTGCACTAGAAGACTGGTATTCTTGAGGTGCCAACTTTATGAATACAGTGGGAAGAACCTTCAGTGTAATCTGGCTCTGCCTTTCCCCTCTTTCCCACCCACTTTAAGTCAATTTTAATTACTCTCTCTCTTGGCTTGTAAACATTTGGCTTTCAAAGTGAGTTTTCTTTCAGTTAGGTTTGCCCAAGTTCTCACAGTTCTTCTAATTATTGGGGGTGGGGGGGGGGTGGAGTTCACATTGTATATCTTGAGCCCAGTAGAGAGTTATTTGGTTAGAAGGGGGAAGTGAAATTAGACAGCTGATTTTTGTTTCATTTCAAATATTTTCCTACTTTCATTGCAATGCAAATGGCCTGTCATCTTTGCATTACTGTTTTAACTATCCAAAACTGACAATCCTGTAAAATTTGCTTAGGACGGACCAATTAAAATGTCACAATGTAGTGAGAAGTCTTCTGACTGCTCCATAACTTTTTCTCAGGCTATAGATATTAAAGAAAAGGGGGGGGGGGAAGGATGGAAGAAAAAAACTATGTTGTTTACTATGATGAAAAACACTTTATGTTGTTGTTTGACTCATCATGTAGCCGTATGAAGAGTTCTGGAGAACTTGAAAGCTTTCTTACTACTTTGTGACATTTTCTTTGGTCCTGGTTATATTACTGTGGCTTTTGGAAGGGTTTTTTTTAAATATACCAGTTGCCTCTTCAGATTTTTGTCTGTTTTAGCTATGCCTCTTCAATTTTTTAAATAAACTCTTGCACTCCACTTGATTCTTTGTCTGATATTGTGTGAAGGTGTGGTAAAATGGACTTTCCCCATTTTACCTAGGTGGCCAAGGTCTAACCTAGCCCCGTACCCAGAAAAAATTTGTTGGGGGTGCACCAAGGTGCCACCTGGGGAGAATGAGGTTTGGGAAGGGGAGAGGGACTTCAGCCAGGTATAATGCTGGATAGAGTCCACCCTCCAATGCAGCCACTTCCTCCAGGGGAATGAATCTCTAGTCTAGAGATCAGCTGTCACTCCAGGAGATGTCCAGATCTCACCTGGAAATCAGCACCTCCCAAAGCAGAAGGCAGCTATTTGTTACATTTGAAAACTATTTATTTATATTTATTTATTTCATTCAGTTTTTAAATGTAATATCAATTCCCCATCAAAAACCCTCAACAGCCACAATTCTCTCTTCCAGGACTGAAAAGCTCATTCCCCCCAATGACTTACTTGTGAGTAAACCTTCCCAGGATCTGGCTGCAATGCTTTTTTTATTTTTTATCATGTCTAAGGTCACTGGAGCCCTTGGAGCAGTGCCTAGAAGTCTCCAGAAACACCTGGACATTCTGGGAGTTGAGCAAATAACACCAGCTCAGCTCCAGAAGACAGTGTTGCTTAGAACAGCAAGAATCCTGCAAAGATACATCTGCAATTCCCCAGAACTTGGCTGGATCTCGAATTACAGAACACCATCTACCAGTCAAATATCTGACAATTCATAGTAATAATTATTATAGTACTTCCATTGTTCACAGAATTCCATATTATGTTGTTGTAATCCTTGCAACAGCTCTGTAAAGTAAGCAGTATTATTTGCTTGATTTTGCAGCATATTGATACTCTGTCCAGAGATCAAGAGTTTGGATAAGGAGATGTAACCAAAGGAAGAAGGAGGTATATTGTTCTTGCCCCCAGGACTGAATTAGCATTTATTGAAAACTAGGATGTGAATGGGGTTGAAATAGCAGAAATTAAACCCATTTGGCTTTAACACCCTGTTACAAATTCTGTCAGCCTTTCTGTGGATTTTTCTTGACACTCCAGTCTTGTATAAGTGTTTCATGTTCATTTCCACTTTCCTAAACATGCAGTGGCTCTAATAAAGTAATTGCAGACCGCAAAGGGATAATGTTTTTTTCTTCTTACACTTGAGCATTTTATGCCCACCCCCTTCCTTTTCTCATTGTCCTTTCAAAGACCTCTCATCCAAGACTGTGGAGATTTTTCCACAATTATAGTATGACAACGAAAAAAGGAGAAAGATTACTTAGTAAAAGACAAGCAAATTATTTATACTGTTGATTTCTTCCTCTAAATGAATTTTGATACAGTTTCACACTGTAGTCCTAAACTGTTATGCAAGAAATTTGTCTGCTGTATCTAAAGAATGAATCGATCCCTTATTTATCTGAGGCATTTTAAATCCTTTTGCTGAATGGGGAGAGGCCAGTGTTATAATAGCAGCATGTTTATCTTTCATCTGTCAGCAATTAGCTTACAAACTAATTCTCTGACTTTGAGCCAGGTTGCGAGGGAAAGCTTTTGTCACAGCGTGTTTTCATACTGCTGGTAATCCACTCCCATCGATTGATCATCACCCATATGGACTGTTACCAAGTGGGATTATCTACAAGGCTGATAGACAAAGCCAGAGATATTTCTGGTTTATTTCTGGCTTTCTTCAAAGAGAGTATAGAATGAATTAATAAGTGCGCTCTCTCTCTCTCTCTGTGACTGACCATTTCTGAGAGTGTCTCATCATTGTCTGCATTTTGCATGAAGAGAAACTATTCATTCACAAAATAATTAGTACATATGAATACCATTCCACCTTAGTCTTTTCTGTTTAAGTTCTAGAATGCCTCAGTAAACAAGATAATAGAAGGGATGACATCATTTCCCCATATGTTTCTCAAGTGGTCCTCATTAGATGGGCTGGGCCAAGAATAGGCAGCAGTTAGCAGGATCAAAGAAGAGCCAAGGATAATGGAGAAACTCTAAAAATATATGACACACTATGTGGATTTTTAAAAAAAACGTGAATTATTTATTTGGATCCAGAACATTTTAGGACTACAAGAATATCAGAATACAACAGAGATTAATAGATACTTTACCTCAGTTTCTACAGTTGTAAAATATTATTCAATTTAAATACATAAACAACAAAAACTATGGTGGAAAAATGCTCCTGGCTCATATGGATACTTTGTCTTTATAAATATTGCAGAACCAAGCCTTAATTTTATTTGTTTGTTTCCCTGACTGAAAAATTATCAGATAGCTGAATTCTATAAATATTGTTAGATCCAAAATAACTTTCCCTAAATGAGAAGCTTCCTCTAACTGGCAAAACCTATCTATATCTATGTCTGAAGAAGACTGCATTTAGCACTTTTCCCTTAGGCAATGTTTGTGGTGGCTAAGGGAGTCTTTGGATCCAATTCCATCTTCCTACATACATCATGAAAACTAATTGCTTCTGTGTTAATAAAATGATAGTTCAAAATGTGTCCTTAGATGAGTATGGGGTAGGGATAATGTAGATGTATTCTGAATGTGATGCTTCAGGGATGTGAATAAATTAAAACTGGTTATTGTATGAGCAGTTAATATCATCCTGAATCTTGAAGATTTACTCAAGATTCAGGATGATATTAACAGCCCATCACAAGTATATTTTTGATGGGAGAGATAAAAGGTGATCAGGTGGTGGTGTGCTGTTCTCCATCCCAGTTCAAAACCGGGGGGGGGGGGGGGGAGTCACATCAGTTTATTGTTGAACTTCAAAACAAGTAATCACAAGTTCAGCAAGGATGCCTTCTGGTGAATTAGTCAGGGCATATATGGAATTTCCTGATCCCTTTGAATGACTTTTTAATGTTACAGTCATGGCTGCTATAATTTGAAGGGGAAAAAATAGCCTTTTAAGTGAGAGTCATTGTCCTTGCTCTGTTTCCTACTGAAAACTGCTTTCCAATAAATTTGCTCCATCAGGGCAAAAGAAGTTTGAGGGATCCTGATTTTCTGTGGAAAAACTGAACAAGAAGAAAGGGTTTATATGCCTCTACTCCCTGTGTTGGTCTTCCTGGTTAAATTGAAACCCCATTGGGGGCTGAGTGAATTTTTGGCAGGGAACTGTAGCCAGTCCTAGTCTCTGAGGGCTAATTTACACATAATGTTGGATGATGGGCTCTCCTGATGTGTGATTTATTCTCAGCTCCTGCAAGAAGGGTGTGGTGCTTCTGGATTAATTCCTTCTTTGATCAAAACTCATTTCCTGAACTTCTTTTAGCCCTGGAAATGACACCTCCCCCCTGTAATATACCTTAGAGAGGCTTAAAGTAGCCCCCGGGGGGGTGGAATTTGATCAGGAAAATCGCATGGATATGAAAAATTGAAACCTCCCTTCTTCATTGCAATGACTCAATCTATATTGCCCCCTGACCCAGCTATTCTTGAAATTATATTCTATGGCAGAAGAGGTGATCATGGATTCCTCTGACCACCACTTTGCCTCCACACATTACAATTCTGGGTGTACACTTAAATGTACATGAAAAATGTAATGTGCATTGATCTTGAAGAAGCCCCAGATGGAGGCAGGCTGTGCAACATGGATGTCTGGTTTCACAATGGTTCCTTTATACAGGGGCATGAAAGGTTACCAAACCAGGAAATAGGGAGGGATAGCTTTTACATTTGGAACTGATTTCTTTGGTTTTATGGAAATTACTCTGAAATGATTCTGTGTAACCCATTGCCTCTTGTAACAGAACTGTGCAAGGAATCATAAGTATTAGCAGTCATCTTAAACTCTTGCCATCAAGAATATTGAAAGTGACTGACTTTGAAGGCACTGTTTCACATATGTTTTGCCACTTGCTCAATGGTGGGTCTGTAAAATATTGCATCTCCTGAAACAAACAAGAGGAAATGGGGAAGAAGGGGAACAGAATATATACAAAAAGTAAGAGATAGATCAACAAACAGTTGACTACACAAATGTCAAAGCTCACTAGCAGCTAATCCGGAAAACATCTGTTTGTAGCCATGGGTATTCAGATTCCCATAAAGCTGTTCTTTACATCTATGACTTCAATCACACCCACATCACCATGCTATCTAAATTAGCAGAATAAATAAATACAAATTCATCAATGCTGCTCTAACACTGGCAGGAGGGTTCCATTTAAGTGATTTAAGATGGGCCCCTCAATATGAAACACTATACTCTAACTGTATTGTCATGGAGAAACTGGCACCAACTAGTTCCCTCACTTGTCAAAAGAGCAATCTCAGTTACAGTTGAATCCCAGGTTTTTGTTTAAATCATGCCTGTTCAGCAAAAGCTTCCAGAGAACAGGGTATCTTTCTAGCATAAAGTCACTGGTATAAAACCGCAAAGATGCAGTCTGTTTATTAAGAGTAGTCTATATTTCATTTTTTGTACTTATGAAATGATTTCTGGTGTCAAAATACTAAGTGTCAGTGATGAATGCTTTTTTGTATTAATGATCATTTTAGTCTTCTGTAGCACTATTGTTCGATATTTGCAATATCCCAACAACTACCCTAAGCAGAGTTACAAAAATCAAAATCCACTGACTTAAATGAATTTAGAGGGATGTAATTCTGCTTCAAATTGTGCTGTTAAATGCTTTTATGGGTTTTTTTTGTTTGTTGTCATGAGAGTAGACTTGGTGAAATTGGCAGATGTAAACTATGCAGCAAATAACTTTATAAAAAGTAGCTTTGACTAGCAAATCATAAATGAATACGGTAAAGACTAGGAACTGCTTGGATGTATTTTGCCATAAAAAAAGAAATATATACATATGTGCAAAATTCATAAGTGAGAGTGTTTGCAGGTAATTGTATATATTGATTAATTAAAATATTTATTACCCGCATTTTGAAAAAATAATCCCCTGGTAGCTGTATTTGTGAGAAGTACAGTGTATGAAGCAATGTTAAGGCCTAAATTAGATGTGATATCCACCAAATGACTACCATAGGAACTGGTAGTAAACTAGTAGTCACACGGTTTTTGCAAATTCTCTGCATGGATGGCTTCAAGAAAGAACTGGATGAATATGAGGTCCATCAGTGGCTGTTAGCCTCAAGGTATAGATAGGAACTCTTGGTCTGGGACAAGTGATGCTCTGTATTCTGGGGGGGTGGGCAACAGTGGGAGGGTTTCTAGTGTCCTGGCCCCACTGCTGGACCTCCTGATGGCACCTGGTGTTTTTGGTCACTATGTGACAGAGTGTTGGAATGGATGGGCCATTGGCCTGATCCATCATTGGCTTCTCTTATGTTCTGTAGGAATTTCATTCCACAGCACTGGAGATGATGATTAAAATCAAACCATAGCACAGTAGTAGTAGGAGAAGCTTCATCTTTCCATCCTTGTGCTGTTTTCTTGACTCAAAATTGTCTGGACATTTTCCTCATTGGGGTGCTGAATGTGTCATATTCAGCAAAACAGTGAGGACATGGTGAAGCTGCAGTTAATTTGAATTAAGCCCCTGTGGTGTTTTGGAGAACAGTTTTCAGAGGGAATACAGAGGCAGTCCCTCTGGTGATCTTGCGACAAACTTCATGTCAATTTTAAACTAAGAAAGCCATTTGAACTAACATTACTGGCTTGATTAAGATGGAATGTAAAGACTTACTATGCTATGTAAAGAACACAGCAGACTCTAGTGTTTGAGAGATGCCATTCTTATCAGAATTTCCATAGAGCATTGAAGGAGGAACAAGGAACAATTTACAATACAGCATGAAGGGATTAAAGTAACCTAAAGTCTCTCTCAGGGGGTTCAAAACACAAGGTGGGAGGTACCACATCAGCCACTTTCTTACCAGTACTCCATATCAGTCGATATTAGTTTACAAGTTTCACCCCATTTATAAAATGAAGAAGAGGCATCCAATCATTTGACCACAAAGGGTTATGATATTTGTTTTAATATGGTACTATAAGTTTTACATCTGTAGATATTCATGACTTTGCACAGAGATCAAAGCTTGACATCAGTGATGGCCAAGAAAATTAGTAGAAGCAGTATGAGGCAGTGGGAGTAACCAATAATAGAAGGTAGCAAATAGTTCCAAAAACACTGTACAAAAACTTAGTAGCCCCTTTCAGATGTTCTCAAGTTGGAAGAAGAACTTTCATGTGGCACATGTTTTCCCCCAATGAAAGGGGACACATATAGGCTAGGATTGCAGCCTGGCACCACATTTCTGGTTCTTTCAACATGCATTCAACTTGGAGCTTTTAAAAATGGCTGATGACTTCATGGTCAAAGAAGCCTACAGTAGAGCTAAAGAGTGAAACTGGTTCTTGTCTTTCTACCAGTCAAAACAATGGCCCCCTTTAAATTGCAACATATTCCCTTACAAAATTAAATATGGTCAAATTCAGCAATTGTGCTCAGGAAATGGACAAGCAAAAACATTTAATGTATAAGCAAAAGAAGCAGCAGCATTTCCCTATATGAGCATTGCAAGATTTGTCTGTGTACTGAACACAGCTTGCATCAAAGTTCTTCTGGTTTTATGATAAACCATTGTGTAGGTGCTTGGATCAAAAAATTGTACTACAAGATTTGACCTGGACTTCGTGTGTGTTAAGTGCCACCAACTTGCTTCCGATTTATGGAGACCCTACGAATTAATGACCTCCAAAGAGTCCTATCACTAACAGCCTTGATCAGGTCTTGCAAACTTAGGGCTGAGGCTTCCTTGATTGAGTCATGTGGGGTCTTCTTCATTTCCTGTTGCCTTCAACTTTTCCTAGCTTTATTGTCTTTTCCAGTGACTCTTGTCATCTCATAATGTGACTCTAGTACAATAGCCTCAGTTTAGTCATTTTAGCTTCTTGGGAGAGTTCAGGCTTGATGTGATCTAGAATGCACTTACGTATCTTTTTGGCAGTCCACAGGATCCATAATATTCTCCACCACCACCACATTTTAAAGAAATTTATTTTCTTCCTGTCAGCTTTCTTCATTCTCCAACTTTCACACCCATGCATAGTAATGGAGGATACTATGGCATGAATTAACTTGATCTTGGTCAGGGCTCTTTTTGTAGAAAAAGCCCAGCAGGAACTCATTAGCATAACAGGCCACACCCAACAGCAGAAACACATTAGCACATTAGGCCATACCCCTAACAGCACAGCTCATTAGCCTATTAAGCCACACCCCTTGTTTGCTCCTGAACACACACAGCCATGAATCCTGTGCCGGTTAAGATCACACACATTGGCCTGGCAGCATCGCTCTCCTGTTTTGGCTCAGCTGGTGGCTTTCCAGACCCGACATACAGCTGGTGGAACCCAGAAGGGGGAAGGGGGAACTGGGCAGCACAGTGGGGAATCAAACTTGATTCTTAAGATTAGAACCCACAGCTCTTAACTACCACACCATGCTGGCTTTTCCAGAGTAACTGAAAAAAAATAATGCTAGGAAAAGTTGGAGGGAGCAGGAAAAGAGGAAGGCCCAACATGAGATAGATTGACTGAATAAAGGAAGCCATAGTCCTTTACAAGACCTTAGCAAGACTCTCAACAATAGCATGTTTTGGAGGATACTTTTCTAGTGCTCCAGACAGATGTTTTGGAGGATACAAAGAGCAAAGTATTCCAAAAGTATTTGGAGGATACAAAGAGCAAAGTATTTCAAAAGCTCTGGGAAGCTTGTATCCTCCCCCCCAAAAAACCTTGTTGAGCTCCAAGACTGTACTGGAAGTGGTAGAAAAGAGCAAGAGTCCAGCAGCACCTCAAAGACTAGCAAAATCTGTGTCAGAGGATGAGCTTTCATGAGCCACTGCTCACTTTAAAAGAATTCTGTTAGTTTTTTAGGTGCTACTGGACTCTTGCCAGTGAGTCATGAACACTCATCTCCTGCCACAAATTTTGTTAACTTTTAGGATGCTACTGGATTCTTGCAGTGACCCACAAAAAGCTCATTGCCTGCCACAAATTTTGTTAGTCTTTAAGGTGCTACTAGACTCTTGCAATGACTCATGAAAGCTCACTCCGTGCTACAAATCTTGTTAAGCCCTGAAGGTGCTCCTAGATTCTTGCTCTTTTTTACTGCCCCAGATAGACTAACACAGCCACCCATCTTGATCCATCTAAAAAGTGAGCAGTGACTCATGAAAGCTCACTGTCTGCCACAAATTTTGGTAGCTTTTAGGGTGCACTGGATTACTGCAGTGACCCACAAAAGCTCACTGCCTGCCACAAACCTTATTAGTCTTGAAGGTGCTACTAGATTCTTTCAATGACTCCCGAAAGCTCACCCCCTGCCACAAATCTTGTTAGTCTTGAGGGTGCTACTGGTTGCTTCCTCTTTTCTAGTGCTCCAGACAGACTAACGTGGCTACCCATCTTGCTCTCTCTGAAGAAGTGAGCAGTGACTCACAAAAGTTCATCCCCCTGCCATAAATTTTGCTAGTCTTTAAGGTGCTCCTGGACTTTTGCTATTTTCTCCTGCTCCAGACTGACTGCTTCAAAACCGCCTCAAAATGACCCCTGTATATAATCCCTATAATAGCACAATGTGATTCAAAAATATGGTCCAGAAAATATTAAATTTAAATGTATATTTGTTCGGGGTGGGGGGGAGAGAATTATACTTCCAGTCAGATTCATTGCCTTCATCATTTGGGCCACTTGATGAAACCCCCTTGTACTACTATAGGCTTGATTTATGATTTCTTGCAAAGGAGGGAACTGGCAGTGCCAATGTGTCTCCCTCTTTTAATCCAGAGATTTAAATACATACACATAGCTTCTGACGAATCTTTTTGCTGCTGTCTGGCTGAAGGGTAAGAGGATCAGAATGAACTGAGCGTTGGGTTGTTATAAATTGTCTTTCTCCTGGATGTTTTTTCTTGCATAAATTTTCTTATTCATAACCCATAATTCCATTACTGTTCTGTGACTGTTATTTCCCCCCTCAATATATTTATTTAGCCATTTTTATTTTAAAACCTAAAATAAAATTTTTAAAAGACTCCCCCCTTATCTTTTTCCTGCCTCTTCCCTCCTTTTCTTTCATTGGGGCTGGGGAGTTGGAAAGGGCTTATCTGAGGAAGGGAGAGATGTGGAAAGGAAAAACTGGGGAAGGAGGAGGAAGAGAGGGGGAGATGTAGGAGTTCTTTAAGGAGATCTTTGCCTCCCTCCTTTCATCCAGTCCTAAATCCTTTTGTTGGCTGCTGGGGGGCGGGGAGTGACTAGAAGGAGATTTGGGCTTTTTTCCACCTTAGAAAAACATGAATGTTAAGCAGTCTCATGTTGCATTTTCAAAGCTCCCGACTTGCCTGGGTGTCCCACCTGCAAAAGAAGCTGCGCTGTTGCTGGTTGGCTGGTGGGTGCTGAGGTGCACCTTCCCTTCCCCTACTCCAAGACTGCTATTTTCTTTCTTCAGGCTGCTCAAATGTGCCCACTCCAAACAAAATACATTCAGAACTGGATGGGATGGGCTGCCGGTGCTGCCCATACTTCCCAACCGCAGACTGCTCTCAGCCCAGCCCCAATGAGGAGTTTAGGAGCAACTTAGGGAGGTAGTCACCTGCAGTTACTGCATCAGGGCCAGTCAAGAGCTGCTTCTGGGTGGTGTGTACATGCATGTGTGCCTCTTTACCTTTGAGCCACCCCCCCCCCCACCCCAAAAAAAGAAAAAGCAGCCAGGGGAAGGAGAGGGAAAACAAGCTGGGGGAAAGGCAGAGATTTTGAAAAGACAAGAGAGGGAAAAGAAGAGAGTTGGGAAAAACAGCAAGAGAAAGGAGAAAATGAGGAAAAGAGTGACCAGGGAAGAATGGGGGGGGGGGGGGGGGAGGAAGGGAGGGAGGCAGGGCCAGAAAGGTCCGAAGAGAAATAAAAGGGAGCAAAGATGCAGAGGTTGGTGAAGGAGATGTTGGCGTGTCTGGAACGCTTGGGTTTGTGACCCATCAGGGCAGAGAAGGGAAAGGTGAAGTAACCACCCTCCCCACCCATTCTGAAACCTTGTGCTGCTTCCGAGACTTCTGCAAGTTACGGCGAAAGGAGACAAACTCCTGGAGGGCAGGCGAGGCTTGTGCACGCTCTGTCTTTCCCCCCTCCCTAAAGGACATACTGCACTCCAAGCAAAGCGCGCGTGGACATGGCAGGGCAAGCGACCACGTGAGTGAGTGGGGGGGGGCAAGAAAGACCCCCCCTTTCTTTCCTTCTGCCTTCTACCCGTGGGGCCCAGCATGTCAGGGACCATTTCACTTTGCGCCCCCCCCAACACACAAAGAGAGAAACATTCTGCTGCTGGCATAGGGCTGCCAAGTCCAAGTTGGAAAATACCTGGGGACTTTGGGGGTGGAGCCAGGAGAAGGTGGGGTTTGGGGAGGGGAGGGGCCTCAGCATGGTACAATGCCATAGAGTCTACCCTTCAAAGCAGCCATTTTCTCCAGGGGAGCTGATCTCTGTCAGCTGGAGATCAGGTGTAAAAGCGGGCGATCCCCAGGCCCCACATGGAGGATGGCAACCCTATGCTGGCAGCACCTCATGCTCCAGCATTTCTTCTTCTTCCCCCCTCCCTTCCTCCACCCCCACCCTCCCCAACCAACCTTGAGAGGACTTCTGCCTGCCACGCTGGCTCTAGGGCACACCAAGCCACCCTGCAAGGCAACAATCACTCACCCAGCAGCATGTGGAGCCCAGCTCCCCCCAACTAACTTCAAAGGGCCTTCTGCCCTGATGCCTCTCCAAGCCAAGTGCCCTAGGAGGCAACAGTGGCCTACCTGCCTACCCACCTGGAAGCCTGCAAAGCCCAGCTCCTTCCCCCTGCCCTTCCCAAACCAACCTTGAGAGACCTTCTGCCCCGGTGCCTCTCCAAGCCAGCCCGCCACCCTGGGAGGCAACAACCACCCACCCGCCCAGCAGCACATAGAGCCCAGCTCCTTCCCCCTGCCTTCCCCAACTAACCTCGAGGAGCCTCCGAGAGGAAGGAGGGCGCCAGGACCTACCCCCCTGCCCACCTCTCCCGACAGCACTGTCTGTGGCAGGCCCTTGAGGGCTGCTGGGCCGTGCTGCAGAGAAGGAGGGCACCATGGTTTTGCCTCCCTGCGTCCCCCGACAGCACCGGCTGAGTGACCTACCTTGCCTGGGGAAGAACCAGCCCTGGAGTCCTTTTGGTGGGGAGGCGTGGTGGAGCAGTGGCAACCAGACATACACGTACTCTAGGTGCTTGTTGCCGCTTTTTCCACCGAGGGCAGATAGGGGTGGGTCAGCCACCACCTCCCCGTGGCCCCCCATCAAGTCTCTGTCACTGCTGCCGCCACCCCTCCCAAAGAAGAGGAAGGCAAAGGGCTCCCTGCAATGGCGGGGGGGGTGGGCTCTGCCAGGCTTCTTCTGCTTGTCCACTTTACTGAGTGGGCAGAGGAAGCCAAAGGGAGGCATTTTAATGCCTCTCTGCACCCCCCAGCCTTTCCTAGCTTGTGCGTTTCAGCAGGCAAGCTAGGAACGGGGAGCCTCTGCTGGGCTTCTTCTGCTTGCCCACTTTAGTGAGCGGGCAGAGGAAGCAACGGGGAGGCATTTTAATGCCTCTCTGCACCCCCCAGCCTTTCCTAGCTCATGCGCCTCAGTAGGTGAGCTAGGAACAGGGGAGGGGTTCTGCCGGGCTTCTTCTGCTTGCCCACTTTAGTGAGCGGGCAGAGGAAGCCAAAAGGAGCCATTAAAATGCCTCTCTGCACCCTCCCTGGCCTTTCCTAGCTCTTGCGCCTCAGTGGGTGAGCTAGGAACGGCGGGGGGGCTCTGTTGGGCTTCTTCTGCTCGCCAGCTTTAGCAAGCGGGGAGAGGAAGCCACAGGGAGGCATTTTAATGCCTCTCTGCACCCCTAGGCTTCCCTAGCTCGTGCGCCTCAGCAGGTGAGCAAGGAATGGCGTGCGCGGGGGGGGGGGCTCTGCTGTGCCAGCCTTACCGGGAGCAGGGAGTGCTGAGGAGGTGCCGCAAACCCTGAGGACCCTTTAAGTCCAGGGAGCCAGAAGGCGCAGATGCCCAATCTCCACGCGGAGACCGGGCATGTGGGGCTCTTTCCCGGGGAGGAGGGGAGGGGTGGGCCAGATGCCCGCTGGAATGCCATTCCACTGCATTCTGCCCCCCAAATAGCCCTGATTTTGGTCACCAGTGACACATCCTTACCTTTAAGGATCTTTTCTAGATCCTTCATGGCTGCCCTCCCCAGTCTCAACCTCCTTCTGATTTCTTGGTTTCAGTCTCCCTTTCAGTTGATGGTGGAGCCAAGGAATAGAAAGCCTTTAACAAGTTCAATTTCTTCATTATCAGCCTTAAAGTTGTGTAATTCCCCAGCAGTCATAACTTTTTTCTTCTTGATGTTCAACTGCAAGCCTCCTTTGGCACTTTCTTTGACATTCATGAGTAGTCATTTCAAGTCTTCACTATTTTCTGCCAGTAAATGTGATATCATCTACATGTCTCAAATAGTTAATGTTCCTTCCACCAATTTTCACTGCACCTTCACTGAAATCTAATCCATGTTTCCTTATGAATTATTCTGTATACAGATTGAAGAGATAGGGAGATAAAATGCATCCTGGTCTGACAATGACAACTTTGTCAATTGGAAGCCATTCTGTTTCTCCATAGTCTGTGTGGAGAAACCCCCGCTCCCCATTCTGAGTTCTTAAAGTGTTCCTGTTTTTTTCTCTCTTCTCTCTGGAAGGGCAGGAAGTGAGGGCAATTACCTGCCATAGTTATGTAAATGGATTAATTTGCAAAGGAACTGAGGGATTTGGTGTTAGGAATCTCCAGGGGACTCCTGGAGATTTCCCAAAATGCCTGCAAGGAGGGCTCCCAGAATGCACCTGGGTGGCCCAGGGTCCACTGGGATGACCTGGGCGGACCAGGTCAAAGGGGGTGTAGAGTGTGATGTGAATGGGTGGGGTCAGAGGTTTAATAAAAGTGCTTGCTCTCAAGAGAAAGGGTCTCTTGGCTCTGGACTCTGGGTTCTGATCTTTGGAAGAGAGGCTTTAGCAACATCCACATGCCCGGTTATTCTTTTCTTCTGGAAGAATGAATGTATCTTTGAAATATGCTGTAGAAAAAAAAATGCTATTCTAGTTGGAGATTATGAACAAGAAATTGGAGACATTTTGTATGAAGTAATTGGTCCTTGTTCAGAAGAAGTTTTCCTCGAAACAAAGACCCATTCCGGAGACTTTCATTAACTACATCTTTGTTGAACCACATTCCATGTATTCTTGTATATTAGTTATGCACTTCATAGATATTTGTTATACACCTTAAATTTTGTTGATTAGTGTTATTGTACAGTTTTCTTCAGTCCTCTTTTCCATGATCTTTGGAAGAGGACAGATGGCTGAGCTACAGGCCAGGAGCCATCAGCCATGTGGCCTGGCCTGCTGGCTGCAGAGAGCCTTAGGTAATGAAACATCTTTAGAACCTTTTGTAACTTTCTAAGATTGAAACTGCCTACTCTATTTCAACATCTAGTAGGGTAAGTTTAGAACCAGGGAAAGAAGGATGCGATTATGACCAACTTTTATTTGTCCTTCTGGTTGCTGATCTGGTGCTGTGCTAAAAGTATGCTTGTAACCTTTTTCTCTTTTTAATAAATATTTTACTTTTTTGAAGCTGGTATTGTTCCCTGGACCACATAGTCCCCCAACCACCTTAAACCACGCTACTGTAAGAGGGGAGACCCAGGAAGGGGGAAGGCAAGCAGTCAAGGCACCCATTGCCAATCCTCCAGGGGGCCCCCAAAGAAGGAATTTGGTCCCTGTGTTAAGCAGGAGCTGGGTAACAGGAGACCAGAGTCAGAGCCTCAGTTTGAGAAGGGGTGTCAGGAGTCTGTCCCTCCTGGCAGGAAGACCCCAAAAGGATAGTGGTGGCAGTGGTGCCCTAGTGGGAAGAAGTGGAACAGCACCCTCCAGGAATTGGCTCAAGCCAAGGAGACGGCTGGCAGAACAGGGACTGTTAGTCAGAACAGGCCTGTTCCGTCACAGTCTGTCCCAACGGTAGCCTCTTATCTGGAGTATAAGTTGCATATCAAAACAATCAGACGCTATTAAAACTGAAAATTCTGCTAAGCGTATGATATTTACAGAAACTGTCAATATAAAACTGTGTCCTGCATACCGTATCTTATCCAAGAACAACTTGAATCAGGGTTTAAGGTGTTTGTGAGAAAGATCTTGCTAGCTTGCTGGCAACAAGTCAGCAGCAGCTGTGTTCTATTTGAGCTAAATTTGCTGTATCTTTTTGCAGAAAACTTGGGTGTAGCCAGGGGTACAAGCCTAAGGGCCTTAGCCCATGATTAGCAGATGATAACTCTGGATAAATGAGCAATTGATGCCCAGTCCCTTCAAGCCATATTGTTATTGGTGTTTGTTTTGGTTCCCCTGTATTTTTATTTGTAAGCTGATTTGTGTCCCCTCGGGGAGAAAAGTAGGATATAAATAGTTAAATAAATAAGTAATCCACATCAGATGTGTTCAGCATTAACTGGGGAAAGGATCAGTGAATCAGAATCCCACCACAGTATCTGGAGTCTGCAAGTGCATCCTTCGTTCCGCTACATTAATATTTATTATGCTTGCAAGGAAATGAAGACATTAGGATCTGCTTGAAATTATGAAATTAAGGTGTAATTAACTAGACATGGGGAATGAACAGTGGTTCCTTTAAAATATTTGAAAGAAGTAGAATCTGAGAGGAGTATAAGATTTCCCAACATAGAATGTTTTTACTTATGGAAGTTTCCTATGAAATACCATTGAGAAGGATGAGTTTTCTTTTTAAAAAGATAAGTTCCCTAAACCTAAAGCACATTTAAAATAAAACTGAACAACTAGAACTTGGAATGAATGACTTGTTAAGTTTCAACATTCTTTTAGAATGTTTTACATCTGGAAATTCCACTTGTAGTTAGTTGTGTAGCTCTTCCTCTTTGTCAAATCAAATGGTTTCAACTCACAACCATTTGTAAAACTAAATAATGTTTTGCACTTTCCCTTCCTTAAATGATGGGAAGTTTGCCTTTACAGAATCAGGTTTTTTTCAGTGTAGAGAAATGTTGTGGCATTTTTTAAATAATGGTACTAAGGGAAGATAAAAGCCAGCAGACAAAGCTTTATTTATTGATTTAAAAACATTTCTCCCTTGCATGGCTCAAGGCAGCATGTGATATAGATAAAGCCTTTTAAAAACACAATAAAAACAATCATTATAAAATTCATACAAGTCACATACAAATAGGACTGCCACTAGTAAAAGCCAAATCAATCAAAACACAGCCCTAAATAAAGCTGTCTTCAACTGTCTCCTGGAAATTGACAACAAGGGGGCAGGTGCACCTCCCTGGTAGACATAACATTTTTTCAGTTGCTTAACCATGGTCAGGTGATCAGGACTGTGTAGTGATTTATGGGTTTCTCTTTGTGTCACCTCTTCCTTCCTTGCAGGGGAATCCCCCCCCCTTCATTTTTGGAGCTAACCATGGTTAACATCATGTGTGTACTACTCATAACAATGATTAGTGTTTAGTGTCCAAGTACAGTTTACAGTAAGTAAGGCCAGTTTGGTGTAGTGGTTAAGAGCATGGACTCTAGTCTGGGAGAACTGGGTTTGATTCCCCACGCCTCCACATTCAGCTGCTGGTGTGACCTTGGGTCAGTCATAAGTTCTTTCAGAGCTGTTCTCTCAAGAGCAGTTCTCGAGAGAGCTCTCTCAGCCTCACCTACCTCAAAGGGTGTCTGTTGTGGGGAGGGGAAGGGAAGGGGAAAGGAAAGGGATTGTAAACTGCTCTGAGACTTCTTCGGGTAGTGAAGGGTGGGGTATAAATCCAATCTCCTCCTCCTCCTCCTCCTTCTTCAAAAAGTGGTGGTATTATGTCAGTATCAAGCAACTGTCAGATATTGCTGGATTCACAGTATCATGCGTTCCAAAGTAATACCAATATTCCAAAGATCCCAAACTGTTTCAGAACATTTTTATCAAATCTATTAAGAAACAAACAAATTTATAGCACTTATTCTTTCTACATTCAGAATGAAAACCTACTTTCATCGCCATGTCCACGGTGTGTGTCAGCTGACCATCCAGATGGAAGCTGAACGCACTGATTGCTGATTAAGTAGCACCTATAATTTATGATAAAATCAAAGTATGCTATGTTAAAGGCAGTCTTTGTAAACAGGACAGTATCATTCATAAAAGTGTGTTGTATATAGCTACATTGCAGTGTGGTGCTAGAACAGTGGGTGTGACTCTTTACACAGTAAACTGATTGCAGGACGCCAAGCAAATCACTGACTTTCAGGGTGGATTCACACAACTGCCTTACAAATAGGCTCATTTTTTTATTACATGGGAGAACCACCATCATTCACTAAGATGCATGAGAGTGAGGACCATTCTTAGTATTATACTTAGGTGGTGTTCACATGGGCAATTTTTTTTTTTAATAAATTTTTATTGCTTTTTCTAATATCTACATCTAAACGCTATTTACTATGCTACATATATCTTATACAGAGAATACTTTAAAAAAATGCTTAATTATATCTGATTATATAAAAAAACTGAAGCATTAATAAAACCATGGTTAACTACAGGTTACATTGTTACTGTTTCTACTATAAAAGCTATTTGGCAAGTATGCATACTTTAAAGAAAGCACTTAATAACATGGCTTATACATCATATTAGTGCACATGCTTAATATAACGATTTTAAAAAAATCATTTCTTCCTTTGTCCTCTTCTTGTCTTCCTGGTCTCAACTTGTACTTTTGGGGCTGCCGCCCCTTTTTCCGAGTCTGAAATATCTTCATCGCTTTTAGATCCATCGAAACCGTACATGCTTTCTTGCGAAGCTAGCGAGTCATCTGAGTCTCTGTCTTTTTTCTTTTCTTTATCAATTTCCAGAAATTTTTTCGCTTGTTCAACAGAGTCAATCTTATATTTCTTGTCTTTGATGCTGAAGCTTAGTCCCTCTGGAATATTCCAACGATACACAATAGACTCAGACTGAAGCCACGTTGTTAACTTTCTATAGGCTTTTCTTCTTTTCCTTATTTCAAACGGTATGTCCTTCAAAACTTTCACCTCTTCTTCTTGGATCTTCAGAACAGCTTTGTTTGTGGTTCTTAAGACCACATCCCTTGTAGATTTTTTGGAGAACCTTATCATTATTTCACCAGGCACGCTTTTCTTTTTTATATATTCAGGATAGGTCCTATAAACCATATCCATGTCGTTTTTTATATCCGCTGCTTTTAAGCCTGTTACTGGTTCCAGTGCTTCACTTAGCATGGTTTTGATGTCTTCTCCTTTTTTTTCTGGTACGTTCTGAAGTCTTAGGAAGAAATTTGATCGTTCCATCTGCATTTTTAAGATCGAATCTTAATGTTGAAGAGCCTTCTCTTTT
This sequence comes from Lepidodactylus listeri, assembly GCA_029233225.1. NCBI lineage: Eukaryota > Metazoa > Chordata > Lepidosauria > Squamata > Gekkonidae > Lepidodactylus > Lepidodactylus listeri. The sequence continues at coordinate 49,236,934 of JARCFY010000004.1, forward strand.
TCCGCTTTTTGTAGCCTTGAGTCTTGATTTTTAACTGACTTTTTAACTTCCATGAGGTCCAGCTGCAGCTTCTCTGTGGCCTTATTTGATTCTTTCAGTTCCATCTGCATTTTATCCATCTTAGTGTTGAGAGACATCATTTGGTCCACTAGAGGTCGCAATAATGAGGAGAACACCGTGGTCATCTCTGTGGTATCGACCTTTGCACTCGGAGCTGTACTTCCTAGTTTGGGGGAAGGTTTCGGTTTCCCCGCCATTGTTGAGACTACGCTGTTGTTTACGATTAGATAAGATGCGCAAAGAAAGCAGTTTTCTTAATGGCACTAAAATCGTTTTCAAACTTATGCCTTCAAGTATGCGATACCACCTGCAAGCAGTTCGTAGGAGCTTTTGTTTTCTCAGTAACGCCGTGGGATCGAGCCTTGTAAGTATGCCGATATGTACGGGGGGGGGGTTCACTCCACCCGCCGCTTTCCCGCTAAGTTCTGCTTCATTTTACTTCGAGACTCACTTTTTCACCATGCGTATCTGGGATCTTGTGCTTCTCTACTTCATATTCTCTGCTGCTTCACGGTTTGCGCTGCTGCCATTACGGCTCCACGACGGGGGAACCTACGGGGGTGATGAGGGGGATCTCAATCTCGCAATCGCCACCGCAGAGAGAAATCCCCGCTCGTGCCACCCCAGGCAGAGCCCCCTCACTGGGGTCTCTGGGGGCTCGGCACCTGTCCAGAGCCCCTTCTTCCCATCGGGCACGGATTGCTTCCCCCGCTGGTGCGGAGGGAAGCGTCCACCATTGCTCGCAAATCTTCCGGAAGTCCGTGTTCACATGGGCAATTTGATCTGTTGCCCTTGCTGATACCTTATGGATTTAAAGTGCATGATCAGACAGCAACATCTGTCTGTCGTGCCCCAGTCGTCTGAGTCCCCTTCCCCCCTTGCTTTGAGTTTCTTTGATACCTGAGAAAGTCCAGCCCTGTTGGTCTGAGCTGGTTCCAAAATGGATTTCTTGCTGTCTGGTCATACCCTTGCGCACTGAAGATGTCAGGCAGGTCTGACTGGTCTCTTGTTTTCTAGCTGCCACTTTAAAAAACTAGTTAGTGATGATCACACAACTGCACATTTGCACCTCTCTCTCTCCTTCCCCCCCACAGGGACTGCTCAAAACTTTCTTTCTTTTTAAAAACTCTCAAAGAAAAAAAGCCTCTGTTCTTCAGCTTTTTTTTTGTCCTTTGGGGAAGGGGTAAATTGAAAACATTACAGGGAGAACAGCAGTGAACTCCATATCCCAGCATTCTCAGCAAGCACTTGTGCGCATGCTCAGAGGGAAAACTTTTAAAAGTAATGGCTGACAGACCCATGAACTACATATCCCAGCAGGCTAATTCCTGCTTGTGGGCATGGTCCTAGGTCAAACTTCCAAAAAAAAATGGCCAATGGGCTGACTTTGTGCTTGGTGCTGTCTGATCATGGCCAGTTAAATTGCTTTGAAGAGTGCTAAAAGGGATGAGTCTGGTCAGGATTCTCTATAACAAAATAATCTGGTTCTATTAGAGATGGGGCAACAGCGGATTGAACTGCCCATCTGATTGCGACCTTAATGAGCTATGCAAGTGGAAAAAAAACAGTGGAACAGTGCCCTTTTTGGGCCGGAACACACCCAAACAGTGTTCCGGCTGGCGTCTGAGCCCTGCGGGCCCCAAAAGGGCCCTGCGCACTAGATCTCCACATGGAGATCGAGTGCGAGGCCTGGCCTTCTGGCTCCTTGTACTTAAAGGGAGCGTTTCCTTTAAGAGCAAAGAGCTGCTGGGAAGGACCTCTGGCTGTTGTGGCTCTCTTCATCCAGCTTGCCACCGCCCTGTCGCTGTTTGCAGCGCCTATGCTTTTCCTGCTCCCAGTAAATGCCTCCCTCCATCTCTTTTATCTCTCTCTCTCTCTCTTTTTGTTTCTTTCTTCCCCCTCTTTCTTCTCTCTCTCTCTTTCTCTCTCTCTCTTTTTTCCTCCCTCCCTTTCTTTCTTTTTCTTTCTTTTCCCCCTCCCTCCCTCTTTCTCCCTTTCTTTCTCTCTCTTTTCCCTCCCTCCCTCCCCCTCTCTCTCTCTCTCTCTCTTTCTTTCTTTCTTTCTTTCTTTCTTTCTTTCTTTCTTTCTTTCTTTCTTTCTTTCTTTCTTTCTCTCTCTCTCTCTCTCTCTCTCTCTCTCTCTCTCTCTCTCTCTCTCTCTCTCTCTCTGTCTCTCTTTCCTTCCTTCCTGACTTCAGCGCTGTTACTTTGGGGTATCTTCTCATCATACTTGACACCAAAAGGTTGAATTAGCCTTCCATCCTAAGCATGTGCCAAGCCGACTAGATCAAATAATTATTTTATCCTCACTGAGAAGCTCTGGTACTAGTAGGTCTTTCTCAGCCAGTGTGGTATAGTGGTGAAGAGTGTCAGACCAGTATCTGGGAGATTTGGATTTAAATCCCCACTCATGTCATGGAACCTCACTGGGTGAGTCTTAGCTCAGGAAGAATGGCTCCAGAGAAGACTAATTTATGCAGTAGCCAAATTGTTCACTCACAACTTTAATGCCAGTAGCTCACAAAGTAGAATTTTTGCTCACAAGACTCCACAGCTTAGAGGAAATGTTGGGCAGCTATTGACCTGCCTTTACAAAATATTAAAACTTTTCTGAAATAATGTATAGGAGGATTTTGGTCCTGAGAATCAAAATTGTACTGAACTAGAAAAGTTTTATTCTTGCAGTTTTACACTGTAGTCCTAAACACAGTCACATCCTCACTGATGCAGAAGGGTGTAACTCTATTTAGGATTGCACGGTTGATGGCTTTGGGGGGAGACTGGTGAAGGGAAGGGAAACACGTGACTGGAACTCGCAACCTGAGCCTAGGAGGTATGTCTTGTTGGGAATGGCTTGCAAATATATGTATGTCTAAAGTCTGTATTAAAATCATTTGGTGCTAACTGCCATGCAAGACAAAACATGTGAAAAAGTAGCTTCATTGTTGTGTGTGTTGGCAGAACACTTGACTGTTGCATGGGGGACTTTGAGGAACATCTGCAGAGAAACAGAGTTATAACTAAAAATGAGCATGGTCAGCAGCACTTTGGAGATTGCCTGTTTTGTGAAATTTAAAAAGTGGGTAGAGTTTCTGAAGAAGATTATTGTCCCTTTTCTCCTGCCACTGGCCTGACATTTGCCTTTAATGGGCCAGCAAAGGATGCTCTTAAACCTCCTAATAAGAGAGATTTCTGCTTCTGAGGAGCTGACTTCCAATGATTGGTGATCTTGTGATGGTAGTGATACTTTGATGTGGTAAAGCCCACCTGTTCACAGGATCATTTTACCTGTGGGACAGACTCTGCATGATAACCTCTCCACTGGTACATAATTGCTTGTAAAAAATATTATAGTGTAATAATTCAGGTGAGTAACTGTGTTGGTCTGAAGCAGCAGAACAAAGTTGGACAAAGTTTCATCCAAGGTATAAGCTTTTGTGTGCATGCACACTTCTTCCATCTGAAGAAGTGTGGGTGGCACATGAAATCTTGTACCTTGAATAAAATAGTCCACAAACTACTCCTATCCAGTGCATCCACAAACCTAGGGTTGTTCTGCCAGTGAAGTAGGGTTGCCAGCTCCAGGCTGAGGAAATCCCTGGAGATTTGGGAGTAGAGCCTGAGTAGGGTGGGGTTTGGGGGAAGGAGGGACCTAAGCAAGGCATAATGCCATGGACTCCACTTTCCAAAGTAGCCATCAACCTGATCTCTGTAGTTTGGAGCTCAGTTGTAATTCCAGGAGATCTCCAGACCCCACCTGTAGGTTGGCAACTCTAAAAAATCATATGCAGCATACTAGTTCTGCAGGAAGGCAAGCTGATTTCCATGGGAACCTAACCTTTAGGAATTGATTCCAATCCGGTTTGGGAATAATTGTTGGACATAAGATATTGGTTCAGGCAAGATTTTGTATAGATGGAACAGAAAAAAGATTTTGTATAGATGGAACAGTTTTTATTGGTTTTGACAAAACTGTTGTGACAACAAACAAGGTAAACAGAATAAGAAGCAAAAGGTGGGTGTGGCTGGATGAACACACTTCTGGTAACATGGGGATGTGGTCTAATATGCGAATGAGCTGTGCTGCCTGGGGTGTGGCCTAATATGCTAATGAGCTGTGCTGTCAGGGGTGTGGCCTAATATGCTAATGAATTCCTGCTGTGCTTTTTCTGAGCCCTGCAGTGGAATATAACAAAACTCAGCAAGACCCAGGAATATTTGCATGGTGGGCATCAGTACAAATCTAGCTTCAGTATTATCTGACAGAAGAAATGGAAACTAAAACCATGGAACCTGACCTATGATTTCCCTCAGGGCTTGTTACTACAGATGTTGTTTAATATTGATATGGAACTAGTGGAAAAGATCATCCAGAACACTGGAGGGGAACATCAAAAATATGCTGATAACACACAGCTCTATTACTGCTTTATCTAAGCATAAGAATATGGTAGGGTTGCCAGGCCCAGATAGGGGAGTAGGGACGTGGAACAGTGGCTGTCAGGCTACAAAAATATTAAAATTCAGTATATAACAATAAAAATTACAATACAGAATAAAAATCTAAGATGGCAATTTCCCTATATTATTTGTCCCAATTCCGGACTACCGGTCACTTTTCTGGGCAGAGGGAAAGGGAACTCAGAACAAAAAAGGGGTGGGTGGGAAGGGTGCCAGCCGATGAGGTAACTGTTGCTGCCCTTAACCAAAAGCCTGGTGGAAGATCTCTGCCTTACAGGCGCTGCAGAATTGCATAAGATCCTGAAGGGCCCTGATGTCATTTGGCAGAGAGTTCCACCTGGTTACGGCCAGGACTGAGAAGGCCCTGACTCTGGTGAGGACAGCTGGATGTTCCTAGGGCAAGGGATCACCAGCAAGTTGTTATTCAAAGAATGCAAGTCTCTCCCAGGTACATACTGGAGGAGACGGTCCCATAGATACATTGGTCCCAGACCACTCAGGGCTTTAAAGGTCAGTACCAAAACCTTGAACCTGACTCAGTACTCAACTGGAAGGCAGTGTAGCTGGCCAAGCACTGGTTGTATATGTGCAGTCCATGACATTCACATCAGAACTCACACCACTGCATTCTGGATCTGCTGAATTTTCTGGGTCAGTCTCGAGAATAGGCCAGCATACAGCAAGTTACAGTAGTCTAATCTGGAGGTAACTGTTGCATGGATGACCATGGCTAGATCACAGTGTAACAGGAAAGGAACTAGTTGCTGGTAACATGTATGACTTGGACGTCCATTGACAAGAAGGCATCCAAGGTCACACCCAAACTCTTTACAGATGGTGCCAGTATCAGTGGCACCCCATCAAGAGCTGGAAGCCTGGACTCCAATCCCGAGGGCCCCCCCAGCCACAGAACCTCTTGTTGGCCAAATTGCTTTAATTTACGTTCAGCAATTGGCGAAATAACGGGTTCTTGCCAACTATACCAAGGTCCCGCCCCTTCCGGGAGTTCTCAGTAAATAGGCACGGAGTCTGCGGGGTTTCTTTGAATGATGTTTACTGAAAGATGTTGTTCAAGCATACAAGGAATAATAATAAAACCACATACACACAAGATCTATGGAAATCAGACAGAAAATAGCACTGTTGCATGAGCAGGAGTATCGTTGTTGGGGAGTTATGTTACCTGTCTTGATAGTAGGTGATTCACTTCCACGAGAAGATTGAGGGAGGGATGAATGAGAAAAATAGGGGGAACGAAATCTGAACCTGCAGATACATGCTCCAGTCCTGGCTGCGCAAACCAGGGACCAAAGATGGAGGCAAGGTGTTGGGTACAGGAAGCTGGACATGAGAGGTTGGTAAGAAGATAGGGGTCGAAGAGAGCAGGCTAGCTAGGCTTTCTGTTGTCTTTTCTCAGGTGGCATTGGGGCAGGCTGCGCTGACCACATCCCATTGTCACACCCACTAGGTTGTCCGTCCTTACTAGTCTTTCTATTGGTCAGTGTCATAGTGAGGAGGGGGCAGGAAGGAATGGACAATATTGCAAATCTAGGTGCTAATCAGGATCTAACACCTGGGCCTTCTGGTCGGTCTTCTTGGCGCCAATCTCTGGTCTCATGATGACTTCGGCCAGGTCACTTGATGGTCGGCGATTAGTTGCTGGGCAACCTAATCTCTTACTGGAACTTTGGGGGCAGGTATGAAGGGCCAGCGTAAAGGAGAGAAGGACTCTTTGAAATGGAGTCTTGGTCTTCCTGTTGTTGAGAACATGTGAAGTAGATGTGAGAGCTCTTTGATATGGATTCTGGTCTCCATGCAAGTGTGAACTCTGAAGGAAGTCTCCCGCTGTGGGCTGGAGCCTCTCATAGCAATAGAGAGTGCCTTTGCCTTAGGCAGAAAACCAACCCCAAAGGTCAAACTTATGATTTTAAAGTTCATAAGAGCATATAAAATGCCTTGCTGGCTTACACTCTGTCTTCATCGAGTTCAGTCTCATAAAAGTTGAATTGATAACCAAGATTAATTATTATTGCTTAAAGCCATTGTGTGTTCCCAGTATGTATTTTCGTCACTTCATCCACAAACTGGCACTTGCTGTGTGCATTGTTTATATTGCTGACTCCCTGAAAGGATATATATATATATATATATATATATATATATATATATATATATATATATAAATACATAGATTAATAAGAAATCTGTTATAAGAAAGAACAAAACCAGAACTCCCTGCTTATTACAGCCACTAAATGTTTGTTCAAGGAAAAAAAGTTTTTTTTCCACTTTTGGACTTTTTAAACTCTAAGGCAACCCCAAATCCAGAAACCCAGAATGCAGGACCGGGGCTACCACTAGGCCAAGTTAGGCGACCACCTAGGGCACAGACCTCAGAGAAGTGCAGAAACAGACAATCAGTGCCCCTCCAACCGGCCACAGGCTCTCACACTCACTCACTAGCCCTGGCTCTCCCATGCTTTTCCTCCTCCAGAAAGTCACAGCAACTGCAGCAGCAGCAACAGCAGCAGCAGCAGCAGCAGCTCCCTTCAGCTTTGCCTCGCACCCTGCCTGCCCAAGCTCGCACAATTTTTAAAAAAATTAGCAGGGTCAAGTTTTGTGCTTTTAATTTTCTCTAGAATTCATCTGGTTTTGATAATTGGTTAGCAGTGTGTGTGTGGGGGTGCAAGTAGTTAGCCTTGCCTAGGGTGCAAAAAAGCCTGGGACCGGCTCTGCCAGAATGCCATTCACTGCAGTTCAAATATACTGTGTGAAGGTCATGATGCAAAATTCATTTTTGGCTGAATCACGACCTAACCTAGTTCACAGGGTTGTTTCTGTAAGGCTAAAATGGAAGAGGGAAAATGATGCTGTAAATTATACTGGATCCTTACTGAAGTAAAAAACAAGGTTTAAATCTCTAAATAAATAGTCCCTGCACAATAGTCGCAACAGTAAAATCTACTATAATAAAATGAATGACTTTAGAATTTCTAGAAGGCCAAAGAGATTCCAGCTCCCTGTTAAGACCCATTCCGGCCCTTCAAATATGCCATTTTATGTGGTTTTAAACAAATACCACATAATACTCATATAGTGGCTTTTAAAGTACACAGATTATGCTAAGCAGCTTATTAAACAAGTCTGGTTTTTCTTAAATGGTCATTATTGCCACAATGCTGTGCTGTCTGAATTGATAATAATGCACCACAGTTTCATATGGGTTGTATTACAGATTATCCTGCAAACCAGAAAACTTCCAGTGCCTGGAGGTTTATTTCTGATTAAATTAAATAGATGTTTAAATTACAGAAAACATTCCCCCCCTTTTGTCAATAAGCCAGTAAAACTCAAGTTTGCTCATCTACATGGAAATAATACTTATTTTCTGTAATATCTGGGTGACAACTAATGTTCCCAAAACTGCTAAAGACTCCTAAGATATGTTGTAATATGAAAAGAATCCAGTGATACTGCTGTTGATGGGAGAGGACAACAAAGACATAATTATTCACAATTATTAGCAATTTGTGCAATCATAAGAATGCTGTGCTGGGAATAAGCTCAGTTGAAAAGACCTAAGTAGGATTGTGAGTATACCTGCTTAGGGATGCTCTTTAGCAACCTTATAACACACCTGTAATGTAGACCAGTATAACCATCCCCTTAGTTGCCAATAAGAGTTGAATTATGAGGACTTGTTTAAGCCCTGATAACAATTTCACAACTAAAGTAGGATTTTTTTCAGTGTATGCCATCTACATCAAGATTTGACTGAAGCTAATTTTACCTGGCTTCTTACCATGGATACTTTAAAACTCAAGCACTTTCTGGGCTGAATGAGAGACAGCTGTGCGCCAATGAAGATGTAAAATATCAGAGGACTCAGCAACAAAATGTTTAAGATAAATGACAGGTAACCGTAACAGGTAAATGACAAAATACCAGGTAACCATAACCAGCTGTTATCATTCATCCCCTCCATTCCTCCCATTTCCTTATATAACAGTGTTAGCCTGACTGCTTACAACAGATTCCTCACAAACTGTTTAAAAATGTGCCAGGATTCACGGTCATACATAATATTAGGGTGAAATATTGTGTGCATTTACTTGGGAGTCAGAAAATTCAGTAGAGGATAATTTAATTTAAAAAGCGCCATCCAGTTTGCAACCAACTCATGGCGATCCCTCATGGAGATTTCAAGGCAAGAGATGAGCAGAGATGGTTTGCCATTCCCTTTCTCTGCATAGCAGACTTGGTTTTCCTTGGTAGTCTTCCATCCAAGTATTAACCATGGCTGACCCTGCTTAGTTTCCAAGCTGTAACAAGCTCAGGATAGTGTGGGTTATTCAGGCTGCTATTCCATTGGTCTTCTGAATAAGCATGTCTTTGAAGGGGCCATTAAAGTAATAGCACCATTAGACATGGCTTATCATTTTAGACCAGTGTGACAGACTGCACTTTTTAAAAGCTTCAAAGTTCTGTACAAACAGCTGAAGGACTGTGAAGGGTTAATTCTTCACAGAAACAGAGAGCCTTGAGTGACAGGCTGCTCCAAGCAATCAGATTGGTTGGCATCATCTGAGCACAGAAAGTCTTGTGAGAGCTGCATGCTGAGGAGAGAGTCAGTCAAATTTCTGTCTTAACCGAGTGGAGTCTGATTTCAGCCTTAGCTGAGAGCAGTTTAACACAGACAGAGAACTGGGGGAAAGTTGGCATGGAAGTTTGGGAAGTAGACAAAGACTCATTCGGGCCAAGGAAAGGGGATCGATTTTCTAGAGAGAGAAGGAATTTCCCTACCCAGTCAAACAGGGAGTGAGCTCTAAAGAGTACAGAGAGATCTCTGGTCTGGTGTGGTAAGAAACTGCCTGTTGAAACCCTGAGAGTCAGTTAAAAACTCAAGATGAGTACTGGTGTTTCAAGAGAAGTTTGGGTACTGGAAAGAGTATACTAGGCTTCTGGAAACCAAAAGCGTCAGAGAATACTCAACAAAAGTGCACTAGAGTATTTGGAAAACACTGGAACAAAAGCCTCTCAACATAAAGATTTTAATTAACTCTGAATAGCTTAAGAAACTCTCATTTCTTCAGTTCATAAGAACAAAGTCTGTGCATGTACTGATTTTACCTCAGAAATTTTACCCTTGATTTCACCTGACCTTTTCCCTCTATGTTGATTAAAATATTTTGTTAATTTGGAATATAAAAACTTTTCAAGTGCTATTTTAAGCCATATACATTAAAGGTGGGTCCCATTCCTTCCCTCAGGTTTCTGGCCTAAGCAAACAGACAAACTATTATACTGTGACAGGGTGGGACAGCCAGAATTCTTCAGGAAAGAAAAAAACAGACAACTATGGCAGCTCAGTCACAAAAGGGAAAGAAAAATAGAGGGAAAATCTTGCCTCTAAGGAAGGGAAGTGGATGGGGATGTCATAACCAGCAACACTGATTTTGCATGAAATCACTTTCACTTTGACCTGAGAAAAGAATCCTACCCATGGGATGCAAGCAATGATTGTGCAGATTTATGTAAATGTCACCAATACAGCATGGATATATATGGTGAATAAAAAGTGGCATGAGTGATGGTGGTGAATGATGGGTATGGTTGCCATTTCCAGGTTGGGAAATTCCTGGAGACTTGGGGGTGGAGTTTGGAGAGGGGAGTGACCATAACAGGGGATAACACCATAGAGTCCACCCTCCAGATCAGCTGTTTTCTCTAGGACCGATTTTCCATGAGGCGCTGCTCCGCTGCTGCTCTTCCCTTTCCCCCGATTGTGTGTGTTAATTTCCCACTATTTGGCCTGCACCATATTTTGACCTGTGGCTTTGCCCGAATCCCCCCGCGGCTTCACGATCCTTTTTAGGACCGCAAAACCACAGGGGGAAACAGGCGAAGCTGCAGGTCAAAATGCAGTGTGGGGCATTGACACACGCAATTGGGGGGAAGGAAAGCGCAGCAGCGGAGCAGTGCCTCATGGGAAATCAGTCATTGTGAACTGATCTCTGTAGTCTGGAGATCAGTTGTAATTCCAAGAGACTGTCCCACCAGGAGGATGGCAACCCTAATGATGGAGGAGCACCATTTCAGATTTCTTGGGTAGGCAGACAAGGAGATTTCAGTATCAGGCCAAGATCTACAGCAAGTTTCAGTGGTCTAATCTTGGATACATTCAAGGCCAAACAGACAGATCTAATTGAATTTTAAGTGGATTTATCTTGGTTTCTTTTGAGATCTCACAGTAACTAAAATAATAGATACTCTTGAGGAATACACTTGGGGAACACTTGCTGAACCAATTATGATACAAGGAAAGAAGTCAGAGAGAGCCACTGTGGTGCAGTGGTTAGGGTCAGCCTAGTTACATGTGAATTTCCTACTTGTCATGAAGCTTTCCAGGTGAGATTAGGCAAACTGCTCTTTCTCAACCTAGTCTACCTCACAAGATTGCTATGAAGATAAAACAAGAAGGACAGAATTAAAATGTAACATATCTTAAACTGGCAATTTACTATAATTAAATAAGGAAATAGATTAAACTATAATAGTAAACCATTAATAATTCAACTATGATGCTTTGATTGCAGCAACAGTAATGATGTTTCCGCTCAGCCACTAAGGGACTTATCTAGCCCTCCCATCATCACAACTCTGCTTGCCAGAGGCTGCTGACAGAGAACCAGCTCATGCCTTTTGGCCTTAGAAATTTTACGTTTCTAATGAAAGAGGAAATTCTTTTTTGCAACCCAGAGAGAAAGGCTGAAAGAACCCAGTGCCAGTTCCTATGTTTGCAGTCAATGCCTTCTTCTGTCTTTTGGGATTTGCCTTAAGAAACTGGCTGTGGCTTTTCTCAGACAGAAACTTCACTACCATTCATTTGCATACGTCAGTTCATTTTGCTTGCAAATTTAAACTTTGCCAGCTAACAATAAACTATTTGGGAAGGAAAATACACCAGTCAGTCTGGTTCAACATCGACTATACTGGACCAAATTTATATATGTAGATAAAATGACAGGATTCTACTGATTTGTTTTTCAAACTATCATACAAACACTTTCTCAACTAAACTGAGAAAGTTTGAGCCCCATGTTCACAGGGCTGGCCTTGGGAATGAGAAGGAAGGTTCTTTATGGTTGACCAGGTCGCCCTGGCGGTGATTGAGACAGCCCAGATGGCATAACCTTATTAACTGTATAAACAGAACTTTATCACTATCATTAATTATGTTGTTGCATCACTACATGCTCCTTTGAACTTTGGGAAGAGTGGAATCAAGTGTATTTATAATAAACTGCAGAAGGGACATAGTAAAAAAGTGTGAGAACTGAAGTGAATTTGCATCAGTTTTTTTACTGCTCTGAAACCAAGATCCAGGACATTAAGATAGCAATCCTAAATAGCTCTACTCAGATCTATTCAGCAGGGCCTATTCCTAGCAATGTGTTCTTAGGATTGTAGTGTAACAGTGTAATCCTTAATCGAATTACACCTCCTAAATCTATTAATGAATTTAGAAGGCTATGAATCTGTTGAGGATTGTTACTGAGAAACATAGCTGTGAGAGAGGATCATGCACAAAGCACATGCATGCACAGGCATCCTAAAACCCAGGAACCACTGAACTGGTCATAAATCTTAAACTGAACAGCCAAACAGAATTCCAAAGTGGGGGTGGAATGGTGATTTGCAATTTAAAAAGTTGCTCAAACCGTTTCTGTTCCTCTTTTCCACCCCTTCTTTTAAAAGTGTTTGCAGTGCTGCTGTTCCTCTGCACTTCCTAGTTCATGTTGCCTGAGCATGTCTTTCAAAAGGAGATTGCTTGGATGGGAATCAAGAAAGTTATTTTAAAAAATCCCAGCATGGAAAAGGGCCTGAGGCTTGCTTTGAACTGAGACTCTGGCAGAATGATTTACTGCTGTTGATGAATCAGCAGCACTGATGTGTGACTCAGACTTTGCTGTATGTGCCATTCTCATCACGGCACCACGTGTGGTCCACTGGCGCAACTCCAAGTCTGCATCCCATGTGTTCCAAAGCTCTCTAGTAACACTGAACTGGAAACCAAGGCTCACAGTTCTGAGAAAGATGATCCGATTTCCCAGTCAAGCTTTGGATCATGACATCCTTGTGTAATTTAGGCCTTTTACACATGGCTGTTTTGCCTCGCTTTCACTGTGCATGTCCATTGGGTTTTCTTTCTCGTGCTGCATTGTTTTTCCTCCCTTCAGCACTCAGTTCAGTTCCTGTTCACTGTTTCCCCAGGTTTTCTGAGAGTGCTTTTGTGCCGGTTTTTCCCTTGCTTCGCTTCCAGTCCAGAGGTACCGTATTTTTCGGACCATAAGACGCACTTTTTCTCCTCAAAAAAGTGGGGAGAAAAGTGTGTGCGCCTTATGGTGCGAATACTGGGCACAAGGCTCCCTTGCTGCTGCAAGGTTGCTGTTGCCGCCGCCGGCTCGTGCGAGGCCGCTGCTGGGTTGCTGCTGCTGCTGCTGGCGGCTCGCGCAAGGCCGCAGCTGCCGCCGCCGGCTTACGCGAGGCTGCTGCTGGGCCACCGCCGCCGGCAGCTTGAGCGAGGCCACCGCTGCCGTTGCCGCCGCTGCCGCGAGGCCGCTGCTGGCTCGCGCGAGGCTGCTGCTGCTGCTGCCGCTGCCGCAAGGTTGCTGCTAGGCCGCTCCTGGCGGCTCGCGCGAGGCCGCCGCTGCCGGCGCTGACATTGCTGATGCGAGGTCGCCCGTTGGTGGCTCGCGCGAGGCCACCGCCGGGCCGCTGCTGGTGGCTCGCGCGAGGCCGCCGCTACCGCACCGCCGCTGCCGGCTGAGGCCGCCTGACCAGTGCGGAGGGTGTGAGCCTCCCCATGCGTCTTATGGTCAGGTGCGTGCTATAGAGCGAAAAATACGGTAAGTCAAAAGCATACAGATTCCCTCGGATCCCCCCCCCCCCGGTCCCATGTTTGCTCCTCATAGGCCACTCTCCTGCCCACATTTAAAAATTTTCAAGTGGCATGAGTCTAATGATATGAGACCATCACTAGTCTCATGATATTTGTAAAAATAAACAAATGACTTTACAGCCTTTGTGTTTACCCCTTCTTCCACAACAAGATATTTATTATACCAAGCCCCTAGAAAACATGGTCAAGAAAAGCAAACCAGAGCTCCCCGCACACACAGTGAGCCTGGCTGGGCTGACCTCTCCTGCCACTGATGGCTCCCTGCATGCACAGCTCTGCGCTGCCTCTTTCCTCTGCTTGGTTTAAACCAGGCAGCAGGAGAGGTCAGCCCAGCTAGGCTTTCTGTGCATGTGGGGAGCTCTGGTCTGCTGTTCTTGACCATGCTTTCTACTGTTGCTTCTGCACAGAACTTGGTGTAATACATATTTTAATGTGGAGGAAAGGGTAAACACAAAGGCTGTAAAGATTTTCGTGTTCTTATTAATTCAGTATGGCTCCTAGTATGAAAATGATACATTGAACATAACAAAGATGCAAAAATGGAAGTTGAAGGTGCTTGCTGGACGCTACTGTGCACCTGCGGTAGGGCAATTGCGTGAATTTTAAAAATCACCTTTTGATGCCACCCCCCCATCACAAGGGATGTTCCACCCCAATTTAGAAAAACCGCATGGGGCTTTTTTGTAGCTGCGAATGAATTCACTGGAGGGAAAAAAATAGGCGGGAACAGAATCTGAAGTCAAGTTTATAGTTTTACTGCTCCAAAAAGCTGCAGTAAGCTGTACGCACATAAAAGGCCCAAGATTGTATCACTGGAAGAATCTGTCAGAGGACACCAAGACTTGGCTAGTACCACTGTAAGAATAAGCTGAATCTGAACCTCACACCAGACCAATAAGGCCTTGATGACAAGCTATTGATTTGCTGTTTACTGTTGCTTGCAACATGCAGGGGATGTCATAAATCTTCTACACACACAGAGTACTTACACAGGATGCAAATTTCTTGTTTGGGCTATAATGTGGAGGATATAAATAATATGGTTGAGTGTTAGATATACAGGTAACATGTAAAATGCCTTAAGCTTTCCTGATGTTTTTAACAGTACACCTGAAACGGGAAAAAAAATGTGATGAAATATGTGGTTAAAATATCAGACAGGTATACACATCAAAGAAAGATGGATTGAAGGTGAAACTAGATATTATTTCAAAGCAGCCGTGGGATGCAAAATGGACCGGGGAAATATTACTGGTACTATTTTCTCAATATAACCCCCTCCCTCCAAGATGCTGCTTACCACATAGAGGATATCATACAGGCACCAAAGGTCTGTGAGGATAATTTGGATTGCAACACAGACTGGGGATAATATCATATCAAATGGTGTTAGCAGTGCCACTTCCATGTGCCTATTTTGAAGTTTTAACCCCCCTTCCTTTCCCTTGTCACCCCAAGGTTGGATCACCTCTAGTTTGACCTGCCTCAGGCTCCCTGCCAGATGAACACTGAAAATGAAATAACACCCTGTTTTGGTGGTCTGTTAATGGATGCCCCAAGCCCTTCTTAACCCCAAAAAGCAGCCCTGGGATTTGGATCAGACTCACAGTCCTAAAGAGGATTGCTTAAATTCCCCCCCCCCCCCCGTGCTATTTTTCTGATCAAAACCAGCCCTTCAGAGGGTGGGGGAGGGGATATTTGGGGTTTGCTATTTTATTTTTGGTTTTAACTGAAAATGTCTTTAATTATTTTTTAAGCTGCCTTGAACCATGAGGAAAGGTGGGATATAGATGTTTTAATAAATATAAATAATTAGTCCTAGCATGAAAAGACAGCCCCATTCTCCCAAGCTGCTTTTTAGCCTTAAAAACCCCAGTGATGAATCTCTAAGTGTATACTAAAAGCGTCTGAACTTGCTGAGACAGAACAAGAGACCTCGGGGTCATATTTGATAGCTCAGTGAAAATGTCTACCCAGTGTTGCAGCAGTGAAAAAGGGACTATTAGGGAAAGGGGTTTGAAAATAGAACAGCCAATATTATAATTCTCATGTATACACTTATGGTGTGGCCTCATTTGGAATACTGTACGCAGTTCTGGTTGTTGTTTCTCAGAAAGGGCATTGCAGCGCTAGAAGAAGGCAACCAAGATGATTAACGGGCCAGAGCACTTTTCCTATGTGGAAAGGCTGAAGAGTCCAGGACTTTTCAGTCTAGAAAAGAGACAACTAAGGAGGGAACATGATAGAAGTTTATAAAGTTCTGCATGGGGTAGAGAGAGTGGACAGAGAGAACTTTTTCTGCCAGAAGATGTACTGATGGCCACAGGCATAAACAGCTTTTAAAGGGGATTAGACATTCATGGAAGATAGATCTATCAGTGGCTACTAGCCATGGTAACTAAACCGAACCTCCACATTTAGAGGCAACAAACCTCCATAGACATCCATCTTTTTTACCACTCCAATCATTCCGTCTCATAATTCCCTTTCACTTAATAAAGACCATCAAGGTAATTAGGAATTCATTGAAAGATGCCTCATAAAGATCTGAAGAACTTTCAGTGTGAGGAGTCTTATCCCAAGAGAAAGGTAAAATAACAAATCCAATGTGCTAAGAATCCAGCTTGAAGAATTTGTTCTTTTTTAAAGCCAGAATTAAAAACTGTGTGAAACAAGTGACATGAAAATAATAAAACCTTGCTGACAGAAACACTTCAGCCACTCAGTGAAACCTAACACTAATTCATTGCTACAGACAATGACTGGGTAGATGTTAGGATGGAATGTATGGCAGACATTTCAATCCTAAACTGACAACCAGTTTTCAGTAGGATTACACCCTGTGAAGCGTCTGGGGCCACATCCCCCTATGGAGATGCCATCATCTTCCCACAGTGCTAAAGACAAGCCAACACACCAGAAAATGTAACAGTGGTACTTTAATTACTTCACTTCTTTATAATGTCTTCCCCAATGAAAATAACAGACCCAAAATCTCTTCCCCACCCCCCAAAAAATGGCTGCCATTCAAAGCCCCTCCAGAGCTTGGCCAAACAAGCAAGCACTGCAACACCTTCTGAAGACTTCCAAGGAGGAAGCTCCCCTCACCTCTTATCTCCTCCACTTGCTCACATGTGGGTGCTGGGGCTACTTTCCCGAATGGAGTCCTTCTCACAGCTCGTTAAGCTCCATCCTGGCCTCTGCACCCTTTCTGTTGGGTTAGGCCAGGGGGACCTAGTCTGTCTGGATCAGGTAGAAAAGCTCCTCCTGGCTTTTTTCTGGATCAGGAATGTTGCCTTCCAAGTATCCAGGAGACTATAGACTCCCTAGTCTGTAAAGGCTTCAAGGCTGTCTGCCCACAACTCCTTCCAAACTTCCAGCTAGCTGCCTCCCCTGCCACCTCCACTGGACATTCCCATTCCTGCTTCCCTGCTCCTATTGCTGAGCAGGCCCTTTCTCTCAAGGATGCTTTTACCCTGGAGGAGGCCTTTGCTCCAAAGGGAGCTAATACTGGTTGGTCTTCCTGCTGTATGCTCCTCCCTTGCTCTTGCCAGCTGGACTAGCTCTCTGCTTGGCTCTGCTTAGGGCTATGCCCCTGCTCCACCCCCTCTCCCCCAGGGGTATGGTGCTCGGGACTGTGATTCATCCTTCTAAACTCATTGACTTCCATGGATATAGAAAGACTGCTTAAGACTGGTGACAGTTACCCAAGTGTACATAGATGAACAAATGCAGAACATTGGCAAAGTATAATGGAAGTCTGGAAACATGTTCCTTCCCATTCACCAGTGAATTTAGAGGACTGATAGAGCACCATCAAAACTTTAGGAATATTTTGGTAAACTCAACAGTGCAGTCTGTTTCTAACCATTTCATTGCAAAAGGGTAGCAAAATAAAACAAGTTTAGGGGTTCCTTAAAGACTAACAGCATTTAATTCACTATGGGCTTTTGTGAGTTACAGCTCACTTCTTCCATCAGATAAGTGGAGAAAAATTGTATTGGGAAATACTATGGGGATACACCATGCCTTGGCTCCCCCCGCCCCCAGTAACTTTCCCCATAAGATTTCCCAGTATGATTTCCCCTTCATGTGTCTGTTTGAGGAACCAAGCTGTGACTCACGAAAACACAGAGTGAAATAAGCAGGGGTCCGTTGGAGCGGGAGCGCACAGGAGTGCAGCTCCGGGAGTGAGAAGCCCAGGGGGCGGGCACATGACCAAGCCCCGTCCCCTCCTTGGCTTCCCCGAGCAGTGCAGAGGCGCAGCGCCCCAGGGAAAGCCCTGCTAGGGTCTTTATTGATTTTAATGTTTTGTTTTAATATTGATAATTTTATCATTGTTCCTTTTATGACTGTGCGCTGCTTTTCCAGAGACTTGCTCAAGGTGGCATATAAATTTTCTAAGTATACCATTTTTTATCTGGGCACATCGCACATAAGTACTGGAGAAATTTCACCAACCCTTCAGCAGCTTCCAATCCATCAGTTTGGTGTAGTGGTCAGGAGTTGGACTCTAATCTGGGAGAACCGGGTTTGATTCCCCACTCCTCCACATGCAGCTGCTGGTGTGACCTTGGGCCAGTGTGACCTTGGGCAAGTTCTCTCAGAGCTGTTCTCTCATGAGTAGTTCTCAAAAGACCTCTCCCAGCCCCACTTACCTCACAGGGTGTCTTGTTGTGGGGAGGGGAAGGGAAAGGGATGGGTGGTGCATATGTCCTGGGTATCTCAAGTCTACTTGAAACCCGGTGGTTTCAAGGGGGCAGGAAGAGAATGAGGGTGTGTTCTTTACGCTTATTTTTATTGCACAAAGTATTGGATGGGGAAGGGAATGGAGGAAGAGCAGGTCAGTTTCACTCACCTGTGGAGTGGAGCCTGAGGGGTGGGTGTTGCCTCCTGACACACTTCTGGCATGTTAGGGGGTGTGGCATATGCAAATGAGTTATGCAAATGAGTTATGGTAATGAGCTCCTGCACCTCTTTTTCTACGAAATGATCCCTGGAAATTAGTGTTGTCAGTCTTTAAGGTAAGGTACCACTGGACTTTTGTTTTATTTGACCATTTCAGACACTGATACTGGGAATACTGCCAACTCAATCACTTGTTAGAAATCTAGAACAATTATTTCCTTGGTGTTTTGTTACTGAATAAGAGCCTTCTCCTTGGATCACAGCCATTGGGAAAAATCTTGAAAGGTTCATTTTGTTATTTTCAAGACATTTCTTGACAAAACCTACATATGAATAATGTGCCCTAAAATTTCAGTTTCGTTATGAAGAGACCAATGACAATGATATTAAAACTATTCTCTTACATGTGGTTGCATGGTAGTTATTCCTGTTAAGATTCCATAAAGGATTGGGCTGCAACTTTAATGTGCATTTTCTATTTCTTCAGCTGTTCTGTGGTTTAAGAAACCTGTTCTGTGGGTGAGTATAATCTGTTGATGTGGTCAAGCTGTTACAGATTACTGGGACCTCATGTGGCTCCATTCACCACTTGGTGGTAAAGGGGTTATTATTTGTATGCACCATCTGTCTGGCTATTACGTGGTTAAAGAAATCCAACACTGCAACTCCACAAAAAGCAAGAGAGATAAGATGGTCATACTCATAGGGCTATTGTAAACATACGACTTCTTTTGTCGCAAGGGATATTACTGACCTAATATAACCACACAAAGGTAATAAGCACATTGGGCTGGCTATGCTTTCTCTGACCTGGCTCTTCATCAAAAGCAGCCCAAACCCATGATGCCAGGGTTGAAAGAAATGCTTTTGTCACTGTAGCATCTTATGCTAGGAAAGTGGTTAGAGATTTTTCTCTGTCCCATGTTTCATTCACAATCTTGAGTTTTCTCACCCTGATAACATTGCTATTACCGACTTGCTCCAATACCACTTTGAGTAAGCTCACAAGGGGTTATATGTTCTGGTGGTGTCTGCTGTGCCCATTCAGTGCGTTGAATCAGGTATCATGTCTGGGCATGCCTTAAAGGTTAACAGATTTATTGTGTTATTAGACTTCATGGACTAGAAGAGCATGGGTGTCATGCATCTGGAAGTGAGCTCTAATCCATTAAAGTTTATGACACAATGAGTCTGTTTAAGGTGCCACAATACTCTCTTTTAGATAAAATACTAATATGACTATCCCACTGGATCTGGGCAAGGTAATGGATGTCGAGACCATTATGACTATTCTAGGCACTTACGCCCTTCTTGTGTGATTATGGGAGACAAATGTTGAACAGGCAGTTTGTGTGCCTCTGAATAGCTCAGGCATATCAGATTACAAGTAAAAGATGAATGAACATGTGACATTACATGCTGTTTTTTCTCATTTGTTACACCCTCCAATTTAAAATGCTCATTGTTAAAGGAAAAATAAATAGATGGTGACATTTAGTTTTGTGTAGAAACTTTCTCCTTTAGTGTTTCTGTGTGTCACTGTCTTACTATGACATCATAAACTGTCATACCTTCCTGTAAGGTCAAATTTATATCTGACTTTCCCGCTAGAATCATTCTAGTTTTTTAAAAAACCCTGTCTATACCTGTTTCTAGTTTCAAACCATACTTGTCCTAGTTTATAAATTAGTGTTTACATTTGTTAATTGCCCTCCTGTGGTCAAGCTAGCATTATACTGCTTTAAACAAATGCTGTTGCTTAGTACTCTTCAGACCCCCTGGAGTGAAATTTGAAACCAGCATGAAATGAGCTTGGGAAAAGACAGCAGTCAAACTACTTCAGAGGGGAGGTGTAAATTGGGCCTAAAGTGAGCTTCAGGAGAAGAAGAGGAGGAAGAGGAGGAGGAGGAGGAGGAGGAATTAAATGCAGCTGGAAGACCTAGGGTTCTCCCCCCCAACTGCTCTGTTAATCATCTTTTGTTTGTTTATTTATTTATTCTTTCATTCTTGTCAGGACCTGAAGTGGCTTACAACTTTATTCCCCCCCCCTCCGTTTTATCTTCACAACAAGCTTGTGCAATAAGTTGGGCTGAGAGAGAGCAACTGGCCCAATGAGCTTCCATGGCAGAGAGGGATTCTGAACTTGGGTATTCTAGTTATTTGTCTGACACCTCAACTTCTACACCATTGTCTGTTTCAGAATATAGTGTTACCCAAGTCCCCATTCAAGAGATGTGTGCTGTCAGCTCCAACTCCATCTTGGCTTAATTCACCCCGGCAGCCATTTTAGGAACTAGCAAGGCCTCACTCTGGAGAATGTGAAGCCATGGCTCTCAGTTAGGCTATGCTACTGACTGGCCAAAACCTTGGGCAGGAGATTGATTCACTGATGGGACATCTGCATACCTTCCTGTCACTGCAGAGGCTTGTAAGGACAGGCACCCATATGGGTCAATCAATATAATTTTGTAAGCAAATGCAAGTCCTCCTGAGTGTGAAATCTAATTACTATCAAGCTGTAGGGTTGATTACTTTTACTGACCTCCTACCAACCTGCTCCAGGCATGGGTGAAGTCTCCACCCTGACAGTACTCTTGTCTACCCAGGATATTTCCCAACCTGGATGCAATCATCTTTTGTCACCTTTCTGGGAAGCACCACCTTAACTCAATCAGAGCCAGGAAATCTCTAGAGCATTATCCTGGACACCCCAATTTCCTGTATTTGGCAGTCATTTCTTTGATTGGCACCTGTAACTATCACTGCTCTGCAACCTGGTATGGAAGAGGTTTCTTCTGCTCCACTTGTGGAGAGGCTGCCAATTCCACTTTTTGCTCTTTGGGACTCCAGGACATTTCCTTGCCATTGAAGAGCCTTCTTCTCTTGCTCTACCTTTTAATTATTCCTTAGGGTCTGTAGAAGTTCTGCCTTAGTCTCCTATTCTCGATCACTGAAATGGACAATGGACAGTATTTACACAAATGCAAGCCTAGTTTTTTTTACAGATGTGTGTGTTAAGTAGCATCAAGTCGCTTCTGACATATGGCGACCCTATGAATTAATGACCTCCAAAATGTCCTGTTGTTAACAGCCTTGCTCAGATCTTGCAAACTGAGGGCCATGGCTCACTTGATTGAGTCAACCAGTGTCACACTCAGGAAGTTACCTTATACTGAATCAGACCCTTGGTCCATCAAGGTCAGTATTGTCTTTTCAGACTGGCAGCGGCTTTCTCGGATTTCAGGCAGAGGTCATTCACATCACCAACTGCCTAGTTCTTTTAATGAGATGCCGGGGATTGAACCTGGGACCTTCTGCATGCAAAGCACAGCCTCTTCCTCTGAGCCATAGCCATTCCCCATGTTGGGTCTTCCTCTTTTCCTCTTCCTTCAAGTTTTCCTTATTGTCTTTTCCATTGATTGCTGTCTTATAATGTGACCAAGGACAATAGCCGCAGTTTAGTCAATTTGGAATCTAGGTAGAGTTCAAGTTTGATTTGAAATAGAATCAATTTATTTGTCTTTTGGGCAGTCCACAGCATGTGTAAAACTCTCTTCCAACACCACATTTCAAATGAACGAACTTTGTTCTCTCTGGTTTCTTCACTGCCCAATTTTCATACCCATACATAGTAATGGGGGATATTATGGCATGAGTTAACTTGATATTAGTCCCTAGTGACACTTGAGTCTTTTCCAGCTCATTCACGGCTGCACTCCCCAGTCTCGATCTCTTTCTGATTTCTTGGTTGAAGTCTCCCTTGGTTGGTGATGGAGCCAAGGAACAGAAAATCTTGAAGAATCTCAATTTCTTCATTGTCAGTCCCCAGTAGTCATTCCTTTTGTCTTTTTGATGTTCATCTGTAATCCTGCTTTGGTACTTTCTGCTTTAATCTTCAGCAGTCGTTGTTTCAGGTCTTCCTTATCTTTTGCCAGTAACATGGCATTATCTGCATATCTCAGACTGATAATGTTCCTTCCACCAATTTTCACTCTACTTTCATTTAAATCTAATCCAGTTTTCCTTATGATGTGTTCTGCATATCGATTGAAGAGCTAGGGAGATAACATACATCCTTGTCTGACACCTTTGTTTTCTGTATTTATGGCATATCCAGCTCTGACCTGGATGGCCCAGGCTAGTCCAATCCCATCAGATCTTGAAAGCTAAGCAGGGTCAGCCTTGGATAGTATTTGGAAGGGTGACTTCCAAGGAAAACCAGGGTCGTCACACAAAGGCAGGCAATGTCAAATCACCTCTGAAATGTCTCTTGCCTTAAAAACAAGTCTAGCTCACCACCTAGTGGTGCATAATGCTAAAGAGCTAAAACCTCTGGCTGCCAGACAATCTTAGGATCTCCTGGCTATTCTATGCACAATGCCATATAATTATTTGTTGGCATATTCTTGTTAAGATTTTGATGGACTCAGATTCTATGGCTTGGAATAACTCTCTTGATATCTTATGTACTCCTGGCGATATGTTTCTCCCAACTGCTTTGAGTGCAGCTTTCATTTCACTTTCTAAAATTGTAGGTTCTTCTTCAAAAGGTTCTTCTTAGAAGGAATCTGTTGTCTTGTCATGTCTTCTGTATAGTTTCTCAGTGTACTGTTCTCATATTTTCTTTAAGGATACATCTACTTATCAATCTCCAATTTTGACATATTTCTTTCTTTCACTATGTTCCCCCCTCCCCCAAGAATTAAACCCAAACAAATGGTAACCTAGGTTTGTTATTCCTCTTCGGTCTTTACATCTCTTAAATATCTTCATTATGCTGTATGACAATTTGCTGCCCACTCTCTGCCTATATGTATGAACTGGTAACTTCCATTTCATTGTATCTGAAGAAGTGTGTGTATACATGAAAGCTTATACCTTGAATAAATTTTTGTTGGTCTTAAAGGTGCCACTGGACTCCAACTTTGTTCAGCTGCTTCAGACCAACATGGCTACCCACCTGATTCTATCTCCTTCATGTGCAGATCCTTCTTAACACAACCATTTTACTGTTCTTATGCTTCAGTATCTTTCAGATCCTGAACCCCTACATTTCCCTAAATGAATACTAAACCTCATTTTGGAAAAGATCTGGTTGTTTTGTAGCTTGTAGCTTATTAGGGACAATTTGAGCTTGCTTGCCCGCTATCCAGGTAAAGATTCCTAAACCACATGTTCTGCCCCCACCCCTCCTTCCCCCAATTTGCCAGTGTGTTGGTTTTTCAAGTTAGCCAGGCTGTGGAAGCAGGAAGAGGTTTCTTCCAAACACTCCTTGACCCTCAAATGCCCCCAAATTGATCACAGTTCTGGGTGAGTGTCCTGAAGCCAAATAAGAGATTCCACACATGTCTAAGGATACACAGGAAAGGGAACATATGTGATAAAAACAGGGATCTTTCTGGGAATTTACATACATGTCTGCTAATTTCTTCCCTAATTGCTTAATGGTGGTCAATCTCATGTGAAAAAAGATTCCAACAGTATCTTGTGTTAAGATGGCCACAGCAATGACTTTCTCTGTAATAAAATGTCTTTGAGCCGGAATTGATCCTTTCTCTCTGCCTCGTTGATTGTATGTTGAGCCTCCCAAACTAGGCAGTCATTGGGATGTCCAGAGAGAAAGCATTACATTGTTTTATACACCAGTAAAGTCAGCACTTCTAAACAGAGCATGATAAACTGCCAGACAAGTAAGTGATTTGACCTTGAACTCTTATCCAGAAATTATGGGAATGGCACCAGGGCGGCATCTCAAAGCCCTTGCACTGCAGTGTGCCATTCTTAAAACAGTTAAGTGCCTCTGCAATGAAATGCTTCCTTCGTAACTCCCAGTCCCTTCTCTGTCCTCCTGTGAAACTAAACAGTATCATTCCTTCCCTTGCTTGGAGAGATGTCTACAAGAAACATATTTCATTTCAGATAAAACAAAGACATCTCCCTCGTGGCCAAAGCGTATCATGTCATTGAAGCAAACTTTTATAGAAATCACCAAACTGTTCTGCTTTAAATGAGTGGTTCTTGATGCAGCTTGCGATCAACAAACTCACTTCCTAATTAACTGCAGGATCATAATGAGGAACAGGGCTTTCTTTGTTTAACCAGCTTGTGTGAACTACAGCCACAATTCCCCAGACTCTCCTAACTCCTTCATTCAAAACTTGTAATTGGAACATAAGGAACCAGGTACTACAACAGCAAATGGTTTGACAGTGGCCCCATTCACTGCCAGCCAGATGTGAGACACTTTCAAAGGGGCTGAATGACTCATATATTGCCTGGTGTTGCATGACACCATAATCTCTGGTTTTCGGGCCTACAGTCAATAGGCACTGTCATCTTTAATGCAATCTAACGAAGCATTAAGATTTACAGAAAGGATCTACAATTCAGGCTGAATCACTGGAGGTTTGGCCTGAGAGCAACCAGGTTGACCATTCGTAGTTTATATGAACAATATGTACTTTAAACAAGGGCTGGTATTTTCCCACATTTCTCTCTTAGTCATAGCCAATTGTGCAAATGATTACCTGTGGACAAAGGACTGGAAATTTTTTTTTACAGAGCTCTAGGAAAACATTTAACTCACTTTCAGGAGCAGAGTTTTAGAATCTAAGGTTAGGCCTAGAACAATAACCCCTGGATTTTGTTTGGCTTTGCCATGCATGCTTTAAGTCCTGTGCAACAGTGAATGAGTGGTTAAGCTGCTTCTTCAACATATGGCTGGCCTACAAGCATAGGAAATCGTGTGGTGTGGCCTGTGACACCCATGTTATGCTATATCCAGTGCTATCTCTGGAATGAACCTGGAAGCTTTTGGCAGGGCCAGATTAAGACATACTCAGGCCGAAACCTATGTCAAGTTTATATAGCATTTCCCAAAATGGTAATTTAATAACTTTAGGGTTTTTAAATTAAATTTAGAGGCACCTCATAATATGAGGCTCTAAACTACAGTTTACTTAGTTTGTTCGTAAACCCAGGTCTGCCTCCTAGAAAGTTGCAGGTTCCAGCCTGGAAATGCTTCCAGTGACTCTGGATTCTAACCAGGGGAAGGAAGGAAGATATGGAGGAGGTAAGCCAAGATGTTTTTATTTTTTATATATTCTTCTTAATGATGTCCAGAGGTGTCTAGTCTCTAATAATATGTAGATCAATGTCCATCTAAAATAAAGGACTTCATTCCCAGTGAAATGCAAAATCTCATCTGTGCCTGTGCAGAGGCAATTCCTTGTGGTTGATCAGCTGGGTCTGAATCAACTAGTGCCACTTTAGGTAGGTGCTGACAGGCAGTAGCAATGTGTGAAGCTGTGGTTATTGCTATGTTAACAAGTCCCTCCATAAATCCATCCTAACTCTGAGATGAGGTGTGGAAATGAACAAGGGTAAAAAAAAGGAGGGTGGTCAAAGCTGAATAAAACAATATTAAAATGCACATAAGCTCAAAATCCATGTAAGTCTCGGATGTACTGGGGACACTTCAGTATGTGTCATAAGTATAACCAGTGAGCAATGTTTGGATATGGAATTTTACCACAGCACAAATCCCAGAAGATTGTGGAGGCAGAGCAGAAAAAAGAATCTTCAGCTTTATATAGAAGCAGCTATTCTGACAGGGACTTAAGCAGAAATTGTGAAGATTTCCATATTAAGTGCCTTCATTCGGAAGAATCAGCAGTTCCAATTTCACACAAATCTGGGTTCCTGCTGACTTGTACATTCAGAGAATCCAAGCTGGGTTCATGTGTGTGCTGAAGCAATTAGGTGACTGCATTTGTCCTGGATCCTGATTTTTCATTTCACTCTAGTGCTGTGCTACCAACAGATACAAAGTGTGCATGCAGTGAGAATGATGCTTTCTTGGAGGTTCTTTTACAGCCAGGAGAAAAGAAAGGGTTTTGTGTTTGACACCAGAGCAGGTTCTTTGGCTGTGGCTTGGCAGCTCCTAACCAAATTCTTCAGGCATGAATAACACATCTTCTTCTTGCCTGCATAGAAAGAAAAGTGTCACCCTACACACACGAACACTACAGCCAATTCCTGCTTCAAAAGCATCAGGAGAAAGAGAAATTTTAGGGGAGGTAAAAAGAGAATGGATCGAAAGAAAAGTGCAAGGAGAAAAACATGTTATGCCTTGATTACTATTGGAAAGGAGCCCAGTTTAACTTTCAGCTACAGGCTGGCTAAGATGGGGTTTCAAACTTTCAATGATAAAGTACATGCTTTGCTTGCAGACAGTCTCAGGGCTGGCATTGGCAGTTAAAGGAGCTCAAATAGCAGGTACTGGTTTTCTCCCTGAGTCCCTGGAGAGCAGCTGCCAGTCACAAAAGAAATGCTTAGCTAGATGGGACAATGCTCTGATTGGTATATAAGACAGCTTCCCATGTGGTGAGGAAGAGTTATTCAGAACCAAAAAAAGACAATGTGCCACAGAAACCAAGAGGCAAAAATAATAAATAATGAAACAGAGGACAGGAATTCACTTCACTTGGAATTAAAATGTCCAAAGATATCATTTTCTAAGATACAATTCTCAATAGGCAAAGAGTTAAGCTCGCCAACACACACAGGTCTCATGAGGTTTGGAGTGATATAGCTCTAGAGCCATGCTATGCAAGGCAACTCAAGCCATTCCCTCTATGAACATTTTCCTTTACTCTACAAGGCTAGTCATGCCAGTTTGGGGGAGGGGACCATTTTCAAGGAAGTATGTGTTGTGTTTGACCTAAGGATGCTGGAACACCAGCCAGCTCTGCTCACCATTTGCAATCAGGGAGACAATTATTCCATGGGCTATTTGCCTATTCATGTCTGCCAGCCTTTCAGGGACTCAGTAAGACTTGGGAGGAAAGACAACAGAACCCAGCTCTTAGGGACATCATCTGAGACTCTGCCCCCTTTCATTTCTTCAAGTGTCTCGACCTTGGTGGGAGATCAAAAGACAAGAGTCAGCTACTGTTAAATGGGCTTCTGTTGAATAACATTCTTTTCTTCTCACCCCTCTTCTTGCTGTGTCCCTGCAGAGCCTTATGAGGTCTCAGCAAGAAGTTGGGGGGATGGGGGGGAAAGAATCCTACTTTGTATTTACTGCCCCTAACCTTAAACTCTCATGCTTCTCAGCCTTCCTAGGGCATAGCAAAGTTGGAGCTCAGAAGACCAGATGTTTTCCAGGGGAGAGGAAATAAGAAGATCAGCTGTTTTCATTGCCATGCTTGGACATAGTAGTTCTTCTTGGGGTGAATTGGATCAGAAACCCATTCCCTGTGATCAGCTAGGAGTCAGTTTCTGATTTTCCTCCTGAAACTTTACTGTCTCCCAGAAAGGCTGGGATAGCAAAGCTTTTGGGGGGGATGAGGAAACTGGAAACTGAACCCCAACTAATCCTGTGATCAGCTAACAACTGGCTTCTGAACTACAGGGCAGTTGCAAATGTATTTAATAGATGCTCAAGTTGAACTGACTCTTGGACTGATAGTGAGTGTTCACCTTGATCTGTCCAGTTGCCAAATCTGTTTTACTGTGAAATTTGTGACATCCATTGGTGGAACATCCATAAACTCAAAGTCCAGACAGATAAACACTAGGATTGCAGCAAAAGTCATGTGAACACTCTTCATATGCTTCAACTATAAGCGACTTGCCTTTTCAGTAATTATGGTATGTCAAACATTGATTTCCACCCAACCCTGAGTCAGGTGGAAAGGCAGCATAAATGTATTTTAAATAAATAAAAAAAATTTCTGAAAGATTAATTTTGAGTAATATTTCTGATTTTTAATTTCACTTCTAAAAATCACATAGAGAAATGCATATTTAAGTTAGATAATTTTTTTAAAAATTATATAATGTCTATAGGCCTTTTGCTAGTGTCTGGGGGTGGAGTGGGGTGGTATGTCACAGTGCAAGGAGTATGATTCATTTGAGTACAAACAGGAGGAATAAAATTTGGAAAAGCATTTTTATCCTGTAAAAGAGTCACATAATCTGATTAATACCATGGATCAAATAAATTGAAAGCAGACCTACATTCAGAAATTGTGTTAGAAGTATATGATTTATATACCTCTTAAAAGTGACAATATCAAAATTGCAGTTAGAATAACATTGTAGAAACATGGTTAGAAAAATCAAGCCATGTTCTTTCTCATTCCATGAACTGCAAATGACTGATCTTTTCTGATATAATTTTCCTCTATGCAGACATGTCTTTGTTGTGTTAAATAGCTATAACCCTGAAATGTCTGGAGTCTTGGAAAATTAGATTCAGTTTTAAAACTTTTCTTGCAAGACTTCCTCTGATTTAGAAAATAACATTTGTCTTTGCATTTCAAAATGAAAATTATTTCCACTTATATTGATACAAGACTGCTACTCATGGGGCAATTCAAGATCCAAAGTGGACCAGTAAATACATTTTTATATTTGTCTGTGTGAAATACATAAAGTGCTATAGTATAAAGTAGCTCTGAGAAAGGCACACACTCCAAACCAGCCTTAAGCAAATTAAGCAAATTAAGAGTACTGCTGTTTGAATGTTCCTGTTGGCAGCAGAGGATAAGGCCGCTGTCACACGGTCCTTTTAATCGGGAATCACTGCTGTTACCTCCTGGATTTAAATAGCCTGATCAGACTGGCCATGCCCACTCCCGCGCTGAAGCAAGCTCACTCCCGGGTTTCTAGTGCATTTTCCGACGCTGGGAAAATTAAGTACTTTCCCGGAAGTCATGCTTTCAACCCGTGATTTTGCCGATCTGGACAGCCCTCTCTCACAATAATTGCGAGAAGGGCCATCTGATTGTCCTTCGGGGGTCCCCCCCCCCGCTTGCATTGCAGCACTTGGGCACTCAAGCTCTTGGCCACCTGTGTTCCTTGAAATGCCCCACACTGCACTCCAGGCCCCAAGCCCCACTAGCCGCCTGGCACTCCCAGCATGCTTCTCCCTGCTTCTCCCTACTTCTCCCTGCTTTTCCATCAGGCAGCGGCCAGCGGGGCTCGGGGCTCGGAGTGGAGCATGGGATGAGCCAGCCAGCCAGCCAGCCAGTTCCTTCCTGTGGTGTTTGGGGAAGGCAGCTGTGCGCGGGCATGTGGGTGGCCCTCGCCTTGCCTCCCCAGCCACCGGGTAAGGATGTGTGATCATCCCAACCTGAAAGAAAACATCCTGGATTAAAGTCCAGTGGGACAAAATCCGGGATTAGGGTGCCATGTGACCACGGCCTTAGACTCACAATAATGGGTTTAAATTAAGGGTGGGAAGGTACCAGCTGGATATTAGGGAAAACGTTTTTACAGGAAGAGTTGTGCAACAGTGGAATCAGCTGCCTAGGGCGGTGGTGAGCTCCCCCTCACTGGAAGTCTTTAAGCAGCAGCTGGACAAACACTTGTCAGGGATGCTCTAGGCTGATCCTGCACAGAGCAGAGGGTTGGATCAGGTGGCCTGTATGGCCCTTTCCAACTCTGTGATTCTATGATTCAGAGTTATAGAAATATATGGAGAAAACAGAAGGGAAAATAAGGGCCAGTTTGCAAAATCCTGCTCACAAGGCACATGACTACAAAATTCATGCAAAATTAAAAGGATAATGTCATCCAAGAACATAGTCTAGATTTTTTTTTTGTTAGCACAGTAGTATCTGGAAGGAACCTCATGGGACATATGAGCATGAATTATGCCCAAAGCCATTGTCAAAAGATAGTACACTTGTGTCATAGCAAGCAACGTATGAAAGATCAGTTCTTTCATCTGTGTGAGAGGAACGGGAAGGTCTCTTCTATGTTGATTTGAAAGTACTTATATTAAAAGCTGCATGTTTAATGTACCATCAAAGCATGGGGACATATTTTTAATTGATTAATCCAGTTGGTCATTTGAGTAGGCACTGCAACGGTTCTCTGAACAAGGAAATACTTTCTTCTTTTCAATGCTATCACCAAGAAGTCCTTTTCAATGCTGCAGGAAAATTTCTGGTCCAGGTCTCATTACAACATTAATCTCAGGCACACATATTATGCAAATGTGTGCCTGCTAATTTTGTAACTTTGTACATTAATGTTGTAACATTTTTCTTATTTAACATTGTTGATAGTAATGCCTCCCAGTTTTGCACATTTTCCCACTAGACAGAAAGTCTCAAAGTGGTATTTGTGCCTCTGGCTGCCCAACGAAGGAATGATTGCATTAATTAAATCTTTCATTATCTGACCTGTTTCCTAATATATTGTGATCATTTCAAACAGCAAACTGATGACACCTTGAAAGTTTACCTAGAGATGTTTCACACAGGCAAACCATTTGATGTTTCTGATTTCGTCCTTTAGACAGGTACACATGCCAAAGTGGCAGAATCAGCCACAGCTTCCCACCATGTGTATGTGTACTGGTGAGCATATGTGTGTTACCACATATTGTGTGAAATTCCCATTAATGTAGACAAGAATGAATTTTAAGTATTGGGCTTTATCCAGTAATTTGTGAAGGCACAGCTGCTTTCAGTCAATTTTATGGATAAACGTCTAAATCATGTTTTACATCTATTTGGCTAAATAGGGAAGAAATTTTGAAATGAATCAATAATGGCACAAAGCAAATAATATATGGAGGAATGTAAATTATTTGCAGCAGTGCAGGGGTGGTAAGCATAAGCAACAACAGCTGCAGAGGGATTAGGGGAACAGCAGTTGGGGTTGACTACCTGTAGAGATGAGATCTTGGCCAAAACTCTGGAAGGAAATTCTGCTGCATGTTGTCTTACATATGCTTAGAATTATCCTCCTTGTACCACTTGCCACACAGTTTGAAACACACTTGCTCTCTTCTCGATCCACAGCATTTACTACATCTGCATCCTTCCTGATAATAACTTCCTAAATCCTCATCAGGTTGCTGCATCAAGAGGGAATGACATAGGGAAAGATGGCACCTTGATATGCTGATACCTTTCTAGTGGAATACACACTGTACCAGCAACAATGTGGTCCTCAACCAAGTATCCTTTGGTTGTGGCAAATTCGAGACAGAGAATGCAGGAGAGGGGTCTTTCTAGGGAAGAAGGGATGAGCAGGAAAGGGGATGCTTAATGCATTCTACACACAATGGCTTTGTCCTGTAAATATTCCTTCAGACAATTTTTCTCCACAACCCTTGAGCCTGGGGCAAGAAGCTGGGGAAAACCAGAAATGGCTGGAAGAGGGCATGTTCAGGAGAAAATTTACAACTACAAGAAAAGTAAAGCACTTCCTCCTGGAAATGGACCATCCCCTTCCTTCTTCATTACCTCAAAACATGGAAAAAGGAACATTTGTTTTCACTCTTCCTTGCAGATATAAAGGTGTAGTACTTGCCAGGAAGACAGTAAAGTCATGCACCAGAGTTTTTGTGTGGGTGGAAAACCTTCAGTGCCTCTTCGCTCCTGCAGCAGTCTGAAATGCCTTCTTCCCAAATCCCATCGCTGAGGGAATGACATTTGCAGCACTGCTTATCAGAGGGAATTGGAATATAGGGTTAATGCTGAAGCTGACTTGCATTGCAAAAGACAAGAGTAAAACTATTATGCTAAATTTGAATACCTGAGACTACTGTATAACGTAACAAAATTACTTATTTAAAATGTTTCCATATCCCTTTAATTCCCGTTTTACCAGTGTACATTTAAAAATAATATTTTGCCAGATTCTATTCCCTTCTGCAAGCTGAACTTATTGTATTTAAAGCCAACTGTTTTGACTTTTTTTAATTTAAAAAACCAGAACTCCTGGCTTTGCTATCACATTAATTAAGCCACATATTATGCAGTATTAAATAACAAAATGAATTACACTGAAACGTTTCACTGTTTTGGTGGGCTGCACAAAAATTATCTTTTTAAAGGTCTGTTTTCTATTTGAATTTTCCAAATTGTAAGTTGAATCCTGAACCATCAGATTTCATGCATTGTTTCACTTTGTCAGAGTCAATGCTATTATCCAACCCCCTCCATCTCTACAAAATACACCTTTTGACTGGCATTGAGACTAAACAGGTATTTCTCTGTTTACTCTTGGAAGCACTAAGCATTAAAAAGTTAACACTGGGGAATAAAATATTAAAGAAGCTTTCTTTGTGTGATGCAGTCTAGCCTTTGGAAGACATTGGCAACAGATCTTGGAGAAATATTGCTCTATTACCTTAGCTCCCTAGTGGCAAAATGCAATCTTGGACACTGATCAGAATTTAATAGCATTTACAATAAAAGAGGCACCCCCACAGAATGCATCTGGAATCAGTTTGCTTCTGTCTGAGGACCCCCAGGAACTGGAATAGTTGAGTTTTAAATTAGCACTGTATGGTTGTTGCTCACCTTGTGAAAAGGTTTATAATTGTGTCCCATCAATAACTCTTTTCCTGGAGAAGGGTATGGTGGAATCAGAGCACTGAAATTATGACCCCTACGCCCCCATCTGACTGGGTCTCCCACATCTTTTAGGGTTTCTTTCTTAGTTAAACAGAAAATAGCCAGCAAAAGTTGATTGTATGGAAATGTTGGTATTTTAGACAGGGGTCATTTTGTAGAAAAAGAGCTGCAGGAGCTCATTAGCATAACTCATTAGCATTACTTATTTGCATATGCTACACTACCTGACATCACCAAAAGTATGTCAGAAGGCAAGAAAGAAAGGAGAGAGAGAGAAAAAGAAAGAAAGAAAGAAAGAAAGAAAGAAAGAAAGAAAGAAAGAAAGAAAGAAAGAAAGAAAGAGAATGAACTGGCAGAGAGGGGACAGCTACTAATCCAAGCCTCAGAAATACCACTATTCTGGGAGGATAGCTTCAGTGGTGGCTGTAACCTTCAGAAGGCTGGTCGGAGGAACAAGGACCTTTCCAGGGGACGGGTAATTTTGCTGCACCCATGACACAAGCAAGCATTCCCTCGGGGGGGGGGGAGCTGGCACCAACTCCCGGAGCTGTGCTCCCCCGAGCTCCTGCTCGAAAGGACCCCTGATTTTAGACAAAATTCAGTTTAGCTCTTACCATACTAATTACATGCTAGAATGCAATGCAAATAGGTTCTTCTTGGCTCGGGGCTTCAGCTGAAGGATCCCACAGATTCCTGTATAGGCTCAGGCCAGAGCTGTATATGGAGGTAGGGCTGAGGGTTATCAGGCATGGCCTGGCAACCCGCGGGAGATACGGGGGGCTGGGATGGGGTGGTGGTGGCCAGCAGCAACAATGTGGTAGCATGGCTCTCTAAAAGTTGCCAGAAACTCTGTGGTAAAAGAAGAAGAAGAAGAAGAAAGAAGAAGAGATTGGACTGGATTTATATCCCTCACTTGGAGTCTCAGAGCAGCTTACAAACTCCTTTCCCTTCCCCTCCCCACAACAGACACCCTGTGAGGTAGGTGGGGCTGAGAGAGCTCTGAGACAACTGTCCTTGAGAGAAGAGTTGGTACAGAGCTATTGCTTGCCCAAGGTCATTCAGCAGGTGCAAGTTGGGGAGTGGGGAATCAAACCCGGTTCTCCCAGATTAGAGTCCGCGCACTTAACCACTACACCAAACTGGCTCACCAGATAGTCTAAACCTATAGACTATCTGGCAGTTCCTAGAGAGGACTGGCATCACTTCTGGGTTTTCCCTGGAAGTGAAGTCATGCCATTGGCCTGACTGCAATATTTTATTTTTCTTCTACCACTGCTTGGAGAATCACCAGGATCATGGCATCTGCCAGGGCGTTGGCAAGCCCAGCTGAGAGGCAGGCACTTGGGGAAACAGCTCCCTCTTTCTCCAAGGCCTAAACCTGACAGAGCAATTAATAAGCTCTGCCAGGATATTTATGTCTTTTTTAAATGTAGTCTGTCTGTCTCACAGGATTCAAGGTGGATTGGTACAATTAACAAAATGGGACATTCAATAAACAATGCAGTAGGATTGTAGAAGTCTGCAGAAGATTGTAGAAGTCTGTAGGATTGTAGAAGTCTGTAGAAGAAAAAACAGAACTGAAGCATAGCATAAGTATTAACATGACACATTAAGCAGTGCAAAAACTGCACAATAGGATCCTACTTAAGTAAGCTGTACACAGCAGTACAGACCCCAATCCCTAATCATTTATTCAAGTAAATTTGCAAATCATTTTGTATAATGCAACCTGCAGAAAAGTCCTCTTGAATAATTCTGTTTTGCATAGTTTGTGGAAAGCCAGGAGAGTGTGAGCCTTCCTGACCTCCTTGGACAGGCCATTCTATAAGGTGGGAGCCACAATGGAGAAAGCATGTGTACAAGTAGTTGTTGATTTAACCCATTTGCAGATTGGTGCCTGCAGAAGCCCCTGCTGACATGAGGGAAGCTGTCATGATGGAACATAGAGGGAGATGTAGTCCTGCAGATAGGAGGGCCAAGGCCATGAAGGTCTTTGTATGTGATAGCCAATACCTGAAATTGAGCCTAGTAATAATTGGGCAACCAGTGGACTATCTGCAGAATGGGGGTAATATGCATGCTCAGTCTAGCTCCTGAAATTGAGTCATGAAATTGTGGACTAGTTTCTGAATTGATTTTGCAGGGAGAACAATGTACAGTGCATTACAGTAGTCTAGTCTTGATGTTACCATGGTGTGGCCAGATCAGCCGTATCATGGTAATGGGCCATTTTATGGGCTAGGCAGATTAACTAGACAATTTTTTGTAGCTACATCAACATGATTCTCCAATAATAAGGTTGGATCCAGTATAACTACAAGGCTTTTAACTGAGTCAGCAAGGGATTAATAATTGTTATATGTTTATTTTATCTGAATTTATTATTTCTGTATTCCTATATGTTATGAATTAAAATTTTATTATATTTTTTTAACAAAGCGAGAGTCAGTTGAACGCCATCAAAAGTGGAGAGAACAGTGCCTTCCCAACCAGAATTACCTTTGTCTTTCCAAGGTTTAGTTTCAGTTTGTTCACTCTTAGCCAGATAACCACAGCAGCCAGGCAGCTGCTTAGGACCCCTACTGCATCACTGGGAGATTTGGATCAGGACCCATAAACATCTAGTGGTGCTTGCTGTTTTTATTTGTTGCTTCTAAGATTTTAATTTTTAAATTAACTTAGCGGTTAATTAGGTCTTGTTAGGAAGTGTGGTAGGGAGTTTTTCTCCACCCATTATGTAATTAAATTAGATAGATTAATTTTTCTTGCTTAGTGATAGGGAGGGAAAGTAAAAAGGGAGGTTGGACAGGAGGGAGGCCACTGTGTGGGAGTAAATTTTTTAGACTTGCCTAATTAGATGTGGATTTGGATATTATTTGGACCATTGATTGTTAGTGGAATTATTAGAATTATAGATCTGTTGTACTGTGGGCTGCTGTGGGGGTGGGGGTGGAAAAGAGAACAGGTGGATGGAGTTGGATGACATCTCACAGGGTGCCAGCATTGGGCTGGAGATCCAGTAATCGGGGGCAGAGGGAGGTATGGCAGTGGGAGAAGGTCTTGGAATGGAAGAAGGAGATACAGACATGTTTAGTCTCCTTCCAACCTTTGTCCCATTCCAAGACATGTTGGTGTGAAGCTAGGATGATAAACTCCTATTTGATACTGATGTTGTGCAATGCCAGGTCCATTAATAATAAGACCAGAATGCTGCATGATTATCTTGCAGCGCGGAATGTGGACCTGGCTTGCATGACCAAGACCTTGGTTAGGAAGGCCAAAATAATTTTCAGTAGAAACTGAAGGTGGGGGGCATTTTTGCAAGTCCAGCAGAACCAGTGCCACTGTAGCAGTGCAAATGCACTAGGAGTAAGGTTAAGCCAGAGAATCTCTGAAATGAATGCACAGCAGAACCCAGTGCCATCAGCATTGCAAGCTTAAAAGGACTGATCTCTAAGCACAGAGTCACAGCAAATCCAAGTAAGGATGCACAAGCTGTGTGCAAAAAAATGGAAAAGGAACACAAACAAACCCTGGCAAAGATGAAAAAACCCTCTTGAAACTGACAAGACTGGTTTAAAACTGACAAGAGTGTTTCCATGGCTAGATAATTCCAACTCCCCCCCCCCCCCCGCTGCTTTGAAGTTTGGTAAACATTTTGTTTGAGGGGAGACAATCTATCTGGAAATGTATCCATTCACAAACTGGCAGGAACCTCCACCAACTGCTGGAAGTTCATGGAAAGTTCATGCTGATTGAACTGCCATGAACTTCACTTTGCGAACCACAAGTTGTCATGAACTTTAGTTCATGAGCCAGTTCATGCCCAGCCCTAGTCTTTAGGCTGGTGATGAGGAATCAGTGCTGTGGTCCATGATGCCAAATTGGATAAGGCTGTAGCACTGGGGAAATATCTCCCCCTTTAGCATTTTCCTGAGGTAAACCTATTCTGTGGAGCTGCTCTTTGCCTCAGTTGGCAAAACATAAGTTACATGTATTTTCCCCATCAAGGTAAATAGGAACTCTGTTTACATTGGGAAAATGGCATTGGGAACAGGTTCCAAAAACAACTTGTCTCATCTAATTGATTACTTGACAATCTAATGCATGGTTTCCAAGTATCTGACAAAAACATGTCAGATAAGAAGGTGCACTTTTTTTTTTTTTTTTGCAAAAGGAAATCTGACCTTGTTTCTACCAAGGCATTAAAGTCTGGGTTTATATTTGATATATTATTATTTGGAAAATCAGAAATTTTAAGAAATATGAGTATCTACCAAATAAGGCATACACAATAGACCTTGGTTAGATAATATGGGATATGAAAAGTTTCACAGGTTCCTGGGCCTTTCATTCATGAAAAACATTTTATGAACTGAACTGGAAGTGAGAATGTTTCTCTTTTTCTTTCATGACAAGATTTTGTGTGCAGCTGTATATTTTAGAAACTTAGATCTTCTTCACAGTTAGTGGGACCTGCAGGCATTTTGATATGAAAGCTACAGTTGGCAGACAGTGTCTGGGTCTCAGTGGGAGATGGGGAGCAGGGACATAGAAGTGCTGTCATCACTTGTGATGTGATGACCCTTTCAGAGGAAACTGGAAGTGATGTCATGTCACTCAAGGAATCACTAGAGACTCATGGTTTTACCATAGACTTTCCAGTAATTCCTAGAGCTTTGTGATGTTACTTGGGGGTTTTCCCAGAAGTGACATCATGTCATGCATGACAATGGCAATTTAATTTTATTTATCCCATCACCTGAAGGAACAGCAGCAGGAAGTTGCCGGCAGGAAGTCTCCTGCCATACAATCCTTAAGGTCCTAACTGATGATGAAGATACTATGCACAGTTGGAAGGGCAAATAAGCATGGCTTGCATCTGTATCCCATTGCATGTAAAACTACATACTGATCCTCTGTGTGAATCAGGTTTTATACCCATCTAATTGTTAATGTTTGAACAAATTATGTTTAAAAGTCATAATTAAAGAAATTAGTTCCACATATGTTAAGATTTTCTCCTGCTTTCCTATATAATTGCTAAAATTAGGTTTTCAGATATCCTGGGGAAACCAATTACCATCTCATTCTGATGCCAACCCTAGAAAGATTTTAGTCTTTCTGCATTTGCTGGAGGTTGTAATAATATGTTCCATTGTCCTTCTCATCTTTCTCATATAATTTTCTGCAGTGCACACAAATTAACATTATGATTTTTTAAAATATCAGTGGATCTTTCTCAAAAATAATTGTTCAACAAATAGCATTACAAAGAATTGTTTGTAACAGTTGTGTGAACTAATATCTAGACTTGGAAAAATGTACTGCAAGGTTGTTTGGGAGTGGGGTTCTTCCAGCTATTAAAAAGAAGCTGTGTGAATTGCACAAAGATCATACTCTATTTTGTCTTCTTGCTTCAGACAGTTCTGGTAGAGTTACCTCCTGGAAAGTGGGAATTGCTGTAGGGATTGAGTCTCAGAAGGAAATGTTTATTTAGTTGCATTCTATCTCAAGTTACCTCTTTTTTTGGCAGCACTGCATATAATATTTGTAAAACTGCTTGATGGTGATTGCCTCTAGAATTCAAGTTCTTCAGTCTTCATATAGTATAGTTCTTACCTTTCAACTCTTCTGATGGTTTTACAGAACCTTGACTGACAAACAGCCCCACTTTCTCATATCCCAACATTAAAGCAGCAAGTGGGCTTCACCTGTATTTAAAAGGTAAATAGAAGCACAAACCCAGTCTCTAATCAGTTTAGATGATGGAGGAAACATATCTGTATTGTGAACAGGATTGGCGTCAGCATACCCTGAGGTGGGGCAGCTTCCAGGGTCCATGGATTCTGGTGGGGACCACTGCCACTGACTCCCTACTTTCCTTTGTTGCCAGCACTCACACCCTTCCACTACCTCTTTGTGAGTGTTTTTTTCCCTGTCTGATGAAGTGCACTTGCACACAAAAGCTCATACCTTGAATAAAACTTTGTTGGTCTTAAAGGTGTCATTGGACTCAAACTTTGTTCTGCTGCTTCAGACCAACATGGCTACCCACCTGAAATCTACCTAGCATTGTTAGAGAAGGGCATGTGGGTGGTGCACAAAGCATCAGCATTTCTGGTGGCCATGGCGGTGGCACTCCTAGAACCATTGGGGAAAAAGCAGACAGGCAGTATGAATTG
Organism: Lepidodactylus listeri; assembly: GCA_029233225.1. NCBI lineage: Eukaryota > Metazoa > Chordata > Lepidosauria > Squamata > Gekkonidae > Lepidodactylus > Lepidodactylus listeri. Next base: position 49,275,893 of record JARCFY010000004.1, read on the forward strand.
TTGTGACTGCAGGCAGTGGTAGAGCTTGCAACAGGGCAGAGGAAGGATGCAAAGGCAGGTGGGGAACAGGTGGGTGGCAGACAAGAAGGGTGCCCAAAACCTGGAACCAGCCCTGAATATGAATCATATCCTAGATATAAATTATTTGATTCCCAAATGGCATTTTGGTCAACAGAAAATGGAAAAGCATGGAAAGTTATGAGGTTTTGGGTATTTTGCTGGTTTCTCACAGAGAGCATAACTTTTCATCTTGCTGGATTTGCAGATGGAAAATAACGACTTGAAAATGTTTCTGCTTTTTTATTACCTTCCATTGTTTAAAAAATTCTACACAATTATTTTACATTATATTCTTTGATCATTATAATTGTAACTGTTTGCTTCTGAATTCTTGTTCCGCCCCTGGGTGCCATCATCTGCAGTGAATAAACAACAGTGGCAAACATTGCTTGGAAGTAGAGGAGTTGGACACAGTTTTGTTCCATCTCAAAAAGACAAAATTACTACATTTTTAGCATGCAAAGTGACAGCATCCAAACTTCCTGAAAGTCATCATGCCTTAAGTCCTGCTCACATGCAACAGTGAACACATGTACAGCCTGCATGTACCTGTGTGTAAAAAAGAGCCAATGCATACACACTTTACAAATGAAATCAGGGACCAGTACCTGGATACATGTTGGGTTTGTATCACATGGTCAGCTGAATGCATATTTAGCGCTATATGAGAATTATTCGATGAAGAAGAAGAAGAAGAAGAAGAAGAAGAGACTGGATTTATACCCTGCCCTTCACTCACCTGGAGTCTCAGAGCGGCTTACAAACTCCTTTCCCTTCCCCTCCCCACAACAGACACCCTGTGAGGTAGGTGGGGCTGAAAGAGCTCTTTCCCAAGCTTTCCCAAGCACAATGAAAGAAAAATCAAATGTACCCTGTACACAGACTATAAATTTTTTCACTGCTATGTGTGAACATGGTTCTTGAGGCTCTGGCTAGCACTACATAGCTTATTAGCTGCTACAAATAAAGTATACGTCTATGTATATTATCTATTTTCTTTGTGTTCCTTTGTTTTTTCCTGATGTTCTCCTAACCCAGAGGAGGTGGCAGAGCAAGAATGCCCCTCTTCCTGCTTGTTTCATACAGATAACAGATACAGGTAACAGATACAGATAACACCTTACGGGGTTGTGCCATGGACCTCGTCTCCGTTGATATTCAGCTCACTCCCGCGGCCAGGTCAGAGAAGCCAGAAAAAGAAAGGGGAAAGAGCAATTGTCCTTAATTTTGTTTTTTTTAAAAAAAGGTTATTATATACAGTGCAAACAATCCCAGTAAAGTTTATAAGTTTTCGCAACTATGAGTCACTCCTGAAGATATCACCTCCTTAAATCTTTCAGACCTCAGGAAAAGACTATCATACCTAATAACTGAGTTCGATTTTATTTCATCCTGGAGTAAAGGAAGATGGGTTTGTTCCCCATTAGCCCTTGGAATTATTCCAGTGAGAGGACCCCCTCATTGTTCCCTCAGAGTGTTAAGCATTTGTGTTAGTGCATTTTTAATCCTTAAAAGAACCTTGTCTGTGGAGCAAGAAAATTCCTAGATGTTTTAGAGCCAGGATTCACCCAACAGTGGGCCATATTCAATATGTATGATTTGTTTAGCGTTCCTGTCCTCTTCTTTTGCCAGACGAAGGGAGAAGCATGCCTGCTGATGCCATGGCCGCCTTCTGCTTCTTGCTCATCCGTATCCCCAGGGCACTGCTCACTAGAAAGAGAATCTGTAACAAAGAGTTCTGAAGCTGAGGGGTGGGTTGCATCTGCCCCAGTGACCTTGTTTCTGATTTCCATCTTCTCTCCTCCATTCCCTGTTGCTATTGTTGCTTCAGCTGCCGGGTACTTTCATCTCCACTGTCTTCAGTGAGGGTCTGAATATCTTTCCCTCAGGGGCTGATGTCAGCATTCTTGCTCTCTGCAGGCACAGTCTTGCTAAGTAGCCCTTAAAGTGGGTATTTAGATATTCTATCTTCCTTTTGCTATTTTACAACTAAGGATAGGACTCTGGGAGGGAAGGGTTACTTTAATGTCATCCCTGCAAGCTCAATGATTGTTTATACACATGCTTTTTTTTTTTTTTTTGCAGATGCTGCTTCTTAAGTAGCAACAGACAGTGACAGCTAAGTTTTACAAAGGCTAAGATTCGTTTCACATTTTTATGCAGGCCATATTAAAACTGCTGTTATAAACCATATAAAACTGCTACTTGCTCCAGTAAGCCCTTAGTAGACCTTTAGGGGTAGTTTATGCTACTGAATTTATCCACTTGATTGTGTTCATGACTAGAAATGTAAAATTGTTGGAAATTTCCCAATATTTTCGTATTAAACCTAAACTGCTTCATGGCTTTAACAATATAAAATGCATCATTTATAATTTAGCTTACATATAAAATTATACTAGTTGGCATATTTATGGCATTTAAAAGTATAAATGCTTATACTTTCTATCAGAAAAATTGCAAGTAGAAGGGTTTTCAAACTGCTGTACCCTGTGCTACCTATAAGAAAATACAACAACAAACCACTGTGACATAAATATTTATATAATTTTTATTAATATTTATATATTATTTGTATTAATATTATTTTTTTATCAAACTTACAAGATTACAAGAATATACTCTCAATAAAAATTTACTACAAGGAAAGTCCATACTCAATGAACACCCGGATATAAGCTCATTTCATCCACATCTTCCTCAGAAGTAGTCCTATTGTGTGGAAAGGTATCAGCCTCTTGATCTAGTTCAATGTTTGTTAAAAGCAAACCAATGCTTAAACAACTTCTTTACTTTCAGCATTTTAACTTCTGGTTCCATTGCAGTGTTTATATTAGGAGCAAGCCAGTCTTTTCTCTCAGGTGCTAGAAGCCTCCTATATCGTGCTGGCTGAAATGCTCTCCATGAAACACAAATTTTATGTAGTAGCAAAGCAGTCCTTATTATTTTTACTAGGCTAAGAAGCCTTCAAATAATATATAAATATTGATAAAAATTATATAAATATTTATGTCACAGTGGTTTGTTGTTGAATTTTCTTATGGATACCTGTGACCCCCTCTTGGTTTTTTCCCTGTGCTACCTACACCACATGTATCTGGAACAGAGTATAATAGCACATGGAAAAGCCCAGACCTGAATAGCCCAGGCAAGCTCAGTCTCACCATATCTTGGAAGCTAAGTAGGGTTACCCCTGTTTAGTATTTGGATGGGAGACCTCTGAGAAATACCAGGGTCATGATGCAGAGGCAGGCTATGGAAAACCAGCTCTAACTGTCTCTTGCATTGAAAACCATATGGGGTCACCATAAATCAACTGTGACAATGGCAAAAAAAAGCGCAAGCACATGAATAAACAAGTGGCAACTGTGGCCAGGAATGTCTTTTACCAGCTTTGACTGGTTAGCCAGCTGCAGTTCTTCCTGGGCAAAAAAGATCTGGCCACTGTGGTCCATGTCCTGGTTATATCAAGATTAGATTACTGTAGTGTGCTCTACATAGGTCTGCCCTTGAGAAGTGTTCAGAAATTTCAGTTGGTAGAGAATGCTGCTGCCAAGATGTTGACTGGAGCAGGTCATAAGGACCATATCACTCTAGATCATCTGCATTGGCTCTCAGTTTGTTTCTGGGCACAATTCAAGGTGCTGGTCTTGAACTTCAAAGCCATACATGGTTTGGGACTAACATACCTGAAGGACTACCTATTCCCTTATGAATACACCTGGCCATTATGGTCATCTTCAGAGGCCTGCTTTGGGTGACCCCTCATTCTGAGACTGGGCAGGTGGCAAACTGGTAAAAGGCTTCTTGGTCATGGCACCAAGGACTGGAATTATCTCCCCAGGGAGATTTGTCTGTCCCCTTCTGTTGCCATATTCCACCAGCAGATGAAGATTTCTAAAAATTTCATTTGGCATTCTCTCCTTCCTGACCAATGCTTTAACTGCTGTTTTTATGTCTTTGTATGTATTCTAACTCTGTTTTAAATTTGTTTTAATGATGTGTGTTTGGGGGACTTTGATTTAAAATATATGTTTAGAATGTACATTTTAGAATGTTAGCCACCTTGGTCCTTGTGAGGGCAGAAAGGCAGGATATAAATTTTGTAAATAAATAAATAAAAGGTTATTTTTGCCATTTGGGAGGTACGAAAAATAAAAACGAAGGTAGAAATAAATTCTGTAGTAAACGTGTATTATTTGGTCAGAAATACTCACAATTCATAGCAGTACCAGCATATTTGGATATTGTTAAACTTCATAATGGTAAAAATGTTAATATTGTATTATCATTAAACACATAGCATATTCATTGTTGGTGAAATTATTTATATATAAAGAGAAAAAATCATGAAAATGTTGTATATGCTTGCCAGGGAGGGTGGACTATAAATCGAATTAAATAAATAAATATAGGCACTGTCGGTCTAATGCTGTAAATTGACTTATATAAGTTTTTCATACTACTAATTTTGGGAAAAACCTTGTCTTTCATTTCACTCATTCCAAAAGGTGAGGAAAGCTTATCATTTTTTTTGAGTGTTTCTCCAAATTTCCCCATTTTCCCATTGCCTTAGAAGCATTGAAAGAGAAAATACTTCATAGGAGCTTTCCCCCCCAAAAGCTCCCCCAAAGCTGTAATTGTTTTTACCCCAAAGTATTGCAATAGTCAAATAGACCCAAAAGTTTATGCCTATTTTTGTGTAAAAATGGTACTGAAATGGAATATTATATAAAAAGCCATAAAATAATTGAACAAAATGGGGATAACTAGGAAACAAAATAGATGGAAGAAAACTGCTCAAAACACAAACTAAAAGAAATGACAAGTGGTATATTTATACATTCTGACAGCCAGATGGGAATTGCCGCAGAAAAGTGGCTGCCATGGAATTGCTGTGGAAAAATGGGGAAGGGGATAAGCACCCCCTACCATTTCTCTGGTCTATATCATCCCTTCTCAAATTGACTATGAATACATTGTTGTGGGTTGGTGTATAGTGGCTATGAATATATCTCTCCTAAGGCTTGGCCTAAAGTGGCACATTTGGCAGGATTTGACAAAAGAATGTTGGCGTTCCTTAACAATTCTAGAACTTTTATTGACAAACCTTAATTGTTAGTAAATGGCTCTGTTCAAGGACTCTTCAAAGTCTGGGAAAAGTAGCTCATCCCTCCCAGGGCATAAGTGGATCTCTGTATGTGCATGAAGGAAGACCAGTTTTTGAGGGGCTAAATGGAATGGAAGATTGCAAAAAAATGAAAATCGCAGACATAATTACAGAAAAAGACAGGAAGTATAGTTTGAAAAAGAGCTGACACCCAAAATGTGGTTAAGCATCTTTTAAAAACATTTCTTGGATATTGAAGAATATTGAGATCAGAGAAAAGTGCCTAAATATGATGTATAGGCAGTATTATACACCAAAAAAGTTAGCAAAAATGTTCCCAAATGTCTCAGGACTGTGCTGGAGATGGGGGAAACATATTGGTTCCTACTTCTACATGTCGTAGGAATGCAAAATGATAAGAGATTTTTGGGAAATGATGCAAAAAGGGATAGATTTTATATTAAAGAAAACATCTCCCTTACAGTGTTAATGTGCTTGTTGAGCTATAATTCAGAAAAGCTACCCAAAAGGTTGTTGTATACAATATGGTCATGGAAAGATATCACAGTGCCAATACAGGACTGTAAGGAGAATAATGCTTGTGAACTCTTTGTGCAGCAGTGGTCTGTGTTTATATAGTTCTGGAATAAGAATTTTCCTGTGAAGCTGGCAAAGAAGGAAGTTCTAAATTTGATGTAATGTCTTGATCAGTAACATTGGGAAATATATTTAGAAACAAAGAAATAGGAGAAGAAGTAATAAAAATAGGATATTTTCTGAAATTATGTATAAAAGCAAACTATTGTAAATTTAGTAAACTTTTTAATATAACTTTTTATTGAAATTTTACAGGTTACAGACCAACAAAAAAAAGAAAAGAAAAAAATACAAAAAGAAAAATGTGAAACTACAGATTATAAAGATTTAAGCCTGAAAAGTTATACATCGTAGCACCCAAACAACTAAACCTTTTAAACAAATACTGCTAATAAATGTTTGACATTTAAACAATGACCATTTTTCACTGATTTCTTGTTGTATATCTTGTTGTAAATTTAGTAAACTTAATGAACTTTGTATTAAAAAGTAGGTTGTGCATTATGTAATAGTTTCTAACTTTTATTTGTATATTTATAATAAAAATAAAAACAGATTGGAAGAGAAGCAGACTGACAGCTGTGATGAGTTGGTGAACTAACGTGAGCATACACCATTCCTATCTGACGATCTAACATGAGGTAGCACATCTGCTACTGTCTCTGGCATCCATCTGTGCTTTATTAGTATATTTGTAAATAAAGCAAATAATAGTATTAAAACAAAAACACTGTCAATTCTTCTCCGCCATAGGGAACCATCCAAGGGAAACTCTGTTCCTGGAACTTGTCACTACTCAAGGAAATGGGGAACACACAGTAAGTGTGAAGTTGGCTTGGCTAGACATCCATCTAGCTCAGTATTATCTACTCTGAATGGCAGTCCACTGTGTTTGCTATATGAAACCATTGAACTAGAGATGCCAGGGACTAAACCAGGTACAATATCACAAAGCCTCATCACTTCCCTTTCCTGCCTTTTCTCTTACAAACTGGGCTATGATGTTTGATATATCTTTGAATGTAACATTTACTGCTCTGTCTTCCACCATCAAAGAACTTGAATAATCAGTGAAGATTTAGCGAACATTGGGAATTAGTCATGAATCACTGATCGTTACTTAGTTTACATAATGAGGTATCTATAGAAATCCCATGCAGGATCAACTATTAAGAATGAACAGTGATTATAGTGGAGGGACAACTATTTTCTCCTGCATTTTCTTGGTAGTTTTCTGTTCAAAATCAGGGCAGGAAGGATCTTCCTGCTAAACTGGCTACCCTCCCCCCCCCAGTAAAAAACAGGAAATTAAAAGGGATGTCTGATATTTTAAAAATATAATGAAGAGTGTTATCCCAGGAAATTAAACTTGGCAATTAAACATCTCAGGATTGCCTTGTCACCTGAAGCTAACACCTCAAGATGTCTCTTCTCAGCCTCCAAGGAACCAGCTGACAAAAACAATTTATGCTATTCCCCCTTCTGCTGAGCCAGTCATCACCGCAAGTAGAGAGTCATGTTGCATCCACATTAATCACGTGATATTGGCTGGATAGGAAACAGATGTCTCTCTGCTTCCTGCCTGAATCAATGTATATTTATACCCACAAAGAGAGGATTTGACATCTCTCTGGTAAGTACTAGAACCTCCTTAGGAGCCTAGGCCCATTCTTTAATTTTCTTTCTTTTAATAGCCACAATTATCAAATAACTGGACAGGAAGCAAGATCTCCAGCAAAAAATTCATTGCCAGCTGTAATTTATTGATGCAGCCCTTCTATTTCTGCTGGAAGAGCCATCATAGTGCATAGTATTGCTAGTTTAGAATTTGCTGAGCCACTGAGACTGAGCTGAATTTGTCTTTGCTTGTCTTTCATTCTGTACCAGGAAGGAAGAGTTTCTGTCTAGAGTCTTGATTGTGTGGCATTTTAAAGCCACAATTTCTTTTCTTGCTATGCACTATTGGCATTAATCAGAGCATGCTAAGGAGCTGGAACAATAATTTGTGGCACTAGGGAGCTTTTTGCTGGAAGAAATGGGACAGTTCTCAAATAGCAATGCAACATGAGATGGTGTGCTAAAAGAGTTCCTGTGCTATTTAAATCAACAACTATTATTCAATCAGGTTAATAAACCTCAGTTGCCAATTGGAAAGCTGTCATCTGGAGATGCTGATGTTGAATGAATGAGATAATTTAGGGCAGTTCTTGCAGGGAGACAGCAAATGAATAAGCTTTCAGAACTGAATCACAATCTTTTTGTTCTCCTAGGAAAAACTAATCTCACTACAAGTAGAATCCTTTTTTTGCATTTCAGCATGTGAGGATTCTTTCCCCATCAGGGAAAGAAGAAAAGTCCTGTTTTCTGCTCCTGCACCCTGTTCTAATGCAAGAGTTAACCCCAGGGAGAAATATAAAATATAAAGCAATTAGAATATGGTACCTTCAGTACTTTGTCCTTCTGCACTAGATGATGGGGGCTCATGACTCTTGTTTCAATAGAGGCACCAAGTATATAGGATCAACCATTCCCAGCAAAAAGGTCCAATGATTCACCTTGTTATTGGATGGGGAGCAATTGTTTTTGCTTGCAGCTGCCATGGCCTCATTATTTGTCCCCTGGTAGCCACACGATATAGTACAACCTCACAGGAAGCTAGTCAGACCATTGGTTTATCAAGACCGGTAGTTTGACTCTCAATCCTCAGGCAGTGGACATTCACATTACCTACACTCTGATCCAATACTATTTGTTTGGAGGGGTCCCCCCCATACAGCCCATGCCCTCTTATTCTCTACCCCGCCCCAGACACTCCAGTTCCTCTGAAAATTAGAGCTCAGTAAGTAATGAAACTTCCATTTTTATTTATTTCTGTTCTTTACAGAATTCTCTGATGAATTGCTTTATGTCATTGATTAATTTTCATTATGGTTCCCTTGGGATGCCCTTGAGACTGACTTCAGATGAAAGATTATCTTCAGTGTCCTCACAAGTTTAGGTTTCTTAACCTGGATAGATGATATAACGGTAACTGGTCCTTGATCACCATGATCTTATTATTAGTCAAGGTAGCTTATAAAACAACCCTGTTTTTATGACATGATCAGTCACCTCCTGTGTGTCATTTCTGCAGATATGCTAGAATGAACAAATCAACTTTCTGAGTTGGCTTCCAGAAGATGTATTGCATTGTATTAACCATGGGTAACAGACCACATGTAACTGATCCTTCATTCCCAGAAATCTATGTCCAGCAGCTTAGAGATAAGATCCAATGTCACAAACTCCTGCTTAAATCTGAATGCCCTCTTCCCATTTTGTCTATGCCTGTTTCTGACTCTGGGCATCTCAGGGACATGGGAACATCATAATTCTTGGGGTCCAATGTAACAAATGGTCTCTAGATAAGTGGGTTAATTCAGTAACATTTTAATCACAGGTACTCAACACACAGAGTACTGCTGTCCTCCTTCCCTTCCTTCACTCTAATTGATTAATAAAGGGTAGCATTTAATAAATGTTTGGTTGTGAGTGTTCAGTAAGGCTAAATGTAATTAATGACATGGCTGGGTAATTTGTTGATGTTACCTAGTGAATCTGGCAAGGGCAGCACTGGTTTCTGAGGCAATTTGGACTTTCCCTTTTGGATTCACATAGACACGCTCTTTTTTAAAACAACAACACTATAATAAGTTTATTGTCTTCTCCATAGTAGGGTTAAGCAGTCTTATTTTGATTGACAAGTAAGATGGTATAAAAATGTATTCCTTTTCACAGCTGAGTTGGGTCACAGTTTCAGTGTCCCCCCGTCCCCCCCCCCCCCACTGCCTCAAAGGTTTACAGAACTGATAGGCTGTTTTTCCTGGTAAGAGAGGTGGGTCAGTTTTATCTGGGAGAGGTTCACTAAACTCTGGTATATCTGGTCCCTTCACTACTGAATTTACCACACTGACAGAAATTCTTGAAGTCTGGAGTTCACTTATTCAGTCCTCACATATCCCCAATCCATTTACCCTTGGAGTCAGACTCAGAAGATAAGGTGAGCTGATCTCTGGATCCTACCTTCATCCTCTGATGAACTCCCAACCTCCAACTATTTCAATACTGTGTATTCCATATCTTTGAAAGGGGGGAGTGATCTTGGGTGAACTGACAGTAGATCCTACACTGTCCCTCCTAAATTTCCCCCTCACCATCACAAAGTTTAGGAGGAGGTGAAGTGGCTAGCAACTTTTGCTTGGATGGGTGACACTAGTGAGTTGAGAGCTCTTACAGAAATCACTAGTGGGGTGTGCTGAGAAAAAAATAATTACAGTTTTAGATCCGGGCTTGGGGAGATTTTTACTGTTATTACTTCGTTTTGGGTTGGGCCTCACTGGGCCTTTTTGGGACTGTTCTTTTCAGTGGACAGCCAATTCAAGGGTCTGGGCTGGCAGTCATTGAAGATAATATCACCAAATTCTCTCTGAACACAGTCCTTCCTCTTGTCTCAAGACTCAAGCACATGCAACAAAGGGGTGCCATTTTGCCAGACCCTGAAATAGGCAAGTTTTGATGCTTGGACACTGCAGATGCTGTTCTTTTCTTTCCTCCCCTATATTTTAAGATATTTCATTTATTAACAAGCTTTCATAAAATAAAATATTATCTTAATAACATTTCAGAAATCCTTAAACTAACCTTCCCCATATTAAGTGCGCACTGGGTGGAATTTTATCAGCAAGTATTCCCTGAAAACTTGCTCATTTTCCTGGAAACCTGCTAATTTCTCTCATGATCAGAACAATTTGGGCATAAACAAAATGGTTAAATTTAATATTGAGGAACTTCAGTGCTACAAATTGCAAATCTAGGATTTAGGGATTATCCATTTTAGGGTTGCCAACTGCCCGGTAGAAAAAATGTCCTACCCCTTAACAGAGGCCTAATACAATGCCATTTGCAGGTGATATTATCTACATTCCATGAAAGTCTTCAGCTGCCCATTTCCACACATTAAGCATCTGTTAATGGGACAGGACTTTTTTTTTTTTTTTACCGGCCAGAGGGTTTGGCTTTAACCTCTAGTACTTCAATGGACAGCCAATTCCAGGGATTTGGGGCAAAGGCAATTGGCCGGAACCAGTGTTCCTCCTTTGTAAGGATCTGATTTGAAGGAAAGATGTCATTGTCCAGTAATACAAGCAGAATCAAAGAACAACACAGTGAGCATATGTGCATGCTGCTGCTGGCTTAGTAAGCACCCAGACTTGAAAACAACATAAGATTTTTCAGGGAATCCCGGATTTCTAATGCCATTCTGGTAAACTGCTGTAACTACCAGAAACTGCAATGTTTGTGTAAATTTTCCACAGGCTGGAGTTGGAGACTGCCAGTGATTAATGTATATTGCAAATACTGTCAGATAGGCTATTGGCGCATTCTTAAAGAAAACTGCCCCTCAAAAGTTGCTCTTTGAGTTGACCTTGCAAACCAGCTCCTTTCTCTTGGGTGGTGCTTGCAGCTTCTGTAGTGTTACTTCCTGTTTGAAACTGCTCAAACACTTTTAAGTCTGACTTTTTACCTTGACATCCAGTTCCCACTGGAACTAGGATCTGAGTTTGTATGACTTGATCTGCTCCAGAGAGTCATGGTGATAAACTAAGAGAAGGTCAAATGTGTGGTAGTGAAAGGAATAGATCTACAGATAGCAAAAGCAATTTTTAATGCTCTGTTGCTCTTTTTTTTAAGTACACATAGCAGGAATTATGGCAGTCAATCACATGACCACTTTGTTCAATGTATCTTGTCTGGCCACAAAAGTCTGTCATTATTTAAAGGAAAGGAATGTTGAGCGCACTTAGGACAGCAAGGTGATTTTGTGCATGTCAGCACTTGCAGGTGACTATAATGAAATGTCTGGTGATATGCTGCAGTGTGATCTCTCAGAGGCTATTTTGATCATTTCTCCCATAATGCTATTGAAGACATTTCAGTCCAGGTAATTAAAATGATCGATTGAAAGTGCCCAAATGTGCTCACAATTTTTGCATGAGCAAGGTCAGTTTTCCAAGTGCTTTGCGTCTTTTTTTAACAATGTTATTTCAACCTTCATTTCATTACTTAGCACAAAAGAAATTTAATGAAAACACTGGCTTGTATCCAATTGCTGTTTTCTGCTGTCCAAAGGATATTTCTGTAAGAGAAGGGGCAGGGCAATCCCACTCCAGACCCCCATGCTCCTGGCTGCATCATTCTATACCCACTGAAGTTTCTGAACACTTCTCAAGGGCAGCCCCAAATAGAGTGCATTGTAGTAATATAATCTAGAAGTAACCAAGGCATATACCACAGTGGCCAGATCTTTTCTGCCCAGAAAAGGCTGTAGATTGTTAAACAGCTGAAGCTGATAAAATGCACTCCCTGCCACAGCTGCCACCTGCTTATCCACCAGTTGGTCTAGGCTCAAGAGCACCCCTAGGCTATGGACCTGTTCCTTTAAGGGGAGTGCAACCCCATCCAGAATGGGTGGCATCCCAGGTCAGATCTTTTGCCCACCATTTGCACTTCCATCTTGTCAGGTTTACATTTCAGTTTATTAGCCTGTATCCACTCCAAAACTGTCTCCAGGCTGGAAGTATGTAATAGAACTGCATCTGCATATCAGTAATAACCAAGCCCAAATCTCTGGATGACTTCACCCAGTGGTTTAATGTAGATGTTAAAAAGCATAAGTGGACAAGATGGAATCTTGCAGGACCCCATAGGCCAAAGGCAGCAGTCCCCCAGTACCACTTTCTGAAACCTACCCTCCAAGTAGGACTGGGACCACCGCAGAACAGTGCCTCCTAATCCAGATAGGTGGTCCAGAAGGATATCATAATCAATGGTATCGAAGGCCACTGAGAGGTCCAGGAGAATCAACAGATTGGCCTCTATGCCCTATTGCTGCCCCCCCCCCCCCCCAGGAACTAGTTGGCCATTGTGTGAGGCAAGATGCTGGACTAGATGAGTCTAATCTAGCAGGACTCTTCTTATGTTTTTATGACTAAATGAAGGAGAAACTTTCCCTATAGACCCTGTGAATATAATTTTGTCTTAAAACACAGGTGGATCTAAGGAGAGGATGAAGCAAAGCTACTACAGGAGCGAGCTACTAATTTCCAGCTGCAAGATCTCTGAGCCGCTTTTAAAAAACAACAACAGTATTTAGCATAATTAACAGCCTTTTAAATAGCTGAGCTCAAGAATATTTCTGATAGACAATTTGAAGACCCTTGAATTGGCCAGAGGTTGCAATGCTCATCCTACTTCTTTTCATATGTCATGCAACTTTCTCTACTAATTGTAACTAATGCAACTTTATATTCTTTGTGCAAGTTTTACATTATTGTTTCCCCCCATTTCAGTTCAGTGGGGTACTTCTTCATTCTAGTCCTCCAGAATTTTTTTCATATAGAATACCAGTTAATTACAAAACCCACTATACTAAGTAGATAGAAATAACGAAAGCTTCTCTGTTGAATTTATCAAAGTATTTACCAGCCATATAATGGAACATACATCTAAAAGAATTTTTTTCAAAATGATTGGAAATCAAATATGAAGATAAATCACCACAGGTCAAACAGTTCTGACATCAATCTTCTACAGTCAAGCTTTATAACCCAAGAAATAGGTGTCCAAGAGCTGAGCTACAGTTAAAAGGCTAGAAAAATATCAAAAGTATATTTCTCAGGCCCTAAGCATAATAATACAGAGGTCCTGCTTTTTTGTTTTGAAAGAGATAGCATATGAATTACATTTTACTATAGAGCTTGAAATCCAGAACTGAATGCTACAAAGTCACCCTTCAGACACAATGAGAGCCAAACTAGATATGATAGCATCTCAGTGTCCACCATTGGAGACATCTCTACTCTTCTGGAGATGAAATTCCTTCTGTTTACAGGGGCCTGATCCTCACTGAGGCTGAGGTATATGTGGGAGGAGGGGCTTCATGTTCTATTTTGAAGGGTCCAAGCCCTCAGTTGGAAGGGGGGGACATGTTTGGCTCTGAGCTGCATAGCAGGTGTATCCATATCTGCTTTCCCACACAATTGTTCTGCATATATGAATACCATAGTCATATGGGTGGGGCAGATCATATGTGTGTTTTGTGGTGGTACTTGCTGCTAAGAGTGATGATGCCAAGGAGATTGAGAGATCCATGCAACCATATTCTTGATGTTTGCTCAAGGCCTGTTCAAGCAGTTCTGTCACCCAGGCAATGTACAATTTGGCAGTTCTGTATCCCTAATTAGTTCCTGAAGATAACATGAGTTCATGAAAAATCACCTGCTTATTTGGTATCCTCCGCGGTACCAAGAGTCTGTAACTGTGATGAAAGGCAGGTGAGTGGAACTTGGGTTTTTTCCCCTTGCAATCGATTTTAGAGAGTTTTACTTATGCTATTGTTTATATGTGATACTATTACTGGGGTGGTGTATGGACTGAGGGGACTGACAATGCAAAATAAACCCTATTCCCCCTCCCTTCAAGCCTCTAGTGCTACCATTTTCTGACTGCTAAGCTGAGTTTACATTGGTACAGGGCTAGCCCATCCACTATTCACTCCTGGGGTTCCAGAGGTGATGGAGTGGCAACCAGCCTTGTCACTCACTACTTGCAGGCCAGCTTGTTGGCCAGCCCACTCATGGCATTGGGATCTACTGCAACATGGCAGCCCCATGAGGTACCCCTAACTCCGATGGTTGGCTGCTGGGAAGCATGATCCTTCCTTCCTTCTCTCCCTCCTTGCTTCCATTGTGGGGTGGACTCAGGTGGTCTCCTCCCACACCTCTTCCTCCTTTTCTCTTTTCCTTGAAGGGGCAGTGAGGAGGGCAGGTACCATCTTTCTACCTCCCCACAGTTGGGTGGAAGGGGAGCAGTGGGCTTGGGCCCTGCAAAGTTGTGGGTGCACCATAGATTGGCAGTAGATCAGCAGAGTGCTATGGTGGCATAACAACACTCCTTCCCAGTGTGGGACTTGTTTGCCATCTTGAGCACATTTTAAGCAGGCTTTAGGATTGTGCTGTGAACCTCTCTAGTTATTATACTTTACACAATTATAACACATTCCCTTACAAAGCACCTAATTCAACATTTAAAAATCTATTTAAAATGTTGATGTGGTGGAGAGCTTTTGTAAGCTATTTATCTTGTTGTTCCACCTGCTCCAAAGATATTTTTCTTTTACAAACACATCTAAAATATCTTTCAAGATTAATCAACATGACAGTAATCATATGCACACAGAAATTAATTAATTACATTGACTATTAATCAGTGTCATTTTTTGGGGGAATAATTAGGAAAACCTAATTTTAAAATAAGGAGAAGGAATGAGGATACATTTTTCATTTCCCCATTCTGATCCACCTCCTGCTTGTGGTCTTTGATAATTAAAACAATCCTACAGATTAAATAGAATTTCTCTATTGGAGAGTTGGACTTGACCATAGGTATTTAAATAAGGTGTGTGTTCGGAGTAACACTTCCATACTTCAATAGAAGCGAAAATAATCCCCTTTCATGGATGAGATAGCTTTTATGCTATTGTAAAAGGAATGCTTTAGTGTTACATTTGTTCACATTTAGACATGGAATCAGAATCCAGTACAGTTTGTCACATTCCATGCTATGGGTTGAATGGCACATCATGATGGCGGTGACAAGTGATTCCTTGGCTTTTGAAAAGCACTTGTCAACATGACAGACCAATTACAATGCAAAGATAGGCCTCTACATTTTTATGTAATTATGCAATATTAGAAAGAGAGAGAGAGAGAGAGAGAGAGAGAGAGAGAGAGAAAGAAAGAAAGAAAGAAAGAAAGAAAGAAAGAAAGAAAGAAAGAAAGAAAGAAAGAAAGAAAGAAAGAAAGAGAATGAATGAAGGAATCATGCTGGGAAGCTTAGAAGGTTTTGTGTATTTCCTTGAGAAGTTTTTTAAAAAATCAATGCAACTACAGGGGTGGAGGACAGATTGGCAGAATGAAGCGCAAGGGAAGCGGGGCAAAAAGACCCGGGCCAAGTTGTCGCAGGGCTTTCTGGTCACACTGCATGGACTGATGCAGGACCACACTAAGGAGGAGGCAGAATGGAGTGTTCACACACTGCGGGGCAGCCCCTGGCAATGGTGGTGCAGTTGCGTGCAGCTTTGGTCCGTTTCGCCGACCTGCACATGGGTGCATAGGTGCAGCAGCAATTGGGGCAGGATGCCATGGCTGGGATTTTTAACTCCATGAGCCGAAAGTGTCCACACAGGCTGTTGTGCACTCAAGTGCACAGTCTGCATGGGCGGTTATGCACATCCCTACCAGATCAGTGGGTTCACATTACTGGCGCTGCTTGATTGCAGTTTATTTGCATCCACACTTCCAGGAAGCGGGATCAACACGCACCCAAACAGCTTGCCACAGGTTTCACCGGGTACCTTTTAAAAGCAGGATCAAAACGCTTCAGGACAGGGTGAGTACAGCATGGCAACGCCAGGCAGCTGTGGCTGTGTGAACTGACCCTCTTAATCCACTTGCGAAACGTGCCTATATCAGGCCAAACTGCCAGTCTGAACTTGGCCAAAGTTCCATCCATCAGCATTAATGCAGGCAATACCCAGTGGTAAACACTGGATACAAAAGCTTTCTAAATATCAAGGTTATTAAATGATGGGATGGGGGACAGGGAAAAAGATTGAAAGACCTCTTTCCTTTCTAATATATCCCCTGCCAAAGGGGTGCCAGCCGGCCTCTGAATGTCATATTTGTTTATGAATCCAGCTCTTTTTCCAGAACTGTCCATTTGTATCTCAAAGAGTTCACATCTCAGTGATGTAATGATGGCTCAACTGTGCTTTGGCAGGGATACCAAGCATACCAAATGATTTTGAAGGCAAGGAAGCCATCAGATTGAACATACGCTACTTCAACAATTAAGCATTAAGTACCAGGCGGTTGGATCTTTTCTTAAAATTGCCTTTTAATATTTTTTTACTATTTTAATTTATTTCAGTACTCTTTTACTTCTCCTTAATGGCTGGTTTAATGGTCCAGACACTTGGCACACTATGGCCTTAAATGATATTTTGCTAGTGAAGCCCAACACAACTAAATCTCCTTGCTCTCATTTCACAGCTTGATATATTTCCACTAATTAAAACACATTATAAAAGTCTCTGTTTCTTGCCCTGATAAGAGACCAGCTCATTGGTCCATCTTTAATAGGCTTGCTAACTCCACAAATTAAAAAATGTCTTTTTAATAGGGCTTGAAGCAGAAAGTAAACTTTTGATGGTGTGGTACCAAATATTATCACATCTAAATTATCGCTACAGGTCAAATTAATGCTAGTTCAGAGCCAATCTGCATGGTGGTGTCATGGGTGATGACAACTGCGCTGTTGGCAGCATTGCTGGAGGTGCCAGCATCATCAGAGCTGGAAGCTGGCCCTTCTGACTCCTCAGGAGTTGACAGCTTGCCACCGCCGGCACCTGAGTCAGTAACTCTCGCACCTGTTCCTGCAGCAGCCAATGAGGAACAGGTGAAAATGGAAAGCCTGCTTCATTCACCTCTGTGGGTGGCTTGGCTGAGAGAGTGGCTCCGCATGAACTGAGCAACCTGCCGCCAAGACACACACTGGCAGGGAAGACAAGCACCGAGCCATGAGTATTGACAGGAGCGGCACCACTGTGAAAGGAAGCACTGCCAGCAGCCTGTATAGCTTCCGCTTGGGATTGGGATCTCTGTGGAAGCAACAAGTTGCATCTGTGCTGACCTCGCGTCCACTCTTGGCTCCTGCTCTCAGACCTCGCTCCTATTCAGATTAACTGGCTTCCTGACCTCCTGCTTCAAACGACCACTGTCTTGGACTCTCAACTCGGCTCCTGTTCTGTCTTTACTGGCTACAACACCTGGACCGGACCTGCCTCCTGGCCCAGCCTATCTTGCGACAAATGGTTGCTGTGTTGGATTAATAATGGGAAAACCTCACTTTTACATAGGGGCAGGTAGGTGGGGTACTTGCAGCGAGGATGCTGTCAGCACTCTCAGCAAAGGTCGCATTTCCTAATAATGAAGCACCAGACTACCAAACCAACAGCTGGCCTTTTATGCTCATCCCTAATTACAGCATTGATCCACCCATCACAACCAACAGGTTGTTTGCCTCATGTCCTTAGATCCTGTGGTCTTTGGCTCACTCCAGTGCTGTTCTGCCACTGTCTTCAGCTGCCTCCTAACTCCTCTCCACTACCTGCTTAAATGCTTTCCCAAATAACTGGCCAAGCCTTGCTGCTCCTGGACGACACCTTAGCAGTTTCTGGCCCCACTGAGCTCTCAGTCTGAGAGGCAGTGTGGGTCAGCTAGCCCTGCCCAGATATGGGTGTTCCCACCCATACTCTGTCTATGGCGTGGCTTATCATCCTAGCCTGTATGAGTTTGGCTATCTGCTCTAGCCCCTGTCCCCTGTGGTTGTCACATTAGAACTCAGATTCCTATTGAACCAAAAGCTCATGAGTGATCTTGGGCTAATTGCTCTTTCTTAGCTTAGCTTCACAGGGTTTTGTGTAGATAAAAATGTAAAGGGCAGAAATAGCGATAGCTACAGAGGCTGATTCAAGAGTTGGCAGCCCTAATCCTTACTGAAGAGGAAAACTATTGACAAAGTGGCTGGTTGAGTTGATAGAGGGGAAGTTGTCTCAAAATGTTTTGTAAATTGGATCTGAAGACAAACTGATTGCCCAGCTCAGATGTCCCTTCGGAACTTGGAAAACTTATACATAATTGATTGGATCGAGCACAAAACTTTCACTTGTGTTACAGCCCTCACACAAGCAGAAACACAAGAAAGAGATATTGGCAGCCACTTGTGTTAAGTCAAACACTGTATCCTCACATGTTTACAGGCACTATAATACAGGGAGGAAAGTGCTAGGTATTGCACAGAATCTTGTGCACATGAAATACTCTTGAAATATGCATGAAGTATGCCATGCTACTCTATCATCATGAGCTATGGTACCTTTTCTGAAATGTAAGAGGGGTTAATCACAATGTTTCATTTCTTGCTTTGTTTATAGCTTAAAAGCACTAGGGATGGTGAACTGGACATTTTGGTGGCAGGGCTCAAGAATGATAACCTCCTGTGCCACCATGGAAGATTATAAATAAATATATATATATATATATAAAAAATAAAATATAAATATAAATAAATAAAAATAATAATTAAAAAATAAAATAAATAGAGGCAATTGGGAACCTGAATCCAGCTGCTCTGCAGCATTACCTCTGCAAAATGGTATTAGTAGTATTAGAACTTCCATCCTAGTAGACTAAGAGCTACCTGAATGCACCCTCAGTATGGAAGCTGATTAATCAGTTTACAGAGACTGTTCTTCTGGAAGATAGGGATTTGACCAAAAGGATTAAGGAGGCACAGAGGTCTCTCAAGCAAGTCAAAAGAGGTTATTGCTCTTAACAAGAAGAGAATAACAATCTGGCCAGAGGAAGAGGGAGCAGATAGAAAAACCCTGCTCTATAAACATAGGGTTGCAGCATAATAAAACCTCTAGTCTGTGTGACCATCCAGAAACAAGTTCAAAAGACGGTATGTGGGACTCTAGTAAACTCTGTATCACAGTAAAAGCAGTGAAACATCTCTAACAGCATTAGGCCGAAATAAACCAGGGGAAATAACTCACTAAACTCTAGTGTTGTATAAAAGCAGTTTAAGATATATATTTTAACCTCTCTTTACCAAACCTATCCAAAGTTCACTTGTAAATATAATTTTCCAGCCCCTGCCTGTTTATTCCAATAAATTTGATTTCTCTTTAAACTTTCAGTGTGCCTACGAGCCTATTTCTGAGGGAGGATTTATAGGGGTACAGACCCTCCTCAATCACATTTCCTTATTTGGGGTGTAAGCTGACAAAGTATCAAAAAGTAATGAGGTGGGACAAGAGCATTATAACAAAAGTTTATTTACCACATAAGAACAGTGATACACTACCTAAAGGCTACCCAGTTATCAGATGGGGAACTGAAAACCCTTTCCTTTCCCCTCTCCATAACAGACACCCTATAAGGTAGGTGGGGCTGAGAGAGTTCTTCTGAGAACTGCTCATGAAAGAACAGCTCTGGAAGAACTTGTAACTGATCCAAGGTTACACCAGCAGCTGCATGTGGAGTAGTGGGGAATCAAACCCGATTTTCCCATATTAGAGTTCATGCTCCTAACCACTACACCAAACGGGCTCTGGTCAATGACCTCGTTACATAATTAACACAACAATAACTGGGTTTTATTTCAGTACATTCCATTTGAAGACAACCAGGGGTCATTTTGTAGAAAAAGAGGTGCAGGAGCTCATTAGCATAGATATTAGCATAACTCATTAGCATATGCCACGCCCCCTGTCATCACCGGCCGAATGTCAGTTTCAGCCCCATTATACCCTATGGGCCATTGAAGTCAATGGTAAAAACTCATAGGGTATATGAGGGGCTGGAGGAGAGGGGATTTGAGGGAGAGGCTCCAAACTTGCAGGGTAGCTGCTGGGGCCTCTCCCTGAAATACCCACCAAGTTTCAAGAAGATTGGACCACGAGATTCAATTCTACAGGCCCTCAAACAGGTTGCCCCATCCCCTCCATTGTTCTCTATGGTGGGAAAAAATGTTACTTCTTTCCCACTATAGAGAACAATGGAGGGAATGGGGCAACCTGTTTGGGGGCCTGTAGAATTGGACCCCCTGGTCCAATCTTCTTGAAACTTGGTGGGTATTTCAGGGAGAGGCCCCAGCAGCTACCCTGCAAGTTTGGAGCCTTTCCTTCAAACCCCCTCCCCTCCAGGTGCTTTTAAAGCCACCACCAAATTTCAGCGGCAATTCAGCTGCGGGCCGAATCAGATCAGAGAATCTGATTCAACCCGTGGCTGCTCTAGTGTGCACTCCTGGGCTGGCGGAGCTCAGCTCCACCTCGCTTCGGCCCCAAATGACCCCTGAAGACAACTACTAATTATAAGGAAAATTTAGCTAGGCCCTAAAGGAGATTCAGAACCTGCAAATAAAAGTAATGTGTACCTGCTATTATTGCTTTAATAATTGATTAGTAAAGTAATTAATAGTCAAGTGTTGGTGAGATCAAAGACTTATGAGAGACAATTAACCAAAATTACTTTTGGAAATTACTTTTTATTTTTAAAAGTTGTACAAAATAAGCAAAAATTAAAATTGCTTGTACTTTATTCAAAAAAAAAGCAAACGTGATTCTTATCCTTGTGGCAACTGGAGAAAAGGTTTTCCTGCATTCACCCCAGGTGTAATAGAGTTACATTGATAGCAAGCAGCAATAGGGAGCTAGAGTAGACTATTAAGTGTCTGCTTGCATTTTCATTAGGGAGTCACTTGTGGGAGGATTCTTCGCTACAGGCAAAGAATTATGGGATTAGGTTGATTTGCTGTACTTTCCCTTTTAGTCTACATGTGGCATCCATATGGACAAGCAGGAAGAGATGTGGTTGAAAGCACACGGACACCAACTAATTCCCACTGCGGTATACTTTGTTTTCACTGATATGGTTCATGGACCTGAGAAATCACAAAGGTTCTGAGCCTAAATACATCTCCTGTTGTGAATAAGGATGCACAGCCCATCTTCAGAAGGCCTTTACCTGGTTTGGAAAGCCTTTCTCACTTTTTCCCCCTCCCTCAGACCATCGTTTTTCTTACTTTCATACTTAACTCACATTCATACTGTAATAAAAAGCATCTGTCAGCAGATCAGAACCTTGCTTTAATAACACACTCTCTATTGTTATCAAAGACTAGACCAAATTCATGGCCATGGTGTTAATTACAGAGCAGCAGCCCAAAACAGGCCATTCTGTTAGGAAGAAAGTACAATTTAGTAAGGTTGCCGTAGCATCTGCTTCACTGGAATTCCCTGAGGCTAATGAGCAGTATAGAAAGAAAACAAAGCAAAAATAGAACACCAAAATAATTTACAGCCATTAAAAATGCAAATACAGAGATAATATACTCTGTACATTCAAATCAAATTGAGAATGCATATTCCAGTTTGAACACAGGCAAATTGTCTCATTTTTCTCCAAAGTTAGTGTTTGGTGGTGAAACTCAGAGGCCTCAAAAATCTCAAGTTTTTTATTTTCATTTTTGCAAAATTCTCAGGAAGGTATTTCCTGGTGTGATACAGAATTTGAAATTCATTTTCTCTGTAAAAGAGCTACTCCTTTATTCTTTTATTATTACGCTCATATGAGCAAAGGTCTTGAGCATAAAACTAATATATCACAACAGAGCAAAAGACACAAAACTAACATTACAAAACATGACAGAACTGGTAAAAAGACAAAGTACCAAAACAGTAAAATACATGTATCTCAAATGAGCTACTGAAAATCCAGTGCTGATGGCTAGCCAAGGAACATTTTCAGTAGGCCCTCTGTCAGGATTCCAACAAAACTTAGAGCTGGACCCAGCACAAAATTTCCACTTGCACTAGAACTCTTGTACAAGTGGAAATGTAAGAAAAAGACCATGGTAGCTACTTGTGCTAAGTCAAATTTATTGTATTGGGGTGTTTCCTAGAGTGTCACCACAAAGTAGGGTTGCACGTCTGGGTTGGAAATACCTGGAGACTTTGGGGGTGGAGCCAGGAAAGGGCGGGGTTTGGGGAGGGGAGGGGCCTCAGCATAGTATAATGCCATAGAGTTTACCCTTCAAAGCAGCCATTTTCTCCAGGGGAGCTGACCTCTGTTAGCTGGGGATCAGTTGTAAAAGCGGGGGATCCCCAGGCCCCACCTGGGGGTTGGCAACCCTACCACAAAGTTCTGTGTGATGCTTTAGGAATTCTTCCAATCTCTACAGTACAGGTGTGGGAAATTCTTAGAGGGACACAGAGGAAGTGCTGTCACCCCTAAATTCCACCCTCTACTCAGGCTCCACACCAAAATCTCCCATCATTTGTCAGAGTGTGGCAGAAGGTCAAAAAGTGCTAACCACCAACAAATGTTGCTGTCGCCTGCCAATATCATGGTTCTGCTCTCACATTTAGATGCAAGCAGCCAGAAAGTGGCAGTGATTATGAAATGTTGAAGCACTAGAGAGATTATGAAATGTTGAAGCACAAAATGACCTTTGTAGGTGAAATATAATCATTTTATGGTTGTGCCTCCCTTTGTGAAGTCACATTGACAACTTCTATAAATGTTGGTATTCTTCCACTGTTTTAGTATGCAAATAGGAAAAGTATTACTGAAAGCAACAGAAATCTGTCTACTGAACACGTAGGCAGCAGGCAGAATCAATTTAAGGAAGTGTAAAGAAATTTAGTAGTCAAAGGCTGGATCCTTGATGTCAAAAACCAAGGTTCTGGCTCTGGATATGACCATTCTGCAATATGGGTTTGGGGAAAAGAGAAATAGCATAGATGTCATCCCCATGGAATCCCAACACCACCAGCCGTCATAAATGAGTTGATTTTCAGACTTGGGCCTACTGGGGTGTGAAGGATGGCCTTTAATTCCCTCCCTGCAGACATCCCAGCAAATACATGCCTACTGAGAAGGGTGGCGGAGGAGAGAGTACATAGATACTAAGCTGCATCAGTCAATGAAAGGCTGTAAAACCTCTGGGAAAGGGAGATGGAGAGTTATGTGGAGGGAAAGTCTGTCATCGCCTCAAATAGGGGTTGGGGAAGCAAGAGAGAAACAGGGAAAAACTACCAAGAAATTTGTCAGGTAGTTAGGCTCTGGCCTGGGAAAGAAAAGAACTCAGCCATCTATAGTAGAGCTATATATTTATTTATTTATTATTTATTTACAAAATTTATATCCTGCCTTTCTGCCCTTACAAGGGCCGCCAAAGTGGCTAGTAATTTAAAACATGCGTGAAATTTTTTTTTTTATAAAACTATTAAATAACCCCCCTCCCAAACATACCTAATTAAAACAACCTTTGAAAGAGTTAAAAAACAGAGTAAACATAAACCAGTTAAAATATATACAAAATATAAAACATTGCTTAGGAAAGAAGGACCACTGAGGAAATGCCAAACAAAACAAAAGAAGTCTTCACCCACTGGTGGAAGACAGCTACAGAACGAGACAGATGAATCTCCCCAGGAATAGAGTTCCAGAGCTCTGGTACCATGACTGAGAAGGCCCTCTCTCAGGTTGCCACCTGCCTAATCTCAGAAGGCAGGGCACCTGAAGCAGGGCCTCCAAAGATGACCATAATGGTCAGGTAGGTTCATACAGGCTTAGGTGGCCCTTTACGTATGTTGGTCCCAAACCATATAGGGCTTTTAAAAAAATTAATTTTACTTTTTAATAAATCCAACATAACAGAGAACTATAAGTAACAAAAAAGGTAGATCAAACCAGTCATTTTCTACATATACTGCCAAATGTTAAGATACTTTTAAATAATGCTCATCATACCAATAATAAAATTTATCCCACATTGGCTTGAATGACTCCTGCGTGTTATCTAATCTCAAAGTCAAATTGTCCATTTCCACAGTGTCCAGTAGCTTTGTTATAAATTCTTCCTCCTCAGGTATCCTGTCCAACTTCCAATATTTGGCAAATAACAATCTCGCCGCTGTTATAGCATGAATTATTATTCTCTTTTCAATGTATTTATAATCGCTTGGAAGTACATTAAGCAAAAATAACTCCAGGTTCATCGGAACTCTGCACTCTATTATCTCCTGCACTCTATTATCTGCACAAAAACCCAAAACTTCTTGGCATAAGAGCAAGACCACCACATGTGGAAGTAAGTACTAGTACATTGTTTACATTTCCAACATGTTTTGGAAACATGCTTTGAAAACCTAGCAAGTTTATCGGGGGAGAGGTGCCACAAATAAAACATTTTGTAAAAATTTTCTTTGAATACGCTTGCTCTTGTAAACTTAATATTCTTTTTCCAAACTTTTTCCCACTCATCAAAATCAATATTACGTCCAATACACCTAGCCCAGGTAATCATATTTGGTTTAATCCACTCATCTTGTATTATAACAAACTTCTATATATTTTTTGAATATTTTTTTCTTCCGTAATTAACCACACTTTATCGAAATCAGTCGATTCTTATATAAGTTTTCTTTATATGGAACAGCACTAGTATATTTCAATGTTTTCCACATTTTTAGCCATTCGTCCAGATCTATAGTATGACCAAGGTCCTTCATCCAGGCTACCATTACGTGTTTAACCGTTTCTTCATGCATCTCTTCCATTAAAAGAAGCCCATATATTTTTTTAATATTTTTCATATGTGTAGATAGCCACACCTTATCTAATTGATCATTTTTCTTCTCTAGAAATCCAATTTTCCTATCTTGTTCATAAACTGAATGTAACTGAATCTTTTCCCACCATGAGAGTTCTATTTTATCCAAGATTTTCAAAGTTATTTCATCTTTTAACTTATTATCCTTATTTAGGAGAATTTCGTAACTAATTTTATTATGGGAACTAATTAATGTAGGTTTTACAAATGCTTCAAGTGGGGATACCCATTTTGGAGTTTTTAGATAATATATTTCTTTGATATGTGACCAGATTTTTATTAAGGCACCTCTAAGAATATGTTGGAGTGAACCTTATCTTTTTGATACCATATGTAAGCATGCCATCCCATGTATAGATCATGACCTTCCAGTGCTAAACACCTCATATTTTCTAAGTTAAGATGTTTTACAGATGGCACTGGACTCCGGACAGGTTGGCCAAATGTTATGCAAATGCATCAAACACTTGTTGGAAGTGTGAAAAAAACAAAGGAACGTTTTTTCATATGTGGTGGAAATGCCCAAGAGTCCAAGAATATTGGAAAAATATATCAATAATGATACAGGAAATTTTAGGGTTAGAATTATCTTTAATACCTGAAAGCTTTCTATTAAATATGCTCCCGGAACATCTAGATAAAGCGGAAAATTTTTTCATAATCTACATTACAACAGCTGCCCGTATTATATGGGCTAAAAATCGGAAACTTAAAAATAGCCCCTTAATAGAGGAAGTAATATTTAAACTTATGGACCTAGCTGAAGCGGAAAAATTAAGCCAGATATTAAAAATGAAAAAGACTGAAATGTTGAAGGAAAAATGGTCAAAATTTTATGATTGGTATAAAAATAAAACAACGACTCAAAAGAAAAGACTTTAAAATATAATTTATATACATATACACATAAAACATATTTTTGAGATATTTAAATAAATATGAGACAAGTAGACAAATAGATAGTTGTAGTAGGGATATCTGTATAGTTTCAATATATTGGTACATTTATGTATTATTTTCTGCCTTTGTATAGGAAACATGAAGTATATGTACAATGATTAAGGACATATTGTATAACTATTTAATTTGTTTCCTATTTTCTCTTTGTTAACCAAATGTACTTATATTCTATATGTAAAATAAAATAAAAATTTTCTCAAAAAAAAGAAAAGAAATCAGTCGATTCTTTGTAAAAACCTGGTTTTTTATCTATTTTATATCTTGAGAGTAGTTGAATTTGTTCCCACCAAGATAGGTGGATTCCTTGTGTTTTTAAGATTTCAAAGCTTTTCAAAGATAAATCATCTTCCAGTAAGTTTGTATAACCACAGATTTTATCCCTTGTTAAAAGGGTCAGTTTGATAAAGACTTCTAGGGGCGGCACCCAATTTGGTATTTTGGTCTTGTTTCTAGCCAAATTTTTAATAAAGGTCCCCTAAGAGCATGTGACTTAAAACTTTTATTTTTTTGGTTGTACCAAAATACAGCGTGCCAACCTACCATCAAGTCATGGCCTTCTAAGTTCAAAATTCGTGCATTCTTAGGTTTTGCCCATTCCTTTAACCAAACCATCATGGCAGCAGAGTAATAAAGATACCAGTCCGGTAGGCCAAGGCCCCCTCATTCTACTTTATCCTGTAGGTATTTAAGTTTGATCCTGGGTTTTTTTGCTTGCTATATAAAACGTGCTATGCATTTATCTAAAGCGTGGAAAAAAATTGATTTTTTAAAATTGGTAAATTTTGAAAAAAGAACATAAGACGCGGTAGAATATTCATCTTAATTAAGGCAATGCATCATAGGAATGAAATTTGTAGTTTGTCCATGTCTCTAAATCTCTCTTAATCTCAATTAATACTTTTTCATAATTATCTTTATACAGAGAACTACATTTATTTGAAAGTATAATCCCTAGGTATTTGACTTTTTTGATCACTTCAAAATTGGTTCTATTTTGCAACTGTATATCGATTTCTTTTATACAATTTTTGGTTAGAATTTTTGTTTTATTTTTGTTTACTTTAAACCCAACCACCTGACCAAAATCTTTAAGGATATTCAAAAGTTTTTCTGATGACCGCAAAGGGTCTTCTAGAATAAAAACCAAATCATCAGTGAATGCCAACAATTTAAAGGATTCTTCTTTTAACTTTAGTCCTTTTATACCATGTTCCTCTCTTTTTTTAAAAAAATTTTTTTTATTAATTTTCTCTATATCTAATTCTACAACGCTACTTTTCTAAGCTATGTTTACCTTATACAGAGTGTGCTTTATCATTTGCTTAATATTGCTATGCCATTAATACATATGAAGCGTTTTAAACCTTGGCTAATATTCAGATAACACTGTTACTGATGATACATGAAAAATAAAAAAAAGCTGTTTGACAGACATGCTCTTTTGAAGGAATGCTTAATTATACAAATTATCTATTATATATAAGTGCAGTTTCAAAAAACATTTTATCCTTTATTTCTTCTTTCGTCCTCTTCTTGTCTTAACAGTCTCTTCTTGTACTTTTGGAGCTGCTGCTCCCTTTTCCGAGTCAGACGTTTCTTCTTCGCTCTTTGAGCTATCAAATCCATACATACTTTCTTGCGATGCCAGTGAACCATCTGAGTCTCTCTCTTTTTTCTTTTCTTTGCTTTTTTCCAAAAAACTTTTCGCCTGTTGGACAGAGTCAATCTTATATTTCTTGTTCTTGATGCTGAAGCTCAGTCCTTCCGGAACATTCCACCTATAGATAATAGATTCAGACTGTAGCCAAGATGTCAATTTTCCATAGGCTTTCCTTCTTTTCCTTATTTCAAATGGGATATCTTTCATCACTTTAACTTCTTTTCCTTTGATCTTCAGAACTGCTTTATTTGTGGTCCTAAGCACCACATCTCTTGTTGACTTTTTGGAGAACCTTATCTGAATCTCACCAGGCAGGCTTTTCTTTTTAGTATAATCTGGATAGGTTCTGTAAACCATATCCATATCGCTTTTTATTTCCGCTGCTTTTAAGCCCGTCACTGGTTCAAGCGCTTCGCTTAACAGATTTTTAAGGTCTTCTCCTTTATCCTCTGGTACATTCTGAAGTCTTAGGAAAAAATTCGATCTTTCCATCTGTAGTTTCAAAAGCTGATCAGAATGGAAGGCCTTTTCTTTCTCCGCTTTTTGTAGTCTTGAATCATGATTTTTAACTGAAGTCTTAACTTCCAGAAGTTCTCGCTGCAGCTTCTCTGTAGTTTTATTCGACTCCTTCAGGTCCAATTGCATCTTGTCCATCTTAACGTTGAGAGCTGTCATTTGGTCCACTAGAGGTCGCAATAACGAGGAGAACACCGTGCTCATCTCCGTGGTATCAACCTTTGAACTCGGAGCTGTACTTCCTAGTTTGGGGGAAGGTTTCGGTTTCCCCGCCATTGTTGAGACTGTGCTTCTTTGTTGATAGTTAGATAAAATGGACGAAAGGAGCAAATTCCACGACTGCGCTTATATCTTTTTAAAGTTCATATCCTCTAAAGCGCGATGCTGCCATCAAGCAAGCCGGACATACGTTTTTTCATGCAGTAACGCCACGTAAAGAGTCCCGTAAGTACGCCAGTCTCGAGGGGGGGGGGTTTTACTCCACCCGCCTTTCCCGCTGTATTCTGTTTCTTTTTACTTCGGACTCACTGTTTCTCCAAGCGTGACTGTCAGTTCCAGCCTCATTGCTTCACACTCTCTGCTGCTTCTCGGTTTTGCGCTTTTAGCCATACGGCTCCCACGGACGGGGGAACCTATGGGGGTGATGAAAGGGGACCTCAATCCCTCGATCGCCACCGTAGGGAGAGATCCCCTTCGTGCCACCCCAGGCAGAGCCCCTTCAGTAGGGTCTCTGGGGGCTCGGCACCAGTCCGAAGCCCCTTCTTCCCGCCGGGTACGGATCGCGCTCCCCGCTAGTGCGGAGGAGCGCGTCCGCCATAGTCGCAAGTCTTGCCGGAACCACCATGTTCCTCTCTTACAATGTCGCACAGTGTGCTATAAATGAAGTATATAAAATAAAATAAAATTGAAATTTCCCAGCCATTTTTTTCTTTGGCACCTCAATATTTTGAGAGTGGGAGATTGAGGTCAAGAGTAGGGGTTTATCCACCACAGGTGGACAAGTTGTTTTTAATTCTGAACACATCATCAGCACAATGCATTTGAAAGAAATTTCAAAGAAACTTGATTTGAAAGGCACAGGCACAGCAGGCAAAATCAATCAATCGATCTTTACTGGCATAACATACAGAACATACGGCTCAATTTGCAAAGAATACTGAACGCCTTCTTGAAGCTTCATACAGAAATTCTGCAACAGTTTCAATTATTACATGTTTCTGGGTTGTCAGCAAGAAGTAAATCTTACATTTATCAGGTTTCCCTAAATACTTTTTCAACCATGGCTCAGTGAATGTAAGGCGCAAGTCTGAATAGAAGGTACATGAAGGAAACATTTGTTCAAGAGTTTCTATCTTCCACTTAGTGCAGGAACACAATCTGCTGTCGAATGGGTTTTTTTTTTAAATCTCCCATATAATATTGCTGATGGCAATACATTAAACCTTGCTAACATATATGCTCTGCGTTGCCTTGGGATCATTAAACAAGTTAGATACTCAGCCCTATGCCCAAAAGATAAAAGCCCCAAATTGAGGGGTGAGCATCTACTTTTTGCACGGCTCTCAAGAACCACAGCAGGTAGAAGTTTGATTTTTAAGTAGGCTGGGAAAATCAAAGCATTGTTAGTGTAAATGATGCAGGCATTTGGATTTATTGACCCAAATGATCAGAAAGAGAACACCAGAATGTGTCAACAGCGTACAATATCCTATAGCTGATGGGTGTTGTGAAGCTGAATTGCTGCAGTTCCTGACTGTAATCATTGTAGCACTGAAGAAAATGAAAGTACAAGTGATATAGCAGTCATGGGCATACACTCTTAGCTGTTCTCCTGAGAAATCTGTCACATTATCAGGCATATTTTTAGTTCATATTCACAGATTCCTTGTGTGTGGTTAAGTCATAAAATACTGTTGAACACAGGTTCTTCCTCTTCATCTTTTTCTGAAACCCAGTGAAGAGCCCTTGAGCATTCAAAGTGTTTCATTATTTGTCCAGTTCTGATGATAGCGGGGACAGAGTTCCAGCATTCTTTGCAGCTGTGCATGTCGCACAAGCCAAGGGCCATATCTGCCCCTTGCCGCAAAGTTCAAGCATGAGTACTCATAATATCATGTCACTAGATGCTTCTGCCAGAAGCAATTGCTCATTCTATTCCACCTGCTACTTTAAAAGACCCTCATTTGAATTTTACACTGCAGCTGAAATTTTAATCCTCCATTTGAGCAGATGGGCTGCACTCACATAGAAAGGGCACTGAACCAGTTTAATTAACCCCAAATTTGTACAATGCTGTGTGTACTTCTCAGCTAGAATGCAATCATTAAAATGGCATTCTGCACCAGAAAAGAGGAACCAAGTTTTACAATTCCAAGCACATGCGCTGACCAGTCCTATTCATATTTTCTCAGAATTAAGGCTAGGGGGTTCAGGCAAGTCAATGTGTCCAGGATTTCAGCCTTAGGCTTATTTCACATGGTTCTTTCAGCTCATGGCAGCTAAGCTTTTCAGTCTGGATTTCAGATGTACAGCCACATGCTGAGTGTGTCATGTGGACAGCTGATGCCTTACACGTAACACCGCACAGAGACTGTAAACCCTACTGAGTGGGTTTGAGTAGGATTTTGAGTAGACTTGCTTAGTGTTTGACACCTGATTAAGACTTAATCAGTGTTTGACACCTGATTAAGACTTCAGCTTTTTTAACAGACATCAAAAGATAATAATCTTCGTCTGTCATTCCTATTTCGAACGTATACATCAATGTGTAATATATAAGTGCTTTGTTGTTTTAATAGAACACTCCAAGATCTTCAGGCATCCCTGCTTTCTAAGAAACTGAGCCAAGGAAAAGTATGTTGTCAGTGCTCCAGCTGGGCAGGGACGGATCTGTTTTCTGCACTTCAAATTTCTCTGCATTTGGTCCTCATGAGATTCTTTCCCAAGGGAGGAGAGCCATATTATCTCTCCTCACAGTTATATAAGAAGGGCTAGTCTGCCTCCTAACTGGTCTCCCCCCCTACAACTTTCAGGTAAATCCAGTGGTTAGTTTTGCTGTACCACTGATATTTTTTCCATCTAGCTATTCATATATTTTTTTTGGAAAACTTCCATGTAAGTGACCCTATCTTAATTTGCCTGCTAAGAGGAGAACTTTTTTCCCTTGGCATAAAGTCACTTTGGATGACTGCCCACTCCTAAGTAAAAAGCCTAAAGTGGATCTTTCAAACTTACATTTAAATACTATTTTGGTTGCATGTGGATGAGATCACTTCCTGAGTTAATAACTAACAGGGGTACTGTTTTAGACTGCTTACTGGGGGGGGGGGAATAAAAGGAGGATCAAAAGAACTCCAGACTCTGAATGATTACCCTGGCCGTGACAAAATTTCACATTTGGGGCAATGAAAAATTTCACATTTGGGGCAATGAAAAAGTCATGGAGCCATTCTGCATGCTATACTAGTGTCCTGAAGTGGAATCTCTTTGAATAATGTCATTTTGGGAAGAGGAAGTTCTGCAACTAGCATTTTGGTATTATCAGATAGTTAAAAGCAACTAATCAGTGTACACATATAAAAGAAGGTGCCATTGTCCAAAGTTCATTCACTAGACTTCCCACTTTAACAGGCAAGAAGAAACTATTGTTTCTGAGTCAGATAAAGTCAGGAAAGAAGAGGTAAAATCCACCAGCAGTCCTAAGAGTTACACATTATTTATTGATGTGATATGTTTATTGTATACACTATAATGGAATAGTCTCCTTCCTTCCTGATAGTTGTGTGAATTGGTTTGCTCTCATGGGGTAAGGTCCCTGCTAGATTATTTCCGTCTATTAGCCAAAAGTTTAGACCACATGAGCTCCCTTGTTCTAATCTCCTTGTTAGTAAACAGGTGTTGTTTTGATCACACCAGTCTCTGCTGTATGCACCTGAGAGCCAGGACCTGATACATTACATGGTATCAGGATACATTACATGGTCCTATGTCTCCCTTGGTCTCCAGCACTGTACAGAAAGATTTCAGGTTATACCCTTTGGTCAGTAATAAACCATTTCAAAACTCAATCATACTTATCCTTTAAGGGGAATTTTGGGGAGAACTGGAGAATATTGAAGTATGACCATGCAGAAGGAAGTGGGTTAAACCAGACCTTACTGGCTCCTCAGAGACCAAATCAGAATTCAAGATTACTTGCTTATGATAGGTCCTAAAATCTTCATTCACTAAGGGCATGGTGTTACACTGTCCTTCCTTCACTCCCCCCTCAAGGCATGCAAAGGTCAAAGGCATGGGCTTGTCAAATCATGTATTGGCCCAACATGAATGCTCACACAGAGCAGTGGGTCAAACATTGGACACCATGTCAGGAACTTCAACTGGGGAACTGCAGAGAGCCAGTGATCTCACATGTGACCCCAGACTTGCCTTGGTTCAAACTTACAGTTGATATTTTTTATCTCAATAGCCAGTCCTATCTTATAATTAATACTCAGAATATCCTGAAGTTTTGTTATTGCCAGAGACAACAGAAGGCATGGTTATAGCCAAGATGAAATCATCATTTGAACTTCACAGTATTCCTAAGGATCTTGTTCGTGACTTTTACTGGTTCAGTGATGAAACATTTTGCTTCCGACTGGGGAATCTCCCTTACACATCCAGTCCAATGGTCAGGATGAACACATGCTCCATTAAACATGTTTTAAAAAAACTTTATTAAAGATTTCCCCCCCACATTTATGTCAGTCTTATGGTGTGGAGACCATATTTATCTCTGTTTGGCTGCAGTCACACTGGAAGCTTCAGACTTCCCAAATGGCTTGACTTCACAACAGGGGGGTTCAGTTGTCGGGAAATGTGTGGTGGAAGTCCTGGCATATGTAAAGACCAGACTTTCCCTGGTGTTGGCAAACTCCGCTTCCCGGATGCATTGGACCTGGGTGTTGACGACTGGGGCACGGAAGGCAGATGTTGTTGTCTGATTGTGCTGTTTACATCTGCAAAAGTATCATGAGAATATTGGCGCAAACTGCTCGTGTGGCCACAGCCTTTGTCTGCATGAACTTCTTTATTCTGAAATCAGATACTTGGATGTCTCCTTGGGAATAAATAGTAGTTCTCTTGAGTACACCTGCCTCCGCCATATGAATCTAACAGCTGAAATCTGATTGAGTACCCTAATTCTGACCAACAAGTAAAAGGGAACATTACAATGGGTATAGTAATATACCTAGACTGGTCTGGGCAGCCCAGTTTACATGAAAACTTTGAAGGCAGGATCACTACAACTTGGATAAGTGTTGCATTACAATGGTTTATGGCCTCTTGATACAGTCTTATTAGCTTTGAACTTCAATGACAACATCAGAAAGAGAGATTAAAATGTATTTAGAAGGAAAAGTATTGCTTTCTGAGCAGTTCAGATTTCCTGTATCTGAAACATCCTTTGTTTTTGAAAGCTGGGATTACACAATTACAGAAAAAATCCAGGCTTTATAAACTGTTATTCATCTCAGTTATTTTTATTTGCACCTATACCTTAATGTGGCATCAAAATAATAATTATATGGATTATTGCTTTAGCTTAGACAGTTGTTTTTAACCAAAGAGATCCTAGTTTAGCCATGCTAAACTCCAGAAGTGCAACATTTTTCCTCCACATAAAAGTCACAGCTACTTTCCCCAGTGTGACACTTACAAAAATAGTTAATCCAGTTCAGGCTGTATCAGAAGACTGTTATAATTCAGTATGGCAAGTTTTCTTTGCCAACCAGTTAAACATTGTGAGAAAATAATCTATTCTTCTCTGTTCAAGTCCTTGGAGAAAGATTTGTCTAGAATTTAGTCTGGGTAGCATTAATGTCTCAATATTACACATGTCTTTTGTGGTTTTTAAAGGAAACAAAGGCTTCCAAGAAACTCAGCAAACTGGCCCCTAGTGCAGAGGAAGTTCAGGTTACTTTAGCTATATACAGTACAAATCTATAATCTCTCTACATTCAGATTTGCTCTTAGTCCTTAACCAAGTGCAGTGTTCTGGTGTCTTTGGAAACTGGCACATGATTCAAGGTCTCTGGATGTATTTGCCCTCTTCATTGACATATATGGAAAAGTATATGTGAGGCCTTAGAAATGGTCCTTATCAGACAGCCTGATTTAAGAGCTGGCTTGAGTTGTTGCAGTACTACTGCAGCTAAAGAACAGTCCTGTTGGGACCACAGGCCATGCAATTCTGTGAACATCTCTCAGAGGCCATGTGAAAATTTCCTGTGGATCTTGTCCAAGATGACAGACTCTCTCAGCCAAAGCAACATAATGATTCTTGCCACTGAAGACAGATCCTTGAGTTTATGCCTGTATTTTTCCTAAAATAAAGTGAGCTCAAAAGAAATCTTAGTCACCGAGTATTCCTATTTAACCGGCTCCTATGTTTTGCTTGGAGGTTGCTCTTGTGCAGCTCATGTGAGTCCCAACTTACATCTTCTGTGTTGACACAGCAGTACTTGTTTCATAAGCTTAAATTTGTACTTGACTTGTTAAAGCTTCTTGAAAACCTTGTTGGATTACTTGTTAAATTCCAGAAATGAAAAAATCTATAGTAACATAATTGTAGGATTAACAAAACTAGTGTGTAGGCCTAGTAGACCTAGCTAGTTGACCAGAATTGTACAGAATTACAGATGCTCCTGAGCAGCACTTATGTGTTGAAACAGAGAGTAAGTGAGGACAACTGTTCCCTTGCCATTCCTAAAGGGCAACCCTGTAACTAGTTGGTATAATTGTTGGATAAGCACCAGTACCCAAAACATATTCAGTACATATCAGAATGCTGTACATACAGAACCAGAGGACATTTAGTCTGCAATCGTACGCACAATTAGACACGACATAGGAGTGAATGCTGGGCAGATTTAAAGGGCGCAGTCAGACAACATCTGGGAAGTGCCCCGCAACCATTGGCAACCTGTTCTGCTCCACTGCAGAAAAAGAGAGCATTGGACATCTAAACAAAAGTACATACAGCAGGACAATCGACCGAGAGTGTTCCAGGTTAGTAATTATCCTGTATTGCTGCTAGGTTTGTGAACAATGTTTTCATGTAGTTAAATACTCTGGATCTGGATTTCTGTTGAAGACTCCTAACCCCCTTTGAGCCCTAAAGTAAAATGGAGACCTTTTTTTCATTCAGGAATATATCATTTGCCAAAGGAAGTTGACAATAAAGAAAGTGGTAGCAGAAAGAGTAGTTAGGGTTGCATGGAACAATCTGAGTGTGATGACAAGTTTAATAGATAGTGGATTACTGGCTACAGAAGGAAACAAGTTTCCAGGTGCAGCGATGGTACTGGTGTTGGTTCTAAAGTTAGAGAAACCAATAGAAGAAGCTGGTAGACACTAAGAAGAAAAATGTTAATCCTATGAGAAGGAAAACATGTCAGTGTCCTGAAAGGGGATAACTTTTCCACAGTGCTTGTCCTTAGTGCTGGCAGAGTTTATATATGCAAGGAAGTAGAGAAAAATATGTAGGTTTATTAAAGAAGAACAAACTGTTAAAGAACGTACAAAGAGAAAGCCTAAACTAACCAGTCTAACTGCTGTAAAAGGAACAAAGAGCAACAGGAAGCTTTACAAGAGCCGGAAGTCTCCAGAAGAGCCAATCAGGAGACAGCAAGGATACAATTTGAAAAAATGGGCAGTCCCTAGTCTACCTATGCTAACTACAAGTCTTTCAGCTGTCCCCCTGTAGGCTGATCTTCAAATCTTCATAAAACTGCATGATAGACCTTGCATATTCCAACAGTTAGATCTAGCCTAAGCATACAGCTTGATGTCTGCAGCAAGCCATATTGGTTTAGTTAAGATGAAACTGCATTTAGCTTGACAATCAACATGTGTTGCAAGTTTATTTTACCCAGAGCATCTTCCAAGACCAACAGTGACTTTGTGTGCAACAGTTTGTGGAACAAAGAAGATTATTGTTTGTTTTGATTGGGAGGCCAATAGCACTGGCCCCCGCCTCAAAGGTGATCTTTAAAATCATACAACTTAACTATCCTACACTCTGCTCTCTGAGCTCAAGTGACAATTTCAAACAGATGTGTTTGTCTTAAAGGGTTTTCATAATATTCCATGCTTTCCTTATACATTAATGAAACCCAAAGAAATAACTACATCCCCAGTTCTGTCTTCAGCAGTCATAGTGCAATGAAAAAGTGAGATAACTGTATCTTTTTACAACTGATTACTGAATGACTTCTCCATTGGTGGTAACTTTAAAAACTGACCCCCTTCTTTCCTCTTTGCTCATAGAATCCATTACCCTATTAATCCATTGAATATATTGGGCATAATCCAGCCAAAATCCAGTGCTCTTAAGTCCTACTGTACTTTCCCGCATAAATAAACATATGTTTAACTCGCCCACTGAACTCTATAGGATATGAAAAACCTTTGGCGAGACCACTCCATGTTCCTCCTGTTTTCTGATATCTCTCTCTTGTTTGCATATTAAAGAGATATTTGGGCACGTTCTGACAAAAGATGGGCAAGCTTCAGATGTGGGTGAGAATTAATTTCAATAGTGTATATAAATCTCGAACCAATAATATCTCAATCTCAGTCATAGCACAGGACAGAAAACTGTTCGGTATTCATAAAATTGCCACCTAGTGGCTCCTAGATGAAATAAGAAGGCAAATCCCATTTTCCTTCCCTGATCTCAGTGCCCAGGAATTGCATTAGTCCTGTTCACAAATTACAGTGAATGCAGTGAATACACATACAATCTGTGTACAACATTTTAATGGCTTGTATTTCAATATAGTAGATTTTAAGTGTAAACCATCTTGAGCAGGATTCTGAAGAGGCAGCATCCAAATGTTCTAAATAAATAAATAAACAGAATGAAATAAGACTCTCCATTCACTCCCAGAGCATGGAGGTCACTTAATAGCATTTTCACTTTCCCATTTCTTAAAACATCTTCATCATTTGACATCATTTTACATGTTAATTTGCTGTTCAGCCCATCTATAAGTTTGAACCTTACCTCCCATTGCACTGTATTTGAAAAAGTATGCATGCACATGAAAGCTCATACCTTGAATAAACCTTTGTTGGTCTTAAAGGTGCCCCTAGACTCTAAATCTGACAAATTGTTAATCTGTGTCCAAACAGTTTGAACATGTTTGACTGTGGAATAAAAATAACAAAGACTATTGCACTTGTGCAATCACATACTATTTTGCCGCATTAATGTGTCACAGTTAGCAACTCACTAGTGAGGTATCTCCTTCTGGCCCTTACAGCTACATTACTTCGTGTTCATTAATGGCTGCCAAAGTATCTTGTTCCAGATCAGTTCAGGTATGTGTCACACTGCTTCATTGGAATTGTAGGTTTTGTAGTTTCTGAGCGTGCACCTACATGATCGACGCCACTGACTGCATGGGCACAAAAGGCAACATTTACACTGTAGGTCATTCAAATGGTGGATCCAGCAACGCAGGGGCAAATTGTGCTCTACAGATAGGTCATTTTTGTGATTCAGCTATGATCTTAAAGGATATGTGCTTCCTTCTCCAGCAGTCAAGGAGACTTACAGTGCCATCCTAAGCAACATTACACTCTTCTGACCTATTGACTCTAATGGACCTAAGAGGGTGCAACTCTGCTTAGGATGGCACTTTTAATCCATGGACCATTCAAATGCAAAATCTGCACTATGTACATTAGAAATGTAGTTAATTTTACCGAGGCATGACCTAGCCATGACCCTGTAGCATGTATGAAACCAGGGAATTATCCCATTGGAAGCTATCATCTAAGTTAAATTGTGGCTAACATGTCATTGGTTTCAGTGGGACCTAATCACAACTAAGTTTAGCAGGACCAAGGACATCATATGCTTCTGGGTAACCAATCTCTGTGTGTTTCAGTCTGGGGAATAATGGACACTAGCTTCAGGACTGTGTTCTCTAGGGGTTCCTAAGTAGCAGCAAAGCTGGCTCCAAAAGCCAGAATTCAGAGGAGCAATTTGGCAGGCTAACAGATTTGTTAAACATTAAGTTAATATGTGAAATGCGACTAAGTGAAAAAAGCTGCTGGACCATTCTTCATTCCCAGATGCTTGTCACTATTCATTTTTTGTTCTTCCTAAACTGAAGAAGCCCTTAGGATCATGTCAGAAGATAGGCTAACCAATTGCTGTAAAATTTTAAAGAAAGCCGGTGTGATTTGCTTATTGTATTACTTGGTTGAATTGTGTTTGTTTAAAACTCATAATAGCTTTCAGATGTTGACATGCAAATTCCAGGGAGATAATAAGAAATCACCTAAATGTCATCTTTTATGATGCATATCAC
Source organism: Lepidodactylus listeri (assembly GCA_029233225.1). NCBI lineage: Eukaryota > Metazoa > Chordata > Lepidosauria > Squamata > Gekkonidae > Lepidodactylus > Lepidodactylus listeri. The sequence goes on from JARCFY010000004.1 coordinate 49,314,504, forward strand.
TGTAAATAAATATGGGTGTAGAAAATAGTCCTGTACCATAACCCAGGGGTGCCGGGGCATGGCTGTACCCTTTAGAACTGGCTGTTTACCTGCAAAATTAATTTTCTTCCTCTGCATGTTCCTTCAGTCCTGCTGAGTGAACTATTATGTTCCTTGAGCAGAATTTGTTTCATGAAGGAAGGAGGTACTGTTTGTTAAGGTCAACTGCTAATTTAAAAAAATGCAGCTTGATTTTCTATCCCTAAACTGGCTGCAAAAAAAAATTAACCATCAAAAGAGGGGCTTTTTAAAAGCAAATCAAGTCAAGTCCTTTAGACATTAAAAATGTGAAGTGTCAATTCATACTATAACACCACATACAAACCTTTGACATAGGCATGATTCTGAAGGTTTCTTTCCAGAAACTGGATTTCACAGAGAAACAAGTACAAGTACAAATTCAAGTTTATTTTATACTAAAACTTTCCAGTTTGGTTGGAAAACTCAGATACTTTTATCAAGTCAGCTTCCAGATACATCACAGCTGTTCTTTCCCCCGATGCATATGGTTGCCAACCCCCAGGTGGGGCCTGGAGATAACCTGGGATTACAACTGATCTCCAGACTGCAGTGACCAGTGTCTCTGGAGCAAATGGCTGCCTTGGAGGGTGGAGTATATGGCATTTCCCCCCAAACTACCCCATTCCCAGGCTCCACCCCAAATCTCCAGGAATTTCTCAGCCTGGAATTGTCAGCCCTAAATTTGCACTCTCATAGGTCTAGTTGAAAGCATACATACGCTTAGGAGAAAGAACGATGTGGCAAGGCCTCGTGAAAATCTCTTTTCACAGACTGGCATATTTGGCCCATAGGATCTGCCCCACCCACTTGATTACTTCATATGTGGAGTTCCCAACCATGTGAAGAACATAATGAAGCTACATGGCGATGGTCATTTCTAGGCAGAAGCCCTGATTGCCTTTATCTACTCTTATGGTAATTTTCTTCTTCTCAGAAGTACCACACTCAGTCTTACTCTCTTTCTTTCAGCTAGAGATGTAGTAGAAGCAGAGTGGGTTTGATTCCCCACTCCACTCCTGCAGCCAGCTGGGTGACCTTGGGTCAGTAAAAGTTCTCTCCGAGCAGTTCTCTCAAAACTCTCTCAGCCCCATGTACCTCACAGAGTGTCTGTTGTGGGGAGAGGAAGGGAAGGAGATTGTAAGCCTCTCTGAGTGTCCAACTCTTCTTCTTCTGAAATAATTCAGGTGGGGAAGATGTGAAGTCAAAGAGATTGATCAAATATAGACTTTCACAGTCAGAAAATAATAAGATGGGAATTGATAACTATCATATCTGTTTAATAAAGTTTTCAGTTCAACACATAATACAACTCATGCTTGGGGGAGGAAAATCAGAAAGTATATGAACTGGGGAAGGACTGAAACTCTAAGTCTATATGTAAGTGTTCATTTTGTACCAGCCACTTCATAAAAATCAGCTAATGGTTTTGTAATGGTAATATAAATAATAAAGTGGGAGATCAGAACACAAAACTCTTTCAGACAGACCACAAGAGCATGGGACTTGGAGGACGTTTTAAACCAAAAGGTACAATACAAATGTTGTAAATGAATCTTGGCAAAGCTGTTGATGGGACTTTGCATTCACATGTCACAAACTGCACAGGTAGCTAGTGAAGCCACACATGGTTTTGTGTGATTTTGCTTCCTTGTAGTGTCATATTGATGGCAGCCATCCAGTATCCCTGTAGACTGTTATTATTTTGCTGTATTCCTTCACAACACAGTGAGAGGATCTTTTGCCTGCAACATGATTTCCCATGCCATTCATAGACCTTGGTTATCTTCCAAGCATTCCCTAATCAATCTAGCACTGAAAGCTGTCAGCGCTCATTTTCATTCCTAGAAACTTAGATGACTACCCATTTAATAGTTACAGCAGGCAAGGCTTTTATTTTGCTTGCTCTTGTTTATTAGTTCCTTTGTTTCAGAATCTCTCTCTCTCTTTTCTTTTCTGGCTCCTTACCACAAAATCTCCAGTATGTAAAATTGAGCTGGGATAAGCGTGTGAGAATATTTTCAAGTTAAAGAAAAACTACAACAGTGATATTTATTTAGTGCCAGCACTTTGAGACAAAGTACATTGGTTCCCAAAAGTTTTTTTTCGGGGGGGGGGGGGGGGAGGGATTTGCCAGTAGACTTATGTACTTGGGACACACATACCATCTTGTTCTTTGACATAAAAGTTATCCATTAATCGGTATCTCTGTTTACGTAAAATATTACCGTATTTTTCGCTCCATAAGATGCACTTTTCCTGCCCAAAAAATTGGGGAGGGGGGAGTGTGTGCGTCTTATGGAGTGAATATGGAGCTTTTCTTACCTGTAACAGGGCTCTTTCTTCGGCAGGAACGCAGGGGAACACCATTCAGGCTGGCATCCCAGCCTTCCCACCCCTCCCTGCTGGGCCTGAGCTGTTAAGACTTAAAAGGGAAACGGCAGGAAAAACCCCACCAGGCTAAGTACTCTTTCTCTTTAAGTACTTTTCCCCTTTAAGACAGCCAGCAGCAGAAATCCCCACCCACAGATTAAGCTCCGTGGCTACTTTGCACAGAAAAGCCTGGCTTTGCATGGCATGCCGACGTCTCTCTTGTTTCCTTTCTCTATCTTTCTTCCTTCCTTCCTTCCTTTCCTTTTTTCTGTCCGTCTGTCTTTCTGTCTCTCTCTTTGACCCCACCTTTCTTTCTTCCTTCCTTTCTCTCTCTCTCTCTCTCTCCTCCTTCTCCTTCCTTCCTTTATCTCTCTCTCTCTCTCTTTCTTTCTGTTTCATTTTTTCCTGTTTTCCTCCTCTAAAAACAAGGTGCGTCTTATGATCAGGTGCGTCTTATGGAGCGAAAAATACGGTAATCACAGGAAAGTGATTTTAGGATTGCAGCCACAGTGGTTGAATCCACTCACAGAGAGATGGATCCTATCTACTCTGAGCAAAATGTGCTGGATGGAGAATTTTGCTGCCTTCCCCCTCCCACTCCAGTCTACTGTGTCTCCTGAATTCATGCCCCTAGTAACAACACGAGTATTCCCTTCCTCCACAGACAGCATGAGTGGCAAAGTGTGTTGGCAGAGTAGTTAACACAGCAACGGTGCACAACCTGATTAAAGAGTAGATTAAAGAGTAGATAAAGGTTTATTTAGGAATTAACATACTTGCTAGGAAAGAGGAGAACAAAGTTAGAGTTCAGTGGCACCTTTAAGACCAACGAAGTTTTATTCAAGATGTGAGCTTTCATGTGCATGCACACTCCATCAGACATTGAAATGGAATTCCAGATCATAGTTGTATGTATGTATGTATGTATGTGTGTGTGTGTGTGTGTGTGTGTGTGTATATATATATATATATATATATATATATATATATATATCTTGTTAAACTAGCATGCAAACTAGTGAAAATATTTTTAACTGATCAAAAGAATGACAAGTTGTTTTCTGACTACATCTCAAGTTGAGAGAGAGAGAGAGAGAGAGAGAGAGAGAGGTACTTCCAAGAAGGAGGAAATTACCCTAAGAGTGGCAATCTGGAGACAAACAAGGAATGACACTTAAAAGGAGACAAGGTGCTGACCTCACTATCCTGTCTAATTGTCTTCTTGATGCCCCCTGCAGGGTCTTCTCTTTTTGTACACCAGGCATTGCCTTTTCCAACAAAGTGGATGTCTGTAGTGGGAGGAGGAATTGCCAAAAATTGACTTTCCCTCCCTTCTGCAAGTTGAAGTGCCTTCTGCAAGAAGAAAAGGTTAGGATCCAAGCCAACAATTACACAATTTCCTCCTTGTTATGGTGTGTAACACTGGGGCAAACAAAAGGCTAGGCCTATTTGCATCCAAGGCTGTATTAGCATGTTGTCGGATACTGAGCTGTTATTACTTCTTGCATTTTTTTGTGTGGGCTGTGACTGATTGCTACAGTACAAATATTCAGCTACATCTGTCTCCTAATTCAGATTTCTTCGCCCATTTCTTTAGTTTCCAGAATTCAAAGAGAAACAGTGAAAAAAGAGGCTAGCTCTATCTGCCCAGCCTCAAGCTTCTTGACCATGGGGAACAGAGGGTTAGACTGGATGAGCCACTAGCCTGATCCAACATAGCCTTCTCTTATGTTCTTATGGTTCTACCATAGATTTTCTTTATTGCACAGTGAACATGCACATTAAACAATCCACTTCAATCAATTTTCAATGCACTTTCCACTGGATTTTACTGTGTGGACTGGCAAAACCCTATTTGAAAGTGCACTGAAAGTGGATTGAAAGTGGATTATTTAGTGTGTGTGGTTGCAGCGTGCAACAAAGATAATTCAGACTTTGGGTTTTATACTTAATGGCTAAAGACATTCATGACCCAGGCCAAATTCAGACTGGGAGTTTGGCCCAATATAGGCCCGCTTTGCAAGCAGATTAAGAGAGCCCATTCACACAGCCACAGCTGCCTGGCGTTGCCGTGCTGCACTCACCCCATCCTGAAGCGCTTTCATGCCGCTTTAAAAAGGTACCTGGTGAAACTGGTGTCAAGCCGTCTGGGTGCTCATTCATCCCACTTCCTGGCAGTGTGGACGCAAATAAGCCACACATCAAGCAGTGGTGGTAATGTGAACTCACTGATTTGGCTGCTGCGCCCATGCACCTACACGCAGGTCAGCAAAACAGACCAAAGCTGTGTGCCACCGTAGCACCGATGCCAGGGGCCACCCCACAGTGTGAATGCTCCATTCAGCCTCCTCCCCGGTATGGTCCCGCATCAGTCTACGCAGTGTGAATGGAAAGCCCCATGACAACTTGGCCTGGGTCCTTTTGCCCCGCTTCCCTTGTGCTTCATTTTGCTAGTCTGTCCTCAGCCTCAATCTCTGCACAGTGGGATTTTGATGAACACAAACTCCTTAAAATAGCATTTGTTGGAGCAGCAAATAGAGTACAACATGATTAACTTGTACTAGCAAGTGCAGCACTGTTCTCAAGGCATTTCATCTATATTCATGATCGATGCTACCAGGTAAGTATAAGCAGAACCCATTGTGTCATAATTATTGCTAAATTTCAGTACACTTCATGAGATTATATTATTCCCTATTGTCTGCTAAATTGGCTGGATATTTTGCTGTGTGAATTAGGAAACCTAGAGTGATTTACAGTGATGAAATCTAAGGTTTTATCTCTATGCCCATATTTAACAGAGAAGACCTTCTGTGTAGGCAGCTAACTTACGTGACAAAGTTAAAATGAACTATCAGTTTTGTTCCATTATATTCTAGTGCATACACTGTTCATTTCCCTTGGTGTGAGGGAAGGCCTCTGTTTGTTTGGCCTTTCAGGGCAACTGATGGCCACTGTGTGAAATAGGATGCTTAATGAGATGGACCTGGTCTGATCCAGCAGGCTCTTCTTATGTTCTTGAATTCAAATTTGCATTTCCCTGATGTTTCCCCTAAAAGCCACTTCACGCAACCAAATTGATACCCTGAATATCTTCTTGCAGTGTTCAGCACCTGATGAAGTAGTTCAATTGCTTCAAGGCCTTGTTCACCGTGCATTATGACCAATGCATCAATCAGAGCCTGCCAAAAGTAATGATGCATTAAACATGCAAGGCTGAGTTACAAGCTGGGCATGTGATGAAACAGTCAGCCTGTTCTAGACTTACATGAATCCATTTCATCCAAATTCTCAATATACCAGTCATGTTTATTTGGTATGTCCACTTAGCAACAACCATAAACTTGCTTCTTGCTCTATACTGCATGTTCACACACGTAACAAAAAAGAAATTTTACAAGAGCATCTCTTTAATGTGCTTCATTGTGGAACATATTTCTTAGCCTTAAAGTTTATCCGTTATCCATTAGTGCTTTAGGATCATCTCTAATTTCCCAAAGAGGTTGCAAGTGTTGCAGCAATACACTAACTGAGAGGGACTGATTAAATTTATAGATGGGAACTATCACTCAGAGACAGCCTGGTACAATATGTTCTGGCTATAGTCATTTTGTGTTTCTTCCCTGGTTGACTGACATTGGCAAAAACAACTGTTTCTCATGATTTTGTTTTCCCCCCTCTCCCTCCTAAGTGTGTGCAAATATTCACAAGCTGTTGACTTCCACTCCAAAACTTAATTTTCCACATTTAAAAAAAAAAAAAGAAAATACTGAGTTAGGTTAAAGCAACTCAACTTGACAATGGGTCTGCTTAGTTAAAATGTCAGTTAATGCAAAAGCCAAATCGCTGTACTGTCAGCACAGCAAAATATATTAATCCCAGATCATTTTTTAAAGCAAAGGTTCTCTTGCATCTGATGTCAAGCCAATATACACCGGGATTACAGGGAAGAAATGACTGCAAAGCAAGATGACTGATCAAGAGGCACTGGTGAAATAAAGAGTCATGATTGCTCCCCTTGTGTGGTCTTCTGCCTGACAAATGTCTGCAATGAAATACTCTTCCCATCAGGGAGAAAACAGGTTGCAGTGCATCAACAGAACATAATGCTGAGCCTACTGAATAAGCAGTACATACTACAAGTCAGGGCTATTTTTGGACAGGAATGCACAGGAATGGAGTTCCAGCTGGCTTTTGAGTTGGCCATGCCTACAGCCTCCCCCCCCCCCCAGGTTCCCCAGGTGCCTTGCAAGCTGCAGGGTGCCTGGGGAAGCCGATCCAGAAACTGCCTTCCTTCCGTCAGGTTCCGCATGAGCCCTGCAAGCCACGGGGCACCTGGGGAAGCCAATCCTGGGAGGGAGTTGCAGTGCCAGGGGTCTGGCCTAATATGCTAATGTGTTACTGCTGTTGGGTGTGGACTATTATGCTAATGAGTTCCTGCTGGGCTTTTTTTGTAGAAAAAGCCCTGCTACAAGTTTACAAATATTTAGAAGACCCAGTTTGAAGAGAAAAACCAGTGGCTTACCATATCAATAGAGGGCTACACAATATATACTGAAGTAATCTGATGGTAGGTTTAGGTTAAATATTACTTTACAAAAAAAACTGATTGTACAAATATGTATCAGAATGTAAAATTTGATCTTTTCTACCATTATTTGTTTGTCTGCATGATTGATTTCTAGACCACCCTCCCCTAGTCAGGGCTCAGGGTGGTTAACAACATTTCAGCAATACATTATAACATTTCAATAAATATGATTTTACAGAATCAGACTAAAATTTTAAAATAATAACAATCAAACTATTTCAGATGGCACTTTAAAACTATTTATGCCCTTGGAGGGGAGGGGAGGGGAGGGGGGATGAAGGAGACCAGGCTCAGTGTTCAACTGTTGCTGTCCTCAGCCATAGGCCGTGTGGAACTTCTTGGTCTTACAGGCCCTGTGGAACTGCACTAGGTCCTGCAAGGCTAGGGCTGCCAGCCTCCAGGTGGGCCTGGGGATCTCCCGCTTTTACAACTGATCTCCACCTGAGAGAGATCAGCTCCCCTGGAGAAAATGGCTGCTTTGAAGGGTGGACTCTATGGCATTGTACCATGCTGGGGCCCCACCCCTCTCCAAACCCCACCTTCTCCTGGCTCCACCACCCAAAACCCCAGGTATTTTCCAACCTGGACTTGGCAACCCCATGCAAGGCACAGATGTCATTAGGCAGAGAGTTCCACCAGGCTGGTGCCAGGGCTGAAAAAGCCCCAGATCTGGTTGAGGACAGCTGGATAGCCTTCAGGCCAGGGATCACCAAGGGTTGATTGGGCTTTATTCAGATGTTTTATTTCAGTTTCCATTAATAGAGTTACACCTTTCTTAGTTAGTTGAAAGAAAAGAACTTAGAAGGGTGTAACTCTGCATAGGATGGTACCAGTTAGCCATTTAACTATGTTTTCATTCTTATGGGAGGACAGCTTTGCTAAGGCTGGCAGTACAAATGACATGGTTGAATCACATTTCTCCCTTCCTTATTCAAAATTATTATTTTTGCTGAATGTGAAATATAAGCATATGTAATGAATAGGGTCGCCAGTCTCCAGGTGGGGCCTGGGGATCTCTCGCTTTTACAACTGATCTCCAGCTGACAGAGTTCAGTTTCCCTGGAGAAAATGCCTGCTTTGAAGGGTGGGGTCTATGGCATTGTACCATGCAGAGGCCCCTCCCCTCCCCAAGCTCCACCTTCTCCTGGATTTACCCCCAAAATCTCCCTAGAAATGAAAGCTAAAGCAAAGTAACCTGATGTTGCATTAGCTTTCATCGGAAAATTCAGAAATTCAAAGCATGATGAATGTGTACGGGCCATCAATTGGTGGGATCTCTGAACTTTTTAAACTGTGTGCCTTCCACAAAAGACCTCTCTACCTGGGCATCTTTTCATTTGCCATTCTGTCTGACTCTGGATAAGGGTCTCTATTATTTATTTTAAAGTTCTCTAATAGTTGAAGGGGAAAGTAAACTTGTGTAAGTAGAAATTTATTTATTTCATTCCATTTGTTAATTGCCTATCCCCACAATTGTGGGCCTCTAAGTGATGTACAAAATTCTAAAAACATAAAAGACATAAAAACTGTGTCCAACAACATACAGTAATTAAAAACAAGTGGTGAAAACAAGTGGTGAAATTTTGTAGCTTCTTATCATATCTAGTATGTGAGTGCTTCACATGTTCAGGAGGAGTAAGTTCTATAAGATTGGGGGCAGAGATTCAACCATGTGATTCAACCATGTCATTTGTACTTGGGGGCAGAGATTGCATCCGCTGGCTCACGCCCGGCACAATTATTTAGAACAATTCGGTCAATGACAGCATTGCCACAGGGCAAATCAAACAATAGGGAATTAGAGATTGGCTGTGAGGCTTTTGCGAGCTATTTTGCGGATAACGTCTTGGCACTCCGCCACGACCTCCCTGCCACAATTGATACAATGAGCAAACTTGAGGCCCCTTGCACATCTGGTTTGCCAGGTTTGGATTCCTTCGGCCAGCTCAGCCTTGACGAAGTTGACAGGTTAATTGTGACCGTACGTCCAACCACGTGCCCCCTTGACCCGTGCCCTTCCTGGCTTATTAAAGCAGGCCACGAGGGGTTCCGAGGTGCGCTGAGGGAGATTATTAACTGCTCCCTTCTAGTGGGGCAGTTCCCGAAGGCACTCAAGGAGGCGATGGTCCGCCCTTTCCTTAAAAAACCAACTTTAGACCCGGCCAAATTGGCGAACTATCGGCCGGTCTCTAATTTGCCTTATTTAGGCAAATTAATAGAGAGGGTGGTGGCGATACGGTTGCAAGGATACCTGGATGACGCTTCGGTGTTAGATCCCTTCCAGTCAGGCTTCCGCCCGGGGTTCGGGACTGAGACAGCGCTGGTTGCCCTTACAGACGACCTCTGGAGACATCTGGATCGAGGCGGTGTGGCGGTGTTGCTGCTGCTCGACCTGTCGGCTGCGTTCGACACGGTCGATCACCGGCTGCTGTCCCGCCGCCTCGCCAACGTGGGGATTCAGAGACTTGCTTTACAGTGGCTGGTCTCTTTCCTCCAGGGTCGGGGACAAAGGGTGGTGCTCGGGGAGGAGCAGTCCAGGAGACACCCACTTGAATGTGGTGTGCCCCAAGGGGCTGTTCTGTCCCCGATACTTTTTAACATCTATATGCGCCCCCTTGCCCAGATTGTCAGGAGGGCAGGGCTGGGTTGTCACCAGTACACTGATGACACCCAGCTCTATCTGATGCTGGGGGGCCGGTCTGGCATGGGACTGGATGATTTAGACTGGGCATTGCACGCTGTGGCTGGTTGGCTCAGGCTGAGCAGGCTGAAGCTGAACCCGACAAAGACGGAGGTCCTGTGCCTTGGTCGGGGTGATCCATGGTCGGGGCTCCCACTCCCGACCTTTGACGGGGCACCGTTGGTGCCTTCGCCGGTGGTTAGGAGTTTGGGTGTGCTCCTGGATCCCTCCTTATTAATGGAGGCCCAGGTAGCAGCCACTGCCAAATCGGCCTTTTACCATCTGAGGCTGGTGCGGCAGTTGGTTCCCTTCCTGGATCGCTCGGACCTGGCTACAGTGATCCATGCAACGGTCACCTCGAGGCTAGACTATTGTAACGCTCTCTACATGGGGCTGCCCTTGGTGCAAATCCAGAGGCTTCAGCTGGTGCAGAACGCCGCAGCAAGGTTGTTGATGTGTCTCCCAAGATGGGAGCATATACGACCAACGCTGGAGGCACTGCACTGGCTGCCAGTGGCGTACCGGATTCGCTTCAAGGTGCTGGTCTTGGCCTTTAAAGCCCTAAATGGCCTGGGTCCGACCTACCTGAGGGACCGCCTTTCCCCGTATATACCCCAGAGAGCACTTCGGTCTGGGGCCCAACATCGCCTGGCCATACCTGGCCTAAGAGAAGCCAAGCTCACAGCCACCAGGGGGAGGGCCTTTTCAGTGGCAGCCCCTAGCTGGTGGAATGAGCTCCCAGAAGAGATCAGGGCCCTGCGGGACCTGATGCAGTTCCGCAGGGCCTGCAAGACGGAGCTCTTCCGCCAGGCGTTTGGATAGGGGCCGCCGCCCTTGTCTTGCCCCCCCTGCCACTTAGTGACCACTGAATGCGCAACTTAACATCACCTTCAAGTCGCTGAGGACCTTGATGCTACCAATAGCCGGCTACGAGTAATATCATCTGACATGCCATCAGATAGCACTGAGCACTTTAACATATGTTTAGGTTCTGTTATGTAATGTTGTAATGTTTTAATTCGTTTTAACTGTTTTAACTGTTTTATTGTGAACAACGTTCACCTAGGTTTGTGAGCCGCTCTGAGCCTGCTATGCGGGGAGAGCGGCCTAGAAATCGAATTAATTAATTAAATAAATAAATAAATAAATAAGAGGTAAGGGTCCAGGTAGGGTACCAGCCATGATGTTAATCGTTGCTGTCCTCAGCTGAATGCCTGGTGAAACATCTCTGCCTTCCAGGTCCTGCAGAATTGCATAAGATCCTGCAGGGCCCTGATGTTATTAGACAGAGATCCACTAGGCTGAGGACAACTGGATCTCTCTAGGGTTGGGGATCACCAGCAAGTTGTTCTGTGAAGAGCGTAATACTCTCCTGGAGGTGTAATGGAGGAGGCAGTCCCACAGATACGTTGGTCCCAGACTGCTCAAGAGACAGTTTGGTGCAGTGGTTAAGTGCACTGACTCTAATCTTGGAGAGCTGGGTTTGATTCCCCATGGCTCCACTTGTAGCTGCTGGATGACCTTGGGCAAGCCACAGTTCTGTCAGCTATTCTTGAAAGAGCAGTTCTCAAAAGAGCTCTCTCAGCCCCACCTACCTCACAGGGTTTTTAAGCTGCTCTGAGACTCCGAGTATGTGTGGGGTATAAATCCAATCTCCTCCTCTCCTTCATCTCCTTCATCTTCTTCAAGGTCAAAACCTTGAAATGCCATAACTTTAGGGTTGCCCCCAATTTAGCAGGGTTGCCCCCAATTTAGCAGTCATCCCCCAATTTAGCAGGCTCCAATCTGCTGCTGGCCAGCTGACTGGTGGGGAGAAGCCCCACCCCAACACCCGGCACAACGTCCCCAGTATGATGCCATAACATAGAAGTGATGTTATCATGCTGGGGACGCTGTGCAGTAATGGTCTAGTATTTTGGCCAAAACTCTATGGTAACCATAGAGTTTTGCCCCAAATACTAGAGCGTCAGTGTGCAGCACCCTCAGTGTGATGATATCACTTCTTCATGATGCCATCATGCTGGGGACATTACGCACGGTGATGTTGCCCCACCCCTGCACTTCCAGAGAGCTCTCTCCCACCCCCTGCTGGGAAGTGAAGAGGACCTGGCGACCCTTCTTAAATTTGGAGAATGCTGATGCAGCAACAGAATGTCATCTTTTAAAAGTTCCCAGACTATTTAGCCTTGCATTTGAGACTCTTTTAGCTGTCTCAAGTGGGCCAGGCATCAAAAACAGGGTTTACTTGATCATTTACCAACCAATGAGAGCAGCTGGGGGACCCACTCCCAACTGCAGCTTCTGCCAATGAGGCTGTGAGTTTCCTCCCTTGTCCCGCCTCCCTCTCCAGCTTTTGCCAATGAGGCTATGAGTCTCCCTTCCTTGTTCCACCTCCCTCCCCAGCTACCATTCTGCTCAGTAAAATTTTGTAGCCTAAGGAGAGTCCATCCAACTTTGGTAGCTCTCCCTCTGTTGGAAAAGATTCCTACATTGGGAGAAGGCTCCTTAGGACACAAGTCAAGAATGTTGATTCACAGAGGATTGCACAACTGAATTCCCTTCTGCCACAGCTAATGGAGATGCCTCTTAAGGACAAAATTTAGTAATCACATATCAGAAAGCTACTTGAATTTGTTATGCATACATTTGTGCAGACGGTGGGTTTCTTTTTAAAAAAAATGTTTTCTACATTGTTTCCTTTGCTGTTTGGGTAAAAGCAATAATCAGCGGGGGTTTGGGAAACACAATGGCTGCATCATATGTTGTTATGGCAAATGCCATCATACAATAAATTATTAGGTTCCACCACTTTCCCGCATAACACAGCCTAACACAGACCAGAACTTTGTCTTTTAGAGGGTTTATAGAAAGAATCTCAAGCCAAAACTATCTGGTTTAATCAAAGGAAATGCACAGTCTTGGCAAATGCTTCAGATACAAAATGAAAAACATAAAAACTGCATAGGGAATGCTCTTACATTATTTTTCATACAATGAACACAGATGTGTTGCATTTATACATATTGCTAAGATTAGTCTGTCAAATTATAAGGAACAGCTTTTGGGTACCACCTTCTCTTGTAGCATAAGTGAAGCTTAGCTGTGAGTTCAGAAAAGGACCGTAATCTGTTGAAAAAGAAAATAGCAAATGTTGTAAAAAGTGATAAGCAACAAAATGCCTGTCATTATGGTGACATGCATGGAGGAAGAGCCTGTATAGTAGATAGCCAGGGGCAGAAGGAATGGGGTGCAAGGCATTTCTGTAGGCTTCAACATGTTTTCTGTCCCTAGTGCGCAGAAACATGTTGCACCCATTGGTGTCAAGGTGAGAAGGGAAGGTTTTGCTTTTATCCAAAGAAAACAATGTCTTTGCTTTTCTCCTTAGGGTGAAATAGTAAGCACTGACATATATTGGAGAATATAAACTTTTTTTTAGAACTATGATGGTGGGAGTGTGTTTGCGTTATCACTGGCTGGGGGAGGGCTTTCTGAGGGTAAGGATGGGTCCTGCCAGAAATTCCATTTTGGGGGGCTGAGCGTACCAGGCAGGGGCAAAGACTTGAGTGATGGTCAGGAGCAGAGCTCATTAGTTCTTGCCTCATTCTCCTCCCCCCCCCAAAGCTGGCTGCCTGCTTTACAGAATGGGAAGTAAAGGCTTGGGGAGAGGCTGTGGTTTCCACTCCCCATGATTAACAACCAGCCTCCCTGTCACAGAGAACAGAGCAAAGGTTTTGCAGGCACATGGTTTTGGAGACTGGGCAGGGGTTCAGGCTTTGCCTTCTTAGGTTATAAGCAATTGGCCTCACCCTCCCACCTAGCTGAAGGATCCAGTCATCCCTGTGTAAGAAAGAACTGGTGATTAGAATCCTTACCTCCTTATTGTATGTAAAGCAGCTTGGGCGGGGGGGGGGGGGGGGATGATATGGATATTTACAAGCCCACCCTTTCAGATGTAATGTAACTTGCTCATTTTAAAACAAAATCAGATTGTGTGAGAGAAGTTAGCCCTGCATCAGTTGACTGAGCTCCACTGTGTAAAGCATATTTCCTGCTGGCCAAGCTCCAAAATGAGAAGTCAGTCTAGAAGAAAAATGATGAAAGAAAATTGAATACAGCAAATTACAATGCATGGGGGGGGGGACAAGAATTGGCTCCACTCCCCATCTATGCAGTTAATTTTTGTGAAAAGGGAAGAAAAGGAAATCCCCCTCTTTGCCCCACCACCTCCAAATCCTGGGACAGGAAAGAAAAACTCACTGATTCATGGGTCTCTGTGGCCAGTCTAGAGGATAGAATTGTAATTGTCTTTAAAAAGGAGATACTTTCTCTGACTGGCCTGGCATTTGGGATTGTATCGTTCTTGAGAATTTCATACTTATTGGATGGTGAGGGGGAAGTTGTACCCAAAGCTGTGTTTCTAACTGAAACCAATGGAACCTACTAACAGATTGATTCCTAATATGACTAGCTTTAATGCTGATATTATAGAATCTAACTTAAACACCTTTTTTTAAAAAAAAAAAATCCACTGTTTTGCACATTACTGTATATTTCCTGAGAGATGTAATGAAAAACCTTTTCAATATGTTAATGGAACATCATCTCAGTTACATGAATATTTGCCCAGTTTCAACATTCAGTGTTATCATATATGATTTTTTTAAGCATCTGGTTTAATGAAAATACAGTTTTATGACAAATTTTAAATTATGTTAATATTAAATTGAGACTGGATTTAAGTGATAGATCTTGAATGTATGAAATTGCCCTGTATTGTTAGTCCATCTATCCCTGTCTTGCCTATTCAGACTTCTTCAAGGTCTCTGGCAGAAAAAAGACTTTGCTAACACCTAATGAGACATTTATTTACTTAAAACATGTCTATGCTGCCGTTCCACACCAATTAGGTCCCCAAGGCAGCAACCATCAACACATAGTATTTCAAAATTAATACAGCTTTTAAAATAAAGTATATACAGGGCTATTTTTGGGCAGGAATGCACAGGAACGGAGTTCCAGCTGGCTCTTGAGTTGGCCACACCCAGAAGGAACTCATTAGCATAATAGGCCACACCCAACAGCAGAAACTCATTAGGTTTGGCTACATTAGGGGTATGTGGCCTAACATGCAAATTAATTCCTGCTACAAAAAAAGCACTGGGTTTTGACAACAAACAAGGTAAACAGAATAAGAAGCAAAAGGTGGGTGTGGCTGGATGACCACTCTTCTGGTAACATGGGGGTGTGACCTAATATGCTAATAAGCTATGCTGTCAGTGGTGTGGCCTAATAAGCTAATAAGTTTCTGCTGTTGGGTGTGGCCTATTATGCTAATGAGTTCCTGCTGGGCTATTTCTACAAAACAAGCCCTGAATA
The DNA here is from genome assembly GCA_029233225.1 of Lepidodactylus listeri. Classification (NCBI taxonomy): domain Eukaryota; kingdom Metazoa; phylum Chordata; class Lepidosauria; order Squamata; family Gekkonidae; genus Lepidodactylus; species Lepidodactylus listeri. Next base: position 49,329,581 of record JARCFY010000004.1, read on the forward strand.
TATATAAAATAAAAATTCAATAAACACACATAGCAATAACAGTTATTGGGGGTGGGGGTTATGGTAACAAAACAAAGAAGTCTTCACCCTCTTGCAGGAAACAGATGACTCTCCTGGGAAGGAAATTCCAAAGTTTGGCATTATGACCAAGATGGCCCTTTCTCAGGTTGCCCCATGGCTAGCCTCAGATGGTGGGGTACCTGAAGCAGGTCCTCCAAAAGGGATCCAACCTGGGATCATCTGTTTACAATCGAGCTCCAGGGCGCCCGGCGATGCCGTGGAGCCCAATCGGGGGCTCCTTTGTCGCCTCGTTGCTTGAAGAGGCAGCAACGGCCTGCACGCTCTCGCGTGCATACGGGCACTCCAAGGGGGCATGGCTTGCCGGCTAGAGGCAGGCGCCTTGCCCCCGGCTTGTCAGTTGCTCCGCGTGCTCTCCCACCTGCCCGCCCTGTTAGCAGTGTAGGCTTTTGCTGGTCGCCTATTGGGGCCAGGTAGGAATTTTTATGCCTTCACCTGATTGGCCGTTTTGGGGGCGGTGTTTTTTGCCTACCTTGCACTGTGATATGGGTTAAGGGCATAGATGGCGGCGAGAGTTAAATAGTTGGTCACTTGGCAGGTTTGTGCAAGCAGAAATGGAACTGGTGAGCGCCTCACGGCATAACCCGATTGGGAACAGGAGGTCATCAGGAACCGCTCTAGGGCAGTGCGGTCCGGGGCGGTGAATGGTGCCTCGTCTGGGAACCTCTCAGGCTAGGCTCCTCCCTGAAGTTCCGTGTGGTCTCAGGGGTAGGCGCTCCTGGGGGGGGGGGGGGGGATGCCAGTATGCTGGGCTGCCGGTTACGAGCCAGAATTGGCTGGCTTCAGACCGGAGCTAGGTGTCCCGCCCATGCTAAGGGCAAGGAGGCCGTGTCTAGGAAAGACGCCTGCCTTGCCTGTTCCTGTGCTTGCGTATTTTTCCTCGTTGCTACAATTTCCTGTAAATAGTTAATAAAGTGGCCCTTGTTTAATTCCAACCTGTTGTCTGTCTCTTCTTTGCGACTGGGGGGGCAAAGTATATCCTGTGAGCTGTGGGTGTTCTCTGAAAGCCTTGGGTTGAATCTGGGACTTTTGAATCTTGTATGTAATGCTGTTCACAGAAGGTGCTTCTTGTAAACCTGGGAGAGAAATCCTGACATCTGCCAGTCTCTTGACAATACTTACTTTTAGCTGTTGAGGTCTGCATTTTATTGCTTTTTTGTGCAGACATGCATGTGAGTTGTGCATACATTAGAACTGAGAATCTTTGGCACTTCCTTATCAGATCTCCTGGCTTATTCTTTGTTGTACTGCGTAAGAATTTTGGTTTTGTTTATAGTATAGTAGTGGTGGAAAGATGTCAAAACAAAAATGACCATCCAGGGCCAGAATATGTTAATTTGGATAATCTACATAAATACAGGTGCATATTCAATAAAGAAGTGCTGCTTCTTTTCTCTGCCTTGTCTTCCAACTGTAGGGTTTAAAAAAAAATCTTTCTCACAATGTGCCATAGTCATCCTGATTCTAGATCGTCCTTGTTCTCAATATTTAACAAATCTGTTTTTGGTTATTTTTTTTGAGAGAATGCAGTCCAAACTTATTAGCATGTCACTTGGAAGGAATTATGTACATTTTCTTGCCCTCCAAAGGCCTTGCCTACTTCAGCACCCTTTTCCCACCATAAGTCATTCGTGGTTGCCATTTCCCCAGCATTTTCCCCTGCCATGCCACCAGTGGGATTATTGATAATTTTTTGCAAGAAAACAAAATAGTAATTGCTAAAATGCTATAATGACCTAGTGTCACATATGTATTTTAAATTTTAATAAAGCCAGTATACCACTATGGTGTGAGGGAAAGAACAACAACAAAAGGGCAGTGAGTCACCATGGTACCCCCGACAACCACCCCCTAAAAAGGCCATTGTGAAAAGGATAAACTGGAAAAAAATGAAGTGCATAGCAAACTTCCAGGTATGAAAGCTCTGTTGCCAGCATGCATGTCTCATGGAAGCCACATTGAAGCCACCAAGATAAGTTTAATCATTTGGATTGCCTTGCTATAGTGTGCTTCTGCTATTGGCTCCAGTTTTACACAGAATTATTTCTTAAGAAGCATGGTCTGGCCACAGTGATCCATGCTGTGATTACATCAAGGTTAGAACAACTTTAGAGTCCAGTGGCACCTTTAAAACCAATAAAGGTTTATTCAAGGTATGAGCTTTCATGTGCATGCACACTTTTTCAAATACTGAGTGTGCATGCACACCAAAGCACATACCTTGAATAAACCTTTGTTGGTCTTAAAGGTTCCACTGGACTCTAAGTTTGTTCTACTGCTTCAGACCAATATGGCTGACCCCCTGGAACTACATCAAGGTTAGTTTACTGTAATGTGCTGTACTTTGGGGTGCCTTTACAAATACCCTGGAAAATTCAGGTGGTTCAGAATGTGGCAGCCAGGCTACCATCAAGTGTGCCCAAGGTTTCTGGGCAAATTCAAAGTGCTGGGTCTTACCTTTAAAGTCCTAAAAGGCTTGGAGCCCGGGAACCTAAAGGACCACCTTATCTCACATTGTTCAGCCCCCTAGTAAGGATTTGCCTCACCAGCCCAGTTCTCCATGCCTCTACCTTCAGGGCTGAGGTGGTTAGCAACACGAAACAGGGCTTTTCCAGTAGTGACACCTTACTTATGGAATGCCCTGCATGAGGCTCACCTATGTTGCTCTCTTTTAGGCACCAGGCCAAAACATTTCTGTTCTCCTAGGCTTTTAATTAAGGAATTGATCTTTAAATACCATTTTATAGTGTCCTTTTAGCCTGAAAACTGTTACCTTAACTTAGCAGTTATCTATATTTTTTGCTGTGTCTGGGTTCTTTAGAATTCTGGATTTTATTTAATAAAATTTAATGCTTTATGTTTTTATTATGTTTTATTTTATAAGTCTCCTAGGACAGGTTTCCTGGAGAGGCATCAAAAAGAAATAAACAAACACACATGTTAAAAGCACAGCAGGCCAGCCAGGAAAAAGAAGACAATCCTAATGGCATAGGGCACAGAGGAGTACGTGTCTCAGAAGATGGCAAATATTCTCCATAACACACCCTACCATACTCAAAGAAAGAGTGACAGTGTCTGTTCAAGTCAGTGAGGAGTAGTGCACAGCGCTAGAAATGTTTATTTTTATTTAGTTAGTTTATTTATACCCCGCCCTCCCTGCGAACAGGCTCAGGGCGGCTGTGAAGCACATTAAGCTGTTTTTCATTCCCCTTCACCCTCACTATTAGCATTCTTAGGGACAAGCTAGATGTGACAGCATCCCCAGGTCAGATCTGGGATTTAAAATGGCAGTGTTATCCCTGGGACACTGCCAGCCCTGTAGCCAGGATTTATTTCATGGGTTGGGGGGCTCCAGGGGGGGCACTAATTTAATTAAATTAATTCATGTGCCCAGGATATGTGTCTCCTGTCTCCCCCCTGCCCCATGGCACCACTCATACAGTAGCAGCTCCAGCAGCCCTGGCAAAGCCACCCCAGCCATGGCCCATCCACCAGTCCAGTATCAGAGATGTGCTGCCTAGCCTCAACCAGGAAGCCATCCTGGCCCAGCCCTTGCATGTGAGGCCTGCACCCATCTGCCTTACCCACTGTCCCCTCTCCTCGGACAGCTTGCCTTACTCCCTCTTACCTCCCCCGCTGGCTGCTCAGTGAGTTCAAAGAAAGAAAAAAGTTTAGGCAGCACCGCGTGGCCAGGTACTTCTCTGGGAAAGAGGAGGGAGGGAGGCATCGTGCTTTGCTAGTGCCATGTGCCCCAGGCTCTCTTCCCCCTCCAATGGGAGAAAGGGCTTCGAGCTGGCATGGCAGTGGCCTGAAGCAGCACAGCTTAGGCAACCCCGCAAGGCCAGCTATTTCTCCAGGAGGGAGGCAGTAGTGGGGTGAGGGGGAGACAGGATGCTTGGTAGGGCTTTCGGGGTTTTGGGGTACATGATAGGGGGCTCAGCCCCCAAAGCCCTACCATTGGCTATGGCCCTGGACACTGCTGCCCCTAGTTTAGCCTTTATAGCCAGTTATCACCAGTGACTGGCAGCAAATGATGCATTTTAGGGCCCTAATGTGCCTGCTGCAACTACATACAGCCTATTTCTGTAACTATTTTTAAAAGTTGCGATCTGGTGAAGACTATGTACTTCTGCTTACCATTGCTTATCTGAGAATGCTCCAGTTTTAGAATCAGTCTTTCAGTGCTGGCTATTCCAGCTCCATTTGATGTCCCTGTGTTCGATTTGTGTGTGTGTGCGTCTCCCTGCATTTTCAGCAAAGGAGGTTGTGTTTCCATGACCTCATCTCTTTCTACCTTGAGCTTGCACATGGAGTGTTCCACACCTGCACCCAGCAGGACTGAGGCTCTTGATTCTCAATTCTCCAAGCCCCTAATGGTTGTTGCAGCAGCCAACTGTGATGTTACAAATACACAATTACAAGAAGTCACCTGGTGGGGGAATAAGCAGCTGGAACAGATGAAATCTTCACAATAGAGCATCTCATGGAGCCAGAAGAAAATGAGGCGGAAAGAAACAGGGAATAGTTATAATCAATGAATTTGACTAGCTGCTCGCTAGGATAACTTCCTGAAATGCAGCCAAACATTTGCATGTTTGTGTTATATCATGGGGAAAGTCATTATACAGTCATTGAATCAAACTACATCCAGGTAACACAGCTGTTCTGCCTCTCTTCAAATTGTTGGGTTTTTTTTTTTTAGCTGTATTCAATTATTGTGGGGCAGTATAGATAAGATGCTGAGAAGCCTTCATTATCTCTCCCCCACCCCCCTTGAAAAGCAATCTGACATTTTGGAAGTACTCATAGGATGAAGAACAAGATAATAGCCCTGCTAGGTCAGACCAGTGGTCCATCTAGTCCAGGATCCCCTTTCCTATGTTGGCTAGCTAGATGCCTCAGAAGGACCACAGCACAGGGCCAGAGGCCCTTTGTTGGTTTTTCCCAGCAGCTAACATTCAGAGGTATACTGGCCTGACCATGGTGGTCCCATTTAGCCACTGCAAAGAATCAGGCTTGAAAGCCCCATCCCATCTTGTTCCAGAAACCCTGAAAAGTTCTGCGGCCATCCCAGATCTCCAACCAGCAAGACTGCTCTTTTCCCTTACTCCTAAGAGCAGTGTTCCCTCTAAGCTGAGTTAATGTGAGCTAGCGCACGGTTTTTTAGCCTCCAGCTCACACATTTTTACCTTAGCTCAGGAAGGATGGCCCCAAAGAAAAACAATTTATGCAGTAGCTCACAACTTTAATGCCAGTAGCTCACAAAGAATTTTTGCTCACAAGGCTTAGAGGGAACATTGTCTAAGAGCATCAGCTTTTGTAATCACTGCAGTAACCACTGCCCCTAATAAATCTGAAACAGTATATCCCACTAGATGGATCTGTACATTAGCACTCTGTCTTGGTGTTGCAGTTTAAAGGCTTGGCCTAGTTGCTGCATCTCTTGCTTCATTCCTACTAACTAGCACTAGGACAATTTATTGTACTTTCACACTTTCAAGATATCACACCTTAGGAATGGAGAGCTCACCCACTGCCCTTCCCCTTTACTGCTCTTTGAAAAGTAGGACTGAATAGGTGATGTGTGGGCACAGAGATCAGGCATTAAGCATTCAGAATATAAGAAAGTTTAATAAACAAATAAGAAAACTACACCTGGTTTGTAAAACATCAGGATGAGCAAAGATTTTTAAAAATGCAGTCCTCTAAACCCTAAACTCAATTTACATGTATCCTAGTTATGTTGTTACTAGGATAGGTTAGTAAATACTGAAGCTGCAGCATTTAAAAGTCAATAATTACCTTAGCTATCAGAGTTGGGAGTTTTCCTATTTTCCCTCAACCTCATTAAGATAGAATCCCTAAGGGAAGACTTATGCTTTCATGGACTGTGCCCATCTGAGGAAGATAAACAAGGAAAAGCGACTTTCCTTCTTGTATCCTAATTTATAATCTCCCCTTGGGAGTCTGCCCTTCTCTGGAGTCAGTCCTGACCTTCTTGCCTCAAGGGGAAGAAAATACAGTCTAGCCTTTTGGTTTTCCCAGTCTCTGTCCTTTAGATGTGGAATTCTAGTAAGGTAGCAGATGGTAAAACTTTTGTTCCAGCCAGAATCATTTACCCTGAAGTGTTTGGGGGGTTTGATGACACTTCCTTTGGTATCTTTCCTTTTTTGCCAGCTATAAACCTATAGCCAGGCTTCAGAACCTAGACAGAAAGAGCTCATCATTTACTTCTTTCTCATTTAAAAGAGATTTTAAGTACTATGATCCTAAATGAGACTTGTCTAAGAAAGGTATTGCTACTATTACTTTTTTGCATTTAGGGAACTGAAGCTGTTGTATAGTAATAGGGATGTGAATTCGAATATATCTGATCAAGATATATATCCCAAAGATATCTTATTGGTATTTTCTGGAAATACTTGGGTATTTAGTATTTTCCAAGATTTCCAGGAAATGGGTCCTGAAACCCCCCAGAAATATTTGGTAGTAACCAAGAATATCAGGACTCAGCATTTTAAGACTTTCAGGGCTGTTTCTTTTGTCTATCTGTCTGTCTGTCTTCCTAGTGCTTGGTATCAGCTTGCCATGTAAATAGTTCCAGGTGGGCAGCCATGTTGGACTGAAGCAGTAGAAAAAATTTAAAGTCCATCGGCACCTTTAAAGACTAACAAAAGTTTATTCAAGGTATGAACTTTCATGTTCATGCACACTTTTAAAAAAACATTGGAACAGAAGGTAAGAGTTCAAACTTATAGACAGGGGCGGAATGGCAAATTAACATGTAACATGAAAATTTGTTTATTTATTTAGTTTTGTCTTTGCATATCTTAAAACATCTTCATCATGTTATGTGTTAATCTGCTGTTCAGCCTCTGTCTTAAATTTGAACTCTTACCTTCTGTTCCAGTGTATTTGAAAAAGTGAGCATGCACATGAAAACCTATTCTTTGAAGAAACCTTTGTTGGTCTTAAAGGTGCCACTGGACTCTATGCTTGCCATGTAAGTTTGTGTTTGGTTCTGTCCTTTAAAATTGGGGGGTTTTGGTCTTGCAGCATTGTATTCTTTGTGTAAATTGGTTTGTGTCAGTCTGCAGTTTATAGTGGATTTTCAGGTTTGACATTGCCTTTGATTTTCAGGTTGTACATTGGCCCAAATTCTTCAAATTTGCATTTGTTGGGCTTGCAACAACATTCTTATTTGGGAGGAATTCTCTGGTTTGACATTGTGTTGGATTCTCAGGCTGTACATTTGTTGTGTTAGGCTTCTCACATAATCCCATGCTTCTGCCAGGATTCCGTGGTTCTGTGGGCTTTTTGGTTCTGTCTGCTTTGAGAGGCTTTTAGCTAGGGCTTTTTTTAACTTGCTCTTGTTTCTTTGGCTATTCTTTGCCTTGGAAAAAGCACAATATCTCCAACTCCCCTGGGAAGCAATGGAGGGAACTTGTTCAGGGACCCAAAGATTTGGACATCTTGGTCCAATTCACTTGAAACTTGGAGGTTATTTAAAGGACAGGCACTAGCAGCTCCACTGCCATTTTGGAGCCATTAGCTTTAAAAGCAGCCCCTCCAGCCCTCTGGAGCCAAAATATTTAAAAACAGATTCAAATACCAAACCAGTATTTGGAACCTGGATAACTGGGAATACCAATATTTTTTGGTCCCCTGATATCCAGATCCAAAAACTACTAATTTTTTAAGGTACTTATCCCGATATAGCAATGTACCCAGACACTGCAGCCAGGACATGTGCATTCTAGGAGCTGGACCTTGCTGACTCATGTCTAAACACACATGTTCCTTAATAGATCTCCTAGCATAGTGTATTGGGAAAGGCTTTGTGTCAGTTATGGAGCATGTGCTTTGCATGTTGAAGGCCCCAAGTCTCATCTCAAGATCCCTATATACTTGTAAATCTAGTTTAACAGGGCAAATAGTGGGTCCCCAGTGCTAATTTGGGTCAGGAAAAAGGCACAGTCTGATGCTGAGCCACCACCACCCCACAGACACCCCACAGTCCAGATTCAAATCAGTCTCTAGTGTACCTAAAAATTAAGTTTAAAAAAACTGCTGGGAGCACTGGACATGGGACTCAAAGTGCATGTCTGGCTCAGTACTCACAAAGCAGTTGTTGGGAAGCCTTGCTCTTTTTGAGATCCACAGCCAGTCAGAGTAGGCTGTACTTAGCTACACAGGCCAATGATGACTAAATGGAAGATATGTTTGTATGCCTTTGCTGGGACAATTCACAATGCTTTTGGGTTTATGGTCATAACATTTTCCATCTATAGCTTCTTGCTCTACTATTTACAATTTTTCTGAATGTAGTCCTTAGTTTCCTACACTAGAAGTTCAAAAGTCACAAAATTAATTTTAGTTCGATTACAGGGCTCAAAGAGCTCATTATTTACCTCTTTCTGATTTTAAAAAAGATTTCAAGACTATTATCTGCTATGTTGGCTTTCTCTCTCTCTTTATTCTTTGTTAACAGAAAGCTATTTTAAGGAATGTTTACTGCAAAGTGGAACTCCCAACTTTAGCTAAGCAATTTCCCCCCAAGTTTATATAAATAGTTGGTTATTCTGTCCCAGGAGCGATGCTGCTTGACCAGCAACAGCATTGTTTCTTATCTGACTAGAGATCTGAGCTACAGATATCAGGAGCTGGTTCAGACAATATGTTCCCCCTAATTGTGATGGAGCATGGGAAGAGAGAGAGAGCACCATGCACCCAATGTGCTGAACCTTTCTCCAATACCAGTGGGTGTCCATGCACTGTCATGACACATGACTTTGGCTTGCACAGGTCTGTATGCACACAAGTCTGGTTAAAAACTAGATTTAATTATTCAGCCTGTGCCCATCAAATCAGATGAGATGGCAATGCCACTAGTATTGGAAGAAGGGCAAGCGTACCGTTAGTAGGGAAGTAAAGCATATTATCCTTTCCCCCCACTCTCTAGCATTTGTAGGCTGGCTGTATAGTCCAGTGTCCATGTGGATTTACTCTCTGGATATTACAGTGGACCCTGAACACATGAAGCTGTGGTGGCCCCTCCCCACTGTTCAAGAACAGGTCTTATTCTATCCAAAGGGATTCTGTAAGAGAGAAGTACATTCTGTAGATAGCCAGTAACTGCCAGCCTTTAACAAAGCAAGGAAGATGGATTTCAGAAGTAGGTGTTTTAAAGGCTTTACAACTAGTGTTTACTGATAGTACTGGTTAGTTCCCCAATAACTTTTTGGAATGACTATTCACTTACACAGTCTCAGTGCTTCCATAAACCATGCATGTATCACTTGCTGACACTATGCAGAAAAAAGGATTATTAGAGACACATTTAATCACTATGCATGGATGGCACATTTTATGTACTGTATTATCTATACATTTAAGCCGGTGACTTCATTTTATTTCCAAATACTGCTGGAATAATTCCAGTACCAATGGATATCAAATTTATATATTTTATCAGGAAAAGCTGGTCTGTGTTTTGTACATGAAATAAAACTCCTCATATTACTGAAACCAGCAAATAAATGCATTGATTAGGCCCTTTCCCCTGTAGAATAGCTTATAGCAAGATGATACGGCAATATAATTTCACTTTAGTTGCACTGCAGGTAAATCATAAATTAATATATCTTTCCTATCTAAAAATTAAACCTTTTCTAAGATATGAATGATAAAAATGCTGTCTGACAGCTGGTTGTTTTAAATTTCTAAATCTGCTGTTTCTTGATCAAAAGAATTATATACTTAAAAAACCGTAATCTATTCCAGCCCAAGGTTTCTTGAGAATTGACTATGGAATCGAGGATCACCTGGTATTTTGAAAATGATATGGCTTAATCACAGATGGAACCATATATAGCCATCAGATCCAATTGGGAGGCAAAAGGGAGAAGCATGGAATGTGGTCTAAGCATGTGTACCATTCTGCATTATCAAATGCTTCACCCCAAACAATTATTGGTGGAAGGGCGATTCCATATTCATTGTAGGCAATAGCATCTGAAATGAAACATTAGAAACAATGTTTCTTAAGAAAGGGCCTGTTAAGCAGCTTCACCATTGACCAAAAGCACCTCAATATTTTCTGGACAGAGCTTCAGTTTATTGGCCTTCATCCAGCCCACTGTCATCTTGAAGAACCTGTTAAAGACTTCCAGTGACCACCTGACTCAGCTGTACAGGCAAAATAGAGCTTGGTGTCATCCATATATTAAAGGTAAAGGTTTCCCTTGCTTGAAAGCCAGTCAAATCTGACTCTAGGGGGTGGTGCTCATCTCCATTTCCAAGCCAAAGAGCCAACGCTGTCTGGATACTTCTCCATGGTCATGTGGCCAACGTGACTAAATGCCAAGGTGCACGGAATGCTGTTACCTTCCCACCGAAGCAGTACCTATTTATCTACTTGTAATTTCTTGCTTTTGAACTGCTAGGTTGGCAGGAGCTGGGGCCAGAGACAGGAGCTCACTCCATCACCCCCTGATTATCTCTCCCAGGGGCTTTATGTAGATATTAAACAGCATGGGGGATAAGAGGGAACCTTGTTGGAACCCGTAATACAAATGCCATGGGGCCAAGCAGCAGTTCCCCAGCACCACCTTCTGGAGTCAGTCAGTCAGCAAAGAGCAGCACCTCTGAAGCAGGGTACCCCCACTCTCAACTCAGCCAGCCTCTCCAGTGGCTGCCAAGAGATCCACAAGAATCAACATGGATGCCTTCCCTATTTCACTTTCTTGGTAAAGACCATCAGTCAGGCCTACCAGGGCTGTTTCTATCCCAAACCCAGGCCTGAATCTGGATTTAAATGCATCTAGATTATCTGTCTCCTCCAAGATTACCTGAAGCTGTATAGCCACTACCCACTTAAGCACTTTACCCAAAAAGGAAAGTTGGCCAACAGTGGTAGTTGTTTAGGTCAGGGGGATCCTGGAATGCTTTCTTCAAGAGGAGACTCATAACCACTTCTCTCAAGGCAAGGCAGAACTACCCCCTCCCACAGAGAGGGATTTATTACCTCCCAGACCTACTTAAGCAACCCAGCCCAGTCTGATACTGACAGCCATGGAGAAAGGAGCAAGTCTAGATCTGTGGGCTGCATACTTCTAAGCAGCTTGTGCACTTCATCAGGCTTCATCAACTGTAAGTCATCTATAGAACTAGGACAAAAACATGGAAGATGAAGGTGTTCTCCAGAATGAAATTGAGATAGTGGCAGGAAGGAACTACTTGTTGGATTTATCCCTTCAGGCTGCTGTTAATGGTGCAGAATTTCTCTAAAAGAAAAAAAAAGATGCAAATTTGTTTCTGAGACTATGTCTTCAAGCACATGTGACAGTTGCCATATTGCTAGGAGTAAAAGGGTCCACAAGCAGTGGGAATAAAAGTCACTGCAATTAATTTATGAACTATGCAGATGCTTACTGTTTAATTTGTGTGTGTTCCTGGGTAGTCTCTGGTACCGATAGTGGTTGAAAAAATAGGAGGCAGGGATTTGACTTCCTGTGATATACCAGCAGATATTAATTAACAAGATTCATACTCATTGCTCTATAAGAAAAATGGGACTTCACAGGCTGAATTCTGATTTTCATCTTGATGAGCTACTGGAATATCTGCTCATCAGACTTTCTACCACAAATGGCATTCGGTATAAAATGTTACCAAAGCGATGTGACTTTGGGTCAGTAATGCCCTTCAAAGTTCTTTCATGTCATCTTCAATGCAACAATTATAGAATATATTTTCTTTTTCTTGAATGGCTGAAGAATGTTCTGTGGTGTTGACCTCTTTATTACAAAGGTGTTGTATCTGATGAAGAAAATTCTAGTTTGCATAATCTTATTCCATAATAAAACTGTTAGAGTTGAATCCTAAGCACTGCAAATACAGCAGCAGTCATAGGATGGAACTTTCCTGGCCTCCTCCTTCCCATTGCAGCATACCAAACTCGCCTTAGGTGACAGTGGAGCTTAGGGAACAAGTCTTGCAGTAGGTGGGAAGAACTAGTGGAGGTGACCAAAGCATGCACAAGCATGAAAAAATTCCAACCCTTAGTCCTAGATTGTTGTTGGGTTTTGTTTTTTTTTAAAAAAAAGCATCAACAAGGCATCAGTTCATGCAGCAAAATATGTGTTAACTCATGTAAGTCAGTCCTACTGTGTTCAGTGAGGATGCAAGCTGATAAACACCGGTAAACGAAGTGGAACTGCCACCTAGGATTGGGCAGAAATTCCTTAGAATATTTTCTTAAATCAGTGGGACTTATTTTTGAGTAGCTGTGTTCAGCCTCTGGACTTAGTTATTTCTGTAACATCCCACAGTTCTTTTATAACTTTTTGAGTTTAGTGAGCAGCAGGGCATAAAACAGAGTACAGCTTTCGACTAGAGATCAGGTGAAGAAGGTTAGTCAGGCCTGTTTTCCTCCTATTTGCTCTTGCAGACCTTTTTTGTGTTTCATTCTCATGGCACACTGGATGCTGAATATTAATTACAGAAGACTTGCAGCTACAGGGAGCTTCAGACCACCATTCAGCCATGAAGCTTACTGGGCCAGTTATTCTCTCTTAGTTTAACCTCCATCACAGGGTCATTGGGAGGATAAAAATGGGGCAAACCATGTGTCATCTGGGCTTTGCCAGAGGTGAAAAAGGCAGTTGTATCGCCTCCATTTTCACAAGGAAAAAATCAGCATGGTCCCAATGGGACAAAAATGTGTTTATTTAGTACACTTTTACCCAGCCCTTCTTCCAAGGTGCTCAGAGGAGTGTATTTTGTTTTCTCTTCCTCCATTTTTAATGCTTGTTAACAAGCTGCCAGGATATACTAGCATTACGAGATCACCAGATATTGTATGGCAATTAGCCTAACAACACAGGCCTATCCATAACTAAACATATCTAATTATCTAACAAGATCATCAGGCAAAAGTGGTTGTTGTTACAGGACAGTAGATTAATCAGAGTTGGTTCCTCAGAGAAATGTAATTACAGACTCACTTGGATATATGGGGCTAGCTCTACTATAAGGCCAACTGAGAATTTTAAGAGCTGTAACCTCCAATTTACCTGTCTCTTTCACCACCTCTACACCACCCATGTCTAGGAACTGGAGTAGCAAATAACCCTTCCCTGCTTGCTTGCTTGCTTGCTTGCTACCCAGACACTTTTTTAACACAGCATGGCAAGTTGCACACACTCTGCAGATTGAGTTACCACCCTCCAAGTGTGGCCTGGAGATCTCCTGGAATTACAGAGAACAGTTCTCCTGGAGAAAATGGCTACTTCCAAGGACAAAATCTATGGTATCACATTCCCTACTGAGGTCCTTCCTGGAACCTCCCCCAAATCTCCAGGAATTTTCCAAGGCAAAGTTGAAACTCTGTCTGCAGGGCTTCTGAAGCTCTTGTGAGATTCTTTCCCCTTGTGGGATTTTATTTGCCATTTTTGGTTGTGCAGCAGGAAGGAAGGTAGGTAGGTAGGTAGGTTAACTGGTCTGGACGAAGGTGGCACATGGAGGTAATCAGGTAGCGACATGCAAATAAGCTCATAGCGCCCTTGGTCTTCAATCACTGCTTGTGCATTTATTTTTTACAGACAGTTTACAGACATGTGCCCCCCCCAGAGCTTCTCAAGACTGTATTTTTCATAAGAAAACCTCCAAAGCACAGTTTCAAAAATACTTCCCCCATACTGCATTAGATATCTCAGCAGCCTCCTCCCACAATCCCATTGGTCACCAGCCACCATTATCCTTCCAGGAGTTTGAAGCACTGCTTCCAATTCATGCTTATGTGCATGCTCAGAAGACAAATGATTTTTAAAAGGCTGTCTGACTGCCCACTCTGTGGTTGCTGCACAGCAGTAATCTGATCAATTAACCATAGACTAAATGCACTGTAAAATGGGTTAAGGGTGAGAAGTGTGATCAAAACTCTCAGTTACAAAAACCCCTGGATTACTTACAGATGGGGCCAGATTGTGCTAAACCTGTTGTCTGACCACAGCCTTAGTTTCTGTCAGTAAAAGGAAGGGGGAATGGCAGGGGCCCATTCTAGGGCTGTTTTGGCATTTAAGGGAGGACTCATTGGGGCCAGGCCTGGCAGCAACCTCCAGGTACTTGTTACCATGCAACTTGCATGACTCATCCAGGACTGCTACATTTCAACAGCAACGACCCCACAAAAGCCAACGTGGTATAGTAGTTAGAGTTTCAGACTAGGATCTGTGAGTTCGAGGTTCAAATCTCCTCTCTACTGTAGAAGGTTTCATGGTGACTTTACTCTAGTCCCACATTCTCAGTCTAACATCTCACAGGTTTGTTGTGAGAATAAAAAGTATAAGAGGAGAATGATACAAGGTGTTTTGGGGTCCCACTGAGGAGGAAGGAAGGGTATAAATGATATGAGTAAATAAATATAGCTGAAGACTGGAGGGGGATAAAAGGTGGGTGGGAATGAGGGAAGGAAGCAGGAACATGGGCAAAGCCTTGGGGCCTGTCAGGGAAGTGAAAGAGGAAATAGTGGGAGAGATAAAATGCCCCTCCACATGTCCTTATGGGTTCCCTGCTTGCAGTGTCTATGACTGGAACCATATTGCCATATAACTCTCAGTGTCAGCTATTGCTGCTGATATTTTCTAGAACATACATGATTTTAATGTTACTGTCCAATCCTAAGACATTTCCAATTGATTCTGTATAGGTCAAGGGCAGGTTAAACAATTAGACAGATGCTCTGGACTAATGCAATTAATAAACTAAATAGGTTGAAGCTCAAGGACAGAGAAGTGTGATGGGGAATTTGATTCTGTCAAGAGCGAAGAGTTTTGTTAAACTCTTTATGGTGGTTGCATTATAACCTGCACATAGCTTGAGTAAGTCTTTGTATGATGCAGATGGTTGCCAACATTTCACATTGGTTCACTTGCATATGGCTTGCAGGCTATCTAACAAAAGTAACAAGACTTATTGGCATGCATTAGTAAGTAAATAATATTTACATTTCCTTGATGTACTGCTATATTTTTATCAACAGATAGTCATTTCATACAATATCTAGAAATTGAAAACACGTACAGAAAGAATGTAATATTCTTAGCTGGAAGCTTTTACAGGGTTATTTCTCACAGTGTGTGTGTGGTATGATATTAGATCACTATTAGGATATTTTTAAGTGCACTTTCCTTAAATCATATATTGTTCCAGTGTATCCATTAAAACTCTCTTTTCTTTATTCCACTGTACTTTCATATAAAATAATAAAAAGTCATCTGCAGTATTAAGGGAAGTGTTTCAGTTGACTGAAATTTAAACTCATGTTACGAGTGGCCTCTTCCAAGTAGAGTATCCCTTTGGCTGTCTCCTTTATTGCTAAACTCTTTAGAAGCTTTTGGGGAGGAAAATTCTGAAATGTTTTGTGATAGCTGATTTCATTTGCCTAGAAATGGATCCAAAACTGTTAAAATGAGCAGCATTGCATTAAAAATATAATAATGAACTACACTGTCAAATCAAACACTCATAATACAGAAGAGCAGTGAAGACTGAAGGTCTAGCAAAGGGGTGACATCGAGGAGAGGTTAAGACAGGGCTCCTGTAACGTGGGGAACCACAGACAACCTTGGCTCAGTATTTCCCCGGGTACTGGAAAATGCAGGTTCCTCATGAGAATCTACAGCACTTCGGTCCTAGGCTGGGTTACAACAGCCTGTACATTGAAGTCAATGGTTTTACAGCACAGTAGTTCTGTACTGGATCACACAGCTGGTGACTCAATGGCAAACAACATGTTACATATAAGTGCATGTAATGCAGCTTTGAAAAAAAGTAGATGGGGGGAACCAGTTTTGAGTGGAGAATTAGCAGGTATAGGAGAGGTCCTTGATTCCTTCTCTGTTCAATGCAGTCTCACCTTTTGGAATATTAATGTGAATTCTAAGAAAGAAATGCATTTCTCCACAGCTGTCATGGCTAATAGCCATTGATGAACTTGGTAGGTGGTGGAAAGTGCCATCAGATTACAACTGGTTTATGGTGACCCCAAGGAGTTTTCAAGGCAAGAGATGTTCAGATGTGGTTTACCATTGCCTGCCTCCATGTCATGACCCTGGTATTCCTTGGAGGTCTCCTATCCAAATACTAGCCAGGGCCAACCGTGCTTAGCTTCTGAAGTCTGACAAGATCAGGTTAGTCTGGGTTATCCATATCGAGCTCTACAGACATTCTTCATGAATACGTATAATTGCCTTTTAAAGCCAGCTCAGCTAGAGATCATCATCCTGTCCTGTGACAGCAAATTCTACAAATTAAGTCTTATATAAGGAAGTCGAGGTTTGTTATGCCCATTGGGTGTCCTTGAGTTCTAGTGTTTTAGGAGGGAGCAAAAAAAGTTCTCTATCCACTTTCTCCCCTCCATGCCTCACTTCCTAAAGTTCTATCATGTCCCCTCCATCCAAGTCATCGTTTTTTCTAAAATGGAAGTCTTTAGTGTGGCTCATGGGAAAGGTGTTTCAGCTCCCAGATAGAACTAAACAGAGGTCCTGGGATATGTAGAATTAAGGGCTTGGAATCCTGAGTCCT
Organism: Lepidodactylus listeri; assembly: GCA_029233225.1. Taxonomy (NCBI): domain Eukaryota; kingdom Metazoa; phylum Chordata; class Lepidosauria; order Squamata; family Gekkonidae; genus Lepidodactylus; species Lepidodactylus listeri. Next base: position 49,346,246 of record JARCFY010000004.1, read on the forward strand.
TAAGGGAAAAGACAGAACAGCAACAAGGGCTAAGCAGCAGTTGAATTCCACATCTTGACATGAATCAAGCAGCCAGTTCTTTTGCCACACGCCTCTAGCGTGATTTTGTTTTACTTTTAAGAGACTAGAATGCTAACTGACGGGAGATTGGATTACCATGCAAAATAAGTCAAAATATTTTATTCTATTTTGAGCAAACGTTTTTCAAGTTTGGGGGCACTGCTTTATAATTTCATAGTATTTTTGTACAAAACAAAGACACACATCTTGGGTGTTACAAATATGATGCTTGCATGTATGAAAAGTTTACGATGATTTTTCTTAGCTTGTCTGAAAGCAACTGCCCTGCACACTGTAGTCAGACCCAGTCAGATTTCCTCAAGAGCTACCAGACCCTTGGCCCTGGCCAGTCTTGGGGAGCTGGGGCTGAGAACACAAGGCTTCTGCCTGTTGGACCAATTGATCCAGCAAGAAGGTCTTCACAGGTCTCAGCTTAAGTAGTCTGGGAGGTAATTGGGCCTAGTTGCACTACTAGCAGGTGCTGGCGTTCCTGAGGCTGTGTTGTTCATTGGCCAGGGCACTGCATGGAAGTCCTATCTTCAGCGCTCTGATCTAGACCTACAGGGAGGTTGTCAGCAGCCAATCTAGCACTTTTCCTCCTTTGTGCCACCTCAGCCTTCCAGCACTGCTTTTCCTGTACAGGGGGGAAGGAGCCTGAGAGCTACAGGCTTGGGTTCAAGTCCTGCCCAGCAGAGGCCTAGTAGCTAACTCAGGGGCCAGTGCTGAAGCTTCCCTTGCAGAGTCTGACAGGCTAGCTTCTGGTGCTGCTGGTTCATTCCTGGCAGATGTCTCTATATTGCTGGTTCCTCCCTGGTTCTTCTGGTCCTCCGCAGCCATCAGTCCTGGCTCCGAGTCAGATTCACTGAGCTGGTTGGAGAGGGTCATGATAGCAACCACTGGTTTTAACCTTTCTGTACTAAAGACACAAAAGCAAAATGTCTAGTTCATCCACTTTTTAAAACCACATCTATGGCTTATATTTTTTTAAAAAAAATAGTTGTGTTAAAGACTGTCAAAGACTTTCTTTGGAGTGGATGTTTCCCCACATGAATGTTGAAAGTGCTGTGGAAAATGTGTAGCATTTGTAAATGGAGGAAATTTCCCCTTTTATTGATACAACATGTGCTGGCTACTGTGGGAAGTGACAATATTCCAGTACATTGGTGTGATCATTAAAAGTAGACAAATCACATGCTAATGTCATTTCATTTTAGCAGCAACAACACAAAGCCATTATGTCCTCGAGTTTCTAACAGCTGGCGTCATTATAATTAGAATTTGTTAGCACAGTTGGTGGTGCACTGTCTATATTTATATCATTGGTTTTCCTGGAGGAATGCCTAAAAGGTGTTAACATGTTGTACTGATCCATCAGCACCTCATGAAGGTGAGGTGTTGATGGATCATAAGCCAGCTGTAAGTCTCATAATGGGAGTCATATGGATGGAAAGTTTACGGCTGTTCCTGCTAAGGAAAGCAGATAGTGATTAGATGAGTGTGGAACACTTGCGGTAAAATGATGATCATTAAAGAAAACATTTAAAGTTGTTAATAGCAGGCAGTGTTGCAAAAAAGCTTCAAACTAAGCACAGATTCATTCTGTTTCTAAAGGGTACCAGATTGCCTTATTAATTTGCTTACTTTTCATTACTAAAGTTAATATGTAATTGCTGGGTGGAAAGGAAAAATTTCGCATGTAGTAACTATTAACCATTCTAGGTTGTTGTTATTCAAGTAGCACTTAGGTATGCAAAGCGCATGTCAGTCCTTATTTCCTGGGTTCCCAACCCTTGGAAGGTTCCTGAGCCCTTAATAGTTGCAAACTGGGCTGAATTTAATGAACCACCAAAGATGAAGTGGAAGAAAAAGTTCTGCTTGGTGTGACTGTTCCTGCTTTTTAAATGTTAAAAGTTTATAGCCCTGTCTGGATTCAGTTATTCCAGTGGATTTTTACACCTGTATTTCTAGATCATGATTGCATTGGTTATAGGATGGCTAACCATTCTCTTTTCCTACTGTTGTGCTCAGTATATGCAAAACTAGACATAACAGTGGGGGGAAAAAACTGTCCATCATAAGTTTCCCAAGAGATACTAATTGACTGGGTCTTCATTCACCCAAAACCTCTCAGTTGTGATTGATTAAAATATGTACATTTATAAATGGGGAACTGAGAGTGACAGGTAACAGCTTGTTTAAGGTAATGCTAGTTTTATAACTGCCATGTTACTTGGTGTCCTTGTGATCATTCTTTCTACCAAGTTAAATCAAATGTTAACATATCTTATGAATTATCACATGGTATCCAAAGAACATTTTACCATGTGAAAATAACCCATCTTCCCGCTTTGCTTTTGTTTGTTTGCTGTTCTGTTTCCTTCAGGTCCACCTTCTAAGTCTGCTAGCTTCCCACTGTATAGATGTGTCATTCAGTGCTTTGAGTACAGTGAACAAATGAAGTTCACCTTCAAAATTATGCATCTTAACACAACATTTGAATCAGAAATCCCAATTTGCAAAGAAGATGCAGGATATAAACTACTTTGGTAGACTATACAGACAGTCAAGGCACAACATGCAAGGCAGAAAACTTTAATATGGAATAGGTCTGGTTAACTACACATAATTTTTAGTTTCCCTAATCAACCAAGTCCAACCACATAATATGTGGTGTTACCTGTTTGCTTTATTTCTCTCTTTCACATTATCCCAAGATAGCTGCAGATTTGTTTTACTAGTGTTTAAAATCAGTGATCAAGAGACAAGAATGAACAAACTGCAGATTATTCCAGGTAAACCAGAGTACAGTTAGTTGGGGTGTTCATCTGGGAGACAGGGGTTAAGTTTGTTCTGGATGGAGATAGATGCCCCCTGAAGGTCCTGTGTCACAATTTGTATGTTTGCATATGTCTTGGATGTTTAGGTACTGAATGTGGCCAGGAATGCCTTTTACTAAAACACAGATATGAGAACAGTTCCCATAGTTATAAATGTTCTGGTTACTTCCAGGGTTGGCTGGAGAAACCCTGCTTGGTATTCCACCATCCTCAGTAGTCCAGTGAATGCGTTCTTGTGACAGGGCCTTTTTCATATAGAAGTTATTTTCACAAAAATATGTACTTTTAAAAAAAAATTAAAGCTGGGAACTCAAAGGAAATAGTAGATAGTGGTAATAGCTCATTAGAATGTAGTGGATACTGGACCCATTTTAGTCTGGCTTCTGCCCCAGCCATGGGACAGAGATGGTGCTGGTCATCCTCACAGATGACCTCTGCAGACAGATGGATCGAAGCAGGGTGGTGCTGCTGTTATTGCTTTATCTTACAACAGTGTTCAACACAGTCGATCACAATCTTTTGATCCACTGCCTCGCCAACACAGGAGTTTGTGGGGTGGCCATGAAGTAGCTTACCTTGTTTCTCCAAGGTCAGGGACAGAGGGTAGTGCTAGGAGAGAGAATATCAACTAGATAACCCTTAGTAGGTGTCCCTCAGGGGGCAATCCTCTCTCCAATGTTGTTTAGTATCTATATGTGCCCCCCCACCCAGCTGATGCGGAGTTTTGGGCTGGGGTGTCACCAGTACACTGATGATGCCCAGCTGTAGCTGCTGATGGGTGGCCACCTGGATACCGCCCTCAGAAACCTGGCTGAGGGACTGGAGGCCATGGTGGAATGGTTGAAAAAGAGCTGGCTGAAACTGAATCCTGCAAAGACTGGACTCCTACAAAGTTCTGTGGCTGGATGGGGGGATTCAGGGGAGGGGCATCCTACTTTTGATGGGGTACCCTTCATACCAGCACCGACTGTCAAGAGTTTGAGCATGGTTCTGGATGCCTCTTTATCAATGGAGGCCCAAATCACAAATGTTGACAGGCTGGCATTTTTCCAGCTCTGCCAGGTTAGGTGACTTGCTCCCTTCCAATCTTGCCCTGACCTAGCCACAGTAATCCATGCAATGATCACCTCCAGATTGGACTACTGTAACTCGCTCTATGCTGGGCTACCTTTGAAACTGACCCAGAAATTCCAGCTGGTCCAGAATGTGGCAGCACGGGTCCTGACTGGAACACCATGGACAGCATATATTCAACCAGTGCTGCGTCAGCCAGTTTGGTGTAGTCGTTAGGGGTGTGGACTCTAATCTGGGAGAACAGGGTTTGATTTTCCTCTCCTCCACATACAGCTGCTGGTGTGACCTTGGGTCAATCATAAGGTCTTTCAGAGCTGTTCTCTCAAGAGCAGTTCTCGGGGGGGGGGGGGGCAGAGCATCAGCAAGAAATGGATGACATGTGAGGAAAGTGCTTCAACCGATATTCCCCCTCCCAAATTTCCCCTCAGCCAGATACAGTGACCCATAAAATTGGTAAAAAAAACACCCTGATTTGGTTATGGGAAAAGTTGGTGGACAGGCTAGCCTACAAAATTTAGCAGATTCAAAGTCAATAAAATTGTATTTTACCTCAAACAAAGCCCAAGGAACACTACTTACCTCACAGATCAAGACTTCCAGGATGGAAGTCGGAAAAAGTAGCAAAATTACAAGTGATAGAAAATCGGAAAAAGTAGTGAAATTACAAGTGATAGAAAAATCGGAAAAAGTAGCGAAATTACAAGTGATAGAAAAAACACCAATCTCTAGAAAAGATTTTAAAGACCATCTCTCATAACCTGCAAGAAGCTGGTGTCAGGTACAGTTGGCTACCATCAGGACATTTACAAGTAAACTATAAAGGTACTGTATACAAACCAATAACAGAAGAGGAAGGACAAGATCTTCTAAGTTCTTTGGGGCTACTGGATCCACAAATGGAAATGGAGGTGACACAGAGAAAGCAGAAACATGATTCACCAACTACCTCTAATAGTTGGAATAAGATTCCACTTTGTGACTCATCTGAATGAACTGAGAGACTGATTACTCTGATTTTACCATTGTGTTTATTTGTAATGCCATAATCTTGATAGGGTTGTTAATTAATTTAGGATTGATTATTCAGGGAAGGGCGAGGAGGAGGAAGGACCGGGAGAGGTACAGGTTCTTCACAGCCTTCTGTTTTAAACAGCACTTTTGGCTGAGTGCAACATTTGTACTCGGCTCAGCTGGAAACTGAAAGTGCTGTCATGGTGGGAGAAATGCAGTCTGTTTCTTGTTATTTGACATGTTTGTTGATACAATAGTTGGGTGGCAGAAGGAGGGGAGGGGGAGGGACAGTGGGAAAGGTTGCCATTAGTGGCTGAATCTTTTTTCATTACACATACTTTAGTGGGGGGGGGTAGAACAAGGAAATGGGAACTGAAATATTTTAAAAAGTTGGATTTTAAAAAGCATGATAAATTGTGGAGTTTCACAACTTCTTACTTGAACATATAGAAGAATTGTTAAGTCTTGGTGATCCTCTTCAATTTATAATTTGGTTAACTGATATGAAAATGGTTGATAGGAACTGGATCTTATTTCTATATTTCAGGGTTGTAAACTTCAACAATAAGATTAGAAAAATGAACTTCAAGAATAGGTTAGTAGGGATATATTTAAATAACATAGAAGGGGAAGCATTTGAGGTTTGATTGACTAGCTTAGATTATTTAAAGTGTTCATATAGAACTAACAAAGTTGTAAAGATAAGAAACAGGTTGTACTTTTAAAAAATAATTTTTTTACCAATCATAATCAATTTTTTGAGGTGTTTAACAATTCAATGAGTAGACATGGTTTTTGCCCAAAAATATATGATTTTTTCAGTTTTTATTGATGAATAGTGCTATGATGAGGGATATGGGGGAAGCAAAATCAATTTTGGAGTTATTTTACTTTTTTCTTAACAATTGTGTTCATACTCAACAAATCGTATTATAAGGAGGTCAACTTATTTTATTACCTAAAATTAACATTTTCCAAACACTCCAATATAAATGAGCAGTCAACAAAGAAACTACAAAGGGAGATGCAGACAAGGTATGTATGGAATTTATTTTTTGATGTAATTCATTGGTTCTAAACTCTTAACTTTAACTATGCTGTTATTTAAGTTAATTATGGTGCACAGATTTAAATTACTTCACAATTATAGTAAGCAAACAACTTAATATACTTTCCTTAAATTGTGGTGGGCTCAACAATTGTATTAAAGCCAAAAGAATCTCTAGTTCATTAAAATCTTAAAGGACTGATATTGCCTTCCTTCAAGAAATGCATATCAGGTCTGCTCAGTCTACAGTACTCAAAGATAATTGGTTTCCTTTTCAGTACAGCTCTCCAGGTACATCCAAATCCAGAGGAACTGCAATATTGGTATACAAATCAACTTGTTTCCATTTTGATACATGTGAATCTGATTCTGCGGAAAGGTACATCTTCGTAAAAGGTACATCTTCGTAAAAGGTAAATTAGATGGAGACCCAATAACACTGGCCTCTATCTACACACTGAAACATCTACACACTGAATTAAGGCCAGTTGCCTTTTCTAAAGGATACATTCTCAAAATTGAAACTCTTCCAGGAAGGGTCAGTAATTTGGGGAGGGGATCTGAATTGTGTTGCTAATCCTAAAATGGACAGATCCTCCCAAACAAAAAAGACAATATATTTGTCTCAGCCCTCTAAAGCAGACAATAACTCCAAAATAACTCTTAATCAACTTTTTCAGGAATTTAATCTTTGTGATGTATGGCGATCTCTTAATATTTTGGAAAAGGACTATACTTACTATTCTCCTAGATATGATTCTTATTCTAGAATAGATTTCATCTTCATTTCAACATCTCTGATTTCTAGCATACCACAAGCTAACGTAGGAATACAAAGATGGTTGGACCATGCTCCAGTACTTTGTACTGTGACCTTTGAGATAAATACAAATCAAAAACCACCATGGTTATTAAATTCCTCTTTATTGACTATTCAATCCATAAATACTGAAATTCAAAAGGAGATAATGGAATACTTTATGATTAATACAAGTTGTGGTGTAGCCAAGAACATTGTCTGGGATGCCTTTGGTGCAGTGGTTAGGAGTGCAGATTCTAATCTGGGAAAACTGGGTTTGATACCTCACTCTTCCACATGCAGCTGCTGGTGTGACCTTGGGTCAGTCATAAGTTTTTTTCAAAGCTGTTCTCTCAAGGGCAGTTCTCAAGAGAGCTTTCTCAGTCCCATCTACCTCATAGGGTATCTGTTGTGGGGAGGGAAAGGGAAAGGAAATTGTAAACTGCTCTGAGACTCCTTCGGGTAGTGAAGGGTGGGGTATAAATCGAATCTCCCCCCCAGTGGAGTACCAAATCAGGTTCAAGGTTTTGATATTAACCTTCAAGGCCCTAAGCGGTCAGGGATCCACATATCTCAGGGACCACCTCCTTTGGTATGTCCCCTGAAGAGCATTACGCTCTGCAGAAAACAAACTACTGGTGATCCCCAGCCCAGAAGATGTCCAGCTGTCCTTGACCAGAGCCAGGGCTGTTTCAGCCCTGACTCCTGCCTGGTGGAATTCTCTCTGCTGAGTAACATCTCTGCCCTGCGGGACCTAATGCAGTTCTACAGGGCTTGCAAGGCAGAGGTGTTCTGCCAGGCTTTTGGTTGAAGACAGTGATGGGTACCATCCTATCTGGCACTCCCCCTTCCCTCCCCCTGCTTCTTCTCTACCCTGCTTGTGAGTTAGTGGCACAATCTGGAATCTTGAAATGTTTAGTGCCACTTGAAAATGTTTTAAATTCTGCACTGTTTAAATTGTCTGCCTTGTTTTATCTTATGGGGGGGGGGGGTTTACTGTTGTTCACCACCCTGAACCTTGTGTACTCAGGGGACGGTGGTCTATAAATTGAATTTATAAGTAAATAAATAAATAATCTAGCAATTGTTGAATTTTAAAAGCCTCTAAAAGCTCTCCAGTGGTATTTGGGGGGGAGAAAATGTCAAGCACAGAGTGGGGGGCTGAGGCAAGGAAGGTGCCGTGGAAACAGCTGTGTGGACACACCACTGCTACAGTGAATGCCTCTGAATTTCCAGTGGTGATGAGAGCTACATGGAGAACTGACACCATGTGGAAGCAGCAACAGCTCTTTAGACACATGAGAGGCAGGACTGAGTAGATGGTCTTGTTCAGTTCTGGCTGGAATTCTTTCTCCCCAGCTGTAGTTATAGAAAGAGCTGCCCTAATGTTTTTTATGTCTGTTTCTGGGTTGATAACTAAGATGATCAAAGTACTTTTAAGTCACAGATACATGTCAATAGGTTACGACTTGAATTAAACTCAGCAAAGCAAAAGGCCAGCTGGACTACATCTAGAAAATGATAAGGTAGCTCACTATCAGTTGAAACCATGTTCGTCAGTCAACCTTTCCTACTACTTGGTGTGATGTAGGTAGGTAGACAAAACAATTTCCTGCTGTCTCAAGTGCTTAAAATAAGTTGCCGTTTAAAGAACAGAGAAGTCTGTGGCATGCAGTCATAACATTATCCTGGTGAAACTGATGTGCTACAGAAATCTCATAGAGCTGCCAAACTGAGCTGGGCTCTTTGTCAAAGTCTTTACAAGAAAGGTTAGGTAAGCACTGGAGGGCACACAAGCTTATCACAATATTGAATAAATGAAAGCTGCAGTAATCTCAAAGGAAACCCTTCCAGTTCCATATTGACAAAAAGGATAAAACTTTGTCAGAAGGAACCTATCAGTCATCAAACAGATTTGACAAATGATTGTTCATTATAAATGCAAACAAAGCCCTAGCAGAAGCTTCTTGAACATGGAAAGAAATATACCTTGGGGGAATAAAATATTTTCCTTTTCCTGACATTCCCTCTCTGCATGGTGCTGTCTGTTGGACCTCCTAATATAACACGGGATCTGCAAAGCCAATGCACAGTGGGGTGTCTGCACATAGACATTTATGCAAAGCTTATGGTCAATGCATGGAGGCTGCAGACAGGTACGATCTTAATTCTCTGCCTCTATATGTGTACAGTACTATAGACTTCGAGTATTTGCACTGAGCAAAAAAAAGAAACCTTGATAGCCAAACTGGCAAAGGATATGATGCACCATGTTCACACAGGCTAGAAAGCACTTCCAAAACTGAAAAACTGTGTGTAGAAATAAGGAAGTCAATGAAAGATTTATTTCTTGTACAGGTTCCATGCAGACTTCCTAAACATTCTACACCTCTTCTACATAAATGTTAAAGAGTATAATACATGGGACAGTGTAGGGTAAGAATTAAAAAGAAAGTAGAAACACCCAGTCTGTAAGCTTTACTCTCACACTAGTTGGGACTGGGGAAAACAGGTCAACCCTTATCAAATACGTAGCACTATGGTAATCCCATCCAGCCTTATCTTACTATGATAGTTGGTTTATATCCTATGATTGAGACTGTTGACATCAGTCATAGCCCTTCTTTGTTTAGAATGGGGGGGGGGGACAAAAAGCTGTTTATTTAAATTTATCTGTGGACAGATTTATTTTACATTATATTTGTGTGTGTGTACCTGTGCAAAGTGCTGTCAAGCTGCAGCTGACTTATGGCAACCCCATAGGGTTTTCAAGGCAAGAGACAAAGAGAGGTGCCTTTGCGTAGCAATCCTGGACTTCCCTGGTGGTCTCCCATCTGATTACTAAGCAGGGCTGTCTCTGCTTAGTTTCTGAAATCTGACCAGATCAGGGCACAACTTTTTTTTAACTTCTACTTTATTTGTTACTTTTGTCACAAGCAAATCTCCGAAGAGGCAGCATATAAATGTTTTAAATAAATAAATAAATTTAAGTTTTCCTAATTGATCCTAGGCTTATTGATATTTTAATTCCGTTTCATTTGGCTAGCATAGTCAGCATCACTTCAGAAAGACTTGTGCATGCAGATCAGGATGTTACTCTTAATCTATTTATTTTTTGTTGTAACTGCTATTACCAGAGTTCCTAGGCCTATAATGACAGAAGTTGTCTGCCATGTTATTTCTGATAAGAAAAAAGGTGTTCAAACATGTGAAAGCCACAATGCAGATAAGCATCACTGTGGCCGATGGATAAAGAAATAAGTCCCCTATTGAGAATCACTAGAGCAGCAAAGGGAGGGAAAATTGGAGAGTGGAGATTTCCTAAGAAGCCATTGTCTGAGCTCACAAAAGTGAAGGGAAAAAAATAATCCCTGGAGAACGTTGATTCCAGGTTGATTCTACAAGGTGTGGTAGGGAAGATTTCTTGTGTCTTAGCAAGCCTTTAACTGTAATATGCCCTTCTAAAAATTCACATACAATGTCCTTCTATAACACTATGAATAAAATAACAGCTGCTCAATTCAATGTCAGGGTTTCCGTGGCAAGGATGACAAGAGATGGGGCATATTTGGTGGATTCTAGAGGCAGTAGGCCAAGGGGAAGGTTTAAATTTAAATTCTTCTGCTCCATCAGAAGCATGAATAGCATTTATTCATTGCTGCCTGTATATAGCAAGATATCTGACAAACTCTGGGACTCAAAGAAGGGCTCATTTTTCTTCTAACATTTTTGCTTGGAGCAATGTAACAGAAACCTTTTAAAGAATGGTAATACTGGAAACATAAAGGTCATGCTACGGCTTTCTCTTTTTTTGCCAGATTGATTCTGATGTGATTTTTTTTTACATGGAAGAGCATATGTGGAAAATGTAATCTCTGAATGCATGCCAATATGCCATGTTTGAATATAAATGAGTGGAGCTGGGTAGAGAGATCTTTTGTGTGGGTGGTTTCTGAGTGCTTCCACGTAGGTGTCCAGGGAGGGCCTGGCCTCAGAGTGAGTGCTCAAGCTGTGATTGCAACTGTGTGGGCAGCAGCAGTGGCCAGAAAACAAGGCATCATGATATGGAGCTCTACTAGCTTGTCACAAAGATATTCTGCACTTCCACCTCTATGGCTGGGACAAATAGGATGCACCCTTGGTTTCTTCACACACATGCTATGAATCCTCTTAAACATAAGTGTTGTTGTTGTTGTTATAGTTTTTTAAGTTGGGAAACAGGATAGTAATTATAATGTACAATTAGAAAACATCTTGTTTTAGCAGGGACTGGTATTCTATGGCATGAGTTATCTGGACTCTTTGGGACTGTAAGGTTTCTTACCTGAGGGTGAAGACAGACATAACATTACAGTCGAAGTCACAGTGGGCACTTCCTTCCTTCCCTGAGTGGCAAATTGGGCCCTCATTGTAAGGATCTAGAATTAACCCATCTGGTCCAGTCCCCAAGCCACCAAACACTAATGAGGAGTTCACATCTGTGGCTTTATTCCAACCTTGTGCCCCCCCCCCCCCCCAGGATTCCTTTAACTGCTGTCACCACTAGAATATGAATTAGAGGTTTGCCTGTCTAATGATCTGGACACTATTTCTTTGTTGTCTCTTGAAAGATTCTTTGTCAAACTAGGGCTGTGATCACACAAACCAAATAATCCACTTTCAATGAACCTTTGAATTGGATTTTGCCAGTTCACACAGTAAAAATCCAGCTGGAAAGTGCATTGAAAGTGGGTTATTTAGTGCATGTGATCCCAGCCAAAGATGCTCAGGCTTTTCCTGACCACCTGTTACAAATTACCCTGGACATAGGAGAAGCCTAGTGAGTCTCGTTTGCTTATTTCAGATCCAGGCAGCAGTCTCCCCATGTTTTCTGTATACCTTGCTAAGCATGGGCCAAGTTAGGGTTTATGGGGATAAAAACAGACCATCACACAGGGTTGTGAGGTCTCACACTATGGCGGGAGGCATCCTGCTGGCAATGTGCTTTTTCTGCCACTGGTCGGAGTGGCAGTGGGGAAAAATAAACAAGATTTAAGAAACTACTTAGTCCCCAAGAGTTGCCATGGAAATCTTTTTTAAAAATAATGATCCTTTAGGACAAACTTTAGGACGAAACTGGGAGAGGAGTCAGGTAGTGAAGGCAAGAGATCTAGTAGGGGAGCATGGTATGTTGTCTTGTGTGACATTACTCTGGTTTTCTGGTACTAAATTCACTTTCTGAATTTTCATATATTGCCTGAATTTGATATTGTTATTGTCACAATTTTTATGTGACTTTGTAACCCACCCTGAGCCCACTTGTGGGGAAGGTGGGATATAAATTAAAGAAAATGGATAGATAAATAAATACTGACAGGAACATTACCCATAATTCCAGTATTTTCAGTTTAAGAGCAGGGTTAATGAAAAATGTGAATTCCAGCACTGGAGTTATGTCAGCCCAGTGCTCCCAAGGCTTACTGTTGCATCTCCAATCCACACTAATCTTTGCTACTGCTGGCCCAACATCTCTGATGCCTATGGCCTTGAAGGATCAGAGCCCCTGAAGTAGCCCAAGCAGAATGTGCGAATATAGTTCCAATGCAATTTCTAAGAAGCACCAGCTACACTTTACACCCACAAAAATGTGTCCCACCATGTATTGGACCGAAAGGGAGGGAAGACAAGCTGATGGGGCTGCAAGAGACCCATATCCCAGTTGCATGGTCTCTTCCAGATTGCTTTCAGTAGTCTTGATGCTATTCACTAAATGTGTGGATTGCTTTACAGCTGTGTCTGTGTTTGATTAGGTATTGGTAGACAGGGATCAGTTCCTACCTGCTGCTCATTACTGATCTCTGCTGTCTTCAGCAAGCAACTCACAGTAGGTGGGTGTTGAGGGGTGGTCAAATGTTTGCACATGTATGCTCTTGAAAGGGGGAGCTTCAGGTTCCTACCCCAGATCTCTGCTGGCATTTGATGAGCCATGCAGTGTAAAGTTTGCTGAGATTAATGGAATTAGGTAGCAGTAATGAGCCGCCTCCCAAGTGCAGCAAAATGGTGCTGGCCAAAATGATGGATGTGTGGGTTATGAATAACCATCCCAAGTTATTATGTTTGATGGTACAGTGTTTCAGGTTTGTTCCCTACAATGGTTTTGTTGCAATATTTGAATGACTCCATAGCAACCATGCTGGAGCCTCTTGAAGTGTGTCTAGTGCCTCTAGAATGATGCACACACTGTTTCAAGTAAAGCCCATCTCCTCTTCTTTGTTTCCCCCCAAATTTCATTTCAGTTGCTACTGCTGGCACAGATGTTACACAAATCTGTATTCCGTGTGTTCTGTTCCAATAATGAAGCACACAGTTGGAGTCCAAGTAGAGAAGAAATTCGCCAAGCTTTATTCTGAATAAAGGAAAGCTCCTCAACTCATAAAATTAGGTGAAGGAGTTCATTTGAATCACACGAAAACACACTTTTTATACCTTCTGGTGATCCACCCATTATGAGATGTCAAGCCCTCCCCTATGACGCTGACCAGGCATGCTCAGTTGGGTTTTCTTTGTCTAAGATATGGAGCATGCGTACTTACAATCTCTTTGTTCTTTTTGCACAATAACCATGTCCATCATCACTTCTAAACAATGTTGTTTGCACCTGCTAGTGAAAAAATGTTTCTACTAACTTTGCCACTGTCTGAGTCTTGTCTTTAGACATTCTAAGATAGCATTCAGTTTAAAAGAAGAAGAGGAGGAGGAGGGAGAGGAGGAGGAAGAGGAGGAGGGAGAATAGATTGGGTTTATAACCCACCCTTCACTACCCGAAGGAGTCTCAGCTTACCATCCTTTCCCCTCCCCACAACAGACACCCTGTGAGGTAGGTGGGCATGATGGACTCCTGCTCCTTCTGTTCTGTGAGGCAGATTTTCCCACCAAAACACTGTTCACTTCTCTGACTGAGCAGCCTCTTAGTAGCATATTTGAATTATAAACTTATAATGTTCTTTGTGTCCCACCCAGTGTTAAAGAAGTTAGTTAGCTTTTTCTCAGGTCAGAGAATTTTATTGTAACTCAGCAGGAGCCCTCTTACAAAAACCACTTTGGAAATGGCACTTGACACAAAGTAAAGTTGAAACAAAAAGGTTGATTTTATTGAACAGGTACAGTTATAACCAGAATACGGCAGTGGATGATGAGTTCTTTAAACTGTACTTTATAAGAAAATTAGAATATTTTGAAAACGCAACAGAGTATACTTGAAGCTTGAATTTTCAGAGACTTCGAGGAATTTCACACAGCCAATATGTTCCATTTCAGGAACTCTACAGTAACGGTTTCTGTCTGGCATTTCACACAGAACCGTATTAGTACTGGTTCCCTAATGGAACATATTGGCCCTTTCAGACAGAAACATGCCTTTCCCATTGGGGAAGTGTTTCTGAGCCAGTTTACCTTGAAACCTCCCCCAAGTGTTCTTCTGTTCTTCTCCTGGTCCTGAAGCACTATGGGGGTGCTGTGTGAAATGCCCCCGAAGCGCTTCCTCCTCCGATAAGTGTTTTTGTGCCTCTTTTCGCCCGTGTGGGCAATCTCTGTGAATTTTTTTTAAAGAGCCGATTTAGAGTGCTATAGCGCTATAGCAACCCCATTGGAATGCCTGGGTTCCACTGAGCCAACTGAGCCCAGGCATTCCAATGGGGTTGCTATAGTGCTATAGCGCTCTAAACCGGCTCTTTAAAAAAAATTCACAGAGATCACCCACACAGGTGAAAAGAAAGCGGCCATCTGAAATGATGAACCGCTCCAAAGACGGCTCCAAAAAGATAGGGGAAGGGCTGTATGAAACAGCCGTCACTGTACCAGTTTATTCCAAGCCAGTTCAATACCGTTTTTAAAGGTGTAGTGTGAAATTCCTCAAAGTTCCTTTCTGTGAAAGATTTGTTTGTCTTGGAGATTTCTTATAGCACCAAAGTTTCATAACAATATCTCAATTTTATGGAAGTTGGAACTTTCTTCCTGTATATCACTATTTCCCTTTTGGACTTATAACTTTCCCTTTCTGTACTCTTGAGGAGTCTAAGACCATTTCCCTTTTCATCTCTCAAACCAGAGGTCCCTTCTGAGTTGAACCCTTTGAATAACTGGGTAAGGAAGATCCTCCTTTTCCTAGGAAAAATATTCTTTTCTGTTTGGCTAGGCTGGCAGCTTCCCAGTAACTACCCAGACTCTTCTGGCAAACCTAAACCCCAGTTTTGGAGACAATGAATAAACAGAATTCAGCTACTGCTGACACTTAGATGTTAAGTTCTTTGTGAACTTTCCCCCAAATGTATTGGTGTACAGTGAAGGCTAGGAGCTCTGTCCTTTCATTTTCAAGGGACTTTTCTATTTCCCTCAGACTGAAACATACACACTCCTCCTGACTGGCAACTGCCAAGTCAAAATCCAAACGATGACTGACTGACTGACTCTCTGACAGGACTCAAAAGATTTTATAAAACTCTCCTCAGCTGGTGCTGACCAATCAGAGAGAAGGGGGTGCAAGCAGGCAACAGTCTATCATTCAAACTGCTTTTCAGTGAAGCATTAACCCCTAATCTCCTCGCTTTCTGCATTTGATGCACTAAGCATCCTGGTTTTTGAGGTCAGCTCATCACAGTGGGGCTGAGAGAACTCTCTCAAGAACTGCCCTTGAGAAAACAGCTCTGAAAGAACTTATGACTGATCCAAGGTCACACCAGCAGCTGCATGTGGAGGAATGGGGAATCAAACCTGGTTCTCCCAGATTAGAGTCCACGCTCTTAGCCACTACATCAAACTGGCTCTTACATGTCTTTAAGACATAGATACATAAACAAAGTCATAAACAGAATGAAAAAAGCTTTTCTTCTTTGCACCCCTAACATCCCTCCTCCCATTAGAATGTTCTATACTATCTATATTTTAAGACTAGTGCAACATCTTAGAACAAAGGGCCTTCTACAAAAGATGCAGGTGTCCATGTAACTGACTTTAGCAAGCTACATAATTAAAACATAAGACTGAAACAGTCTGGAATGTGTGTCCTAGCATATATCTTCAAAGACTATCCAAACCAGACATAAGGAATGAATAGAGGCCTTCTATTATATATCCCAGCTCTAAGCTTCTTTGTTAAAGCAGGTTTGCAACATTTAGCTAAATTTAGCAATGTCTTCTATCTGGGAGGGGCTCCTGAAATCTTAAAACAGCTTATAAAAACATTTATAAATTCACTATACTATAGGAATCTATTATAAAGTAAAATTTAATATTAGAAAAATAGCCTCCTGTATTCTTTGGTGATAAACTATATTAAAACACATAGGTATAAATAAAAGTGCTTTTAAAATCAATGCACTCTAAGTTGCCTACATTGTATTCCTGTATTTTACTGTTACTAACTGAATTTCAGGCAGTGTCTTCAATGACATACACTCTAACAGCTTTTCTCACATTCCATTCTTTCTCAACAATGCCTAGCTTCAGGCCCACTATAGAGGGCCTGAAATACATTTTGGCCTTAAAAGCTTTTAATATTAAAATATAGGAATATTAATATCAGCAAAGCACTAATATAGCAATGTTTCCTCTAAGCTCCACAGTGTTGTGAGCAAAAATTCTACCTAATGAGCGAAAAAAGCTAGTAGCATTAAAGTTGTGAGTGAGTCTACATTTGACTATTGCATAAATTAGTTTTTTAGATTATTTCCATAACCTTGGAAAAATCTCAGAATGAATTCTTTTAAAGTATATTTAAACTATATTTTAAGAATAATTTAAACATTATAAGAAAAAAACAGAATCAAGTCAAATTTCATTACAGAAAATGTCACCAGGCCTCCAAAGAACAGGTCTACCCACTATATTGGTAGACCTGGTATCCAGAGAACAGGTCTACCTGCCCCGTCCACTATATTAGTAGACCTGGCCTTGGAGTGTCGCCCTGTGATTAGAAAACATACCAGCACTTGTGTGGGGGGGATCTTGCAGTCTACTTTGGGACTTTTTTTTACAGTGAAATATGACAAAGTACAGGTCAAGTATAACAGAAGAGGAACAATCACTGTCAGAACCCTGCCTAACCTAATGAACAGGAAGTTGCTTAAATGTTATTAACCTGCCCAAACTACTTATTTATTCAAATATTTTTATCCCACTTTTCCTGTGACTCAGCAGCTTACAAATCATACTGAAAAGCATAACGGGTGAGCAAAAAAATAAATATCTTTTTTCCATCTCCATTATAGCCTATGGGGGCCATTATAGTCAATGGGAGCCATAGGCTATAATGGAGAATTGATCTGGGGCTGCTGGTGCCTCTCCTCAACCCCTTCCCCCAAGTTTAAAAAAAAGTGGACCAGGGAGTCTAATTCTATGGGCCCCAGAAGGAGGTGCCCCCATCCTCCATTGTTTCCAATAGAGGGGAAAATGCCTTAGTGTGAGCAGAAGCTAAAATCCCTGAGCTGGCAGCTAAAAGTTTGTGCACTAACACCCCCTAGCACAGCTTAGAGGGAACCCTGATGGCAAGCCTTGTGGGCTAGGTCCACACAGACTTCATGGTGGTCTTCAGGGAACTTACAGAAACACTCATTTAGGCAAGGAATTGTTTCATCCCAAAGGAATTAAAACAACTCTCTTCCTAAGCAACAGATAAGAAGCAAAAGTGGTTTGATCTTCACACCCTCTTCTTTTACTGATTTTTCTTTCAGAAATGAAAGATCATGGACTGTGTTAAACCCAAAGGAAACTAATGTATAGCCCCTAAGAAGACAGTAAGAACAATTCATTGATCGTTGCCTAAACTCTGCCCCCTTTCATTGTTATCAATCCATTTTTCTTGGCTAAAGTAATTTTGGTAAAGGAGTGCCAAAGAACATGAGAAGTATATTGAGAGTCTGATATGTAAGCTGTCACGGCAGAGCCCGGTAGCCCGGCTGGGCAGACAGGCTGGCAAGCACGCCCCGGGTGTGACTTGGATGGAGGAAAGTCAGCAGAGCATGGCAGCAAGTCCCAATCTCAAAGCAGCAAGCGTCGTCAAACGTACCAGAGGTCAGAGTCCATAAATCAAGCCAAGGTCAGTCAGAAGCAGATCGGAAGCCGGAGTCAAGGAATGCCGAGGGTCAAAAGCCGGGGTCCAGGATCAGGAAGCAGAGGTCAGAAGTCCAAAAAGCAAGCCGGGTCAGAAGCCAGAGAGTCAAGCAGGATCAGAGGCAAGGTACGCATGGAACGGATGGTTCTGCCAACGATGTTGCCAGCACGAATTGCTTCAGCCCGGCAGCCTTCTCAAATAGCGTTCCAGCTCATTAACCACTTAGCACCTCTGTGCGAAGTCCTGGTTTCTGTCAGTACTCAGGACTCAATGATCTTCGCCCTTGCCTGCATGCTTCCTTGCGTCGCCTATTCAGCTCTTGCCGTCTCCTTTCACGGAGCCTGCTGACAGGTGGAGGCGAGTCCGGTGGTAAATTGCTCAGTCCAGCCACTGCCTGATCAGCCTCAGGTGGGTCTTGCTGAGAACTTGGCTGTGGATCCTCTGCAGGACTTACGGTTTCCTCAGTTAACTGAGCCAAGTCCTCCTGTCCTCGGCTGTCAGGCACTGGGTCTGAGGCTAAGTCAGGGGCAGGCATGACATAGGCCAAAGGACTTAACTGAAAGGCTATCCTTTCATTGGCCACAGATTTCAAAGTGGAATCAGATATAGGAAGTGTACACTGTAGGCATACTTGACTGAGAGTTTGTGATCCTCATGATTATAGTAGTTAAAATATATTGTAGTAATTAACATATATTCCTCAGGCATAAAGTAGGGGCATATCGACTGCTGCTGTTCTTTTTATATCTTATCATATATAGATCATCTTTAGTTTCAGCAGCTCTGGTGTGCTTTCACACTACTACAGCTATGGTGTGTATCAATATGCAGACATTCACAAATTGTGACTGAAGAAGTGAGCAGTGACTCACAAAAGCTCATACCTTGCCACAAATTTTGTTAGTCTTTAAGGTGCTACTGGACTCTTGCTCTTTTCTACTGCTGCAGACAGACTAACAAGGCTACCCATCTTGATCTGTGGCTGAGCTTGATAGCCAGTTTCTGTTTTCTAGTAGCTGGCTGCTGTAAGATCCCACCCAAGTATTATCTGTAACAATAAGATAATTTATACACTAATCAAACCCTTTATTGTGTTAATAAAAAAAATTAAATTTGCTGTCTTTAATCATATCTAAATTACTGAACTCATGAAATGATTTTTACTTTTTAAGCTGTGATTAATGTTGCACCTTTCAGGAGTTAGTCATTTTCAAACTTGTATTTTTGTAAGTAAATAAATACTTTTATGCAAGCTCAGATACTGTACAACTTGTACATTTTTGGTGAAGGAAATTTTTTTCACAAATGAGAAGAAATTTGGGGAAGTTCATAATTACTTTACATATGGGGCTTTTTTAATATAACAATATATACATGTTGTGGGGATATGGAATGATATGGTGTAGCCTAATCTTCTCAGATCTTGAAACCCAAGAGGAGTTGGTACTTGGTTGGGGGACCACCAAGGAAGACTGCAGAGGAAGGCAACGGCAAACCACCTTTGCCTCTCAATTGCCTTGAAAGCCCCTTGCTGAGGTCACCATAAGTTGGTTATGAATCGATCGTACATACATACATATATACATGTTGTATAATATTTGAGCTAATTATAAATACTATACGTGTATATGTTAAGTGCCATCAAGTCGCTTCCGACTTATGGTAAATCTATGAATTAATGTCCTCCAAAACGTTCTATTGTTAACTGTCTTGCTCAGGTCTTGCAAACTGAGGACTGTGGTATTCTTTATAGAATCAATTCATCTCATGTTTGGTCTTTGTCTTTTCCTGCTGCCGTTAACTTTTCCAGTGATTCTTGTCTTCTCATAATGCGACCAAAGTAAGATAGCCTCAGTTTAGTCAATTTATTTTCTATGGAGAGTTCACACTTAATTTGATCTACAACCCACTTATTTGTCTTTTTGGCAGTCCATGGTATCCGTAAATGCTACGTATTTAGTGTTAAAAGGGCTAGTACAATAATTAGTTTAAATTCCTATAAAACATAATTTATTAGAAAAGTGAAGTCGACTGACAACTTTTCCAAGAACAAGTTGTTCTGTGGCACTTTAAAGACTCACATTTCTGGGTGGCAAGATTTCACAGAATACAATTTACTTTTTTCAGGTACACTTCACATTCAGAAGATCTCCAAGTTCAGTAAGAGGATCTCTGGCAGTGTGAAAAGTAGGTAGTAACAGTAACAGTTACTGTAAGGTTTATGTTTGATGGTTTATATGCTGTTGCCTCTTTAAGAAACAACAAAATGGCGCTCTGGGGAAAAAGAGGAAAAAGCAGATTTTAATTCTGAAGATTTTAGTTTTGAAGTTGTTGTCGTTTGTATTTGGAACATAAGAAGAGTCCTGCTGGATCAGACCAGTGGTCCATCTAGTCCAGCAACCCGTTTCACACAGCAGCCAACTAGGTTACCCTGGAGGGCCAACAAATACGGCAAAGAGGCATTCCCTGATATTGTTTCCTAGCACTGGTAGTCAGAAGTTTACTGCCTCTAAATATGAAAGTTCCCTTTACTAATTGTGGATAGTAGCCATTAATTTATCTCTCCTCCATGAATCTGTCTAATCCCCCTTTAAAGCTATGCTTTTGGCCATTACTACCTCCACTTGCAGTGAATTCTAGTTTAATTATTCATTGGGGGGGGGTTGTCTGTTCTGCACCTATCAACTTCATTAGGTGCTCCTGAGTTCTAGTATTATGGGATAGGGAGAAAAAGCTTCCTCTATCCGCTTTCTCCACCCCATTAAGATTGCCAAGCAGGGCCTGGCAACCAGCAGAAGATTTCAAAAGGAGTTTGTGCAAAACAGAGAACTCTTGCTTGTCCCTAGTTCTTGGAGGCACTTGGTCCCAGGATGGAAGAAGAGTGATTTGAATTTTATTTTTCAAGTTCCAAAACATCTAAACTAGCACTGCTTGCTGGTGGATGATGTGCCTACCATCTTGTCATTCAGTACCGTAGTGGATCAGAAGAAATGTCTGTAATCTAAACATTGGTCCAGGCTGCGGTTTGGCCATTCAGCCTGTGCTGCTCTAGCAGAATCAGCTAGTGCTGGAGGCAATTGTTAAGTCTTTTAATCTTAAAATGCATGATTTCTTCTACACAGGAAGGACTGCTGTTTGAAGACAAGCCAGCAAGGGAGACCTGGCAGATGTTGTTGCAATCACTTGCAAATATGAACTACTTTGAACAGCCTTCCCACTCCAACTAATAGTTATTTATTCTGATCCCAAAAGTTTATTTCCCTTGAAAATAAAATTTAGGCAGAATGAAAACTAACATACACAGACCAGAGATTCTATTAAATCTAAATAATGGTGAGCTTGAGCTATGGATAATGGAAAGCATGAAGTTCAGATAAAAGATGTTTCAGATTCTGTACAACTTTTGTAAATCAGAAGGCTGTTTCAGATATTACTGTTTGTGTTTGGAATACGTATGAATACCCAAGGAATATACGTGCCTCACAACAGACATGAATGACTCAGTTGGCAAAATAGAAGAAGCCTCCCTCCACCACTTCTCAGTCTCAGCTCCACCCCCCCCCCTCGAAGCGATTATTTTGGTGCAAATCTAAGTATCTATTTATGCATTTATTCAAGGATATGCTCTATATCTTTCCTGCCTTCAAGGCAGCCAACAGAAAATACATTTTAAATGCCAAACCCCCCCCCAAAGGGTTGGATCCTACAGTAACAAAAGTAAACATAGATCTTTTATTGCCTTACCCCAACAGTCCCACCGTCTACACCAAAACACCCCGCTGAGGGCTGTGAACAAAAATGCAGGAAAGCCATTACCTCTCCCTTCTTTTCTACCCATGTAGAGCTTGGGGCAGAAGTCTTGGGGGCAAAACCTAGGGCCCTAACACATGACCTAAATCAGAACCCCCTCCCAAGCAAGTTGCAGCTTATCAAACTTAGCCCAGCAAACTTAGCCCTAAAATTGTCCTTGAATTTCTATTTATAGTTTAGGCATCAGCAAAACATTTTGTCCTGGCATAGGTCCTTCTCTCAGTCATGGATGTGGTTTTGGAGGTGAGTCACATAAGTAACTGAACCAGTTATCATTTACCAGAGGGCATTCACATCTAATGGAGGGACATCAAACCATCTAGTCTGGAATCTAAACTTCACTAATTGCACTACTATGAGTAAAGCATGATGGAACAAGCTTTCAGTTTGCATAAAAGGAGTTAGCAATTTTGCCTGGTCCCCAGTTATGGGGCTGGAGATCTGGCATTATAATTGATCTCCAGACAACAGAGAACAGTTTTCCTGGAGAAAATGGCTGCTTTGGAGGATGCACTTTGGGGAATTATTGTACTGAGGTATAATTCTTCCCTAAACCCCCACTCCCTAGATTCCACCCCCAAATCCCCAGGAATTGCCTAATCCAGAGTTGGCAACCCTGTTTTCAGTCTTACTGCACTCCCACCACAGTACATTTTGTTTCTGCATGTCCCCTGACAAATGAAGGCATTTCCCAGCATGGAGATGCAGTGATGGGGGAAGCTGTATCTATCAAAACATTAGTTACCATGCAGTTATTGAAGTCATAGAGCTTTGATCAGGAAGATGGCTATCTATACTTCATTCACAGATTTGAAATACATGAGTTTTGCACAGTATGGATGTTCTTCTAGAGTCTTCTGAAGACAGTTTTTTTTAAAAAAAAATCACTACCTCCAGATGTTATTAATATATTGTACGTGAATTTACAAGGCGTAATTTTTCCTGCTGAATTTATTTTTAAGAGTGATATGGAAGATAGGAACAGGAGATAGGAATTAATCATGCACGTTTATTGGGCTAAGACATAACACAAAGAGAAAAAAAATCTTTGCCAACAAATTAAGTTTCCCACCAGGGCTGCACAAAAGCTTTAGGAACAGGGAATATAGGGATAAATTCAAAGTTGGTCTGACCAGTGTTCTCTTTGAAGAGTGGGGATGGTGGTAGTGGTAAGGTTGTCACAGCTTTGTTCTAGACTGGTATTTATCAGATTATATATCCTTCTGAAGTCAGTCTAGCATTCCTAGAGATAACTAACCCCTTTTAGCTTTGTAATGCTGTGAAGAGGATTAGGCCTTTCCAGTTGTTACGTGTGACTGCACATTTGGAAATGAACATGCTATATGTGATCCTTTTGATACATGTGATTGTCATTGCTTCAGAAAGGGGTGATGTGTGTATTTTTCAGGTTTGGTACTTTTGTACCAGACACCAGATTAATCCACCTGCATGCCTGATCGCAGCAGGAACATAATATCTGAAAAGGGATACAGATAAGCCATGTTCACATTAAAGTGAATGCACATACAATCTAGTCCTACACTGGTTCTATAATGTTCATAATGTTTGAACAATCTAACTCTGTTCACAAGTTGCAGTGAATACACATACAATTTGCTTACAGTATACTGTTGATTTTTTTGGTGTAGTGCAGGGGTGGCCAACCTGTGGCTCGGGAGCCACATGCGGCTCTTTCACACATATTGTGCGGCTCCTGGCAGGGCGGCTGGGGAAGCAAAGGGAAGGCATGCTTTTTCTCTCTTTCTCCCTCCCTCCCTCCCTCCCTTCCTTCCTTCCTTCCTTCCTTCCTTCCCTTCCCATCTATTTGCTTTCCTAGTTTCTCTCTCTCTCTTTCTTTCCACTTCTTTAATTCTTTCTTTCCATCTCTCTCTTTTTCTCTCTCTCTCTCTCTCAATATCATTAGCAAACAAGTAATATCATTATCAATAACCGGTTTTCCTCGTTTGTTTTTATTTTTGGCAGTCCCATTTAACGTTAATAAAAAGCAAATTTGCATATTTTTAAAAATAAAAACGTGTGTGTGATATTTGTTCCTGTCTTGCGGCTCTCAGGCATCTGACGTTTATTCTATGTGGCTCTTACGTTAAGCAAGGTTGGCCACCCCTGGTGTAGTGGTTAATTATGAGTAGTCTGGGCGAACTGGGTTTGATTCCCCACAGCTCCGCTTGCAGCTGCTGGATGACCTTGGGCAAGCCATGTTTTGTCAGAGCTGTTCTTGAAAGAGCAGTTCTCAAAAGAGCTCTCTCAGCCCCACCTACCTCACAGGGTGTCTGTTGTGGGAAGGGAAAGGAGTTTGTAAGCTGCTCTGAGACTTTGAGTGAAGGGGAGAATATAAATCCAATCTCCTCCTCCTCCTCTTCTCCTCCTCTTCCTCCTCCTCCTCTTTCACCAAGTTCTAGTGGTAATTGAGACATAATTGAGAATGTGGTAGACCATTTCTTTACAGGGTAGGATCATATTTTACATCATGATTCCTTTTCCAAATGAGATGTACCGTATTTTTTGCTCCATAAGACTCACTTTTTCTCCCAAAAAAAGTGGGGGGGGAAAGTGTGTGCGTCTTAAACCCCCCTAACTTTTCCCAAGCCACGGCACCGAGCAGAGCTAGGTGCGTCTTATGGTCAGGTGCGTCTTATGGAGCAAAAAATACGGTATTTTAATAATTAATAGCCATTTTAAAACATATTACTGACCTGGTTGGTGTAAGCTATAGAATGCATTAACAGAAGGCCTAGAGGATGCTGAGATATCATGAGCACTTATTGCATGAAGGGGGGGAGGAGTGTCTCTCCTTCGATTACCCTAATGCTCCTCTCTTTTCTTGAAGTCGGAAGCCAGTAAATATCAACAGACACAGAAATGTTTTCTTATGAGTTTTATTTATTTATTCATTAAATTTCTGGATCACCCAATCCCTGAGTACACAATGCTCTGGGTGATTTACAACAGATTAAAACAATATAAAATTACAGATCAAATCAACAATCAACTATTCTTATTTAATAACGTCCAGATGGTGTCCATAATTTAATTCAAAACCTACTCCGGGCTGTTCTTCTGTCTTGTGGGTAGGTTAAGGAGGAGGGCAAAGTAGGCAGAATGGAAGAAAAGTGGTTTGAAATTCTTGAAATAAGAAGGAAGATAAATGCTACCACTAGACTGTTAAAAACGAACAACTCCAGAAATCTAGAGCCATATTAAAACAATGATAATTCACTTATTCACTCTGTTACAAAGTACTGTGTTGTTTCCCTGTCACAGAAGTTTCTCATTGGTTGCAGGGATGTAAGAAAAGACAATAACCTATGAATGACCCAAGACAGTAATCAAGGATGTGTGTCATGATCTTTATTTGGCAGACATGGAAAGGAGTTATAAAACTCTGAATAAACTCTGAATCTTGGTAGTAAAAAAGCTACTATTATGC
The DNA here is from genome assembly GCA_029233225.1 of Lepidodactylus listeri. Taxonomy (NCBI): domain Eukaryota; kingdom Metazoa; phylum Chordata; class Lepidosauria; order Squamata; family Gekkonidae; genus Lepidodactylus; species Lepidodactylus listeri. The sequence continues at coordinate 49,371,419 of JARCFY010000004.1, forward strand.
TGTATGTTTTACAGTAAAATATATTGATAACCATCTGTCATAAATAACAACTCAAGATCTCAGCTCATTATACACTGCACTCTGGTCTCTACTGTATAAAAGCAGAATTATGAGAAGAATAAAACTAACAGCATTACTCTCTAGTTCTAGACTCTGTGAACACCCACACAAATATCCTGAGCAAGGCATGTTCAAAAAGGATATGAAAATTATAGAACCAGCATAGGGCAATTACTAGAGTGTTGATCTACAGTCCTGGACACCCAGATTTGACATCCCAGCTCTACCATGGAAGCTTGCTGGGTGAATTTGGGCCAGTCATCCTCTCAGTCTAATCTCCCTGGCAGGGCTGTTGTTGTGAAGATAAAACAGAGAAGGGAAGAAAAACATTGTAAGTCGCTTTCACATGGACACATGTCTCTGCTTTATACTGAATCAGACCAATTTGGTTCATTGAGACCAGTATTGTCTACTCAGACTGGCAGGAGCTCTCCAGGGTCTTAGGTTGAGGTCTTTAACATCACCTGATCCTTTTAACTGGAGATGCCAGGGACTGAACCTGGGACCTTCTGCATGCTAAACAGATGCTCTGCCACTGGCCCCTTTCAGTCTCCATTGGGGAGAAAAGCAGAGTATAAAATATAAACAAATAAAATACAAGGGTTTACTTAATTTCCACAAGATTTCTTTCACTTTTCCTTCTTTAAACCAATGGTAGCTCTCACCTGATCCTAGTTTGTGGAATTAGTAGTGAAATGTTGTGTGACCTAGATACCCGTTAACATTCTTCTGGGTAACTGTATACCTTAATATGTGCAATGAAAAAGGCCTAAATCTCTCTCTCAAGGCACTCAGAAAATATCCATATGAATAACTACAAATGAGCAGGATTGTTCTGTCAAGATGCAGGTGGAGTGGCAGAAAAATCAAAATAGAGAAATAAAACATCTGGCTTTGATATCCATGACAGCTTTTCTTTCTTTTTCTTTTTTTACTATGCATCTGTATATTTTCTTTCATTTTGGCAGACAGGCTGCCTTCATACGTCTGTCCTGCTGTAGTTTCTTTAATATGATGCAACATTCTGAGAGGCCTGAAGATCTAGCCAATGCTGTTCCAGATATCTGACCTTTGTCTGCCTCTTTGGAACACAGCCTGCCCCCATGCTAAGCATCAGTGACTTTTGCAGGGAAGTGTAGCTCATGTGTAAGATAAGCAGACCCACCTTTCAATGGCCTGGATTTGAGAGAAAGAGAAACCAGACAAGCAGCTGGCTCTCCGCCTTGTGCGGTTGTAAGTGAATGGAGTATTTCCTGTTCTTGCTGCAGTTCCAGGAGCTGTAATAGACATAGGCCTGGCTGGTAGAGCAGGTTGCGCAATGCAACCTAATAAAATCCTGGCTCAAACTCATTTTTTTAAAAAACCATAAAGCTACAGTTAGAGTTAATACAGTAAAACTCAAGCCAATATACAGATGTTATCCTGCAAGTCTGCTTTATTAAGTGAAAACTACAGTAAACCTGTCATGACTTACTGCATTTTGCATGAACACTGCATTTTGAATCTAGCAACTGTAATAATGTGGCACAGAAATTTGCTAAAGTGTAGTTATAACCTGGTAGGTGCCTCTGTTTATGATATCAAGAGGAGTTCAACAACAATGGAAGAACAAACGGGGTTTTCACAATTACTTAGCCTAAGGTTTAGTCTGGTAAAATCTCCATGCTGAGCTGGTTGTTCACAATGGTATCTCAGATTTATGACTCAAACTAAGTCTTTCACCTTCTGTTTATTAAATACCACACATTCTGAGCTACTGTCTTATTTTTATTTTATTTATTTAATTTATACCCCGTCCTCCTCGCAAGCACGCTCAGGGCGGCTTACATAATTGGTCTGTGCAAGGCCATTAAATATACATGAAATCAGTTTAAAATTACAATCACCTTCTTACAATCACAATCTTCGGTCTAGTTCTCAAGAAAGTGATAAACCCAACTCTGGATCATCACTTCAGGCTATAGGTGGGGGAATCAGAACACTTCCCAACAGCAACAAAAAGTCAGCCAGTGAGTATCATGGCTGAGTGGGGCCTTTCACCCAGGTCTCCTCCTGAGTTCTAGTACAAACACAAGAGGAAGCACAGTTTCCTAGCTCAACATCACCCCTCACCTTTGGAAGCACCACAACGAGGCCACCTCTTCCTGCAGATCCTGGAAAGCAGAACCCTTTGTCATGGACAGCCAGCCACAGTTGATCAAAAACAACATGGAAGAGAATCAGCCAGATGAGCTAGAAGCATGGGCTTCCAAGATGATGAAAGCTGGGCTGAGAATTCTCATTAACTTTCCATTCTTATTCTCCTCTTTCTCATGTATAGCTTCCAGAGCTGTTTGCACTATTTCCATAATTTAATAATGCACCTGCAAAAGCCACACAGAACATCTTTGCTGATACCTGTGGGCAACAAGTCATGGCAGGCAGGGGGAGGTGACCCCTCCCTACTATAGAGTCACATACCTCTCAATGTGGGATGCACATACATCTCAAAAGTCAGAGGTCAATGCTCTACTTGTACTAGTTAGTTGGCAGGTAGCTACTGTGGTGCAGAAGGGAAGGGGGAAAGGCAGAGGCACAATCTTTGTTTCCCCAGTGAGTGACCTGTTGACAGACCGAGGGAGAATGCAAAAAAAAAAGTCTTCTGATTCCCCTCTTCACTAAATAAGGTTGTAGCCTCCACGTGTGGACAAACTAGAGGAGCTCTGAGACATTTTTGTTGAGAATGAACTGATTATTCAGGTTCTGCAATCTCTCAACATGTGTAATTTTGAATAAAAGGATTGCTACACCTTTTCTCTGATATAAATACCCACCCACGTACCCCAGCTGCAATTAGCCTCAATAGGGGGAAGGTCAGGACCTAGGAAAGGAGCAAAACTCTGAAAACACCACAGGTGAAGCATGAGAGAAGGACTATCTGCCTAAAATTTGGCAGGGATGGTCCCTTGTGTGAGAGAACAACCCTTAAGAATTTCATCCTAACTGATGACATTCCATAAATGTGGTTCCTGTTAGAAATAACTTGCTGATTGCTTTTCCAGTTTGATTAAAGTAGCTTGAATTCTGACATTAAAGCATTTGACTCAGACTTTTAAAATGACAAATGATCCAAAGCCATCTTTTTTTTCTTTTTACACACTTCCCCCCCCCCCCCCCCCAACTTTACAGAGGCTCAGCAGGTTCAGCTGGGATGCTTAATCCATACTAAAATTTTGTTCTTGTTCAATTGCACAGTCAACCCACATACTAAGTACTGTGGTATTAAATGATATAGAAAAGTCTGAGTTTATGTTATTGAACTCAGTGGGTATTTTTGCATTATCTCCCCAATCTTCTTTTCCTGAAGTACCTTTATGAATTCAGAATTCATTTCCTTCAATGGAACTAGCTAGATAGCTAGACAGGCTAATGGTTTTACGGTTGGTACTAGTGAACGGTTTGATTTCAAAGGACATTAGGTTCCCCACCCCTTGGACTGCAGTCCTCCGAGTCCCCCCTCATGCTGTTCCTCCAGGAGCAACATTTCAGGGGGCATTTGGGGCTTTGAGTTAAGAATGGGAGTAAAGAAAGTAACACACTTTTCTGTCAGTGGAAATTTTTGATGAATTCAACTCTTAGGTGTGAAGACTCTTACCTGAAATTCTTTTTGTGAAATTCCCTGAGATTTGACCTGGAAATAGCAGGGCTAAGAGCTTAGGTGGCATGCATATGAACCTGTGACTTTATTTATTTATTTAAGATATTTCTATGCTGCCTGTCATGATCTGTGCCTGCTCTGGGAGACAGGCCTAGTGCAGCCTAGGCACAGGAGGGATCTGTGTGAGATTAGAAAGCTGACAATTTACAATCTCCAGAATGCTTAGCAATGGTGGTAACCAATGGGAGTTCAGGAGTTCAAAACTTAAGCTTTGTGAACTGTTAAATGGTGTTATTTTCTCTACTGTGGCCTTTCCTCACACAGAGTCAAGCTGAGGGGACAGTCTGGGCTGGGAGAAAGATCCCTCACTTCGGACAGAGTGAGTGCAGGCACAAGCCTGGTATAAGCACAGTGGGTCCTGAAGTAGTAAACAGTTAAGTGAAACAGTTAATCACGTTAGATTCATTTATTTTGCCTTTAAACACTGTTATTTATTTTAATGCACCTTGTCTTGTTTTCCCTGCCCCAGTATAGTATTAATAAACCCTTTTGTTTAATTGTTCTCTGCCTAGTCATCATGCCTTTGTTTCTCGGTTTAAAAAGGGGCATTTGGTAGGGCTTGGGGGGTACCCTGGGCCTTCTCAAGAGACCCTAAGTCCAGGGTAGTGGTGGCAGAAGGTGGCAACCCACAGGGGTCATGACATGGTGGCTTTAGCAGTGGGATGTGCCAAATGTTGACCTGAAGAGGCAGAGCATAATTGGTTTATTTTCTAAAAGATTTTTTTCTCTCCTTCCCTGCCTGGCTGTGGAAGCCATATTTTTTTAAGGTGCCAGTTAGATCAAGAAACTGATTTGGCAGTTTCCTCTGATCTCAGATTGGTTTCTTCAAGCCATTTTTGAAGAGTATCAAATTTCGTGTTGAGAGTTGTCATCTGGTCCAGCAGAGGACGCAATGCAGCATTTAACATATTTGGAAAGTCTATGGTTGCTTCTGATTTAGATGACCACGTATTTGAACTCGCAGTTCCAGGAGAAGATCTGACTTTAGGTGCCATGATTTTCGTAGTCAGAGATAGGTTGTTTACATTTGGGAAAAGTTATTAAAAAATTAAAAAGCCAGTTAGAGAAAACGACTTCTACTGAAGATGGAGAGACTTCCACAAAAGAGACTTTGGAGATTAGTTCAGTGTTAATGACCAGTTGCCCGTTAGTAAAGTTTCAAGATTTATGACACGTTGTATTTGATAGGAAATACCCCAGAGGTCAGGGAGAACCTATAAATCTGTCTGTGTTTCTTACTTGAAGTCTCTTTTATGGAAGTCTTCAGTAGAAGTCATTTTCTGAAGAAGAATACGAAACAAAGAGCAGAATCTAGATACTTCATCTTTTTTGTATTTAAACATTTTTTTGCAGGATTTGCACATGCTCAGAGACTTTTTTGTTTGCATTTAGAAACTTTGTGAATCCCAAATGATATTAAGTGCATACTTATTATAGTATGTTTAAAGTTCTAATGTGCATATAAACTTGGTGTTCAGTACAATTGTTATCTGTGTCATTTTCAGTGCTTTGTCTCAGTCAATTAGCAAGCAGAATTAGCGAACTGAATAATGCTTTACCCCAGGGCTCAGTCATTGCTCCAGTTCTTTTCAATCTGTACATCTTTGATGTTACTCAGACAATATCCAGGAAGTTTTCTTATGCTGATGATATGGTGATTGCAGTATGGCACAAATCAATTGAAAGGACTGATGAAATATTGACTAGGGACCTTGAAATTTTGGCTGACTACTACTGTAAATGGTGGCTCATTCCTGTTTCCACCTCAATAACAGTCTTGCCAACAATGAACTGAACCTTAATGGTACCCAACTTACACACAATTGTACACCTAAGCAGCTTGGAAGTACCCTGGACAGATCTTGAGCTATAAACACCATATTACCAATGTAGCAGTGAAAGTATGCATGCAAAGCAACATCCAAAATTATGTGGTACAACTTGAGGTTAGTGTTCCCTTCAAACTGAATTAGTGTGAGCTAAATGTTAGTGTGAGCAAACTGTTTTTTAGCCTCTGGCTCACACATTTTTGTCTTCGCTCAGGAATGATGGCTCCAGAGCAAGCTAATTTATGCAGTAGCCAAATTGCTCACTCACAACTTTAATGCCAGTAGCTCACGAAGTAGAATTTTTGCTTATAAGACTCCACGGTTTAGAGGGAGCATTGCTTGGGGTGTGTCTGCTATGACACTTAGTTACTCAGCTTGGGATTGGTTATAGTATCGTGGAATATGGTACTTCAGTGTGGCTCAGCAGCCCCCATGTCCACAAACTTGATGTCCAACTCAGTACAACAATGAGAACCATCAGTGGATGTATTAAACCCACTCTGACCTATTGGCTACCCACATTGTGCCACATTGCTCCCCCGCAGCTCTAAAGACAGGATATTCTTCTTTGTGAATATATAAAGATCATTGAAAACAGGGAGTTGCCTATTCACAAAGACATGGTTGATGCGGGCTTACCCAGAGTAAGATCCTGACACCCAGCAATAAGGTCTGCACAAACCCTGCAGTCACAAAATTTCGATCCAAAGGAACGAACGGTCACAAACATGGATGAAGTCAGTTCCATCTGATAGCCATAACCTGATAAACATCAATGAGAGGCCTGCAAGATTTGATTTGTCATGTAAAGTATTGATTTGGCAGATGTGCAGACCTGTTGTTTAAATGAGGCTTGACTGTTATATATAAAGAAATGTAAATGTATGTTTTATAACACACTGTAACAGGGTGGGAAGTTAATTCCAAAAATGGTAACCCCATTAATAAAAGATTATTATTATTTGGAATTAACTTCCCATCCTGTTATTGTGTGTTATGAAACTATGTACAATTACATTTCTTTATATATAACAGCCATTGAAGAAGTATCTGCTCGAAACGAAGAAGAATAGTCCGGAATCTTCGTTGTTCCTTTGGCTCTCTTCTTCCCCTTTTTGGGGGGTCTGTGTATTGTGCATTTTATTGCTTGTACTGGATATTGTATTTTCATTTTATTTAAATACTTACCTTCTGTAATGGATGGAATACTTACCTTTGAATGACTACCATCATTATACTTATCTTAGATTACCATCATTGTTTTGCATTATATTAATTGTGTATAGTGTCCTTCTCGCAGCCGCAAGTCTTGTCCTTGTTAGATCTACTGGTTATTCTGCCAAACAGGTTAAAGAAGGACGATATTATTTTATATACTTTATTGTAAGATGGTTCCATGATTACTACAAATTATTTATCTAACAAGTAGAATTTTAAAAGGCACCTATTGTATTTTTTAAATTTATTTAGATTGCTAGCCCACCCTCCCCTGCACAGCAAGGCTAAGGGCGGGCTGCAACAATGTAGATACAAATATGAACAACAACTATTAATCTAAATATAAACATAATCTCTAAAACACTATAAGCATTGATCAACTATTAAACAATAAGATGGCAATTGGTAATACAAATTAATACATCCACTCCCACAAACTCTACATGTATGCAACAGTAGATGTTAACTAATACTGAGGCAAGTGGGTGGATGAAGAGATACTGATAATAACATAATAAGGCATGACAGGGCATGACAAAGCATAACAGTGCAGGGGAGGCCAATCCAGATTAGGGTTGCCAGCCTCCAGGTGGGGCCTGGGGATCTCCCGCTTTTACAGCTGATTTCCAGCTGACAGGGATCATCAGCTTCCCTAGAGAAAATGGCTGCTTTGAATGGTGGACTCTATGGCATTGTATCATGCTGAAACCCCTTCCCTCCCCAAACCCCACCCTCTCCTGGATCCACTCCAAAGTTTTCCAACCCAGACCTGACAACCCTAATCCAGATGAACCTCAACCATAGACCTGGCAGAACATCTCCATTTTACAGGCCCTGCAGAACTGTATTAAATCCTGCAGGGCCTGGATCTCACTTGAGAGAGTGTTCCACCAGGCCAGGGCCAAAGCTGAAAAGTCTCTGGCTCTGGCTGAGGCTAAGTGGATATCTTTTGGACCAGGGATTGTCACTAGCTTTTGCAAGCATTAGGAACAGGGATTAATGTTGATGGTTTGGCAGTATTTTGGATCGTAGACATGTAACCAGGTCAACAACTTCAGCTGAAGTGAATGTTTGATTTTGAACTGTCAGAAGGACAGCTATGTGGAATTTCACCTAAACAGTCATTTTTGCATTATTAAAATACCTGTGCTCATGTCCAAACAATGGGCCCCTCCTTTTCAGTGCTACACCAAATTCTCACCTTCAGCCCCTGTTAGGGCTGCCAAGTCCCCCAGGAGGGCGGGGGAAACACCAATTTTTAAAGCTTACCCCTGCTTTTTCAAAACTGGCCACCGGGGGAGGCAATGGCTGCCAGCAGGAACGCAGCCTGAACTCTTAAAAGGGAAATGTCTGCAGAGAGCCTGCAGTAAAAAGCCTCAACAGACATTTCCCCTTTAAGAGAGAGCGAGCAAGAGAGCCCTGCCCAGAGATTAAGGAGGGACTAGACTCTTTCTACTGAAGGGCGTGCTTTTGCATGTGGCTTGCAAAGTTGCTTCTGGGGTAAGTGCCTGTGCCAGCTCTTTTCCTTCTCTCTCTCTCCCCCTCCCCCTTTCTTTCTTTTTTCTGTCTATCTGTCTGTATGTCTCTCTCTCTCTCTCTCTGTCCCCATCCAGCAGAGGTCTATCAGTGGCTATTATTAGCCACAAGGTCTAAATGGAACACTTTGTCTGGGGCAGTGATGCTCTGCATTCTTGGTGCTTAGGGGGCAACAGTGGGAGGGCTTCTGGAGTTCTGGCCCCGCTGCTGGACCTCCTGAGGGTACCTGGTATTTTTGGCCACAGAGTGTTGTACTGGATGGGCTGTTGGCCCGATCCACTGTGGCTTCTCTCCTGTTCTTATGATATGAAAATCATATTTAGCACTTGTGTAGCACTTAGTGCTTCATATTCTGCCGAGATGAGGAAGGATTCAGTAGGGCCGTTGCTCAGTGATAGAGCATCTGCTTGACATGCAGGAGGTATTAGCCTCTTCAGCTAAAAAAGGATCAGGTAATAGGTGACATTAAAGATCTCAGCCTGAGACCCTGGAGAGCCACTACCAGTCTGAGTAGTCAATACTGACCTTGATGGACCAATGGCCTGATTCAGTATTAGGAAACTTCATGAATTCATGTGTCAGCATGTGGAAGCAACATCACAGGATGTGACATCACAAAATGATGTCACTTCCTTTCTCCTGGCTCCACCCCCAAAGTCCTCAGATATTTCCCAAGTTGGACTTGGCAGCCCTAGCCCCTGTCTTCTAACATGTATGCTGTAAAAGAAAACAGCCAGCCTGTGAGAACTTCTTATTCCACTCTTGCCCAATTATTATCCTTTCTAACTGTGGAAATGAGCAGGGGACCTGTGCAGGTCAGACCTGTGGTGAGTAACTGTGCAACCCTGAACAAACTTTTGCCTTTTCTAAGCACATCAATTTCAGTGGGCTCAGAAAGCTATAACTGTGATAAGGATAGTACTGTTAGTCGAACCACATTTTATACAACTGCAACATTATAAAATTTAGCAACATTGCAAGGTCATGTTGATGTGTTTATGTGATACTGTCTAGAACAAACCATCATGGTCAGTGGGAAAGGTAGGCTATAAATATTTTAATAAAAATCAATAAATAGATCCAAACATTAAAGCACCAATGATATATAATACCTCTTGTCCATGAGATCACATGAGAGCTGTAATTATAATACTATGGATTCTCCCCCTGTGTTTCCATCTAGGCTCAGATCTAAGCAAATCTCAGAACAGCCACTGTAGACACAAAAGTGGAAATTCTTGCTGTGCTGAGTGGATGACTGTAAAGAGCAGCTTAATGCATGGGCTTTCAGAATCAAGTGGAGATCTTCAACCCATGTTCAGATCTGTCAGACTGTCCCAGAACATCTGGTGCTTCCATAGACATTCCCGGGAATCATGGCAATCCATTTGAAAATGTTTTCAGCCCCATCTGTGATATGGAATCTGTTCGCAGCACACACACACATACACCCTGGTCCAAGGACAAGCTTTTAGTCATGTCAGAGAGGCTAAGAAAGTTCATGGTGGACAGAACAACGGTACCTAGAACACATCTCAATGTCACTTCCCACAAATCTTCAGAAGCACAAATTTAAATATGGAAATTCATTTTGCTAACACTTACAGGTATGTGAAAATAATAGTAAAATCAAAGCGCATTTCTATTCAGAGTCACACCAGTCTAGGCCCATTGATTTCTCTGTAGAACTACATGGGTAATTAAGCTGTCAAAAAATTACATTTTTTGTAAAAAAAAAAAAAAAGGAAAGACATTTCTGCAGTAGTCTTTCAGTGCTAAGCTGTTTTCATTCCAACTACACTCAGACCTGCATTGAAATACCCTCACTTAAAGAGTGGTTCCAGAAAGTGGGGGGTATAGTTATTCAGGATAAAATAGCCACACAAATATTGTTGATGAAGACCCCAGGTTATAAAAATAATTTTATGGAAAAGTGGTATCTTTTTTTAGATTATGTAAATTAGATTATGTAAAAATGTTTTCAGAATATCTGGAATTCATCTTGCTTTAGGTTTATTCCTAAAATATGTAATGCAAATCTAGGTTTTAGTCTGTATATGTGTATGTGTATATAATGTAATTATGTTATGATGTTGTTTATATGGTTGAATTTGTTAATAATTTTTTTAAAGACCTGCAATGGAACAGGAAGGCAAATATGTGAAGATATGTAAGCTACTGTAGGAAACCCAAAGTATTGAGTTAGTGCAAGATGGTAAAGTATCAGAATCCTTTTAAAAAAACAAACCAACCAGCTCACTGACAGTCAGCTAAAATAATTCCCTGCCTGCGCAAACCTTAGAACAAACTGAATTTGTATCAATGTTCTATACACTTTAGCCTCAGTTTGTCAGAGCCTAAAACAAAATAAATATTACACTGTCCTAGGTAACACCATTCACTGAGCCACATCTTCACTACTTCTGGGCAAAAGCTGTCCTTGTTGCTTTTCCTCCATTCCATAAGTATACTTGGGTAATGTTTGGATTTCCCTTTCCAGTGAAGCAATTAAAAAATTTCCCTGGTAGTCCATCTGCTGTCAATCAGTGCAATAGAAATTATTTTGGGGTCTTTTCAACTTTTAAAACATGAGCAAGCCCCCTCCCACACTTTTGTAGAGGAAGTCAGACTAAATCACATTGATCACCTTTGATCTGTCCTCTGAATTATTCATTCGGAACAACACATATTAGTTCAAGATGTTTCAGGTGCAACCCAAGAACTAGAAGCCATTTTACAGTGACAGGCCTGAAGATGATCTGGGGGATGAAATATTACTAATTGGTCTCAGGAATGGGGGCTAATAAAGGGCATGGAAGGGGGAATCCAGGAAAGAGCAATAAGGCAGGAAAGACTGATTATCTGATTATTCTAAGTTTTGCTGAATTGTGTTTCAATTCTGGAGTCTTCAAATACTTTGGTGTGGGGAAAGTAGGGTTGCCAACCACCAGCTGGGGCCTGGAGACTTTACAGAATCACAGCTGATCTGCAGATGACAGTGATCAGTTTCCTGGAGAAAATGGATGATTTGGATAGTGGGATCTGTTGCATTATACCCCCCCAAGGTCCCTCCCCTGACCAAAATCTGCCTTCCCCAGGCACCATCCTTAAATCTCCAGACATTTATCAATCCAGAGTTGGTAACCCAAGAAGGAAGAGTTAGATTAGACAATGATCATTTCCACTTCTGTATGAAGCTCTTCCTCTTCGTGATTTCACTTTCGGTTTGTGTGCCAAAAAACTGCTGCAGAAATGGTTCCGATGCTGCTAGCAAGCCTGGTGTCAAGACATTACTGACAGCTGTGTGCATACAGATGAGGTTATGACTTACATCTGTGCTGCAGATGTGCTTTGGAAGATGGGAAACTCTGCAACAATCCAAGTAATAATGTATACATCAAGTTTTATATGTAATTAGAGTTATTTTTAACCCTTTCATTGTAAAGGATGCTTGCTGTTCAGTGGAGATCTGAGAATGCCAACAAATGAATTAGGTTTATTAAAAACAAGATCACAAGAACCCTGACCTGGATAGCCCAGGCAACCCCCAGTCTCATCAGATCTCAGAAGCTAAGCAGGGCCGACTCTGGCAAGTACTTGGAAGGGCGACCTCCAAGGAATACCAGAGGTGAGACACAGAGGTAGGCTAATCAAGCCACCTCTCTGAAAAATGTTCAAACCCCCAGTAGAGGTCACCAGAAGTCAACTATGACTTCCAAGCAAGCACACAAAACACACACAATACACACTAAAGATTTTAAAAAGCAAGATCATAAGAGAGATTCTTTAGGCATGCTTTTATTATACAGAGACTCAGGGAGGATAGAGCCTCTCACATATCTCACATATCTCTCACTTTTTTCTTGCCCAGACATCATCACAGACCATACCAAGAACCTTGGCATCTCCAAATCAGTTTGATAATCAAAGATGTGAAGAGATATTTTGTTTCCTTTCGATCCTCAACAAAGTTGGGAAGTATTTATAAGATCTGTGTTCTACTTGCTGGGCACGGTTCTGTAATGCTTTTAGTAGTTAATTGGATTTTAATTAAATATTTCATGCAGCCCCACTTGCCAGGGACTCTGGGTACAAACCAGGAACTTAGCAGTCTGCAGTCTGGGACCTGACCTTCAGTGAAGTGGAAAATGTCAGGAACTGCAGGCTTAAGCAGGAAAGATCTCACGTCTGGTCTGTCCATAACATGTATACTGGAAGTGCCTGTAACCTCAAGTTGCTTCAGCACCATGCAGAGAAAAGACACGGTTTCAACTTTCAGCCTTCACTTAGTTTTGATCTCTGAAACTAGCGCTCCCACTTGCCAGAATAGCATTTTAAAGGAGAAAATAAGTGTTTTTTTTAACCACACAGATAGAGTTAATCTCAGCAGAATGTCTGGGGAAATAGGACCATTTTACTATCAGTCTACAGGGAAATGGCTTGCGGAGATGTCTTCTGACACAAGGCAGAGTAGGAGCAGTGCCAACAGAAAACCTGGCTCCCAGAAATTAGAACAGACCTGGGCCTAGGGTTGTCAACTCCAGGTTGGCAAAATTTCTGGAGATTTGGAGGTAGAGCCTGGAGAGTGAGGGGTGGGGGGGAACAGCAGTTGGGCATAGTGACATAGAATCCATTATCCAAAGAAACACTTTCTGGAGCACAACTTGTGTTTATAATCTGAAGATAAATTATATTTCCATAAGGACTCCAGGCCCCACCTCTAGGTTCACAACTGTACCTAGGCCAGTCCAAAGATTGTATGCTGCTACCAGTCATGGGGCAAATATTACACTTTTCTGTTCCTTTCTTTGTCATGAGAAGTCTCTGAGTGTGCACAAGTCAGGAAGCTTACTAGGCTAGAAAGAAGAAGAGGAGGAGGAGGAGATTGGATTTATACCCCAGCCTTCACTTGGAGTGTCAGAGTAGCTTACAAACTCCTTTCCCCTCCCCTCCCCTCCCCTCCCCACAACAGACACCCTGTGAGGAAGGTGGGGCTGAGAGAGCTCTTTCAAGAACTGTTCTTTCAAGGAGAGCTCTGACAGAACTATGGCTTGCCTAAGGTCATCCAGCAGCTGCAAGTGGAGGAGTGGAGAATCAAACCTGGCTCTCCCAGATTACAGTCTGTGCACTTAACCAGTACACCAAACTGGTTCTTAGACCAAACAGTACCTGGACAAAAAACACCACCACAGTTGCTGACACTATAGACAGGGCCAGTGCCAGGCTTTTTTGCACCCCAGGCAAGGCTAACTACTTGTGTGTCCCCCCCCCCCCACACACTGTTACTAATTATCAAAAACAGATAAATTCTAGGGAAAATTAAAAGCAAAAAAATTGCCCCTACTAATTTTTTTAAAAATTGTGCGGGCTTGGGCAGGCAAGGTGCAAGGCAAAGCTGAAGGGAGCTGCTGCTGCTGCAGTTGCCGTGACTTTCTGGAGGAGGAAAAGCATGGGAGAGCCGGGGCTGGTGAGTGAGTGAGTGTGAGAACCTGTGGCCGGTTGGAGGGGCGCTGATTGTCCATTTCTGCACTCCTCTGAAGTCTGCGCTCTAGGTGGTCACCTAACTTGGCCTAATGGTAGCACCGGCCCTGACTATGGAGGCTGTAGAGCAGACAAACTGAGCAGAACATAATTAGAGGAATGAGAATTTATTTTTCCTTCTCTCTTGCTTGCAGTAGCAGAGTGGGAAGTAAAAATGGCCATGAAACAAGCCTAATTCAGCTGCCTGTGGTGGTATAAGAAAAACTTCAGGATGTCATGGGCATTGGCGAGGAGGAGCTGACAGCTTCAGCAGAACCCACACCTGGCCCCGATGATCACACTTCAAAATGCCACAATAATGGCTCAGTAATATACATAGAGCCAGAATCCTCCAGGATGTAATGTGACTCCACAGAATCACAGGAGTGAATTACAAGCGTAATATATAATGTAGCCTCCATATATTGTATGCCTAAACCCTGCTGTGAGCCTTCAGCTACAGCAAAGGAGTGGATCAGTTGTGTGATCAGGGGGAAGTACGTGCAATCCAGAACAAGTAATGTACAGAAAGGGCTTGCAGTATTATAGCTAAAATATCCTTCCTGCTATATCCTAGAAGGCCTGATTTAAGTGTCTTGTTTAAAGTGGGCTGCTTACCACGCAAGGCAGCTGCATGTGCTCAATTAGCATGCCAGCAAAAGACTACAATGTAAAAAGAATCCATGTAGAGTGTACAATGTAAAAAGAATGGATGGGCTACTCTTTACACTGTCCCACATGCCATAGTCTTGCTGTATACTGCATTGGTCAGGCCATACCTGGAGTATTGGGTGCAGTTCTGGAGGCCTCACTTCCAAAAGGATGTGGACAAAATGGAGCAGGTGCGGAGGAGAGCGACAAGGATGATCAGGGGCCTGGAGACCAAGCCCTATGAGGAAAGGCTGAGGGACTTGGGAATGTTCAGTCTGGAGAAGAGGAGGCTGAGGGGGGACATGATTGTTCTCTTTAAGTATCTGAAGGGCTGTCACTTAGAGGAGGGCAGGGAGTTGTTCCTGTTGGCAGCAGAGTATAGGACTCACAATAATGGGTTTAAATTAAGAGTGGGAAAGTACTTGCTGGATCTTAGGAAAAACTTTTTTTACAGTAAGAGTTGTTCAGCAGTGGAATCAGCTGCCTAGGGAGGTGCTGAGCTTCCCCTCTCTTGCAGTCTTTAAGCAGGGATGCTCGAGGTTGATCCTGCATAGAGGAGGGGGTTGAACTAGATGGCCTGTATGGCCCCTTCCAACTCTGTGATTCTGTGGTCTGGGTATTTTTAAAATTAGGCCTGGTTGGTAAGGATAGACCCTAAGGAAGGCTAGCATTAAAGCTGGCAAGCCCCCAGTGGGGGCAGGGCACACCCCTAACCTGGGTTCCATTTCCTATTGCCACTGCTGCAGCCAGCAGGAGAAAAATAATCAGTACTTAAGATCTTTTCCTTGGAGGTGACAGAGTATTGGAGGCCTGGGGTAACAATAATAATATGTTTCTTAACAATCTACAGGTTGGGCAAGTATGGGGAGATGCAAAAGTATGTGCAGAAGCTCCCTTGAAAATGAAAAAAAAACTGTTTTCCAGCAGATCCGTTACTTATGTTGACAGCTAAAAACAGTCTCAAGGTCTCTGTCTCATGCAGACAGATATCCCTAGATAGCTGACTGTCAAAAGAGGCTCAAGTGGTCTGAAGCATTGATTGCCATTGATTAAAATTAATTAAAAATGAACTCACACCAAGCCTGTTTATACAGTTATTTGCATAACAGTCCGGCATGGATATAATACTATATTGCCTGTGATTTGATTAGGCTCTCTAGGCAATCTAGGGGAAGTAAAATCTAACAGCATTATGTACACTAGTGTCAGAGGAGGAGAGATGGGAATGCTCTGCAGAGGCAAGCAGTGCCATAACTGGTCAGCAGAGGGAGCAGAGACACTACTGTCAGGCATCGTTGGAAGGGGCTGGTGTTGGTTTTCAACAGAATCGTTTCTCAAAGTGGCTTCAGGTTTTCCAGCACAATTACAAACGAATGTTTAATTTAAACACCATTAGTGTTGCCAGATGCTTACCTAGGCATGGAAGTTGTTGATTAAATAGCTCCGTGGTGTGGGAAATCCTCGCTTTCTCCCCAGCCTCTATCAAACTACCTCTGCATGTTGCATCTGCCTTTGTCTCAAGTTATGCTTCAGTGAAGGCAGGAGAGGAGGAGAGTGGATGAATTCCAGACGCATCGTGACAGAGAAAGATCGATAGGTTTTCGGTGCTTCTTTTCAGGGCACAGTTTTCAAAGTGGGGGGCTGCTGGGTGCAAGCTTTGATGTGATCTTCCCTGGACCTAGTTTTTTAGGTACTTTAAGGGAGTTGGTTTACAATTTGTATGGATAATTGTTACCCTGTCTGCTGTCCTTCCCTTAGTTGGTTTAGCAATTGTGGAAATACTGAAAAATATCCACGAAATCCATTGTAAGGCTATTCAGAATTACTGTAAGACACACCTTATCTTTACTTGAGTAAATGTAATGTAAATGTACAATAGACATTTTAGTAACGTCAGTGACTCTGTGTCGACATTTCAACTGGAATGATTGGGAAAGCTGATGAAAAGCAACTAAATTTTACAATTATTAAATGTAAAAGACAATATTTTCATTTTGGAACATCTCTAGTGGCTCCTTTGGAGGTAGTCATATCCATGTGTCTCATATAGAATGCCCTGGAATGTATAGACAGTTGCTCAGCTTTGGTTCTTCTTGATTTAACATGGGTTGCATCCAGACTCAGCTGGCAATTTCCACCAACTCCCTCTTGATGCAGTCTCCTCCCCTGCTGTTCCTCTGGAGCAGCATTTCATGGAGATCAGTGGGTTGCAATGGGGGGGGGGGGGAAGGCAGTTTCATTCCACTGAAGGAAAATTTAGCCTGGATATGTCTCCATTTGTGTTTTTTCAAATCAAGAAAAAATAGCTGCAAATGGAAGAAAAGTTATTCCCAGGATACTCTATCAGTAAGTTAACTGCTGTAATAAATGGAGAAATGGGATGCATGATAGAATAATCCAAGAGTTTTAAAAAGACTAGAAAACAATAAAGCTTCAGTCATGCACACTGGGATTTCTTGCTTTCGTGGGCGCATCAATAAGGAATTCATTACATATTGAAAAGACATTGGTCAGCAGAGACCTTTTAATTCACAGACTGTATTTTCACAGCAAATAGCCATGACAGCTTGAACTAACCAAGGGACAGTTCTGATGGGAAACACACAAAGGACACCTGATAGCATCTCTTCCATTAGCAGCTATTAAGGTAGAGTCTTCCACTCCCCATGGTATAAATAGATCCTTAGTAAACTAATCCTCTTCCACTTCTCTGCTGCATTCATTTGTGAATGCATGGTGGAAAGATAAAGGGAGTCAAAGGCTTAATTTTGAGAAAATCATTGACAGCCAGCTCCTTCCTCACAAAACTGCTTTAAAAACACTCACTTACTCCACCGCTTAATTGTGGAGGAGTTCATTGTGGAGGACTTCATTGTGGAGAAAAGCTCACCTAGCGTAAAGAATCACACTTGGTTTCAGTTTAGAATCTTTCCCAATCCACATCTGTGTTTCTAATGACAACTTTTAATTTATTGTTCTTAAAGGAAGAAAAAAAATGAAAAATATTCAAGTACTGCGAACAAAAATGGGCCGCTTGTGGTCCCAGGGACAATACTTTGAATCTGTTGGCAATTGTTAACATTTCTCCAGCTGTTTATTTGAGAACCCTAATATACAACCCAGGGAAGAAAATTCCAAAACAGCTCAGATAATACATGTCTGTCTGTCTAATTTATTATTCACCAGTAAAAAAAAGTGCCTGATATACAGTAAGAACATAGAACTGTTCTGAACTGGGTTTCAAAGACCTTGAGTAACTGCTTTCCATGGTTGTCTCAGACTAACTGATGGCTGAGGTAGGCTCTTGACCTACTCTTTTGATGTTAATTCAGATTATCTTCATTCAGATTATTTACCAGTACATTGCTTTGACCTTTCTTTTCTTCTCAGGAAACAATGTTCCTCCTCCTCCTCCTCCTTCTTCTGTGGGGTGGGGGGGAGAGGACTGTCTCAGCTACAACCACCTCATCTCAGCACAAGATGGTTCTTTGGGGTCCAAGGGATGTGAGACTTTACCTGATTCATGTTCATTGTCCACACAAATAGGCTTACACAAATAGCCTACAACATAAGTCACTCCAGACATTG
The DNA here is from genome assembly GCA_029233225.1 of Lepidodactylus listeri. NCBI lineage: Eukaryota > Metazoa > Chordata > Lepidosauria > Squamata > Gekkonidae > Lepidodactylus > Lepidodactylus listeri. The sequence continues at coordinate 49,389,518 of JARCFY010000004.1, forward strand.
CCCTCCTCCCCTGTAATATTTCTGAGTCCCCATATAAAAAACTACCAGAATGAGGAATGGCTTAGAACTAACAATTGCAATCTTAAAGCAGAGTTAGGGTGTAACTTTATTTAGGCTTGCCCTTCTAAACATCTTGTACAACAGTCCCTAAATAGGATTGCTAAATCCCTCCTGGCAACTGGTGGGGGATAGGTGGGACTTGACTTACGAGGAGAAAGAGAAAGGCCTCATTGCTGGCACTGCACAGAAAAGAGAAAGGCCTCATTGCTGGTGTTGAAGAGGAAGTGACATCATCACACAAGTAACATCTGGGTGATGCTCTGGTATTTGGGCAAAAACTCTATGGTAAAACTGGCTTCTACCATAGAATTTTTGCACAAATACCAGAGTGTCACCTGGACATTGCTGGTGTGATGACATTACTTCTGGTGTGATGCCAGCGACAAGGTCTAGGCCTTCTCCATACTCCTGGTAAGTTTCCCCCTCACTGGCCAGCAGCTGGGCATAGGACCTGTTGGCAAAGGACCCTGCCTAGACCAGGGGGTCTAACAACCCTATCCTGAAGAAGAAGAAGAAGAAGAGAGGAGATTGGATTTATATCCCATCTTTCACCACCCAAAGGAGTCTCAGAGTGACTTATTTATTTATTTATTTGGTTAGATTTGTATCCCGCCTAACCGGCATAGCCGGCTCAAGGTGGCTAACAACACTTACAATCGTCTTTCCCTTTCCCTCCCCTCAACAGCAATTTCGCATGGCAACATTCTATGCATGCCAAAATCCACTGGCTGCAAGAACAGCCTATCGTTGGTCTCCCTAGGCATTGGCTTACTGCATTGGGTCAGTCCCACCCACAGCGTCGGCAGCCAGCCTCTCACCCTCAGTCAGGATGGAGCTGGCGAAGGAGATGGATACTTTGAGGGCAGAGGCAAGCCTTGACCAACGAAATAGCATGGACTGGTCTGGCTGTCGGGCAGAGGAGGAGGAGACCGGCAGCGACAGAGGGGGGGGGGTGCTCAGTAGAGGTGTTCAGTGACTACAAACTCCCCCCTCCCAAACAGCCCACAGGAGCCTCTGGCCACCATGGGACTGGACTGCAGCAGGTAAGCCCTTGCTCCCCCAGGCCCACTCCGTTGCAGGCAGCTGCAGCCTGAGATGAGTGCATCAGGGTTCAGGACGCTGGGCCATCGAGCACCGTGGCAAGGGAAGGGACAAGGCTGGGTGGCCTCGGCCACTGGGGCCTCACTCGAGTGGGAGGGGAGGCAAGAGGCTGAGTGGCCTGCGCCACCAAAGCCTTGATTGAGTGGGAGGGAGGGGAGGGATGAGGCTGGGCAGCCTGCACCACCAGGGCCTCGATCCGGTGGGAGGGAGGGGAGGGACAAGGCCGGGTGGCCTGCACTGCTGGCACCTCGATTGGGCCAGTGGAAGGGGAGGGACAAGGCCGAGCAACCTATGCTGCTGGGGCCTCGATCAGGCCAGCAGGAGGTGAGGGATGAGGCCAGGTGGCCTGGCCTGCCGGAGCCTCCAGTGGTGCTGGGGCTGGGAACGTACACGAACCCGAGCACCCTGGGCCACCCTCAACTGGGGGGGGGTGAGTGGTGAAGGGGCGAGGCCAGGCATCCTGGCCTGCTGGGGTCTCGGACGTCAGTGGGGCTGGGGAAAGAGACAAGGGGGCCTGCAGCCGTGCGGCCATCCTAGAGCCCATTGTATTTATTGCCACAACGGGCCTTATTCCTAGTTGTAAAGTGTAAGTAAATATCTCTAAATTGCAAATTCTATCAGCACATCTCCCTGGTAACTAACACAAAATGGTGGTGATGGGAGGTGGGAGGCCATTGAAAACACAGAAATTGCTGTTGCTGGCAATGAAATAATTATTGCATACCAGAGCTTACAGCAGAGGTGTCAAACTCATTTGCTACAAGGGCTGGATCTGACATAAATGTCACTTTGTTGAGCTGGGCCATGTGTGACATAAAATATAACATGTGATACCAGAGATATAAACTTCATAAAGATGATTTTAGATGCCAAATGGCAATAGCAAGTTTGATTGGATTAGGTGTGTTATGCAGAGGGGTAGTAACTGTGGAGATATCAGCACTGGTAATGAGACAGGAAGCCTAGGTTTCAGTGTGGTACAGGAGGATTCAATCCAGGAGGATGCAAAGAATAACTGGAAATAAGTCTTAAGAAATGAACAGTGACTCACAAAAGCACATACCCTACCACAAACTGTAGTCTTTAAGGTGCTACCGGACTCTTAGGTGCTACAGGGTAGGAGCCCTGTAAGGGCTGGATCTGGTCCGTGGGCTGTATGTTTGACACCCCTGGTTTACAGGATACTTGAAAGGTCTGGCCACAGGTTGATGTGAACTCTAAATTTTCTTAAGTCTCGTTCAAAATGGATCCACCTTTTCATAAACTATGATAGGAGTCATCTCTAATAGTAAGAGTTTGTGAGCCTTAATATAGATGGTAGGGTGGAAGGAAATGATAAAGTGGAGGGAAAGTATTCAGCATTTACTAGGAGCTGGCTGAGTGGTAGCACCTAGGGATGCTCTGGTTATGAATGAAGATGGAGCCATCCATTCAGAACTCTGTTCAAAGAAACTGTTATCACTGGGAAATAGAATCTCATAGCAGAAAGAGGCTTATATATACACACTCACATCTAGGACCATTTGCTTTATTAATTTTCTTCTCCATTATAGAAATATACTCCATGTTTTTCTTGTATTCCCCTCCCCCAAAGTACAGATGGTTAAACATAAATCAGTCTTATTTACTTCCACAGTGACAGTTTATGTTAAAACAATGCAATTTTGTGACCTTTTCTGAGATTTATAGTTCCAGACAATTTACAGTGATTCACAGAAGCCATTCAGGGAGGCAGCTTAACAGTTTTACTTGTCAGAAAAGTTCAACAGGCCACATCAACATGTTACTTTGGGTCTTTTTTTGGAGCCACTCCATTGAAGCCAAGAATAGGCCTCTAGTGAATATGGGACAGGAAGCAAATACAAATAAAAACAGACAATGTTGTTAGATCTATACAGAGTTTTAGTTCCCTAAAAGGAAAACTGATCTGTCAGTGTACTTAGGGTTGCCAGCCTCCAGGTGGGGCCCGCTTTTACAACTGATCTCCAGCTGACAGAGATCAGCTCCCCTTAGGGTTGCCAAGTGTATCAAACTTACCGGCGGGGGGGGGGGAGCTCTGCTGACCGGGAGCTTCCCCGGCGTGCACGCAAAGCGCGCGCGCCGGGCGGCGTCACCGGAAGTGACGTCAGCACGTTGGGGGCGTTGCCAGGGCTCTGGCAATCGCCCCAAAACTCTATGGTATCATAGAGTTTGGGGCGATTGCCAGAGCATCGCCCTGGCAATGCCCCCAACGTGATGGCGTCACTTCCGGGTGACGTCATTATGTGAGAGAGGTCGTCCAGGCTGGATGACCTCGGGGGTGAGGTTTCCCCTGCTGGCCGAATGCTGGCCGGCGGATCAGGAACCCCTGTAGCGGGGGATCCCCCGCCCCCCTGGGCTGACTTGGCAGCCCTAGCTCCCCTGGAGAAAATGGCTGCTTTGAAGGGTACAGTCTATGGCACTGTACTATGCTGAGGTCCCTCCCCTCCCCAAACCCCACCTTCTCCTGGCTCCACCCCCAAAGTCCCCAGGTATTTTCCAACCCAGACTTGGCAACCCTAAGTGTACTTAATTTGCTTATTATTTGATAGGAAGTTTGCCAGGTGCTAAGTTACACTGGACTTAGCAACTCACCTACTCCCATATTAATTTACTTCCTTGTAGGCCCTTCTCCATGTGCAGCCATTGTTAGAAATATGGTAAGTGGGTGGCTACCTGGGCTAGGGGTAATGCTCACTTCCAAGGGAAGTTCCTCTCTTTCCTACTCAGCTTACATTACAGCACAAGGCAAAGGTGGTGCTTTTCAGGACAGCCTTGTCTGGCTTATAATTTGCTAGCACTATTAATAGCAACAGTGTGGAGGATATGAAAAATAGTTTCAAGGACATGAAAATTATCAGAAAAGACAACACCCATACGGGTCAACTATGTGCATTTCAGGGGTCACCCTACTAAAGGGTTAGACCAGTTGGACCAAATTCAGTGAGCATTATTCCTGTGTTGGCCACCAGGTCAATATCCTTGTGGCCTTTGCCAGGGCTGCTGAAAGCTACCATGGGTCCCCAAACAAAGATTCCATCTGGCTCCCCCCATATGACTCTGATCCAAACCAAATATCCTAACAAAATAAATCACTTGACTTGCTGTTAGCATGCATCTATAATAATAAAAGGATCCACATGTCCATCGGTCTGTCCACTTGTGGTAGGCATAACTCATCAGAAAATAAAACTAGGAAAGTCAAAATTGCTGTGCTCTGCCTTCCCTCCACCTCTAGTGGCTGCTGTCAGAACTGCACTGGGATATTTTTTTTGAAACTCCTGTGTAAATACAGCATTCAGGGGACCTCCAGCTGACCTGGACCTCTTGAATTTTGTCCCCCCAGTCCCCCTCTGTTGGTGGCCCTCACCATTGCAAGAGCAAGCACTGGGCATCCTTGAACAAACTGTGTGATGTGCTGTTATCTGATCATTTGTTAGCAGTGGCATATGAATAGCCACACACTTTCCCTGGCTCCCCTGGTTTATAGCTCGTGCTCCATGATAATGGCTCATTATCTCCCCCCAGATAATGTGCTACAGGGCTCTGGCAAATACCTTCACACCACTTTGTCAGAATGCAGTTCAAAAGCCATTTAAGAGCAGGGAACGTGTTTTGTGTTTTTTTTAATTAAAAAGCCCTTTTTGTTTGTGTCCTTTATAAAGTTTATATCTCTGCTACCTGGCATTACATTTTATGACACACACGGTCTTGCCCAACAAGGTCTCATTTATGTCAGATCCAGTCCTCATAACAAATGAGTTTCACACTCCTGATGTACAGTATGGATAGACATCCCTACATACAGTAATTCACAAGCACGTTTTATAAGCTAGGCAACCTGCTTACACTAACAGTTAGAAAAAAACTTCAAGTCACATTCAAAGTTGATATCAGGAACAATTAGACATCAACTCCTAGACTCTGCCCTTGTCCAACATCATATGGACACAGGTCATGATCATAATTATTTTAAATTTCTTGTTTTGGAAATAGGATTTACTAACAAATACAATAGAATAAACATACAGAAAGCTTTATATCAACATGAAGCATTCTGCATACACTGATTCAGGACATATCATCCATATGGTCTCAACCAAACACTAGAGCTGTTGTGTTTCCTTTAACATATGGTTGTTTCTTTAATTTGCTGGGACTTTTTTAATGCCACTTTTCCATATATTCGTCAACAATCCTGCTCATCATAAGGAGACAATACCAGCTTAGTAATGTTATAGAGTGGCTTTTCTGAAACCTGTGACTGGTTGCACATTAGGAAATCATTGTAGTTATTTGAAACATTTTGGAATTATACTGGTAAGCTTTGTAATTCTTATCTAATGTCTCCAAATGAATCCTTTTATGATGATAAATTACTGAGGCATTATTATTTTTCTATTATTTGTCTTTTAATAGAACTTTGAAAAATTGATCGAAGATACAAAATTGATTGCATATATCAATGAAGGAAACATTAATAGGTATTAATTTTGGCTTTATAATAACAAATACAAAATTTATACACATTTGTATTTTTGCAGTCCAACATTCCACAAGCACCCACAGCCTTTGGTCCCCTGACATGTCCCTCAGAAGCTGTCCCTATCCACTGGCTGTGAGTACTCACGTGCCATTGGCTGGGTGCTGGGTACAGTGCCATAGGGTCTGACCTCCAAACCAGCTATTTCCTCTTGGCAAACCACTGTTGCCAATCTCCAGGTGAGGGCTGGAGATCACTCAGAATTACAACTGCTCTCCAGATGGCATTGGTCAGTTCCCCTGGAGAAAATGGTGGACTCTGTGTCCTTATACCTTGCTGAGATGCCCCCCCCCCCATGACAGCCAATGTGACGTGACAGTCAGAGCTTCAGAGCATGGTAGAAGCTGCAGGTAGGGGGGGAGATGGAAAACTGAAGAGTGAGGGGGAAATGAAGGTAGGTTGATGCTTGGCTGGGAAGGAGATAGGGTTGCCAACTCCAGGTGGGGAATTCCTGGAGATTTGAGGAATGGAGCCTGGAGAGGATTAGGTTTGAGGAGGTGTGGGACCTCAGACAGGTACAGTGCCATAGACTCTACCCTCCAAACCAGCTATTCCCTCTTGGGGAACCACTGTTGCCAATCTCCAGGTGAGGGCTGGAGATCACTCAGAATTACAACTTCTCTTCAGGTAGCAGAGATCAGTTCCCCTGGAGAAAATGGTGGACTGTGTGCCCTTATACCCTGCTGAGGTTGCCACAGCAAATTGACACTGAGTGCCCAAGGCCTTGGCACTCTCCCAGAGCCTCTTTCTAGAGCCTGTTGTATTTATTTCCACAATGGGCCTTATTCCTAGTCTAATATTAGTACAATTAATTTAGTATATATAGGCATATTGTCATTTCTAGCATCTGTTATTCACAGCTTTTGCTATGGTTGTTACCATTTGCTGTGAGGTCTTCTTTTTGCTTACGACATTCATCAGCACAGCACCTTCACTCTGGAGTTTCGGAGCCTCTGGTTCAACTTTAGGTTTTTTTTAGCATTGGCACTGGTATGGCTCATGGTATCATGAGATAGAATGCTAGCAATGTAAGTCTACACATCTGAATACGGAATCAGCATTTTTTAATGATTTGAGGCTCTGAAACTGGAGGTGAAAAGGTGAGATATTGAGATATCATGGAGTATTAAAGGATTATTTGTCTACTAAGAAAAACTCACTCATGCACAATGGCATCAGCATTTAAATATATACCTTAGGGGTTGACCCTACCAATGAACATAAGACTTGTACAGATGATAACACCTCTGTCTATTATTGTGGAGATATATATAACACCTTTTCCAGTTACACACTGGTTCAGAAACTCTGAATCAGGATGTAACTGCTAGCCATATGGAATGGCTGAGCAGATTTCCTATTGGCTGAGAGGGGCCAAGGGATCTCTATTTGTCACATGATGTCCCCAGATGTCCAGTAAGGTAGCAGCTAAAATCCTTCCACAAGGGGGCAGGACCTCTGGCCAAGGACCTGCCTCGGGGAAGTTCCAGTCACAAGGGGCAGTTGATAGATGATACCCACCTGACTACTTCAGTACTTTAAACAGTTTTAGGAAATGCAGGAGAAATTGACAAAACTTAAGCATGAGGCTAAAAAATACCCAATTGGAAAGATTCCATCCACTAAGAATTATTCTTTGGTGTAGTGGAGAGAGACTGAAATAGATGGATATTAATTAATAGCTGTATAGCTGTTGCCCCAAACCTGCTATTTTGATAAGCCTTTCAGCTGATTTGTTTCAGCTAGCCTTGTCTTGCTTATAATTGCCAGGCACTATTTATGGCCAGAGAGCGGAAAGGAATGAAAAAGGTTTTCAAGGAGGTGAAGATTACCAGTAAAGACAACATCCTTATCAGGGCAACTTAAAATATCAGCTCAATGATCCTGCCAGTATGAAGATTTCATCAGTCCCAGGGATAGATTTGTGCTTTAAGTATGTGCCTTGCTGCTGCTGTTTCTGCTTCTGAAATGTAGAGGGTTATTCAAGAAGAAACCTCTGTAAGGGCTACTGCTCTTCCCATTTCTCCCATCAGTGAGAAATAGCAGGAATAGCACCTCCCATGTTAATTATTATTATTATTTTTGGATGAGATGGCACAGGAAACACAGTGCCTTTTTATTTACAAATATACATGTGGAGCAAAGATAGAGGCTAAGGGACACTTCTACAAAGATCCACAGATCCATTTGCCCACGTCATATCCCCAGAGAGAGAAATCTTAAACCCTAAGTGGCTTCACTTTCAGCCAGCTTGCTGCTTCCTCTACCTCTTCTCCACTCCAAACTGCTGTTTCTTTACATGAACATCTGTCCCTACACCTCAGCTGGAGGGAAATATCGTCTCCAAACTCTGATGGACAAATAATTCAAAAGCATAGATTCCCCACCTGTCAGGAAACAATCTCTCACCTATTAACTTTCACTGGCTTTTGGTCAAATATTGTAGGCTATTAGGCCTAACAAAGCAATAGTCAGCCAGCAGCCGTAACAGCCAGAGTTCCTGTTCTTAACCCTGAATGAATACAAGGAGTTTGCAAAATGCCTTATTTTTTACTCTGGATAAATACTTGCATTCTGGTGGTTTTTGGAGATCTGTAGCTTTTGTGGTGTATATTTCTAAACAGCTCAAATCTATCCCTTTTTTCTATAGTGTAGCAGTTTTGTGCATGGTGTAGTTTGTAGTTTGGTGTAGTGGTTGAGTGCGTAGCCTTCAGTCTGGGAGAACCGGGTTTAATTCCCCACTCCTCCACTTGCAGCTGCCGGATGACCTTGGGCAAGCCATAGTTCTGTCAGAGCATTTCTTGAAAGAGCAATTGTCTCAAAGCTCTCGCAGCCCCACCTACCTCACAGGGTGTCTGCTTTGGTGAGGGGAAGGGAAAGGAGTTTGTAAGCCGCTCTGAGACTCTGAGTGAAGGGCAGGGTGTAAATCCAATCTCCTCTTCTCTCTTCCTCCTCCTCCTATATAAGTTTAAGTCATGGAACTGGTTGCACAGTTCCCATTTCCAGATGGTAATATACGCCACAGAAGCATTATCAAAGAAGAACTTACACAGCATTTAGGGATACATGGTGGGGAAGCAGGGAAGCTGATAGGAAATATTAGGGAAGAATAATTTTCAAGATGGAACATGTTTGCATTTCCCTTCCTGTTGCAGGTATAACTCTTAGCATGCACAGAGGCATAACTTTAGTGTGAGCTGAAGGGCATCAACTGGAAGGGCTTAGGTGAACATGTGAGCTTTGGGGTTGTGCCTCATGTCCTCAAGTCATGTGCACATTTCTTGGAAACTTTTCTGGCTTCCCCTTTTCTAACTTGCTTCTTTGGGACTTTCCAGAACGTATTTTTAACATTACCCCTCATAGTAATAAGGGCTTCTTGACCCATCTTCTATCTTATCCCCTTATAAATCGTCATGAATCCATAGTATGTCTCATGCTCCTCTAGCTAATTTTTGCTTATTATGATAATAAATAAAGGTTAATAAATGAAGCTAAGCTCTATATGCAAACAAATGCCCTTTTAATTATAGTCCTTCCCGGGCTTAATAGATGCCATCCGTCTTGCGGTTAGCCTAAACTGCAGGTCTTTTTTTCCTGTTTTGAGAACATTTGTTCTCTTGTGTCCCTTAAATAGAATGAACTTCTCCTTTTTCATCAAGCACTGTGGTTTTGCTGGAGGATACACGTGTTAGCATAATAGTCTCAAGAAAATCTTTTTGGCAAACAGGTTATTTTGGCCTTTAATTAAACGATAAGAAAAATTCATTTTCAGCCATAATAAATCCCATATCTATCACCTCTGAATCTAAGGTTGCGGTCACACACGCGAGATAAAGTGGGGTGGGGAAGAGAGGCTATTTCCTCCGGAGGAATTTGATCTGCAGTTGCACGATCACACCTCCCTTTGAAGCTGCTGGCACAGTCCATCAGTGTGTGATCAGATGCAACTGTGGGAGAGTCAGGGTTTTTTGTCCCGTTTTATTCCTTTTCACTTAAACCTCTGCACTGAGGGCTCCCTGTGGAGTTTGTGATGATGCAAATACTGCGAATGGAGGAAAAACAACAGCACAGAGTCGGGATGACCTGATCATGAGAGCACGCTGGAGTAATCAGACATGGGAAAGTCTGCCCGTGGCCCGTCACAACCCATTTACTACCGGATTTTCCCTGGTGTCTTCGCTTCTGTGGCAGAGCAAAACGGGTTGCCAATGGCTGTGGGGTGCTTCCCAGATGTTGTTGTCTGATCACTCCCTTTAAATCCGCCCAGCATTCATGCCTATGTTGGGTCTAATTGTGCATATGATCACAGCCTAGGACTAGCCCATGAGACACTGTTGCTCTGTTGGTCATTTCTATTGTAATCTTCACTGGTGTACGCCTCTTTTGGTTCCTGTGTGGAGAAAAGGAATACAAATACATAATTAAAGAAATGAGTATGGAAGGGCCATGTTAAAATGTACAATGTAAAATGTTCTAGTCTCTCAGTCTCTTCATAATAGATGTCTGTTTTAGGCAGATGTGTTACATAGATTCCCCCCCCCCCATTTCTCTGAGTTCCTTATTCAAGTGAGAAAGACCCAGAATTTAAAGGATTTATTCAGTCTATAGGCACATCACAAAACGGCAAATTATACAGATTCTTGTGCCAAAAGACCCACTGATGAAAAGTGAACAGGAAATAGTGAAATAATCTCTGTGCAATCTGGTCTTGGCTAAAATTATCCAAACCCAATGCCTATTTTCAGAATTATTTTCTCCATACTTCTGGAGTTGCATCCCTAATAAAATATGCCTTTATTCTATCATTCCACTGGGTACCTCCTATGGAGTTTAGGATCAACTTCAGTAGAAAGCATGATGACTACATGTCAGAGAAGGCCGGGGTGAGCTGTAGCTTCAAAGAGAGCAAAGAAAACTTGCTTTCCTTCTGTTGACATGTTTTTTGGGGGGGTTGCTTTCACAGGAGGGCATGGCTACTTATACAACATATGGCATCAGACAAGTTTATCTGAACTGCCCACATCATTGGAAAGGATTTTGTTTCAGACAAACATAGTTGCATGATTAGGAAAAAATGGCATTTTGCTATTCAGACCTCAACAATCCACCTGGCACAAAGTCACTTTTTATTTTCTGCGTATACAGTAAGATGAAAAACAGGTTGCCTAGCTTGTGGACACCCCCCTTCCCCCAGTAGGCAGAACTACTGTGAAAATATGAAATGTTCATAAGTGTTACGTTCTATGCTTGAACTCTGACGCTGCCATGCGCTCTGGTAATGGCAACCGCCACACGGTCCGAGCACATGGCTGGGAAAGTGGCCTGAGCTTGAGGCCAGGAAACAATAGCCCACTAGGATCCTTGATATCCCCCTATCAGAGGCTTAGAATATTCAAATGTATCAACTAGAGTCTCTGGTGGGAAGGGTGTCCTATCACGCTCTATGGGCGAGGTCGGGGGTGACGCTTCTGTGTGCATATAAGCAGACCCCCGGCCCACTGTAGGTATCCTTGAGCTGAACCTTCTAATAAAAGAGCTATGCTTGAAATCACTCCACCGGCCTCCCGACTCCAGTACTTTTCAATAAGCATTCAAACTTTTGATGTCATTTGGATGTCAACAACTAATGCAATAAGTGGGATGAACATGGAAAACTGGGAGTGCTGAGGGAAGAATTGATGCAGCATTTAGTGATGATTGAGTCTATTTGTGGAAAGGTCGGCTTAGATCTGGGGGACTGAATGGGGGGAAGAACTACTGTTGTGTGTGTGTGCGTGCGCTGAAGACAGGAGGTTGATTTCAAATGATTCACCAAAAATGTTCAAATACATAATCTTTAATTTTCCTTTCTTATAGTTGCATTATTCTGTTCTGCTGTGTTGGTTTCTAATATCTGAAACTGATAATGCCTTTCTGTCTAGTTGCGTTATGAACTGTGTTAGGAAAGTTTGTTTTAAACGTAGTCCTAATAGAAGGTATTGAACATTCCCCAACAGAAATTAATCTTCAGAAGCTATGACTAATTTGAAATTAAAGTTACCAGCACAACTTTAGCTCATGTGCCTTTCTGTAGCAATATCCCTTTGTAAATTAGTTTCATTTAAAGTTTCAAGAGTTGGGTTGGACATAAAAGTGGGAGTACAGTTAGATGTGAGTCCAGTAGCACCTTAGAGACCAACAAGAGTTTCAGGGTATGAGCTTTCAAGAGTCAAAGCTCCCTTCATCAAACACAAGAAATGGCGATCTTTGGGTCCTTTTATCTTAGTCAGAAGGTGGGAGGGATATTGTAAAGAATGTTTTTAAAGTGATAGTAGTGATGAAAGGAAGACGTTCAAGTAGGTGATCTTAAGCACATACAACACATAGCCACTAATGCAGAATGCCAGAGAATCTCTACCTTTCATTTTTTTTTAAACTGTACCAGTAGTACAGTACTAAGCAGAGTTACACTCTTTTAAGTCCCTTTGGAGTTAATGGGCTTAGAAGGGTGTAACTCTGCTTAGGATATGTTGGAGAGCATAAGCAACTGCTAGCCAAAAGTAGTCAATAAAGTAACAAGACTTCCCACCATCTTCTTAGACCCTCTCAACCCTAAATGCACAAATTAAAAAATCTAAATAGAAACAATTCTGGATACAGGTTTCCTTCATCTCAGAAAGTGTAAGGTATGGATTAGAACTAACCTCAATCCATTTGCAGCTGGATGATCTTCTGGCTCAAGTCATGGAAGAGAGTTCATCACAGTTATTTTGGAACATGTTCTAAGCCAAAGCAATGAGAACTAGGTGGAGTCTGGGGTACTCCAGAAGAACAACTGAGACAGCAAAGGAAACATGTAATTTCCTACTTGTTTGGACATAAGGATTAAGTAGCAGTTGTGATTCATAGCCAGTGCCACTGAGTCATGGTGCCTCTGAGGGACTAAACTTTACAGGGAAAGGGTATAAAATGCAACACAGCACAATATGGAGCAAGCTTTCAAAAAAATTTCTTTGACTGTTACTATCTTTCACCTTGAATCAAACCCCTGCTTTGCAGAAATGACCAGACAGATATCTGAGCAAATTGGGGGGGGGGGGGGGGGGGCTCTATCATGTTGGTTTATTGTTAGCATTGTCTGTTCAATGTTAATTTTGGAGGGATGCATTTGATTTGAGTCTCTGTCTGCCTGTCTGAAGCTATTGTTCCCTGTGTTCTTAGCCAAATTGGCTCCCAAACTGGCTTCCAACATTCACATTAAAATAATAAAACAAATCCATAAAGGATTAAAGAAGTTAAAAGTCTAAGGCAATTGTTGTATACAACAAGAGTCCCCGTCCCCCCCGCCCCGCCAGTGGCCAGGCGCACATGCTGAAAGGAGACAGGAAAAATACTGCTCTGTTATGTCCCTATTTGGATCCTTCAATCTATGAGCACTTTGGTGTAGTGGTTTGGTGTAGTGGTTAAGTGTGTGGACTCTAATCTGGGAGAACCAGGTTTGATTCCCCCCTCCTCCACTTGCACCTGCTGGATGACCTTGGTCTAGCCCTAGGTCTAGGGCTGCCAAGTACCGGCGACTTACCGGTGGGGGGGAGTTGTTCTCCCCCCGGGAGCTCTTCTGGCGCGTGCGCTTTGCACGCGCGCCACGGCGATGTAATGACGTCACCCGGAGGTGCCGTCATTACACGGGGGAAGTCGTCCTCACCGGATGACTTCTGGGGTGGGGTTCCCCCCGCCGGCCGAATGCCGGCCGGCGGATCGGGAACCCCTATAGCGGGGGATCCCCTGCCCCCCGGGCTGACTTGGCAGCCCTACCTAGGTCTGGCACAGCTGTTCTTGAAAAAGAGCAGTTTCTGTCTGAGCTCTCTCAGCCCTGCATACCTCACAGGGTGTCTGTTGTGGGGAGGGGAAGGGAAAGGCGTTTGTAAGCCACTCTGAGACTCCCTTGGGTACTGAAGGGCACTCTTCCTCTTCTCCAATCTCTTCCTCCTCCTCTTCTTCTTCTTCTTTGTCCTCATGGATAAAGTTCATGCTTTATGAATTTTCATATAGCTTTTAAAAAAGCACTTAAAGGATCATTAATTTAAATGTGCTGTGTCAAAATGCTAAGTACAATATTAAGTCGAATTACAGCTGAGAGGTACACAATTTTCTCCGCACTTTCTTATTTATATAGATATTATCAGGTCCCTGGTGAATGTTTCTAGCTGTTGTTCCTGATCAGAGCTTGCCATTTTCAAAATCTGCATCTCCTCACTGACAGAAGTAGGGAGAAAGTGGGGAAGGGAACTCAGGCAACCCCTCTCCCCCCCCCCTGTACCCCTGGTGCCTCCTGGAGCTGTTGTTGGTCGAAGTCTATCCAGATGAGGATAGCTTTGTGGAACAAAAACTTGGTTGCCTCATAGAGCAGAAGAACAAATGGAAAGAGTATGCTAGCTACTGCCACAAAATGAATGGACATAATTATATGAGATTTGGAATGCCTGTTCATTAAAAGGGTACAGAAGACAGAACATTTGCAGACCATAAAAAATAATTCAGAAAGGGACAATTTGATCCCCCTCCTACACTAGACTTTTAAAAAGCATGCTGTATTTTGTTCCAGCAAAATTAGCTGCAGGTGATGGTGCTAAATGCAATTCTAAATTGCTCTTTCAGAGGCTTAGTGCAAACTGGCAGAGCAGGAAATCTATATGTCGAACAGACCCCATTCCTGACAAGTCTCTAAAATATGTGGTTTTTTATATATGAATGTGGGACATTGTAACACATACTACAAAAAAGAAATCAAAGGAGGAAGGGGGGAAAAGAGATCATCTCCCCAATTGCTTTGCTGAGACTTGCAGAATTCTCACTAAGCAGTGATGCTTCCCTAGCTTAGGATGTCTGTTGGCAAATGTCAGGCCTCATGCTGTCATCAGTAAGAAGGCTGTTGAAAATTAAATGGATTAGCCTAAGCAAGTTGATGTCCTCTGGTAAGGATTTCATGTGCTTTCTTGCTGAATTGTTAGAATAAGGAAGAGGAGCCAGAGGGGGGAAAGGAGACATCTGCAACAAGAGGCCATACTAAAAAGGCTGGGGAGTGGGGGCTTGATTGCTGGTGGTCTCCAGAGTTTGCTTTGAACCATAGTTAGCAGTAGGGGCAAAGGGTCAATTCCTGTGCCCTGTTAACTGAATGGCAGGGCGCCTTTCTCAGCTTTCCAAAGTCTTGTAGAGGGCCAGGCACAATTTCAGGACTGGATTCTGTTACACAAATTGTGACCTTGATGCATGCAATGCATTCAGGATACTGTTGCTTACCACTTTCATTTTCTCTGGAGCCCAATATGTATGGGTAACTTAGGCCATGTTGATACCATTAACATAAATCACTTAATTTGCAAAGATGTGCTGGCGGCTTTCCCAAAAAAAAGTTAAATCAACTGGTTTTTCAGCACTGGTTGTAATCCCTGCACATGGGAGGGCCCTGCTAATGCCTATAGGGCTGCAAGCAGCTGCTACTAAACAAGGGGTTTAACTTGTTGCATGTCACTACAAATAGTGCATGCATTTAAAAAGCTGAATCTTTTACCTAACAAGGCTTTCCAAGGACCTACCATGCTTAGGATTTTGAAGTATAATTCCCTGTGTAATACAGCCAAAGTATGATATGCACCACAGAGCTGGGCCACCTCACCTATGTCTTTATGGTATCAGGACAGGAGAAGGTATTTACACTAGCAACACTCCCCTGCATTCCTGATTCCTGGTCATTTTAACTAAACCTATCAGGTGAAACTGATTTAAGGCATCACACATTTGGTCACTCATTTATCTGTATTAACCCTTAGTTGTTCTATTTCTGTTTTTCATTGGCTTTCAGGGGACTTGTCCAGAAATCTTTATAACGTCTTTAAAGGAACCTTATTTGGATGACATGATCTTTTGCCCCCTACAGTTATGATGTGTACAGGATAATAAGTAACAAATACAAGTGTAATTCTAGACGAAAGACTGAAGATATATCTGAGGTAAGGAGTTCTCTGCACATGAAAAAAGTAGGTATATGAAATATTGTATTTGAAAGAGTCATGGGTTGAGCAATGGTGAGATAGTGGTAGAACCAACACATAACCATCTTGCCATGCAGAAATGAAGGAGAAATTAAAATCACACATTATTACCCTCTGGCTACCTCCATAAACTCTTTCTCCATCTCAAGATCATCCCCAGAGTTTTGGTCAAGGGGCAATATTATTATGTTTCTGGAATCTGGTATTTCTACCATAATGATACTGTGGAGGGGTTGCTTCTTGTAAGTGTTCAAGTTTATTGGACAGCGTTCTTTGACATATGGAACACACCTCCTTTTTTCTGTCCTTTCTGTAAACTTTATATCTCTTTTTTTACCATCAAGTCACATAGGGTTTTCAAGATGTTCGAAGGTGGTTTGCCATTTGCCTGCTTCTGCATCACAAAACCTGATATTCCTTGGTGATTACCCATCCAAATACTAACCAGGGCCAACCCTGCTTAGTTTCCAAGAGCTGATGAGATTTGGGCTAGGCTGGGCTGTCCAGGTCGGGGCAGATTTTATATCTTGGCATTACAATATTTCACTGAATCTCATGATTCTGCTAGGTTTCCGATATGCTCACTATATTTATGGGGCGGAGGTTAATACCAAGCACTTCAGTTCTCCTACCCTGGCTCTGAGGTTTCTTGCAAAACTTTGTAAATACCTACATATTACATCCCTCTCAAAATGTTCTCTTTGACTTTTGATCAACATCAGGGATAGGCCTTGGCCTGTGTGCCCTGTTTTGTTGGCCCTCCTAGCCTCTGTGTTGTGCCTGTTGGCTTTCCAAGGCAACTGGTCAGCCATTTTATGAAAAAAGATGCTAGACTGGACAGAACACAGATCTGAACCAGATGGGCTCTTCTTATATACTTATTGGGGGGGGGGGGTTGTTCTTTTTAACTGGCTGCTGGTCATGTCACTGTTCTCATTGCCAGTATCTATCCTATCCCCACTATAATTTTTTTAAACACTTTATTGGAATTTTTTGGAAAAAAATAAGATGAATACAAACTGTAGGTAAAACGTGAAAAGTAGAAGTGTCAAGTTATCCCCACTATAATGATCTGAAATCTATAATCCTTAAGGGATCATTTGTTGTCAAGCCTTCCTTGCATGCTATTTTCCTGACTTGAAACAGCCACAGGAGCCATAATTTGCCCCAATGGGAAAGCTTACTCATAGTCCATCGGTATATATGTAGCCTCCAATAGAGCAAACAGCTGTTCCTCAGGCCATTTTAGGGCACTGTAGTCCTGAACTGAATCGGGTCCAAATGCACTGGGATTTAAATTAGGCACATGGAACTCTTGGCACATGTCTGACTAACAGCTCCCATCCCCCCCATGTCTGACTAACAGTACATGTCTGACTAACAGCTCCCATCCCCCCCACCTCAGCCCCGGATTCGGCTGCTCTCGGAAACACTTCTTGGACTTCATGTGAGCAAATGGCAAATGCTGAAGTCAGCATCCCTGTTGGGGATGTGATGGTTGTGCCAACTGAAGGAAATGAAGGAGGGGATCCAGAAGATACCAAAACCCAAGTGATCTTGCAACTGCAACCAGTACAGCAACCGGTACATCAAGAAGGCTCCAAGACCAGCACTGCTGTAGTGGCTGTCGAAATGCACACAATTCACAAGCTCAAAGAAGGCATTGATCCCAGTACCATTGAAACCAACGAGGAGATTGAGATTGCCTACCCCATCACCTGTGGAGAGAGCAAAGCCATCCTGCTGTGGAAGAAGTTTGTTTGCCTGGGCATCAATGTCAAGTGTGTCAAGTTCAACGACCAGCTTATCAGTCCAAAGCACTTTGTTCACTTGGCTGGCAAATCTACCCTGAAGGATTGGAAAAGAGCCATTCGCCTGGGAGGAATCATGCTGAGAAAGATGATGGATTCTGGGCAAATTGACTTCTACCAGCATGACAAAGTTTGCACCAATACCTGCCATAGCACCAAGTTTGACCTCCTGATCAGCAGCGCCAGAGCACCAGTGCCAGGGCAGGAAAGCTTGGTACAGACTCCCACCTCTGCTGACGGAAGCATTGCCCATATTGCTGTGTCTGAGGAAAGCATGGAGGAAGGGACTGAATGGAACTCTGCTCTGACAACTGCAGTCACCATGGCAACTGAGGAAGGGATCAAGAAGGATCCGGAGGAAATTTCAGAAGACACCTTGATGTTCTGGAAGGGAATTGCTGATGTGGGGTTGATGGAAGAAGTGGTCTGCAACATTCAGAAGGAGATAGAAGAGGTGCTGAAAGGTGTTCAGCAGAGACTTGGCCAGTCATCTCTTCTGGTTACGGATGCAGCCATCCTAAATAACATTGCTCACACTTTTGGCCTGATGGACACTGTCAAGAGAGTGCTGGACAACCAGAAGAGCCAGACTGATCAAGGAGAAGAGCAATTTCTTTATACTCTTGCAGACCTGGAACGCCAGCTGGAGGAGCAGAAGAAGCTTGCCAGAGATCAGAAGACAAAATCACAGACAGTTCAGAACGTAGTCCTGATACCCATCAGCACCCCAAAACCTCACAAGAGGCCCCGGCTGCAGCGTCCTGCCTCAGCTACAGTCCTGAGCTCCTCTGCCTCAATCCAGCAGCCTCAATTCACAGTTATTTCGCCCATCACCATTGCACCCATGGGGCAACCATTCTCTGTCGGCAACATTCCCATGGCAACCATAAGCCAGGGCTCTAGCCCTGTGACTGTCCACACCTTGGCATCTGGCTCGCAGCTCTTCCGGTATGCCACTGTGGTCACTTCTTCCAAGACTGGCTTATCTGATACTGTGATGCTTCACCTATACCCCAACCTGGCCCTGCTGAGTTCAGCTGCCATACAGGACTAACAGGATTTGGGCAACCACCTGAAGTACACAAGGCCTTTATAATGTGACTCCAGCCTGAGAAACAGGAAATTTATCCCATAGGCAGAAACTGCCCTAAACTGATTCTCACAAATCTGAATCTCCTGGGAAATCATTCTCACACTCTTTAGTAAAGAAAAGTATCAGACTAGGGACAAGGAATGACTATCCTACCTTAGTGGCAGCTCTCTGGGGGTACCATTGTGTTACAGATTGTGATACCAACTTGCTTTCATTTCACCAAATTTTAAATTTCAGATGTTTTGCTTTGTCAATATATATCCCCCCAAAATAAAAAGTGTGGGGGAGTTCTACAGCAGAAATACAATTGTAGCTATCAAATGATAGCTATGTCAATATCTATTGTGCTCAGTTACCTAGGACAGTAGGAAATGTGCATGTTTTCACTGATGCCAAAAAGGCCATGCTTAGCCTGTCTTATTGTGTGAATGGCAAGGATAGTTAAAACATTAACCTTTCACCTCTACAATTTTACTGCATCCTTTCTCCAAAGATGGTGTACATTGGTCTCCCTAGAAATATGTTCCCTTAAATAAAGTAGAAGGAGTTAAATAATGATGTATAAGCATGCAACAAAGCTCAGAGAAAGGCTATTATCCAACCAAATGCATCTGCTTGGCAGTAATCCCCAGTGATTTCAAAAGAGCCTACTTCCAATTAGTGTGCAATGTCAAATATAATTCAGACATTCACCTTCTGGCTCCAGCCAATGCTGACACCCACTGAGATGGAATACAGACCTTCAAGGGAAACTGGCATGGAGACTAATACAAACACCATCAATGATACAAACATGCCTAGCCCAGAGTGACACAGATGAGGATAAGGTTACCTCCAGTCAGAGCCAAAAGTATGGGAGAGCAAAACAAACCTGTAAAATCAGGCATATAGCAAAAATCAATGAGTGAATGCCACCCCAAGGTCAAATAAAAGCTCACTAGCCCATGGTGCACTGAATTATGGCCCACCAACAAAATACATCATTATCTGATTGGGTAGTCACAGACTAAACATGGAGAAATGGAGAAAAAGGAGGATGTAAGGCTGTTTCCACATGGGAATTTCCCCTTGCATGGAAACCAGGAAGCCTCCACATTTTGACCACAATGCATATGGTGTCCACAGTCTCTTTAAGACTCTTTCAGTCTCTTTAAGACTGAAAACACACACATATCTTTTTGTTGTACTAAAATAGGAATCTGTGGAATGGCTGCACCGGGGGAGGGGGGGTTTGTCCATGTGGACCCTTTCTGTGCCACCAATATGGTGAGGAGGCTGCACTAAGATTAACTTTCAAAAGCTGCCCCAAGCCATTTCTAGGGAGAGAAGGAACCCCCTTGGAAAGAGTTCTCCAGCTACTGTTACCACCAGCTAAGTGAGAAGGAAAAAAGAGGAGCAGGGTTGGAACAGGATTCAGCAGCACTTAGGAGGTAAGGGATGGGGGAACATGGAAGACACTCCCACCTATTCCTGTGCTATTTCTGCCATGGCACAGAGACGTTTTTGTACCTCTGTCAAAGAACACAATAGTGCAGTTTTGTTGACCATGCTTCTGTAATTAGTAATTTATTTTGGAAAAGTCATTTCTCTATGTTTCTCCTTTCTGGTTAGAGCAGAAACACTTCATTCCAGATGGTCTGAAAGACATAGTTGCTGGGAATGAAATAGGGGAATTTGAGTTTGTGACAGACATGGTTAATGCTGTAACCTGGTCTGAGAACCTTGAATGACAGGGGATTCAAACAGAATTCTTCAGATGAGAGAGACAGTTAGGAGGGACAGTTAAGAACTGAGGAAGGCTGAGGGAGTGAGAAGGTCAAGATTGATCCCCATTAAAGCCTGAGGAAAATAGCTCCTAGAAGAGGTATGTATGTGATCCCTATCCAGTCTAAACGAAATAGCTCCTAAAGAAGGGGGTGATCCTTAGCCTGTGGATAAGGAAGGAAATTGGAACTTTTTTTAATGTTCCTGTCTTCACCAACTTAAGTGTCTGTAAGACAAAGAAGCTTATGCTTGTATATTTAAGCAGGGACCAAGAAATCTCTCTCTTCAAGTTTTAAAAACCTGTCTGAATAACAAAAACAGTTAATTGTTTGTGACAAATTATCTGGCTTTTAATTGTACCCAAAGCTACCTCATTCCTGTTGTCTGTTCATCTAATAAATCTTACTCCAGATTCCAACCTGACCATTTCCCCTCAAGGTCAAACAAAACTGTTCATTATTTCTGAACTATCATCAGCCTCTTGTGTGTCATAATCAAACCAGGACAAAAAGAAGGATTTTAATCTCTCCTCTCAATTCCC
Organism: Lepidodactylus listeri; assembly: GCA_029233225.1. NCBI lineage: Eukaryota > Metazoa > Chordata > Lepidosauria > Squamata > Gekkonidae > Lepidodactylus > Lepidodactylus listeri. Next base: position 49,410,480 of record JARCFY010000004.1, read on the forward strand.
TAGGCTGGGCCAACATCTAAAAATATACATTCAAATGACTGGATGGGATAGCCAGAGAGAGAAAAAGAAGAAGGAAAGGGAAAAGGGGCTGCTCAGCCAGAAAGAAGATAAAGGGAAATCTTGTAAGGGAGGGCAAAATCATAGAATTCAAAATCATAGAATTCAAATTTTACACCTGACAAGGAAATATCATAACTTAAAAAGCCCTTTTAAAAACTGAGTTGGGATGAATGCGTGCACTAGGCGGGGCACTGCACCCATAACCACCATTTGAGCTGCATCTCAGGCACCCTGCCTCATTTAGCTGGTGGTAACAGTAGCTGGAGAACTCTTTCCAAAGGGTTCCTTTCTCTCCCAGGTTCATTGAACATTAGAAAGACACTGATGCAGGCATCAAAGGGAAATGTAGTTCTCTGGGGCATCTGAGTTCTTACTATGGGGGTCAGGTGGCCCAGAAATTATATATTGCAGAGCTCTTTGTTCTCACAATTCAATGTCCAAGATGCAAGGGACCTAAGACATGCCATTTCCAGAGTACCTGCTATCCCTACTAACTGTCCAGAGATCCTTATACTTGAGTTGTTTCCTTGCAGAGTTCAAGATGCCTGGTGACAGAGAGGAAGGTATACCTCATAGAGAGGCCTCCTTTTGCTGCTAGCAACATGACTACCAGATATGTTTGGGGTATGGAAAGAGGATCAAGAGCCCACCATGGGTCAGGAGAGCCATTTGGACCTTATTGTGCTCTCCATGATATGATGAGTATCTGATTTGATAGGATAAGTGATAGGATAAGTATCAGTGATATGACAGCATCTGATTTTGGAACTGAGCTTTTATTTTTTTAAAAAATCCCTCAGTATCTATTCTGATATATTGGAGAAATAGTTCAGTTTACAAATTCCAGATTGAGCTAGTGCAGCCAGCCTCTAAGTGGAGCCCTCCCAGAATGATAACTGATCTCTTGATTACAGAGATCAGTTACCCTGGCTGCTTTGGATGGTGCTGAAATATTATACCTCACTGAGGTCCATTCCCTCCCTATTCCTTGCACTCTCTAGGCTCCACCCCCGAATCTCCAGGAATTCCCTAACCCAGAGTTGGCAGCCTAGACTGAGCCCAGAGGAGTCTGCTGATTGCTCTGGTGACATGAAGACAAAATCATCCCAGATGTGTAGCCCTGTTAGTCTAGAAGAGACACCTTAAGACCTGACAAGGTTTATTCCAGCAGATTTCATGGACTGGAGGCAAAAAAACCCTCTAGAGCAGGGGTGGGCAAATGGCAGCCCGGGGGCGCATGTGGCCCACCACAGAGTTTTTTGCGGCCCGCCAAGACAGTTGGCCACTGTCAGCACCTGAGGAGCTGCAGCTTGAACTTATTGACATGCAGTCAGATCACACTGTGAAAGAAATGTTTAATGCTGTGACATTAGTTGACTTTTACAAACCTTTGTCTGCTGAAAAGTTTCCATATATGAAGAAATTTGCTGGGAAAATGTTCTCTATATTTGGGTCTACATATATTTGTGAGCAAAGTTTTTCTTGCATGAAGATCAACAAGAGTAAATATAGACATTAACAGACATTTGACAGACATTAACTTGCAGGCTGTGATGAGAATCTCAACAAGGAAGCTCCTGATTTCAAAAAAAATGTAGAAAAGTGTGATAGGGTACATTTGTCTCATTAAACTGATTCTAAATTAAATGTGCTTGCAACTATAGATGATGTGAAATTAGCACAATAAATAAATTGAATAAAACTACCACTATTTTATTTAATTTATATTTATTTATTTTTATGATACAATTTATACCTTTTCTGAAATGCAAAGTTAACTAATGAATGCAATCATTTTAAAAGGTGTGGCCCTCCGCTAACCTCCACTCCCACAAAGCGGCCCCCGAGCCAAAACAATTGCCCACCCCTGCTCTAGAGGGTTTTTTTTGTAATTTTGTAATTGCTTTTATTCTAAAAACTACAGAAATCAAAAAGGAGGGGAACTAACATCTATGGGAGAAAGGAAAGAAAAGCACTAAAATCCCAAGTAGCAGTGGTCATAAACATAAACATTTGCTTAAGCTATTGTTTCAATTACGTTAGCCTAAATATAATGACTCAGACTTTATACTATGTTAAGATTGTAGTAAAGCAGATATTTTAACCAAAGAAAGTGTCTAAGAGTTCAGTTTCATTTGCTAAAAATCAAGACATAGAAATATCTAGCTTAAAGTTAGTATTTCTTATTTCTGAGTTCGTATCCTCGTCTGGTCTTCGGAGTTTTTGGGGCGGGTGCGCCAAATTCAGATTCTGATTCTTCTCCATTGGATTTGGATGATGAGTCTTTTTTGTTTCCCATGTCGCTGTGATCTGTTGCATTGTTGTTCTCTGCTGGGCCTTCCATCTTCTCAGTTTCCTGTAGTTGCTCCAAAAATGTTTTGGCTTTTGCAGCAGAGTCAATTCTAGTTTTCTAATCTTGTATTTGAAGGTGATGCCTTCTGGTATAAGCCATCTGTAGAATGTGGGATTTTTTTGTAAAAATAGAATAAGGCTTTTGTATTGTCTCCTCCTCTTTCTAATCTCAAATGGAATGTCCTTTAAAACTTTTATTTCCTCATCCTTGATTCTTAGAGTAGTCCTATTAATCGCTTTGAGTATCTGGTCTCTGATGTATCTTTTGGAGAATTTCACAAAGACTTTGTTAGGCAGATTGTTTTTCTTGATATATTCTGGATAGGTTCTGTAGAACATATCCATTTCACTTTGTAGAAAATCCGCTTTTAAATCTGCAACCGGCTCCAAGGCATCGCTTAATTTTTTAAAAAAATATTTTCTCCATCATGCTCCTTGGAATCTCAGTACATAAGTTGATTTTTCCATTTGCAGCTACAATAGTTGATATTCATCTGAGGTTTTCTGTTTTTCCACAATCCCCAGTCATTTTTGAAGTTTAGTTGTCTTGGGATCAACCTTCTTGAGCGATTCTGCTGTTTGCTCTGTTCTGGTCTTTGTTTCTTTTAGCTGTTTTTGTAGTGTTTCAAAGTTGTTATTCAGTGAAGTCATCTGGTCCAGCAGAGGGTGCAGTGCCACTGCCAACATATTGGGAAAGTCTGTAGCTGCTTCCGGTCTCATGATCAGAGCAGCCAGGCTGGCATTTCCTGTAGGAGGTTTCATTTTTGGGGCCATTTTTCTCCCAGCCATCTACATAATTGTTTACTTTTTAGCAAAAGTTTCAAAAAGTTCTGTGGCCTGCAAAAATGCATAGTTTTCACTTGGTTCCACTCTACTTTGGTTGAAAGGCACTTTGCTTTCAGTCCCCTTAGTTAAAAGTTAATTTAAAGAGATTTTCTCTTTTTTTTTTTCACGGGGTGGGCTCCTCCCCCCCCCCTTCACTTTTGTTTAAGGGGCTGTTCACCTGGCCACTTATCTGCATTTCTGATTCATCACAACTCACACTTCATTGGAGATATTCTGCTCAGGTAAGGGAAACTGCTCGACCAGCTGCTTGCTTGTCCCAGTTTGTGTCCCTTGCACCATTGCTGGTTCTCCAGCAGTGGGACCTTTGGAGCAGAGAGGAGCCTTGATCTCTTGGCAGTCAGCCTTGGGAGAAGCACCCCTCAAAGTCCATGGCTTGGAGCCCCCCACAAGGGCAGAATTGTCTGAGCCCCCTCCCTGCCACCGGGTCACGGAGCGCGTCCCTCGGAGCTCCGAAGGGATGCATCCGTCATTCAGGTAACCAAAACTGGAAGTCCCCCCTCTAGAGTTCTTGAGAGAAGTGGCCTATGAATGAATGAATGAATGAATGAATGAATGAATGAACGGGTCCTTTCCATCTATAAATAATCGCTGCTTCTGAGTGTTCACATTTGAAGTGGAATTGGTATGGACATAGCACAGATGGCAACCTGTTTGTGTGTGTCCTAATTGTTGCATTGGAAAATTTTGCATTGGAAATTTTTTACTAGATCCTGACAAGGCATTATCTAACCTTTTATCAATCTTTCCCAATTAGATTCCATCATTCTAGCACTTATAACTTCAGCAATTAGAAGCCATACATCTAGAAGACAGAAGTGGAAATGATAGCTAACATCTGAATATGTATACTTTAATCAACTTTATACTTTAATAACAGGCCACACCCAACAGAAGAAATGCATTAACATATTAGGCCACACCCCTGACAGCGCAGCTCTTTCCCAGGATCAGCTTCCCCAGGTACCTCGTGTCCTGCGGGGTGCATGGGGAACCCGAGGGAAGGAAGGCAGTTTCTGGATCAGCTTCACCAGGTGCCCCACAGTTTAAACTGCCTTCCCTCCCTGGATCGGCTTGGCTTCCCCAGGCACCCCGTGGCTCGCAAGGTGCCTTGCAAGGAGGGGAGGCTGTAGGCATGGCCAACTCAGAAGCCAGCTGGAACTCCATTCCTGTGTGTTCCTGCCCAAAAATAGCCCTGCTTTAATCCATCATACTAGTGACAATCAGAGAGCATCATTCTTCTGGAGTTGAATTAGTTGGTGGCCATTTGACTGGATGGAGTTTGAATAAATCAAGAAACTGTATCTGAATACTGGAGCTCAGGTAACGTTGGCAACTCCAGATTGGGAAATTCCTGGAAATTAGGGGGTGAGGCCTGAGGAGGTCAGGGTTTGGAAGGGGAGAGACCTTGATGTGGTATAATACCATAGAAACCACCCTCTTAAGCAGCAATTTTCTCCAGGTGAACTGAGCTCTGTAGTCTGGAGATCAGTTGTAATTCAACAAGATTTGCAGGCTCTACCTGGAGGCTGGCAACTCTAAGCTCAGATGTCATTTTAAGTGGTCGGTTATAATCATGGGCACTCAGACAGTGGTATGTATCCACCACTCTTCAGCAAAGTTTGATATCCTTTTTCAGCATAAGGAAACTTCCTCCAACTTAAGTGGCTCTTCCACTGTTGGATGAAGGCTGCTTAGGCTGGAGGCAGGCTTCAGACTCTGTAGAGCAGAGTGATAAGATATACAGTTTTCTTTACGTATCTGAAGTCCAATGAGATGTGCACAATGAGCTCTTGGAACTGAAAACTCACTCCAATGACAGTTTCAACTGCAGGTCATGCTTCAAGGGGAAAATTTTGAGCTCAGGCACTTATCACTCACCAGATTTTGCTCAGTAACACAGGTTAAGTGCCTTGATCTATAACAGTTCCTCCAAACAAAAGCCATGTATTACCTTCCTTATTAAGAACAACCAAAATAACACTAAACAGATCTTTTCTTCTTCCCCCTGCTTTTAATTTTTTTTTTTACTTCCAGTCTGATAAATAATTTTGGAAAACCCAAATGCCTGTTGTGTTATTTCAGTTGGTTTTAATAAAAAGTATTTTTTTTTTGGTTTTGTATTTTATTCAGATATCCCATCTTTAAAAGCAGATGATGGTGTGAATCTTTCTTTCACTGTTTTTGGAGCAACACTGTTATGAAACAACCAGAGAAGACAAATGGCCTTCTGCCTCTACTACTCATTTTCCCACTAGTGACTGATTTTGTTCAAGGGGTGAAAAGGGACTGAAATGTTTAAAAGAAACAGCAGCCTCAAAGACCAGACATTAGATCACCTTTCTTTCATTCAGGGATGCTTGTTAAGATTACCAGTAAGAGGCCTTTAGCTCTGATCGGTTGACCTCTCAGCTGCACAGTTAGATAGAATAATAGATAGCTTGTCTTTAAAGGTGTGTAGATGACACCCAGAATTCTATATTAATGTAAACAGGCTAGCTATCTGAGGGACATGGCAAAAATGACGGTGTCAGAGCCATGTGTCAGGGTCAGAACAGGGCTGGTTACACATGGGGATTTTTCCTGGTATGTGTAGCAGGAAGGTCCCATAGTAAATGGGAGCATCTGGATAGCACTGGGCCCAGTCTGTACACAGATCACCTGGATCCCATTTTTTCCTTTTTCTGCCATAGAAAATAAAAACACAATTTTATCTGATTCAAAGGAGAACCTGTGGAATGGTTGAGGGCAGAGCATCCATACAGACAGGGCCGGTGCTACCATTAGGCCAAATTAGGTGACCGCCTAGAGCGCAGACCTCAGAGGAGTGCAGAAATGGACAATCAGCGCCCCTCCAACCGGCCACAGGTTCTCACACTCATTCACTCACCAGCCCCGGCTCTCCCATGCTTTTCCTCCTCCAGAAAGTCACGGCAACTGCAGCAGCAGCAGCGCCCTTCAGCTTTGCCTCGCACCTTGCCTCCCCAAGCCCGCACAATTTTTTTTAAAATTAGCAGGGGCAAGTTTTGTGCTTTTAATTTTCCCTAGGATTTATCTGTTTTTGATAATTGGTTAGTAGTGTGGGGGGGGGGGGCACAAGTAGTTAGCCTTGCCTAGGGCGCAAAGAAGCCTGGCACTGGCCCTGCATACAGATACTTCACTCACAGCCATAGTTCCCTCTAAGCTGCGCTGGCATGCTGGTGCACAACATTTTAATAGACTGCTCAGGGATTTCTGCTCTCTGCTCTCAAAGAAAGAGGTGGGTGAAATTTGACTTGATTTTGTTTTCTCTTATAATGTTTAAATTATTCTTAAAATATAGTTTAAATATAATTTAAAATAATTGATTCTGAGATTTTTTACAAGGTTGTGGAAGTAATCATCTAAAAACTAATTTATGCGATAGTCAAATGTAGACTTTCTCACAACTTTAATGCTACTAGCTTTTTTCGCTCACGAGGTAGAATTTCTGCTCACAACACTGTGGAGCACAGAGGGAACATTGCTCACAGCCCCTATGAGGAGAGAGGCAGAGCTAGCCTCCACTTTCAGAATGGCACAGGGCACCTTGCTGCTGCAGGCCAGCTTCCTCTCCCCCACAGCTTTTTAAAGGCTCAGCAGCAGGGCAAAAGAGAAACAAGGGGGGAAAGTGGTATCCAGGCACTGGGGGGGCATGTAAAGTGTTGCTGCCATCTGTTGTTTTATGCAGCCATGGCAGAGAAAAGGTGGAGTGGATGGGTGGAGTGGGTGGGGATTGCAGCAGTGGTAAGTAGAGTATAACATGCCTTGCTTATACTTCTGCTGCTGTGACTGGTGCAAATCGGACATGAGCCGAACTTGCATGTGTGCAAGCACACCTGCTTCTCAAATGGCAAAGATATATGTGCCAAGGCAGTAGGGGATGCAGCACTTTACAGTTTCTCTCTTCGTCTCCAATCCTTTCTCTCTCTGTTTTGGAGTAGTATTGAAATTTTGTTTGGATATAACTAAGGCACTTGTATGTTTATATTACATTTAAATATTCCAAGCAATACAATTTATATGCTAATTAAATTGTAAAGCATTTTATGTTCTTAAAGCAGTAAACTATTGTAAGGTTTATAAGAATAACATACATTTGATTTGTCCCAACATTTCTGCACACACACCCCAACTCCCCATACCTTTCTTGGGGTAAGTCTTATCAGGTGCGTAGAGTTAGTAAATCCCCGGGGAGGGGTTCTTTTGTGCGCACGCGCAAAGCATGCGCATGCACGGGACCATGTCCCCGTTGCTTCTCCCCCCCCCCCCGGCCCCAGGGAGGCAGAAGGGCAGGCCAGGGGTGGAAGGGAAGGAGAGGCGGTGACGGCAGCCAGCTGGCTGGCTGACTGACTGCCCCGCGCGCGAAGCGCGGGACCATGTCCCCGCCACCTCTCTCCCCCCCCCACCCCAGGGAGGCAGGAGGGCAGGCCAGGGGTGGAGGGGAAGGAGAGGCGGCGATGGCAACCAGCTGGCCGGCTGACTGGCCACCGGCGGGCGCTCCATTTTGCCGGGGGTGGCTGAGCCCCCCCTGGGAAATTTCGGGGGAGGCTCGAGCCCTCGAGCCCCCCCTGTAGTTGATGCCTATGAGTCTGATCTCTTGCCTATCTATGCTTTTCCTCCTCCCACTTCTGCTTGCTTGTGCTGCACCTTCAATTCCTCCTTACCCCCATTTTTAAGATCTTCAGCATGATCTGGATGGGGAGGTGCCACCATCATGTCCAGCTGAATCTCAAGATACCCAACCTGATAGAACCTCATTTGAATCTGATTGTCTAACAAGCTTGTGATGTGCTCTTCACCTGAACCAAGTAGCTAGAGCACAGATGTGAATACATGTCTAAAGAGAACTATCATGATTACAGAACTTGCAGAGGCTCCTGTACACATGTTCTTCTAGTTCACACAATATTTTCTCCATATACTTGCATAGAAGAAATTCTGCCACACTTGGAACTAACCCCCAGCATAACTTGTATTGTTATTCAAGCCAAGATTCTTTAAATTGGATGAATATTATCAAAGAAAATTGCACTGAAGGTCCGTTTTTGTCTTATCACATAATGAAATGTGGTTTTGTTTTTGTTATGCTACATCAGCAAGTATCAAGCAACCTGTAATGCTCCAGATTTACACTGTGAATAGAACAGACTAATCTAATACAATGTTCAAAATTATTTGCATGTAACAAGAACCTGCAGACTGCCAGGGGTTTACAGGATTCTGCCAGATCCAGGAAAGTAGATGGTTTTTGGTGAATTGTCTAATGGAAGCTTGAAAATACAGGGGCTTGCTCTATCCAGACTGACACACACATCAGCTGGATGAAAAACCAGCCTTATGTGATCCCCCCCAGTTAATTTATGCAAATACTTTATTCAGCCATCTGGATTTGTTTAGCATACATTAGAATATTCACTGAGAGGGGGCAGAGAGCCAAAACTAGAAAGATGGAGAAGAACCAATCCAAACAAGCAAGTGATCTGGATTAATGAGTGTCACATTTAAAATGCCTCTACTGTCAGGTAAAAATCTAGCTGAAGCTAGTCCCAAGACATATCATGTTACAATTTGCCAAGGTGAACGTAAATTGGCCAGTGCATCCAGCTATTTTTCACACATGGTTCTAAAGTGAATAGGAACAACTGAATTTTAGAATGCAGATGTCCCAAGAATACCCTTGAGAGGCAATGGGGGAAATGTTACGCTAATCATAAAAAGGCCAGAGAGTACTCATCATTTCTCTCTCCGTTAGGTTCTCCTTGGCATTCCAAAAATTTAACATGGAACATATTACATTAATTTTGTTAGCACAATAAAATGTAAACTGTATATGAAACTGGGTGATAGTCAATTTCAAATGGTTAATAGTCAATTTCAAATAATCAGTGCTTCACATGTATTCTCTGTAATCCTTAGAACTCCCTTGGAAAACAGGCCCATTTTACTGTCTCCCCCATCCTGCAGATGAAGGAACTAAGGATGAAAGGGGGGGGGGGCTTTTCTAGGTCCACTTAGTGTGTATTTAGCAGATATGAAATTTGAACTGGACACATCCTGCCTCAGATTGGGCCAGATCATAGGGGATGCTTGTGATCCATGTCAGGATCATTTCTGGATGTGTCACTGACTTGCAAGAAGCAGCCATAAGTGGATCAGATGGGGACTTGGGCTGTGGCACTAGGAAAGCAGGGTTAGCACTGTACTTTCAACATGCAGCTTATCCCATTGGAAAGAGTATAGCTGTGTAGCTCTAAGCCCAGGGATGGCAGGGAAACAACAAGTTATCTGTACTGTGCCTATCATTTTCTCCTCTTGGGTCTTAAAGCAGCCCACAAATGGGTGCATTTTATATCACGGATGCAGCATCGAGGGGAGGGAGAATAAAATCTCTCTTTTTGCACAGCTGCTTTTTACAGTTTGGCTGCACCTCTGAGGTTCAAACATGGATTGTGTCTTCTTGTTCTGTCTATAATCATTTTGAAGTGGTGCCAGTGTAAAACCCTGTTATCTACATTTTTATCCCACTTTTCCTCCATGGAGCCCAGTGCAGCCCATCTGATTCTCTGCTCTCCCATTTTATCCTTGCTACAGTCAGGCTAAGAGAGTGTGAATGGCCCAAGGTCATGCAGTGAGTTTCATGGCACAGTGGGAAGAGGAAGGATGTGCTACCATCCTGAGTCTCTTCTCACTAAGTGCAAGTTCCTCTTCCTCTTTCCTTGCAGGAGTTAACCATCAGCACTAGTTTTAACCATGGTTAAAATTAACCAATCTTTCTTTCTTAGCCAGGGTTTGCTAATCTGCTTCACATCCATAGCTAATGTTGGTACTGACATAAACCATACTCATGGGTAAGGAGGAATGTGCAATGCTTGTATTCCAGGAGCATGAAAATCCCTAAGGAAATAGTCTCATTAAAAGGACTGAATTTTTTTCTCCCTTTTTTTCGAGAGGTTTTTCTCAACACACCACTAGGGTAGAGTATTAGACCCTGGCTAGGCAGGATCCTCCCTGGAAAAGCAGAAGTAGAGTTACACCTGAAGGCCTGGGAGAGAACAAACCTTGTAATGAATAACCTGGCTGGCAATGCTGGCAATGCTGCATGCTTAGTACTGCTGCAGAAAAAGCCTGGTACAGAGAGAACCTGGATGCCAAAGGGGAAACTCAGCACACTGTCCTGCAAGCGTGGGCTTCCTACAGAATTGCAATTCAGAAATGAAATGCCAACCCTGAATAGCTTCAATCTCCTTCCAGGCATGGCAAAAAAGTTGCATGAATTCATGGTTATTTATAAGTAATTTTTTTTGTTTTAATCTGAAGTGCCCAAACGCCTCCTGGATATCGAGGAATTAAACATACTGGTCAGAACCACCTAGCAATCAGACTTCAGTTGCTCTAACACAATGGCTTGTTCTCTTCATAACCCGCCCTCCCCCCCCAATTTGGGTTTAGGTTACGTTATAGAATACGGTCCGGATAGAACATGTGGTCTGTAACTACAGTGAATGATTGTTTGGAATTCTATACCCAAGTTGGTATAGAAGTAGTGACGTTCATCTCTTCTGTTGCATTGTAATTAATGTCATCTGCCAGAACTCCATTGGACTTAAAGCACATGTCTGGGCAGACCCAGAAATAGCATAACACATGGATCAGGACCTGCATGTTCCCCTCATCTCTGTGGGGTCACTTCAGATCAGGAAAAGGTGGGGGAGGCATTACCCCCTCCCAAGCCACAGTCCTGATCTGGAATAAGAAGGACCCCAGGGGCCATCTAGTCTAACCAGCTTCTCAGTGCAGAAAATTGGAAGCTTAGCTGTAGGAGGTTATTAAGCCTTCTTTGTTGAACTGCTCTCACTGTCAGGAAGGTTCTCTCAGTGCTATTCTGCAGTCTACCCTATGAATGGCTCTTGCTAATGCTAGAGATAGCTTTTTGTATGATGACCTTCACCTTTGGCAGGAATAGGAGGGTAGATTGCCAAATAGTCTTGTTCTCTGAAGCAGCAGAAAACAACTCTTTGTCCTCTTCTGTGTGACTGCCCTTAAGGTATTTGAAGAATGCAGTCATGGTGTCTCCTCAGTCTTCTCTTCTTCAGCCTAAACATACCTAGTTCCTTCAGCCTTTCCTCATAGAACAATTTCCATTTTCCTTCTCTATATGCATTTCATTTTGTCTGCATCATTCTTAAACTGTGGCACCTAGAACTAGATTCTGCTGGAGATGGTGTTGAGCTGGTCCTTGGCATTTCCCAGACTTTTAGTTCTGGAGGGACTTTAATGTCCATGCTGATGATGTGCCTCCTCCTCACAGGCTACAGACCTAGTGTCTTCCATGGCAGCACTAGGACTTTCTCAGTTTGTATCAGCTCCCATGCATCAAGCAGACCACATGCTGGACTTGATTTTTGGGACAAGGATAAATGTGGATCTGGATGCTCCTAACTCTTCATGGGGCATTATTAATGCCAACACCAATGGAGAGGAGCTTGGGCGTGATCTTGGCTGCCTCACTTTCAGAGGAGGCCCAAGTCACAACCATTGCCAGAAAGCTTTTTACTATCTTCGGCTGGTCAGGCAGCTGGTTCCCTATCTCTCTTCTCATGACATAGCCACAGTGATCCACACAACAGTCACCTCCAGGCTGGATTACTGTAACTCATTTTTCGCAGGGTTGCCCTTGAAGTTGATCTGGAAACTGGTTCAAAATGCAGTGGCACGTGTCCCTTAATGAGCTTATATACAATCAGTGCTCTGCCAGCTGCATAGGCTCCCAGACCGAATCAAGCTCAAGGTTATGTATTTAACCTTTAAAGCCCCATGCATTCTGGGACCAACATATCTGCAGGACTGTCTCTCCCAATACATCCCCCAAAGAGCTCTATGTTTATCAGGCTAACAGGTGCTGCTGGTCCCCAGCCCAGGGGCAATCTGCTTAGCCTTGACCAGAGCCAGAGCCTATTTGGCTCCGGCTCCAGCCTGGTGGAACACTCTCCCAAGTGAGATCAGGGCTCTGCAGGATTTGCTTCAGTTCTGCAGGGCCTGTAAAACAGAGATGTTCCACCAGGCCTTTGGTTGAGGCAGTGGGTGTCCAGTTATATTGGCCTCCCCTGCCTCACCCTGCTCTGGCCTGGTATATCATCTGAGCAGAGACTTGCCCACTGCCCAGTTGGTTCATCGTGGGTACACCTTTATGTAGATCTTTTAAGAGCATTGTGTACCTATGCCTGATTGCCAACTTGTATACTGTAATATTTATATTTCATTAGCTATTTATCTGTTTGTATTGCTTGGCTGGAAGAATGTTTTAATTGTTTTAATTGTTTGATCACCTGTTATAACCCGCTCTGAGCCCTGCGTTGCAGGGGATAAAAGTCCAATAAATAAATAAACAAACAAATTCCTCAGCATTTGTTAATACTGCCTCTAGCCTTCTTTTATTCTGCTGTCCACTGCTTTTGTAGACTAAAAGTAGAAAAGCAATCTACAAGTTTTAGAGAGAAGTAAAATCCTGTGTTTTGTGCATTTTTATCAATTGTGCTAATCACAACATAGTAGGGATTGCTTGCTAATGCCAGAGATAGCTTTGGCGGGAAATGGTTTTTTTGTCTAAGACACCCCCCACCTCCCCAAACAGTCACTTTTGGATGTCTTTTTAAACTTCTCACTGAATGACTGATATTTTTAATAGCCTGTTGTGATGGCCTTTTGTAATCGGTGTAAAGGAAATCCAGATGATTTATGTCAGCTGCTTCTCCTTTAAGCTGTTATTTTGCTGACACATTGAAATCTACAGAGGACAAAGAGGCATTTTTTTCTTTCCAGAAACATGGAGCGCTCAAGACAATATCCTTCTTCTGTAGTATATAGTCTATGCCTGTGGTCTCAGTTTACTCAATAGCAATGGAAGTCATGCTTTTGCACTAGGTTTTACATTTTTTCATCTATAAAGCTTTTCTTCTTCTGGGTTTTAAATGTGATTTTATCACTGTTTTCTTCAGCATATAGAAAAAAGACTGTACACATCATGATGAATAAATGTAGTTTCAAAAGGTATCCTAGCAACCCCACATTTGTCTCAGTGATTGACTGTTCTTTGTGTAACGTAGAAGTTATACCTCAGGGTATGATTTCCATTTATCTTCCTCATGCTGTACCTGTAATACAAATGTTCAGACTATAACCTAATAATATTACTAATTTTTGTAGAGAGCTTGTGAAGATAAGCAAATCTGCCATGTGAAAATTATTCAGTAAGAATATTGTACACCGAAATAGTACTAATACTTACACTCTTTATTCCTCCAAAAAGGGCAGGATGGCACACATAGCCAGCCCACCCTCCAGTTTATCCTCACAGCTATCCTATGAGTTAGGCTAGGCTGAAAGAATGTGACTGGCCCAATCATATATCACCCAGTGAACTTTCAGGACAGAGAGGAGATTGACATCCAGATTTTGCTGACCCTAGACCCAGACTTTATTAGGCTACATGTGGCCTCTTAACATAAATGTCTAACTTTTCCAGTGTATGTCTTTCAATCAGATTACTATTAAATAAAAAAGTGTATTAATATGATAGCAATATGTAAGGAATGAATTTATTGTCATAGCGTGTCTGAGACTGAGCTAACCTCATGGGGAGGTCGGTATAAAAATCTGATAAATAATAATTATAAATAGGGCTGCAAGGTCCTCCCTGGCCACCGCCAGGGTGTGTGTGTGTGGGGGGGGGTAGGGTTGCCAGATCCATGTTGGGAAACTCCTGGAGATTTGGGGGTGGAGACTGGGGAGAACAGGAACTTCAGTGGGCTACAAGGCCATTGAATCCACCCTCCAAAGCATCCATTTTCTCCAGGGAAACTGATCTCTGCATTCTGGAGATGAGCTTCAGTTCTGGGGGATCCCCAGGTCCCAACTGGAGGCTGGTATCCCTAAGCAGGCGAGCCAGATATTTTGGCTAAAAAATCAAAAACCGTATAGCTCAGAATAATCCTATGCAAATTGCCATAACTGCCATGAGACCTGAGAGTTGATAATTTTAGCTTGAGTACCTCAGTTTATGTAGACTGAGAGAGCCAGCATGGTGTAGTGTTTAAAAGCGGCAGACGCTAATCTGGAGAACTGGCTTTGATTCCCCACTCCTCCTCATAAAATGTGCTGGGTGTCCTTGAGCCAGTCACAGTTCTCTCAGAACTCTCTCAGCCCCATCTACCTCACAAGGTAACCGTTGTTTGGAGAGGAAGGGAAGGTGACTATAAGCTGCTTTGAGACACCTTAAGGTAAGAAAAGTGAGATATAAAAACCTACTCTTCTTCTTCTAGACTGGGAGCTTTACCCAGGCCAGTGAGAAATACAATTACTAGGAAGGCTTGTGAAACACTAATCAGAAATTGTATGAAATGTAGTGTGAACATTGTCTAAATGTTCTAGTTGGAGGTCATGTTTATCTTATCAGGAGAGCCGTTTTCTGTTCCATACAGTTCCCCACAGCTCTTGCTGCCACTGGGAAACAGAAACTTTGGGTCAACCTCAGTGTCACTTTTTTAACTAGGTGGGGTGGGTTTCCTAGCCCATGGTATTACATGCAGCATTCCAGCAGGGAAGGTAACACCCCCCCAGACCATTTCAGATCAGGAAAATGGCATGGGAGGATGCTGAACCCCTTCTCGCCCCCTCTCAACTGTCCTGATCTGAACTGAACCCCTGCAGCACTTGGGATATTAGTTCCCAGCAGCTGCTATCTGAATGAGGGGAATA
The DNA here is from genome assembly GCA_029233225.1 of Lepidodactylus listeri. Classification (NCBI taxonomy): domain Eukaryota; kingdom Metazoa; phylum Chordata; class Lepidosauria; order Squamata; family Gekkonidae; genus Lepidodactylus; species Lepidodactylus listeri. The sequence goes on from JARCFY010000004.1 coordinate 49,425,510, forward strand.
AAAAACATTTCGTCTTGTTGGCCCTGGGTTCTCAAAACAGGGTCCTGGGGAGAGGTAGCTGCATAACTTTGGAACTGCATATGGAGTATTGTGCACATGCTGATCCAAAATAGTGCAAATAACTCCGCAGCACTGTTTTGCCTTAGGAAATTGGCACAGGGGGAAATATAGGAGACCCTCCTCCCACCATGCTGTGGTCCTGAACTGATGCAGGCCCATGGGTTTTAAAAACAATATTACCTGCAGCTGCTGTGTGGCCGTGGGGAAAGCAAGTCAGGTCCAGAGAATCCAGACCCAACATGTTAAAAAAACCTTATCATGTAGTGTAGTGTGGCCATGAAAGCAAAGTGAAGCCACAGATATCATGCTGCTGTCCCCCCCCCCCCCCCATTATATCTGGCTTAGTTCAGATCTGAAACTCAGGGGAACTTCTTTGTATTAGCTACACTTCAAGGTTAAAGAACATGGCATGGTCTTTCTGTTTGCATGTCCCTATTTTATGTGGAATGGGGTTTATAGCAAAAACAACCTTTGATGACTACTGAAGTCATGACAGAGCCCACATGTATGTATTAGTCTTTATATATATATATATATATATATATATATATATATATATATATATATATATATATATATATATATATGTATATACACTTGGATTTCCAAAAAAAATTGACATCCTCACTTATTCCTGAGGTTCCTGAGTAAATGAAACAGTTATAGGATAAGAGGACAGGTCTGCTGTTTTAGAAGAAACAACCAGAAAGAAAGAGTAGACAGTTCCTGCAATGGAGGAAAGAAAGCAGTGGAGTTCCACAGAGATATCTGTTGTGACTGGTACTATTTAATTTGTCCATAAATGGTCTAGAATAAGGGCTGAGGGACCATGGCCAAATTTGTACATGGCACCAAATTATTCAGGAAGGATAGAACTTAGGCAGATTGTGAAGAGCTCCAAAAGGATCTCTCCAAACTAAGTGGGTGAGAACGTGGCAGATGAGGTTCAATGTAATGCACACACACTGGAGCAAAAAGTTCTAAATATATGCTGATAGGATCTGAACTGGCAGTGACTGACCAGGAAAGAGATCTTGGGGTCAAGCAGAACAGTTGGATAAAAATGTCAACACTATGTCTGGCAGTGATGAAAAGGCAAATTCTGTGCTAGGGGTTAGCAGGAAAGTAACAGTTCTGGCTACTGTATCTGCAAAAAGAATTGTAGCATTACAGAAGGTACAGAAAAGGACAAACAAAATTATCAAGAAAAGGGAGATTTTTTGTTTACTTTTATCCCTCTTCCAAAATACTAGAACTTGTTGACACCAAATGGAGATGGTAGGCAGTAGATTCAGAAAAGACTAATGGAAGGACCTCTTCACTCAAAGAGTAATTTACTGCACTGCCACTAATTTAGTTTGAAAAGAGTAGGCAAATTCGTGGGGGACAGATTCATCAATGGCTATTAGCAAAAACGATTAAATGGAATATCCATGTCCAGGGGCAGTGACTATCTGAACACTGGGAACAGGAATGGGAGGCAACAGGACGGGCAGGATTTTGCTTACATGCCTACTTGTAGATCTTCTGGCTAGTCACTGTGAAACAGGCTGCTGGACTAAAGGGACCACTGGTTTGATCCAGAACAGTTGTGTTCATGTTCTTATATAAAGAACTTGGGGACCTGATTTGGATCAGAGACATATAGGGAAGATAGAAGTGGTTTAACCCTTCCAAGCCTGCATGGTTTGGGTTTTCAAAACCTGTCCCTCCTTCACTATTAGTCTTTAAAAAACAAAAACAGAACAGGGGTGGCATCTGCCTTTGCCCATCCTTTTTTCTTTAAAGAGTTCTAATGCAATCAGGGAGCCTGGTTTCTATTTGTGAAAGTGAGGGCGGTGCTGAAAGGAGTAATCCCCCCCCCCCCCCCGCTTCCATCCCACATACTGTAATGAAGGTCAGAAAGCAGTGGAGATGTTCCAGCATCTCATCTGCTTTTGAGTCAGAACCTCATCTACCATCTCTCTCTGAGGCTGAGTCAGGTTGCTTGGCCTATTGCATATTTTAATGTTTTGAGAGTGCTTCTCCTTCACCAGTCTGTTTAGAATCTCTGTTACCCATCTGATTTCTCTCTCTTTCTCTCTCTCCATTTCTGTCCTCCTTCCCTCATCCTATTTTATTATACCACCGCTGAGGCAACATACCTTATTGCATGTCTCATGGGACTATTTTATTTTTGCATCATTTTTATGAAGCTACTGAAAACTGTCTACTTAGACAGGTTTATAGGAATCTTTTGTGTTTGTACCAAGAATGACTTGCATATTAGCAAAGGAAGAATGAGAGGGGACGGGGTACTGATTCCCTACCCCCAAACGCCTACTTAGTTTCTTTCCACCAGAGCTATTGCTTCTGCACTTCCCTTTGGTGCTCTAGCCAGTGCTAGTTCTCCTGTCAGAGCAGCTGCATGCCACATTTCTGTACATTTGTGTGTATATGTGAATTTAAGCTCTTTTTTTTTACAAAAAAATGGTGGCTTGAAGAATATTGGTGGGTAAATATATGGTGGCAGATGCCAGATGGAATCAAAGGAATAAAGGAAATTGCTACTGACAGAACTCATAAAACAGAGTAGTGCATTAAGGGGTGGGGCCTAAATCATTGTGTTTCATATTTTTAAATGCTGGAGAATTTGAACTTCTCAGGTAGTGGTCTCTGTAAAAGGCTTTTGTAAATGTGGAATGTGAACAATATCACACCCCTTTGCCTCTTGGTTGCACTGTTAAGTATTTAAGTGTCATTCTAAAAATTAAATGAGCAAGTGTTGGAAAGGCTTTGTGGAAACAAAAATTACTGTGTACAAGAATTGACACAATCATTTTCACACATAACTGTAGAAATGAATTTCCATCTGCACATATATTTACAGAAGGAATGTTGTGGCATTAGACCGTTGTGTACAAAATATTTATGTCACATGTCGACAGAAATGGCAGACTTGATAAAAAGGATAGCTTTCCCCTTCCAAATACATATTTTGAAGGGGAGTACATGCTTATGCCAATATTATTTTTGTCCCCCCACGGTCTTGCAAGGCCTTTTTGAAACAGCACCAGAGAATTTCAGTCATCCTGGATATACTTTATCTAATCCTAGGATTGCCACATTTGAATAACACTAACTGGCCACATCTAAATCTTACCCATGACCCCCTTTTTCTCCGGAATACTCAAGGAAGGGGAGTTTTCTTTGTTGAATTTTATAATTTTATTCTGTGGTTTTTATAAAACAATGAATAAATGATTCATTAATATTTATCACATATTTTACAGTACAGCATTGTGATACTTTGGCTTCATACAGTTTTTATCTCCACTTCTGATTTGCTTCAAATTTAATATTAACCATTTACACACACTGTTTACATTGCATTGTTCCAACAAAATTACCTTAATATATTCCATGTTAAACTTTTGGGAAGCCAAAGAGAACCTAACAGAGAAAGAAATGACAGGTAATCTCTGGCTTTCTCATGGTTAACATTTCTAATCCTCCCCCAGTGCCTCTCAAGAGCATTCTTGGAACATCTGCCATACATAATCCTGTATGTGCATATTTCTTAATGGGATATTTTTTTGGGGAGTGGGGACCTGAAATCACCTGGAGGTCTGTTTTATCTGAAGTTTTGTATGTGACAGATTGACAAAGTTAAACAGGAGCCTTTTGTGTCTTCTGGCTAATCCCCTGGATGTGATGAAAGGCCCCGATGACAAATAGAGTCTTTCATCATTCTTAAATGATTATTTTAAAGCATGACAAATATTAAAAAGGTTGGAAAGCACAAGATATATACAATACAGTATACAAAGCACTCCACCCACATCATCCTGCCGTAATCCTTGCAACAGACCTGTTTAGGTGGAACAGTGCCGTATTGCCCTTCAGGGGGCTGAGGATGAAAGAATGTGGCCTGTCTAGTGCATATCACACCAATTCCCCAAGGCACGGATTCTCCAGGCTTTCCCCCCCCCCCCCCATTGTCACTGCAAATGCAGAGGCATATAAATTGGCAGCAGAACTTCCACATGGGGAGTTTCTGTGCACTTTCCTCCATTTCTGTCTCTCTTTTTTAAACTTTTCCCTTCCACACATCTTCCACAGCAACTCCACAATGGCTTTTGGGGATGCAGTAGTCATGGTAAACTGTTTTTATTCTTTTCTGCAGGCATAAGGTATAGAACTATAAGTTATTATGTATAAACTAATAATATTCATCCACCTGAAGTGCTATGCTGCAGAGAAATCACTGTGTGGTGGAGCCATTTTGCTTCACTTCCCCATTACTTTCCAGGCAATCTGGCTTGCACCTTTTCTTTTATACTCCAGCAATGAAAAAGTCCAGAAACGTCTTTCTGAAAAACAAAAACTGGTAACTTAGAAGAACTAAAATCTGAACTGGATGCATTATTAAAATTTGAAATAGACATCAGCAATAGATTGTTATAGCTTTGTAGTGCTATAGCAATTATCACTTAGCCCTCGAAAAGCCCACCAATGACACAGAAGGAAAAAAAAGCTGGAAAAATGATGCCCCATATAAGGCTGATGGCAGGAAAATGTGCACAATTCCTTCCAGACAAAATGCTAATGTGCTTGGACCCTTTTTCTTTTCCCTCTTAAGCCAGAACAAACTGTTTGACAGCAGCTCATGTTGGGAAAGACTCTATTGAGGATTATTGATTATTATTATTGACTGCTATTATTATTGACTAATGACTACTATTATTTTTACTACCATTATTATTGACTAATATGATTAGTGGTGATCTAATTAAGTTTGAATACCTTCCTTTCCTCTGAGTCAGCAAGAGAAGGGAAAGTATTTAAAGAGACATAAATACCTCCCCTTCCCTCCCTCAGTTGCACTGTGGTGGTGGCACGCACCAACAAGTAAAAGTAAGGTATTTAAAGAGAAAAGGGAGTCAATCAAGAATGGGGATTTGAACCTGGGTCTCCCAGATCCTAGTCCAGCTCTCTAACCACTACACCAGGTTAACCGTGAGAAGAGTGCCTTTGGGTACTCTTTTCTTCACTGAGGCTGGAGAAAGGAGAAACAGGACTGTGGCAGAAGTAGCAAAAGATAGATGCCTAGGGTTGCCAGCTCCAGGTTGGGAAATACCTGGAGATTTTGGGGGAGCAGCCTGAGGAGGGCAAGGTTTGGGGAGAGGAGGGACTTCAATGGGGTATAATGGCATATATCCCACCTTCCAAAGTGACACATTTCTCCACATGTACTGATCTCTGTTGCCACTGTAACCCTAAGAGATCTCCAGCTACAACTAGGAGGCTGGCAAGTGTAACAGTGGTGGTGGGAGCAAGATAAGAACAATGCAGGGAAGCCAAGCTGAAATAGCTGGGAGAACATCAGCTGTGCAGTTCTTTGAATGGCTGAATCAGTTGGTAAGCATATCTGAAAAGATGCCTGAGGAATGTAAGGTCGCAAAGCCTATCAACCCTACTTGGGTCATAGATAGAAGATCTTGGATCTGCAAATTATGACCACAATAATCCTACCACTTCCTTCACTCTTGGAATCTCTTTTCCCCTCCCAACAGAGAACACAGCAGACATGTGTATGGATGCCAGCCTCCAGGAGGACCTGGGGATCCTCTGGAATCATCTCATCTCCAGACTACAGACATCAGTTCCCCTGGGGAAAATGGATGCTTTGGAGGGTGGACACTATGGCATTGAACCCCACTGGGACTCCTGTCATCCGCAGGTACCATTCCCAAATCTTCAGCATAGATCTGGTAACCCTATACCCCCTGTCCCGCATCAGTGGCCGGGGGGCAACCCTAGACATGTGACACACAAATTATAAAGAGGGCTGCTCTCTATGCAATCTCTGTCTCTCCTGAGAGGCAGAAGGAAAGAGAGTGCAGCTGATTGCTCTTGACTCCAATTTCCAACAAATCCCCCATGGGACTATATAAGGAAGGGCATGCTTTCCCACCTGCTCCAAGTTATGGTAAATCTGAAGATTTCTACTATTCAAAGCAACCAATCAGTGTTTTTAGCTCTGTAAGGTTTGAAACTTTTGTCTCACCTTTGTCTCACATATAACACATACATATAGAGGAGCCCAGGGAAATAACATTGGACAATAAACCTGCCATTAAATGTGTAGTAAATCAGAGGGATAGTTACACTTAGGTAGCACATATGGGAAGAGAAAGGATTCATTTGGGTATTCATTTATTGTACTTCCTGAAGTCTGTTCTCACATGTGCCATGTTTGTGAAAGGCAATTTCTAAAGACATAAATTTTGCAAAAGGAATTTCAACTCTTGTGAAGCACCAGCAATAAGCTTCCCCCCCTCAACCAGAACTGCTAAGAGACATTTTAAGGGAATTCTGCTCCATTCTGGCAGATATTAAACTCAATGAGGCTATTAGACTTGTGTAGTAATGACTGGAAGACACATGGCCTCATTGGCAACTGTTGTAAGTGCTAAGAGACTTCCATAAGTCATAGACTGCTATATCCATGGTCATGCCTAATACCTGAGTAAACATCCTCTCCAGGAAGATAGATTCAGCTGGGTAGCTGTGTTAGTCTGAAGCAGCAGAACAAAGTCTAAGTCCAGTGGCACCTTTAAGACCAACAACATTTTATTCAAGGTATAAGTTTTCGTTTGCATGCACACTTCTACAGATACAATGAAATGGAAGTTACCAGCCCATACATATAGGTAGAGGGTGAGCAGTAAATTAGCATACAACATAATGAAGATGTTTAACAGATTCAAGGACCAAACAGGAACAACAAGCTTAGTTCCTATGGTTACCATTTGTTTGGGTTTAATTCCAGGGGAAAACATAGGGAGGGAAACAAATATGTCTAAATTGGAGACTGATGGCCAGATGTACCCTTAATTGTGGAATGCTGAGAGTAATTAACAGTCATTAGGCTCCATCCATCTCCTCTCAAGCATGGAAGCGAAACATAAATGATTAATCTTGATATCTCTAGGTGGATAGCCATGTTGGTCTGAAGCAGTAGAACAAAGTTTGAGTCCAGTAACACCTTTATTCAAGGTGAGAGTTTTCGTGTGTCTGAGGAAGTGTGCATGCACAATAATTTACAGAAGAGGTTAAACACTGCCACTGTGATTTTTTTTATTCCCAAACCATTAGGATCTTAGAAAACAACATAATACTTCAAATATTCTAATTAACAGACACAGCTTCTATGATACACAACAGCAGGCAGGAGTGAGGAATCCATCCTGCTGTTATGACTTTCTGTAACAATTATATTAGAGCAGCTGACTGATCTTTAACAGTATTGAACAAACATGGTGCCCCCAAACAACTGTTTTCTTGAGTGTCAAATCTAGGTTGGATTTGATGATTACTATCAAAGAAGAAGCAGAATATTCTTGTCCCAGTCTAACGTCTCAAGTCTATTCATGTCAGTGGGACACTTTTATGGTTATGGTATGGTGTTTATGGTAATGGAGTTGTCTGTGATGGACTGCACTTTTTAAAAGCTTTGAAGAGCTGTACAAACACAGTAAAGGACTGTAAAGGGTTAATTCTTCACAGAAACAGAGAGCCTTGAGTGACAAGCTATTCCAAGCAATCTGATTGGTTAGTATTAGCTAAGCAGAGAAAGTCTGGAGAGAGCTGCATGCTGAGGAAAGATTCAGTCAGATTTCTGCCTTGACTAAATTCTGTCTGGTTTCAGCCCTAGCTGAGAAGAATCGAGTACTGAAAGTTTTGGAATTCAGCCCTGGATGAGAGCAGTTTAACACAGATAGAATCAGGGGGATGTTGGCAAGGAAGTTTGGGAAGTAGGTGAAGACTCCCATTTGGGCCAAGGAAAGGGGATAGATTTTCTACAGAGAGATAAAACTTCCCTACCCAAAGAGGAAGTTAGCTCTGAATAGTGGAGAGATCCATGGTCTGGTGTGGTCAGAAACTTCCTTTAGAGACCTTAAGAGTTTCAAGAGAAGGCGAGTTTCAAGAGAAGAGGCTTGGGTACTGGGAAGAGTGTACCAGCCTTCTGGAACCCAAAAGAGTAAAAAAATACTCAAAGAAAGTGTAGTGACTGTGGGAAAACACTGGAACAAAACCTTAAGCTCATTAGCCTCTGTATGTACTGGTTTTACTTCAGAAATTTCATCCCCTGATTTCACCTGACCTTTCCCCTCTATGTTAAATATTTTGTTATTTTTTTAATTGCAAAATGCATTGAGTGCCTTTTAAGTGGTTTAAGTTAAAGGATGATCCCAACCCTTTCCTCAGGTTCCTGGGCTGAAATTTCATATTGTGACAGGGTGGGACAGCCAGAGTTCTTCAGTAAAGAAGAAAACAAATTACTAAGGCAGCTCAGTCAGTAAAGAGAAAGAAAAATGGAGGGGAAATCGTGCCTCTGAGGGAGGGAAGAGGGTGGAGCTTTCATACCGTCTTTGCCTCTACAGTGGCTCAAGAGATCAGGGCTTGGATTGTCAGCCTGCAGGTGGGGCCTGGAGATCTGGAATTACAACTGATTTTTTTTTTAAAAAAAAGAGACAAGTTTCCATGCAGGGTGGACTTTATGGCATTATACCCTGCTAAGATCTCTCCCCTCTTCAAACCCCACTCTCCCCAGGTTCCATTTCAACATTTCCAGGAATTTCCCACCCCAGAATTGGTAACCCTAATCAGGGCAGATGCCTTGCATTCATTAATTCACAACAGCCCGTTATATTTCTAGAACTGGCTACAGAACTGCATACAAACTAATATATGCACATGCATGCAGAATATATATGCATTCACTGTAATCTGTGAACAAGGTTTAAATTTCATTATGAAATCAGGCGGCTTACTCATGTACAGTGACTGCAGAACATCACAAAGCATACTCCTGGCATGTAACAAGCTTACCATGCAGCACACTTTTGAGGATTGTGACTTGCCTTCTTTCAGAAAGATATTTTCCAAATGTAAAAGGAGTGGATGCATGAGATTAGGGAATAGCTTCTTGACTTCAAGTTAAGATTCCATGAGCACATGTTGAATCATTTTATCAAGTTGCAGATTCTTTTTTAGACCAGGGAGGTCATCACCTCCCTTCTGAGAGACAGAAAAGCACATGAAAACAAGAACTACTTCATTCTCAGTGGCCCACAAGGGTTGTTACAGGAAGCAGGTGCAGAAGTGTGGCAGACTTGGATCCAAACAAATAGAGAAGGGAATATGAGGTTAGGCAGAAAGGTGAAAAAAATCTCAGATAATTGAATGTTCATCTCTCATTCTCACAACATTAATTTTGATTTCCCTCCTCCAAGCTGTCATTATGACGGACACCCAGCGTCAGCTAACTTTACAACTGCCATGTTCCTTCTCATAAGTGCTAAATCCCTTGGGATCATATTTCTGAGTCAACTCGATCTCTTATTTGGCTGTAGACACACAGAGTTTGCCAAATAGGAGATACGTAGGGAATACACTGAACAATTATCCATAGCATCTTCCAGGGCAGGTGGTTCATTAAGCAGATAGTTTCACTGCAGATTTTGAGATACCACCTGTACACACCTCCTTGAGAGATTGTCCCATGAAACTTGGTTAGCTTTATTTCCAAGTAAACATGTATGGAGTTAAGCGAGTAATATTACACTAATATTACAGTCATATTCAGTTATCAAAAAATGCTTAAAGTATCCCAGTGGTTTTAAGGTTTTAGTTAAGAAAGTCTAAGAATTGACTGTCTTTCTCATTTGGCAGCAATTTTATAGAACAATATTCATTAGGTCTGATGATTTGTGAGAAAACTGTGAAGGGGGGGGGGCAACCACCACCACTAGCCCTTATGTTTATTTACCTTTCTTGTTCTATGCTTTTGTAATTCATAATTTTAAAAAGTTTTAATTATCTAGTCATAGATGCCAGTTGTCACTGTTTGGCTGGAAGAACTTTGTGTGGTCGTAGCATTTTTCTTGCTGACAAAGCAACTTTTTAAAATTGTAATTCCAGGAGACGTTGGCAATCCTACTTACAGACTTTATACCATCAGGCTACTGTGAAACTGCACAGATGAGCATTGCACATGGCTCGAATGTGTAACCAACTTGCTAACAAAGGTAACTGGAGCAAGGATAAGTTAATGTTCAATCCTTTATTTTCATCAGCAGTTCTGCAGAGGAAACAAGTCCCTGCAATGTATGGCTTTAAACCCACTAGTGACTAAATAGAATCCTAAATAGCTCACTTGAATTTGGGATTCAAGGTATGACAAGTAGACAATTTATTAAAGAACTTTAAACAATGGATTGGAAGAAGTTCTGTCTCCCCTCCCCCCTTCACCAGTCAAAGTTTGCTGCTAACATCAGCAGACCAAGAGTTTTACACTTCAGTCTTGATACTTCTTCTAGTAATGCTGAGACTTACCATCTGGCCACATATTTCCCTGCCTTTCTTTATTAGTTAAAGGGAATGAGGGAAGAACAGAAGCATGTGGCCTCACAGGAGGCAGAAAAACTAGTTCAAGAGCATCTGACTGGGGATACGACATGTCTAGCTACATTCATTCATAACTGTGGTGTGTCAAAGAAGTCAGGGGATATATACTGGGAGGAACAGCCTGCCGGTGGCTTGCAGTTACTTTTTATTTCCTCCCTGAGCCTCTGGGTATGATGGATGTCATATACATCTATCATTTCCCTCAGGCAAAGCACAGCACAAGGGTGTTATTTCTTGCTTATGAAAAAGGACAGGTAATAGAAAAAAGCATGCAAGCCTCATATAGATACTGAGTTTAAAAGTTTAGCTCCCCCCTCAGTAAAAGTTTCAGATCCTAAACACATCTCAAGTAAAATCTTCTTCAGGGGCAATAGAATCAAATGCTTGTGTTCTTCAAAAAGCCTTCCGCTAAAAGGACATCTATCAAAAATGAAGTTACGTTATTCTTACATAGTTGCAGGGTCAAAACAAGACTTTTTCTATAAGAATAAACTTTCTAATAAACTTAATCCACGGGTCTCTTTTAATTTTCTCAGATAGCAACAACTATTTACCTATGTACCTATGGCTTTATTCACACAAGTGTGTACCAGTGTCATGTGGAAGTTCAGCATGTTGGACTAGAATCTGGAAGACCCTGGATCAAATTCCCATTCTGTCACAGAAACTTGCTGGTTGACCTTGGTCAGACAGGTACTCTCAACCAAACCTCACAGGGTTGTTGTAAGGATAAAATGGAGAGGAGGATGTTGTTGTAAGTTGTTTTGGGCTCCCACCAGCAGAATATAAATGAAGTAAGTAAATGAATGAGCAGTGTACATTCCTGCAAAAATCACTAGTAGAAAAACTGATTCAGACACAAACATATGGGTTAAATGCAATGTGCCCTTCTGCTAATAAACTCGTTCCATCAACGGAAGGACCACTCTGAATTCCATCCAATGCATTTAGCAGCTATAGACATGCTGTTCATTCAAGGTTATCATCAGAACGACTAAACCTCATGTCACATTTAAAGAATCTTAACAGCTAAATACTACCTCCCAGTTCTATAATCAATTTAAAATTCCCAACCATAAACACACACTGAATGATAAAATTCCCACACCCCCTTCTATAACTACCTTGACTGTGGATGGGAACAGTGCCAATCAGAGGGTGGCTAGAGGGGCCATTAGCCTGGGCTTTAAGCTCAAAGGGGGGCCTCACTTGTTAATGTTTTAGCAGGTAAGTTTCACAGCTTGTTTTTATGTGCATCACATGCAATCTTTTTTTATTTTTATTATGGCTATGGGCCTCAAAAGCAGGAAGTGGCCCAGGTCTCTCTGGACCTTTGGGAGGGCTTGGGTGGGAAAGATAGCTAAACCAGTTTAGGTGGTTTGGGGCATGTACTTTTGAAGATGTTCTATGCCACATCCCAATGGGGGGGGGGGAGGAGGAGATGAATACCAAATCCCTAAAGATCTAGTCATTAATAATCTTCACTTTGAGTCTCTGAGTCAATCCTATTATTGTACTGGGAAGGAATTGGGCCTGTATTAAGGGTATGGAAGATCATACTTTCCGGGACTGCTTTCCCACATAACTCTTACAAAATATTTTTGTCTCCCTTTTCTGGCCAGCCAAGAATACACAGAAATTCAATTATCATATTGTTAACCTTTTCACACTTGAGGCTTAGTTTTACTCTGTACTCGTTTACCAGACATGGCACGTATGCTCCTAATTGCTAGTCATACGTGTGAATTACCAGCATCGGAAAGATCACAATACTGCCAGGAATATTTCATTTTACATTTGTATTTAAAAATCAACTCCACATTGAAAGATGTTTTGTAATAAGTAAATGCCAGGATAAACCAGATCTCTCCCTAGGATTTCTCTTCATATTTAAGAAATATGTAGTTCATGAAGTAACACCCTTGTTCTTTGAATAATATGAAATACAAATAGCCTTTTATTTTGTTAACAGTTTCAATTTTTTGGTTATAAATGGCCCACAAACTTGTCTTAATTGACTTTTCTTCCAAACTCACTCTCTTGGAATGCCAGCTTCTTTCCTCTAATAAAACAACTGACCAATAAAAAAAAAATCAGTTTCTTTCTGAAATCTACCCTTTTAAGCAACTTTTCAATTTAATTTTTGTGGCATACCTTCCACTTTTAAAATGCTGACATCATTAGAACGCAGCCCAGCTGTCATCATCTCCAATAATTTAAATGTAAGGAAGGTAATGCTAATTCTGCCTGAGACAGCAGTGAAACCAACAGTGAACTGTTTTGTAGCCTCTATGACAATACTATCCTTAGTGAGCGTATAATCATATGTTGACCCAGAACTTTAGAACTGCTTCATGCCTCAAGTGTGTTTCAACCTGCTTGCTGCATTTACACAGTGGCTGATCAGAAGGCCAGACATGACACACACTATTAACCATGTCTCTCACATATGAATGCAGCACTGATGAACGATTCCCCTTTGAACATTTTCGGTATTTCCAAATGCTAAACTATAGCTGCTGAATAAAATGAAAGAAGCCCAATCTTATCCACGCTCATTGTGGTTATACATTTTAAAGCCAATAGTAAAGAACTGGAAACTGAAGGTAAAGGCTTAACAGACAATCCGGCTGTATTTTCAAAGGATAGATTTTATGGAAAGACCCTTCCTGTGTTTGATGCATTTGTGCTAAAAAACACAACTGACAGGAATTCTGCTTTTCCGCCCCTCCAACGGCAGTTAAACACAAATAAATAGCCTCCTCCCAACAATGCATGTATTGCTGAGATTCTACAAACAATGGCTTGGAGCCTATGCAGTGCAAGCAGAGCTGTGCAGTATGAACAGTGACTCTCTTGCCTACCTCTTCCCACAGGTCCTTTTGGAATTGTGTCCCTTGAGATAGTGGGAACCCCCCCCCCAAACAACACGAGCATCAAACTAGTAGACTGCAGTGGAGGGAATTAGCAAAAATTACAATGTCCCCCTTAAACAAGCAGAAAGGGCACTCAGGATACTGTCAAGTTCCTGTCTAGCTAATTGCTAATCCTAAATTAAAGCAATTTGGTTAACAGTGTGTGTGGAGGGGGATGCCCGTAGAATGGGACCCCCTGGTCCAATCTTTTCAAAACTTTGGGGGTCCTTTGGGGAGAGGCTTCAGCAGCTACAGTCCAAATTTGGAGCCTCTACCTCAAAGCCCTCCCCCCCCAGCCCCCTGGAAACTTTTCAGACTTTTTTGCCATTGATTACAATGGCCCCATAGAATATAATGGTCCCCAAAAATTCGGGAATACCGAAAATTTTCGGTTTTGTACCCTATACCGATATAGATATTCGGGTTTTATCCGGGAGTACCAAAAAAATTGGGTACAATATATCCGAATCCGAAAAATACCGAATTTTTTTTTTTTGCACACCCCTAGATACAAGCCCACGTAAACTGGATTTCTGGGCCACATTCCAGATACTTTGTGAATTAAATTTCTACACACTAACGTTTTTGTTCTAAAAGATGCAAATGATTTTTCACACATATTTCATATCATCCATGCACGTAGTGTCATTTCACAAAGAGTACTTTACCAGTTTAGAATTTGGAAACTTGATATGAGCTCAATAATTTCAAATCTTAAATAGCACTGCTAGAAAAATTCTTGAAACATTTTGGACAGATTCACCGAACAAGATACCTTTGTTGGAAGGCTGTCTACATGTACAAGTCAGAAAACAGCAAGGTTAGCCTCTTTTTTCATCGGCCATGGTGCTTCCCCCCCCACCCCCCGGATCGGAGATGTCAGCCTGCCACAATTCCTGCCAGGAAGTCCCATTCCAGCATGTAGAATGATGCCCTGTGACACTGTGCTGTTAACCAAGAATATGAATCTACTGACAGCTGACATCTCCCTTCAGCATTCATATTCAAGTTGTGTGAAATCATACATTTTCCATTTATTGTTTGGCATCATTTTCCAGCTCCATTTAGCAAAATTTGCTAAACAATGTCAATTTATTTTGCGTGTGTTAAGTGCCATCAAGCCACTTCCGACACGGCAACCCTATGAATTTTTATTATACACATGCTCATTTTTATTTACACAGTCTAACCTTAAAAAATTCAGCAAAATGTCTGCAAACTTTGTTCATGAGAAGTAGACTACAACAAATAATTTATAAAAATTGTTTGGTACAAAAATACATTCAAGGGACACTATGGTATTTCTACTATCTGTTAGGAAGCCAAAAATATAATGATGTATTCGCTTTACAAGCAGTTAACCAGAAAAATGAATAGCCACGTTAGTTAATATTGATCCACTGAACTGAACTGAAATCCCCTGTAATGGTTGGAGCTTTTAGATGTCCAAGGGGAAAAAAACCTAACACCTAATTGCTGGTCAAAGAATTAAACTGGAAATATTTTTCTCATGTACTCAAATAAATTCCAGAGTTTACAGAGCTGCAGATAATATTCACAGCAATTATCCAAATTGTTTATTAAATATCAAGTGAAAGTTGATCAAAAATATTTGATAAGCACTGACTCAAACAGAAAAAGCATCTCGTTGAATTGATAGTGAACAGAATACAGTTCGTGTACAGTTGTTTTCTAATACGGTACTATTTTCTTTAAACCAAACTCCTATTAATGTCATCAGTGATTCTAGCTTTAAATTTGTTCTGTACTTAAAGCTTTTGTTTCTATTTCTCTGCTTTTAATTTGGTCTTGTTCATAAGTCTGAATAATGCTAACATAATTTAGTTGTAATTGGTAATGATTTGGTTTTACTTCGCCTTTGTGATGTTTTATTTTCTATTTGTACTTTTAAAATGCAGATTTTGTAAACATTTTAACTAAATTTTTAAAAAAGTGTTTGGATTTTAACATTAAATCAACTCTCAAATAGGAATTTAAACCATCTGTCTAAAATTTCAACTGAATTTCAGAATACAGTTCACATGAAGGAATATGGAAAATCTACAAATATGAATTATTACAAATTAATG
This sequence comes from Lepidodactylus listeri, assembly GCA_029233225.1. Taxonomy (NCBI): domain Eukaryota; kingdom Metazoa; phylum Chordata; class Lepidosauria; order Squamata; family Gekkonidae; genus Lepidodactylus; species Lepidodactylus listeri. The sequence goes on from JARCFY010000004.1 coordinate 49,441,030, forward strand.
CACCTCTCTTCTATTATGGAAGATATGGAACTTGTCACAAATTTGTCTTGTCTGATGGATAATTAAGGTGAATACATTCTCCATTTTTTCTGCTTCCCAGAGTCTTTTATTCCACTGTAGTTAAGACAGCCAACATACTCCTGACTTTCTCCCAATTGTTACTGGACAAACAGAATACTGAAGGCCATCGCTATACAGCACACAGCAACATAAGGGCTCTTCCGTTCACCTGGAAAAAGACACAAAATTGAATTACTGTCTAGCTTTCACTACATAAGCAAGTGCTCCTTTCGGAAATGTTCAAACAACACAAGACAGGGAGACAAGAGAAAAAAGTAAATGAAGACGGCAAGTAACATCACCTGAGCACTCTTTTTTCCCTAATTCATAGACATGACACACAGACACTGTGCAAAATGTCAACTTCAACTTAATTTTTTGCCTAAATGTGTTCCAGAGAAAGTCTTGGGAATAATCTTGTAATTTATGCAAATGCTAAGTCTGTCTCATTAAGGTGGGCACAAAGAATACTTTTCACTCCATGCCTAGGACCTCTGCATCAGTAAGGGAGAAGCTTAATAGCACATGGGGACTGACAGAGATATAAAGTTTACATGATTTGGAGGACTGGTTTCTTGCCACGGCCTTGTGCATGCTGCTTTCTTTCTGTTTATCCACAAACTATGAACACATTGGTTTGCAGTTCTGGTTTCCAGGCAAATTATGACTTGGGCAGACTACAGTTTACCCGTTGTTCACATAACATCTATCTCTGGTTTCCCAAGGAAGAGAAAGGGAGGAAGTGAAACCAGCTGCTCAAGAAGGAGGAGGACCCATGCAAGCCCCAAACCACTGGCCCCTGGACAATGCTTTCTTCAGCTCAGACAATCTGCTGAGCAATAGCTCTGATCTTAGAAGTCATAGGGACGAGTACCACGACCCTCACCAGGGGTGCTTTGCTCTGGAGCTCGAGTGTAGAAATGTGAAGGTACAGAGAAATATTCAGATAAGCCCCTCATCCTTTCCTGAGTCGTTTTCAGTTTTTCTGACCAAAAAATTAGAAAATGTTGGGGATCACTAAAAATACCCTCACATTAAATGTTTTATTTTTTTGAGTAAGAAACACCTTGCCTTACAAAGCATTTCACTCGTCCCAAATCAGTAATGTCTAGTGGAAAAACTGAAAAAATTGGGGAACTCGGGGGGGGGGGGGCATACTGACACATAAAAAAAAAATCTTGTGAGTAAGTAATTTTGGCAACAAGTAGTATGCTATAATGTACTGAATGATACAATATTAAAGTGTTCAGTGTTGCAGCTTAATAGTTAAACATGTTCATAGTCCTCCATGTTGTGATTTTATGAGAGAGTTTCTGTCCAAATAATACACCATATTTTGTTTATTACTCCTTCATTCCAACTACTGAGCCTCAAAAGAGTCTTGTATTACTATTTTTTGCCATTGCCTCCCGGGGCAGGAGTACGTAATTCGTGCATGTGCTGCCTTCCCTGGATGTGGTAGCAGTTTCTCAGGCTTCCACTCTGGAATCAAACCCTGATTCTCCTTAACCCATGGGGACCACAGGAGCCACAATAAGTACCACTGAAAGTAGATAGGGCAGACATTCAAATGAGTCATCACTGCCATGGGGGCACTGTGAACCTGTGATCAGCTTGAGGTTACAGTTTACTGCCTTCAGTTTTTATTTTTTCCTACCTCTGAAGTAGCAAAAATCAAAGATACATGTGCTATGGTAGAACAGGGTGTGGCCTTTTTAAACTCTTTCTCATAAAAAATGAAGAAAATGTACACTTTTAAATTCCATAAATAGGCCAAACAGTACAATTATATATGCTTTTATATCTTTTATGTTGTTCAGTCAAGCCTTTTGGCTTGATAGGAGAAAGTAAGACTGCATGGATTTCAGTTTCCCTAAAATCTCTGTTTCGGGGGGGGGGGGGGGGAATTCCCTGTGGCTTCAAAATTTCTGAAAGTTTTATGTCTCTACTCCTGTGTCCCCTCTTCCCACACCTAGTGAAAGATAAATGCAGCCTACTCCCTGCACACGATAGCACTATTTGCTGTCCTTGGCTCCTAACCAATATGCATAGCCATTTTCTACCTCAAGCAATGATGTAGCACACAACTATGTTTGAATATGCTTTTCTGGTAACATTTTAAAAATAGCTTTCTTCCAAGTTGGGAAAAAAGGCTTCAATACTATGTAAAGGAAATAAAATGGCTAAAGCTTCTGAATTGGTGGTATGTTCCACTCAATATGCATATGCATATCTTCTTACACATGCTGGCTGCCAATTTAAGAAATCTTTCCATAGCAAGAACCATTTCAGTGACGCTTCCCATAAGTAAGGTCATGACAATTGCATTACAAGACATTGTCATCATCTGGCACACATTTAATTAAACTACAAATAGCTGTGTGAATTAATGTCTGCAGTTTCACATCTGTTTAAAATTAATGTTGAAGAAGTCCACCTCCTACAGTTTTACAGTTTTCATATGGCTTGTACTTTTCTGCTCTTAATTTTCTTGCAAGAGGCATCTATCATCCATTAGAATTAAATATCTGTTAGCACTACTTTGTAAATAGGCAGCAGCTTGTCTGTTTAGAAGCAGAAACATATAAAGGCTGTTTAAACACAAAGAGGCAGAGTTGCCTGCTACACTGATGTCGATATGTGCTTACCTTTTATACAAGGAGAACAAGAACAAAAATAGTTTAAAGAGAAAAAAATCACAAGCGCATTCTGATCACATGGATCTGTAACAAAGATTAAGCTTTGATCCATACAGTGGATTTCTAGAAGTTTGGGATCTGCAAGTACTTGCAGTTTATTGCAGTCATACATGGTTCTCCTCTCATCTACTGATTCTCAAAACAATATTATGAGGTAGGCTTGGCCACAAGAGTGACTGGCCCAAGGTCACCAAATGAATTTCATGGCTGAGTGAGGATTTGAAGCCAGTTCTAAGTCTGACACTCTGACAACCATATCACACAGTTCAACTGCATTACATTCCTCACATCTATCTACCATGTTTATAACCAGCCCTTACTTCAGAGAACTCAGAATGGAACTCATGTTGTCCTTCCACGTTAAGCTTGCAGCAGTCCTGTGAGGATACTTAGGCTACAAGACAGTGTCTAAAGACTATTCATTGTGAAAATTTGTACTTAGATAACGACATATTATATATGCCCAGATTGCTGGAGTCATGGACTGGGATGTCACCAATATGCGGATGACACCCAGCTCTATCTGCTGTTGGGTGGCCAGTCTGACTCCAAACTGGAAGATCTAGAGCTAGCATTACAAGCCGTAGCCGGGTGGCTTAGGCTGAGCCGAATGAAATTGAATCTGACAAAGACGGAGGCCCTGTACCTGAGCTGCAACAGCCCGGGGGTTAGGGATCCCACTACTGACCTTTGACCTTGTGCTAGCGTTGGAGGTTAGCAGCTTGGGAGTGCTTTTGAATGCCTCCTTAATGACGGAGGCCCAGGTAGCAGGTACCTCCAAGTGGGCCTTTTACCATCTGGCTGATTAGGCAGTTGGTTCTCTTCCTTAAACGCAATGACCTGGTGACAGTGCTCCATGCAATGGTCACCTTGAGACTTGACTACTGTCCCAAATCCGGAAGCTACAGCTAGTACAGAATGCGGCAGCCGGGCTCTTATTGGGCCTCCCTCTTAGAGAGCACATCCAGCCTGCATGGAAAGCACTGCACTGGCCAACTATAGCATACCGGATTCGCTTCAAGGTGCTGGTTCTCACCTATTAAGCCTTATATGGCCAGGGGCCTACATTTATTATTTATTAGTTTCAATTTATATCCTGCCTTGCCCACACAGGCAGGCTCATACCTGAGGGACCGCTTTTCCCCATATGCTCCCCAGAGAGTACTGCAGTCAGGTTCACAGAACCTTCTTGTTCTCCCTGGCATGAAAGATGCCAGGCCGGCCACAACCAGGGCTCAAGCCTTTTCTGTGGCAGCTCCGCTCTGGTGGAACGAGCTCCCCAAGGACAACAGGGCCCTGAAGGATTTATTAAAATTCCGGAGGGCCTGCAAGACGGAGCTCTTTCACCAAGCGTTCGAGATGCCACACTAAATGATTTATCATCTAGCTGAATACTGTGCCCTAGTATCTACTCTTGGCTGCTGGCTCAACATCGGAGCCTGACATCAGCTGCTGTTTCCCTATGGTGGATGTTAAGACAGTTCTGCTATCTTATAAGAGTTGTATTTTAAATGGTTTGTGATTTTAAATTGTTAAATTATTAATTTTATTGTTTATAACGCCTAAGGCCTTGTTAGCCACCCTGAGCCTGCACTGGCAGGGAGGGTGGGATATAAATCAAATAAATAAAAATGGAATTTTTACTTTTATCGCTAGGGTTAGATTCAAATGACTACTTGTGGAATGGATACTTGCTGCTTCCACCTTCATACACCATCCCTGTAATGCCCCATGCCCTCATCTACACTGCTACCGAAAGTTGGGGTTTTTGGAAACAGTGTGAGATGTGATGGATATGGCTGCAGTGGGAAAGAGGTAATTGTCCCCCTTTCTTAAATAAGCAAATGCACCATTTTATATGTGCAATGTATAAAGTTGGAATACAAATGTACATTTCAATTAGTAATACCTAGGGCTTTTTTGTGTGGTGGTACTCTCCAGTACTGAGTACTGGCACCATCTGGGAGCTCTCCCATGTCCTGATGGAGGAACAGGTGGAAATCAGCACCCCCTTTCCCCCCAAAATTAAAAAGCACTGGTAACACTACTAACATTTTACTAAGAAGCCATTAGAGTCAGAGCAGAGAGCTCAGCAATGCTTTAAATGTTTAGAATAATACTGCTGATTTCACATTTTCAGCAAATACACTTAACTATAAAACCATATTTTTGAAAACAGGACAACACATACACTCTTAACATTTACTTACCAATCCTGGCACACTTCCAGAATATACCCAATAACCTGAGAAGTTATTAAAAGAGATCAGAAAAAACACATATTTTATATCTGAGATATAATTCAAATAAAGATTTACTGGTTTCTACTAAAATTCAAAGAGCTACTTTAGGCATGCCCAATGAAACTTTTTTCTTTAAATGAATCCCACCCCCCCCCCAATACCATAAACGACTCTGAATATCCGCAGTCATAAAACGGGGAGGAGAGAACCTATTATTTGATGAAAACAAACCCCAACAGTCTTCTGGCCACGGGAAGTCACTGGCATGCTTTTTGAAATCTGCCTTTGATCACACAGATGAAATGGGCATTTCCCCATGCTGTCAATCAGCACAGATCCCTGTTTGGGTGTGGTCACGCAAAAAACTGTCTCAGAGCACATTCCTACACAGAACAATACAGATTTAGAGAATTGTCTTTGCAACGAATATTTATGTGTGTTATGCTCTGTAATTGGTATGGCAAAGATAGAGTTGGATCCTGTGCCTCTTCCTGACTCAAGAAGCTCTTCCATCTGTGAAAGAGTTTCTTGCACCAGCAAAAGACTCCTTGTTTTAGAGAAAGTATGGATATGGAAATGGCAAAAGTCCATTCAGTACTGAATCACAACTTTAGAAAAGATGCTGACATGCTAAAAAGCCAGAAAATGCAAGCAGTACATACAGTACAATAGCCCTAACCTTAACTTTGTACTTGATATAACATAGCAAAACAAGATCATACTTATGCAAAATGAGAAGCCTACCCAGCCACACTAGGAACCCTGGCATATGACCCTAAGATATGTATAATTCAGTTAAGAGTCTTTTAATAGGATGGAAAACTATGTACCTTAAAGGCCCAATTTTAATAATCTGAAAACCTTGATTGTACAGTTTACTTGATGAATGTTTTACAAGAATATAGATTTTACTAAGCCACCACAACACACAATTTAATATTCTAGTGCCTAAGGGTAGGTATTGCTCTGTGTTGCTTATTGGTTTTTGAATCTTCTCAAGTACTGCTTTTTATCTTGTACAACTAAAAATAAATTAACTTCTGTTCTGTGATGCAAAATGGCTACCTGTAAGCACAGGCAATCAGTCTCCTTTTTATAAAGATGAAGAAACTGTTGGACTGATGACTGAAACAGGTTTTCAATTATTTAAAATGTTTATTGCAAAGATCTTGTATTAATAATAACACCAGAAAAGAAAAAAAAATACAGATGTAAATAAGCTATTTACATGTAGTCTGAAAAACTTACTAAGCAGTCACATACCCGGTTTGATTGTTATCCAGTAATTTGGGAGCCAAGGATCTTATGTATGCACAGGTACATATAAGGAGCAAGATTACTGTGAGTAGACTCTGAAAATTGAAGATTGCAGACTACAAGGGAAAAAAATTAACAAAACAGGAGTTATGCCTCAGCCTTCATAAACTCTTCCTGTCCTACTCATTCATTAGCTACTCATTCTTTACCAGTAAAGAGAAATATTCTAGAAGGCTCTTTAACCAAAGAATGGGGATAGAAGCAAGAAGTTTGCAGAGGCAGATGATTATCCATGGCTTTCTCTTTCCCACAGCAGTCTCAAAAGCCAATGCTAATGGTCAGAGTATCATTGGTTGCACAAAGGGCTACAGCAAGGAGGTGGGGGAAGTAGTGCATGATTCTACTCCTCTTTCTGGAACTAGTGGAGGAAGCTCAGTAGAGCTACCTCCTCCTTCCAAGAGTGGTGTTTTAACTTTTCCCGTAAGACCTAATTATTTGACAAAAGAGGTAAACTTTTAAGTGACTATGGGATGGGGACTAAACAGAGAACCAATTCTGCTTCTACCTTCAGTTTTATGTTTTCAGAAGCACAGCCTTGTCAGGGGTTCTATTTCTAGGCTATAAACAAGCATAATGTAGTGTTGCAGAATGGAAGACAATTAATTGTTTTTAAATATATATACTTTTGGAGAAGGATGCCTATAGATTTTAACTTACAAGCTCAGGCAGCTGCAGCACTTGATTTACCAGAGGTATACTTTCAGAAATAGTGAAATGATCTGAAAGTAAAACAAACTCTAGAACAAAGAAAAGGAAGAGCTTAAGAGTTGAAATCCAGATTTTAAACTGATGTAAGATAAAGCTACCATGGGCATTTTTAGATGGAAAGGTGGCATACAAATGTGCTAAAGTAATAGATGAATTGAGATGATGGATTTCTGCTATTTTGGTCCTGGCCACTAAAGCAACATGGAACTAGCTTTGTGTAGCAAAAGGAAGCTTATATTCTTATCTTGCAACCGTCTATGGCAAATGACAGATCACTTTCAAAACAAGCAAACTTTTAAAATCAAATGAAACATCTAGCCTAAGGCCACCCAGAAGGTCCATGGATGAGCAATTTTAAGTGTTAATTTTATCTGGCCCAACATTGGACATATCAAATTGACATCAAACTGTGGGACTTAGGTTGACATTAGAGAAGAAATATTTGACTCCATGTCTGTACTTCTGATAGGAGAATCAAGACTTAACTTCTGAACCACAGTTTCTAAATTACAGATTTCCCACACTTTTGGACAAATGGATTAAGGAAGACCATTGCAATCTAAGGCTTTATGGTTCTTATAAACAATTCATTATCATTCGAATCTACCTGTTCACAATTAAGTTTTGTAAAATTTTACAAAGTGCTAAATGAATGAAGTACTGAACACCATCCACAAAATGTTGCACTTAAAAAATCCATAGAACAGATAGATTATTTTAACTGAAAGTCCCATGAGCCCCCCCTCCCCCATTTTAAGATCTTTTGTTTAGTTGCAGAATTTAGTGGGGTTTACTATTCCATAAGCATATTCACAATCCTGCATGCACTTATTTTGGGAGTACATCTCACTGATTTGTTTCTCAATAAAATATACAAGTATATCTGACAAAGGACTTAATTCCAGGCATATGTGAACTATTCAGGCTAGAAGAACTTTCAAGACTTAATTTTTTGGGGGGAAGATCAGTAGTACATTTTAACACTACTAATACCTATCTAATGACCCACAGAACAAACAAGAGAAATAGGCTTTGAGAACTCTGAAACACACACTTATATTATCAACGCATAATTACAATGCAAGCTTCTAAGAAACTTCAGCCCCAGGGACAAGTAAAAAGATGTCTTTACAACTCAAGAACAGCAGACTGGAAAACAGCATGCAAACTAATAGTTGCGGGGAGAATATGTGAGTGGAGGCGAAGATCAGGCCCTGGAAGGTTTCCTATGAGACCTCCGCCCTCAGCTGCCACAGGCGTTGGGGGAAGAAAAAGTAAAAGTGACATTGTGAAGAGACATCACACCACAAGCCTGCAGGAAACAAAGCGGAGTCTCGTGGTTAGAGGTACTGCAGTCTTATCGTATCACCAGATGCCCTTTTTCGATTTTGCCGTAACAGATGAACGCGGCAATTAGGGAAATCTGATATATATATTTTTTGTTTCGGTTTTTAAGACTAGGCCGCTATTACGTTCCTATGAAGATCGGGGTGGGTGGGTGTAATACGCAGGAGAGAAGGCGGGGCAACGCTGCACCCCGTCGAAACTATCAAGGCGACCACCCACCCCATCACATGCAGTACTCCAGACACAGGACCGAGAGGGGGACCAGCGAGAGAGGAAAACTATCCCCCTCCCCTCACAGCTAACACCCCTCTTACCATAGTTACGGGTTGCCGCGAGCCACATCACACATCCGACAGTAAAGAGGCGGGCGGGGACATTGAAGAATCAGCACATGATACCCCCTCTCATTGGCTGGGAAGAGGGGGCCTCGGATTGGCTTAAGCGAAGCGTAAATCAGTGCCTGATTGGAGGAGGTGGGTGGGACGGATCGCGTGTTGATGGGACGCTGCAGGATTCTAATTGGCTAAAGGGAAAAGAAGGGGGCGGGGCACAGCGTTTGTTTTTGCTCTAGGAAGTCTTAAGGTGGGATTTCCAGTGCGGGTGTGAGGTAGGAAAGTGATATCGGGAAGGAGGAGAATGCGTGGTTTGATGCTTGCGAGTGTGATCTCCTTTTGCTCGTGTAGGAGGTGGTGAAACTGAGGGAAGCTCCTTGAAAGGGTGCCGTCCTGGCTCTACACGGGGAGGGAGAGGATATCAATGTGTGTGCGTATCGTGCATGCACACCAAAGCCCATACCTTGAATAAACCTTTGTTGGTCTTAAAAGTGCCCCTGGACTCTTGTTCTGATGCTCCTCTCTGTTCATGTGAACCTGAAGTTACTTTTGCTTTAGCGTTACTAGCTGTTAAGGCAGTCGTAAAAGCTGGTAGCGACTCTGCTCGTGGAATAATGCTTCTGGGCCTCTTCCTAGGTAGACAAGTAGGTACAGAGGTAACTTTCTAAGTTGTAAGTTTTAAAAAGTAGCTTACAATTTAGAAAGGATTCTATGGGGTGGAAAATTCCTGTCGCCAAAGTTTTCTAACTAATAGTTGTTAACTTTGTTAAAATGTTCAGTTTGTCCAATTCTTTACTATTTTTGTAGTGAAACATTCATAAGAATTACATGCTGATTTTCTTCCTGTTAATCCTTGATTCATTAACTGGAGTAAAAAAACAAATCTCAGATTCATATGCATAGTAAAGAGCTACTGTAATACAGTGGTCAGTGTGTTAGACTAGGACCAGGGATATCTTGAGTTCAAATCCCCTCTCAGCTGTGAACTCACTGGTTAACTCAGTCATTCTCAATTTAACCTACCTGACAGGGTTGTTTTTAAGATAAAAGGGAAGAGGTGCAAATTACCTGCTTTTGAGCTCCTTAGAGGAAAGACAGGATAAATATGTAAGATGTGAATAGAATCCAATCTAAATGTAGTCCAGTTCCAAAGCCTGGTACTTCCAAGGAAAGGTGAACCACTTATTAAATGCTGTACAGGACATTGCATTATTTTAAGCTTTCTGTAAATTTGCCATTTAATGTATTTGATTTCACATATACTACTTTATAAATACTAAACTAATATTCCAATACTGTAAATGAAATATAATTTTGCTTCTGAGCCATGTTGGCTCCCCAAAAGATGCAATACAAATATCAGTTACAGGATGTGGCTGAATGTAGGTACAATCCAGCTGCAACTGCTACAGCCACTGAAGGGAGATAAAACTGGTGGAGTCCTCTGTTATAGTGGGGTTCAGGCATGATGTGTTGGCTGCTGTTGTACCTCCTTCTGGTGGCCTTTTTGAATGGCTCCTTTCTTTGTGGACTTTGTGTGTTTACTGTTGAAGGAGATACTTTCAAAAGAAAGTACTGTGAAAACAAACTGCTGTCATAAATTTCAGTAAGGCAGGATAATGTGTTAAGAAAAGGGCAACTAGAATGATAAAAAGGTTGGAACACTTTCCCTATGAAGAAAGGTTGAAGCGCTTGGGGCTCTTTAGCTTGGAGAAACAACAGCTGAGGGGTGACATGATTGAGGTTTATAAGATTATGCATGGGATAGAGCAGGTAGAGAAGAAGTACTTTTCTCCCTTTCTCCCATTGCAAGAACTCGTGGGCACTCCATGAAATTGCTGAACAATCAGGTTAGAACAGATAAAAGGAAGTACTTCTTCAGCCAAAGAGTGATTAACACGTGGAATTCACTGCCACAGGAGGTAATGGCGGCTACAAGCATGGACGGCTTCAAGAGGGAATTAGATAAACATATGGAGCAGAGGTCCGTCAGTGGCTATTAGCCACAAAGTATAGATAGGAATGCTCAGTCTGGGGCAAGTGATGCTCTGTGTTCTTGGTGCTTGATGGGGGGGCAACAATGGGAGGGCTTCTTGTGTCCTGGCCCCACTGCTGGACCTTCTGAGGGCACCTGGTGTTTTTGGCAACTGTGTGACAGAGTGTTAGACTGGATGGGCCACTGGCCTGATCCAACATTGGCTTTTCTTATGTTCTTATTACCAGTGAAATGTACAAGCAAAAAAAACCCTAAGCCCAATGCAATTGAATATATATGAATTAGCTGAACTGTTTATCAGTATTTTGGCACTGACAAAAAAGAGTTATCTTAAGATATAAATCAAGACTGATGTTTTTAAATAGTGTAATGCTGTCTGTATTGACTGTATTGACAAAATGTAAATGCCATTCTTTAAATTAAAAACAAGAGAAAAGAATTGCAGTTTGTAAAAACAATTCAACAGCAAACAAAGACAAATGATGCAGTAGAACTTGAAGCAGAACCTGGTTTTAATAGCCTTGCCAGTAGTGTATTGTCTTTACTGATAAAGCTCATAAAATATTATCAAGCAGGCCTTGGCAATTGCTGAGCCACAACAAAGTTGGTCCTGTTTTGGGCATCTGCAGGACGTATGACTTAGGGGTGCCTGAGCAGGTATTAATGAGCATGGAGACTTAATGAACATGGTTAAGCTAGAGGACACAGTGGAAAAGTGAACTCGAATGGAAATCCAGTTCAATTGTGCCATGAAGGTTAATTTGAATCCCATAGTTTGCTCTAAAGATTGAGCTACATGATTGCACTCTGACTGGTTGAAGTTTCTGAATTATTTGTCAGGGCAGCTCCATATCAACTCCATTATAGTGGTTAATCTTTAAGAGACTATGACTTGAAAGACAATGGTTTCGGGGCTCCTGTACTGCAGGAAGGGATAGCAGCTAGGAAATCAGATGCCCCTAAACAAACACAACTGATATAGAAGTTATATAATAATAGTGGATATATAATATAGGGGATCAGATGGAACCTTGTGGCAGCCCTTATGAGGCTCTGTAGTAACAATCCATGACTACTTTCTGATTTTGCTGTAGGAGGCAGTTGCTTTAGTAAATACTTGCAACACCCACACTGCACCAGGTGATTCAATAAAATCTGGTGACCAGTCAACTGAAAAACTTTGTGAGATCTAGAAGAACCAGGAGTTGCATTTCTCTTGTCATCTGTAGGCAACCAGTGGTTGACCCCCCAAGTTGTCTGTTTCAGAGCTTAGTCTGAACCCAAACTGAATTCCATCAAAAAAATCTAGACCATCCAGGAATACCCAGAGCTGATCTGTCACAACACTTGACTACTTATCAAAGGCAGGACAGTGTAGAAGACCAGTCGTTCTTCAGATTTTCTGTATGAAGGAAAGACTGTTTAGTAGATGATACACCACTGCCACTTAGTGCTGTTGGCATAGTTCCTTGTGCTAACTACCCATTTTGCAAAGGCATTCAATGTGTCCCAGCTTTAAATTGCACATGCGATTTAATGGAACATTCCAAGCACCCTCTCAGGATGCTCCATTAATATCTGGAACTGATGCAAGCAGTTCAAATAAGCAGGTACCCCAGGTGTAACTACTGATTAACAGTGTCCAAAATGGAATGTGTGAGAGTACTTTTATCTATAAAAGATTTTCTAAATACTGTTATAGCAGGCTGTCAATAGGTTTGTAATAGTATCAACTGCAATGAAGATGACATTCCTCTGATGTAGTGGTGGCAGAACAGTAGGACCTGTTTGCCTCCACTGAAATGTGCAGAACAAATCATAAGAATATTATATCATTATTTCTAATTCTGTAGAAGGCCTCAGAGAGTAGATCAAAAAAATCCACACAATGGGTCTTGGGACAGACAGGTATTGTTCTACAAGCCAGGGGAAGCCCTTGGTTTTCAGGGGGAGGGGGGGAAATGAAATATGAAAAAAATGCATTATTTATCAATTTATTTATTTATGAATTAGATTTTAAAACTACCCTCCCCCATACTTGAGTTACGGGTTAGAAAACCCCAACATTATACAAATAATGTGTGCTTCTTTAAGAAAAATGCTACCCTGGATATACCATCAAATGAAATGAGGTTGTCATATTATAGGCATACGAATGACAGATATTTCTAGTAATAAAAATTTGTTGTAGACAACATTTTTGGGAGGGAAGTGTCATTTTACATTCAGGTTCATCTTAAAGGTAAAGGTTTCCCTTGCTCGAAAGCCAGTCAAATCCGACTCCGGGGGTGGTGCTCATCTCCGTTTCCAAGCTGAAGAGCCAGCACTGTCCAAAGACTTCTCCGTGGTCATGTGGCCAACATGACTAAACGCCAAGACACACAGAACGCTGTTACCTTCCCACTGAAGTGGTACCTATTTATCTACTTGCATTTTCTTGCTTTCGAACTGCTAGGTTGGCAGGAGCTGGGGCCAGAGACGGGAGCTCACTCTCACTCCATCAAACAGTACTAGGGTCTTGAACTGCTGAGATACAGACCTTCCAGTCTGCAGCTCAGCGTCTTAACCTCTGAGCCACCGTGGCCCTTTTACTTTAGAGTAAATACAGTATGCCATTGAGATCTTGTGAGACTATGATATCTGGCCTCTGGGGATAGATCATAATATAACTTTTCATTATATTATGCTGATGATGTCATTATTGCCTGGTGGGATAAAACAGGCAAACCGTTTGGCAGGGAATACCATGTTGGCTTGCGTTCTGAAATTAAAGGAGTGATCATATGCCATTGTTCTGAACAAAAAGATCCATTAAATTCTGAGTGAGAACTTTATATTATTTCAGTGTTGATGGAACAAACACAAACGTGAAACTTTTAGCACAAGCTAAAACATCAGTTTACAACCATAGTTTCAAACAATCCTTCCAAGTTTTTGATTCAGCAGTTCAGTTCTTATGTGACTTCAGTGTTTTGACAAATAGAATTTTGTTTGCTTCATGAACTTACAGTTCTGTAACTGTAATCTAGTGTTCACAAAGTATAGAACAGATTTAGTCCACACCTGAAATTTTAAAATGTTTTGGTTAGTTGCTAATTTTAATTACATGTCCTTCATATGGCAAAAATTGCAATTGAATTGGCTGAAGTTTGAATACTTAGCTGAAAATTACTTTAAATGATCCAGCACTCCTATGTGGCTAGGAAGACAAAGGCCAAATCAAACTCTAACTAATACACAGAGGAGTCCAGGTGGCAGGAAATTGATTATGGCTGTGAATTTGAGTCTTCAGTAAGTGTTGGCTTCAGTTGCCTTCAGTGAAAGACTTTGGAGGCTATGTAACACACTAGAGAACTGAGGTTTATTGCCTCCATCTTTGGGGAAAATAAGCTGTAGTAATACTGAATGCTAACAAAAGTATTTGCATTAGGTCCATCATCCACTCTCAGAAATGAATAATATACTTCCTTTATTGGGGGAAAAAGTAAATGATCTGCAAATAAGAAATTCAGATTTCCTGTGAGACATTTTGGCAAAATGTATCAACATGTTGGAAACATATAGATGTATAGAATTGTGTGTTTCTTTATGCATGTATTACATTTATAGCCTGCCTTTCCTCCATCATGGAACTCATGTATAAATGTCAGTACGATATCCACATGGAAGGCGATAATTGATTTTGATAATTGTGGTACTAAATTGTGCAGATTCATGGATAAACAGATTTAAATGTTGCTTTTGTAACTCTGCTGCATGTATACTTCATTGTTATCCACTAACCATGACCCCTAGCTATTTACAAGAGTGAGAAGGCGCCAATACAGCTTTGGAGATCAAAGGCTGCTGTCGTGGTGGGGTACATGTGCATACATGTACATTTCCTTTTGCACAACAGTATGACTATCCCAGAGTTAGTTACATTGATTCTAGAGGTTCAAGATCAAGTACTGATTTAACTCTTGTACTGAAATGAATAGGATTCTGCTAGTTGTTAACTTTGCTGGATTGTCCTCACAATAGTAATGGTTCTAGAATATTATGTCTTATGTAATGCTACTAAGAAGAAACTGATCTTGACTGCTTGTGAAGTAGTTAAATCGCTGGCTTGACCTGGGCTTAGGCAGGTTCTGTGGGAATTGGGATTCCCCCCCCCCTTTAAACAGCAGATCCTTGTGCTATGTCATAAACTATGTTTTGAAAGTCCCCTCAGTTTCAAGACTACTTTGCCATGAAGTATAAAGGGATGGGGCTACATTTCATGACATGCCAATGCCTAATCTCCTTGGGTTTCCAGAATTAGTTTTGTGATTCTGTGGAGTCTGTTGTGGGCCATAACCTCCCAGTATCTTAGATAATTTAAAGTGGTGATTCTTGACCAGTGGATCATCATGCCAGCAGACTTTATGTGTTGCACAATGGGTTTAAGCAGGGTTCACAGGAAAAAAATATGCATCACCATTTATTTTTATAAAGACGCAAACATAAATATAGCTGTATGTACCCAACAGTTCACAGATTTCATAGAGCAAGAACTTTCTATTCTCCTGTTGATGCTGACTTTGATACTTGAAATCTTGTTTCTTTGGGAAGTCATTGGACTCTCATGAGCAACATGGGAGGGTAAGTGGGGGTCTGCTGTATGAGGTGAGGATTGATAGAAATCTCCACTGCCCTCTTCTGCAAGCGGAAATGCTTTTCTGGCAGAGGACCTCTGTGGTTGAGTACATGCCATAGTAGTAAAACAAAAGTATGCATACAGAGTCCTTTAATGCTTTTTTGGAGTTATTACTTTCCTTCTGTTGGGTAGGTTTGAAGAAACATTCAGCAGCAGGTTATTCCCAGATATAGCTTATATCATTGCTTTGTTTTTATTGCACCACCAATGAGTACTCCAATTTGTTTATGACCTTGTAAATGCAATTAAAACTTCCAGAGCTTCAATAATCGGTTTGAGATACTTATGCCCCTGTGCTGTCCAAAACATGCAAAAGATGTCCCATAGATATGAAGATGGAAGAGCTTCCTTTTTCTGAGCATGTTTACAGAAATGGTAGCCCACAGTTGGTCAAAAGCATGTCTTTGGTCATATGCAGCTGAACTGAGTCAGTCTGGTGTAGTGGTTAGGAGTGGAAACTCTAATCTGGGGAAACTGGGTTTGATTCCCCACTCCTCCACTTGCACCTGGCTGGATGACCTTGGGCAAGCCATAGCTCTGTATCAGCTGTTCCCTCAAGGACAGCTTGGGAAAGAGCTCTCTCAGCCCCACCTACCTCACAGGGTGTCTGTTGTGGGGAGGGGAAGGGAAAAGGAGTTTGTAAGCCACTCTGAGACTCCCTTGGGGAGTGGAGGGCGGGGTATAAATCCAATCTTTTCTTCTTCTTTTTCATATGCAGCTGCTAGTGTGACCTTGGGTCAGTCACAGTTCTCTCAGAGCTGTTCTCTCACAAGCAGTTCTCTCAGAGCTCTCTCAGCCTCACCTACCTCAAAGGGTGTCTGTTGTGGGGGGGGGGAAGGGAAAGGAGATTGTAAACCGCTCTGAGACTCCTTTGGATAGTGAAGGGTGGGGTATAAACCCCATCTCTTCTCCTCCTCGAAAAGGGGTAATACTCATCATGCAAAAGAATTGTACAGTGATTCTCAGCAGCCCCTTCTTCTGGCTTCAGTTCTAATGGAACATTGGTTTCTCTGCCATTAGCTGCTGAGAACAGAGAAAAAGTTTGAAAGGGAGGAATGAAGTCTGCTTTGCAGCTGGTGAATGGAGAGTAACAGTATAGTAGCATAGGGTTGCCCCAGGTCTGGATTGAAAAATACCAGGCGAGGGCTGGGTTTGGGGAGGGGAGGGCCCTCAGCATGGTACAATGCCATAGAGTCCACCCTTCAAAGTAGCCATTTTCTTCAGGGGAGCTGATCTCTGCCAGCTGGGGATCAGTTGTAAAAGCGGGAGATCCCCAGGCCCCACCTGGAGGCTGGCAACCCTATATTAGCAGCTTCAACAGGGATTTGGCAATGGATTCCCTTGAGGGAAAGCGACTTCCCCATTTTCCAACTTCCTAAGGATGGTTCAGTACAGAGATGAGTTGTCTTTACAGCTGCTCCCACAGTTACAAGGATCATTGCAACAGTTTAACAATAAGGAACAGTTAATGACACTGAACATTTTAGATATGAAATTTGTCACAACCAGCTTGAAGCCCTTGTGCTTGACTGTGCTCCTGGGATTCCTAGTAGCTGCGGGGAAGCTCTGCTATTTTTGGCAAGGATGGGTGTGTGTGTCCTGTACTATGTGTAGTTACACTTGCCGAATTACCCCAATTTTGCACTGGCCATGTTCTGATGCAATGTTGGAATGTTGTAGTTGCAGCTTGTGCTAGTATGGTATAGTTGCTGATAGCATTATGCTGTTGCACAGGCACTTCTTGCAGATTCTTCCATCATGGGAAGATCAGATAGGATTCACGCGCAGTGTGGACAGGGCCAGGCTCTAAATGTAATTGGGCTGGAACTCCAGTACTTTTTCCTTCTGATCTCTTAAGTCCCGGAAGCATAATGGCTGAGGTTTGCAACACCTGCCACTGAAAGCCCCCCTCCCCGATAGCTCTTCAAGCCAAAATTGAAAAACTGAAGTTGAAATATCAATGACACTCTGTGGAGCAGTGAAGGAAACTCTAAGATTTGGCTTCTCTTCTGTGTCTTGGTGCTAACCAAAGCAGCATACAAAATCATTTGCCAGCTTATTTTTAAAAAGTGACTTGTTTATTCATCAGCAACTGTGTGCTGTCCTTGTTCATGGGGCAGACTCCAGACTTAATTACACGCCAGCCAACAGCTGATTCTTCCTCAGAAGGAAGCGTTTTCTAATAAAGATCATAGATGCCAAGCACTAAAGAGACAAAGCACTAAAGATGAGCAGCTCAATCGTCAACTGTCTGATGTTCTAAGTACAGCCAGTGCAGTACAAATTTGGGGTGGGACTCTGCTCTTACCACCTGCAAGCCAGTCGCTGTTCCTTAGCAGTTATATGGTGAGGTGTTGATATGTAGCATGACTCTTTGTGCCCTTAGGAGCAAAACACTACCTTTTCTATTTGTTGTAATCAATCGGTTTCTTTAAAGCATTTCTTTGTGTTAATCAAGGGACATAGAAGATGAGTAGTTTAATTTTCTAGAGATTATAAACATATTAAGAGTACAGAAGCAGCATTATTGAGTCTTTAAAGGCATTCCAAGATACTACTCCATCTGGCTGTTACTGGCTGATAGATGCTTATTATGGGATTAAAAATGGGTCTGATTTAAATATCTTCAAAATGAAGTGGTGCTAGTAAATATTTGATTTGACCAGTCAGTGTTAATTAAACAGTGATAATGCTGTAAAAAATTAAAAAGGGGTAATTTATTCAGTTGGCTCTGCATCAGAAATTCTCAGTCCAAGTGTCGAATTTTAAATAAAATTGTTCTCCTAAGTATTCTCCTCCCTTTATTGTCTCATACAAATAAGTAATTTGTAGTTTTGAAAGTAAACATCTCTAGAAGAATTTTCAGACATCCGTGTGAATCATCTGTTGGATGTTTTAGAAAGAAATGCTGAAAGCAGGTAGGACTTGATAGGTTTTAGAGAATTAACATAAATTGTGGATATTTAGTGTTGTGTTTTTCCACAGAATAGTTCCATGAGGTGGCAAAGTAACAAAAGGTATCTGACTTTGATGAAGGAAATCACCTAGTATAGCAGTTTCTGCCTTAGAGTTGCCAATGTCCTTGTGGGGACTGGAGTTCTTCTGGAATTTCAGCTGATCTCAAGACCAGGCCTGCAGCCAGGTTTTTTTTTAGTCAGGGGGCATTTAAATTTCTTAGGGGGCACTGGCTAATTGAAATAAAGGTAATTTAACCTGGGCCCTTGTGCTGGACAGCTGCGCAGGAATACCAGGCTCCTTCCCTGCACCCGCTGCCACTCAGGGGCTTTGAGTACAATGGGAAGTCGGGGGGGGGGGGTTGCCAGTAAACTGGGGGGCCTAGCCCGAGATGCCCCACTGTAGCTATGGACCTGCTCGAGACTACAAAGATCAATTCCCCTGGAGGAAATGGCAGCTTCAGAGGGCGGACTCAATGGCATCACTTCCCTGCTGAATCTCCTCTCCTCCGCAAGTTCCACTCTCCCCAGGCACTACCCCCAAATACCTGGGAATTTCTCAAGCTGGAGCTGGCAACCCTAGTTCCCATGAAATATTGCAGATTACTTGGAATTCAGGGGTAGATCTGTGTTTCTGGTTGGAGACATTCATTTTTCTAAAAAATCTCAGTCATGTCCCCCATTATATCAGACAATTTAAAACTTTCTCAGAGGTCTCTGGGCTCAGTCAAAATATCTGTAGAGTACGTATCAGTTTCTTCCTGCTACCCTCTTGTGCTCACCCGGTGGCCTTGGGGGGTGGTCTGAGAGGAGCTATGTGGTAGTGGGAAAGTGCCATCAAGGTGCAGCTGAGTTATGGTGACTGCATAGGATTTTCAAGGCAAGAGATGAACAGAGGTGGTTTGCCATTTCCTGCCTCTGCATAGCAATCCTGGACTTCCTTGGTGGTCTCCCAGCCCTGCTTAGCTTCTGAGATCTGATTAGACTGGGCCATCCAGGTCAGGACAAGAGCCCTGTAGTCAGGCCTAAATAGATTATAATGCTGAGCTACTCACAGTCTTGGTGCTAGCTGTGGCTTAGACACTGAATACTGTGTAAGGACCTCCTCTCACCTTTGTAGAATCTGTGGGAATAGTGGGAGTCAGAGAGCCCAATCCACAGTTGCAGATCTCTGTCTGAATCAGAGTACACCGAGATTCAATGCATTCTGGAACTAGAAGCCTATAAGCAAGTTTAAAACAGCTTGTTAGGAAAAATTTGATGAACTCTGGTATATGATTTTGGGTGCAGTCCACTTCAGCTCCCCCCCTCCCCCATTGTTCCTCTATGGAAATATCTTGGGTGTTGCTCCCCCCCCCCCATATCACCATATCTTTGCTACAAGATTTTTAGAAATGCCTACTTTATCTGCTCAATGGTTAGTGACTAGTTGAGAGAAGACTTTATTTAATAACGGAGGAACTAATGTATAATTACTTGAGACCTTTTAACCTTTGTGTTGGTTACTCTTGAGTATTCATGCTCAGCTGAGTGTACAATATTGATTTTTCGCCTGGAATTCTAACATTTTTCTAATTGATAAGTTCCAGTCAAGATTTATGTTATGGCCGTAATGTGCTCTTCACATTCTCTTAAGTGAATTGCTCTACAGACTTTTTTGTATCTTGTATTAGCTTGGCTGCTTCATTATTCTGGAGGAGAGGACTTTATGGGCCCAGATCCTGTGATGCGTAGGAGAGGCAGTAGTAATGGTCTCTGTTTATGTGTATCCTGGCTTGCTTGCCTTGTTAGAGGTGAAAATCTGAATTAGAATTCCATCTTTGTCCTTAGATTTCCCCCCTTCTGTTTGTCAACAGATAAATTTGCTCTTTTCTTTTCTAAAGCATAATAGTTCTGCAGATGTGCCATTGTCTGCCCGTTTGTTACTGAGCTCAGTTTAAGGTATTGGCTATCACACAGAAAGGCCTTCATGGCCTTGGCCTCTCTTATTTGCAGGACCGCCTCTCTCCCTATGCTCTGTCACAACAACCTTGCTCGTCAGCAGGGGCTTCTGCAGGTGCCAAACTGCAAACAGGCAAAATCAACAACTGTCCATGCCTGCTCTGTTCTGGTTCTTTCCTTGAGGAATGGCCTGCCCAAGGAGGTCAGGAAAGCTCCCACTCTCCTGGCTTTCTGCAAACTGTGCTATTCAGGATGGCTTTTCCGCAGAGATAATAGGGTTGGCACTGTACAAAATGGTTCACTAACCTCCTTGGATAAATGGTTGGGACTCTGGTCTATACTGCTGTATACAGCTTATCGTAAGTAGGATCGTATTTATGTAATTTGTGTACTACTGCCTTAATGTGTCATGTTAGTACTTGTTAGTAATGTTAGTAATGTTAGTAATGTGTTAGTACTTATTCTATGCTTTAGTTCTTTCAGGTGTTTCCAGAATTCTAAAATCCTAATGCACTGGTTATTGAATGTCCTATTTTGTGGATTGTTCTGACTTACTCTGTGTAATCTGCCTTGTAGTCCCTGTGAGAAGGGCAGACTATAAATAATGTTAAATAAATAAATAAATACATGATGTAGATGTTAGATCTTAAAGCTGGATAGGAAAATAAATGCAGTTACATGAAACACACACATTTAATGCTGTTATTAATTTATAGAACCATGATGAGTATAACCTGGCAGAGTTATATTTTGGAACCTCATCCTTTTCATTGAATTGGACTAGGTTAAACAAATGGTTACCTCTTCCAAAACAGGTGGTGGAGAATAATGGAGAAGAAAGTGAACAGAATCCGTCCTGCTTCAGACCCAAGCACGACATATTTTCTGCAGATAACTTGGGAAAAAGACCTAGGAGTTGGCTTTGATGTCATTCTCACTGATGGTCAGCTGGCTTGGGCCGGGAGAGGTGAGATATAATAAATTACTTTACTTTATAATGAATTACTTTACTTTAGTTCTAAACTTTCCACTAGGCAGAATATGGTAGGAACCTTTGAAGGGATTGAGTTTTTGGGCTGGTTTACTCCTCCAGAGTATAGAATAAGTACTAATACGACACATTAAGGCAGTGATACAGAAATTACATAAATAAGATCCTACTTACAATGAGCTGTATACAGCAGTATAGAAAATGGCCCGTAGGGTATAACGGGGCTGAAACTGACATTCAGCCAGCCAAATGACTCCCCAGTCGGCTTGCATTTCTAAAACTGACATGCGGGGGTCATTCGGCAGCCGGAACAGATGTGGCCTGATTTGGCCCGATCTGAATCAGGTCAAAAAATTTTTATTTGCACAACCCTAGTGGGCACAAATGGCAGTGGGGGCAAGCCCCTCCCCCAGCTCCCAACGGGCCTGTGGAGGAAGCAAAGTGAAAAGGGGCTTAAAGTTTAAACCCCTTCTGTTTAGAGTTGTGTGGCAGCAGCAACATAATCTTTCCATTGTATTCTATGGGGCCCTTCTCGCTTTGCTTTCCCCCCAGCCCGCCTTGGCAGGCCAGCTGGGGAAGGGAAGGGGAGGCTTTTGAAGACACCCCCCCCCCCCATTTTGCTTCCCTTACTAACACACTTCCGGTGATATCAGGGGTCGTGGCATATGATAATGAGTTATGCTAACAGGTATGCTAATGAACTCCTGCACCACTTTTTCTACAAAATGACTCCTGTATCCTGGATAAAATCATGTGCATCTGTTAGCTCAGGTGTGCTGTCTATTGCAACGCCTGCCTTTAACATGCCATCACCTTTCAAATTATGAAGCCTGCTATCCAGTGGTGCTGTTTGTTGTGTCCATAGTGAATTGCTGGAAGAATCAGAATGAAGTTTTAATCACTGCATCACCTAAACCTAGTAAGGCAAGCTACTTTGAAAATAAAGTGGTGGTGCAGAGATGTAGCAGTGAAAACTTAAAAGAGCCGCATCTCTGCACACTTGTATGTAAATAGCTCCCTTGCATTTATCGCCATAGGCACAATGTGTTTTTATTAGCCTTTCAAAAGAGGCAGTAAAACTTACGTCTATAAAGAAGAAGGAAGGTTGTTATCTGCATATAGGAAGTCAAGTGTTCCTTGTCATCTGCCTCCCAACAGTGAGACATAGTTGGGCAGAATTGCTCGCTGCAGTCTACTATAGTAAATCTTGGTCACTGAACTCCTTTGTGTGCATGTGGAGACACATAAGGCTGGTCTATTTGTTGCTTGATATATATATCTATAGATATAGATGTGTGTGTGTGTGTAAACATACATGAGGGTGGCTAGAACGTAATTTTCTAGCGCCACGTTTATTTGCTGCACAGAATTGTGCTGAAAGGTGCTGATTCCCCCCCCCCCCCCCAATGCCTTATAGCAGCTACGGGTTAGTTGAATGGTGCCCGAGACTTTGCCATCCCCACCCTGTATACTTAAACTTCAGAGTGAGCTGATAGTCCTACGGGTGATGATGGTGATTTCTCATTGGGACCCAAGGCAAATTACACGTATGATTAAAAAAAAAAAGTAGTAGGTGGGTTACAAAATATGATGTAAAAACTGTGCTGGTATTGACAGTCCTGACTAACCTAGTATTGGCATGAAGGCTCTCTTTGCTGCCATTTACTCCAATAATGGTCTGTGCCGGGGGGGGGGGGGACTACTATAACAAAGCTATAAATAATATATAATTGGAAAAGTATCATAAATAATGGCATGAAATATAACTGCAGTGGCACATAAGATATGTTAGCCCTGTACCAGTAAGACTATGCCATCTCTTGTGCCCAGAAGGCTGTAAGAAGCCAGGATGGACTATGGATTTTGATTCAGGTGGGGTAGCTATGTTGGTCTGAAGCAGCAAAAAAGTTTGAATGCAGTGGCTCATTTAGACCTTTAAGACCAACAAAGATTTTGATGTTAATCTTCCCACAGATGTTACAAACTGTTGAAAATACATAAAAGTGCCACTGAAATAGTTACTGTAGTCTTCCACAAGCTTTGGTTTGGGTGCAGGACATTCAGGGTCTAATTTTATGTGATGGTAGGAGCAACTAAGCCTCTTGATTTCAGTGGGCTTAGGCACACCTGTCTTTGCACAGGATCAAGGAGAAACTCTGAATTCATTAAGAAGACTCCAAGGGAATGCAGGCAGATCGTCCCAGCCTCCTGTTGTCTTCAGCAGCAACCTGTAACACCCCCAGAACTGCTCTTGAATATCAGGGGTCCCTCAGGAGTAGCATAAAAAGTAGTGGGCAGCACCTAAAAGGGATAGTGGTAGCCCTTGTTATACAGCAGAAGTACCCTTAGGACACACGAGCTCTTCTTTGGATTGAACCAAGGGTACAGAGATACTGATTTTTTTTACTATTTACTTCAGCGCCTATGTAATTGGTTTGTAAATTGTTACCTTAGTCACAGAAAGTGAGAAAGTCCCCTCCCCCTTTTCTGTACTTTGAAAAAAATCCTTAAAGGTATGACAGTATTGTAATCCTTCATTTTAAAAAAATGGATGGTGGTACATGAAAATGTTGTGAGAACCACTGTCAAAAATTGTGTGTGTTGGAGTGCAGCAGCAGTACTTGATTTTTTTTAAAAAACCTTTGTTCTGAATTTAATTTTAATTCATATAATTTGCTTCTTTCAGTGTCTGAAGGTGAACTATCTAAGGAGGCTGCTGACATGGAAATGGAACGAGAGAAGTACATTGAAGAACTACAAAAAGTGCTGTTGTTCAGAGAAGGACAGACAGACAAATACAATTTTGATATTTCGAAAGGAGAAGCAAATGGAGATTGCCTTAATTTTTCCTATGAAAAGAATCTGAAAGATGTTTCTGTAAGTATTGCTCTTATTTTCATGTATTTCCAACAGAGTTCATGCATAGTAGAACAATAAATCTTCAATAATAGAGAACTTTTTCTTAAACTTTGAGGAGTTCTCTAATGGAAAATTTTATCAGGCTCAACAGATCAATCAACTTGGGGGAGGAAAAGAGGTGAAAGAAAAAACGTGTTTGCCTAGAAGAACATTTTAAAAATCCTAGCAACATAAACTTTCCTTTATCTCTTTAATTATGAAATGTTTAAGTAGGGAGCAGCATTTTGGAAGGGAGATGTTTGGAGCTGCAGTAGTAGGGATGAGGCCAGAATGTCTCATTCCAAGTGGGAACCTTTCTACCTGTAGAAACATTAGGCTGAGTCTAAGCCAAAGTGACTTCCAGTTTCCTCTACTGTAGAGATGGAGCTGATTTGATTAAGTCTTTTTTCTGCATTACTTCCTTCCTCTTGTTGAACTGTTTATGGAAATGCAGTTAACTCTGTTTTCCAAATATTAGTGATTGGAGCCTGTGTAGTCGAAAGAAAGTAGATCTAATGAGTTAAAACAAGATAGAAAAAGATGGGCTAATGGTGGTACAGCCAGTTGGAAAATCTGTCTTCCTTTGGAACTGTTAGTTTAAGGAAATAGCAGTAGGGTAGATTATTGAGTCACTTTGCAGTAAACTAGACAAAGCACTGGAAAATGTGCTCTAAGGAGCATTCCTGCACTGGCTATTAAAAAATGTTTCATGAGTTAGGTGTTTCTCATTCTAGAATTCTGTCTTTGCCAGCCCACACATAAGGCATGCATGAAAAGTCATTCTGGTAGCAGTGTGGCAAGTAAATACAATCTACGTAGATAGTCATATGCAATGCTCACTCAAAGCTGTGGAGCCCTGTGAGCAAAAATTCTACTTTGTGCACTACTGGCATTAAAGCTGTGACTGAGCTATTTGGCTACTGCATAAATTAGCTTGCTCTGGAGCCATCCTTCCTGAGCTAAGACAAAAATGTGTGAGCTGGAAGCTAAAAAACTGTGAGCTAGCTCACAATAATTCAGAGGGAACACTGGATATGAGAAACTTGTAATAATTATTTTTAAATATTCTGTGTTAACTATTAGACGTACCGAGAATGAATTAACACAGCTTTTATATATTTTAAGAAAATATTCTGAGTATAGATAAATTTGTATGGCCTTGTGAACAGAAATGTTTTGGCCTGGCACTCAAAAGAAAGCTTTTAATTAAAGAGTTGACTTTTTAACACTATTTTAGTCTAGAATCTGTCTGTGATCTGTGCTATGGTCTCTGTTTTTATTCTGGGCTACTGTTTTATTTTTTTTATTTTGTAAACTGCTTGGATCAAGTTCCTGCAGAGGTGACATAAACCTATTCTAAATAAACAAACAAAATGAAAGCAAGGATTCTCTAAAATGTTTGCTTACGTTACGTACTATACCAAAAATATGTCAAAGTGTGCCTGTTACCAAACCGTTAATTATCTGATTTAGGAAAGCCCAGGGCTGTTTAAATGCTTACCTCTATCTGAATCAGGCCAGACTACTGTAGAGTCTTTTGGGCCTCTTGGTATCTTTTGATTCTGTGAAAACGTATTCTTGGCAGGCTAGCTGAGTTTGGTGGACATGGCCCAGTGGTCTGAGGATTCCATTATTTCTGAATGAATAGTTTGCAACATGGTGTTGGGAGTCTACTTCTGAACTCCATCATAGTTGTGCTGTGGAGTCTTGCAAGGTTCCCTCTTGTCTTCTATGCTGCTGTATAACTCTATTGGCAGAACTCTATGCTGCTGTATAACTCTATATGAAACCATTGGCAGAACCATTCTAGAGAGTGGGATACAATCTATGTGATGATTGTATGCAATCTTATTTCATTTCAGGTTTTTAAGAGGTGAGCAGAGGTGGTTTGCTGTTGTCTGCCTCTGTGTAGAGGCCCTGGACTTCCTTGGTGGTTTCCCCTCCAAGTACTATTCAGGGCCAACTCTGCTTAGCTTCTGAGATCTGATCAGATTGGGCTAGTCTGAGCCATCTGGGTCAGGGCTCTGATAGCTCAGATTTATTTCTCTTTGATGGTTTGTATTTCCACTGCATTCTGGATTTTCTGGCTTAACATACAAATGACCATTGTTCCTTCTAATGTGAGTTAGTGTGAGCTATCTCACAGGTTTTTAGCCTCCAGCTCACAGATTTTTGTCTTAGCTCAGGAAAGATGGCTCCAGAGAAAACCAATTTATGCAGTAGCTGAATCGCTGGCTCACAACTTTAATACCAGTAGCTCATAAAGTAGAACTTTTGCTCACAAGACTCCACAGCTTAGAAGCAGCATTGCAAATGACATGGCTAGGCTAGCACATATTATAGGATTTAGTCCAGTTACGGTCATATGCAGTGATTGGTAGTTCCGAATGAAGATGGATATAGTGTCTGTGTAAAGTGGTGTCAAGTTGCAGCCGAATTATGGTGACCTCATAAAGGGGCTTTCAAGGCAAGTGAAAAGCAGAGGTGGTTTTCCATTGCCTTCCTTTACTGAGTCTTTCTTGGTGGTCTCCCTTCTAAGTACTGACCCTGCTTAGCTTCCAAGATCTGGCGAGATTGTGCTATACCATTCTGCTTTCCCTTCCATAAATATCCCTGCTGATATCAAAATATGTATGCTGCCCATTCAGTGGTGTTTTACATATCATGCAAATGTATCTCCAGTTGCACATCTGTATCAGCTGTGCTCAAGGAACTGGCTTGCATTGGTAGACCACCTTTGCTAGATGAAGCAAGATCTTTTTGGTAATTTCTACATTATGTGATTCCTGTTAAACAGGATTGGAAGTGTTTCCTGACTTCCATGTACCAAATAAAATAAAATAAAATTCCCTTAGCTAATTTTGTATTTCTTCATGAATGTACTAATTGAAAAGTACCATGATGGACATGGAACAGTATGAAATTCTATTTAATTTATGTTGCTTTCACAGCAGATGAGATTAATGGGCAGTTGTAAAGATCCAGTGAGAAAAGTTGAAAATACTACAGTAGCTTATATTCCCCATGTGAAGGTTATTTAAAATAGACTGAACGTTACCTGGGTGGTTGAAGTCAATTTTTAGATGCTTATTTATACTCTTATTACATAATGGGGGAAAAGAACGACTGACAGATGCAACACAGCATTTCTTTCTTGGGTTCAGGTTGTTCCTAGTCTTTTGAACTTGTAGACTTGCAGGAAGTTAATGTATTAGAGGTATAATGTTTTAGCAGCATCTCAATTCAGCAAATTGTTCTATTGTTTATTAATGATTTCCTTTCTTTTGAGGCAGGTGATTTTATTTACAGAGCTTTTAAATGTCGTACCTCTTCTGAAATACTCTTAGATTGGTAAGGGCAAACTAGATTGTTGGGAATTGTATTAAAATAACAATAGGCTTGATACACAGTGGGGCTTGTGTGTGTCAAACCAGCTGCAGAGCAAAATGGGCCACACACACTGAGAAACTCAGTAAGGGGTCATTGAGGCTTGGCCAGCTAAACTGCTGCCACCTAAACAAACACCATAACAAGAGTCAGTGATTTACTGTTTGATCTAAGTAGGTGATCACTGGGAAGTAAATCTTTCCAAGCACTTCAACTAGGAACTCTCTGCCTTTAACGCATAATGGGACTCCTGCAAGACTTTCTCTTTGGAAGTGGCAATTAAATTGATTAAAGAGATCTTGATGAACAGTTTTTGAGGGGTAGCAAACCTTTCTGTGTAATAAGGTGACAGGTATTGTGTCCCCCCCCCCCCCCAACATTAGCCAAGGAGGCTGAGATTTCAGATTGAAGCAAACATTTATGACTTAACTAGTCTGAAGAAAGAAGTGGTATTGTTACTTCACTTTTTCATCAGTAACTATATTGCTGTAGTGTGTTCTGAAATATAGTTTACTACATTTGGAATATACTTTTAATTTTTTTTGAAGTGCTCTTAAAATTTCCCAAATGGTAAAATCAAGTTCCTAAAATCTGTCGATTCATTTTCCTGTTTTCGAATACAGGCTGTGTACTACAATTGTTGGTATTATAAGCTATTGTTTATGGTTCCTTATTGAACTGAGTTAGAATCCCTTCTTGTCATGAGGGGGGAAAAACTTAAATCATGGGCTATGGACAAGACTTGGCTTCCTAAACAAGCAAATGCTCAGATTACATATTGGGTTGTATGTTGTGTTGCCACATGATTCAGAGCTTTTTTTTTTTTTAAACCCTTAAACTTACAGCACATAAGGTTTCAGTTAATATTTTGTACCTAAGAGAAGGAAGTTCTGTACAGTTCATTTTTTGAGAGTGGCTTTCTGGTCAGTGTATCTCCAAAAGGACATTGCAGAGCTGGGAAAATTGTAAAGTATAAACCAAGATGATTAGAGGGTTGGAGCACCTTTCCTATGAAGGTGGGGGACTTTTCAGTTTAGAAAAGAGATGAATAAGGGAGGGACATGATAGAGGTTTATGAAATTATGCATGGGGTGGAGAGAGTCGACAAAGAGAACTTTTTCTCCCTCTCCTAAAGTACTAGAACTCGAGGGCATCCAATGAAACTGATGGACAGTAGGTTCAGGACAGACAAAAGGAAATACTGCTTTACACAGAGAGTGATTAAAATGTGGAATTCACTGCCAGAGGATGTAGTGATGGCCACAAGATTAAACAGCTTTAAATGGGGATTAGATAGATTCATGGAGGATAAGTCTATTAGTGGCTACTAGCCATGGTGACTGAGGGGAAGCTCCACACTCAAAAGGTACTAAGCTTTTGGATCCCAGAGCCAGTAGGCAGCATCATAGGAAGGTCTCAGCCTCTATGCCCTGTTGTTGGCCATCCAGAGGAACTGGTTGGCTAAAATCATACTTCCCCTATTGTTGGGTATAACAAGTTTAAAACACTTTAGTATTTACAGGGTTAATGTTGTTTGTATTAGTCAACAGGAAGTCACATATTTGTTTGTACCCAATCTGTTTACACAATAGAAAGCCCGGGAACTTTGTAAGAACCTTCACTCTCTGACTGGAAAACCATGTATCAGGTATTTAATATATTATGGTTTCTCCTTCCTGCCTTTTGTCTTGCTTGGAGAAGGAGACACCATTCCAGTTTTATCTCTCTAGCTGTAAGGATGTAGCAATCTAGTTCTGTTGTTATTTTGTATCCCGTTTACCTTTTTCCATGTTAGGTTTATAGTAAACTTTTACCTTTTACACATGGACTCAGTCTCTCAATCTTTACTCTGCTGATGCTTATCAATTTTACTCTGCTTAAATATATTTTTACCAAGAATAACCAACACCTATGGATTAAATCAAAATTATGATTTATCTTGTTTTTTGTAAGAGTATAGTAATGCAAAAAGAATAAGGTGTGAAGCCACTTTAAGAAATACTGGAATATACTGATGTGGTAGTTTAAATTGGGCTCTTGCCAAATTCCAGCTGAGGCATTTGTTAGCAGCTTTCACTTTGGATGGCAGGTTTACCACCTACTAAATAGATTAAGCTACATGTCCACTTTGTAAAAATTTCTAGGTAAGTGTAAATCTTTGATATCATGCAGTTATAAAATAAAAATGGAAACAAAGGCAACTTTTAAAAATTATGAAAGGATTACCTTGTTTCTTACAGTGGCTTCCCATTAGAATCAACTGATGTCGAGAAGCTTAACAGATTTTTACTTGTGGAGAGAAGTGGTAAGATGATATATGTGCTATGTGATATATTTGCCAGTAAGATATACATTTATTGATATGGTTCTACATATTTACTGCATCTTATTGATCTGATGAAGTCTTTTAGGATGCAACGAGGGATGTAATATATCTGGGACCTCGTGCTCTATATACACAGATCTGGAAAGTTACACTGGATGTTTTTGTCTTTCCCTTATTTCTGACAGAGTTTGTAGTTGTTTTTCATTGTAATATGTTTTGGACTAAGATAATTAAAAGTACACAAGTATGAGTTGAACTTAACAACTGTATAACAACAGTATTTGTATGTATATTTACTGGCCACTGTATAAGACAGGATGCTGGACTAGATGGACTATTGGTCTGATCCAGTAGGGCTCTACTTATGTTCTTAAGGATGAACTACGTACAACAATTTGGATCCAGCAACCATTTTTTGCTCGGCCTCAGCCAATTCCCTTCCTTACTACAACCCCTGTTCCACATGGCTTTTGTCCATGCAGTTCCCATGATCCCTAGTCTTTCTGGTACTAAAAAGGGATCCTGTCCTCTCTTGTTCACCAGTAGAGAAGCTGGTTAGACACAACACAGTATCCTAAGCTCCTTTGACAGATTTTTAGCCTGCCCCACTGGTGAAGACCATTTTTTTAAACTTCTGATTTCTTGAATTTGTTTTTATTTTAGTACAAATAACATTCAGTTGCAAATCGAATCAAAAGGAGACTGAAGTGCAAGAAGGGAGAAAAAAATGATAAAAGTGAGGCCAAATTTCTAATAGGTGCAACTGTAGGGAAATGCTATGATGGTTTGGGGATTTTTTAAAAGACCGTTTTGTTTCTGGTGAGTTACTGTAATATGAAGTGACAGAAAATGTTATGTACAACTTACTTTCTCTTGAAAAATCATAGTTTTTGTGTTGTAGATTCTTTGGTAAAGGTAAAAGTTTCCCTTGCTCAAAAGCCAGTCGCATACAACTCTAGGGATGTGGTGCTCATCTCCATTTCCAAGCTGAAGAGCCAGCGCTGTCCAAAGATGTTTGCATGGTCATGTGGCCGGCATGACTAGACGCCGATGTGCACGGAACGCTGTTACCTTCCCACCGAAGTGGCACCTATTTATCTGCTTGCAATTTCTTGCTTTTGAACTGCTAGGTTGGCAGGAGCTAGGACCAGAGACGGGAACTCACTCTGTCATGCAGCACTCGGGTCTTGAACTGCTGAACTACTGACCTTCTGGTCTGAAGTTCAGTGTCTTAACCACTTGAGCCACTACAGCCCTTTGTAGATTCTTATCCATCCTTTAATAAATGAAAAACTCTACTATACTGAGGGTTTTGATAATACAGAAATTGGGTAAATGGAGGACAATTAAAATAATTTAAAATATACATTTCCCAATGCAATGTAATATGTATACAACTCAACATGAATCCTACATCCAGGTCTGTAGTTGGGAGTCAAATAGATGTAAAGGCAGCAGAGCTAGTTTTTGACACCTGATGTCCCAATCGCATATAATGGTGGGATGGAAGGTAAAGTTCTGACTTTTTCAGCAAAAGGGCTTGTGGGTGATGGGAACCAAGCCATCCTTGAAACTGCATTGCCTCTGGATTCTGACAATGAAGATGAGTACTCTAAACAAGGTTCATGGTTTGGAGATCCCTTGTTATCCATCGCCAGACAAACAAGTGGGGGATCCTGCACCCATACCCCCTAATGAAGATCTGTGCTTATATGCAGAACAGATGACTAGAATGGCTCGAGCTTTGGAGATAGATATTACCAGTATGGAACAGAAGCCCAAGGACGAGATCCTCGACCAACTATATTCCAACATTCCTAATATAGTTGCGTTTCCAATTCTTGAAGGTTGTTCTCAAGCTTTCCCTGTGGTGTAAAACAGCATGAGACTACTGATACCTCTTTGGAAGGATTTGGGGGACGACACTGTTAGAGCCTTCAGATCCTCGGCAAATGGCTCCCTCAGGAGAGGAAATTACATATAAATATTTTGGAACTTCATGCCATTCGGTTTACACCTAACTCTTTTTCCAGATATCATACAAGTGAAATTGGTCCTCATCTAGATGGACAATGATTCTGCTATGTTTTATATCAACAGGCAGGTTCCAAACTACTCAATAATAGCTTTGGGCTCTGGAGCATGGTATCCACCTCTGAGCCATTCATATTGCAGGAGAGCTCAGTTTGCTAGCCAATACTCTCAGCAGGGTACATATTTCCAACCACAAGTGGGCACTTGCAGATAAGTACATCCAACCTATCTTTGATCTTTTGGGTTGTTCTGTGGTGGACCTCTTTGCCACATGCCAAAACACCACAGCCCGTTATTTCTGCTCTATTGTGGGCACTGACCCCCTGTCCATGGGAGATGCTCTTCAGTTCATATGGAAGGTATGGTGGAACAGGCCTGCAGGCCCTATTTCAACCTGCCTTCCAAAGTTTTCCCAACACTTGGAGAGGCTTGTCTTTCTCTCTTGGATAACCACTGCCGCCACCTGACCTTTGTAAGGAATTGCCTGCTGGGAGGATCTGGACTCCCAGCGTCCCTTCCAAGTTCTGAGGCCTTGTGTCTGTGTCTCCCGCTGCCTAGCATCTGATCACCATGGGGACAGTTTACTACCTTGTGCACCCTTGGAGGAATAGCCATTTGCCAACTGCCTGCCTTCCCCTGGCACTTCTTTTAAAATAGCATGTCCAAGACGGTGGAGGTTTATGTGGCACACAGAACCACTACCAGTATCAAAAGTTAAAGAGAAAATATTCACAAGCATACTTTTAGCACAGCACCAGACTGAGCAAGGGATTAAAAAGAAATGGGTAAAACACAATTCCTCTGTCCCTCTCTCTGTACATGCCCTGTCAGATGTTAAAATGTAGAACAGGGTCCTTAGCTTAGGATGTTATAGATCTCCACAGAGTTCCATTACCTTGCAGCTTCCTCCAGCTTTTCAAACCAGCACATGGTTAATGGCCACCATCTCCGGATCTCAGTTAAGAGCTCTGTCTGCTCTGATGGACTCAGCACAAAAAAAGAGCCCTTCCTCTTTGCTTCCAGGAGTTTTATCTTCTCCCTTTCCCTTTCCACTGACTTAGTCAGGCCAGGTCAAGGAAGCTTTTCTGGAAGTCTCCAGGAATTTCTAGTCTTAGTACCTCCAAATCTCAGTTCCCTGCTTGGGAGGGGGGATGACCCATCCAATTGTCTCTAGCTAGACCTGTTAGCATTTGTATGAGGTAAGTCTGGAAAGCCATTGACTGACTTCCTCCTTCCTGCCTGTTTTCTACCAAGAGAGGGAAAAAACTTTTAAAACACAAAGTGAATGTTTTGCTCATTTCAAACCTCCAAAGAAAAAAATGCATTTCTTCACACAAGGGCACCCTTTTCTACCTGTTTCCTCCCTTCTCTTTGCTGTCAAGAGTTGTAGCAAAACTACTAAAAGACCAATCAGAGGTTATCAGGACTCCCTGTCAGGTTTGGTTTGCTCCCTTTCTCAAGATGTCCTGAGGAATCTACATTCACCTCCCAGAGACACAAAACCTGTTAATGTTGGGTCAGTCATTTCACCACATTATCCCCCACCTCTCGTCTCACAGCATGTAGGGTGATGAATGTATGTCTCTGCCCCCCCCCCCCCATATTTATTCATTTTGCTAGATTTTTAGCCCTCCCTCCCCTGCACACCGAGACTCAGGGCAGGTAACAACAAATTAAAAAGAATATCATAAGTTAATTATTTAAAAAACAAATTAACAACAATGCAGAAAGTTGAAAGTAAAATCAGATCAGATGGCAACTTAGGGCACTAATAGCATACATTGTCTAAGTGAGTCTGTGCCACCTGTGTGTTAGTGGAAACTGGTACGATGACATAATGGATGCTGGGGGGGCTGAAGAGAGCCAATTTAGATGGAAGCATCACTGCCTCAACCATATGCCTGGCAAAATGTTTCTGTTTTACAGGCCCTGTGGAACTGGATCAGATTCAACAGGGCCCGGATCTCATCTGGATTTTCATGAGATTGTTCTCACCTCTCAAAAGGTGTCTACCAGAATGGCTTACGAGAATAAATGGAAACATTTCCAACTTTGGGTCCATTATAAGGGTCATTCCCTTGGGCTGTGTTCCCTTTCGGTACTTTTACAATACCTATTTATTCTGAAGACTCAGGGACTAGCCTGCTCCTCAGTCAAGGGCCATCTGGCAGCCGTTTCGGCTTTTCACTTCCCTGTAAAGGGCCACACCATGTTCTCCCACCCTGCTGACATCCAAATGTATGTTAGCACCAGCCCATCCCTGGCTTCTCAAACACGATTTGCTTCACATAAAAGAGCTTGCTTCATTGCCTCAGGCTGTTGAAGCAACAGCATTCAACAGGTACCCACAGAAAACGGGGTTGCTCTTACCTGAAACCATTGTTCATCAAGTGTCTTCTGTATGGGCACACATTGGGATTGCATCTAAGCAGGTCTGCTGCAGAAGATTCTTTACCAAGCTTAAAAAATCCTCTAGAAGGCATTCTGCCTCCCTCGTACCATAGTTAGCCATCTTTTCCTTCTGAAAATGGTCACATTGTTGAAATGAGGGGGTGCCCCTGAGTTCCGCTATCACCGTGGGTAACCAAAGAAAAAAGAAACTGTCTGGTACCGCGGTGGGGCAGGTGGAGAGAATGTGTGTCTGCACAGAAGACACTCGATAAATGGTGGTTTTCATCTTCAGCCTTCTGTGCAGTCCCCCATTGGGATGTTCCCAAGCTACAGTTGTTCCATGGTATTGTCACTTGTTTGCCTGGTTTCTCTCTGTGGGACCTTTTTGGGCTTATGGCCCTTGGCATCTAGCCCTGATATGTTTTCTGTTAGTATTCATGTTTTATAATTTTGTTGTTGCACTGATAGTATGTGATTTTGCCGGTCTGCACGTGCTCTCTCTCTCACTCATATCGGACTCTTAACTAGGCTTTCACAGTGCAGCTGTGCTGGCACAAATGCACCATCATATCCCATGTTTCTTTGCTGATGAGACTTTAAAGTAGAATGTACTTGGAGTCAAAACCTGAATTAAATTTCATATCTGCGGCAGTGTTGGTTTTCTAAGCTAAAGAAGCAAGAAGTAAAACACCGAAGGAAGAGGTCTTAAATTCTATATCGGGTGGCCAACCTGTGGCTCGGGAGCCACATGCGGCTCTTTCTCACATATTGTGCGGCTCCCGGCAGGGCGGCTGGGGAAGCAAAGGGGAGGCATGCTTTTTCTCTCTTTCTCCCTTCCTTCCTTCCTTCCTTCCCTCCTCCCTCCCATCTATTTGCTTTCCTAGTTTCTCTCTCTCTCTTTCTTATAACTGGTTTTCCTCGTTTGTTTTTATTTTTGGCAGTCCCATTTAATGTTAATAAAAAAGCAAATGTGCATATTTTAAAAAATAAAAACGTGTGTGTGATATTTGTTCCTGTCTTGCGGCTCTCAGACATCTCTATGTGGCTCTTACGTTTATTCTATGTGGCTCTTACGTTAAGCAAGGTTGGCCACCCCTGTTCTATATGATAAGTAATAATTTTGAAGCGTTTGGTCACAGTTAGGCAAGGAAATTCATAGTCATCTCTGATGAGACAGATACATATTTTTATTCCAACTTCAAATGAATCATACTTTTGTACTGTATGCTCTGACCTTTAAGGCTAATACCCTTTTAGAGTAGTGATAATAGCCATGATGGGTTAAACCCAGGGAATACTGAAAGCTTGTGGATTTTAATCGCTGTGTAATTTAGATCAGACATGCCAGACAGTATTTGTATAACATTCTGAACATAAAGGTTTGTATTTGGCATGCTTCCAATGCTGCATGTGTTCATCAAATGTTGTTTAGTCATAGCAGCGTATTTATGCTATCTGGGAACACATGTATTCAGTTTCCTGAACAATGGGCTTTAATCAAGGCCACCTCCTAGGAAAGGATAACAAGTATGTTGCAAGTAACACTGCCAGGATGAAAATTAAGCATACTTTGCTGGAACCTTACTTATTTTCCCCCCTCTGCTTGACAGTTTTCTACTGAGTTTTGGGGATGTAAAAGATGTTTTGGGCAGAAACTTTTATAGCTTGGATGATGGCCAAAAATTAAAGCATTTAAGGGGAGAAAAAAAGGAAGCAGTTGTGAACCATGAAAACTGCAGTGCTTATGAGATCCTAATGCTGTTTCTTCTTGGTCACCTCTGCATTTAATATAAAATTTCATCATAGAAAAGAACAATTATAATGGCTGTTATCCAGAGAAGTTTGTGGTTTCCCCAACCTTACAAAAATACCCCCTACACTGCAAACTGTTGTTAAAATTCAGAGGTATTTCAAAAGCTGTATATAATGCAGCGGTGGTAGGCAGTGACTCACTGCACATGTGTGTGACCCCATGAGTGTCAGTGGTCTTCGCTGTATGATGTGCACTGTTTTTAATCATTTATAGTTGTTTGATCACTATTCTGTTATGTATATTGAGGGGCTACTGGTCCCTGCAATGCTTTTGTGCAATACCTCTTGATGTCATGAAACTGTGAAGGAGAACTTCTGTATATTTCACATTTATTGTGTCCTAGCTTTATTTGTGAAGTTTGAGAAGATGCTATGGGACCTTTTGAAATAAGGAACACCCAAGATGCAAAAATATGTCAATCCAAATTTAATTTTTCACAGCACTGAAAGTGTTTGGGAATAATATTCATCTATTATATCTTTTTTTCTCTTTTTGTTTAGCCAAAAGTGTGGGAGAAAGTTGGACATCAGTAAAACAGACATTTGAAACTATAGGTCTGGATGAAGAGTGTAGAATAGGTTTCTTTAAATAGACACTGGCAGAAGCTATGCAGGACTTTCTCCAGCAACACCTTCTTGTTCCTTCTAATTGCTATCTCTCACTTGGAGCAACAGGGGCATCAGTCCTGTGGAAAGGGAGTTCTGTCCACTCAGGACGTTAACAATAGGTGGAGTAGTAGGTTTCCAGTGAGTCATCACTGCATGAGAGTAAGGCCAGGGGCCATCCTTTGCTTTCATGTAGGTATTTGGGTATGCTGTTTACTGAGGGCACAGAGTTCTTCTTTGTTACATTATAGGCTAATTTCCCCTGGTTTGGGTAGCCCAGGCTAGCCCAGTCTCATCAGATCTCAGAAGCTATGCAGGGTCAGCTTTATGATGGAACACATCTTAGTATGAGTCTGATAGTGAATATACTACTAGAAGAGTAGAAAATCTGGTCATTTTGTGGGCTGTAAAATGAGGTATTGGTTTCCAAATACTCTGTAAGCAAAATAATCATGTTTGATTCTAGCAGTTCATGTTTTAATGCACTGTAAACTTTTTCACGTCTGGAAATTTGATTTAGTCACCTATAACAATAGAGAAAGGGAGAGAATGATCATGTTTTTGTAAGCCCAGTGGGAATGTTTGCTATAATAAAAGCTCTATCCTCCAGTATTTTGAGAGAAGGCTTGGTTCCTCATAATCTCTTCTGGTTTCTCAGAAGTTTTCTTTCTGAGTTTAAGAAAAAGTTACAGACCAAGTGTGAGGCTTCCAAACCTGGAGGATTCCCAAGGTGTCTGACTGCTTATGATGATTTCTTAGGGGGACTTGGCACTGTGGAAAAGGAATTTTAAACTGATTTGGATGAGAAACATAAAATAGTCTGTTTATATATTGACTTCAGGGTTTCACAATCTTTCTTTTTTACAATGAGATATCCTGTCCTCAACTCTCTCATGAGGACAAGCTGATAAAAACATGCCTAATTCATAGAATTTAGAAGAGAATTACAAGAATTGACCAGTGTTTCAGTGGCAGAGTTGAAGTGGATGGAGGGGGTGTGAAAAGCCTTCTGGGCAAAGGTTTGGATTAAGGCATATGGAAACATAAGGATTAAAATCCCATTCTCCAATACAAATAATAAGTTCTACATATAGGAATAGACTTCCATGAGATTATTGCTTACATATCTTTCCCCAGCCATTAGTGACAATCTGTTCTTTTCACCCCCTGAGGTCAGCCTTAATTTATTCCTTTCTCCACTCCACAACTGGTTTCAGATATAGGAATGGGAAACTGCATATGAATCAGATGAAAAAGTGAAATGGAGTACATGGTCATCCTCATATTGATAACACTGCACTTCAGATTGCCAGATGGTGTCTCACAGTGACTGCATGTAGATGTTAAAGAGTGACTAAAATTCATGCCACAGTGACTAAGATTATGTCCAATATCTGGCTTTCAATAGTTCAGGCAATTTAGAGAAATTTGATGCTCAGAATTTTTTTTTTTAAATTAGAAAACTTGAACTGCCACTCCGGTGAACAGCTCAAGATCAGCTTACAAAAACCATCTCCTATAATAGTTCACACATAACAACCAAATAGCATACAGTTCCAGCATCAGAGATTACTTGAAAACAGGCCAATATGGCACCCTCTTGACTTCTTCAGGAAGATCTTGACTAGTGCTCTCTATATGAAAGAGAAATACAGCAAATGTAAGCAATTGGAAGTCTTGTGTCTGCACAATATCCCTATTTATTTAAATAATACATAAGTATCTAAAATGGTAATCACATGTGTGCCTGTTTTTCTTTTTAAAAAATTGAGCAAGGAATTAACTGGGTTTCTTTTGGAAGCCTGTAAAATAAGTGGTGAACCTAAATTCTGATTCTTAAGTATAAAACAGGCTTGTGTATAGGGAGTGAGAGTTCTGAAATACATTGAAAGTTGCACAGCAACAATAAGATTTTGTATTGGGTGAAATTAATATTACACAGGTTTCAGCAAATCACATAAATTCCTTCTTCAAACTGGGGAGCAGAAAAAAATGAGTATTGTTATGGTAACATTTGTTCAGTCCTGGCATAACATCATGATTTATGACAATGTACTTGTGCAATGATTTGTAAACTTCAACATTAAAAACACTTTCTAGAGCTATGTGATACATTTTAAATCCAGTTTTGAGCTATATTGATTCACCAAGGGGAAAACTGTTCATGTGAGAACACTATAAATGAATCAAAGCTTCAGGATTAGGTTTCTTGCAAACTTTGAAAAACGAAACTTTTTCTTATTGGGCATTTTGAACATACACATTTTATTTTCTGATTTTTTTAAGCAACAGAAGAAAAATATGTCTGTAAAAACAAAGCAGGTGATCTAGGAAGGTATAATACCACAATGTTAATAACTGTTATTCTCCATTTACTCTGAGGCTTTAGATTTACAGGTCAACTTTGAAAAAGGAGCTATTGATGCAGTATCTGCAGGGCTCCATTAACACTACTTGACAATCTCTCTAATTCTGCCAAATAAATTTTGAATTATTTGAAGGGATAAAATTTCAGATTTCTGAAACCCCTTATCATTGTTTACAGGAACTGATAACCAATTCTTAGATATCAACCTTCTGTGAAGATGGTAATAAAAACACTCCTCAAATTCCCAGTCGTCATTATTTCTTTAAGCTATCTGAATCTCCAGGCTCCTGGGAATCTTTTCAATTTAGGATTATCAGAACTACTGCAGTTCATCTAATTCTGAAACTCCCAAATGCTATATACCTTTTTCTATACCATGAGGACAAATACTTCTTTTTGTCAGTGCCAAAATACTGATAAACAGTTCAGCTAATTTATATATATTCAGCTGCATTGGGCTTAGGTTTATTTTACTTCTGCGTTTCACTGGTAATAAGAACATAAGAAAAGCCAATGTTGGATCAGGCCAATGGACCATCCAGTCCAACACTCTGTCACACAGTGGCCAAAAACACCAGGTGCCCTCAGAAGGTCCAGCAGTGGGGGCATGAAGCCTTCCCACTGTTGCCCCCCCCCCAACACCAAGATTACAGAGCATCACTTGCCCCAGACTGAAAGTTCCTATCTATACTTTGTGGCTAATAGCCACTGATGGACTTCTGCTCCATATGTTTATCTTATACCCTCTTAAAGCCATCCATGCTTGTAGCTGCCACCATCTCCTGTGGCAGTGAATTCCACATGTTAATCACTCTTTGGGTGAAGAAGTACTTCCTTTTATCTGTTCTAACCCGACTGCTCAGCAATTTCATGGAGTGCTCACGAGTTCTTGTATTGTGAGAAAGGGAGAAAAGGACGTCTTTCTCTACTTGCTCTATCCCATGCATAATCTTATAAACCTTGGTTATGTCACCCCTCAGCCGTCGTTTCTCCAAGCTAAAGAGCCCCAAGTGCTTCAACCTTTCTTCATAGGAAAAGTGTTCCAACCCTTTTATCATTTTAGTTGCCCTTTTCTGCACTTTTCCCAATGCTATAATATCTTTCTTGAGGTGTGGCGACCAGAACTGTACACAGTACTCCAAATGAGGTTGCACCATCGATTTATACAGGGGCATTATGATACCGGCTGATTTGTTATCTATTCCCTTCCTAATAACCCCCAGCATAGCATTGGCCTTTTTCATTGCAGTCGCACACTGTCTCAACATTTTCATTGAGTTATCTACTACGACTCCAAGATTTCTCTCTTGGTCAGTCTCCGCCAGTTCAGACCCCATCAACGTGTATTTATAGTTAGGATTTTTGGCTCCAATGTGCATCACTTTGCACTTGGCCACATTAAGCCCCATTTGCCACGTTGATGCCCACTCACCCATCCTTAACAGATCCTTTTGGAGTGCCTCACAATCCTCCCTGGTTCCCATCACCCTGAACAACATTGTGTCATCTGCAAATTTAGCCACTTCACTGCTTACTCCCAACTCCAAATCATTAATAAACAAGTTAAAAAGCATCAGACTGAGTACTGATCCCTGCGGTACCCCACTTCATACCTCCCTCCACTGAGAAAATTTCCCATTTATACTCACTCTCTGTTTCCTTTTAATTAGCCTGTTTTTGATCCACAAAAGGACTTGTCCTTTTATCCCATGACTATTGAGCTTACTTAGGAGCATTTGATGAGGAACTTTATCAAAAGCTCTCTGGAAGTCAAGGTAAACAAAATCTATTGGGTCCCCCTTGTAAACATGTTTATTTACTCCCTCAAAGAACACTAACAGGTTAGTGAGACAAGATCTTCCCTTACAGAACCCATGTTGAGTCTTCCTCAATAGATTTTGTTCATTAATGTGCCTACTAATTTTTTTCTTAATAACAGTTTCCACCAACTTACCCAGTATCGACGTCAGACTGACTAGCCTGTAAT
The DNA here is from genome assembly GCA_029233225.1 of Lepidodactylus listeri. NCBI lineage: Eukaryota > Metazoa > Chordata > Lepidosauria > Squamata > Gekkonidae > Lepidodactylus > Lepidodactylus listeri. Next base: position 49,482,105 of record JARCFY010000004.1, read on the forward strand.
TACCCGGATCTCCTCTGGAAACCTTTTTAAAGATAGGAGTGACATTTGCTACCTTCCAGTCCTCAGGAATGGAGGCAGAATTTAAGGAAAGATTACATATTTTTGTCATGTTGATTGATATTGATGAAAAAACAATTTCCAACCTTTCCTGAGGTTTCTGCTTTGCATCTTGGGTGATGGAAGAAAGAGAGATTGCTGGTCATTAGTTCTGAAAGACTATGTTCTAATTTAAATAGGTACATGAGAGTGTTCCTTGCAAAGCTGTAGTGGCACCTCACCACTCAGTCATAGATGGATCTATCTGAGTGGAGGAGGACTACATGTCTGAGTGGAGGCTACTACATGTTTGGAAGGAACATTGAGACCTGATCAGAAGTAAGGTTAACTGCAAGGAAGAACAGAAATTTGGGCATTGGAATTAGCAAATCTTAAGCAGTCAAATAATACCAACAACTCAGTTCTTAATACCCATTGAGTATTTATTTCAGATACCCCAAAAGCTAATTTCCATTCAGGCAGAGAGGTGAGAGTGGAAGAGGAAGCAATATTTATAACTTCTGATCTTAAAAGTCCAACTCAGTCTCAAACACCAATTAAGCAACTGAAGCTTCAGGGCAGTAGGCAAATAAAAAGAAGGCAACAGAGCAGGGGCACATACTGCGTCGGACACTGGAGTCCTGTAGTTGCACAAACATCGGTGACTTGGAACCAGCAAAAATTGCACTGTGGGGAAAGATTCTATTTACAGTTATAGGTCACACAGCAGGGACTTAATTCAGAGGTGTTGAACTCACTTGTTATGAGGGCCGGATCTGACATAAATATTATTTTGTTGGGCTGGGGCGCATGTGCCATAAAATGTAATACCAGAGATGTAAACTTTATAAATGACACAGGCAAACCCAATTAATGATATTATTTCTTATTCAAAATACAAACAAAATCAATTGATTCCTAGGAGTGAAAGCAATTGATTTACTGGGGAATCCACAAAACCCCCAATAAATGTATTTAATCATGTGCAAAACTAGTTTTTTTCCCAAGGGGGGTATCTTACATTCAATAAAAGGGGGGGCGGTATCTTACATTTCCATAAAAGTTAATTACTTTTTTTGTATATAGCACTTTTGGGAGATGAGTCAACTTCCTTGTAAGTAAATAAGGTAGTTTTTTTAGCAGCACCCCATATGCCCAGCCTCAGCAGCCAGGCACAGCTATGCTCTGTCTCTCGCTCTTTGTTTCTTGTCTTCCCCTTTCCTACCTCTGAGGCTCCTGAGGAGGCATACAGGACTTCCCCTCCACCCCCCACCAGATCCCTGTGAGGAAGTCCAGAGTGAGTGACCATCCCTGGGTGACCCAGATGGTAGGTTCCTGGCTCAGGGTGGGTGGGTCTGAACCTGGCTTTTCCAGATCCCCCCACTGCTGGTTCTCATCCCTTTTGAATTTCCCAAAGAAGTGGCAGGGCTGAGGGGAAGGCCTGATGGAGAGGCTGTTTCCGAAACCTCCAAAGGGTGCTTTTTATCCTCTCATGACCCCTTTTCCTTCATGGACTGAGAATAGGTTAGGAGGAGAAGGGAGGTCACTGTCCCGCACCCTCTCTGGCACTCTGCCTCCTAGCTGTGCGGATGTGCGGATGTGCAGTGGTGACAGTGGCACCCCTTTTTTGCTTTGTGCCTCCACTTGCTTCCGAGGCCAGGACATCTTTCCCCACATAGCATCATGCCCAAGACAGCCCAGTTGCCTCCCAATCCACCTGCCAACCCTTCTCCTCCTGTATCCTCTGCTATCCCTGTCCCTTCTTCAGCAAACTGCCACTCTGCATGCTTGCTCTCACCAACCCCCCACAATTGCCATTTGGTGCGATGGTGGCAGTGCCAGCCACTTGACTCGGTGTAGTAGCTTTGCCAATCCTTGCTGAGCTGTGGCCAGAGGAGGCAGGAAGGGAAAAACACCACACCTCCTCTTTCTCCACCTTCACTGCCCCCCTTGCTATTTTATCTCAGCCTCATAGTCATACCCCCTAGCAAGTTCCTTTGTATTTCTTGACAGCTTTAATCACATACACCTCACTGTGCGCACACACACACACACACACACACCAGCAGCCAGTTGCTCATAGGCCAGCTAAGAGCCCTGTATGGGTCAGTTCTGGCTGCTGGGCCATATGTTTGACACCTGTCACTTAAATTATATTTTTTTTTCTTTCCACGCATGGGAAAAGGAAAGTGGGCAGAGGTGGGGGGGCAAATATCATTACTGGGCAAAGGGGGAGAAATAATGGTTTGAGATACTGAGAATAATTCCATATGAAGTAAAAGAAGGGTGGGTTCTAGGAGGTGGGGGAATGTTATCTGGGGCAGCCTCCTCCTGAGCAAAGCAGTGGAATTCGGGCAGTTCAGACTATATAAATGGATACTTTTAGACAGCTCATCCAAAGGCAGGAAATGAAGCCGAGAATGGCCTAAACATAGGCACAGTTCCTGTGATTAGGTAATGGAAATGTGTATTGTAGCAGGTTCTTCTAGTGGCTAAAGCCACACTGATTAATTCCTGGAGTCTTTGATTAATTATCTGAATGCTGGGAACCAGAAGTAAGGCTTTTCCCGATGACTCCTGTTCAGCTCTAGTTAGCATGATTAGTTTGATCCTCCTCCTTTTTGCTCTGCACCGGCCACAAGCTCGTTTAGTTGCTCTCTTGCAAAATATGGAGATGAGTAAATCTCAACAGCAAAATGAAGGTGATATGAATAAACTTGGAGTGAGTCAGGTAATTTATTTATTTATAGATCTTTCAGCATCAACAAAAAAAAGTTCCGAGGATGTTTGCAAAATATTGTCAAACTCGGTGCCTCATTTGCCATGAGACTGTGGGTCATGACATGTCCTCAGCTGTAATGTCAAAGCAGGGGGTGGGGTGGGTGCATCAGTGTGTGTGTGTGTGTGCGCGTGGGAACTGCTTTGCTTAAGCAGCTGAGCAACTGTTTTCCTAAGGAGCCTTCCATCCTGGGAAGTATGCACAATGACCTTGAATGCTTGTCTCTGCTGGCTGGTCTGTCAAAGATAAAATAACGGTAGTCTCACATGTGTGTGGGGAGAAGAAGCATGCTAGATTTAGGCAGACTGAATGAATGGATTGATTGGCTGGGACGGGAGGGGGGAGTTGTTTGAATTCTGTATAACTTCTGACTGGCGCCAAGAGGGTTGGTTCTGACACAAGAAGTCTTAATTTGAATCATCTTTACTTCTCAATAAACAAATCACTGCCAAGAGAGTGTTGTTGGGAGTAACTTTGTTCAAGAGCCTGACAAATATAAACTATAATAAGCATTAATAAAAATCAGTTTCCCAATAGTGCCATTAGCACGCCACATCATTTCTTGTTGTTCTTGTTCTAACTCATTGGCAGGTCTTCATACCCAGGGGTCATTTCGCAGAAAAAGAGGTGCAGGAGCTCATTAGCATAACTTATTTGCATATGCTACACCACCTGACATCACCAGAAGTATGGCAGAAGGCAAGAAAGAAAGAAAGAAGAGAGAGAGATAGAGAAAGAAAGAGCTGGCAGAGAGGGGACAGCTACTAATCCAAGCCTCAGAAATACCACTGTTCTGGGAGGATAGCTTCAGTGGTGGCTGAAGCCTTCAGAAGGCTGGTCGGAGGAACAAGGACCTTTCCAGGGGATGGGGTCATTTTGCTGCAGCCATGACACAAGCAGGCATTCCCCCTTGGGGGGGGGGCTGGCACCAACTCCCAGAGCTGAGCTCCCCTGAGCTCCTGCTTGAAATGACCCCTGTTCATACCCATCCTGTGTCTTGATTGGGACAGGATGCCTTGAGGACATGACTCAAATAGTATGTGGCTCACCCTGGCTACCAGTTAGCTTCCAGGTGCTATTCAGTCCTGGCCTTACCCTTTGAAATTTGAGTCCAGTCTATTTAAACAAGGGTCTCTCCTCCTATGAGTTCATCTGCTCATCAAGATCACTCAGGGAGGCTCTGTTGCACGTACATTCTTCAAGGGAATCACCTTTGAAGAGTGAATGAACAGGAAGTTCTTGGCTGATATAATGATGTGTGATTTTGGCGGCAATGTGTAGGAGTATAAACATGGTTAATTGTGCTAAGGCCACTACTTAAGTAATTTTGGGCTTTATTATTTTATTCCAGCTCTTTTTGATTTCCTGGAAGGTATATTCATGTATAAACTTAACTACAAGAAACCCTATTTGTTTTGATTTGTCATGAATATCATTCTCCTAATTAAATCTCCTGAACTGTCACATTCATGAAATGAATTAAACTAAAATACATAATTAACAATGAGAGATCTCAAAGCTGATAATTTTAATTGAAAACTTATTTTGTATTTGCACTATGTTGTTCACCTTAAATATTCCCAAAGGGCCTGTGAGTTAATTTGCTGCTACCAAAGCAATAAAGCCCTGTGGCACATTAAAGACTAGCAAAATCGTTGTGATTTGAACTTTCATGAACTTCTTCAAATGCATGATCTGTTGCTTTCAGTTAGTAAGATATATGAACAAGTTTACAAAGTATTGAGAATAGATTATTACCAGTGAGTAGTTGCTTAAGGTTGAGAGGCTGGCTTTCCCACCTTATAAATTTATGTATACTGTTTACCTTACTGTGTCAGTTCATCAGTAGCTGGGAATGGTCCATGCCCATCCTAACTGGGTTGTCTACTTTTTTGACTAAATCTTTTTCATCTGTACTCTGTACACCACTGTAGTTTGGCATGTTGGGCTTTCTGGCCTCTATAATATCCTCCCATCCTATTTTACCTTTCTTTATATATACTTTTTAATTTTTAAGATGCAGCTGACTCTTAGACTAACACAGCTACCACATACATAGCGTAGTGCTTTCCAGAGCAGAGATGTTGAACTCATTTGTTATGAGGGCCAGATCTCACATAAATGTAACTTTGTTGGGCTGGGCCATGATGCTATAAAATGTAACACGAGGTATTAGAGATATAAATTTTATGAAGATGATTTCAGATGCCTAGTGGCAATAGCAGACATGATTGGATTAGGTGTGTTATGCAGAGGGAAAGTAGGCGGTAATGAGACAGGAAACCTAGGTCTCAGTTCCATTCAGGAGGATTCAGTCCAGGAGGATGCAAAGTATAAATGGACATAAGTCTGACATCAGAAACCATAGCATTCAGTTGCTGACCTAAGAGTAGCAGTGCTCTTACAAAGGAATTTCAAAGGAAGATTAGAAAGCGAGACTGCTGAATTGCATCCTCCTGGACTGGACTGAGATCTGGTTTTCATATTTCATTACCAATCTGTGCTATTATCATTAGGCATCTGAAATCACTCTACTCTCAAAGATATAAGGACCAATCCAAGTGTTCTTATTCCTAATCAGGGTGGTTTTTTTTTAAAGAAAATAAATCCAGATAGGACAGAGAAATCCAATCATTAAAAAAGCCCACAACTTTTCAGAATAAGCCAAAATAATTTCCTCAATGTACATTGTGCTTGTCAGAAGAATCCACCCACCCACCAACCACCTTCCAACCCATCCACCCTCCAAAAAAGTGTGCTTGCACACAAAAGCCTATATCTGGAATAAAATGTTGTTGTCTTAGAAGCTTGAACTCCAATTTTGTTTTCTCTCTCGTCTCTTTCCTCCTCCTCCCTTCCCTCCAAAAGAAGAGGAGCAGCCCCGGAGAAGAAAGCAGAAGTAATATCTGTGTGTGTGTGTGTGAGAGAGAGAGAGAGAGGAAGGGGCAGACAGGCAAGTCTTGTCTTTTTAGCTCTCTAGCAAAGCGGCCATGAGGCTCTCTCTATCGGTGTGTGTGAGTGTGTGAGAGAGAGAGCAAATAAACGAGGAAAGGGGGGGGGAGGGAGGCTTGTTTTTGTGTCTCTCCAGCATGAAGCATCCAGGAAGCTCTCTCTGTCTTGATGTGTGTGAGAGTGATAGAGAGTGGGGGGAGGTAGGCAAGAGGCAGGAAGCAAAGAGCCTCTGAGAGAGCTGGGAAAAATCAAGCTAGGGTGTGGCTGCAGTAGCAGCCCTGGGAAAGGAAGCAGGAAAAGGAAGCTGGTTGGGGGACTGGTTTTGAGCCCTGTGTGGGCTGGATCTGGCCCGTGGGCTGCACCTTTGACAACCTTGATCTAACACTTTGCAGTTGACTTTTAGTGCCATTGTTGAAAGGGTGACCATCATCGCTTTATACACATAGAAGAATGAACAAAACCCCTGTTGGATCTGACCAAAGGGTCCATCTAGCCCAGTTAACGACATTGAAGTTGGGGCAACTAGGTGGCCAGCTAGGTACACCTGAGAAATTCAGGAGTAGAGAATAAGGACAACAGACGGAGGGCAATCTCTACTTCCTGCTGGTGCCCCCAGCACTGCATGTTATACAGTGGCTGTGGTCACACACGCTAAATAATCCACTTTCAATCCACTTTCAATGCACTTTCGAACTGGATTTTGCCAGTTCACACAGTAAAAATCCAGTTGGAAAGTGCACTGAAAGTGGATTGAAAGTGGATTATTTAGCATGTGTGACCACAGCCAAAGAGTATGAAACCCTTGTGGCGGCTGCTGCTGCTGCTGCTGCTGCTTCTTCTTCTTCAGCTTTCTGGCCCAGGTCTCCTTCCCTTTGTCCCAACTGCAATCAATAGAATAAAACAGTCTGTTAATTCTAGTATATCTTTCTTAAAATCCTTGTTTGTTTTCTGTTTTTTCAGCATACATATTGCTGACTTTTTACAAGGAGGATGAAATTGGGAATATACAAGGCAATAGATCACTGCATTAAGTTTGAACAGCTGTAGTTCAGCTTTTCAATTCTTCAGTGCTGTGGGATTGGCTGGAGTTCATTTGGATCCCTCTAATTCTTCATGCATTTGGCCTTTTGTGTTCCCCTTGGCTCAGATTCTGAATAAAAAGTACTTTCTAAAAATTACTTAAGCTGTAATATTTAAAGTAAACAGGCTATATATTGCTGTGGAAACCAGACAGCACCCATGAATTGTATTTGCTTTGCAAATCCTTGCATATGAAAGTAGTTCATATCTGGAGACAGTCATCATCAGTGTTCATCTTGCGTCTGTCCCAAATATGATTTCCTCCTTTGTTATGTTCTTGCTATGTTATTTCCATATTAAATTAGTAATGAAAATAAAAGGTAATGTGGGAGTGGGGCTGGTGAGGGAGCATAAGCACTTGAATAGCTAAGTCTCTTTCTACAGAAATCAAACCAAATTCCAAAGCCTTTCTCGGCAATTTTAAGGCATTTTCTTGACAGTGTCGAAGAACAGATTCAGCTCATAGAGCAATAAAAGTGTTGGAGGCCTATGAGAGAAGGGGTTGTGGCTCAGTGGTAGAGTCATACTTGGTATGCGGAGGGTTCCACATTCAATCTAGGGATGAGCACAGACCCGGAAAATGTGGTTCATGTCGGTTCATGGTTCATGGCTGAACTATGAACTAACCTGGAAGGTTCATTTGCAAACCAAACCGGTTCGAGATTCATCGCTCCACAGACCCTGTTGAAAGGGACTGTGGAAAGCCTGGGAAAACTCAGCTGTTTTGGGCTGTTTTGTATAATCCATTTAAACTTTAAAGGGACTGCAGAAGACAGCCTACAACAGCTGAGCAGCAGGAAGCGCCTTCCTGTTGCTCAGCTGTTTTTTGGGCTTTCTTGTGCAGTCTCTTTAAAGTTTAAAGGGACTGCACAAGACAGCCTGAAACAGCTGAATGTGTGGGACGCTTCCTCCCTCTCCCCTTAAACCCCTGCTTTCTGCTGTCACCACAAACTGCCATGAACTGCTTAAAAAAATCATGAACCACACACATTTGCTTCGTGATTCTGTTCGTCCCCATCCCTAGTTCAGTCCCTGGCATCTCGGGTTAAAAGATCTCTGATGACCCTTCTCACTCTGAGACCTTCAAGAGCCACTGCTGCAGAAAACACTGAACTTGTAGATGGATCAGTGTCCTGAACTTAATATAAGGCAGCTTCATTTGTTATGTATGCAGACTCTGAGGGAGTCTAAGAGTAACTGTTACATTCTATATTCCTGCTCCAACAGGTCTTCTGCAAGGCAGTACAATGTTATGAATGATGGTTTGCTTCTCTTAGAGCTGACAGCCAAACCGGTAAAGAAGCATTAATGTCTGGATCCATTGCACCACTTGAAAGTATGGTAGAAGGAGAAGCATCCTTTTTCTCCCTTGTTTAGTATTGTGCAAAATACTTTGGTAGCATCCACAATATCCAGGATAAAACTCTGATCATAAAAGACAACTTTCGAGAAGTTCTAGTCAAAAGAGCAAAGTTGGCAAATTTCCTAAAAACAGGAGTAAAGAGGAGTGAAAGATAATCTGTGGGGATGTGACTGACCACTTAACTTCCAAAGTTAACCTTGAAGATATTTATAAGGAATTAATGTAGCAAGGTGTAGGGCCCTGTGTGCAGGAGACAAGAGTGCCATCATTAATTGCAGGACACCTGGAAATGCTTTATAAGGCATATACACCTTAAAATCCTCCTCCATTGTCTGGATCTTTTATTTGAGAACACCATCTTGAAATTACCTTCCAGGGTAAGACTTAAGTCCGGGGGTGGGGGGGAGAGGCTTTTTCAGCTGCTGTCCCACATCTGAATTTTTCTTTTGCCTGGAGACCTGGGAAAACCTGTATCTGAGCAGGATAACTTCCTGTAATTTAACTTTTGGTGGGGTTTATCCAGTAAAAGTTGTTTGATTTTGCTTCTTCTTGCATCATGCTCAGTTTATTTTACATTGCTTTTATGTGTGGCATTCATTTGTTACTTGCTTATACTATGATGTAAAAAAAACAATGGAAAACAGTAATTGCTCTTCTGGTTGTTCTAAAGTAGAAGGTCAGATTTAAAAAATATCCTTAATTTTGAATATTTTGGCTATCATCCTAACAGCCATTGGCTGTTACAACTGAAGAGAAGACAAGAATGTTGCTGGAACTTTTGTATTCCATTATAGATTGGCTTTTCTAGGTTAGACACTGGCTGTGTAGTGGGAAAGCCGGTATTCTTAAATTCACTCCATTTATTACCTCCCCCCCCCCCCGCTAGTACTAGTCTTTGTTTTCTGGATGTTCTAAAACAGGGGTCCTCAGTGTGGTGCCCATGGGCCCTATGGTTCCTGCTGACACCTTTCCTGGTGCCCACCAAGTGTTTTTAGAAAGTTCATGGAACCAGGTGAGGCTCTTGCCTAGCAGAGCTTCTGACTGGCCACTGAAGATCTGATTGGCTGTTCAGATTAGAATAATGGTGTTTCAGCAGCTGCTGTCAGCACAGTTTTGGTTTTAGCCTCTCTCACTCCTCTTTCCCAGTGTATTTTGTAAACTATCCCTCTTCTCTCTTGTACTTGGGTTTCCACTGTGTGTGTGACCCCACCTCCTGTGGTAGCCATTTTGTGGCTGGCTCTGCCTCCTGAAGCAGCTGTTTAGTGCTTGATCCCACCACCCCAAGCCAGAATTCCAGAACTGGTCACAGGTTCAAAAAGATTGAGAACCCCTGTTCTGAAAACCGTTGTGCAACATTCTCTCAAATGGAATGTGGTCCAGTAGCCTGTCATTTGTTGCTTTATATCAATGACTGAATGCTCCTTATTAATTCTGTAGTTCTCTTGGACCAGTCAGCCTTTACAGGGCTGCAGAAGAGAGAACCATGTACTCTGCCATGTCCTCCTTGAAGGGAGGATGAGATAAAACTAGCATGTAGCTGTAAGCCTTGTAATTGTGTCCATGGCTGGCAGCAGTTCCTTTTTCTAGCCATCACAGTAATGAGAATTGCAGAAGGCCATGTCTGTAATAGTTTACTTTACACAATACATTTGTCTGTAAGAATGATTACCCAGGAATATCCACATGATTTTTCATCTTCACATGACAAATTTTCCCTAAGGTAATATAGATCTTAATAAATTTAAGGTAATATAGATCTTAATAAATTGGGGAATTTTTTCACATAGTTAGCTAATTGGGAATTTCACACATATATGTTGAAGCACATGTTTTGGAATACCAGTCTCAGTGTTCTGAATGATACTATATGGGCAAACACAAAAAATCATAATGTAAGAAGTGGCACTAAGAGAACAGAATTACATTAGCATGGTAGACTCCATGAATATCAAGAAGTCTGGTATCCAGGGGAAACTTCATTTTTAAAAAAAAAACAATTTTTATTATTTTAAAGTATGATACATCAGAATCCAAACAAGTCCTCTGTATAGGATACCGTTTTTGAATATCATCCTTATTACAACAGTAAGGGTTTCGTCAGTTACAGTTCTGAATAATAAATCATTGATTTAAACATAACAACTATTAGAAAATGACCAATACTTATAGAATGACCAATGTTCACAATTGTGTCTGTCTGTGCAGGGGAAACTTCATGGTTTTCAACTTGTTGAGGCCTGAGTGAATCTTTGATTCTACTGATTTTGTTACTATGTATAACTAATACAATTTAATCCCCCCCTTTATGATTGTCACATCAAAGAACATTTTAAAACATTAGAAGAATGTACATATTTAAGTGCAAGAATTTGTCCAATTGAGGAATTAAAGATAACTTTCTGTTTTAACAGAATCCTCTTCAAATCCCTTCAGAAATTATACACTGTTTACAGCATAATTTATACAACCACTGATTTAACTGCAGAAGATTGTGCGTGAAGAAACAGGAATAAGCATGTGTAATCAGCAAACCTTTATTTGGTCTAAAGAGCCTCTGGCAAGAAGTCTTTAAAAAGAAATAAACATCTAAGAAATAAGTGTTCACAAAATTAATCCTTCAAGCTTTTATCTGATCCAAATTAATTTGTAATCCATTATGAAAAAGTTGTGTGACAGCAAATGTCATGAAAGAGGTGTTGATAAGCAAAGTGTTGGCAAGATCAAGCATACCTTTTCTATTAGTGTTTAATTAACAAGTGCTTGCTTTTTCTAATGTGGCTTACAGTCCCAAAGATATGCATGCAGGAATGGGAAATTATGAGGCACATATCAAAGCCTGCATGTTATTCATTTCTTTAATGCATGTGTATACCATCTTTCTGATGAGATGTTCAGGGCATTTTACAGTTTAAGATATGGAAGGGCAAAGCAATAAAATAGTATTGAACTGCAGAAATTATCTCCAGCTGTTGGTTGGCTGGAATTGACAAAAGAGAGGTTAGTAGGGAAACAAGAGGAGGGCTATCTTAACTGAATTCTCTCAGGCCACTGAGTAGAGTCTTCAAGAGCTGATTGCATGAGCTCCTTGGATTGGACTTCTTCTGTCTTGCCTTCCATTCAAGCCACATATACCTTTCAGTAGTCTAAATGAAATTAGGAGAACATGCTGTTTCCTGCTTTGTATGGTACAGACATTCCTGCTGCTGAGGAAGCAAACCAGTATTCACTTTTAAAAGCAGCCTGCCTGGATCCAAATAATAGATTTGTGTTTCTGTGTGTGTTTCATACACACTCATCCTCCTGGAGGCCCAAGCTACACTCTCATTTTTCTTTTTCTGTTACCTGAGAAAATTCCTGAGATTTATCAGACAGACTGCCCCAGGTAAGCCTGTTAATTTCACCCCTTATACATGAAGTTGTGTGCTTGGATGAGAAATGGGGCAGATCTTCCCCCCTGCTTTGCCTTCTTTAGAACAATATGGTAGAGTATCTTGAGTGGCTGCAAAGTGGTGAGCATAATCCAATAAGTCTCTCTGCTCCCAAAGTACAAATTATGCAGGTTTATGTATGTTGACAGACAGAGACACAACATATATTGGGATTAATCTATGAAAATGTGAGAACTACAGAATACAAAGGGGAGGGAAAAAAGGAAAACAATTCCTTGCTATCTAAAAAATCGACTCAACAAGGTGACAAAAGTTTGCTTCTTTGAGGCCCACGTTTCAGGTGTTGTGCAGAATTCAGAACTTTCCCCTTTGGACCAACCAAAAAATGGGTTGTCCATTAAATGCCTCTTAAAGGAGCATTTAACCAATGAATCTTTTTCCTTAGGATTCTGGGGTGTTTTGTGCATGAACAGAAAAAGGTATTGGAGCAAACAAGGGCAAGGTGCAGAGAGAAGACGAAGTATCAGATTATGGAAATACTACATAGATGCTCCACTGGGTTGACAGGATATTGTGACAGATGGCTAAAATATGATGACTATATGCAGATTCTCTCCCTCCTAAGGTTGCCACATTTGATTTGGAAAATTCCTGAAGATTTAGGGGTGGAAGCTGCAGAGAACAGAGCTTGGGGAGGGACCTCAGTGTGGTATAATGCCATAGATTCCACCCTCTACAGCAGTTGTTTTCTCCAGGGAACAGATCTCTGTAGTCTGGAGATCAGTTGTAATTCTGGGAAATCATCAGGCCCCACCTGGAGATTGGCAACCTTACTCCCTTGCTATCCCAGGATACTTATGTGCTGGGCCTATCTTGATGAAATGGAGTTTTTGTGCTTTATTGCAAACTCAAAACAAGATTGTACTGTTTTCTACCTAAAGCCGAGGGAGCCACCTATAGCAGTAATAACTGGTGTATAACACTGTGGCTGTATATATGGTTCATCATTGATCTTCTGTGAAGTCCCACTTGGGAGCTGCACATGAGCCTGCCGTTGGATAGGTTTTATAGGTAAAAGCCTCTAGGGGGTGCTATGCATCAGAATCAGAAGCTTCTTCTCATCAGAAACCATATGGTCCTGCAGCAGTGCCCCCTCTACTCTCAGTTCCTTTATGTCCACAAAAGGAGCAGGTCATGCATTAGAGTCTCCAGCTTCATTAGGATTTTGCCTAGATCATGCAAGCTACATTGACTTCTTAGTCATCGACATGGTTCAGAAGGCACTTTTTAAGAAGTACTCCCATTGCAGAGCTAAAATGACCCAGACTGACAAAATATGACCTCTGTCTGTTCTGTCTGGGTGAAGGGCATTGTGTGGCCACATGTAAGGCTTGCCAGTGCTTCACTTCTAAGGCTCAGGGTGATAGGGCTTTGAAATTGAAAGCTGCCTTATAGGGAAAAAATCCTTAAAGCATCTAAGCTCCTGACTAAATTTGCTCATGAAAAATGGCCAAAGTCGGCATCTTTGGAATCAGTGCATTCAGCTCTAGCTCCCAGATCTGTCTCTCATTGGACCTGATCATGATCACACTTCCCTTGAGTCCATTCTGCTTCTTCGGAACCTCCTGTCAAAAAGCCTAAGATCAAGATAGAGGAGAAGCATGAAGGGATGCCACAAACCAGTGCCCCCGTTTCAGCACCAGAACTGTTACTGGCTTTACAAGAAATGCCCAGAACCCCATCCTTGGGCCCAAGGTCTCCTCCATGTTCCATATCCAATGGTGATGGGGTCTACCCAGACTACTACAAAGCCAGATTCCACCTGCATCCAATCCGGAACAGATGGCTACAATTCCATGGTTGCAACCCCATCCACCTTTATGATGGTCTTCGCATACTTATATGATGTTGCTGGGATATTTGGAGGAATGGGACAACAACTTTGTGAGTCCCAGTGAAGCAAATTTGTGTCATTATTCCCAGCAGGCCTTGTCGTATCCACCATCATTGACTATATCACGTAGGCCGTGCTCACCTATTCCACCAATTAGGGTGGAAGAAGTGGTGTTGGAATCAGACAGATATGACACTACTTCGCAGTTAAGTCCAGATGAGAGGGTGGGCAAACCATCCCCAGTGTCTCCTACGGAAGATCTCCATATGTTCAGGAAACAAATTATTTGAATGGCCCAATCCCTTGAAATAGAGGTTATTGCGTCAGAACACAAGCCCAGAGACAAAATTTTGGGTTGTCTTTATTTGGAATTTCCTGGAATGATTGTCTTTCCAGTACTGGAAGGTCTTGATGATATTATACAAGAGTTGTGGCAAAAACCTGCTTCCTTTCTGCCCACTTCCAGAAAGATAGAACATTTTTACAAGATTAAAAAAGAGCAGTTTAATTACTTGACGACTCATCCTCCTCCATCTTCGTTGGTCATGGAGGATATGCAACCAAAGGGCCAGTAGGTCTATCACTCTGCGCCCACTGACAGGGAAGGGAGAAAATTAATGCCCTGGGAAGAAAGTTATATTTGTCAGCAGCCTTAGGCTTCAAGGTTGCTAATTATGGAACAATCATGGCTGGCTATCAGTTGTTCCTGTGGGAAAGGAGTCTCCCATTCCTAGAACTTCTACTTGAAGAGAAGCATCCTCTTGCCAAGGTCCTCCATGCAGAAGCTATTAAGCTCTACAAGCAGCAAATTAATGCTGGTTGACACTTGGCAGATTCAGCAGCTACAGCCATGGCAAGCTCTATTGTTCTACGGCGTCATGCCTGGTTGAGATCTATGGCTTTACCTATGGAAACCAGACTCAAAGTTGAGGATTTGCCTTTTGAAGGGTCCACACTGTTTTCTTCCAAGACTGACAAGGCACTCTCTATGATAAAAAAGAACAGACTGCTAAGTCTTTGGGAGTCTCACACTCATCCCAGTTTAAACAACATTTAGTGAGGCAGCCCTGGCATCTCTACCAAAGGCAATATCGCTTTTCTGGATCCTCGGGTCTCAGTAGCCTAACCCTAAGCCATTTAATCAACAGCAAGGGTTCCATTGACAGAAGAGCTCTGATTGACCTAGGTCAAATCCAGAAACGCTTCTTACCTGGAACCACTTTTTGCCCTTGAGGGGACCCCGAAAATTGATCTGTTTGCCACACGGGAGAACAAGAAGGCAGTGCATTTTTGTTCTTGTGCAAGCATAGGGAGGGGTTCCCTAGGAAATTTCAGCTGCCCTGGTAGCACACCCTGTTCTATGCGTTCCCTCTGTTTCCACTTCTTGTTAGAGTAATAGAGAAAGTCAAGAGAGAGGGATCAGACATGCTCCTACTAACACCTTTTTGGCCTCATCAAATATGGTTTCCTATTCTTATGGAGGTTTCTCAGGGTCAGTTCCGCCCCCTTCCAAAATGCCCAGAATTTTTAAAAATAATCTTTTTATTCAACGTATATTAAAAACAAAATGTCCAGATTTGATTAACATCAACCAGGTGGTGGCATCATGACCTGGACTGCCTCGATCTCATGGCTTGGAGCCTGGGGACAAGGATCTGATATTTGGGACCAATGATATACAGCTGCAGGCATACAAACTTTCCACAAGAAAATCTTATATGGGTAAATGGGAGCAGTTCTCCAGCTGGTGCAATGAGAAGGGCGGACCTCCAGGTTCCCCTCCCTTGCAAGCTATATTTAATTATTTGTTACACCTTAAAGCCTAGGACCAGCACTCTCCTCCTTAAAGGTCCACCTGGCCACTATTTCCTGCTATCATCAAGGATTTGAAGGGGAATTGTTTTTTTTCTCATCATTTATCTAAAGGGCTAGGTACCCCAATGGCCCCTTTCAGTTGTATTAGCATGGTTAATGCTCAAGTTCTTTGAGCCCCTGGCTAACTTTCCATGAAAGTATGTTTTTAGTACCTGTCACCTCTGCTAGGAGAATTAGTGAGCTGGCAGCCCTTCAGATTGATCTACCATTTTAAAAGTTTTTTCTTGAAAGGGTAGTTCTTTGACCTAGTCTCAAATGTCTACGGAAGATAGTCTCAAGATCTCATTTATCTCAGGGTATTATCTTGACTGTATTCTTTCCTGCATCGAGTTCAGATAGGAAATGCTCATTGTACTCCTTAGATGTTAGAAGAGCTTTATTGTTTTATCTCAAAAGACCTCTGGAGTTTTGAAAAGATAAGGCCTTGTTTATTTATTTTGGGGGTCCGAAGAAGGGTAGAAGGGCATCTGCTCAAACCCTGCCCTGTTGACTTGTTAGAGCCATTAGGATGTGTTATGATAAGACTAGGCTTCCATGCCCTTTGAGTGTACAGGCCCATTCCACTAGGGCAATGGCTTCTGCTGCCTTTCTGGATGGAGTACTGTTGATGGAGATATACAGAGTCATCCACACACACGTTTGTCTGTCACCACACATTGAATCTTCAGGTGAGATGTGAAGCTCAAGTGGGCAAGGCAGTTCTTCAGTCACATTTAAATAGGTGAGCATGTCCCTCCGCCTATTGGTGTAGCTTGCTAGAATCCCCATATGGACTGTACAGAAGATCAATGATGAAAACAGGGTTGCACCTACCTTTGTTCATCGAGTATCTTCTGTGCAGACACACATTCCCCCCCCCCCCGTCCTGCTGCATGCTCTGCTTCGGTAGGGCTAGAGGTACTGAGGGTAGAGAGGGCACTGCTGTGCACATGGTCCCTGGCAGGAACAAGTTTCCAGGTCCGGTGTGTAGTGCCCCCTGGAGGCTCTTAGCTGTAAAACCTATTTGATGTGCAGTCCCCATGCATGCCTGCACAGAAGATACTTGATGAACAACAGTTACAGGTAAGTGCAACCCTGTTTTCTAACCATGCCACTTCTTTGATTTTACATCTGTAGTGTTTTACATGTGTTTAAAAGCAGCCTACAATTAGAAAGTAGCAGAAAGGGGACATACTGGTAAGTGATTATTACATTTCCTGAAGAAGCACAGAAGACTTTGAAACAGTAGACAATAGCTGGAAAACGCTGCATGTAGGGCCCATTCTTGATTGCATTGGTTCTTAAGGTATTTGCAGCTCAGAGTTCAGCTGCAGAAATGAGGGTTCATATTTTTGTGCTATGGATATAGTAACTATGGTGCTCCAATCCAAAAATGCTGCTTAAGTAGTTTCTAACTTTTTTCATCTAACTTTTTGCTATATGGTAAAACAAAATGTAACATTTCCTATGAAAACTGTTAGTCACATGCCAGGAGTTTGGGTACAAGTTGTCTCTAATTTAGTCTTTGTACACAATGTGCAAGTTGGGTTAAGTTCCCGCTAAATAAATCAAGGAAATCACTGCCCCTTGAGTACCACTTCTGTTAATCTTGGCACAGTTGTTCAGTTTGTACATGAGCAAATATAAGGAAATTCCAGATATCAGAGATTTTCTGTGACTCTTTCATTGTATTAAGGCACTGTTACACATGTAGACAAACTGAAATGTTATAGCTGATGTCTGTATCTGGTTGATGAGGTGGCTGATTGTTGTTACCAAGCTTGAGTTGGACTTTTGTTTTGAAGGCCCATTAACACCTAGGCACTGGGCAGCAGGGTCATTATTTACATAGTTACCACAAAATATCACCGTGTATTTCACTGAAATTTAACAGCGACAGCTCTGGAAACAGTGATAACGCTGGCTTGCTAATACATTATATCCTGCCAGACTGTGACTACATATTCAACGTCTTGAAAGCTAAATGGGGTCAGAGCTTTGGAGCACAGACATTCAAGGAAACTCGTTTTCACTGCACAAAAGGACTGCTGGTTACCATGTATGGCATTCCATTCAGTCCCTCAGTTTTGGAGGGAATTGGTAATGGCAGTGATCATGAAAGTGCCTTGTCTTCTTTCTCTCCAGCCTCCTCATGCTTAACCAAAGGAATTATATGGTGTTGCACAGAGCAAAACGAGCATGTCCAGCATAATGATGGAAGGTATTAAATAGTAATTTTCATTACTGCTGACCATTTTTTTAGAAGTATTATTTATTATTATACTTACTTTCAGTGTTGTGATATGTTCAGTACTATATGCGAGCTAGATACATTATAGAATGCAGCCATAATGTGACACCTTCCCTGTGGAATTTTTATTTATTGTCTTTACTGTTTTTACAACTGGAGTAATAAACAGCAAACCCTCATCCCACAATAAACCTCATTTCACAGGAAAACATGGAAGAATTTAAAGGTTGCTACTGCAAAAGTTGTCATGTGATTTGACAACAGCTGATAAAATTTTGCCACACACAAGATAGTTTGTTTGTCTTTGTCTCTAAGTAATGAGGATGATTTTGCTTCTGGAGAGGAAGAGCTGATTAAATAAAGGGGAGATCAGTTCATCTCTTAGAGCTGAAAATTTAGGAGAATCAAGCAAAATATGATCCACAGAGTCAGTTTTTACTGCTGCCGCAATTACAGAGTTGATCTGAGTATGAAATCCTATTAAATCTTCCTGACATCACAGCTGAAGGTAGGGCATGAGTGCACTTCTATATTTTGGAAGAATTGGCTCAGATAAGTAGCTTGGCATTGTTGTTGGAGGCTGACTGCCTACTGAAAAGGTTGAGCACACTCTGCAGGCAATGTGTTCTTGTAGTCAGTCTCACAAAAGTCTTCTAATATGATTTGACAGCTCTTGTCTACTCATGACTTCTATTACATCATGGGTGATACCCAGACATAATAGTTTACAGTCCAGTAATCTATCCCAATCACTTGTGTAGTGGTCCAACTTGACTAGTCAGAGAAGGTTTAGACCTGGGTTTGATTTTAGAGTCCTAATTTGCAAATTGAATGCTTTCCCCTAGGCCTTTGCTTCATAACCCATCTCTCCAACTTTGGCTCTCAGGGCTATTCCAGACACACACTGAGGTGTTCCCAGAATATTGGGTAGGAATCTTAACAGAGGTCTGTTGATATTGTTTGTTACTACACTGATCCAGACCCTAGCGGCATATAGCATCTTTCCAGCAACCTTAGTGTTGAATACTTTGACTGCCGCAGGAACATATTGGCCACTCGTAGAATAATAAAATCTGCAGATGGCCTTCCCAGTACTCATAGTGGCTTTAATGACAGAGGTCAAGTGTACCTTCCAGGAAAGATTTGCTTGAAAGATGATTCCTGTGGAATTAGTGGCTGGTACCTTGATCCTAGTCATACTGTCATATGAACTTGATGGCAAATAGTGCAATCTTGAAACACCTTTCCCTCCTAAAGCAGGTGTATGCAAGCAGTTTCCAAACCCTTAGGAAACTTGTGAAGTAGCTTCAGATATTTGTGTGTGTGTGTGTGAGTGAACCCCCAATGAACATTTGTGTATGTCCGATTACCAAAATGGCTTGCTTGCATGAAATTGGCACCACAGATGAGACTACAATGAGGGGGCTTCGCGTTGCCTCTGGTCATGGATAATCATTAAAAATAAAGCTGTGGGGTGCTGAATGATGTATGTGCATACGTGAATGTACAGTGAACATGTTTCAGATTATGGTATAAGTGACACAAATAGGAAAAAAGTGAATGGTGAGGGTTTGGTAAAAGCATAGCAGGAATGGTAGGCACCTTAATGATGGTCCAAAAAAGCTGTTCTGGAAAGTGGCATCTGTATTATACTTGTAAAAAATAAATTGAATTTGAGTATCATTTTGGCCTGCAAGCCGTGTTCCACCCTGCCCTCCAAGGTTTCCCCAGCACCTGGAGAGGCTTTTGTCTCTCTCTGGTAACCTGCCATCACCATCTGACCTCTGTAGGAATTGACTACTGGGAGGGTCAGGACTCCCAGCTTCCCTTCTGAGGCCTTGCCTCTGTGTCCCCCACTGCCCAGCACCTGGTCACCACAGAGACAGTTTACTACCTTGTGCACCCTTGGAATAGCTACTGGCCAACTGCCTGCCTTCCCCCAGCATTTCTTTTAAAATAGTGTATTCAAGATGGTGGAGGTCTATGTGGTACAGAGAACTACTACCAGCATCAAAAGTTATGAAGTATTTATTAAAAAGAAAATGTTCACAAGCATACTTTTAGCACAGCACCAGATTTAGCAAGGGATTCAAAAGAAATGGGTAAAATGCAATTCCTCTGTCCTTCTCTCTATACATGCCCTATCAGATGTTAAAATATAGGACAGGCTCCTTAGCATAGGAAGTCACAGATCTCTATAGCGTGTCTATTACCTTGAAGGTTTCTCCAGCTTTTCAAGCTAACGTATGGGTAATGGCCTCCTCCTTCAGACTTCAGTTAAGTGTTTAATCTGCTCTGATGGACTCAGCACCCCAGAGCCCTTCCTCCTTGCTTCCAGGAATTTTGTCTTCTCCCTTTCCCCTCCCACTGACCCAGTCAGGCCAGGTCAGAGACACTTTTCCTGAATTTTCCAGAAATTTCCTTCCTGAAGTCTCTCTAGTATTTAATTCCTCCAAATCTCTGTTCCCTGCTTGAAGAGAGGGGGAGCTTGACCATCCCATTGTCTAGACCGGTTAGCATTTGTATGAAGGTGGGCTGAGATAAGCCTGGAAAGCAATTGGACTGACTTCTCCCCTTCCTGCCTGTTTTCTGCCCAGAGGGGAAAAATACTTTGAAAACTTAAGAGTGAAGGTTTTCCTCATTTCAAACCTCCAAAGAAGAAATACATTTTTCACACCATTATGTTACCATTGGTTTCAAAAGGGTATCATGCTTTTGTTCCGCATCTTTTTGTTGCTGTTTTCTGTCCAGTGGCATGAAATTATCTGGGACTGGACCTCTCTCACCCAAGGGGGAATCCTCCCTGCAAAATTTGAGACAGGAATGAGAAAGTGACCCATTTTTACAAGCAAAGATGGAAGAAGAGAGTGTTTGGAAACCCAAGAGAGCAGGTGGTTCAGCAGGATACATTCCCTTCCCTTTAGTAGCAAATAAATAATTAGTAGGTAAAATAGAAACTGCCTTTGGGAATGGCAATGAAAGTTAAGCTTTAACACAGCATAAAATATTTGTAGTTACAAGTGATTAGTAAGTGCTACTCATTTTAGTTAGGTGCTATTGGAAATTCAAAAAGATCTTACAAGGGGGTGGGGGAGCCAAGGACCCAGAATATTTATTTCAAGCGAACCCATGTTATTACTCATACTGGAAAATTGTTTGTAGTACTCAGTTAAGGAACACTTATATTTTGCCTCAGTCTAGTCATTATCTCATGCTTATTCATATTCACGGGGGTATACATTGACTTTCCCAGTCAGAAACCAAAATAAAAAGCTGAAACCCCTCCCCCCAAAAATTGTTGAGACTTTAACTCTCTGATTTCTGTGTATGCAAGAAGAGTTGGGTTTAAATTACTGCACACCACTGGCATATTAATTTCAAGGCTATGTCTAAGAGGAACTATATATAGTTTCCATTACTTCTCAAACTAAAAAGTCAACACCTGAAAGGGAAGTAATTCCCAAGACATGTTCTCTGCGTACCTAACATTTATTACTCTAGACATTTCAGTATGTATTTTATTAAGGCTTTAAAAAAATCAGTCTGGATTTTGTGCATATGAATATAATCAATTGAGAGCTAGGGTTTAACATGCTTTGAACTATATGGCAGCTACTGCATCATCTTGTGGGTTGTTTTAAAGTGCTGGAACTATTAATCATAACTTCTGTTAATTTTATTGTGTTTTGACAATAAATCAGTAGCGCTATATCAAGCCTAAATCTACATTTTTTGGTGATCCTGTAATTTAAAAATTATTTTTATTGAAATATTTATATTCTGCCTTTTCTCACCATTTAAAGTGGCTTGCAAGTTTCAATTAAAACATTACAATTTAAAATGAATAAAGTAAAACATCAGATACCCTTCTCTCTCCAACAGGGGCAAATAAAACAGCCTTGTGGCACCTCCTGAAGATTTCTGGTGATGGTGCTCCTATTACCGGTTTAGGTAACCCATTCCACAAAGTGAGAGTTACAATGGAAAAGGTGCTGGCTCTAGTTGATGCCAGGTAGGCAACCTTAAGTGGGAGAACCGCCAGAAGATAGCAGTTTGAAGACTGTAGTCGGTGCTCAAACATATATGGGAAGAGTCAGTAATTATGATGGTAGTCCAGGAAGGGCTTTAAGAGTCATAACAAGTACCTTGAATTGAACTCAGAAGTGAACTGGCAGCCAATACAGCTGTTTTAAGATGGAAGCGATATGCTCCCATCAGCCTTTGACGATCAGTCCACACTGCATACTGAATTAATTGCATGTTCTGGGTTGTCTTTAAGAACACACCAACATAGAACACATTAAAACAACCCAGTCATGATGTTACAGAAGCATGAATCAGCAGGTCCAGACTAACTAAGAAAGGAGAGATTTTTCAAGCCGAATGCGTCCAACAGAAGGTATTATTGGCCACTATGCCAACCTGCTTTTCAAACAGCAAGGCTGTGTTCACAAACACCCCTAAGCTTTTAACCTGTTCTGCAAATGCCACTGCCACTCCACCCAGCACAAGTTGTTTCATTTCCTCTAAAACGGCAGCCTTCCCAACCAGCACCACCTCTGGATTCAGCTTCATCTTGTTCTGCCTTAGCCACCTGACCACAGCTCAAAGCCCCAGTTCAGACCAAGACGGACACATCTGGAGACCTGAATAATTAAATATAGAGTTGGGTGTTGTGACAGGTCTTTACTGGCTACTGAGGGGACCCACACAGCCTCTTATGATTTTGGGGAACCAGATGTGTTTTAAACTATAAACCTTCCCCTCAGTTACCAGAGGTTCTTAAGGTAACAAGTAGAATGGCTATGGGTTTGCTGTCATAAGGTAAGCTTTGTGGTGAGCAAGAAAACAGGGAGATCACTGAGGCAGAAGCTGTATATGAATAACAAAGAAGATTTATTATTTACAGGTTGATTTCAAAGAATAGATCAGCAGTGCAGATCTCCAGGTAGTCAAAGGTGAAACCTGTCTGAGGCACATAAATTTAAGCTAGTTATGGCTTCAGAATGTGGTTTAAATTTTCTTTAATGCTTTCAGGTACAAACAGACCTTTTAGCCAATAGGTTGGATTCTCTCTCACACATAGAATTCGACCCACACCAGCCTGCCCTTTCCCAAGACTAAATGATACCAGGTCTTCTCACTACCAGAGACAGGCCTAACAATCAGATACTCTATTCTCTCCCACAGAGGTAGAGTTAAACCACTCTGCCATGCTACCAGGCAGAGCTACCCTTCAAAGTGTCTGCTCTTTTGCTGAGCTAGACCTGAGCTATCCCTGCTCTGTCCCTGAGGGAGTCCTGAACTGAACTATCCCAGCTGTGCTTCCCTCCCACATTCATTGCCCTTCTGAAAGGTAACTGGGTGCTGGAGCGGCACTCCTGTAGGATCAGCTGGGTGGTTGTATTCCCCTTCAGGGGCAGGAAAGCCTCCTGTCCATCACACGGTCACAAGCTTATTAATCACCCAACGCCAAAGCTCTGGAAAATTTCATTTAGTGGACCCCTTTAAATATCAAAGAGAATGGATGACAGACTAGAACCCTGTGGTGCTCCACAGAACAAATCCCTCCCAGTTGATTCTGCTCCTCCAGTGGATCCAGCACAGGGCAAGAGCATAGGTGGTAGCTCTCACACTCCCAAGGACTCAGTCAGCATCTATTGTCAGAATCCATCTGTTGTGTTCTAATGGCAACTGCGCACGTGATCAGAGACCGCCATGCGGTCAGGCAAACTACCGGAGCTTTGCATCGGTAGACAATAGCCCATGCAGATCGTAATTTAGGCCAATCGGCTCCACAGGATTCTAAAGGGGACCTATGGTCAGAGGTGTCTTGTGTATAACCCTGTAACAGGGATCGGGTGTGACCGGGGGTTTGGTTTGTACCTGCATATAAGCAGACCCCCGAGTCAGACTCGCCAGTTCGTGTTTGCATGCTTTAAATAAACTATGAGCTGATTTCACCTAATGTGTCTGGACCCAGTGTATTATACTACCCAACGCCAAAGCTCTGGAAAATTTAATTTAGTTGACCCCTTTAAATATCAAAGAGAATGGGTGACAGACTAGAACCCTGCAGTACTCCACAGAACAATTCCCTCTCAGTTGATTCTGCTTCTCCAGTGGACCCAGCACAGGGCAAGAACACAGGTGGTAGCTCTCACAGTCCCAAGGACTCAGTCAGCATCCATAATACAAAGACAAGCAGGTGCTTTGGACACATCAGGTACCAGATCTACTCTCAAGTTGGTCTCCAAGTTGGAATGGATGAGAGAGGTTTTATTAGCAAAAAACCTCTCAAAAACATCAAAGCTAGGGGCTAAATTAACATTACTGACAGGGTTGGAGTTAGGGGTCATGAAGTCACAAACCATTTTAAAACATTGGACTAGACATGGTTCAGCTGATGCAATAATGGCAGAGGAAAAGAGCCTCCTTTGTAACCCTTGTCATCACTTTATAGAGCAAATGGGCTCTGTGATGTGTTCTGTTTGTTTTAACTGGAGTCTTCTGCCAGCATCATTCTAGTAAACCATGGAGTAAATCAGAGCATGGAAGTGGATGCTAAAGAGTGGCCTTGTTTAGGTTCCCAGCCAGCTACAAGTGCCTTCATAGCATTACTCAACCCCCCACCTTGAGCTTCCTGGAAACCATGGAGTTTCTTGGAGAGAAAGGGCTAAATCCCCTATCCACCTTCACCGCAACCCAGATCTGAATAGGATGTCTGTGCAGCCACTATTTCAATCATAAAAAAATTGGGAATACTTCCCAATATTATGTCTACTTAATGGGACAGGGGAATATGCTGAATCTCTGGGCCATGGCCATCATGAGAGAGTTCTGCTTATCAAATACCGTATTTTTCGGACCATAAGATGCACTTTTTCTCCCCAAAAAAGTGGGGGGGAAGTGTGTGCGTCTTATGGAGCGAAGATTGTACGTTGCTGCCGCAAGGCTGGCTCTTGTTGCTGCCGCGAGGCCGCTGCTGTTGCTGCCGGCTCTTGTTGCTGCTGCCGCGCTCCTGTTGCTGGCTTGCGCGAGGCCGCTGGCGGCTCCTGTTCCTGTTCCTGTTGCCGGCTCGTGCAAGGCCGCCGCCGGCTCCTGTTCCTGTTGCCGGCTCGTGCGAGGCTGCCGCCGGCTCCTGTTCCCGGCTCGCGCGAGGCCGCTGCTGACCAGCGCGGAAGGCGTGAGCCTCCCCCCGCGTCTTATGGTCAGGTGCATGGTATGGTCCGAAAAATACGGTACTAGTTGGATCTATGAAATAATCTCTTGTGCATGGGCTCTGTCAGTGAAATCAAGTTACTTAATAACATGTTTGGCATATTCACTTTAACCGCTTTCTTCTTGATTCCTGCTAAGACATTCAGTAGCAAACTCAGTGGAAAGCCCCTGGAATGCTTAGGCCCCTTGCAGGGTCACTCTTGCTCTTTCAGTATGTGGCTGCTCATCCTTCCACTTTACTGATTTTTTCCTTGCTTCATATCAGCTTGTTCTTACCTCTTCTGCCCATTTGCTTTGGATTTAAATCTTGGAAGCCTTGATTACTCTTTGGGTGAACAAATGTCCTGGTATTTATTTATTTATTTAGACATTTTTATTCTGCCCTCCTGAGAGCGGGCTCAGGGCAGATCACAACAAACTGAGTCCAAGACTCGTTACATAAAATCACATTAAAATCATTAAAACAATAAGCAATAGACATCACCAGCACTCATTTCAGCGCCAATGCTTGAGGAATGGTTTTCATTTTCCAAAGACAAGACAGCCAATGGACAAACCTCGTAATCAGCACCACATATACAGCCTTGCCATTTTTTTTTATAAGAAAAATTAAAGCTTTTAAAGGCTAAGACCTAGAAAAACTGGCGGAACAATAAGAGTTGCAGGTTCTTCTCTCAGTACTTTTGGGGGTAAATGGGTCAATTTAAAAATACTTATTTTTCCACCATTTTATATCAGGGGATGACATGGGGAATACAACACATCAAAGCTTTGCCTTAAAAGAATCCTGATATAGCCCAATGGGGCTTTTGCTGAAGAAGTAGTCAGAGGATTGGAACCAGTAGTTCTTAGTCACTACTGTGGATATTTGGTACTCTTCTTCCTAGAATTTGCCGACATACATTCTACTTTTGCTTCCACAGTTTTGTCAGCAGGTTGCGTAACTGTCTGCACACTAGCTCTTTGCCACACCCAGAAATGACATGGTTGCTGTTGAACATTATCCCTGGAGATAGTGATGGCACAACTTGAAAAAAAAAAAGCAGCAAGGCTACTCACTGATTAACGTAGGAAATAAAATGGCATAATCTTTTCCAGATGGCTGTTTGTGTAAAGTTTAAATATTGTCATTGTGTAAAGTTTAAATAAGAACACTTGGAAAGTGCTCTTTTAAACACAAGGTAATGTTTTTGAAAGGACTTGTTTTATTAAAGATTTGGAATCTTATAGTCATAGCCTCAACAGAACATGAACTTGATATACTATAAACCTTGCATCAAAATATATTTCCTAAGTCACGAAAAAAAAAATTGTGGTTACACACAATTTTTTGGTTTGGAAACCACATAGCATACTTACCAAAGTAATTCTTTTTCTTTCTTAAATTTGTAAATAAAATTTTATTCAGTAAAAAGAAAGTTGGATACAAATAAATGTTCAATTCTGTAAACAAATGATACAGATGTTATTGAGTTCAATTCGCTATCCTAGTCAGAATAACATTCCATTTATCAAACATCTAACTTTTTACCATGCAACATACGGGTTAGTTTAAGAACATAAGAGAAGCCAATGCTGGGTCAGGCCAATGGCCCATGCAGTCCAACACTCTGTCACACAGTGGCCAAAAATACCAGGTGCTCTCAGGAGGTCCAGCAGTGGGGCCAGGACACAAGAAGCCCTCCCACTGTTGCCCCCCCCCAAGCACCAAGAATACAGAGTATCACTTGCCCCAGACTGAGAGTTCCTATCTATACTTTGTGGCTAATAGCCACTGATGGACCTCTGCTCCATATGTTTCTCTCTGCTCCATATGTTTATCTAATTCCCTCTTGAAGCTGTCCATGCTTGTACCTGCCTGTGGCAGTTAGTTAGCTGTACACATTCCTTTAGTTTCTCCAACCACTCCTCTTTACTTGGTTATGTTTCTTTTTCAGTATCTGGCAAATAACTAATCTTGCAGAGGTTATGGCATTTAAAACAAATTCTTGAGTATCTTTGGGAAGAAAGTCTACATAATTCAACAGGAAGCATTTCATGGAGAAAGGTAACTCTTTACCTATTCCTTTAGAAATAGCTCTTGAAATCATTTTCTAATATTCTTTGGCTCTACTACACCTCCACCACATATGTATAAAGATGTGCCAGACTGTTCCTGAATACAAACATATGAACACTTTCAAAGAAGAGTTGGTAAGAGAAAACACGCCTTTGCTGAACGTATGTGGATTCTCAGCAAGGTTTAGTATTCTGTATTTCAATAAGTCTAGGTTTAATAATGTCTTTCACCTTGGACAGAAGCTAAGCTAACAGGTCTGGAATGTCTTAGGTTGGCTCTGAAGATATACATAGAGTAGTTAAATATATATCTTTAAAATTGGTGTTTAGTGAGGCCTGGTGAGGAAAGCACATTTATAAAAGAGTCTGGCTTGGATTTCCAGCTTCCATTTCTAAGCTATAATTTTGCATCTTTCATTTGGTATGCTCTTAAGTGAATTAAAAAACACACAATTTCTATGCATACAGGGAACATCCTCCATCAGTGCTGCAGAGTCTGCCCCCATCGCAAGAAAGAAAACAAAACACATACATCTAAAAGAGTGTTGTGTTAATAGTCATTGCACTCACTGATAAATTTCTTTTTCCCATTACTTTCACTCTTCAGCACTAGGTGATAAATTTCAGAGTTGGTGGGAGTGCATGTGCTATGCATGTTCATGTGCTTTTTTCTGTGCCGGCACTTGTTTTTGGATACATCCTTCTTGCATCCAATAAATAATCAGTCATACCCACCTCGCTTCATGAATGATATCTACCAAGTATATGCACAGGACAGAAATATCCAGAAAATCTGATTGAAAAAAACTGTTGAAAACAATTTATGAAGACGGAGCAACAGCTATTCATACTATTAGCAACCACAAAGTTTAAAGCCAAGTAGGATAGTATATCCAAGAGATTAAGAGCATTATACAATTATAATTATATAAGCGTGTTTGTTGTAACCAACTACTGCAAGTGTACTGCAAGTTTTTGATAGTGGTAGGGGCTTCTTTGAGCCTATCATGAATTAAGCCTTATTATGCCTTCCTGGAATTTTGTTTCTCTGTGGGATGTGTGAGGATGATAATTCAATGTCCAATGGAATATTTTTTCCATTCAGCAATAGTTAGGCTTTTTTTGGGGGGGGGGGGGGGGGGAGGTTCAGCCCTCTACATTGGTTGCACTTAGGAACACCTTCAAGACTGTTTGATTCCAGGGAGCATTTGGTGGAGGGTTAACTGCTTAGGCAGATTTGGCTTCAGTTTTTAATCTCAGTTTTTGGATTTTAATGTGTGCACTGATTTTTAGAAAGGGAAATCAATCTAGACATATTTTTATTTTATAGGAAAAAGGATATTAATTATTGGTGGCACAGTATCCCTTAGGATTCCTATCTATCTATCGCTATATCTATCTATATAAAATAATTTATGCCTTCAGCATAAAATTAATGCCCAGGGCAACCCCCTGAACATAGAAACATGCAATTCAGGAAGAGCACTCCTACCATGATGTAGATGCTTCATTTTCTCCATTAGAGAATTTTCTACATTAGAGAACACTACAATTTTCTCCATTAGAATTCATACAACAAATATTGCATTTCAGAATTTATATCATCAGTATTATAACTGGATTTACGGAACTTATATACCGTAGCGAAGCACGGGTATCAGGCTAGTAGATATATATAAGAGAAAGTTCCCTCATCATAAAATCAATGCCCAGGCAAACCCCCTGAATCTAGAAACATGAAATCCGGGGAGAGCACTCCTACTGTTACATAGATGCTCACTAAGAAGGGATTTTGACCCTAAGCGGGTCAAAAGGGGTAAAATATGCTCCCACAGATTACTTCCTATGTGGCTGCCAGGCTGCTGCCTCCTTGCACCCTTACTCTCTGATTGGTCAGCTGCAAAGCTCAGTGTTCTGAGGTAACAAAAAAAACAGTTACAGGAGACTGCAAAGAGCTAATGATAGTTGAGGAAATCAGGCGTAGGAGAGGCGGTGGGATGCTTACAGCTGTCAGGGAGGCTTGCTGGCCCAGCCTCCCTGATGCCTTTAAACACACTCCCTCCCTCACCAGGCAGGCGGGTGTCTGTCAAGTGTAGGAGCTGGGCCAGGGTACTTTAATCCATCAGGGAAGCTGCCCAAGCAGAAACACCTCAGAAGTGCTGCTGGGCCATCCTCCCCAATGGCTTTAGACACACTCTCACCCATCCCTCCTTCACCTGACAGGCAGTGGTCTGTCAGGTGCAGGAGCAGGGGCAGAGCATTGAAAGCCATCAGGGAGGTTGCCCAAGCAGCATTGCCTTAGCAATCCTGCTTTCCCAGCCTCTCTGATGCCTTTAGACATGCTACTCTTCCTACATCTGACAGACAACTGCCTGTCAAGGCTTGGAAGGTGGCCCAGAGTCCTTAAAGCCATCAGGGAGGCTTGCTCAGCAGGATTGCCTTAGCACTGCTGCTGGCCCAGCCTCCCCAATGCCTTTAAACACAGGCGGGTGTTTGTCAGGTGTAGGAGCAGGGCCTACTTTAATCCATCAGGGAGGCCGCCCCAGTAGGTTCACATTAGTGATGCTGCTGGCCCAGCCTCCCCAGTGGAAGGTTTGGGCCACACTCTGACCCACTATGGAAATATGCCCCAAATTTGTAGAAAAGTGGTTTTCTGTATCAGGTTATTTAACTTCTCACATTGTGGGTTCTAGAAAATTGGTTCATATGAACTTGCTTAATATCTGATTGCTCGGATGTTGTTTTGAATATGTAGTTATGTCTCACTTCTTAAATTAACATAAATGAGAAGCATTTTTTTTAAAAAAAATAATATGTCCTGCACCCCACCCCCAAATTTAATGCCCAGGCCGAACCCCTGCACCAAGAAACCCAAAATAAGGGAAGTGCATTCCTACCATGATGCCAACCCCCACTACGAAGAAATTTCTGAGAAACACAACCCCTAAGGTGGTAAAAAGGGCAAAATGTATTTCCCCAATTGTTTTCCATATGCCTGGCAGGCTACTGCCTCCTTCCCCCTCACCCCCCCTTGGTCAACTGTATAGCTCAGAGTTCTGAGGTAAAACCTGCCTGTTTGCACCCTACCTCCCTCTGATTGCTCAGCTGTGGATCTCAATGTTCTGAGGTAAATGTAATACTTCAAACTTCACATCATGAGTATTATAACTGGATTTATGGAACTTAAATACTGTAGCAAAGCACAGGTATCAGGCTAATTCAGCAATAAACAGAGCTGAAAACATACTTAGACTAGTTTTCACAGAACTTATCTCTAACACACTCATATGAAAGCAAGTTCCATTTAAATAAATAGTAATTGAAAATAATAATGAATATGGGTTTAATTCCAAAACATGATCCGTAATTTCAAAAATCATATTGTTAACCATCTCCCAATACTTTCTAACAACTTTGCACAACCACCACATGTGGTACAAAGTGCCAATATTTTTCCCACATATCCAACAAAGACTGGCACGTCTGGTTCCGAGCACCCAGTTTGGGTTGCCCCACAGTAGAATCTGGCTTCATCAACTGGGTCAGGAGTACATACAGCACCCCCAGACACAATACCTGGTTCTGACAGAACTAAAGAATGAAGTGACATCACAGTTATGTTGAGGACAATCTGATGTAGACATGATTGGACAGGGGTGGAGGGATTTGGCGAATGGATTGAGAAATCACCCACGGCCAAGTAAACTCCCTGGCTTTTCTGTTGAATATACTTCCGAACGAGGTGTCGACTTTGGACACAAAGCTTCTATCACTCATCGTGACTGCAGCACGCACTCAAAGGGCAAGACTGTGGAAGAATGCTGACCTACCGAAAAAAGAGGACATCATTACCAAACTAAGGGAATGGGCAGAGCTTGATAGACTTAGTTATTTGACGAACCCGGATAATAAGCAAGACTCTTTACTTGTATGGTCGAAATTCACGAATTGGTTAGGAGAACATTAGTGCTCATATACTCTGTGATATGTTGGATATAATAAGGTTTGTACAACGTGGTACAACTATAAAAATGTTAATAAAATTTGTTCAAAAAAAAAAAGAAAGAAAGAAAATAATAATTAATATGTAGACATCACATGGTACAGAAAGAGATTTTGTTCATAAATTTTTCAGAAAGACTGGTGCTTTGTAAGGATGTTAAGAATTACTGTGTAATTTACAGTTTTTGTGATTTCTATGAAGTTTCATTACAATGTCACACTTCTAGCCTTCAAACTTTCTGTGGCTTCCAATCTGCATTTAAACATTCTCAGTTTACTACCTGGTTGTTGTGCGTGTCCAACATTTGTCTACTGGGTATCCATTTGGACACAACTACTAGTTTAAAAATGCCCTAGTTATCCAAACAAGCAAACAAATGAGCAAACAATTCCTTCTCTCTTATGCATATTTACACTGTAATTTGGTTATTTTTCTTAGTCATTGCTGTTCATAATGGTGATAGAATGCTGTCAACAACTGAAAAGGTAAAGGTTCTGCGAGAGGCATGATAGAACATGTGATTCTGTCGTAACAAGCACCAAGCTTGAAGAGGACTTTTTATCATTTGCAAATAGGGCATTTTAGAGGAGTTGGCTTAGTATCGCTGTATTCTTATTATTTATCAGAATAACAAACAAAAAAGAGTCTGGACTAAGAGTTAGTTGAGTTCATTGTCCCCTGGGTTCACTTAGGACTGTTAGTAACATTTATTGGACCCCCAAAAGCTTGGTGTTAGGTCATTACTTGTTGAATGTTTTTATCACTAATCAGAAGAGGAAGTACATTAACTACATATACAGAGATGCAAACCAGATAGCTGCAAAGTGCTGGAGAGGCAGCAGGAACAAATGAATTGACCTATAGAGAGTTAAGAAATGTATAGCTATTAATGAAATTAGATTTGTCCTGGGTGATAAAAAATAGCACATTTGAGAAGGAAATGGGGATGACTGGGATGACAGGGGAAAAAAGAAACTTGCGATGTACTTCCATATTGCACTCAGATTTTCTCTATTAAATCTACACTTTCAGTCATCTCTGAAACTAGAAAGTCAAAGAATAGTTTTCAGATACATTTTCATGCAGCATTTTTTTGTTTTGTAGGTTTTCAGCAATTGTTCACATGCCCAGATTCTTCCATACATTCTAAATAATAAAGCTGTATTCCTTTAAATCAAAAGTAACCATGTATATTATGACTAATTTTGACTGCATTTGGGTTGCCAATAATCAGGCCTTTGTAGTGCACTGTGTAGACCATTAGCTCGTTGGATGAGCTTGTGTAGGACTAGATTCTCTGCAGCCATTGACAAGATCACTTCCCGGCACCCTCTGCGCCCTTGCTCTAGCCTTGCCACCTGGTTCACCCAGGAGCTGCAGCTCATGAAGTGAGAGCTGAGACAGCAAGAGAGACGGTGGCGCCATGCTCAAGACGAAGCTGCAAGAGCATCCTATAGGCCGTTTATGAGATCCTATGAGATGGCAGTCAAAGCCACAAAGAGGGAATTCTATGCGGCTACGATTGCATCCATGAGCTCTTGCCCAGCCCAATTGTTTAGAACAATTCAGTCCATAACAACTCTGCCACAGGGCAGACCAAACGCTAGGGAATTGGACATTGGGTGTGAGGCATTTGTGAGCTATTTCACGGATAAAGTCCTGTCGCTCCACCTTGACTTCCCCGCCACAGTTGAAACAGTGAGTGAGCTTGGGGCTCCAAGCATGTCTTCAACTCCGAGTTTGGATCATTTCAGCCTGCTCAGCCTGGAGGAAGTTGACAAGTTGCTCTTGATTGTGTGCCCAACCACATGCAGCCTTGACCCGTGCCCTTCCTGGCTTATTAAAGCTGGCCATGAAGGGTTTCGAGAAGAAGAAGAAGAAGAAGAGATTGGATTTATACCCCGCCCTCCACTCCCCAAGGGAGTCTCAGAGCGGCTTACAAACTCCTTTTCCCTTCCCCTCCCCACAACAGACACCCTGTGAGGTAGGTGGGGCTAAGAGAGCTCTTTCCCAAGCTGTCCTTGAGGGAACAGCTGGTACAGAGCTATGGCTTGCCCAAGGTCATCCAGCCAGGTGCAAGTGGAGGAGTGGGGAATCAAACCCGGTTCTCCCAGATTAGAGTCCGCGCACTTAACCACTACACCAAACTGGCTCTAAAGGAGGTGCCCTAAAGGAGATTATCAACAAGTCCCTCGTGGAGGGATGGTTCCTGGGGGCACTCAAGGAAGCGATGATCCGTCCTCTCCTAAAGAAACCATCTCTGGACCTGGCCAAATTGGCTAATTACTGGCTGGTGTCCAATTTGCCCTATTTGGGAAAATTTATTGAGAGGGCAGTGGCGATACAGTTACAGGGCTTCGTGGATGACACTTCCATGCTAGATCCCTTCCAGTCCAGCTTTTGCTTGGGCCATGGGATGGAGACAGCACTGGTCGCCCTGACTGACGACCTCCAGTGGCATCTGGATCGGGATGGTTCAGCAGTACTGATGCTGTTAGATGTCAGCCACGTTTGACATGATCGACCAGTTACTGATCCACTGCCTCGCTGACATGGGAATCCAGGGGCTTGCCTTACAATGGCTTGCTTCCTTTCTCTAAGGTTGGGGAGAAAGGGTGGCACTAGGGGAACAGCAGTCCAAGAGGCACCCACTAGTGTGTGGAGTGCCTCAAGGGGCAGTGCTGTCCCAGATGCTATTTAACATCTATATGCGCCCCCTTGCCTAGATTGCCCGGAGGTATGGGCTGGGAAGTCACCAGTACGCGGATGACACCCAGCTCTATTTGATACTGGGTGGCCAGTTGGACTCCAGTCTGGAAGACCTGGACCAGGCGTTGCAAGCTGTGGCTGGTTGGCTTAGGCTGAGCTGGCTGAATCTGAATCTGGAGGTCCTGTGTGTCAGCCAGGGCAGTCTGGGGTGGGGACTCCTCTCCCAGCCTTAAGTGGGGCACCACTGGTGCCAGTGTTGGAAGTTAGGAGTTTGGGAGTGCTCCTGGATACCTCCTTAACTATGGAGGCCCAGGTAGCAACCACTCCTAGGTCGGGCTTTTACCACTTCCGGCTGATCAGGCAGTTGGTTCCCTTCCTTGACCGCAACGACTTGGCCACAGTGATCCATGCGACGGTCACCTCGAGACTGGACTACTGTAACACTCTCTACATGGGGCTGCCCTTGTTGCAAATCTGGAAGCTACAGCTAGTGCAGAATGCAACGGCCAGGCTTTTGATGGGCCTCCCTAGATGGGGGCACATCTAGCCTGTGCTGAGGAAACTGCACTGGCTGCCAATATCATACCGAATTCGCTTTAAGGTGCTGGTTCTTACCTTCATGACCAGGGTTCGACATACCTGAGGGACCGCATTTCCCCGTATATACCCCTGAGAGCACTACGGTCGGGGTCACAGAACCGACTGACCCTTCCGGGTCCCAAAGATGTCAGGCTCACCATCACCATGGCCAGGGCATTCTCAGTGGTGGCTCCATACTGGTGGAATGAGCTCCTGGAAGAGATCAGGGCCCTGCAGGACCTTTTACAGTTCCGCAGGGCCTGCAAGACAGAGCTCTTCCATCAGGCTTTCAACTAAGGAGTCGCCCTCACTAGTACCATCAACGAGCCTTGGCCACAATTCCAACAGTGGGAAAAGGAAGTTGCTTGGGGGCCAGTTCTGAGCCCTTTGTGGGCCAGATCCAGCCTGTGGGCCACATGTTTGACACCCCTGGTGTAAACTGTATATGTGTAATTGATAATGAAATTCAGTATATTTTCTAGCCCAGTTAACTCAGTTTTTCCTTTTGACATAGTTTAGACTTGGATCGTTGGATTTACAAGAAGTCTCAAGCCCAGCTGAAACCATTAAAGAGATAATTAGCTATTGCCTAGATAGCATAATGGGACTGCAGACCAAAAACGAAGACTTACGGAAAGAGAATGAAAGACTTTTAAGTGATGTGGATGATCTGCAGGGGCGGTAAGTTGAAAAATAACATTCATGGGATAATCTTGGTTGGATCTTGCCTTCCCATATTGAGTCTTGCATTCTACCTATCTTACCTATCAAACACAATACCAGCAGACTCCAACATTATAAATTTCATTCTACTTATGCAAATATTGAGATAGACACGTGAATTTGAACATAAATCTCTCTGTATAATGAACTTGTGGTTGAATGCAGAAACACCTCTGCTTGTTTGTGATGGACAAACCTGGCTCACTGCGGTGGTCACACACTCCCCTTCCTCCTCCCCTCATGCACAGAGCATGATGACAAGCTTCATGTTTTTTAAAGCACTGAATCAAAATCAAATGATAACCAAATATAGGTACCTAGTCAAATGGGGAGATTGTTTCCTCCTCACAAACTTGAATTTGAAACCAGGATTAAAATGTAGTTTGCAAGCTGCGTTTGTGAGGACAAACTCCAATATGACCAGGACTGTGCCATGACAAATTGGCATCTAAGTCTTATGAAACCAGGAAACTTTCCATCAGTGCTTTTAAGCATGAGGGGATAAGAGGGAAGAGTTCAAGAACAAGATGGCAAACTAGTTTTGTGTGCCTGTCACAAAACACCAGAGGTTTTTCATGGTATCTGAATATAGCCTGTATTTCTTTGGTACCTGTGTGAGGTGCAGACACCTGAGAATTTGGAGCCTGGACCAGCACACCCTCTAGTACCCTTGGTCTCCTCTGCCTTGGTTGAGGTTCATCTAAAGTAAACTAAGCCTACCAATCTCCATGGCGGTGTTTGGACTGTTTCTGAGAGGTGTAATGTGTGCACTGCCAAACAGGGGCCTCCCCTCCCCTTGCAAGTAAGAATGATCCTTGTAAGAGTGCCTGAATGGGCAAAGCAGCCTCTCATACCCACCCTCTTTCCTCTCTGGCTCTGAACAGAAGAACCTGGTGTGGGCTGTGGTTCCTCAAAGTTCTGCATTCTGTCCCGCAGCTCCACCATGGTCATGCCTGCCTGCTTTTGTGGCATCTTCCCCACTTCCACTAGAACAACACCAGGCTGCTTGGTGGGCTCTGGATCCTCTTTCCCCATCTTTTGCAGTGCTGGAAAATGCCTGGATTGGCAAACACACCCCTGGACAACATGTACTGAAAATTGGTAGACAAATGTGAATACATCTAGTTTTATGGAGTATATGTAATCGATGAGTCCTGGCATCTCACCACTGTCCTATTTTTGGTTTTTACAGTAAAAAGATATAAATCCCTGTATGTGTAGATTAGAACTAAACAAGAGGCGGGATTGGTGGGACCTGCCCGGGGGGGGGGGGGGGGAGAAGGAGCTCCAGGTAGAGCAGCAGCCAAAAGTAAAGTTTCCTCCACGCCCCTGGGCAACGAAGGTGAGCCCCGGGCCTGCCGATCTCGCCGCCCCAGTTGCCCCAGTGAGGCCCGCACGGCGCAGAACTGCAGGGCCCGCCATCTCTTCCCCCTGCCAGCTCTCTCTCCTGCCAGCTCTTCCCCCCGCCCCCCCTCCAGCGACTGCAAGGCCTGGCAGGCCTTCTCCACCCACCCCCACCGCCAGCAGCAGCAGCAGCCACAAATCTGAGAGGTAAGTGCATTCCCTGAGCATGCGCAGAGAACGCTTTTTTACTTTTGGGGGGATTTAAATATCCCCCCAAAAGTTTTTTTTTACTTTTCAGATTTTTCTGTAGATGGGGAGAGTCCCCCAAGTGTGGAGGAAAATCTCCCTGCCTTCTAAGTGCCCCCCCGCGTGGATTTAGATATCCACAAGGGGGTGGCCACTTGGCTATTAGTATATAGACAAGAAGGGGGGGACCCGCGATACTTGCCGGGGGGGTGGATTCCTAAAGGCTGCAGCCCCAGGTAAGTCCTCTTCCCACCAGCAACCCCCCCCCCCCCGATTCTTCCTCCGGAGAACAGGTCTACTCGCCCCAGTCAACTGTATTGGTAGACCTGGTCTCCGGAGAACAGGTCTACCTAGCCCTTGCCACTGTATTGGTAGACCTGGACCCTGGAGATCAGGTCTACCCAGCCCTTGCCACTGTATTGGTAGACCTGGCCTCCGGAGAACAGGTCTACCAATATAGTGGCAAGGGCTGGGTAGACCTGTTCTCCAAAGGCCAGGTTTACCAATAGAGTGGAAAGGGGAGGGTAGACCTGATCTCTGGAGGCCATGTCTACCAATATAGTGGCAAGAGCTAGGTAGACCTGTTCTCCAGAGGCCAGGTCTACCCAGCTCTTGCCACTGTATTGGTAGACCTGGCTGGGACTCATGGGGGGGAGAAGGGGCTCGCCGATCTCCCCCCTGCCCCTGGTTGCTTCTGCGAGCTCTTCCCACCAGCTCTTTCCCTCTCCACCAGCTCTTCCCCCCACCACCCAGTGACAGCGAGGCTTGCGCCTTTGGCTTACCTGTGGCTGCTGATGCTGGTGGGGGCGGTGGGGGGTGGAGAAGCCTTGCTGGGCCTCACCGTCACTGGGGATGGGTGGGGGAAGAGCTAGTGGGGGTTCTCCACCCGCCCCCATTGCCAGCAGCAGCCACAGATCCGGAAGGTAAGTTGATTCCCCCACCCAGCTCAGCCTGAGCGGCTCTCAGCCGCCAGGCTGCCTCAGAGTATGCGCAGGGAACGCTCTTTAACTTTGGGGGGGATTTAAATCCCCCCGAAAGTTTTTAAAAGTTTTCAGATTTTTCTGCTCATCTGGGAAGGCATCTTCCCAGAACAATCTCCCTGCTCCCCAGGTGCCCCCCCATGTGGATTTAGATATCTACATGTAGGGGGCGCCTCTGCTATTAGTATATAGATTCCCACTCCATACGTGGTTTGGTATTTGCCAACATTTACTTTAAGAGATTACTTGACAGATTACTTGAACTATAAGTTGCACATAAAAAAAGCAGCTTGGATGTTGTGTCAGTTGGATAAATTATCTGAAAATGATTGCCAGATACCGGCATAGCAGACAATCTACAGTTAGCATCACCACTTCTGAGGCGGGGGGAAGAGGGGAGCAATACAAGATGTAATGCAACAGAGGATTTTTAAAAAAAAACATATTTTTACAGCCATTCATGTACAAATCCAACGTGCTTTTGTCTTTTCTAAGAATGTGATCTTTTTTTTCAAAAGAGAAAAATTGGCTTCTGGAATTGCTGTATACCATTGCTGTATTTAAATGAGTGTCGCTGGCATCACTGTATTTTGTTAAATATCAAGCGATCAAAAACCATCAAACCCATATGTCTATAATTGTGGTTTATCATTTAAATGGCTACAATTCAGATATTCAAAATATATTTCCATGCTGGTAATGTGCCATAATATAGCTTGTATATAAGAAGAGCTGAAATTTTTTAACCATTCTGACAAGGTAGAAAAGTTCACAGAATCAGCTAATATTCTGAAACATTTGTTTGATTTTTCTTTCATGATGAACTCTATAAAATTATTTCTTTGTATGTTAATCTTTCCATTTTACCATTTCAGTGCAGCTCCCTCCCCACTAAACAGTTAAAATTTGATTTATACATGGAAATAGTCTTGGTAGTTGATTAGTACATATGATCTTCCTTTTAAGAGTTATTGAACTGATCTGTATGGTAATGATGCTCAATCATTTGCATTTAAATTAGATGAATTATTTATCAGCTATTGAACATATTCATAAAACATCCTGGCAGACTATCTTAATTGTTCATAAGATTATTTTTTAATGAACATTTACTATGTAAAGCTGTAAAATCTATATTTTGCTAATACTGTTTAATGTGCTAGGATTCAAATGATTTCTGTACATTCTAAAACATAAGCTGTACATGTTGAGGTTTGATAGTCTTTGAAGAGGCTAAACTTTAAAGTTCATATTTATAGATGATTTATTTTAAATATTTCTATATCACCTTTTCCCACTAACATGGTCTGAAGGTGGTTTACAGTATGCATGTAATATAAGCAATCAAATCTACAAACACAAAGCATGCTGTAATCAGAGAGTAAGTTATGTCAGTTTAAAACATAAATGACAGTCTAAAACCTTCAAGTAAAAAATATGACCTAAATAA
The DNA here is from genome assembly GCA_029233225.1 of Lepidodactylus listeri. Lineage (NCBI taxonomy): Eukaryota > Metazoa > Chordata > Lepidosauria > Squamata > Gekkonidae > Lepidodactylus > Lepidodactylus listeri. The sequence goes on from JARCFY010000004.1 coordinate 49,521,016, forward strand.
AGCTGCATGAATGAATCCTATGGAAGTCCGGCAAGCAGGAACCAGTTCTCACTTCCACTGGTAGTCAGTTCAGAGCATTGAAGCGCCCACCCCAAAAGCCCCAGAACAGGCTGCCACCATCTGCATCCCTCTCTGTTGGGGGCCGTGAAGATGACACAATGAGGAGAAGATGGCATGCAAGTTCACAACTTCACACAAATAGCTTTCCACACATTGTATTAACTCAACAGGCTGTGCAAGGAAAGCAAGGCTCCATTGATGGATGGGACAGTGCTACCTGATCTGGAGCCTTTGCAGTGCCCTCTTCTGGATAGCAGCGGCACCAGTAGAATACAATGCAACCTTCTTAGGGTTCTTTGGATTAAAACGTCACTCATTGTGCCATAACTGTGTACTGAGCGGAGCCCAGAGAAGTTCCACTATGCATTCTGTGGTTCACTGAGATCTGTTTAGAGTTGCTTTATGTTCTAAAGAGCAGAAGTACTTAAGGGCCTTCCTATCAGAATGTTGAGTTTTTATAAGTCATAAAGTTGACCAACACTGTGCTAGCCTAGAGGTTTCTAGAGCTCCTTTGATGCATGAAAAATGCTTATACTCAAGGTGGGTTTGCAGTCACTTTGGTGACGTATTGTAGAGAAAACTTGGCTTCCAATCCTGTGCTCAGTGGTTGGCATGTGATTTGTCTGGGAACACCTAACTGCTACTAAACAGAGTAAGGGCTCATTCTCTTGGTTTGTTAAACACATTCACATTAATTTGACCAAACAGTACCAGTGGGTCATTGACTTTAAATGCTTAGTCTGAACATATGCTGAGCTATTTTCACCGCTGCAGTGTGTATAGATGTGACTAGTATTCAGAAAGCAGGCCTTGGCTTCACTCAGTATGTGGCAGGTGACCGTAGCTCACTGAAGGGACTGGCTCAGCTTGTAGGAAATAGCTTAAAGCTGACAAGAAACCATATCTTATGTATGTTACGTAATTATATAGGTTTACATAGCAGTCTGAATAAGCCCTGAGTGATTCTATTAATTTGTAGTTTTTGGAAGTAAAATGTTGGGAAATCTTTACATTGGAATAATTTTCAGACCCACTGTTCTGTGTTGTTTAATCTCCTCTCCCACTTTTTTGGCCCTTGTTAAATTGCTGGCCTTTACAGCTTCTTACAACTTAATGAGTGAACTTTTTAGCAGCTTGGTACTATTTTCTTAGCTTGCATTTCAAAATCACATTCCTTTGCTCTTGCACAAGTGGAACAAACTTGGCTTGGAGCAAGCTTTGCTCGTACAACAGCAGGGAAGCGGCAATGCCCCAGCCTATTGATTGTATTGATTTAAACTGTATAATCCACCTTGCATCTCAGTGAGAAAGGAAGACTATGAAGTAAATAAAAATAAACAAATTTCTCTTGATTCCCCTGAGTGTCACAAAAACTTGGATTCCTCTCTAAATGAACAACATACCTGAATCTTTTTCATGTTTTTTTAAAAATCACTCTGAGGAATGTGCAACATTAATATTTCATCGCCTATCCCTGATAATCTAGGACGGGTTTTTTTCTTGTACTTTCGCACCTACTGTGTTTTGCATTTTAGTATGAGAATCATTCTAAATATATACATGTGAAAAGAAGTTTGTGTACAAATAGATAAAACAGAACAAAGAAACAAAACAAAGCAAATTACAATAATTTATGAAAAGCGGATGGAGAGACTATATATTACAGTGTCCACAAATTGATTTCACAAGCTCTTGAGGAAAAGCAAGTGGGGATACAATAAGTTTGGCTTAGTGCAAGCAACATCATGGTCTTTTCCTTGTGTTTCTACTTATGCAAGGACTCTAGTGAAAATTTTGCACTGGATCCAACCTCTGCCTTGCACCTTATGATTCCAAAACATAACACATAAAGTTCTTGAAACGTATATGAGCTATGAAAGTTATTCCTTCTAATGTGCCAATTTTGTAACAGTCTAATATGCCTGTTAAACCAGTTCCTTCCAGACAAGTGTTTGTCTTTCCCCCCAGTTTGCAGCACTGCCTATCAGCTTTGAGTAAACTCAAAGCCAGATCTATATCTGATCAGGCTGCATACTCTTTTAGATAACTTAAACTTTGTTCTAAAATAATGTTGCCTTGTAACATCTCATTTTTAAACTGAACAACAATGCCAAAATGGTTGGATTTGGGGGCATGTCTAGAAGATAAGCAGTAAATTAACATTTAACATATCACATCTCTAACAGTTATCTCTCCTATAACATAAAGCTGTTTTCAAGTGGCAAGATTCCATGGAATGCCAAAATCAGTTGGCTGAAAGAACTGCCACTCAAAAGGGGTCCCTGGCCACTGGCTGCATTCCCTTGCTGTGTTGCCTCAGTCCCGCCCACAGAGCCACAGGCCAGTGTCTCGGTCTCAGTCTGGAGGGAGCCGGTGAAGGGGATGGACTGGGTGCTGGGTCCACTGTTCTCCTCCGCCCACTGCCAGGTGGGTCTAACTGTCCCCTCAGTGGCCTGCTTCTGTCAGTGAAAAGACAATGGACTTTCGGCATGACCCCCCTCCCCCGCCCACTGCCAGCTTGCCTACTTTCCTATCAGAATAAACTGTGAAAAAGGCTCTCTCTCCTGCTTAGCTCCACCATGGCTGGCTGGCTGGCTAATGAGGTGGGCCAGCGACCATCAAACCATTCTCTTCAACCCCCTACTGTGTGGCTGACTTTCCTCTAGGGTTGCCAATCTCCAGGTGGGACCTGGAGATCTCCCGCTATTACAATTATCTCCAGATGACAGAGATCAGTTCCCCTGGAAAAATGGCTGCTTTGGAGGGTAAACACTATGGCATTATACACTGCTGAGTCCTTCCATCCCCCTTCCAAAGGCTGCGCTCCACAAGATCCACCCCCCAAATCTCCAGGTATTTCCCTAATCAGAGCTGGCAACTTTTTCCTCAGTGCCTGTTGCTAGGCAACCAAGCTTGCTTCTCTGAAAGGCCCTTTCCACACCTATGTTGGCCTTTGGGAGAAAACTCATTGGGGACAGGCCTCAGCTGAACAGAATGCCATAGAGGCCACCCTCCAAAGCAGTCATTTTCTTGGGGGGGGGGGAGATATCTGTTGTCTGGAGTTCAATTGTGTTACCTGGCGATCCTCAAGCTCCACCTGGAGGTTGGGTACCCTAGGTGTAGCAGTCAGTGCTTCAGAGCAGGATCTGCTAGACCCAGGTTCTTGCTCAGTGGGTGATTTGGGGCCAGTCACAGACTTTAAGCCTAACCTACCTCCCAGGGTTGCTGTGCAAGTCAAAAGGGAGAGAGGAGAATGTTGTAAGCTGCTTTGGTCCCCACTGCAGAGAAAGACTACTTTTCCTTTGGGGGAACTATGGTTGCCAATCTCCAGGTGAGGGCTGGAGATCACTCAGAGTTACAAGTGCTCTCTAGATGGCAGAGATCAGTTCCTCTGGAGAAAATGGTGGACTCTGTGTCCTTATACCCTGCTGAGATGGACCCCCTATGACAGCCAATGTGACATAGCAGTCAGGGCTTCAGAGCATGGTGGAGGCTGCAGGGGGGAGATGGAAGGTTGATGATTGGCTGGGAAGGAGATAGGGTTGCCAACTTCAGGTGGAAAATTCCTGGAGATTTGAGGGATGGAGCCTGGAGACGGTGAGGTTGGAGGAGGGGTGGGACCTCAGACAGGTACAATGCCATAGACTTCACCCTCCAAGCCAGCCATTCCCTCATGAAGAACCATTGTTGCCAATCTCCAGGTAGGGGCTGGAGATCACTCAGAATTACAACTGCTCTTTAGGAGGGAGGAGGGAGGAGATGGGAAGCTGAAGCCAGGGGGCAGATAACAATATGCTGACATTTGGCTGGGAGGGAGATAGGGTTGCCAACTCCAGGTTGGGAAATTCCTGTAGATTTATAGGGTGGACCCAGGAGACGGTGAGGTTTCAGCAGGGGTGAGGACTTCAGACAGGTTCAATGCCATAGACTCCACCCTCCAAACCACCTATTCCCTCATGGGGAACCATTGTTGCCAATCTGCAGGGGAGGGATGGAGACCACAACTGCTCTTCAGATGGCAGAGATCTTGGCCTGGAGAAAATGGTGGACTCTGTGTCATTATACCCTGTTGAGGTTGTCACAGCAAAATGACGCTGAGTGCCCAAGGCTGGGGCACTGTCCCAGAGCCTCTTTCTAGAGCCCATTGTATTTATTTCCACAGTGGGCCTTATTCCTAGTCATGAATATTTCTATATGTATTTGCTCATCTGGAGTAGTGGTTAAGTGCATGGACTCTAATCAGGGAGAACCGGGTTTGATTCCCCACTCCTCCACTTACAGCTGCTGGATTATCTTGGGCAAGCCATAGTTCTGGCACAGCTTTTCTTTAAAAATAGCAGTTTCTGTCAGAGCTCTCTCAGCCCCACCTACCTTACAGGGTGTCTGTTGTGAGGAGGGGAAGGGAAAGGGGTTTGTAAGCCGCTCTGAGACTCCCTTGGGTAGTGAAGGGTGGGGTATAAATCCAATCTCTTTTCCTTTATATGTGTTCAGATCCCTTATCTATTTCTTGGTATAGTTTTTATAACAATGAATGTATTATAGCAAAGCCTCCACCAGAAGAAAGATTACCATTAATTATTAATTTAAAGTTGTCTTCATATATAGCCATTATATTACCTTAACAGAGTATCTCCCTTATGCATAATTCTCTGTTGGTGGTGGCACACTCCTGAACATTCCACATGCCACCCCAGCCTTTGGTCCCCTGGCCTGTTAATCAGAAGCTGTCCCTATCCACTGGCTGTGAATACTCGCATGCCATTGGCTGGGTCTGCTCCTCTTCCCCGCCCACTTCTTCAGCCTCTATGCCATTCGAATTTCTGCCAGATGGCTTTCTCTTTTGACAAAGACACTTCTTCCGCTTCCTTCTTGTGCATGGATTAACTGTTACCTCAGTGGCTGTTGGTAGGTGAAACAAAATGGCAGTAACCTGTGTTTATATCTGTGTGATTTGTTTAAAATGTTCCCCCATAAGGTTCAATTGAGCTGCAGAGAGGGGCCTGCAGGAGTATCACTCACTGGGTTGAATGGAGCTTTCTCATCTGCTGGCCTACAGTTCCCAGCAGCCCCAAGGCCAAAAAGTGCGGGAAAAGAGGAACCCTCCTAAACGGCGGGGCACCATCAATATAGATCCCAGCCCATCCAGGGAGGATTGTGTTTAACCCCTGTTTTATTTAGTTGTCCCTTATTCATTTAGTGTGTGTGTTTGCTCCATAATTGTGTAAATACTAAAATAAATTATTCTATTTGGACCAATAATCTGTGTTGTGCTCTGACCCCATAGTCTCCCCCACTCTGCCAATACCAAAGGGAGGGGGCAGCCCAGGGAAGCAAGGAAAGGCCAGATCCTTGGGTTGCCAACTTTCCAGGGATCCCCCAAAGATTGGGAATTCCATCTCCAAATAGGCCACAGGGCTTCTAAAAAGGCAGTGTCAGGGCTTCAGAGCACGGTAGAGGCTGCAGGTGGGGGCAAAACTGAAGAATGAAGGGGTTGATGCTTGGGTGGGAAGAATATGTGGTTGCCAACTCCAGGTGGGGAATTCCTGGAGATTTGAGGGGTGGAACCTGGAGAGGGTGAGGTTTGAGGAGAGGTGGGGCCTCAGACAGGTACAGTGCCATAGAGTCTGCCCTCCAAACCAGCTATTCCCTCTTGCGGAACCACTGCTGCCAATTTCCAGGTGAGGGCAGGAGATCACTCAGAATTACAACTGCTCTTCAGGTAGCAGAGATCAGTTCCCCTGGAGAAAATGGTGGACTCTATGTCCTTATCCCCTGCTGAGGTTGCCACAGCAAATTGACGCTGAGTGCCCAAGGCCTTGACACTCTCCAAGAGCCTCTTTCTATTTATTCCCACAACGGGCCTTATTCCTAGTCTATAATATTCCTAACCTGAAAAGTTAAAATAATGAGGTTTTATTTCCCCTGATTTTAGTACTAACTTTTCCCAAGCTTAAAACTTGTTGATCTTCCACCAGACTTTCTAAGGTATTCACACTTATTTCTCCAAATTACAAAGCCACCAGGATAAGACATTTGTTCATTAAAAGTCACTGAACTTAATGGTGACAAATCTGCACTTAATGAAATTTAACCTTCCACCATAGTGACAAAGCAGGTTTTAATATTGGATTGACTGGATTTCCAGACCACTTGGTTGAAACTAGATCAAATCTGTTAATTCAAGATCAACAGTTATATGGGATTCCAAAATAGATATTTCCTTATATGAAAATACCAGTCTGTCAGATATGTTAATCTGTCCACTTTACAATGTAGTTTTGTATTGAACAACTAAGTATTTTACTGTCACTATAGGTTACTAATCAATTTTTCCTATAAAGAAATGGTGTATTGTAATGGTATATTGATAAACAGAAATAAATATTTTAGGCAATATCTTCTTTTTAATACCTGAGATTCTTCCCCAGAGAAAAAGAAAGGGTATGCCAATAAATTAACACTCTCTTGATTTCTACATTCAACCTGCAGTGATTGTAGAGTCGGGATCCTGATGAATCCATGGGATAGAAGAGGCTGTAGTCAAAGAGTTTTTATAAGATTTGGATATAGTTAAGCTGATTAATTCAGATATCATTAAATTAACCTTTCACATCTACTTATCAGATCTCTGCCATACCATATATGTTTGAAGTTGCCAAGACCATAAATGTATTTTTCAGGTATTACGCATTAATTTTAAGTGTAAATTATGTGTTTATTTTTAAGGTTACTAAAATGTGTAGAAGCTAAAGAAGAGCTAGAAACTGAGCTTTATAAGCGGTTTATCTTGGTCCTCAATGAGAAGAAAGCAAAGATAAGAAGCTTACAACAGTGTTTGAAAGAAGCTGAAGAAGCTATAGAGGGCCCCACACAAAAAAGGTGCTGTTACTTTCAGAACTGAGTGTTGTACCTGAAATGTCACAGAAATGTGCTTTGAGAAGCTTGCCCTATTGGCTCCCCAGAATGCCTATCTGCATATGGTTTATTCATAATGGGGGGCGGGGAGTATTACACATTACAGTAGAAGTAGTTACACTGTAAATTTGAGGGCCTGTTTCCACTGTAGTTTGAAGTGGCTCTTGGAAAGGTTATAACTGCATATTGGTCAAATGTGTGTGAAACATTTATCATTAAGTGCTAAAGTTTGTAGGAGTTCCTGTTTATGTCCATTATATATTCTTTTAAATGGAAAAAATTGTTGTTCTATCTAATGATAGAGAATTATGTTTTGAAGAATGAATGAAAAATTTCTTTGTATTATTCTAGGGATGTTGTGGCTACATCTGAAAGAAAAGTTGAAGGAGATTATGAAGGAAGCACTGATGAGGAAAATGAAAACTGTACACAGCCTTCCATATTACTACCTGGTAGGGTAGACAATTTTTTTAAATAAATTTAAAACATCACAGATAAGCTCGTTTCTTATGATCTGCATAAGCGTATTAATGCTCAAACAAGACGTTACCTGTGTCTCTAGGTGGTTCTGTAGAACCTTTTATTCAGCACTGTCATGATTCATTTACAGTGTTGTTACTATGGGTTCAAATAAAATCAGTTAGTTTGTTTCATATCAGGGTTTTTTCCCTATGCTCTTTTTCTCTATTTTCTTTATATCTTATTTGTGATTATTTTTTTCCTCTTAAAATGAAATGTCATTGCCAATAGCCCATGTGCATACTGATAAATTACCATTGGGGTGTCTTGCGGCTGCTGAACCTTTCTGTCCTCTCCTCATTGACCCCCCCCCCCTTAAGTTTACCATTTTCCCAGTTACTTCCAGACTCATGGTACAGATGCCCTAGATTTCCTAAATGAATCTGTTACCTTTGTGGGGTGGTAATGATGGTGATGTTGGTAAGATTTGGGGGGGGGGGCAGTAAATGTAATGGATTATGAAATTAAGATTATGGAAAATAAGACACAGCCAAGAATAATGTAATGTTCTCTCTCCCCAAGTAAATAAACTGATTGAGAATACATTCAGGCATGGCAGAGCCCAAGAAGCAAAACAGGAATTGGAAGCTGCCTAAAATAAATGGAGGCAAAATCACTCTGTTCATTTAAAGCAGCTTCCAGTTCTTGGGGAGTGTTTAATAAATTACTTCCTTTCATGTCTTCTCTGCAAACCTGAGGGAATGGAGGGAGACTATCCTGTATGTCTCTTGGCTTCAAAGTATGCTATTTTTTCCATAATCCTTTTGTAATTGTACATTTATGAGCATAAAATAATGTCCAATTTCATTTGCTGCAAAGCTACAGATACGATTAAAGCTTTTCCAGCCCTGGTAAAAGATCCATTCAGGAATGTTGGGACTCTGCAAGTAAACAGGAAGTAATTAATCAGCCAATGCCAAGCAAGAGTCTATGAAGTCATTTTAAAAAGACAGTTGTGAGGAGAAACAGCACTTTGCTGAATTAAGCTTACTTTGAAGAAAATAGAATGGTAGGATCTTTCCAGCAGGGTTAGGCATTGTCAGATTTTTATGGGGATATATAGTGCTCTGTGTAAACTGCGGTTTGGAACCTGTGTTTTGGTTCTGCTTGCAGCTAAACATGGGACCCTTCAGCAGTATCAAAAAGTTGTGTGAGAGAGCTGTGTTCAGGAATCCATAAATGCTTGCCTTTGTCATATTTTGTAATTCAGGGAACCTGAAACAAAAACACAGATATAAATAGGTTTTTATATAATATTTGCAGAGGGGTGTTTGTTGTAGCATCTTGAAAGCTAACAACATTTATTTCAATACAAGCATTCAGTTATCTGAAGTGACCTCTCACTCACAAAAAGCTCACATTGAAGAAATACACATTGTTGGTCCCTAAGGCACCACTGGACTTCTGTTTTATTTTCATATCATTTATTTCACTGAATATCAAAACTTGAGATCTGAACTGCAGAATTTTGAGGTGAGTAATGGTGGCTGGTAGCCTCTATCTGAATTTTGAATTTCACAACTCAACTATTTTACAGTCTGCACAGAGATAAGGTAGTAATATAGACCCCATTCCAGAACATGAATATATTATTTTCACTTCAAACAGTAAATCCAACTGACTTAATCAGAAGAAGAAGAAGAAGAGATTGGATTTATACCCCGCCCTTCACTCACTTGGAGTCTCAGAGCGGCTTACAAACTCCTTTCCCTTCCCCTCCCCACAACAGACACCCTGTGAGGTGGGTGGGGCTGAGAGAGCTCTTTCCCAAGCTGTCCTTGAGGGAACAGCTGGCACAGAGCTATGGCTTGCCCAAGGTCATCCAGCCAGGTGCAAGTGGAGAAGTGGGGAATCAAAGCCGGTTCTCCCAGATTAGAGTCCACGCACTTAACCACTACACCAATCTGGCTCACCAAATCAGAACTTGACCAGTATTCATATTTACTACTTGGGTCTCTGTCAGTGTGAGGATTGTTCCATAAGAACATAAGAGAAGCCAATGTTGGATCAGGCCAATGGCCCATCCAGTCCAACACTCCATCACACAGTGGCCAAAAATACCAGGTGCCATCAGGAGGTCCACCAGTGGGGCCAGGACACTAGAAGCCCTCCCACTGTTGCCCCCCTCCAGCACCAAGAATACAGAACAGTTCCTGTCTATACCTTGTGGCTAATAGCCACTGATGGACTTCTGCTCCACATGTTTATCTAATTCCCTCTTGAAGCCATTCATGCTTGTAGCTGCCACCACCTCCCGTGGCAGTGAATTCCATGAGTTAATCACTCTTTGGGTGAAGAAGTACTTCCTTTTGTCCCTTCTAACCCTACTGCTCAGCAATTTCATTGAGTGCCATATTTGTTCTTTCTTTTAAAGCTATCCTGACATATACATGACATATACATGTACATGTTACTGTACTTCTCTTGATAACTTCTTATGATTTAAAACATTCTTATTAAAGTATCTTACAAAACTCCTCTCCTTTTAGGGAAAGCAGAACCACACCAGTGAGGGAAGTACAGAAGAAAACAAAAAAACATAAAAAACAGATAAGAAATACAAAGATTAACATTAAAATGTTAAGCTATTAAACATTGAGATTGAACCCTTCAAAAAAAGGGAGAAGAAAATAAAATTCAATTTTGTAAGAAGTAGGCAGCTTTTAATTAACACAATTCCTAAGCGATTGAAATGATCAGAGAAAAATGTAACACTGTGCCAGAGTGCTGGAATGGCTATTAAAAAGACAGCGTCTATCTTTATACAGAATTCCAGTGAGTCTGAGTCTGAAAGACTGGTAGCAGTCTTTCATCTTCATGATGAAAAGCTCTCCACAGGACACTTTCCCCTGCATCTGCATAGCATGACAGACAGACACATTCAGTAGGGTGTTAAAGATTTGTAAAACTTAGCACAATAGATTTAGAACAGGCAGGCTGGCAGCTATATGAATAATATTTTTATCAATTTTATTATTAAGAAAGTATGATTATGTTCCAGAGTAGCAGGATATTTCAGGGTATTGCTGTTCTTAAAGTAAGTGGTAAATTAATTTCAGGTTTTCATATCGCTACCTCTTAGCTGTGGCAATTTTTTTTCCTGATGGCAAGTGTGGCATAGCCTGTTCATTATCTGTATGTCCACATGATGGGCAGAAATGGGGGAGAGCAAAGCTGCTAATTTCAAAACCTTTCTGCAAATGGATATTGCTGTGTGTCAGACATTTGAAAGACAGCTCACTCTTGTGGAACATTACCACACTGAAATATTTTTTTCTAAATTGAACCTGTCAACACAGGCTTCTATTAGCCTTTGGGATTTACTGTATAAATTGGGTTTTCTGGCATAGCAAAATGATGAACACAATGAGATCTATATTCAGTTTCATAAATGATGGGAAATATAGAAACAAGAACATGCAATTTTTATGCATTTTTTAAAAGAATAGTGTTTCATTTCAGAATTGAAATCTTCTTGTCAATTAGAATAATGCTTAGGGGATTTTTTGGCATTGAGTAATGTACAAAAATACATCATTTTTAATGTTGCATTTCCATAGAGTTTGCAATGCTTAATTCACAGATCATCAACATATTCTCTAGATCCAATTCAGATGAAATCAGTGGAAATAGTTTCTGTATTATGATATTGATCCAACATTGTGTCATCTTGCTAAGGTAGAAATTCAGTTTAGGGATGGGCCACTACATTATAGCCATAAGGCTAGTTTCATACTCTTGTAAACAGGGGAGGATATTAACTTCCCTGAACTCCTTTTTAGAAATCCATTTAAATATTTATACCCCACTTTTCTTCCCAGTGGGGACTCAGAGTGGCTTACACTCTCCTCTTCTCCATTCTATCATCACAACAATCCCTTTCGGTAGGTTACACTGAGAGAGATTGATTGACCCAAGATCACCCAGTTAGTTTCCATAGAAGACTGGGGATTTGAACCTGGGTCTCCCAGATCCTAGTCTGACACTCTAACCGCTGCACCACACAGACTGTCTTGCAGGAGTTTGAATCAGGAATAAGTCAGTTCCGGTCCAAATTCAGAAGCACTGAAATCCTGTTCATTTGGATAACATTAATTAGGTTAGTTCTACATGCCAGAGTATAGGAAACAAACTAGTCAAGCTGGGATTGTTTGTACATCTATATCATGTATGCGTGAGAATAGGCTGAAGTACTAATGGATACCCCAGGCTAGTCTGATCTCATCAGATCTTGAAAGCTAAGCAGGGTCAGCTCTGGCTAGAACTTGGATGGGAGACCACCAAGGAATTCCAGGGTTGCTATGAAGAGGCAGACAATGGCAAAACAGCTTTGTTCATCTGTTGCCTTGAAAAACCTTGGATGACCAAGGGGTAAAAGGTGTACTGAAGGATGATAGCGAAATGGCTGAGAAGCTGAATGCATTTTTAAACTCTGTCTTCACTGTGGAAGATGAGAAGTGCTTGCCCACTCCACAACCACTGATTTCAGGAGGGGTGTTGAAATTGCGTCAGATTGCGGTGACGAGAGAGGAGGTCCTATGACTGATAGACAACTTAAAAACTAATAAATTACTGGGCCCGGATGGCATACATCCGAGAGTTCTAAAAGTACTCAAATGTGAACTTGTGGATCTCCTGACAAAAATATGTAATCTTTCATTAAACTGCCTCCATTCCTGAGGACTGGAAGGTAGTGAATGTCATCTTTAAAAAGGGTTCCAGAGGAGATCCGGGAAATTACAGGCCAGTCAGTCTGACTTCGATACCGAGTAAGTTCATGGAAACTTATTAAGGAAAAAATTAGTAGGCATGTTGATGAACAAAATCTCTTGAGGAAGACTCAGCATGGGTTCTGCAAGGGAAGATCTTGTCTCACTAACCTGTTAGTGTTCTTTCAGGGAGTAAACAAACATGTGGACAAGGGGGACCCAATAGATGTTGTTTACCTTGACTTCCAGAAAACTTTTGATAAAGTTCCTCATCAAATGGGATAAAAGGACAAGTCCTTTTGTGGATCAAAAACAGGCTAATTAAAAGGAAACAGAGAGTGAGTATAAATGGGCAGTTTTCTCAGTGGAGGGAGGTAAGCAGTGGGGTACCTCAGGGATCAATACTGGGTCCGATGCTTTTTAACTTGTTTATTAATGATTTGGAGTTGGGAGTAAGCAGTGAAACGGCTAAATTTGCAGATGACACGATGTTGTTCAGGGTGGTGAGAACCAGGGAGGATTGTGAGGCGCTCCAAAGGGATCTGTCGAGGATGGGCGAGTGGGCATCAACGTGGCAAATGGGATTAAATGTGACCAAGTGCAAAGTGATGCACATTGGAGCCAAAAATCCTAACTATAAATACACGTTGATGGAGTCCGAACTGGCGGAGACTGAGCAAGAGAGAGATCTTGGAGTCGTAGTAGATAACTCAATGCAAATGTATAGACAGTGTACAACTGCAATGAAAAAGGCCAACACTATGCTGGGGATTATTAGGAAGGGAATTGAAAACAAATCAGCCAGTATCATAATGCCCCTGTATAAATCAATGGTGCAACCGCATTTGGAGTACTGTGTACAGTTCTGGTCGCCACACCTCAAAAAAGATATTATAGCATTGGAAAAAGTGCAGAAAAGGGCAACTAGAATGATAAAAGGGTTGGAACATTTTCCCTATGAAGGCAGGTTGAAGCGCTTGGGGCTGTTTAGCTTGGATAAACGACGACTGAGGGGTGACATGATCGAGGTTTATAAGATTATGCATGGGATAGAGCAGGTAGAGAAAGAAGTCCTTTTCTCCCTTTCTCACAATACAAGAACTCATGGGCACTCTATGAAATTGCTGAGCAGTCGGGTTCGAGCAGATAAAAGGAAGTACTTCTTCACCCAAAGAGTGATTAACACATGGAATTCAGTGCCACAGGAGGTGGTGGCGGCTACAAGCATAGACGGCTTCAAGAGGGAATTAGATTAATATATGGAGCAGAGGTCCATCAGTGGCTATTAGCCACAAAGCATAGATAGGAACTCTCAGTCTGGGGCAAGTGATGCTCTGTATTCTTGGTGCTTGAGATGGGGGCAACAGTGGGAGGGCTTCTGGTGTCCTGGCCGCACTGCTGGACCTCCTGAGGGCACATGGTGTTTTTGGCCACTGTGTGACAGAGTGTTGGACTAGATGGCTCACTGGCCTGATCCAACATTGGCTTCTCTCATGTTCTTATGTTCTTAACCCTATGGGATCGCCATAAGTCGCCTGCGGTGTGACAGCACTTTACATACATGCACAGCAATGAAATCAATGCAGCAAAGTTCATTCCCCCAGTATGTCCCCTGAAGAGCCTTGCACTCGGAAGATCAAAACTTGCTGGTGGTCCCTGGCCCAAGAGAGGTCCGGCTGTCCTCGGCTACAGCCAGGGCTTTCTCTGCCCTGGATCCAGCCCAGTGGAATTCTCTGCCTGGTGACATCCGTGCCCTGCGGGACCTAGCTCAGTTCTGCAGGGCATGTACCCCCTTGGGGACCAGCAATATGCACCAGTGTCTTATTTAAAGGAAAGGGCAACATTCTTGTAATATGTCTTTGCAGAAAAAAGACATTTGTTGTTCATCTTCAACAATTCTAATAATAAAACTGGAAAGATATCTGAAAAAAGTATGCATGCACATAAAAGCTTACATCCAGAATAAAACTTTGTTGATCTTAAAGGCGCCACTGGACTCAAGCTTTGGAAAGATGGCTATGACAGTCATGGTTTGTCCTGCCTTAGACAGTTTTCCATTCGCATTGTTCCCTAACAGGAGCAGGGAGGGAAGAGGAAGAAACATCTCCCCCCCCCCCCCACAAGCTGGTCTCCAACGTTTTTGACTTTTAAACTTTAAAGGGCTGTTATTTTCTATGGGAAGACCAGGCCTCTGGAGGCCAGGTCTGCCACCCATTATTTTCAGTGCCCCCATCTGGTCTGAGGCGCTTCTGCCGTACAGTTTTAAGGATCCATTATTTTCTATGGGCAGCAGACCAGGCCTCTTTAAAGTTTAAAGGTCAGCAGTGCCATGGACTAGGGGTTCTATGGGGTTCTATCCGGTGGCACACCCCTAATGTTTGTCCTTCTACATTGTTACTGGATGACTTATTCTGTCTGAATTTTGTAATTCACCTTGGGCTATTAATTATGTAAATAAGTGAGTTTAGCTATTTAGCTGCTTATCCACAGTGATTAACATCTTTATAGGCTGGTAATACAGTGAGGCTGATTGGTGCAAATGTTTTTATTTAGTATTTTATTCAGTATATTTTCCCCGCCACCATTCTCCTCAGTGGGGAGCCAAAGTGGCTTACAAAAATACAGTTTAGGGTAAACAGATGTATCTTGCCTCTAAAGTAGATCTATGACCAATCTTTCTCTGTGTTTGTAGCAGAACAATGATTGTCTGATGCATGTAGTGTCATCAGGATACCTCCAATCCCAGAAATAGTTTCATATGTAAAAGAAAACCCACCAGCCATACGTACAAAAGTGAAAAAGGAATAATCCTTTATAAAGGCCAAATCTAAAGTGCTTCCTTATCTGTCGCAGAGGGAGCAGACTTTACTGCCTACTAAATGCCCATGCATTGACACTGCTGGGACTGTCACAAGCCCAAAAGCTCACAGAGAGTGAAATTAGCAAGAACATAGCAGCCTTTTCAGGAAAAGAAACAAAAGACTTCCTAGCACTTTACTTAGGAAATTGCTCTAGCATTACTTCTCAAACTTATAAATAACATGGCAATGCCAGTGCTCTGACATGTGGTTTTAAGTAGATTTGAAACAGGCACAAGCTTGAATTGGAAAGGTCTTTGTAAATCATTTTACTTTCTCAAATGTTCAAAACAAATTAGAGTGTAATGTTTACAGGTCTCAGCTGTTTATAGCTCTTACCTGACTGTGCTTTCTTTGGCAAAGCACAGCAGCTCTGGGAAACAGTTTTATTTTGTTTACTTCTCCTACAACTCAGACTAGTCCAGGACAGCTGTCCTTTGGCTAAATAATCCTCAAATCTCAGATTTGTAAAGAGTAGTTTATCCTAGTTGGGGTTTCCCCCCTCATTCTTTCTCATAACATTTAAGTGTTGCTGTTTGGTACAAATCTCACTAATAAAAAGCAGTCTATTCATTACTTGGCTTAATAACTGTTGCCTATTCATAGATTACTTTTAATTTTCAGCAGCCTGGAAGACTTGGCTTGCTGGTTGCATCATTGTATAAATTTACTCTGTGTAAGCAGTTGTGCTTAACAAAGCTAACACTGCTTATTTGTGGGTAATTTCAATGGGAACAATCAATTGTATGGAAGAATAAAAGCACCTTTGCTGGGTTCCATTGAGGTTAAATATTACGGGTTTTTTGACCTTAGTTGTATTGTAGTTTCTCAAGTATATGTGGTAACATCTTATCATCAAACAGGAAAAAAACCAATAATTTATGTCCTTTGTGGCCGAATTGCACACAGCACTAAAGTTGCAGCTGCCGCCGAAACCAGCAGTTGTATTTCTAGTTCTCTTGTTCTGCTCCTTAACATCTAGTAGAACTTGCTTCCTGTTGTGATGCTCCAACCCCCCCCCTCCCCTGCCAGCAACAGCCAGTGATATATAGTAGGGGCAGGGGAAAACATTGTGACATCACAGTACAAGGTAAGTTCCACAAGATGTGGGGGGGTGGGCTAAATGCAATTTTAGACATTAACTCAATAACACCGTGAGGCACAGACTTTGTAATAATAGCCCATATCCATGTGGTTTTGGTTTAAGTGGTTTCCAAGAGCACTTATACATGGAAATTTATTACACCATTGATCTCCAGATGGTCTGTCTTCATACTACCATGTTTAACTATGTACCAGTTTTACAAAAACCCTGCTTTGGTTGTGGTAGCATATTCCAGTAAATGATGCATGTGAAGCTAATAATTCTTCAAATTCGGTTCTGAGAGAAAACACTGTCTGATTGCTTTTGCTAAATGTTGGCAATTTACATGATGTAAGAGAAATGAAACATGGTTCCTGTTAAAGGGGTGTTTATTTTATTGTCCTTTGATATCCTTGGGTAGCAAAATCAACATGGCTCTGTTATGAATAAAAGCAGTTTTGGTGAAAATAACAGGTGTTCTGGTAGTAACAGCCACTGGAAGAGTAAATCACTGGGATGTGGTTATTTTCTTTCTCGGCAAGATTGAAATAAGAGACTTGAAATGAGACTAAATATGCAGCCATGTAAACTAGTAGCAAAACAAATATCAGCTCCTTGACTAGCAATCCTTAGCAGCATCAGGGCATGGCCTCTTCAGGTTGTTCTTTGACCTTGTAGTCAGATTGCTCAGTTGGATTTTTTTTTCTCAGGCTTGAAAAGATTTATTATATCCAATAAGATGTCTGAGAAAACAGAGAAATACCTTTAGCAGTGTGACTTTTCCTTTGGAGATACAGGCAAAAGATTTAAGAGTGAATGGAAATTACTGCCGGCATGTTAGTAACTTAAATGAGAATATGCAGAGAAGAAAAATGTAGACTTAAAATAAAACAAAGAATTGCAAATGGTTAGGTGTAAATTGTAAGCTCTTAATCTTGTAGGAAATAAAACTAATTTGTAAACTATCTTAAGTCGTAAACAAAACTGGATGCAGTTGCCATATTTCCATATCCTGATTATCTCCCATCAAGAGCAGCAGGATACTAGTTAAGATAGGAGAATATCCCCTCTGGTATCCACAGATAATTATGTGACTCTGGCCCTGATCCAAAATTCTGCAGGCAGAGCAGGAGGCAGCAAACTTAAAGCTGCGCTTTTAAAGTTCCCTTTCCCCTGGGTATGCTCAGACTCAATACAAGCAACCCCTTCCTGCTAATTTCCGCGTTTTCACTCTCCAAGAACATGGCAGCTGCTATAGATGCTCAAAATTCAAGTTAGAATGTTTTGGGTGTATTGACAGTTAAACAACTGCAGAACAGTTGTACATGTTATGATGGAACATGGTTTGTGGTGGGAAATTTGTTTTAATTTCCACAGAAGTGGAAGTATATGTCCAATTTTCTAAACAGTGAGAAAAAAAATTCCCACAGGCAGTGTGCTTCTTGGTATTCTTTTTCATTTTTTTATTTATTTCATTTATACCCTGCTTTTTATCCTCCACTGGGGACCCATAGTGGCTTACAACATTCTCGCCTTCTTCATTTTCTCCTCAGAAGAACCCTGTGAGGTAGGTTAGTCTAAGTGTGACTGACCCAAGGTCACCCAGCAAGCTTCCATGGCAGAGCACTGATTCGAACCTGGGTTTCCCAGATCCTAGTCAGAGACTCTAATCTCTACACCACACGCTGTGTTTATATGTGCTTATTTACAAATCTACTGACAGAATCTATGGGAAGCAAATTCCTGAAAACTGATGAGTTTGCTTCAAATTCCCAGCACAACTGCACCTGACTCCAGCTAAAATCTCTTATCTGTTTCCAAGTCCACAATGCCCTTCCTTTCTTTTTATAGCGAACTTTCTTTTCATAGCTATCATTCTTTTTGAAAAAGCATTATCTTCATTGATGAGATGTGTTTAAATGTTTGCAGCTGCAAGCCTTCCTGAGGAAAAAAAAATCAGCAGGGTACCAAGAATTAAGAATGGTTAGGTATTTATATGTTCACAAAGCTACAGTGTTTTTTCTAGACAAGAATGTCAGCATCTGTGTCATTACTAGTTTCTTTTTAAGCTAAATGATATCCGTACAGCCTGTTACAGATGGTAATAATCATTAAATTAAGAAGAATCACAAAGGTTTTCTTCTGTATACAAAGCCTTTGTCCATTTTTCCCCCTTTAGTACTTCTCTCATTCTTTGATGATAAGCCCACCTCTCTTCAGGCACTGTCATACTCCCAATATTCGTTCTTGCTGCTGCTTTCCCTAACAGCCTCCTTATCTCCAGTCCTTTAGTTAGCTGATTTTCTAAGATGGGTTTACAACCTGGGGAGGGAGAGGGCTGGTGTACTCTTCCAGCAGAATGAGTCCTTTACAGTTGTTTTGCGTTCTGCCATTCATTGCTGCAGTTCCATAATTCATTCTTAGAATGCTGCTGCTTCACTTCTGCTCCACTTCCTGTCACACATTGGTGAATTCTTATTTCTGCAGCGTGAGGTTGCTTTTTCCATCCTCAGTACCAGCTCTTAGTTTCTCCACAAGGAAGTAAGAATCCTGCTTGTGACACCTACCTTGCTATGTGCTGTCCAGTTCGCTAAGCAATGAGATGTTCAAGTTTCTTAATAATGCTTTTCATAAGTCAAAGTTAATACTGAACAGTTCCATATTTAAGGGGTCTGTGCATCTTATTCTAGTAATATCATATAACTTATAATAAGTTGGCAAACTAAGTTGAAAATGATGGATTGCAGTCAGCAGAAAAGTTCAAAAAATAGACATGTTCAAAATTGTCATTCTGTGGGCACATGCATGTGTATGAGAAGAAAACAGATGTGGGGAGGAATAATGTATGTCTGTTCAGGAAGATGGGTGTATCTGTCTCTGCATAAAATAAGACAGATTAATTAAGTTATCCTTACTGTATGGTTTTTAATATGTGGGGTGAAGCTGGCATATGGTAAAACAGAGTAATAGTTATATTTTTCATTGTTTTTGCCTGACGCAGTATTTTTGAAGACAGCAGATCAAAATAAAATAACTTTTGTAGTATGCAGTATAAATTGATTCTTGTTTACAGGCAATGTTCCTTTTAATTTAAAGAGGTGTTAATGAATTTGAGAAATCAGATAAGACAGGAAAGGTAGTAAAAGGTAGTAAAACATCAGTGTTTAGATGTGGTCAGGCCACAAAATTACATTTAGGATTGACAGGTCTAAATTGGGAAATACCTGGAGATTGGGGAGGAGGGTGCTTAGAAAGGATGTGATATCACTTTGTGATGTCACTTCAGGTCAAAGGTCAACTGATGGCACATTATAATACTATTTCCCAAATCCCTGCCCTTCCTGGAAAAAGTGCAAAAAGGGGCAACTAAAATAATTGAAGATAGGACATGTTCCCTATGAAGAAAGGCTAAAGAGGTTTACAAAATTATGCATGGAAAAGAGAAGGTAGAGAAAGAAGTACTGTGAGAGTGCTTTTGCTTGTAGATTTCTTTCAACAACAATTTGTCTTAATAAAATTTCATTAAAATATCTTGGTTTCCTGGAAGTTAGAACTTTCTTCCTGTATATCAATACTTCTCTTTTGGGATTATAACTTTCCCTTTCTATACTTTTGAGGCGTCTAAGACCATTTCTCTTTTCTTTTCTCAAACCAGAGGTCCCTCGGAATAACTGAGTAAGGAACATCCTCCTTTTCCTAAGAGTGAGTTTGATGTCCTGTGCATCAGGCTTTTGGAGGACAGTTCATCACAGAACACTTGTAGCACCTGAAAGATTCCTCTTAACCATCTAATCGGTTATTCTCTCCATTCTTCCTGGTCACCTTTCTGCAGGATTTTTAATAAGGGGGGATCTAAATGTGTTTACTTGTCTTCCTTTGATTCGCAGTTTGAACCAAGAGTTGAAAAGCAGGCAGCAGAAAAGCAGCTTTAGGGGCAGCTATACAGCCATTTCCACCCACATGGGGGACTTACAGAGCCTCTCTGCTGTTTTCATAATTCATCCTGAGATTGAAAAGTAGATTGATTTTGTTTCTCTGTGTAGGGAAATCTTGTGGAACTGGGAGGAGGAGATGGTATTGAATTTCCTGGGTGGAAGGTGAGAAGGAGTATCACAGCTCAAAGAAGTCCTACATATTTTTCACTTGCTGCTTTTGATCAGTCTTCTCTCTCACACAAATAGACACGCAAACACACAATAACTAGCCCCATTTCCCAGACATGAACTCTGAGGCCAGATGTGTCTGGGATTTTGCTCTGGGTTGCTCAGTCGCAAGCTGGTGCAGGAGAACTCCAGAACTGGGCAGTGCAGTGGGCTGTTGCTTTCCTTGAAGCCAAGCAGGCGGAGTAGTACTGTGCCCTGCAGTCTGGCCCTCTCCTCTTGGGAGACTGAGCACAAAATAAGGAAGAGAAGGAGGAAGACTCTGATGGCGCAGCAACACGAGCAGCCAGTTCAGTGATTTAGACTTCGGCATGGGTGTGGCATAGGGCTGCCAAGTCAGCCCGGGGGGCAGGGGTTCCTGATCCGAAGGCCAGCATTCGGCCGGCGGGGGGAACCCCACCCCCGAAGTCGTCCTGTTAGGATGACGTCCCCATCGTAATGACGTCACTCGGAAGTGACGTCATCATGGTGGGGACGTTGCCGGGACGACGCTCTAGCAATCGCCCCAAAACTCTATGATACCATAGAGTTTTGGGGCGATTGCCAGAGAGTCGCCCTGGCAACGCCCCCAACGTGATGATGTCACTTCCGGTGACATCGTCATGGCGCGCACGCCGGGGAAGCTCCCGGCGCCAGGAGGACTCCCCCCCGCCGGTAAGTTTTTAGGACTTGGCAACCCTGGTGTAGCAGGAGGCAGCACAGCCTGCCGGGCAGCACACAGTGAATGGCACAATGGATTGTGTCAACAAGCTGGGGTGGGCTCATCCCTACTTCTTCAGCTGCCATGCCTCTGCCTCAAGGCACTGACTCAAGCAAGCTCAAGGGCATTTATGAGCCAAGGTTTGGACGAAAGATGAGGTGTACCAATGGGAACTGGAACAAGTAGAACAGGGTCTGGGGGGCAGCTGGCTGGAAGCCAGGAGCCCTGGAGCTGCTGGTAGTAGGAACCTACCTCTCTACTAGCTAGTACTACAGTTCCATGGCATGCAAACCAGCTTTTATGGCTAGGCAGGGCTCTTTTTCTTGGAGGAACTCCTTTGCATATTAGGTGACACACCCCTAATGTAGCCAATCCTCCAAGAGCTTACAGAAGCCCCTGTAAGAAGAGCTCTGTAAGCTTTTGGAGGATTGGCTATATTAGGGGTGTGTCGCCTAATATGCAAAGAAGTTCCTCCTAGAAAAAGAGCCCTGCGGCTAGGGAAATGCTGTCCACTGCCTCTCATCTCTGTGTTGTTTTTTACCATAGAGACTAGGAGATAAAGGTCATAGTATCACCACCATTTGCTCCCACTGTTCAATAGCTCAGTGTCAGGAAGGACAGGATTTTAGTGGGAGGTTGCCCGCCATAGCTAAGCAAATGGCAAGCCTGTTTACATTGCTGAAGTACACTATACTAAAATGACCTAAAAACTTAAATAAACTGGTATTGAAAATTTATGTCAATAATATACTGAAAAAAATGTTAGTGTCGGCAGTAAATCCGGACTTTTAGGAAAATATTGCCAGTATAGAACATTTTTTTTAAAAATGAACACTTTGTCATTTAACAACATTTGGTTTGTCAGAAAACAAAGCAAGAAACATTTAGCCTGGTGATATAGTTAGCTACTGTTAGCGCTGCTATGCATTCTAAAGAAAATAATTTGAAAAATCACCTTATGGTCAAGGAGTTTCAGATAACAAAATTATAATTCCTCAGCTTTCACCAGCTTTGTAATGGAGCTTTTACCTGTGATCCATGTCACAGAGCTTTTAAAGCATATTATAAGGCTTTCATTGTTGTATTGTGAAACAGGTCCTTACTTCATTCATAGTTTAAAAAAATTATAAGCTCCCATTATCAGATCTTTCTGATGAGGCTACAGTTTAGAGGTTTCATTTTTTTTATCTTAAATGTTTCATTTTAAGAAGATGACAGCTTATATCACTGTTTAAATTAATATAATTGGTTAAAATTTAGGGTTTTTTCCCTCATGAAACTTAAAAACATTTTTATGAATTAGATCTCCAGTGAGTTAAGCAAAAGGTTATACACTATTAAATTTGTAAACTATGTTGTCTTTATATTATGTTGATTGCTAAAAACAATGGCTAAAGACTGTAATTAGTACCACAGGAATTCTTAATCTTTATATAATTGTGGTTTTGGGAGTAACATCCTATGGGTCTTTCCTGGGGAAGGTGGCAGAATTGTCCCATGAGGACTCTGTGTATCATTTGTGGCTTTCTGGGTGATTGTGATTTAGCAAGGTCATCAGGACTTTACTGTAGCTCCAGAGCATAAAACTGGGCTGAAGAGTACATCCAGGGTCCTGTGCAGCATTCTGTGATCTTAGTGTTCACTCTTCATTGCTTATTCTTTTTGTGTAAAAATTCCTCTTCACAAACCCATTGCATGGCTTTAAGCAAGCCACTGCTTCTAAGCATCATTTCTAACCATCTGGAGTGTGGGGAGACTATGCATCTACTATATATGTGTGTTGCAAGTACTGTTGAGATAATATGTGTAAAGTGCTTTGAACACCCTAAAGCTATATGTATATGCTAAGTATTATTATTAAAAGTTACAAACTTTTCTGCAATTCCATACATAGTCTTGATACATTATTTAAGCTTTTTTTCTCCTCCTACTTTATATATTTATACATATCTTATCTGCCTAGATTCACTTCCACTAATTTCTTCTAGCAGCAACCAGATCTTGATATTTCGCAACCTTTAACTAAATATTTCAAATGAATGCATCCTCGCACATGTGCATTAAGTTCATACACTTTAAAAAAATTTCACTGGAATTCTGGGGAGATTTGTCTTTGTTTTCAAAATCTTTAGTACCAGGACAGTGAGAAATAGAAGTGAAATGACATGTGTGTTGGTCTGAGTGGAGATGTAGCACTCTGCAGAGGTACAGCCTACCACAGGGCTACTGCATCATTAACTTAGCTAGGCTCCCAGAACACATTATCCACATAGTCACAGCACAAAAACTGACACCAAGGTAAATTATCTCATTCATTCATGAGGACTCTGAGATACCTGTTGAATGCATAAAAGCTCTCTTCATTCTTCCCTTTTAGGCACTGCAGTGTGTGTGAGCACATACCATTTATTCCAGTGGCAGTTTACCAAAAGGGAAACATTTAGTGGAAACATGGGCTGTGGTCATACACACTAAATAATCCACTTTCAATCCACTTTCAAACTGGATTTTTACTGTGTGAACTTGCAAAATCCAGTTGGAAAGTGCATTAAAAGTGGAATGAAAGTGGATTATTTAGTATGTGTGACCGCAGCCATGCATACACACTGAGAGGCAATAAATTATCAATCTCAAGTATTTGTTCTGGTTTTTTAACCAAACATAACCTTGACTGTCTTTCATTTCTTGGTTAGCTGTATTGTTCATTTAAAAAGGTGGTATAGCAGATTTCTTTTAAGCTATAACAAAGTAATGCATCTATTCTGTTAGCAATTGTCTGCCCATAGATCTCTATTATGCTGGATTAATTAAGTTATTCAGGAAGATATTGTAAGTGGAATTGTAGTTTGGCTGCCTAGCAACTTCTACATAATATTACAGAAAGTACCATATAGCTAAAAAAAACCACCCTCCTTATGAATATAGGTTTGGATCCAAATAACATGCAAACCAAGTTTCTCACTTCCCCTTTCTGCTACAGCTCTTTGTACGTCTTGAACAGCAGCTCCTGAGAAATGGGAGGATGCTCTGTAACATGTGCTGTGGTGTGTAGGGTTGCAGCTGACATTGAAATTAGCAGGAATACCTTCTTTGCATGTAGGAGCAAAGGTCTTATTTTGGGGATCCAAAGTCATGGGCAAGACGGCAGATAAGATCAAGAGACCCTGCAGGGTCTTTGCTTTGCAAGTGGCTACAGATTTTAATGCTGGATTAATTTAGTATTATTTCTGCTGCGTACCAAGCAAAGCAGATGGATATATTTAATCAATTCCAGTGGTGTGTTTGGATTGCAGAAGCTTCATTGCATATGTATTACTCGGCTGTCTGAAGCAGCTATGCCATATATTTATGATCATGGATCATTTCATTGAAATGTGGATCTTCATATATGCAGGAGAGTTGTGTATGACGTTGAGCGCTCCAGGATCTCTGGATGAAGGCAGTTTCCTTTTCACATATTTAACTTATAGATGGTCATTGCGCACCAACTATGTAAGCTGCCCTGAGCCCTCTTGCGGGGTGGGTGGGATATAAATTAAATAAATAAATTCTTTCATGCACAGTTCTGAAAATATTTATTTTTCAGTACACAGTGCTTTTTGGACTTAAAGAATGGAGACACCTTTAATGATGCTGACTAAGTAGGGAATAATTAAAAGAGCTTTGTGAGAATTTAAGCTCAGTAAGCAAGACCCAGGCTCATATTTTTCCTGTCATGAAACTCACTGAGTGATGCTGGAAAGTCTCTCAGCTTTATTTACCTCATGGTGTTGTTGTCAGAATAACAGGGGGTATGAGAACAATTCATGTCATCCTGAGCTCTATGGAAGAAGGGTAGAATAAAAATCAAGCTAAAAAGTAAGCATAACTCTTCATTCACTTGTTTGGGAGCAAGTCCCCTTGAGGTCAGTAGTCCCTACTTAGCAAGGAAATATATAGTCTGCCTTCAAAATCTTGAATTAATGTTTCCTAAACGTGGCATTAGTCGCAGTATAAATATTGGGCCAATCAAATGGTCCTGTTCAGGCAAAAGTAATGGGAAAAAACGAACCTGTTTTAAAGATGAGCACCTAGGGAGGAATAAAAATGACATTGTGTGCTGTGCAGCTGGTTTGGAGATGAAGACAGGCAAATCTGGAAAACGAATTTCCTTTTGTCTTCTCCAGCAAATTTTTAATTTCTTCCAGTCATGGCCCATGCATTTTGAAATAAATAGCTTTAATAAAAAGTTGATCCAACCAACACGGTGAGTGGGGCTGAGCCACGAGTTTCAATGTAGTGTATTCTTTTATGTGCTCAAGATCCAGAATTTTGGGTTAAAATCTTCCAGTGTTCAAGTCCTAAACACAAAGATTGCAATTGGAGTGAATTATGCAATTATATTAATTTATTGTAAATGATTCCATTTGACATGTTTAAGATATATAGGAAAATCTGAATGTTTGCCAAGAAGTTAGTGAAAGTGGGAAGTAAGCCTAAAATGAGTGTGTTGGAGCAGTAGGGAAGAGACTAAAAAGTCATGGAGCAATACAGGTAGTTGCAATGGTCACTTATCACTTCCTGCACTCACTCTTCTGTCTTTTGCAAACGACTTACAATAGAGCTGTATTATCAAGAGAGATAATATATTGTTTTTAATTTTCACTCCCCTTCCCCTCACTGTGGCAGCTAAACCCAGAAGAGACTCTCTACTTAATAGTCCGGACATTACTGATGTTGCACCAAGCAGAAAGAGAAGACAGCGGACCCAAGAATCTGCGTGTGTGGAACCAAAGGTGGCATCATATAAGGATCGAATTTCAGCAAAGGAAAGGTTAGAACTATTTTAATATTTACATCAGCAGCCAGAGGTATCATTTTCTTCATAGTTCATACTAGTATAGGCTTAATTTTATCAGCTTGTTTTCTTTGTGTAGTTGTAAATATTTATGAACACTGAGCTCTTTCTAATAGGTAATCAAATCTTACTTACCTGTCATTAAAGCCAGTTATTACTTATCCTTTTGCTAGTAGCAGTAGTAAATATGATTATTAAGCCCCCTAATTCTAACCCTTAATTTTCTAATGGCCAACATTGCTCTTTTCCCTCTGTAAGACAATATTGCTAAACCTGTCTTTATTGTGTGAATTGTATGCAGCTTCTCTTCTTTCTAAAGATTTGGTGACCAAATGTGGATTTAATGCTTCAATTACTGCAATTAGGACAAGTGCAGAGTAGAACTATACTATTATAGCTCAGTGATTCTGTGCAGTGAAATCTTCATTTTCTTATCTTTCTTTTTTTTAAAAATATTATCCTCATAATGATGCCACTGATTGTTTGATCCCAAAGACCAGTATGTCTGTGTGATCCCGGGTGCAAGAAGAGTGCAGAGATTTTCCATACTACATTGCCTTTGCATTTTCAGAGTGCTCACCCCACATCTGATAAATGGACATATTTGTACACCCAGTACAGGTAGTTTGCTTTGAACCGCATCCATATATTTAATAGTCAAGAGATTCCTCCCAAATGGAACAAAAATCCACACAATGGGACTAGCCAGGATTAGGACATAAGTTCTGTAAATGCAGCAGAATCCCTCAAATCTGCCGATAAACCTCTCTGGGTTGTCACAGTAAGCCAAAATGGCACCTGATGTTGTGGTTACTGTGGTTACTCCCAGAGGGGGAAATGAGAGCAAGTGAGGGGAGGGAGGAAGATGCTTAGAGCCATCAGGGTTGGAGACAAGGAAGAAATGCAGAGCTGAAGGCAGTGGAGAGGGAGCTAGAAAGGGGGGCGGGGAGCAGGATCCATAGCTGGCAGGGGAAAAGAGAATGGGTAGGGATGGGAAAAGCAAGACCTGTAAAAGAAAGGAATGGCGACAATATAAGAATGGGAGCTAGTGTGGGAAAAGAGTGGCATTTCCCCTTCACTGTGGGTTCTCTTCTTGTCCAGACTAGAATATTCATAGATTTAACCAATTCATTTTGATGAAAGGAAGTATCTTTACTGGACTCAAATCAAGATAATTGCTTGGTTCGTTCATGACAAACCATGGTCACATTATGTGATTGAGCCTGGGGTATCTTTGGATTCCCACACTACCTTCTATCCTTTCCTCCCTTCCTGTCTTCATGTACAGCTTGAAAATTAACCAGTTCATTTTGAGTCTAAATCACAGACTTTTAATTGATATAAATCACAAATGGTGGCTTGCTCTACCCCCCCCCCCCCGGCCTTCATAAATCCAACCACAACATAATCCTAGTTCGGAGAGAAGAAAATAATACTATAGTTTATTGTTTCGGTGAAATGAACTTGATAGTTTGCTGTAAAAGCTGAAATGTTTAATTTTTAAATTGTGAGCAGAGGAGGGAGGGGAAGAAATGCACCAGCTGAATGACCTTCTGGTTTTTTCCCTTAATGACAAGCTATGGTTTGTTATTGTGCTTCAACTATAAAGCCAAGATATGATGAAGTAATACTGAGCTTTTCCTGTGTATTATCACTTTCCATACATCTCAGATCAGATGTCTTTACAGTAATCCATATTGTACTATAGGATTTTTTTCATCATGGCCTTTATACTAGAAGCTACTACACCTTGTACTTTCCATGTTGTTTACTTGCTTACAATGTCACTTCCTTGACTTAATTCTACTATTTTTCAGGAGCAAAGAAAATATGGGGGGAAATGGCAATTACTTCACAACAGGAAATAATAAAATGTATTAGTAACAGTAACAATAGCATTTTGCTGTTTATAAGTTCATATTTAGATTCTAGTTCAAACCACATAGCACATACTAAATAAAATTTACTTTTGAAGATAAAGTACTAAGTATATAATATAATCAGTCAGATGAGTTCTTGACTGAAATCCTGTACACAGTTAAGCTATTTAAATCCAGTTGAAGGTAGGAATGTTTTAAGCAGTTCAGAAGACCATTGCCTTGGGGCTCTGTGTTGGAAGGTGGCATTTTAAATAAACTGACTTGTATTGAGAAAATGTTTTTGAACTGTCTTTGTGGAATGGAATCAATACATGTGTAGAACTTCTGAAAAGGGCTGACACTAATACCTAAAAATCAATATTTCATGATATGAGGTAAATTAATTTTTAAAATGCTGTTTAACTGTAATTTGTGTTATTCCACAAATAATAACTGTTTCATAGGGAAATGGGAGCAAACAATTTACCCCCAAATCCCAAGCTTCAGGTATATAGCCTTTACTGCTACAAATCATATGAGAGATGTTAAGTGCTTGAAATTGCTGTTTTTATGCTAAGGGTTCATTCAAAGAAAATACACATTCTGCTTTCACTATACCTTCTTCATTGTAGCATCGGTGACTTGTTTACAGACATCACGGCACAATTTTGAATAGAGTAATAGTGGCTAGGCAGCATTTTCTTATGTTGTCCTGCATATTCAGCAAGGAAACAATTCATACGTATCAAGTTATGTCCAGTAGCCACTTTTGCTACATAAGTAAGGCCAGAGTGCTAGATGGAGACACAAGTCCTAGATGCGGGGTTAAAAGAGTCTTGAGGGAGAGCTTGAGAAGACATGAAGCTTTTTGAGATCACAGCTCCGGCCTTTGTTACTTTATCCCCCTTTATTAATAAATCAGGAACCTTGGAAGTGAGCTTGAACTTTACATACAAACTCAAAAAGCCCTTTTAAGTGACGATAAATATACAAGATTACTTAGCTACAGCAGAGAATCTTTGGTCTGTTTTACAGGGTCATGACTCACAGTGCATCTGGATCTGAGAGCTAGTGTGGTCCAGTTAATTGTTTGTTAGATATGGACCGAAGAAACCTAGGTCCAAATCCCAGCTCTGTCCTGAACTGTCTGGGTGGTCTTGGGCAAATTGCTCTTAAGATCAGTTCCCCATCTGTAAAACTGAACCCTAAGGACTGCATTCCTAGATTGTAAAAAGTATTTTGTCTACTGAAATCTTTAGATGAATATGTCTTAGTCTGTGACACAGGAGAGCTTAATTTTTTTTCTCCAGTTCTGATTCTTGCAGCTTAAATGAATGTAGTATATCAGAAAGATAGCAGTCTTCTGCGCCCGCTGAGAGTTCTGAAGGGCTGCTCTTTAGACAGGCAAAGCTGCATGGGAACTTGGTCAAATATATGGGCAAGGAGCTGTTGCTGAAACTACTGACCATTGTTTTTGTCTCTTTCTCTTGCTCCTTAGCAGGTACGTTTAGCTGTGCCCACCAATTTCCAAGGGATGTTAGCCACTAAAGAAAGAGTTAAATAATACACAATAGACAAAGCTAGCAAGCGACTCCTACTTCCCACACGTGTGACTGCTGTTCGCTCCAGCTTTCTATGCTTTGTAGGCAGGGAAGCCTTCAGAATTCTTAGCAAACTCAGCATTTTTTAAAAATCATGTATACCCCACCTTTCTTCCCAAAGGATGCCCAAAGCAGTTTACATCATTATCCTCACCTCCATTTTATCCTCACAACAACCTTGTGAGTGAGGTTAGGCTGAGAGTGTGTGACTGGCCCAAAATCACCCAGCAAGATTCCATAACAGAATAGGGATTTGAACCTGAGTCTCGTGGATCCTAGTTCTACACGCTAACCACTCCACAAAACTGGCTCTTATTTAGCAAGTAGAGGTCTATGAGCTTTTCTGTTCACAAAATTTCATTTGTTCTTGTTTCATTAGTTCCCATTTTAGGAACATATTCCTCCTTCCATTGCTATAGCTACTATTTTGGAGGTGGCAACAGCTGCTTCTAACCAGGCTGCTCATTGGCAAGCAGGTAGGGAAAATATGTATTTAGGCGCCATGTCTTGGTGTACTCTGGGGCATGGAGTCCTCAGTGTGCCTGTGCAGAGGCATGGAGCCTGCAGTATATCCGGCACCTCAAAGGCTGCATTCCCAAGCTGTATGGAGGCATGGTGTCTCAGATGCATTGGAAACAATATCCAAGGAAACATATACAAGTTGCTGCCACCATTGGAAGTCTGGCCAGCAACAGCTGTCATTGCATGTCCAGAAAATGTGATATTAGAAGGTGAAAAGAGAATGAACGGGGGGGGGGGGGGAATGAATGCCATTCATTCATTCATTCATTTGTTCTCACCCTCTTCATTTTTGTTGCCCAGATGAATAAAATAAATGACTTTTCTTGTTCTTTCTTTTTATATGTAATGACTGCACATCCCTAGTAGCAAGCATAGCATTTAGAATGGCACTAATCCTATTGAAGTTTTTGTTATTTCATACATTGGTTTTCTCACATGAAGTTGCAGGATTTTAAGGCCTGCACATAGCCAGTGTGGCGTCATTGGAATGTTGGACTTGGACTTAGGAAATCCTCATTCTGTCACACAGGTTAATGGAAGGCTTTGTGTCAGTCATTTGTTTTCAGTTTGCCCTCAATACCTGCACAAGATAAAATAAAACCATGTATAGAAGTTGTAATCGATACTTTTTTGATGGTTCAATGAGGATGAACACCCTGTCTGAAAATCTGGTGGTTCAAAATGCTAGAAAGAAAAACTGAGAGGTGAGGGTCTGTGATTATGGGAAGCTTGAAGTGAATGATGAAAAGGCTGGTATTTATCCTACTTACCTTATCAGACTGCTTCTCTAAGTACATTCCCACACACGGTTTTCAGATAGCCTTCTTATGGTACCCTCCCTTAGCACTGTCCATCTGGCAATACTCAGGTTGCGGGCTTTTTCTCTAGAAGACCTAGACTTTTGGAATGGCTTACCAAAATATGTCCAGATGGGCACCTTCACTTTCTGTATTCAGGAAAAACAATGTCACTTCAAAGGACATTTGGTGGAGGGTAAATTGTTTTGGCAGACTGACTGTGCTGTTTTTATCTTGCAGGCCATTTCTATATATTAGCAATGTTGCTTTGTTAGCGTCCTTGAGTTCAAGGAGATAAGGCAGGATATAAATATTTTAAATAAGTAAAACCTGGCAGTTCTTCCATCGAAACAGTATTTCTGTTGCAGAAGGCATGGGGGCAAGGGAGAGTTCTGCCAGTTCCTGCCTCCCACTTTGCCCCCTATGGTGTTTGTGGGGCCACTGACTTATCTGGGAACATTTCAGGAGTCTTAGGATGCTGCAAGAGCAGTGGGAAGTAGGGAAATCCCACTTGGCAAAGTTCATAGGGCCTGGATGCACAGCAGCAAACTACTGGGAACTGGGTACATAATCCCAGAACCACGTGATACTTAGGAAGAGTTCCTCAGGGTCATAAAGCTATTTGTTTGATAAAGTTACATATTTCTGGGTGGTTGGTAAAAATTAGAGTATTTAAGTATTAAAAGGACTATAGCATCATCATCATTCCAATGCAAGGTAAAGGTAACGGTTTCCGTTGCTCGATAGCCAGTTGAATCCAACTCTAGGGGGCGGTGTTCATCTCTGTTTCCACGCCGAAGAGCCAGCGCTGTCCAAAGATGTCTCCGTGGTCATGTGGCCGGCATGACTGGACGCTGAGGCACACGGAACGCTGTTACCTTACCTTACCACCGAAGTGGTACCTATTTATATACTTGTAATTTCTTGCTTACAAACTGCTAGGCTGGCAGAAGCTGGGACCAGAGACGAGAGCTCACGTGACAGTAGGGTCTCAAACTGCCGAGCTACCACCCTTCCTTTCTGCAGTTCAGCTTCTTAACCTCTGAGCTACCGTACCAGCTGGCAAAAGGGCTCAGGAGCACCCCTAGTTTACTTCAGTGACAATACTGAAGAATGATAACTTTCTTGCAGTTGTCAGCTTTTGACTATTCATGAGAAAGGTAGTGTCTAGGAATCAGAGAGGATTTTTGATAGCAGCTAGAAAGTCCTGTTTCCTCCCGTGTGGCTTCTGCCAGTTGATCCTTGGAACTAGAGTGGCTTAGAAGCAAGCACAAATGCAGAAACTCTTTTTGGAGACAAGTAAAGCTTAGAGAATAAAAATTAGCATCTCCTCTCCTTTGTGGATGTGACCTTGGCCTTCTCTAGCAAGGTACTGTCCTGGGAATTTTTAAGTGCAATGCCGTGTGTGTCTCCTCCTTTCAGCAGTGTATATTATCTCCTTGGGAAATGTCTTGCTAGTTGCTGAGGATTTTCTTCAAAATGTGTTGTGGACATAAACAGCCTTTCATTTGATAACCCCCTGCCTCTTTAAAAGCCTAGCAAGTCTGCGGTGCATCATGAGTTCCCTTGGGACGATATCTCTTCTTTTGCCTAATTTATTGCCTGTGCCTCACATTTTTAAACACTGAATTCAACCTTTGTTTAAAATGTGGTTTGCTATAACCAGTGATTCAAGTAGCAAAACCTTTGGCTTATCTAGAATTTCAGCTTTCTCAGAGGACTATGCAGACGTTGGTATTACTGTCTCGCATGAAGTAATATTTTACTGGAAGGGTTTAACTCTCTGAAATTAGATGCCACTTTAAAAGACATCAACCTTTTTCATGGCCCAATGAGAGTATGAAGTTCACACTCCAGCCACTCGTTTAAAAAAGCTATTATTTTCTTTCACAACTGCATGTTAGTGTGTCGTTGGCCTTTTAAAAGATTTACTCATTGTAATTTAAACATCTTTAAAACCTGCAGAGAGTGTTTTCTATAGCTATTTAACACAAATAGGCCTTATTGCAGGAGGGGACCCTCTGTTTAAAACAGCATTTTAAACAAGGATTTCTCTTAAGAGTTTCTCAGTTTTGAGTCCCAGTCATACAAAACCATTGGAGATGAACAGTAGTACTAAAACCAACTCACCCATTAATGTAATTCTTGAAATTTGGATGGGGGAAGAATTGTCTTTTTCTTTTTATCCCTGCTTTGCCCCATGGTCATCACTTTGATTGGCACAGCAGGCTTGCCAGATTCCTCCTCATCTCAGGGCAGGACATGAAACCTATACCTTTGAAACCAGCAGCAGTCAACCATACATGCTGATAAGTACTGGAGTCGGGAGGCCGGTAACGGTGAAAACAGCATAGTAGTTTATTGCGGGTTCAGATGGTACATGCAAACCCCGGGTTTAGCACTCACTTTTATGCCAGTCGGAGATAATCTCCTGACCTCACCCAAATGTCTGGATAGGACCTTAAGTTCACAGTTGCAGTTCATAGGTCCCCCGGGGGAACCTAGGCACAGGATTGGTGGACGTTCAGGATTCGATCATCTATTGTCCTACCTGGCCAAAGCTCAGGTAGGTTCAGACCATGTGTGAAGGTCCACATGGAAGTCGCCATTGCGGGAGCACATGGCGACCACAGCATCAATACACAACACCCCTCCCCCCCATAGTCCAGACAACCCTGGCACACATAGTCTTTTAAGTAGTCCAGCCGGTGATGCTCACGGCCCGAGCACCGGGGAATTGCAGGGCATGGGGCGTCACTGGGTCCTGGGAGCAGGGCAGCTAGCGTCTGCTCTGGCACATCTCGGGGCAGGTCTGGCTGTGGTTCCGGTGTCGCTGTCTCTCTTGGCTCATCAGGAGGCAAGTGGTCTACAGGTTCCGTCTCAGGGCAGCGTTCCTGAAGTGGTTGCTGGTCCAGTTTCTTGGGTGCTGGAGTCACAGGAACTTGGGGTATGCTGCTCAGTAGGCGCTGTCGCAGCTGGTCGATGTGGCGCCACCGCACCATGCCATCTTCTGTGAGGACCTCGTAGGACAGGGGACCTGTGGGATGAACGATCCTTCTGGGGATCCAGGCGGGACGTCTGGCATAGCTCCGTACGTACACTGGGTCCTCAGGGGAGAATCCACG
Organism: Lepidodactylus listeri; assembly: GCA_029233225.1. Lineage (NCBI taxonomy): Eukaryota > Metazoa > Chordata > Lepidosauria > Squamata > Gekkonidae > Lepidodactylus > Lepidodactylus listeri. The sequence goes on from JARCFY010000004.1 coordinate 49,554,762, forward strand.
GGGAGCTAGCTGGAACTCAGACCTTCCGTTGATTGCATGGTCAGGGTGGAGTCGGTCCAGCATGGAGCCGAGCCGCTGGCCCATCAGCAGCTCCGCTGGCTGGCGTCTAGTGCCGGCATATGGAGTGTTCCTCTGGCTAAACAGGAACTTCGTCAGCTGGAACTCCCAGTCCCCTTGCTCCATGCGTTTGAGAGCATCCTTAGTGGTTCTCACCATTCACTCCACCTGGCCGTTGGTTGCAGGATGGAAGGGCACCGAGCAGATGTGCCAAATGCAGAGGGAGTCCACGAAGTGCTGGAACCCCATGGAGGTGAATGCCATCCCATTGTCTGTCATGATGGTGTTGGGCAGCCCATGGGTGGCGAAGATACTCCATAGCGCTCAGATAGCCACATCGGTCAAGGTAGCCCGCACCAGGACTACCTCCAGCCACTTGCTGTAGCTGTCGACAATGAGAAAAAGCAACTGGCTCTGCAAAGTCCAGGTGGAGTTGTGACCAGGATTTGTTGGTCGATTCCCAGGGCTGAACAGGGGCATGAAGAGGGTCTGGGTGCGACTTAACATTTGGTGCATCGATGGACCAGGTCCTCGATCTCTTTGTCCATGCCTGGCCACCACATGTAGCTGCATGCCAGGGCCTTCATCTGGACAATTCCGGGATGGGACTCGTGTAGGGTTGCCAATACTTTGGCGCGGAGCAGCCCCGGGATAACTACCCTGGTCCCCCATAGTAGGCACCCCTTGTGGGTGGACAGCTCGTTCCGCCTTGCGGTGTAGGCAGCAAAATCGGGACCTGGGTGATCGGGCCAACCCCTCCCCACCCAGTCCGAGACCCGGGAGAGGACTTAATCCCTGGCAGTGCGATGGGCCACATCCTGTACCTGGATAGGCCAGTCCGGGAGATCCTCAATGAGAGCCACATGGAATGCTGGAGCTGGGTCCGGGTCGCAGGACGGCAGCAGGAGGCAGCTGTGGGCGTCGGCATGGCCCATCGCTTTCCCAGGGCGGTGCACCAAAGAGTTCTGGTATCCTGAAAGAAAAATAGATCACCACAGCACCCGTGAGGACAGCATTTGTGGGGTTTGGCAGTGCGGAGCAAGGAGGCCCAGGAACGGCTTGTGGTCCGTGGCCACAGTGAACGACCTACCATACAGGTAGTTGTGGAACTTTTTAAACCCCGCAACTATGGCCAGTGCCTCCTTGTCGATTTGGGCATAATTTTGTTCTGCCGCCGACAAGGTCCTGGAATAATATGCCACCGGCATCTCCCGCCTGTCAGGAAGTTGATGGCTGAGGGCGGCTCCTACGCTGTAGGGAGACGCATCACACACCAGGACCACCAGAAGTGCCTCGCTGAAGTGGGCCAGGACCACGTTGGACACCAGCAAGTCCTTGACGGCCTGGAACGCTCCTGCATGTTGCGGTCCCCACTCCCATTTTGCCCCCTTGTCCAGTAGCCGATGCAGTGGCTCCACAATTGCCACCTTGTGAGGGAGGAAGGTGTGATAAAAATTGAGGAGGCCCAAGAAACCTTGCAGCTCTGCCTTCGAGGTGGGTGGCGGCACCTCTGTGATGGCTGATACCTTTTCTTTGGTCGGGTGGATGCCCTGGGCGTCTATGGTGAATCCCAGGAAGGTCACTGATGGCATGCCTAAGATGCATTTATCCTTGTGCACCTTTAGGCCAGCGTCCTGGAAATGCTGTAGCACGGCTCGTAGTCAGGTCTTGAAGGTGGTGATGTCCGGAGCCGCAATCAGGACATCGTCGAAAAACGGCTTTACTCCTGGAAGGCCTTTGAGAACAGAGTCCATTAGCTGCTGGAACAACCCAGGGGCGACGCTCACTCTGAACTGGAGCTGCTTCACTTTAAATGCCCCCTTGTGCGTGACTATTATCTGTGCCTCCACCGTAGCATCGTCCATGGGGAGTTGCTGGTAGGCCTGAGCCAGATCCAGCTTTTCAAAAACCTTGGCTCCCACGAGGGAGGCCAAGACATGGCTGACCACGGGCACCGGGTATGCGTGGTCTTGGAGGGCCAAATTCAAGGTGCACTTATAGTCCGCACTGATGCGGATTTCCCCGTTTGTCTTCATGGGAGTAACGATTGGGGTTTCCCATCTCTCGTGGGAGACTGGCTCCAGCACCCCTTGTGCCATGAGCTTATCTAATTCCGCTTCTACCTTGGGCTGTATTGCAAGTGGGGGCCGTTGTGCAGCTATGCGGATGGGGCATTAGGGTCTAAGTCTAGGGAGACGGGTGGCCCCTGGTAGGAGCCCAAGGTGCCATCAAAAATGGTGGGGAACTCGGCGTAGACTGAGTCTGCCGATCCAATTCAATCAAACCCCACCCCCCCGTATTTCTAGTCCTAGGGGTTTAAACCATGAGAGTCCTAGCAGGCTGACCAGGTCTCTTTCCACTACCAAAAGGTCCAGGAGTCCATTAAAATCCCAGTACTGCACCCTGAACTTCCCCAGCCCCTTAATTGCAACTTGGTTCTTTTTGAAATTCCCAGAGAATTAGTCCTGTGGGCTTACACACCCAGGGCCCTCCCCCCTTGGGACAGAGCCGCTTGAAGGTGGCAGCAGAAATGATGGAATAGGATGATCCGGTATCTAGCTCAAAGGAACAGGGGGCCCCTTCAATCTGGATATGGATCGTAATTTTCCCGGGGAGGGGCTGGGGCAAGCTCAATACCTGCTGATGGACAGTCGCGATGCTGTCCGCTACCTCGTAGTGGGCAGTTTGGGAGCGACAGTTGTCTCAGGAGTGGCAGGCCTTCATGATGTGCCCCGTGAGTCCACAGGATCGGGAGGTTGCGTCCCGGAACCTGCAGGAACATCTCTCGTGGGGGTCTCCGCAGCTTGTGTACGATGGGAGCGGTCTGTGCAGGAGAGGAAGCCACGGCCGGAGCTGCACGGCGGGAACGGGAACTGGAAGCACGGGACGCACCTTTGTGGGAGCAAGGCTCCAGCTAGTGGATGTTTTCTTCTTCCGAACCGTCTGATTCGGAGACTGCGGTGCTGTGCGAGCGGGTGATGTTAGTTGTCTTTGTGGGTCGTTTCGAATGTGACAGCTGTCTGCAGCACCTTCTTGAGGGTAGGCTCTGTGAGCGTGATCAGCCGCTGCTGGAGCTTGGCCTCTCACACCCCGACCACAAAACTGCCCAGTAAATGGTCCTCCACATGCCTGTACTCACATCCAACTGCCATCCGGCGGAGGTTGGCAAGGAACGCGGCGGCACTCTCACCCGGTTGTTGGATCCTCTCGAGGAACTGGACACGAAGCACCAGCATGGACGGCTTTGGCATGATGTAGTCCCCGAGCTGCTTGATCAGGTCGTCGTAGTTGACGTCCAGCAGGTCTCGGGGCGAGATGAGGCTCTGGGCTAGGCGCATGGTTTTGACACCGCAGTGACACAGGAGCCAGGCCCACTTCATCTTGGCCTCGGTAACCCCATGCACAGTCAGGAGAAACCTGAGTTGCTTGGACCAGGCATCCCAGGTCTCGGGTTTGGAAGAGTCAAAGGGAGGGATTTGCCCTGCGGCAGCAGCCATAATTACCAGAGCAGGAGCGACGCGGTGAGTGAGGTCCTCGGGGACAAGCGGTGTTCCTTCGGGGCACTGGGGCTCGACGAAGCCTGGTGGCAGCAGATCGGTGCTCGGTGCTCCACTGCTCAGTTCGGCTGATGAGTCACTCATCGAGATCCCATCCTCATCGCCACTGATACGTACTGGAGTCGGGAGGCCGGTAACGGTGAAAACAGCATAGTAGTTTATTGCGGGTTCAGATGGTACATGCAAATCCCGGGCTTTGCACCCACTTTTATGCCAGTCAGAGATAATCCCCCGACCTCGCCCAAATGTCCAGATAGGACCTTAAGTTCATGGTTGCAGTTCATAGGTCCCCAGGGGGAACCTAGGCACAGGATTGGTGGACGTTCAGGATCTGATCATCTATTGTCCTACCTGAGCTTCAGGTCCACGTGGTGGTCGCCATTGCGGGAGCACATGGCGACTGCAGCATCAATACACAACACGTGCATACAACTATTGGTGAGGGAGTGCCATAAAAGAATAATAGGCCTTAATTGCTGCCAGTTTCATACCACCTTCCTTCTTCCAAACACTACAAGTGTTTGCAAGTGTTTAAATAATAAGCTTAAAATATACCACAAACACTATTCTTATCACCAGTTATACTGGGAGCAGGACAAATCTATAGAGAATCACGTACCAGTATCCAAATACCATTGCCATTTGTTTTGCATCGTTACAGACTTGTGATTCACAAAGAGAGATCCAACATGCTAATCAATTGAAAAATAGAGAGGGGTATGTGTGTGTGTGAAGTGTCTGTCACAGCACACTTATGGTGATCCCCACAGCTGGCATCATGGGTAGGCTTAGGTGGGCACTTGCTGACCAATGAAAGCTGCCAGTGGGCCTACTCACAGAGGTGGCTTCTTGTGGGTAAAGAAAGGAGGATTCAGCTGAAGGTGGGGGAAGGGTTGCCTCTTTCCCAGCACCCCTCTACCCTTCCCTGCCTCCTTCCTTATGAGTACAGATGTCCTCTAAGTAAGTAGCTCACTGTAATAAGTGTAACATCACATCTAATGCTCTAAAGATACAACTTCGAATTTCAAGAGGATAGGCAAACATGAAAGTTTTAATTTGGCTTAATTCAGAGTTGTCAAGATTTAAGGAAACAGTCATTTGCAGTTGTTATCTGAAAAATAAGGTCTCATTAGATCTCTGTGTCTCAGTATTGCAAGATAAGACTCCCCCCACCCCAAACAAGGCAGTATGTCTATGATATTTTAGGCTATTAACTAGTTTTGAACAGTTATTTGATAGTGCACTGTTTGCTAAAAGGTACATTATTTTAAGCAGGGTTTTGGTTTTTTTAAGAGGTGCTGGAACTCTCAAAAGGGAAATTAAGTTTTCAATCTGTATACTGAAAACTCATGACTTTTTAAACATTTTAAAAATAAGTTTGTTAAAGAGGATCTTGAACTCCATTTTGGCGCCCCTCCCCCCCAGCCCTGATTTTAAGTGAAGTTGATTCTTAGGCATATAAATATGAAAGAGAAAGAGATCTCCCTATTGAAAACCCAGGGATCTATATTAACTAAGATCAATATTAACTATCAGTCAATGTCAACTGCCTAAAAATTCTATACAGATGTTATTATACTCCAAATGATTATCTAAAATAACTAGGGTAGTATTGGATGTTCTTGGAAATGTGGAAAACAGGCAGGAATTCTTTTTCATGTATGAAAGAATTGTTTGATTGAACAATCTTTTTGGCATAGAATTGACAAGGTGAAACACAGAATAATTGGCTAGACATATTATTTAACCTAGTGATTACTTACTCGACTGTGTAACCAGATCAATTTAGAAATGTGTTTGTATTTTATTTTAAAAAATTAATAGTTGTGGCACGTATGCTACTAGCTCAGTTTTGGAAACAGCAAACATTACCTAGGATTGAATCGTGGTTGCTGCTTGATAAAGTCTCCATGTTTAAACAGGTAGGAGAAAAGAAAAACGGTTTGCAGGAATTTTTTTTTTTTTGGTCAACATTGGCAATCTTTTTTCATTTATTGGAGAACAAATAATCCAGTTGAGGTGTTTAGACAAGAAATTCTCCAATTCATTTTGCTTCTGTGTGGTTGCTTAGCTAATAACTTGGATAATTTGTCAGTGTCTTAGTAATTGTTACTACTTTTTAATATTATCTTATAATAAAATCTACTTAGTCACAAATAAATGATCTCAAAAATCCAAACTACTGATTCAGGTAATATAATCTGGTTCTATGAAGTACTGAATTTGAACATTGTCAATAAAAATTCACTTCCTTGGGGAATGAAGTAAATGCCATTACAGTTAATGGCTATCTTTGTGTTGTGTTCCTTGGCAAACAAAGCTGTGTAAGAAATCGAGTAGATGGTACATTTATCTCTGGAGAAAGCCTGTCTTGTCCATTGCTGTTGCTTCTCAAAAGGGCAAACTCATATGGGCTGCTCACCTACTTAATTGACTAGGGGTAATGTGCTGTGAAATTGCCCAGTTAACAGTAGGTGGAATCTATCAGAGCTTGGAATGAAATAGCATGAATGAAACTCAGCTACAACAATTGAGCCAGAGCTCTGACGTTAGTGCTATGTTAGCCTTTTAAATATTGGCTATCCAAATTGAAATTGTATTTAGTTCATAGCTCATCATCCTTGTTGAGATGTAGCATCAAATACTTCATCTCTAAAATATTTAGTGTTCACAGAAAAAGAGCTTGGAAATAAAATATTGAAATACAAGAAGAGATTTGCAAAATCCATGGATACAGAATTTTTTGTTTGCCATACATTCTGTATTACTTGTCAATTTATGAATGGAACTAGCCCTTGTCCCCCACTCATTCAGAGATTATTTATCCTTCGTTCATATTCACCACTTACCAGTTGTCTTCTATACCTGAAATCCCACATGTTGGAAATGTAACTGAACGAAGTATTTTATGAAAAATTAATGGGATAGCTAATTGAAAGAAGGTCTAATTTGGAGTGTCAAACTCATTTGTTATGAGGGCCAGATCTGACACAAATGTTACCATTCGGGCTGGGCCATGTATGCCATAAAATGTAATGGCAGGCACCAGAGATATAAACTGTATAAAGGACATAGGCAAACCCAATTAACAATTTATTATTTATTTATTTAATTTATACCCTGCCCTCCCTGCCAAGGGGGCTCAGGGCGGCTTACAATATTATTTTGTACTCAAAATACAAACAAAAGCAATTGATTCTTAGTAGTGAAAGCAACTGACTTACTGGGGAACCCACAAAAGCCCCAATAAATGTATTTAATTATATGCAAGAAAAGCTTTTTTTCAAGGAATACCATAAAAGGGTATTCCTTGAAGTATTGTACACTTCCATAAAAATTAGCTACTTTTTACATATATAGCATTTTTAGGAGATGAATCATCATTCTTGCAAGTAACTAAGATACACACCCATACACCCAGCCTCAGCAGCTGAGCATGGCTATGATCTGCCATGACCCCTTTTCCCTCATAGTCTGAGAATGCAGGGATGAGGGTCAGTGTCCCCCACCTTCCCCAAAACTCACTCTGCCTCCCGGCTCAATGACTCTTCAAATGTGTGGTAGCAACATCAGCACCCCTATTTCCCTTTGCTCTTCCATTCGCTTCCGAGGCCGGGAGGTGTTTTCCCCTTTTTTCCCCTCAGAGCAGCATGCACAAGACAGCCTAGTGGCATCCCAGTCTATATGCCGGCCCTCCTCCTCCTCTCTTCCCTGTCCATTCACCACGCCATATGGCCACTCTCATCAACCCCCCTCATGGTCACGATCTGGAAAAAACGCAAAGCAGGTTGGTGCAGTGGTGGCAGCACTGGCTACTTGGCCCCATGTAGTGGCTTCTCCAATCCTCACTGAGCTGCGATCAAAGGAGGTGGGAAGGGGAAAAAACCACCACACCTTCTCTTTCTCTTACTCTGCCTTTGCTTCTATTCCCCCCCACACAGTATTTTAACTTAGCCTCTTAGCCCCAACCTCTAGCCATTTCTTTTCTATTTCTTGACAGCTTTGACCACACATACACATCACCACGTGTGGCTGCTTATACTCCCAAGCAACCCCCTGCCTTCCCTCCCTCACACCAGTTGATTGCGGGCCAGATCTAGCTCCTGGGTCTTAATGTTTGACACCCCTGGAAAGGTGTTAGCCAGTATTTTTAGTTTTCTTTCTTCTTTGAGTTCTTGAGATGTTTACAGACAAATTGCCAAAGCTACATTTTTTCTTTAAGCATGTGTGATTTAATTTGACCTAGCGGCTGCCTCTTTACACAGTGAAACAAATTTACACAGTGAAACAAATTGATATTCATTGGATGCAGGGAGCGCATGTCAAATGTGTATTAGGTTCAACTGCTAAATGGCTTCTTTAAAAATTCTTGCATACAACGTGAAATAGATATTTAATCATAATAATTAGGCATATAAATATAAAAGAGGATAAATGTGGATCCCTAAGGGTGTAGTGGTATGCACACTGACCTAGGAGTGAGCATCAATAAATGTAGTAGGACTTGTTTCTGAGTAGACATACATAAGATTGTGCTGCAAAATACAACCCAAACACAGTGCTGCTTTCTAAAGAGTTTAATGTTTTGTTGTTTTTTCATTGTCACTGCTACTATTTATAATACATGAAGTTCAAATATTATACTTATTTTGGGGCTTTTAAGTGAACTTGCAAACACTTAAATTAAAATGTGGAATTTGCTGCCAAAGGATGTAGCAGTGGCCACAAGAATAAGCAGCTTTAAAAGGGAATAAGATTCATGGAGGATAAGTCTGTCAATAGCTACTAGATATGGTGGTGACTGATGGAAACCTCCACATCACAGGCAGTGAACCTCTGAATCCCAAAGCCAGGAGGCAACATCGGGAAGGTCTTGGCTGCTATGCCATGTTGTTGGCCCTCCAGGGGAACTGGTTGGCCACTGTGTGAGACAGGATGCTGGGCTAGATGGACCACTGGTCTGATCCAGCAAGGCTCTTCTTATGTTCTTTAGCTAGATACTTGTCATTGTATCCATGTTGTACATGCTGTTCTCCTGGCTCTAATTTGAAATAACTATATGCACTCTATGTTTCCTTTCACTGCTTTTCTGTTTGCTTTATTTGTGAGATAAGAAATATTGTTTGACAGGAAAGCAAAGCTATGATGTTGGGTCGTAATTACTGTTCTCATATATTGGATCTACACAATCTTCTTCGTGGTCTCTGTGCATCACACCTCTGGGATTAAGTGCGCCTGCACCGATCCCAATCGGTAATCTTCAAAGCCTAACGGATTTTCGCGCCAGCTCCCCGGTCACGTGCACGTCCCACTGCGCATGACCCGGGGAGGGGCACGAGGATCCCGCCAGTTCTCTTCTGACCGCCGCGTCGTGAGGATCCCCTCTCCGCTCCGGTCGGTAGCTAACCTTCGTTTTTCCAATTTGGAAAGGCCTTTCGGACTGATTTTTCTTGTTTTCTTGACCTACGGACTGTTTTCTGGACTCGCTTTCGGATTCTCCTCCTCCTACTCCCCGCCCGGCCTATGGCCCAGCGGTGGGGTTTCTTTAAACGTTGCCTTAATTGTGGGAGTAAAATCGCTCCCCCAGACAAGCATTCCCTCTGCTTGTTGTGCCTAGGCGAGTCACATCGTGTCGATTCCTGTTCGAGTTGCGCCGCGTTCTCCAAACAAACTCGTAAGAACCGGGCAGCCCGACTCAGAGTGGCTCTCTTGGAAGCAGCGTTGTCACCGAAGATGTCCGCAGCCGACGCCTCGGTAACATCCCCATCGGCACCGACGGGCCCGACGTCGCCACCGATGCGAAGCCCCTCCGGTACGGAGAAGTCGGCACCGAAAAGACCCCTCTCACTGCCACGAACTCCCGCTAAGAAGCGTAAGGAGGGCAAAGAGGGTAAGGGCAAGCTGAAGCACAAAACCTCGGGTGCTTCGTCGACGCATCCTGCGTCCGACATGACCCAGCACGGGTCTCCGCAGCTTGACCCTCCAGGGCGCGAGCGACCCCGGGGCAGCCCCGCCTCCCCGATGCCGCGACCCATCCAGCTCACTGATTCGGAACCCGATATTGAGCTGACGCAGATCCCTCACAGCAGTCCCGAGACCGGACCCGACCCGCTGCCGGCACCGAAAGGTGAGCAAGACTGGCGCCTCCCTCCATCTTCGGTGCCGTGGGACGTCCGTCAATGGCGATACCTGTATGGTTCCTCCTACCCGCCACCTCCACAGTGGTACCCGGCGGAGTGGGATCACCAATCGACGTCATCAAGAGTCTCCCGATGCCGAAATCCCCCGGCTCCGAGACCAACACCGACTCCGGTACCGAAACCGATACCGAAACCACCGATGCCGATACCTACTTCGCCCGACGTCAACCTCCCTCCCTACCAACCAGATCCGTCGACCCCTATGTCTCCCTCCGAACGTTCCGACCATTTGATACCTGAATCTCCCGAATCATCCGATGATGAATCTCCCATCCAGCCGTCACCATCCCCGGATGTGGCTGAAAATTTACCAATCTCTCCCTCCGAGGACGTGAAATCCTATGGAGAGCTTATCAAACGAATGGCCCATTCCCTGGCACTTGCCACGGTCCAGCCAACCCCCACCGCTACCGATGCCATCTTCGACATCGTACTGATGGATACATCCACCGCGGTAGCGTTGCCACTAATTTCGGTGCTCTTGAGCACTGCCAAAGAATCCTGGGGCCACCCCTCCTCAACTCCAATCTCCAACAAGAGATTAGACCACATGTACAGGCTCCAAGAGCCAGGGGCAGAATTCCTATTCATCCACCCCAAGCCCAATTCGGTTGTAGTGACCCCCTCGGCCAGGGGCCGTAGCGGACATTCCTCCCCCTTGGACAAAGAGGGACGGAAATTAGATTCTTTCAGGAGACGATTTTATTCAGCCGGTGCACTGGGCATAAAAACGGCAAACTACACAGCCTGCATGAGCAGGTACCAATACTCCCTCTGGGAGCAGATGACACCACTTCTGGCCCATCTTCCTGAGGATAAGCAACGCCTTGCTAGGAAGATCCAGAGGGAAGGCATGGTGCTAGCAAAGCACCAGCTTAATGCATCGAAGCATGCTGCGGACGTCACGTCCAAGACACTCACTTCAGCAGTCGCCCTTCGCCGCCACGCCTGGCTGAGGTCGACTTCACTTCCACAAGACACTAAGTCCTTGGTGGAAGATCTCCCTTTCGAGGGTGAAGGACTATTCAGCTCCACAACGGACACAGTCCTTCATGATTTAGATAAGAGCATTAAGACATCTCGTAACTTGGGTGTCTCACAATCGAGACAACAGAAGCAGAAGACATGGCAGAGATCTTGGTCCAAACAGCAACCGCGAAGATCTCCCACTGAACCCCAATGGCAGAGACCATCGTCTACTGCTTATCAACAGAAACCCTATGGCCACAAGCCACGATTCCCGTCTGCTTCCGCTTCCAAGGCTAAGCCACCCAAACCGAACAAGCAGAGTCTTTGACTCCCCCAGTTGCTCCGATCTTCCCACCCGTCTATCACCCTTTCTACCAGCATGGCAACGTATCACGACAGACAAATGGGCACTGTCGGTCGTAGCAGAAGGCTACAAAATAGAATTTTTCCAGATACCACAAGAATCGTACTTCGTAACCACACACCCCTCCGACACCCTATCGTCGGAAGTCGAAGCCCTCCTCTCAAAAGATGCCATAGAACAGGTACCAACAAACCACCTTCAGCGGGGGTTCTACTCCCGCTACTTCACGGTCCCAAAAAAGGATGGCGGACTTCGTCCCATATTGGATCTGCGGGACCTCAATGCGTTCATCACCTACAAGAAATTCCGTATGACCACTCTACAGACCATCCTACCGCTACTAGAAGCCAACGCGTGGATGGTGACGCTGGACTTAAAGGACGCATACTTCCATGTGACGATCCACCCGCTGCACAGACCGTACTTACGCTTCGCGGTCGGTCCGCGTCACTTCCAGTACAAGGCCCTACCCTTTGGCCTCTCTACAGCTCCTCGTGTCTTCACGAAGCTTATGGCAGTAGTAGCGGCACATCTGCGACTTCAAGGTGTCCACCTTTACCCCTACCTGGACGACTGGCTTCTAGTCGCCCCCTCTACAACGGAACTACAGAACCACATCTCTACTACCCTTCGTACCCTAGAATCACTAGGGCTGATGATAAACCTCAAAAAGTCCATGCTTACCCCTTCCAGACGGGTTCAGTTTATCGGAGCTATCCTGGACTCCCTGCAATGCAGAGCGTTCCTACCCCCCAACAGAGCAGCGGATATAGTCTCCCTTCTCCTGTCTATCCAAGAGACCAAGGAGGCTACAGCCAAACAAATCCTTCGCCTGCTAGGCCTGATGGCCGCGACAACAGCAGTAATCCCCTTCGCCAAATTGCGGATGAGACCACTGCAGCTTTGGTTTTTGAAGCGTTTCCACCCCAACTTCCATTCCCTCTCCAAACGATTTCAGATATCAACCCAGGTCCTAGAGACCCTGAATTGGTGGCTTGTGCCCCAGAATTTACATTCAGGTGCACCTTTCCGGCTTCCACCCCCCTCAGCGACCGTCACTACGGACGCCTCCCTATGGGGCTGGGGAGCTCATCTGGACGGTGTAGGTGTGGCCGACAGGTGGCACCCCTCTGTGGCACACAACCATATCAACTTCCTAGAGCTGTTGGCAGTTCTCTACGCAGTGAGATCTTTCCGCCAATCCCTGTCGGGGAAGACGGTGACTGTCCTTACAGACAACACCACCACCATGTTTTACATCAACCGCCAGGGTGGGACGATCTCCCGTGGACTTTGCCGGTTAGCGATAGAGCTTTGGGACAAGTGCCAGGCACTAGATATTCACCTGGTAGCGACTCATCTCCCAGGACTACTCAACGTCCAAGCGGACTTCCTAAGCAGAGGGGGAGCATCCCTACACGAGTGGGAACTGAACCCCCTCTACCTGACTCCGATCTTCGACCGTTGGGGGCATCCATCCGTGGATGTATTCGCCTCTCGAGAGAACAAGAAGTGTCACCTATTTTGTTCCAGAGCAGGAACGGATCTGACCTCTCTCGGAGACAGTCTCCTCTTCCAGTGGACGGGGAAACGATTGTACCTATTTCCCCCAATTCCTCTCATACCAAGAGTAGTCCACAAACTGTTGGCAGAGCGACCGTGGGCAATTCTCGTCACCCCATGGTGGCCGAGACAACCCTGGTTCCCCACGCTCCTCAGTCTCTCACGAGGGACGTATCTCCACCTCCCGACGGACCCAGACCTCGGGATGCACGGGGGCCGGGTACTGCACCACGATGTGCCCAGACTGAAATTGACAGTTTGGCTGATCCAAACTTAGGGTTAGAATCATGCATTGCTCAAGTTCTACTGAACTCACGCAAACTCTCCACTCGGCGTTCATATGAGTCAAAATGGACTAAGTTTTTAACCTTCCTGGTTTCTGTGGGACGGCCCTCAGTCCCCGCCGGGCTTAAAGATGTTTTTGGTTTCCTCCTGTCATGTAAAGACAGGGGACTGTGTCACTCATCTATCCGAGTTTACTTGTCAGCCATCTCAGTCAATCATCCTAAGATTGATGGCTATTCGGTGTTTTCCCATCCAACAACGAAGCAATTCCTCAAGGGAATGAATCGCCTCTATCCCCCAGTGCGGACACCAGTCCCGGCATGGGACTTGCCCGTAGTTCTCACTAAGCTGATGGGAAAACCCTTCGAACCCATGGCCTCATGCAGCCTTCAACTTTTGTCGTGGAAGGTTGCGTTTTTGGTGGCCATCACGTCTACTCGACGCGTGAGTGAGCTCTCGGCGCTCCGTTGCGACCCACCGTACCTCACGTTTCATCATAATGGCGTCACTTTGGCTCCAGATGTCACTTTCCTGCCTAAGATAGTCTCGGACTTTCATATGGGGCGGATATCACGTTGCCGGTGTTTTTTCCTGGTCCCCAGGACCCAACGCAACGTCGCCTACACACTTTAGATGTCAAGAGAGCCCTGTCTTTCTACTTGCACCGGACAAAATCCTTTCGCAAGTCTCCAGCTCTCTTCATTTCTTATGCCTTGCCCAGGCAGGGACAGAAACTGTCGTCTCAAAGACTCTCGAAGTGGATAGTTGAGACGATAAAACTCGCCTATATTCTGGCCAAAAGGCCACTACCGGCGTCCCTCCGGGCACACTCCACTCGAGCCGTGGCTACTTCCACAGCATTCCTCAAGGGCATTCCCCTGGGAGACATCTGCAATGCTGCAACGTGGGCGTCCCCTCACACGTTTGTGAAGCACTACGCCCTAGATGTCCGCGTCCATCAGCGTACTGTGGTGGGCCGTGCAGTTCTGCAAGCAGCTCAGATGTGAGACCTCCAGCACCCACCTCCAGGTATGTGGTGTGTTTATTGCTCGCTATTCTCCCAGAGGTGTGATGCACAGAGACCACGAAGAAGATATACAGGTTGCTTACCTGTAATTGGAGATCTTCGAGTGGTCATCTGTGCATTCACATCACCCGCCCTCCTTCCCCTCTGCTTTTGGTCTCCCTCACCTTTTTGGGGGGGGGCTGTTAGCAGCGGTCAGAAGGAACTGGCGGGATCCTCGTGCCCCTCCCCGGGTCATGCGCAGTGGGACGTGCACGTGACTGGGGAGCTGGCGCGAAAATCCGTTAGGCTTTGAAGATTACCGATCGGGATTGGCGCAGGCGCACTTAATCCCAGAGGTGTGAATGCACAGATGACCACTCGAAGATCTCCAATTACAGGTAAGCAACCTGTATTTATACGGATAGAAAACATAGATTTCATTGGCTTGTGCTGCACTTGTGCTAATACTGCACAAACTGATTTAGATCAAGACAGTGCTTGTTGTGAAATTTGTATCTTCTGAACAAAGATATATGTTACTGAGATGCTACAACAATATTGGCTTGTAGTTTGTAATCATAGCTCTTTGGAACATAATCCAGAAACTTTGTCCATGCACCCATGCAGGGCTATTTTTGGGCAGGAACGCACAGGAACAGAGTTCCGGCTGGCTTCTAAATTGGCCACGCCTACAGCCTCCCCACCCCCTCGGGTTCCCCAGGCGCATTGCAAGCTGCAGGGCGCCTGGGGAAGCCAAGCCGATCAAGGGAGGGAAGGCATTTTAAACTGCTTCCCCCCCCCTCAGATTCCCCAGGTGCCTCGCAAGCCATGGGGTGCCTGGGGAAGCCAAGCTGATCCAGGGAGGGTAGGCAGTTTAAACTGCAGGGCACCTGGGGAAACCTATCCAGAAACTGCCTTCCTTCCCTCGGGTTTCCCGTATGCCCCACAAGCCACAGGGCACCTGGGGACTCCAATCCTGGGAGGGAGCTGTGCTGTCAGGGGTGTGGCCTAATATGCTAATGTGTTTCTGCTGTTGGGTGTGGCATATTATCCTGCTGGGCTTCTTCTTTTTTTTGCACCCATGTGCCTTTTGTACTGCAGAACTATATTTCCTTAAGATTTCCATTTAGTTTATCTACAAGGATATTAAACAGTATGAGTTACTGCAAGGCTAAGGCTGAAATCCTGTGCAAAATAAGTTGATAATAAAATCCATTGAACAAAGTGGAACTTGCTTGTTTTATTATATTTTTTAACATTGGGAAGCCCCTATTTAAAATTATTAACTGCCAGATCAGGCAGCCTGCTTATTTGCTTATTTAAAATTGGGCCTGAACACAGGCAGTTTAAAAGGAGGCAAAATTCCACATGATGGCTAATCCATGGCCCTCAGTGGGCCACATGGCTTGCAAGAATTTTTTCTTCCATGACTTGGAAAGCCTATGGTAGCATGATCTTGCCTTCTATACCAACCAACACTGCAGATCACAAGTGAGAAGCCTGCAATACCTTGTTGATTTGTTTATTTAAAATACTTGTACCATTCCCCTCCACCAAAAAATCTAGTTGTTTGGGCAGCTCATAATATATAAAAATAATTATACAGACTAAAATATCTCCAAGATCATTACAACAGAAGAAAATAACATTAGAAGGACCAGGAAACATTAAAAACCATATTAGTGGAACAATTACAATATTAAACTTAAAAGCAAAAGATTGTTACTGAACATGCTGAGTCCAGTAGGAAACCAATAACAATAAATCCAATAATACACTAATGGTGCAATTGTAAGACTACATTTCTGGAAGTAAGGCCCATTGGATAGATCTGAGTAGTATTCTGAGTAGACCTGCTTAAGATGTCTCTGTAAGTCATTTACAGTGCTTAGCCTAAGGCATCAGATATTCTTGTTACCCCATGGTTCCTTTTTTACATTGAAGAGTAGTCATTAATTCATCATTGAATAGATGATCATGATTGTTTGTTTGCTTCCAGCATTTATAACCCCCTTTTTCAAAAAAGACTCAGTGTGGTTGAAAAATACTTCAAATACTGAGGTAAAGCTTAGCTGCACAAGACTGAGTTTAAGAATCTTTTAATATATTCAATTAGGATACAGATGCAGGATTGGCAGAGTTAATGAAGTTGCTGAAATGTCTTTTATTATGCCTGATAAACTCATTTGGTATGTGGGAAGTGTGGTAATGTAGCAATAGATTTTTAAATAATAATTATATATCCAGACACTGCATAATTGCTTACTTAGCCAAAGCTACAAATGCAAGGTCAAAGGGAAAGATTCCCTAATGTTACATGAGATGTCAACAACATCTGAAGACAGGCTTCCATTGTTCAACACGCAACTGTATCATTCTTTAGCCCGGCTAAGAAACTGTGAGAAACTTAGCCAGTTAGCCAGTTAGATAGAAATATTCCTTATAGTTTAACAAATAGATGGGTGGAGTTATAATTGTAATTGTATGATTTGTTAACAAATAAAATATGATGCTGTATGATACTGATCCCTTCCTTTCTGTGTGTCCCCATCCCCTTAGTATATAACGCCATTCCAAGTAAAATCTGGGCTCGACATCTTTTATGGATTACCATTGTCGAGACTGACATCATAAAATAAAGGCTTTCTTCTCTACCTGATGTTTGGACTTTAAGATTATTGGGAAATCTCTATTCTTGGTTTTTAGTGCTTCAGTAATCTGAATGTTGAAAAGTTTTCCATAATATATGAGTACAAAAAAGAAAATCACAGGAGTGGCCACCATTAATTTTTGAAAAGATAGTGTGACAAAACATTCTTCAGTAGTTGTTGCTGAATTTGGCATACTGCTGAGTTTAATTATCTGTATTACTGAATGCTTCCATTGCCTCATGTTTTGCACTTCCAGTGTTACCCAGTGAGTAAGAATTGGAAGATATAAGCTGTGTTATTACTTACTAAGAGTCACAGTATGTAGAACACTGGATTAACTGTCTTCAGATGATCTGCCTGTTTTTGAAAATAAACTGATCTTGGTGAACCAGAAGGCATATGAATCACATGGAACTATGAATTATGTGGATACCTGACAAGCTATACATAAGATGGCCTATTGAGTCACTAGATCCCAGTACAGCATTCATGTGCCGCTCTCTCTCCCTGCATACTGAGTGAACATGTGGGACTGTTATCTCTACTGGGGTAAGATCCAAACAGAGTAGCAGAACAGGGTCTAAACCAAGTAAAGTTATGTTTTTAGGTTTCTTCTACAGTTTGTAGAGATACTTGTTATTTGATTAAGTACATTTTTATTCCATAGTTTCTCCAAGGAGTTCATGGTAGCATACAATATTCCTCTTCCTGTTTTAACCTCACAACACCTCTACAATAGTTTGCAATGAGTGAGAATAACTGGCCTGAGACCACAAAATGAACCTTATAGAAGAGTAGGCATTTGAAAATAGCTCTCCTTAGTCCAATGTTCTAGAAGACACTACACTATACTCATTGGTAGGCATCTGGGAAAAGGAAGCACAATTGTCTATTGCTTTCTCCACGTTTTTTTTTTTTTAAATAAAGGTTTAAACTTCCGAAGTGCTGAGTATTCTGCCCCAGTATACATAAAACATGGAAACAGTTACTTGCTGTTAAACTCAGGAAGCTTTTTTCGCATTACTGAGGAACTTGTTCCTCTGCTTTGGGTCTAGGGACCAGGATTGGCAAGATTCCCAGACTTCATTTCACTGTCAAAAGAGTTAAATGTACAAATCTTCCTTTGTTGTTTCCAGTTTTTTTAAGCCTCTCTTCTTAACTGAAGTGGAAGAATTGCTTCCATCACAGACCTTCTCAAAGCAGATCACAAAATAAAACCAATATAATAGACCATAAGAATTAGTAGTAATAACACAAGGCCATAAAAACAGAATAAAACAATATTAGGCAGCCTAAAATGGTATTCCTAAAACAGTTTTCAGACCAAAAGCAGACCATAAGAAAGCTAAAAATGACTGAACCCTTCAGTTAAAAAGCCTTAACAGGTGAAATTATTAGGGATTATATCTCTCACCAAAGGGATCCCCTCTACCTATTTCAGTTAGAAGGGAGAAAGTGTGGAAAAGTTCTGGACAGGAACACCAAATTGGATGATTTTATTTGGTAGAAATCTCAGCAAATTCTTCCTTGTCTGGAATGTTATCTGTTGAGTCCCCCTCCCCAAAAAAACCTTTATGGAACTAAAAATAAGCAGATTCAGCCAGGTGCCAGAGAATATACGGAGGATTAAGAACTTTATTTTATTATTTCTGAATTTAATTAATTGTTCTGTTCAGGTAATAAAATGCTCTGCCCAGAGCAGGTTTTGAGCAACCAGATTAGTTTTCAACCCCTACTGCTGAGTGTCATTTATGTTAGTAATTGCAGGAACATATATAAATGATTTAAAAATAGAATAGTTTGCAAAAACATTCCTAAATCAAAGTGGGTGGATGACACTGTTCCCTAGTCTGTTTTGTATATGGAGAGTGAGTGAAATCATACTGTCCTTCCCAGTCCCTGTCCACCAAGGTCACTTTTCTTGCCTCTGAGGTCCTAGAGATATCCACATGCTCATATAACATTTTAAAAGGCTATAAACACATAAAAATCCAACCTGGATAGGCCAAGAGTTTATTTATTTATTTATTATTTGGATTTATATCCCGCCTAGCCAGCTGTAGCTGGCTCAAGGAGTTTTGTATTATATTGCAGTATTCATCATTCTGTTTGGAAGTAGATCCTATGCTGGAGCTGTTGGTAGCAACCTTTTGCTAGAGTTCCATGGACAGTGTCAAGTTGGTTTCTCTGAGGGCCTTTTCTCACTAGCTTTCCCCCGCGGTTTACACCGAAGCTAGCACCGGAGCTTCTGGTCAGTTCCCCACCATTTGCTCCCTGCTCACAATTTCCTCCAGAGTATCACTGCACTGCTCCGGAGCTTCCCTGTTCCAGGATTTTCTTGCTCCAGGGAAGCTCTGGAGCAGTGCAGTGATACTCTGGAGGAAATTGTGAGCAGGGAGCAAATGGTGGGAAACTGACCAGAAGCTCCGGTGCTAGCTTCGGTGTAAACCGCGGGGGAAAGCTAGTGAGAAAATGCCCTGAGTGCTTGGGGTTATAAAGGCCATTTCTTGTACGCTGGATTCTTACCCATTCTGGCCATTAAGATCCCACAGGGAGAACGTGTTTAAATGCATGGGACAGAGCAACCGCAGATATTTGTGGATTAAACATCTGCCCTTGATTCATTTCAGTCTGTCTTTAGTCCAGGTTTTAGTGCCAGAACAGCACTTGTGGCTTGGGTTGATAATCTTTGCTTACAGTTAAATAAGGGAAATCCATTGCTCTTGATATTGTTACACTGCACTTGATATAGCCAAATGAAATCTTAGTAGACAACTGCAATCAGTGTTTGTGATAAAAGAAACTGCCCTTCATTGGTTTCCCCTGTTTCTTGTTGCCAGAAAACAAAGGACCAAACTAGACATTCCACCAGGCACATGAAAAGGTGCAGGGGGTATAGAGAGTTCCCTTGTTCCCACTGTGCCACGTGCCCAATCAGGATTGGGCCATCGCAACATTTTTTAAATGGCTGAATTTGTTTCTTAAAATGGCACCAGTGGCCACAGGTAGGACCCATGATTGCCATAACATCTAGTTTGGCCCAAAGAGGTACCATAGGAGATGCAGAGTCAGCTAGCTGGTTGCTGGTATGTAGATACTCCAAGGGCCTACTTTATCCCCAGTACTCTTTAATTTCTGTGTAAAACCATTGGCTAAAATCATCAGGAGCTTTGGAGTGGATTTCTCCAAAATGCTGATGATAACCAGCTGAGTGCCAGTTTGGTGTGGTGGTTAGGAGTGTGGACGCTAATCTGGGAGAACCGGGTTTGATTCCCCACTCCTCCACATTTATTTATTATGCAGCTGCTGGTGTGACCTTGGGTCAGTCATAAGTTCTTTCAGAGCTGTTCTCTCAAGGTCAGTTCTTGAAAGAGCTCTCTCAGCCCCACCTACCTCACAGGGTGTCTGTTGTGAGGAGGGAAAGGGATTGTAAGCCACTCTGAGACTCCTTCAGTGAAGGGCGGGGTATAAATCCAATATCATCATCTTCTTCTTCTTCATAATTCATTGTCTAAGCCTCCAAAGACAGCTGTGATGGCCTTGGTCAAGTGTCTTGAGGATATGAATAAGTGACCAAGGATGAACAAACTGAAGTTTAATGCAGACAAAATGGATGTGATACTGGTTGGAAAAGCAAAATGTTTGATTGGTATTGATTATCAGACGTAGATAGGATTAAACTTTACATGGTAGATAAAGTTAAGAGCTTGAGGGTGCACCTGGATTTGGCCTTACAGGTGAAAAAGTAGGTCATAGTTGTTACTAGAAGTGCCTTCTTTTCATTTAAATCTAGGTCATAAACTGGTTCTCTTATCTAGATCTGCAACCCAGCAACATTGATCCATACTACTGTAAATTCCAGACTGGATTGTATTGTAATACATGCTACATACGTCTGCCTTTGAAAATGTCTTGAAGCTTCTTTTGTCTCAGAATATGCAGCAAGGCTCCTCTCTGGGGTCAGCCACTTGGAACACAGAACTCTGTAGAGCTGCATCAGCTGCACTGGCTGTCTGTGCTGGTTATATTACCTTTAAGGCCCTTCGTGCCCTAGGGCACTCATACTTCTTGAACCGCATCTCCCAGTATACTCCCTTGCATCAATTGCATTCTTCAGATAGTGTCATCCTTATGGTGCCTCTTGGGACTGTTTGCATGGCCACAGCAAGATCACAGGCCTTTTCTGTGCTGGGCCGGGTCCTTTGGAATGGCCTTACAGAGCTGGTGAGGAGCGTACCTTCCCTGGCTACTTCTAGGAACTTGTGTAAAGCAGCCCTCTTCCAGATCTGGCTGTGAGTTTACTGATCTTTTAAAAATTTTATCTGAATGCTTTCAAATGGGCGAAGTGTATGTTTTAATCTGTTTTAATTTTATTAATGTACACCTTTGCAAATTGTTGCTGCATTGTGTGCTGCCTTGAGATAAGACAAGGTATAAATGTATTAAATAATATGAAATAGTTTTTATGTGGATACTTCTTTCTATTCAAATTCTATATCCAATTATGCACATCCAGTGGCTTTGAGATACCTAGGTCTGGTCGGCAGAGTAGTAAAGTGTGCTCACTCTGCTCCACTATATGTAGGACAGGGACTGTGGAAGAGTATCATCCAAACTGGACCTGTGCTGATTGCTGTTAAAGGAAATAATACTTAACACACATCTGCTTTGATGGCAGATTAAATGTATTGTCAGCAAGCGTGGTGTGCCTTTTGAGATTAATGCATGAGCTGCTGTCCTTATGTTCAGTTGACACTTCTTTTTAGGATGCATGGAATTCTTTTTAGGATGCATGTTTCACTTATGGTGAAACACTGATATCAAAAGTAATATGGACTTTCCTGTAAATCCATGCTTTATCATGTAAGCATTTTGACAAAGGTGAGCAAACAGTACCATAAGAAAAACCTTGATTAATCACAGTTGAGTTGCATAAAAATTGTTCATGTGGTAATTCTGCATGACTTCATTTAAAAGATTAGGTGTCTGTTCAGCATTGCGTACATGACTTTGAACATTTGTAACGGTTAATTGTAAGCTTTTTATTTTCAAGTAATGCTTCTTTGATATGGAGATCATTGATGCCAAACAGGATATAGGACAGGATGCCAGCTACCAAAACATTCTGAGAAGTGCAAAGAATTCATGTACTGAGACAAGAGGTCAGAGATTGGGATATTGGTTCCTTTCATGGTTATTATATTCTCTAACTTCCCTGGATGGACTAGAATATTTTGGATAAATTGGAAGTAATAAAAGTGGCAATCTTGTCTTTATCCAGAGTACCAGCACACTTTAGGAATGTGGCTTGTTTATATGTCCCCAAAGTGCTGTTACAAGCTATAAAAGTAGCAAAATGAAAGCCAGGGTGCAATAAATGACACAAAGCACAGCCAATGCAAGTGTTTCTTTGGACAACAGAATAACGGAAGAAGATCGTGACTTGGAAGCAATCAGTTGTTCTTTGATAACAGACAATTTCCTTTCTTGGGGATTTCGCATTGTCCTTGCTTTCCTATTGCTTTTCATATATCCCCTATTTAAGTCGAACAAAGAGTTTGCTGTACATAGCATACTCCTCTTACTCGTGAAAATTTGTATCTGTGTGTAAAATAAATGGCAGAAAAAGAGCCATCCTTTTGTTGTTAATTTTTTTTGTGGTGTAGCTGATTTTAAATCTGGTCTCCTTTGAGTAAGGCTGCTATCATATGCATATTTAAATAGGAGAAAGCCTCATTAGCAGACATGTATAGGACTGCATTATATGTCATCCTTGAAACTTGCACAAATTCTCCCCCCCCCCCTTTTAGCTGAGGTTTCAAAGAGGCAATTTTTAAAAAATAGCTCTATTTTCCAGACAGTTCACTAAATTTAAATGCTAACAGCTTATTTAATTTCTGAAATTTGTTTCTGAAAGTCAGAATGAACTTCCAACTCCTGTTTTCTTTTTCTGCAGTTATTTCTCAGCCAAGGAAGGGATGCATTTGTGCTTAGTCCTCATGTCCGTTTCTTACATGGCCAGGGAAATGCTGATGGCCACTTTGGGGTCAGGAAGCAGTTTTTCTCCAGACTAGTTTGGCCAGGGATCCTGAAGATTTTTGGCAACTTCTGGGCATGGAACAGGGGTCACTGGGCATGTGGGGGGAAGGTATTTGTGAATTTCCTGCATTGTGTAGGAGGTTGGACTAGATGACCCTGGAGGTCCCTTCCAACTCTGTGATTCTATGAAACAGCTTCTACTTTTTTCCAGCTGTCCTCTGTAAAATGAAAAAAATAAATCACAGGAACACTGGTGTTTCTGTTGACTTTCATATTTTATTTTCCACATATTCTGTGGAGGAGGGTATACTGGAAGGGATTGCTCCTCCCATCCAGTTCTGTAGTCAGGGCCAAAAAATGTACAAATCAATTCAAGGGAAGGAGTACCAGCTAATTCCAGTCCACCGTCATCAAATGAGCAGAACAGGATAGTAGCTCCTTCAAGACTCTGGTCTAGCAAGATTCAGCTCCTTACAGCCTAGACCACATGGCTTTCATCTGCTCTATGTCATATACACGAGCTGAAGGTAATGTGATTTCTTATATTTTATTTCCCCTTTGGTTGCTCTAGAACACTAAAGGGGTCCATCCACCTATTAAATGCTATTGGTGACCCTTCCTAATGCCACCCAACAGGCTACTGTGGGTTTTAAAAAGAGATCTACAAAGAGGTGGGCTGTGACCAGGGTATGGGCACAAAAGCAGGGCAAATTGGAGATGGCCTAAAATGGCGTTTCTGGACTGCCTCAGGTTGGCAAAAAATGTCTGGCCTTGGAGCAAAGGTGGGGATAAAAGAGAGGCCAACAAATATGAAGGCTTGAGGACAACACTCTAGTTTCAGGTGCCATCTTTCCCAAGGGAAATAAATGCAATGAATGCAGAAGAGAAAAGGATTAGTCTGCCTTATACAGTGCTCATGTTTCCTTGATGATCAGGGCCTCTTCAGCCAGTTCTGTCTATACCATGGTGGCATTACTATGATCAAGGGACCTGCTAAAGGAGGTTCTAACTGCCCACAAACACCTAAGCGAGGGCCTAACAATCATATACAGCATCTTTCATAGCTGATATAAGTCTAGATCCCCTCCAGTTTTCTGCCAGATATGTAGTTTCAGCAGTGGTAGTAAATGAATTTGTGGCTTAAACATTGGCACATGGATGAGACTTCTGATGGCAATCTAGTGTCCATGCCTTTTATGGACTGTAAGCTATTTGAATATTCATAGGATTTCTTAGTGGAAACCATAGCAAAAACAAAACAACCCCCTCCCTCATCCTTCTCAGCCCATTTCAAACCCAGATTTCCAGGGCTACAGACCAGTTCATTTTAGACACTGCTTCTTTAACAGAGTCAAAATTCCAACAAATACAAGCAGTCTAGAAGGTAGCCAATAAAAAACTTGAAACCTCTTCAGTCAGAGACAGGTTATCTCATTTTTTCATAGTCAATCAACCATTGATAGTTGGTGCTGTCCATTTGGGCTATTCTCAGCCATGGACCTGACAGAACATCTCCCTCTTACAGGCCTGGCGAAATTGCATCAAATCCTGCAGGGCCCGGGTCTCACTTGACAGAGAATTCCAATAGTCTTTCACCAGGACTGAAGAAGCCCTGGCTCCGGTTGAGGCCAGCTGAATACTCTTCAGGCCAGGGATCACCAGTAAGCTGTTACCCACTGAGCGTAATGCTCTTTGGGGGGTATTCCAGGAAAGGCAGTCCTGCAGATCTGCTGCTCCCAGACTGTTTAGGGCTTTAAAGGTTAATATCAAAACCTTGAACCTGATCTGGTACTCAACTTAGAGCCAGTGCACCTGGCAGAGCACCAGTTGGATATGGGCTCTAACTAGGGCTCTTGTAAGAACATGCACCACTACATTCTGGACCACTTGGAGTTTCCAAGTCAGCCTCAAGGGTAGCCTTGTATAGAGTGAATTACACTTTGAAAGGATGGAACCAGTTTTTCTAAAGGATAAATCTCATTCTATTTTGATTTTGAATAGGTTTCAACTTTAAATTTTGTTAATTTTTTGTCATTTAATTATACGTCAGTGTCTTAGCTGCTGTGTCATATACATGAATTATTTTGCAGAAGTGAAAACTGAACATCAGAATGGCTGTAGCAGTTTGTTGCCATGACTTAAATCCATGTCAGATTTTGTTTCTCTTGAATGTTGAAATCAATAGTTTGTTATTGCTTGCTGAATGAATGAATTAGTAAAGGAAATTTAAAGGGAAAACATTGTTTTGCCTCAATAACTTAATTCCAACTGCAGCCCTAGCCAATATCTGTAAATGTATCAAGCAACATAACTTCTCACAGTAATAATATCCCTTATGTCCTACTTTCGACAGTATGCACTGGTTGCTAGAATGACAACTAGGAAATCTGAAAGCAAAATATTAAAACATTTATTGCCATTGCTAAATTTATGGATGTTTGGCAATTCCTTTGGGCTTTGTGCAGTTGAATTCTCACTTGTGGGTGGAGGCACATTACTATTCCTTCAGTCTTTTCCCCAGCCTAATGGAACATTGAGATTGCTTCCCCAGATTTATAAACATTACTTGCCATAGAAGCAATTTTGTTGTCAAAATTAATAGAAACCAAATTGGAGTAGCAATGACTTACAGTGAACACCTGGTGGATGGCAGTAGTGATGAGATCCAACTCCTAATTCCTAGTTAATAAAGTGCTGCATGTCTCAGGCTGAGGTTTTATAGAGAGAATATTCAGGCATCTGGCCTAGAAGACTAATCTCAGTTTTCAGCAGTGAAGACTGTGGACTAGTTTGTCTGAAAGAGTTTCTTGTTTCAGCCATGCTTAGTGTGGAAGGCAGCAGGAAAAGAGGAAGACCCAACCTAAAATGGATTGACACAATAAGAGAAACCACAGCCCTCAGTTTGCAAGACCTGAACAAGGCTGTTAACGATAGGACGTTTTGGAGGATATTAATTCAGGGGGTTGCCATAAGTCGGAAATGACCTGACAGCGCTTAAAACACACACAGTATTGAATGTCAGCTCCTGTGTGCTGGCTTAGGCTTCAGTGGACTCATCTCTCTGCCACCTCTATAATTACAAATATCTGAGAAGTATATGTTATGGTTTGTCCCTCTTCCTATAAACCATGATTCAGAATAGGAGGGAAAGTAAGAGCGGAAGTGAAGGGACTGAGGGAAGGGTAAAAAGCCAAAAACTAGCTATAGCAATAACACTGCTGAGAGGGCCTGTCCAGGTAGAAGAGGAAGACTAGTGTAATGAGTGTAGCAGTGGGACAGGATAAAAGGATAGCTGTAGTTCAGATTGAATGTTCTAGAGATACAGGTACCTTGAAAAAGCTTTGTGGGAGCCCAAGCATCATTTGCTTGTTTATTTTTTGTATTTACTTGATTGGTAACTGTGTTTAAAGGGAATGGCTGAAACTGTCAAAATCACCTCTTCAGACAAGTGGAAAGCAATGAATAAGTAGCACTAGTAAGGGTATAACACAGACAGTGAGTTCAGTTTACTAAGGTATACAGTGGGGGAGTAAGACTTTCTGAGCATGCAGAGGGGTAGTACAAGGCACTAATGCAGCCTGGAACTTGCACAGCTGATGGGAAAAGCAAGTTTACAATACTAACTTATTAGGGGCTGGGAAAATTTTGTTCAGTATCAAGGCAGTCATGTCCTGATGTTCAAGAAGGCCAGCTCTTTCTCCAGAATAGCTACATGAATGCTTGGAGATATAATCTGATGTTTCGGAATTAAGTTCCATTAGTGTGCAGGTTGTTTGCTACTATGTTCCTCCTATCAGACGAGTGAGGTAGTGGGTATTCTGGGCTGGATGATGACTAATAACATGAACTGAATCTAGGAAGAGTGACATACTCTACATTGGGGTTAATGTTGATTGTGGAATTGGAAGACATCCTATTCTGGATATGGTCGTATTACCCCAGAAGAGATTCACAACTTGGATATACTGTTAGATCCAGTATCTGCAGTTGGATGCTCAGATTTTATCTGTGGTATGGTAGTGTCTTTAACCAGTTTGAACTGTTACAGTGATTGTAACCCTTGCTCGAGAAGTGTGGTCTGGCTGCAGTAAACTGTCCTTTTGTCACCTGTAGGTTAGACTTCCGTAATATTCTGTAATGGGGTTTCCCTGAAGGTGTTTCAGAAGCTTCAACTAGTCCACAAGGTAATGACAAGAATATTAGCAGGACTTGACGAGGAACAATGTATCATACCAGTGCTTTAAAGTTTTCACTGGCAGCTTGTTTTTGTTGTTTCAGCTGATCAAAAGGGTGTTAATTTATTTCATACTTTGTTGTTATTTGTAATAGTTTTATAATTTTGAATTGTTTTATTATTCAGTGGGCACAGGGACAGGTTTGCAGAGAGGCAGCATACAAATATTTTAAGTAAGTAAAATCTAACCAATTCAACATAATACAGATCAAATAACATGGCAAGAAAGACCTCATCCTCTGTACTGCAATGTATTTGTACTTGAGATTTTATTTCCTTTGTTCTTATCCATAAACTTCCACAAACTTTCTCTTCAGCTTATGTGGGCATTCTTTTAAATCATAGCTGGGTCTCTGTCCCTCAACAGTTATGATATTATAGGTCAAAAGCAATGACATGGAAGAACAGCAAAAGCCAAGTATGGTGGACGGCACTTTTAAGAAGCTTAGAACTGCTGTACAAACACCTGAAGGACTGTGAAGGGTTAATTCTTCATAGAAGCAGCCTTGAATGACAGGCTGCTCCAAGCAATCTGATTGGTTAGTTTCAGCTGAGCAGAAAAATTCTGGAGAGAGCTGGATGCATAGGAGAGATTCAGTGAGATTTCTGCCTTGACTAGATTTAGTACTGATAGTTTGATTCATCCTTAGCTGAGAGCAGTTTGACACATATAGGAGAACTGAGAGAAAGTTGACAAGGAAGTTTGGGAAGTAAGTGAAGACTCCCATTTGAGCCAAGGAAAGGGGATAGATCTTCTAGATAAAGAAGAAAATTCCTTACCCAGTCAAACAGGGAGTTAGCTCTGAAGCATGCAGAGATCCCTGGTCTGGTGTGATTAGAAACTGCCTGTAGGAACCTTAAGAGTCAGTTAAAAACTCAAGGCGAATACTGGTGTTTCAAGAGAAGGGGGTTGGGTACTGGGAAGAGTAAACCAAAAGAGTCAGAGATTACTCAAAGCAAGTGTACTAGAATGCTTGGGAAAACACTAAAAGCCTCTCAACATAAAGATTTAAGTAACTGTAAATAGCATAAGAAACTCTCATTAGCCTGATATGTAAGATCTAAAGTCTGTGCATGTACTGGTTTTACTTCAGAAATTTCAATTTCTGATTTCACCTGACCTTTCCCCTCTATGTTAAATTTTTTAAAAAAATATTTTTGAATTTTACAATGCCTCGAGTGCCATTTAAGTTGTTTAAGTTAAAGTGGGCTTCTGATCCTTCCCTCAGGTTCCTGGGCTGAGCCAACAGTACTGTGACAGGCTGAGACAGCCAGAGTTCTTCAGCAAAAAGGACAACATATTACTAGGGTGGCTCAGTCAGACAGGGAAAGGAAAGCAGACAGAAACTTGCCTCCGAGGAAGGAAAGTTTACAGGGCTGTCTACCAAGCATACCTTAATTTTTGTAAATACTTGCTTAACAGGTCTCTTAAATGTGAGAATCTAATCTGCATTGATTAAAGATAATAATAATATTAGTATAAAACCCTTTGCAAGGTAAAAAGAGTAGCAAAATTATGTTTCTATAGGGGGTAGAGAGAAGTAGGCTAAACAAGCACTTTTAATCTATGAACTGGAAGTATCATGCAGTTTTTAGTACAGATGTCCAAATATGGAAAGATGTAAACAAGTATATTTCAAGTAATACATGATTAGTACACTTTTTATACACAATTGTAGAACTTTCATTTGCTGGTCATGCTAATGTCTGTGAGCAACTTTATTTTGCTTTTGGATTTATAATTCCCAAAATTGGATATTGTGGCTATGATTGAAACAGAAACCATCTGAGTTAAGCTCCACTTTCAAAACGGCATGTGGCAACTCACCAACTCCTCCCCATGATTCCCTCCCCGCGATTTCCCCCCCCCCCCCTTTCCCGGCCAAGCAGTCCTATAGTATTATAGTGCAGCTTGGTGGGCAAAGATAAAGTCGGTTGAAAGGGGAAGTTCCAGTAGGAAGGAGGAGGAACAGGGAGTGAGGTGGTGGAAGCAGCAGTGTGTGGCATAAGAACAGGAGTGTGCCGATACCATTCCTGTCCACTCCTATGTCACTTGCTGCTGATGCCACGGTAGAGGTAAATTTTCACACCCTTGTCTGGAAGCAGTCACAGATATATGCAGAGACATTAAATGACACAGATAAACTTCCTCAGTTCCCAGGTTATCAGCAGTCTGATCTCTCTCTCTTTCTGTGTGTGTGTGTGTGTACACTTTATAGATAGATAACAGTTTATTGCAACTGTATATATTGCTTTCTTAACAGATCTAGTATAAAAGATTTAATTCCTGTCTTATGTGGATCAATATTGTGTCATAAGACATTGTCTTCATTGGCTACCTGTTTATTTCCTGACACAGTTCAAGGTGCTGAAAAAGCCAAAGTATCTGATGGATTGTATGTTCCTGTATGAATCCTATTTCCTCTTTACATTCTGCAGCTGAGGCACTAGTTAGGATACCATCTTAGGTCAAATTTTGAGTCCAGTGGTACCTTTAAGACCAACAAAGGTTTATTCAAGGTATGAGCTTTTGTGTGCATGCACACTTTTTCAAATGTTTGGCTGCTTCAGACCAACACAGCTGCCCACCTGGATCCATCTTAGGTCAGTGTAACATTGTAAGATTGATACTTAGCAAGAGCAAGGGGTTTCAGTCTTCATACAACATCAACTCCTTTCCACCATTCACTGAACTTGTTTGAACAGTAGGTAAAATTCCACCACCACCCCCATGTCAGGAATTTGTGTGAATTCATTTAGGAATTCAACTGATAAAGAAATTTTGGTACTGTTACGCTTCTACTTGCTTTTATGGTTGCATGAACTGGAGGGCCTGTCAGGTTTAGAATTCTCACCTTCACCTCCTCCATTATTATGTAAGGCTTCAGTTTGAGCAAGTTATTTCCCCCACCCTATTTATTCATTTAAAATGTTTTTAGCCTGCCTTTCTGTAACAAAAAAACCCCCCAAAGAGGGAGTATTACGGATATGCAACACCCAAAACCAATAAAGCCTCCATGAAACTTAGCTAAGAATAAACTATTAAAAATGCTTTTTATTATTCATGCAAAAATATTATCAATAAATCCAATTACTATAAATTATAACTATCAGAGTGGTTCTAAATATATCCTAAGTTTGTACTATATTTATAAGCATTTTTTTAATTTTTATTTATTAAATTTATGAATTGCCCAATCCCTGCTACTGCAATATACAGCATATAATAAAAACATTAAAACCATAAAATAGATACATAAATAATACTGATACAGTAATCTCAAAAGATCAAGTGGTGAGAATTACAATTTCTTCCTAGTTCCGGACTGCGACCACTTTGTGGGTATGGGGAGGAGTTAAAGCAGTCTGATGGAGAGATTAGGAGCAGTAAGAGGAGAGTGCCAGCCAGGATGGAAACTGTAGCAGTCCTCAACCAAAAGCCCGGCAGAACATCTCTGCCCTTACAGGCCCTGCGGAATTGCATAAGGTCCCACAAGGCCCCACCAGGTTGGGGCCAGTACTGAGAAGGCCCTAGCACTGGTCGAGGACAGCCAGATGTCTTTGGGGCCAGGGATCACCAATAGATTGCTGTCCCAGGAGTGTAATGCTCTCCTGGGGACATACTGGAGGAGACAGTCCCACAGATACGTCAGTTCCTAACCACTCAAGGCCTCAAAGGTCAACACTAAAACCTTGAATCTGACTCAGTACTCCACTGGAAGCCAGTGCAGCTGGCACAACACAGGTTGTATGTGTGTCATCTGTGACATTCCCATCAGGACTCATGCTGCCGCATTCTGGATCAGCTGGAGCTTCCGGGTCAGTCTCAAGGGCAAGCCAGCATAGAGCAAGTTACAGTAGTCTGTAAATAAAAAGCATTTTAATAGTTTATTCTTAGTTAAGTTTCATGGTAGTTATATTGGTTTTGAGTGCTTCTGTAACCAAAGGCTACAAAGAGATTTGGGTGGGTAGCCATATTGGTCTGAAGCAATAGAACAAAGTGTGAGTCCAATGGCACCTTTAAGATCAACAAAGTTTTATTCATTCTTCGGCATGCAAGCACACGAAAGCTTATACCCAGAATTAAGCTTTGTTGGTCTTAAGGGTGCCACTGGACTCAAACTTTGTTCAAAGGTTACAAAGTTGGCTACAATTATATTGAAACCTGGAAAAAATATAAAATTGTAACTACAAAAACTACTTCCAACAATCACAAGAGAAGCATCTCACAAGCATTATCAGCCACCCCGAGCCTGCTCCAGTGGGGAGGATGGGATATAAATTTGATAAATAAATGATAAACTGCTGAGAGAGACACCCTGCCCCCCAAATTGATCACTCTGCTGAAAAAAGTTTCTCTTTAAAAATTCTCTGCCTTAAGGCCTGGCTGGTATGCATTCTTAGGTTCTTAGATAAACTCTGCTGCAACACATGTATGTTCATGGATTAGAGACATTGGACCTGCTTCAGCATGGCTCTTCCCCACATGGTTGTGTTAATGTCTGAATTCTCTAGTCACATGAGAAACAGACATCATTGATACCTCCCTTGCCAGCTTTGCCCAGGCTCCCAGGAGATATATTGATGATGACACAGGAAGTATTTAAATTGCCAGTTCCTCCCTTATGTCCTTGGAGTTTCTGCATTACTGATTGGGGTCTGGAAGCAGTCATGCTTTAGTGACTTTAACACCACTGAGGTAATCTGGGTGGATAACCTAGGAAGCCCTTCGTGTTTATTTAAATGGCCAGTCTTTCACCTGTTACTGTGGGGAATACATCTCTTCATGTCTCATGGCTTCTCTTGCTTCCTGCCCTTTTGGTTGACCCCCATTAAGCATGTGCCTCTACCAACTCTTAGATTTCATGTCATGTTTTGATTCTTTCAATTTATAAGTAGTTTGTTCAGATTCAGAAAGGAAAGTTGTTGAGGAATATTTACGATTTCAAATTCCTGAATATCAAGCTTGCAAATCTCTGAAAATAAGATTAAAAGATTTACAGACAATACAAGTTCTCTGAAATTTTTTTTCTGCCTCTAATCTGGAAAGTCTGTTTTTTAACGTTTTTTCTCACTGTGCTGTCTTATTCAGTTGTTTTCCTCTCATAGAACAAATTATAGATGCTACATTTATAGCTGAAATGTCACCTATACATTTGGGTACCATAAATCTGGGGAAACGACACACATTGAAACTTTGAATTTATAACATTTTTGTGCACTACATTTTTACTGCTGTTCATTTGATTTCAGAGATGCAGAGTTGTTAAAATAAAGTGCAAGTACAATTACTTTAGATTTTGCAACTTACCTTCAGTCTGGCAGAAATGACACATGGTTTAATAAATGCTTTTGGGAATCTCCATGTGGAAAATACTGTAGTTGCCATAACATAATACAATAGTGTGCCCATAGAAAGGTATCCCAGTGAAGCATAAAAAACACATTTTCCCTTCATAAACAAATCAATAAATCTTTGTTGAAAATGAAGCGAAGCACATGAACTCTTGAGGGTGCCTTACAATAAATCAGACCATTGGGGTCTCACAGTCTTATTGGCAGTGGTTTTCCAGGGTCTCAGGAAGAGGTCTTCCACATCTCCTACTGTTTAATCCTTTTGATTTGAGATGCCAAAGATTCAGCCTGGGATCTTTTGAATGCAAAGCACCATCACTGAGCCACAGGCCCTCTTACTTTACATTTCTGGCAGTGGGCATAATTTTCTCCACTGCTTTGTTTATAAGGGAATGCTTCCCTCATTGCTCTTTCCTCTCTCCTGTTACATTACATAATATGGTGTGTATGGTGTGCTTAATTTGTTTTCCTCTGGCACACTGAGAAGCCATTCCATAAAATATCTGGTACGAATCCATTGCCTATTTGTATAATAAGCCATTCATAACCTATTAATGTCCAATAATATCTCACGTACTAACTTGTTTTCTGATAGGCTAATCTTAATTTCTTTTTTGCTCTGGACTTTTTTTTTTTTTTTGCTGTCAAGTCACAGCTGGCTTGTGGTGACCCATTAGGGTTCAGAGATGTTCAGAGGTGGTTTGCTATTGCCTACCTCTGCATCACAACCTGGATTTACAGCGGTGCAAAGTAATATTGTCGGCATCATTATAGCTACTTTAATCTAGTGGGTTCACTGTATGTGCAGAAAATGTGGTACACAAGTATTTTGATAAATAAATAGTGGAAGCCCAGTAAAGTGGTGTCCAGAATACATTGCTGTGGTTATAATGGTATGTTGAATTGTGGCACTGGGAATATAAATCAGGCATTATTCCAACTAGACCTTGGAAACCTAAAGAGGTCTGCTCAGGTCTGATGTGTCTGTTTACATTGTGAGTGCAAGGAGATTTCAGAATCTGCTTTCTTGCAGGGCTGTTTGACATTATATGACAGCAAACCTGGATTTGCTGGAGAGAGTGCATCCATAAGTGAACCGCAGCCAGCCATGGCTCCCTGGCAATTATCTGGAAATCTTTCTGTATTTTAGGTACAAACATAAGAGGTCTTACCTAGTTCCCCTCTGTAGTACAACCCCATCTCATATGGCGGTTATACTTGCAGATCCCATGATCCTCAGCATAACCTTTCTTGTTGGTTATGGTGGTGAACAGAACCCCTCTTTCCTTTTTCATGAGCAGGAAAGTGGGCTGGGTCCAAGCCATGACATCTTATGCATATATCTAAAACACATGATGCTGCTCTTAGCCTTGCTGTGGTTGTCCCTCATCAAACTGGAACAGACTGCACTGAGAAGACCAGTACATAGCTGTCTCCTGTGATTTTATTTTGGAATAGAAGAGATCCCAACCCGTGGTGTTCCCTCCATTGCATTTTATCACTGATGATCACAGAACCTACTGAGGCCTGTCAAGAAACTGGCCTTATTTAGCCATTTCTTGGCCTTTCAAACTTTGGTTCATGCTTTGTGTCCTCATCAAGTTACTGACTAACAGCGTTCCGTGCGCCTTGACGTCTAGTCATGCCACCCACATGACCATGGACATGTCGTTGGACAGCGCCGGCTCTTCAGCTTGGAAATAGAGATGAGCACCACATCCCTAGGGTCGTATTTGACTAGCTTTCAAGCACTAAGGAAAGTAAGGTAAAAGTAACAAAGTTTTGCTTCCACTGAACTTTTGAACTGAGGTCCTATTCTTGCAACTGGGATCATTTAAAGAGAAGAGAAGAGATTGGATTTATACCCCACCCTTCACTCAGAGCGGCTTACAAACTCTGTTTCCTTCCCCTCCCCACAACAGACACCCTGTGAGGCAGGTGGGGCTGAGAGAGCTCTGAGAGAACTTTCCTTGAGTGAACTGCTATGACAGAATTATGGCTTGCCCAAGGTCATCCAGCAGCTGCAAGTGGAGGAGTAGGGAATCAAACCCGGTTCTCCCAGATTAGAGTCCGCGCACTTAACCACTACACCAGACTGGCTCTTACAAGGTACAAATAGACTAGTTTCAGCCAGCTCTAAGCAGCTTTTGTGTACAGTTCAACTCAGTTAGACATCCTCCCTTTCCCCCTCGACTCCCCTGCTACTAACTCCTAATTGCTATTCTTAACTGCTATTTTCCAACTCTACCCCCAACATTCCATCCGCTCTCACTGGTTGCTCCTAGGGAGAGGCAGAACCTAGCCTGGCTGTCACATATATGTTGTTCCTTTTCCACACTATATTTTGGGCCCTAAATTTACAAATCAGAGACACAGGCCTTCTGCCTTGGAGCTTAACATATGCTTAAAACATGCTAATTTATCAAAGCATTAGCAGGAAAAATGTCATGGGAAGAAACACTATTTTATAATGAGCCATGTTCCATAACAACTTTTCAGCACATCTAGTTGTAAACAGCATTGCTGTTTCAGAATGTGTGACAATATGCCAAAATTTAAAAATGATGGGAAAGATGTATCCATACAGCGAGAAAGATTTATCCAAGTTTGCTAAGATCATAAGTATGAATTGCCAGTCTTCAGTTAAGTGCCGTGCCAGTGCAAAACTGCTTCAAACTGTTTCTGCTTTGCAGAGTCCAAGAGTAATCCCTGGATGTTTCACCCCTATATCAGAATAAGGGGTAGAGCAGGAAAAGATGTGAATTAGCAGAATAGCTTTCCAACAGCACAAGAAATTATATATGTGCATTTTAAAAAATTTTTTAAATGAAACAAGCAATCAATTCGTTGTTAACATTTTTAAAACAAATACATAGGAACTGAAAACATTAATATTGATTATTTTGGAAAATTGCTGTCAAAAGTTCGAGGTAGATTCAAATTCAGGGGGAAAGAAAATCCCAACCTAATGAAACTGACAAGAAACTTTTCCAATCAGCAGAATAAAACAGATTTTTTCCCCTAACAAAACTTTCTTTCTGCAGCATTTCTTTCAACCACTGCTGGTTTGCAAAGGGGGCTCTCTTGTTTTAATATAAGCAACCAGCATCTTTTTTACCTGAGCTAGTTCTCACTGAGCAGTTTCAGGTTCTTTCTTGCTACTCTGCTGACCTGTGCATGCAAGATGAATTTTCTGGTTTTGTTAGTGTTTGTGAGACAGTGTTACTCTTGTGCTAATCTGCAAGTTTTCCTCTATTCTCTTTCCCTTTAGTATTAGAATCATAGAATCATAGAGTTGGGAGGGACCTCCAGGGTCATCTAGTCCAACCCCCTGCATAAATTCACAAATCTCTCTATCGCCTACCCCCAGTGACCACTGTTCCACATCTAGAAGATGACAAAAAAACCTCCAAGATCTCCAGCCAAACTGGCCTGGAGAAAAATTGCTTCCATCCTTCCTGACCCCTAATTCTAGTATGTGTGTATGTTTAGTTCTGCACTTCATAAGTTAGAGGGCAATCCTAAGCAAATTTACTTAGAATCCTACTCAGGTCTATTGCACTGCTAATGTAACTCTTAGAGTGCATGTACAGTAGTCACTGAGTCACACTCACTGCAGTGGACTCTCATAGGAATTGTATTGCACCAAGTACTGTTATTTCAGTGTTTCTTTTCCACTAAGAGTGACCTCAGATTTCTACTTCACCTGATTAAGGAGAAATTTCACAGTCAGAACAATAAGCAAGAGAAGAGGGTTGTACCTAAGTCTAAGGCCATGATGCTTGCATTTTTGGGTACAATATACCTCTGTCTGCCTGCTTCTTTTAGGGTGCCAGATGCCTCAGCTGTGTAACTCAGCCTGTCTTTGAGATGACAATCACTTCTGTCATATGAAAAAATGACTAAAAAACCAGTACACTGTCTCCTCTCTACCTAAAATTTATCTGGGAGGATCTCTTGGGTGGTACCAAATTTTCATCTCAATTGGATGGAAAATAAAGAACTTTAATCTTCACTGCATATCCCTTGAAACCAATGGGATATGAAAAAAAGAATGAATGGGGAATAACATTTCAGGGAATAAATTAAAATGAAAAACAAATTGCACATATCCACAAGAGATCCCGGGATTGCTAAGGGATTCTTAGAGATGCAATCCCCCAGAACATTCCTGTCTTCTTGCCTTAAAAAGGGAGCTTATAAATCCCATTATTTACTGAAATCTGATGGTGTCATTTTTAAACAGATTGTTTCAGTGCACAAACAATGAAGTCTGTGTTGTGCAATGATGCATTAATTTTTCATTTTTGACTCTCATCTCCTTATAAGACCCATTAATTTCAAATAATTTGTGAGAGTTTTTACTTGTAGAGAAGGGAAGAAAGCACTGAGATGGGGGGAGTTATTAAATTTTCTTTTTTTCTCAACTGAATGGTAGCAATTTTGAAAGTATTTCAATATGTTCTTTGATATTCAAATTGATCTTTAAATCATGTGTTATTAGAGACACCTGCTGACACTTCTCTACTTAAAGGTTTATTAGCACATTGGAACTCATTTTCCAAAATGTATTATTATTGGCTGTGAACAACCTCTTTGTATTAAATCTGAGCACATGGCATATTTGACTGAGGAGTAAATCTTTCTTGAAAGAATTCTTCTGGGGGAGAAATCAAGCCATTGAAATTATTAGTGCTGTAAAACAATCCAAATTCCAATAAGTGTTCCCCACCATTGTTTCTATAGCTTAAAGAGAGATAAAATTGAACCTGTTACCATATTACAATTTTTTCCATGGGAATGTTCCTTTACAGATGAAATAAACTGTACCATATTGTTTCACAAGTCAGGCTCTTTTATTCATTCACCACCATCATCAGGGTGCTAAGCGCCGTGAAAGTTATGGGTTCACAAGAAGACACTGTTGTAAGTCCCTACCCTCAACATGATTTGGGGCAGAGAATGACTTCCTTGGACCAGACCTGTCCTATGAATGTCAATTGTAGTAGATCCACTGACAAATTTTTGAAAGAGAAGGATTTGTCAACAAGATGGGAATAACCTGGGAAAAGATTACTTACACAAGGTAATAGTGACCAAATTTGAGATAACTTGTGAAGCTATCTCAATCATTGTTAAAATATAGGCTACCAAACACTTCCATCTGCTCTCATTCTGCACAAAGTACTGTGCTTTTCACATGGATTTTTGAGGCACATTTGGACTTTGCTGCACTGTATTTTTCCAAATGACCCTCCATTCTGTCTTCTTTTCAGAGTGCAACTGCTGTAATCTAACACATTCATCAATTAAACTGTGAGCCTGTCAGCATCTAAGACAAAAGGTTGACAAGACAGGGTCTAAAGATCTTGACCTGGAAAATCTGCTTTTCCCCTTCTGCATTTTTAAAAATGTCTATAACATCTATTCTGATGAGCTTGAAAGGGTGTACAGTGTTTTGTGTCCTTTTGTTTGCATAGCTTTTGTTCTGTGAATTAATGCCAGAACCCATTGTTTTACTGTACATGTCCATCTTTTTTCTTTTTGTGCCCCCCTTGCCTCAAACCCTCTTAATTCACCTAAAATGCAACAGCCTTTAAAAGCATGGACAAAAATGGATATTGTTGTATTTTAGATCTGTTTATCCTGTGCAGAGATAGTCACATTTAAATGCATCAAAATAGGTTGCCTAGCCTTTCCTGGCTCTACAAAAGATAGGGGGGCATTTATTTTTATGCCTGCAGTTTACATGCTCCATGCACTAACTGCCATTTCCCATTCTCTCATTTGAACTGAATGCACCTGTGTTGTTTGTTAGTTTATTCCGGGGAAGGGTAGTCAGTTTGATTTCAAGACAACTGGAATTCAGATTGAGAACAGCTTTCAGACTCAGAAACTGAACCCATCTTAACTAACAGAACATACGTTTAGCTTACTAAAACATATAATTGGAAAGTTTGTGTGTTTTTAAATAACTGTGTCAATGCAGAATTGCTTGGAGGATGCTTATCACCATATGCATCTAGGAAAATGTGCCCTGTTATTCAACTCTGTAGTGCTAGGCAATATATCTTTTCCAACAAGGAGGCATAAGGTACCATGACAAATTACAGTTTCTCATTCAGCGGATTTCAGCTGCTTAAATATGCACGATATCTTTCCTGCCAGTCAACCACTTGCGGTTTCCTGGGGCTCCCACTCCTTCAGAATCATAGTAATTAGTTGATCAGTGGCATGTGCCTGCAGGGTCATCATCAGCTAGCTTTTGACAACCTGCTCCAGTGTTTCATTGTAGCCTCTCATTTTATATGAGCTGTGGAGTCATTAGCATAAATTACTATCCAAGAGTAAAGCTTTTATTCTTCCATAAAGCTATGACATAAAGCCCGTCTCCTGTTTTTACATGATGTTATAATGTGCAAATCTCAGTTGTAATATTTTGTAACTTTTGTATGTCCACACCCCAAATGTAGAGAGAAGAAAAACACAAATATCTTTTTGAGAAATTGGCAAGTGTCTGACTACTGCCTGTGCAGAAGATGCTTTCCTATATTCCTTTCCATATCTGCAGCTCTTGCTGATATGGAAGATCAGTCCCAATATGGTGAGATCCATGCAGAAGAACAGCCATGTGGGTTGGAGGGGTGCTGGTTACGAGGAGGGACAAGGAGTCAAAATCACTCCTCCCTCCTGTTATATATGTATAGCTGTGTTGAAGCTGGGGCAAATCCATCCCCTTGTCCCTCCTTGCTCTAGCTTGCCAACTTTCACAGCCATTCCTCTGCACAGATCCTATAACCCTGAACAAGACCTTTCTTGAGGATGCAAGAATAGAAGAGAATGTTCTGCTGAGCATTGTGCTCTGAAGATCAAAATCTATTGGCGGTCCCCAGCCCAAGAGACATCCAGCCGTCCTCAGCCGGGTGGGACTCTATGCCAAAAAAAATCCATGCCCTGCAGGACTTGTTACAGTTGTGCAGGGCCTGCGAGGCAGAATTGTCCTGCCAGGCATTTGGTTGAGGACAGCAACGATTGGCACTCCCACCCCCCTTCCCCTCCCATGTGATAGTGGCATTACAGGTTTTTCTTAGCCATCTCCACTTGCTTGCTGTTTGTTACTGGTTTTAATCTGTTCTTAATTGATGTTTTATGACTATGTTGTGCACAACTCTGAGCTTGACTTGCAGGGGGAGAGTAGTTGAACAATCCAATAAATAAATGTGGGAAAACTCCATGCACCCTTTAGCACACAGGTGGTAGGGTACTGCTCAGTGGTGGAGATTTAATCAAATTCTAATCAGAACTTCAGTTTATGATAATATATTTGGACATCTCTATTTTGTATAGTGGTCTGCATGTAGGTTTCTCAGATAATCCTGTAGATTTTCCCCACAATGAAAATGTGGGAGCATGGATGACTTTATTGTTTCTCCTGCATTAATTAAACTGTTGTGTACTGTGATGAGATGGGGGGAGCGCAAGAAGTACCTTGACAGTTGTGGTGACAGAAGGAATCTCAGGTGGTGCTATGGCTGGGAAGGTGCTGTTTGCTGTATAGAGGATCTTTATTCCAGCTGAGAGGTAACAACTGAAAAGAGGAACTGTCAGTACACTCTTTGCAAAAAAGAGAGAATAACCCCATCAGCCTATATTTAAAGTTTGGACATTTTGCTCCAGTGTGTACCACCTTGCATTTAACTATGGTGAACTTCACTTGCCATGTTGTTACCCACTCACCCAGTCTGGAGAGATCCTATGCCTTAGTGGTGTCAAAAATCTGTGGTATTTTTGTTAAATTCTCATGTTGTATATTGTTTTTTATGATTACTCTGATGACAGCTAGACAACTGGTTCCTTATTATGTATCTGCCTTTCATGTTAATCTTTTTGTCTGTTGAGGCGAATGGCTGATATGGGAAATGAATTTGAACATACATATATGCATCTCCTTTTGGTATGGTTAAGTGGACTGTTCCTAACACTTGGACTGAATGGAGAAAACCATGCTCTTGCCAGAGTTGCATAGGTACATCAGAGCTATCGTGGATCCCTGATTTGGGGTGATGATGTGTGAATGGATTTGTTCCATCCAGATATTTTCCTGAACATTCCTGAACAGTGAAGGGGCCAGAGATCCCAGGGTTAGTGAGCCTTTCCCAGATAGCATCTAGTTGGGTCTCTGGCAAGCCAGGAGCCGGGGGCCCCCACTTGGAGGGGGCAATGCTCATGCCTGCATTGCGGGCGGTGAATTTGCCGCTTACGGGGCTAGTGCGGCGGCACCCACTCTTTTCAGGCGAGGCTGCAGATGACTTTTGGGGCAGGGCTTCCCCCCACCAGCTCAATGGGGGCATTGGGGGTGCTCTAAATATAGGAAAAAACCCCACCCATATCCGGGGACTGCCATACACTCATAAGAGCTACCCTTTGCTTGTCAACTAGCGAGGACTTGGGATTCTGTTGCTTGACTGAGAGGAGTGTTTGGGTGGGTCTGTGTGGGAACTATTATCATTTAACCCTAGATCAGCCCCACTAATTTGTCCAGATGGGATCAGATGTGGCTGAGGAGCTGCTCCGAGTTATTGAGGGCATGGCAACGGAGACCAGCAGGTGGAGGCGTCCAGTGCCCCTCCCTCCCAGGCAGGAGGGTAAGGAGAAGAGCTTGAGTAAAGACGGGGCACAGTGGCCCTGGGGCCCATACCAGCAGGGCCCATCAGGGTCTGCCACGCACATGTTGCCAGTCACTGGGAATCAATACACTAATTTTGGGGCTCCCCTCCCTTACCATGGGTGTGGCCAGTCTTGGGCTACCCACATACTGGCCCGTGTTTTCAGTACCCGGGGGTGGCTTCGTATGAAGCTGTTCATGTGGGGGCAATGCCTAGCGGTGATGCGGATTTGCCCTTGGGTGACCATCTGGCCATTGCCACTAAGGCAAAGATCCTTAAAGGTGAATATGTGGACGTTTTTAGTCTTCTCTATTGTGAGATTAAAAAGAGAGAGAGAGAGAGGGAGAAAGGAACAAACTGGAATGAGAGAAAGAGCGCTTAAGGCGACGTGTAGTTGATTGGACATGGGTGAATTAGTACCCAGGATTCCTTATTTAGCCCACTGTCACAGTGGCACTGGCCTTGGAGGGCTTCGGCGATGATCCACTATATGGACATCATTTATAAAGCCTTCACAGACTTCCGTGCCCAGATTGGTTGCAGTAGGATGAAGAGTTTAGGACGTGGGCTGCCATGAACCCGTCCATGCAGTGGGACAAAAAATTAACCCTAATTTGTGGCTGCAAATTATGTCGCCAAGTAGGGCTTTTGGGGCTAGAGGTCTCACAGCGGTCATTCAGTGAGGAGAGCTTAGGGACAGTTGGGTTCCGGCACACAGGAGGGGCAGGTAGTGCAACGACGCCTATGTTGCTGGGAGCTTACCTCCCAGGGAGCCTGTGGCTGTGAGTCCTGCTCGTTTCGCCATGGGTGCCCTGCATGCTGGCCCTCACGCCTTCTCCAGCTGCCCTAGGCCTAAGGGCTGTAAGGGTGGAAAAAGGGGTAAGCGCTCAGGGTGCGTAGGGAATAACAACCTCCCTTATGATAAGGGGACCCAACCCATTTAGATTGGTAAGTTTTCGGACTCGGGTTAATTTGTTACCCAGTGGTCCTTGTTCGTCCCTATCTTTTGGAGGGGGTTTTTATGTTACGTTTCGATTCTTTTTAAGGAAGCAGTACACCATTCTGCCTTCTAATCTAGAATCGGTTCAGGGTATGGAACCAGTCTTTAATTATGTTTCTGTTGCAGGTGCTGCGGGCCGTGAGTTGAGACGAATGGTCACAGTCTGCGGCCACAGCATTCTTTTTTTGGCAGCTCATCAGGCTTGATGGACACCCGTCAGGTTGCAGCGGGGCCTTTGAGTTGTAGTGGAGGAGGGGCATTACTGGCTTCTTCTTCTTCCCTTATTACTCGAGGAGGGAGTTTACTCCTCCCGTTTTGGTAATATGCCTGGGGACAATGTATGGGCCGATGGAGGGCCTGCCCCTTATTTGGCAGGCCAGGGCCGACCTTGTGAGGATAAGAGCAAGGTGGCCCGGTGTACAGTGTGAACGGCCACGGCATCTTGTGAGGATAAGAGCAAGGTGGCCTGGTGTTCGGACAGCTGCAGGCCAGGATCGTACCTTGTGAGGACAAGAGCAAGGTGGCCTGGCATACGGATAGTGTTGCATGCCAGGGTCGACCTGTGATGATAAGAGCATGGTGGCCCGGCATGTTGATAGGTTGGTCAGCTATACTTCCCTCCAGGTGTGGCGGAACATTGGGACGCCAGGTATATTGACCATGCCAGGCACATGGCCAGCGGATAGACAGGGCAGGCCGTGGAATCTGGGTTGAGTTTGCTTCGCAGCACCCTGACAAGGGGTTAAGTTTTAACTCCTGTATGGGCCCCACGGGGGGGGGCATCTTGCAAACAAGAGCATTGGGCTAATTTGATGACTTGCAGCACGGGATAGGTTTGTGTGTGGGATAGCAAAGGCCAAAGCAGAGGCTTGGCCTTGGCTGTGGCAGGTTTGTGCAAGCAAAATGGAACTGGTGAGCGCCTTACGGCATATCCCATTTGGGAACAGGCATTCATCAGGAACTGCCCTAGGGCCGTGCGGTCTGGGGTGGAGAATGGTGATCGCCTCTGGGAACCTCTCCGGCTAGGCTCCTCCCTGAAGGTCCATGCGGTTTCAGGGATAGGCGCTCCTGTGGGGCAACCAGTATGCTGGGCTGCCAGTTACGAGCCAGAATTTGGCTGGCTCAAGACTGGAGCTAGGTGACCCACCCATATTAAGGGCAAGGCGGTTGTGTCAGGGAATGACGCCTGCCTTGCCTGTTCCTGTGCTTGCTTAGTTTGCTCGTTGCTGCAATGTTCTGTTAAATAGTTAATAAAGTGGCCCTTGTTTAATTCCAAACTGTTATCTGTCTCGTTATTCCTGCTGGGGTGGCAAAATCATTTATACATTTTCATTCATCCAGTTGTAAAAGTCCCTAAATACTGAAAGCACAATTTATGTGGTGTGCATGTTCTTACAGATTTTAACATTGGTTTGTATTTACAATTCTTTTAATACTGTAAGGAAACTCATTGTCTATTTATTTGGCTAATTTCTCTGGAAATGTTGAATTGCAGAATGAGGCTTTGTTTAAGTTTTTCCAGAGCTTGAAAATACCATGCTAATGTGGAAGATTTTCAGAAAGAAGAAACCACATTCCAGCCAAAATACAGCAGTAAATTAGTCTCCTGTGATCATTTTAGATTCTCTGGGATTTCATTCCCACCACTGTGAGATCAGTAAAGAATTAATGTTAAATTGTGTGGCAATGCAGTGCATGTTTTTACAAAGCTATATCACAAGCCTGTCTTTTGGCCGGGGAAAACAACTGATTATGCAATAGAAACTCTGAATCCCTGTAATGTGTCTTCGTGTGGGGCTTTCACAAGCTTTGGCACTTTGCTCCATACTGAAGAAGCTTGAAATCCTGGCTAAGATGCTTGTGCATCAGCATCAGAGACTTTAGGGTTTTTTAAAAAAAAAAATTAATGTGGGAAGGAAGACTGAGGAGATAATATGACTGGATGAACACAGAGCAACAGAAAGTCCAGTCTAGCCATTCCCAGATAACAGATGAGCAACATAATATACAACTCTTGCTATGCTTGTCCCAAAGAACAGGGAATACAAAACCCAAAAGAGGTAAAGACCAGCTTCCATTTGTGACAGGAAAAGTCCTGTCAGTACAGACTTTGAATTCCAAGGGTCTGTTAATCAGATAAATGAGAAGGCAACAGTATGTATTATCTCAAAGAAGCTTTGCTTTCAGTATGAATGAACTCCAGCTGACTTAATTAAGAGCTCTGTGTAACTCCAAAGCTTACATATTCCCGCTGATGGAAGTCAAATAAAATAAACTTCATTGAGTATTTTTTAACTCCAAATAAGTATTATAATTCCAAATAAATCCAGCCTGTTATTTAATCTTAGCTATTTTATAGTCCTTTGAGAATCTGACCAATTTGGATTGTGCTTTGTTCCAGCAGAGGTAGTTTATCAGAGCCATCTCATCATACCACATCCATGTTCTATGATAGCTTGGATGATAAGTTATTATGTCATGAGGTGAATCAAATAATGAGAGAAAGAAATAAAATAAAATGCAAGCACATATGCAAGGAGACAAGAAGATTCCACACTTAGATAACCTTAAAATGTTAGAATGGAGTGAATATGAATTGCTGTAAACGACATATAAATGTATAAAGAGAGCTCACTTTGCTCAGTAGTATTTTTATTTTAAAGGGAATTCGGCTATTAAATTAGAACTCTTCCACTTCTCATACTACT
Organism: Lepidodactylus listeri; assembly: GCA_029233225.1. NCBI lineage: Eukaryota > Metazoa > Chordata > Lepidosauria > Squamata > Gekkonidae > Lepidodactylus > Lepidodactylus listeri. The sequence continues at coordinate 49,599,416 of JARCFY010000004.1, forward strand.
GTACTGAATAAGACCTGATCCAGCAGTTGTAGATAGTTTTGACACAAGAATGAGGCTGAAAACCTAGCTCAGCTGTCACATTGTGAATGCTTTGTTGTGACTAAGGTACAAAGGGTGAGGTGTTTTTTAACATGCTTGGAATACTAAGTCTGAACATCACTCTTGAAGAATATGGGAAGGGGAAAAAAGGATTTCCATACAGTTTCTTCTTCATTAGCTGGACATATGATAAACAATTTAGAAAATCTTGGTGTTTCATCTGTGAGATTTGTTGACATGAATTGGTAGAGCAAGACAAGTACATAAAAGGTAGTTTGATCCACCTGTGTTTCTTGATTGAATCCAAGCTGGTTGGGTTCATTATTCTCATATTGATTTAATTCTTGCTCTTTGTCTCATATTGATGTCCACAACATGCATAAGGGATGTTGAGGCAACCATTGTCTTTTAGATCAATGAAAAAACAAATATATAACAAGAAACTGCTATGGAATTCTCAAAGTAATGTGAACAAAGACCTTTTTGCTTTATTTGACTTTTCTCCTTGTGGAATCGTTATGTAGATGATCCTGGTATTCGTCCCCGGAGGCTATATATGAATAGTCCTAAAGTGACAGTAACTTTACATTCCACTGCACAATAGCTACCTCTATCTGGCAACTCCTCCCCCCCCCCCAGAGCAGCGCACCATGTAGTAGCATGAGAGGGTGCAAAGCACTCCAGGTTAATGGCTTGCTACCTAGAAGTAGGGGTCTGCAATAAACCCCAGTATTTTTCAGTTTGGAACTATTGGACCTGGGAGGAAAATGGTATTTCTAAAAAATCCAAATTTCTTCAGGTCCGACAGACCCAAAAAGAAAATATCAATTTTTTTTAAAGCCAGCCTACCCCTGGGGCAGACTCTCCTGAGCTTAAACTGTGCTGCAGGATAAACTGGCCACAGGATCTGCATAGACTTGGCTGGGAGACCTGGCTGGGAGGCCTTCTCCTGCCACACAGTTTAAACCACACTACAGGAAAAGCTGTCCCCAGGATCTGAGTGCAGCGGGGAGGCAAGAGAGGATCAGCTGGGGCAGTGGGAGCTGAGAACTCTACAGCACCTCAGCTGAGGCTGGCTCCTCTTATAGCTCAGCTCCTGCTGCCCTGGCCAGTCCTGGGCTGCAGGCCTGTAGCCAGGATTTTGTGGCTTGTGGGGCAAATTTTTTTCTGGGGGGGCTGAAGTTCTCAGTGCAGAAAGAAAAGCCATTTAGCCAATAGAAAACTGTTACCAGGATAGATCTCTAAATTGCAAGCTGTCAACCACTTTAGATGACAGTTCTCAGCTGCTGCAAGTTAATCACTTCTGCCAGCCTAAGCAACAATTCTGGTAACAAGCCAGCAGGTGAGGATGATGACTTCTGTAGTCAAGAAAGCTTAGGCAGAAAAACTCTCTTAAAGGAGACCAGTTTCTTGACACAGAGTTAGAAGAGATCCTAGAGGTAACCTACTCCAACCCCCTTGCTCAGTATGGGAATTAGTCAACTACAGCACCCCACTCTGCTTAAAGGAGTGCACAACTTTAAAAAGATGTTTTTAAATTATAGAAAAAAAGCATTTACAGGAGAAATTATTGTGGGGCTGTGCCATTAAGAAAGGGGGTGGAGCCCCCAAAAGCTCTACTGTAGCTATGGGCCTACTGGGCTGGCCCCTTTTGCAGCTCAGTTTAAACAGAGTTCCATGAGGAGCCCACCAGCTATTCGGTATAGCCAAATATACCCAAATAAAAGTTTTTTTAAAAAAATCAGCTTTATTCAGGCTGAGCTATACCAGTAGCTGATCAGATTTTCTGATCTGTATTCAGCTTAAATATTTTTTCAGCTCAGTTTATGCCAAATGCATGCCCCTACTTAGAAATAACACCCAAACGGGCAGAGTAAACTGGGTCATTATCAAAGATGTGAGCTGGAAATTTTGTGGGATTTTTTCCTGTTCTTTTTTTTTTTTTTGCAGAAATATTTCTAAAGGTTGTTGTGACAATATGATATTAGATAAGCATGGAATATACAAATTTGTAATGTATTTTAGGTGATTATCCCTAGAAATTGTGTAAGAGAGAGCTTGTATGTTTTATTGATATGTAAACCAGGGCTGGGGTGGGCATAAAGCCACCAAATACATATCACAATCCAACACAAACATCAAGTTATGAATTCACCTGACTGGCTATGCAGATAAAACCAAAACTATTGTTTGTCTCCTCTCATAAATTAGAAAGGATAGGTAATCAACAATGTGATATGGAACTAATAAGTAACATAAATGACAAATAGCCCCAGTGACCTCCATGGAAAGAAGTTAAATTCATTGAACTAGATGAGTGGGCAACCATGCCCCTTGCTATGGCTCAGGGTAGACCATCTGCTTCGGATGCAGAAGTCCCAGGTTCAATCCCTGGCATCTCCTGTAAAAAGAATCAAATATTAGGCAGTGTGGAAGACCTCTGTCTGAGCCCACGAGAGCTACTGCTAGTCAGAGTAGACAATACTGACCTTCATAGACTCATGGTTTTATAGTGGCTCTATTCACATGTTATACTGGATGCACAAACAACTTGATGTACATGTTTGTAAGAAGGAAACAAAGTTGATTCACAGGCCGAGGACAGACTGGCAATCTAAAGCGGGGCAGGCACGCTTCGCAAACGGAAGAAAGAAGCACATTCAGACATGCGCATCTGTCCGTCGGCTCCGTTTCGTACTTACCCGTCTCCCAGTCGCTTTCCTTCCGCTTTAACAGGACACCGGTTTTACCCGGTGTTCAGGGGCCTTCCTCCGCATGCCTCCCGCTTCCAAACAGTGTGGACTGGAAGAAGCGGGAGGCATCCGGAGGAAGTGTGAACGCACCGGCAAAAAGTTATGCGCATGTGCGCACATGCGAAACACATCAAAGGAAAACAAAAAACATGGCGGCATGCGCAAGCCGCGCGCGCTGGCTACGCAGCAGTCTGAACGCTCTGTGGCAGTCTGAATGCTCCGTATTGCTGCTGATCCGCATTGCTCTGGCCAGTGTGAACGGCCAGCTCCGTGGGTTTTCCCCCCCGCTCCAGTTCCCTCCGCTTTGCCTCCGCTTTAGATTGGCAGTCTGTCCTCGGCCACAGTGTGTTATCAGTATTTCCATTGATTACAGACTACAAGGTAGCCAATGGGCACTGTTCGCAAAAACATAAGCCCCACAAGCTCTAGTTATATGCTCTAAATATGCTGCAAGCCCTCCTCTCAGTTTGTACACTATAGCTGCTTTTCTTGAGCGCATCACACCAACCTGCTGCAGTATCCTATACAATGCACAATACTTGGAGCACAAACTACATTAACAGTGTTGCTGCAGTTAACAGGTCTGTGAGTGGCAGTGATACTCAATAGCCTGTGGAATATGAATTCAGATACCACAAACTTCCACAAGGAATACAGCAACAAACCCTAATTTGAAATGTCAGTTTTATGCCCATCAACATACGGTGGTTTGTTGAACCATCTACATTTAGATACCACCAGGAGTAAATTGAATCATGGTGTATAAACCACAGTTTATCTTGATATCTAAATGTATCATAAGGCTTATGCATCAAAGAAGTCCAAGTTGGAGATGTGGAGGCAGGCAATGGCAAACTACATTGGAACATCTCTCGTCTTGAAAACCCTGTGGGGTTGCTATAAGTCTGCTGCACTATCCACACTGTGTGTGTGTGTGTGTGTGTGTGTGTGTGTGTGTGTGTGTGTGTGTGTGTTAAGGACCGTTAAGTTGCTTCTGATCTATGGCGACCCTATGAATTAATAACCTCCAAAATGTCCTGCGAACTGAGGGCTGTGGCTTCCTTGACTGAGTCAATCCATCTCATGTTAGGTCTTCCTCTTTTCCTGCCTCCTTCAACTTTTTTCAACTTTTGTCATTTATAAATGAAGACTCTGGAATATGTCCTCTGTTTTGATGGCTCTTCCTCAGTAGACTTACAATAGGCTCATGAGACAAACAGGCAGCTTCAAGGGCAATAAAGATGAGAAAACATTCCTCCCAGTTATTTGGAAACTCTAATGTCGAGCAGCCGTTCTCAGTAAGGAATTTATCTCAAATGATCAGCACGGAGGACATATCCCGGAGTCTTCATTTATAAATGACAATAGTTGAAGAAAGTTGATGGAATTAGTCTTTGTATAATTCATGGCTTTGTAATTTGCGCTAAATGCTATGTTTTGAACAGTCTTGTTGTGACTTTGTTATATTATACTGAAGGTTTCTTTCCATTCACTATTCTATCGCATTCATTGTGCAGTGCCTTTGCTATGTGATTGTGATTACTGCCTCTTATCATCTTGTTTATATAGCTTTCTTTATTGGCCAGCTTTCTCACCCGTACATAGTAATGGGGAATACTATGGTATCAGTTAACTTGATCCTAGTCAGGAGTGACATCCTTACACTTTTCTGCCTCCTTCATGGCTGCTCTTCCAAGTCTCAGTCTCCTTCTGCTTTTTTGGTTGCAGTCTCCCTTTTGGTTGATGGTAGAGCTGAGAGATAAAAATCTTAACAATTTCAGTTTCATCATTGAGAACCTTTAAGTTGTGTAATTCCTTAACAGTCACTACTTTTGTCTTTTTCATGTTCAGCTTTAACCTTCATCAGTAGTTGTTTGGAGTCTTCACTATCTTCTGCTAGTAGTGTGGTGTCACCTGCATTTCTCAGATTGTTAATGCTCATTTAATCAATTTTTACTATGCCAGGGGTGGCCAAATTTGCTTAACGTATAATAAATAAATAAATGTCAGATGTTTGAGAGCCGCAAGTCATGAACAGATATTACACACACATTTTTATTGAAAAAAATGCAAATTTGCTTTTTATTAACGTTAAATGAAATTGCCAAAAATAAAAACAAAAGGGGTAAAAACAGATATTGATTTGTCCAATTATATTTATTTGTTTGCTAATGAGAGAGAGAGGTAGAAAGAAAGAATGAAAGAGGTGGAAAGAAAGAGAAAAAGAAAGCAAATAGATGGAGGAGGGAGGGGGAAGGAAGGAAGGAAGGAAGGAAAACAAAAAGGTGAAAAGAAAGCAAATAGATGGGGGAAGGAGGAGGAGGAAGAAAGGAAGAGAGATAGAAATAAAGATAGCAAACAGATGAGGAGTTAGGGGAGGAAGGACAGAAGGAAGGAAGGAAGAGAAAGGTGGAAAGAAAGGAGAAACAGAAACAAAACAAATAGATGAGGGGAAGGAAGGAAGAGAGAGGGGAAGAAAGGAAGGAAGGAAGGAAGGAAGGAAGGAAGGAAGGAAGGAAGAGGTGGACAGAAAGCAGATAGATGGGGGAGAAAGGAAGAAAAGGGAAAAGAGTGAGAAAAAGAGAGGTAGAAAGAAAGCAACTTTAATTTTAAATGTGTTCTCCAACCCCCCCCCCAACGTTCCCACACCAGCTGGCTTGGCTTGGAGAAGGGCTGTAAAGAGACAAAGGCCTTCTCCAAGCTGGTGAGCAGGGCCGTGGGGTAGGGGCTTGGAGAATGCCTTTAACTTTAAATGTGTTCTCCAAGTCCCCCACTGCTGTGGCGGCTTGGTGAAGGGATTTAAAGAGACAAATGCCTTCGCTGAGCGAAGACAACTGGCTGGTGTGACAGTGAGGTGGGGCTTAGAGGACATGTTTAACTTTAGATGGGGAGGGAGGGGAGAAAGAGAGAAAGCAAGGTGGAAAGAAAGCAAATAGATGTGGGCAGGGAGAGGTGGAAAGAAAGCAACATAAACTTTAAATGTGTCCTCAACTTCCCCCCCCCTTCCAACTCCACATCAGCTGGCTTGGCTTGGGGATTTAAAGAGACAAATGCCTTCTCCAAGCCGGCTGGCTGGGGGTAGGGGTGGGGGTGATTGAGCACATTTAAAGTTAAAGTTGCTTTCTCTCTCTACTCCCACCACTTCAAGCCTACCCAGGGAGAACACTGTCTGGGGAAAGGAAGACCGATTGGGGAGGCATGCCTCCCTTTGCTTCTCCAGCTGCCCTGCTGGGATCCGCACAATATGTGTGAAAAAGCTGCATGTGGCTCCCAAGCCGCATTTTGGCCATGCCTGTGATAGGGCAATAAAATGCATCCTTGTCTGATACCTTTGCCAATTGGAAACCATTTTGTTTCTCCATATTCTGTCCTGACAGTAGCCTCTCATCCAGAGTACAGATTGCCATCAAAACAGCAACTGGCTGACCATTGATTTATTGAGTAGTCTAGGTTTCTTCTGGACCTAATTAATTGGGGTGGGTTGGTTTATCTTTAATTAACTGAAATTTTCTTTTTTACCAATTAATTGTGGGTCTTATTGATTACTAATTGATTTTCTAACTGATTGGGGTCAACTTAATAAATTATCGATCCTATTCAAAGGAATTGATTTGTTTAAATTTACCAACAGGAGATTGTATAGCTTTAAGTTAGAGTTGTCATAGATACATCAGCCTTTACCTGAATCATTTGCTAAAGCAAAAAGGGGTAGAAAACAGGAAACAGAAAGGAAAAGAAAAAGGCAATCAGAGGCTTTTAGGCTAAATTGTATAGGCTGCAAGTTTATTAATCAGAGTGAATTCAGTGGTCAGACTGTAATGTTATATTTGGAACAGGACGTAGTCTTGTAACACCAAATTTAGAACAGGAGGTAGTCTCTTAAGCAGGAATCCCCTAACATCACTCTACGGCATACCATCTATCCAAGAATCAACGATCTATGGCTCAGGGTAGCGAAGATCATTGGTGGCAGATAATGGTGGGCCAGGGAATACCAGTGCTCCTGGGGAGGGGAAAGTATAGTGGTGGGACCAGGCAGAAATGGAAGGAAGGGGGCAGAGAAAGAGAGAAACTTAGCCACCTTCCAGCCTGTGTCCCATCCCAAAGGTGGCAGGTAGTGGGGCAAGGATTGAAAACCCCAGTTCAACATTGGTGTTGTGCAATGCCAGGTCCATAAATAATAAGACCTCAGTCCTTCAGGACTTCCTGTTGGAGCAGGACGCGGACCTGGCATGCGTGACCAAGACCTGGGTACAAGATGGGGAGACAGTTGCTCTCTCCCAGTTGGTTCCTCCTGGGTTCTCGGTCCTTCAACAATCTTGGACCATGGGGGAGGAGTGGCTCTGTTCATTCAGGAGGCTTACTCCTTCAGGGCGCTCCCGGCACCAAGGCTCACAAGCATTGAGTGTGCTGGCTTCATGTGGGAAGCTGGGAGGCTGTATGGTTGGTGTACCATCTGCCCAACGCACCACCCAACAGCCTGTCATCTCTGGTGGAGGCCGTGTCAGGCTGGGCGTTGGAGCGCCCTAGGCTAATAGTACTGGGCGACTTCAGTGTGCATGCTGATGATGCAGCTTCTTCGCAGGTGGTGGACCTGGTGTTGTCCATGGCGGTGCTGGGACTCTCCCAATATGTAACAGCCCCCACTCATCGAGCCGGTCACACGCTTGATTTGATCTTTGCAGCGGGGGTTACAGTGGACCAGATTACTGCAATGGCAGTTCTATGGTCGGACCACCATTCCCTGAAGGCCCGGGTGAATGTGACACCCCAAACCTGTTTGGGCAGCGAGCATATTTTAGCTTGCCTGTGGAGCCAGATGGACCCTCTGTGGCTTCAGATGGCTCTCCCGGATCCAATGTCCCCTGGCAGCTCGCTAGATGAGCTAGTCGAGGATTGGCATGGCCGACTCTCAGCAGCCATCGACGAGATTGCCCTCAGATGCCCTCTGCACCCTTGCTCTAGGCTGGCTCCCTGGTACACTCAGGAGCTGCAGCTGATGAAACAAAGGCTCAGACGGATAGAGAGACAGTGGCGGCGGCATACTCACGATGAAGTAACAAGAGTATCTCATAGGACTTTTATGAGATCCTATGAGATGGCAGCCAAAGCTCACGATGAAGTCACAAGAGTATCTCATAGGACTTTTATGAGATCCTATGAGATGGCAGCCAAAGCTGCAAAGAGGGAGTTCTATGCAGCTACAATTGCGTCTGCTAGCTCACACCCAGCACAATTATTTAGAACGGTTCCGTCCTTAACTACTCTGCCACAGGGCAGACAAAACATGAGGGAATTGGATATTGGCTGTGAGGCTTTTGCAAGCTATTTTGCAGATAAAGTCTTGTCATTCCGCCGTGACCTCCCTGCTACAGTTGAGACAGTGAGTGAACTCGAGGCTCCTTGCACATCTTCTGGTCCCATTCTGGATTACTTCAGTCCACTCACCCTAGATGAAGTTGACAGATTGATCTCAACCATACACCCAACCTCATGCAGCCTTAATCCATGCCCCTCCTGGCAAATTAAAGCTGGCCGTGAGGGGTTTCGGGGCACCCTCAGGGATATTATCCAGAAGTCCCTCTCTGAGGGGCTATTCCTGGGGGCCTTCAAGGAAGCGATGGCCCGCCCTCTCCTTAAAAAAAAATCTTTAGACTCGGCTGAATTTGTAAACTACCAGCCAGTGTCTAATTTGCCCTATTTGGGCAAATTAATTGAGAGGGTGGTGGCAATACAGTTGCAGAGCTCCTAGGATGACACTTCCACGCTAGATCCTTTCCAGTCCAGCTTTCTCCCAGGCCATGGGATGGAGACTACACTGATCACCCTCACAGACTACCTCCGGAGGCACCCGGATTGGGGCAGGATGGCAGTGCTGGTGTTGTTAGACCTGTTAGTGGTGTTCAACATGGTTGACCACCAGTTACTTCCCCATTGCCTCGCCAACATGGGAATCCAGGGGCTTGCCTTACAATGGCTCATCTCCTTTCTCCAAGGTCGGGGACAAAGGGTGGCCATTGGGGAGCAGCTAGTGGGGAGCAGCCCACTAGTTTGTGAAGTGCCTCAAGGGGTGGTGCTTTCACTGATGTTATTCAACATCTATATGTGCCCCCTTGCCCAGATTGCCTGGAGGCATGGGCTAGGATGTCACCAATATGCAGATGACAGCCAGCTCTATCTGCTGTTGGGCAGCCAGTCTGACTCTACCCCGGAAGACCTGGTTTGGGTGCTACAGGATGTGGCTGGATGCATTAGACTGAGTCGATTGAAATTGAATCCAACGAAGACGGAAGTCCTGTGCCTGAATCGGAGCGGTGCGGGGGTAGGGATCCTATTACTGGCCTTCGATGGGGTGCTGTTGGTGCCAACGATGAGGGTCAGGAGTTTGGGAGTGCTCCTGGATGCTTCCTTAACAATGGAGGCCCAGGTAGCAGCCACTGCAAAGGCAACCTTTTATCATCTGCGGCTGATTTGGCAGTTGGTTCCCTTCCTCGAACGAATTAATCTGGCAGCGGTGATCCATGCAATGGTCACCACGAGACTGGATTACTGCAACGCTCTCTACATGGGGCTGCCCTTGGTGCAACTCCGGAAGCTGCAGCTGGTGCAAAATGCGGCGGCAAGACTGCTGATGGGCCTCCCTATGAGGGAGCACATCCAGCCTGTGCTAAAGGCATTGCACTGGCTGCCAATAGCGTTCTGGATCTGCTTCAAGGTGCTGGTTTTGACCTTTAAAGCCCTTTATGGTCAGAGACCTGTCTACATTAGGGACCGCCTTTTCCCATATGTGCCCCAGAGAGCACTATGATCAGGATTACAAAATTGCCTGGCCCTCCCCGGTCCGAAGGATGTTAGGCTGACATTGACTAAGACCAGGGCTTTCTTCATAGCGGCTCCCACCTACTGGAATGAGCTCCCTGGTGAGATCAGGGCCCTGTGGGACCTTTCACAATTTCACAATTCCAGTAACTAATCTAATTTGCTATATGATCTTTAATGTCTTTTGTTTTTCTAAATGCAGCTTGAATATCTGGCATTTCTTGTTCCATATACTATAGCAATCTTTGTTGTAAGATTTTGAGCATCACTTAAGAACATAAGAGAAGCCAATGTTGGATCAGGCCAGTGGCCCATCCAGTCCTGTCACACAATGGCCAAGAACACCAGGTGCCCTCAGGAGGTCCAGCAGTGGGGCCAGGACACCAGAAGCCCTCCCACTGTTGCCCTCGCCCTCAAGCACCAAGAATACAGAGCATCACTTGCCCCAGACTGAGAGTCCCTATTTATACTTTGTGGCTAATAGCCACTGATGGACCTCTGCTCCATATGTTTATCTAATTCCCTCTTGAAGCCGTCCATGCTTGTAGCTGCCACCACCTCCTGTGGCAGTGAATTCTACATATTAATCACTCTTTGGGTGAAGAAGTACTTCCTTTTATCTGTTCTAACACAACTGCTCAGTAATTTCATTTAATTTCCTTGCATGAGAAATTAATGTGATTGTCCAATTGTTGCTGCAGTCTTTGACATCTCCTTTTTCAGAATTGGAATGTAGATTGAACATTTCCAGTCTGTGGATCATTCTAAATCTTTAGGCTGTTCTTCAAAAGATCCTTCTTTGAAGGAATCTGTCATCCTTTCATCTGTATAGTTCTTCAATGTAGTGTTCCCATCTTTTCTTCATTTTGTCCTGTTATATAATTTTCTTTCCATGTCTTTCATCCTTTAGCATTTTTTCTTTGCATTTTAAAACAGATTTGTCTCACTGTGACAAAACTGGGAGTTCAAGATCATGGGAGACAGGGAAGGGGAAAAGGTAACTGCCCCCAGCACTGGTGTTCAGGTTTTAAACACAGAAAGTGAACATAGGAACAACCTGCCTGAAACGTACCCAAGCCTTAGTAGTGCTGATTAAGATAGCAAAAGAGACAAAAAGTATAAGAGAAAAAGATTAACCCTTACATTGCCTGAAAGAAAACCCTTGCTTAAATATTGTACTGAGCAGGAACACCCTTTACTCCTTAATCAGTTAAAAAGAGTTTACTCAGGTATGAAAAGGTGGGTTGGGATTGTATGCTGATACATTATCTTAGAAGAAAAGGCAATTCTTATGCAAACCGTACTCAAGAAAATAAACAAAAATACAATAAACCCCGATCCAGCTTTTACTTCCTTAAACGAAATTGAATGCCTGCATCCCTGCGGTTACTTTCTCCCCAGGGTTCTCTTGCTTAGGTCCAGGCCCCGGTTCACAAGAGAATAGGAAGCCCTTCAGCAACACCAACAGGAGGGATGAAAGATGAAGAAAGGCAAAGGATATTCTTGGCTTTTTATTACCATTCTAAAATCTTAACATCCTTTTGTGGTACTGGCTAACCTATTCCAAGGGGTTTTTGTGGGCAACATTCCCACCTGAACCCCTCAACTGTAAGGTGGAAAGGGGTGGTTATAAGATGGTCCTTTGAAGTAATAATTAATCAGTGTCAGTGACTATTTATTCTAAGAACAAATTTAGAGTCCAGTGGCACCTTTAAGACCAACAAAGGTTTATTCAAGATAAGAGCTTTCGTGTGCAAGGCACACTTCCTATGAGTTCTGGCCAGTCTCTGGCACCCTGCTCTGCTTATCAGACTGCTTGTTTTTACTGTCCAAGTGAAGAAATGCCACTCAGGTTGCACAGACACAAAAGGAGAAGGAGGTGGATATTTCCGAAAAGGAATTTCTTTGGGAGGAAATTAACTGGATAATCAATTACTACAAGGGATAGAAGCTTTAAAAAATGAAATGTGGGGAGGGCTACAAAAGTGCTTGAAGCGCTTAGTTTAAGGGACAGCTCTTGATGCCATGTCACCATATTTGTTCTATAAGCAAATTATATCTCCATTTCCAGAAAAGAGACTAGGCATATGAGATCTCATTATGAAGGAGGAAATGTAAATAGTTACATGATCTGCTGAAGTTGCCAGTGATTAGGACACAAAGGTAAATTCTTATAAAATTGATTGCCATATATTTGCACACATGCATGTTTATTAGAATTGCCCTTTGATTAGCCAGTTGCCCTTCGAGTCTCTCTGAGGTATGAAGGTTAGTGAAAGATAAAACGCTTGTTTCTAGAACCTTGATTAGAAGCATCCACGTGGCTAGAAATCCAAAGTAATCTGGACCACCAGAGATTCAGGAACACAGCTGCCTCCTTTCTAGAAGAGACAACATTTAGTCGTTGCTGTCTGCTGGCAACTTCTTCTCAATTCATTTATTTAAACCTCATGACTACCAAGCACATTACTCTTTTTGTTGCTCTTTTGGCTATCGCTGGGGGGGGGGGGGGGCAGTTCCAGCAAGTTTCACCAGCCAATACTATTGATAGTGACATTATGAAAGTTCCCCTGTGCTTCATATAATAGACTGATTTATTATATTTTGTACACAGCTCTTCTTTGCTCTAATAGTTAGATGTGGAAAACAGTTTCCAGTGCATATTTAACATTTTGTGAAATTAAATTCGTACTTGTATGGTCTTCTTTTCTTTAATTGCAATAATGCATATATATTATTACAGTGGAGTAGCAGAGGTAGAAATGGATTCCACCACAAAGACTTTATAGATGACCATCTAAAGTTAATGTACTTCCGAAAAACTCTATAAAAGAATAATTTCTGGAGTGTCCTCATTTGACAGTACATCTACAAAACAGATTTGAGCAAAATACCAAGCAGTGCAATTGTAACCCTTCAGTTGAAGTCAATAAGCTGAAAAGGGTATAAGCCTTGTTTAAGATTCCACTATAAGTTTGCAAGTTTGAGTTAGAGAAAATAGAAGAATGCAAGTATCGTGAATCTTGGTCCAGGGTGTTTACAGAAAGCTAGTAGGCTAATTCAGGTATGATATTTTCAGGGAACAAAATGTCATGAGAATGTAAAACCCATGTGGATTTCAGTGAGATAGTCCGTGATAGGTAATAAATAGGCATTTTCATCTGTATATTCAATCTTGACAAGACTGAGTTGCTTATAGTTTGGGTAGGTAATGGAAATGCCTGTTCTGGATTGGGTCAAAAGATGGGCTTCATAGTTTGGAAGGGCTCCTTCACTCTTGGACGTTCTATTAGAGGTCCAGGTTAAAGCTTTGGCCATGAGCACATCTGGCCAGTTCACCAGCTATGCCCTCAGCTAAATCAGAAGGATTTGTCCTCTATGATACATGCCCTAGTAATTTCCCAGTTGACTTACTGCAATGTACTATGTGGAACTTGAGGACAGTTTGGATGCTGCAATACATCCAACTGCAACAGCCAGATTAATTTCTGTTATCTTCTGAGAACACATTCTTATTATTTGAAAGCCAGGTAAGCCAGTTTGCTTCTGTTCTAAATTCAAAGTGCTGATGTTTACCTTGTGATTAAGGCCATTTACAGTGAGTGTATTGTGGTTTGCTATAACCAGGCATCATTTCGAGCAGGAGCTCGGGGGAGCGCAGCTCCGCGAGTTGGTTCCAGCCCTCCCCCCCCCCCCCCCCGGCGGGGGAATGCCTGCTTGTGTCATGACTACAGCAAAATGACCCGATCCCCTGGAAAGGTCCTTGTTTCTCTGACCAGCCTTCTGAAGGCTTCAGCTACCACTGAAGCTATCCTCCCAGAACAGTGGTATTGCTGAGGCTTGGATCAGTAGCTGTCCCCTCTCTGCCAGGTCTTTCTTCCTTCCTTCCTTCCCTTCCCTTCCCTTCCCTTTCTCTCTCTCTCTTCTTTCTTTCTTGCCTTCTGACATACTTCCGGTGATGTCAGGTGGTGTAGCATATGCAAATAAGTTATACTAATGAGTTATGCTAATGAGCTCCTGTAGCTGTTTTTCTACTAAATGACCCCTGGCTATAACTGTTGGATTAATTTGTTGGGTTTGATAGCTGTGTGATACGTAATTATATACATTGATGTTAAATTTGTAATTGTAGTATTAATTGGTACTCATCTTGAGAACTTCTGATGAAAATCAAATTATAAATATTTTAAATAAACAGGATTTTACCCTACAGTCAACTACTAAACTGTGAGCAATTGAAAAAGTTCATAGGAAATTTTTAATGGTTTTTATGTTCTAGAACCCTGCCTAAACCCTTAAGCCCATGGTCACAGTGCCAAGGACTTTAGATGATCTACTTTCCCAGATGACTTAAAAAGCTGAGTTAATGGGAAATCTCCATATATTTAGTCTTGTGATTATTATGAAATTTGAAGTTAGCTCTCCTAGTGATGAAGTCAAATTAGGACTTTAAGTGGAAATACGCTGTTCTGTTTCTCACAAAACAATTTAACATCTTATGTAGCCCCGGAGAACAATTTGCTCAAAACACTTTTTTACGGTTCTGGATTTAATGACATGGTTACAGAGGTTATGAAAGAAGCCAAGTCACGTTATCATAATGGTCTCTGAAGCCAGCACTGTCACAGACCGTGGGATCCATTACATTTAAGCAATGCTTCACTGGAGGTTCTGTGCTTAGAGCACAATTCAGACATGGAGAAATGAATTGATGTGTACATCTTTCTCACATAGATATATGCTCTGAAAATGCTAGACATTAAAACACTCCTGCTGGAAGTCTACACACAAAAGTGTTCTTTTGTGCAGAAAAAAGCCTAATTAATATGAAATAGCTGAAATTAACAATAAAATCCTCAAATATTATTACAATAAGAAAAACTAATTTACTAAGATAAATGTAGAGCTCTGAGTATCAGTTCCAGGAAGCAACATCAGGGGAAGGCCTCAGCTTCTATGCCTTGTTGGCCCTCTGGAGTAACTGTTTGGCTACTGTATAAGACAGGATGCTAGACTAGATAGGCTACTAGTTTGGTCCAGCAGGGCTCTTACGTTGCATCTGATCCATACATGATGTATTTACTTTTGTATGTCATCTTTTCATCAGAAACATCATGCTATGTGGTTTTCAGAAAATGCCATTAACATGAAATAATGCAGTTTAAAAAGGTTTCAGCTTTGACTGAAGTTCCAGCACTCCTAATAAAATTCCTATTCTGTTTCATGCCGCAGTCTGAAGGATAATTCCCTCTTTGTGAAGCTCAGTTAGTGTTTCCATCTGTGTTTAAGGATTTCCTCTCAAAATTAGTGTTTTTCACCATCTGGCAACATTCAGAATTAATTTAGCTAAATCACAGATTGGATTCTCATCACAACTGTAGCTATTAAAAACAGATTTTTTTTAAGGGAGAGTTATCAGAAGGAGGATTTAATTAGATTATTACTATGCACTGGGCAAATTGTCAGCCATAGTTTTGGGCAACATCTAGACCGAGGAATTTGAACTCACTGCCGGGTAAAGCAAATGAACCAACTCCCATTGGACATCATATCTGGATTAGAGTTACTTTGGAAGGAGTGAATTTGGAGTTATGGTGAGTCTTCTTCCTGCCTTAAGGGTATAATGGATAAGTTTCACCTGTTTACCTCATGTGCCTGTAGTTATTGTATCATTTCATCAAATGAACCCTGTGACTCTTCCAGCACTGAAAAAAATTAAAGCATCCTAAGACCAAACAATGTCTCCTGGGTCACTCTCTCAAGAGATAATTTATTCTATCACTGGATAGAGAAGACAGAGCGTAAGTAAATCCTGTTGGAATGTTAATGTAATTGTACAGCAAAGGGTGAAGCACTAGTCTCCTTGCAATTCATAAAGCAATCCTTTGTCAGCTCTTCCATTTGTTTCCAGACAGGAAACTTGCTTCCAAGTTAAATAATTTATTTTTTGCAGGTTGATGAAGAATTCATGATAGCACTCTTGGCAGGGAAAGTCAGATTGACCAGCTGCAAAAATTGATGGCAGCCCTTTAACTCAAAATTTTCAGCAGGTTTATTAAATCTTACATGTAAGTTATTGACAGATGTCAATATAAGTAATTGTTTTAGCCCCTAAAATCAGTCATGGTGTGGCTTCCCTGGCCATTTTCCTTATCAAATGTGTCCTCTCCATTACTTTAGGCCCCAACTCCTCCTACTACCCTGTGAAGAAGGGAGCATTTCCAACCACTGAACTGGCATGAGGGAAAATAATTAACTTCCTCTTCACCATCATCCAAATCCCATTCATAGAAGTCCAGAGTCATAGGTATTAGGTCCTAAATGTATTTCTAATAAAAATGTTCATATGGTGGGCCATCCGTTGTCCATTAGTAGTCCAGTAGTAGTCAATCAGATACTTCTGGAAAGTAGAGCATAAAAACGTAATAGAAACTATGCTGGATTAGGCCCATCCTGTCCAACACTCTGTGTCACACAGTGGCCAAAACCCAGCTGCCATCAGGAGGTCCACCAGGAGGGCCAGAACTCCAGAAGCCCTCCCACTGTTGCCCCCTAAGCACCAAGAATACAGAGCATCACTGCCTCAGATATAGTGTTCCATCTATACCTTGTGGCTAATAGCCACTGATGGACCTGTACTCCATATTATTATCCAATCCCCTCTTGAAGCTGTCTGTGCCTGTAGCTGCCACCACTTCTTGAGGCACTGAATTCCACATGTTAATTACTCTTTGGGTGAAGAAAGACTTCCTTTTATCTGTTCTAAGGTTACTGTTCATTAATTTCATTGAGTGCCCATGAGTTCTTGTATTGTGAGAAAGGAAGAAAAGTACTTCTTTCATTTTTCTATTCGATGCATAATTTTGTAAACATCTGTCGTGTATCTTCAAGTTAAAGAGCTCTAACCTCTTTAATCTTCCCTCATAAGAAGGGTGTTCCATCCCCTTTATCATTTTATTTCCCCTTTTCTGCACTGTTTCCAATGCTATAATATCTTTTTTGAGGTATGGTGACCAGAACTGTACACAGTATAGCAAATGAGGCCGCACCATAGATTTATACAGAGGCATTATGATACTGGCTGATCTGTTTTCAGTACCCTTCCTAGTAATCCCCAGCATAACATTTGATGTTTTGGAGTCACACACTGAGTCAACATTTTCAGTTGACTCCATGATCTCTCTCCTGGTCAGTTACCGCCAGTTCGGACCCCATCAATGTATATTTATTGTCCACATGTTTGTTCACCCCCTCAAAGAACTCTACAAGTTTAGTGAGACAAGCTCTTCTGTTGCAGAGTCCATGATGATTCTTCCTCAATAACTTTTGTTCATCAATGTGCCTACTAATTCTATCTTTAATAACAGATTCCACCAAATTACTGTATTGACGTTAGACTGACTGGCCTGTAATTTCTTGGATCTCCTCTGGAAACTTTTTTTAAAGATTGAGGTGTTGACATTGCATTAGCTACCTTCCAGTCCTTGGGAATGGAGGCAGATTTTAATGACAGATCACATGGGGGGGTAAGGTATTTTTTATATGGGTGTGTGAGTGTGTGTGCACCTGGAAGTCATGGTGACCTCTGGTGACTGACCCCTACTGGGGGCCTGAAGGAGAGAGAGAGAGAGAGAGAGAGAGAGAGACTGTTTTTGTTGAGTTTTCTAAAACAACAACATATTCAACGTATAACAAAGCAACTTGAACAATAAAAGTCAGAAAAGTTGAATATTTGTTTGTGTTACTGGACATAATCTGCACTAAGTAAAGAGGCTATTCAGAGAGGTGGCTGAATAAAGCCTGCTCCTGACTGCTGGTATTCCAAGAAGGTCTCCCATCCAAGTTCTTGCCAGAGTCAACCCTGCTTAGTTTCCGAGATCTGGCGAGATTGGGTTTGCCTGGGCTATCCAGGTCAGGGCAGTAGATTGCATATTTTTGTCAGGAGACCCACAAGTTTACATTTGAGTTCTTTCAGAACTCTTGGATGTGTGCCATCTAGGCCTGGTGATTTGTCAGTTTTTAATTTGTCCATCAGTTGTAGGACCCCCTTCCCTTGTAAACTGAATCCAACTCAGGACTTTTGACACCCCCTCCTGAAATTAGCGGTTCTGGAGTGGGCAAGCACCTCCCCATCTTCCACAGTGAAGACAGGAGCAAAAAATGCATTCAGCTTCTCTGCCGTTTCCCCATCATCCTTTAATAATCCTTTTACCCCTTGGTCATCCAAGGGTCCCACTGCCTCCCTGGCTAGTTTTCTGCTACTAGTGTATTTGAAGAGATTCTTATTGTTGGTCTCTATGTTTTTTGTCAATATGTTCTCCATAGTCCTTTTTTGCCTATCTGATCACCGACTAGCATTTTATTTGCCAAAGCCTGTGCTTCCTTTTATTTACCCCACTCAAACTAGCCTTCTACCCCTTAAAGGAAACCTTACCTTTTACTGCTTCCATTACTTCATTAACCATGCAGGCCTTTTTTATATCTATTTGTACCTTTCCTAACCTTCAGTATCCATTTTATCTGAGTTTTCAGAATTGTGGTTTTAATTAGTTTCAAAGCTTTCAAAACAGATTTTACCCTCCTCACCTTTCCTTTCAGTTTCTTCTTCACAATCCTTCTCCTTTGAGTGAAGTTACCCCTTCTAAAGTTAAAAGCGGTTGTTTTGGTCTTTTTGGAAATTCCTTATTTACATACATGCTAAACTTAATAGCATTATGGTCACTGTTCCCAACTGGTGCTATCACGTTTACATCTCTCACCAGGTCTTGAGCATTACTTAGGACCAAGTCCAGGATCGCCTCCCCCAGTAAGTTCTGTGATTGTCTGCTCCATGACACAAGTCATTGTGAGTATCTAGAAACCCAGTCTCTTTCTCCGGACTGGAACACATTGACCCAGTCAATGTGTGGGTAGTTAAAATCACCTGTTATGACACAGTTGTTTTTTCCTGCTCCTTTCCTTAATTATTTTGCTGTTTTTACATCATCCTCTAACATTTGATCTGGTGGGCAATAACAAACTCGCAGAGTTAAGCTTCATTTTCATAGAATCAGAGAGTTGGAAGGGGCCATACAGGCCATCTAGTCCAACCCCCTGCTCAATGCAGGATCAGCATAGAGCATCTTTGACAATTGATTGTCCAGCCACTGCTTAAAGACTGCCAGTGAGAAGGAGCACACCACCTCCCTAGGTGGCTGATTCCACTGTTGAACTACTCTTACTGTAAAAAAGTCCAGCTGGTACCTTCCCGCCCTTAATTTAAACCCATTATTGCGAGTCCTATCTTCTGCTGCCAACAGGAACAGCGCCCTGCCCTCCTCTAACTGACAGCCCTTCAAATACTTAATGAGAGCAATCATGGCCCCCTCAACCTCCTCTTCTCCAGATTAAACATTCCCAAGTCCCTCTGCCTTTCCTCATAGGTCTCCAGGTTCCCGACCATCCTTGTCGTTCTCTTCTCCACCTGCTCCGTTCAGTCCCCATCCTTTTGAAGTGAGCCCTCCAGAACTTTTGGGCCCACTATTTCCACCAATAGTGTTAATTTAAGCAAATCTATTTTTCTTTCATTTTCAATTTTACTGGACTGTACACCCTCTCTGACATACAGAGCCACTCCATCTCCGACCCTTCCGTGCCTAACCTTCCAATATAATTATACCCAGGAATCACTGTATCCCACTGATTATCCTCATTCCTCCAAGTTTCTGAAATGCCCACAATGTCTATGTTCTTCTCTGACACTAAGCATTCCAGCTCCCCCATTTTACTTTGGAGTCTTCTAGCATTTGTATATAAACATCTATAATTCCCCAGACAAGCTAGGCCTGCAACCTTCATACTGTGGTTTCTCGACCTTGTCAGGCAGTCAGTATTGTTTGTCACCCTCTCAGTGGCCAGTCGTAATCTATTTCCCTCTAGAACAGTAACAGCTACCCCTTCATCTCTTAGAGATGAGCTGTCCTGAACCAGAGCCATTTCATCTTCTGTTGACTTTCCTCCAGAATTTAGCTTTCACTGGAGTTGGGGCATTTTGGTACTGGAGTGGGGCCTGCTACCTTGCAGAGTTGGGACCTGCTTGTAGAAACCCTAAATAAATAGCTTGGGCCAAAACTCCACCCCCTCACTGGAGCCAGTCCCACTGATTGGGAGCTAACCAATAAAGGAGGATGAGTGAGTTAGCTTCTGGTTGATTAACAATAGGTATTGCTGAAAGGGAGGTGCTCAGACAAGAGCTCCTCTCCTTCCCAGGCTGCCTTTTACTTCAAATGCTAATTTAATTTCAAATGTTAATTTAGCCCTTCTAGGCTTGGATTAAAGCAAGATGAGGAGAGGTTAGAAATGTTAAGCTTTAAAAGCCTAATTAAATCACATACAGTTAAACTAACAAGTAGAGCTGCTTTCCTTATCACAGCACTGCAACGCATCCTCAGCACCATCCCCATGATCCGGACTGTGGGTGCTCCTAGTGATCTGTATAATGAGCTGTTAGTGCCACTGACAAAGAACTTCTCTTGTTCAGCCCATATTCAAATATGTGGGATTTGCATGATGTTCACAGTTGAGCAATTCCCATTGAGAAGTTGTTTGGGGTTATTTCTTATGTTAATGCACTAGGTCTTCTAATGCAAAGTAGTATCATGAATCCATGCTTGTGTTTTTCTGCCTTTTTCTGGGACATCTCTGATCCAGGAGCTTCATATTTAGAGAAAACAAACCTTTAAATTTCTTCAGCATATCATTCCAAGGACAATCCTTTTCATACCCTGTCTCCATGAACTAATCTTAGCAACTAAAGGATCAGACTAGTGTAAAGGAAAAGGTAGACGGTGACGTGTGCCTCTTCTCTCCCTGTGTAGGGATGAGAGGAATTCATGCTACAATTGCTCAAGATAACCAGCAGGTTTGGGAGGACGGAGTAGTATTAATCATCAGCATATGATTTTCAACACAATTCAAAACTAAGTACAAAAGCCAGTCTCCAGATACTACTAAATAGTTCGCAATGGTATAAGCCCTTGTCTAAATTGCTGGGCAAATCAAATAGTTTGTACTGTGTATACATTGTGGTTGCGCCCAAGCAATCAAATCACTTTTCCCCCTACTGAGACAGTGGCTACAAATGTATTTCACAGTCTAGATGTGTGGTCTCATTCTTATACATAGGAATGAGCTTCAGTGTAAACGGACCACAGGAATGTATGACACTTGTTAACACACCTCTGGCTTATAGTTGTTGTTTTTTTAATGGTGTTGATAAGCAACCCAAAGTCAACTATATATCAGTCTATTGAGATTCCTAAAAATGATAATAATGGATACAGAAGAGAAATTTGCCTGAAAAATATCAGTGGAAATTATTGAGTAATAGGAGGAAGTTACAAAGCTGAATTAAATCAATATGCTAAAATGTGTGGTGTTCAAGGGTTTGGGGTTTTTTTTAAGGTTCAAAGTTAACTAAAAGGGGAAGTAGATCTGCATTAATATGAGCTATATTAGGCCAGTATTTATTTATGATTTATTAATTTGATTTTATAACATTGATTTTAAAAAGCTACAAGTCAACATATTACAGTGCAATGGTGTTTATTTCTTTCCCAAATTCAAATTTAACCATTCAAAAAATGTAACAAAAAGTAGCCCTTGTGACTGCAGCTTGCAACTCACAAAGGTACTTGCTGGTGAATTAGCACTTTTAAAGGCTTTATGGAAAATTCCAGATTTATTAAGCCTACTGTGGCTCTGATTAAAATAAACTTTTGCCAGAAGTGTCTGCTGAGTATGTAGTGTTGAATCCTTTAAAAAAAAAAGATTTCTATACCATTTTTCTGCCCTTATAAGGGTCACCAAGGCAGGTAAGGCAGCCGCCCTGAGCCTGCTTCGGCAGGGAGGGCAGAGTATAAATTTAATAAATAAATAAATAAAATGTACATGATAAAGTATATTACAAAATCATTAAAATAAATCGCTGTCCTAAATATACCTCATTAAAACAACCCATAAAGAATTAAAAGACAGAGTTTAAAAACATGTAAAACCGTCAAATTACATATAAAACATGAAACATTGGTTAGGAAGGAGGGAATCATTGAGGGGATGCCAAATGAATCAAAAAAGTCTTCACCTGCTTGCAGAAGATGGCAACAGAAGGCAGACAAATCTCCCTGGGAGAGAGAGTTCCAGAGTTTTGGTGCCATGACCAAGAAGACCCTCTCCCAGGTTGCCTTTCACCTGATCTCAGAACGTGGAGGCACCTCTGAAGATGGCCATAATGGTTTGGCAGTTTCATAAGGGATTAGGTGTTCCTTCAGGTATTCCAAGCCATAATGGGCTTTGTAGGTCAAAACCAGTACCTTGAATTATGTCTGGAAACAAACTGGGAGTCAGTGCAGATGGGCCAAGGCTAGTGTGATAATGGTCTCTACTACGACCTGTAAGCCTGCAAGGTGCTTTTTGCGCTCTTATGAATGAGAAATTCATAAGTGATAAATAAACTGTGTTAAATGTGTGAGAAAAACTGTGAGGCAGAGTAATTAGGGAGAAAACAGCTGCAAACATCTCCAGCAAGACGCTTGAGATAGCGGTTCCTGAGGTTGCCAACTCCAGGAGGCTTCTCCTAACACAAAGAGACTTACACAGGAAATGGGCCATCTTGTCCTTTTTACTAAAGATATGTGTTCACAAACACCATTACAGTACATGCTCTTTACACGTCGCAGGCTGTACCCCCCCCCCCCCCCCCCAACAATCCTTGTTTGATGTAACAAAGGAACTCATCCCAGGATGCGTAAACAGCAGGGAGCTTCCTGGAAAAACAGGTTTTGGCTGCCCAAGGCTTGCTTTCATCTGAAAGACAATGCTTCCAACCGATGATGTCAGCTTCCGGCCATAGGTATTTCTCTGACCATCAGGTAGAATCAAATATCAACCACACCCACAAGCCCCTCTCAGTGAATAGGATTTAGGAGAACGGACCATCCGAGGACATTCCTGGGAAGATGTTTGACAGTGCCAGCCCCCGAGACCCCTCCCCCCAATAAATATAGTCTCCCAAGCATCAGCTCTCTCTCTCTCTCGCTCTCTCTCTCCCCCTCCTCCCGTCCTTCCTCCTGGACTCTTGGGTGCACCACTAGAGTCCGACACGTGTTGCTGCTGGTTCAGCACTTGTGCTCCTTCCTCCTTCTCCCCAAACGTCCCCCATTCCTCCAGCAGGACAAGACCAGATCTCTGGATAGCAGGGGTGGTCAAACTATGGCTTGGGAGCTGCATGCAGCTCTTTCACATATACTGTGCGGCTCCCGCCAGGGCAGCTGCAGAAACAAAGGGGAGACATGCCTCCCCAATCAGTCTTCCCTTCCCCAGCCAGTGTTTTCCTCCCTGGGTAGGCTTGAGGTGGTGGGAGTAGAGAAAGAAAGCAACTTTAAATGCATTCTCAACCACCCCCCACCCCCCAGGCACCTAGCTTGGAGAAGGTATTTTTCTCTTTAAATCCTTTCTTCAAGTGAAGCCAGCTGGCATTGGGGGGGGGGGGGCCTGGAAGACACATTTAAAGTTACTGTTGCTTTCTTTCCACCTTTCTTTCTCTCTCTCTTTCTCCCCTTCCTCCCCATCTAAAGTTAAATGTGTTCCCTAAGCCCCACCTCACTGTCACACCAGCCAGCTGTCTTGGCTCAAAGAAGGCATTTGTCTCTTTAAATCCCTTTGCCAAGCTGGCACAGCAGTGGGGGAAGGGGGCTTGGAGAACACATTTAAAGTTAAAGGCATTCTCCAAGCCCCTGCCCCGCAGCCACACCTGCCAGCTTGGAGAAGGCTTTTGTCTCTTTACATCCCTTCTCCAAGCCAAGCCAGCTGGTGTGAGGGCATGGGGAGGAGTGGTTCGGAGAACACAAAGTTAAAGTTGCTTTCTTTCCACCTCTCTCTTCCTCCCTCCACATTAATTTGCTTTCTTTCCACCTCTTTCTCTTTTCCCTTTCCTTCCTCTCTCCCCATCTATCTGCTTTTTTCCCACATCATTTCCACATGCATTGGGAAAAGTGCAGAAAAGGGCAACTAAAATGATAAAAGGGTTTGAACACTTTTCCTATGAAGAAAGGTTGAAGCGCTTGGGGCTCTTTAGCTTGGAGAAACGATGGCTGAGGGGTGACATGATCAAGGTTTATAAGATTATGCATGGGATAGAGCAGATAGAGAAAGAAGTCCTTTTTCTCCCTTTCTCACAATACAAGAACTCATGGGCACTCCATGAAATTGCTGAGCAGTCAGGTTACAACAGATAAAAGGAAGTACTTCTTCACCCAAAGAGTGATTAACATGTGGAATTCACTGCCACAGGAGGTGGTGGTGGCTACAAGCATGGACGGCTTCAAGAGGGAATTAGATAAACATATGGAGCAGAAGTCCATCAGTGGCTATTAGCCACAAAGTATAGATAGGAACTCTCAGTCTGGGGCAAGTGATGCTCTGTATTCTTGGTCTTTGGGGGGGGGGCAACAGTGGGAGGGCTTCCTGCCCCCACTGCTGGACCTTCTGAGGGCACCTGGTGTTTTTGGCCACTGTGTGACAGAGTGTTGGACTGGATGGGCCATTGGCCTGATCCAACATTGGCTTCTCTTATGTTCTTATATTCTTATGTCTTTCTTCCTTTTCACCTTTTTTCTCTTTCTCCCTTCCTTTCTTCCTCTCTGTCTCTCTCTTCCTTCCTTCCTTCCTTCCCCTCATCTATTTGCTTTTTTTGTTTCTGTTTCATTCTTTCTCGTTCATTCTTTTCACCTTCCTCTTTCTCTCTTCCTTCCATCTTTCCTCCCCCACCACCTTTCCTTTCCTACAACCTCATCTGTTTGCTTTCTTTGTTTATTTCTCTCTCTCTCTTTTCCTTTCTCCCTCCCCCTCCCTCCACCAACTATTTGATTTCTTTGTTTCTCTCTCTCTTTCTCTTTCCCCCTCTTCCCTCCCCCATCTATTTGCTTTATTTCCAACTTTCTGTTTTTCTCTCTTTTTTTCTTCCTTTCTCTCTTCCTTCCTTCCCCCTCCCTCTCCCATCTATTTGCTTTCTTTGTTTCTCTCTTTCTTTCTAATTCTTTCATTCTTTCTTTCCATCTCTCTCTCTCTCTCTCAGAGATAAATAAATATAATTAGCAAACAAATAAATATAATTGGACACATCAATACCCTTTTTGTTTTTATTTTTGGCAGTCTCATTTAATGTTAACAAAAGAAAATTTGCGTTTTTTTCAATACAAATGTGTGTGTGGTATTCATGTCATGCAGCTCTCAAACGTCTGATGTTTATTGTATGTGGGTCTGACCTTAAGCAAGTTTGGCCACCCTTGCCCTATAGTCTTAAGCACCTAAATGCAGTATGAGTGTGATGAATGGCTGCCTGCCTTATTGGCTGCAGCCTACCAAGGACAGCTTACAAAATTAAAATATTACAGACACAGAATTAAAAACAATCAACACATTACAACTATTTAACAGCTACCTAAAATTATAAACCCATCAGCCTGTATGAAAACAAAAGCAACAGTAAAACCTAGGCAACAAAACTAGTAAAAAAAAAGTCAAAATCACCAGTCTAGCAATAAAATATGTAAAATAATCATCCTGTACATACAAATAAAAATTAACGAAATGGAGTTTATCTCTCTCCAAGGCCCTATGGAAAAGACCTTTCTTTACCACCTTCTGCAAGATTAACATTGAGGGGCTCACCTTGTACATTAGGACATTCCAAAGCCTGGGAGCTAATTCCAGTTTTGGAAATTCCTGAAGATTTTGGGATGGCGCCTGGGGAAGATGGAGTTTGGGGAGCCAGCTCAGCAGGAATGTGGTGTCATAGAGCAGGGGTCCCCAACATGGCACTAACGGATACCATGGCACACGCTGACACCTTTCTTGATGCCTGCCAAGTGTTTTTAGAAAGTGGGTGGGGCCAGGTGGGGCTTCTGCCCAGCAAGGTTTCTGATTGACCACTGGAGATTTAATTGGCTGTGCAGATTTTTTTTAATGGTTGTCTTGGCAGCAGCTGTTCCCAGAGCACTAGGATCTTCACTGTGTAATTGAAGGTAAGCTGCAGCAGCTATTCTGTGCCTGCACACTGCATATTGTTTCAGAGAATTCCAAATGTGCCCTCAGGCTTCAAAAAGTTGGGGGCTCTGCCGTAGAGTCTGCCCTCTGAACCTGCCATTTCCTCTAGGAGAGCTGATCTCTGTAGTTTGGAAATCAGTTTTAATTCTGGAGGAACTCCACTCCACAGCTAGACGTTGGAAACCCTACCTGGGGGCCACAGTTGAAAAAGCCGTCTGCTGTATGCTCACCAAGAAGAAGAAAAGATTGGATTTATACCCCGCCCTTCACTCACTTGGAGTCTCAGAGTGGCTTACAAACTCCTTTCCCTTCCCCTCCCCACAACAGACACCCTGTGAGGTAGGTGGGGCTGAGAGAGCTCTTTCCCAAGCTGTCCTTGAGAGAACAGCTGGTACAGAGCTATGGCTTGCCCAAGGTCATCCAGCCAGGTGCAAGTGGAGGAGTGGGGAATCAAACCCGATTCTCCCAGATGCACTTAACCACTACACCAAACTGGCTCTCCAACATCATGTCTTCTAAGGCAGTCATGTGGAAAAGGACAGTGCTGATTAAATCTTATAGATAAATACCAACCAAAAGGTATTTTTCATATTGGTGTTAAGAATGTCACTGCCTCCTTTAATGAGGAGCTGCCCCCCCATCAGAATAGCATATGAAATGTCATTCTCTGTTGTGATGAGAGAAGAGGGAACCCCACAACATCTAAAAGCACAATTATGGAATACAAACTCCACCAGTGGGATAGGAGGAATTTCTTCCTTAATGTAAGATGTTTCTTTTTCTCCTGATCCCAGTACAACTTTTAACAACAAATAATAATTTTCAGTAGAGCACAGAACATTTCCAGAGTAGTTGTTAGAATTTCTAGGAAAACGTTTCCTAATACGTGAACTATGCTACAATATATATATCCCTCAAAATCCCATGCTGGGAGTTTCAGAACAAAGACCCCATAAATGTGTCAGTACAGCTTGTGACATGATGGATGTGACCACATAACAAGGCCTCAGTATTCTGTACATATGCAAATCTCATATAAAGCTTGAGCATATTTGGCTCCAACCTGAAATTATTTCAAAGAGTGGTGAAATTTTATTCCCACTCTTTTCAAAAGTAGCTCCAGAAATGTGAATATCTATTTAAGTAAAAGTACCAAGAACCATGATATTTTGAAGGGTTTTTTTTAAGCAGTTATGGAATTTGTCTGATTGTAGTATAAATGAGATTGCTATTTGTGAGATATCTCTTGCTATCACTAGTCTATGCACCTACAAACTATACTTAGTCAATGCTTTACTATATCTAATAGTATGTCTTGCATCTTATTATGTATTTCATTTTCAGTTGTGACAACAAATGCTAAAAATGCAGTTACTTCCCTTTAAAAAATTGCCCAGCTTTGTAAAAAAATGATTTGACTAAACTCATGGAGAAAGATAATATTTTCATATTTGGAAACTCCCCTGTTCCCTTTCTCCATAATTCTGGTTATGTTGCAACTCTAAAGGGTATCCATACAAGCTGACGATTCTGACTTCACATATGAAGAGCTCTTGAATGGACTTTCAAGCAATATAAAACTATCTTCAGCCGCAGTCATATTAAGAGACAACATTTCCTAAAAAACAGGTGTCTAACAGACATTTAACCTTGGAACAATGTCTATAGTACAGCCTTACTCGTAGACATTTTTATGGAGAAGTGGCAGGGCAGTAATTTAAAGAAATTTGGCCTAGGTTCACTAGGAGATGGTGCTGAATTAGTTTGGGGAGTTTGCTTCCTTCAAGCCGAAATCCTCTATCATGAGCTAGGGTCACCATGTGAATGGCTGATCCCCTGGATACTCTCCTTGCACAATTTATTATCCACAAAAATGGGGGGCATCTTTGCTAGGGGGGAAATGGTTTGTTTACTGACACGCAACCTACCATGTGTGTGCCTGTGTAAAGTGCAGTCAAGTTGCAGCTGATTTATGGCAAACCCAGCAAGGGGATTTCAAGGCAAGTGAAAAGCAGAAGTGGTTTGTATTGCCTACCTCTGTAGTCTTCCTTGGAGGTCATCCATGCAAGCGTTTATCAGGGCTGACCCTGCTTAGTTTCTGAGATCTGACTAGATCGAGCAGTACCGTACCACCTTTCCTCCTACAACTTATCATAATGTTTTTAATATCTATGGAATAAAATGGAGAGAAATTCTGAAGATAGTCACCATGTTTTACAATATTATTTCATAATGCAACCATTTGTTTTGCAATAATTAAGAACTTGAATGCAATGGACCATTTCCATGAATAGAACCATTTCCTCCCAGAGAGCACAACTTTCTTACCTCCTTTCACAACACTCCACAGTTCCCCCTGAAATTCTTTTCCTGGGTGCCTCCTGTTCCCTTGAGGCAAAATCCAAGAGGTATCTTGGGCTGTAGTAATTGGGGGGGGGGGGGGAGAGAAGAAAGGTTATCCTCCATAGCCAGCAGTCATTCTGCTCATGAAAACTACCTGTTGGACCCAGGCCAACATCCAGTTAAAAATATATCGCCATGACCTTACTTCCACTTGAGTACCTCTTCATCAGTCAGTGTGGTGTAGTAGTTAGAGTGTCAGGCTAGGATCTGAGAGACCAAGGATTGAACCTGTACTCTGATGTGGAAATTTGTTGGGTGACTTTGGACCAGTCACACATTGTCAGCCTAGCCTACCGTGCATGAGAGGAAACACCTAGCACTAAAGGAACACATCCTGTGGCAGACAAAGAGGAGCACTAGCCAGAATCAAGGTATAGAATCCAAGCCTATGTGAATTAACATTGGAAGCCCTTGCAAAAATTAAAGATTTGCTCTCAAAGATAATACAGTACAGTGACAGGCTTGCAACAAGTTCCAGATACCTAGGGTGAACACAATCTAATCTTATGTATCTGATGGTACTAAATGCTATACTACAAAGGTTCTTCATTGGTGGTGGTGCTGTGTACAAGCAAAGTGCAACTGGAAAATAATTGTGGATACCTGCCTGATTTGGGGAATCTATATTCTAATTTTTGATCCCTTGGCAACCTTGGCAAACAGAATCAGTGACTCCCAACAGTTTACTATACTGTTCAAATCTCTTTTGGCTTATATATGGGTGGCAACAAACGCTTTCTGTGCCTGATATCAGGAGGAGAAAAGGGTTCTGTCTAGTTTTAGATGGCAAAGAACAATTTTGGACATCATAGAAATGGAAAAAATTAACTGAAATTATATAAAGGTGAAATTAGATCGTCCTAGAACAGAGCTTGGCAGCAAAATGGCAGATTTTGATTAATTACAGGACTGCAACTGAAAAGAGATTTCCATGAAATGTCATATTGGTTATTTTATAATGTAATTTATGTAATTCTTTCTTCTTTTTAAATATAAAATGGTAAGTGTTTTAAAGGGGTATGAGTGGGGAAGAATTTGTGCAAACAGGACCATAATTTCTTTTTAAGCTCAAAACCTTTTAGCCATTTAATTTTTTAAAACAAAAGCCAGAAAGGGGGGGGGGTTACCTTCAAATGCATGTTTATTAAGAAACAAATGATTTTCAATGGCACAAAATAGACCTAGATGAGCCCTATATTTTGGCAAACTCAACTGGATTTTGTGACATCTGTAAGTATTTTTTCAAATCAAACGTCGTGCACAGAAGGCATAGCCTGAGAGCTTGAAATGGATAAATTTACTCCTTAATGTCAAAACAGTAGAAAATAGTTATAAATCAAAAGATCAGAAAGGTAAGAAAATGCCAGCCAACCTTCTGTTATGTCAGACACCAAAAATGGCTGTGGATTTCAAAGAACCTAATCTAAATACAGCCTGGGTGTCTTTTACATTTACATGCTTGCTGCTGCTGCTTAATTCGTCATGTAGGTACCATGGGCTCAGTCGTCATTTTCAATGTTCTCAAGAAGGCAACAAATTTAATGGAAATAATCAAATAATTGTGTTGTCTTTGCCATTGACAGATGAAGCTGCAAACACAACCTGGGAAGTGTTATTTCTCTCCGAAAGCTGGGCACGGCCTACATAGAAACTTTTAGAACACTAACTTCTCTTTCTGTGTTTGAGTCAGATTTCTTTTAAGGTAACCTGCAGACATTTGTTTTAATAAAAGTATCTGCTTTACATTTTCAGACCAGATTCTGCTCCATCAAAATCATCAGACAAATGCTTTTCATCAAAAGAGAAGGCTTTGGAAACAGAAAAATCATCCAGCGATCCAGAAGATCTATTTGATGATATCTAACTAAACCAGAGGAAGACTTTGACTTCACTACAAGAATTAAAATGCTTAAATTTTAATTAATCATCTGTCTTTCCCTAAGACAACATTTTACAGAAGGGACAAGATGGGTTTATTGGTACTTTGGGATAACAATTTACATTTTTTTTCTTTTTTGAATAAAGTTTTTGTGTGCGAGCCCTATTGTTGTCAACAGTTTTCACTCAGTGCTTTAAAGATTCTGGACATTTGATGTGTATGTGCTAAGCTGTGGAGCAGCCCTCAAGGTTTGGCAGGGAAATTAACCTGTGGCAGAAATAAGAGTAGTGAGTGAAGAGTAAAAGATATGGTCCATAAATAGGAGCAAAAGGGTATCTTATAAATTGTACACCATTCTCGACCAGTAGGATGTTTCCCAATTCAAAGCCTGACGAAGTGTCTCCAGTTTGTGTCATTCTAGTTTTATTGGATGAAAACAGATGAGTGCTGATCATGTGACCACCACTTTAAAAAGCCACACATGATGTCTCTTATTACCTGAAGACTCCAGGCGTGCGTTGAGCTAAATTGACAATGTCATTTTAAATTCACTGCATGGCCAGCGCTAGCAGCACACCAGTTCCACATGGTTACATCTACCATGAGCAATGTGTTTAAGTAACAGCCATCCTATAAATGGCCATCTATTTCCACCCACATTAGCATAATTTGACACATAAAGGCTTCTTTTGTTCCAGGCGCTGGATTCCCTTCAGTAATTTCTGATATACCACTTCCTACCACAGAGGGGAGCAACAAAATCAAAACACTTCAGTTACACCCATCATAACCTCTTGAATGTATCTTTTTTACTGAGGATTGTTGTGGAGGATCCTTATGCTGAGCCTCAAAGGAAGCTTATGGTTATGTATATAAGGAAATCACAAAGATGGTTAATTTAGAAATTGTACTTTCTAATTTACACTCAGTAGTATTTCTACCGGTCTTAAAGAACAGGTGAAAAGGGAAATCAGGGGAACATCTGATTAAAAGTAGTAGTCTGTGCTATGCTAAGTCTTTTCGGGAATGGACAGAAATATTTCCTGAATGTTCCCTGTTGATAAAGAATATTCATCCTTTTATCACGATGTTCAGTTGGTCTCTCCTATCTACAACT
This sequence comes from Lepidodactylus listeri, assembly GCA_029233225.1. Taxonomy (NCBI): domain Eukaryota; kingdom Metazoa; phylum Chordata; class Lepidosauria; order Squamata; family Gekkonidae; genus Lepidodactylus; species Lepidodactylus listeri. Next base: position 49,630,509 of record JARCFY010000004.1, read on the forward strand.
ATCTCAGGGCCATTTTTTCCTAGTATCCCCATATTTAGTACATGTGTTATCTCAACTAATCAAGGCACCTAAAGTCAGTGAGAGGCTGTGACTATTCTATATAGCCAGTCAGACTTGGCTACATAAATATACAGCAGAGATTAGACAAAACCAGTTATGAAAGAGAGCAAATTAAGGCAACGTAAATAAATAGGCAAAAATTGCACCACTGAAAATGTTTCTAAAAACCAGAGAGATGTTCTAGGTCAGCCCTAATCACTACTGTGACAGACAGTTCAAATTTGGGCAAAAGCAAAAGAAATGCTAGAATTAATAAGATTATATTTGCTGTATGGAAATCCCATAACAACAGGCACATATTTAGGATTCTGAATCCTTTACAGTCATTGGATTTCTGGGCTGATTTTTTTTTAAGTTTAGTGTTTATTGCCAAATTTTTTAGCACTGTGAATCCCATAATGGCTCAGCTTATGAAACATACAGGCATCATTTAAAACTAAATAACAACAAAAAGTCATTAATTCAGAATACAACATGTAAATTAACTTATAAAGACATAAAAATATGAGTAAAACACTACTCTTGCTTATACTATAGTGTGGAAGGAGCTTTACAGTATATGGTGGAATGGGCCTCCTCCAACCTGAGCAAGGGATTCAAAAGAAATGGGTAAAATGCAAATCCTCTCTCCCTCTCTTTATACATGCCCTATCAGTTGTTAAAATATAGGACAGGCTCCCTAGCTTGAGGAAGTTCCATTACATTGAAGCTTTCTGCATCTCCCCAGGCCTAGCACATGGCTAATGGCCATCTCCTCCAGACCTGTTAAGAGTTCTGTCTGCCCTGATTGACCCAGCATGAAAGAGCCCTCCTCCTTGTAAGGAGTTTTTATCATATCTGTTTCTCCACCCACTGACTAGGTCAGGCCAGGTCAGAGAGGTTTTTTCTGGAGATTCTTCTTGCAGCCTTCCTAGTCTAAAGTCCCCCAGATTTCTGTTCCCTGCTTGGAGAAAAGTGGGAGGAGCTTGACCCACCCGTTATCTTTCCTGCTAGATCTATTCGCATTTATATAAAGGTAAACTGGAAAGCAACTGGGTTGCCTTCCTCCCTTCCTGCCTGTTCTCTGCCTGGGGGTGGGGGAGACAAAGTGAAGGTTTTGCTCATTTCAAACCTCCAAAAATGTATTTCTTCACACAGTACAAAAGGGATACAGTCCCTTGCCAATTGGCAATTAACAACAGATTGGCAATTAACAAATAAGTAGTTTATTCTTCTTTGATTGTTACTAGTGTTTAACTGTACGTCTACTGATTAAAATGTTCAAGAGAAATCAGTCTTTAGCTTTTAAAACCTTTGCTTAGTATTGGCTGCAATCCCAAATACAGTTACCCCTCCCAAAATCCCACTTCTTTATGATTTCTTAGGGTTTTTTAATGCTTTACATTTCAACACCCCTCCCCCCTTCTGTATGTCAGAAACACATTCCCATCAGTGGGAGAGGCAGCAGTGATTTCTACTGATTTCCCACCTCCCACTGAAAACTCATACTTTGCCACCCTCCATGGTATTCTGAGGGTCTGCTGACTTTCAGGAACAGGATCTGAGAGGGGGCTGTAGTAGGAAGTGGAAGGGGAAAATTTGCTTCCATGAAGGCCACAGATACATGCCATTGTCTCCGTTATTGTTTTTCTCCAGTATTGTTTTCTGATGAATTGTTTTAATTGTCTTATTGTTGTTTTAATTTTTCTTATATATTGTATTTACCTTTGATGTAAGCCGCCCTGAGCCCTGTTTCAGAGAAGGACGGCCTAGTGAATTGAATTAAATAAATAAATAGGAAGTGACTACATCATAATCTTATTTAAGTGGAGTATTGGACTTGGACTGGGTAACCTTGTGTTCAGTGGATGATTTTCAACCATTCTAACTTATCTCATAGGATGATTGTGTGGATTAAATTGGATAACCATTTTCTTTAATGTTCATTTAAAGCCACCTGACCACTGTCAGGCCCTGCTTCGGGTACCCGTGCCTTCTGAGATTAGGAGGGTGATAACCCAGGAGAGGACCTTTGTCATGGGCCAGCCAGGGCTCAACAATAGTGAGGACTCCTCAGGAGAAGAGAAGCCCCATGTAGCCAGCCTTGAATAAACAGAAGTTGACCAGCAAGAGAATGAGATGCAGGCTTGTCAGGATTCACAGCCAACAGCTGGTGCAAAGCCACCAACACCCTCCAGCACTGATTCAGCAGGGGAACCTCGGTTAGCTGTTCCCAGCCCACCAGTATCTCCTACACCCTTAGAGTGTCACAGACAGAGGCTGAGAACAGAACTACAGGCAAGAAGGCAGAGTGCACACCTCCTGGCCCAATGCTGATGACAGAGATGAGTAGTTGCAGGATTACTTTTAAGCAGCTGGCTGCAAGCATGACCTTTAGGCATGGGACTATAAAAACCAGCTAAAAGAGGCTCTTAGGAGGGGGTGCAACATGCACGATAGACACTAAGCCTGCCTAACTCTGCCTTGCCTAATTCTTGGAAGCTTGAACTTGGACTGAATGACCCTGTCCTGCCTGACTTCTGGAACCCTGACTTTGGACTGAACAATCTTGCCTAGCCTGACTTCTGGAACTCTGACTTCAGACTGAATGACCCCCCACCCCCTGCCTGACTTCTGAAACTTGGTACTCAGAGCCTGCAAACCAGTACAGCCTTCTCGGTTGTGGTACCAAAGCTCTGGAACTCTCTCCCCAGGGAGATTTGTCTTCCCCCTTCTGTTGCCATCTTCTGCCAGCAGATTAATACTTTTTTTTCCATTTGGTATTTCCTCAGTGATCCTTTCTTCTTGATCACTATTTTAATTTAAATTGCTGATTTTATGTCATTGTGTATATTTTAGTTCTGTTTTTAACTATTTTAATGATGCGTGTTTTTGAGGAGGTGATTTTAATGATTTTAAAATAATGAGGGCAGAATGACAGGGTGACAGGACAGAAGTTTTGTAAAATAATATAAATAACATAAAAATAAAGAAAAGTGGGATTCAAGAATTAAAAATATCAAATGTGGTAGAAAGTGCCATTGAGTCACAACTGACTTATGGCAACCCTGAAGTGTTTTAAATGTAAGAGACAAATAGTGGTGGGTTACCATTGTCTCCCTTTGCATAGCAACCATGAACTTCCTTGGAGATTGCCCATCCAAGTACTAACCAGAGCTGGCCCTGCTTAGCTTTCAAGATCTGGTGAAATCAAGTTAGTCTAGGCCAACCTGGTCAAAAATTCCAGATATTTCTCTTGATATAATTTATTGACATAGTTTTAACTTTATTGTTGGCCAACAAATGTTGCCTTTCCCCTTCAGAGAAGCTAATATGGCTTGAATCCTAAGGACTGCTCATGGAATGGATTTTTTCCACCTTCCCCTTGCTGCTTTAGCCAGCAATGTTTTCTCTGAAGTACAGCTCAGCTGGGGTGGGGAATAAAAGACTGCTCAGTAACAGCAGCATGGAGTGAATTGACCTCCAGAAGAAGACTTTAGATATACCCCTGCAGGACAGAATGTGCAGATAAAAATTCCCAGCATTCATTTAAGTAGCAAAGATGCACTATAGTACATACTAAGGGCGGCGGGGGGGGACACATTATAAAACGCCAAAATTGAGTTAAAATAATTAAGTTGTACCCAAATTTTATTTAAATAATTAAGAGTGTTTCATGTTCAGGCTTGCCTCCAGTGCTGACCTCATTTTCAAACAAATACTGTTTAAAATTAGCCAAAAGAGACGGTGAGTGCAATCTCCTTTGCCCTTAAAGTGTCTCCTGTACACACGTAAGGGGTTTGCATGTGTTCAGTGCAGTTAGCCCACTGGTTGTCTACTTTCCCCCCTCCTATATTTCCTTTGAAAGTGCATGTGCTTCTTTGAGAATACAGCCCACAGATTTCATATAAACTTTTCCAAGAAACGTTTGTTTTCTAATAGAGGCATTTCTGTAATGCACCTTATGTTAAGCACTTATGCAAAGGACCTCCCCTATACAAAGTGATGTCAAGTAATTTTAATGCTATTTAATTAAAGAGCAGCTAAAAATCCCATTTTGCAGTTTGTGCATATGGTTCTGATTACGTCGGCTGAGCACGAATCCTGTATTGGATCAAAGCTTTTTTTGCCCTCCCCCTCTAGCCTTGTGGTATGTTTTTTCCCCCTGCTAAGCTTATACAATGTTCTCTTTCATTTAACAAGACGATTAAAGTGTAGTTTTAAATATTAGTTTTATTTTAACAGTAACCTGGAGGTACTATTCAACAGGGAGAAGGTAGCTTTAAAAAGTTATGTCTGGGCTGGTGAAAGCCGTCATTCTGGACCCCAGAGGAGGATGGAAAATTATCTGCAAACTATTTTCTTGAAACTTGTTCAGCACTTGAAAGGAACAGCATGAAAATAGCAGGGCCCCCCTTGCCCTGCTACTTATGCGAAGAGTCTTGTTAAAGAAAAACTAGTTTTGGCTGTAGCAGTGAGAAAGCTCAGCTGTTTGGATATTGTTATTGCCTAGCAGGAGCAAAGGGAAAAAGAGTGTCGTATGAGAGAAAGAGAGATGGAACAGACCTGTGCTATTAGCTCATCATCCGGTGCTCAATACTTTCAGAAGAACTGGCATGTGTATACGCTTACATCAGATTGTAATACAGTTTGCTAGATATGGATCACAATCCAAATAACAGTAAATGCACCTAAAATGATTTTCAGAAATAAAGCAGCACACATGCACACATCATGCAATATCACAGAGTGTTTTTGAAATTGCCCTGCTTTTTGAAAGGACAGTCAGGCTATGACTATTTGAGAAACATGAGTCCAAAACTCCACGGAATGTGCAGGGCTAGTCACACAAATCCCTGGATGGTGTCCAAAACTGGGTGTGATCCTGATGAGTAAGGCATCCCGATGAGGAACTTGGATCTTTACATGCTCAACCCTAGCTTGACCAATGCCAGTAGATCCAGCCATTGTTCATACACCATTAACTGCCTTGGAATTCTGTCTCTCTTCATTTGCTGGCCCTGGGAGAGCGAGGAGAGAATCAGTCTGCCTGGTAACCACAGCTGAAATATGAATTTTCTCTGAAGCCTGGATCTGGGAGAGACCAACTTGGGCCCTGAGTCCCTGGATTTAGGTATGGAACATGTGAAAAAAATATTTTACAAATACAAAAATAATTTTGAACACATCCAGAATATTTGTCAGTACTAACTCTAGTTAGAGCTTATGAACTAAATCCCATGCCACTATTCAGCTAAGTGAGGAGTCTTGCTGTGAAATCAGGAGTCTTTTTTCCCCAGGTCCAAGACTTGTTACTTAGTGGAAGGATGCTACAATATCAACCTCTGTTTCTAGAATTATGAAAGAGTGGTCCAGCTCAAAGGGTGTGTCTCTTTCAGGGAAGCTGCAGTTCTGAGGTTTCTACATTCTAGAAATTAAGAAGTGTTTAGTGGTGACTGCTATGATTGCCTAGCAACTTCAGCATAGTGTTTTGTCTTCCTTATTGACCCTGCAAAATGAAAGGTTCTGGACTCTGATACAGCATAGAAATAGTAAGAGCAGTAGTAGTATTTGGCAATCTAGGCCATGGATACATTCAAAATGACAAAGCACTATTTCGAATTTATATTAACAAGAAAGACCCTGTTGGCTCCTTAAGGTCTAACACATTTATTATGGCTTAAACTTTTGTACAGCCGATTTCACTTTCCCAGTTGCATCTGTTATCAATATTCCTAATTCTCAACATGGTAAAACCTGAGGATACTTAGAACTGAAGACTGGAGGCATGAACAGACAATATAGATCTTTCTACAAACCTGAAAAATGTTCCCAGTTTGCAGAAATCTTTTTTTTAAAACACCCTAAAAACATTGGAGGGTTATCCTCTCCAAAACAATAGAAGTTGTGCTTGCAGATTTAAGAAACAAATGCCTTTAGTGGCCATTGCTAAGGAAATAGTATTGCCAGTTGGTTCCAGCCTTGGTTTCTGTCAGTAAAAGGCAGGGGGAAGGCAGGGCCCTTTCTAGGCCTTTGAGGGAGGACTCAGTGGATCCAGGCCCACCAGCAACTGCTGGGTGACTTGCTATCATGCAACTTGTATGACTTAACCAGGGCCAACTTGCTGCTTAACAGGAGCCACCCATGAGATCCAGTGTGCTGTAGCTATTGAAGGTTCAAACTAGGATTTGACAGACCCAGATTAGAATCGCCACTCTGCCATGGAAGCTCACTGGGTGACCATGGGCCTGTTAGACGTTCTCAGACTAACTTACCTCAAGGGTTGTGAGGATGAAGTAGAAGAGATGTAAGTTGCTTTGTGGAGGAAAGCAGGATATAAATGAAATATTGCTGAAAGTGGGGGATGGACAAAAGGTGGGCAGGCAGGAAGGACAGAAGAAGCTTGGAAAGGTGATGGGGTGGGTGGGAGTAGTGTAGGGAAGGTTATACAGCAGAAAGTGCCCCCCAAAAAAACTCATTGAGGGTTCTCCACCTTACAACTGGGCCTGGCCCAGCAGTGAGCTGAGTGCAACTCTGCTACGGTTTAAGTTTGCTTTTGGCATCCAAGTCACCCGTAGAGCTGCAGATGATAAAAGTGTTAGAAGTAGATTAGGGGTTGTTGGAGCTGGGGGAGCATTTTTATACTTTCAGCTGCAATATGTAGATCTGAAGTGATAACAATTGCAGACAGAACCACTTTTTTCTTTCCCCTAATTATATAGTGAAGCAAAAGTGAGAATAATGGGACAGACTGACAGATGGGAAAGTACAAGGAAATTATTGTCCAGCCAACTCCTCAGCAGGATAAGATGTTCACTGATATTACTAGAAAGACCTCCTTTGCATGTGTGTGTATATATGGTGGCTTGTATATATGGTAAGTTGGGCCCTAAAGAGTCAGTAGCTGGCATTACTACAAATATGCATTATATGTTTAATGCTGGTTATTTAGAGAGTTATTGGGGAGTGGGTAGTAGTAAGTGTATTTGACTGGAATCTGAGAGACGTTGGCTCAGATTTCCACTTTGCCACAAAGCTCACCAGGTGACCTTGGTCCATTCATTATCTTGCATCCTAAGCTATTTCACAGGGTTGTTGTAAAGATGCATTGGAGGAGAGGAGAACTTTGTACACTGTTCTGAATTCCTTAGAGGAAGGGCATGGTAGAAATGTGATTGATAGAAAGAAGTCAAAACCTAGATGGGACAGAGGAAATATTAAGTCATTATTTATGAATGCTTGTTTCTGGCAACCATGAAAAAGGGAAATGAAACCGAAAAGAAGCAGAACAAGAAGGGGGGAAAAGCAAAGAGGCGTTTCTGTTGTTCTGGTTGAGAGCAATTCCCAGACCATCTCTCAGTTTTTAAGAACAAAATCCGGTAATGTCATGTTAGCCCTTGACATGACGTACAGGCTACTTTTTCCAAGAGATGCTGTTTACTTGAATCTTGGAGACAATTACTAAAACTTTCAGATTCATAGATGGCTGCTCGGTTTCTTCCTGTGTTGATCTTTTATTTTAGATCTATTCTACTCTCACTGGGAAAACTGTGATTTAATTTGCTGCTGCAAGTCACTCTTACATGTGGGAAGATGGAGCATATCTAGGAGACAGCCCTGCCCCCCCTAGACACAATGTTAGACATGATGAGAATAAAGAAAGAAAGCTTAACTTAAATTGCTTTCAATTCTGAGATGTCCAGACTAAGGTACTGTTTAGCAAGGGGACAGTCATCCCTACCCACCATGTTTTGGACCACATGAGATTGTTCCTCAGGAGAACTTCTACTGTGGGCTAATCCAATGATCTTCCCCACATCTGGGCTGATAATTTGCAGACAATTTAAGCAAGGAATTTACTCTCAAAAAAGGTGTAAAGTCAGAATGAGTACCCACAGATCATTATCTGTTCTGTTCCAGTGGGGTATTTGTGTTTTAGCAAAAAACAAACAAACAAAAAGGAATCTTGTGGCTCCTTAATGGCTTGTAGATTTATTGTGGCTTGAGTCTATGAACGTATGTCACAATAAATCAGTTTTTGAGATGTCACAGGGCTCCATTTTTTGTTTTCCCCATCTGTGATCAGGAAAATAGCATTTTGAATCTGGAAAGCTCATCTTTTTTGTTTTTTTAATAAACAATTTTATTAACTATTTTAACAAACAAAAATACAATATTCCAATATATCTATCTATCTATCTATCTATCTATCTATCTATCTATCTAAGTCATAATATTGTCTTAACATTAACTTCAAATAAAAACTCATTAATAAAAAATATCCCGTAAGGCTTAAAACAAATGCCTTTAAATTATATTTATAGGGTTTACCAATCTGGCGGAAATTTCTCCCTTTCTCTCCAAAAATTTTAACACAGGTAGCCAAATCTCATTAAACAAAACTCCCTTCTGGAAAGCTCATCTTGAACTGATGATTTAGTTTTTGTATTTAGCTATCACACTTGGAACTCTTATTTAAATTTTTCATCACCAAAGCAGACAACAGGACCAGATCTTCTCTCTCTCTCTCTCTTTTTAAGGCTAATTGTGGCAGTGTGAGGCCCAAATGTAGATTTGCAGAGAAGGAGTTGAATGTGTAGACCCATGTACAGTTTTGCTAATCAAAACCTAAACACCCTCACACTGTTGTTATGTATGGAAGGGGGGGCGGGGGAGAATGGTAAAGAGAGTGTGCCTGTCTTCTTATCCAGTGTGAAGGAGTGATTTGAAGCATGAGGGCTGGAAGGGTAAAACACAAATATACACACCCCACACTGTGGCTCTGATAAAAATCAGCAGCTATTAGCCTTTTAAAAATGTTGGGAGGATCTGATCACAGATATCACAGTGCCATGTCAGTTTTGGTGCTCAGGTGCAGAATAGAAAGATGGCAAGATTTATCTGTGAGGGAACAGCTGGCAGGAGATATTGATCTGAGAGGACACCTCTTTGCATTAAAGGAAGAGCAAATGTGCTCTGGCAAATGTCAGGAGGGTCCCTGTAAGTAGGCTCTAGTTCCCAGTACTTAAGACTGAGTGGTTCCATGTGAAGAACAGTTCTAATGATATTATCCCCCTGCCCCTCTAAATGGGAGGGTGATGATATTATCAGCCTATACCTTTAAAAAATTGTTGCCAAATAAGATTTGTTCTACACCTGCCTACCCCAAGTTACACAGAGTAGACAATTGCTAACCTCCTTTTGAATTAGGATACTTAGGGATCTTTGAAGTAGGTCCACATCCACTCTCTTCAGTAAATAAGAATACCAGTAATGTGGGCTTTGTTTTTCAAATGCTTTGCTGCTGCACCTTGTTTTAGCTGAAGCTAGTAATTATATGTATTCTTTTATGTTTTGATAGATAACTGTTTCTGAATTGTTGCTGAAAACTCATACATTTTTGCCTGGCAATCAAACTGTAAGTGCTACAAGAAAGGAGCCAATGACGAAAGACTGTGAAGAAAACTGTAAGTTGCTCCCTCTGTCTGCCATTTCTTCAGTGATCCTTCCCTCCTGCCCTATGTTTTAATGGTTGTTTTTGTAGGTCTGTTTTGGCTTTAGTTTTAGTAGTTTTAATAATGTGTTTTTAATGGTTTTAAGGTGTGATTTTATTATGTATATTTTTAATACGTTAGCCACCTTGATGGCGCTGATGAGGGAAGAAAGGTTGGGAATAAATTTGTAAATAAATAAGATTGTATGTCTCAGTGCTCCTCTATCACCAAAGCTCCCTAAGAGTCAACATTTAACAGCCTTCTCATTCAAGAGCTGATGTACAGGGAGTTTTTAATAAGAAAATGTGGCAGAAGCATTCCAACATAAACCTTCTACATTGCTACATTCCCAGGGCATCTTCATCAATTTTTGTTTTAAACATGTTGTTTGGCTCTTACTGTCTTCACAGTCATATGTTGTCATCATTTCCCCCCCTTCTGGGCCAGGCTGCAGTGTGTCCTAGTTGGCCCTTGAAAGCAGGGATCCAAGATTAGGTCTCCTCAAGCCAAATAGGTGTAACAGGAAATTTGTGAGACAGTAAATGATGATAAAATCCCCTCAAAAATAAACAGATGAAGTTATAGTACATCTGGAAATGCTGTTCTAAATCCACAGTCCTAAGTCTGTTTAAACAGAAGTCAAAACAATAAAAATAGAATTTGCAGCTTCATACATTATCATCTATGTTAACCAAAGTGAGCAGCACAAATCATAGGCAATGGCTAAAATCTTGGGCCAAATTCCAGCTTGGTTAATGATCTCTTATCAATATAATTTCCTGTTGCTTATGCACAGTAGTAGGCTTACCTTGTTCTACAAGGTACCTGCCAGTCGCTGGTAGGTACAATTTACTGGTAGCTACTTTTCATTCCAGAGAAAGCTCTGCTCAGAGGCAAGTGATGCAATACCCATGTACACCAATGTCATTTAGTATGAAAGTCATCATATGAACTGTATATTAAAAAAAAACCTACTACAGTATATATAGGTTATATAGTAACAATAAAAAAAGCAAGGATTCTTCCCCTGGACATTACCTATTCACTTCTCTATCCGTTATTTTGTTTGCCCAGAAGGATTATTGCTTTTGTTCTTCCTCCTATTAGTGCTGACAATTTAGAAGGATATATGGCAATAGTATCTAATTTTCTGTTTGCTTCTCACACCAGTTCCTTAAAACCTAAATGCATTGTGAAATGAACAAAAATATCATTTGGGCTTATCCGGCGTGAAAGTGGTTTAGTCATGCCCAGATGGTGGCTGTCTGCTGCCTGCAAGCAGAAAAACCTCAGCTGGAGATAACTGAAGATACTGCAAGGAGACTGGGGGGTCTTGGGATACAAACTCTATTTCCCAGGGTCCAGGAAACAGGTATCCAAATTAGGTTCACTTCATACCGTAATTTGCTCTTGACACTGTGAGCCTGTTTTCAACATGGCTCTCAATGAACATTGAAAAGGAGATGTACATCTGCAAAATAAATAGTGGACATGCACCAGGGGAAGCAATTGGCTATAGCTCACTGACATATGTCTGCTACGGTTTCACATGCTCCCTTCCAACATTGTGGTGTTTGCCATGAAAAGCAGCCACTGGCACAATGAAAACACATGTATCCATTGTGATGAAACCCTTTGCCTTGGTCAAATATAGTTCGGTATAGTTCGCATTAACAGTGCATGTGTAAGGATGGAAAGCTGTAGCTGATATAAAAATACAAGCTTTCTATCCTTACTCAGGATTGAACATAGTCCATGCAAATATACCCATAGTCTGTGCTAAGGACTGAGGGTGCACTTAAAAGCAATGACGAAAGGATTCTATGTAGATTGTGTGTTAAATACTGGGTTCTGGACGCATTGCAGTGATCAGCTCTAGTTTATTTAGTGATTTCAGGAACACTACAAGGACAAAATCCAGGGCAGGCTGCCCTGTTTATAAAGCATGCAAAGACCACACCCTAAAACACCCCACTCCCAACTATTTACATAATACTATTTACATAATACTACATCTCTACTGGCCCACTCCTGAATCCTGGTAAGCTATTGTTCTGGGGCAACAAGCTCAACCCATTCAGGTGCTAGCTCAGGGGTGACTCATGCTCAGTACACAACACCCTGGCTCAGCACTAGCAGGTAATAGAGACTGTATTACCTCTTACAAAAGAGTTCCAGCGCCAATGTGGTTAGAGTTTCAGACCAGACCAGGGAGATTTGGGGTCAAGCCCCACTGACTTTGGGCCAGGTGTACCCTCTCAGCCTAACCAAACTTGTAGAAATTTCTGAGGATAAAATGAAGGACAGGAGAACCATATATGCTTCTTGAAGTTCCCTGGAGGATGGGCAAGATAAAAATGTGGTTCTAGGTCCTGTATTGTGTTAGCCAAAGCTAGTCCACCTGGGCCGGTCAAACAATTGAAGCAAGCTAGGGCAGGGTGCTAAAACTCTAGGACATTAAAGTCCAGGAAAGTCCATTGGTTACATTCTTAGAAGTATTCATCATTTCAGAGCACTCTTATAAATGCTATGGGAATTCTAATCCATGTTCCTTATGGTGCCCAGAAATCTGGAGGTAGTGTTTGGTCTTCATTCGTTCGTTCATTCGTTTATTCGTTTGTTTTATTTAGTTCATTTACAGCTCTCCTTTTCTCATTGATACTCAAGTGTAAGAACTAGAGAAAAGGGGGGGGGATCAAATAATATCGGACATCCAAGAAACAATGCAACAAGACTAGGAGTACAAAATTAAATGATGATGTGAACAGGAAACTGTCCAGACCAGCATACAGCCAGCAATGCAGAATATGGGATTACGAAGGTACCAGGCAACGCAGAACCCGTTCTCCAGTCCCACATGAAGGAGCCCTTCTGGACTGTCTGTCCCACTGCAGTTATAATTCCATTACAAGAATCCCTCCTGAACATTTCTGTTTCAGACTTTTTGCAGAATAGGAGCCTTCGTGACTGTATTCACTGGGGACACTGCTACCTTGCCTTTTTCCAGTTATAGTATTAATTAATGTGGGACACAATGTGATAGTAACATTACTGGATTTTAAAGAATGATAGTAAAAAGTGTGAAATTTCAAGAATAGCTTTTGCTGTGTTGCTCAACAAGTATATGGGACTGAAGCAGGTACATGAGAATATTAATTCCACTAGTGTATAATATCCCATGACCCGCCTTCACTGATGATAGACCCAGCACAGTATCTGGCCCCATGCCTCCTGCATGGCCTTTCTCAGCTATGAAGAAGGGGGAAGGGGCCCCAAGGCAAAAAGAAGAAGAAGAAGAAACAAATCGGTGCAAAGTGAAATGAATCTTTAATAATTATACAGCTCCCTATGCATTTCGCGTACAGTTTCGTCAGGGGGAATCTTTCAGATTCTTTTAGTTTCTTTCCCATACATATACTAAAACACTGGGAACCATTTAAATGAAACAGCTGAGCTATTTTTCGTGAAGAGCAGAAAGCCACAAACTGCACCAAAATTCGTGGAAGTTCATGGCAGTTTTTCAATTTGTGAACATTTATTTATTTATTTATTTATTTATTTATTTGATTTCTAGGCCGCTCTCCCCACATTCGCAGGCTCAGAGCGTCGTACAAGACCTGGCATGCCAGGATTCAGTAAACATTATAAATATTTAAAACAATATAAAATATTTAGTTAAAAACAACAACAATTTAAAGTGCTCAACATTGCTTTGTAAACCATGAACTGGCCAAAATTTGTGATGAACCTTAGTTTGTCAGCCGTTTTGTGCATATCCCTAATAACTCTGGCACAAGAGGATGTCATCCACTATTGACAGGACTGGGGCCATTATGCTGGACCCAGTGAATTGCTGTTAGGGATTTGTTATTGCACATGAAATGGTGGAAATGAATTTGAATAAGGAGAATCTGATTATCATGCTTTCTAATCCATGTTCACAATGAATGTATTTTCTATTTCAGGCTTGATAAAGAAGATTATGTTTCTATGGTAAATATTAAATAGGTGTTCTTGATAGGATATAATTTTTCATGCATTTTATGTGTCACTTCCTCTTAGAATCTGAAGGACCCTCAAGGAACATCTTTTGCAGCATCTAAATATTCTGTGGTTTCTTTATTGGAGAGCTGTTTAGTTTGTGGAAAACTGCACATTTTCAGGGTAAATTCTTTTTACAGCTGCCTTATTCTGTTTATCTGGATCTGTCACTAAAGTAAGCTTGCATTTGGTTGTTTAGAAAATCATGGTGGTTTCCAAGGCCTCTTTCTGCCCATGTTCATAAAAGAGTCTAATTTATTGTCATAACCTTTACTTAAAAGTCCTAGCCTTGCTGTTCATGCTCATCTTTTTGTATTGTAGGTCATATTCTGATGAGTGGTCTTACAGGTTACTTTAGGGAAAGCTTCATTTTTAAAATTTACTTTGCTAGTTTCCCTTAGGAAACATTAATTACCATGGAGATTCTGAGTTGGATCCTGTAGCTTGTATCAGCACTTGAGAAAGGACGCCTTTCATTGATTCTTTCTTTATAACTTTTATAAGCCCGCCTTTTACTCAGGCAACTGGGACCTAAACTGTACAGCAGATTAAAACTATACAAGAAGGGGGACCCGTGATACTCATGGGGGGAAGATTATTCCCCACAGCTCTTGGGGAAGAGCGGCTCTGCATGGATTAAAGGGAACATCTAAAATGGCCACCTTCCTAGCAAGGCCTGCCAAGCCTTCTCCCACTCCCCTCCCCAGCAGCAGCAGCAGCAGCAGCAGCAAGGCCTGAGGTCTGCCAAGCCTTCTCCCACCCCCCCGCATTGTTGTTGTTTTTTCTGGATACTTTGAGATTGCTTTTATCCTGATCTTTTTCTGGAAGCTGGTTTTGAGTCACCTTTTTCTTTGTACATACGTTTCTATCAGTTTTGTTTGTCCTACCCACCTCCAGCCCATTTTTCAATTATTGGACTGTTGTCATTACCAAACCACTCCCTGTCCTCTCCTGCCCTGAAGACAAATTGTTTTGTTTTTGATTTGTTGGGGAAAAAATACAGCCCTTGTATTGATATAAACATGCACAAAAAAACCCATTTAGGTTTAGCAGTTTCTTTGAATTCCCAGTTTTTATGTTTTTAAAAATGTAAGTGCCTTTTCCCTTTTATCTCCATGAGGAAGAAGCTAGAGAATTTTTCGATTTGGAATGAAATTCAGAAATTAAGAGAACCTGCTAAACCTCATTATGATGATATAGCAATATAATGATATTTTGGTGTCAGTTTAAAAAAAAATGCAAAAGCCCTGGTGGGGAGCAATGCTCCCTGTAAGCTGTGGCGTCTTGTGAGCAACAATTCTACATTGTAAGCTACTGGCATTAAAGCTGTGAGCAAGCGAACTGACTACTGCATAAGTTAGTTTGCTCCAGAGCCATCCTTCCTGAGTTAAGACAAAAATGTGTGAGCTGGATGCTAAAAAACTGTGAGCTAGCTCACACTAACTCAGCTTAGAGGGGACACTGGTGGGGCGGGGGTAGACACTTTTGGTGCCAGAAAAAAAGCAGCACGGTTTGAAAATGATGTAGCACTTTACATACGGTTCATAAACAGATGGGTGGTGGAACTACTCCCCTTTTAGGCTTCCCCATGCAGAGACAGACAAGCATAGGGAGAATCACATGGACCCTCCCCAATAGCCAACTGCAGCCCTCCTACCAGGAAAATGCTACCCTTTCCCCAGCAGCCTTGTGTGTGTGCTGGTGAAGCCCCTGGTCTTTCTCTTTGTCCATAAGCATGGGTTCATTTTCAGTCTTTTTAAAAAGTTCAACCATAACATAAGCAGGCAAAAAAGAATTTAAAAAGTAGGAGTGCTTTGAGGCCACCTGTGATTCTCCTGATGATGACAGCACTTTCTCTTGAAAGTCCTGATTATTTAAGTCATGTACAGAAGAAAATAAACAGACAACACAACTGTGATAATGCCGAGGGAGGGCAGACATGCTGAAGAACCATGTCCAACCCGATTCCAGTGCCTGTGGATCACCTGCCAAGAAAATCAGAAGCTGAACATTTGGAAAAGCCCACTGACAGGTAAGCAAGTGATTTGCTGCAGAATACAGAAGACACCCTGTGTGGTGTAGTGATTAGCAAGCAAGGTTATATCCAGGTTCAAATCCCCACTCCCCATTGAATCCTGGGCCAGCCGTTTTGTCTCAGCCTCACATACTTCACATTTTTGTTGTTGGTATAAGGGTAAAAGGAAGGAAAGGGACAAACATATATGTTGCCCTCCTAGATGGAAACGCACAATAAAAATGTGCTAAATAAATGAGAGAGAATCTGAACCAACCACCTTTATCTATACTTTCTGTTGTGTTCTAATGGCGACCGTGCACACAGTCGGGATCGCACATGAGGTCGGGCAAACTACTGGACTTTGCATCTGTAGACAATAGCCCAGGTGGATTGTAATTTGGGCCAATAGGACGCCCAGGATCCTAAAGGGGACCTATGGTCAAAGGCATTTTGTAAATAATCCTATCACGGGGCTCGGGCGTGACCAAGGGTGTGGTTTGTACCTGCGTATAAGCAGACCCCTGAGCCTTGCCAGGCAGTTCCTGTTTTCCATCTGTAAATAAACCATGAGCTGATTTCACTGCAACACATCTGGACCCAGCATACTATACTCTCCCCTCTTTCTGTTTCTGAGAGGCAAAATACATCTGTTCCTGGATTATACCTTTTCAGACTACAGATGGGGAATCAAATGTCTGAATGTTCCCATATATATGGGGGGAAATGTAAGTGCATGTTCACAATTAGTGCATTAGGGAGAGGGAACCTGACATTTCTGTTTTCAATATTTAGAGCAATTTTATTCGAACTGTCAAGGAGCAATCCTAAGCAGGTCTATTCAGAAGTAAGTCTCATGTTATTCTGTGGGACTTACATAAGAACATAAGAGAAGCCAATGTTGGATCAGGCCAGTGGTCCATCCAGTCCAACACTGTCACACAGTGGCCAAAAACACCAGGTGCCCTCAGGAGGTCCAGCAGTGGGGCCAGTTACTCCTAGGAACCTCTCCTTGGAATTTCATCCCCAGTCCTGCAGTTGCAGTCTGAAGTGGCACACTCTACAGCAAATGAGGAGGTTGATGGGTAGGCCTGAGTGAGTTAACAATGGTGACAACATCCTGGCTGAGGCAAATCAGCCAGTGTGGCATAGAAGCGACAGCATTCTGAGGTAATAAATAACGTATCTAGCCTGGGGTAGGAAGACAGAAGAAAATTCCCTTTCCTTTCTCCATCAAGTTCAATTGATGGGATGAATGATCTAGAATTACAGCCAGGCAGCCTCTGTCCTTGAGACACAGATATAGACGGCATCCTGAACCATGTGCAAATCTGTTGGAGAATGGTTGGGTTGGATGTTTGCAGTAATGTCAGGAAGCACACTGTAGCTGGAGTTGGCACTCAATCAGACATTTTTGAACAGAGGCATTAAATCAAAGCGTTACGCCATTATAGCCAAGCTAATCTTTAAAGCTCCCATATGTCTTCATAAACAGATCATGCGAGGAAAGCTGGCTGATAAATTCTTTCATAATGCAAGGAAAGTAGATGCTATATATGTGAGCCAATACTCTTTATGAGATTTGCTTCCAGCAGCAGAAAGAAATGCAGGTTTCCACCGCTGTCGGAAGGGCGATATCCATTTGCTAAAGATGGGGGGGGGGGGGGGAATCCCAGACCATTAGTTGAAGTCATGACATTGGAATGACCCTATGATGAATGCAGTATATCCACAGAAGAGGAAAGAAAATAGGGAAGTCCTGGCCCAAAGTCATCCGAAGAGGTGAGAAACCTAGGCCCTTTCCAACAGCTCATCTGGGAACAGCTTCTACAGTGGCCAGTGTATCTGGTTATTATGTAACTTCAGTATAAGTTATATTGAACTTTGTTTATATAAAAGATTATTACTTATTGGTTTATTTTCCTCTTTCCATCCTGTGTTGTTTCCTTTTGTGTTTTGTCTGTTAGATTGTGAACCGTTATGGTAAGTTATATGCAAAAATGCTGTGAGTATGTGTTTGTGTGTAACACACATGGACACAATTTCCTTTCTTTAAAAAATTCATGAGCCACTTCTCCAGAGACCTGTTTGAGGCAGGCCCATGTGCTTTGAATATGCACTTTCCACATGGGTTAATTTCCATGATACATTTCTATTGCTGAATGTAAGCAGATTTGGCTTTGATAGAAAACCACCTGAGAACCGCATATAAGCTGATTTGAGCTCTTTGGAGGAATGACAGGGTCATGTATAAAATGCAGTAATTTTTTTTAAAAATACAGTAATGTTAATCTTATTGCAGCTCTCTGTACACAAGAAATATGTACCTGAGCTAACCCTCTTTTGGAATAGCTGAGAAGTTCTTATAAGCAGTGTATCCATCACAGCCCCTATTATGTCCATAAAGCATCGCGTTCTCTCCATCTCAGTTGTCTAGCTGTAAAACAGTGATGACTTCAGTGAGATATCATTCACTACCTACTTCTGTGATTATAAGAAAGGGAAATAATAAAGGAAGTAATACATTACACATTAATATATTACTTCCTTACAATTTGTAATACATTAATATGCTACTCTTTGTAGAAGGGCCACCAATGGAACAATTTCTGAGATACATGTAAGAACAGGACATGTGAATTGTCTCTACTGTCTACAATGTTGGTTCAGTAGGTTCATTCACACATGTAGATTGCCATACAAGATGGTAGTGATCAAGAAACCAGTGTGCACATGTGAACTAGTCTTGTGGTTCAAGTTATATGTAAATGTATATCTCAATCACAGTGACAACAAATGTTTGCTGCATATTAATATAAAATTTGTTAAGTTTAAATAAAACATTAAAGTAAAACAAAGCATTAGTTCATTCTTTGAAGCGAATGAGCCAGAAACATGAAGCAGGAATCAGTAACAAGCCATGCATCAAAATCCACAGCCATTCCATCAATAGCTTTTAACCATTGTGGAATTAAGGGCAGGGGAGGAAGAGAGACCGCCCTGTGGAACAGAATCCTGTTCTCCATCTGTGTTGTCAGAGACTGAATGCAGAGGGCTGTAAAAATGCAAAACAGGAGTGATGTGTCAGGTTTGCCCAAGGAAATGTTTGCCCAAGGAAAAAAGAGACCCATGACAGATTTAAGTAACATATGTACAAAAGACAGTAAAAATAACTTCACAAATCGAAGCAAATCCCAAAGAATTTTTCAGCATGGGTGCAAGCAGCAGCTACAGGAGATGATGGTTCATGAGGACTGAGAGAGAGAAGCTGTCTTTCCTGGTTAATTGTCACCAGTTGAGGCCCTTTCATAAAGGAGTCTCTTTTCCAATCTGCATCACTCAGCACTTACTAATCTTTACACTGGATCTCACTTACCATTTTATTACTCAGTCATCCAATCTGAGGAGGTTTTTACCACCTCCAATAATTTAGTATCATTAATCATATTTTAAATTCTCTCGTGGACAAAGGGGGGGAAATCTGCACGTAGAAAATCAGCTGCTTGGAGAAGGTTCACCTAAGAACCTTGACATCTCGTTTTCGGCATGTAAGACATTTTCTATGGCATAGTGTTCAATCATGTAAGCTCCCACCAGAAACAGATTTATCTTTTCCTCCCGTGTTGTGTGAAAATTAGGTCTTGGATGAAAAGATCACCAACGTGAGGATTATATCTTTAATGATGAGCTTTCTTCTACCAGGAAAAGATATTTGCTTGCTAATTAACACAGCCACAAAACACTTTCTTCGAACTCAGCTTAGCCTGTAAAATGGCCCCTTCCACGATATGGCTGATCTGGCCACCTGGATCCACAGTAACATCAAGACTTGACTACTGTAATGCATTGTACATTGGTCTTCTTTAAAAATCAGCTTGGAAACTCCAGTTGGTGCAGAATGCTATGGCTCAACTATTATCAGAAGCTAGGTGGAACATGCATATTACTCCCATTCTCTGCAGACACTCCGTTGGCTGCCCATTAGTTACTGGACTCAATTTAAAGTAACCAGCTATCCCATACAAACCCATTCATGGCCTTGGTCCCTCATATCTGCAGGACTCCCGCCCCCACTCCACCAATACAGTTTTAGTCATCTAAGCAGGGCCTTCTGCAGGTGCCAACCTACACATGGGGAAAATCAACAACTGCATGTACACATGCCTTCTCTGTTGTGGCCCCCACTTTATGGAATGGCCTGCCTTAAGAAGGTCAGGAAGGCTCCAACACTCCTGGTTTTCTGCAAACTATACAAAGCTATATGAAATGGTTGGCAAAGTCAGTTGCAATATATCTGAAGAAGTGTGCTTGCACATGAAAGCTTATACACAGAATTAAACTTTGTTGGTCTTAAAGGTACCACTGGACTCAAACTTTGTTCTATGCAAGACTGAATTATTCAAGAGGGCTTTTCTATGCATGCAATAGACTTGCACTGTACTAAATTATTGACAAAGTTACTTGGATAAATGATTAGGGACTCTGGTCTATACTGTTATGTATACCTTACTGTAAATAGGATCCTGTTATGTAATTTTTGCATTGTATAATGTCTTGTGTTCATACTTATGCTTTGCTTCAGCTGTTTTTAGATTTCTGGTTGGTTCCAGACTTCTACAGTTCTAACCCTATTGCATTGTTCATTGAATGCCCCATCCTGCTGATCATAGTGACTCACGCTGTGTAATCCGCCTTCAGTCCCAGTGAGAAAGGTGCTGTATAAATAAATCACTCTAATGCATGTTTGCATTCCTGTGTATGGAACTCAACCTGCCATTTTCATGTTGGAGTTATTTTTCATGCTATAAAAATTAAGACCTTCATGAGAAACCATCAGCATTACTGATGGTAATATAGCAATTATCTTGTGTGTTGCTGAATATTCGAGGTATACAAACACAAAGCTATTTGCATGACAACCAGTTCAAGGATGAAGAAATTGTTTAGTGTTAAACAAATTAGTATTGCACATAAAGTTTATGAAGGCATTCTGATGCCTGCAATAGGACTTCTGGGGTAAGATGAGAAGCTGAGAAAAGAGCAATGGACATGCTTTTGACTTGCTCTAGCATGTTGGACAAACTGCATTAGAATGAAGATGAAAGAGGATACTCAGTGTTCAAAGTTAACCTAGTGTACTTTCCTGTTTCATGAATGAGTTGTTCTGTCAAAACAGGGCAAGGAGTTGAATGGATTGCAGGGAAAATTTCTTGGTATGTGTTTTAGAGGAACATGCCATGGTATGTATGTTAATTGTCTTGTGTCCATTGACATTAACAACACAATAGCTAAGCAGAATTACACCTTTCTAAGTCTATTGAAGGTGTTTAACTCTCCTTCAGATGGCTCTGTATAGGGATGGGCATTAACTGGCTCACAAACTAAAGTTCATGATGAAGTTTGGCCAGTTCGTGCTTCATAAACCGAAGCTTGTGTCAGGTCAGTTCCACGAACTTTCAAAGCAACTTCAAAGCAATTGGGGGGGGGGGGGAATTCTCCAGCCTTGGAAACACCAATAGGTTCCCTGTGTGCTTTGATGTGTATACCTTGCACTTTTGAACTTGCACCTGACGTTTTCCCCAAAAGCACATTCCTGGGACATCTTCGGGGGGGGCATAACTCAGACCCCCTAAATCCAATCTGCACATAAATTGGAGGGCATGTAGAGGAACATCAGGAGATGACTCTAGTTTGTGCAGGGACTGTTCTATGCAGTCTTGAACCTGCGCCTGTCAATTCCCCAGAAAGGACTTTCCTGGTGGCACCTTCCTGGTGGCACCTTCCTTGTGGGGTTGTAACTCAGACCCCGTAAATCCAATACCCACCAAATCTGGAGGGCAGGTAGAGTATAGACAGCTGGAAATTCCCTGCAAGTTTGGTGTCTCTAGCACACTGGGGAGCAGTCTACCACATCATGAACCTCACAAACTGAACTGGTTTGTTTGATGGCTAAAAGTTCATGACAGTTTATGGTTCGCGACGCAGGCATACCATGAACCAAACTGCATTTTCCCAGTACATGCCTATCCCTAGCTCTGTAAATGTGGAGCAGTAGTTTTTCTGTGTTTTAGCAGATGAGTTCTTTTCCATTCTGTACCATATTGCCTTTGTCTTTCCTTTTTAAATGATGAAGAAAAGGCATATGCTGCTGATCATCCACTAAAAGGAACAGTACCAGCCATGTTTGGTGGCCTGCCAGCTTCTTCACAACTACTTTTTTTTTTTTAGATTTATCAATATTTTATTTAAGAATTCAAATTGAATATTACAATGAAGTAAACAGTGAAGATACTTACTGAAATATTAATTGAACAAGTAAATTAACAATGGTTATCTGGTAAGCATTGTAAGCATTAGTCTATTCCCCCCTTATTTATATAAACATTGTAAGTGATTATATACCATTGCTACAATTAAAGAGTAGATGTTCCAAATAATCACTCCAGATACAGAAAAGGCAGGAAAGCAAAAGGGAAAGAAAACAGGAAAAAGAGATGTTAATGTATAGATTTATATTAGTACTAGGTTTCTATAGAATTAATTTTGAGGCAATATGTTATTTATTTATCGCATTTTTATCCCGCCTTTCCAGCGAACTGGCTCAATTTGACATGGTGAATTCATAAAAGGGGTACCATTTTTCTACAAAATTGGTAGATTTTGAAAAATTTCTGCTTGGCAGAGGTTGTGTATAATCTTCTCCAGAAGGAACTGATCCCATACTTTCGTTAGCCAAAGAGATCTTGAAGATGGTTTATGTGACTTCCAGGTCTGCGCAATCGTCATTTTGGCTGCAGTTATCAGACTGAGAATGAGGTCCTTACAAGAAAAAGGAATAGAATTGTCATTCCAATAATTTAGGAAGGTCGTCTCTGGGGTCAAAGGTATGTTGTGACCAGTTATTAGGTTAACTTGAGTGATCTTTCCAGAAAGTTTTGATTTTGTTGCATTCCAACCAGCAATGGATATAAGAGCCTATTTCACCACAGCCTCTCCTTCACAACCTCCATCCCCCTTTAGGATCCCCAAAAGGTAGTAAGCCCCTCATTGGCTTCCATCTATGAATGGTGGGGTCTGTTTGACATTGGATCGCTAGATGTGGATACCTGACATAGGAAGTGTTGAATAATTCTCAGAATTAACCTATTGTTGCTTATATCAAAAGAGCATTTGGGGGACTGGAGCTTAAACTGGTCATTTTTTCAATTTCTTGCCTATTCTATTTCTACTGAATGGAGAGCAGCAAAAGACAGGGGTTGGGGACCTTCACAGAAAAAAATCTGGAACTTTCCCACCCAACACATATACTTTCCCCCGATATGCTATTAAAACTTCTCATGTATCAGAAGAAGGAATGAATAAGAATACCGTGTTTGAAATGTGATCTAATCAAGACAGCGTCCGATTATAGTCTTTATAGGTCTAGTTCCCTGCAGGAAATGTGATCCATTGTCTCTTGTGTGATGAACTGAGAGAAATTTTAGTGGTCCCATTCTGGATGCAGGAGAGGAGCAGTGTATGGAAACAGTGTTGATGTCAATTTTGTTTAGGCCCTCAGAGCACAATAGTCGAGATTTGGGAGCTATCAGCCATAGTGACTATATGGAACTTTCAGGTTCATAGGTACTTTCGAACATCAGTTTTTTGGGGGTAGAACACCGGTAAAAATCTTCATATCCTCCCCAGTGTGGAAAACAGAAACCTTTACTGTATGGACCTTCATTATAAGAAAGATTCTTCTTATCTTCTGATAATAATAGTAACTTAGTGCTACAGGTTAGTGTTGGCAAATCCTGGTCAAGTGTTTGAATGAGCAAATGCTTTTTGATCTTTGCCATCAATATACCATATCTGTACAAACAAAGTACAGAGAATACTGTTCTTCTACAGTTGTGCCCAGCTCTAAAATACCCTTTTTTGTTGTTCAAGCTGGCTTTTAATAACCAACACTGAGCAATTAAAGCTCAGTTTCTAGCATGTTCAATGCATGCATGTGTTTTAAATCTGCATTAAATTGGATTGATATAGGTAGGAAAATGCTTTGCATAGCTCAGTTAGAATGAAATAAGCTAAAAATCCAATTAATATAACAATGTTTGAGATTGACTTCTGCTGTGACAGGACAATTGTGGTCACAGCCATAGTGGTTGCCATCAGAGCTTATTTATACTGAGAAAAGTGTAATCTGTTCAATTTCTGCCCATCTTGCAACTGTTAAAGGCTCAGGGACCCAACCAGGAAACAGACTGTACCCTTACTTCTAAACTGTCTCCATAAATGACATTACACTTGGTGTCTAATAGAAAAGTCTGCTTTTATAGACAGCTAGGCAAATTTCCAAGAAAAAAAATGCGGTCCTCAGAAATTAATAATGTGAACCTAATTCAGCATCCCTAGGTTCCATTTTCTATTATGTAGTTGTTATGTTTGATGTGGGAGCTGCAGTGCAGTTGGAGTAGGTGAGCTTTGATTGAGGCTAACACATAGCCTCTAAGATTCTCTAAGCTAAGAGGCTTAGTCCCGAATAAGACCCTAATTATGGACCTCTTTGCCTAGCACGCTGCTACCAAAACAGCAACATGGTGCCATTTATTACCTAGATAAAAGAGCTGTTGATAATCCTTATCAGCACAGAATAATTACAGTATAATTACAATACATAATGTAGGAGGAAAAGCACCACCTAGTGGGCAAAATCTTATGCATAAAACTTCCTTAATTTTATGTAGGTATGATTTCCCTAACCTTACAATCCAGATCTGAAAGTAATTTTTCTGGGAATTATCAGATTTAATAAATGCTAAATTAAACACTGATTTAACTACCAGCAGTATTACAGATTTTGACTGATTTTCTTCTCATCCCTGGACGTCCTAGAAGTCATGAATCAGCAGCATTTTAGATCTTGTAGTCTACAGAACAAGAATAGGCATTCACTGAATCTTGCTTGGTTTAACATGGGTATAGCCTTGTTGCCTAAGAAGTGTCAGTAACAAACTACATTCATAGTGACATGAGCAGAGCCCATAGTGAACATGGCCTGTATGAAAGGACCATTAAAATGAGTAGAGCCTATTCAGAAACACACTGATTTGGTCTCCTCACAACAGACCACTGATTCCAATAGAGTGTATACATGAGAATTTCCACTTGTATTGTGCCCATGGTGTGTTGTATTTCCTAGATTATTAACTCCAAATTAAAGAAGTGATAAGCAATCAAATGAATATGTGCACATATGAACTGCATTTGTAGGAGTATTGAAACATAGCCACTAAACAGCTGTAACAGCAATTGGGACACCTTTGCTATTTATAGTGAGACAATTAGCCTTCATCCTTTTTCAGATCCAAGGAAATGGTGTTAGACATCTAAATCCATTCCATATTTAAAACCTTCTTATTCCCATGGTCCAGTTTTTTTGTTTGCTTGCTTGCTTGCTTAACCAGAGCAATTCTAAGCCACTCAATGGCTCCTTCCAGCACTGAGTTCATTCCCCAGCATTTCACTACAAATTTTCAAAAGTCAGTTCTGACCACGGATCCCAAATAACTGTACTTTGGTCCAGGGACACACCTGTTTTGTATGGAGGTGCATAAAGTCATATGAATTTCAACCTGTCAGAAATGGTACAGTCCAGAGTGATTTACTGCCTCAGATAGTGTCTTTTGAGAACTGTGCAACAGCATCACATTAGACATGAGATGGGAGATATGTGAATACGACCCCATGGCTTGAGGGTTTTAAAATACAAAACAAAAACCAGGGGTCATTTCATGGAAAAAGAGGTGCAGGATCTCATTAGCATAACTCATTAGCATAACTTATTTGCATATGCTACATTACCTGGCATCACCGGAAGTATGTCAGAAGGCAAGAAAGAAAGAAGAGTGTGTGAGAGAGAGAGAGAGAGAGAAAGAGCTGGCAGAGAGGGGACAGCTACTAATCCAAGCCTCAGAAATACCACTATTCTGGGAGGATAGCATCAGTGGTGTCTGAAGCCTTCAGAAGGCTGGTCGGAGGAACAAGGACCTTTCCAGGGGATGGGGTCATTTTGCTGCAGCCATGACACAAGCAGGCATTCCCCCGCCAAAAGCGGGGGGGCTGGCACCATCTCCCGGAGCTGTGCTCCCCCAAGCTCCTGCTCAAAATGACCCCTGACAAAAACAATAAACAGTCCACACTACTGTTTTGGAAAGTGGGGACACGATGATGGATGACAGGATATTCCCCCAGTCTTCCTTGTCTGTCCTAAGCTACCTTGGCCATACTAGAAAACAAGAGAATGACCCATGCCTTCTGTCCCCCCCCCCCCCACCTGCAGCTAATTACAGATTTGGTGTGCTGATATAGTTTGGGTACACAGGAGAGGAGAAAAGGTATAAACAACCAATTCCACTTCCCCAGCCTTCATAGTAGCTGTGCCAGTCAGCTAACAGGACAAGGATATCCGGTGAGAAGTCCTAATTAAGGATCTCCCACATCACCTCAAGTTTGCCTTTAAGATTTATTAACACCACAGAATGGTTTGAAGGCACAAGTCACAGATCCAGCTCTGGATGGGGGCTCACAGTGAAGCCACAAGAGGTTCTCAGTGGAAAAGAGAGAGAAAGAGGAGAAATAAATGGGGGTTATTATCAAGAATGCATGCTTTGTATTGGGTAATATGTAAAAGGAGAAGTAAAAGCCAAGAACAAGAAATGAAACTGGAAACAAGTGTTGAAGCCATAAGAGATGGAAATATCTGAACATGGGGCACTCTAGAGCAGTTAATTTCCATGAGCCCTGCACAGGAGAATTGCCCGGTCTGTTGGCCTTATGGTGACTTTTTCATCAAATGGCATGAAATTGGATCACGCTTCCATGTGTTGTAGCAAAGAGCAAGAGGCTCAGGGCAAAGATTACTGACTGACATCCTCTTTGACTTGATTTCAAGGGCTTCCCTATCAGTGAGGAACCAGGCTTGGGGAGTTTGGTCTTTGCACAATTGTGGTAACATCATATCATAAATTATGAAAGTCTGGTCGCATGAGGTAAAAGGAAAAAGAACAAACACACAATTGATCGTCCTGTATTACTCCTGCGTCAACTCTTCTGGTGCAGACTCTGTATTATCAAAACAAAAATAATATGAGCCCGGGGTGAAATTTATCAGAGGAAGTCTGAGACAGTAAGGATTAACACAGTACTTCAGTGTGACTGGGAACCCTCATTAGTGATAAGTTTCTCTCCTTCATTTGACTGAGCTCTGTTCTCATTCAGATCAGCCTGCAGAAGGAAGCAAGTAGCTTGTGACCTTTTAAACCCTCCTCTAAAGGCTCTTATTGTAAACTACAATATGTCTATTCTTTAAATACACAGACTGGTTTCTATAAGAGCAAAGCAAGCAATCATTTTATACCTAGCACAGGAATAGATGTGACTACCTGGTCCTTGTAGTAAGTAGCATATTATTCCCTACACAGAACTGGAATTCCAGTTGGGGTATTCAAAAAGTAACTACTTCACAGTACTAGTAAATATGTTATATGGCTCTGTATTGTCAACTTCCTGCAAACCAGGAAAGACTTTCCACTGCAAGTTCTATATAAAATCTGGAGAAACTTGAAAGAGCTTCCATTTTTTTGTAGATGAATTAATGTCTGGTTCTTTACAGAAATCCTAATCAACCAACTAACAAGTGAAACCAAAGCAGTCAGATGTAAGCTAGTTCAGATAGTGTTCCCATACACAAGTTACAAACATGGTAGGCCATATATTCCAATTTAACCCCCATCCCATAGATTTTGGGATGATGTTCAACTAGCCTACTTCCTTTTAGGGACACTGATGTGGCAGCAGTAGCTGCAGAATGGTGAATCAGAAGTCGGTCTTCCATATTTCCACTAAGGATGAGCACAAACTGCATTTTCTCTCCCTACTGACTCAGCTGTCACTTTCAGGCTTCCTCATGAAGTCCGTTTAAAAGGGCTGCACCAGGCAGCCTGAGGTGGGGGTGAAGTGCCTTTGGGCACTTCCCTTCCACCTTCCTCCTGGCCATAGTGAGCCTCAGCCTGGAGAAAGTGGGGAGGGGATCTCTCAGGAAGAGTCTCCCTTCCACTTTTCTCCTGGCTGCGGTGAGCATCAGTCAGGAGAAAGTGGGGGGATCTCCCACTGAAAGGGGCTCTCTCATGCAGCCCATTTACAGGGGCTGTGCAAGGGAACCTGAGACAGCTGAGCCAACAGACGGAGACCTCTCCCTGCCAGCCCAACTGTCTTGGGCTCGCTTGTGTAGCCCATTGAAAAGGGCTGCCTGGGGGAGCCCGAGAAGCTGAAGCAGTGGAGAGAGATCTTTCCCTGCCAGCCTAGCTATCTTGGCCTCCCTCGCACAGCCCATGGAATGGGACTCCCTTGTGCAGCCCATTTAGAGGGGCTGTGCAAGGAAGACCGAGACAGCTGAGCTGGAGGAGAGAGACTTCTAAACAGCCCCAAGGGCTGAACCGAATAGCCTGAATTTCAGTAAATGTTCAAAGAATATGTGCATTGCTCAACATCACTTCCCAAGTCCCAAACCAGCCCAAGTTTGGCTTGAATTTTGGCTTGTGAGACGATTTGTGCTCATCTCTAATTTCTACTACATGAGAGTTTGAGTGCCCATGTCATTTGTGAAGGAACAAGCCTGCATTTATTCTTCCAACATAATATTTAACGAGAACAGTTAATCTTGAGTCTGTGGCTCCAAAATTCAATGATCTGAGTTTTCAGACTATCCTTTTAAGTTTTAACAGCCTTAAAGATTGATTCAGGGAAGTAGCTATGTTGGTCTGAAGCAGTAGAACAAAGCCTGAGTCCAGTGGCACCTTTAATACCAACAAAAATAAAATCCTGTTGATCTTAAAGGTGCCACTGGACTCCAACTTTGTTCAGCCTTAAAGGTTGTCTGCCACAACAGCTGCAGTGTAATTTTGCCCTAAACCCCAGCAATTGATGTGTGGCCAGGGTCAGTGCATTGAAGAGGGAAGAAGTTAAGTTTTCTTGCCAAAATCCCCCCTAAAGGTGGATACTTATCTCTGTCATTTTCATTTCTCCTTACCAGGCTTTAAATCAGCCAGGGAAGGCCATTTTGATTGGAGAAATAGCATGGGAAAGGTTAACCTCCCTTTCCCAGTGTTATGGTACTGATCTATATTGGGCTCCCCCTCGAAGGCCAAATGACATATCTGGAGTTTTCATCCCAGAATTCCCACATCATGTATAGTTTGACCTTCAATCTGGCAGTTATCAGTCGGAACTGGAAAAGCTATTTATTTATCTTCATTTTATTTATACTATTTATAATCCACCTTTCTCACTTGGATTCAAAGCAGACTACAGAGTGAGTCAAACAATACAATAGGATTAGGGGTGTAGAACCAATCAGAAATATAAAAACAACTGAAGCAAAGCATAAATATTAACAGGACACCTTAAATGATGCAAAAATTACATAGTAGGATCCTAGTTTCAGCAAGCTAAACACAGTAGTATAGACCACAGTCCCTAATGAGTTATCCAAGTAACTTTGTAAATCATTTAGTACTGTGCAACTCTATTGCCTGTGTATTTAATTTATGTCAAGAGGTAGCTATAAGCAAAAGTCCTCCCCCCACGTCCACCTATTTTGGCCAGGATTGTGTAACCAAGTGTCAAAATAAGAAAGCAAAGAATAAAAGAGGCACTGGAGAAATAATAGTAATAACTGCTTAAACCTATAAAAGGAACCTGACCCTGGTCGTATTCTGACATTTATACTTCTGCTGAGCTCCATTGTTAATGATATTTTGAATAGACCCTCGAGACTAGCTATTAACAGAACTGTAAAGATAATGAATACCTTTTCCTGACTTCTCTCCCCCCCCCCCCCATCACTTTGACTGAGGTTAGAGATGACTTTCTTATTACACAGGCAAGAGGGGGTGGGGGCAATTGCCTTGTAAAAACAAGACTTTAAGGGTGGCAATAGGAAACGAGTCCCATTCATCCCCCATTCTCCTCCCTGCCTGCCCTAAAAAGGGTCTGCTAGCAAAAGAGTTGCACATTGTTGGTGTGTGAACCAAGGGAGGGAAGGCGCTGCAATTTCCCATCGTGAGAACAGCCTTTCTCTTGGCAAATACTTTACCCATATGTCATGGAAGTGTTTGATCTACAGTCAAGGGAAAGGGGGAACTGGAGGAGGGTGACGGTGGGGGAGGGAGGCTTCATAAACGCACACACAAAAACTATGTTGCAGAAAGGTTAAGGGGTTGGCTTAAGCCAACATATGCAAGGAAATTCAAAGTGAACGCTGAGAGTTTCCCCTTTTATCGCCACATTGTGCTCAGGCACAGCAGCTGATGGGCCTCCGAGAAAGAAGAGGGTCCGTGGAACAGGCCCGGTCTGGAAAAGTTTGGGAGGGAAATAAAGTAAATAAGCAATGACTAAGGAGCCCTGCTTGTCTGATTTCTTCTCAGCCTTTATTTTGTTTGCCTGTCAGCCTGCTTAAAAGTAATTTTACAGTAAATTAATGATCTTACTTTTAAACAATTATAGATTAAAAACACAATGAAATACGGCTAGATCCTGGTATTGGTGACATTTTGAGGGTACTTAATAAAAAAAAGGAGGTTGTTACAGCGTTTGATGTTAATCACTGATGTTTCCTAAATTGCTAATATTTCTAGCTTGTACTTGACAGAAATGAGGAAAGAGAATCCAGTTTTCCTTCAGGAGGATGGCATTTCATTTTGTTGGAAGAGATCAGAATGGTTTGGGTCAAACTGGCCGAGTTGCTCTGAACTAATTATGAATCAGTTATGCAAACTGAAATTAGTTTGTTTCAAGAGAAGTGAGATTTGGGGCATGCTGAGTAAAGATAACAGTTCAGTTGGAAAGCAGTAGCCTGGATTCTACAACATCCTTCCCCTCCTGCTGCTCTCCAGCCACCTCACAGCCAATGCTCCCTCTAAGCTGTGGAGCCCTGTGAGCAAAAATTCTACTTTGCGAGCTGCTGGCCTTAAAGTTGTGAGCGAGTGATTTGGCTTCTGCATAAATCAGTCTGCTCTGGAGCCATCCTTCCTGAGCTAAGACAAAAATGTGTGAGCCGGAGGATAAAAAACTGTGCTAGCTCACACTAACTCAGCTTAGAGGGAACACTGCTCACAGGCTACCTTCTGCTGTGGTGCTCACTTTGCCCACCGCTACTACTTTTGTGTGGGAAAGATCAGGGCTTTTCAAGGAGCACATGAGGTAGTGCTAGTGGCAGAGGAACTGAGCGCAGCAGCAGCACAAGAAAACCTGTGCAGTGGCTGGAGAAACGTGCCGTGGGAAGGGTATCATAGCTTCCAAGCCATTGTATGTATTTAAGGGTTTGTTTGTTTGTTTTTAAAAAAACCTGCTTTTATCTCCAGTGGGATCAAAACAGTTTTAAAGAACATAAAAATGCATTTTAAATAAAGAAGAAGAAGAAGAGATTGGATTTATATCCCGCCCTTCACTCTCTTGGAGTCTCAGAGCGGCTTACGAACTCCTTTCCCTTCCCGTCCCCACAACAGACACCCTGTGAGGTAGGTGGGGCTGAGAGAGCTCTGAGACAACTGTTCTTGAGAGAACAGCTGGTACATAGCTATGGCTTGCCCAAGGTCATCCAGCAGGTGCAAGTGGAGGAGTGGGGAATCAAACCCGGTTCTCCCAGATTAGAGTCCGCGCACTTAACCACTACACCAAACTGGCTCTCAAACAAACAAACAAAACTGAAGTATAATATGGTATATCTTAGGCTGGTCCTGGTACTGGCAGGCATGTTCCCAAGAATTCCCCTTCCATAACTACAACTGGAACAGCAGGAACAACAACAACAACAATAATAATAATCAATATGTATCTGCTATTGGACAGCCACCCAAATACCACCCCAGATAATCTGGCCATAGGTTTGGAAGCTGTGGTTGGGTGGTTGAAGCAGAGTAGGTTGAAACTGAATCCAGTAAAGACGGAAGTTCTGTGGCTGGGGAGGGGAACTTCAGAGTCGGGATATAGGTTGCCCACTCTTGACAGGGTGCCACTGACACTGGCACAGTCCATCAAGGGTTTGGGAGAGATTTTGGATTCCTCCTTGAATATGGAGGCCCAGGTCACACACATTGCCAGACTGGCATTCTTTCATCTTCGCTAGGCTTGGCAATTGGCCCTCTTCCTGTCATGCCCCAACCTATCCACAGTAATCTACACAATGGTCACTCCCAGGCTAACTCGCTTTACAGTGGTCTGCCCTTGAAACTGACCTGGAAGCTCCAACTGATCCAGAACACGACAGTGCAAATCCTAACGGGAATGTCACAGATGGCATATATACATCCAGTGCTGCGCCAGCTACACTGGCTCCCAGTGGAATACCAAGTCAAATTCTAGGTTTTGGTATTGACCTACAAGGCCTTGAATGGTATCTATGGGACATATCTATGGGACCGTCTCCTCCATTATGTCCCTCGGAGAGCATTATGCTCTTCAGATAACAACTTGCTGGTGGTCCCCTGAAGCTATACGGCTGTCCTCAACCAGGGCCAGGGCCTTTTTGATCCTGGCACCAACCTTCTGGAACTCTCTGCCAAATACCATCAGGGCCATGTGGGATCTTATGCAATTCTGCAGGGTCTGTAAGGCAGAGATGTTCTGCCAGGCCTTTGGTTGAGGACAGCAACATTTTCCATCATAGCTGGCACCCTTTCCACTCCAGTTGCTTCTCATATCTGCTTTGATCTCCTCTACCCTGCCCACGAAGCAGCCAGCAGTATGAAATGGGACCAATTAATATACGCCATCTTCTTGTTTGAAATATGTTATTGTTTTGTTTTATCTTGATGTTTTTATGAATGATGTATATTTCTCAGAGCCCTGCATGATAGGGATTTGGCGATCGACAAATTTAATAAATAAATAAATTTGTCTAATTCTCATGTGGCCCCATCTCTGAATACTTAAATCCATAGACTGGAGTTACGGACAAACAAGGCAGATCTTTATACAAACCTGGAAAAAGCCCCAGGTATACAGAAAAATATGAAATAAAACAATACATTGGGGGGTTAAGATCCTCCAAAATGATAGGAGCAGTACCTGTAGCTTTAAGAAATAAATGCCCTTGTGGCAGTTGCTAGGCAA
Source organism: Lepidodactylus listeri (assembly GCA_029233225.1). Taxonomy (NCBI): domain Eukaryota; kingdom Metazoa; phylum Chordata; class Lepidosauria; order Squamata; family Gekkonidae; genus Lepidodactylus; species Lepidodactylus listeri. Next base: position 49,663,251 of record JARCFY010000004.1, read on the forward strand.
CCACAGCAGTATCACCAGCCTTCAAACATTGGTTTCTATTAGTAAAAGGCAGGGCTCTTTCGTCCTTTGAGAGAGAAGTCTGCAGGATCAGGCCCGGCAGCTACCACCAGACAACTTGCTACCATGCAACTTCCATGACTGACCCAGAACTGGCTGCTTGTCACTGTTAAACAGAGCCACCTTATGAAAGCTGGTGTGCTGTAGTTGTTAAAGTTTCAGATTAGACTCTAGAGACCCAGGTTGAAATCCCTACTCTGCAATACAAGCTCATGGGGTAACTTTGGGCCAGCCTAAACTACTTCACAGGATTGTTTTGAGGATAAAATAGAGGAGTTGAAAAAGGATGTAAGCCAGATTGCATCCCATTGTGGAGAAAGTTGGGGTATGGATTAAATAATATATATAGCTGAAGAGGAAAGACAGCTAAAAGGTAGGTTGTTTGGTGGATGGGAAGGAGAGAAGCAGAGAAAGTTGAGGAGGCTGTGAGGGCTGCCACGAGGAGGTAAAGAAGAAATAGTGTGGTGATAGGGATATAGGGGAAAGTGAGGTGCCTCCTGCAAGTCCTTGCACATTCCCTGCAGTGCAACTGTCCCTGGCCCAGCCTGGCCAGCACACACAACTAGACCCAGCCCAAAAACAGGTACTGGGCAACTTGCCAGGAGGAGGGAACCAGTGCACAGACTCTAATATGGGAGAACTGGGTTTGATTCCCCATTCCTCCACATTCAGCTGCTGGATGACTTTTGGCAAGCCATAGTTCTGTCAGAGCTGTTCTTGAAATAACAGTTCTCTCAGAGCTCTCTCAGCCCCACCTACCTCACAGGGTGTCTGTTGTTGGGAGGGGAAGTAAAAGACATTTGTAAGCTGTTCTGAGACTCCAAGTGAAGGGCGGGGTATAAATCCAATCTCCTCCTCCTCCTCTTCTTCATACAGAGGGGCAGATACAGGTAGGTTGGCTGTAGGGTGGAAAGGAGAGAAGGAAGAAGGAAAAGGGGAGAGGATATGGGTGCTTTCAGAAAATAGCAGGAGAGAGAAACCCCCCCCCCAATCCTTGCAGGCTCCCCACTGTGCAACCCAGCTGGGCCTGGTCAGCACCACACAACTTGGCTTGGCCTGGTGGCTGGGCTAGCACTGTGCAACTGGGCCAGACTTTTCTAAAGAGAGGCTGCTGGGATGGGGCAAGAAAGGGAAACTGAAGGGATGGGGGAGATAAAGTTGGCTCATTGGTGGGTATGAAGGAGAGAGAAAGAAATAGGAAAAAAGCAGCTATAGGGGCTTTTGTGGAAGGGAGTGGAAAGTGAAATACCCATCACTAGTCCTTGTAGGTGTCCTGCTAGTAGTAGTAGCAGCAGCAGCAACAGCAGCAGCCTACTTTAATAGTCACAAGTTGTATTTAATTACATCTGCCCATACATTTATGCCTTGCTTTTCTATAAAGCGATTTACAAAGCTTAATAATAACAATAAAAAAACCTTATTGAACAGGGCCAAGTTATGAGAGATGGGGACTCATATCTCAGATCTGTCAGGAGAGCAGTGAGTTGAATGGGAGCCAGTGATGAAGTATGCTTTGTCCTCTACATAACCCTTTAAGGGGTGGGGAGAACCTTTACAGAGAAGCCATCACATTTGCTCGTCAACTTCGTCAAGTCACTATGCAGCCTGATCAATAATCTTGTCCGAAACTCACATTCAGGGTCATAGTAACAGATAATTATCAGATAATTATTCTCAACCTAGAAATCCAGTTTGCAGCAACCTAAGCAGCAGTGAAATGAACCTAGATAACATGCACCTATGTCTGATCATCCCACCCAACTGCTGTTTGTTTCAGTGTTAAAACCAGGGGTCCTTTTGAGCAGGAGCTCAGGGGAGCTCAGCTTCGGGAGTTGGTGCCCGTGGGGGAATGCCTGCTTGTGTCATGGCTGCAGCAAAATGATCCTGCCCCCTGGAAAGGTCCTTGTTCCTCTGACCAGCCTTCTGAAGGCTTCAGCCACCACTGAAGCTATCTTCCCAGAATATTTCTGAGGCTTGGATTAGTAACTGTCCCCTCTCCGTCAGCACTTACTTACTTACTTACTTTCTGTCTGTCTGTCTGTCTGCCTTCTGACATACTTCTGGTGATGTCAGGTGGTTTAGCATATGCAAATAAGCTATGCTAATGAGTTATGCTAATGAGCCCCTGCACCTCTTTTTCTACTAAATGACCCCTGGTTAAAACCCATATCCCCACCTCACAATTGACCCTCCTCCCCTTCCTGCTGGCTTTTCTCCAACCCACTGAGTTTTAAACATTTAAACTGCAGAATGACAAAGAAAAATGTAAAGTTACACATGATATTCTCGGAAATGGAAAGTTCCAATCTGCAGGGTATAATAATGGGCATGTTATTAATGTAAATCTTTCATACAAGTAAATGAAAAATGCCATTACTTGCTCAGGAGCCTCAGCCCACCTCTGCATCAACCATTAGCTGAGCTACTTTGGTAACATGGCATGTTAATAAACAATCTAATTGATGAGAGGAAAGAGTCACTACTGACAGTTCCTGCAGCTGATGTGAGGAAAGAGAAAAGATAAGTCTTTCTTGGGAGAGGGGGGAGAGTAGATGTCAGTCTGTTTTTGCTGGGAAGGAAGGACAAAGAAGCCAAGAAAGTGAGTCACAGATAACCAAGGGGATGGAACATCATAGGCATGATCGAATATCGCATATTGATATGAAATAACAGGTAGATCTTTTGTGGCATACCATAGTTTAATCAATCTTTCTTACAAGGTGACTGTGAGCAGTCTATGACAAGAATTTTAAGCAGTATCTACCTTCGCTGGATTTTCAGTCTTTGCAGAAATCACCTGCATCCCGAGTACTGAGGCCGAGCGGATAGCATTTTCATGTGGGTGGGTTACAATTTTCAAGGGACAGCTCATTACAGTGAAATAGAAATGTAGCTGCATTAAATGGGGCAGTGGATTTATGTAATAAACCTAATTACAGATGGGTGCTTAGGCTAGCTATATTCTAGAGACAGCTCTTTATGGAGCACAGAAATAGACAGAGGAGAGTTACCAAAGGTAAGATGGTTGCTGGCACTGAAGATGTCCCTGTGCATTGTGTAAACCCTTTCAGCTCTGATCAGAACCAGCTCCAGGTATCAAGGTGCTGAGTAAGATGCTCTCCAGTGCCTCCTCCCAGTGCACTTTCTCCTCCTCCATACTCTCTTGGAGGATGTAGGATAATACTCCTTTGAGCCTCTTTGGTGCCAGCAGAACTCAAAAGGAACCAGTAGAGTTCACAGAGCATGAGTGGTGGAAGGGTGCCTTTCAGCCCTAGCCTAAGTTGTCCAAATTCATGTGCCAGCCCTGATAAGAGCATAAAATAACCATACTGCACTTCCTCCTCTAGGCATCACTCACAGCAGCAAATGAGAGACCTCCCCAGAGGTGCCTGCAACACACGAGGGCCCCTGGCATGATCTCCTATGACTAGTGGGAGTGGATGAGTTAAGTATCTCTAGTCAGTGGTAAACCTTCTACTATAGCAGAAGCAGTGTAAGAAGCCACACAGAGGGATAACCATTGGATGGTGTTTCTGAAAATGTCAGATTCACTCCAACAAGCTGCTGAGTCCACTTGTAAGCTTGTCTATGACATTACTCCAACCTCACTGATTTTGAGTGCCATAGTCTTTGAGTGTCTCTAACTCCTCTGTAGTTAGCAGAGACGTTAACATTGTTTAAAAGGGAACTGGGGCTTTTGCTGTGCCATTCTGAGAGGTCATGGAACCAGACTGTGGGCTGTGTGACAGGATTTCATGGACACTTATGTAAAAGCAGCTTGTGCACATGACTCCTCCTTAGACAGATCTAGTTTTGGGACAAACTAACAACTAGAACCTCTGAATTAAATCTAGCTCTCTTTAAAAAAATATAGACCTAGATTTGGTTGTGTACTTTGGCCCAAAATCCTGAAACAATTTACTTCTGAGTAATGTAGCTGAAGGCAGTTAAAGGGATTGCAATCATTACTGGCTGAAGAAGTAGTTTGAAAGCACATGACGGACTTCTATGGCCGAATTTTTAAAAAAACTCTGGCCCTGTAAGATCTCTGAATGGGAGGCTGACCAGAAAACACACTCTGAACTTCTTTTCTGATCAAGAGTGAAAACAAACAAACAAACAAAATACTAAATTCTTGGGAATGAAAAAAAAAAAGTGAACCAAATAGCTGCGTAGTACATAGTCTCAGCCACACCTCTCTTAGGACTGCTTCCTACATAAACACTGCCATGCTCAACACAAAAAACAGTTGCATTTTTCCACTAAAAATGTTTGCACATTAGCAAGCAAATGCTAGGAGATTTGCAAAGGCATGAACATGCAGAGATGCTCATTTCTCCTCCCCACCAGTTCTCCCTTCTCTAAGCTACAAAGCTTACTTTTCTAGAGAGGCATAGTTAAGACAGAAGAGAGGCTTCTCTTGCCTATATTTTATTTATTTATTTCACTTTGCTTATAGTCTGACTTTCTCACTAGGAATTAAGGTGGATTACAGGATTGTTAAAAAAGTGTAGACAGGGAACAGAAGACAACCTATGAACAATATAATAGGACTAGGAATACAGAATTAGGGAACAATGTGAGCAGTAAACCATCTAAAGCAAAGTACAGGCAAATACATAAGGTGGATTACAACTTGATATAAAACAATGCTGTAAAAAAGAGGCGATACCTACAATAACCATTGTTATGAATTACAAACTTATTCCATTATAATGGTGCCCTCCTGGGCTGTTCCATTCTATCTCTTATTTAAAAAATTTTTTTTAACATGACCACTTTGCACATTCTGTGGAATTATGGCAGTATGGGAACTTTCCTGACTTCTTCAGGCAGGCTGTTCCACATGGTGGAAGTAATCACTAAAAATGCACACGAACAGGCAACTGCTGATCCTACCTGTTTCCAGAGTGTCATCCTTAGGAGGCTTTCCTCAGATGACTAAAACTCCTCATAGCAGAGCATTGTGGGAGTGGCATTCTCATACACATGCTGGTTCAAGGCCATCAAGGGCTTTGGAGGTGACAATGAGAACTGAATTCATTAACTGACTGGTAACCAATGGAGTGTCCGCAGAAAGGGTGTGATGTGTGTGTTCTACCTGGTGCCTGATAGTAATCAGACTGGCATTCTGCACCAACTGGGGTTTCCATGCTGTCTTTTAAGTGTAGCACGCATTGTAGAGTGCGTCGCAATTGCGTTGCCTCATAGTAGCCATGCCATGGATCCAAGTGGCCAGATCAGCAGAGTCATGATATGCAGCCATCCTCTGAGCTAAATGAAGCTGGTAGAATGCCCCCTTTTAAGCCACTGCAGTAAAGAAGTCTTCTAGGTCTTCTCCACCAAGACCTTCTGCTGGGGATAATTAACAGAAGCTTTCATGAGGCTGAACAAATTCCCATCAGGCCCAGCAATCCAGTAAATTCAGAGCATGTGCCCACAGCGACAACCAGCTGCATGCCTGCGTGATGAGAATACAGTTCCGACTGTGAAGAGGCAAGCACACTCACATGCTGCTTGTATTGAACTGCAAGCAAATAATCAATGTGCGTGTGCAGGGGCACCTGATGCGTGAGACAATGGACCATGTGAGCAGAGTAGGGCTGGTTGTCGAGCAACACTGCTTAAAAGAGCACTCTTGCACATCATGTCTGTCTGCGAATGTTCATGTAGGAAGAGTAAAGGCAAATACTTTGCTACCCAAAAGGCATGGGAGATGCTTAACCCCCCCCCCTCCCAAAAAAACCCCTCATATAACAGAAGCACACAAGGGAAGCAGAACCTCTCATTCACCAAACCACAGCTGCTCTTGCCACAGAATGAATGAAGGTGTCTGGAGGAACTCTTCATTCATTTGGGTTTGAAACAGACAAGCAGGAACCATGGGGTACCTTCTGAAGCACCCTGACTGCCTGGAGCGGAGGTTGCCTGTAGCCTCTGATGACACAATCATCCCAGCAGGAACACATACACACACACACACCTAGAGGGAGCAGAGTCGCTGTAATGTGACCTCGCTGTGTGGTTGGAGAGGACGTATGAAAGATACCTCTTCTTGTGGCTGCAGCTGATGTGGCTTTTAAGCTCAGATGCTCAGAATGGGCGGCTTCCTTCTTTCCTAATTGGTATAACATTGAGGGGAAATAATGCGTACCTCAGAAGCCACCTGAGTTAAATGAGAAAGATGTGCATAACAAAGCTGCCAGACTCCCTCTTAACTTTGGGATTCTCAAGATCTCCTAGCTGCCTGAGTTAAACAGGCTTTAGCAGGCTTGTAGTGGCAACCTGAACTCTGGCTAGCCTCCCTCTTGTTCAAGAGCATTAAACACTAGTTGAATGATATGCATGAATCATATGCAATGATATGATATGCAACTGTGACATCAGGCATGCTTCCAGTGCTCAAAGCCATGTGGTCTGCATGGCTCGACACACAAACTGTCAGTATAAGACCATATCATTGCATCACATCAGGCTGCCTCTTTTTCAGAATAGTCGAAAGGCCCAGAATGTTTTCTGGGCATCGTAGGAGCCGGAGGCTGAACAAGAGAGCATGGACCAATCTGGGATTCATGTCAGTCCTCTTGAAATGTGAACCTGCTCTTAGCACAAAATGTGTATGGGATATCACAAATACTTGCAATAGGAAGGAATTCCAGCAGCACAGCAGTAACCATCAAAAGTAGAATCAGACTCCCCCCCCCAAATAACTAAGTGCAGATCTACATATGGAAGCACTAAGAGACGCTTTCCTATGATGCCTAATAATATAACCAGTCACCATAAAAGCTTGGTCAGGGCTTTGTTGTTGCTGTTGTGTGGCAAAAGCAGCATGGTTGATGTTCCCCTGGACCCTGCTTGCTTCTTTCTCCATTCTTGTCATATTAAAGTCTTGAGATCACATGGGAAGGGGTTGCCCTTTGGTTACTGCCACACCAGCATCACTTAAAGAAGCTGACTCTGTGAACCTCTCCAGGTATAATTAAGACAAAACAAAACCCAATCCAAATGCAAGGCCTGAGGAATCACTGAAAAAAGAAGAGAGTAGGGTGTGCTTGAAGACCTACAAGAAAGGGACAAGACATCACTGAAGGGAGGCAAAACACCTTCCTCTATAGGCATCACTATTAGACAACCCAGTACAAGTTGACTAGGTCACCTGAGGAGAGTTGGGCCTTACTCTGCCCAATGAAGGGCATCCATGAAGGGTTGTGCGCTTGTTGGAACTTGCTCCTCAGTTAACAAGTGTCTGCGCCACCACAGAAAGGCTCACACTGATTGTAAGAACCCTGGTGTCAAATGACTGGACATAGCTAAACCTCTAAGGGAAACACCCTTGGCTGGAGAAGCTGTGAATGTTGGCTCCTCCACGATGCTGGCAAAAAAAGGGATGAAGTTAATAATTGCAAATGTACGTTTCTTTAAAACTCCACTGAATCTGAAAAAGGGCTGGCAGTGTTTCTCTTTTTGTTATTGTTGTCTCTTTTTAGCAGTTGGTAGGGGAGGCTCAGGAACTCTTTTGTTCATTGGTCAATTAATGCTTTCTTAGGACTATAAAATGGTCCCTGATACACCCTTCAGAGGACAGTTTCTAGCTTATCTGTTTTGCATGGTTGTGTGAGTGAAGCCAGTAATGTTGATTAGAAAATGGCTCTAAATTAAGAGTAAAACAACTGCCCTTGAAAAAGCTACATGTGAGGAGATCTTCATTCACACACTGGGGTTCTCCATGTGAAAAGACGTCTGGAGAAAGCCTTGGGAATGGATTTTCTGATATGCATTGCACAAAGCCCTCTTACACTCTGAGGACCAGCTCTAGGCTTGTGTCATAACTCAGGTGGGGTGCCCTCGGATGCCGCCATCACTCTGGATATAGGTTCCCTTGGAAAGGCCCAGAGTACTCTCTCAAACCTTCAGACCTCCCTTGTTTGGCTGAAGAAAAGAGCGGGAGGACCAGGCAGAGTGAACAACAACAAAAGGCTTATTGTATAGGAGGTCAGCCCCAAAATGGGAAGACAAACAAGGTGTGAGGATAATGACAGTAAGTGCGTGAAAAGAAAAGGAATCAAATGCCCTAACGTGACTAGGCTCACAGCCCCTAGGTCTCTGTCTTCGTTAGGCCTGAGTTTACTCACCCTTTCCTCAGGGTGAGGGCCTCTTTCCTACAGCAGCCTTTCTACGGGCCCTGCTCCCTGGAAAAAGAACAATTCCCAACCAGTCTCAGCTCTTTTGCTGCAATACTCTTTTCACTCCTATTGGCCCATTTTGGCGCCAAAACACACACGGGACCCTCGGAGTTGTAGGCCCAGCACTTTCTACTGTAGGGTTGCCAAGTCCAGATTGGAAGATACCTGGGGACTTTGGGGGTGGAGCCAGGAGAAGGTGGGGTTTGGGGAGGGGAGGGGCCTCAGCATGGTACAATGCCATAGAGTCCACCCTTCAAAGCAGCCATTTTCTCCAGGGGAGCTAGGGCTGCCAAGTCCCCCGGTAGGGCGGGGGAAACACCGGTTTTTACTGCTTACCCCCGCTTTTTCAAAATTGGCCCCCGGGGGACAAAATGGCTGCCAGAGGAACGCAGGGGAACGTCGGAGTCTGCCCTGCCCTGCCTTAAAAGGGAAATGTCTGCAGAGAGCCTACCCTGCAGTAAAAAGCCTCACCAGACATTTCCCCTTTAAGAAGTCAGCAAGAGAGCTTCCACAGCAAGAGAGGTCCGCCCAGAGATTAAGGAGGGGCTGAAGGGGCTGCTTTTGCATGTGGCTTGCAAGGTAAGTTTCTCTTCCAGTTCTTTTCCTTCTCTCTCTCTCCCTCGTTCTTTCTTTTTTCTGTCCGTCTGTCTGTCTCTCTCTCTGTCCCCATCCAGCAGAGGTCTATCAGTGGCTATTATTAGCCACAAGGTCTAAATGGAAACCTTTGTCTGGGGCAGTGATGCTCTGCATTCTTGGTGCTTGGGGGGCAACAGTGGGAGGGCTTCTGGAGTTCTGGCCCCACTGCTGGACCTCCTGAGGGCACCTGGTATTTTTGGCCACTCTTGTGACACAGAGTGTTGTACTGGATGGGCTGTACTGGATGGGCCGATCCACTGTGGCTTCTCTCCTGTTCTTATGATATGAAAATCATATTAAGCACTTGTGTAGCACTTAGGGCTTCATATTCTGCCGAGATGAGGAAGGATTCAGTAGGGCTGTTGCTCAGTGATAGAGCATCTGCTTGACATGCAGGAGGTATCAGCTTCTTCAGCTAAAAAAGGATCAGGTAATAGGTGACATTAAAGATCTCAGCCTGAGACCCTGGAGAGCCACTACCAGTCTGAGTAGTCAATACTGACCTTGATGGACCAATGGCCTGATTCAGTATTAGGAAACTTCATGAGTTCATGTGTCAGCATGTGGAAGCAACATCACAGGATGTGACATCACAAAATGATGTCACTTCCTTTCTCCTGGCTCCACCCCCAAAGTCTCCTGGCTCACCCCCAAAGTCCCCAGATATTTCCCAAGTTGGACTTGGCAGCCCTAAGGGGAGCTGATCTCTGTCAGCTGGAGATCAGTTGTAAAAGCAGGGGATCCCCAGGCCCCACCTGGAGGATGGCAACCCTATTCTACTGCCAGTCAGGCTCCCCCGGCCTAACAGGCCCGGCTGCCACAGGCTGGGTCATGACAGCTTGTCTTAGAAATATTTCTGGGACAGGCTGATGGTGGTTGTAACTCCTTCTGTTATTCTCAGTTCAGAGCATTCTCCCCCACTCCAAGCTCCTGCTTTATGGCAAGTGGGTGGGTGGGTGGGGGTTATAACAAAATGGGGCTGTTGTCACTTGCTCCATTTATCAGTCTCTCCCGCTAAATGATTGCAGGTGGCAGGATGGAGAAATATCAGGCGAACTGGGATCAATCAGGGTAGACAATAGAGGGCCATAAGGGACCTTACATGCCCATATTCCTACTGACCCTGCCTCCTTCTCTGTCATGTGAGAGGCTAGCATGAGCTGACGTATGGGCTATATGAGGATCAACCATGCTGGAACAACATACCCTGGAATCTTTGTTGCGATGTCAGACATCTGACACAGACTCTCTGAAGAGTCATAATCCAGGCAGGTGCAATGTCACTGCAGAGATGTCAGAAATTCCAGTGCCAGTTTAAGCATTTTGATTTTTGCAAGAGTGTCCTTCATCCAGTAAGATTTATTGGACAATCTTATATAGAGTTACTCCTGTCTGTGGGCTTGGACTGGAGTCAAGCTGCCTAGGAATGTACTGCTAATCAAGAACATAGGAAAAATTCTGCCAGATCAGACCAGTGGTCCATCTAGTCCAGCTTCTTTCCCACACTGCCAGCCAGATGTCCTGAAAGGCCCACAAGTAGGAACACAGAGGGCAAAACCTATTGTTGGCTCTACTAGAAGCTGGCATTTGGAGGTATACTGCCTCTGAATGTGAGCCATTAAGGCTCAGTCCTACTCCCATGGGCTGTGAAGGGGCTTCTGAGGACAAATTTCGGCTCCTTGGGTGCTCCTTGATGGAACTGGACTCAGGGCCTGCTGCTGACCATCACCTAAATCAATGGTCAAGTCAGCAGATTGAGGAAAAGAAATGTTTCTGTTGGCGTAATGTATCATAATGCATATACAATAACCAGTTCTGGATGCCATCTTTTGGTCTCTGTTTTACACTCTTAACCCCGAAGACTCTGAAGCTCTCTGATCTCCTCCTGATTCTATCTCACTGTAGTCAACCCACCAAGAAGCAGACCCCAGATGGGCCTATGCAGATGAAGGTTGCCCCACTGAATGCTAGAGGCTAGGGAAAGAAAGGAACTATGGATTAGCGCTACCCTGCTGAAGTCACTGACCTTTGGTTGTCATTCATTCTTATAAGTGGGGGAAAGAAAGGCTTCTATGCCTGGAGTCAACACTGCCATCCCCATTCCCCTGATCATCTGGGGCTAGGGGTCCAGCATGGGAGATGGAGGGGGGAAATGTGTGGGGAGGGCATCTTGTATCCCTTCCTTCCAAGACGGGGCTCTCTTCAATGTATATCCGTGCCCCTCCTAACAATGCACAGAGAAGGGGTGGTACACTCCCCCCCCCCCCACTTCCGACGGTGCCGCTTTGAGCCGGGCGGCAGGCGCTCCCCTCGAGGCGGGGACCCGGGCCCTGGCGGGCTTCCTCGCGTGGGCGCCTACCGCCGCGCTCGGCGAAAGGAGGGGGGCGGGGGCGCTCTCCGGGCCCCCTTCGGCGCGGCGGGGCTCGGGCTGGTCTGGGCGGCTGGGGCCATCGTCGGCGCGCACCGGAGAGCCCTCCTCTCGCGGAGGCAGGGCAGGGCCCCTCCTTTGGAGCGCTGACGGTACAATGATATAATAATGATGGGTGGTGGAGGAGCCCGCATGTGAACTTGCAGGCGCGGCGGCGGCGGGCTGGGTGCTCCCTTCTGCCGGCCGCTCCCCTCCGCTTTCGCAGCCCGCCCGCCCGCCCGCCCGCCATCAGGTGCTCGCCGGCCGCTGGACCAACCGGGAGCCCCGACCTCGGGATTAGCAGCCGGCGGCGTGACTCGAGTTTCCTCCGGTCTTTTTCCGCGGTCCCTGCAGTCCTCGGCTTGGGAAGGTAATGATGCGCCCCCCCCCCCCCCCATCCCGGTTCCTTTCTTCTCTGCCCGCGTCCGCTGGAGTGGGGGGGGGGGGGGAAGAGCTCACCTAGGTTTGCCGGCCGTGGTTTTTACCTGTGAGACAAAGAGTTTGGGAAACCTGGAGGGAGGGAGGGAGGGAGGGAGGAAGGGGAGGCAGACATGCTGGTTTCCCAAAGACGTCTTCGGATACACCCCCCTCCCTTTAAAAAAAGAGACCCGGTGGAGACCGGCAAAAGATGAGGGTTTTGGTTTTTTTGCAAAATCTGGGAGTCCGAGGAAGCGGGGGGAGGGGGGAGAACAAAGACGGGAGGGAAGCCCGGTCGGGTGGCCGGACGGAGTTCTTGAATGGGAGGCGAGGCGGCAGAGTTGGAGACGGGCGGCTCGCAAACGGTTAACGGGGCCAGGCGGGAGTCTTTGTACGGGGCTGGAAGGCACAAAGCGGGGCCGGAGCCCGGCGGTGGCGGGGAAGCGAGGGCAGGGCTGGCCGCCCGGGTCCGGCTGAAGGGAGGCGGCTGGCCGGATTCCTCGACAGCGGGGCTTTCTTTCTCCTCTGGGGGGCTGAACTTGGAGGGGGAGGTGTGTCTCAGAGGACGACAGACCAGGAGCCCTCCAAGCACCCCGGCGGGTTAGCTGGGGGAAAGAGCACGAGGGATCAGCCAAACCAAACGCCCCCCTCCCACCGCGCCCCCAGCCGGCTTCAACTAGTCTTGGGGGACCTGGCCCGGCGACGTCTTGCGCACCCCCCCTCGCGCCGTTTTCAGAGGGAGGGAGGGAAGGAGGGAGGCAGGCAGGCACGAGGAGGAGGAGGAGGAAATTGCCCCTTTTGCAAAAGGAGGGTCATAAAAAGCAGAGGCGTTTGGGGAACGAAATCCACTTTCACCTTTGAAGGGATTCTTCTGGTTCAACTTTCAAGACGGGTTGAAAGGGCTGTGGAATGGTTAGTGCCTTGGAATGAATATCTATCTATCTATCTATCTATCTATCTATCTATCTCTCTCTCTCTCTCTCTCTCTCTCTCTCTCTCTCTCTCTCTCTCCAACTATTTGCAAGGGGTCGGGAAACCCCCTTGTGACCCGCCACCCCCTCCCCCCTCGGGGGAAAACTGACCTACTGATCCAGATTGCAAAAGCGCCTTCTCGGTCCAGAGCTGAGTAACACTTGGCTGCTCAGAGGCCAGCGCGACATGGAAAAAGTGGGGTGGGTGTGGTGTTGGGGGGGGGGGGCGATGTGTCCTCAAGACTATGGAGCGCTGTTTTGTCTGCTTCGGCATGTTGCCGATGCTGCGGGGCAATATTTTGGTCCCCCCTTCCCGGTCCTGTCTCTTTCTCTAGTTGCGCGGAAGTTTCTGCCGGGCAGGGCAGCTCCGTTCCACGAGTTCCCCTCAGCCAGAAGCGGCGCATCCGAAGCGCTGTGCAACTTGTAAGCGCCTCAGCCCCTCTGGCGAGCTCGAAAATGTCACCGGGGGTGGGGCGGTGGGGCGGGATTTCGGGGTTGCAGGAAAAGTCCGTGTCGGGATCCTCCTCATCTCGGCAAGGAATGGCTTTCCTCTCCAGCTGCTGTCTTTCGCCCCCCCCCCCCCCCCCCCCGCGTTTGAGAACAGAGAAGTGGGATGTCTTTAATGGGACAGAAACGGCCGGGAGAACAATAGAAAGCGCGGAGTCCTCCTCCTCCTGCCAGAGTCCGGGATACAAGCTCTTCCCCAGGCAGGCTATTTCATGCAACCCTAAAAGAAGTTCGCAGCAGGCAACGAAAGAAAGTTTCTTCTCCTTCCCTGCTAAGAAACACATGGGCTGCGACAGAGAGGAGTCCGTTGCTGCCTCTTCTCAGACCTCTCGCCAGCTCTGATCGCTGCTATTTAACTGGGACGAGGGAAAGCGAAGGAGCTGAGCGCTTCTAACCCCCGAGCAGGAAAGGAAATCCATCAACCGGACTCTTTTGGATAGACCCTCGGCTCCCCCTACTGGACATGAAGGGAATACCCTGAAAGGGAAAAGGGGAGAGGGGCGAGAGAACACGAGCGAGTGTTACTCAGCTGGGGGGTACTCCTCCGGGCAATTTTTTTTTTTAAAATTAACATTACTCCGGATTTTTTGATATAATGACACAATACTGAATAGTAATAATGATATACTACCAACCGATCGTATTCCCGGATGCTTATGGATTTTCCGTTTCCTTTTATACTGAGCTATTTTTCTTCTTTATTTCCACCTCTCTCCCCACCCCCGCATTCTAGGTTTCTTTTCCCTTAGTAATATATTCGTGTACTTAAGAGGTGAATGGCGGGCAATTATTGTATGGACTCGGCCCCGACCTTTTAAAACGGTGTGTTTATGCGTTTTATCAGTCAGTCCATCCATTTCTTTCCGGGCTTAGAGGAGGGTTGCTTTTTTTTTTTTTTTTAGTGGCTAGACTTCGTCTGGAATACGTGAAACCAGTAAGTCAAGAACCATTAACTGCTCACACGTGTATGTACTTTGCCCAGCGCCTCAGCGCAGAGCTGACTCTGAAGCACCGCCCAGGACTGAAGCCTGGCGCGCTTCACGGCTTGATGCCCTGCCGGAGATCCGAGGGCGAGAGACGGCGCTCCCCGCCGCCTGCTGTGACTCAGCGCGCGCGGGGGGGCGGGGGGTTATTCCAGGGGCTTGCAGAGGAGCCGCCCCGCCCCTCCCCTCCCCTCCCCTCCCTGTTCCCGCTGCAGGCGTGGCGGGGGGCGGGGGGGGGGGGCGCAGAGAAGGCGCCTGGGAGGTCCGGCTCTTCGACAGCCACGTGGCCGGGGAGTCTCAGCCGGGAGGCGGCCTCGGGCTTTTGCATTGGGTGTGTGTGTGTGTGTGCGCGCGCGCGTGCATCGTATGAAGGCTCTGCCTGCCGCTTTCCCTTTTGCTCTGGGGCCAGTGGGGGGAGAGAGCGGGGGGGGGGGGGAGAGAGCGGGGGGGGGGGAAGAGCAGCAGGCCCCGGGCATCCCCACCCCAGGCGTTTGGGGACTACCGAGGCCGCTGGGGGACCTCTTGCTTTTCAGGCCACGGGTTATTAGGCAAAGGTGGCCGAGCTGTAAAGGACCAGGAACCATGCGAGTGGTGGGGAAGCCTTGGTCGAGGGGCAGGAGGTTTTTGGTGCATCCTTGTGACCTTTGCCGGCTTTTTGGCCTGTCTGCTAGGCAAGGAGAAAAGGGCAACTAGAATGACAAAAGGGTTGGAATGCTTTCCCTATGAAGAAAGGCTGAAGCACTTGGGGCTCTTTAGCTTGGAGAAATGATGACTGAGGGGTGACATGATTGAGGATTACCAGATTATGCATGAGATAGAGCAGGTAGAGAAAGAAGTCCTTTTCTCCCTTTCTCACAGTACAAGAACTCGTGGGCACTCCATGAAATTGCTGAGTGGTCGAGTTAGAACAGATAAAAGGAAATACTTCTTCACCCATAGAGTGATTAACACGTGGAATTCACTGCCACAGGAGGTGGCGGTGGCCACAAACATGGATGGCTTCAAGAGGGAATTAGATAAACATATCCATCAGTGGCTATTAGCCACAAGGTATAGATAGGATCTCTCAGTCTGGGGCAAGTGATGCTCTGTATTCTTGGTGCTTTGGGGTGGGGGGAACAGTGGGAGGGCTTCTAGTGTCCTGTCGCCACTGCTGGACCTCCTGAGGGTACCTGTTGTTTTTGGCCACTTTATGACAAAGTGTTGGACTGGATGGGCGATTGGCTTGATCCAACACTGGCTTCTCTTATGTTCAAGGAGGAAGGTGGCCTTGTTGACAGGGGGTTGGTTTCCTTGGTTGCCTACCCATTGGCTTGTGGCCTCGGGCAAGGAGGAGACTGGGAGGGGACTGCCATGCTGAAAGGGGTGGGCTTCAAAAGCTGAGTGTTAGAAATAAACTTTCTCCCAGCCACCCTCTTTCTGAGTATGGGCAGGTCTGGGATTTTCTTTTGACTGCTCCAGTGCGCCAGAGTGTCTTTTCAAACGGCTCAGGCCAAAGGCCCCAGAGAAAGATTCAGCCTGTTTGTATAGGAAATATTTGGATGGGCTGACCATATGTTTCTTGTAGTTTCACTGTCTGAAGTTTTCGTCCCAGGGAAGGGGTGTGGGCCAGTTGAGCACCGGCCAGGTTTGACTTGTAAGAGGCCAGCTGCTGTAAATGGCTTCTAGATACCTCTTGATCCCCTACTGGTTCTACTCAGTTATTTGGGAGTCGATTGTCAACTTATTACAAAGCAGTTAATAATCCATTTGTTAATTGCAGCAATAATAAGTTGGTCCAGATGTTGGAAGGAGTATTCCATCCCAGTGCATCAGGAGTGGCTCCGTAAAGCACTGGTCGTTGTAGAAATAACAACATTTCAAGGTTCATGTGAGATCGGGGGAATACCTTTGGTTTCTTTTGTTCATAAATTGTCTTTATAAATAATTGGCATATACACCCAGACTATTAAACTGGACAGGGCTATTTATTTTCCTCTGTAGTGATTATATTCCTAAAAATGCGAGTTGTCCTCAAAATCTGTGTATAAGGTATTCTAATAGTAAAAATTAAACAAGAGGCCAAACGCCCACCTTTCTTGTAACCTGACTGAATCTGCACAGTGCACATCATATACACCGTAGAAAAATGATAGTTTCTCGGTAAGATATCTTATTTCCCTTGGCAGTGGAAAATGCTGTTAGGTCTCAGCCACCTTTATATGCCCACGCACACATTCCCAAATCCTGCAACAAATGTTGTAACAAGCAGATTGCTGCCTCCTGTCCCATCCTTGCCACTAATTTCCCTGTGAATTTCCTTTAAGCACAGTGGATATTTCTCCCATTACCTTTCCCCTAAGCTGTGTATCCTTTACCTCCTTATGCTGACTGGCATCTGGATCTTCAGATGTAGATGGAAAGTGCTAAATTAGGATCCTTCAGGAATTCATTAACTAATTGTCGTTTGACACTGTGTGCAGAATAGCCAGAAGATCCTAAGAGTGTCTGGCAGCCAGAAGTTCTAGCTTTTAGCGTTATGCACCACTAGGTGGTGCACTAGACTTATTTTTAAGGCATGAGATGTTTCAGAGGTGGTTTGCTATTGCTTGACTCTGCGTCATGGCCCTGGTATTCCCTCTAAGCTGAGCTCTAGCTCACAGCTCACACATTTTTGTCTTAGCTCAGGAAGGGTGGCTCCAGAGCAAACTAATCTGTGCAGTAGCCAAATCACTCACAGCATTAATGCCAGTGGCTCACAAAGTAGATGTTTTGCTCACAAGACTCCACAGCTTAGAGGGAGCAGCTAAGGCCGACCCTGCTTAACTTCTGAGATCTGATGGGATCGGGCTAGCCTGGCCTATCTGCTCCAGGCCTGAACAAAGCCTTGGGATTTCCTCACTCCTACAGGACCTAATAACCTCAGGAGGACCCAACCTTTACATATATTAATGAGTTCTGCTTATTGTATATCATGCCCTGACCGGGATAGCCCAGGTTAGCCCCATCTCATCAGACTTGGAAAGCTAAGCAGGAATGGCTCTGGCTAGTATTTCGATTGGAGACCTCCAAGGAATTCCAGGGTTGTGACCTGGAGGCAGGCAATGGCAACCCACCTCTCTTTGTCTCTTGCCTTGAAAACCCTATGGGTAGCACAATGCAGCTGTGACTTGATGCCACCTTACACACACACATCGTGTTTCACATTGCATCTTCATTGATTTAAGTTTTGTGTTTATCCTACTCTGCCCATCGTCTGTAGTTCCAGGTGGTCCTCTCCCACTCTGTATAGTTTCAAACTGGCCTCTGCAACATCTCCCCACTCTTGCCCTTCTGTTGCTTGTAACTTTAACTATAAATGAAAGTATATTCCATGACTTGATGAATTGAGCTCTGTCTCACAAAAGCATGTGCTAGAATAAATAACGGCTAGTCCTTAACATACCACTGGACTTCTGGTTTATTTTGTGGCAATGACCAACACAGCCACTTCTCTGGAATTATTCTCTGAATCTCTGAGATTCATTGACTGAGCTAGATCTCTGTGCCTCTGCCCCTTTCAAATGCTTCTCTGGGAAACCACAAGATGTTACGATGGCCTACACTTCCAACAGATATTTGGAATCAAAGTACTCCTTTCCCATGTGAGGCACTTGAATCCAAACCCTCCTTTTTTCCCTAGCTGAGACAAAGAGAAGGCAGCATTGGACAAAGTCTGTATGCATTGCCAAATGCAGTTCTGGGGAACAGATGAGGCTTGGATGGCCCACACTAACTTTCTGAAAAAGTAGGAAATAAATCTCCACCATGGTTCTCTAACATGACTCATATCGTGTCCCTCCCCCTGATTTTCCATGCAGACTCTGACTTTGGAAATAGAAGGATTTTAGCCATTAGCACTGATTTAAGTCTTAAGTCTGCAAACATCACAGGAGGTCAGTAACCCCCCCCCCCCCAAATCAGGAGGAGTGTAAGGGCAAGTATGGCCAAGGTTAGCATAGATGCATTGACCCAGATAACTTGCTCAGTAATCCTTGCTGATGGAGATGCCAGGCCAAGAAGTCTGGGAATCTGACATGTGTCTAGGTGGACTGCCATGAGTGGTGGATCATTACCAGTGGTTTAACCACTGTATGAAATATGCAGATTGAGTGTTGCAGAATTATCAGACACTACTGTCCTTCCTGGCAGCATTTCCTACAGTTCAGTTCACAATGGGAGTTTCCATGGCTGAGTGGAGATCTGAATCTGGATCTCTCAGATACTAGTCTTACACCATGCTGACATAGTGTACAGACTTGAGGCCAGGGGCTGTATTATTTGTTCTACACATGTTGCGGTGCTTGCTACAGACTTAATACAGGAAGGTGAATCTATAACCAGTTTCTTTCAGGAATGTGTAGGTTAGGGCTGCTTTACACAAAGTGGACAAAAAGGATGTTGGTGTCATGCATCCCCTTTTCATTGAGTGTCTTTAACATCTGAAGGAGAGCTTCATGACATGCCTGCAAACATGGTATAATAACCACATGCCTTCAGCCTGGCATTGCTGTGGGTTTGGAAACATGCATTTCCCTTGCAGATGGTATCATGGGAACGTGCACCAGGTGTACCACAGTCATCACATGAAGCATCCATTGTGAGAGGGGAGATACAATCCTGTTCCTAAGTTTAAGGAGAAAGGAGTCTGTGAAGATAACCTGGCCTCAAATTTTCCATATTTGAATCAACCCCTGATGCTCACGTTTGAGCAGGCTGGCCTTGTTCCAGAAGAATTCTAACATGGGACTTTCACAGTAATATGTTTTAAGATGCATATTTAGGCATCTGTGTAGACACACCTCGATGTGCAAGGGTATTGGATGCAGAGAACAGCTTATATCTTTGTGTACATCTCGTATATTTAGCAATCATTTATCCGGTGCCGGAAGGGTTGAATATGAATAGTTTAATTATATAAACTGGAAGATGCTTATTGCCATCTGTTTTTTAAAAAAAGATTCAAACTGATTTAACAACAAAAACAAAAAGCCAAGTAATACCTTTTATTAGGACCAACCAAAACAACTGCAAGCAGTGTGCCAGCCTTTGAACTCTCCAGCACTCTTCATCAGGCTAGATATTAAAGGCGGAGGCAGGGGAGTGCGGGAGAAGATACTTCAGGCCACTTGTCTGTATCCTCCTTGGTGGATAAATAAGACACACCAGGGATCTGCTGTATAAACAAACATCTACTAATGCTTCAAGTGTGGATTATGTACAAGTGTGTATTCAGAGGTCCATACGAAGATATAAATCCCACCAATCCCGATGGCTCTGGAATACAGAGGCTGCAGGAGTCTGCGGGGTATGCAGATAGTGAGACTTCCCCTGGAACTAATTTATTCCAGTTGAATGGCCAGTCTTTTCTGCTTTGTATCTCACCTGACGAGCTGTGAATGTTCGGGGAAGGGGGTTCAATGTGAAAACACTTTGGACGTGACAAATCCAGCTGCCCTTTGCCTTGAATGGGTGTTTTTCAGATGTATTCTTGCCTAGCCTAATTCCTTGGTCAGGGTTCCCAAAAGTATTAACATAACATTCAGGATCAAATCATGTTTACAGGAAAAAGAATAGCCAAATTACATCACAAAAACAGCTGTCTATGCAAAGGCAATCCCTGGTTGTCTATCCAGCCTGCCTGTTTTACTCAGTCTCATCCAATTCCCTTCCTTATTGCAGCCACCATCCCACATGGCTTTTGTCCCTGCAGATTGCAGGATCTTCAGCATAACCTCCTTGGTGGTCAGGGGGAATCCTTCCTTCATGTTTTACCCACAGGAAAACAGACTGGGTTCAGCCAAAGGAAGGAAGTGTCTCAGCAGCTTTCCATTCAATATACAGCTGTCAATCAACTCCAGTGTGGTTCTGAAAGAGGAAGAGTCCTCTTAAATAGAACCGTTCTTACAAGTTTCCCCAAAGTGGAGAGAGAACTGGCTAGGCAAGCTTCCTTGAACAAGGAGTTCTGCACTGGGGCCATGACTAGAAAAGTGTTGGAACTGGAGATGACAGCAGTACTTTGAAGCAAGTCTTCCTCAGAACTGCACTCAGACTGCTTGGGTCTTGAAAGATTAAAACCAGAACATTGTATTGTGCCCAGAAATTAACATCCAAGTATCCAAGATCTCTGGATGTTTTGCAGTCAGGTGAAGCTGCTTTTTGGAACTAGTACACTAGTACAGAACATGAACAATAATCTTTGTGTCTGCTTTTATTTCCTCTTGAAAGGGCTTTTCCTACAGTGCAGGAAAAACCGTTTTCATACCCATTGGAATACTGTCTCTTATTCTGTTGGTTGTTGTTCTTGGCATGAGAAAATAATGACAGGACAGAAGGCAGATTCAGGTGGGGTAGCAGTGTTGGTCTGAAGCAGCAGTGGCACATTTAAGACCAACAAAGTTTAATTCTGGGTATAAGCTTTTGTGTGTGTGCACACTTCATCAGAAGGACAGAAGGCAGCTAGTGTAGAAATTGGGATTCAGTTTCTTTCCCTCTAGTTATTTCCATCACTTCAGTACAGTGAACTAGCACGAAGGAGGTATGGTACCCTTATCAGGTTAAATAAAGAATGCACTGGTAATGGAAAAGAGCATATGCTTTGTGAAAGAGGGTGGCTATAAATAGGCTTGATGCCGTTCCAAAGCTGGTATGAAGCTGAGGGCTAGATCTGGATGACAGCAGTGTTTGTATTCTCTCACAGCTTTCTGTAAGCACCAATTCACACATTATACCTACATAAAAGATTGCCAAAGTACAGGCACATAAAAAGAGGAGTCAGATTATATGCTGGCTTCTAAAGGGTTAAAATGAAGTCAGAGATTGATTGATTGATTGATTGAGATATTTATACTCCACTGTTCTGCTCAGTGGGACCCAATGCAGTTTACAACATCATTCTTCCCTCCTCCATTTTATCCTCACAGCAACCTTGTGAGGTAGGTTAGTCTGAGGATGTGTGGCTGGCCCAAGGTCATCCAGCAAGTTTCCACAGCAGAGTGGGGATCTAAACCTGGATCCTCGTATCCTCATATGAAACTTGCACCGCTACACCACTCTGGCTATCATTGTGTGGCAGAGAGATTGGCATAAGCTTTGTCTGGCTCTACAAGTCAAAGTAACATCTAATGCACATGGATAGATTGGATTTCCATTCCCACAAAATGAAAGGTGTAATGCAAACAAGATATTTTCTTGGAAGCTTAATGAAAATAATTTTTTTAAAGACCCAGAAAGATAACCAAAAGTAAACTGTTGAGTTAATATTTTTAGTTACCCGTTTGTTTGTCTCCTGTAGTGTTGTCTCTATCTCCTTCATTGATTTAGTTATTTAGGGAAACATTGGATCATTAAGACCTATAAATTTTGTTGCCAGCATTTTCTGTATCAGGCCTGCACAGCATTTGACCCTCGAAGCCAAACATTGCTTTACAGTCTGCCAAGGGCTTGGCAACTCCAGGGAGGGAAAAAAAAACAAAAGAGATTCATTGAACCCTAGTGGGCTGCAATACATGGCTGACAGGGTGTTTTCAGTAAAGGGAATGTTGATGGGGAGGGACAACATGCTGCCGGGGGGGGGGGCATTCATTGGCAGACAGCAGGGACTGAACCATAAACTGATCAAGACAGTGTGGATTTAGGCTTCCTATGTCTATCTCTTCCTGTGTCTCTGCCCATTCAACAGGAAGGGGAAGTAGAACAGTGCAGGTAGCTGCCATGTATCAAGGTAGCAATCATAAGCATAGGAACAGCCCTGCTGGATCAGACCAGTGGTCCACCTAGTCCAGCATCCTGTCTTACACAGTGGACAACAAGTTCTTCTGGACATAGAGGCTGAGACTTTCCACCAATGTTGCCTCCTGCCACTGGTATTCAGCGGTTTACTGCTACTGTGGTCTGTTCAGTGGGACCAGGGGGCATGGCTCCCTGCTTGTTATGCTTGTTTATTTTTTTGTTTGAATACCCTGCTTTTATCCAGACATAGTGGAGACCCATGGCAACAGAAAAACCTTCCATCTACTAGATTTTTTCAAAAGCATTGTTAAAACATAAAAGGCAGAAATTTCAAAGGCAGTGTTAGAAACATGTGCAATTTTTTGTGTTATATCTCAATAAGACTCCAGCATGAGAAAATACCTTCAGCATGAGGCCAACTTTTCCTGGGGTGTCCACATGTAGAATATTGCTAGCCTGATGTGAAAAGACAGAAGCAAAGACCAAAATATGCCTGGGGGTGGTGGTGATCATCATTTTGAAATCTGGCAGCTGGTACTTACAAGAACATGGGAAAGAGTTAACAAGTTAATCAAGTGACAGCGATTAATTGAACAGACCCAGATTAACCAACTGTGAGCAACAGAACAATTAATCAACTGGCAGTAATGTGGTGAAACGGGCAAAATTAAGTGTAGGGCAGAATTTTTAAGCAGCTCCATTTATGGTGAAGCTAATGAGTGTCAAACGATTAATAGTCCATCAGATGGTCAAAAACAATTGCAGATGACTGATGATTAATAAATAATTGTGAGTATGATCAGGGGTCCATTGGAGCGGGAGCGCACAGAAGCGCAGCTCCGGGAGTGAGAAGCCCAGGGGGCAGGCACATGACCAAGCCCCGCCCCCTCCTCGGCTTCCCCAAGCAGTGCAGAGGTGCAGCGCCCCGGGGAAAGCCCTGCTAGGGTCTTTATTGATTTTAATGTTTTGTTTTAATATTGATAATTTTATCATTGTTCCTTTTATGACTGTGTGCTGCTTTTCCAGAGACTTGCTCAAGGTGGCATATAAATTTTCTAAGTATACCATTTTTTATCTGGGCACATGGCACATAAGTACTGGAGAAATTTCACCAACCCTTCAGCAGCTTCCACCCTATCAGTTTGGTGTAGTGATCAGGAGTTGGACTCTAATCTGGGAGAACCGGGTTTGATTCCCCACTGCTCCACATGCAGCTGCTGGTGTGACCCTGGCCCAGTCACAAGTTCTCTCAGAGCTGTTCTCTCATGAGCAGTTCTCAAAAGACCTCTCTCAGCCCCACCTACCTCACAGGGTGTCTTGTTGTGGGGAGGGGAAGGGAAAGGGATGGGTGGTACACATGTCCTGGGTATCTCGTCTACTTGAAACCTGGTGGTTTAAGGGAGCAGGAAGAGAATGAGGGTGTGTTCTTTATGCTTATTTTTATTGCACAAAGTATTGGATGGGGAAGGGAATGGAGGAAGAGCAGGTCAGTTTCACTCACCTGTGGAGTGGAGCCTGAGGGGTGGGTGTCACCTTCTGACACACTTCCGGTATGTTGGGGGGTGGTATATGCAAATGAGTTATGCAAATGAGTTATTGTAATGAGCTCCTGCACCTCTTTTTCTACAAAATGACCCCTGAGTATGATCATAGTGGGTGGCTGTTGCAATAATTTCTACCACAGATGTCTAGAGAAGTATTTGCTTGGTATTTTGCCCTATCTTGCATCTAGAAGGGAGCTTCTCCATTTCCTTAAGTGAAGAGCCCAAGTTCTGGGACACTGTGGAAAACAAGGCTCTGTGAGATCTACTTCTGAGTAAGCATACTTTGGAGCACACAGGGCATGACTTGTCTGGCATGAACTTTCCCAGAGTGCAAAAGGTTCTGTTCACTGGGATGCCACATAATTGGGAGATTTGCTAGGGCAAATGTTACTACAGCCTTCTGCTTTCATTAAAGCAGCAAGTTAACCGACTCGGCCCACTTCCTTAGAAGTGGAGGCAAATTGCCATTTTTTTCTAACTGCGGCACTTATGCCACACAAAACACTTCAGGTGAGAGATATTAATTAAATCACAAGAAACAATATCTCTGTTTGGGGGAGAGTAAGGTCAGAATCAGACATATAGGTGGGACTTTAAAAAGCTAATTCTAACAAACTTAAGAGTTATGCTGGGTAGAATCCCAGGGTCGGAAATAATTATGGAGAAGGGAATTCAAGAGGGGTAAGAGTTTCTTAAAAGCGAGATATTGAAGGCAGTATCACAAACAATGCCAATAAGAAGGAAAAATGGGAGGAACCTAAAATAGCCAGGGTGGTTCTATTAGCAGCTTTCTAATTAAAGTATTTAAAAAGGCTCATTCTGGAAATGGAAGGAGGGCTGTTTCACCGAGGATGAGTATAAGCGAAAGGTGCTAAACACAATAAAAAGAGTTCTTGGGTTATATTTGGAGCAAGAAAAAGAACAAGGAAGTGATAGGCCCATTGTGGGGAGAGGAAATGAAGGTGATGAAGAGAGGGCAGAACTGCTCAGTTCCTACTTTGCCTCAGTTTTCTCTTGCAAGGGAAAAGGAGCTCAAACTGGCAAAAAGAGAACACATGATGAGGGAAGGGAGCTGCAGCCTAGGATAGGCACATAAGTACATAAACACCTAGGTTCTCTAAATGAAATCAAATCCTCAGGGCCAGATGAATTGCATCTGAGGGTACTAAAGGAACTTGCTGATGTAATTTTGGAGCCTCTGCCCATTATTTTTGAGAATGTTTGGAGAACAGGTGAGATGTCAGAAGATTGGAGGAAGGCAAATGTTGTCTTCATCTTCAAGAAGGGGGGAAAGGAAGATCCAAGTAATTGTTGACCTGTTAGCTTATCTATACCTGGAAAGGTTTTAGAACAAATCATCAAACTGTCAGTCCTTGAGCATTTAGAAAGGATGGCTGTGATAACTAAGAGCCAACATGGGCTTCTCAAGAATGTTATATCAGACTAACCCTATTTCCTTTTTTGGAGAGTTGTGTGATCAGGGGAATGCTGTGGACATAGTTTATCTTGATTTCAGTAAGGCCGTTGACAAGGTTCCACATGATATTCTTGTTGACAGGTTGGTAAAATGTGGTTTGGATTACATTACTATTAGGTGGATTTGTAACTGGTTGAGAGATTGTGCCCAAAGAGTGTTTGTAAATGGAGTGCCTCAGGGATCTGTCCTGGGTCCTGTGTTGTTCAATATCTTTATAAATGACTTGGATGAAGGAATAGAGGGGATGCTCATTAAATCTCCAGATGACACTAAATTGGGAGGGGTAGCAAATACAGTAGAAGATAGAATCAAGATACAGAATGATCTTGACAGACTGGAAATCTGGACTAAAACTAACAAATCGGATTTCAACAGAGATAAATGTAAAGTTAGCAAATGCAAATTTAGGAAAAATTGAACATATAATTATAGGATGGGGGAGACTTATCTTGGCAGTAGTACATACAAAAAGGATTTCGGGGTCTTTGTTGTTGTTCAGTCACACAGTCGAGCCCAACTCTTCACGACCCCATGGACCACATCACTCCAGGCCCTCCGGTCCTCCACTGCCCTCTGGAGGCCGCCCAACTCCATGCCCGTCAAATCGATAACACTGTCTAACCATCTCATCCTTTGCCATCCCCTTCTTCTTTTGCCTTCAATCTTTCCCAGCATCAGGATCTTCTCCAGTGAGTGCTCCCTTCTCGTTTGGTGGCCAGAGTATTTGAGCTTCAGCTTCAGTATCTAGCCTTGCAGGGAACAGTCAGGGTTGATTTCCTTTAGGATTAACTGATTTGATCTCCTTGCAGTCCAAGGGACTCTTAAGAGTCTTCTCCAGCACCATAATTCAAATGCATCTATTCTTCAGCGCTCAGCCTTCCTTATGGTCCAACTCTCGCAGCCATGCAAGGGCATGAAAAGCTTTTATACATAATAACTAGTGCCTTGATTTTAACCTGGTAACTTGTAACCAGTAGAGTGACTTCAGAATTGGTGTAATATGCATATGCTGCCTAGTTCCCAGCAATAAGTGAGCAGTGGCATCTGTACCAGCTGAAGTTTCCAAACTGGCTTTAAGGGCAGACCAATGTAGAATGCATTACTGTAGTCTAATGAGGTTACTGTGGCATGGATCCATCCACGTGGCCATCAGTCTGTCAAGGTAGGGACCCAGCTTTTGGACTAAATGAAAGTGGAAGAATTCAGGGCTTAGAGTGCAGGCATGCAGCCCCCGCTGCTTCCCAGCCACATTTAAAGCCATCCTTTAAATGCTGCTAGGGAGAGTTGGTGGTGGGGGAAGGCTGCATGCGCCTACATTCCAAGCCCCAAATTTTGGGCTTAGAGCGCAAGCTCACAGCCCCCTCCTCTCTCTAGCAGGGAAGAGGTGGGGAGGAGGCTGGGTTGTTGTTCTGGAGGTGGCTGGCAGGCGGGAAGGAGCCTTTCCAAACTGGGCAACCCCCATCAAACTGGGGGGTCTGGCAACCCTAGACCCAGCAAAAACCACTGGGCAACTTGGATTCCATATGACTTACATGACTCACCCAAGACTTGCTACTATTAATCAGCAGCCACCCATGAAAGACAGTATGGTGTAGTGGTTAGAGTTTCAGACTAGGATTTGGGAGACCCAGGTTCAATTGCCTACTTTGCTTTGGAAGCTCACTAGGTGACCTTGGGCCAATTACACTTCTCAGCCTCATATACCACACGGGGTTGCTGTGAAGATAAAATGGAAACGAGGAGCATAATGTAAGTTTGGGTTCCTATTGTAATGTAAGTTTGGGTTCCTATTGTGGAGAAAAATGAGGAATAAATGAAGTAAATAAATAATAAATATAGTAAAAGATTGGGGGTGCAGAATAAAGGAAGGTGGGTAGGTGGGTGGGAAGAACAAAAGGATATGGAGGTTGCTAGGAGGAGAGAGAGAGAGAGGAAAGTCTATGGGGAAAGGGACACAGAAAGGTCAAAAGCCCTTTGTGGGTTCTGCACCATGGCACCAGTGGCCAGCACTGCACAACTGGACTATATTTTTCCCAGATGGAGGCTGCCAAGAGGAGGCTAGTGAGGAGAGCTGAAAACGGGGGCAGATATAGATAGATTTCTTGGTGGCCTCAAAGGAGAGAATTAAGTAGGAAAAAAGGGAGAGGCTATGGGGGCTTTCATGGAATGTAAAAAGGTTGTGGTGAAGGGGGAAATAATATGCCCCCTGCAAATTCCTGCAGGTCCCCCCGCTTGAATGGGACTTTCCATTTTTCAAATGTAAAATACACATCTGTACTGATGTTACAACTCAGAGTCTTGTTGTCATTCAGCTAAGTTCCCTATCTTTGGCAGGGATTCACATTTATTTGTCTGGTTACCTACACGCTTCATTTATACTCTGCCTTTCTTGAGGAGACTGATTTGAACGGATACTGAAACATTAAGGAAATTAGCAAATTACTCACATAATGAAGTGTACATTTTAAGTACTATAGTCAGGCCGCCAAACACAGTATATTTTATACCAGCTAGTCTGCATTATTTTTTTTTTACAGTCTGCTGTTCAGCACCGTGGAGTAACTACAATACCAAACATGATAAATGTAAAGACGTAGAGGGCAGTTCTCAGCTCTGAACCCCAGGCAAAAGCCTGGTTGAAATACTAATACTCATAATCTATGTGAATCTGGATGATGCTGGCTGCAGCCTGCTAAAGTGTATTGGCTAGAAAAAAGAAATTGGATTCAGGTTTGTAGTATACTCATTTGTATGGATCCTGGGAAGGCTTTGCCAACAATGGTGTTACTACTGCCTTTGTGGGACTAAATGGAGCCAAGCCTTCTCTTAGCTAGTCAGGCATTTTTTTTTAATTAGTGTGGGGGAACAGAGGTTATTTCTACACTTTCCCCCTCTCCAGGATAGGTATAAATATAAAAATAAAATGTCATTTTTGAATGCATGTGCAGATATCGTATAGCTGGAGAAGGTGAAGAAAAGGGTAACCCAGATAATGAAGAGGCTGGAGCATTTTCCTGCAAGGGAAGGCTAAGGAATCTGAGGATTTTTCATTGGGAAAAATGATGACTAAGGGAAAAAGAAACATGACAGAATTTGTATAAAATTAAGGGAGGTGTGGAGAAGGGGAAAAGACACGAAGCTGCCTAATACTGAGTCAGACCATTGGTCTTTCAAGGTCAGTATTGTCTATTCAGACAGGCGGCAGCTCTCCAAAGTCTCTGGCAGAGTCTTTCACATTATCTACTGCCAGATACTTTTAACTGGCGATGCTGGGGATTGAACCTGGGATCTTCTGCATGCCAAGCAGAGTCTCTACCAGTTCTTTGCATACAAAAAAACAATTACCTTGTGGTATTCACTGCTACATAGTATGGTGATGGCTTCTAGCTTAGCTGCCTTTTTTGGGGCAGGGGTAGACAAATTATTGGAGAACAGGTCTGTTAATAGCTATTGCTCCTGACCAACAAATGAAGACTTTACATTCAGCAACTATTTACTTACTTATTTACTTCATTTGTACCTTTCTCCCCAATGAGGACCTAAAGTGACTTACATCATTCTCCTCCATTGTATCCACACAACACCCCTGTGAGGTAGGTTAGGCTGAGAGTGCGGGACTGGCCCAAGGTCACCCAATAAGCTTCCATAACAGAGTGGAGATTCGAATCTGAATATACCACT
Organism: Lepidodactylus listeri; assembly: GCA_029233225.1. Lineage (NCBI taxonomy): Eukaryota > Metazoa > Chordata > Lepidosauria > Squamata > Gekkonidae > Lepidodactylus > Lepidodactylus listeri. The sequence goes on from JARCFY010000004.1 coordinate 49,691,866, forward strand.
CAGTAATGGCAGTTGTTGGCAGGGGGTGGGTAAGAGGAGAAAATGACTGTTGCTTCCATGTCTTGCTTGTGGGCTGCCCAGGAATATCTGATTGGCCACCCTGGGAAACAGAATGCTGGACTAGGTACACCCTTGGTCTGTTCCAGTAAGAGCTTTTGTTATGTTCTGGCCGAGGAACTGCACATGTGGTCGGCCAAACATGTGGCCAGGTGAAGCCGTCGAGCTTCACTTCCAGAGACAAAAGATCCCCCGGATCCTAACAGGGACCAATGAGCAAGTCTGCATTCTGGGATAGACAAACAGGGTGCAGGAATACTGTAAATAGTGAATCATGGGTGTTGGGTGTGTGCATGGGTGCGGTCGAGAACAGGGATAAAAAGCGGACCTGCAAGTCCAGCTAACCAGTCTTCTTCCGACCTCTTAATAAAGTATGAGCTGTTTTCACTTAACGCGTCTCTGACCTCAGTACATTTCAGCTTTCTTATGTTGCTATCCTGCATGCCTAGATGTAGTAGAGCAGCATATTAGAAGGAGATGCATAAATACATGTAAGAAACTCCCAATTTGTTATCCTCATGCTGACTGTGTTGCTGTCAACTGACCAAGAAATAAGTCGAATTAGCCATAAACTTTTCAGCTGAATAGAAGTGATGCCCTTGGGAGGAGACATCCTTTCCCTGAATGCCTTGGCACTGGGCTGCTACCAGCCTCGTTGGCTCAGGATGACTATGACAGCCAGATTCTCTGAGACGCTGTGTGCAGATGAAATGTATTTGTGTAGTTTAAACTTATTTATTCTATGCTTATCCAGTGGGTTAGAGATAATAAGTAAACAAAGATGATACAACTTCTTGTTAAAATCAACAACAAAAAGTGTCAGAATATGCACTGGGGCATTTTTGCTTTGGCTTCCTTCAAGATGAAACTTATAACACAGAAGCATACCCTTAGAAAGAGAGACAAGGAGAGACTGTGCATTTAAAAATGAGGTGGCATATTGAGCCATACGGGCTGTCATTCTGGCATGGGCTTCTCAGCTGCAATGAGGTTCTGTCAGTTGGCCTGTTGGCAAAGTTTTGCTTGCAGTCTTCACTGCAATATATTGTTTCCCCACTCTATGCGGCTGCAATTATAATTTTCAAATAAATTAATCTCCAGTGGTTGCCAGATTTATTTCTCAATTTAGTTCTCACTTCAGCTTTAATCAGATTTAAAAAAAAACAGCAGGTAGTGACTGGTCAGCTCAGTCTAGAGTTTTTGCAGATTGGGCCCCCCAGGAGTTTGTCCTGTTTCCTATTTGTATCTTGCTACAGATAGGCTTACAACAGCCAATATTACTTACTTTTTTACTGGCAATCCCTTGTACTTGTGAAGTAATTCTCCAGACATGGGGTTTTCTGCACTTTTCTCCATTTTTCCCTGACATTGTAGAGCAAGGGTGCCCTACCTCTTTGAGGCAGTGGGAACCTTTGGGATTTTGACACAAGGTGGTGGCAGAACTGTTGGGGGGGGGGGGGGAAGGGCTGAGGGGACAAAATTCAGGAGGGGGAGTCAGCTGGAGGGCCCCTGAAGGCAGTGTGGTGCTGCATTCATGGAATGCATTTAAAAACAAAATTCTAATACACTTCTGACTGTAGCTACTAGGGATATAGAGAATGCAGAGTACATTCAAAGGCAACTAGATTCTCCTGGGTGGGCCTTTTAGCATAGTTTATTCAGAGGCTGAGGGAAACTGTCTGCTGATCAGATCCTGTTAAAGCCATCAGCAAAACCAGCCAGGCCAAGATACAGCTCTTGCCAGGATGCAGCCTCCTAACAAGGTCTATGGTTTCCTTTTTCCTTTAGTTCCACCCACCTCCTGCACACAAAGAAGTAGCCCTGTTAGTGTGTGGTAGCAACCCCCCTTTGTTGTCTTTTCCTACATTTCTCTAACTCTTTTCCACACATTTCTCCTCCTTTATTTTGCTCTCTTCCTTTCATGATCTGCCATTCGTCTAGCTCCACTTCTAATTTCTCCCTCCCCCAAAAAAGGCTTACATTGTTCTCCTTCCTCACAGCAATCCTGTGAGGTGAGTAGGCCGAGAGTGTGTAATGGGTCCAAGGTCACCCAGCAAGCTTCCATGGCAGAGTGGGGATTTGAACTTGGGTTACCAGCTCCTAGTCCAATACTTTAACCACTACACAAGTTTAGCTTCTGTTGAAAATAGCATGGTTGGGGAGGAGAGATAACCTGGGCCAAGATATTCCAATCCATTTTATTTTTGGCCCTGGAACTCCCATGATCATCCTGAAGCTAATGGCCAGTGTTGAGGTTACTAGTTTTATTTTCTAGTGAGTTATGCCTGCCACAAATGGACAGATAGACGTGCAGATCCTTTTGTTATTATAGATGCATGGTGACAGCTAGATTTGGTTTGCTATGGTATTTAGTTTGGATCAGGGTCATATGGAGGGAGGCCCAAATGCAATTTTTGTTCAGGGACCCATGGTGGCTCTTGCCAGTCCTGGGTGGTAGGCACAACCATAAAATGTTGGCTTGCCAGGTCCCCCAGGGGGGCGGGGATTTGCCTGCTTGATTTGCCTGCTTTGCCTTACTTGCTGGCCTGGATCTGGCCACCGGGGAGAACCCCACCCCCAAAGTGCTGGCATCGTGGGGATGTGCCCAGTGCAATGACATCACTCAGAGGTGACATCATTGTGCCAGGCACATTGGAGACGCTCTATCATTCAAGGGAAAACTCTGTTTTTCCCTCAAGTGATAGTGGCTCTGCCCCCAACATGCCCAACATGATAATATCACTTTCATGTGATGTCATTGTGGTTGTGTGCACGCTTTGCGTGCATGTCATGGATATCCAGGATAGGGGCTGGGACTCCCCTGCTGAAGAAAAAGTAAGACCTGGCAACCCTAATAAAATGGCTGCCACCAGCAGGTAGTAGAGCCACATACACAAAGAAAACCGAAGCATGGGATAGAAAAGAGGAAGTTAAAAATGCACTGGTAAAGAGGGGTGAGAACCATAAAATAAACACTGGTGGCAGTATGTTAATCCATGTAGCTGATCAGATCTTCAGTGGTCAATCAGCAGCCTGCTAGGTAAGAACTCACCTGGCCCCACCCACTTTCCTAAAACATTTGGTGGGTACCAAAAAAGGTGGGGATCCATGTTGGACTCATTTTCAACTTTGTGTTTTTGCTGGTGCCTTTTCAAGATGGCAGCATTAGTTTTCCGAACAACCCAACAAGACTGGATTTCTTAATGTAATTTTGTCATGGCTTTTTAAAAAAGACAAAATTGGGAGCAAGGTCTTAAAGGGTTTTAGACTAAAATTCCCCAGCCCCTACCTTGATATCAATCCTTTACCATACCATTTACCTCTTCTTTTCTTTTTTTACATAGTTTATTATACTTTTCAAATTAACAATTGATAACATCCATTTCTGTATACAGAGCTCAAGTTTGTTACAACCTAAGATACAGTTTGGACCATATAGGTGCTGGATCAATCTTGTTGTCCATATTACATAAATAACTCAGTTTATCCATTTCAGCCCAGTCTAATAGTTTATGAATTAAGTCCATTTTACCCGGTAGTACAGAGCTTTTCCAGTTTTTAGCTCTTAATATACGTGCTGCGGTCAGAATGTAGGCCACCAGTTTCAAATCTGGTTTATTCATTCTCTCCGGAAGTATGTTCAATAAGAAAGTCTCTGGTTTTAAAGGTATTACAAACTCAAAGATTTCAGAAATCCACTTTCCTACCATTTCCCAGTATTTTTGCATCATCTTGCATGTCCACCACATGTGAAAGAAAGATCCTATACCATTTACCTTTTCTAATGCAGGTCTGGCACAGAACATACAATATGCATGTCATAAAGAGACAACCAGTATATTTGTATTATAGAAGATGGTTGATGGAGCTCTGGATGACTAACAATAAAGTATTAACAGATAAAATGACAAAATAACAGAACTACCTAAAAAGGAAACCTCATCCAACACAACATACAACAAAACAAAGAGTAAGCAATATTAAACACAACAACAATGCACAGTCATCTGTTTTATAGTCCTGTCTTGTCAAAAGCCAGGGACAAAAGAACTTCATGTTAAAAGACAACAATATCTGCAGGATTTGGATATGATCTAGGAGAAAAGATACATTTAAATTATTTCACAACAAATGTGGTCCAGGCAGGAGGAAGTTGGTGCATCGGCTGGACCTGCATTAATTGTGGTGCAATGTAAAAATTCACCAATTATGCTGATCTAAGATTGTTTAAACTCTAATTAATTAATTACCCAAATTATTTAGAAGAAATTCTAGGGTTTGTTTTTTTTAAAATGCCATCATCCTGAGCATTTAGTTATGGTGCCGTTAAATATTTCTTTAAGATGAATTTTTCTGTCGGATAGGGCGCCAGCTCCGGGTTGAGGAATACCTGGAGATTTATGGGGTGGAGCCTAAGGAGGGCAGGGTTTGGGGAGGAGAGGAACTTCAATGGGGTATAATGCCATAGAGTCCACCTTCGAAACTGGCCATTTTCTCCAGGTGAACTGATCTCCAGCAACCACCTGGAGGTTGGCAACCCTACAAGTGTCAGATAATTTGCTACTGAAATTCATATGGTGACATTAAATCCTAGGTTGATGTAGGTGTCTTGTAAGGAGACATTCTGCTGACAGTTTTCCCCTGACCTTGTTCAGGCTGCATAATTCATGTTTAATTGCTTTGCATACTTTTTGTAACATTACCTACAACACAACCACTGCAACTGCAACTGACCAAATTTGGGACTTGGTTTTCTTGAGTGATGCCTAGAATGACCTTTTGGGTTCAGCTTGGTGACAGGAAATGGATTCTATTCACTGGTTTTAGCTTAGTACTTTAAAAGTTCCTACCCATTTTCTTTTGAGTACTACCCAAAGGTAAGTGAATATCCTCTTAGTGTAACATTACTAGCCTACCACAACAGCTTTGCCAGCCTTCATGCCTTGGTTTCTGTCAGTGAAAGATGGGGGAGGGGGCAGGGGTCTTTCCAGGGCTGTTTTGATCTTGATTCATCAGGGCCAAGCCGGAGAGCAACTACCTGCAAGGTGGTATCACACATGACTCACACAGGATTGGCTGCCTGCACAGTTCAGCAGCAGCCACTCCATGAAAACCAGTGTGGTGAAGTGGTTAGCATTTCAGACTAAAATCTGGGAGACCCAGGTTCAAATCCCCACTCTGCCATGGAAGCTCACTAGGTGACCTTGGGCCAGTCACACACTCTAAGCCTAACATACCTTAAAGGGTTGTTGGGAAGATAAAACGGAGGAGAGGAGAATGACATAAGCTGCTTTGTGTCCCCATTGTGGAAAAAGGTGGGGTATAAATTAAGTAAATAAATAATAAATATAGCCAAATATTGGAGGCAGATAAAAGGTAGGCTGGCTGGTGTCTGGGAAGAAGGGAACGGTGTGGATATGGAGGCTGCCAGGAAGAAGTAGTGCGGGGAAGGGAAAGTGACACCCCCCCCAATGCAAGGCCTTGCTGATTCCCCACCATACAATTGGGACTGGTGGCCAGCGCTGTGAAACATGGCCACTGATTTCTCAGACAGATGCTGCCAGAGCAAGTGAAGGAAGAAGGCAGGGGGCAGATAAGTTGGTTGGTGGGAGGGTGGGTGAAAAGGAAGCAGCAAAAGGGATGGAAAACTGCCAGGAATGGAAAACCGGAAATGGGGGGGGGGATTAGATGTCCCCTGCAAGTCTTTGCAGGTCTGATGTTTCATGTAATTTCCCTTGTCTTCCCCCCCTCCAAAACTGTTCTAGACAAACAACAATGAACAGCCTGATTTTAAATAGTGATTTGGTGTTGGATTTCTTTCACAATATATGTTATCATTCCTTGTTGTTTTCTGGATTTCAAAACAGGGATGATGTCTTACAGGACTGAATCCAACAAAATTGGCAATAGTGAGACAGATATCAGCCAGAGAGAGGAAGGCAAGTCAGAAGGGAAAATTGTAGAGTTATTTCCTTCCAATAGCTGGGAAACCCTAAGCAGACCGATCTAACCCTTGTCTGGCTGCAGAAGCCATGCTACATTTCTCCCACTCTGAGTCTTTATCAAGAACTTGAGCTGCTAAGTTATGGATCAGCTGATTCCTGGGAACCAGTGGTGGATAAGGTTTTCTTAATAGCTTTTCCTGTTTCTCACCAGCTCTCTGGTAGGTAGCTAGTTAAATGCTCAGCTCTGTTGAAGTTGTTGCTAGCCAGGACTGGCACATTTCCCCTGCCTTTTCCAGCTGTTGAGAGGAACTTGGTCAATACGTAGCTGTATAACCAGCCAGATATGCCACAAAGTTTCATATGATGCATGACTACTTGTCAGGCAACTATGGTCGGCAAAGGAGTTCTGCCAGGGAGAAGAAGCTGGCTAGCCTAGGCTTGCTGCCTCCAAGTGAAAGTGTTGGGATTTTCTGGAGCCTTAGCCAGAAACTGCAGTTTGAGACTTTCAGCAGCTGACAATTAATGGAAGGCGATGGTAAAGAAATACTGACCATTGTACCCCTGAATGGCAAATAGGGTTGCCAGCCTCCAGGTGGGGCCTGGGGATCTCCTGCTTTTACAACTGATCTCCAGCTGAAAGAGATCAACTCCCCTGGAAAAAATGGCTGCTTTGAAGGGTGGACTCTATGGCATTGTACCATGCTGAGGCCCCTCCCCTCCCCAAACCCCACCCTCTCCTGGATCCACCCCCAAAGTCACCCCCAGACTTGGCAACCCTAAAGGCAAATGATATTCAAACCTCTAATAATGGAGTACGGTGTAAAAGAAGTAGGGCTGCCAAGTCAGCCCAGGGGGCGGGGATCCCCCGCTAAAGGGGTTCCCGATCCGCCAGCCAGCATTTGGCCGGGGGGGGGGAACCCCACCCCCAACGTCGTCCAGCAAGGACGACGTAATGACGTCACTGGAAGTGACACAGCACGTTGGGGGCGTCGATGGGCGCAAGCGCAAAGCGCACACGCCAGAAGAAACTCCCGGCGGGAGGAGGACTCCCCCCCGACAGTGAGTTTTCAAGACTTGGCAGCCCTAAAAAGAAGTGTACTATAATTGACTCAGAAACCAGTCCTCATATTTGTTTTATTGATAGGACTTTTTGATATAGTTAACCTTTTCTTAGAGCTTAAAGCCACAACTGTTTTGAGATCTGTATAAACCTTGTTTTGCATGTGATGGTTCAGTATAGCAGTATGTGTCTCAGCTTATTTTAATACCAGTTTAACAGCTCAATAGGTCCCCATTCTGGCAACTTCCTTGAACTTATAACTAAGTTTCCATCAATTTGAATAAATGAGGATAGCACCTTTGGAATATACCCAGCAATCTTCCAAGTCTCTTTAACTGTGTGACACAGTTACAATTTTCAAGGCAATTGTATTTAAAAAGGCCCAGCCTGTACTTTAAAAAATAGATTACCAGGAAAGAATGCATCCCAGACAGTCTATGATTCTGTGGAGTTTAGCACAGACTCATTTGATGTGTAATAGAATTCCTTTATGCTAAACTCATTTTCAGTAATCCTCTCAATATTTTTTCTCTATAGCCATAGGCCATGCAGTAATTCAGATATTCATTTGAAACAAGCAAACTCAAGGTGGTGGCTGCTTTCCTAAGTATGCTTACAAGGGAGTAAATCAAATAGAGCTCAGTAGGATTTCCTTCTAAGTAAACTTCCTGAGGATTGTTCTGTAGGCTGCAGATTAATGCATACTTCCTTCCGAGAGCCAGTTTGGTGTAGTGGTTAAGTGCACGGACTCTAATCTGGGAGAACCGGGTTTGATTCCCCACTCCTCCACTTGCACCTGGCTGGATGACCTTGAGCAAGCCATAGCTCTGTACCAGCTGTTATCTGAAGGACAATTGTCTCAGAGCTCTCTCAGCCCCACCCACGTCACAGGGTGTCTGTTGTGGGGAGGGGAAGGGAAAGGAGTTTGTAAGGCGCTCTGAGACTACAAGTGAAGGGTGGGGTATAAATCCAATCTCTTCTCTCTCTTCTTGAGTCAGCCAGAGTTGAGGGACTTTAGAGGAAACATACCTAAGTGGTAGTGGCAAGTGCCATCAGATCACAACTGATTTATGGCAGCCCCATAGGGTTTTCAAGGAAAGAGATGTTCAGAGGTAGTTTGCCATTGTCTATCTCTGCATTGCACCCCCAGACTTCTTTGGTGGTCTCCCATCCAAATATTGATCAGGGCTGACCCTGCTTAGCTTCAGAGATCTGATGAGGGCTGGCCTGGGCCATCCAGGTCAGGATGCAATTACAGTTTTTGAATGGTGCATTTAATTATATGTTTATTTATAGTCCACTTTTCTTAAAGTAACTCATATGCATACAGTGTATTGGAAACTCCCCTATATCTCTGGAAATAAAAGTGTTATCTATACATATTTCTGAAAAACAAGAAACAGATTGTTTTGTGACTCTTACTGTTTTATTTAGCCCTAGTCTATCTAATCCTGCCAACCTAGCAGTTCGAAAGCAAGAAATTCCAAGTAGATAAATAGATACCACTTCGGTGGGAAGGTAACAGCGTTCCGTGTGCCTCGGTATCTAGTTATGCCGGCCACATGACCACGGAAAAGTCTTTGGACAGCGCTGGCTCTTTGGCTTGGAAACGGAGATGAGCACCACATCCCTAGAGTCGGATTCGACTGGCTTTCAGGCAAGGGAAACCTTTACCTTTTACCTTTACCATCTAATCTGTTTACCTTTCAATGCTCCACAGGTTGGGTTGCCAATTCTAAATTGGAAAATTCCTGGAGATTTGGAGGTGGAGCTTGGGTTTGAGGAGGTGTATAATGCTATACAGTCCACCCACCAAAGCAGCCATTTTCTCCAGGGAAACTGATCGCTGTAGTCTGGAGATCTTGAGGCGTCACCTGGAGACTGGCAACCCTATTCCACAAGTCATCAAACAGTCATTTTAGGCTGCTGATATTGTTGGAAATTTTGCAAAGAGACTTTAATTCAAGAAAATCAAGATTCTTACTGAAATGTATATCAAGAGAGCCAGTTACCTGCATTTATTTCACAGTTCACACTGGTTAATGCAACCCAAGCATTCACAACGGTGAGCTGGATTCAAGATATTCTTGGATTCAATACATTCTTATGATATCCAGTGGCTATGTATGCTACTTTTCATAACTGCAAGACAGCTGGTTACACAGAGTAACTGAGAAGAGATTGCAATGACAGCTGTTAACATGAAGTCCTCAGCTTCCATATATGGTTTATATTTTGTTGTTTGATTCGTAGGCAACCCCGCCTCTCCTACAGACATGCATTTAAGAAACAGAAACCAATCAACAGCAGGGGTAAATTCCTTCTGATAGAATTGTGGAATTGTTTTCTATTACCTAAGAAGGTTGGACCAGAACTAATGGGTTGAAATTAAATCAGAAGAGTTTTTGGCTAAACATTAGGAAGAACTTCCTGACTGAACAGTTCCTCAGTGGAACAGGCTTCCTCAGGAAGTGGTGGGCTCTCCTTTGGAGGTTTTCAAACAGAGGCTAGAGGGCCATCTGACAGCCATGCGGATTCTGTGAACGTAGGTGGATCATGAGAGGGAGGGCAGGAAGGGTTACCTAAGTGCTTAGTTTTTGTGGCCCTTTTTTTACATGCCCAGGGAAATGCTGATTGCCTCTTTGGGGTCAGGAAGCAATCCTGGAAGGGTGTTTTTTTTTTTTTTCATCTTCTGGGCATGGAACGGCAGTCACTGAGGGTGTGAAGGGGGAGGTATTTGTGAATTTCCTGCATTGTGGGGGGGTTGGGCTAGATGATCCTGGAGGTCCCTTCCAACTCTGTGATTCTATGATTCTGTGGTTATGTCATGGCAATGCTTTTGGTACCATTTGCTTTAGGAGTTACTTTGCAATAAAATAATGCAAAGAAATGTGGTGACTTGTTCCAGAATGATTACTGGGGTGTGTGGTTGGGCAACTGGAAGACTGATTGAGGAAGTGTTGCTCTAAGATCAGGACGTGTTGAGACTGCAAAGGAGCTCTCAGAATGAGCTCAAGAACAAGATCCAGGCAGTAGCATTGATGCCTAAACCATGTTTAGGACTGTATAGTCAGGACTGGAATCCTGTATAGTCAGGACTGGAATCCCAATTACTGAGGCAATGCAGAAGAACTAAAGTGAGGTCAATGAGATGGCCCATAATTTTATAAATCTACGTAATTACTGGAACAAGTGTTAACAGTTACAATCCTGAATAAGACCATGTTAGAGTACCTTTGATTTATTTTGTGTTTTCATTATTTGTAGGTCAAGATGTTAAAAAATATCTTATGGATATGCTGGACCCTAGCCATAACATATGCATTCCGCAAAGGTAAGGCATCACATGTGTGGATATTTGTCAACTTGGTGATTGGATGTGTAATCCTCAAATTACTTACAAAGCAATTTTTATCTGACTGTAAAACACATTGGTACCCAACTAAATCTTAACTAAGGCTGCTCATGTACCTATAAAGACTCCACAACAGGCTGGAATTGAACCTGTATAGTGCATCTGGAGATTTACGAAGTAATCCTATGTCACTGATTTCAGTTGGCTTCAATGGGAGTCCTTTACATATGATTGCCCAGTTTGTGATGGAGAGTGCTTTGTCTTGTAAACTTCTCTCTATCATCCAGCTGTTTAAAGCACAGATATTACACTAAGGAAAACAAGTTAGTATGCCTGATTTTTTGGTACTGAGAGCATGCCAGAAGTACTTTGAGGAAAGTAGTGTGAGGGTAGGGTTGCCAACCTTCAGGAGGGGCCTTGAGGTCTTCTGCCTTTACAAGTGGTCTCCAGCTGACAGACATCAGTTCCCTGGAGGAAACAGCTGCTTTGGAGGGTGAACTCTGTAGCATTGTGCCCTGCTGAGGCCCCTCCTTCCCTAAACCCTGCTCTTTCCAGGCTCCACCCCACAAATCTCCTGGTATTTCTCAACCTAGAGCTGGCAACCCTATGTGTAGGCCACCTTTGTCATCTGGAAGTTTCCTTTACTTTGATTGGACTTACAGAAAAAGGAAGAAGATTTACTTAAGAGCATAAAGATTACCATTTATTTTGTTGACAGAAACTCCTGTATTGAACAGCTGAATGGAAGGGCCCCTCCTTCATGGGGAACCAGTGTAATTAGAGTATCATATTAGAATCTGGGGGACCCAGGCTCAAATCCCCACTCTGCCATGGAAGCTTGCTGGGTGATAGGGCTTCCAACCTGCAGGTGGCAGCTGGAGATCTCCTGCTATTACAGCTGATCTCCAGGTGACAGAAATCAATTCACCTAGAGAAAATGGCCATTTTGAAAGTTGGGTTCTATGGTGTTATGCCTCAAGCCCTGCCCTCCTCAGGCTCCACCCTCCAATCTCCAGGTATTTCCCAAACACTCTCAGACTAACCTATCTCACTGTGTTGTTGTGTGTGGATAAAATGGATGAAAGGAAAACAATATAGGCTGTTTTGTGACCCCATTAGGGAGAAAAGCAGGGTATACATGAAGTAAATAAATAAATATGTCTAACAGTGCAGTCCTAAGCAGAATTATACCCTTCTAAATCCATTGAAGCCAATAGATTTCAAAGGGTATACATTTCCTTAGCAGTGCATTGTAAATCACATACCACTGCATCAGTTTGTCAGTTTTTCAGCTTTCCATTGTAGTTGTGTCTTTAACAACAGCTTCATGTGCAAACACTAATGAATTCTTCTGTGATGTGGAAAGCTTCAACTCCTGAAATTGATCTTTGCCCATTAACTGGGTATTTTGTATTCTGGTCAGTTGGTGTAAACAGTTTAGTATTTAACCCAGAATACTTCATTAGGCCACTTCACCCTTTACAAAACTGCCATATAAAGAATAGCGTGCAATTTCATAAACGTGTTTCGCTACATTTACCCAACTCAAAACATACACTGAAAGTAATTTTTGCATAGGAATTTTATACCATATTAAGTGACCCTTACTTTGTTCCAGTTGGTTTGACTGGTCTGTGTGGACCAGACTGTTAGGAAACTTTTATAGGCTGTAATGTTCCACTGAGGTGGAGATTTCCATTATAACTTGTAATGTCTAACTAAAGTCTTACCTTTAATAACTGGCTGAACAGAAGTATGACGTACATGCTTGCATCATTCAAATACTTGCAAGTGGGTGTAGTCTTTGTGAGGAGACCTATGGGAAACAGAAAATCCCCTTACACAACAAAGAATGTCTTAAGATCAAAATGAATCAAACTTCCTTACACGTTCTCATTTTTCTCTTCCCTGCAGCTGTTTTCCCTGCCCTTTCCCCGTGCAATGTACAAATAACATCTGTCTTTTCAATTCTTGCAACAACAAAAATATAGCTATCTTGAGAAGAATAAAGTTGTCCTTTATCAAAGGATTGCTACTGTTGACCTTTAGTCCACATGTTGGAATCACTGGAGGATTTCCGTGGACAGAAGGGATTTCCATCAGTGCTGTATGACTTTTTCACTTCCCCACTCCCACTACAACCCCAAATGCCCTCTGAACTGTTGATTGGAGGGAATAGGGGATCTCTAGGAACAGTATGATGGACAGGGATGTGCAGCTCAACAACAACAAAAATCAGATCCAGATACCAAGCAGTTGAAAAATATTGGTTATTTCCCAGGTTCCAAATACTGGTTTGGTATTCAGATCCAGGTTTTTTTTTGGGGGGGGGGGGAGGGGATTCTGATATTTTTTGGATAGATTATTCCCTATGGGAAATCTTCTGGGGAGCTGGAGGGACTGTTTTTAAAGCTACTGGCACCAAAATTGCCATGGGGCTTCTGGTGCCTGTCCTTTAAATAACCCTCAAATTTGAAGTGAATTGGACCAAGGGACCCAATTCTATGGACCCCTGAATAAAGTGTGACTTGATGGTAAAAAATGAAACAAAAATAAAACCCAAGAGAAATCAACCTGTCAAGCCAGTATCACACCCAGGAAGACAAAGACACTCTGGAAGAAGAAAAAAGTTTAAAAAACCCAACCATTCCTGGGAGCCTTCCAATGCCGGCTACCAATATTCACAGTTAATCTCGAATATTTCCAGGATTTTCGGGGCCCATTTACCTGTATCCCAGAAAATTCCAGGTACCATCTGGAGACTAGAATATATCTGAAAAATACTTAACCTCCACTTGCAGTTCAGATGCATCTGAACACACATCTGTAATGACAGAGAGTTGGAGGTCTGCAGTGGGAGAGATGAACTGGTGAAAATTGCCTCCTTCTGTTTGCGGGAATCTCCTCTGATTCCAAACTCATTATCTTTGCTATTATATAATTGTTGGGATCTGTTTCTAACCTTACCCAATTAATCATTTGATCATCACAGGCTGAAGGCAACCAGAATCAGTAGTAAAATATATTAGTGTAAAAATTGTTGACTTTCTTTGGTTAAAAAAAAAATCTAGATGCATTCCATAGGCTGCGGTCACACACTCTAAATAATCCACTTTTAATCCACTTTCAATGCACTTTCCAACTGGATTTTGCCAGTTCACACAGTAAAATCCAGTTGGAAAGTGCACTGAAAGTGGATTGAAAGTGGATTATTTAGTGTGTGTGACCGCAGCCTTAGTTTAACCACATAATCATCCGCTTACTTATTTTGCATAATTAAGTTGACCGCATATTGACCAATCTAAGGCTGACTTTGCGCAAAAGCACCATAATGTCCTAGGCTGCATTCCTGTGCAGACTGAGTGGGATTCCTGGGTAAGCATGCATAGAATCGTTAAATCTCTTTAATGACTGAGAAGGGCTGTCCTGATGCTCCTTCCTCCCTCCCAGCATACACTCTGAATTTCTGCACAGGAATTGTGGAAAGCAATTTCAAGAGAGTCCTAGAAGCCTTAATAGTCAAATGTCTATCATCAGTAGATCTTTAGTATTTGCTTTTCTAAAAGTCAATTAATATTTAATACACAATAGAAGCATGCATTCATGTTTATTTGGGCATGTATAACTAAAGCATATGTAGTATGTGGGTGTTTCTTTCCACCACATTCAGATGCATATTGGCTCTTAAATATTATTGCTGCAGATGGAATGCACATTTGCTTAGTTGTACATGATTTACAGTCAGAGTTTGAAGAGTAACTGATCCTTTACTACGCCTGGTTTACATCCTCCCTCCCATAACTGAACTAAGTCAGACCACAAACCATCTGGTAGAACAGAAAGGTTTTTGTTCAGATTCTATTTATTACTTTATTGTCAAAGCCCCAAGCAAGTTTTTGCAGATAGACTTGACTGTTTCTAAATATCTGCTTTAGCAATCTACATGTTACACTATTAAGAGTGTGATCCGAAAGGTGGCTTTGCACCTGATGAAACGCCTTGCACAGAAGGCACTTACTACCTTGGAGGTATCAGCCCCATAGAGGTTCCTTGCTTTAGGGTTGGAAGGAGAAGAGATTGTAACATGTGTACAGGGAAAGATTCACAGAGAGGTTCAGAAGCCTCTCCTTGTATATATTCAAGATTGGATTGCCAAAAAAGCAAAATAATTTAATAGCATTCCTTGTTGATTTAAAGCTATAGGATAACTAGAAGTAAAGATGCTTCTAAAGGACATCCTCAAATGGTCTGAAACTAGTGTTGTCAGCTGCCTGGAAACAAACAAACTAACCAATGAAAAAGACCTACCCCTTTAACAGGGCTGTTATATGCCCAGTGAGTATTTACCTACATGCCATGAAAAGCTTAAGCTGCCCATTTCCACACATTGCTATAGGCCTGTGGATAGGATTGGCAGTCCCCAGTTGGGGGCAGGGGATCTTCTGGTCTTGTCTGCTGCCAGCCATCTGGCTGGTGGGAGGAAATCCCCCCAACAGCAACATGGAGCAATGTGCCTACATCACCTGGACATGACGTGGGCGTGTCAGTGACATCAGGGGGGGATTCTGGTTTTTGGGCAAAACTGAATGGTTTGCGGGAGATTTTTACAATAGAGTTTTGCCCCAAAACCAGAGTGCTGCCCCCAGTGTGCTTATGTCACTTCCAGGTGATGTATGTCGATCTGCCTCCCTTTATGTCGATCTGCCTCCGCCTTTATGTCGATCTGCCTCCCCCAGGTTAACATCCAGTGATTACAAATGCTGCCGACGATCCTGGGGGCTCCCAATATTAGCATGCACAACACCAGCATGCACAATACCGTCAGATTTATGTTATTAACAGCACAGAGCACTTTAAGAATTGTAATTGTACTGTTTAATTAATGATTAATTTTAACTGTTTTAATGGTTTTATTGTGAATGTGTTCACCTATGTAAGCCGCTCTGAGCCTACTGTGTGGGGAGAGCAGCCTAAAAATAGAAATAAATAAATAAATAAATAAATAAATAAATAAATAAATAAATAAATAAATAAATGATGTCACTTCTGGTGACGTCAGCACATTGGGGGCGATGCTTTCAGCCCCTGGAGCATTTTCCCCACTCCCCTGCTGGCATCTTGAAAGACCTGGTAAACCTACCTGTGGACAGCCTTACCTGAAACATACGGAAGGCTGGGAAACAGAGGCCCTGTCTGTTCTTCATAGTGTCCCCCATGTATGGAATCATGGCTGGTGCCTGTGTATGTGCATGTTGTCCTGCATGCAGCCACTGAGAAGCCAAATTGGTGACTACTTCACATTGCATGCTGAGAGACATACTTTTTAACAAAATGCAGATGGAATTCCCAAGCTTTGATGGTTTTAAAAATGGTTATACATTCTGTTGGCTAGTACAGTTACAGAGAACCTTTATGTTCTGAGGCCAAGTACCCAAAGACAATGAGCAATGCCTTCCCCCCTAAACTGTCTGAATCACCCAGTGGGCTACAGTTAGAAAGAGATCATGGTAAAACTGGATAGCCCAGGCTAGCCCAATCTCGTCAGATCTCAGGAGCTAAATAGGGTTGGCCCTAGCTAGTATTTGGATGGGCGACCTCCAAGGAAAACAAGGTCATGACACAGAGGCAGGAAATGGCAAACTACCTCTGAAACGTCTCTTGTCTAGCTCACCACCTAGTGCTACATAATTCTAAAAGAGCTAGAATTCTGGCTGCCACACAATCTTAGGATCTCCTGACTATACTACACACACTGCCATACAATAATTATTAATTCCATGGAAAAATACGACATTAGCTGTTTCATATTTATCATGTTTTAGCCACCCAACTGGTGCATTTTCCCCCATGTTTCCACATGACATTGTCCTCTATTTGTGCAGAGCCTGTTAATAGTCCATTCATTCCACAAAAAAGAGAGATTTGTTTTTTTAAAAGGATATTTCCTAGGGGAAATGCTGTCACACTAGCAGTTTCTTATGTCTGAAGGTGAAACAGCACAATTGCAGGAATTTGGTGAACAGCTAGTCAGTTATTCTTTATATTTGTTGATGACTATGGAGAAACTCCCCCTCCATGCTAAGTTTTAAAAGTGTGGGTTTTTTTAATCCTTCCTCTGGAAGTGACAGGCAGCCAGTTCAATTGCTTGCTCGGTTACATCCAATGCTCCATCTAAGCTGTGGAATCTTGACAGCAAAAATTCAACTTAGTGAGCTACTGGCATTAAAGTTGTGAGCCAGCGATTTGACTACTGCATAAATTAGTTTGCTCTGGAGCCATTCTTCCTGAGCAAAGATAAAAATGTGCGTGCTGGAGGCTAAAAAACTATGAGCTAGCTCACACTAACTCAGGTTAAAGGGAACACTGGTTACATCTATACATATGCTAATGGCCCTGGTTGGAAAATTAAGGAATTTGGTTCTAGGAAGTCTCCAGGCGATTCTTGGAGATTTCCCCGAATGCCGTCCAGGAGGGCTCCCAGGATGCATCTGTAATCTGGGTGGACTAGGTCAAGAGGGTGGAGACACAGGTTTGATAAAAGCCCTTACTCCGAGGAGGAAGGATCTCTTGGTATTGATTCTTTGAAGGGAACAGATTTGAGTGGTGGTCAGTCATGGCAACCATCTTTTGCTGACCATGCCATCTCCCAGGTAATGGGATGTAGATAGGAACCTTGTAACTTCTTAAGATTATTTGTGCCTGCTCTATCTTAACATCAGTTAGGGTATGTCTAGAAAAGGGAAAGAGAATTGCGTTTATGACCAATTTTCTTTTGAAATCCATTTGCTGATCTAGTGCTTAAGAATGCTTGTAAATATTTTCTTTTCAATAAATTGTTTTTGACTTTGGAGGTTGGTTTTCAGTCTCTGTACCACCTAGTGCCCCCCACTGTCTTGGACACGCTAGTGCAGGTGGGGTCCCCGGGTTAGGAGAAAAGCAGTCAGTGTGCATGTGGCTATTTCTCCAAGGGAGCCCCAAAATTGTAATTGGTCTCCATGGTAACTGGGCTCTAGGTAATGGAGGACATAGAGGCAAGGCTTCAGGTTAGAAGGAGGGCTGTTAGAAGGAGCCCTGTCCCTCCTAGTAGGAAACCCCTCCCCCCCCAAAGGGCAGGTGGTGGCAGTGGTTTACCCTAGTGGAAGAAAGTGACCACCTCCAGGAGTTGGCAGTGCCAAGGGGGAGTGGGCAGAGCAGGGTCTGCAAGTCAAAACAGGCCTGTTCTGTCACAATGGCCATAAGGGGCAACAGTTAGCATAAGAGAAGGAAATCACCTATCTTTTCAACAGAGGGGAGGAGACTGTCAGAGGGTCTGCAAATTTCAGGGTCTTTTTTTTTTTTAAAAAAAAGGTTGTTCATGGTATTGTTATTCCTAGCCAGTTTTGCTGATGCTAGTGTTTTAAAACACAGAAGAGAATCCTTCACAGCTCAGCCTGCCTTTTGGAGGGGTCAAAGGGATCAGGTATGCGGAGGGTTTTTAAAAAGGTATTATGTTATTTTTGTGCAGCGCTGCATGGTACCCATGTTCCTCAAAATAAACAAAAATAAAAAGAGTGAGTGGAGAAGCATGAGGGTCATGTCAACACAGCTGGGGAGGGGGCTTCAATGCACATCATGTACAAGAAAGAAACCACTGCTAAAAACAGTGAAAATGGATTACCCTGGGCCATCTGCAATCTCCATTGCAAGGGTAATTTCATGCAGAATCACATTAGCAACCCCACCATGGAACATCATGCTAGTGTGGAAGCCACTGGTGTAAAGGGTAATAGTTTGAATATGTGGAGATCAGGCATAGAGATGAGGTGTGCAGTCCCCTCCCCCAACATGCCTCAAGATACACAGAATAGAATTCAGTACTTTATTGTCATATGACAGTCTACACGTAGATGTAGACTGTTATTTTGTATGACACAGATATTGTCATAATTATGATTATATTCTGTTTTCTGCAAGTAGCACATTTTGTGTAGACATTTTATAACAGGAGAAGAGGTGCAGAGGTTATTAATGTGCCTATGTGTAGTTGCATAAAATGGAAACAGCAATGTCAGCAAAGTGGCATAATGCCTGGCTTTTTGTGGATGGCCCTGAAGTGTTGGAAAGGCTTGAGAATCAGTAAGCCTGGCATGCAAATGCTGTGGTTCCTGTCTGAAATGCTTTGACTTGAGCTACATTTTTAATGCTCTTATTTCTGAGGAGCCCAATTAAAGTCATTGGAAAAACCCCTGTTATTTTTTTAAACACTAGAAAAATCATCTTAATTCATTGAACATATAACATATTCATTATTTGCTATGGATGCTTGGGGTTTTGGTCTTTGGTATATGCTGTCTGGTATCACCGGGTTCCAGTACAAGTACAGCTGTGTCGCATAAATATTGCATGTTTAGTCTCTACTGTTTGTTTACTCAATAGAGCCAAACATGTTCTTGGCAATAATGCTTTTAGGAGGGAAACTTCCTGAAATTTATTTATTTAGTCATTTATGCCCACTTTTCTCCCAAAGTGCTTTACAACATCAATCTCCCGTCCTCCATTTTATCTTTACAACAACAACTTTGTGAGGGCAGTTAGGCGGAGAGTGTGCGAACGGCTCATGGTTACTCAGCAAGCTTCCTTGGAGGAGTGGGTATTTGAACCTGGGTCCTCCTCTGACACTCTAACCAGTGCCCCACGCTGGCTCACGTTTCTTCCTTTGTAATTTGGAATGTTTGCCAGATACAGATCCATAAGTATGGCTGTTATGCACCAGCTACTAATGCTAGAGAAATCCTGTTAAATTTAATAGGACTATTCTGCAAAGTCAGTTGCACAGCCCCATCTGCAAAGTAAGAAAGAAAAGATGAAGTTATTTGAATTATACATCTTTTTTTCCCCATTGTACATATTTTTCTCTTGGGGACTGATGCCCCACAAGAGAGACCAGAGGAGAGCAGGGCAAGGCAGGAGAACCATTTAGCTGCGTCTTGTCTGGCAACTGCAGGCCTATACAGCAAACAGGATAGTTCTCTCTGAGTTGTAACTTTGCAACTTTATATTCTCCAATAATTTAGCTGAGAAATGTACATAATCAAGTAAAACTTTCCCACTGTTAGTTGCAGACTGACTTGAGCTCCTGAATCTGTGGTTTCATAGGGGCATGGGGTGGCTAGGGCATGTGATTTGCTGGGATCACAGCCTTGTATTTATTGGGGTTTCTGTTAAATAGGATTGCACAAAATTTTTTTGCAGCGATGAAGTATATTTCTAGTGTATTTCTCCATAATAAAAGTTAATTTCCAGAGAAACCTTTTTCTCCTCTCATATCTGGAGCAGTTATTTTTATTCTTAGAGCAGCTTCCAAAGGAAAGGCCAAGTCTGCCACTAATAAGACAATGAGCTTCGATAACACAGACCTGGAGAGCTCTGAAGAGAGGCAGAAATTCTGATTAAGTTCAAAAAGGAGAAAAGGTTTTATGCAAGGTTGAATCTCATGAAGAAAAAAATCAAATTGTGAGCGTAGCTGTATATTTTATGGCTTCTCTGGGCTCCCTGCCTATTTAACTACCTCCTTTAAATTAATTAAGCAGCTCAACAGACCTTGTAGTCAACTAAAAGCTGGATCAATGAGTTCTCTCTCCACAGAAGAGTATTAGCGCATATTCATGAGGTGACTGATCTGCAATATTTTCTACATACTTCAGCTAAAAAGTGGGCACCTGTTATAGGAGAGAACTCATAGCAAACAACTGAGTGGGTTGATATTTGTTATATATTATATTATATTATATGTTATATATATATATTCTGTCCATCTCTTCCAGTGGCTCAGGATAGCTTTTTTGAAGAAAAAACCCCCAAGTTTGTCCAGTAAACTATCCAACACACAGTCCCAACTAGTTGGCAGCCTCCAGGAGGGGCCTAGGGATCTCCGGCTTTTACAACTGGTCTCCAGCTGACAGAGATCAGTTCCCCTAGAGAAAATGGCTGCTTTGGGTGGACTCTATGGCATGCTGAAGGCTCTCCCCTCTCCAAACCCCACCCTCTCCTGGATCCACCCCCTAAGTCTCCAGGTATTTTCCAACCCAGACCTGGCAACCCTAGTCCCAATCCACTAATAGATAAGTAGCTGAACACAGAATCAACAAGCACATACAAACAGAAATGCCGTCAAAGGATCAACATCAAACAAATACTGTCTTGAGCGATACTGATTCATAAGCCTCTCTTCCTAAAGGCTGAGAGGGATGGTGTCTTTCTACAAAGGGCAGGTGTGAATGGAGAAAGTTCTGGAACAAATAGTCACCTTATGAGCCAGTTTGCAGTGAGAATACTGTCAGAAGTGGTTCTTGGGCTCAGGTGAAATGACACACAGGATCATACCTTGCTTTTCCATGTGCGTTGTGATATAGAAGGAAAAGTTCCAGCAGAGAGAGTGAGAGATAGCGCTGTTTTTTTTTTTGTAGAAAAAGCCCAACAGGAACTCATTAGAATAATAGGCCTCACCCAACAGCAGAAACTCATTAGCATATTAGGCAGCACCCCTGACAGCACAGCTCATTTGCATATTAGGCAACACCTTCAGCAGGCAAGCAGGGGAAGCCACAGGGAGGCATTTAAATGCCTCCCTGTGCCCCCGGGCCTTTCCTAGCTTGTCCGCCTCAGCGGGCAAGCTAAGAAAGGCAGGGGGCTCTGCTGGGCTTCTCCTGCTCACCCGCTTCAGTGGGCGAGCAAAGGAAGCCTTGGGCAAGCAATTAAATGCCTCCCTACACCCCTTGAGCCGTTCCACAGGGACCCTCCCCCTCTCCAGGACTCACTCATGACCCAGATGAAAAAGCCTTTGGGTGGGCACAGCAGCTGCACCAGAGGAGGGAGGAGAGAATGGGAGCTGCCGCCCCTGCTGCCCCTGCTGCCCCTGCAGACTCTTTGTGTTTCCACTGTAATGTTCATAGATAGTAACAAAGAAAATTAATACAAAATTTGGCTGATTACTGTAAGGGTAGTCATAAATGCTCCTGGCTGTTCTCTGTTTGGGTATTTCTGTATACTTATTTTTATATGTAAAGATTCTTAGTCATTGTTGATTGTATTACAGTTGTCCCTCACTCTGGCTATCTGATGCATATCATACTCTCAACTTCTCCTCTGGACTCTAATCTGGGAGAACCGGGTTTTATTCCCCACTCCTCCACTTGCACCTGGCTGGATGACCTTGGGCAAGCCATAGCTCTGTACCAGCTGTTCTCTCAAGGACAGCTTGGGAAAGAGCTCTCTCAGCCCTACCTACCTCACAGGGTGTCTGTTGTGGGGAGGGAAAGGGAAAGGAGATTGTAAGCCACTCTGAGACTCCAAGTGAGTGAAGGGCAGGGTATAAATCCAATCTCTTCTCTTCTTCTTCTTCCTTTCTGCAAGGAGCTCAGAGTGGCAAACATGATTCTCCTCTGCTTGTTCTATTTTATCCTCACAACAAACCAGTAAGGGAGGACAGGCTGAGAGGGGGAGAGAGAAAGAGAGGGAGAGAGTGAGCTGCCTATTTAGCTAGTGCATTTTATCCTACCCTTGTCCCAAGGTGATCAGGTAGGTGTACATTATTCTCCTTTCCCTGTTTTTTCTTACAACAACCCTGTAAGGTAAGTTAGGTTAAGGGACAGTGACTGGCCCAAGGTAATCTGACAAACTTCATAGCACCATGAGGATTAGAAGCCCAGTTTCTCAGATCCTAGTCCAACTCTCCTATCTCCACAACACACTGAATCTCCTTATGAGCTTTCATAGCTGAACTGGTCACCACACCTCAGAAAGGATATTATAGCATTGGAAAAAGTGCAGAAAAGGGCAACTAGAATGATAAAAGGGTTGAAACACTTTCCCTAGGAAGAAAGATTAAAGCGCTTGAGGCTCTTTAGCTTGGAGACACAACAACTGAGGGGTGACATGATTGAGGTTTACAAGGTTATGCATGGGATAGAGCAGGGAGAGAAAGAAATACTTTTCTCCCTTTCTCATGATACAAGAACTTGTGGGCACTCAATGAAATTGCTGAGCAGTCGGGTTAGAATGGATAAAAGTACTTTTTCACCCAAAATGTGACATGGAATTCACTGCCACAGGAAGCATGGATGGCTTTAAGAGGGAATTGGATAAACATATGGAGCAGAGGTCCATCAGTAACTATTAACCACAAAGTATAGATAGGATCTCTCAGTCTTGGGCAAGTGATGTACTGTATTCTTGGTGCTTGGGGGGGGCAACAGTGGGAGGGCTTCTAGTGTCCTGGCCCCACTGGTGGACCTCCTGATGGCACCTGGTATTTTTGGCCACTGTATTGGACTGGATGGGCCATTGGCCTGATACAACATTGGCTATTCTTATGTTCTTAGAATCTAAATGTAGGGATCTCCAGTTTTAGTTCAACCCTGAACCAATATGCTTTAGTAGCTCAGCTACCATCAATTTCAGTATACTCGGGCAATTTAAAGGGACAGGTTTTGTGACCTTCTAGCCTTTGTTTCAAGTGCAGTTCCTAGGAGCCTAAGATTTACTACCTGACCGATGAATTCCCTAGGCTCTCTTCCAGGGATACCCCTAGCTTGGATCTTTGAAGCCCATGGCTAGTTTGCCAAACCAACTATTAAGTCAGCCTGCCCCTGTGTGTAGCAGTTCTGCCTTTCTGAGCTTCTAGCATAGCTTTTATCAGTACTTCCATGTGCTTCTAGTATGATGATATACTTACTCCAGGTAACTCTGAAATGGTGGCCTCCTATCATGCATTGAAAAACAGTTCAGTTAGTTCTGGCCCCTGCTGAAAGGACAGTGGAGCCCATGTCTCTGTTCCTCAATCTCTAGTGTAATACCTCGAATCTCAGTTTTTGAGCCTGCATCCCTTTTGGCTTTGGTTCTTTCTCTTTGGTGCTGCTGGTTAGATGAAGGTTCTTTGTCTGGACTCATCTGCAAAGGGGTGTTTCTGATCTGGCTCAGATAAGACCATTGTTTGGCAAGATGCCCAAAGTTGCTTTGGGGTATTACAGAGACAGATGTCTATGCTTGTAAAATGCATTTCCCCACATCCTTAGACATGGGTGTAATTTATGATAACACACCCATTTTTTTTAAAAAAAAAATCCTGTTGTGGGATATGAGCTTATCCTTTACAAGTTCTGCAGAGTTCCTTCTAGACTAGTTGAAAACGCGGTATCAATGTACTTGTGAAGGGAGAGTTCTGTCATGAGGCTATCTTGCATTTTTAAAGCTGGTGAGCTTCACCACGTGGCTGCCTTAAAGACTGTTCTTGCTCCTAACTGCAGCTTCAGGATCATGCCTGCTGGCCCCACCATTGGTCTCCACACAGTCTGCCAAACATCTCCAGTGAGTGATGAATATTATCTGTAGCTATATTGTCTCTTCCTGTTCCATCAAGGACAGACTTAATATGCTTCCCGCTGGCAACTCATCTCCAACCTTCAAAGCAGCTGGAAGTAAGAGATTCCAGTCATGGAACTCTTAAGACATGTGTTCTTTGACCTGTATCTGTTCAGTTCTTCTCCCCTTTGCTAGGTTTCTATTGCTAAAACCCAGTTCAGGCATTTAAAACCTATTAGTTGGTGCATATGCACAGAAGAAGACAGGATTATGTCCATTGGCCCAACCCATGTATTCAGCCAGACATTTGCAGTGAACACCAATGTGTACATAGTTGTATCCATGTAGGCCCATCTGAGTGATTGGGATACACCCCCCCATACCATTCCTGATTGTGTTGAGCGGCTTATGAGTGTATACTTGTACATGTATAGGGGCTTGCTGTATACATCAGTGTTGGGTGGGGGGATAGGATTGCCAACTCCAAGGTTGGAAATACTTGGAGATTTGAGGGTGGAGCCTTGGAGAGTTTAAGGTGAGGAGGGGTTTTGGTAGGATATAATGTGCACATTCCATCATCCAAAGCATCCCCCCCCCAGGAGAAGTGGAATAAATGTTTTAAATAAATAATTGATATATGTAGTCTGAAGATCTACTGTGATTCCAGATCTCCAGCCCCCACCTGGAGGTTGGCAAGCCTAAACTGATGCAACCCCACTACCCCTTTATATGTGTACAGTTTATACAATTTTTAGTACCTGAACAGGGGTTAAGTCATTAAATTTGCATTTGGTAAAAATAATTAAGAGATATTAGGGAACATGCCTCTCTTGCTCTCTCTCTCTTTGGGAAAGGAAGCAGTTCCAAGTTTTAGAAGCATGGATTTTGCTTCAAAATAGCATCCACCGTATCTATAGGAGGCTAGGCTGATTGAGATGGACATTAAATCATTCCAGAGTAGATAGCGTGGAGTGCCACAGGAAATGACCTGTTTGGAAAGGAGCTCAGAGACCACAACTCAGCTTTTGTTTATTCTCTGCTCCCAGTTTTCCCCAGCTACAGACTTAGTCTGCAGGCTGGAACAGAAAGCACTTCTAAAGGGAAGCCTGCATTGGGATATTTGTGCAAAGTAGATGAATGTATCTGTAGCTGTTTTGTCTGCTTTCCTGCTGCAGCTAGCACACTAGATTGGAGTAGAAATAGCTTTTGTGTGGTGCTGACAGTTGGATTTAGTTGCTGACAGTTGGATTCAGTCAAGTATGCAGTTACCTCACCTGTTTTAAAGAGTAACTATTTCCCCACAGTTCACTGTAGGCAATCAGGTCACTGAAGCAGGAAAGAAGAAACTCCCAAGTTTTACTCAAAGTGTGACAAAGAGCATAGTTAGCTATAAGTATTCAGAACAGTTCTGCCCAATAACAATCCATTTTGGTCAAAAAGGGAGACAACACTGTCTGATCGCTTATGCATGTTTAATATAGTAATACGTATTTTGATATCATTTTACATAACAGCATAAAACTGTCCTTCAAAGGGTGCTGAAATTAATTTTAAAGTTGTTCTTGACCTTAAGGGCTCTTTGATGAAACCCTTTCACTCTCCTTCAACTGGTGTAAATCCAGGCATGTCCAGGAATATAAACCCACTGTGGCCGAAAGTACTCTGACTAAGTGATTTGTTAAGGTAGTCTGTGGCATTCACAATGAAGTTATTATGTGCTTCGTGTGATGTCCAGTCATCTTAGATTACATCAGCTCTATGCATATCCATTGATGGCTGGTGGCAGCCCCAGGTGACCCTGGGGAGGTGCAGCATGTAAGTCTGCACCAGATTATGTACTAGCCCCTGGTTATGCTCCCATGACATCTCCCATCCTGTGTCCATGGGCTGAAGGCTCTGGCTGCATAAATCTGTCCAGTGCTGCGAATCAAATTCTCAGGTTTCCAGGGTGCAGTTTCTTGCCTCAACATCATTGACTAGAAGGAGGTGCCTAATAATATATTTAAAAAGATCTTCATTGTTACTATCAAGGAATGATCACTTCAGGTCCGTGGATGCCACCATAGGTTCAAACAAATTGCAGCAGCTGCTTTTGGTTAAGCCCCGGTGATGACTGCTGCTGGTGCCCATTTGAGATGGGATAGCAGAGGGATTGTAACTAGGGATCTGCAAAGCCAATAAAAAGTGAATGTACTTTTGTACACTGAGTCCATACTCAGCAAATATGCAGTCACTTAACCTTAACAAATCATTACTCGAATGCTATATAGGCTGAGTGAGCAGACTAACAACAGCCACCGCCAGGAAAAAAAAACATGTCAGAACAGTAGAACAAAGCCCACATGTCTTCTTCCCTCTTCATCAGACTGTAGCTGCAGCAGCAGAAGGGGACTTGCTCTAAGCAGAAAGGAAATTTCTCCTTGTGCCAGGAGAAGCAGCAGCAGCCCCCTTAGCCCAGCTTGCAGCAGGCCCACCCACTTAGCCCAGGTACTAGCGTGCTAGCTCATTGGCCAGGATGAAAACATCTGTTGCCCTTCAGAGTCCTTGAGTCCTCATAGTTGTTGCTTATGTCCCACCCATCCCTGCCAGGCTCTTCTTATTTCTCTGTGGGCAAAGATCCTGTGCATCCACTCAGAAAGAGCTGCCTCTTCCCTTTGAAGAAAAAGAACAGACAAAACGGCCCTGTGTGAGTCTTGTAGGAAGGACCTTTTAAGAAAAAGAACAGACAAAACGGCCATGTGTGAGTCTTGTAGGAAGGACCTTTTAAGAAAAAGAACAGACAAAACGGCCGTGTGTGAGTCTTGTAGGAAGGACCTTACCTGTCAAGTGCTGCACACATGCAAGAGTTGACAGGCTGCCACCACCTAGATTAGTAGTGCATAAGGAGACAGGCAAGAGGTCACTAGGGGCAGATGTAGAAAAAGGGGGCCACACCAAGGCAAAATGAAGATGAAGAAACAAATAGGAGCAGATGTATGGGAATGGAACTGAAAAGAATCTGAAAGATTCCTCCTGATGAAGCTGCATGCGAAAAGCGTAGGGGTTGTATAATTATTAAAGATTCTACTTCCCTCTGCACCAATTTGTTTCTTCATCTTTATAGGGGCAGATAAAACCAAATCACTCCAAATTGGCCCTCTTTACAGTGCTCAGGCATCTTGGTTTACTGAGGCACTGCGGTTAATGAAATGTAAGGACAGATGGCTTGAGTGAACATAGAGGGAGACTAAATACAGTCTTGACTGAATATGGGCTAGAGCTCATCATCCTGTCTACTGGTGGTGGTGATCAGGTAGGCTCACTCTCTGATACCACTATTTCCATGCAAACCTGTCCAACAGAGCTGTTCTGAGAAGTGAGGGGCTTTTTAAATCCTGTTCCCTGATAAGAACATAAGAGAAACCATGTTGGATCAGGCCAGTGGCCCATCCAGTCCAACACCCTGTGTCACACAGTGGCCAAAGCCCAGGTGCCATCAGGAAGTCCACCAGTAGGGCCAGAACTCCAGAATCCATCTTGGTATAGTGGTTAAGAGCAGCGGACTCTAATCTGGAAAACCAGGTTTGATTCCCCACTCCTCCACAGGAAGCCAGAAGGGTGATTTTGGATCAGTCACAGTTGTCTCAGAACTCTGTCAGCCCCACCTACCTCACAGGGTGTCTGTTGTGGGAAGAGGAAGGAAAGGTGATTGTAAGCCGTTCCGAGACTCCTTCGGGTAGTGAAGAGTGGGCTATAAAACCAACTCTCCTCCTCCTCCTCTTCCCCCCACTGTTGCCCCCCAGAATATAGAGCATCACTGCCCCAGACAAAGTTCTTGTATTGTGAGGAAGGGAGAAAAGTACTTCCTTCTCTACCTTCTCTATCACATGCATAATTTTGTAAACTTCTATCATGTCACCCCTCAGTCATTTCTCCAGGTTAAAAAGTCCTAGGCTGCGAGCACACGGCCCCTTAATGCGGGAGGAAGGGCTGCTTCCTCCCGCATTTAAAGGGGCCGTCCACAACGGCCCGCAGCGAGTCCCGCAGCGAAGCGGGCTCCAATGCGGGTTGCTCCCGCATTTACCGACCCCGGGAAAAACTAGTGTTTTCCCGGGAGTTGCGGGAGGAACCCGCATTTGAGCCTTCTGGACAGCCCTCTCTCGCGAGCATTGCGAGAGCAGGGCTGTCCAGACGGCCCCCCCCCCATTTTCCCCCCTTTTACACTTGGGCACATGGCCACTCATGCGCCCAAGTGTAAAAGGGGGGAAAAATACCCCCAACTTACCCGGCCACCGCTGCTTCTGCCGCCGCTGCGGCGACGTTCTGGCGGCCTTTCCAGCCGCTGCCGCCGCCTTTTCAGCAGCGGCCACCGTTTCCATTCCCACCGCAGCCGCGGCTGCCATTGCCGCGGCCACCGCCGTCATTGCCGCTGCTCTCTCTTCCCCCGCAGGAAAGCGGCGCCAGGGGGCTTGCATGCCCTGGCAGCGCGTGCGTGCAGGAGTGGGACGGCGGCCGTGTTCTTCGTCGCGCGAGAGTGTAACGTCGGTTAAACTGTTCCTCCTGCCACTTTGCCACAGCGAGACGCAGCCGTGCCTTGACACTAGCTTTGTGAGGCGTGGGTCCCAATTCTTCCTGTAAGAGGCTGGTGGCTGCCCATGTTATACCGCCACAAATAAGGAGCAGAGTGAGGAATACAAACCGTGTAAAGCGCTGGTCCGATCTCAGGCCGCCTCTTCAGCGGCCGCGGCCACTGTTCCTGAGGCCGCCGACACTGCCACCGGGGTTGGGATGTGTAAACATCCTAACCCGCAGGAGGAAAAACGTGGCCCCTTTAAATCCGGGATCCCTCCCGGATTAAAGGGGCCGTGTGCTTGCAGCCCTAACCTCTTTAACATTTCTTCATAGGGAAGGTGGTCCATCCCCTTCATCATTTTATTTCCCCTTTTCTGCACCTCTTACAATGCTATATCTTTTTTGAGGTACAGTGATCAGAACTTTACACAGTACTCCAAATGAGGCTGCGCCATAAATTTATAAAGGGGCATTATGATACTGGCTGATTTGTTTTCAGTCCCCTTCCTAAGAATCCCCAGCATAGCATTGGCCTTTTTTATTGCAGTCGCACACTGAGCTGACATTTTCAGTGTGTTATCTACCACAACTCCCAAGATCTCTCTCCTGGTCAGTTACTGCCAGTTCAGACCCCATCAATGTATATTTAAAGTTAGGATTTTTGGCTGCAGTGTGTATTACTTAGCACTTGCCCACATTGAACCCCATTTGCCATATTGACACATACTCACTCAGCCTCACTAGATCCCTCTGGAGTGCCTCACAGTTCTCCTTTGTTCTCACCACCCTGAACAACTTAGTGTCTTATGTAAATTTAGCTACTATACTCTTTACTTCCAACTCCAGATTATTAATGAACAAGTTAAAAAGCACCGGACCTAGTACTGAGCCCTGCAGTACCCCACTGCTTACCATCTTCCACTGTGAAAACTGCCCATTTATACTCACTCTTCATTTCCTGTTAATTAATCAATTTTTAATCCACAAGAGAACTTGTCCTCTTATCCCATGACTGCTGGGTTTACTTAGGAACCTTTGATTAGGAACTTTATCAAACGCTTTCTGAAAATCTGGGTTAGGGATGCACATAAACCAAACGATGAAGCAAAATTCATCACAAACTTTGCCGTGTTCATGGTTTGGGAACAGAATTTCATTACAGGTCTACTGTCACAAATTTCTGTGAACTATTAAAGCAGTTTGTGTGATTTGTGGTGGTTCATGGATGGAGCAGTTAGCAAGGTTTTAAAGGGACCCCGAGTCCTGTTAATCCACTGCTTTCTGTTCCCTGCAAAAGCCACAAAAACAGCTGAGCAGCGAGGAGCTGCTTCCCGCTGCTCAGCTATTGTGGGTTCTCTTGTGCAGTCCCTTTAAACTTTATCTGTTTCAGGTTGTCTCCTACAGTCCCTTTAACATTTTTTTATTTAACATTTTTATTATTTTCTCAAAAAACAAAAAGGTGGGATACAGAAAGGAAGAAGGGGTGGGGGAAAATATAAATTCATCAGGTTTGTCAAATATTATGAGTTGTTATGTACAACAGGTAAAATCAGATGTATTATCAAATGTATTATTTATTTCAAATATAGAAGCAGACAATACAACATCAATATTACAGAATTTTGGAATAGATTCTCTCATTAAAGAATAAACAAGAACTTTTCTAAAGTTAGCAATAATCTATTAACAATAAAAGAGATTACATCTTTAACAGTTGAATGAACTTCTATGCTAAAATTAAATCATTGTAAAAACTTTAATATTGTCTTAATTGTTTATCTAAATCTACATTTTATTCTTACTAATTATTTAAATACTAGTGGAATACAGAACAAAATATTGAAACTATAATCAATATCTTCATCACCTTTAATATGATATTCAGATAATTTCAAAACTAAAAAAAGTTAATTATTCCCATAGTATGAGTAATAAGCTTGCTATTTCTGCTAAAATTCTTTCAGTGATCTTTTGTTTATATAATTGGTTAATTTTGCCAATGTTGCATACTCAGCTAGTTTTTCTTTCCAAATCTATTGTAGGACAGTCTTCTGTCTTCCATTTCATTGCAAATATTACTCTGGCAGTTGTCAACATATATTTCAGTAGGTCTTGTGAGGTTCTGTCTATATTATCTGAATTATCGGAAATTTTGTTTTATAATATTTTGAATTTCTTCATGTATATTTTCCCAGTATATTTTCATCTTTATGTAAGTCCACCACATACTGTAAAAGGTGCCATCTTCTTTTTTTACATTTCTTTGTAATTCTTGTCCATCTTTGCAATGTCTTTTGGGGTGACATACCATCAGTAAAAGATCTTGGACCAATTTTCTCTTAATGCTTGGCTAGCAATGAATCTAGTACCTTTAGTCCATAGGTCTTCCCAACATTGATACTATTTCCTCACCGAAATTTTGCATCCATTTAATCATGCAGGGTTTGACCTGTTTTCCTTCAGAATCATACTGAAGTAATAACTTGTAAATTTGTCCTAATAAATAGTCTTTAGATTGTGAGACAATCTTTTCAAAATCATTCAGTTCATTAATAACTCCTCTCAATGCAGATATCAATTTTTCATCTGGAAGCAATTTGAAAGTATATCCACCATAGTATCTCCTTTCCTTCTTTAATCTCTTGCCACATTTTGATGCCACCTTGCGAGCTTATGGTAGAAGACATCCTGAAACAGCTGCATGGTGGGGAGTGCCTTCCCCTGCATAGTTGTTTTTTTTGCGCTGTTTTGCAGTCGCTTTAAACTTTAAAGGGACTGCACAAGACAGCCCAAAAACAGCTGCATGGCAAGGTGTGCCTTTCTGCATCCTCACTGGCATAGCTGTTTTTCAGGCTTTCTGCAAACCTGGTTTTCAATGGGTTTTGCAGGACTATGAACTATGAACCATTTTGGTTTGTGAATAAGCCTCCAGGTTTGATGTGGTTTGCGGTTCAGCTATGAAACACAAGCCAAACCACATTTTTCTGGTTTGTGCCTATCCCTAGTTTAGGTGAACAACATCTATTGGGTCCACATGTTTGTTCACCCCCTCAAAGAACTCTAATTTTATATTTGCCTCTTTATTTTTGTCCCTTTCCCCCTATATCAGGGGTGGGCAAACTGTGGCTCGGGAGCTGCATGCGGCTCTTTCACATGCATTATGTGGCTCCTGGCAGGATGGCTGGGGAAACTAAATATCATTAGCAAATAAATATCATTGGACAAATTAATATCATTATCAATATCTGCTTTTACCCCTTTTGTTATTATTTTTGGCAGTCTCATTTAATGTTAATAAAAAGCAAATTTGCTTATTTTCCAATAAAAGCAGGTAATATTTGTTCATGTCTTGTGGCTCTCAAACATCTGATGTTTATTCTATGCAGCTTTTAAGCTGAGCAAGTTTGCCCACCCCTGCCCTATATGATCATTGACTTGCATTTCATTTGTCAAAGCCTGTATTCCCTTTTATTTACCTCACTCGGACTAACCTTCCACCACTTAAAGGAATCCTTCTTACCTTTTACTCCTTCCATTACTTTGTTTGTTAATCATGCAGGCCTTTTTAAATACCTATTTGTACCTTTCCTAGCCTGTGGTATACGTTTCCACAGCTTCCAGTACTGCAGTTTTAAATAGTCTCCAACCTTCTTGAAGGGATTTGACACTCCTTACCTTTCCTTTCAGTTTCTTCTTCTTCTCCAGGATTGCCTCCCCGCCCAGTAGGTTCTGTGACCATCTGCTCCATGGCACAGTTATTGAGAGTATCTAGAAACCCAGTCTCTTTCTCTTGACTTGGGCACATATTGACCCAAGCAGTGTGTGGATAAAAATCACCTATTATGACACAGTCATTTCGTCCTGCTGCTTTCCTTAATTCTTTTGCTGTTTTTAAATTATCCCCTAACCTTTGACCTGGTGGTGATGATTTCGACTTGGAACAAACTGTAACTCACTATGATAGGATCGCTCCACATTTTTTCAGATCAAGTTGCTTGCATCTGCTAGTACTTGGACAACAGTATTTTTAACAGAGCTGTTAGAAAATGTTATCAGTGCTCTGTCAAATTGCAGCTGCCTGGATGACTTTCAGCTATTGTAGCCTGGAGATGTGGACAGTTGCTTTGAGGAGCATGTCCAACATGTTCAATGCTCAACCCTTGCCCTTCCTGGATTGTAAAAGTTATCTTGGCAGGGCTGGTAAATTGGCTGCAGGAAGGAGTAAATGCATCATTAAAGAAGGGAGTAGATCCAACTGCTCTGAAATAAACACTGGTGAGGCTTTCTCTTGGAAAAACTGTCCCTTGACCCTAAAGATCTGAATAATTATTATCTTGTTGTGAGTAGTTTCTTTTGGCAAGCTGCTCGAGCGAGTGGTGGCTAGACATCTCCAGGCTTTCAGGGAACAAACCAATTACTTAGACCAGTTTCAGTTTGAATGGAAAGTACTCTGGTTCTCCTCTTAGGTAAACTACTCTTGAAGAGGGAGACAGGAGTGTATCACTGGAGGCCTCTGACATTGTCAATCATGCTATCCTTCTGAATCAACTAGCAAAAATGGGGATGATGGCATTGTGTGCTGGTGATTCTGGTTGATCAGCACCACAATGGGGTGCCACAGGGTTGATTGCTTGAGCCTGTGGCACATGCTGAGAACCAGCTGTATTTCTCTTTTTCTGTTCACTCAGGTGAGGTGCTGGATATCCTGATCCCTTGCCTGAAGGTGGTAATGGACTGAATGAAAGTGAAAAAACTGAAGCTCAGTCCTAATAAAGTAAGATGAAGGTCCTATTGGTCCCTAGTAGAACCAGTCAGAGGCTGATTATTTCTCCTGTTCTGGATGGAGTCATAATGTTCCCTCTAAGCTGCGGAGTCTTGTGAGCAAAAACTCTACTTTGTGATCTACTGGCATTAAAGTTGTGAGCAAGCGATTTGGCTACTGAATAAATTAGTTTGTTCTGGACCCATCCTTCCTGAGCTAAGACAAAAATGTGTGAGCCAGAAGCTAAAAAACTGTGAGCTAGCTCACACTAACTCAGCTTAGAGGGAACATACCCCCTCCCCCAAGTTTGCAGCTTGGTGGTTCTGCTTGCTGTAGATCTGCAGCTAGAGGTACAGGTCTCCTCTGCAGTGTGTAGCATCTTTCACCAGCTTGGGTTAGTATACCAGGGCTGTGTTCAGATGGGCAGTTCAATCCGCTGTTGCCCTGCCTCTAATTGAGCCAGGTTATTTTGTCATGATCAGACTCACCCATTTTAGCACTCTTCAAAGCGCTTTTACATGATCAGATGGCAGCAGGCAGGGAGTCAGCCCATCGGCCATTTTTTTTTAAAAGTTTGTCCTCGGAGCATGCCCACAAGCACTGATCAGCCTGATGGGATATGTAGTTCATGGGGCTGTTGGCCATTTTTTAAAAGAACATGCACACAAGCACTTGCTGAGACTGCTGAGACATTCACTGCTGTCCTCCCTCTAATCTGTTAAATTTACCCCTTCACCAAAGGACAGAAAGAAGCTGTCTTTCTTTGAGAGTTTTTAAAAAGAAAACAAAGTTTTGAGCAGCTCCTGTGTGTGTGTGTGTGTGTGTGTGAGAGAGAGAGAGAGAGAGAGAGAGAGAGAGAGAGAGGTTTGTATATGCAGTTATGTGCTCCTCACTAACTAGTAAAACAAAATGGCAGCTGGAAAACAAGAGACTAGTCAGACCTGCCTGATGGCTTGGGTGCTCAACAGAGCAACCAGACAGGAGGAAATCTATTTTGGAACCAGTTCAGATGAACAGGACTGGACTTTCTCAGGTATCAAAGAAACACGCAGCAAAGGGGGAGGGATGGGACTCAGACAACAGACAGATGTTGCTGTTTGATCGTGCACTTTAAATCCCTAAGGGATCAGCATGGGCAACGAATGAAACTGCCTGTCTGGACACACCCCAGCTATAGTTTTGAGCTGTCCATGCATTGAACACATCCGACAAATTACTGTAATACTCTTGGGGCTCCTTTGAAGATGCTTTGAAAGCAGCAATCAGTGCACAATGCAATAGTTAGATTGCTGACAGGTGTTTCCTGTAGACAACATATTATGTCTGTATTGAGTAAATTTAATTTAATTTGCTTTAAATTTAATTAATTTAATTTGCCGTTAATTTGCTTCTGAGCCCAGTTCAAGATGGTAGCTTTGACCTTTAATGCCCTGAATATCCTGGGGTCTAGATATTTGGAGTCTGGACCATTTACTCTGTGTATTTTTTCATATCAGTTAAGATCTTTGCCGTGGGTTCTGTTTCATTTTCCATATGTAGCAGAACAAGAGGGACCATTACATGAAATGGAGCTTTTCCAGTTTTGGCACCCTAATTGTGGGATGCCTTTCCTGCAGATACTCACCTGCTGTATTCACCTGGGGTTTTGTTAACTGGTTGGTGGGTCTGTGGCTTAATCTGATGACTTTTTTGTTGTTTTTTGTTCAAATTGTATTAGTTACTTCACTTATATTTCAGTTTTTGAGCATAATCTTGATTTCCTGTTGTGCATATGTTTACATTTGTTTACATTTACCTTTTCAATCTACTGTTTCATGGTTTGTGGGGCTTGCTGTTAGTCTTAATTGTTTCTAATTCTGCTTCTGTTTAAGTCTGCTGCCAGAAGATTGGTGATGGTTGCTCTCAAGATGGTCTTAATTGTTTTTAGTATGGCTTTGCTATTTTGGATTGGTTTTGTGTGGTTTTTATTGTAGTATTTAATTTTGTTGTAAGCTGAGGGGTCTTTGGCTAAGGAGCAGGACAGACGTATTTAACAAAATGACATAGAGAGCCAGGATCATCTGCAGGCCTCCCCAGCAGTGTTCCTTCTAAGCTGAGTTAGTGCAAGCCAGCTCACAGTTTTAGCCTCCAGCTCACATATTTTTGTCTCAGCTCAGGAAAGATGGCTCCAGAGCAAACTAATTTATGCAGCAGCCAAATTGCTTGCTCATGATTTTAATGCCAGTAGCTCACAAAGTAGAATTTTTGCTCACAAGACTCCTCAGTTTAGAGGGAGCATTACATACAGGGGTCCATTGGAGCAGGAGCGCACGGGAGCGCAGCTCCGGGAGTGAGGAGCCCAGAGGGCGGGCACATGACCAAGCTCCGCCCCCTCCTCGGCTTCCCCAAGCAGTGCAGAGCCACAGCACCCCGGGGAAAGCCCTGCTAGGGTCTTTATTGTTTTTAATGTTTTGTTTTAATATTGATAATTTTATCATTGTTCCTTTTATGACTGTGTGCTGCTTTTCCAGACTTGCTCAAGGTGGCATATAAATTTTCTAAGTATACCATTTTTTATCTGGGCACATGGCACATAAGTACTGGAGAAATTTCACCAACCCTTCAGCAGCTTCCACCTTATCAGTTTGGTGTAGTGGTCAGGAGTTGGACTCTAATCTGGGAGAACCGGGTTTGATTCCCCACTCCTCCACATGCAGCTGCTGGTGTGACCTTGGGCCAGTCACAAGTTCTCTCAGAGCTGTTCTCTCATGAGCAGTTCTCAAAAGACCTCTCTCAGCCCACCAACCTCACAGGGTGTCTTGTTGTGGGGAGGGGAAGGGGAAGGGATGGGTGGTGCACATGTCCTGGGTATCTCAAGTCTACTTGATACCTGGTGGTTTCAAGGGAGCAGGAAGAGAATGAGGGTGTGTTCTTTACGCTTATTTTTATTGTACAAAGTATTGGATGGGGAAGGGAATGGAGGAAGAGCAGGTCAGTTTCACTCACCTGTGGAGTGGAGCCTGAGGGGTGGGTGTTGCCTTCTGACACACTTCTGGGATGTTAGGGGGTGTGGCATATGCAAATGAGTTATGCAAATGAGTTATGCTAATGAGCTCCTGCACCTCTTTTTCTACGAAATGACCCCTGATTACATATGCACAGAAGAAGAAGGCTTGCAACAAAGGGGTCAAATGAATCTCCTGGGGGAGGGAATTCCATGATTTGAGGATGGCAGTGGTGATGGCCTTTGCTCAGGTCTTGCAAGAGTGGAGAAGTCCTCTTTGAAAATTGTAGGGTTTAGCCAGGAACCTATGGGTGGAGTAGGTCAGATAGACTGGACCCAAGCCATTAGAAGCTTTGAAGGGTTTTGACACTTTAAACTAAGCTCAGAAACTGGAAGCCAAGGCACTTGGGTAGAGTATTGATTCAGGTGGGTAGCTGTGGTGGTCTAAAACAATGTAAACACAAAAGGGAAGTTTGGTGCAAATAGATAAACAATATAAACAAAATTACACCGAAAACAGACCATCAAACATTATATAGGTCTCTATTAAACACTTTTTAACATGAATTATATAATACAATAACTTCAATCTCTTATCATGTAGCAACATTCAATGTGTTCCTATAAATTTATACCCACCTGAGCAACATCCGTGGTCAAGGGATATGCATTAAGCTAAAAGTTTCCTTTGCTGAATACAACAAACAAGATATCACTAAAATCACAATGTTCATTACAAAATTCTTAAAGCAATGACTTTCCTTTTTCTGAATTGGAGAAGATCTCTTCTAAATTGCTTGCATCCATTAGACAAGTATGTACAGATGAAACAGGTAATCGTTACAAAGACTGATATACAAAACAGCAGCAATACTTTCACGGACTGATTTACAAAACTGCAGGATGTGCCCACAGTTCTCTCTAAGCTGTGCAAGGGGATGCTGATGCACAAAATTTTAGATGCCAGCTCAGAGGTTTCTGCTTTTGCACACAAACTTCCCCCCTCCTTTGGAAACAATGGAGGATTGGGGCACCTTTTTCTGGGATCGATAGAATTGGACCCCCCTGGGGCTTTTGACATCTGGGGGGATTTTTGAGGAGAGGCAGCAACAGCCATGCCACAAATTTGGTGCCCCTACCTTAAAAAAAAACAGCCTTCCCAGAGTCCCAGATACCCTCAGACTGGTTCTCCATTATAGCCTAAGGGGCATATTGACTATAATGGTCCCCTTAGGCTACAGTGGAGATGGAAAAAATGAATTTTTTTTTTTTGCAGAATCCTATTGTGCTTTTCAGTACGATTTGTAAGCTGCCTTGAGTCACAGGGAAAAGTGGGATATAAATATTTGAATAAATTAGTTTGGGCAGGTTGGTAACATTTAAGCAATTTCCTGTTAAGTTAGGCAGGGTTTTGACAGTGATAGTCCTTCCTCTATTTTGACCTGTAATGCTGGTTATCATATTTCACTAAAAAAAACCCTGAGGTAGACTGCCAAGAGTCTTTCCCCATGTCCTTGTATGTTTTCTAAGGCTCAGCACAAGGTGACAGTCCAAAGCCAGGTGGACTGTGGTGGGCAGACCTGTTCTCTGGAAGCCAGGTCTACCAATTTAGTGGAAAAGGGGGGTGGAGTAGACCCATTCTCTGGAGGCCAGGTCTGCCAGTATAGTGGAAAGGGGGAGGTAGACCTGTTTCTTAGAGGCCAGGTCTACCAATATAGTGGAAAGGGGTGGGTAGACCTCCAGAGGATGGGTCTCCCAATATAGTGGAAAGAGGCAGGTTAAATTTGACTTGATTCTGTTTTCTCTTACAGTGTTTAAATTATTCTTAAAATATGGTTTAAATATAAGTTAAAAGAATTTATTCTGAGACTATAACAAGGTTGTGGAAGTAATCTTGTTAAAAAACCTAATTTATGTGATAGTCAAATGTAGACTTGTTCACAACTTGCTACGAGCTTATTTTGCTCACGAGGTAGAATTTCTGCTCACAACAGTGGAACATAGAGGGAACATTGGATGTGCTCCTCCAGATTGGAGGTGGTTTCGTTTGATGGCTTCATCAACTTGCTTATACTTTCAATAATTCTTGTTTGGAACCAATGTAAATGAGCAAACCTTCAATAATGTGGACCCAGAAGAACTTTTGTGAGAATAACTTTTTGAACAGTAGCAGGCTGGGTCCGCATTATTGAAGTTATGATTTCTGAATCCCCAATCCCTGCTCACGCAGGGCTCTGGGCAATGTACAACATATACAACATAAAAACAGTACACACAACATAAAAACATTAAAATACGCACAATAATAAATTATAAATACACTTAAAAGAATCCAAGGTGGTGTGACTATATAATTTCTTCCTATTCTGGACTGCACTGTCACCTCATGGGCAGGGGACAAAGAGAAACACAGAAACAAGTCTGGAGGAAAAGGAGAGGGTGCCAGCCATGATGGAAACCATTGCTGCCCTCACCAAAAGCCTGGCAGAACATCTCTGCCTTACGGGCCCTGCAGAATTGCATTAGATCCTGCAAGGCTCTGATGGTATTTGGCAAAGAGTTCCACCTGGACTGAGAAAGCCCTGGCCTTGGTTGAGGACAGCTGGACATCTTTGGGGCTGAGGACCACCAGCAGACTGTTTTCTGCAGAACGTAAAGCTCTCCTGGGAACATACCTCTCAAGGCCTTAAAGATCAACACCAAAACCTTGAACCTGACTCGGTACTCTACTGGGAGCCGCTGTAGCTGGTTCAGCACAGGTTGTGTGTATGCCTAGTTGTGTTGGTTGGTATGCTGATAGACTCAGTGCAAGCATTTCACAATAACCCAACTTTTTTTTCCTACTGAAGTTACTTTGTGATTTCATTTGCCATTTTGCCCTAGCAGCACTGTAATTTTATTCACTTCCATCCACATACATTTGTCCAGTAAAAGACATCTTGACTTTTCTGTATTTCACTGTGTATAATGAAAAAATTGTGTTTTTAACTCAACTAATCCCTGGACAGTTTAATGACTTACGATTGTTGGCAATGCTCATTGTTTGCTTTGCACTGTTGGTGGCCACTATTAGATTGCCTATATTATGTTTCTGGATGGCGAGAATCCTCAATTGTTCTGAATTAATAGACTTAAAAAAACAGGCATAGGAAAGAATGAGGACAAAGCTTGCTTTTGTAACCATGGTTGTCAAACCACAGTGAATAACTTAGTGAAGGATTAAGAGAACCTTAGCAAGTATACAGTTTGTTCGTAAGAGTATAGTTCCCTCTCCAGACATGCTGTAGGCAAGTTAGATGAACAGTAGCCAGCATTACCCCCGAGACATTCTCTACTGTTGGATGTAAGCATTTCACCATAAAGTATTTACAGATGGGGATGAATAAAACAATGGTAAAGTCCTGTAATCAGACATTCGAGCCAAGCAGGGACCATCCATGTGCTTCAGAATTCTCCACCCCCACACAAATGCTGAGATATGTTTTATTTCAGTGATATCTGAAGCCCTTCATTTGGAACAGGAAATAATTATGACTTGCTGGCGTTTTTTTTAGATGTACAGGGCAGGTGACAGTTTCTTTTGGATACCTGGTAAAACTAAATTAGCTTTTTCTTAGAATTATTGGGTTGCTTGTCATCCCCCCCTCCCCCGCGCTGTAGCACAAAGCCAACATTAGTGCTGGTGTATAACTTTTATTTGAAGATAAGGGTAACACCAAATTATCAATATTGTAACATGGTACATTGTTTTCTTATATAGGACAATTCCAATTAATGTGGTTGGTGCAAATGAGCTAATTAGCACTAACTTAACAGTAGATTTGGAGTCCCCTGGGGTTAATCCTTCCAGTAGAATAATGCAGCTTTCCTTTATGATGTTTGAAGGACACATATCAGCCATTCATCAGTCCATGTACCTGCTGCATTCTTCACATCACTTTCTTTTATTTGTGCTTTCTGTATATGTATATTAAGTGCAACCAAGTCACTTCTGACATATGGTGATCCCGTGAATTAATGACCTCCAAAATGTCCTATCATTAACAGCCTTAACTAGTACCTTTCCAACTGCACATCAGTACTAATGCTATGAACCGAAGCTGACTAGCAGCTCAAGAACTATTTGAAGATGCATCCCACAAACCTGAACTCCTACATTTCTTTCATTTCCAAAAGTAATTCTGAGAACTAGTTCAGGAGCTCCTAAACGGTGCTGATGTGTACATGCTGTCATGAAACCATCAATACTCTATGGAATGTCAGCTGTAGTTCATCATAGAAAACTTTGAGGCCACTGAAAAATGTGTTTTGCTGAATCTTTCACGATATTGTATTTGCTCTTTAAGATTTGTGATGAAGTTAGGTGGAAATTTTTACCAGAACACACTATTGCTTCCCAGTATTCCAGATCTACCTGTTCTTACCCTCTTGAGCAGGAGGTGGAGTTGCCTGTATTTTGTTTTTAAATCTCTGTAACTTATCTTTTGCTTGATCACTAAGAAAGTTTTTCCTTCCTTGCAGTGAAAGTGGAAAAAAGCCCCCCAGTGAAGGGCTCCCTCGCTGGAAGAGCTGTTCTTCCTTGCTTCTTCTCAACCTTGCCTACATTGCCCCCAAGCTACCACAAGACTAGTGAATTTCTTCGGATCAAATGGTCAAAGGTTGAGCAGGATAAAGGAGGAAAAGATCTAAGAGAATCTACAGTTTTGGTGGCCCAAAATGGAAACATCAAGATTGGAAAAGGCTACAAAGGGAGAGTGTCAGTTCCAAGCCACCCAGAAGACATTGGTGATGCATCATTAACTATGGCGAAATTGCGGGCAAGTGATGCTGGGGTTTACCGCTGTGATGTCATGTATGGAATAGAAGATACTCAAGACATAATCTCACTGGCTGTTGATGGTAAGATTCCATTTGTTTTATTTAGATCTCTCTCTCTCTCTCTCTCTCTCTCTCTCTCTCTCTCTCTCACACACACACACACACACACACACACACACACACACACACACTTGTGTGCCATGTATATCAAGCAACATTACAGTTTTGTTCCTCTTCCATTTTAGTTTCATAAATGGCAACTTTGAGAAGGTGACCGCATCCTCCCCCCAATTTCCCAAAGTGAACTGCCAGCAAGTTTAATTTTTATGCACAGCTCCTGCCTCTGACTTGGCAAGTGTAAGGAGAGAGGAGTTAGAGCTCCTTACTTGATTGGATTTTGCCACAGAGCCTCCCGTTGAAGATCTTTAATGTAAAAAAGCTCTTTCTACTCTTCTGACCTTCCTTCCCAGCCGACTTTTTCTCCCTCCTCCCATTCTTTTTAAACAGAGAAGTAGTTAATTGTCACAGTTCAAAGGAACCCCACGGTTTCACTTAAGAGGATCCCTGTTCTCAATAACCTTCAGCTTGTACTTCCCTCCCTTAGGGCTTTTGTGTGGACTAGAATGGTCACCACTTTTTTTGCTTCTAGTGCTGCTGGAATGCTAGTAAATTTTTGACATGGTTAAAAAAAGTTGCAAGTAGTTAAGACTGGAAAGAGGAACATGCTTTGGAGGGAGAGTATTAGCCGAAGGGAAATGAAATGTACTTTTCTGCTGCTGTTAATGTTATATACAGAGATTGCCAAAGCGCACAAGGCAACCTACATCAGAAGTACCTTCTCTTGTGGTAACTCCAGCCACTGTTCTGTTTCCATGTGCTAGAAGAAATATGTAGGGGTCAGGAGCATGTTATTATGAGATACAGTATAAACTGGAAACTTTGCTCCTACTTTCTTGCACGCAAATATGCAATTATGGTCTTTGTATACACAAATGAAATAACACACCTCCTTCGCCACAATATTAGGGGAAGCATTACTAATGGCAAATGTTTAACATTAAGCTTCTCAACTTCATGAAACTGGCAGGAAAGTGGTGGTACTCTGTAATACAATGAATCGTGCTTTTCTGTTTTCTTTGCATTTGATTTGCAAATGAATCGTGGATACATGTTTCATTCTGTACACAGGAAGGTAAAAAAATATACAGCCTACTGTTAACATTATTTGATTTCTTTTTTATGATGAGAGCAATTCAGACGTTATTTTTGATAGCTTATTAAGGTGAAAATTAAATCACTTATATTTTTGGAATGGCATCACGGTGGCAAGCATGCAACTAAATGACTGACTGCCTTACCCCAGTAGTGAGTTTGTTAACTCAAAAGTATATAAATGTTATAAACAAAAGGGGGAACCAAAGGCTCACATGAGTTCCTCAGAATAGAATTGAACCTCCTGCTACATATCAACACTTTTTAATAATTCTATGCCTATTCCAGCCTTGGAAACAGGGAGAGTATAGACTTCCACCCCTTATCTACATTGCTGAACTTCTGGCAGGCTTTGCACCCAACAAGGAAATACCACATCTTCCTCACTACAATAATAGGAGAAGGATTGTGGACCGCAAATATTTAACAAGCATTTATTTGAATTCCAAAAATTATGAAATTGGCTAAAAGATTTTAATGGTTTCAAGGGAAACCCTATTAGCAAATATCTGTGGAATTTTACTGGCAGACTCATATCTTATCTATGTCACCAACAAGGCCATTCATATTCTCAGCATCAGTACGGTACATTATGTGCATGACATACCCTCATATTTGGAAGTCAACAAAATACTTTAATTTGCATGGACATATAATATACCAACACAACTAAGAAATGTCTCTGCATTATATACCAACACAGTTAAGAAATGTCTCTGCGTGCGCACACACTCACGAGTTATAGAAATGTTGAAATGGGAAAGCAAAGATAGTATTTCACTATCAAGTTATTGTATTGTGGATCCACTAGAGTGTTTCAGCAGATGGCTGGAACTTGGGGTTGCCAGCTCCAGGTTGGGGAATACCTGGAGATTTGGAGGGTGGAGTCTGGGGAGGGTGGGGCTTAGGGAGGGGGAGGGACTTCAGCAGGTTATAATACCTAAGAGTCCACCCTCCAAAGCAGCCATTATCTCAAGTGGAACTGATGTTGGTCATCTGGAAATCAACTGTAGCAGTGGGAGATCTCCACTATTACCTGGATCACCTGGAGGCTGGCAACCCTAATGGAACTCTACTTGCAGGGCATGACTTTCTCATCACCTCCTGCTGCAACCCAAAATGCCCCCATGCAGCTTATGAGTAACCATAGGATCAAACTCACTGTATCTATCTATACTTGGACGTTCATGTTCACATTTAGATTGAAGATTACAGTTATTTTGAAGCAAGATGGATGGTTCACACTTGCAATATCAGAATGCAGTTTTAGCATCCAAATACAGATGCCTCTTTCTCTGCTTTGCCCACTTTTGACCTTGTAATAATAGAATGAGCAGCCAAGCAGACATAGTATGGAGTCACTTGAGAGAAGACATGAAATGATGGTGGTGAAAACCAGTGTAATAGACAGAGACTGATTTGAACTGAGAGATGTGAGCTTAAAAATCCATATGATGTTCACTGGGTAAACCTGGCCTTGCCATTCTCTTTCAGTTAGGGTTGCCAACCTCCAGTAGAGGCTGGAGATCTCTTAGAATTACAACT
Organism: Lepidodactylus listeri; assembly: GCA_029233225.1. Lineage (NCBI taxonomy): Eukaryota > Metazoa > Chordata > Lepidosauria > Squamata > Gekkonidae > Lepidodactylus > Lepidodactylus listeri. Next base: position 49,735,492 of record JARCFY010000004.1, read on the forward strand.
GATCTCCAAACTAAATACATTGCTTGTTTATTTATTTAAAATATTTATTCTACCTCTCCTGGAGAAAATGACTGCTTTGGAAGGGGGACTACATGGCACTATAACCTACCAAGGTCCCTCCCTTCCCTAAACCCCACTCTCCCAAGCTAATCTGGGAGAACCAGGCTTGATTCCCCACTCCTCCACTTGCACCTGCTGGATGACCTTGGGCAAGCCATAGTTCTGTCAGAGCTGTTCTCTCAAGGACAGCTCTGGAAAGAGTTCTCTCAACCCTGCCTACCTCACAGGGTGTCTGTTGTGGGGAGGGGAAGGAAAAGGAGTTTGTAAGCCACTCTGAGACTCCAAGTGAAGGGCAGAGGTATAAATCCAATCTCCTCCTCCTCCAAATCTCCAGGTATTTATGAAACTGGAGTTGGCAACCCTACTTTTAGCCCAGCCATAGCTGTGTGCAAGCTAAAATGAGGAGAACTTTGAATTCCTTGGAGAAGGGCATGACAAAAATGTAAAACATTGTAGTCCTGAACAGCGTTACATCCTTCCAAGACCATTGACTTCAACTCTGTAATCCTGTTGAAGATTGCACTGTAAATAATTTAATAAAGGCTAGCTGACAGAAAATGAGGCTTATTTAGGTAAAGCTGGTGACTCTGTTTGAGAAATCCTAGGATTAGTAAAGTATCTCAGTGCCCTCTTTCTCCTGCAAGAGGAGCTTATCTTGAAAGAAACATAAGAATTTAAATGCAAACATGGCTGACAATCAAATATCTAAACATGGGGTGTTTAGGGGTGTCAAACATAAGGCCCGGGGGCTGGAACTGGCCTGTCCAGGGCTCTTTTGCAGCCTGTAAGCGACTAGTGGAGGGGAGAACAGGAGACTGCTCAGGGGGAGTGGGAGGAGCCACTCTGATTGTGGTTTCAGCATGGCGGAACAACCTTTTCTGCATCAGTCAAGCAGCATGGGAGCATCCGCACAGTGCTGCACTGCTGGCTCTCCAGTCTGCCCATATGGGTTCCCTTTGCACCCTCCTCCGGACCCATAGGGACTTGCAGTGAGGATACAACAACTCAGAGCTTACCGGCTGCTGTCCATTATACAGTTTATATCTCCAATACATGGTATTTAGTTTTATGGCGCACATGGCCCTGCCAGATAAAGTGACATATATATCAGATCTGGCCCTCATAACAAATGAGTTCTACGCCTCTGGTTTTGACTTTCCCTTGCTTAGACGTCTATGGGAAAATGCAATAACTGAGTAATATTGTCCTGCTTCCTTGCTGCCTTTCCTTAATCTGAGATGTATTTGCAAATCAGACTGTGTCTTGTCTTCCTATCAGCTTCAGCTTGCAAAGCAGTTTGGATGACTTGTTCATTTTTGCTCTGTTTCCTTTTGTAAGCCAGTATAAATCTGATATGAGTTGCAAAATTCAATATTCATTCAGCCCAAGTAGAACACAAAATCAAAACAAATATCGCCTCAAAACTCTGGAATTTCTTAAAAGCTTTGAAATTTCAGGTGCTGGTAGATAGTAGCTGCCATCTTTATGTATCATTTTTGTTTCCTCGAGAGTACTGAAATCACTTGTGGTTTCCCCCCCAGAAATGATGTCATGGTAGTGGTAGTGGACAGGCAGCTGATACAAGAACTTGAAAAGCATTCAGCAGCAGCATTGGTCCCATCTCATGTTTCTAAATTTTTGTACCCTTCAGCTCAGACTTTCTTAGTGACACATACAGGGTTCACTTCTTCGATCAAGGGAAATAATTAGTCACCATGGTTGCCTGAGAGTTTACCATTCCCTGCTCTTATGCCTTTAACAGCTGCCTGATCTGCAGGCATTAGTGAGTGATAATTTGGGATTGTACGCTACAGTCTGGTTCACATTTCCATCACCAGAGGAGGTGGGGATTTTTACTGAGTCCCCCTCCTGCTGCAGACTCCTATATTGCCAACCATATATTCATGATGGTCCATCCCTGGGGAAAAGTTCTGGGAGTGGGGCTGCAGTAGGAGGAGAGTTAGGGAGGTCCTGCTTGGCTCATTGATCTTGTGTGATACAAGACACCAGATCCCCATGCTTCATTTGTGGATAGGGTTGCCAGGACCTATGTGGCTGCTAGCAGGGGGCTCCAAGGTCTGTCCTGGCATCTTCTGGAAGTGGCACCATCACGTCACCAATGTCAGGAGGGTGATGCTATAGTTTTTGGGCAAAACTCTATGGTTTGAGCTCAGTTTTACTATAGAGTTTTGCCCAAAAACTAGAGTGTCACCCCTTGACATTGGCAACATGATGACATCACTTCTGGGTGATATCATTATGTCATGTTCAGGGGCATTTGCGGGTGGGGTTTCTCCTCCACCAGCCAACTGGTTGATGGCAGAAACAGGCCCCCGAAAGTGGGGGGAATCCCTGCCTGGACCAGAGGCCTGGCAACCCTATTTGTGGACTTCTGCAAAACAAGTTGCTGTTAAAGACACAGGAGGTGGCTAATAGTGCAATCCGATGCAGTTATAAACCAGTTTTTAGTATCTAGCAGTCCTATTTTCACTACCTCTGCTTGCTCCATCACCACACCACCTTTGTGATTGTTTCTCTCTACTTCACCATTCTTAGTCTCTCAGCATTTAAATGCATAAAGTAATCCTTCAAACCAAAGGTCATTTTTTTTTGGCATGGGACCTAGTTAAACTTAAGTATGTAAATGCTATCAGAGGAATCATAAATGTACCACTGAAACCGTAAATTGATCAGCAGGCCACTGTAATGTGGCAGTTTTATTAGCTGAGACTTACTATCTATAGATATGTCAACAAAAAGCTCTTTTTAAAAAAGTCATCCAATGCTGAAAAATCAGGTCTGTAACTTTCCGAGCAAGCCCCCTTCTCTATCTTTAAAGATTTCTTAAAATATAAATAATAAAAGATTAATAACAACACATAGTTTTGCCAATCTAACAACTGATTTTTATTGTTTGAAACAAAAATTAATTTCCTTATCTGCAAGTTTGCTCTATTCTGAGAGCTCAATGTTCTCGTTTAAAGTTTAAAAATGTAAAACAGAACAGCAGTGTATAATCCCACAGAATTCTAACAAATTTAATTCAGAGTAAAATGCACCAATATCAGTTTCTCTTGAAGTGCTCATGGCTTTCCCTCCAGAAATTACTCTTGCTTATCTAAGTTGTGACAAAACTATTGTGCAACTGTAACTGGCTTCTCAGTTGCTATATTTGTTCACTCTGGTTGAATTCTTGCAACAGAGACAGAAGGGAAAGACAAACTCCGATAGCTGTTCTAAAGTGGATGGACAGCAGATTTTTCTCTTATTTTACTTCCAGCTGAAACGAAGCTTTGGATTTTAAGTTGCTTCTGCATGGCGGCAACTCCCCATTTTGCTGATTGCTTGCTGCAAATGCAATGGACATTCATAGCAACAGCAGTGCTTTACCCCCTTGTACACCACCACTAGCCCCAGCAGACATTGTGGCCGTTTTCTCACTAGCTTTCCCTTGCGGTTTACACCGAAGCTAGCACCGGAGCTTCTGGTCAGTTTCCCACCACTTGCTCCGTGCTCACAATTTCCTCCAGAGTATCACTGCACTGCTCCGGAGCTTCCCTGGAGCAAGAAAATCCTGCTCCGGTGCTAGCTTCGGTGTAAACCGCGGGGGAAAGCTAGTGAGAAAAGGCCTTTGGTGTTTTGTTTTTCATATTGGTAGTAAGTATAGTGTTAAAGCATACTGATAATTTTTGTAGAATCCTGCTGGTGGTGGGAGGGGGTAAAATAGTGGGTGGGATGGGAACTGGAACTGGATGTGCCAGCAGAAGTGGGTGGGGAGAAATAAGAATCTGCGCATTCCCTTCCATACTTTCCCAGACCTCTTTTGGATACAAATAGGAATGATGATACCAAAACAGGTTTGGGAAAAATCACACTGAAGCCAAGGAAACCCCAGAAGGTTAGCATAAGCACAATGATATCATCCATGACGTTCACTGCAATATGGGGCGGGGCATGTGGAGCAAGAGTTCTGTGCAGAAGCATCCTTACTCTCTTTTTAACCTCACGAAAAGTCTATTAGTGACTGAAAAACATGGAATACTGTGGATTTCACAAGACCCCCATCCTTTTGTCTAAGGCATGGCTGGCTCTACAATGGGCCAATGAGTTAGAGGGCTTAGGTGGCAGATTTTTGAGGGTGGCAGCCTCTGTAATGGGTTGGGTGGCTGGTAATGAGAAGTGGCACTGGCAGGAGATGGTGGCCAGGAACAGCAGCTACAGGGGACTCCCCTCTCCAATTGAGCCACCATTGGTCTCCAATAATCTTTTTTTTTATTTTACATTTTATAGGCAGGTAATATATTGCTTTCTAGACCTGCCCTGACATGAATGGCCCCGGCTAGGCTAGGCTAGCCTAGAAGCTAAGCAGGGTCGGCTCTGGTTATTATATGGATGAGAGACAACTAAGGAAGAGTCCAGGATCATGATGCAGAGGCAGGCAATGTCTCTTGCTTTGAAAACCATACCGGGTTGCCATAAATTGGGTGCAGTGTGACAGCACTTTCCATCATCATCCATCCAGAGTAAACTGGCATCCAACGGATCTTGAATTTAAGTACAGGAATGACACTTAACTTGCTGGCAATTTTGTGTCTTGGTGGAACAATCAGAGACGGCCCCAGGTTTTTCGGCACACTAGGTGAGGCTGCCTTCTGGCCCCCCCCCCCCCCCGTGTGCTGTCTGCTGGCCACTCACTGCAGTTGAGAGGGTGCCCTCCCGCCTCCACCAGCTCCCGCCTCCACCAGCTCCAAGTAGGCTGCCCAGAGCCCAGTGGCCAGCACCAGGTGGAACCTCCTCCTCAGCAGCTTGCCCAGCTGGAGCAGGTGGTTCCTTATCTCGCCTCAGTTGAAGCCGGTGGGAGGGAGCAGCCAATGCCGCGCCTGACCCTCTCTGCCCCGGGGATGCCTGTCTGGCTCAGCTGCCGCCTGAATCCCAGGAGAGAAGACCCAGGGGGGTTGCCAGCATGCCCCACCCACCCCCACCCTGGGGCTCTTGTTTTCCTGGCTGCAGGAGGGACGCCTGAGATGCTCCTGGATGCCCCCTGAGTGCTGCGGAGTCCTAAGGGGGACACCTCCCTCCAGCATCTCCAGGCTTAAAGTGCTCCTTGTCCCCTTGCCCCCATCTGTGGGACATCTGGGAGGCCAGGCCTGTGATTATTTGGGGCTGCCCTTGGAGATGGCTCAGACTGGGATACTGTCCAGACCAGCCTCTCTGGGCTCCAGGTGCAAAGCAGCTCTCGGCTTTCACAGCCCCCCTCCCCGGTCTGGTGGCTTCTTTGGCACCAAGGAGGAACTCAAGGAGCAGCCCCAGCTAGAACGAAGCCAGGGGGAGCCATGGCCTCGGGGGCTGGCCAGGCGAGGAGGGTGAAGTCCGTCGGGAAGGAAGCCATGTCTCTTGAGGGCTTTTCCGCTCCTCCTGCCCAGGAGAGTCCCCATACAGGGGGCGCCGGTGGGGAATGCCTGAGCCCAGCCAGGCGGCCCCCCTCGCAGGAACACAAAGCAGCCGAGGCCCCCCTGTGCACCCCTTCAGTGGCTCCTTGGTGGCCACCTGAACGTAAGGGGGGCTTTGCGCTGTGTGGGAGAGGCTCCTGCCTGTACTGCTCCTGCTGGTCCTCTTGTGCTGCCTGGAGGGAGGCTGTGCCTCCGCCCCGGGCCCTCTCCCGCCACTCACAGCCCCAGGCCCGAGGACCCCCGCCACCCATGCCTGGTGCCCCCACCGCCCCCCAGCTCGTGCACTTCCTGGCCCACACCTTCCAGCACTGGCTCCTCTGGGTGCCCGGCCACAGTGGGCCAATCACTTCTCTTAAAGGTTCAGTGCTCACCACCAGGGGGCACCCTAGGCCGACATCTAGTCTACCTAGCGGGTGGGCTGGCCCTGGGAACAATTGACGTACATATCTTAATATCAAGTATCAGCAGATGATTAGCATTATGGCTGTTGCATAGATAGTTGTATGAGTGTTAAAAGGGATTATTCTGATTTATTTTAAATTAGAAAGCATGTGGAAATTCCAGGGTGGTATTCACATAGCATGGCTTCTCATCTGTCATGTTCTCCTAAGATTAACAGCATACCAGGATTTAAGACCTCTCCCAAATGCTTTTACCAAATGTTGGCAACCAGGGTGTAAATTCAGATGAATTATATATTGGGATTATTTTACATTTTTACAGCGTATGAGAGTAGAGTCTGAAAGGACAATATGCAAATAGTACAGATGTTTTTCCAAGAAATGCTACAATGCCATATTCCAGTAAGCATGCCTAAATACTACTAATTTCAGCAGCTCTATGGTTGCATTCTTGTACTGTTGGTCCAAAAAGCACAATGTCACTTCTGGTACAAACCTGGAAATAATGTCATTGCACTGGGCTGATGCTGTAGGATTCCACTAAAAGGCTGTGGTTTGTGTCAGCAGTGGAATCTGCCACTGAGGCAGTGGTGATCTTCCTTGCATTTTCCTCACTGCCCTAGCAAGCGGCTAGGAGTTGCCAGCAGGAGGACTCCCACTATAGTGGGAAACTTGGCAGGTCTAGCTGAAGTACTTGAGTTGGAGCAATCCATATCATGTGCGGCAGAAGGTTTTTACACATACCTGTCCCTAATAGTGATTAAAAATGCAGATGAAAAGATACTTGACTAAGTTAACTACTCAACAATATGGCCAGAATGCATAGTTTTCCTGTACTAAAGTAATCATTCCCTTTGACTTTAATGGGTGACTTTGGAGGGCATGCCTCCATGATTTTGTAGTTGGTAACAGATTTTGTAGTTGGTAACTCAGTGGGATGCATTCCACATGACTCGAAAGCAAAATGTACATAGCACACTTCTGCATGCACAAACAATAGTGCAAGTCCTATGACAACATGTAGCCCTTCAATGCATTTTTAACAAAACAACAGTGTCCATGTGGAGCAATGGAATACATAACAGATGGTTCACATGGTTTCATTTAATTTAGTTTTGAAATAGTATCAGAAGAAATACCTTGAGCTTTGTCTTGTATGTGTAGCAAAGATACGATTGTTTTCACTTAGCACAAGCAGACACTTTAGTATTTTAGAACATCCTCTTGCCAAGGACTGTTGCACATGCAGAAATCTTCTGCAAGATCTAGTTCATTATGTGCATCCAATCCCTGAAAGTCACATAGTACTGTACATATATTGCTTTCCTTCCATAGTACTGCATGCAGCAAACTTGAGAACTGGACAAGCAGGCAAGCAGCATCCTTCTCTGAGTGGAAAGACTGACAAATCTTTCTTCCTTGATACTGCTTTCTTCAGTGTTGAACCTTTGTTTCTTTCTTTTTTTTCCTATTTAAATGTTGTTTTTGTTATTTTCAAAACACAAGAAACAATTACAAGTTTCATAAATTGGAAGGAAATCATAACATTAAACACTTTTTCTTTGATTAATACAGGTAGTCCAAACCCATTGTTCTGGCAAATCACAATCATCTAAACACTGATATTTCTTTTACTATAGTCCTGGAAAGATTATCACTCTATCTACCTTCTTCCTGAGGTTTCTCTCTCTCCCCCCCCCCCCCCCCCCGGTGGCTTTCAACACTGTCATTCCACTTATCTTTTATTGTAAACCAATAAACTTAAACTAATATATTATGGCTTATCTGTGTCTTAAATTTTCCTATTCTCCTTATATTATCAGCTAAATATCTGTTCAGCTTACTTCTAGTTTGTCTATATAAACTACAAGCAAAGTAAGTTGGTGTTTAAGTTACACTGTATCTTATTTCTTGAAAGAGTCCTCAAGAAGAGCTTTCCTCCTCGGGGTTTGTGTTCACCCAATGAGTCTCTGCCATCTCCCACAGTTTTTCCTCTCGCAGACGTGCTGCGGACTCTCCCATTGGGAGGGGGGGGGGGAAATCCCTGGAAACCTAGCATCACCACCGCTCATTATATACCTTTGAGTCTGTCAAGATAAAGTTATGATAATTTATCCAGTCTTATTTCAAAGTCCTTTGTTGTGTCTCTTTGTTTCTTCCTGCTTTAGTTTTTCATTCCTGTTGAACCTTGTCTATTTCCTTTATGAGCTCTTTTCCAGTCTTTACATCGTATACTGTTAGTATTTTTCCTCGAAAGGTTATTGATAAATGCCCAAGGGGGAGCCACCTGTATTGCTGTTTCTTTTAATTTAGCCGTGCACTATTTAGCCGTGCACTATTGGATGTAGACTGCATCTGGCATTCAGTATTTCAACTGGCAAGTCAGGCAACACTTGGACTGTAGTGTCTATTAGTTTCAGACCTCCAATTGTCCTTGCCATAGCCAAAATGTTTGTTTTAGTTTTAATGTCCACAATTTCAGCAATTACATCTGGGATTAACGCCGGTGAGGTAGCACGTGTCATATTAAGCCTATATGCATTTACTACAATTATTCCTGGTATTGGGAGGAGTTCCAATAGCCACTGATTTAAAGCTGCAGTTATCTCTTTGTTCATTTCAAAGTTGGGTGAAACCCCTCTAAATTTTAATTTATGCTCTCTTACTTTGATTTCTAATAATCTTTGATTTTGCCCATGTTTCAGTTTGGTGTTGTGGTTAAGTGCGTGGACTCTAATTCTGCACTCCTCCAATTGTACCTGCTGGATGACCTTGGGCAAGCCATAGTTCTGGCACAGCTGTTCTTGAAAAAGAACAGTTTCTATCAGAGCTCTCTCAGCCCCACCTACCTCACAGGGTGTCTGTTGTGGGGAGGGGAAGGGAAAGGAGTTTGTAAGCTGCTCTGAGACTCCCTTGGGTAGTGAAGGGCAGGGTATAAATCCAATCTCCTCTTCCTCCTCCTCCTCCTCCTCCTCCTCCTCCTCCTCTTCTTCTGTCTTTAGTTCAGTTATTTTGTGGGCTTTTTTTAGTTCCATCAAGAGTTGTATTTGCTGTTTCTTCGACTTCTTTAACTTTGTTTTGTTAAATACAGGTGTTATTATTTCTTTGATTTCTGTTTTTAAATCAGTTAGCATTTCTTGTATTTGCTTTTTTGTAAAAGAGTTTTCTCTTTTCCTTTTCTCCACACATACCTCTTCAATGTCTTCCAGCTCCATTTCTAGTGTGGGGAATGAGGAGTCTCCCTCGGAGGATTCTGATTCCACTCTTGGGCCTTTAGAAGTTGGTGTTTTGTTTTGTTTTGTGCTTTTTTGTTTGCCTGTGCTCCTTTTGGTTTCCCCATATCTTGGGCTCAGTTTTGATGTTTCTCAGCAGCAGAAATTTTTAATTAGCTTTTTGAGATAATGGTGTGGAGGCTGCTCCAGGTGTGACCGTACACTTTACTGGTCGCTCCACCCCCCACCCTACCGCGATTGAACCCTTATTTATGAAGGCAGCAACTTGGACATACTTGGAAATAATCATTTGCAGATTGTAAAATTTTATCTATTTACTTCATTTATATCCTGATTTTCTCCCCACTGGAGACCCAAAGCAGCTGACATTGTTCTCTCTTCCACTTTATCCTTATAACAGCTTTGTGAGGTACATTACACTGCATAGGACTAGCCCAAGGATACTCAGCAGGCTTCAATGGCAGAGTGGGTCTCCCAGTTCCTAGCACAATATTCTAACCCCTACACCATACTGACTCTGATTTTAAAATGCAACTTTCTATAATTTACCTTTAGATTAAAATGTTTACAGTTATTTACAGAACGTCGCTTAGTTACAAACAAGAACATCTTATTTAAAGGGACATATCTTTCATGACATCTTTGTTGGCAGAAAAGCTATCCAGTTTTTATAGGATTATTCACTGAGAAAAACATTTAGAAAATTGTTAGATGTGTATGTAAAGAGAAAAATCAGTTACAATTGCAAATATCTATTCAGAGCTTTCTAGCAGTCCAAACACATTTCTGTCCCTCATCAGGAAGAAGTTTGCACCTCCTGGTAACACACAGTTAGCATTGCCACTCTTTTGTACCTCCTAGCTGACCCATGACCCTAATACTTCATCTATGAGCAGCTTAAAAGTTTGAAGAAATATGCACATCTCTATTCCGTATTCCTTTTGGGGTGCAGGATGGATGGGGAGTTTGCTATTTTGTACCCTCTGGAACTGCACTGAGTAACATTTCCAATCCTTGTTACATGGTGGTCTAACTAGGCTAGAAAGAAAATCACTAAATCTATTGACTGTTGGTGCAATACGAGTGACTAGAATGGACTTCCTGTCTCCACAGGTGTTGTGTTCCACTACCGTGCATCCACCAGCAGGTATACCATGAATTTCAAGCAGGCTCAGGAAGCTTGTATAGAGAATGGTGCTGTAATTGCAAACCCCGATCAACTGAAGGCAGCTTATGAAGATGGATTTGAGCAGTGTGATGCTGGCTGGTTGTCTGACCAGACTGTCAGGTAAGAAAATTGGATTGCCCCTTGCCTGCGCATCTGAATATAAATAACCTTGGTACATCCTTAGTGGGGAATGGCTTAAAGAAACCTTGACCTTCACCAGCTTTAACTTACTGTATTGCAGGTATCCCATCAGGATACCCAGAGTTGGCTGCTATGGAGACATGATGGGAAAGGAAGGAGTCAGAACCTATGGATATCGTCTTCCCAATGAAACCTATGATGCCTATTGCTATGTGGGAAGCTTGAATGGTAAGCAAAACTCTTACTCATAGTTGTTAACATGGCGGCTAAAATGAAGTGCCAGCAAGTGAGTAGAGCCTATGTGACTTTTATAACCTGCAGACACCATGGTCATAAACTCTAAGTACTGTAAGTATTTAAAGTACTTGATTTTAATTTATTTTCTGTCTTGTTAAACAGAAAAAATACCAGCATTTTTACTTAAACATCCAATGTTAAACCGTTCAAATTGGAGGGCCTTGGACTTTCCAGCTCTATATGTTCCTGGATTTTGGACTTCCTGACAGCCCGCCCTCAGAGGGTTAGAGTAGGGTCTCATATGTCCACAGCCCTTACCCTTAACACCGGCTCCCCACAAGGCTGTGTGTTGAGTCCCCTGCTCTATACGCTCTATACACAGGACTGTACCCCCACTCACCCCAGCAATACTATCATCAAGTTTGCTGATGACACCACTGTGGTGGGGCTCATTTCTGGGAATGATGAGTCTGCTTATCGGGATGAGGTGGAACGGCTTTGTGTGTGGTGTAGGGAAAATAATCTGATTCTTAATACCACCAAGACCAAGGAATTGGTGGTGGACTACAGGAGGAACAAAACGGACATTAAGCCACTGTTTATTGGCGGAGAATGTGTGGAAAGGGTGGCTACTTTCAAGTTTTTGGGAGTGACTATTGAACAAAATCTGACCTGGAGTGCAAACACCACTGCTCTGGTGAAGAAGGCCCAGCAGAGGCTTTATTTTCTCAGACTTTTAAAGAAAAATAACTTGAATGAGAAAATACTGATGTCTTTCTATCGTTGCTCAATAGAGAGCATTTTAATATACTGTATCTGCGCCTGGTTTGCTAGTTGTACGGTCGCAGATAGGAAAGCACTCCAGAGAGTCATCACCACAGCCCAGAAGATAATTGGCTGTCCTCTCCCACTTTTGGAGGAACTGTACAGTTCTCGATGTCTGAAAAAAGTGAAGAACATCCTACAGGATTTATCACTTCCTGCATATTCCTTGTTTGAACTGCTGCCTTCGGGCAGAAGATATAGGACAATCAAAACAAGGACAAATAGACTAAAAAACAGTTTTTACTCGAGAGCTATTATTGCCCTGAATGCTGCATGAGACTGAAATCTGGAGGAAACAGTGGTTTGGTTGCTATGTAAAAGGGAGAAGCAGTTGTGAATGTCTGTGTGAGTGCGCATGTGTATATGTTGCGAGTCACTGAATGATGGCACTTTTTAATTTCATTGTACTATGTACAATGACAATAAAGTATATTCTATATTCTATTCTATTCTTATAGTTAGAACTACTGCAGAGAGTCTTCATGTGAGCATGGTATCAGAATAATGATTCTTACTCTTTTCAGTGTGGAAAATGGAACAGCAGTTCATTTATCTGCCTAGTACCTTTTTTTCTCTCTCTACCTACAAGAAGCTCAGGGTACATTAATCTTACTTTCTAATTTTATCCTCACAACAATATTGTTAGGGAAGTTCAATTGAGGGAATGTGGCCAAGATCACTCAGCAAGCTTCTCTCGCAAAGTGGGGGTTTGAAACAGAGTCTCCCTGATACAAGGACAGTACCCTGACCACCACATCACAGTGGTTCTCACCCCTAGGAATGGCCCTATTGTTTGCACAGGGATGTGGAGAGCAATGCTTATTTAATGGGAAAGAATACAGTTAGCAAAATCTGCCTCACATGTTTTTTAGATTGTTAAGAAATTAAGAATGGTTCAAGAAATGTTAGTAACTTTCAGGGAAATTATACCTAATCAATGGAGCAGATAAAATAAATAGCAATATTAACATCCAAGCATATAAATTAGATAACCATATGGATCAGAGTTCCATCAGTGGCTATTAGCCATAAGGTATAGGTGGAACACTATGTCTGAGGCAGTGATGCTCGGTCTTCTTGGTGCTTGGGGGGGCAACAGTGGGAGGGCTTCTGGAGTCTAGCCCGCTGGTGGACCTTCTCATGGCACTTGGTTTTGGCCCACTGTGTGACAGAGTGTTGGACTGAATGGGCCATTGGCCTGATACAACATGGCTTCTTGTATGTTCTTAAATAAGATAGCCCTATACAAAATAGATAATGATCTTACATTAGTAACCAATGTTAGTCCTATGTTTTCCACAAGGAATGACCATTTAATTGTCTAGAGGATGCAGTTTATCTAGGTTCCCTACTTGGATGGGCTTGAAAAATTTGACTATCATTCTGATAGACCATCAGTTACTACTGCACAAAATCTTTGCAAAATATGCTTCTTGCATGGGAGGAAACGAAGTATGGGAGACAGGAACTGATATAAAGGTAGAGCCAAAAGGCTAGCCATAGATTTTTAGATGGTTTTTGAAAAATCATCTCTTTCTTCCTTTGTGTCAGTGTTCAAATTCCCATGTGCTATGAATGGAGCCATTCCCATAGATAAGCTTATGTTCTCACCTGATGAATGTGGGCAGCCTTTGCACTGTCTGTGAGAGCCTTAATCCAGTGTTCTCCGTGTCCCTTTCCCCATACCGATACTGTCAAAACGGGCTGTCCTAAGATGTGTTCTGAAGAGTTGTAACTGTTGTTGTTTATTATTGGCTGAGAACGAAAACATTAAGGAGAATCATTTATATGTTCTAAGAAATTCCAAGTAGTTCAGGGCAGTATACATAGTTCATCTCCTTCATTGTATCTTAACAGTAGCCCTGAAGACTGGCCCAGGGTCACCAAGTGATTGAATCACCTGAGAAGGGATTCAGGTCTGAGTATCTCAGACCCTAATCTGATACTCTTCAATTAAGTATTGGAAGCCCAAGTACATTTAACTTTTATATCAGTGATCATCACAGCACATGGTATTATTAGAAGAGTGGAGGCTACTTGGAAAAGTAATTTGTTGAAATATGGTATGAATTTACTATGCTAATTAGATACATTGTGGGAAGACAGATGTATAAACACATATGATTTCAACTCCAACCTGTTTCTTTTCACCACCCAGTTCTATGTGTGCATCCTTGGAAGTAAGCAGAAATTTCTGTGCTTAATGATGTGTGCTTCTGTTAAGTGTGCATAAGATTCAGGCTTTATAAAAGATCACTGGCATCATTATCATTTTTATTTACTTATTTAGAACATTTCTGTGCTGTTTTTCCACCCCAATAGGTTCTCCAAGGCAGCAAACATCAAAACATTAACACATTTCAACATTAAAAGACCATTTAAAATAAAGTATATATAAAATAATCAAAACAAAAACATCTCAATACACATAGCATCAAAACCAGGGAGGACAGCCAATAGCAGTTATCCAATAGGTCAGCTTCCAGCAGCACTCCCAAATTCCCAGCTTGCTCCTTTAGTGGAAGTGTAACCCTATCCAGAACAGAAGCTATCCCATTTCTGGGGTCAAACTTTGCCCCCACCAGTAGCACCTTCTTAGGCATCCTTAGCACCATTGAGGTTCTATCTGGTCACTTTCTTATTCATAAAACAAAAAAACAAACAAACTGGAAAGCACAGACTGAGTTCCTTTTGAAATCAAACAGATCTGTTTCACATAATGCAAGTTTAGACATACACATATGTTATTATAAGTCCCCACAAGTAGATCCGAATATTATGTGCGATATTCTTGTGAATGTTTTCTCCTTAATGCAATTAATTCAAGAAATCACAAAAGATACATGAATGGAGAGTCTAAGGGGTCTTTGACATGCCTGTTTAAAGACATTAAACACAAAATGACTCTGAACTGGATCTTTTTGTGTATTTGTAACCAAACAAACAAGGAATGCTTGTTTAGTTTGACCCCCTTAATAAATATGGCTTTAATATTTAGTTGTTACAAATGGAAACTGGAAAATTCACTCTTTTTTTTTTTAACAAATTTTTATTATTTTTCCAGTTACAAAACTTTACATAGTTACTTTTGAAATATTATCATCACTATCCGTTTTTCTATATAGCTATGTAATCCACTTATAATTCAAAAACTTTGGGACTCCCCGCCTCACCTATACCATTATATATATAATAGCAATTATACAAATTTAAAATTATTAGCTCTTACAGGTAACAAATTTGGTTACAACAAAAAACTGGAAAATTCACTCTTAATGAAGTCTATTTTCCATCTCTCTGTGATAGTGCAGATCCAAAACACAAGGAATGTGATCTCTCTTACTTCCTCTGGTCCTGTTAAACTATGCAAGTATAATATGCAATCAGGGGAGGGGTAGGAAAGTTCTTTGATGGAGAGGTAGTGGAAAATCGTAATATGTGGTTTCCCATGATGCATCTTCATGACGTTTAGTTAAAAAGAGCAGTATAAATCCAGATGTTTCTTACATATTTTCCATATTTCAGAAAGACTAGTAAGTGTGCATTCACAATGCATTGTAAAGTAAGGGTGAACAATTTTACTCAGAACTGCAGTTTCAAATACCCTAACACTAAGTTTATGAGAACAATAAGTACCCAGCAGACTTCTATTCTGGAGAATGTATAGATACAAGCTGACGTAAGTGAAGTTTGATTTTGGCAGCAATGGTCCTGAAGTCTGAGTAAACACGCTTATGGACAGGATCTTAGGTGCCAGCCATTAAACTGCTTACTTTGGTGTACTTCCATTAACTTCCAAGGGGGACTAGTCCAGAGGGTAAGAACTTCGTTCAGGTCTGGCATAGTAGGCAGTCCTTCCTGGTCTGAATGTTCAGAGTCTCATGAAGAGCTAGCTACCCTTTCCCTTTGGATTTCTGCTGTACTGCCACACTTGCAGAATTATAGCTAAGCCATTCATTTAAGACAGGCTCCATAGGCCTCCCCTACTAACGTCCATCACACTTTCATTTTTCCCTAGGCCTCCACATGCAGCTCAACTGCTGCTCTTCCTGAGGGTCTGGGAAAGAATGAGCTTCTATGGACTGGAAGGATCTACCTTGGAATTCAGAACTCAGTAGTGGTGGCCCAGGAGGGGAGATGAGTGGTGAACTGACTCCTGAGGGGGTTATCTGCACACAGGGCTGCCAACCTCCAGGTGGTGGCTGGAGATCTCCCGCTATTACAACTGATCTCCAGGCAACAGAGATCTGTTCACCTGGAGAAAATGGCTACTTTGCAAAGTGGACACTATGGTATTATACACTATTGAAGTCCCTCCACTCTCCAAACCCGGTCCTCCTCAGGCTGCACCCCCAAATCGACACCTATTTTCCAACCCAGAGTGGGCATCCCTTTCTACCCATGAGGGCCAGGCAGGTTTACACCCAGTACTTGTAACTGTAAATACATTATTCCAAAAGAACATGAACAATAGATTTATTGTCCATTTTCAGACACAGGAATGTAATAGAAATTGTATAATATGCAGAGCACCTTGAGGATCAATGCCAAAGTTTCAGATCTTCCAAGAACTTGCTAGTGAGTGTTCCCATTGATGTTTAAGAAGATTAACTCCTTTGTTCTGTCTCCCCAAGCCTCGGGGGGATATTTGGCTGTAATAAGTTTGTGAATAGGATCCCCCCCTTGTTTCTTGTAATCTTTTGCTGTTAGTTTTATTATGACTACTTTAATACTCCTTTTTCCTCATTTGAGTATGTTATTGGAAATGCTGTAAGTGGTTGAGAAGCAACTGATATGTGAAAATCTAGAAACTGCTTTAATTCATAGGGCTTGATGGTTCTTTAACATTTCTAGTTCCTCTGCAGAGAAATACAGTGACAATATAGAACAGATACCACTAGAATATATATTAGAGTTGTTTGGGGTTATAGTGGTTTTTGTCATCTGTATCAGCTATCAAACGTTTTCTGAACCATTTCCTGATGATGTACAGAAAAGTTTAGGCAATGAAAATTAAAGTTGCAAAATTTGCTTTGAAGTAGGGAATGGAAAAAAGAAAAGAAAAAGCAAGAGGCAAAATGAGAACCCTAACCTGGGTAAGAGCAAGTAGCACAGCATTTTACCCCTGGTAGTGGCTGGCCAAACTGTGATGATCACACCAGAGTACATGACCATAGCAATGTTCTCTCTGCCTGTTCTCAACATCTGATAATCAAAATATGGACGTGGTTGTCATTGCTAATGGCCATTCAGGCTGCAATCGTGACAACAATTGAATACAAGGGGACTTAGTTTTTAGTAGACCTGCTTAGGACTGTTCCTGGTGAGACCTATCTTCCATCCAGTTAAAAATAGGGAAAAGGCACATTAGGCTCTGATAATAACAAAGCCAGGGTTTATTTTTGACCACAAATACCAATTTGATCCAAAATCAAATTAAGGGGTATTTACCCATTACTATAGTGATCAACATGGAGATTGGCACGGTCTCATTTGGGATTAATGGGCATTGGCTGTATTGAATCAGTATACCTAATATGGTAGAAACATTTAATCCTAACTGTTGTAACCTTGTCCTTATATTTCTTTCTGGATGTTTGTATGCTTCTGACATATGTCAGATGTACCCCAATCTGTTCATGACCTCTGTTAATATTCTAGTGCAGGCAAATGTCTTAGGAGAAGGGTGCACAGATATTCTTTCTGATACCAGTCTTGCTAGGATCTTTTCCCACCTGCAACAAGTAGACGATCAAAACATCAGAGGAACATTCTGTGAAAACTAGTTGGTAATCTCCCAGAGTAGAAGTTTTTTGGCATGGAGAAGAGGGGAATCAATTTTCTGTCTCAGTGACTGCCAAGTATATCTTGCTGCATTTAACAGCAATAAAAAGAAGCTTAGGTGCCTTTTAAACTAAGCAAGGCAAACGTGTGCACACACACCAGGAAAATCTGAAGATTCTTAGAGTGCTTTGACTTTTGGGTTGAGGCAATCGCTCTAAAGCAGGGGCCAAAACTAATACAAACTGCATTGCTGTCTGTAATCCAAACATTGTCATGGTTTCCATGCCTCCCCTGTTATTGCAGGACAGGGCCAGAGCTAAGCTCCCTTTCCCCTCTTGCTCCTGGCCCCGGTGTCTGCCTTGATCATTTTGCTGAGTTACTCCTCCATGTGGATTCCAGCTATCAAAACATTACAGATCACTTAAACTCTTTATTCCCCCTCCCAATATTTTTTCATCACACTAATGTTCAAGGCTACGTCACCCACAAGCTTGCCAGATGGATTTTCTCTGTGTCTTTTTCGGGCATTCTGGGGGAAAAAATACTTTAAAGCTGTTTGTGTTTGGGAAGCCATGGCTTTCACACATTAATAATTCAGCAGCTCAGACTGTATGATGGGACTAATCCCCCACTTAAATGTGAACTATAACACTCTTATAGCCAGAGTAACAGCTAGTATTAGAGATGTTGCTTTTAATACTTTTATTGTTTTCATTAATGAAGTAATAGTTAGGCAAAAGGAAGGCTGTTTCAAAAGTCCAAACAGTCATTTGTCTTTGGTGTTATGGAACGAGTGAAAAGAACATGAAGCCAGATGATGTTCACTACTTCTCGTGGCTGTTCAGATTAATATTCTAGTGAGTTTGAGGCATAGGGCATGCATAAGGCTTTATCACATTGCTTTCCTTTCCTTTAAGAAGCTCTTTCAGGAAATATGTTTTTTAGGTCTTTGTATTCCAGTCTCTTCTCCACTGTAATTTAGCTTACACAAAAAGATGAAGAACACATTTTCCATGTGTAGGGATACCCCCCCCCCCGCCTCATCCTGGGTGATCATTCAACTATATAATCCTTGTCTGATGTGGCAAAGTTCAGAAACAGAGCAGGTTTACCAACCCACCTGTTAATGTGTGAACCAGGTTTTAATTCAAGCCTGTAAAATGCAATCCACCAGCTACATATACTGATGTGTCATGTGCTTAACAACCCCTTTTGACTTGGAAGATATTGAACCAGGATCACCACATATAGCTTAATAGGTCAGAATTTGTACAGGTCTGCCTTGGATGTCCATAATCTCCAGTAGTAAATTATCACAGCTTTCTCATGTTGTGCCCTGATTTTTATGAACACCACATAAATTCATAGTACATACTCTCTGTAGCTGTATGTATTCTCCTTCTACGTAATTTATGCACTGTCATGTTAATATTTATGCTTTGTTTCAGATTTGTTTCAAATTTCTGCAGTCCTAATTCTATTACATGCTTTATTGGAGGTCCTGTCCTGTTAACTGCATTGATTTACACTGTGTAATCCTCCTTAAGTCTCAGTGAGAAAGCTGAAATATAAATAATTTAAACTCATATGAGTTTTTGTGAAGTTTGTAATCAGGTTGCAATCCTGTCTACACTTACTGTGAGTAAGCCTCATTAAACACACTGGGGGATACTTGTGGGACTGAGTTCTGAGCAAACATGTGTAAGGACTGCAGTGCTTGTGGTTCCTTGGCTAGCAGGTAGAGTGGTCAGCATCCAGGGGGTAGCTGGAGATCTCCTGGGATTACAATTTATCTTCAGGTGACAGAGCTCAGTTCACCCTCTTTAGAAGGTAGACTTTATGCCTTTATACCCCACTGAAATCCTTCCACTCCCCAAACCCTGCCCTCCTCAGGCTTCCCCCCCAAAAAAATCTCCAGTTTTTTTCCAACCTGGAGCTGGCAACCCTGCCAACAGGTGAATGGCAAATGCAATTTTTTGGTACCTGGTATCCATACTTTAGCTAGGAACTGTCTAATCCTTTCACAAAACCTAGCTTTCCCAGAAAGTTAATACAAATGTCACTATGCAGCTTCATCAGCCACAACTATTTCTTCTACTTGCACAAGACAAGCTTTTAACAGCAAAGAAATCATGCCAAGTAAAGAAGAGTTAATTTAATGTATCTAACTATACACCTTATGAGTAGGAAGCCTCTTAGGCTTACGTCTGTAAGCTTCTGATGTGCAGAATCCTTAGCAGCATTTCAGAAAAGTCAGACACTTATAAATACCACTGGTACATATTCAAGTACATGTTCAGGGAGAAATCCTAAATTGCTATACTTAGAAGTAAGAGCCATTTTATTGCTTACTCCCAGGAAGATGTTCCTAGGGTTGCAACCTAAAGCACTTACATCCCAGTTAAGTCTTACCAGGATTTACATCCTGATCCTAAGCTTATTTACTTAGAAATAGGATTCATTGATTTCATAGCTATGTTTATGATTACAGCTTTGAGCATATCTAATTGTCTCTGGTTTGGTTTGTGCTCTTTAACATTAACTAAGACATTAGTTTGTAAAAAGTAAAACAGCTCAAAAACAAGACATTTGTTCCAAAGTGAGATCAAAACATTTTAATTACTTGCTAAATTACCTCAGAATAAATTTTCCCATGCACTCTTCAGAAAAAACGGGACAAGTGTCTATAGTTCTGCAGAATTGTTGGAACATTTTTTCAGATTCAAACAATCCGTGTCTGTTTCTCTTTGATAATCTTTTTGCTAACATATTGCAATGCCTGTTACAGCTCTTAAGATGCAGATCAAATTAATATTGACACATGGATTTGTAGTTTCTTCGGAAAGCAGATGGTTTGTTTGTAGGCACATTGCCTGTTTGTGACAAGGAGCATTAAGGGGAATTTGTTTGCTCTGTTTATTGGCTTACCAGTTGTTTTTTTGAACTAGACATTTGGGGATGTAATTACTTGGTTTAAATGTCAACAATCAGACACATTACCATAACTAAACTTTTTGTTCTTATATTAACATTAATTTTTAAACTAATAGTTGATGGTGTGACAATGAAAATATGGTGGTGATGTTCTTGGCACCTTCTTGTTTATTTGGAAAGCTATACTGTTCTTTGGCCATATAACTATGACCTTTTTATCAAAGACAGAGAAAATGATCTAAAGTTCTAAATATGATCCAAGATTCCTTATGAAAGGAAGTACCCACATATCTCCTTTCAGGAAGAAAGCTCAGAACTTGTGGCTTCATGGTACAAAAGATTAAATTAACTTCCAATCTCTTCTATGATGCCATTTGAAAACAACATTCTACTATTGAAATGGACCATACCTGTCTTTTTATGCTTGTTGTTGTCTTGTACAAGCAATATGGGTTGTGCAGAAGAAGGACTTGCATGTTTCAGTGATCTCTGGATGTGCATGCACCACGTAATGGACACCCTGCAAAATGCATGTCATTGATATCCAGTTACCTACTATTACGAGTGGAGAGGTCAATTCAAGTAATTATACGGCACAGTTAGGCAACACATTTAGGATATCATCCCATTTGCGATATCTTGAAGACCCAGTGACCCCAGCCACGAAGATAATTTTAGGTTCTGTTTCTTGCAATGATAGGCCATTGATTTTCCTGTCCATTGTCTTGTGATCCAGGGAAGATAGAAGGATGTTGCAAAGAAGCGACAGATATAATAAATCTGGAATATTAGAGCAGCACGGAGACAATCCATGGCTTGCTTCAAGCTGGTTCTGAATGGAGAGATGAAACTGCCATTATAAGAGTTTGTGAGACAGGTCTCGGTGCTTAGTTGAGTGCTGCACGTGACTTCTGGTTTCATCCACTCTGCACCTCTTAATGTCTTCTAGTTGCATCACTCTCTGTAGCTGGCTCCCTTCTTTTACAGGCAGATGTAACAGTCGACTAGAAGGGGAATCGGGGATCTGTACACATTACAGTCTGCTTGTTCCAGAAGGGAAGACTGACAAAAGAGGGACTATTTTTATTGCTGAATTTACTATTACAGTACCATGAATGGTTAATGCAGTGCTGTCATCATTAATGGCATTTTACAGACAGGTCCCTGGCCCAATGGTCATAAAAAATAAAAACTGATAGTGGGAGAAACAACAGAGGCATATGAAGACCAGGGTAGCAAGAGTTGGATGTCTAAAGAGAAAGGAATCTAGGCTTGGTTACAATTGGGATTACAGTTGGGCATGACAATTGAGGATTTAAACCAAAGACTTCACAAACAAGTGAGTTTTGAGGAGGAACCTGGAAGAGAGAGAAGGGGCACCGCAAGCATTGGCAAGGTGGGACATCCTGATATAATCCTAGTTTGTGTTTCCTGTTATAATCCCATGTACCCAGTATGTTCCTCTGACAACCTCTTCCTGATGTCCTTCTTTAGAATTGTCCATATGGCAACAGTTAGGTTACCAAGTGGGCCCAGTCCTCTGGAATAGCCTACCAGGATGGGTCCAAAGGGTGCCTTCAGTTCCTACATTTAGGAAGGCATTTGAAATAGCGTTATTTGAGAGGGCATTTGGTGGAGAATAACTGTTTTGACAGATTTGGCTGAGTTTTCCTAATGGTACTGATATATTATTATTGTGTCCCTGTAACGTTGCATTGTTGCATTGTTAGCTGCCTTGAGTCTGAAGTGGGATATAAATATTTTAAATGAATGAATTAAATTAATAAATAACAGGCAGACAGAAAGTCACCTTTGGGTCCAAGCAAATATCATGTAAAGACAGAAAGACCTTACTAACAAAGCTATCTCATGGTGAATTCAGATGTGCTGGAAGCCAAATTTTCTATTTAAATCCCTTTAGAATCATGACATGACCATACACCTAGTTTCTTGCCACACTTTTGTAAAAGGAGCCTTGTGTTTTGGTTTCTCTAGGTGATGTTTTCCACGTAACTGCTCCCAACAAGCTAACCTTTGAAGAAGCTAAACAGCAGTGTGAAGCACAGGATGCAGTCCTTGCATCTGTCGGCGACCTGCATGCTGCCTGGAGGAATGGCTTTGACCAATGTGACTATGGCTGGTTGGCTGATGGCAGCGTGCGCTACCCTGCTTCTGTGGCAAGAATGCAGTGTGGAGGAGGTTTACTTGGCGTCAGGACCCTCTTTCGCTATGAGAACCAGACAGGGTTTCCTGACCCAGACAGCCTATTTGACGCCTACTGTTTTAAACGTAAGTTTACTTTAGGAATGCATAACTATCAATTTTTTAAAAGTTATAAATCCTTCTAATTTGCTGGAGTCATCACTTTCTTGCAGGATTGTAATAAAAACAGCTCATGGCCGCCAAGGCTTTTGCACTCCTGGCAAAGGAATCCCATTGAAACTATCTTTTGAAATAATGTTAATCATATCCATATTTCAGAATGAAGAGGACTGAGATGCATAGGTTTCATTTCTATTCTGTTGTGCTCACCTCTAGGAAACAATTTTTATCCACTGCTAAGGGATTACTGCAGTTTCCTAAGGTGAATAAACAGATGGTTCGGTGCTTGACTGAAGCATAGTTTCTTGTGATGCTCCAAACAATAATCTTCTTAAGTATTCCTGCTAATTTTTGGATACCATTCATGGATTGCCAAGAAACAGGGCAAACAATAATGGGAGGTGACTTGAAAAGTGGTCCAGCTCTTTCTTCTGTGTTTGTGTATCTTTATGTTGCATTCCCTTTTCACACCTCCATGTCTTACTTAACTAGTGCTCCTAGCTAGGAACTCCAGACTTGGAGTAAATGTCTCATCCATTTACATGGGTACACACAGCATTTCCCGGTTACCTGAAACTGTACATCTGAAAAGTGCCTAATCTGGTTTACTTCAGATGATCAACACAATGCCGATTTAAGTACCATTTTCCAAATGAAAATAAGCTTGATCATCAACAAACAAATTGTACTTAATTTGCATTTATCTGCCTCTGCCTTCTGCCTTTTGGAAAGAAGGAAGTGGGGGAAACTGAAAAGCTTGCTGTGAGGTGAGAGGAAGAGGGATGGTGGGGAAAAGGTGAGCAAGGAGGAGAGAGAGCAGGGAAGGGAAGGAAGGACCATGGCCTTCTTCACCCCATAAAGCCCTTCCATGTTGACAAGAAGAAGATAAAAGGAGGACAGTGGTGGTGGAGGAAGGGCTTGCCTGCAGAGGAGGCAAAAGGCCACCACCGTTTTGGCCGTTGCCAGGCATGGCCTTCACTTGTGGTTGCCAGTTCTGGGTTGGGAAATACCTGGACATTTTGGGGGTGGAGCCTGAGGGGGCAGGGTTTGGGAGGGGAGGGACTTCAATGGAGTATAATGCTATAGAGTCCACCCTACCTCCACTGCCAGCTTTCCTTTGTCCTGTTTACTTTCCCACCCCTCACAGCCATGCTGTGAAGCAGCTGGAGAGGGAGGAGGAAATCCATGCTCCATCCTTCCTTCCCTTCCCTGTAGCTCAGCCTCCTTCCCCAGCCCCTTCTGTTCTCACTTCACTAGGATGTTTTCAAAGGTTCTGTCCTCCTTCTTTTGCAAGTGGAAGATCCACACTTGAGGAACCATTGCCAGAGGGGCAATGCACTTCTGAATTACCCGTTAGTGTACATATAGAAAAGGTCACACCCAGTTAGGCTCTGCATTCCAGCTTTCCATGGGACAGAAGTGTCTATGACCTACAAATTGTTCTTGGTGAGCAGCAGCTTTATCTACTACTGACCAAAGTCAAGGGTAATGCTTTATGCATCATTTTACATTTGTGAAAGAGAATTTAACAAGCTGGAGTGGTTTCCTTTGTCGCTGTTGTGAAGTCTTTACAGTTACTCCTCATCTGCAGCCACTAAAACAAGCATCTAACCTTGTTTTAAATAATACATCTAGAATAGAAAACAAAACACCATTTTATAATTACAGTCACATTAGAACCTGTTAATTGGAGTGAGGAGTGGAAAATATACTGTGCAGCTCTATGAAAGGCAAAATCTACTTAAGACACTCGCTAGCAGCACTGCCTGAAGTCTGTGGAACAGATGTTGGTACAGTGAAAATGTAATGATGTCATCCTTTTACTGTGTCCCTTTGCCCCTTGCCTTGGAGCATTTACTCATCCTTTGTACTTTTACAACACATTTACTTCAAATTTCTACCACCCCTTTTCAGAGACTAGTACCATTCCAGAGCCACTGATGTGAAAATTTGCTTTTGTGCCTGTGACAACAGATCTAGGAAGTGAACAGGAGTGTTGGCAAAGGCAGAGTGAATTAGACTTCTCAGATGCCAACTAGATGCTGGCATCTTCACATCCAGTAAAGCAACGGTTCTTTGCCAAAAGGAGGCATCTGTCTCCATTATAAAAACAAACATTGTCATTAACAAAAGCAGACAGCTTTTTTTGTGGCTGAGCCTCAGATCTGCTTGTGAGTCACACTTTTCTTCTGAGCAATGTATGTATATTTGAAAAGAAATTTTTTTTCCAGATGAGGAAAGAAATACTTACAGTTCACCTTTTTGAGAAGTGCTGTCTGGGGAAAAAAATTCAATATGGTTAAATTTCAAAATTATAGTAATGTAAAACACCAGATACAGTTCAGGGGATTTAGGCACCCCTACATCCAACTGGCAAGTTCTTAAGTGGGTGCTAAATTCTCAATGAATTCTCGAGGTTGAAACAGACATCTGTGACTAGATCTCTCAATGTTGCTTTAACTTTAAAGCAGCTACTAGGGCCTCTGATTTTGAATTAAACA
Organism: Lepidodactylus listeri; assembly: GCA_029233225.1. NCBI lineage: Eukaryota > Metazoa > Chordata > Lepidosauria > Squamata > Gekkonidae > Lepidodactylus > Lepidodactylus listeri. The sequence continues at coordinate 49,760,548 of JARCFY010000004.1, forward strand.
TGGCTGAATCCTTTTCCCGTGCCATTGTCTTGATCTAAATTGACCCCTCTAGGGGTGTGGCCATGGATCCGTAGCTGAACATCTATTTGTATGCAGGACATCCCAGTTGCAATCCTCTGTATCTCTAGTTAGAAGAATCAGGCAGTAGGTGATGTGAAAGACTTCTGTCTGAAAACCTGGAGAACTGCTGTCAGTCAGAGTAGACAATATTGATCTTGATAGACTTTTGGTCTGACTCAGAATAAGGCAGCTCCATGTATTTAAGAGGCTACTATTAGTCCTGTAGCAGTAAAAATGCAGAACCCTACATTATGCATTTTGGCTGTCAGACTGATAGCAGCTTCTGGATGGAAAAATGATTAACCTCCCAGCATTGTTGCCCCAATTAAAATCAGAAACCCATTTACCTGCTTTAAATTTTTTAAAAATCAAAATACAAAAGGCTGATCTCCTCTCACATGTCCGTTTCAGCATTTGTAAGAACCAGATATTCTCTGGATGATGGCCAGGATATGATAACTACATTTGAAGTTATGTTTCAGCTTTGACTCAATGTGATTTCAAACTGCAGAGGCTAGAATATAAATAGCGCTGGCCTGTGGATCCAGTCATTTGAAAAAGGCTGTGATTCCACATCCATATGTGCCAGATGTGCATGCACTCTTGGTTTGCTTTTTAACTTTAGTTGTTATTTATTTATTATTTAATTAGATTTTTAGGCTGCCTTTCCCTGCAAGCAAGGCTCAGGGCAGCTTACAACAGAAAAGGACATACAATGAGTAATTAAAAATTAAAACAAGAATAAATACATAATACATACATAATAATTCATCAGCATAATTTAGTCATTCCAAGATGGTGGGGGGAAAATTCAGATTTCACAAGCCTCCGGATGGGGGCTTGTGGGAAATGGAACGTATGAAAGTGCCAGACTACATACTGTACTGTCATTGTCCTCAACTGAATGTCTGGCGGAATATCTCTGCCTTACATGCCTTGTGGAAAGGTAACAAAGCCCACAGGGCAAGGATGTTCTCTAGCAGAGAGTTACACCAGGTAGGGGCCAGGACCAAAAAAGCCCTGGCCCTCGTTAAGGACAACCAGATCTCTCTCAGGCCGGGGACCACCAGCTTCTGCCACTCCTGAACATCAGATTGCTATTGCTTGGAATGATCAGGTTCAAAAGCAGTTGGTCACTGTAAGTTCACAACAATGACCACAATGATTTTGCTCACAAATTTGCTTCTGTAGGAATCATATGGTTTTCAAAAATAACAATAATTTTCATAATGGTGCTATTCACTCTGGAATCCAACCTCTCTGACATTATGAGAGCCTAAAACTTTTTTGCACATTGCACATGGGTATTTCCTATGCTGACCTAACCTGGATAGCCCCAGCTAACTCATTTCTCCCATTGTTTGGGCTCCTTAAGAGGCTCCCCTTTGGGTTTGCCGCCATCTGGACAATGCATCCTGGCTCCAAGCTTGACATGGTCACAGGCCATGCCTGCTTTTGCTTGCCTGCACCATACTTGTTCAGAGAGATGTTGCCCATAAACACCCCCACCCATGCAGTGTAAATGTTCAAATGTTGATGCACAGCACCCAAAGATTAACTCCCATCAACCCTCTGGGGCCATGCAGCCATCAATGGCTGGTTTGGGTGCTTCAGCAAAAAGTGCACCAAACAATGAAGGAACAGTGCTAAGTAGCCTTCTGTTCTCAGCCCTCTCACTGGCTGCACTGCACAAGGCAGCCTTTTCTTTTGCCCCACCCCAGTGCTTGTTGCCTCCAGTTCTCTGAGGAAGATGGGTGCAAAATCAACCCTACCACTATTTTTGGCAGAAACATGCTTTTCATCACATAATTAGCATTTCTTCCTGCTCAAATTCCTTCAAAAGAAAGTAAGTTTTTTGTAAACATGGTTAAAGTAATTTCATTAGGACACAAATCTGTACTTATGCTGTCCAGATTGTTTTGTTTTTCAAGAAAGGCTTTTGTGCACCAAACACCAAGACTTTTCTTCAGTGAGAGGGGAACTATTTAACAATAATTTAAAAAGGAACTTCTAATGAACACCAGTTCTTCTTAGCCTGTAATAAAATTTAAAAAATCAAGGTTGCCAAAAACAATTCATTCTTAATGGATATGGGTTTTATAGACATACATAGAGTATTCTGGAACATTTCCCTTCTCTTTCTTAAGAACTGACCCCAGCAGTCTGTCCACCACGTTTGTAAACTTTAGCTCAAGTATAATGAAGTTTTCTTTTCTTTTTTCTTTTTGTTTTCAGCCATAAAGGCCTTCAAAGCAGCTTACAATAAAACCATACTAAAGCATCATAAAATAGTCATTTAAAGTGAAATACATTGCACAAACATTAGAAAGAGTCCACCTCATAATCAATCAAAAGCAGTTTAAGTTCTCAGAAAGCCTGGCAAGCTTAAAATGTCTTCATAGACCATCTCCTGAAGATCACATTATTGCTGTCCTGGCAAATTTCCCTCAGGAAGGAACTGAATCATGTAGGTGCACCAACCCCAAAATTCCACTGTTTCTGGTAGATATCAATTTTACCATAGATGGCTGAGGTATCTGAAGCTTTTAACATATCTAGCACATTTTAAGTCATGTTTGGAAAGCAGGGGTTATACGTGAGATAATACAATCTGGCCATTATACATGCGAGAATACATAATCTGGCCATAGTTTTGGATTTATCAGGAAGGCTGAAGTTCCTGTAGGAGACATGTTGGGTATTCTTTAGCAGAGAGTAAAGAGCACAGCAGAAATAAAGCAGCCTCAGACACATGTGTGTTTAGCTTCTAATAAAAATAACTTTACTAAAACAATAACAGACTAACTCATTTTGCTAATTTACTCCATTTTGTCTTCTACTCACATCCTGTCTTCTTCTTTAAGAACAATGGAGAGGAAGTTCACCCCAAAACTCCACCCCTGGTGTACATGCCAAACTGCATGTACCATCTTCCAATATATTGATCAGCCAATAGTCAATCCCAAGGTAGCCTTTTTAAGATTAATACCTCCCCCTTCTCTGGCAGGAACATTCTACTCAGCATCTAATTGGTTCTAAGCTAACTAGCTAACATGAAACAACAGCTCAACTCTTCCATGACTGAAGGATGATGACACTTGCAAAACCCCAGAAATATATCATGAACACACTTGGAAAATGCATCTGGGAATGAGGCACTTTGTTGACCTCTTAACAGTTACAGCTATTATCTCACACTTGCGTAGGTAGTCTAAACAATCCTTTCTGGTCAACACTCATTGGTATCAAAAGAAAATGAGCTGAGAACCTCAGTTTGGGGATAAAACTGAGTGCTTGAAAAATCCAGATTGTTCAAATGGAAGTTTAATTATGAGGCCAACCCTCTACCAGCCCTTTTGCAGGTTGCCACCCACCTAGCTTCAGATGGTAGGAGCACCTGAAGCAGGGCCTCCAAAGATGACCAGAGTAGATGGGTAAGTTCATACAGAAGTAAGTTGTCCTTAGGGATGCCAACCTCCAGTTGGGACCTGGGAATCCCCTGGAATTCTAGCTCATCTCCAGACTATGGAGATCAGTTCCCCTGGAAAGTATACTCTATGGCATTGTACCCCACTGAGATCCCTGTTCTTTCCAGGCTCCATCTCCAAAGCTCTAGGGGTTTCCAAATGTGGATCTGGCAATCCTACCCCACTGGTGAGTCGGGGGACCTGGCAAACCTAGTGGCCCATAAGGTATACTGGCCCCAAGCCATCTATGGCTTTAAAGGTCAATAACAGCACCTTGAATTGGGTCTAGAAGAAAACTGGGAGCCAGTGTAGATGGAACAAGACTGGAGTGACTTGTGTCAGGGATTGGGCCAGTTTTTCCAATTTACTGATTCCCAAGGTGAACTTAACCCCTCCCCCTCAAATTGGTACATTGTGGAGCTGTTTAAAACAATTTCTATATAGTGTTTCATGTGTACAATCTTTGATCTATCTATGTGTATAATCTTTGAACTATCTAAATGGTGTATAGTTGAACTCAGAATGATTACTGTTTATAGTAAGCACACTGGAAATAAGCCAGCATGGTAAAGTGGTTAAGAGTCGTGGAATCTAATTGGGAGAGCTGAGTTTGATTCCCCACTCCTCCTCCACATGAAGCCTGCTGGGTGATCTTGGGCCAGTCACAGTTCTCTCAGAACTCTCTCAGTCCCACCTACCTCACAAGGTGACTATTGTGAGGAGAGAAAGGGAAGGCAATTATAAGCCCCTTTGAGACTTCTTAGGGCAGAGGAAAGCAAGGTATAAAAACCAACTCTTCTTCCAACTCTTCGTATCTTGTCACAGACTCTTGTCACAAACCTTGCTCTGGATCTGTGTGATCTAACATGCATGTTGAGTGATTACTTGCATGTAAAAGCATGTTTCTCTTCATGCCATCACCCTGTAATAAAACCCAGCCTATCACATAACCTTGTGGAACTCTGGTAAAGCTGCCTCTGAGCAAGTACAAAGGGCAGACTGTTCCAGTTATTTTAGCTCTGTCCCCGTTTATGTGTGTTTTTAGCATATATAATCAGTCTAGGCATATGAGTCACTGTCTGCTTTCATAAACAGGAAATAAACTTTATTACTAAACATTAAACTAGAGCACAAACATGAAAAATAGCTGCCACGCCTAATGAGTACAGATCTGTGACCTAAAAGGCACAGATTGTCTTGGAAAAGGCCAGTCGGTGGCCTTAAAAATGATTTGTTTTCCAGCTCCACAATGTACATTTCAGGAAAATAAAAAATATTCTTAACTGTCACTTTGTTTAAATTTTTAAAAGGTGTCAAATTTAAAAGAAAATGTATTCCAAAGTAAAAGCACAAGAAAACATGCAAGGGATGAATTTTAAAAAGCGCTGAAATCTCTCCCAGTCTCAAATCAACTTCATTCAGGTTATGCATAATGTAAAAGGAATACAGTTTGTAGAACACATGCTAGGCTTTGATGTGAGCAGCTGTTGGTGAGATGATTTCCTTTCTTGCTGTACTAGAGGGGGGTGTTTTACTGGGGAAAACTGCCTTGTGTCTTGCATCAGAAGCACAAGAAGGTATTCCATTGAACACATGATTCAAGGAGTACAGTAATGCAAGACTCTGTACAGAGAGCCATTGACAGCTGTAGTGGAGCCTATTTCAAAAGAATCAATCGTCTCTTGATGGTGTTGTCTTCTTCAGGGAAAAGGCAGGTTAATCCTTGAGAAGAAAACAGCTACAACAATCTAACCTTTTCTTTAGTTAAGTTCACAGTCCTAAAAGAATCTGTATCTTCTGAACCTTGCTAGTGCAAAAGTAAAGTCTAACAATCTGAAACAATTCTAGATTCAAATCTTGTCGCAAATTGGCACAAATCAGTTGAAATCAATCCGAGCATCTGGCCAGCTAGCTGGGCATAAACTGAAGGCTGTTCTCAGTGAACTTTGTTCGGAAAGCTGAATACAGGAATGAATTTGGGGATTTTGTTGTCCCTTATTAGAATCTGACAGTTTCTATATTTATAAATTTAGGAGTGTATGCAATATTAGCCATACAATGGAGTCTTGGCATTGTTAAACATTAAAATACTGATAAACTGCATTTTAGAAATATATTTTTAAATTCTCTATGTCAGTTTGGAACGATAGGAGTTAACAAGTGGGCCATTAGTAAGACAAATCTTCCTCCTTTTCAATAAAAAAATAATTTTGCTTTTGTAGACCTCCCCATGAAATTTTCAAAGATCGTTCCTCACTTTCAAGGAATCCTCCCTGCCAACTTTCCAACACACAGGAGTAAACATCCCCATTAGGTAGGCAAAACAGGATACAGAAATTTAGGTGGGCTAGCTGCACTGGTATGAAGCAGCAGAATGTTTTAGTCCAGTGGCACCCTTAAGACTCTGTTAGGATACAGGGGACAGAGGGTGACGATAGGAGAGCAACTGTCCCAAAGACACCTGCTAGTATGCGGGGTGCCACAGGGTGCAGTGCTCTCTCCAATGTTGTTTAATATCTACATGCGCCCCCTCGCCCAGATTGCTTGGAGGCATGGGCTGGGTTGTCACCAGTATGCTGATGACACCCAGCTCAATCTGTTCTTGGGCGGCCAGTCGGACTCTAGCCCGGTAGATCTGGACCTGGCATTGAAGGCCGTTGCTGGTTGGCTTAGACAAAGTTGATTAAAACTGAATACGATGAAGACGGAGGTCCTATGCCTGGGTCAGAGTGGACTGAGATGAGGGATCCCTCTCCCAACCTTCGATGGGGCACTGCTGGTGCCAGCACCAGAGGTTAGGAGTTTGGGAGTGCTCCTGGACCCCTCGTTAACGATGGAGGCCCAGGTATCAGCCACTGCAAGGTCAGCCTTTTACCAACTACGGCTGATTAAGCAGTTGGTTCCCTTTCTCAAATACAATGACCTGGCTAGGGTGATCCACGCACTGGTCACCTCAAGATTAGATTACTGTAATGCTTTCAACATGGGGCTGCCCTTGTCCCAGATCCAGAAACTGCAGCTAGTGCAGAATGCGGTGGCAAGGCTGATGTTGGGACTTCCTAGGAAGGAACATATTCAGCCTGCCCTAAAGGCAATGCAATGGCTGCCTATAGCATACCGGATCCGGTTCAAGGTGCTGGTGCTTGCCTATAAAGCCCTATATGGCCAGGGACCTGTGTACCTGAGGGACCGCCTCTCCCAATATGTTCCCCAGTGAGCACTTCGATCAGGTTCCCAAAACCGCCTGGTTCTACCAGGGCCCAGGGAGGCCTGACTGGCGGCGACAAGGGCCAGGGCTTTCTTTATGGTGGCCCCGTTCTGGTGGAATGAGCTCCCAGAGAACATCAGGGCCCTGCGGGACCTTTTACAGTTCCGCAGGGCCTGCAAGACGGAGCTCTTCCACCAGGCGTTTAAGTAGGGGCCACCACCGTGTTTCTATAGCCTTGGCCCAAACAACGAACAGCGCCGCTAGACCATCAGCACCAGATGATGCTGTTGGGATTTTGGTGAAGTAGTGCCATTTAGTAGGAAAGTTACTGCATACTGTTTGGATGTTGTATGTTTTTAATTGAATTGTAAATTATATTTTATGGTTTTATTGTTTGTGGAACAGGTTGTTAGCCACCCTGAGCCTGCCGAGAGGCGGGGAGGGTGGGATATAAATCTAATAAATAAATAAATAAATAAAATACAGGGCAGAAATGCATGATATATAAATAATACATAAACAACCACTGAGCTTGTAGCACCACAGTGAACTGAGAACCAACAGAAAAGTCACTGCATAAATAGAATGAAAGCCTTCTTCGAGCCTGTTAGCCAGCAATCTGAATTGGGGAGAATACTCTGGGAAGGCAGACTTATCAGTGTCATTTCCTTTTGTTACAAGAACACTGCCACTATATTGGTAAATATTCCTGCCATGCATTGTCTCCCCATCCTCTGACTTCTGTGAACCCTAAGCCTTTACAGTAGGGTTGCCAGATCTTCCACTGACAAGTGCTGCTGCCACTCTGTTGGCCAATGGGAGAAAAATTAATTAAAAATCACCATGGAGTAATAAAGTTTACAGACACACTTTGCTTTTGCTGTAAATTTTGATATTAGATAATTGCCAATAGAGCTGGAATAGTATTTCTCCGTACAAAATAGTCACATACAATTGTCCATACAAAATAGTTGTGGAAGCAACTTAACTAATAAAAATCAGCAAGAATATGAGCTGGTTCACAGTACCTGCTTGAAAATCATGCACATTTTATTTTAGCAAAACTTTATTCCATTCTTCTTCCAAGGAGCTCAGATTAGCATATTTAGTTCCTTTTTCCTAGTAACAATCCTGAAGTAGGTTGGAGTGAGAGAATGACTAACAAAGTCATCCGGTTAGTTTCTTGCTACCACATCATACTGGGATCTCCAACAGTTGCTTAAGTGTCTGGATGGGTTTGTGTGTGAAAGTAGTCCTGGATGCTTTGCATTATGCTTAGAAGCTAATTGCCTCTGCCAACAACCTGACACCCCACATTCTGGACCAGATACCCTTTCCATTTTGTTGTAAAAATGCTTTAGATTTAAAACTTTAAAGCAGACAAAGAAGTAAGTAATTTTTAAATTGCTGAAGTTTCTAACTCTTTTTATAACTTCCCCCCCTCAGCTAAAGAGAATGTATCAGATTCTACATCTGTTGAACTACATATACCGTTGGAAAGTGGATCAGGCAATTTATTAACTGAGCTGAAGATAATGCCATCCAAACCTTCAGTTCGGCCCCATGTCACACCTGAAGAAAAACAGGAGAATGTACCTAAGAAACCTATTCATTTACCTACTACTCTACCTCCGACTGTTACAGACTCTACTAATTCATCAGAAGCGACAGAATTGGGTACAATGTCCACACCTACAACATCTATCTCAGACCTCCATGAGGATGATTCCTTGAGTTCTGAAAGGCAAACTGAACAGATAGAGGTGGGACCAATAAGAACTTCTGTAGATGCTGTATTCAGAGTTAACTTGAGTACTCCTGTTGAAACTGAGGCTTCTGTAACTCTAAAAAGGGAAGAAACACAGCTTGGCATCCATCCCACAAAAATGTCAATGGAAGCAAAAACTGACACAAAACTCACAACTGTTGTCATTCCCAAAGAGCTGCTCACTGATAAACATGAACTTACTTCAGAAGAAGATGACAATGGTGCTGTTATGACAGATCAGAGACCAGTGACCCCTAGCAGTGCTCCAGAGCTAGATGTTGTTAAAGTGTCAAAGACTTATTTGGATGAAAAGGCCACACCTGTACCAGATGAGTTGTCCTCAGTAACTTTATTTGAAAGCAAGAAACCATCAGCTACAAAGATCCATGAGATACCAGTTTCTACAGCAACTGATAAAATTAAGGTGGGACATTTGGATTCTACAGAATCAAATGGGAATGAAAAGCATACATGGGCCCCTGCTTTTTCAGGTACAAGTGAAGATAATGAGAAACTCATCTCCACACATACAACTATAAATGGAGAAGTGATCACAGTATCTAAAGCGTCATCAATTGAAAGCAGCACGCCATCTTTTACTCCTGCATCAGACACTCAGGAGTTACCAAGGGACATGTCTACTGTCACAGACACAAGTAAAATATTGGACCTGGCAGGAAGTTTTACCAAAGAGGAAAGGGATGAGATGACAAGGCATCATGGTATAGTCACAATGCTTGCACCTACACCAGAAATGAAACCAGAAAAGTCAGAAGAGAAAACAGATCAGAAATATGATTGGACTTATGAAGGGAGCACTACTGAGCAGCAGCCAGACTTAGGAACTCCAAGTAAAATAACTACTATTTACCCTTCAGTGGACACTGAAGACCTAGCAGGCACACAGTCAGTTACATTTACAGATGCAGGAAAAACAACTTCTTCAATTTCACTATCAAAGACAAAACCTGATTCTACCCCAATTTATAAAACTTCAACAGATAGTTATGGTAAAGATGGGGTCACTGCTACTATTCATAAAGATATTACAGGAACACCAACAGAGGCTACAGCATTTATTCAAGGGGAATCCAGTACTAGAGATCAAGCTATGGACCAACTGGCTACTGTCCTAGACATTACAAGCTTGCCTTTGTCACCTGGACATGATGTAGCTATTGAAGGATCTGCATATGAAGAAAAAAATACAACTACAGAGGCTTTGGAGCCAGGTGTAAAAATTACTGTTTATGATATAACCACAAAGCCTGAAGTGTCTTCCCATGGAGATGCTGTCACTGAACACAGACTGAAATCTACTGGAGTGCCTCTCACAAAGCCAAGCTTTGAGAGTAAAAGTGGAGCACCCTCAATTCAATCCATAGGCCCAACAAAATCTGTTGCTCCTGTAGCTGAACAAACTACTGATATGGTGAAAATAGATAGCCTTACAACTCATAGTCCAGAAGGTTCAGGAACAACAGAAGATGCCATAAGAACTGATTCTTTTTTATTTTCAGCTATGGCAACAAGCAAACCAACAGTGCTAAGTGGCATAACCACATCTACAGTTGTTGCAGTAGACAAAATCCAGCCTACTTCAGCATCCAAGCCTTTAATTACTAAAACACAACCACCTTTAATTGACAGGGAACCAGATGAGGATACAAACATAGATATGGTAATAATTGATGAATCTGTTTCTTCCATTAAAACCACTACTGATGATGATTTTACAGGGAAGATCGTAGAATCAGACATTGATAATGAATATTTTACATCATCAAGTGTTACTGCTATTGCCCAGCCCACAGGACCACCCAAGGAGATTTTAGAATCTCAAGAAGAGCCACCTCCTACTTCAAATGCTGACATAGAGGTGGAAAGCAGACCTGATATAAATCTGTTTCTTGTTGCTATCTCAGGCAATGATACAGGTAAGACTTTGCCTCAAGCCAAATTCCCAAAATCATGGATATTTGGCAATGTATTGAAAATATATCAGAAAAACTGTGCTTTTATCTTATGTTCTGTATTTTGAAAACAGTTGATAGATACTGGAACTAGTTATAACTGATATAGATATGTACATTACTATTGGTATTGTCAGATATGGATGTAACAGTAATTTATGTGAGCTTGCTTTTTGATACTATCAGACCATTTAACTGACTTCCATTATCTGTGGAACAAGTCATTTTAATTCCATAGCTTCCATACTACTCATTACTACTCCTGAGTGTAGCATTAGAACGTGTTAACACTCCATTAGTCTGTAGCTATTAACAATAGCATTGTCAGTGCTATCAGCTAAATGCAAAGTAGATTGTTCCTGTTGGTTAATCAAAGAATGCTATCCAATTTGGGGCGAGGATGTGGTGTGGAATGGGCAGATTTCAGTCAGAACACTTAATGGGGGGGGGGGTGTTTTAGCTGAGGGCACTGTCTATGCGGCTTTAATCCTGTGGGCATCCAGAACAGAGACTTGTCACTGAACTGATAGTTATTTGAGGATTTTTTTGGTGCCACAAAATTGCTAAATGTATCATGTGAAAAGAGATCAGACAATGGTTAAGAGTGACCTTAAGAGTGATATCTTTTAACAAACAAGAAACATCATAGAAAAACTAGCCATGGTAGTTTACTGGATATCTTGCCTTGCCATTTTTAAAAAATATGTTCCCATATTCTTTTGCTACCCAATAAGCTTTGTTGGACATTGTTTTACAGTTGTTATTTCATGAGGAGTGACTATATCCTGTGTCCTTTACAGTATGTAAATTGACTCGACAGATTATTTTATCGAATACTAATTTATGAAAATCTGTCGAATTAATAAAATAGGCCCTTGGTTCAGTTTACCAGTTTCTCCATTGTCCTGTGGATCTCATTATTGGTCTCCAGTTCCTTATTTTGATCTATGTCCTCTTCTCCAGTATTGTACACTTGCTGTAAGCTACTTGGGCTGAGATTATTCAGTCATTTCCATATGCTGTTTAGTGGTTGGTATACCTCTGGCACTGCAGCAGTAATTTAGCAGGAATAGTACCTTAAATAGTAATAGTACTATTAATTTATTTTAGGTGTATATCTATTGAGATTGAGACCAAAAGAAACACTTAATCATTGTAGGGAACAGTATATAAAGACCTGCTGTTTTTGAATGCTCTGATAGACTTTCATGATCTCTGGCTAGAATGCTGCTGGTGAATATGATAAAATGATGGAAATTATGTAAGCTGATCTGATGAGAACGCCAAGCTGTTTACAGCAGATTATGCTAACTCAGTGTATGATGTATAATAGATTTTCTTCTAATGTTTATCCAGGGTCTTAAAAAAATCAACTTGTGTGTTTGTATATGTAGAACATGGAGCTAGAACCTGTGGAAGTAATAATTGGCATAGAATTCACTGCCACAAGATGGGATAATGACCTCTAGATATCTTTTTGACAAACAAGACAAACCTCGGAGGAGATGTCTATCAATGTAGATATTTAAGAAGCTCTCCTGATTACAGATGAGAGTTATCTTCATGCTGGCTTCTCTGCCTCCTAAGAGCATGTGATTGGCCACTGCTGGAGGCAGAATATTGAACTAGATGATCTTTGTTCTGATCCAGAAGGAGTTTTCTTAGATTCTCAAGCTCCCATTTGTGACACACTGTAGTAGTTGTATGCACTTCAATGGACAAATGTTATCATGTCATCCACCAGTGGCCAGGTGGGACCTGACAACCTTACTTTAATGTAATGATGTCTGACTTTCTAAGTTTCTTCCTTCTGAATTAGAGATGATAGTGTGTATTTTTATCTCATGAAGATTTTATTCTACTGGAAAAAAGCCTCAGGTTTGCAGAAAATTTGGAATTTTTTTTAAAAAATACATGGGGCTTAAAAGGTTAAAATTTTCCAAACTAATAGAAGCAACAGCCGTAGCTGTAAGAAAAAATGCTCCCAGTGGCCATTGCTAGACAACTTCAATAGTATTGCCAGCCTTCAAGCCTTGGTTTCTGTCAGTAAAAGGTAGTAGAGGGAACAGAGTCCTTGCAAGGTCTTTGAGAAAGGGCTCATTGGGGCCAGGGCCAGCAGCAGCCACTAGTAACTTGCTACTCTGCAACATGCATGATCCACCTAGGCCCAACTGCTTGCTGTTGGATGGCAGTCACAGTGGTTAAAGTTTCAGATTAGGATCTGAGAGACCCATGCTTGAATGCCTACTCTGCTGTGGAAGCTCAATGGATGGTTTTGAGACAGTCACACACTCTCAGCCTAACCTACCTTACAGGGTTGTTGTGAGAATAAATGAAGGGAAGAATGATACAAACTGCTTTGGGTCCTCATTGTGGAGAAAAGGCAGGGTATAAATGAATTAAATAAATTATGATTGGACTGCTGAAGATGGGAGGTCGATAAAAAGTACATTGGTGGGTGGGTGGGTGAGAAAGAGAGAAGGAAGCAGAGAAAGATAACAATATTGGGGCTGCTAGGACAAAGGAAAGATGAAATAGCATGTCAAAGAGTATACAGAGGAAAATTGTAGGTTCCCTATTGTGAAACCGGGCTGAGCTGAGCTCAGTGGGTGCCACTATGCAAATCAACCAGAGTTTTCCCAGGGAAAGGATGCCAGGAGGAGGGAAGGAGGAAAAACTGAAGATGGGAGCAGGAAAAGGTAGGCAAGCTGGTGTATGGAAAGGACAGGTGGAAGCAGTCCTGATGGCAGCAGCCACTATGCCACTGGACCTGTCCTGGCACTTGCAGTGGCCACTGCACCAGTGGGACTGGCCCAGTGCTTATGGCCAGTGTACCACTGGGGCTGGTCCATCACTGGAGGGCACCTCTCAAGTTGCCCAGACATTTTCTGCAGGTAGATTGCCAGAGATATATAAGGTGGGAAAGGTGAAGATGGGGAGCAGATAATAGTAGGTTGGCTGGTGGGTGGGAAGGAGAAAAGGAAGCAGGAAAAAAGGAGAGACAATGAGAGCTTTCAGGGAAGGGAAACAGAAGTGATGGGTAGGGGGTACAGAGGAAAATGAAATGCCCCCCACTACTCCTTGCATTTCCCCTGCTTTTTTAATTCTAAAAACTGCAAGGGGCATATTTGTAAGAATCACCTTCTTTATGTGGGATATTCATCATGGAGGGGGAGAGAAATACTCTCCTTGTTGTGTCTAAAACCAGATATGCAGCAGAGAAACTGCTTTTCATTCAGATCAGAATTGCTGATCACAAGAACAAATCCAGTGATAGGCTGAAACTGGTATAGTTGAGACTCCTGCTTTCTACCATGCTTATTGATTCTATCCTTTCCTACTGTCCTGTTCCACAGCAAACAGAAATATCTTACAACGTGTATGCTCTTTTTGCTGATTTGCTGATTGCTTAGCATTTTAAGGGAACTCCTGTGTTATAACATCAAGTTTTATATAATTTTACACGATGTAACATTTTATCTACATAGTGTCTTTTATTTTTGAAATTTTTAAACTGGCAGCCCTGGTACAGAGGGAGATTTGATTGAGTTTCTGTAATACCAGTAAAAACAACCTAAAAGTGGTACCTGTTCTTCCGACAAGAGCTGTGGCTGTGAAGCTAAGGTGAGATATCTTTATTTTTTTGTAAATGGTCCTGACCCTAACGGGTGTAAGTTGTTAACCATGCAAGCACCTACATGTGCACATGATATAATTGATAACATAAGGTATGTTTTTTGTGCATATACAATTATACTATTATATTCATAAACTGTAGAAGCCCTGTACACCTCACATATTATCTATAGAACCAATGCTTGTAGGGGAGGAACAAGAGCAAGCATACAAGTTAGAGATGGGCATGAACCAGCTCATGAACTAAAGTTCGTGATGAATTTTGGACAGTCGGTGGTTCACAAAATGAAGTTCATTGGCAGGTCATCTGGCATGAACTTTCCCTAGACTTTCAACCTGTTTGTGGCAGTTTGTGAATGGATACATTTCCAGACAGACTGTCTTCACTCAATCTATATACTAGCCAAATTTCAAAGCAACAGGGGGACAGAGCTTGGAGGGCATGTAGAGGAGCTTCCGGGGAAGGTCCCTGGTAACTTTAATGTCTGTAGCTTGCACAGGATCTGTTATGTACACTCCTGAACCTCCTGAAACTGCACCTGTCAAAATGATTGCCTGTCATTTCCCCGGGAAGCACTTTCCTGGGGCACCTTTTTGGGGGGGCTGTAACTTGGACCCCGTAAATCCAATCCTCATCAAACTTGGAGAGTAGGTAGAGGAGAGTCAGCTGGAGATGCCCCATGAATTTGGTGTCTCTGGCTTGCCTGTGGGCATTCTACTGCATCACAAATCTCACAAACCAAAATGGTTCCTTTGGCAGCTAAAAGTTTATGACGGTTTGTGGTTCGCAAACTGGGCACACCATGAGCCATGAACCGAATAGCATTTTCCCAGTTCATGCCCATCCCTAAGCATACCTGTTCTGCTTCCTGCCTATTGATATTTGTTGCATGTGGGCCTACCATCTATGGTATTCAACATATATATGCGTAGGCCTCATCCAATGATTGGCACAGTGATTGACTTGGGGACACTGGCTACATGGGTATAGCTTTTTGCATTGTACCCATGTGCAGCAGGCAGAAGTCAGCAGGGACAGAGCACTTGATTCTGCTTTCCTCTATGCATGTTAACATCCTACAGTCTCATTGTACAGGGCCAGAAGCAATGCTTTGCTCAGATTATATTAAGGGGACATCTTTTGTGGTCTGTATTATTGTTTGGAATGTTATTATAGTCAGATCATTTAACTATATACAGTTGATAAATTCATGCCCAGAGTGAAACTATTTGCTTCATTTGTAAGCTGCCTTTCTCCCCAGTGGGTCCTAAAGCAGTTTACATTGGTCTCCTCTCCTCCTTTTTACCCTCACAGAAACTTTGTGAGGCAGATTAGGTTGAGAGAGAGCTGCAGTTTTAAATGTTGTGGTCATTTAAAAAAATAGCACCATGTTATTACTATGAGGAGGGACTGTGGCTCAGTAGTAGATCCATCTTCTTGGCCTGTAGAAGGTTCTTTAGCATCTCCAGTTAAAAGGACAAAGCAGGAGATGATGTGAAAGTCCTCTGCCTGAGACTCTAGAGAGCCACTTTCAGGCTGAGCACAGATGTTGATGAACCAATGGTTTGATTCAGTATAAGGCACCTTCATGTGTTCATTATGACACAGAAATATGGGCTCACAAGCAGGGGACCTGAAAAGACTTGCAGGAGCCATTTCATTTCCTCCTCCCTATGATTTCCTTTTTTTTCTTCTTTGAAAGCCCCATGGGCTCCCCCTTTCCCTGCTTCCTTCTATCCTTCCCACCCATTTAGGGTTGCCATAACCTCCAGGTGGGGCCTGAAGATCTCTTGGGATTGTAACCAATCTCCAGAGTATACAGATCAATACCCCTGGAAGAAATGACTGCTTTGGAGAGTGGGCTGTATGGCATAATACCCAGCTAATACCCTTCCCCAAACCCCACGCTCCCCAGGGTCCATCCCAAAATCTCCAGGAATTTCCCAACCCAGAGCTGGCAACCCTACACTCACCAGTTAGCCAGTCTTCATTTACCCCACTTCCTTCAGCTTTCTCCTCCCCACACACTGGCTCAGTTGTATGGGTAGTGAGTCTCCAGTGCTCACCACAGTGCCTAGTGAGTCCTCTTGCATCAAAGGACATGACAGGAGAGGGGGACAGGACCTTTCCAGAGCTGTTATTGACCTCCCAGTCCAGTTCATCTGCTCCCCTGGGCTTCAGTTTACTGCAACCAAAGCTTAGAAGGTTCAGCTATATTGTTGTGGTTGCCCAACACCCTCTAAAAAAGCCTCTGACAGCTCAGTGGACATTCTTTTCTTAAAGCTACAGGCATTATTTCTGTTATTTTGGGACACTTTAATCCCCCAATGTATTTTTTAAAATTTCAAATTATTCTGCACCTTTGACACTTTTTTCAGGTCTGTAGAGCTCCATATTGCAGCTGTATTGATCATAGCCTTTGTGGTGTGGTCCAGACTTAGATATAAAAATAGACTGATATATTTCATAAATCATACAGATAGACCATTGTTTGATGCAAAAATTCTGTTTAATGCAAAAATTCAGTTGAAGTTACAAGATTTTGCTTGTGAAACCAAGATGCTGATTGAGATCTGGCTGAAAATCAAGCTCACTATGTCTTATTCTGGCAGCCACACAAAAATGTTGATAAGGGAGAGAATAGAGCTGAAAGGGATTAAAATGCTCACTTTTTTTTGGTACAAGAATATGGTGGTTTTCCATGAGAAAATGTATTGTACACTCGACCCATGTAGTGGCTCAGGAATAAATCTGAGGCAGGTGTACAAGTTAATGAGAAGTAATAAAGCATATTATTACTGTGGGTCATGAGGAATTCCAGGGCAGATGTGAAAATTAATGAGGGAAAATGTGTGGATGTGGGAAGACATCCTTGAATGCATTTCTAAGAAAGCAGCCATGCCGTACCCACTACTGTAGTCATGTTTGGGGCTCTTTTCCTGTCTGCAGGTTTCTGTATACACTTCTGCTTTTGGATTGTTGTTGAATGTCAAGAGGAAAAACAAATCTGTTCTCCCTTGGTTTTATGCTACCAAGGAAGAGTGGTCTGGCAAACTGAGCAAACACTGGCAAACTCATATTACTATTGAAGAAACCATGAATCATGATGGCACAAACGGTTTAAAAGGAGCCATAGGATTCTGCAGCTAGAAGAGAATGAGCTAGCAGAAGGAAACTTTTCTCTATCTCATAAACATTTTATGAGCTAACAAACATGGGGGATTGAGGTAAAGCTGTTGTTTAACAGTGGTTGAGGGGATAGTGAAAACATAACTTCTGTCTATAACAGGAGTAATTTGCACACCTGCATCTGGTGGAAAGGTATTCTGACTTGGTACACTTGAAATTGCTTGCTGGTGCTCTGGTTTTGCACTGAGTATGTCTGGATTTTTGACTCCCCTGCTTTTGAAATTGAGGGAACCATTGCTTTTAACACAGAATTTTATGACAGAACATGCAACCATTTACTTTTACTCTGTGTTAGGGTTGCCAGGTCCCTCCTGGCTGCCAGCAGAGGTTGGGGAGTTGCCAGCTCCAGATTGGGAAACCCCTAGAGATCTGGAGGTGGATCCTAGGGAGGACAGGGACCTCAGTGGAGTATAATGCCATAGAGTCTACACTCCAAAGCATTCATTTTCTCCAGGGGAACTGATCTCTGCAGTCTGGAGATCAGCTATAATTTTTGGGGGGGGGGGTCCCCTGGGTCCCACCTGAAGGCTGGCATCCCTACTCTGCATATGTCCTGCTTCCAAATGTGAAACAGCTGAAAGTGCCTTTTGCAGACTGCACTAATCGGTTGCAGTCTTAAGTTTCAGAATATAAGGGAATGAAATCTTATTATAGCTCATTTTAGTCTCTGAGGCAAGATATGAAACATACTTGCATAGTCATTGTGCTTCAGAGGCCTGGTGATAAGCACTCATTAGCTGTGTGAACAAAATCATGAATTTTAGTGATACCATGCATATGAATGGGAGGTCAGTGGACTAACGGCACTTCAGTAGTTGGTCTTGCGTAAGCAGTAACTCTCCTTAGTTGCTTAGCCATGCTAGTTCTGCTCTTACAGAGACTTAGGAGCTTTGCAGATTTCATACTTACTGTATGATTGGCATGTGTGTAGGGAAATGTAACTGATGAACTATTTTTGTATGCAAGAATGCTGCTATTTAACTGGTGGAGTATTTTTTCCTATTCATTTTCCTGTGAGGTATATTTAAATGTGTGTGTTAATCTTGACTAGCTATTACCTGTCTCTTGAAAAATTCTTACAGAACAATCAAGAAAAGATTGCATTCCTGAAAACTGAAACAAGATTTAACAAAATGACTGCTTGTATCTTTTTGCCTACCATTATTAAAAGGGCAGTGAATAATTTCTTATTGAACCAAGGTCAAGGAGTTTGGATATCAAGCAGTATGGTAATTGATATCGCAAAAGAGGCATGTGCTTCATGTTTCTATCCAAAGTGCTCTGTGTTTGCAGGTTTGTCAGTATCAGTTACAGATAGGGGTGTGCATTCGGTTTATCTGAGCCGACCCCCCCCCCCCCCCCATCAATATCTTACAAATACTTTCTGGGTTTTTTAAGCTGAATACCAATTAGAGAATATTTTTGGCTACCAGTATTATCGATTCCAGAAAAAGCCAAAATTATTCAGCTTTTATTGGGCTTTATTCAGCAATACCAAATAGTGGCTGGAAGAGAGGTTTAAACTTCAAAGATCTACATTTACCTTTCATTTCTGGCTCTTTCCCACCATTTGATCTGGTATCTAGGGCACCAATAGGGAAGGGGAAGAGGATCTCTGCAGGCCAATGGCAAAAGGCCCTTAGGGGGAGCTTAGAGTCAATCATTGCAATGCATTTGCAAATGGCATTGCATTGCAGGTTTGTTGTTGCTGGCATCAAATGTTAAGTCCAGCCAACTACTTTGCTTTCCCTGCCCATTTCCCATGGAACAGGAGGGAGGGCAGAAGGATTTGGCAAATAGGATTTCAGGTTGGGGGAACATGCTGTTTAGCCAATCAAAGAAGTCTGTTCTTTTTTGAAATTCTTCTGTGCATGGGCAAAGAGCATAAAAGCAAGGGCCTGGCTGAGCTAGACTCCATTGCTGAAAGAATGGTTTTGGAGAGTGTGCTCTGGCTTTGGCTTTAGCTGCTGCTCTCTGAGCCTAGCTCCTGCTGCCTGAGAGAGTGTGCTGCTGTGGACTTTGGATTAGATCCTGCCTGCCTGGAGAAGACAGTGACTGGTTTGATTGAACAACATTCTTTTAAAAAAAGCTTTCTTATTTTACTGTTAGTTCTTTGGATTTGACGGGTGGGTTGTGGGGGGAAAGGAGGCATAGGGCCTCCTCAGTACTTTTTTATGGGTTCCTTTTGGTTTGATTCTTGCTGGCTTTAGTTCTTCCTGTTATGGCTTCACAGTTTGGAGTTGTTGTTTTTTTGTTATCTGTTTGGGCCTAGAGGAAGTTGTGTATGTGGGGCCTCCTCAGACCTTTTTTTGGTTCCTTTTAGTTTGATTCTTCCTGGTTTTAGTTGGAGTTCCTTCTGGTTTTGTGGCCTTATTTTTGTGGAATGTTGCTGTTTCCTGTGAGGAGGCCTTTTGGTTCTTGGCTTTGGTTCTTTGGAGTTGCTTTAAAACATGGTTCACTTATTCATCTTTGGTCCTTATTTGGACTTGTGGGGGGCAGGGGTTCTGCTTTGTTTTAAAAATTATTTTACTTGATTTCTTTCTCTATTTCTCTGTCTCATTTACCATGCTTCACTGTTGTTTTTTTCTTTTTCTTTTGTGGGGGAGGAGTTGGGAGGGCAGTGAGGCTTTCTTTGTTCTTGTTCCCTTTCCTCTGCTTCCCCCCCCCCTTTTCTTTTTTGGTCTGGTGTGTGTATCAAGGGGCTTTTGGTTTAGGTTCTTCTTGCTTTTTCCTGCCATTCCCCTTAGTACATTTCCCTACCTCTATTTCTTCTCTTTACTTTCTAAAATGTCTTTTTTTGCAGGGGGGAAGGGGGTGAGATTCACTGTTCTGTGTTCAAATGTGTGCTTCTGGTTTCAAGGGCTAATACTTAGGTGCGGCTAAATAGTCTTTTAGTAATAAAGGTCTAAACCCCCCCCCCCATCCCCCCCAAACTCCAACAACCCCAGAAACAGAAAAGGAAAGGGGGAAAAAAACGAAGCAAGGGTTTTGGCTGTTCTGAAAGACAAAAACCTAGTTTTTGGGTAGGAGGGTTCATAAAAATGAGTCATACTCTGTTAGGTTCAGGTTGCAGTGCAGGTAGTTAGGTGCGTAATACCTTCCATACAACTTAGAGTTTAGCTTGGGGTGACAATAAGAGCACGAAGGGAATGCAGTAGGGCCCAGGGGGCAAGACTAAGGAGAAGACTAGAGGGGTGGAGGGGGAAAGGAGGACTGTGGCTTTCCCCCCACATGTGCAGAGGATCACTCCACAGCCAGCTTCCACCATGCTGACCTCTGGCCAGAATGGTGCAATGAAGAGGCCACACAAGGCCCTCTTCATTGAGACT
This sequence comes from Lepidodactylus listeri, assembly GCA_029233225.1. Taxonomy (NCBI): domain Eukaryota; kingdom Metazoa; phylum Chordata; class Lepidosauria; order Squamata; family Gekkonidae; genus Lepidodactylus; species Lepidodactylus listeri. The sequence continues at coordinate 49,781,179 of JARCFY010000004.1, forward strand.
GCTGCCAAGGCACCACCTGCAGAGGTGCCTGCAGGTACTGGCATTGGACAGGGGTCTACTGCTCAGGCAGCCCCTCCTCCAGTTTTTGTTGGTGAGGCTCAGCAGGAGGAGGAGCAGCAGCCTGAGCTGTCTTTTGGGGTGAACTCTGGGGACAAAAATGTTGCAGCTCTGGAGCTCACCCCAGGGACCAAGAGATTTCTGGAGGAGCTAGAGGACAGGCTGGATGCCCCACCCACTGCTCAAGTTACTCCAGAGTCCAGCAGGCCTTATGAGAAGGCACAGGAGGGGAGGCCAGAGGTGGCACAAGAGGAAGAGATGGTGCCCCCCCAGCACCCCAGTGCCCATGCAGGCAACATTGTCATCCCACATTGCACATGGCTACTCCCCTGGACAGTTGAGCAGCTGGTCTTCCTGAAGGTCAGTATGCCACCATTTGGCTACCCAGCTCTGGACTTTGAGGGTGACTGAAGAGAGCACATACTTGTGCCTGCATCCTCTCTCAGTCTGTGTGGAGAAGCCATCCCCATGTTCAGCAGTGGGAAAAGATTAGTGTGGCCAGTTCTGGAATCTGGAGTAATTAATACTGTTGGGACAAAAATGCTTGGATATGTAGATCAATATACTTGGGTATGCTGAGTTGTCAAAAGTGGGATTGTTCAGATGCCCTTATTAACGCCCTATTAAGAAACAGTGGCTAATATGCAGGCATCTCCCTACACAGTTAACTATCAGTGAAAAGCAGTGGCTGTGTGATTTGGGAAACTGGGTCACTGTTTTGATGTACTATGCTAAGGAACATCTTCCCCTCCAAAACAGAACTCTCTGCAGGATTATTAGAATTAGTTTGAGTGATACAAACACTGCTTCAGAGAAGCACTTTACTGTGTGGCAAGATGATCATGTTAATGCAGATGCCTAAAGGCAAGCATGCTGCAAGAATAATGCATGAAAAGGACCCCAATGGAGGTAATATAGAGTAGCTATTACTTTTCTAATTTTTGAGGAAGCCTTGAGGAATTATGACACACTTAAACTGTTGAGATTACAGTGGGAATAGGCCACTGCTATTTTTAAAAGTAGATACAATCAGGGTAAATTCTGCGGAGTAAGAACAGCAACTGGACCATAACTTGGCTTGATCACTTTCCAAATTAATATTTGTATTACAGAATTTTAAGTTTGAATATATGGGACCACTTTATTTAATAGCATTAAAGATGTGAACACAGACCCAGTATAAACTCAGTTGGGATTTTCTTTTGAGAAATGATTTTGTTTGACAGAGATAATGTATCTGTTGTGTATTATGGTTTTTCTTCCTTCAAAATGAAACTGTAGGCTGGGAAACTCATTCATATTCTTTGTAAACCTACAGTAGACTGTAGATTTTTAGGAGCCAAAATAATTGACTAACAGTATATTCCTGTGCATAGATCCAGGTGGGCAGCTGTGTTAGTCTGAAGCAGCAGAACAAAGTTTGAGTCCAGTGGCACCTTTAAGACCAACAAAGTTTAATTCAAGGTGTGAGCTTTCATGTGCACGCACACACTTTCTCGGATACACTGAAATGGAAGTTAACAGTCCACACATGAAGGCAGACGGTGAACAGCAAATTAGCATACAACAGAATGAAGATGTTTTAACAAATGCAAAAACCAAACAGGAATAACAAGCTAAGTTTATATGGTCACCATTTGTTTGGGTTTAATTACAGGGAAAAACACAGTGGGGCAAATAAATATGTCAGAATAGGAGACTAATGTGTAAGTGTATCCTTCTTAATTGTGGGAGGCTAAGAGTAAATAACCCGAGATTCTGTTGTTATGTTCCATTTGCCTCCTCTCAAGCATGCTGGTAACTAACAGCATACTTTTCTTTGAGGTGGAGTGAATGGTTGTGCAGTGTTATGTCTCCTCTGTCAAAATGTCTGAGGAAGTGTGCATGCACATGAAAACTCATACCTTGAATAAAACTTTGTCTTAAAGATGCCACTGGACTTAAATCCTGTGCATCGTTACCCCAGTCTAAACCCATTTAAATCCATAACCTGAGACTGCAGTAACTCTGCATGGGATTGCACTGGAAATAACTTGTTGGCGTCCATTGTAAATTGTTTCTGAGAAACTAATTATAAAATGATGATTTCGTCGATGCCCGCCCCCCCCCCCCCCACATTCCTTCCCAGACATCCGTAGATACCAGGAAACAGCGTCCTTGTGTCACTCACAGTCCATAAGATATATACACATTCTTTGCTGCTTTTTACACTGTTGCCAAGGAAACCTCATGGCCATACTCACAGGGATTAAACACTTGAGGCTTCCTTATGGCTCTTTGTGTATTCATGAGATAAATGAATGACTGTTTTATTCATAGGTACCATGTCATTCTTATTATTCACACCTCAAATAGAAAATCCCTTTGCAAAGCTTCATGAGCACACAGAAAAGAAGCAATGGTTCTTATGAACGAATAACTTCCGTATATTATATGGAGGCAACTTTCAAAAATTTGTCTTCTACTGAGGGAAAAAAAAAATTTCTTCTTGAGTAAGTGGGTCCTTTGTTTTTCAGGCATTTTCCAAATGTGATTTTCTGCCACCCATGCGAAAATTTTGGCTAATTTTCACCTCTGTGGAAATACGAAGACATTGTTTCAAACAAATACACCTAGGCTCATAAAACATATTTGGGAAAAAATTAGTATTTGATGCTAAGAAGCAAATGATTGTAAATATTTCTCATTATCAGGTGCAATGAATTATTCTGTCGATAGCACACTAGTTTTTGCACTTAGTTCTGTTCTTCTCCTTTAATATATCAAATGTCATAAACTCTCTGCTGTTAGGAATTTCCACCACTTTACTAGAAATCATTAGTATCAAAAGCAGTTTTTGACATATTAACACCGTAGGAGACATCACTGTAGGAGATTTCACAAAGAAAACTAATCCCTGATCATACCATGTTGTCCTTGTCAAACCAGACAAGGTCCGTACATAGACATCAAAATTATTATGTTCTAGTTGTTTTGCCAATCTGTTGAAAGAAAATATCTTTATCTATCTATCTATCTATCTATCTATCTATCTATCTATCTATCTATCTATCTATCTATCTCCTCCTCCTCCTCCTCATCTATCATCTCTAGTAAGGCTGCCAGCTCTGGAATCAAAGTTGGAATCAAAGGAGGAATCAAAGTTGGAGCCTGATGGCTTTTGGTTTAGTTTGGTGTAGTGGTTAAGTGTGTGAACTCTAATCTGGGAGAACCAGGTTTGATTCCCCACTCCTCCACTTGCACCTGCTGGATGACCTTGGGCAAGCCATAGCTGTGTACCAGCCGTTCTCTCAAAGACAGTTGTCTCAGCTCTCAGAGCTCTCTCAGCCCCACCTACCTCACAGGGTGTCTGCTGTGGGGAGGGGAAGGGAGAGGAGTTTGTAAGCCACTCTGAGATTCCAAGTGAGTGAAGGGCGGGATATAAATCCAATCTCTTCCTCTTCTTCTTCTTTAGGGGCAGATCCTAACATCAAAGTGCTCAATCCACCTTTAGGATATAGTTAAATATATTACATGAGGGGAGAAAACTTCCTCTCCTCTGCTTCTTGCCTAAAAGCAACCCCTCCCTGCCAAAAATACACTTTTTTCTGGGTGAGTTGGCAATTCTAATTTCATCTGTCATGCCTGCCTGTTTTCACATTATTATTCTTTGCTTCACAAGGCTTAACTAGACATGGTGGAAGAAATGAGTGAATAGATCTCTCAGAGTTTTTAAAGTTATCAAATGTGAGGTGGGGAAGAGTTTGGATTTGGACTGTAGTGTGTAAATATGCAATTTTTGTGATCTCGCTCACCAGCACCCAGGTAGGAGTGTGCAGTTGGCTATAGCGGAGCTGAAAATCCTCATTTCAAGCAATGCTCTCTGTCCCCCTGCCACTAGAGGTCAGGCGGGTACAATCATAGAACCTTAGAACCACAGAGTTGGAAGAGGCCATACAGGCCATGTAGCCCAACCCCCTGCTCAATGCAGGATCAGCCTACAGTATCCCTGGCAAGTGTTTGTCTAGATGCTGTTTAAAGACTGCCAGTGAGGCAGCTGGTTCCACTGTTGCACAACTCTTACTGTAAAAAGTTTTTCCTAATATTCAGCCAGAACCTTCCCACCCTTAATTTAAACCCATAATTGTGAGTCTTATCCTCTGCTGCCAACAGGAACAGCTCCCTGCCCTCCTTTAAGTGACAGCCTTTCAAATACTTCAAGAGAACAATCATGTTCCCCCTCAACCTCCTCTTCTCCAGACTGAACATTCCAAAGTCCCTCAGCCTTTCCTCATAGGACTTGGTCTCCAGGCCCTCAATCATCCTCGTCACTCTCCTCGGCACCTCCTCCGTTCTGTCCACATCCTTTTTGAAGTGAGGCCTCCAGAACTGCACACAATACTCCAGGTGGGGCCTGACCAAGGCAGTGTACAGCGGGACTATGAGACCTTATGATTTGGATGTTATGCCTCTGTTGATACACCCCAAGATTGTATTACCTTTCTTTGTTGCCACATCACACTGACTGCTCATATTTAAATTTCAGTCCACCCGTACCCCAAAATCTTGTTCACACACACTGCCACTCAGAGGTGTATCCCCCATCCAGTATGCATGTTCCTCATCTTTGTTACCCAGATGTAAATCTCAACATTTATCCTTGTAAACTTGCGTCGTGTTCACATCTGCCCACTTTCGCAGCATGTTCAGATCTCATTGAATTCCATATCTTCTGGTATGTTTGCTGCTCCTCCCAATATAGTGTCATCTGCAAATTTAATGAGTAGCCACTCCACACCCTCATCCAGATCATTTATAAAAAATATTGAAAAGTACTGGGCCCAGAACCAAGCCCTGTAGCACCACACTGGACACCTCCCTCCATTCAGATGAAATACCATTGACAACTACTCTCTGAGTGCGGTTCTCCAGCTAGTTCCTGTCCACCTAGCTATCCTACAGTCCAGTCCACAGTCTTTTAGTTTACCCATCAGAACATCATGGGGAACCCTTTCAAAAGCTTTACTGAAATCCAGGTAAACCACAACAACAGCATTCCCTCAATCCAGTAAGCTCAATCAAAAAAGGAAATGAGGTTGATGTTAAGTATTGAGCCAGGAGACGATAAATCAAATGCAGGCTTTTATTCAAAACATTGTTCAGCTCAGGAACAGCTCTAGCAAGAGCGGCACTCAACTTATAGTGTTCCAACAAATAACTATATACGTTGTAACTGGAAACACGTAGTCTCATTGGACCTAAACAGGGCTCTGCGATTGGTTCCTTGGATTGGCTTCAGGACCAATAAGGAGTCTTTATTCGGCAGCCAATAGGAATGAGGGAGTTAGGATACCAGAGCCCTGACAATGCAATGCAACATAACATAATAGAACATAACAATTGGTCTGGCACCACCTGTTGGGGACAAATCTATTCTGACTTCCCTGGATCACCAAGTTGTCATTTAGATGCTTGCAGATTGATCCTTTTAAAGTCTGCTCCAGTATCTTCCCTGCAACAGAGGTCAGATTGAGTGGCCTGTAGTTTCCTGGGTCATTCCTCCTCCTCCAGTCTTGTGGCACATCTCCCATCCTCCAAGAGGTCTGGAAGATGGTGGACGAAGGCTCTGCAAGCTCTCTAGAAAGTTCTGCTAGTTCTGGTAGCAACCAGAAGGAAGGGTTTTTCAAAGGCAGCTTGCCTTTGGAATTCCATCCCCCTTGAGGCTCACCTGGCACCTGCTCTACTGTCTTACAGTACCAGACTGAAGCATTACTTTTTATTCAGGCTTTCAGCTGATGAATTAGATTTTTTAAAACTGTTTTTACAATCTGTTCCTAGCCTGAGGACTGTTGCATGAATACCATGTTAGGCTTCTGATTGGTGCTTTATACTGTTGTTATGCCCTGGCTTGTTTTAATATTGATTAGGCTTGTGAAGTTTATACGATTTTATTGTGTTGTGGGGTTTTTTTTGAGTTTATATGAGTTTATTGTATTGCTTATTGTGAAGTTTGTATGATTTTCTTGTGTTGGGCAAGACAGGCTGTAGAGGGAGCATATACATTTTCTACATAAATAAACACTTGCATGATTTCCCCCATTTGCATGAGGCAAATGGGGGAACAGGAGTTGAGGTCATAAAAATAGTTCTGGGAAAGGTTTTAAATCCCAGCCCTGTTCTGAATCTCCCCAGTAAAGCTAGATGTATTTTTTAAAATGGCTGAAAGTCTATGAATGGATGTTCTGTTATCACGTCCAATTAATCACTCAGTGTGCCATGTTCTGAGAAGATGAGCTAGGAATTAGTTATCTCTGGTATAATGCATTTGTATATATAATGAACTAGTTATTCTATATAATGCATAGCCTAGTGTTCTAAAGGTTATTGCATTTTCATGTTAATGAGATGGTGCCATTCTGTTTTCTAAGTTAAGGGAAACTAGGGTAGATTCAGCCAACCGCATTATTCTTGTGATACCTTGGGAGCCTAATTATTTGAAACATTCATGGTGTTGCTGTGCAGCTTTGTTGATTAGGGGATGCATTCAGAAAAGAGTGTGTTAGTTGACTGGCACAGATCTGGTAGAATCAGAACTGAGAGAGTCCCTACCATAGATGACCTTCTGTTCAGACTCAGTTTCACAGACAATTAGGGATGCCAACCTCCAGGTAGAACCTGGAGAGCTCCAAGAATTACATCTTATCTCCAGACTACAAAGATTAATTCCCCTGAAGGAAATGTATGCTGTGGAGGGTGAACTCTATGGCACTGTACCCTCCTAAGGTCCCTGTCCTCCCTAGGCCCTATCCCCAGATCTCCAGGAGTTTCTCAACCTTAAGCTGGCAACCTTACTCCCCATCCCCCACTGGTGGCCAGGGGAATCTGGTGACCATAGGGAACCACATAGAAATGTAGGCCAGAGCTAACTGGCTAATTCACATTCACATACTGGTCGTAGAATTAGCTAGACTTTATGCTGGCAGATTTTTCAGTTATCTAGATTGAATGTGCTCTCAACAAACTGTTCGTCTGAATAGGCCATTATGAGCACAAATCAGGTTAAACAATCTGGATTCTGGAGCAAGATCAATAAGGAAGTGAACCAGAGGTCATTTAAAGTTAAAACAAAACTTTTGAAATAAAACAAGTAAGATTGTTCTTTTCTACTTAGGTTTGCCAGCCTTGGGCCAGCTCCTATTGCCTGCTTGCCACTGCTGTGGCCAGCAGGAGGAAATAAAATATTTTAAAAATCGTGATCAGCAATGGTGTGATGTCACTTCTAGTTTTTTACCATATAGTTTCCAGTGATTCCTAGAAAAGACTGGTGTCACATCCTGGTTTTCCTGGAAGTGACATCATGCTATCACCAATAATGCCACCCATTCTCCCAGTCTCCTGCTGCTTGCCATGCCTGGCAATCCTAGTCCTACTCGCCTGTTTGCATAGGAGTTGTAATTAGAGTAGTATATTTTAAAATTCAACTTTTTGGTTCATTGCTGATTTACTGTGCTTCCTACTAATTGAAAAATGTATTTTCTGATTCATACATGGGGAAAAAAATATCATCAATCACAAACCAGAATAAGAGTATAACGATGTGGTGCTACTCCTGATATCCGGACTTGTAAATAATGCACTGGGGTGTCTGAATATTCTGTAATTGTTTATTGATCTTGGAGATCTCATACTGTGGGAACTGTGACAAACACCCTATATATGTGATTGTACTGAGGAGCTGTAATTGCTGCTTTTTTGACATTGAGTAGTCCAAGTACCTCTTTAGAGATCCAACTGAATCCAAATTTTATCTTAACAAGGCCAGTGATTATACAGCCAGCAGTTCAAATCACAGTTGATTAGATAAACTATGCTTGGCCATAGGCCTAGCTCTTTTTTTGGAATTTACTAGGTTATAGTGCTGTTAAACATACAAGAATGTTGTACTTAGCCACAATAAGCTATTATTAGGCACCAGCTGTCTTTGCTAAAATATGAGCATAACAATTACAGACATGGGGAGCTATCAGCGAGATTTTTTTCCATACCTATGCTTAGCCTCTTTTGGTAAAAGTTTTTTTTAGAAATATAAAGCCATTTTTACATGAATTTCTCAGGGTTTGAAGCTGGCTTTATTCAGCAGTTATAAATAAACCAGAGCTTGTTCGATAAAAAAAAAAAAGGTCTTGATTAATTCTTTCTTTAACTTGAATGCTCCATTCTGCCTATCCTTGTACATGGAAGATTAAGGATTTCTTAATTCATGATTAAGGATTTCTTCTTAATTTAAGATTAAGGATTTCTTAATTTAATGCTTTGGTTTAACCATAAATTGTTGTGTCATCCAAATTTTGATACTTTAACAAGTGTTAATTTATTTTTAGCAACCATCCTGGATTCTAAACCACTTGTGAGCTGCTGCTGCTGTTGGGCTAGGCCTTTGCACAGTGCCACCTTGTCCAGGCCCAGCTGTATAATGATGGCTGATACCATCTAGGCTTGCCAAGTTCTTCCTGACAACCGGCGGGGGAGAAAGGTCCAGGTCACATTGCTGGCATTGCACAGGAAGTGACATCATCATTCCAGTGACTTCTGGTTAATGCTCTTGTATTTGGGCAAAAACTCTACAGTAAAAGTGGCCTCTGCCATAGAGGTTTTACCCAAATACCAGGGCATCGCCCAGAAGTTGCTGATGTGATGACATCCCTTCCTTTGTGACATGAACAAAATGGCCTGTCCCTTCCTCTTTCTACTGGTAAGTCCCCCCACTGGCCAGCTGATTGGCAGCTGGTGGCAGTTCTTAGTGGCAGGGGACCCCCACCTCCATCAGGGAGTCTGGTAACGCTACTGCCATCAGGCCTAGGTTTGGTGGCTGGGGCTGCTGGGCCCAGTTGTGTTGTGTGGGCTGGGCCTAATTGGTGGGGAACCTGCAAGGACTTGTAGGGGGCACCCCACTTTCCCTTTTATTCCCCTTCCACAGCATTTCCTCATCTCCCTGGCAGTCCACATATGCTCTCTTCTCTTCTTCCTATTCCCATTCCTTTTCTCCTTCACATTCAATCTCCAACCAACCTTTTACCTGCTCACCATCTTCAGACATGTTTATTATTTATTTACTTCATTTATACCCCATCTTTCTCCCCAATGGGGACCCAAAGCAGCTTACATCATTTTTCTGTCCTCCATTTTATCCTCACAACAGCCTTCTGAGGTAGGTTAAGCTGGAAATATGTGGCCCAAGGTCACCAAGTGATCTTCCACAGCAAGGTGAGGATGCATACCTGGGTCTCCCAGATCCTAGTCTAAAACTCTAACCAGTACACCACACTGATGTTTGTGCAGTGGCTGCTGCTGAATACTAGTAAGCAGCTGGGTTTGCCAGTGATTGCTGCAGGGTCTGGCCCTGAAGAGTCTCCCCTTAAAGTCCAAAAAGGACTTGGAAAGGGTCCTTCACCCTCTCCCTGTCTTTTACTGACATTAAACAAGACTTGAAGGCTGATGATACTGTTAGGTTCCTAGCAAATCCCACAATGGCCACTGTAGAGAGCATTCATTTCCTAAAAGTACAGGAACTGCTTCTATTATTTGGGGGGTATTTTTAAAAAAGATTTTTTAAAGGTGTATTTTTGTTCATGGATCCAGTCTATGGATTTCAGTATCCACAGACTGAGAATTAGCTATATTGATATGCCATAGCCAAGCTTCTTCAAGCACACAGAGGAATCCATAGACCAGAGTGAAAAATCTAAGTAAAGATTTCAGTTCTGTTGTTGGATTTACAGTAATTCTGCTGCTTCACTGGAGGATAAGTTCTTGTCTTTTTTTCTCACCTGACTAGTCCTATAAGACATGCTGATTATTTCAAGATTTTTGGAAAGTTTTGCTAGGGCAAAAATCAATGCCATGTAAACTATGCTTGCCTCCAAAGAACTTTATTTTCTCATTTTATGGTTTTAGTTGCAGATTGCCAGAATGGAAAGATAATTTTGGTATTATATCCATTCAGAATGTGTGAGAAAGTGTTTGTGAGAATGTCTGTTACAGCTCTGTTGCCAAAAAAGGCAACATTTTTTGATTAATGACAGGATAAGAAAAAAAGCTTTGACCTATTATTATTAAAGGAACAATGATTCAGAATGTGCTTGTAGGATACTATGTCTAAATTTTTATGTTATGGGATTTTTTCTGCAGCATAGATATAATTTTAAAGCCATAGCCTAGGAAACAGTGTGTTTAAATATCTGCTGCTTCCATGATATAGCCAAGCCTAGTATCAAGCCCCATACTCATCATTTTTGAACAAAGGTTACATTTTTAGACATGAGTAAAAATGTCAGCATAGAAATTGTTCATTTAGAATAGGGGAACAAACTGAAACAAATTCTTTAGTTCATTTTGTAACTCAATGATTAAAATGTCATGTTAAAATAAGAAGATCATGTTATAAGCTGGCTTCATTTTGGACAAAGCAATATCTTCTAAATTAAATGCATGTATTTTAAGGAGTTAATCAATTAAAGTAGTTAAATAAGTAGGTCTTGGTTAACAAGACAAGTGGGTTTCTTGCAAAATTGTGGAGAATGCATGATTGACTTTGCAATCACCTGTGCAAAATTTAGCCACTATGGGTTATTTCATGGCTCCTATGAGACGGATATTTGATCTTCCGGGGAACTTTCCGATCAGTGGCTCAATAAGTTTTGACTGGATTTCTTTATGCCTAGGACAATTAAAGAAAATATGTTCCATTGCAATCATACCAGCAACATTTTTACTGAAATTATTTCAGCTCCAGTTTCTTATTGAAAAGGGACTGGAAAACTGGATACTAAGTATCTGGCCTATGCATACTCTTTCCTTTAAGGTGTGCAGTCATTGCTCCCCATGAATATTCAGGTCTCTAACTAGATGAGAAGACACATGTTGTGCTTTAAACATTTTAGTAGAGCAATTCCTCCTGGCACAATTATTGCATGTTTGCCAAAGTCTGGACATGCCCACATATCTTATAAGACTTGCTCAGTACAGCTATGATGCCCTCTGCTGGAGAGGAATATTGTAGTTGCTTCCTTCATCTAGGTGTTCATTTTTATCCTCCATTGCATGAGGTTTAGATTTCATGTTAATTGCTGATGTTTGGTAAGTAGGGGTGGGCACAAACCAGGGAAATGCAGTTCATGTTGGTTCGTGGTTTGTGGTGTGGTCAGTTCCTGAGCCACAAACCATCACAAACTTTTAAGAGCTAAACAAACTGGTTCAGTTTGTGTGGTTTATGACACAGTGGAATAGCATGCTAGAGACACCAAACTTGCAGGGGATCTCTAGATGATTCTCTTCTACTGGCCCTCCAAGTTTGGGAAGACTGGATTTATGGGGTCTGAGTTCCCCCCCACCCAGTTGTTTCCAATGGAGAAAAATAGCAAAAAAAAAAAAAAGTGCAGGGGGCAATAGAAGCCCAGCAGAAGAGAATCAAAAGTCCTAGAGAATCTCTGCAGTAGAAACTGAAGGAGTGTGTGAGGGGTCATTTTTACAAGCCCAGCAGAACTAGTACAATGTGCCCAGCAGAACCTGTGCCACTGTGGTAGTTCAAACCCAACAGGACTAAGGTCAAACCAGAGAATCTCTGTGCTAGAAACTGTGCATGGGGGGACATTTTTGCAAGCCCAGTAGAACCAATGTAATATACTGGGGCCCAGCAGAATCCAGTGCCATTGTGGCAATGCCAGCTCAACAGTACTGAAGTCAAGCACAAAATCACAATCAAAGAAAAGGGGGGAGGTTGGAAGCCCAGCAAAACCTGTTGCTATTGTGGCAGTGCCAGCTCAACAGGACTAATATGAAGTACAGAATCATAATCCAATCGGGATGGAATGCTCAGCAGAACCCAGTGCCCCTGTAGCAATGCAAATAAAAGAGGACTAATGTCAAACCAGAGAATCCCTACAGTACAAATTGAAGGAAGGAACATTTTTTTCAAGCCCAGCACAACCAGTTAAGTGTACAGAATGCCCAAAAGAACCCAGTATCATGGTGGCACTGCAAGCTTAAAAGGACTGATCTTAAAGCACAGAATCACAAATCCAAGCAAGGGAGGTGGGATTGTGCAAGCCTAGCACAACCAGTTACAATGTGCAGAATGCCCAGCCAGAACCCAGTGTCACTGGCATTGCAAACTTAAAAGCAAGGGGGGGGGGATTTTGCAAGTCCTGCGCCAGAAAAATGGGAAATGAACACAAAAGAATGTCCCTAAAGGGGGGGGGGGGCTCTTGAAACTGACATTAGTTTAAAACTGATAACAGTGTTTCCAAGGCTGGAGAATCCAGCAGAATTGTTGAAGACAATCTTGTCTTTTAGTATTAAATGTTTGGAGGCCCCAAATTTACAGTGCTCAGATTTGTCATTGTGTGTCATAACAAAAGCATATTTACTTTTTAAAAATATTGTTAGGGTCCTCAAGTTAGGGTTAAGTTTCAGCCAGCTCTGTTATAATCATCCAGCCACGGCCTCCAACGCCCTGGACAGAGCCCAGATGGCCATCCATAAGCAGATAGAGCTGAATGTCATCAGAATACTGGGGACAACCCACCCCAAACTTCTGAGCGAACTGGGTGAGGGGGCACATGTAGATGTTGAACAACATCGGTGAGAGGATCGCTCCCTGTGGCACTCCATATTCTAGTGGGTATCACATCTCATCAAGTACCACCTTCTGTCCCCAACCACAGAGGAATGGAAGAAAACCATTGTAAGGCAGTCCCCCTTATTCCTACATCAGTGAGGTGGTGGGTCATTAGATTGTAGTAGACTGTGTCAGATACTGCTATTAGATTAAGAAGCAACAGCAGCACCGACCCGTCCCAATCCAGGCGTCTCCGGAGGTCATCTGTGAGGGTGACCAGCACCATCTCTGTCCCTTGTCCAGGGCAGAAACCAGACTAGAATGGGTCCAAGATACACTTCTGTAGTATCTGACCCATGCTTATAAAATGTCTTTCTAAACTTTAAATAAAGTCAGAATGTCATTTTTATCTTCTACATGTGCTAATAATTTCCCTGTGTGTATGTATGGGAATTCAGAACCAGAACTATGTTCCACTGTCTTTGTAGTTTTAACTTCTTTTGTCTTCCACTTCAACAATCATCACAAGTTGCTACTTCAGCCAACATTCTCCAGGAGCAGCTACACAGACTACAGAGGCACTACTTCAGAGTAAGCAGTTTGAGAATTTCAGCCATAGTATTAAAAAACAAAACAAAACTTGGGCAGCTAAATATCAACTCAAGTTGTAGAAATCAGCATTGCATTTTCAGTATGGAGTGAGTGTGACATTAATTTAAACTTTCTTAGAACTGCAATGAAATATATATTAGGACTACTGTAACTGTTTTACCCAAGCCAAGAATATAATACAGTCACAAGTGAAAGAAAAGAAACAAGAAAAACATCTAGGATTCTTCAGTTGAGAACAGTAGAACATCTGGCCTCCTCTGTTTCAGTTTCGTTTGTCATGCAATCCAGGATTCTTTTTTGAAAGTCAACTGGGAGTAGATCTGTTGTACATAAGCGGCCTCTTTTCACCAGTGTATATTATTGTCCGTAAATGTTCTGTAGCATAAGAAACCATTGATTCTTAACCTCCACTATTGAAAATAGCTTCAGACCCAAACAAAATTAGCCTTGCTTAAACATGTCAAAGTGAGTATTAATTATCTACTACATTTGGTGATTTGTTCAAACATATATCTGGCTTTTTTAAAGTCTGTGGCCTACCTGCAGTCAGTGTTCTTCTACACACGTGTGAAGCTTGGACATGAAGCAGCTTATTCACAGGTTTATGGCCATGTTTATTTCTTATATATTTGCACCTCAAATGCATGGTTCCAGTGATTTCATTTTAGCACAAATTTTGCCTTTACTACCAAAAATACACAAGTATCCTTGGTAATAGAATAGGGCCATTTTTCATAACATGCTAAAGTTGAAAGGCCAGACTCCCAATATCTTCCTATACGTAGGTGTTCTGTATCATTATTTTCAGGAGAAACAGTTTGTGAGGGGTATTCCTGTGCTTCTTTCCTCCAAAAACTCTGAAAACTCTACAGACACGTGTTGCCCAAGGAAAAGGTTACTACATAGCAATCCTAAGGTTTTGTTCATATCTATTGTCACTACAGTTCATAGCGTGTAGCACATATTCAGTTTTTTTTATTATACTGCTTATTCCATGGAAAACTTCATTTAATCCTGGTTTAGAACCCTGATTGGAGAACAAGAAGTAAATTCCCATTTGTCAGCATACCTAAACAGCCAACAGGCAGAATGCTGACTGCAGTGGGTCATAGACTGGAGTGAGCCACTTCAGGGTTCTGATATTGGCTTTTACAGCCATATACCATGTGGGGCCAGCATACCTTAAGGACTAACAAATCTACCCCTATCAGTGTAGATTTAAGAAACTGAATCACTGCCTTCAGTTTCTAAAGGAATTTAGCTAAATGGCAACCCTCAGCAAGAGGTGGGGTATTAGCGAGGATCTACTACCTATGTCTGTAGGGATTTTTCCCTTAAAGAGAGTTCTCAGTAACCAGGCCAAGGGTAAAACAGAGAATGAAAATATCTATTGAATGAAAAATAAAGAAACTAATATACAATAAGCACACAGAAAGCACACACACCTATAAAGTCTACGGGAAACTAAGGAGTGGAAGAATAGCAGGGAGTGAGGCGATAGCTACCTTTCCTGAAGAAGTCAAGAAGTCTGTGTAGAAGGAGAGACTGTGAAATGAACAGCACTTTGCAGAGAGTAAGGACCCAGTATATTCGGGGTGGTGGTGTCGGTAGGTGTCCAAGACAACACGAACACAGCAATGGGCTGCAATGGGTTGATTGTACCCAAAAATGGGTCCTGAGGGCTTGCTCATGTGAGGGTCCCTCAGAACAAAACATTGATGAGATTGTTGTTCAGTTGCACAGCTGAGTCAGACTCTTCATGACCTCATGGACCACTTCATGCCAGGCACTCCTGTCATCCATCACCCTCCACAGCCTGCCCAACTCCATGCTCGTCGCATCAATAACACTGTCTAGCCATCTCATCCTTTATTGTCCCCTTCTTCTTTTACCTTCAATCTTTCCCAGGTTCAGGGTCTTCTCCAGTGAGTGCTCCCTTCTCATTTGGTGGCCAAAGTATTTCAACTTCAGCTTCAGTATCTGGCCTTCCAGAGAACAGTCAGGTTTGATGAGATTAATCAGGGGCAAAACAATGTAGTTTGGAAACACTGTATAGTTTGGAAACACTGTATATACTGTCCAGGAATGGACAAAAGAGATTGAAGGTTTTCTTCTAGACGCAAAGTAAAATTGGGGTTGGGTTCCTGATTGCTTCCTTTGCTGGTTTGAAGAACTAATGGATTGCTAATTTAAATGTATCAAAATGGGAACAATACTGCTTGATAAGGCACCTGGGTTTGGGGTGTGGAAAAGGAGTAGAAGTCAGGAGGTTTTTTTATAAAGTAAATGTGGGGAAGAAGGATGAGGCGAGATTGATAGAATTAGCTATTGTTGTTGAAAAGTTGCTCTTGGGCAAGGCAAGTGCATTGTCTAGAGAATGTAGATGTCAGCAGGGCAGAGGGGAGTCACAGCTTTCAGAACCAGATCTCATGAGTTTCCCAGGGTTAACTAGGCATGATTATAGGGCCTGCCAGTTCTGGTGCCCACCTTTGTGTCCACTTGTGTCAAGATGCCTGATATGTAGACTCCTGGGGTATCTCACTGGGGTACATTGCGGGTAGAAATGACCTCTCCTGAGAGACACGGGCTCTGCATGCTTGCACTGTGGCAAGCAGCCAGGCCTGGGTAAGTCATTCAAGTTGTATGGTAGCCTAATGGTTGCTGGCAGACCTCGGGCCAATGATTCCTTCCTCAAAGGCCAAAACAGCCCTGGAAACAGCCCCAGTCCCTTAAACTGCCAAGGCTTGAAGGATGACAATACTGTCTAGTTGCCTAGCAATGACCAATGAGGGCATTTATTTCTTAAAACTACAAGTGCTGCTGCTATATTTTGATTTTTTTAAAAAAAAATCAGATTTTTCTGCAAACTTTGTTTTTCCCTCAGCTTTGTCAAAAGATTTGTGTTGTATGTCCATAGGCCCAGTCTCTGAATTTAAGTATCTCCTGTTGAGGTTGTGTTGAGAATTAGATATATTGATAAGGTACAAGTAGGACAGACATATTTGAATCCAGAAATTAATTTTCCATAAATTGTACTGGCTGGTAAATGTTAGGCATTTTGATTTCTTCTGTAACTCTAGTTTGACTTTTATATAAGTACTAAATTATGTGTGTGTATAACTGTCTGTCTATCTCTCCCTCCTACAAGAATATCTGAAACTGTGTTGCACAATAATCTGAAGGCATTGTTCTTTTTACCACATATTCAGTTCTTTTATTTGTTGCCCAGTCTTGTAGAAGATAAAAGTTATGGAAGATAACTAAGTAAATACACATTATATTTAGGGACAGGCACAAACCAAAGTTCATCATGAATTTTGGTCTGTTCATGCTTTGGGAAGCTATGTTCATGGAAGGGCAATTGGTACGAACATTCCATTAACGTTCATGATATGCGTGGCAGTTTATGAATGGATACATTACCAAACAGACTGTCTCCATTTAATTAAACTATTTAAAAAACTTCAAAGCAACATGGGGTGTGGAATTCTCCAGCCTTGGAAACACCAGTAGGAGCTCTCCAAAGCTTAACAGGCACTTCCAGCTGCCAATAACAGAGTTCCATTTTGCCCTATGGGACCAGAATGCTATATATCAGCTCAACTCCACAGTCTCTCCTCTGTTGGCAGACAGGTAACTTGTTAAAAGCAGAACACAATAATTTATTCCTGATTGTGAACATCTCTCCCCTGGTGGGTTTGGGTCTTAGGTGGACTCTGTACTCATGGCAACACAAGAGAAGTCAGGCCAGATGACAGACAGCCTTGTGTGACCAGCACTCTAGGGGATTGGCATTGGCAGGCTTGGGGGACTTGGTGAGTTACTTCCTCACCATCACCTCTGTTGAATCCTTTGCCATTGCATGCCTGGCATCCCTGCTGCTGTTGACCTCCCAGTACACTACTGACAGCCATTGGGGTGCCCCAGGAGTCTATATACCACTGTTTCCTCTGGCCATGTCTGTTGGCCTGAAGCCCCAGCATTTGTTTGCAGAGCTTATGTTTCCATTGCAACTTTTCTGCATTCAGGAGAGCAATGCTGCCTTTTATCCAAGGATCACAGTACAGGCCAGCTTTCTGCCAAGGCCCTTACCCATGGGAGAATAGCTGTCCTCTTGTGTCTTGCTCAAGTGTGGAGGCCAGCACCCAGTCCAGCCCTCGAATCAGGGGGATGACTTGCCCCAGGCTGGCTGTATGGGTACAGAGCATGTCAGTGGTGTCCTGGAAAGGCTTAAGGACATGCACCATTTGAGAGAAGGTTAACCAGTCATTGGACCTGATGCTGACCTCCTCCCCCCCCCCCCACAGGATGGCCATGGAGTGCGGAGATGCCACACTCTTTGCTTCACCAAACATGCAATCATGTCATAGGTGGAGTTTTCATTCCCTTCCCCCTGCCTCTCACACAGCAGGTGGGCAGCCAGACACTGGCTCATCTCCAGCACAGACCGCATCTGGGGGGGAGGATGTCCCAGGCAGCTTTGACAGTGCTTCCCAGAGCCCCATCACCACCAAGTGAATTGTGTGTGCCAGGCAAATGAAGCCCTTGAGGCACACATGCTTCACCTTTGCCAACATGTTTATTTATTTATTTATTAGATTTATATCCCACCCTCCCCTCAGGGCAGCTAACATAAAATTTTTGAAACAATTTAAAACAATTTAAAACCACATAAAAACTAAAACTATACATAAATTATCTATGTGGTGGTGAACAATGCTCAAATATTCTCCATACAGGAGTCAGTCAATACACGCAATACCAATGGAAAAGGTCCCAGGGGAGGCTCTGATGTTATATCCAGATGTTAAATTTGGTCAAATGCTTGATGGAAGAGCTCCATCTTGCGGGCCCTGTGGAATTGTAGTAAGTTCCGCAGGGCCCTGGTCTCCTCTGGGAGCTGTACCAGCGTCCATAATCATGTAGCCATGGACGATGTTGCCACTGCCCACCCAGTCTCTCCAGCTACTCCAGCTACACATGGTGGTGATGTTTTATGCCATATGGTCTACATCCATCCCCTGCACCTGTAGCAGAATGACTTTGTAGCCTGGTGGTGGAACTGTCCCTGAGCCATGCCCCAACAGTCCTGCTGGCTGCTCCAGAGGTCTGCCATGAAGTGCTCAGATCTGCCTTGTGCTCTGGAAAGCTGAGCCTTGACCATTGCCACAGCAGCCAGTGAAAGGCTATGTTTTCCACAAGGGAGAAGGGTTGGCCGTGCACAGCAATCATCTCACCAACAGCGAGGTGAGTGACTGCTTCCTGGGCCCTCCACATAGCACTTTTGACCTCATGGAGGGTGGCCCACTTTGATGTCCCATCTATGACAGCCCAAGTGAGGGGAGCCTTTCTTGGAGAGGCCTCTTGTTCCCTTTCAGCTTCTCCCTGCTGAGCGGAACTGACCTTCTTCTTCCTCTCGCTGCCCACCACTGGCCACCAGCTCCAGCGGCAACATAGTTGGGTGCACCCTTTGCAGGTGTGTGCAGAGGACAGAAGTGGACAAGGGTTGGGGTTTTGTGCCCCCTCCAGACATGGGTGTGGTACACCTGGCACTCTGCCACACAGGGATCACTGGGGAGTGTGTAGAAATGTTTTCAAACTGTGGGCTTCCTCCCCACCTGTCAGAGTCCTCTTCCCCAAAGAGTGTTAGCAACTGCTGGTGTCTCCTGGCAGTGCTAACAATTCTTTTGCCTCTGTGGAGCACAATGAACAGATCAGGGGAAGGAGGCTCCAGGACCCCTGGTGATGCCCTGCTAGGGCTGAGCTCCAGTGAGCTGGTAGAATGGGTTTGGTGCCTGTGGACAGGGGCCTGTGGTGTACAGGAGGTGGATGATGTCTTCCTGCCATGAGAAGCACCCTTTGTATCCATTTTTTGCCCTCATGGCACACAGAGATGTTCATACTCAGGAAGGTTTGCAACACCACCCTGGTTCTGCTGGGCACATTGCACTGAAGAAGAAGAAGAGATTGGATTTATATCCCGCCCTTCACTCACTTGGAGTCTCAGAGCGGCTTACAAACTCCTTTCCCTTCACCTCTCCACAACAGACACCCTGTGAGGTTGGTGGGGATGAGAGAGCTCTGAGACAACTGTCCTTGAGAGAACAGCTGGTACAGAGCTATGGCTTGCCCAAGGTCATCCAGCAGGTGCAAGTGGAGAAGTGGGGGATCAAACCTGGTTCTCCCAGATTAGAGTCCACACACTTAACCACTACACCAAACTGGTTCTGCTGGGTTTGCAAAAATGTTTCTACTGCAGAGATTCTCTGGGATTTTGATTCTGTTCTGCTGGGCTTCTATTGACCTTGCTTTTTTGCTGTTCCCCCCCTCCTTTGGAAACAATGGAGGATGAGGGCACATTCTTTGGGGGGCTGTAACTTGGACCCTGTAAATCCAATCCTCAGAGCTGTTTCTATTCTTTCTTCAGAAGTCCCAATTAGTGAATTCCAAATGCACAGACTGAAAAACCTTACATTGGTATTCTCAGAGAACAGCGCTCCAGTCACAGGGAGCACGGGGTACAAAGTGAGTGAATGAATGAATGAATGAATGAATGAATGAATGAATGAATGAATGAATGACCTCCTGGTAGCAATCCATGATTTTATACAAGGGGAAAAAACCTCAAGCAAGATTTAGCTTCAGTATCAAGAAAAGGTTTGTCAAGTCTCCCACAATCTTCTTGCACTGCAGCATCCGGTGTCCATGATCTCATTTGGACTCCTTGGGAGTTCTGCATTTATCTTTCTGACTTGGTGTTGACTTCTTGTGTTTTCTAATTTGGTGTGTATGAGTATATGGTACTGTTATTATACAACATTTTTGGCAATTACTTTTGATAACCCTTTATAATACTATAGACACACTGAATTTGTTAATGGTTTGCTCATTTATTCCATACTTTACATCTAATATTGAGTGTTATTATATTTTGCGTAGACAGTGTTTACAGTCTTCTGCTTTCTGTTCGTACACTGTGGTCCCAGTTGCCTTATGTACGCTGTGGTCCCAGTAGCTTATATAAAGCTCATGGTCAGTCTGATATTCACACCTTATGCTTTTAATCTTTGCCATACTGTACACCGTATAATAAATATATATTTTGATAATATTTTATTTGAGCTTGACCCTTGCATCATTATCAGTATTTTTTTGGATTGTGTCTGTTTTCCCCTTTTGGTTGGATTTCAAAAAATATCCATCTTGTTTGCAAAAAATATTATTGGAACTGAAAAAAAATTATTGGAACTGATCATCAGAGTCAAGTTACAAAAACTGTTAACAGGAAGAAAGTGTACAATGAGGTATTATAATGCTGCAGGGTATACAAGTACCATTTTCCCCAAGGTAGCTATTAGGCTGTGAAGAATAATTGTTTGATATTTTAGAAGGATATCTGTTTATAAGCTTGCCCAAACCATGTCAGAGAATTGCAGCTGTGCTAAATTGGGGTCTCTGTGTGTGTATTTGTGTGTGCATTTGATATTGTAAAACATAGGGAGATAATGCAGTGACTTGATGTAAATAGTTTGTTGTTTGATACAGTGCCATATACATTTGTGCATATCTTTGATACAGTGCCATATACATTTGTGTATGACTGAACAGATGCTTCTCATTAAATTTATTGCCTACTATAAGTGGTTTAGACTGAGGCAGTAATCAGTGTGTCTCCCAGGTGTGCATTATTAGAACAATAACTCAGTGGTCAGAACATGTTAGTCTTCCTGCTCTCCTTCAAATTGATGGTTATACAAGTAAGAACTGGAGTTCACAAGTTCCAGCTTGGTTTGCAGAAATGCTTTTTAACTATAGTACAGAGGACTGAAAGTTTTTCCTCACGTTTATGAAAAACTGCAACCTAATAACTGCCACACTCATTGTTTTGATTCACAGTAGCTTGTTAGGTGGCCATCACAGAGTTATCAGGGAGATCTAAGTGTCTTACAACCAGTTTACTACTAAATTGCAGACAGGTCCATTTACTTTTTTTGTGAATTTTCCTTGAAGTTATGGTCTGTCTTGGGTAAAAGTATTTCTGAGAAATCTTGAAATATATTGATATGCCTGAGTTGATCTCTGGGTAGAAGTAGACCTGTGCCCAAACAGAGAGAGAGAGAGAGAGAGAGAGACAGCCAATATATTGAGCTTTCTCTGTCATGTTACTGTGTGCTCACAATAAAATCTCCAGTGACAAATTATTGTATATTCCCCTCCTGAACAACGTCAGTGGCATCATATTCAAGCACTCTTGCATTTAATTGAATTAAATCTCTTGTATTATTAAAGTCTTAGGTCGTATATGTTGTTTGTGCAAATCATCTAGGCCTTTCCTAAAACAAATTTCTATTGGGTAATTGATGGAATGTTGTATTGAAGGGCTGAAAAGTAAGGATCGACTGTAAAACAGTGAATTATAACTATACTATAAATATCACAAAGTTCAATTATATATTGTATGTATTTCTCATTTCACATCACTTCCTGAGGAAGATTGATTTATGACTATATATGCAACAGTGTGTGTTAGGATTGCCAGGTCCCCCCTGGCCACTGGCAGGGGATCGGAGGGGGTGATTGCCAAATCTAGGTTGGGGAACTCATAGAGATTTGGGGATGGAGCCTGGGCAAGACAGGGACCTCAGTAGGGTACAATGCCATAGAGTCCACCCTCCACAGCATCCATTTGTCCCAGGGGAACTGATCTATGTAGTTTGGAGATGAGCTGTAATTCTGGGGGATCCCCAGGACCCACCTGGAGGCTGGCATCCCTAGTGTGTGTGTTGATATGATTAATAGCTGATTAATCATTTGTGATAATCTTTTCATAGACTGTGGTATCTCCAATGAAATATAGGTCAACTGAGGGGGTATTTCTTTGGTTTGAAACCATAGTTTGGTTTGGTTTGATGGAATTGCAAAACTGAAAAATGATTGTGTTACAAATAAGTAGGAAGTGGAATATTCTAGTGAAATATTCTTCAAATGGAAGGACAGGGAATACTTGGTATTTTTTCTTTCAGTAACAGTTGATACTACCCATGTCAAACAGGTTGCTAAAATATTTATGAAAAGCTCTTTTTTTTTGCAGATCCATTGCACAGACTTTGGGATATATTTGGTTATCAAATTCATCCGCGTGAAATAGATGAACCCCTCACAGATATTGAACCAACTCATGATGAACCCTGCACAGCAACCCCTGATGAGGAGTCTTCAGAAATCTTAATTTTGGACCCTTTCTTCGCAGAAATGTACAATCTTGAAGATGATGATGATGAAGAAGATTGTGAAAATACTACTGATGTCACAATTCCCCCAGCATTACAGTTTATCAATGGAAAGCAGCAGGTGACCACTGCACCTAAAGATACAAAAGCTGAAGAAGCACGGAGTGATCAGATCGAAAGTTTATCTCATTTGAAAAACATAACATTTTCGCAAATCAATGAAACAAGCTTAGTGTCTGAGAATGAGGGCTCTAGCACAATATTGCAACAAGAACCCTCAGAAATAATGGAAGCTACAACTACACCAAAGCCAATGGCCGAGTCTGCTATTATAGAACTGGTCTTTAGTGGGGAATCAGAACTTTCTACTACAGATAAAACCCTTCAAATAATGTCAACACATGACCATTCTTTATTAGATGTTTCAGACAGAGTAACACAACCTGTAAAAGACATTCATAAGACTGTACCTAAACACTCTATCCTCAGTGCAGAATACTCAGGAGATTTTACTACCAAACCCAAATTAAACAGTGATATCTCTTTACATACTATGAAAACAACATTAAACGATTCAAAAAGGGTTTCTACTACAACTTCAGCAGCAAGTGGGTTCTCTACCACCACCACTGTAACCATAAACATGGAAGAGACTACATCAAACAAAGCTTCTGTTCTACAAAATGATTATAAATCATCAGCTAGACCTGAGATACTTTCCTTATTAAAACAGTCTTTTGAAACAACCAGAAGTCCTAGTTCACTGAGTATTCCAGAAGGCTCTGGAAATATGCAAGAAGAGAATTCTACATATGCAACCATGGCAATAAAAACAGCAGGAACAGAAAAGATTACTGTTTTGGAAACTTCTTCAGTTTTTGGTACAATTGTTCCTACCAAAAATAGCCCTGGCATCTCACACCACCCTGCATCTTTGTACAAGGCATCTACCTCTACAATTGAGCTCGGTTCTGTGGAACCTGTTACAACTCAATCTATGACAGAACTAATTTTAGAGAAAAAGGTTCTAAGCTCTACTAAAACTGCAATAACAGTGGAAGGAAATGAGGACAACTCTGTGAGCACCATTTCTTCACCTAAAGAATATTCAGTAACTGCTGAAACAGAAAAAATGCTAGCCAGTAATGAATTTGTGAACTTCAGTGATAAGGCCAGAACTGAAAGCCAAAAATCTATAACTCTTAGCGAAACAGTATCAGTGACAGATATTCCATCACTCAAAACCAAAGACATCACCAAGAAGAGAATATCTATAGAAGAAATATCTGGGGATGGATCTACCAATGTTTGGAGGAAACCTGACACAGACATGCTTTTTAAGGGACCTACAAGTAAAGTGGTAAGTACTGATTCCCCATTTATTGACTCAGGTTCAGGAGAAATCGATGTCATGGTTCAGCCTACCTTGACTTCATCCCCATTGTCTGGACCTGAAAATACTGATATACGAGTAAAGGAGAGAGACATTCTTATCACAGATTCCTCATCTGTGGAATATGAAATAACTATTGGCCCCACAGTGCCAGTATTAAGTACTGAATCACATAGGTGGGCCATGGAAACTATAACAAAAGGTCAAGTATCAGAGAATATAACAGACAATGAAGGACTACTAACAGATATGATGAATACAGTTACATTGTTGTCATTTAGTGAAAAGGCTATTCTTGAGTCAAATGAAGAGGTGACAACATATCCTACAGCAACAGAACAGAAAACTGACTTATCTGGAACAACAGGTGTGGCATCATCTGTGTCGCCTATGATGAACATTACCTCTAACATCACTGTGACCCATGATGTTGAAAATATAAAGCCAGTAACTGAACCTACTGAACATGAAAGCACTATAATAATTTCTCCAAGTTCTCCTGCTATACTGACAGGTACCATTGTTCTAGAAGAAGGAGGCTCTGAATATACAAAAAATGAAACTGTGGAATCTGGTCAACCAGAAAGCACAAGACACTTTTCTCCAACTTCCTTCATAGATATGGGTTCAGGAGATGAATCCAGAGATGATGGAAGCAGTGTGAAACTAGTGACTCATGGTCCTGTAGAAAGATCAGTTAATATTCAATTTCCATCGATGGAACAGGGTTCTGGAGACATAGACTCTTTTACAGATCCTTCAATAAAAACAACAGTTTTACCCCAAGTACTGGCTGAAAGACTTGGAGCTCAAACAACAAAAAATGTCAGAAAAGATAGTCACATGACATCTAGCTATAATCTTTTTACAGATGCACCTACAAAATTTGGTATATATAGTCACTCTGACATCACCACAACCAATATAGGAATTGTAGAGGAAGTTTCTAATGTACAAAAAATAGAAGAGGAAGTACGTGTTGAGTTGGAAACAAAAGACTTTACTGTAAGACCCACACTTGAAACAAATTCTGATGAAGAAGGGATTTCTGAAACATCAGGAAAAATGGCACTTACCTCTAGAGTATTAGTAACAGAAGAGTCTTACATAAAAAGTACAGAATCTACAGCTGGACAGCTCAAAATTTCAAGTGCTTCAACATTTGTCCCAGAGTCAGAAGACAGGAAATCTGATGTCAGTTCTAGTACTGAATCTGTGCAAACAAAGCTCTCTCCACTTGATGAAACCCTCAGGATCGAGTCTAAAATATTTCAAAACAAAGTAGTAAGCAGTTCACCAACTTTTGGAGAGAAAGAAGAGTTGTTGGTACAAAATATTTACCCTACTGAAGCACCCTCTCTGAAGCACATTCCCTCAGCACTCACAACATATAAGTCGGTGACCACCACAGTTATTGATAATATTCCACTGTTTTCAGAACAAGGCTCTGGAGATGAATTATTTACTGTTCCATCCACCACAGTGCCTGCAATGTCTGCTATACTACATGGAATCTCAAATAGATTAGATTATGATATTCTTCACTCTAAACCTTCAAAAGTAAATTTTTCAGAGGAGGAAACAAAGGAATTTCATGGTCACACCAGTGAATCAAGTGATGGTTCCAGCAGCAAAATCAAATTCTTGCATGTTACAGCAGAAACAATGCCTACAACAAGAGACAGATTTGTCCTTGTTGCATCTTCCCTAGAAGCTAGGTTGACTGGCAGTGAAGTATCTACAGTAAATTTACCCTTTCCTGAAAAGTCTCAAAACCAAGAAAATTATTATCAGAAGGAAGAAAGTATAACATCATCAATCCCAATGGCTAGAGATAGAGTTTCCCAAGGGGAGGCCGCTCATGTGATGAGGCATGAAGATACAACTGCTGAATCTGAATTGTTTAGTGGAACCTCTAATCTCAGAACCATTAAAACACTTAAAAGCACACCAGAACCAAAACTGTTGAGCCCAACAGTTCTTGAAAGTTCTGGAGAAGGATCTGGCTGGCTGGACAGCATGGGAAAACATTCTGATTCACCCACTCCATTGCCAAAAAGTGATATAATACTTGCATCTCATACTCAGGCTGAAAATTATTCAGAGATTTTGAACTCAGACATAGCAATAGATGAATCACAAACTATGTTAACACCATTAGAAGAGAAACAAGTGCTACCAACTTCAACTAGGAATCTCTCAGAGACATCTGCTGATGAAAGTTCTACAAACATCATTAGAGACTATGAGGAACTTATCCCAATCACTGATGACAAAAGGAACTACTCAGGAAATATTTCTAAGTTTAATAACATTAGACTTGTTGGACCACACCATGGTGTAACATCAGATGAAACAACAATTATAGATGCTGATCACTTAAAATCAACACTTGAAGACAAAAGTGCCCAAACAACAGTGCTCACTGAAACACACTTAGCTTATGATGATAATATTGCCACAACTATTGTAATGGAGATTCAGAGCACACCACCAGAACTTGCTTTTACTGATGATGAATTAGGGCGCCTTGGAAACAGCCAAGGGACATCTGAAACCAGGAAGTTTGTATTCAGTGAACCAATAATATTTGAACACACACCAGTGCCAGATGATACGGGTTCAGGAGATGTCATAACTTTTACAACAGAGAGTCCTGTCACACATGAGTCACCTAAAATAGATACTTTACTTCCAGGCATAACATTTCTTGCCAGCTCTACCATATCATCTCCAACTAGCCCCAAAACTGGTGAAAAGGAAAAAGTATCACAGTTTGAAACTAAAGATTTTGCATCTAAAACTTCAATAGAAGACAACTCTGAATTACAGACATTGTCAGACAACCAAGCAATAGCTGATGAAAGTGAAATTGCATCTACTTCTGGCCTGTCAGATAAGGGACAAATAGAGCTGGATGAAAAAAAAGACATCATACCTTTCTCTATACCACCATATTTACTTATTAAGACAGGACAATCTTTGACAACAAACTCTGAAGAAAAAAGCATTGCTTCTATACAACTAGTTTCCCAAAGTGCCATGGGGAATGAAGAAACAAATAATGATGGAATAAAAACTGCACCCACAGAATCCATCAAAACAGATCCAGAAAAATTTCCTCCTGTAACTCAAACACCAAAATCTCCTGTAACTGTCCATTTGCTAAATGGAGCTTACAAGGACCCTGAAGAAATCATGTTAAGTACTGTATCATCAGTAGATTCTGAAAAACATGATTTGTCATTGATACAATCAGCTAGTGCTGATACTATAGCAACTTATAAACCTCCATTTAAAGAATCATCAGATAGTATTGAGTTTTCATTAACATCTTCTCCCAAATTGGAATCAGAAGACATGATTGCTGAAAGTCCAGCTGTTTCTAGTAGACAGGTAACACAAATTACAGGACAGCCAGGAAGTTCTTCATCAGAACTGATTACTTGGGATGAAATAACTGTTCCTGGAGAGTCCCTTTCAAAAGAAGCTAAACCAACAGCCTTTACACAATTAAATGCCAGAGTGTTAATAGACAGTCCAGAAGAAGGAACTTCTGAAGGTCTGAGGGAATTAAATCAATTAGATGAAAACAGCGCTGAAGGAGACTTGCCATGGTTACACACAACATCTTCTTCAGTACCACATGAAAGTAAAACAGGTGGAGTGTTTGATGTAGATGAGGAAGCCAGCGCATGGCCAGTTTTACCTCCATTCTCTGTGGATACAACCTCAGAAACTCAGACTGATTTGGACATGCAGAAGGAGCCAACACCAATTTCTTCTTACACTGCAACCAAAAGTCCACTCCCTGAAAGCAATCCTGAATATAACAAGCAGACAAGAAACATTGAGGACTTAAACACCAATGAACTTGTAACACCACCATTTTTACTTCTGGATGTTACTAATGGATCAGATTTCCTGATTGGCATGGGTGGGGGTTCAGTTGAAGGCACAGCAGTTCACATACCAGGTAAGAGTGTAATTGTTACATGGTATTCTTTTCCTTCTGAAATATGTTTGTAAAATTCTCTGTATTCCTGTGAAAAGACATATCTTCATAGAAGATATGGAAAACTATACAGATAATCTTAGGTACAGTTCACACAATAACCTTTTCTCTGTGCAAACAGCCTCAGTGTTCTCTGAGCACACACAATCAAGGAGAGGAATGTAATCTGTGAAGCATGGCTTAAAGCAGCTCCAATATAGCAGCTTTTTACCCATCCAGTTTAGTCACTGGAATTGCAGTCTGCTGTGTCGGAGTTAGCATGGTTCACCTTTTACATCTGTCCATTTGAATGTATGATCAAAAACTGTTAGTAATTCTTGCAGAAGGAAAAGATGTAGTGTGAACTGGCCATGAAATGTTTTAGGGTAACAAAATGACAAGGATGTTGTTATTAGTGGAGTATGTTAAGATTGTTGGAGTTTGATATTTCTTATTGGTGTAGATCTATCAACTGATGCAGATATTCTCATATACAAAAGCGTGTTACATGATTAGTACCACACATGGTAATATTGATAAGATTCACATTTACACCCAGATCTTGGCCCAAAAGTCTATTCACAGTGGACAACAAACATGGATACTAGTGTGATCCCTGATCTTCACTTTTGTCCATATGCTTTGGGACACAGTGTGGATTTGTGCATGTGAAGCATGCACAAGCCCCCATTATAAAAGCAATCAGGTACATGGTTTTTTAGTAGTGTAAGTGGGAATAATTACTTTTCTTGGTACAATTGTGCTTGAAATGTTGGATTAATTGGGTGCAGAATTTTTCTAAAGATGTTTAAATATATGATTGTAAAAATGTCTGCAGATATTCCCAAATTCTGTTTAGACATATCTTTTTTCAGCTGAAATTCCTTAAACTAAATCTCCCGCCATTTTCTAACGCTGGCTTTTCAAAGAAGACTTATCTGTAAATGACAATCGATAAATTTCAAGCACAGAATCATTGCTCTTTATAAATACTTACAAGAGGCCCTTTTGGCAATAATATATTCCTTTCTGTCAGAGTAGATTCATATGACCACTTATCATGTTTATTATCACATGCAAGCATCTTTCCCTGTTGATGGATGTTGCTTTCTGCTGATTAAAAAGTTTTATGTGT
Source organism: Lepidodactylus listeri (assembly GCA_029233225.1). Lineage (NCBI taxonomy): Eukaryota > Metazoa > Chordata > Lepidosauria > Squamata > Gekkonidae > Lepidodactylus > Lepidodactylus listeri. The sequence goes on from JARCFY010000004.1 coordinate 49,810,195, forward strand.
GATAATGACATGTCATGGAAGTTCTACATAATTGTAACTGTCCCTTATAAAGCATAGTTATATGATCTCATGTGGATGTTTAAACTCGTATTCTGGCTTGGTTTCATACAGTTCATTCAAGATGTTTTAAAGGAATAGAACTGGCATATGTTTTGGAAGAAATAATAGTGTGAAATAAGACTTTGTGGGCCAATATGATGTACAGAAAGTGAGCATACAAGAAGCATGGTATAAGAATGCATGTTCTGTGTACCCAATCATTCCACATAAACTAACCCTGTTCAGATACATGCATATTTCATTCACTGTGCACATATGTTTTAACTGTTTTTGGCTATAATTAATTGTCATATCATGCCAACTAAATCCTCAGTGGAGTATTACAGTTGCCAGAAATAATACAAAATGTCATTTGAAGAAAATGAAATATTGCTGAAAGTAAGTTGTTTTTATCCATGAGTAAAGTTGCAGTGCCAAAATGGAAAACTGGTGGCTGATTTAATAGCAGTACTTCATATTATAGTGAATTGATTTTTTTTGGTTTTGTTCTTTAATCTGTAATTGTAGCAGATTTAATAGAATCAAGAACATCTTTCTGTTAAAAGCAACTTAGCATTTAGTGAACAATTTTAGAGAATACAGTAGTTTTCAAAACATTCATGTTACAGGCCAAGATCCATGCAAAAGTAATCCCTGTCTACATGGAGGCACGTGCTATCCACGGGACTCTTTCTACATTTGCACATGTATGCCAGGCTACAGTGGTGAACGATGTGAAATAGGTAAGAAATAGCAGCATGTTGGTAATTGATTGTCTATTTTACATCTTCACTGTGTGCTTGGGAGTCTGTTGGTTTTAATATGGTAAAGCTGTTTCTTTAAATACTTCTCATGCTACATGGTTTTTGTTAGCAAGCTTTGCCTTCAAGTATCTTCTTTGAGGTGGAAGGTGAGGAGAGCAACAAGTGTATTATTGTTTGTTTTTTTTACTAAGATTTTGATTCCATAGGCAAGAAGAAAGAGGATCTTACTAATGCTGTCCTCTGTTGTCAGATGACAACTTGTGAAAATAGAGAGAGAACTTGAAAGGAAACAGTGTGGCTAGAAAACTGCTGATGTTTCTGCCCTTCTTCTGGAAAAACTTCAGTAGTAACTTACAAAGCAAGTAGACTTTATAGATATTCCATAAAGAAGAACTAGAAACCCTCCATGACTGACTGGACAAAAAGAGGGAACAAAACAATACAACTCATGAGAAAAAAAGATCACAAGAAAATTTTTAACAAATACTTCAGTTCAGTGTTTATTACAATCCAAGATCAGCATATATATCAGTAATTATGTAAACATGTGTATTTGTTACATATCTGAACATGTTAGTAGTGTAAGCTTACATTGCTACATATCTGAACAATTTAATTAGAAGTGCAAATCAAGTACTTCAGAAAGATCCGTTGGGAATTAAGACACATGGAATACTAACCATGATATAAAATGGACATGTTTGTTTATTGTGCAGAATAGGAAATCAAATTATATGATGTACAGCAGGACTCACAGAAGATTCTGACTGAGTTAAGCAGGTAGAAGGAGTACTACAGATATAAAAGTGGGCATGAATGCACACATGCTTACTCACAAACATTGTGTATTCTGGACTCAACCTAGTAAATGCAATTTGTGCACTGGAATAAATTTTCAAATGCCCAATTTGTTTTGCTGATAGAGAAATTTTTCAGCATATATATGGTGTCTGGCAATAAAATACAAAGTGCACCATAAAGGTTCTGTGACTGTAGGATTGCACACTTGATAGTGTTTTTCTGTAGTTTCAACAGTTTTTATGTATAATCAGTTGCTTCTGTTTGTCTTCATAACAACTAGTACATCTTAGATGATCGGGTACAAATTCTGCACGGGTAAAAATTGTGGAAATATATGAGCATGGTTAATATGTATTTTTCTATAGCTAAATATGCCCAACATATATAAAGGCTGCTAATATTGCTATAAAAGTTGCTTTCAATGATAGTGTCCGATTAGTGAAACTTTAAAGGTAAGAACACTGGAAGAGATTAATTAACTCTAAAATGTTCTTAACGACCAGTAATTGCCCACTCAACTCCCCAAGTCATATTTGGTAACAAAGATCTGATCTATTGAATAAAGCCTTGAGGGCTAGTTTTTGCAGGCAGGTCTACTGGAACGTGTGCTGAATGACTGATTGGGCTTATTGTTTGCTTGGTTAGCCCATTCAACTGCTGAAGTAAAAGATGGGTACCAGTAAGGGTGAGCAATTGACTCTGGGGCCAGCCATTCAGTTAGCCCCTATCTTTGGTATCCTAGTTGTTGAAGCTTCTGTTTTACAAAGTACAGGAAACAGTTGGTTCCTGTTGCATGATAGTAACAGGCTAATATATATATACCTAGAAAATGAAATATATGCAGTGTGTAGAACTTGTGTGGTTGCAGGTTGTAACAAGTTGGGCAGTTCACAGAGATAATTATCCAGATTAAAAAGAAGAAGAATGAGCAGTAACACTCTTGCCTCCAACAGTACAAGTTACAACAGGCAGAAATTGAGATTGTAGATGACAGACCTAGGGGTCTTACAAGGAATTTTTTTCAAGTGAGGTATATAGATTTAATTTAAAACTACTCTCACCATCCTAAAATGTAAATATTAAATATTGTAAATGTTGATGACAGTAGTTAGGGCCTTAGTACTGCAACACCTGACTTCTATTTATAGATATCTCTTGTAAATGATTCTAGTGCAAAATATTATTTTCTTTTTCACATTTTTTGATGTGAGAACTCCCCATTGAAATAAATTCTTATTATTATTTGGACAGATGTTGATGATTGTCAGTCAAGTCCTTGCAGAAATGGAGCCACATGCATTGATGGGGATAACACGTTTACTTGCCTTTGTCTTCCAAGTTACGCTGGGGCTCTTTGTGAAAAAGGTGAGAGACCAATTTTTAATTTATGCTGAACTTGGTTCCAGTTCCAGTGTAATCAAATATGCACTCAAATAGGAGAAAGAAGTGATGACATAAATACAAATTATTTACAGACGTATTCTGGTTAGTCAGATTTTGGAGTTTGGTAGCTTTCTGCATCCCCCCTCCCCCCAATTAAAATGTAGTATGTCAGGAGCTAAAGTAAACTAGTGATTAGATTATTATAATGGTTGACTAGGATATGGGAAACTCAGGTTTGAATCCCTATTCTGTCTGGAAGCATGCTGGGTGACCTTGGACCAGTCATACACACTCAGCCTGACCTTCCCCCCATGCTTTCGAGGAGAGGAGAACAATGTAAGCCACACTGTGTCCCCACTGGGGAGGAAAGTGAACTATAAATGAAGTAAGTAGTTAATTATTATATGGCTTGTGGAAATCTAGAAACCTCAGGATGGTTACTCATCTTACCCAAACTGGACCCAGAGAAGGGGAATTAGCTTTTAAAAGGTTCTAGAAAGGAATAGTATACCAGGGTGGATCTCGGTGGGGATACCCCAAAATAAAATTATGAAAAAAGAGAGTGAGAGAGTGATTGTAAACACAAACAAATAGCTTTGTTGTATGCAAAATAAAATTAAAAAGAATAAAAGTGTAAAGAACCAACACTGGGCACCTGAGAACTAATTCCCTAAGTAAACACACATACACACCCCAACAAGAGGGCACATGTATAAAAGATAGGGGGGAAGAAATTGGGGAGTTTTAGGGAAGGGACATATGACCTGAAATCCTAGGCTTGATGTCTGGAGAGGTCGAGGGGCAAACATAGCTGAGGCCCAAGGAGCAGAGTGAGGAGCTGGTGAAGCAAGGAGAAAAAGTCTACAAAGTGCAGCAGGGGTTGTCAGCAGGAAACCACAGTTCTGACCAGCAGATCTGAGGAACAATTTGCTGTGGAGTGGGGTCCTTCTTTTATGTCCAGTGGTGGGATTTGGGCCACCTAGGCTTTGGGTTGAGTCAAGATAAAAAGTTTGACTCTCACTGGCTGATTAACATACTTTAATTAGGTTGAAGTGAGCCAGATCTGTGTAGACACAAACGTTTGGGTGAGTCAAGATAGCTCCTGAAACAGGATGGAGCATCAATTAATGACTTGAGTGCCCTTCTTCATAGAGTTAAAAAAGAAAAGAAAAAGAGAACCTGAGATTGGTTAATGGAATAGCAACTTCCTTGGGCCGGGCAGACACCTCTAAGGTATGCCAGGATATTCCCGTGTTGAAAAGTCTTTTGTTATTGAGAATGAATTGAAGTCTTCTTGAGAAGTCTTGTTGTTATCGGGAAACCTGAGCTGCAAGAGATTGCACTTAATCAGTTTGTAATGCCAGCACACCCTTCATTTTCATCCCTTGGATTTTCCAATGTCATGGCTACACCCATGAGACCCTTAATGAGACTCCCCATATTTCAGATATCTTTGGCACTTAGGCTGTAAAAGGGAGTGCCTATTAAAGCAGCTAAGTCCGAAATAAGTGGAGGACCCCACTAACCAAGGGGGTTTTGGTTGGAGGCGGGGCAGGGTCCTCACACTCACCTTAGAAATTTTTTCATGCAACCATAATTTCCCTAGTGCTCTTATGCAAGTAGAAGCCCAAGAAAAATACCATGATAGCCACTTGCAGTAAATCAAACTTATTGTATGCTCGCTCCCCCCCCCCCCCAAGCATTAGGAAACCAGTTTCTGGATACTGTAATATATAGGAAAGTTAGTTGTTGCATGAGATCTTGGACCAGTGAAGCTGTACTTAATCCCTTTCTGCTTCTACTTGCACATAGCTTGATCCAAGCAAGTGAAAAGATGAATGAAAGTGAGGTGTCCCACTGGATCAGATGACTTTTGTGGCTCCATTCATTGTGCTCATTGGCGGAGTAAGAGCACCTGGCAGCTTTTATAGCATCCTGGAAAATGTTTGATATCAATATGTTTAAAATCAAGTGATTCATCAAGTGATTTCATGATTACATGAAAAAAATTACATATAGTTCATCATTCTATTTTACACAATGGCCAATCAATTGCCCTGGAGGGCCAGCAAACAGAGCCCCTGATGTTCCCTCCTAGAACTAGTATAAAGAAGTTTACTTCCTCTGTTATGTGGAGGCTCCCTTAAGTCACAGTGGCCAATAGCCATTGATGGATCTGTTCTCTCTGAATCTGTTTCATATCCTTTCATTTTGTCTGTCTTGGCTTTGTTGCATGTCAGAATTCTCTCTTCACCTTCTCCAGCCCATATAACTTTTAATGTAGCCTTGAACAATATATTGTGAATTTTTAAAGTGAACTTAAATTTACCCATGTTTCCAAAAAGATGGAAGTGGTATGTTAAGACTGTCACTTTAACTTGTCCACATGACAAGTATAAGGTACAGACTGTAGTGTGGTGTTTTAGGCTCACGTAGAACAGGCCTCTGTGCAGCAATACTTCTCCTTGTTCTTTAGATCTTTTTTTTCAAATTGACATTTTTGTTTTATCTGTTCCTTTCAGTGGGACTACCATTAATTTTGATGTGTAACCAGATTTTTATTAATACATATTTATATAATGCTAAATCTGTATTCAGCAGCCTGAATAGCCCAGACTAGTTTAAACTCATCAGAGCTTGTGCTTTGACAATCCCATCAGGGGTAGTCATGAGTCAGTTATGACTTGATGGCACTAAATGATTAATTATGACTAGGGGCCATTGCATAGGAAAAAAGGTGCAGGAGCTCGTTAGCATAATTCATTAGCATAACTTATTTGCATATGCTACACCCCCTGACATCTCCGGAAGTGTGTCAGAAGGCAACCACCACCTCTGCTCTCTGCCTTCCCTTCTCTAGTTTACATGGGGTAGCTGGAGAAGGGCAGGAAGGAAGCCCAGGCATGTTTAAAATGCCTTTCTTTCCCTCCCCAATCTGGGGAAAAAAGAAAGGCATTGAAACACACCCCCTTTCCCTCCCCTTCGCAGTAACGAAGAAACTCAGATCGGGAAGGAAGGAGGAGGAGGCATGCTTCTATGCCTGCCCTTCCCTTCCCCAGCCAGCCTGTGGCGATGGGTTGGCTGGAGAAGCAAAGGGCAAGCATGCCTGGGTTCCCTGCCTGATCTTCTCCAGGTGCCCCGTGGGTGTGGGGCACTTGGAGAAGATCAGGCAGGGAACACAGGCAAGTTTAAAATGCCTTTCCCTTCCCCAGATAGGGAAGGGAAAGAAAAGCCTTTTAAATCCCCCCCCCCCCCACTTCCCCGCATTTCTCCACAAAAGCGGAGAGGTCAGGGAAGAAAGGGGGCGTGTCTGCCTGCCTGTCCTTCCCTTCCCCAGCCAACCCACCACAGCGGACTGGCTGGGGAAGCAAAGGGCAGGCATGCTTCCCCAGGTACTCCGCAGCAGGGCAGGGAACCCAGATGGGAAAGGCAAAGAAAGGCATTGAAACATCCCCCTCCCACTTTCCCTCCCCTCTCTGAGTTTCTCCGCAGTAGTGGAGCAGCTCAGATAGGCAAGGGAGGAGGAGGAGGCATGCTTTCATGCCTGCCCTTTCTTTCCCCAGCCAGCCTGCTGTGGCAGGTTGGCTGACTGGCTGGCTGGCTGGCTGGAGAAGTAAAGGGCAGGCATGTAAGCATGCCTGGGTTCCCTGCCTGATCTTCTCCAGGTGCCCCGTGGGCAGGGAACTCAGCCATGTTTAAAATGCCTGCTTCCCCCTCCAGCCCACCACAGCAGACTGGCTGGGGAAGGGCAGGGCAGGCATGGAAGCCTGCCAGCCTCACCAGAGCCCCAGACTGCTCTCCAAAGCTCCCTCCCCACCCTGAAAGCAGTCCCCACCAGATTGTCAGCCTCTCTGCCCCCCCCCCCCCACCTGAACATTCCCTGCCAGCCCGCTGGCCTCACCCCTCCCCCACCCAAAAAGCAGCCCCTGCCACCCCCTGCACTGGAGTGCCCAAGCTGCCCATGGCCTGGGTGCCCTGTGCTCCCACCCACCCCACCTGAAACATGCCCCAGTCCTCTACACCCCCACCAACTTATCCTGCCTTCTGGCTGGTGGCGGCGGTGGCAGCAAGCAGAGGCAGCATGTGCTGCTTCTCACTCCTCCTGGCCTGACTGAGGGCTGCTGGGAGCTGGGGTGGGGCTTGAGGGCTTGTTACTGCTGGAACGCCATTCTGGCTCATTCCGACTGGAAATGACCCCTGATTATAACTATATTTAATGTTGCATCCCCAACCTGTAGAGGAAAATAAAGGAGCTAAATGATCAATGGAAATTTTGGCTGCCTGGAGCTGAAGTTGTATGAAAGCATATGCCAAACTATACAATATCTGTATTGCTCACATGGTATTGAAGTTAAAGTGTCAACCTTATCTTACAGTTTCTATAACTTTTAGACATGAGCGGATTTGTAAGTGCCTTAACTCTTTCTCAAATTATTTGTTAAAAAATTAGATTGCCCTGTTTTTGAAAAGGAAATTCCTGCATTCCCTCATCCTTTTGTTAGGATACCCCTTTGCAACCAGCAGGGTGGTATAGGGTGGGACATACTGGCAGCAGGGAAGGCCTAGCCTGGAGTTTTAGCCATGTTGCTGGCAATGTGGCAATTATCTTGCCCAATGATGTTTGGGCAAAACTTCTGTGTAGAAGCTATTTTTAACAAAGTGTTTTTGCTGAAATACCAGAGTGTACCTGCACTTCCCAATGCCTAAACAGCCTGATCACTAAAGTGCCTGTCCACTGCCTAAAGGCCCCCCCTGGCCAGCTGACTGAATGTAGCTGTGTGGTTCTGGAGGAAAAATTTAGGCTGTTTGGCAGGAGACTCAAGGCCAGGACCTCCAAGGCAGCTTTCTCATAAGTGCTTCCTGTTCTATGTGCAGGGCCAGCTAGACAGGCACAAATTAGGAGTTTCAATGTATGGATAAGATGATGATGTAGGGAGGAAGGGTTTAAGTTTTTTAGGCACTGGGGTGTTTTTTGGAACAAGCAGAATCTGTACAAAAGAGACAGCCTCCACTTGTCCCAAGAAAGAACCAGGCTGCTGGTGCTTAAAAGCAAAATGGTGGCAAAGCAGTTTTTAAACTAAATCCAGGGGGAAAGCCAACAGAAGATGAAATGTCTCTGGTTTGGGATGGCTTATCTAAGAGATGAAGGGGTAGCTGCTACTGTTCTAGGGGAAGTGGATTAAGACTGGCCACTGGGTGACAAACAGTACTGACTAGAGACCACAGGAGGAAGGCTGCAGCTAACTTGTCTGGGGAATTATAGATGTTTATGTGCAAATGCTAGAAGTGTCTAAGGTAAAATGGGGAAGCTGGAATGCTTAATGACAGAGGAAAACATAGACATTGGGGGCATTTCAGAAACTTGGAGAGATACAGATAGTCAGTGGGATACAGTGATTCCTGGATATAAATTATATTGGAAGGATAGGGATGAAAGGGTCAAAGGTGGAGTGGTTCTGTATGTCAGAAAGGGTATGAAGTCCAGAAAAATTGAGAATGTAAGAGAAATTATAGAAATTCTACGGGTGGAAATAGTGGGCCCAAAAGGAAACTTAAGAGTTTATCACCCACCAGACCAAAAGTTAGAGGATAATTTAAAAACAGCAAAAGAATTAAGGAAAGCAGCTAGATGAAATAACTGAGTCATAATAGGTGATTTTAACTACCCACACATATGTGTTTAAGTCAGCAGAAAGATAGTGGGTTTCTAGATACTTGCAATGACTGTGCCATGGAGCAGATAGTCACAGAACCTACTGGCTGTATGTGTGACATCCTGGACTTGGTCCTAAGTAATGCTCAAGACCTGGTGAGAAATGTAAAGATGATAACACCATTTGGGAAGAGTGACCCAAAAAGACGAACACAACCACATTTTACTTTAGAAGGAGTAATTTCTTTCTCAGATGAGGGGGCTTGTGAAGAAGAAGAAACGGGAAGGAAAGATAAGGAGGGTCAAATCCCTTTAGGAAGCTTGGAATCTATTTAAAACAACAATACTGGAAGCTCAGATACAGTGGCCGAGGACAGACTGGCAATGTGCCCCGCTCTGCCTCCGCTTCTAAAGCGGAGGCAGAGGGGGCGTTCACATTGCCGCATCTGTCCTCCAGCATCGGCGCGGACTCACCCGTCCACGAGGCGCCGTCCATCCGCTTCAGCCGGAGACCACTTCTAACTGGTCTCCGGCCGGAGTGCCGCGCGTCCCTGCCACTTCGCGGCATTCTGGACGCGTCGGCAGCGCGCCGGAAGTGGGGGCGGAAGTCTGGACGCCCCCGCATCAGCGCGCCTCCGCCCCGCCTCCGCCCTGGGACAGCGCAGCCTGTGGGAACAGGCTGCGCCGGGCTGCTTTTCGCGCGGGGCTTTTGGCCCCGCGTCTGTCCCGGGGCGGATCGGCAGTCTGTCCTCGGCCAGTGTATACCACAGGTTAGGAAAGGTACAAATAGTTATTAAAATAGGCCTGCATGGTTAGTAAACAAAGTAATGGAAGCAGTAACAGGTAAGAAAGATTCCTTTAAGCACAGGAAGGATAGTCTGAGTGAAGTAAATAAAAAAAAGCACAGGCTGTGGCAAATAAAATGCAAGTCAGTGATCAGACAGGCAAAAGGGACTCTGAGAAATATATTGCAAAAAACATAAAAACCAACAATAAAAATTTCTTTAAATACATTAGAAGCAGAAAACCGGCCAGGGAGCCAGTGATGAAAGGGTGAAAGGGTTGCTAAAGGATGATAAGGAAATTGCAGAGAAGCTGAATGCATTTTTTTGCCTCTGTCTTCACTGTGGAAGATGGGAGGTGCCTGCCCACTCCAGAGCTGTGGATTTCAGGAAGGGTGTCCAAAGACCTAAGTCAGGTTGAAATAAAAAGAGAGGAGGTCCTATGACTGATGGACAAATTAAAAACTGACAGATCACCAGACCCAGATGGCATACATCCAAGAGTTCTGAAAGAACTCAAATGTGAACTTGTGGGTCTCCTGACAAAAATATGTAATCTATCACTAAAATCTGCCTCCATTCCCAAGGACTGGAAGGTAACTAATGTAACCCTCATCTTTAAAAAAGAGTTCCAGAGGAGATCCAGGAAATTACAGGCCAGTCAGTCTAACATCAATACTGGGTAAATTGGTGGAATCTGGTATTAAAGATCGAATTAGTATGCACATTGATGAACAAAAACTATTGAGGAAGAATCAGTATAGATTCTGTAAGGGAAGATCTTGTCTCACTAACCTTTTAGAGTTCTTTGAGGGGTGAACAAGTATGTGGACGAGGGTGACCTAGTAGATGTTGTTTATCTAGACTTCCAGAAAGCTTTGATAAAGTTCCTCATCAAAGGCTCCTAAGTAAACTCAGCAGTTATGGGATAAGAGGACAAGTTCTCTTGTGGATTAAAAACTAGTTAATTAACAGGAAACAGAGAGTGAGTATAAATGGACAGTTTTCACAGTGGAAGGTGGAGCAGAAGGGTACTGTAGGGCCCACTTTTTAACTTGTTCATTCATGATTTGGATTTGGGAATAAGCAGTGACATGGCCAAGTCTGCAGATGACACTAAGTTTTCCAGGGTGATGAGAACCAGAGAGGACTGTGAGGAGCTCCAGAGGGATCCATTGAGGCTGAATGAGTGGGCATCAGTGTGGCAAATAAGGTTTAGCATGGGCAAGTGCAAAGTAATGCATATTGGAGCAAAAAAACCTGAACTATAAATATATGTTGATGGGGTCCAAACTGGTGGTAACTGACCTGGAGAGACACCTCAGAGTCATGGTAGATAACTAATTGAATATGTCAACTCAGTATGCAACTGCAATAAAAAAGGCAAATGCTATGCTTGGGATTATTATCAGCCAGTATCATAATGGCCTTGTATAAATTTATGATGCGGCCTTATTTGGAATACTGTGTACTATTCTGGTTGCCACACCTCAAAACAGATATTGTAGTATTGGAAAAGGTGCAGAAAAGGGCAACTAAAATGATTAAGAGGATGGAACACCTTTCCTGTGAAGAAAGGTTAAATAGGTTAGGGCTCTTTAGCTTGCAGTAATGATGATTGAGGGGATGGCATGACAGGGGTTTGCAAAATTATGCATGGGATAGAGAAGGTAGAGAAAAATGTATTTTTTCTCACAATACAAAAACTCATGGGAACTCAATGAAATTAATGAGCAATAGGTTTAGAACAGATAAATCAAAGTAGTTCTTCGCCCAAAGACTAATGGCACCTGGTTTTCAGCTAGGGTTTCCAGCCTCCAGGTGAGGTCTGGGAGTCTCCCGCTTTTACAACTGATCTCCAGCTGACAGAAATCAGCTCCCCTGGATAAAATGGCTGCTTTGAAGGGTACAGTCTATGGCATTGTACTATGCTGAGGCCTCTCCCCTCCCCAAACCCCACCTTCTCCTGGCTCCACCCCCAAAATCCCCAGGTATTTTCCAACCCAGACTTGGCAACACTATTTTCAGCCACTGTGTGGCACAGATTTAGACAGGTCTAGATGGGTCATTGACCTGATCCAACATGGTTTATGACAGTGTTTTTATAGCAGAAGTGTATTTTTGAAAATATTTATCCCAACAAATCTATATTATGAAATGGCCTGAATAGCATGGTTGATTTAATTTTCACTTTATGACCAACCTGGGAGCGCTCTTGAGTCAGTTAATGGTAACATGCTATAGTTTTTCAATTTAACACAGACTTCTCATTGAAGTTCAGAACTGAAATTTCTTCCACTCAAGGAGGTTTGGGATTTCAGGAAGACATTCATTGCCAGGTTTTCCAGATTTTTTTAATGTATTGGCTATTCAAACAGATGTTTGGCAAGGAGTCTTAATTTTTTGGTACTGAACCAGGCTTCAGTTGATTGAAAGCAAAGCCAAAAAGATGGAACATGTGTTCCTTGCCATAGGAAGGGCATAGGTGGGTGGCTACTGGTAGCATTTTATGCCTTACATGTTGATTTATTTTTCAGCATGCTTTATTAATCAGAATAAACCTGAAATGATCTGATGTTCCAGTAGCGTTTTTGGCACTTGTAAAAAGTTCACATTTTTAACTAATTTTTTAAAGTAAAATTGCACTTTTATGCATCTGTGTTTCCTTAGTTTACAATGTTTACCGAATGCAGATGTGCATTTAAACCTACTGCCAAAATTGTACAGATGTAGTTGTGAGTAGACGACTCTCTTTGGGACTGTATAGTTAAGGCAAGGTTTCTTTCTTTCTTTGTTTTCCCCCCAGGTTTCCTAAGCAAAATAAAGCTTTTTTCATTAGTAAAAGTGTTTGGATTTTAAAGGGGATTCTTGTCCAAATGTTTGTGATTCCTGTTGCCTCTGCCCACAGGCTTTGTTCTGGAAGTCATTGTAGGTTGGGAAGAAAAGAACCAGCTCTTTTTGGAAACAGTTTCTAGCAGAGTTCCCACAGCTCAAAGTTACTGGGAAAGCAATATCACTTTTAGAAGACTTTTAAATAAATTAGACTCTCTTCAAATCTTTCCTTTGGAAGTTTGCTTCAGCATTCAGTACTGTTAAGTTGTTAGCCGCCACGAGCCCCATTCTGGGGGAGAAAAGGAATAAAAATCTGATCAGACAAATAAATAAAAAATAAAACTTCAGACATCCCAAGCTCCAAGGGCCAGTCATCTATGGACCTTGAGAATAAACTTTTTTTCAGCAGGGTGACAGGGTGCACATTATGCATATGTATTTATTTTTCTATTAAAACATTTACATTATATTTTTCAGCTTAATAAAATTCTCACAGCCCCTAATAAAACAAACAATATCATGTAAAATCCAGACATAAACAGATACCCATAGATAAAAAATGAACCATCTACAATGAAGGGAGTGTAAGCCGATCAAAAGTCAGAGAAGTTGACAGAACATACTTAGTCATAAAGGGCTGTACTGAAAATCACCAGGTTTACCTGGTGCCATAATATTAGCAGAGACAGAGCAATGCAGAATTCCCTTAGGAAGTAGTTAGGTTTGCCAGCCTCCAAGCATTGTTGGGAGGTATCCCAGAATTCTGGCTGATCTTGAGATTGCACAGATTAGTTCCCGTGGAGAAAATGGCTGTTTTGGAGAGTGGACTGCTTTGATATTATACCCTCTCCAGGCTCTACTGGGAACTGTTCCAAGCCCAGAGTGGCTCCCAGCATCACCTGCCACTGTAGCTGGCAAAAAAAGAAAGAAAAAGAAAGAACCTTTCTCTGTGACATTGTAGCTCTTTTTGGTGAGGAAGCAGGTGGCAGGTGGCAATGAGGCTGGGTGGATGGCTCTTCAGGCACTCTGGCCAGAAAGCTGGGATGAGACTAGTGGGAGGGCAGGCTGGGGAAAATGGGGCATGATAGAACCCTCTTGTTGGCTGCAGACAGGCCCCGCAAGCCACAGCTGATCCAGCAGCAGGCAGGATCCAAGCAACTGATTGGGGGGGAGAGAAAGAAAGAGAAAGTAATGGGGTGGGAGAGGCAGAGGGAAAGAAAGAGTGATAGGGTGGATGAGAGAGAGAGAGAGAGAGAAAGTGACAGGTGTGGACAGAGGTAGAAAAAGAAAAACAGAGAGAGATAAAGAGAATGAGAGGGGTGGAGACAGAAAGAGAGAGACTGATACCCATTTCACATTGGTGTTTTAAACTGGTTGTTTTCTGGTTTTGGCCCAATTCCATGTAAAACAACATGGGGACAGAGGTTTCAGACAGCATTTTTAAATCCATTTATGAGCTGTATCTGAAGCGTTCTGCCCATTTCTATTTATTTGTTTATTAAATTAGATTTTTAGACCACCCTCCTTGTACACGCAAGGCTCAGGGCAGTGAACAACAATATAAAAACACATTCATTAATCAATAAAACAGTTAAAACAAAAACAATTTAAGATAATTTCAAAACAGTTTCAGATGGTGCTAAAATGATCAAATTATATAGTCACCCCCATGAGGGGGGAAAGAAAGGGAATGCCAGGCAAGATAGAGACCATCACTGTCCTCAACCTTAGGCTGGTGGAACATCAAACCCACCAATCAAACACCAAACCCACCAGAACATTCTATTTTGGCTTGGGTTTTTTTTTTTTAAACGTTCTAACATTTTTGCTGTAGCACTAGACCAATATAGCAATTCAGTGCTATATTGCAAGCAGCAAGCATTTAAACCATCATCTAGAATGTTGGGGGAAAAAGCTGAAATAGAACACTCTGCAAAAAGGGCAGGAAAAAAGGTACACCACACTATAATGATTCAGAAGCGCAAAGAACACCTGAAAATGGAAGAAAGGAGTTTTCAAAAAGAATGTCTCAACCCCGCTTCGCAGATGGGACACAAGGGCCTTTATTTGAAAGAAGTAAATAAAATCTGTTAGCAGCTGGGATCCGAAACGGTTGTGTCTGAAATGAGATAAAAGAACCTGTTAGCATCCGGGAGCTAAAGTGGGTTATAAAGGCTGTCCGAAAGGGGCCAGAGAGAAAGAATTGTGTGAAAAGGGAATAAGCAAAGGTGTTGGAATAGATGGCCATTTCCACAAGTTTCTTACATCTCCCTGCTTGTGTGCGTGTGCACGCGAATAAAACAGATAATGAAAATAAATGAAGCAATCTTAAATTTAACATAAATTGGTTGCCAGTAGCATGAAGGGAGAAACAGTATATAGAGAAACAGTATGTAAAGAAAGATCTAGTTTGAGAATGTTATAATGTTGTATTTCAAGTCACACATCTGTTTAACTGGCACTATTTTAAAGAGTTTCTTCAACTTCTACATGTACCCACATAGAATATTTTTTTTAAATCTATATATCTAATAGCCAAGGTGCCCCCTGCGTGCAGATATCTAAATCCGCATATCCGGGGCACCTAGGGGGCAGAGAGATTTTCCTGCACACTTGGAGGACTCCCCAGGTGTGCAAAAAAATCCGAAAAGTTAAAAAATTATTTGGGAGATACTTAAATCTCCCCAAAAGTAAAAGAGCATTCCCTGTGCATGCACAGAGAACACTTTGAGAACTGTCCATTCCCGCCGCTGCTGGGAGAGGAGGGAAAAGTCTTGGTGGGGCGGCCTCACCACCGCTGGGGGGGGGGAGGGAGAAGGGCTCACCTGCTGCCGCTTCCTCCTCCTCCAGAGCTCCTCCGGCTTCAGCAGGCCCTGAGCTGTAAGGAATACTCTCCCCCTCGCAAGTATCACGGGTCCCACTTCTTGTATTTATATAATTCTCCTTTTATTAAATAACAGTTCTTGTTGAATTTGTCATTATTCACTTAAGGCCATCACAAAAACAGAAATGTTATGCATTATTCTGATCCATTACAAGTACAGAAGGCTTTGCATGGAGGAAATCATTGTCAAAGTTTACAGTGCACTGATTATGTAGAATCATGGAATCACAGAGCTGGAAGGGGCTATACAGGTCATCTAGTCCAACCCCCTGCTCAATGCAGGATCAGCCTAGAACATCCCTGACAAGTGTTTGTCCAGCTGCTGCTTAAAGACTGCCAGTGAGGGGGAGCTCACCACCTCCCTAGGCAGCTGATTCCACTGTTGAACAACTCTTGCTGTAAAAAAGTTTTCCCTGAAATCCAGCCGATACTTCCCACCCTTAATTTAAACCCATGGTTGTGAATCCTATCCTCTGCTGCCAACAGAAACAGCTCCCTGCCCTCCTGTAAGTGACAGCCCTTCAAATACTTAAAGAGAGCAATCATGTCCCCCCTCAACCTCCTCTTTTCCAGACTTAACATTCCCAAGTCCCTCAGCCTTTCCTCATAGGGCTTGGTCTCCAGGCCCTCGATCATCCTCATCACTCTCCTGTGTACCCGCTCCATTCTGTCCACATCCTTTTGGAAGTGAGGCCTCCAGAACTTCACAGGTGTGGCCTGACCAATGCAGTGTATAGCAGGACTATGACATCTTGTGATTTGGATGTTATGCCTCTGTTGATACACCCCGAGACTGCATTAGCCTTTTTTGTTGCTGTATCACACTGACTGCTCAAGTTTAGCTTTTGGTCCACCCATACCCCAAGATCTTGTTCACACACACTGCTACCCAGAAGTGTATCCCTCATTCAGTATGCATGTTCCTCATTTTTGTTACCCAGATGTAGAACTCAGCACTTATCCTTGTTAAATTGCATCTTGTTCACATCCGCCCACTTTTCCAGTGTGTTCAGATCTCATTGAATTTTATATCTTCTAGTGTGTTTGCTGCTTCTCCCAGATAGAGGCATAACCTTTAACATTAATCATATCTGAACTTCTTCCTTGAACTGAGATCCCATTTTGTGACAGCATCAAATAAAACTGAGGGTTGCATCAGCCATTACATTTCATGCTCACATTTTTTAAATGCATATTGCGAAGCAGCTACAGAGTTCAAGGCAGTGTGACCTCAAATTAACTCACGTTAGTTGTGCTGAAGACCAGTTGAAACCAATAGAATGAGGTTTTCCTGACCAACTTCTGTTGTTTTCTGTAGATTAATCCACTGAATGTTTATTTGGAAAAAAGTCCAACAGTATATAATGGGTCTTACTCTCACCCGGTGTGTTTGGATTATTTCAGCCTTAATTTTATTAAGATGGAACCATAAACTCTAGCTTTGGTAGATTTGGAGAGTATGCTGTTTATGAGATTTATTATACCATGGAGTCCACTCTTCAAAGCAGCCATTTTCACCTGGAGACCTGATCTCTGGAGATCAGTGGTAATTCCAGGATATCTCCAGGCCCACCAGGAGGCTGGCAACAATAGCTTCAAACTTTATATTTAGCAGAATTGAATTACTGGCTGATGTGAATACTTCCATTCTGTGTGATCTTATCAGTATCATCTATCATGTGAACATAGACAATGTGAATTTCATTATTGCATGTTCTAACTTTACAGCTGCCTTCAGAATATAACTTCTGTTACTAAAAATCTCCTAGATAAGAAAATTTTGATAATTACTGTTTGGCTCAGCTTAATCTTTGCTGAGGTAGCACTCCTGTATTTCTTCTCTGAACTGCACAATGATCAGTATTGTCTTCCAGAGCTATTTTCAGTTATCAGTTCTTCTAAACTGCAATAACTGAAGTGAAAAATGCAGAGTGTTTTTATGAAGGGGTGGGGAAAGGAACAGGATACTTAAATATTAGGTCAAAGAATTTCACCTGTATCTGTTTTTTTAAGTCATATGGCCCCCTGCAATATTCACATTCACTACAGGCCCCAATCCACCTAAGGCTTGCAGGAAGCCACATTAATCCAAGCAACATCCCCATATAAAAATGATGTAGTAATTTTGAACCAAAATATCACACAGTGTGCAGTGCAGTGTGTGTTCTCCGGAGCTCTTCATCAGGCTGGATTTTTTTTTTTGGCAGCTGCATTAATCTACTTCTCCAGAAGTAACACTGGATCAAGTATAACCCTTAGGGTCCTAACTGAGTCAGCAAGGGTCAGCTGAACTCCATCAAAGGTGGGAAGTACAATGTCCTTCAAGTCCTCAGCTAGCATTACCTCTGTCCTATAGGGTGAAATGCAATGTACAAAGGCTAGGATTGCCAATCCCCTGATGGGGGCAATAGTTCCCCCATTTTTGGGGCTCCCAATCTGTTACCACCCAGCTGGCCAGCAGGGAGAGCCTCGCCCCAAAGGGCCCCTCTGCTCCTGACATGCCTAATGATTTCATCATGCCGGGCATATCGCACAGGGGACACTCTAGCATTTGGCTAAAAATTCTATGATGACCATAGAATTTTTCCCAAATGCTAGAGCATCCCCTGTACAACATGCCCAGTGAAATGATGTCACTTCTTAGTGATTTCATTGCAGGCAGGGAAACCCCAGGACCAAGCCAAGAGCCCCCTTCCGTAGGGCTTCCAAGTCCCCCCGGAGGGGTGGGGATTCCCCCACTAAATGGGTCCCCAATCCGCTGGTCCAGATTTGGACGGCGGGGGAACCCCACCCCTGAAGTGGCCCAATCAGGCCGATGTGCCTGGCGTGATGATTTCACCTGGAAGTGATGTCCTCACGCTGGGCACATTGCCGGGGCGACACTCTAGCAATCACCCTGAAAACCCTGAAAAACGGGACTGGGACTCCCCCACTTTTTTAAAGGTAAGACTTGGCAACCGTACCCCGCCAGCAGGCAGGTAAGACCTGGCAACCCTACCATAGGCTCAGATTTGTGGCTGATTTTCCAGAGAAGATTCAGAGATTGACTTATCATCTGTGGACTGAATTTGATACTTTGGCCCAAGGAGATTATGATTGGTGTTGAAGGCAGAGCAGGCATGCCAGTGAATCAGAAGAGAAAGTGTGCTGAGAAACAGGAATAAACTTTCTTCCTGAGTCAGTCCAATAGTGATGCTGGTGTTATCTGATTTCAAAGCAAAATAGGCAGTCTAGAGCAGGGGTGTCAAACATGCAGCCCAGGGGCCGAATCAGGCCCCCAGAGAGCTTCTATCAGGCCCACAAGGGACTGGCTGTCTCCTGTCCTCCAGTTCTGCTGCTGCTGCTGTGTCATGGCTTGCTTTCCCAGACTCTCTCAATCGCTCAGGAGAGATAGATAGGCAAGCTTCTGCTCCCTGCACTGGGCTGAGGCACCTCCCCCTCCCCCTCCCAGATTACAACAGCACAGACATTTTGATGCAATAATTCAGAGCAAGAAGTGTCAGTTATCAGAGACTGTTAAATAAACAAAATATTGCAAGAATGCTAATGCTTCAAGCATGTTTTTATTTTAAGTAAAATATATTTGTATTCTTTATAAAGTTTATATCTCCACTACCTGGCGTTACATTTTATGACGCACATGGCCCGGTCCGACAAAGTCCAATTTATGCCAAATCCAGCCCCTCCTAACAAATGAGTTCGACACTCCTAGTCTAGGGGTATTAAAAAGTAGTGGGAATGTTGCCATTAGTTTTAGATGAAGCATTAGTTACTTGAATAAATTTGAACTATGTTATACTTATCCTTCAGGCATCTTTGAGGTTGGTGAGTCAGTCTGTCTATTTATAACACTACAATAGACTGTGATTGTGATTTTATTACATGATGTATGTTAGGTCTCTTTTAGGCACGGTGTTCAAGTGCAGGAAGTTGGGCTACAAGGTCCCATTAGTAGTACATTTATAATCATATGGTTCCGTAGTAGCTAACTGATAAACTGGTGGCACTGAATTGTCAAGCACAGGGTATGCAGGTTTAGCTAAAGGAAAGACAGTGGGCCCGTAGGATCAGTCTTGCTGGGATGTATAAGGTTTACAGCTTCATTTATGCTATCTTTTTCCTGTGCAATTTTATGTCACAGAAAAGTCTTATAAGCCTTTACATAACCTACACCAGTTATTTTTATATTTATTCATGGAATGTAGTGTCTGATATAGAATTAACTTTCCTAAGATTTTGTGTTTTCAGTTTGGGAAATTTTTTTAATAAGCATTATTGGTGAAGGAAATGCATCTGGAAAAAATGCAATCAGCTGTGATCAAAGCTTTTAAGAAAGATCTGTGGCTTTACACTTGGCTCTTGCCTGTGAAGTATGTAACTCCTTTGGGTAGGGTTGCCAAGTCTGGGTTGGGAAATACCTGGAGACTTTGGGGGTGGAGTAAGGAGAGGATGGGATTTGGGGAGGGGAGGGGCCTCAGCATAGTACAATGCCATAGAGTCTACCCTTCAAAGCAGCCATTTTCTCCAGGGGAGCTGATCTCTGTCAGCTGGAAATCAGTTGTAAAAGCGGGAGATCCCCAGGCCCCACCTCGAGGCTGGCAACCCTACCTTTGGGAGACCTTGTTTGATGTGGACTCCACCACATGTGAGTTGGAGCTTCTGGATGCGGCAAAGCTATCTGTCACTTCCTCATAGTGCCTAAGGATGCTAACTTTCCAGAATCCAGTGAAATTTGCTTTTCCAAATCCCTCTGCCAAATAACGCTACTTGCTGGAAGCTGTGCAGCAAAATTTTGAACATCAGTTTAAGAATCAAGTGCAAATGATGCATGCTTACTGAAAATAAGCATCTTAATGTAACTATTACTTGTGTGTTCCATTTCTTTGAATATAGGTAATATTGACAATGATTGTTTCTGTTTGGTTTTCTTTCAGCGCTGAAACAAATCAATAGGCAGTCCTGGGGATTATCTTTTGTCCTTTCTCTTTTGAAAAAAACATACATACCCAATGCAACCTATGTTTAGGTAAGAGTTTTGCACTTGTTTGTTGCAGACACTGAAAGCTGTGATTATGGCTGGCATAAGTTCCAAGGGCAGTGCTACAAATACTTTGCCCATCGTCGGACGTGGGATGCAGCTGAAAGAGAGTGCCGTCTCCAAGGAGCCCATCTGACAAGCATCCTGTCTCATGAAGAACAGATCTTTGTGAACCGTATGTGGCATTTCGATCCTAGCAATGCAAAGGGAATTACATGATTGTAAAGAAAATACCCACCAGGCCTCTAAATATTATTTTTTAAAAATGTATTCCTTTCCGAAACATGTATTATCATTTATCCTTAAAAAGAGGACCTTTTGTCCTCAACTAGGTCTTTGTTCCTTTCATTCCATCTCCACATCTGTCTTACTCATTAGCTGGGGTGGGGAGAAACTGATGATCTTTGGAGAAAATAAGCTTTACAATCCGAAAGAATTTTGTTCATGAGAAAAAGGCATTAGAAGAAAACTAAGTGAGGCATTTTATTCTGACCACTTTTATTTTAGGTTCGTGTTTAAACAATCTCATCTCCACGCACTTTGAAAATACTGTTCCTGTTAGGCACAATACCATCAGTCACTTTACATTCTCTTGTAAGTCAGGCCAAAGTAGTTGACGTTTGTTACTGTCCCAGATATAAACCCAGAGTGATGTCACAGATTAATAGCATTGGTTTCCAAGTACTCTTCATTAGTTGTGTTAGCATTTGGGTAAGATATCCAGATATTTATTTCCAGAAAATGTGTCAGCTTGGGTTGCCTTCTGGGAAGTCTCCAAGTTGCTGGTTTTCTGCCAGTTAGTTTGGTGCATTGATAGATATTCCTGAGAATTGCTTGATATTACCAAGAAGGATACATACATCCTTAATAAAAACAGTACATTCCAGCACTGCTCCCCCAAAGTCAAGCAGAATATTAGAGATTAGATTTAAACAAAAAATAACATAAACATTTAATGATTGTTTTTGTTATTTATACCTTATTAACTTATTCTACTTTTACAGCAAATGTGTAAATAAAAATAACATGGGGGAGATTGTTTTTAAGCAAGTGGTTCTTTCACATATATGGCATGATCCAGACATCCGGGTCTCCAGTGTACCCAAGAACATTGTAATGTTCACAGTGGGGAATCCCTATTGCGTGCATATAGCATTCTCCAACTCACAGCGGAGAAGAGCTTACATGCCTTACATGTCAAAGTTTTAATTGTAGCAACCTGCTACAGCAGAATCTTTCAAATAAACACCATAGCTTGTTATTTTGTAGAACAGATAACAGAAAAATACCAATGTAGATAAATATAGCTCAGCTGCAAAAAATGGGGGAGGGCTCTGCAAATATTCACTTGTCTTCTGAGTGAGATTTTAAACACAAAACAAAACAGGAAGCATGATTCAGTCTGCAAAAATGTTTTATTTTGAGATAATTCCCTTTTATGGGGAAGTTAGTAAAAATATCTCCCTGGTTCTCTCCTCGCACACACAGGTATTGGCCATGATTACCAGTGGATTGGCTTAAATGATAAAATGTACGAGAATGACTTCCGCTGGACTGATGGCAGCGTGTTGGTAAGAGACCTATACAATTTTTCTGGATTTTTTGTTGTAGTTGTTGTTTGTGGCATTGGTTTTGAGGAAGTAAAATAGGCCAGGCTGCAGGAACAAAAGAGAAGCCATCCAGCTGTTGTGCATGCCTCCTTTCCCTACTCACTGTAATGCATGGCAGTTGTGGATTTGAATCTCATGATGTATCACACTGCAGGCATTGGCAGAGACCCTTTGCCTTGTTGCTGGTTTGGAACTTTAGTGACCAAATAATAAATCCAAATAATCTCTTTCTCCTCCATCCCTGGAAATTTCAGCCCAAAGCCTACTTTTTCCTGGGAGTCTTTGGCTTAATCCCTTAGCTACAATAGAGGAAACTCAAGTAGAGGTAATTGCATATGTATCAGATAAATATGTTACATGCACTTTTTTAACATATATTTGTTGCAGACTCAGCCATTGGTTATTTATGTACGTTGCAGCTCCAGAAAGAAGTCACTGAAAATCAGCTAGATTCAAATCCAATAGTACCTTAGAGACCAAGAAGATTTTTTTTGGGGGGGGGGGGTGGGTATGAGCTTTCAAGAGTCAAAGCTCCCTTCGTCAGATATCCGAGGAAGGGAGCATTGACTTTCAAAAGCTTATACCCCCCAAAATCATGTTGGTCTCTGAGGTACTACTGGACTTGAATCTAGCCATTCTACGGCAGACCAACATGGCTACCCTCTGAAACAAAAGTCACTGATGAATCTGTCTGTCAGGTTTGAAGGATCTGTGCCTTTCAAATTTGTTGCTTGCTTCAGGTGAGAGTTTAGAAAATGGAAAGGCTTTTTCAATCTCTCATGTTTTCCATTGCTGAGATGCTTTGTTGCTGGAGCAACTGTGCTTTGTTGTGCCTAGAGGCACCGTTTCGCTTGAAAAATGGCAAGAGAAAGAACCTGTCCTCCTCCTGCTCTTCTCACATTTCTTTTTTTTTTTTTGTAAGAAAGTTTTTATTTTTCAAAACATTAAAATTAATACATTTGTTTTATACAAATCCTTTTTTCCATATTATATAACATTTTGTTCTATTTGTATAATCTTGCTTTTATCTTGTATTGGTGGTTTCCCACCACATCTGAAGCATAACACATTTTCCACTTTATCCAAAATAGTAATATTTATCTCTATGTTTACATTTCTGGTAACGGTTATATATCTTTAAAATACTTATATACCAATTCTTATTTTCTATATTCTTATATAATTCTAAAAAACAAGTTCATTATCTAATTATCCTTAGTACATTCATATACTCAATTTCTATTCCTTTATGCTATTATAACCATGTATAAATGTAGTTTTTCATGTCCCAATATTTTTCAACATATTCTTTCAAATCCTCCCAATCTTCTAAAAAAGTCTCTGAGTACAGATTATTCAACTTTCTAGTCCATTTATCCATTTCAGCCATATATAACAATTTTTTCAACCATTCCCACACTTCTGGTATTTTTTCATTTTTCCAATTTTGTGCATACACCATTCTTGCTGTTGTAATCATATACCATATTATTGTCCTTTTCTTTACATTTATCTCTTCTAGTTTAAGTCCAAGCAGTAACATTTCAGGCAACTTCTTAAATGTACATTTCAAAAATTTTTCCATTTCTGCATGTATTATAGACCAATAAGTCTTTGCTTTATCACAAGTCCACCACATATGATAGAAAGAACCTTCTTTCTTTTTACATTTCCAACATTTGTTAGACACATTTTGATTAATATTTGCAATTTTTTTTGGTGTCATATACCATCTGTACATCATTTTAAAACAGTTCTCTTTTAGATTATAACATGTAGAAATACTCATTGCATTTTTCCATAAAAATTCCCAAGATTCCATTTCAATGTCTTTGTTTAGGTTTATCGCCCATTTTATCATTTGTTCCTTTACCATTTCATCAGCATTAAACCATTTTAACAATACTTTATACATTTTAGAAATCATTTTTTCCCATCTTCCTCCCAAATTTGTTCTATTTCATTGCTTTTTTCTCTAAAACCAGATTTTTTATCACTTCTGTACATATCATATATTTGTCTGTACCTTAACCAGCCATAATCAAAGTCCATCTGCTGCTGCTCCTTCAATTTAAAGTCTTTACCATGTCTTGTTAACAGGTCTCTATATTTCAACCAGTCTTGTCCTTTGTAGTGAGATGATGGATTTAAAACTTCTGCAGGTACAATCCACATAGGTATTTCTTCTGGAAAAAAGTTTTTATATCTTGTCCACGTATCGATTAATGTTCTTCTCAAATAATGATGCTTAGACATATTGTCCATTTTTGTTTTACCATAATACAGATATGCGTGCCACCCAAACCTACAGTCATGACCTTCCAGGGACAATAACTTTCTGTCTTGTAACATAGTCCATGTCCCTATCCAAGTCAAACATACTGCATCATGATATAGCCTTAAGTTTGGTAACTGAAACCCACCTCTCTCTTTAGCATCACACATTATTTTCATCTTAATTCTTGGTTTTTTCCCTCCCCACACAAACTTAGTCAATTCCTTCTGCCAGCATTTGAATGTTTTTACATCTTTCACAATTGGAATAGTTTGAAACAGAAACATTATTCTTGGTAACACATTCATTTTAACCACTGCAATTCTACCCAGCAGTGACAAATTTAATACATTCCACCTTTTAATATCTTGCATAATTTGCTGCCATAATTTCTCATAATTATTCTTATACAAATCAATGTTTTTAATTGTTAGGTTTACACCTAGATATTTTGTCTTTTTCACCACTTCACATTCTATAAGATTTTGTAATTCAATTTGCTTATTATTTGGCATATTTTTACACATCACTTTCAATTTGTTCTTATTTACATAAAACCCAGCCAAATCACCAAACTCTCTTACTTTCTGCAACAAATATGGTAGTGTAGTCATAGGGTCTTCAGCTATAAACATCACGTCGTCTGCAAAGGCTCTATATTTAAAAGAGAAACCTTTTATTGTTAAGCCTTTAATTTCTTTATCTTCTTTCAAATTTAGTAACAAGACTTCCAAAATCCAAATAAATAGCAACGGCGAGAGTGGGCATCCTTGTCGTGTTCCTTTTTCCACTTTAAAGTAATCCGTTTTTTCAGTATTAATTATTAAAGAGGATTTCTGTTCTCTATATATTGACTTAATAAGATTAAGCATATAGTCTCCAATTTCAAGATGTTCCAACACTTCAAACATAAAATCCCAATTTAAATTGTCAAACGCTTTTTCCGCGTCTAAAAAAAGAAAGCCCACTTCCTTCTCCGGATGTTTATCATAGTACTCTGTAGCATCCACTACTACTCTTATATTGTCTCTTATTTGGCGATTAGGTAAAAATCCTGCTTGTTCTGTCTGTATAGTCTCTTTAAGATGTTTCTTAAGCCTATCAGCTATAATCTTGGCAAAAATCTTATAGTCATTGTTTAACAAAGAAATTGATCTATAATTTTTAACATTGGTTAAATCTTGACCTTCTTTCGGAATGAGTGAAATGGTTGCTTCTTTCCAAGTCTCCGGGACCTCACCTGTCACTCCTATGTCATTCATTAATAGCAATAACACTGGTGAGATCGAATCCTGTAGTGATTTATAAAACTTAGCTGTAAATCCATCTGATCCAGGTGCTTTCCCTAATTTTGAATCATTTATTGCATTTTTAATCTCTTGTAGTGACATTGGGCAGTTAAGTAGTTCTTTGATTTTCTCCGTTGGTTTTGGTAATTTTAATGACTGTAGGTATTCTTTAATCCTTCTTCTGTCTTTATTTTCCTTCTTAAAAAGCTTTGCATAATATTTAAAAAATTCTCTTTTTATTCCCTTATTGTCTATTATCTCAATATTGTCCCATATCACTTTAGTAATAAATTTATTTTCACGTTTTTTCTTTAATTGCCATGCTAAGTACTTTCCAGGTTTATTTGCACCCTCAAATGCTTTTTGTTGCAATTTTTTCAGGTTCCAGTAAGTCTCTTGATTCAAAATAGCTTTTGCTTGGTCTTGTAACATCCAAATTTCCTTTTGCAGTTTCTTTTTTCCTGGTCTGTTCTTCAGTTCCTTTTCTTTTATTTTAATGGCTTGTACAGTGTTTTCATATTGTTCTCTTTTCTTTTTATTGTCTTTAGCGTTCAATGATATCAATAATCCTCTCATAACTGCTTTGTACGCATCCCACACAGTTTGAATTTTTATTTCTTTTTGTATGTTCGCTTGAAAATATAAATCTGTCTCTTCATGTAATTTTTTAACTATTTCTTGGTTGTCTAATAAGTCCTCATTTATTCTCCATCTCCCTTGCCTTTTTATTTGCCCAGAAGTCCATAGACAAGGATTGTGGTCTGAGATTAATCTAGGTAGAATTTCAACTTTTTTTGTCTTAAGTGTTAGATTAATAGACATCCAGATCATATCAATTCTTGAATGTGAATCATGTCTGTTAGAGTAAAAAGTATAGTCTTTCCCTTGTGGGTTAACCTTCCTCCAAATATCCTCCAGCTTTTCCTGTTTTATCAGTTCAAAAAATTTTTTGGGAAGTTTCCCTAGTGTGTCGTCTTTTCTCTTTGAGCGCCTATCTATTTTATTATTCACAGTCCCATTAAAGTCTCCCAACATTATGATTTGTTCATAGTTTACACTGTCCAGTTCCATTTGTAGTTCTTTAAAAAAGATTTCTTTAGCTCTGTTGGGGGCGTAAATATTTACAATCAAAGTCTTCTGTCCGTGTAACAGAATTTCAATAGCTAAGTATCTTCCTTCTTTATCTTTAAATATTAGTTTAGGTTCCAAGTCTTTTTTGGCATATGTTACCACTCCATTCTTTTTATTACTTGCCAATGAAAAAAATTCTTCTCCCAACTTTTTTCTTATTAAATATTTGTAGTCTTGTTTCTTAAGATGGGCCTCTTGTATACAAACTATACTACATTTTTGTTTCTCCAGCCAGTGTCCTACCATTCTACGTTTTTGGGGTGAATTAAGTCCATTTACATTCCATGAGAGTACTTTGTAATCCATCTTGTTGTAGTCTTAAATATCACCAAATTCTTCCTTGTTCTCACCAACAAAGGCGTACATTTCTGCTGAATTTTTAATCACCATTCTGTTGTTACCATAATAAAAACTCAGTCCTTGTGGTATTTCCCAACGAAATCTTATTTTTTTCTCTTTCAGTTTGTCTGTCAGACACTTGAATTTTTTCCTGTCTTGCAAAATTGCTCTGGGCAATTCTTTCATTACGATAACTTTTTTTCCACCTATTTCAAAAGAGTCTGTAAAACATTTCTTGTAGATTTGTTCTTTTGTTCCCTTCATTGTAAATTGAACTACCACGTCCCTTGGTATATTTTTGTCTCTCGCGTATGTAGAATTGACTCTGTAAACAAGATCCATATGTTCTTTAACAACTTCCTCTTCCTCTTGTAAAAAATCTGCTAATGCTTCTTGCATTCTTGTAAAAATGTCTTCACCTAATTTTTCCTCTATACCTCTAAATCTCAGATGGTTTTGCATGTCTCTATAGTGCATCATCTTTTCCATTCTGTCATTTTCCTTCATTGTTTTTTGAGTATTTTCTTCCAGTTCTTTTACTTTAATTTCTATGTCTTGTGTTCTAGTGGTTAACTTTTGTAATTCAGCTTTTAAATCTATAAAATTTTTGTCTGCTTGTGCAGCTATACCATTCATTTTAACATTTACCTCTCCTATAGCGTCTAACATTTTTTTTCCATTGCTTCCATAACAGCTAGTAATTCTTTTTCTTTTTTTGCTGCCATTGTAGGAGAGGACCATGTAGCTGCTCTCGATCTTAGCCCGCGATCCGTCTTGTCTCTTTAAAAAAGATCGATTTTATTTTATTTTCCAAATCAAACACCGTTTAGTGTAATCACACAAGCTAGTCTTGCCAAGTAAAATTTCGTTGGTTTCAGCCTTCTAAGTTATATAGTTTATGAGATATTACTGTTTAAAAATTTTATAAATCCAAAATGGCGGGCGCAACTTCTCTATGGTTTGTGTCAAAGGTTATAGTCTTTTTACCTTGCTTCTGGCTTGCCGTAGTTTCCTTTTGTCCCTTCCTCTTGCTTACTTGTCTGCTCTCCGCACGTCACTTCCTGTTGTAGTCCTTTTGGTCCGGCAGTTTTTACAGTCCCCTTTGCTCTCTTCCGGTTCTTCTCCGCTTCCCTTCTTGTCTGCTCCTCAAGCCGTCACTTCCTGTCTCAGTCCTCACAGCTTGGTCTCGCGATGCTTGGTTCCCTCCTCCCCTCTTTGTCTCGCGATGCTTGGCTCCCCCTCCCGACTCTTCTTAACCGCAGGAATGTTAAACAACTTGTTTTTTTGGCTTTTTAAGTTCAAATTCAGCTTTTTAACGTTTCAAAACTGCACTCATCCAATCTGCAACAGTCTATTGCTTCACCAGATCTGCTTTTCGTCTTTCAAAACACGGTAATGGTAAGGCAAAAAGTTTTTTTCCGTTACCTTATGTTGTTACTTCTCTTCAGATGTGGTCCCAACGTTTAAACTTTGTCTTCTTTGTTAAGGAATCAGGGGAATTGGAGATTTTATGCTGATTAATCAGCCCAGCTCGGCTCCTTAGAGATACTTGCAAAAATCTTCTTCGGCTGCAGTGCTCAAGGTGTTGTAAAAGTCTCCTCCGAGGCTTTTCCTTCACTGAGCTTGCTCAAACCTGGATTATATTGCTTGCTGGTCCTCACACTACCTGTGTGAGGTTGCGTCAGGTGGATTTATCCACCCAAGCTGTCAAGAAGAGCCGCTGTCCGCCCTGCGCATTTGCAAAGCGTGTCAGACCTCCATTCCTCCGACCGGAAACTCCATGCTCTTCTCACATTTCTGAAAGCAGAGCACAGTCTGGCTTCATTACAGACTTTAAAAAAAAAATTCAAACTTTATTGGGATCAAGAATGCAATACAATCAATTTGAAAATACCAGAGTGAATGCATTATTCACCATTTACCCTGTTTCTTCATCTTCCTCCCCTCTCCTCCAGTCTCAGAATCAAATATATTAGAGTTCAGTTATTCTGTTCATAAAATCAACCCCTTCTTCAAACAAATAGATATTAATTGGCTAAATATCAGGTTTGGAAAGACAAAAACTATATATCCTCAGCTTTCAAATCCCAAGAAATTAAGTCCTAATTGAGGCTTTGGGGCAAACCTAGGTGTTACATTTTAGCTTTGACTTCAAATTTATGAACAAAGGGCATTTTTTAAACCAGAATAAGGCCATCTGTCCAACAGGCCTTTTTCTGATTGCTCTCATCCCATCTCCCCCCCCCCCCAAAAAAAACCCAATTCCCTCCATTTCTTTCTTTTGGAATCATTTTAGTGTTTCTTGAACTCCAGTTGGAAAGTGGATTGAAAGTGGATCATTTAGTGTGTGTACGCAGCCATTGTTTCATGATAAGTTATTCCTTAGTACTAGGGTTTCCAACCTCCAGGTGGTGGCTGGAGATCTCCCAACAATTACAACTGATCTCCAGGTGACAGAGATTTGCTCACCTGGAGAAAATGGCCACTTTGGAAGTTGGACTCTATGGCATTGTTCCCCATTGAAGTCCCTCCCCTCCCCAAACCCCACCCTCCTCAGGCTCCACCTCCCAGAACTCCAGGTATTTCGCAACCCAGAGCTGGCAACCCTAATTAGTACTCAGTACCTGAAGTAGTTCCATCTTATCTTCTATTTTCCTCTCATACCCAAATTTCTGATTATTTCTCCCATTTTCAACCTCTCTAATGAACTAGGTAGCATCTAGATTATCTACAGAAGCACAATGGTTTGTACTAGATTCATCTGAATACAACTTTTTAAAATTAAAAACACATTTTGAAACACTGAATCAATTGCTGACTTGCTGTCAAACTATTCATGCAAGCAAAGTCTTTCCAGTTTTAAAATGTATTTTTCCCCAGTTTATATGTTCAATGTTAAACTTGCTGTCTTCTTACCTAGAAAGGGGGGTGGAATCAGAGATTCCTAACTACCACAAACTTCAAAGAATAGGGAGATGGTGTGGCACAGTGGTAAAGCATCTGCGCTATGCATAGAAGATCCCAGGTTCATTCTCCCCATCTCCAGTTAAAGTATACCTACCTGAGACTCTGGAAAGGATGTTTAACTGGGTTATTTAAAATGCAGCAGAATCATCTTTCTCATAGTTTCAGAAAACTAACAGACACATCCATCCATCCATCCATCCATCCATCCAGGTACTGACCATCTTTCATCTATTTAGTACAAGGTTGTTTTTAGACCATGCCAAAACCTTGAACCTGATCTGGTATTCAGCTTGGAGTCAGTGCAGCTGGCAAGGCACCGGTTGAATGTGCATTCTCAATGGGGATCCAGTAAGGACCTGTGCTGCTGTATTCTGGACCAGTTGTAGTTTCCAGGTCAGTCTCAATGGTAGCCCTGCATAGAGCGAGTTACAGAAGTCTAGCCTGGAAGTGCTCGTTGTGTGGATTACTGTGGCTAGGTCATGCCTGATCTGGCACAGCTGAAGAAATGCCAGCCTGGCAACATTTGTGATTGACTATTGGTGCAGATGTTAGAGGCACAGTGTCAAGAGCCAGGAGTTGGCACCCCAACCTTAGATCCCTCCTACCCAGCCACAGAACCTTTATTTTAGACAGGTTCTATCTCAGCCAGTTCTGTTTCAACCATCCCACCACAGACTTCAGTTCCTTGGCCAGATTAGATGTCTATCAACAGATTAAGTAATTAACCTAATTAACTTAATCAACTTAATTAACAAAGAGCCAGTTTGGTGTAGTGGTTAGGAGCATGGACTCTAATCTGGGAGAACCAGCTTTGATTCCCCACTCCTTCACATGCAGCTGTTAGTGTGACCTTGGGTCAGTTACAAGTTATTTCAGAGCTGTTCTCTCAAGGGTGTCTGTTGTGGGGAGGGGAAGGGGAAGGAGATTGTAAGCCACTCTGAGACTCCTTTGGGTAGTGAAGGACAGGGTATAAATCCAGTCTCCTCTTCCTCCTCCTTCTCCCTCTCTTAAAGTGATCAACAGATACAGCTGGGTGTCATCTGCATTCTTCATTTATTGCCTTTGTTTCATTTTCCCACATGGTAGGGTGAGCCATGTGGTAAACCACTGAACAAATGTTAGACAGCAACTGTACCATATACAAAATGTACCATATACAAATTGAAAGAATGTGGCTCTTAGACAGCAGTGATGTGAGTGGGCATGATGGATGGATGAATAAATAAATAAATAAACATCTCTACAATAATGCTGATGAGTTTTTGCCATGAAAGGTCCCATTAGAATGACAGAGAAATTTTAAATAAAAAGCCTTTTTTTTGTAAAAATTATGTGCTTCACTAGAGTACTTTTGTGTGTGTGTGTGTATGTAATAAGCCGCCCTCCCCTGAAGGGCTCAGAGCAGTGTACAACACTAAGTAAACATACAATAATTAAAAGACATAAATAACAGTTAATTACTTACCTAATGGGAGCTTTTTTTGGCAGCAGACATTCAGAACTATAAAATGGCATTTGGATACCAATCTCCCACTCTCTACTCACCTGTAGAATACCTCATTATTTTTGCCTTTGAAAAGAAAGGGTCTGAATGCTTAGCAACTCTTGTTAAATTAATGGAAAAAGCAGGTATTTGGAATATGAAAATCAAGTCATGTTGAAGTGGTTGAAGAGTGATTTTTCACTAAGCATAATCCACTTGATCTGCAACAGTTACATGGTTTTGAGGAAATTATGGAAATTCTTTGGTCATGGAACTACAATTTCAGGAATTCTGCATAATTTAGTCATTTTTGTAGTCATGGCTGCCATGAAATTGCAATGAGATTAATTCTGGGCTACATTTCCCAGGGAGGGGGTGAATAATTGTCTTGAACTAATACAATACAAATTTTGGCTCCTAAATATGGACATCAGATAAATGTATTTTGAATCCCAGAATTGATTTAAACCTTTTAAAGTTAGGAAATTCTTCATTGTTATGTTCACATGAAATGTTATTCAACTTCTTGATTAGGAAACAGCTATTACTTAATATCCAATCATTTCTTTTCTATTAGTAATCATATTGTGATCATTTCACTCTGTAAGTAGTGACCATGTCTTATTTGCTTTGATGGTGGAAAGTGCCTCAATTTATGATGACCCCATAGGATTTTCAAGATACAAGATGAACAGAGGTGGTTTGCCATTGCTTGCCTCTGCTTAGTGATTCTGGACTTCCATGGTGGTCTCCCATCTAAGTACTAACCAGGGCTGACCCTTCTTAGCTTCCAATATCTGATGGGATTGGGCTAGCTTGAGCCATCCATGACAGGAATTTGAGTTTTATATGTTGTGAGTATTTTGTTACATGTATTAAAGAATATTTATGTATTGAGTTTACTAATTATTGGATTTAATGTTTGGTGGTCATATACATATATACCTCAACTTCTCATGTTTTCAGCACATTTTGCCAGTCCGCTAGATTACAATTATCATCTGTGGGTCTAAACATCTATTTTGGTCATATCTATTTTGCAGAACATCTATCTGGGTCATACAATAGGGTTCTATTGATACTGATTGCAACTGACACAAGTAAGGGTACTGTTATCCCAACTGGATCCTCATATAAGAGTGATTCTGCTGTAGGATTGAGCCTACTTTCTCATTTTCAGATGGCTGGATTATTTTTTCCCATGGAAATGATCAGCTGTTGGCAGTTTACCAGAATTAACAACTGTAAAAATACCAGACTTCTGTAGTGCATTTTTTTCCATACATTGACTGGAATGTTGATGAAGTTAACAAAAATCATTCCAGTAAGTGGAGTAAGCTTCTAATCCATGAGGACTCATTGACAAGTAAAGCTTTAGAGGAAAAAAAACTGAGGTCATTTCAGAGCCAACCACGAGCTGTCACAGTGCTATGGTTTTTTCTGGTCCAAATGAAATGACTTTATTTCATCAGGCCAGTAATACCTCAAGTTTTTCTTACAATTCTTTTTTTCTTTAGTCTGGAAGAAACCACCCAAGAATATGAGAGAGAAAGAACAATTTCTAATATTTTGACTTTGAAGTACCTTGAATTCAGTGGGGTTTCTAATGCAGAAAGTACTTTTGCAGAATTCATGTCTGTTTTATTAAAATTGTCTGGGAAACAGTGAACTATATGGAATACTAAACTGCATGAAAAAACTCTTCCAGACTAAAGGTACAATCTACCCCATTTCATACCCAAATCCTTTTGTAATGTAAGCTTGGAATTAGGTTTCATTTTTTTTGTAAACCCACCCCCCCAAAATCATACCAATCTATGACATCTCACAAAGCTAATCCAGTTTAGTGTAACGTCTCAAGTAAGAGGCATCCTTCAAATTGCCCTTTGGGCACTCTATTTGGCTGTGTAGAGTCAGTTCAATACACAATAAACATTTTAGGTAGATATTAGTAACGTACAAGAAACTGCATGTATCCCACATCATCTGTTATCAGTCACATAAAAGAGAGTATGTCCATAAACATTCATAGCCCTGTTAATGTAATTTCCATGTTGTGTGTGTAAAGTGCCATCAAGTCACAGCCAACTTATGGCAACGCCAGTGGCTTTTCAAGGCAAGTGATTAAGCAGAGGTGTTTGGCAATAGCCTTCCTCTGCAAAGTCTTCCTTGGTGGTCTCCCATCCAAGTACCAACCTGATCTGACGAGATCGGGCTATATTACACCATTCCACCTCTCTAACTTCCACGATACATAGTTAATAGAAAGATTTCACCAAATACTTTTGTACCAAACAGGCAGAAGGACAGAATTTAGCTGCCTCAGGATAGGTAAAGGTAAAGGTTTTCCTTGCTCAAAAGCCAGTTGAATCCAACTCTAGGGGCCCCAAGAAATACTATCATAAGCTATTTTATAGTCTACAAAGCCCACATAAAGTACTCTATGGAACCTAGTACTATATTTCTCTGCCAAATGGTGTAAAATCAGTCATTGATCTATAGTAGCCAGTCCTAAAGCCGACTTGTTCCTTGGACAGAATGTTCCTTGGTCGAACCAGTCCCAGAATTTACAGCATAAATGCCTAGTATAAAGCCTGCTCACTATGCTGACTTGCATGCCCCACTATTTCCTGCTTCAGCTAACACAGACAGTTAAACATATATTTACCACACGTTTCACATTTTCCTTTGGAAGACAGAGAAATTTAATTGAACTGCTGTTGTTTGCATTTTAAATAGATGACTAGCTGTCATTTGTTTTAATCTTGTGCCATTCTCAGTGCTGTTTTGCTGTTACCTTATAAAGTGGAGCAGAAGGTGTCAACTAGGTACCCCTTGATATGTCGGGTTCCTCAGGGGCAATCCTCTCCCCGATGTTATTTAACATCTATATGCGCCGCCTCATCCAGCTAGTTTGGAGTTTCAGGCTGGGATGTCATTGGTACACTGACAACACCCAGCTATACCTATTAATAGACAGCCATCCAGATTCCGCCCCACATAACTTGGCCATGGGTTTGGAGGCTGTGGTGGGATGGTTAAAAAAGAGCCAGCTGAGACTGAATCCCATGAAGATGGAGGTGCTGTGGCTGCGAGGAGTTTGGGCATGGTCCTGGATACCTCCTTATCTATGGAGGTCCAGGTCATGAATGTTGCCAGGCTGGCATTCTTCCATCTACGCTAAGCATGGCAACTAGCCCCTTTCCTGACCTAGCCACAGTAATCCATGCAATGCCCTGACCTAGCCACAGTAATCCATGCAATGGTCATCTCCAGGCTAGACTACTGTAACTCATTCTATGCTGGCCTGCCCTTGAGACTGATCCAGAAACTCCAACTGATCCAGAATGCGGTGGCGTAAGTTCTGATAGAAACATCATGGACTGCACATATTCAACCTGTGCTGCACCAGCTAAACTGGCTTCCAGTGGAGTACCAAGTCAGGTTCAGGGTTTTGGTACTAACCTTTAAGTCCATGAGTGGTCAGAGACCCATGTATCTTCAGGACCGCCTCCCCTGGTATGTCCCTCAAAGAGCATTATGCTCTGCTGAGAACAATCTGCTGGTGGTCCCTGGCCACAAAGATAGTTAGCTGTCCTTGACCAGAAACAGGGCTTTCTCAGCCCTGGCTCCAACCTGGTGGAACTCGCTGCCAGATAACATCAGGGCCCTGCGGGATGTAATGCAATTCCACAGGGCCTGTAAAGCAGGTCTCCAGGCTTTTGGTTGAGGACAACAATGGGCTCTATCATGGCTGGCACCCCCTCCTTTATCCCATCTTTTCCCTTTTGGCCTCCTGCGAGGCGGCAATACAGCCTGGAACTGGCTTGAATTCCACTCACGGACGCCATCTGGGAATTGTTTTTAAGATCGTACTGAATGTTTATATTGTATTTTATTCACTATTGTTGTACATTGCCCAGAGTCCTGTGAACTCAGGGATTGGGGGATTCATAAGTCTAATTTATAAATAAAGAGATGTTGTTGGTGCTTTTTATGTTTTAAATTGTTGTTGTTGTTGCTGTCATAGTCATTTATATTTTAGGCTGCGATCTTTAACTACCTAAATAATTATTTCTACAGTTTTTGTAGAACTTGGGACTGAATGTGTGGCCCAGAACATAGATAGATAAATGAATAATAAAACAAGTAACTGTGGGAAACCTGGCAGGAATATCAGACTGCTCGATGAATGCTGTCCTGTAGCCCCACTCACTTTGCTTCTGCAATGGTGGTGGCAATAGTAGGATGTTTCAGGAACAGCAGTGGTTGGTTGTTAAAAAGCAGCTGTAGAGGATATGAGTGTGTTTTAGTGTATGTGACAGAGAGGAAGAAAGAGTATGAGAGAGAGAGAAATTGATTGACAGCATGCCACCAGGAGGGGAGGGTTTAACTCATCCTCACCATACCATTTTCTCAGTTTAAACTGCCCTCCTGCCCTGATTGCCTTCAGCTGTGGTAAAGACAAGACAGGTGTCCTTTCTTTGCTTCTTTTTTCCTTACCAAAGTTAAAAGCAACCCAGGGCTGTCTTCATTGAGGAAACAGATCGGGGGGAAAGTTACTCTCCCATTCCTAGCACTGCAGCCCTATGTCCTGACAGGTCCCTGATGTGTAATGTGCAGTCTGACCCTTCATCACATGCTCTGTGCTGTCCCATTTCTTCTTTAGAAGCATTGTGAAAATCAGGGTTCAAGCCCCACGATCCTAGGTTGCTTCCTCAAGTTTCAGTCCCTCAAGTTCTTCCAAACATTTTCTCATTTTGAACCCTTTTTATGTTCTAATTGGATAGAACCATGTAAACAAACAAGAAAAATCATATGCACTTGCCATGAGTAAATACAACCCTTCAGCTCTCATTCTGAGGAGTTTTAAAACCTTGGGAAATTGAATTTCAAGTAATTCAATTAAATTGGAGAGTGCCAACTTTGATATCAGCAACCCCAAACCATGTCAATAGAAAAAGTGGGTGTTGTTTTTGGCACATTTTCCATTGAACTTGGACTCTTACCCTTCTGCTATTCAAGACCCTTGCGAGCAGGCAGAGCTGTAAAGGAGTCTGCTGGTGTGTTCATGTTGTGGATTAAGCACTTATAGCTACTCAGGGTTGCGCCTTGGGCCTCTTTCTCACGGGGAGGGGGGAGTTATTCATATCCTTTGGAAAATGCTGCTGATAATTAGTACTTTGTAGGGCAGTGAGCTCACTCCCATTACCCAAGCTTAGTGCTTTATTAAAGGAACAGACCAGTCTCTGCAGCCAGATTGTGTCTCTCACTCCTAGTTTGCTGGCAGCAAGGAAACAGGAACATGCCGCTTTAAAACTATCCAGAGACCTTAACACTCATTTTATTTCCCTTCCACACAGGAACATTTCATGTCTTTGTAAGACCGGACTTCAGGTTGCCAGTGAGAGGATGCAATGTGTCTCTGTGTGTGTGTGTGTGTGTGTGGGAGGGGATTCATTATGCCAAAACCAATGCTTGCTTGTCTTTCTGTCCGTCTTTCAAATTTTACCTGACACAAATCAGTGCCTGGGCCCCTTTCAGCAGGAGAGGGGGAAGAAAGGGCCCCTCCAAAGGAGGAAAGTTGCCTGTGAGAGTTAAATAAAACAAACAAACTAGCTTGAGAGTGCTGTAGGCAGACTGCAGACAAAAAGCCTGTTGTGCCAGAGTCCCTTGAGATCCTTGAATAAAAGGATTTTAAAACTTAGCAAATATTTTGGTTTTCACTTGGTATGGCTTCTATTTAAGATGCCCATTTGACCTGCTCTGAGGAGGGAGAAAACCTCTTGTTATAATTACTTAAAATATATCATTTAATGACCAAATCATGTTCCCAGCTGAAACTCGTAAGAAGGCCTCTCACACAAGGCTTTCTGTTGTATTTTTGGTTAGTGAAACGAGGTAGCCCATTACCTCCAAATGGCTTTGGCCTGGAACACGTTCATTTTTTAAAACTCTTGTAACAGTTGGAAAAAATGACAAAATGGGAGGATTTCCCCCCTTGCTTAACATGTCAGTGTGGGCAGACATCGCTCTCTTGTTTTTATTAATCTGTACACAAAGAACGGCTGTTTTGTGTAGCCATTTTTAGTGAAATGCTCAAGTTACATGTGTTCTTCCAGCAGATTACTTAAAATATACTCATCTGCCGAAAACTCTTTGAATTCACTTCTCAGAGTTTTATCATAGGTTCTCAAAATTCATCTAACATTACGAATCATTTTGTAAGTGCATATTAATAATCCATTGCATTTCTGTAATGCTCTCAAATACACTGTTCAAAATGCTTCTCAGGTATTACCTCAGTAATTATTATGACAACTCTGTAAGACAGGTAAAAACAATGGGTTGTCTGAGGCCTCAAAGGAGCTGTAAGACAGAAAGGCAAGCAGACAAATAATAACAATTTGTTAAAATCTCAGCAATCCCGGAGTCAGATGTGATGTACTTCTGACTGGTCCTCGATATTCAGTGTGGATTAGAAGTGAGGAAAGATGTGTTGTCCCATGCTGGTTCCTGGGCCTGTGCTTGCCACACTGCAAAAGAAAATGCTTTGTCTGAATGGTTTGCAGGGAAAGATCAGTGGGTGACAGACCTTCTCCTGCCCAATGCTTTACTCCTTCAGATTGTGCTTCTTGTCCCCCCCCCCCCCCGCCCAATGCCTATACTCACTCCCACTGTGTTGCAGCTTTTTGGCAGCAGCCAGCCTACTGGCCCCACATCTGCTTCCAAGGACCTATTTTGGCACCCCGTGCTGGGGTCAAACACAAGGAGGAAAGCAGCACTTTCATACCCTGCTTGTAAGCTTTCAGAGGCAACTTGTGGCCTTGTGCCGGAAATACAGTTCTGAACTGGATGGAGCTTCGGCCAGTCTGGCAAAGCAGATCTTTATGTAAATTATGGAATAACCAAGTGCAGAAATATGAGAGAAGTGATCTCATGACCGAGAAAGATTTAGGATTAAAAAGTGGGCTAGATCATTAATTTGTATTTAGGGTAGTGCTATCTTTAGACCTGCATCCAACTTCCATTATGCGGAAAACCTGATGGGGAAGTTGGTGAGTGTGAAGTAGCAACCTCAGGATTCCTGGATGACACTAAAAAATGTGTCATCCAGGGTCCCTGAAGCTGCTGTGCCTTCTAGTCTGGTTATAGGACACAGGCAGCTTTGGTGGGTAATCTTTATCTGGGGTAGTAAGGGTTCTGACAGAACAGCATGCATTTAAAGTGGTAGCTATTCTGTCTGATGTTTCTAGTTTACAGAAGACCAAAGTTGTGCTCTTTCATGCCGCTGCTACTACTACTACCACTGCTACTCCCTTATTTTTAGTTTCAGCCACACAGTAATAATTTTGAAGGACTTTCTTTCATAATTTTTGTTTCACTATCACAGAAGCCCACAACTGTACTGTTCTCTGCCATATGAAGAAATTGAGCCCCTTTACATGCTGAAAATCATATGGACTGAGCTCATTAAATGTTTGTCAAATAAATGGATAGTTTTGAAGCGGCTTCCATTAATTCCATTAATTTGACATTGGAACACATTGGTGCATTTATCCCAGGATCTTTACATTCTTGAGTTTGTGAAAGTGTGAGCCGGTGAAACTTTTTAAAAAAAGCCTCTTCCATGGTCTCTGCAGAACTGGGCAAAGGGTGAGGAGCATTCTCTCTTTAATCCTTGGGCTCTGTTCTTTGAAGTATCATGAAATTTGATGGAGGATTATCAGAGCAAAACCTTAGATTAGTGATAAATCCAAATCAGGGCTGAGCAGGAGGAATCCCCTCGTTTCTGCTGATAACACTCAACACTATACTTCTTTGATAAGACATCTGGGAGCTGCTGTCCCTGACTTCAGCCAGCCCTTGGAGGCAGCGGTTGGACAGATCCAGGTGAAAAGATGCAGATGAGATATTGGAAGCACTAGTGGGAAGCACTCATCCTGAGGATAAATTTGTCCATCTGAAAAAGTTTGGAACTGGTATGTGATCCTGGATTTGGCCCTTTTAAATAAACAAATAATAGGTATTACTTAGGAGACTATTTTATCAGTCTCCTTTATCAGCCTCCCCACTTCCCTATTATAGGAATCCCATACACTGTTACATTATTTCTAGACTTGTCTATTACAGTATATTTTACATGAACATTGGGGGCACATTCATTCTGCATTATGTTAGTTGTAATGGTTTCCTATGTCTTTCTTAGCCCAAATTAAGTTTAAAATTTAAAGCTCTTCATAGATGGGGACCTACACGCACCAGAGACTTTCTTCACATTAGCCCTCACACCAGTTGCTTTTTTCTGGTCAGACCATGTTTTATAAAGTATGGACACTAGAGACACGGGTCTTTGCATCACCTGCCCCTGAGGGTCTAGAATGTTGTTCCCTGAGGGTGAGAGTTGTAAGGCTTCTCTTTTTCAATTGACATTTGGAGTAACAAGTTTGACGGAAGAGTTGGCAGAAACAAAGACGGTTACTTCATTTTACTTAGTTTGGCCTACTGAAGTAGTTGAAGTTAATTGTTTCCTGTTCTATTGTTTTGTTTTTATAGCTATGACGAGTTGCAAGCTTTTTAGAGCATATGGAAGAGTGACGTGTTTTATATTTACAAATAGAAAGAGAGATGATGGATGTCGATTGCCAGGCCTCCTGCTATAGTAAGAGACCGCCCTTCTCCCAGTGCTGAGGCACTGGCAGCAGGAAATGTGGTGATTTGTGTAAATGGAGTGGGAGCTGGTGTCACACTGGTGAGCTGATGTCACTTCTGGTAAAACAGAAGTGATGTAGTGGATGCTCTAGAATTTACAAAAGCTCTGTGGTAAAAGCATTTCTGGAAGAGATGTCAGTGCACTTCAATGTCTCCCCAGGGTTGCCAGCTGCAACCCCATTGAATGAATGGTGTTTCATTCCCTGCCAATTTTTTTGGATCCTGTGAATAAGCATGAATTTCTGTAATGGGACTTCCTTGAACAATAACTACAGCTCTAAAAAAACACTGTACCATAAACATGTATTTTCTTGTTCTGAAAATTTCCTCCTTCTTTTCCAGTATTTACCTTTTCTTTCTCTCTTTCTCCCCCACCCCCTCCCTGTCCTATGCATACATACTAAAAGACACTGTACCATTCATATGAATCTCACTGAAGGCAACTGAAGCTTTTGATTGATGTCCTTGGCATTTGTACCAGGCACTAAAAAAATCACATCTTTCCGGTGTATTAAGGCTCTTACCCCTCATTTAATGAAGGACATTTATTACCTGGTTCATGGTTAATGATTACACATCGCCATCTACTGGACAGTCTTTGCATTGCAGGATATACATTTGCTTTAGTCTATTAGCTGTATCTCCAGGGAGAAAAATAACTTCAAATACCTAAATGATTAATTTCCAATAACAAAAATATGAAGTCAGGGTTTATTTTCTGATAAAGCAGTTATTATAGTTGTCAGATGCAATCATCACAGACAGATAATAAAACATGTCTTAGAAAATATAGGTGTTAAGACTGACATTCACTACAAACCCATCAGAAATGCGAAGCTCTTCTGAATCTTATTAGGACCTTCCATGTGGAGGATTTCTCAGGTGTCCAGTCCAGTGTACCAAAGCCCAATAGTCATCTTCTAATCAACAAGCAGAAGGTCTATATAACTTTGTACCTCTGTTTGTAGATGCTGTTTCTTTCACTTCTTGCTTGCCATTGAAATGCAGGGAGCTGCTTTCCTAATGCACCCATCACTCTGTTGTTAGAGTGGCAGATTTACATATTTCTAGATTAGCTCTGCACACATAGTGCAACTCCCTTTATTCACTGTTTTTAGCTTTTTGGGGAGTACTGTGCAGCTATTGTTTATTGCACTTTTCCACCTCTTTGGGGGATATCTGTGGCCCACACTGCATCATTCCTAATGGGGGCGGGAATAGGAGAATGCCTGCCTTTATTTTCTGTGTTGCTTCTCTTCTTCCTGGATTTGGAGTCACTCAGTAAAGTTTGCACCAGGTTTCCCAGCCTTTTGCATCCAGTCAGCCATTCGTGCGCAGTCAGGATGGATCGAGGTCTCACTTGAGACTGATTGGCAAGAAAGTAAGTACAATATTAAAAGATGCTACAGGAAGAAAAAAACTGAGCAAGAACAAAATGTAAAAAGTAACTGGAGTGGGTGCAAATAGATCTAATGCTTGTGTGGAGAGAAAGGAGATGCTAAGAAATGCAAAGTAAAAGGGGGGGGGGTATAACAAATCTGGTGCAGCAGAGGATGTGACACTTGTGCTGGGCCAAAAAGAAGGAATCTGTTATAGGTGCAGAGAGAATAGTGGGTTAGCAGAAGCCCTTGCCATACAGTATATATGTTTACAGGATGGTGCACATAGAGGAGGAGCTGGGCTGACTGTTTTGGCTCCAGTGCTACCTGTGGGCATCATGCAGATACAGATAGGCCTCTGCCTACACAGTTATGAATTTGAGTAGGTGGAGCAAGACGAATGCCCTCTGTTCCACATGGGTGGAGTCCCTCACATGCTCAGCCCCCTCCTCAGACTCCAGCAGAACACCACTGGGGTCCCAGCACCAATAGTCAGTGTCCTATTGCTGTTCTGTAGAGGGGAAAGAAGTGATGCAGATACCTCTTAACAAGGCTCCAATGGTATGGTGATCATATTGGAGAGCATGGCAACCCTACAGACATCCAGGGAGCTGCTTTCCTAATGCACCCATCACTCTGTTGTTAGAGTGGCAGATTTACATATTTCTAGATTATTATGGAGCAGTGTGCCATCAGTGCACTGTGAGTGGCACACTTGGCGGCAGCCAACTACTACTTGCCAATGTAGGCATGGCCTTATGCAGACACCATTCACATGCAACTTGCTAGAAGGCAGCCAATTCATTACTCCCCAGGAGGCTGGCGGGGCATGCAGCTGGAGCCCTGGAGTTAACGTACTCCAGCAAGCTCCACAGATGTGGGTTCACATCCTTCCAGCAGCCAAGTTCCTGGTCGTGAGGTGGGCACATGTGGGGACACATAGCCAGTCAAGCCACAACAGTTATTTATTTTATTTACAAAATTCATATCTCACCTTTCTGCCATACAAGGGCCACCAAGGAGGTTAACAATTTAAACATACAAGGTAAAATTTCATTATAAAACCACTGAAGAAGAATGGTACATTGGACCTTACCTGAAGGTTCTTTCTCTTCAGTGGGGGAGAAGTCATCCATATCCCACCCAGAGAACAAAATCTTAACGCTGCCAGGCAAGGCATAGCGAGGGGGAAAAGCACTCTACCAGAAAGTGCAAAAAACAGGTGGAGACTGCAGTAAAGTGGAGAGGAAACAAAGAAGTAGAGCAGGGCTTGGACAGTACTGGAGAGGTCAGCCTAGGTCTCTCCAATAGGAGCCATAATAAAAACAAATTTGCATAGCCTATCAAGTGACCAAAGGCATGACTGACTG
This sequence comes from Lepidodactylus listeri, assembly GCA_029233225.1. NCBI lineage: Eukaryota > Metazoa > Chordata > Lepidosauria > Squamata > Gekkonidae > Lepidodactylus > Lepidodactylus listeri. The sequence goes on from JARCFY010000004.1 coordinate 49,852,926, forward strand.
CTTCTGGGTGACTTCTCCCCCACTGAAGAGAAAAGAACTTTCAGGTAGGTCCAATGTACTGTTCTCTTCAGTGGGGGAGAAGTCATCCACATCCCACCCTATGATGGAGTGCTACTACCTTGAAATCAAGCCAAGGGTGGCAAGAGAACAATGGGTGAAGGTCGATCAGAGAAGACAGGGAAGTATAGCACAGGGCTTGGACATAACTGGAGAGGTCAGCCTAGGGCACTCCAGTAGGAGCCATGCAATAAAAGAAATTTGCATAGCCTATCGAGTGAGCAGAAGCGTGACCTAACCAATTCTAGATGACCCCCACTGAAGAGAAAGAACCTTCAGGTAAGGTCCAATGTACCATTATAAAACCATTAAAATCAGCCCCCAACAATTTTAAGAAGTATGTAATAATACGTACAAAACATAAAAACATTGGAAGGTGGGATCACTGAGAAAATGCCAAAAAAAGTCTTCATCTGTTGATAGAAGATGGCAACAGAAGGGGACAGATGAATCTCCCCGGGGAGAGAGTTCAAGAGCTTTGGTGCTAACGCTCCTGCTAAGCTGTGGAGTCTTGTGAACAAAAATTCTACTTTGTGAGCTTCTGGCATTCAAGCTGTGAGTGAGCGATTTGGCTACTGCATAAATTAGTTTGCTCTGGAGCCATCCTTCCTGAGCTAAGACAGAAATGTGTGAGCCAGAGGCTAAAAAACTGTGAGCTAGCTCACACCAACTCAGCTTCGAGAGAACTAGGGATGTGCAAAAAAAAAAAAAAAAATTGGCCCATTCGGATTCGGCCAAATTGGGCTGAACGTGATTTGGCCAGCCGAATGACCCCCAAATCCACTTTCGGCAATGCAAGCCGATTGGGATGGCATCTGGCCAGCCGAATCACATCCGGCTCAATTATGCCTTATGGGGACTGTCCCCATAGGGTATAATAATCCCCTCCTTGAAGGGCTTTTTCCCCTGTCACTGAAGAAAAGGCAAATTGCCTTCCCTTCAATGAAGGGAGTGTGTTGCCTGTGTGGCATGACTTGAATTTTAAAGTTCAAATCCCTCTCCCCGAATCACACTGCAGAAGCAGCACACTCTCTTTATTGAAGGGAAGGCAAATTCAGTGAAGGGAATCCACTGCCCCCCCCCCCAGCTAGTCCTCGCCCACCTTCCCTGGCCCACTGGAAAAGCCCAGCAGAGCCCCTCCACCTTTCCTGGCTCACCCGCCTCAGTGGGTGAGCCAGAAAAGACCCAGGAGAGTGTGGGGGACATTTAAATGCCTCCCTGTGGTTTCCCCGGCCCAGCCGCTGAAGCAGGCAAGCAAGAGAAGCCCAGCAGAGTCCTCCTGCCTTTCCTGGCCAGGAAAGACCCAGGAGGGTGCAGGGAGGCATTTAAATGCCGAAGCAGGTGAGCCCTAGAAGCCCAGCAGAGACCCCCCACCTTTCCTGGCCTGCCCGCCAAGGCTGGCAAGCCAAGAAGGGCCCGGGAGGGTGCAGAGAGGCATTTAAATGCCTCCCCCTGCCTTTCCCTTGCCCAGCAAAGGGATTCCCCAAATGGATGCCCAGTATACAGCATTCATTCGGGGAATCCCTGTTCAGCAAGCTGAATTAGATTAGAGAATCTGAATCAGCTTTCAGCGGGCTGAATAATGCCAAATAGGCATCATTTGGGGGCGGGGTTTCAGTTCATCCAAACCAAATGCACATTCCTAGAGGGAACCCTGGCCATGACCAAGAAGACCGTCTCCTGGGTTGCCACCTGACTGGTCTCAGAACGCGAGGTCACCCAAATCAGGTCCTCTGAAGATGACCGTAATGGTTGGGCAGGTTCATAAAGGATTAGGTAGTCCTTCAGGTACATTGGTCCCAAACCATACAGGGCTTTGAAAGTCAAGACCAGCACTTTGAATTGTGTCCAGAAACAAATTGGAAGCCAGTGTAGGTAGGCCAAGACTGGAGTGATATGATCCCTATGACCCACTCCAGTCAATATCCTGGCTGCAGCATTCTGTACCAATTGAAGTTTCTGAACACTTTTCAAGGGCAGGTCCATATAGAGCACACTGCAGTAATTTAATCTAGATGCAACCAGGGCATGTATCACAGTGGCCAGATCTTTCCTTTCCAGGAAAGACTGCAGTTAGCTAACCAGCTGAAGCTGGTAAAGGGAACTCTTGGCCACAGCTGCCACCTGCTTATCCAGCAGTAGGCCTGGGTCCTAGAGCACCCCCAGAGTGTGGACCTGTTCCTTCAAGGGGAGCACAATCCCATCCAGAATGGGTGACACCTTAAATCCGAGGCCAGGCCTTCTGCCCACCAGTAGCACTTCTGTCTTGATAGGATTAAGCTTCAGTTTATTAGCCCACATCCACTCCAAAACTGTCTCCAGGCACTGGTTCTGGGTTTCTGTGGCCTCCCTGGGATCAGCTGGAAGTATGAGATAGAGCTGAGTGTCATCCACATACTGGTGACAACCCAGCCCAAATCTCTGAAAGACCTCAGCCAGCAGTTTCATGTAGATGTTAAAGAGCATAGGGGACAAGATGGAATCTTGTGGAACCCCATAGGCCAAAAGCCAAGGGGTTGAACAGCAGTCCCTCAGCACCACCTTCTGAAACCTACTCTCCAGATAGGACCAGAACCGCAGAACAGTACCTCCCAATCCCCATCCAGATAGACAGTCCAGACGATACTATTATTGATGGTATTAAAAGCTGATGAGAGCTTCAAGAGAATCAAAAGAGTTGAATTCCCACTGGTGCAAGTCATCCACAGTCTCATAGGCCAGTCAGCCTAGGGAACCACAGTGGATCTCTTACCAAGTGTTTAGATCCTGGCCAGAGTCAGACACAGGCGTATATCCTCTTTCCTTCCCTCCTTGCAAGAGCATATCTATGCCCCCCCCCAATCTACTCACTCAGCCCCCTTCTGGTGTGAACTGCATGCTAAAGAATTGATGTAAGGAATGAGCAGGGACCAGAGCGTCATTGGCAGAACTCCTGTCTAACAAGATGTGGTGGTAGAGTAAAACACATGTTTACTGAACAGCATCAGAAGCAGGGAAAGCAAGTCAGATGAATGAAGTGGCCAAATCCTAGTAAAGCTGCTTAATAGAGGCAGCCTTTGTAAGCCACACTGACCGACCACAGGATCGTAGGTAGAAATGTCCAATCATTGTATGGTCATGGAAGGGACAGCTGTGTGTTTACATGCTGTGTGGATTGAAAGATGTGTATTCTTTGAAGGTCCCAACTCCACTGGCCCCATTTTTCTTATCTCAGCTCCCTGCTGCTGCCATTCCCCTGCCCCACAGCAGCTTTGGTGTTGTTTTCTAGGACTTTTTAAAATGGTAATTGCTATATCAGCAGCCTGAACACCCCAGACTAGCCCAGAATTTTCAGAGCTCAGAAGCTAAGCAGGATCAGCTGTGGTTACTAATTGGATGGAAGACCATTAGAGAAGACCTGGGTTGCTATGCAGAGCAAGGAAATAGCAAACTACCACTGGCTCATTCCTTATGGGGTTGCCATAAGTTGGCTGTGACTCGATGGCACTTAAAAAAAACAATTACTCTATCACTCTTTATAACACTTTAATAATTACTAGTTTTATAAAACACAGCAAACCCCCCCCCCCCCATTAGCATGGGATGTAGGATAATGGGCATGGGGAGCTGAGGCGAGGAAAGCAGAGTAAACTGTAAAACTGCTGAGTAGACCCTTCCCTGTCACTGTGAATGCCACCTCTGCATTTGCAGCAAGAGCGAGAGACTCCATGCCGTGTGGGTGCGGCCGGGGTAAAGTAAACACTAGCTAATGGCCTGTTCGGCTCAGAGTTTCCAGGGATCAGTTTTTAAACCAGCCATTGATAAACTCTAGTCATCAATTGTTTATCTATTGATAGATTCACTCTCTTCCTAATATATTCTTTCTTTGGCTATATGATAGGCTGATTTCAGGGTGTTTTTAAATTGGCAAAGGTATTTTGGGAGATTATCAGGAAGGAGAACAAAAAGTTTTTTCTCTGTGTTCTCTCTAATGAAGAATTTAAAGACACCAGACCAGGTGACCCGTACATCAACACCTGGGACTTCTTTACAGTAAATACTTTTTTGATCTTAGCTGCAGAGGGGGATTATTAGCTTTTTGCACATTGACTGATCAAGTAATTATTCTTTTGCATTAGTAGTTGATATAGTTGAGGTTCACTACACATCCTGCTCAGTTGACCGTTGGAATGTAAACCAGAAGTCCAGAGGCATGTTAGACTAATCGCATTTCTTTCTGCAAGAGCTTTTGAAGCCAGAGCTTGCTTCTTCAGATGCTGAGAGGAGAAAATCATTATACCAGAGGGAAATGTAGGGAAATTTTATATGAGAAATTACAGAAGGAGGAGCTGAGACAGAGAGAGGCTTGGTAGAATCCTGTCATAAATATTTTAGTATGTATAACGGACTGGAACAGATTTGGATGGAACACATAATAGATGATGGGAGAGAGGTCAGATGTAGTAAGGTATGATAAATGCAACTAATCAGGAAGTAGCAGTCTGAAGCATAAGGAAATTAACTGAAATGTGTGATTCTAGATATCGATCCCAAGTCTTTTAACAGATATTTGATGTGGGAGAAAGGATAGCTGTAATCAATGAATGGCCGTTGGCTTGCTAGTCGTGACAGATTTACCTTGACAGAATCCAAACATTTTAACAGCCATTAGGATTATTTATTATCAAACTACTGAAAGACTAGATCTGTTGTTAAGTAACTAACAGAGCAATCCATGAAATCTGTGCAGAATCCCTGTGAAGTGGGGCTTGTTCCCTGGCCCTGTAAGAATCCTACTATGAAGGCTATACAATAGGACTTATTTCCAGGCAGAGTTTTGTCCACTGCAATCCGAAGAACACTTCCTTGGGAGTAAATCCTGCTGAATAAAATGGGACTTTTGAGTATCCCTGCATAGGATGGCTCTATAACAGCACCATCCAAAGCAGAGCCATACCTTTCTAAACCCAGTGGACAGATGTAACTCTGCTTAAGTTGCCACTCTAAGGTATAACTAGACTTTAGCTGGAACACATCTGGATATTTGCGCAAGATTTTACAATAGGGAAGCTAAGCTTGTGTATTTTATATGATTATCTTTACAGAATGACGGCAAGTTACTAATGAAATGAACTTAGGTTGTTATACATGTTTCCTTTCAATATAATTTCATTAAAGCAATTCACTAATAATTTGAAATAGATCATAGATGAATGATAGATTATAGGAATACAATCCTTTCGCTCCTAAAGAGCCGTCACAATGTAAATGCCTTTGATCTGAAACTATGATAAATTGAAGAGTTTAGACAGGGTAATAGCTGGGAGATAGTCTAAATATCTGTAATGAATCTTGTAAAGAAGGATCTAAGGGATATGCTGTTGATACTCAGGCCACAGAAATATCTTTAGCAAACACCACCATTTTCATATTTCTTCAGAGGTATAGAATTAGTATGCACAGCACCGTGTGCATTGTGCTACAGAGTAAAAAAAAATCAATCAAATCTGTGTTCCAAGAGAATCCAACTGACATGCCAAAAAAAGCTGTATCCTGCAACTTGTGCAAATTATGCACACTGGGATGTTTACATATTTATGTAATTGACATAATTTATTCCACTTCTGCTAGCACAGGAAAAGGGCGAGGAACTACAGGGCTCTGAGCAATGAAAGTGGTATTCATCCACTTTCGGGCTTCTTGGATTTCACAAAGTTTTGTCCACATAATTTCAGATCTATACCCACAGCTATATGGGTGCAGCAAAGGGATAGCTTAAATCCCAAAGGTGGCAGCAGCAGCTCTCTGTTAGAGGATGCATGGGATCATTGTCTGTGTACTCCTGGATGCTGGGTGAATTGAGTTTTATACTTGACAGTATCCTTCTAGAATTGCAGATCATATCCAGCTAAATGACCTACATGTTGAAGCTTGCTATTACAGCTGGATCTCCCTGGGTGAGTGAAACCCCTTCCAGGTGATGGCTTCATTGGACTACAGAGTGTAGCATTTTAACGAAGACACAACTTAGCAGGAAAGTAATTGGGACAAAGATACTACTTTTGTATCTGTTTGTACATTTGGCAAGCTAAACTTCCAAAAAATTAATAATAATAGAGTATTATACTGTGCCAGAAATGGAAATGAACTGTTTTGTTTCTCTGCCATGTGTTACTTGAAAGAATATTGAAATAGACTAAAATGGAAAGTTAAAAAAAATGGAGCACCAACAGTAGGAACATCGCCTGCAAAACCCACAACAGAAGTGAATGGGAGATGGGCCAAAGCACATGAAAGCTCTTGTACCAATCCTATCTGTTTCAATGAAGAATTCACTGGAGAAGCCTGTAATCATTAAAATCTAAAACGTTACTGATTTTTTTAAACTCTGAAAAAGTAATATAAAACAGGGATTTGTTTCCTACAACCCTTTTGTCATTATTTGGCATGCACAAGTACATGTCCCACAAAGCTCATGTTTACTAGACTTGCTGGCACATTTTATAGTTTGCTGGACCTTTCTGGTTTGGGTTGGGGGACTCTCTTCCCACAGAGATATTTTTTTTCAAATTAGACTCCTTGCTGTCAGGAGTATGTCTAATCTGAAATGACAAATCAGTGGCAAATCTAAATTAGGCCTATCCAGAGAACTCCATGCCTTTCTAAGAGGAAACAATATTATTAAGACATGCGAAGATTTAAAGACTTCCATATACACAGCCATTCTGCACCCTCCCAACTTACAGTAGTGGTGGTGGTACAGAGATAGGGTGGACCTGAGTAGAGTATAATACCACAGAGTCCACCCTCCAAAATGGCCACCTTGTCTAGGAGAACTGATCTCTGTAGTCAGGAGATTAGTTGTGATTCTGGGAGAACTCTAGGCCCACCAGAAGCCCATCAGAGATTGAGAGCCTCTTGATTCATGCTGATGGGAAAAGCTTGGGCTTCATGAAGGCCTTGCATAGTTTCAGAATGATTAGGCATCATGAATACTTCAGCTCCACTGATACCTTGCCATCCCAGATGCATCTTCATGCATGAGAAAACCTAAGACCTCAATTAATATGTTGCCCATCCTGATGTGAACTGAGATTTTCCTGTAGCCCCAATAATACTTGTAATGACATGAAGAGGAGAGAGATGGTAGGAAGACACCATTGCATTCTGGGGGAGGTACAACAGGCTTGGAAACAGCCATGGAAGCCTTCTCTCCTGTATGAGCCTGTGTGCCATCTGCAGCCTATTGGTTTCAATTGGTTGCTTCTTCTCAACAGGTTGTGCACACTTCAGCAGCTCACTCATGAGATTTCCCAAGGAAGACATAGCTCTTTCGCAGGCTTTTTACTACCTTTGGTTTATGGCAGATGGAAATTGCTTTGATTGTCTCTGCTGAATGTCTCTCATTGATTGCTGTGCTTGATATTTTATACTGAATGTGCGATGGCATTTTGTTTTGCTATGATACTGGTGTGTTTTATAGCTGATTTAATGAACCTGCTATAAGGTGTTTATAGTCTTGAGCTTTTCAGAAAGGCAGAGAATAAAAAATTAAAATATATCAAAATAATAAATTGATAATGAGCATGTTCAGTAACAAGAACAGCTGTTTTAGAGGGCTAAAGATGCTGTGTGTTTTCCAAATGACCATTGGTAGTCTGGTTAATTAATTGTTTTAATTAATTACTAATCACACATTCATCCATCTGTAGCTTACAGGATTTAATTAGGGAATAGCTCATGCCACCACTTCTGTTCTGATTGTGTTCCATTTTCTGGTTGCTCTTTGGTTAGTGCTCCAATATTCTTCTGCTGAATTGTGCTGATCTTCTATTCAGTACTCATTATTTATGCAATGTCCTGCTCCTCGGAGAGTGTAGGCACTGGGAAAACTGGGTTTATGATTCTGCAGTTGTGAGATCAAGGGGGAAAAGCCCCAAGTCCTGAAAAGATTCCTTGACATATAGTAAGTGTGTAGCATGTGGACTGTGGGGAATCTATGACTGCATGATTCTGCTTTCCTGGGATCGCAATAAGCAGTCCAATAGTTTAATTGCAGTTCCTTGGGAATTTAACGTTTGAGAGACCATTCCAGAATTCTCTAATATAATTTAGGTTTTACATACTACATTTGCCTTTACCTGGATGACCTAGACTAGCCCAATCTCATCACATCTCAGAAGCTAAGCAGAGTCAGCCCTGGTCAGTCACTAAGGTATACCAGGGTCACAGTGCAGAGGCAGGCAATGGCAAATTGCCTCTGAACAACCTCTGAATGACTCTTGCCTTGAAAACTGTATGAGGTCACTGTAAGTTGGCTGTGCCTTAACAAGACTTTCCACCACCATCATGTCACATTTATTCAAATAGGGAACCTTAGCCATTGAAGTGATCATGGAATTGCACATCTATGGGCTTGAATCTCATCTAGATTTGTACAGGAGCAAGGAGGGGGTCCATTTTCACTGATCACTCCTTCCCACAAGAAACCTCTGATTCCATCTTAAGCTATTCATGAGAAGCTATTCAGTAGAAGCATTTTGGGGTATGTTTTGGACATCTGCAGCTGTGAGGAATTGGCAAAAATATCCTCCCTTGCGTCCGGGTGTCAGTTAGCACTACCATAAGTCTTGTTGACTGTCCTCATCTATAAGGTTGCTGAATGTATCTTATGTATCAATGCCTACTGTTTTACCATCTATTTTGATGGCCAGTTAACCTTGCTTTTTGTTATAGTCTTATTTCGACTCCTCTAGGTCCCGCCCGGGAGTTAGCATTGGTGAACGGACTGCCACCTTTGGAATCCGAGTCTTGCTTGCCTGCTTCGCTTTGCACATGCTTATTGCTCATTAGTTTTTCCTCCTCTCTTATCTCTAACTTGCATTTCCCTAGCTAACAGCCTTGAGCAGAAAAGCCTCCTGTTATGTGTTATAAGATTCACAGGTGTTATGTATTCTTTTTCTTAGTTTTCCTTGGGAACATTTGATCTAAAAATCTCAACAGTGTTTTTCCCTAGTTTGCCGCGCTTTCCTTGGGAACCAGTATATTTGGGCGCCAATAATTCTTCCAATTGATTGGTGGATGGGAAGGGGGCCATATTTCATATCAAGTATAATTTGTAGTTGTATTTCTATGCTTGGGCATTACTAACAGAAAAAGTGTTTGACCAACAAAATCTTTTCTGCAAATAAAGGACTTTCCGTTTAAGGAGACCTGTTGTGGACTATATCTATTGGCACAATCTCACACCGGGAGTCTAGTCAGGAGTCAACCCAAAGATATCCTCTTCCCAAATCCGCCCCCCCCCCCCCAATACATGTGCTCAGAAGACAGTAATGGGACATAACATACATTGGGGGGGGGGGGTTAAAGCAAATGTGCCAATACCTATGTAATTGCTGTACATGGGTTGGATCTGGACCAAACTGGCAATTTCACTGATTCTGACTGCACACCCCATGTCATTCCTCAGAGCCCCCTGTCTCTCAGGAGCACCATTTTGTGGAGATTGGTGGGAGAGGGGAAACAGGAAAGTTCCATTCTGCTGTTGGAATATTTAATCTGGATCCATTGAGTTCTGTTCTGAGATGCAATCTATTGAACACACTATCATTTTTAGTTTTAACTCACCACTTTATAATTGCATTTGATTTACACTTTAACAGCTGTGCCTGCCCACAAAAAGACTTCAAACCTAATAGTTATTGCCAAATCCCATCCCTTAAGTTCTGAAGCCAGAGAAAAGCTTTTGAGCTTCGTGGAAGATTGTGTCCTTGACTTCTCCCCATCACTTTCCTTCCCATCTCTCATCTGTTGCCTGTATATCATGAACAGTGGAAAGTTTTACAGTTTGGCTAGGTCATATTAACTGTTTGTAATCTATAACCTGCTATTCAGCACGAGTCTTTCCAGCTACCTGTCAGACGCCATTGCTTCTCAAAGACTCTATCCATACTTTCGAAAGCATTTTAATACAAGCTGTGAGAACCATTTTAAAGGCTTATCTCCCAATCCGTGAAGCTTGTCTCAATAAGGAATTGGAAATCTTCAATTCATATGAGGTGGAAGGTTAAGAAAGCAATCCAGAAGTCTGGACCCTCCTCGGTTAAGTGGTTCTGGCACTAGCAGAAAGCAGCATGAGAATCAGAGAGCCAAAGTAAATGTGCGCAGCGATGATATCAGATGTAAGGCAACGGCATGTCATGCCTGGGGATGTCAGACATTCTTGTGAAACCGCAGAGTCTATTGTACAAAACTCAAGCCAGGGCGCTCTGCTTTTATTGCAAGCCACATCCAGCTCCCTTGAAATGCTGCTGGATCAGACCTCAAGTGTTGAAAATCCCAGGACTTGCAGGTGGTCAACGTTTGGCAGGCTTATATCTTTTGCTAGCACTGGCAAACTCAGATGAGAATTCAGCCTCTTGGGAGAACAAGGCGTTAGGAGCTGGCTCCAGGGTGACTGAAGTCACTTAGTTGTTTTGGAACAGGGTTTCAAAAGGAGTCCTGGCTTTCTTGACTGTTATGATGGAAGTTTTGTATTTGAATTTGAATCAAATGGGTTCATGGTTTGGTTATGCTTGCTGGAAGGGCGAATCTGCATACCCACAGAAATCATTTAATATTATCCCTCTGACAGCCTTAGAATGCAGAGATGGGATTGTGTGTCTGAATGCTTATCTACACTCAGAAAAGTTGCATGTGTTGTTGTGAATCTTAGGGGTAAGCTGAACTTCAAATCACCAGGAAGAGAAGAGCTTTCTTCTTATAAAACAGGATGATAGTTGTCTACCTAAAAGAAAGATACAGGCCTTGATTCTGTGTTTCTGAATGCATGCACAAAGCTACACTGTCAAAATAGCAAGGGCTGCTTCTTGTCACTTCAAGGGAATGTTTATAATTAAAATAGTTATAATGTCAAGCTGTTAAAAATGAGAAAATACCAAGTATGTGGTGGTTTGAATAGGGTTGGTCTATCTTAAGTCCTGGAAGTATTGTGTCTGATCAGAATATTCTGAACTAGAGAGGGAAAATCATCACTTACAGCTAAATCCTTAAGCGTATTTACTCAGAAGTAAATCCTGGTATATTCAGTGAGCCTGACTCACAGGGAAGGATGCACAGACTTGCAACTGTAGTTATCTTTCCATAAAACAAGGTTTTATTAGTTGGCACTGGCAATCATTTTAATGCAATGTAATTTGGGAAGCTGCAGTTCCCTTGCTTAGATAATTAAAGTCCTGTGGTTGATAAGGTGACACAGCACAGGAGAGATTTAAATATTATATTCAGCTTTTCTACAGCCTCAGTAAGTAAGCAGCTCATCTATGTGGTTCATTAACTTTATTACTAAAATGTGTTCAGAAAGTTACTGTGTTTGGATTACTTTATAAAGGATTAAAGCAAAACAATTTAGACCTCTTATAAGCACGCAAGTGGACTAGCTCCAAGATGTAAGCATGGAAATTAAATAAAAGCACTTGTGAGGCGTATCCTTTTGACCATTTAAGGGACAGATTAGATGGTCAGTGCCTAGAAATTATGAGAATGCTTGCCCTTCTGGAAACTATTTTTATCTCCCATAAATTCTACTCACAATGACAAATTGAAAGTACCAAAAATAATGGCTAAAGAGGTTTCTTTAAACATGTTTGTAGTTATTCCCCTCCTTTCTCTGTTATATTACCTTAAAGAAGAACCTAGACAAAGAATAAGACTGCGGCATTCACTCTTGTGTAAATCTAATTCTTCAGAGCAGGGTTGGACACAGTAAATCATATGCATGCAAGCAGAGCTCAGCTAAAAGGAAACGAGACAGACCTTTGAAAAGGCAAGAATTCTCCCCTGCTCTGTCTAAGCAACTATGAGAAACTGTAGCTCTGCAAACTGCATAACACAGTCTGACCCTGTCATTTTCCAAGTCACTGTGCCTTTATTAGAATGCTGACAATCTTGATTTTTTTCCCTCTATAAATTCAAGCACTTAGTCCTCACCATTTAAATGAAATTTGAAGCTGCAAGCTCAAGTGGTTGGATCCAACCATCTTTTCTACTGGTAAAAAAAGAAGGAAGAGGAGTCACCTCCCCCAATCTGTGTGGGGATCATGGGAATTTCATAGGCAAAGGATTAGAGCTCTAGTAAGGAGAGGATTGAACTGGATTGAATTGAAACTAGAAACCAAAATGAAGCTGTTCTCAAACCCACTGTATTTTAAAACCACCGCTAATATTCCAGTTTAATATTTGATTATTCTAGTCACGGAATTGTATGTGTGACTTGCTGTTAGTAAATTAGTAAATCTGGGCATAGTTTAGTTTGCCCTTAGATGTCAGGCCAATGTAGAATTCAGATTCTGAAGCACTGCTTTGCTTTTTTGTTTTCCTCAGCAATATGAAAACTGGAGACCAAACCAGCCAGATAGTTTCTTTTCCTCTGGAGAGGATTGTGTTGTTATAATTTGGCATGAGAATGGCCAGTGGAATGATGTACCATGCAATTATCATCTCACATACACCTGCAAGAAAGGAACAGGTAAAATTATTAAGTGGAGAATCACAAACTGCGTTCTGAATTGCACAAGAACTTCACCTTTTATTCTTAGTCTAAACATCTGGGTTCAAATATCAGCAGATGTCTGACAAAGCTGGCCAATGTGAGTGGTGCAAAAAACCCCATTCCCATTGTAGATTTCTTGCAGTTTTTGTGTTACAACTGAGTAAGAAGTAAGGAGGAAGAACCAATCCATATCTATATTCTAATTCTGAAGGTGCCCCCTGCGTGTGAATATCTAAATCTGCGTGGGGGGGCACCTGTGGGGCAGGGAGATTTCCCTACACACGGGGGGCACTCCCCCTGTGTGCAGAAAAATCCAAAAACTTCTAAAAAATTTTCGGGGGATCTTTAAATTCCCCCAAAAGTTAAAACATTCTCTGCACATGTGCAGAGAATGCTTTGGCCACCGTTGGGGAGGGTGGGAGGTGGCGTGGTGTGGCCTTGCCACAGACACTGTTTTTGGGGACGGCGGGGGGAAGGGGGAAAGAGGCTCAGCGCACAGCAGGTCTCGCTGCCGCCAATTTCCAGGGAGGGCAGGGGGGAGGCTCAGCACATGGCGGGTCTCGCCATTGCCGCCAATTTCAGGGAGGGAGGGAGGGAGGGGGAGAGGCTTGGCACGTGGCAAGTCTGGCCGCCGTTGCTGCCAATTTCGGGGAGGGGGAGGCTTGGCACACGGCGGGGGAGGGCGGGGGAGGGAGGGGAGAGAGGCTCACCTGCCCCCCCACGAGTATCGTGGGTCCTCCGGCTTGTTTCTAACTATTTGTTTCCTCCAGGTTGATGATTTGGTTACACTGCCAGTGCCCTGTAATTATGTAATACATATGTTAGCTATATTCCCCCTCCCAAAACTATCCAAGCTACATCGTGGAACTGTAGCCAGCATACTGGAATGCAACTGTCTACAGTGGTCAGAAATGAGGGATGCTCATTCACAATTCTAGCTACTACTGTTAGAAACCTCTATGTTCTGAACATCCTTTGGTCGAATTATTACTCTGTGGGAGCATCTATAAACTTCTTCTGATATTGTGAGAATGGATGGGGGAGTGGCTCCAGTGGAGTGTTTCTGTTCATGAAATACAACTTTCTCACCTGCCCCCCACAGCCCCAAAGGACCCATCAGATTTACATATTGGGCTGCAGCAGAAGGGAGAAGGTAAGAACAGGGACTGGTCTTAGCCAATGGGCAACAGGAGCAGCAACGGGCAACCAGGCCCCCTGCTGGGCCGGCCATTGACCACCTAAGCTCCCCCAAGGAAGAGAAGAAGAGCAGGCTCCCATCAACATTAAGGCCTATCCTGTCTGGGGCTCAGAGAGCTGGCTTCTGGGGGCAACATCTCTTGTTCACCCCACAGAAGGCAAGCTGTGGGATGGTGGTGATTCTGGAGCAACATCCTGGACTTTTGCCTGAGACCCCAGAATCACAAAGAGTATCCCTGGGTAAGAAATCACACTCCATGGAAAGAAATCCATCCATCCAGAAATAGGGAGGCCAGACATATAAATCCTGACCATCACCTTCAATTTGTGCTTTATTTTCCAGTTGCTTGTGGCCAGCCTCCAGTAGTAGAAAATGCAAAGACTTTTGGGAAGATGAAGCCTCGTTATGAAATCAACTCATTGATCAGATATCACTGTAAAGATGGCTTCATCCAGCGTCACGTTCCAATCATCCGGTGTCAGGGGAATGGACGATGGGATTTACCTAAAATTTCCTGCATGACTCGTGAGTTACCTTTTGAAGTCTAAAGTCCAGATCAGACATTTACTAACAAGAATCTTCATAGGCACATATACTGTCTCCACTTTACCACTGGCTGCAACCCTAAGAATACTTTTCCAGGAGTAAGTCTCACTGAAAAATTGGGACTTACTTCTGAGTAGACTTCCTTAGGATTGCTCCCATAATATGATATGAGTGCTCCACAGCAGCACCTAATCACTTGTGATGCCTGAATTGCTTCATTACCTCTCTTTTTTGAGGGAAAAGAATTATGGGCCCATCACAGGTAAGATTATCTGCACAATGGATGGAAAGGGGGCAGAACCTGAAGCCTCTTGCAAAAGCAATAAATGTCTGAACCAGGCTGTGGTGTATAATATGTTGCTTCTACTAGTCTTGTTTCTAGTTTAGCTGGTACATTTGTAATCCTTTCCTTCTCTTTTATTTTCAGCATCTTCATTCCAAAGGACTTATCCTAAGAAATATTATTATAAACATTCTTCACCGGGAAAAGGAAATTCATTAAACTCATCAAAACATTTTCATCGTTGGATCAGGTCATGGCAGGATTCAAGGCGTTGAACACACTCTAGCCACATTGGGACGCTCGCCGGGCCAGCCAAAGTCCTAAGTTACTGTGCCTTTCTCTATCAGTTATAGGAGTATTATCAAGAATTTGTGGAAACTTAAGGACCTCACACAACACATACCAACAATTGCTACATATGCCACTTTGAAAAGGGATCCATTTCCAGCCAATCCAGTATGTTAATTGTTGAGGGACCATTTGATGATCTAAACCAGCAACCTGTAATAATTAAAACTGTTCCATTTTAGCACCAATGAGAATGTAAATAAGATGATTTAATGGTGTCTAAATGTGTGTTGTGTTCAAAATCCTGTATATACAATGAGATGTCACACTAAGTTCAGACTTATTTATGGCTATCTGGCCTCAGAGGTCTTTAATCATTTTGTTGTTGTTTGTTTGTTTGTCTTGAGGTACTTCACCAGGCTGGAAATAGTTTTAGATTGTTTTTCTGATCTTAAAAAAAAAAAAAACATGAGGGGAAAAAGAGCTATTGCAAATGGAAGATGGACAATGGAAGCAGCACCTTGCTTTAAGAATACTGATGGTCTGTTCTCTACTAGAGATACCACATAAAACCATGTGATGTGAACCTTTCATAAGGAGCACAAGGGGGATCCACCCTGACCTAAGGACTGCAACAGGGAACTTGACCATTCCAGCTACGGCATCGACCAAAAGGGACTTGCCTAGAGGACTTTTTTTAATGACAAAGAGGGCCTGTAGGAATGCAAAGTGCTAATACAATAAAATCTCAACCAGGGCCACTTTTTTAAACATAAGTTTTACAACACTAACCATAGGTCTATGTTACAGCTCTCTGCATTTTAAAGATGGCGATAGATAGACCTACCTTTTTTGTAAAAAAATTAAAAGTAAATAATTTTGTATATATAAATATATATAACCATTTTTAATCCTTTTATAAAATAATGAATGTTTGTGTATGAATGCTGCAGCTGTGAAGCGTACATAAATAAATGAAGTAAGCCATACTGAGATAATTTATTGGACATTCTTTTTATCTTGAAATAGCTTAGTCACTCATTGTTAGCTACCAGCCTCAACTAATGTGTTTGAAAGAGCCAGACATGGTTTCAAATGTTTTTTTTGACATGAGAAGGAAATTCTAATAAAAGGGATCATTTGTCTGTGATAAAATGAATGAGAGCTATGTGAGCAACATATTTGTGAATAATATTTATGGGTCCAGAGAAATATTATAGATTGTTCTTCAAAGGAGGCAAAACTAGGGAGAGGACAGGTGTACCCCAGTCTGTAATCAGCTCTTTCATAACCTGGCCAGGTATACTATAGTCGCCTTCCTAAGAACACTTTTCTAGGAGAACGCACAACTGGATAAAATGGGACTCAGGGCCAAACTAGACATGATGGCTTCCATTGGTCTTACCTGTGGACTCCAGAGCCATTTTAAACCCTAGTGAAGTGATCTAAAAATGCCATGAGGATCCAATTGGGTGCACAACATGGAGAGATGAGACACTTTTGTTTCTCCTCTGTGGCTTTTCAGGTTTCAAAATCTCTGGCCGTGCAGCTGTTTTGGCACTTGAGAAAGGGCTGGGGGGGGGGGGGGGGGCAAGAGCACCTTACCTCTCCACACTCCATCCCTTGCTGCATTTTAAAATCACCCCTTTAAATTGGTGGGCCTGTGGATTCCATCAGGTCTAGTTTAGCCCTTAGTTCTGAGCAGACATGCTCAGGATTGCTTCCTAGGTGCAGCAAGTGGTACTTTAAAATCATATTCTTCCTATTGTAATATAATTGTTAATTTTTAGCACCTTCAGGAAAGATACAAAAGATTTTTAAAAATTTGATGCTTTGAATTTTCTAGTATTGCATGCAATGTTTTAAAAGAAAGTAGAAGACACTGTTCATCAGTAAGGGCTAACTCAAAGAAGTCATTCTTCATAAAGTGAAACTTAAAAAAAAAAAAAAAGTAAAATAGCCATAGTGGTGACTATGACCCAGGTATACTCTCACATGTCATGAAACTGGCTGTGTATTTGAGTTACAAAACAATCTTATCCTTCATTTTAATTTCATTTGAATGCAGCTAGTCTGAACAGGTATTTATTGTTAGGGCTAAGTCTGGTTTTAGCGGATGAACATCTCACCAAATGTAGCTACATTCAAATGAGTCATTCAAATGAAAGCAAACTCTCCATGGCCTGAAGTCAGTTTCATAATGTGGAAATGAATGATGGATTCATCAAATTAGTTTTCCAAGTGTACAGTGATTCTCTATGGACACAACAAGGAGGAATTTTCAACAAGCTAGGTTGTCGAATGGCTGAAGCTTTATTTCATTTCAAGGCCACAAGGCAAAAAGTCTGTCTTGCCAGAAGTTTGGTCTAAATGAGCATTGATTAGTCCATTTCAGATGTCTAATTTTTCTGTGAAGCCTACTTTATGGTGATTGCAGAGACACTTACCAGACACTGGGAAAACTTTCGAGATTCTTAAAACAACATGGTATTAGGTGGTAGTTGGTGAGTAAGTTTGCTGTGTAAAAATATAGAATGAATGTAACTGTCCAGTTTACTGTGCATTTTTTGCATGTTTACTAATTCACCCTTGCCAGAAATTAGACCCAAAAGATCCTAGATTGAGCCCCATTGGGACCAGTTTTGTGAAATGTGAAACCACTCCAAGAAAAAAAAAAAGCCTGATCATTTTTGCCGTTTGTGGTATTTCTTGTTAAGCCACCACTGTTTTGATCTATACATTCCCCTCTTTTCCAATACATGGGGCACTTTTTTCACTGTTTATATTATCTTTTGTATAGTGTATAATGTGAATGTTTGTTTTTGTGGAAGGAAGTCTAAAAAACTTTGTGAACTTTTTATATATTGGCTTCTGGCTCACCAAAGAAACCTTGTTTTGCTCTACTGTGACTTGTCCTGTTTATTGCATGTTTTGGAATTTAGTCTGTAATGTCACTTCTAGTGATGAGTTAAGTCAGATAATTGAGAACAACAAATACTAGAAGATGCAAACACTAGTTTTTTTAAATGTTCCTAATGTTTTTAGCTGGTTAACCAGGGTCAAAGTTTTGATTGACTTTTAACAGAATATGGATTGGACCATAGTCAATAAGACAAGATGATTTATACAATGTTTTTAAAATATACCATATATATAATAAAGCTTTGTAAACTGAGATTACTCTCAATAAACCGTATATAGAGAGATGTATATATACATATGACATTTTGTACAGAAACACAATAGCATAGATTTTATTGTCAGAATTCATAGCAAACGTACACATTTTTAACCTGTTTGATGCTAGCTCAAAGCCTGCCCATCATTCCAGTGCCTTGTCAAATGCAAACCAAACCAAGGTAAGTGAAAGAAAGGAACCTGAAGAACTGCTACATCTTGACTCAGTCAAATAATAGTACAAAAATTTAAAAAAATTGAAAATGGGAATATTCTTTGCAAACTATGAGTGCTCTGTATTCATTATTAAAAACAATAATTTTTGGACAATTTAATTGTCCTCTTTCAGAGCTGCTTTCCTTGGTAGCTGAGCCTAATGGTCATGAGGTTTACCAAGACAGGGATAGGGTTCTCAACAAGTCTGAAAAAAAGTCCTGTCTCTTTAATAGAGGCTTAATATGTGGAAATGGGCAGCTGGAGGCATGGAGTCCTAAGATCACCTTGTAAATGACATCCCGTTAAACTTCCAAGGCACAGGACTTTTTTTTTTCAAGGCAGTTGCAACCCTATGCAGTTTTATCTAAGGTAAGAGTTTTGTCACTAGGTTTCTTATCATTGGGTCCTATGCCGAATGTGTGAACTGCTTCCATAGAAAGCTAATGGCAATGGAATATTTAAACATGGAATCTATCACTTGCAGGTAATACTACCTGCTTCACTGTTTCAATTTGGAATCATTTAGGATTCTGCCACCTTCTCACTTTCCCCCTGAATAGAAAGATATCAAAAGCATAATTACAAATAAATGATCTAATTTAGGGCAAACTATAATATAAACAATCAGGATGGACACAAACTGGCAAAGGGCCAAATTCGGCACGAACTTGACCCAGTTCAGAGCCACCTAACCAATGTTCAGGGAAGGAGCCTTCCCCAAACATTTACTGGGTTTATGTCCAGTTCAGTTTGGCTGTTCGGGTCATTTAAACCTAACAGCTGAGCAGAGCGGGTCCGCAGCTAACCTGTTAGGTTAAGAAGAAGAGGAGAAGAAGAGATTGGATTTATATCCTGCCCTTCACTCACTTGGGAGTCTCAGAGCGGCTTACAAACGCCTTTCCCTTCCCCTCCCCACAACAGACACCCTGTGAGGTAGGTGGGGCTGAGAGAACTCTGTGACAACTGTCCTTGAGAGAACAGCTGGTACAGAGCCATGGCTTGCCCAAGGTCATCCAGCAGGTGCAAGTGGAGGAGTGGGGAATCAAATCCGGCTCTCCCAGATTACAGTCCACGCACTTGACCACTACACCAAACTGGCTCTCCAATGAGCCATTTAAACCTAACAGTGGAATGGGTCTGCCCATCAGCTATTAGGTTTAAATAGCTGTGAGTCATTAAACCCATCAGTTTCACTCTCCCTGCTTCCAAGCGGCCGGGGGGGGGGGGGGGGAGCAAAACAGACTAATGAATTGGCTTGCAGCCTAACAGGCACACTCACCCCACTGTTAGGCTGAAAAGTCTGCCAGCCATTTAAACCTAACAATTGGGGCAAGTCTGACTGTCAGCTGTTAGGTTTAAGTGGCAGTTTCACTCCCCCCACCACTTTAAAGTGGGGGAAAGTGAAAGGGACAGGTTAAATGGCTGGGAGAAAGGGGGATCCAAACTGGCCAGTTTGGCTTGGGGCATGTTTGGCTCTGGGGCCACCCTTAACTGAACTGGAATTTTTAGGTTTGTGCGCATCCCTAATAAACAATTTAAACCAAGCTTCACCAGTGGTTTTAAAAGAAAAGCAGCCTTGGGAAGTTCAATAGAGATTAGAGCCATTTTTCTTCTCAAAATCATCCCTCAGCTCTCTGTGGGATTCTGATTGTGTAATCATGTTTGTAAAAATGCATTTGGAAACCTGCCGAGGAAAATGCTGCACAAAGGTGATTTTGAACTGAAAAGCAGCCTATGAATAAGGGTTAAGTAACCCCTTCCTTCCCCTACTCCTCCCCCCCCCCCAAAAATTATAGCCTCCCAAGGCTGCTTTTATTTTTTAAAAGACTGCTGGCATTTCATGACATGTATTTGTGTGTACTCTATATAGCACCTTAAGTCAAAATTCCACCTAAATCTGCTACATAAACTGCTATGATGTTGTTTAAATTACACTGTTGACATGATTTTTCACTCACAACAGAAAATTGTATTATTGTGAAATACACAGTTTCTGAGTATCATAGAAGAACAAAAGCCAAAAACAATAAGGAAGCTTTCAAAGAACAATGTCTAGGGATAGCATTCTGATTTGTGGTGCCAAAGTTTCTTCAAAATCTGGTCTCTCTGCTTCTAAGACAAAAAGCAAGAGCCAAGAAATATTGTAGCATATGGATGTTATTAGCATTTAAAGAATTGTATTACAGCTGGGATGACCCAGGCACGGCTAATTTGGACCAGCAGTTGAACAGCTATGCGAAGCTTTCTTTAAAAGATAACCCCCAACCCAGGACAGGCCTATAGCTACAGTGGGGCATCTCCAGGCTAGGCCTCCCAACTTATTGGCAAGGCCCCATGACTTCCCATCCAGCCCAGGGCCCCCCGAGCAGTGGTGGATGCAGGTAATGAGCTGGTATTCCTTTAATTTGATTAGCCAGTGCCACCTAAGAAATGTAAATGCCCCCCAACTAAAAAAAAATCCTGGCTATGAGCCTGATCCAGGACATGTTCTTGAAGAGAGTATGTGTCTCTGTATCCAGAATCACGAGATAAATATTTCAGTTACACACATTCTCCTCAATCCAGGGTTAAGAACATTCTGAATGCTCTGCTTCAGCTGGTGCTTCTTTTTGGTCTCAGCTATAAGGGAAACAGAGAATAGTGGGCAACTAACTCATATATGAGACTGCAAAATCAGACAAGTCTCCTGTAAACAGCTTAGTAGAAAAGAGGGTTTTGGCATGTATGGATCATCATACCTGCTGAAACTCCTTTGCAGCACTCAACATCCCAGCTGGGCATGCCAGTGTGAAACCTAGAAAGAGTTCCCAGAGCACAGAAGCCAGAATGATGTTCAGTGGGATGCTGTGTAACCAATAGCACCTCTTTCCAGCATGTGATCTCCTGTATCTGCCCTACAGGCAGGAGGGAGCAATCCAGATTTTCTGTGAATGATTGGGGGGTTGCAGGAAACAAGTGCAGCAAATACCCAGTGCCCCTGCCCTTCTCCTTATCTAGTGGCCTCTAGTGTGGTGAAGTATGATGGTTAGGACTGTGAATCTAAGAAATCCAGTCCCTCCCTGATTCACATCTCAGTCAACCACATTCTCCAGTGGTGGCCTTCAGCGTGGCTTTCCCTGTCAGCCTCAATTCTTTCCCTCTATAACCAGCTTTCCAACTTTACAGTGTTGTTTGATCACAGTCAGATGAACCGCTGCCTGTTTCTTGAGACCAGAATATGAACTAATTTTATACTTCCAGAAAATGCAGTTTGAAAGTACATCCACTAGATGTCAGACACAGGAGGTTTATTGCACTGTAGCCCATTAAAATCTACTTTTTTCCTGAATCTGAAAAAAGAATGGCAACATTTACTCTGAGAGTCCTAGCAACCTCTCCTTGGAGTACATGAAACCCCCCCCCCCCACACACACACACTGATTTTAGTGGAGGCAGGTTGCTCCATGAATATCCCGAATCCAGAGGCCAACTCTGCTGTTAATGAGATGAATTGGGCTACTGGAATCTCTCTGGGCTCAAAAGAATAATATAATTAGGGGGTGACTAGCAGTTTACAGTGAGGAACCAGGAGGGAAAGAACTGGATAAATGGGTTTCATTTGAAAAGGAATGCTTCTATTTAATTTAAGACAGGGAGTATCCCCTCCACTTTTGCGGGTTCCACAGTGATCTGCCAGTGGGAGTCTCTGTTTACTTTCCAGATGAACATAACCTCTGTGGCCTCCTCTGTTAATGCCAAACAAAGCATGTCATTTTAAAATGCACCACAACATCAACAACAACAGCTGAAACAAAACTAATCTGGGGCAGGAAGATACTGTTACAAATTAAAAGATTAAGTTCAGATTACACCAGATTTTTTCCCCCTGTCAGGAGTAATTTCATAAATTATAAAATGCATTTGATTTCACATGGATCTCTTGTGAAAGAGGGCTCCATTACGGATGGTGTAACCTTTAGGCACAAGTCTCTACGTCCGAATGTTAAAAGGTCACATATGAATTATCGGACCATGGAGAGAGAGGCAGGCATTAATAGTCTTTGCTGGAGGGGCACTGCAAAACAGCTTCTCTGTGAAGTCAACTTATTAAATAGCCTTTTAATCAAATCAATAATTCAAGACCAAGGGATAATGTTACCAAAAGCTACAAGCAAGGTACTCTAATAAGATCAAGAGAAACCAATCTTGTTACTGGGGCGGTTTTGGACTGAAGCTGGTTTTTCAGGGATGCAGATTGCAGATTTCGCTGAAGTGATACCATTTGGGGAAGCTTCTTGTTTTGTTCCAGGCTGAATCCCTGCCCATGGCTAAGCACATTACTTTTATTGTAATATGTGGATAACTACAATATCTGATGGCAGATAGCTGTAATTCGGGCTAGTTAACTGTATCTCCTAAATTAATACAATGACTGTCAAGTGTTTTCTGTGCTCTCTGCTGAAAATAGCTTTTGAGTGTCACTAATTTAGGGCAAAATTAGAGATATTTGTTGGATGTCATTAACGGCTATGCGGTTTAATTGATTTATTGTCTCTTGTTCCAAAGAGCTGGGCATAACTTGAAACCAGCACCATTTGAAACAGCTCTGCATTTAACACATAATGCTGGCTTGAGCAGGACTCACCATCATGTCCTAAGAGATCTTCCTCTCTTTTCTGATTTTTTTTTTTAATATGTGACGTCCTGTCTGAGGAAGAATTCTAGTGAATTTGAAAGCTCACAGTGTTATGTGTCATTTGGTTGGTCCTAATAACACATATTATGCAGATTGTGTTCTGAGTTTTTTTTGGATTTCACGTTTAGACTGGCAGAGCTGTTAACAACTTCCTTCTAGTATCTGTGTTGTGCAAATAAGATTGTATTCTCTGCAAGTGTGGGCATTTTTTTCAGTGATCTGCTGCAGCTGTTCGTAGGCCTTAGTTCTAGTGATGCAGGAAAACAGTTGCCTATCTACTTACCTCAGGATGAGCATCTAGTGCTGATGACTTGGGGCAGACTACAGATAAAGTTCCTATTGACAACTGAATACCACATAGAAAAGTGCCTTTCTGTTTAGCCCTATTCAGCTTAAAACCCATTATAAAACAAGGAACATCCACTGTGGGGGGAGAGGACATGGTAACATTTCTAGGTGGGGCTAGATTAATCTCAGACATTCACATGCTGGGAGGAGAAGAGTGGTGATGTTCTGGCTGGATAACCTCTAGATACCGTGCTGAAGTAGCTCCTTGCTTTAAGCCGCTCCTTACTTCTATTAAACATTTTGCTATGTTTGGAGTCATTGTAGCAAAATAGGGATTTTTCAAACCAGTTTTTTTCCTATGCTGAAATCAAGCTCCCTTCTTTAAATGGAAAGTGCCTTGTCACAAATTAAAAGCCAGATGTGTGTGTGTGTGGGGGGGGGATCTTAGTTGGTTGAACACTGTTCCCTGTGAGTCAGTGCATGCAACTGCTGATTCCCATCCTGGCTACAGTTCTGGAAACACTCTGAAGGATTTTCTTCTCCAGTTTTTAAAAAAATATCAGGGAAAGAGTTTAGGGTTTTTTTTTCCTGCCACAGTGTCTGAAATAGTCATAGAAAATTCTTCTTGAAGGTAACTGCAGAAATGTTCTGTGTAAATGTTTTACTTAAGGGTGTGGAGAGGGAATCACCTTCCTCACACACCCAAGAAAAATGTTGGGGAAAACAGCACATTATTTTGGAAGCCTGCTTAAAAATTGTGGACAAAAGACACACTGTTACTTCATTTTGCTTGCTGGCCAAGTATTTGCTTTGCCAGAGGCAGGGATATTATAGCTTATTCAGGCAACACTAAAAAGAATGTGATTAACTCTTCTGCTGAACTTAGTGGAACTTGTAAGTGATCAACTTTGACTGGACCATACCCAGTCAGAAAGAAAAGAAAGAAAGACAAAAAGTATGACATCTGCAAAACTTTTAATTATTCCAGGGCTAAATTGGATGGTAGGTAGTGTTTAAAATATTGTCAAACACCTCTCTGCAGTTGTGTGTGATAACTGGCAGTCACTGGTTGGCATCAGGACAATCTAGGCACTTTTCTAATGCACACGGCCAGTTGTGATATAACGATAAAAAATGGGTTGGCAAAAAATAACCTTGTGCAAAATATCCACATAAAGGTCAAGTGAATCATCCCAG
Organism: Lepidodactylus listeri; assembly: GCA_029233225.1. Taxonomy (NCBI): domain Eukaryota; kingdom Metazoa; phylum Chordata; class Lepidosauria; order Squamata; family Gekkonidae; genus Lepidodactylus; species Lepidodactylus listeri. The sequence goes on from JARCFY010000004.1 coordinate 49,877,383, forward strand.
AATTTCTCCTTAGTCCAAGATAAATTAATGCTGCAGTGTTGTGCAAGGGCTAGAGATTTCCCAGCTGTGATTTCATTTACTAGCATCTTGGCCCTCTTTTCACTTACTTAAGGCTGGTTGTAATGTTCTCTCTGTAGTGTGGTACAATTACTCCAGGTATAGACAAAGTAAAAGGGAAATTAAGACTTTCAGTTTTCAGTGAGGATGCAAAAGAAGCTTTATATATGACTGTTACATCTGAAGCCCTTCAAATAGAGAGCAGAATTCTGGGTTAAGTACTTGGCTTGTTCTCCAGCAAAGTAGGTCTGTGATGCATGGCGGATTTAGAACTAAACAATTTACCTAAGAACGAAAAGAAAGTATACACTGGAATGTGTCTGCAAAATGTCCCAAAAGTCAGAATACTTCCAGGTACTGAATTAACAAATAACCACACTGTCCAGATCACTGAAACTCGTAGAGTTGATTTTTTTAATGCTGGAATCCTGGCCCCTGACTGTTGGGAAGTCTATTTGACACAGGTCCCATGACAGACTCTTTCTAAGAACAAGAGATATCTGAATTGCTCACCTGATTCTCAGTACGGTTGTACATTCTGTTTGACAACATCATGGGATAGAGATCAGACAGCAAAGTATGGACTATGTTTAATAGATAAAAGGATCAACTCAAATGTTTGAGTCAGAGTTTTAATATCTAGAAACCCAACATTGTTTACTCTACTGCTTTATGTCATGTCAGTTTTGTAGTTTACTTTGCAAAGAATAATATCGAGTCAGTTAAAGGCTTCAATGCACCAAGTTCTGTGAAAAGACAAAAATGCAAGCTTTCAAGATCCATCAACTTGGGCAGCCTTATCCTTTTCATGCAGGGCATAATAATTGTAAAATAAAAGGCACTAGTTGTCAGCTTTGTCATTGTCTATAACCAGAAAGCCTTGTCTCTGATTTCAGATGTTGGGTAGCTGGTTGTGATAACTCAGAGAAAAGAAATGTCCATCTGCTTAATCTCAGAGGGACTCTAGAATTGCTACCTGTTTCAGAGCATTAAAAATTGGCTTGAAGGTTCAGCCCTGTCTCAGATTGTGCTGAATTCTCTTCAGCCAACAGTGCTGATATCTCTCTGCCTTGCATATGGGTCATCCAGCCAATTCAGCCCGTCACCAAGCAAATCTCTACTGTCTGCTGAACAGCAAGGTAAGCCTGTGGTTCTGCTTCTTCCCTATTCCCAACAGCATAGCACAAATGTCTGTAATTGGTGGTGGCTGCTGCTGCTGCTGTTGCCAGGTCTTGGGTGGGGTTGGAATCAGGGGCTGGCTCAAGGTCATTGATGGTGGCTTTATATGGGTATTGGGCAGTGGGAATCATCTCAAGGCCAAAGCCTAGGGTTGCCAAGTCCAGGTTGGAAAATACCTGGGGACTTTGGGGGTGGAGCCAGGAGAGGGTGGGGTTTGGGGAGGGGAGGGGCCTCAGCATGGTCCAATGCCATAGAGTCCACCCTTCAGAGCAGCCATTTTCTCCAGGGGAGCTGATCTCTGTCAGCTGGGGATCAGTTGTAAAAGCGGGGGATCCCCAGGCCCCACCTGGAGGCTGGCAGCCCTACCAAAGCCACATGCTTTTATACAGTCACATCACTTGTCAACCTGGCTTATAAAATAGTTTATTCTCAGTTGCAGAGAAAGCAATATTTTTTTTCTTTTTTTTTTTTAATTAATTTTATCTATATCTAATTCTACAACGCTACTTTTCTAAGCTATGTTTACCTTATACAGAGTGTGCTTTATCATTTGCTTAATATTACTATGCCATTAATACATATGAAGCGTTTTAAACCTTGGCTAATATTTAGATAAAATTGTTACTGATGATACATGAAAAATAAAAAAAAGCTGTTTGACAGACATGCTCTTTTGAAGGAATGCTTAATTATACACATAATCTATTATATATAAGTGCAGTTTCAAAAAACATTTCAGCCTTTATTTCTTCTTTCGTCCTCTTCTTGTCTTAACAGTCTCTTCTTGTACTTTTGGGGCTGCTGCTCCCTTTTCCGAGTCCGACGTTTCTTCTTCGCTCTTTGAGCTATCAAATCCATACATACTTTCTTGCGATGCCAGTGAACCATCTGAGTCTTTCTCTTTTTTCTTTTCTTTGCTTTTTTCCAAAAAACTTTTCGCCTGTTGGACAGAGTCAATCTTGTATTTCTTGTTTTTGATGCTGAAGCTCAGTCCTTCCGGAACATTCCACCTATAGATAATAGATTCAGACTGTAGCCAAGATGTCAGTTTTCCATAGGCTTTCCTTCTTTTCCTTATTTCAAATGGGATGTCTTTCATCACTTTAACTTCTTTTCCTTTGATCTTCAGAACTGCTTTATTTGTGGTCCTGAGCACCACATCTCTTGTTGACTTTTTGGAGAACCTTATCTGAATCTCACCAGGCAGGCTTTTCTTTTTAGTATAATCTGGATAGGTTCTGTAAACCATATCCATATCGCTTTTTATTTCCGCTGCTTTTAAGCCCGTCACTGGTTCAAGCGCTTCACTTAACAGATTTTTAAGGTCTTCTCCTTTATCCTCTGGTACATTCTGAAGTCTTAGGAAAAAATTCGATCTTTCCATCTGAAGTTTCAAGAGCTGATCAGAATGGAAGGCCTTTTCTTTCTCCGCTTTTTGTAGTCTTGAATCATGATTTTTAACTGAAGTCTTAACTTCCAGAAGTTCTCGCTGCAGCTTCTCTGTAGTTTTATTCGACTCCTTCAGGTCCAATTGCATCTTGTCCATCTTAACGTTGAGAGCTGTCATTTGGTCCACTAGAGGTCGCAATAACGAGGAGAACACCGTGTTCATCTCCGTGGTATCAACCTTTGAACTCGGAGCTGTACTTCCTAGTTTGGGGGAAGGTTTCGGTTTCCCCGCCATTGTTGAGACTGTGCTTCTTTGTTGATAGTTAGATAAGATGGACGAAAGGAGCAAATTCCACGACTGCGCTTATATCTTTTTAAAGTTCATATCCTCTAAAGAGCGATGCTGCCATCAAGCAAGCCGAACATACGTTTTTTCATGCAGTAACGCCACGTAAAGAGTCCCGTAAGTACGCCAGTCTCGAGGGGGGGGGGTTTTACTCCACCCGCCTTTCCCGCTGTATTCTGTTTCTTTTTACTTCAGACTCACTGTTTCTCCAAGCGTAACTGTCAGTTCCAGCCTCATTGCTTCACACTCTCTGCTGCTTCTCGGTTTTGCGCTTTTAGCCATACGGCTCCCACGGACGGGGGAACCTATGGGGGTGATGAAAGGGGACCTCAATCCCTCGATCGCCACCGTAGGGAGAGATCCCCCTCGTGCCACCCCAGGCAGAGCCCCTTCACTAGGGTCTCTGGGGGCTCGGCACCGGTCCGAAGCCCCTTCTTCCCGCCGGGTACGGATCGCGCTCCCCGCTAGTGCGGAGGAGCGCGTCCGCCATGGTCGCAAATCTTGTCGGAAGTCACCAGAGAAAGCAATATTGTCAGTGTTGTGTTTGTGTTAATAACTATGGGTTATCTATGAAAGGGCTCTGGTATCCTAATGCTCCATTTCTCATTGGCTGACTAATAAAGCCAATCTAGGTACCCAATCGCTGAGCCCTGCTTGGGTCCAATAATATCACTTGTATATAGTTACATTGTTGAAGGTTATTTGATGCAACCATATAAATTAGAGTGCCGCTCTCATAGAGCTGTCTTAGAACTGAACGATGTTATGAATAAAAGCCTGTTTGTTGGATTCATCACCTCCTGACTCAATACTCAATAGTCAGCAAGTTCAAATATTTGTAGTCTCTTCTTCCTGCAGCTTTCAGTGAAGGGAAGCAGGAGCTTGGGCTGCAGCACAATGGGCAGTGAGGTTACTCTGGCATTTAATGGTTCCTGTTTCTGATCGAGAGGAAGCTGCCTCTAAGCAGAACAGATCCATCCGATCTAGTCCCCTACAATTCATGTGGAATGTGGAATTTGCTGCCAGAGAATGTAGTGCTGGCCACAGGAATCAACAGCTGTAAAAGTGGATCAGATAGATTCATGAAGGATAAGTCTATCAGTGGCTACTAGCCATGGGGACTGAGGGAAACCTCCACATTCAGAGGCAGTAATCCTCTGAATCCCAAAGCCAGAAGGCAACATCAGGGGAAGGCCTCAGCCTCTGTGCCCTGTTGTTGGCCACCCAGAGGAACTAGTTGGCCACTGTGTGAGACATGATGCTGGATTAAATGGACCACTGGTCTGATCCATCAGGGCTCTTCTTATGTTCTTATGTTAGGTCTAGGTTAGGTTGCTCTATGCTGGCTGTCACAGGGGTATCTGGGCTCCTCAATGGCCCTGCCCCTGAAATGTACATATTCTTTTAACTTTATGTTAAAGGAAAATATCTAAATGTTTATATAATATAGCATATTTGCATTATTTATTATTTTCATTTATGCCTTGCCTTTTTCTCCAGTGGCGACCCAAAACTGCTTACATGGTTTGCCTCTCCTCCGTTTTATCTTCATGTGACAGCCCTATGAGGTAGGTTAGTCTGAAAGAAAAGAGTGGAACTGGCACAAGTGGGGATGCAGACCCTGGTTTCCTAGATACTGGTCTGGCACTCTTAACCACTAACCCACACCGGCTCTCTGGGGGTTCTGGGGAACAAAAGTGCCTCCCCGCCCCCGGAATATCTTTCCACTAAATTAAAAGTCCTATTTTTTCATATCCAAAGAAATTTCAGTAATAATTTAAATTTTACAGAAGAAGACCCATTTCATCCTTTATATCAAGGGGGGGGGAGGGAGGCAATAATTTTCCAAGGATATATGAATGTATGTGTATCCACCATTTTGAATATAGCAACAGTGGTGAAGTTCCATATAAGAGAATTTATATGGTCGTTTTGTGCTGTAATTAGAAAAAACCTGTTCATTATATCTGCACTAACCTGTATTATTTCATCTAAAGGCTATAATTTTAATTGAGTATGGAATATTATACAAAAACCTAAAAAAATTATATTAAAAGCTTTGTATATCCTTCTCTGCTGACAAATAAAAGCAGCATCTTATTTTCTAAAAAAAACACTGATTGATGAACACCAAGTAAATAAAAAGCTTTTAAAAGTTTACTACAATCATTTTTATAGTAAACAAAACAAAGAGAAACTGCTCTAATTTCCAGTAAGGATAAATGTATCATCAGCATCTGGGAAACAGCTGCATTTAGCATAGTTCTCTACCTTCAGGATCCATTTGGGAACTTTACAACCTTGTCACCCCTCTCTCGAAGTACACAGGAAAAGCCGAATGTAATCAATGTAGTGTTGTGCTTGGATTAGGAAGTTCATGGAGATTGCAGGCATGGAAAGTCTTGGACAAATTGCTGCTTTCTGTCCCAGCTGATCTCACGCAACTGTGGTTTAAGGATAAAACCAAATAACCACATCCATGCTGCCCTTATCTGTTTGGAACAAATGTGATAAACAAATGTGAACTCAAGGCACTTTAAAACACATGGGGCGTTTTCTCACTAGCTTTCCCCCGCGGTTTACACCGAAGCTAGCACCGGAGCTTCTGGTCAGTTTCCCACCATTTGCTCCCTGCTCACAATTTCCTCCAGAGTATCACTGCACTGCTCCGGAGCTTCCCTGGAGCAAGAAAATCCTGCTAGGAACAGGATTTTCTTGCTCCAGGGAAGCTCCGGAGCAGTGCAGTGATACTCTGGAGGAAATTGTGAGCAGGGAGCAAATGGTGGGAAACTGACCAGAAGCTCCGGTGCTAGCTTCGGTGTAAACTGCGGGGGAAAGCTAGTGAGAAAAGGCCCATGGAGAAATGTGACCAGTCACTGACAAATTCTCTTGAGCTTGCAAATTACCTTGTCCTGTATATGGATGTCACAGAAGGAGCATATACTCTGGGGACCATTTCATGTGTTACATTTTGTTTCTATACTGGGAACACCTCTTTAAAGTCAGCATGGTTGGCTGAGCAGTTTTCCCAGCTTCTTTCATGTCATGCTGAAGTACAGGACGTTCAACAACAGAACACACTTTTCCCCGATGACTCTCATGGAATACTTAAATACTTTATAAAGGCAGATTGGAAACACTGAACAGTGTTAAGCACACTGTCCTATGAGTGTGAAATGGATAGGTAATGGGATATTCTTGTAACAAGATCCTTGCATGTTGGTAAGATTTCTAGGCCACCAAAGGAATGCTTATTTAGTGAACGATATTCAGGCAACACGTGAGGATAATACTTGGGGTATACTTACCCAGTAAAATAAAACAAGATATGAAATTTCTGGAATACAAAATTAAGAGAATTGTAAAGATACATTTATATAGGCATTTAGTAATCATTTGTGTGGCCGTATTACAGCCTGATCCTATCCATGGTCCCAGAAGTAAGTTCCATAGAATCAGTGAGCTTTAAGGCCAAACTAGACACATCAGTGCCCCCCATTTTAGAGCCTGATGTGGGTGATTTAAAAACACCATTAGGGTCTGATCCTGAAGATTAGGGGTGCAGGAGGGGGGACATGGCCTGTGCCATGAGCCTAATCAGGACTGGGCCCTCATGGCATTTTTAAAAATTGCCCAAATTAGGCTTTAAAATGGCATCAGTGTCTCTGCGTCACACCCAGGGATGCAGTCACATCGAAGCATATTCTTATTCTTCTGTAAATCAGCAGAGGGTTACGGTCCCTGAATGCAAAATGTATTATAGCCCATCATTTTGTTCATTCTCTCTGACATTTCCACTAAACAGTGCCAGCTTGTTCTTATTTTATACTTGGGGAATTTAGGTCCAAATTACATGTGAAAAAGCAGCTCATGTGATGTTTGTCCCCAGTTTTTCTTTTCTTTTCTTTTTTTTTTACTAAACACATCCATAAAGGCTATGAAGTTAAAAAATGAAGTAAGCAAAAATGCAGGGCAGGGACCAGGGGGATCTTGATCCTTTCTCCTTGCACTGTTTTCATGCTACAAATCCTTCCTCTTGCCTAAGTTACTTTTCCTTATGCATCGTTTCTGTTGTGCATCAAAAAAGCAGCTCAGGAAATTTCAGTAGCAAAACAGTGAGAAGAAAAAGAATAAGAACCCCAACAAAAACATGTCTGCCATGTTTCTGTTTTATTCCAATATGGACGTTTGTGGATAACAAGCCACTTCTTGCATGAAATGAATGGATCCTCCTGCTGCTACCAATTGGGTATGAAAGCTAAAGGTATGGAAAAATATAGAAATGGATCAAAGAAACATTAAATACAAGAACAGAGGAAAATGTGACTATATAAAATCTGAATAAGAAAAAAAACAGAGCATTCACTATTTATGCTAAGCTAGTTATCACCGGTAATGATTAAGAAACTCCAAGTCTTTAAGTCAGTGTGTGTGTGTGTGTGCATGCGCATGTGCGTGAAACTGATCATCATACATATGTTGGCCCTCAGGCTGAAAAATAACAACTTGGTCAAGGTTACTTAGCTACTACACTTAAGAAGCAAAATTGGACTTTGAATTCTGCCCTCTTGGGATCTATTGCTAATTTATTTACCGGGGAGAGCTGATTTTTCTGCCTTCTTATGAAGTACTCTATTGGGGGGGGGGGAGTTATTTGTAAATTTCCTGCATTGTGCAGGGGGTTGGACTAGATGACCCTGGAGGTCCCTTCCAACTCTGTAATTCTATGACTATTGGACTATTGCATTCATTTATCACACAAATAAAGTGATGCTCAAAATCTTACAACAAAGACTGATACAGTATATGAAACAAGAAATGTCATATGTTCCAGCTGGATTCTGAAAAGGAAGAGGGACGAGAGATCACATTGCAAATCTACAGTGGTTACTGGAGTATACAAGGAAATTTCAGAAGAAAATCAGCTTGTGTTTCATAGGCTACAGCAAAGTTTTTGATGGTGGATGATGAAAAACTATAGTTGGTTTTAAACAATGGGTGTGCTACAACATCAAATTGTTTTTTTGCACAATCTGTATTCCAGACAAGAAGTTACTTTTTAGGACAGAATACGGAGAAACAGAATGGTTTCCAATTGGCAAAGACAAGGATGTAGAACAAATTTAGAGTCCAGTGGCACCTTTAAGACCAACAAAGGTTTATTCAAGGTACAAGCTTCCATGTGCATGCACACTTTTTCAAATACAGTTGAATGGGAGGTGAGGTTCAAATTTATAGACGGGCTAAACAGCAAATTAACATGTAAGATGATGAAGATGTTTTAAATAAACCTTTGTTGGTCTTAAAGGTGCCACTGGACTCTAAATTTGTTCTACTGCTTCAGACCAACACGGCTGACTACCTAGATCTAACGACAAGGATGTATTTTATCTCCCTGTTTCTTGAATCCATATGTGGAACTTATCATAAGGAAAGCTGGATTAGATTTAGATGAAGGTGGACTGAAAATTGGTCAAAGGAACATTAGCAATTTGAGATATGCAGACAGCACCACATTACTCTCAGAAAATAGAGAAGACTTGAAATGACTACTGTTGAGGGTTAAGGCAGAAAGAGCCAAAGCATACTGAACACCAAGAAGACAAAAGTAATGACTACTGGGAAATTACACAACTTTAAGGTTGACATAAAGTAACTGAAATTGTTAATGATTTTCTATTCCTTGGCTCTATCATCAACCAAAAGGGAGACTGTAACCAAGAAATCAGAAGGGGATTGAGACTGAAAAGGGCAGCCTTAGAGGTGCTAGAAAAGATTCTTAAGGATAAGGATGTGTCATGGGCAACCAAGATCTGCAGACTGTGTTATGTATGAATGTGAAAATTGAAGAAAATTGACAGAATGAAAGTGGATTGATTTGAAATGTGGTGCTGGAGGATAGGTTTGCAGAGACCATAGACTACCAAAAAGACAAATAAGTGAGTTGTTGATCAAACGAAGGCCGAAGACAGACTGGCAATCTGAAGCGGAGGCAAAGCGGAGGGAACTGGAGCGGGGGAAAAAACTCACGGAGCTGGCCGTTCACACTGGCCAGAGCAATGCGGATCAGCGGCGATACGGAGCGTTCAGACTGCCCACGGAGAGTTCAGACTGCCGCATAGCCAGCCCGCGTGGCTCGCGCCTGCCGCTGCACTTTTTTTTGTTTTCCTTTGATGTTTTTCGCATATGCGCATATGCGCATATTTGCATATGCGCATATGCGCAAAACTTTTTGCCGTGCGTTCACACTTCCTCCGGATGCCTCCTGCTTCTTCCAGTTCACACTGTTTGGAAGCGGGAGGCATGCGGAGGAAGGCCCCTGAACACCGGTTTTACCCGGTGTCCGGGTAAAGCGGAAGGAAAGCGGCTGGGAGACGGGTAAGTACGCAATGGAGCCGATGGGCAGATGCGCATGTCTGAACGGGCTCCTTTCCTCCGTTTGCGAAGCGTGCCTGCCCCGCTTCAGATTGCCAGTCTGTCCTCGGCCGAAGTGTGAACTCTACATAGATGCTAAATTGACTAAATTGAGGCTATCATACTTTGGTTACATTACGTGAAGTCACTGGAAAAGACAATAACACTAGGAAAAGTTGATCCTTGCGTTACTTCCTTGTGACCCTCTCTGGACCCTCTTCTGTATCCCATTTGCCTGTTTCTTGTCCATTTGTTTCTTCTCCATATCTAAATATGTCTTCTATGTCTTAGCTAGCCCCATAAAATACCTGAGCAAACAACTGGTATATTTTTAAAAAATCACTTTATCCAACCATTCCTTGTGAGTTTAAAAGTTTCTATGTGTGCAAGACACAAAGGATCGTGCTTTGGCAAATCATCTGCAGTGATTTTGTAAGTCCTACACATGGCTCAGGAGTATTTTTCATACATTTCTATTAATTTTGTTACATACTTACATCCCACTTTTCTCCACAGTGGCAGAGTTCTCTCTAAACTGAGTTAGTGTGAGCTAGCTCAAAGGGTTTTTTTAGCCTCTGGCTCACACATTTTTGTCTTAGCTCAGGAAGGATGGCTCCAGAGCAAACTAATTTATGCAGTAGCCAAATTGCTTGTAGCTCAGCTTTAATGCCAGTAGCTCACAAAGTAGAATTTTTGCTCACAAGACTCCACAGCTTAGAGGGAGCATTGGTGGGGACCCAAAGTGGCTTACAATACAAAAATAAAATAAAACTTTAATAGAAACAAACAAGAAAAGGGGGAAAATACAGCTCTGAATACAGAGTTGGTCTTCCCTTTGCACTCTGTCAGTGGATTTTCCTCCCAGATACTGCCCTCAGGCTAAAGGCAGAAGGCCAAGAGCCCTTTGACTGGCTCCCAAGGACTTGCACCTCTTGGCTTACCCAGATTTAAGTACCTGTAGCAGGTCCTGAACAACTGATACTAGCCAGCTGGCATGGTCTTCCTCATTTGATTTATTTGACCATACACCCCACTGATAATAGTCAATGATAATACAGTAACCATGATCTTAGTCCTGTCTTAACAGATCAAGCAAAATAATTTAATGTATATAATCAGTGAGATCTTTTTTTTCTTAGATAAGTTATTGCACAGTTTTCAGGTTCATGCCCATCCCTAATAAATTATCAAGGTATCTCATCTCACTGCATGTACATTCTTCAATACATTTTCAATAATTCCAACACAACCCAATTAGCCAAAATACAGGATGAGATACAACTGATTATTCAAATTGTAGAATCTTATACCTTATGCTCCCATGGACCTACAAGTCTGTCTAGAAATGTATCCATTCATAAGCCTCCACAAACTGCTTGAAAGTTTGTGGAAAGTTTGAGCCAGTGGACCTGCCATGAACTTCAGTTTATGAACCACAAACTGGCCAAACTTCGTCAGGAACTTTAGTTCATGAGCCAGTTTGTGCCCATACCTAATCATTATGATGGAAAGAGGTCCATGTGTCTTTACGACTAGGAAGATGGAAAAAATATGATCTTTGCTGGAACAGGGCATCTTTTTCAGCTGAGAGAGATAGCATGCGTTGACATCTTGACTGGAAAGTGCAGGTTTGGCAGGCTGGAGACCCAATGCTTAGCACCCAGATTGGCTGAGTACCCCAGAAAGGAGAGTTGTTTCTTTATTTGGGGCTCCTGTCTGGTTTTCCTGCTTGGCTCCTTTTTGGTTGAGAACTCTGAGGAGTGTGTATTTTTTTGTCATGAAGGCATATGACAAGAAAGGGGGATACAGATGCACCGGGGGAAAGGCATCCTGCATCTACCCTGATGTAACATAGATTGTGAATACTTTAGCTAGAACCTATCTTTATTTTCTTTAGTGTGCCTAGATCCTAATCTTTGCAATATCCTGAGTTTGGCCTTGTAGAAATAAACTCTTGTTTCATTTGGAAGAGTCTGCAGAAATCCTTACCCACCTGCCTGGCTTCTTGGCATGCTACTGAACAATTCCCTTGTGAGGCTGGCTTCAGGCAACCATGCTGGGGGTGGGGGGTGGACTTTTTCCTAAAGTGGTGGTGATGACCAAAGGGAGGGGGCAAAATACTATCTAGTCTTTCCCACAGTGAGAGACCACAACAGTAAATAGGTGAAAGGATGTTTCAAATTTCAGTCCATTTAACGTACATGGCTATTAGTTTTCAAACAGAATTAAAAAAGCATGTCAGTTACTAATTACATAATATTCTCTTTATGTTGACTAGGGGATCCAAAGAGCCTAAGGTGGGAGTAGAAAGCACTTCTCTGTGTGCAAAAAGGGAGGCTGCTGGTTTTCCTTTCTAGCTGTTGCCTCCTGTGCCACTTTCAGTGGTACAGTGGAGGGTTTCTTGACTTCCAAAAGCTGTTTTTCATGGATGGGAGGAATTACAATTAGTAGGCAGAGGTATTTGATAGGTTAATAACTTTGGGGAAATGGTTGGATCCTATGTAGTGTCAACAGAAGGTGCTGATGGAGACTAACATTAATCCCATGAAAGTGTACTGCTGTCTTAGAGGAGTCAAAATGAGCTGAAAAAGAGCTGAACAAAGTGCTGTGAGAAGCCTATTTTGCCATTCATGCATAACATTCAGAAATATCCAAAAATGATGATAAAGAAGAAAAGTTGGTTTTTATACCCCACTTTTCTCTATCCTAAGGAGTCTCAAAAAGGCTTACAGTGCCTTTCCTTCCTTTCCCCACAGCACACGCCTTATGAGGCAGATGGGGCTAAGAGAGTTCTGACTGGCCCAAGGTCACTCCACTTCCTGTGGAGGAGTGGGGAATCAAACCAGGTTCTCTAGATTAGAGTCAGCTGCTCTGAACCACTGTACCACATTGCCTATATATTGAGAAGTTATTTGACAAATTACTGAATATGATTACCTTATATGAAACCACATAGGGGCCACACAATCTGTCTGGGTAGTTTTAAACATTTTGGAGGTTCTGTTTCATTGTTTAAATAACCAGGACATATGCCAACTGTAGTGTTAAATAGGGACAGTGTTATCAATTCATCTGAGACTGTGGAAGGAGGTTCCAGCATCATTGGCCAGGAGTTTAAATTTCAGGTCTCTATGTACCTAGTCTGTCATAATGTATCAGTCCTAGGTCTTTACCTTCTTTGACAGCACATGGTCTCCTCTTCCATTATCCCAAAATTGTAGTTTCTTTCTTTAATGCTAGGATGATCTAATAGGAAACTACAGATCCATTACTGTTGAAGAATGTCAGTTATCAATGATCCTCTGTGTCTGGGCCTGATGCCAGTGTCTTATCAGAGCTGCTCTTGAGACACAATTTTTATACCAATATATTCTTTAAATATTACATAGTTGATGACCTTCTTATTGGGTAACAGTATTCAAAAAGTTCTGAAGAAATTACTTTTAGATGCCCAAATCCTACTTGTTTTCTCAGTGCTTTCTCAACTGCAACAAGCAATGCAGATAGCATTGCAGGGTTACTTGAAGTTCAGCATTGCATTGACACAATACTTTTGTTTGTTTGTTTACAGCAGACATCTCTGGTAATTGTACAAATTTGCAAAAGAACACATTCTTTAGCTAACAGTTCTGCAAAAGAATGACTGATGGTTCATGTTTAATCCCTACGAATCCCATCAGTGAATAAGAATTGATCAAAATATATGTGTGAGAATTAGTGCATGTGCAGTTTAAGAATGCAAATAATATAATGACATCAATTGAACTCAGCTGATAATAAGCTGCTGGTGATTGAAAATAAGTTTGTTTGTTTGTTTGTTTAAAAATTGCTCACTAAGTTCTTTAAGACATTGAAGTAAGTGGAGAAGCCCGTGGTCTGTCCCATGGAGTTTCTTGGGACTGTTGTTATAAGGTGTAATTCCATTGCCTTAATAGCAATAGAAATTCAGCTAATGCAATATCTTTATAGGTTCCGTGGTGATGCATAATTCTCACTAACATGATAGTCTCTTAAAGGACATCTCCTTAAAGTTATCTCCTTTGGATTTGTTGTGATGATGCAGTCACACATAATAAGGAAGATCTAGGCTGAAAATATATGATGTATCAATCAAACATAAAATAATTTATAAACTAATGGGGTGATCAGCAAAAACTATAAAGGATGTTGGGAACAGCAGGATTGCTTATCCAGCTGCCATTTCTTCAAAAAATCCCAGACCACCCTTCCTTCCTTCCAAGTCTATGATTCTTCTTCAGTTGCCAGAAATAACAGGACAAGACGGGATTTCTTGTCCTCACATTCATTTCTTTAGCTCACCTTTTAAGGCAAATAGAAAGGGTTTGTTCCTGGCCCTTCAATTCTGCATATACTATCCCTGGACCCTCCAAAACTGCTGCGTTCTACCATTCGTCTCCTCCTTGTACACCTTTAAGATGGATAACAACACTTTAAGTGTTAAAATAAGTAGATCTATCTGTTCTTATCTGGTGTACATTTGAACTATGCTGGTACACTGCTACTCTTTTTATTTAATTACCATTTGGTGCCACAATTTTAGTGTTTTGTTGTTGTTGTTTTGGTCTGTGCTTTGACAAGCCTGTGGATAAATATAACTGCAATGGTAAAGAATTGTTCAGCAGACAAACTGAGCTTAGTCTCCAAAAGCTTATGCCACAATAATATAGTCTTTACAGTGTCACAGTCATAGAGCTTTGTGTTGACTGTAATTTTCCCCTTGTGCCTCTGTTATTCCTAATATGGTCTTTGCCTTGTTAAGCATAGTGAATTTTTCACTTTCCAATGTAATGCAAAGTGAAAAGGTGTGCAGAAAAATAGGAAAAAATGTAAGAAAAACAAGAGTTAAAACTGGCAGTAGAATATTTAATATAACACAAAATAGTCAACAGAAAATATGAGCATCCAGTGGCATCCCTTGAGGCAGGCCATTTAGAAAAGCCTGACAATCATTGGTTTTCTTGGCAAACAAGAGTTTACACATGGTGATGAAGTTCACATTGCACTATGCCAAAATTCTTTCTTTAAAATAACAATGCAATTAAAAAAGACAAAATAAAGATTTTTTGAAATGATGGCACTGTGTGTAATAACTGTTTTCTATTAAAAATGTAAGCTGCAAAAATATAGAATTACCTTTGCTCTAGTCCCTCTCTCTAGATTTCAAGAAACAGAAGAGAATAATCTTAGAAAATCTGAGTGCCAATGCATAACTGATTTGTTGGGCTTTTATGAACACATGATGTAATCTTAAAAGCAATTCCAAAGGGGGTGGTAATAAATTTGAGAAAATTGGGGCCAGAAGGTGTAGCAACTGAAGTACATGGCTTGGATCAAAGTGTCCTGTGTTGTTGTACAGGGGGAAACTATCCTGGGGGAACGCCCTGTAAGAAAAAAAGAAACTCAGAACATCAACAAGTTTTAGACTGGTAAACACTTTGTTTCATACTTAGTTTTATTTCTTGAAGAATTAAATTATTTGGAGGAATAATGTTGCAGCAACATCAAAACACTGAACATATAGGCCAAAATCCATCACCAAATTAGATGACCTCAGATCCATTGAAATCAATGGGGTTAAGCATGGGTAATTTTACACTGCATTGTGACAATGGATTTTGTGAACAGCTTGGCTCACAACAGTAAACTATAGCCTTGGCAGTACCACTTACAGAGATATTCTCATTTTAGCTCAGTGGGTCAGGTTCCTAATAAATTTATTTAGGATTGGGGTACACCATGTGGTAAAATATTGCTGTGCTAGACAAGAGGTGAAACTACTATTCTGCTTTGCTGAAAGATCTGCAGGTGCATTGTCTCCCTTTGGCTGTGGGTTCCCAGGTTAGTGTACTTACTCAGGCTCCCATTCTCAGGTCCATTCAGCAGAGACAAGCTAGCTCAAAACATCACCCATTTACTTGCAAGAAGACAACTCCAGTAACCAACAACTTCAGCTAACATACAAAATTGGAAACCGAACAAGAGCTCCACCCAGGAGGACCAAACTAATTAATCACATGGATATTAGGGGAGGAGCAGACTGTTCCATTACATACATCCATATATGCAATAAATATACCACATCCCTCTTCTTTGCATTGGTGTGGTCAGTACAACTCAAATATTACGGAAATGTGGAATCAGTGATTGTGTTGTGGGGAGATTGCTTCTGGCATCGCAGAGATCCTAAGTCTGGCTTCTCGTGCAGCACAGTTAAAACCGAGCTACAGGAGACGCCAACTCAGCCAGGATCTGCGCACTGTGGACAGCAATCTCCCCGTGGCACAGCAGATCCTGGGTCTAGCTTCTCATGCAGTGCAGTTTAACTGGGCTGCAGGAGAAGCCATGCCAGCTGGGAACTGCACACTGTGGGGAGATTGCTCCCAGCACTGTGTAGATATGGCCTTTCTGTAGTCCAGTTTAAACAGGAGAAGCCATCCCAGTCAGGATCTGTGCACCATGGAAAATGATCTCCCCACAGCATGCTGATCCTGGGGAGTTTCTTCTGCAGCATGGTTTAAACAAGACTGCAAGAGAAGCCAAGCCAGCCCCAAGTTTTGGCTAGCTTTTAAAAACCCAGTATTTTTTGGTTTGGGTCCATTGGACCCCAAAAAATCAGGATTTCTGAAAAATCCTGGATCTGAATATTGTACTAATATTAGGATCCAGGATTTTCTGGAAATACCAAAAAAAGAATTGGGTCCAATAGACCCAAACTGAAAAAACACTGGATTAAAAAAAAATGCACACAGCCCTATTTCCCAAACTATCTTTGGACACATCTGTTTGTATCTCCAATTACTCTCCTGGATCAAAACATAGGCGTCAACTATGTGGGGGCTCAGGGGCACGAACCACCCCTGAAATTTTCTAGGGAGACTGAGCCCCCCATGCGAAACAGAGCATCCGCCTGCTGCTGCGCCTCCCTGCCCCTGGCTGCCACCTGCCGCTAAGAAGAAGTCCCAAGAAGCTGCTGCAAAAGCCTCTCCTCCCCTGCCTGGCTCTTCGCACCCACTCCTCTGTCCCCACCCACTCGTCCCTCCCTCCCTCCCTCCCTCTCTCTCTTCGGCTGACTGCCCAGCATGATGACATCACCTGGAAGTGACATCATCACACTGGGCACGTTGCTGGGGTGATGCTCTGGCAATCACCCTGAAAACTCTATGGCACCATAGAGTTTCAGGGTGATTGCCAGAGCGTCACCCCAGCAACATGCCCAGCATGATGGTGTCACTTCCGAGTGATGTCATCATGATAGGCACTCACCCAAAGAGAGAGAAAGAGAGAGGGAGGGAGGGAGGGGTAGGTGGGGAGAGGGGTGTGGGGGTACAAGGTGGGGGGCAGAGGCTCTTGCGGCAGCAGAGGTAACCCTACTCTCTCTGTCTCTCTCCCCCTCCCCCTTCTGGCCCGGCCTAGCCCCCCCCCCCAGGAAATTGGAAAGTCTATGCCCTTGGATAAAAATGAGTACTGGAGCAGTCGTGATGACTTGCTTGAGATTGTTTAATGCTGAGACTGTTTAAGGCTTCCTGCCACTCAAGCCCCCATTGCCGCAGTGCATCGTTTCTCAACAGGGCTTCCAGAGCTGCACTCAGAGTTGATTCATTTGGTATATATTAGGCCAGGTATTGTACAGTACCTAAGAGTCCCTGAAGGCCTTTCTTGTCCACAGGTGGGGGCATTTTGTTGATAAGATTCCGCTTTATCATCATCTGGTCTGATGCTATCTTTGGAAAACACATGGCTCGCAGACTTGACATTTTCTACCAGGAACTGTATCTTATCCTTGTTGAACTTTACACCCTTTTGGTGTGCTCTCTGAAGAATGTGCTTTAAAATTGTTGTGTATTGACGCTGCAGTCGCCATGTGCGCCCGCAATGGTGATTGCCACGTGGCACTTTGCACGTGGTCCGAACCTACCTGAGCTTTGGCCAGATAGAACAATAGACGGTCGGACCCTGAACGGCCACCAATCCTGTGCCTAGGTTTCCTCAGGGGGACCTATGAACTGCAACCATGAACTCAAGGTCCTATCTCGACATTTGGGCGAGGTCGGGGAATTATCTCTGACCAGCATAAAAGTGGGCACGAAGCCCGGGGTTTCTCTTGTACCATCTGAACCTGCAATAAACTACCATGCTGTTTTCACCATTACCGGCCTCCCGACTCCAGTACTTTTCAAAAATGATGTTATGTTCCTTGTCTGCTGCTGTGATGACCATGTCATCTGCAATAATATGGACATCTGGGATGTCAGTAAAGCATTCATAATTTTTCTGCTGAAATACTGCACTTGCTGATTAGATACCGAATGAAAGTCTGTTAAAGTGGCACCTTCCCCACAGGCTGTTAAAGGTGCCCACTTCTGCTGATTCTTTGTCCAGTTTTACCTGCCAATAGTCATCCTTTTCTTTTAGGATGATAAATATCTTCTTCCCAGCCAAGTTTTTCTCGACATCTTCAGCAGTGGGAACAGACAAATGTTGCCTCAATGCTGCTTTATTAAAATCACGTCGATCAAGAGAAATCTGTAGTGAACCATTTTTCTTCTATAAGATCACTAGCCTACTGACCTCAGGGGTGTCAAGTTTTAAAATCCGGGGGGGGGGGGGGGGGGCTCTTGCGTGTAAAATCCCAGATATTATATGGGGTGGAATAAAACACACAAAAAGGATGGAATTCACTTCTTCAAAACAAAAAAAGGGGGGGAGAAACCAAGACAAAGTCAATATTCTCCATTTTAAAAAATAAAAATATCCAGTAATGCGTTAACAAAATATCCAGTTGTGAGTTAACAAAGCCAAGAAAAGAAAAAGAAAAAAGGGAGGTAAATTCCACAGGTTAAATCACCATAAGTTAGCTTCTTTTCCAAGTAATCCCAGGAGTCTCATTCTTATTATTTCTCAGCCTTCTTCAACGCAAAAAAAAAAAAAAGGAGAAGGGGGGGCTTGGGGGATGGTGTTTAATCTTCTATAGTCCTCTTTTATTTTTTATACAGTCAAAACAGTACCTTCCCCTCTAAAAAATCAGTTTTTAAAAACTTTTTTGCGTTCTTTCTCCCGATTTCAATGGGAAACCTGGGTTGCACATTCCAGCCGCAGAGATGAAGGTGGTGGGGGAACCCTCCCACCTTTCCTCTTTTCGCCCAGAGCTTTTAGTTTAAGTTAATTTAGATAAAAGAACAGCAGAAAAAGAGCTTTCCAAATTGCTCAGAGTTGTAGAAAGTTACTCATGGTGTCCACAGAGATAGTTTATAGCAGGATTCTTTAATTGGAGTACAGCTCCGAAGATCAGTCACTCCCATCTTGGTGCTTAATGGCTTCCATAAGCACTCCCTCTCAGGTCCCTGCTTCAGGGCGATTCAAGGTCTACACATGAGCCGCCACCCATGCCAGTCCTTGAATCAAGCCCTCTGCATGAGCCTCCCTCCAGGAAGTCTCTATGGGGATCTGGAGCCCTGGATCCACCCTCTAGGACCTGGAGGTTCAGCAGTCCTCTGGGAGCTCGCCCGAGAACACACCGAAAGCAACGAGATCCAAACCGAAAAGTCTCACCTTTGGAGGCTTTTATTTATCCCACAGTATTCACAAAAGACAAGTTTTGGAGATATAAAGATCTTCTAGAAAAGCACAATCTCTTGAAGGCCCAAGATACTCTCCAAAGTCAAGGTGTAAATCTAAATTGGTGGGAAAGAGCGCGGCTTGACTCTAGATATTCTAAAGACAAACAAGCCGGGTTTTGTGACAAACTTTTGATTTGGATAAAATACTGTTGACAAATGATGTAAAGCATATAGAAGCATTTTATACTTTATTACTAGAGGTCAAAATGCAGAATGAAATAGTAAAAAATGCAATGATAAAATGGGCTCAAAACATAGGCCATAATATCCAGCTAGATCAATGGTTGAAAGTATGAAAAACAAACATAAAATTTACTAAATGTATTGCTTTCAAAGAAAATATTTATAAGATGCTTTATAGATGGTATGTGACACCAGACAACCTAGCTAAATGGTATCCAAACATGTCAAATATATGTTGGAAGTGTAAACAGGATACTGGTTCATTTTTTCATATGTGGTGGACTTGTAGTGTAACAAAAAAGTACTGGAGTTGAATCCATGATATTTTGCAAAAAATAATAGGCTTGACTGTACCATTTATTCCAGAACTATTTTTATTGAATATGATCCCAGAGTCATTTAAAAAGCCAGATAGATATATGATTATACATGTAATTACTATGGCTATTATTTTATATGCCAAATATTGGAAAGGAGAAGAGGTCCCATCTAAAGAATAAATAATCTACAAATTACTGGAAATGGCAGAAATGGACAAATTAACTTTGCAACTTTCAGATAAAAAAGAAGAAATTTTCCAAAATAACTGGACAAGACTTTACAAATGGCTGGAAAGCTATTTTAAATAAGTTGTAATTAAATGTCTATTAAGCATGTATGCTCTATGTAGAATTTATCGTCTAATGTAGGTTAAATGTAAAATGATTCTAGTTACGAAAAATTACTTAGATACTTATAGTAAAGTCTCCATAGGTGTTGTATGGTTGTTGTTTTCTTTCTCTTTGTTTTGTTTGTACTTTTCCTTCTTTCTGAAAACTAGAAAAAACTATTTAAAAAAAAGGAATAGTGATTTATTTATTTACTTCAATTTATATCCCGCCCTCCCTGCCAGGCAGGCTTAGGGCGGCTTACATTAAGAGTTAAAATACATTAAAACACAAATAATAGACATCATAAAATCATATACATAACAAATAAAGTGCTGCTGGTGGTATAACATTGCATAGTGATCCCAGTAGGCCATGGTGGAATGGTGACAAAGGAATATAGCCAGAGTTAGTATCCAGTATATCGCAGGCTACTAATGATAGCATAGAGGGCCTTACCACAGTTCAGTTGTTGGCTTGAGCTTGCATAAGCTCTTGTTTTAGCCCACCTTTCATTTGCTTTTTTCTCTTCCAGTATTCTTGCCCATGGAACGACTCTCATCACATCTCTTGAGTTCCCTGAAGTCTGCCCTACTAAAATATAATATACATGTCCGGCCATGAACTTCTACAACACTCCCCCAGCAAAAGAAATTCTAGGATGACATGGTCACCCCCCCTAAGGTCCCCACTACCTTCACCCTGTCTACCAACTCTTGCCTGTTGTTTAATATTAAGCCAAATATGGCCAAGCCCTTCACAGCTTTCTCTACCAATAATAAAAAAAAGTTGTCGGCCAGGCAGGTTAGGAAGTTGTGTGACTCTGGACACATAGCCCTTCTGCAAGTGTTTCTTGACACCCATAATGTACAGGTTGAACATAGGGTTTTTTTTAAAGTCTTCCCAAGAATAAAACTATTAATGGAAGGAATTGTCCTACTCCATGGTTGCTATATGTACACCCATAGAGAAACAAGTACATCAGCAAATGCTAAGGAACTAATATTTGATCCATACAACCTGCCTCTGATATAATTACTTTTGGTGATTGCCAGTGAATCTTTTTTAGTACTGGGCTGTTGTATAGGACCAAGATGAAGAATGGCTCAATTAATAGCTGTCTACATCAGTATAAATGTCAGTGACTCAGGCAAGCAGCAATCCATTACAATATTTCCACTTTACTCCAGGGCTTTGAAGGGCATGTTTGAGAGTGAAAATTAAAACATGTTAATCAATAAGGGTATGCAATAGAAATTAATTTTCACATTTGGGGATCATTACTTGAATTATATTTTATATGTGATTGTATATTACTTACATAACATATAAGGATACATTATATATGATTATATATTACTTTAAGGGAACTCTTGCTGAGGCTTTTTAGGGAGATGGGACAATTGCCCTGAGATACCAGCTCTCCGGACACTTTGAGGTGCCTGATTTTAGAAAACTGCTGCTGTATATAGCAATGTGATCTTTCAGCTGAATGGCATAATAGACCCGTATGTAATGCTGGGTCTTGGAGAAAACATGGTGACGTGGCCTTAGGGCTGCCAAGTCCCCCGATAGGGCGGGGAAAACACTGATTTTTAAAGCTTACCTCCGCTTTTTCAAAATTGGCCACCGGGGGAGGCAATGGCTGCCAGCAGGGGAATGTTGGAGCCTGCCCTGGCCTCTCCCTGCCAGGCCTGAACTTCTTAAAAGGGAAATGTCTGCAGAGAGCCTGCCCTGCAGTAAAAAGCCTCAACAGACATTTCCCCTTTAAGAGCCGAGCGAGCAAGAGAGCCCCGCCCAGAGATTAAGGAGGGACTAGGCTTTTTCTACTGAAGGGCGTGCTTTTGCATGTCGCTTGCAAAGTTGCTGCTCGGGTAAGCTGCTGGGGTCTGCCAGCTCTTTTCCTTCTCTCTCTCTCTCCCCCTTTCTTTCTTTCTTTTGTCTGTCTGTCTGTCTGTCTGTCTCTCTGTCCCCATCCAGCAGAGGTCTATCAGTGGCTATTATTAGCCACAAGGTCTTAATGGAACCCTTTGTCTGGGGCAGTGATGCTCTGCATTCTTGGTGCTTGGGGGGCAACAGTGGGAGGGCTTCTGGAGTTCTGGCCCCGCTGCTGGACCTCCTGAGGGCACCTGGTATTTTTGGCCACTGTGTGAAACAGTGTTGTACTGGATGGGCTGCTGGCCCGATCCACTGTGGCTTCTCCTGTTCTTATGATATGAAAATCATATTTAGCACTTGTGTAGCACTTAGTGCTTCATATTCTGCCGAGATGAGGAAGGATTCAGTAGGGCCGTTGCTCAGTGATAGAGCATCTGCTTGACATGCAGGAGGTATCAGCCTCTTCAGCTAAAAAAGGATCAGGTAATAGGTGACATTAAAGATCTCAGCCTAAGACCCTGGAGAGCCACTACCAGTCTGAGTAGTCAATACTGACCTTGATGGACCAATGGCCTGATTCAGTATTAGGAAACTTCATGAGTTCATGTGTCAGCCTGTGGAAGCAACATCACAGGATGTGACATCACAAAATGATGTCACTTCCTTTCTCCTGGCTCCACCCCCAAAGTCTCCTGGCTCCACCCCCAAAGTCCTCAGATATTTCCCAAGTTGGACTTGGCAGCTCTACGTGGCCTAGCTATTAGAAAACATGGTGACGTGGCCTAGCTATTAGAAAACATGGTGACCTGGCCTAGCTATTAGAAAGTGAATCCTTACTTCCCACATTCAGATTTCAAGGTTGAAACTGACAGACAGGAGCCTACCATGGCTCTAAGGGTGGCCAAAAACAAGGAGTAATAGGAAGATTGCAGAGGCACGCAGATGTTGGTATAAGGTGCTCCCAATGGTTTTCCCTTGACAGTACTTTGCATTACATCTAGGGCTGTATGCAAAGAGCGTAATAATTATTTCCAACAATTTTGATCCTTGTTGCAATTTTCTATGTTCTATGAAAAAGAACTGAGATATGTTTTATTTCTTACCTCCCTCATAAATCCTTGTTACATAAGTGACACGGATACAGATTTATTTCCCACATGTGCATAGAAAGTTGAGACAAAGAAAGGCATTCTGGATCTTCCGTTTGTGCACTCAGCATCCTTATGATTTGAATCAGTCAATAGAATTCAATGCTTTTTTATGAAATAGGTGAGCATAATGCATCTCTTTCCCCTTTAAATATTATGCTGAGTTTGTGTATATATGGGTATTGGTGTAGTTGATTGTTAAGGCATGCCAACTATGTGAGGCTGTGTCCCTTTTGGATTGGTTGCCCTTCAATGCTCTTACTTTTGGGTGAGCTTTTCTAAGCATGAGTTTCCATTCTTAGGCTTCTACTAGTGAGAATTTATTACATAATTTATGGTGGCAACTTTCTTACAGAATAATCTTCTTTGAGTATAATAGAAATTGGACTTCTTGTTCTGAAGAGGTTGTAAGTATATGTATGATGCATTGTTGGTAAAAGGAGTTAATCAATAATTGTATTTGGAGTAACACATTTGTATTTGGAGTAGTGATATGTATGTTTTATATTTAGCAAGCTGAAGAAGCTCCTAACGAAACGAAGGATCAAAGCCGGCATCTTCGTCCTTCATTTGAAGAAAATGTGTCTTTGTTTGAAGATATTCTGTATAATAGAGACCTATTTTTTTTTTGTACACCCTGGTGGGTTGTTTATTACAGAAATAGACCCTGGCTACTATATTGGCTGAGGACAGACTGGCAATCTAAAGCGGGGCAGGCACGCTTCGCAAACGGAAGAAAGGAGCACGTTCAGACATGCGCATCTGTCCCTCGGCTCCGTTGCGTACTTACCCGTCTCCCAGTCGCTTTCCTTTCGCTTTAACAGGACACCGGTTTTTCCCGGTGTTCAGGGGCCTTCCTCCGCATGCCTCCCGCTTCCAAACAGTGTGAACTGGAAGAAGCGGGAGGCATCCGGAGGAAGTGCGCACATGCGAAACACATCAATGGAAAACAACAAAAAAAAAAGCAGCGGCAAGCGCAAGCCGCGAGCGCTGGCTACGCGGCAGTCTGAACGCTCCGTGGCAGTCTGAACGCTCCGTATTGCTGCTGATCTGCATTGCTCTGGCCAGTGTGAATGGCCAGCTCCATGGGTTTTTTCCCCCGCTCCAGTTCCCTCCACTTTGCCTCCGCTTTAGATTGGCAGTCTGTCCTCGGCCATTGTTTGTGATTTATTATCTGCATTAAACAGTGACTTTTCCTTAGTTTGTTATAGTGCCCGTACTCTGGAAGCTAAATTTATTGAAAGTTATATTGAAAGAAACATATTAATGACTTTAATGCAAAGTAATATAGACACACAGTTATCACAAGATCACAGTATTAAAGGAATACATTGTTGTCCAGTCAATGTGTTTTTCCTTATTCCCCTCAGCAAGGAATTTTCAAGGATGTTAAATAGCCTCAATATAAAAACTCCACCTTTCATTAACTTAAATTAAACTAGCAGTGTTTAAATGGCCATAACTGCCTGTGTGTCTGGGTAATTTGCAAACTAAGAAAAAGTAACAAATGGCTGCAATGAAAAGCTTAAAACGCACAGGAGTCTTCACAAAATCCTCAAATTCAGATACAACTAATGGTAAAAACCTATCCCTTAAGTGCAGCTAGGACCAGAACCTTCAAAATCCAGGATGATATTCAGAGGAAGTGAATTAGTACAAATGCAGTATGATTATGTGATCTAGAAACACTGGCTCATAAATTCTACAGGGATAGGTGTGTTAGTCTTCAGTGGCCCAAACAGCAAGGCTGCACCAGACAATCTCCCCATGATAGGAATAATCCAGAAATCCTCTGGTTTGCCCATTCTTTCCCTTCTCTCTCTCTTTCTAACAAATAGCTGAAAAATTGAAGAATTCCTGGTTCTATCTAACCCCATTTTTTAATAATGGCTGAATAACATAAAGCAACAAATTGCTATTCTTTTGCTTACCAACAAAGATTTTAAACCATTTAATCCTAATTTAGAACCTCAAACTGTAGTCTGTAGGCAAAAGAACATGCTACAATTTGTTATTTTTCTTAATTCAGACATCTCAAAAATTACAGTTAGATAGACAAAGAGGTTTGAAATTAGCCAGTCAGATATGAGCAGAAGATGGGAGTGGGTAAACCAGAAGACTTCCTTGTCTTTATCACAAAAAGGAAATTATTTTTTTTAATCCACATGCCTTATAAAATCATACAAAGCTATAGTTTTCATGTGGAACAGCAAAACAGATTCTAATGACCATCATAATACTTCCACACTACAGTTCATTTCTGTGACAATTATACCCCATATTAGTATAGTTAACAGCAGGTCTTTCATACTGGAGAATCAACAGTTCAGGAAATGGATTTATTATTTTTCTCAAAAAATACCTGGACAAAAACATTCATAAAAGCATGCCATCCATTCTGTCCTATCCTATTCATATATAGAAACCATTAGAAAATTTTAGTTTTTAAAATATTGCTTTTCTTGAACTATTTGAATCAAGAAACATAAAGCCAAGGAAAGAGTTCCATGTGGCCTTTATTATTAATTGTAAATCCAACAATCATTGGGTTGCTTAAGGGATCCAAAATGCAATTTTTTCTCTTGACCATCACTATTTCATTCCAATGGCTCTGTTTTTATACGCACTCTGTGACAGACACTTCCTAAAATGACTTGATACAACATCCTAAACACATTCTTTTGTGCACTTGAAAGAATGCAGAATAAAAACAAATGAACTTGGATATTTATACATGTAGTAATTAAATCAGTGCGCAAAATGAAGTTCTACTGTGGGTGATTTATGTATGAGAAACAAAAAGACTTGAAATGAAAACTCTGAAAATCCTGAAATTCTCCAAATTAAATTGGAAGACAGGATCCCAGACTGTGGGACAGAACCAACCTATGGAACAATACTTAAAAAGCACCAAGAATATCTACTCATTTTTTAAAAAAATAAACCCTCTCTTTTTGAACCTTTACAAGTTTGTTCCCACATGAAACAGCCAAAGTCTGTTTCATCCACATTGTTTACGAATGCTCAGAGGCTTGAAAACTGCTTACCTTCATTTTCCCTACTTCATCATTATATTGAACTCAAGCAACATTTAAAATTACTCTGGGATTTTGACATTATCACCTCCCATTGCTCTACTGCTTTTGCCAATAGCTTGTCAAGTGGGATGGTAGAGAGAATACTTCTAATTTAACATTCATAATGTATTACTTTATTATCTCTCAAGGGAACAATCTGTCGGACATATATGCCCCAATCATTCCTATTCAATGTTTCTTACACCATAGCACAAGCATAATATTAGAAAACTATCTCATCTGGAAATAAGCAAAACACATTTCTGAAAGCAGTGTGAAGCTGGCATTAGGAGTCTATGGCCCCAATCCCGATCAGCTAGTCATGACTGTCCAATTAAAAGCAATGGCACTGAACTTATTTCTGACCAACCTGTTCCATCATTTTCAGTGGGACTTAATCTTGCTGGATTGGTGCCTAACAGTATATTCCTAATTAGAATTACAATCTTCTAAACCCATTTATGTCAATGGAATGAGAATGGTATAACTGCTCAAGACAGCACTATTAATCTTGTAAAGCAGCACTGTTAATGCAGCACACATTGCTCCTTTTATATTCCATTTGAGAATTAACTCAATTACACAGAGATATTTTCAATCAGAGATACAGCTGCATCACTCCTTTTATTTTCCATCAGAGTAAAGGTAAAATCTTCTATAGAAAACTCTGAACAATACAGCACACAATTTGAAAAATTGTCTTAGAGTCCCCATAGTGTTCAGCCTGGGAGTGAAAATGAAGAATGTTAGTATAACTGGTTACATTTTTCTTGATCCAGGGCTCATTTATGAGTATGAACATTTCAACACATCACAGACTGGCTCCTCAAGAGCTTCCTCATTCAGTGTTGTAAGAGCTCCATATAGTGTTGCCAGACCCCCAGTGGAAAGGGGGTCCCCTGCCACCAGGCCCTGCCCCTGCCACCAATCACCTGGATGGAGGAGGGACTTATAAGGAAAAGAGAAAGGCCTAGTCCACTTTGCCAGCATCACACAGGAAGTGACATCATCATGCCAGCAATGTCTGGAAAAACTCTATGGTAGAAGCTTTTTTTTTTTTACTATAGAGCTTTTATCCAAATACCACAGTGTCACAGCGATGTCACAGCATGATGATGTCACTTCCTGTGTAATGCCAGTGATGTGGCCTGGGCTTTCCTCTTTCTCCTGGAAAGTTCCCTTCCATCCGCCTTCAGTTGCTGGGGGGAACTGGCAACCCTAGCTCCATAGCAAAGGGAAAACATGCATGGAGCTGCTGCCTTCTCCATGAAAATAAATGGAAATATCCATACAAGAGCTTTCAGACACACATAAATTGGAATGAACACAGGAAACTGACTGGGGGTAGAGATATTTTCCCTTTCCTAACTGAAAGTTAACTTCTAAACCACCAGAATGGGTAAGTGTCAAAATTCATTGAAATGTTTAACTCTTGTGTGTAACTAAGAAAGAAGTATTAAATATTTTAACAATCCATTTATAAAGACAATAATATTTTAAAAGCTAACATGAAATCAAGCTGCTAAATTTAATACATTTGTTTTCTGTCCAGCAGTTCATTTAATATATAACTGCCCTGAGTAGATGCTAAATGCAGCTTAGCAAAATGGCCTTTTGAATTTTTTAAAAAATAAAAGCCTCCATAAAGCTACTCAAAGGCAATGCAAACTATCTCAGCCATATTTAGGTTGCATTAAGGAGAAAGTAGGACCAACTCTTTAATTATTCATACACACGTTTCTACTGCATACACAATAAAACCAGAAATTATGTTTTCAAAAGATCTGACTGTCCTTGCTGGAATGTTATGGAATTATTTAGCAGGTTGTTTTGCTAAAACAAACAAACAAACAAACATGATTTAAACATGTTTTATAAACATGGTGGGTTTAAACATTGTTTTAAAAAATAACTCTATTCAAAACCACATGGAATGTCAGTTAAGAATAACATGAGTGTAGTTCAGACCTCAGATCACAGTCATTATCCTCTGGTCTATTTTGACATGATACAAATATGTAAACTTTGTCCTTGGAAAGGTTTTTTTTTTTTTTTTTTTGCTTTGAGTAGCCTTACATTCCTTAATGTAGTCATAGCAATCATCAAGCTATTGCATGCCCCATTCACCAAAAATATGTTTTTTTGTTGGAATGATGTAGCTTAAACAATGACACTTTAAATACTTCCTTACCTAGAGCTTCCTTTAAATTATATTAATTTAAAATATTTATTGAATGATAGCTTTAAAAAACAACAAAAACAAATTAATGGATTGGTTTTATGAAAATGACTTTTTACAGTAAGTAAAAAAAAATATCACAGTTTTGGTAACTTGCATGAGTTCGTACTGAAAGAAAATCCTTCACATGATCTTGATAGATTGGAAATTGCTGTGCGATAGGTATGTTCACTGGTATGACCGGAAACAGTAGACACCATAGAGCTTGTGCTTTTTATCTGGAAAGCCTACAAAGCGGACTGCTGCTTCAGTAGGACTACAGCGTTTTCTTGGCTTGGAGATAGGGTACCGGACGCTGCCATCAGCCAGCCAGCCGGCGTCACAGCGGTCATATCCTAGAAGCTTCCAGGCTGCAAATATTTGGCCTACTTTAGCAATCTGTGCACCATCTTTGAGGCAGGCTTGCACGGCTTCGTCATAAGTCAGTTTGGTTGGGTGTATTAGGTAATAAAAACGGCCTTATGAGAGCAAAAAATAAACAAATATATATATATCAGATGAATGGAAAGTTGAATAACAAAAAATACATTTTCTTGATTCAGTAAAGGAATATAATTTTATAACTATGAAGTTAAAATTCTAGCTCTTTTAAAATAGGTCCCATTAAGCAATATTTTTTCTCATATTACATTAACGTTGCTAAATTTTCAAATTTTATTTACTTCATTTATACCCTGCCTTTCTTCCCAGTGGGGACTCATAGTGGGTTACATTTTACCCTTACAACAACTTTGTAGGGTAGGTTAGACTAAGAATGTATAACTGGCCCAAGGTCATCTGGTGAGATTCCATGGCAGAGTAGGGATTCTGACCTGTGACTCCCAGACCTTAGGCTGACAATTTAACAAGTACAATACCTTTACTGGCATAGTAAATTTAACATGACATTTCGGATCAATATATAGAAGTAAAATCCATACATAAGTTAAAACAGCAACTATAATACCACACTGGCTGAGGAACAAAGTTAGAAATAAGGATGCCAAACTTCAGGTGGTATCTGGGGATCCTCTGGAATTACCGCTCATCTCCAGAATACAGAGATCAGTTTCCCTGGAGAAAATGGATGTGTTGGAGGGTCTACCCTCTATGGCACTGAAACCCATCAAAGTCCCTGTCCTCCAAAGGCTCCATCCCCAAATCTCCAGGAGTTTCCCAACCTGGATCTAGCAACCCTAACCTCCATCCCCTGCCAGTGGTCAGGGGGGACCTGGCAACCCAAGTTAGAAACAATGAACTTTTTACAATCTAAACCAAATTTGTCTTTGAATTTTGGATAGTTTTGCAAATAAGCTTAGCAGAATCCCAGAAACCCTGAGAAACTACAGTTACCAGATACTGGTAAACTGGAAAGCTTCTGTTGATAAGGTCCTTCCAAGGGCCCAGGGATCTGTTGCCTGAAAGTTAAGTCTGCAGTTGCCTGAAACTTAAGTCTGCAGGAAACCTAAAGATGTTTAGGGCAAAACACTCTTCATTTCTTGCAAGAGTGACAGAAGCCATGGAGGAAGCTGGTGACAGTGAGGGGAGGGCACAGAATGGGCCAGGATATTCTAAGATTTCAAAACTTTCAGGAAATCCCCTTTTAATGATAATTAACTGGAAAAAAATGGAACTCAGAATGGGTTAGAGGCCTCTGAGTACCTAGCTAAGCTAAAGCAAACTCTAGAGCAGGCTAGGATTACAGCTGGAGAATTTTTAGAACAAATCCAATTTAAGCAGAAGGAATATTATGACCAGAAAGCTCGACCATGAAGTTTAGCTGTAAGAGATAAGGGCCACATTTCGTTTTAATGAAATTGCAATGCATATAGGGCACCATGGCTGTAAAGGCTTTATCCACCATTTTGTGCCTGAGATCCCGCTGGCAACGCGCTCGACATTTTGATGATAGAGCAGGCACACCACCAATCACAGCGCCAGGCCGTATGGTTGACTAATCATTGTGCGGCAAGCAACAGTGGCGGGAAAATTTGAATAGGAAGGAGGGAAGTACTGAATTCTGGAAAGAGGAGGGCAACTACGGACATCTTAATCCAGACACCATTAGGTGCATATCAGCTCACAACAGCAAAATAGTTTAAATTTCAGATGCAAATAGCGTTCCCTCTACAACTCGCATGACCATTGCTCACACTATCCAAGTCCACCGTCATTGCATTATAACAAAATAATGCAATCGTGCCTGCATTTAAAAAAAAAATTCAAGGGAGGGGGGAGGAGCGAGTGGGATGATGGGAGGGGGGACTGGAAGCCTCATTTCATCATAACAAAATAACACAACCGCGCACACATTTAAAAAAAAAACAGGGAGGAGGGAAGGGGGGAGGAGCAAGTGGGGAGATGGGAGGAGAATGGGAGGGGGGAATGGAAGCAACGCGGCAGTCGGTATGTGCGAAATGGACACTGCAGGGCAGATGAGGGCTTTCGGCTCCAAGTGTGAACATGAAGAGTATACTCTGGAGGAAAAAACCCTGAAGAGAATGAGAGGCAAACAGCAAGTGCAAAATCGCCCACAGTGTTTTAACTCTGGCTTTCAATGATGTTTATTTTGGAGATGTAAACTCAGGCTTAAAGCATCCTTGCCCAAAGCAAAGTAACTGTTTAGTCTTTTCATGCTTTAAAGCAAATAAATGTCGTGCACAAGCAGCGATTGGGAGCATCTCTTTGCTTGTGGGACACAGGCCAAACATCTGTTCTGCACCATGCATTAAGTCGCATTCAAGAGGCCTTGCATGTGAGTCATGAAAAAGAGTCAAACTTGTTGCTAAGCAATGAAATCTGTTAGGTTTCTTATTTCTGTCTTTGCTGTTATGAAACACAGTGGATCTAGGCATTTATTGATTTGTCAGGTTGTGGTTCTGCTGTTTCCCCATTTTCAGTAAAAATGATTTATAGGATATGCAAATGGACAACTCCTTTAAATAACCAAGACACAATCTATCTTAAAGATTGCTTCATCCTTTATCATTTCCCCTCCTGCCTCCAAATCATAGGGATTGCATTAGGATGCTCTCTTGCAATAGGGTCTCACATTATTTGAAAGCCAGAATAGGGTAGTGATGTTGGAACAGAATCTGGGAGATTTAACTCCTCCCTTTCACTTTGCCCGCTTGGAAGCTGGGTGAAAGGAAAAGGAGGGTTTAAGCATGCTATCAAACACTTCTTATTTTTTCTAGTGAAAAGGACTATCTGAAGAATAATTCTCTGCAGTATAAATGCAATAATTTGCTACTCATTATCAGAAACTCCGTTCCAGGTTCCCCCCCCCCCCTTCAGTGATTCTATCAGTAGCTACAGAGTCAGAGTCTTTTCTGAGTGGCGCACAGGTGTCAACTTGGTGTTCTTTTGCTTTTCAGTGACAAGCTGAGAGAGTGATCCTATGTGGGTCTACTCAAAATCCTATGAGGTAGGGCTGCCAAGTCGCGCTGGGGGGTGGGGAATCTCCCACTACAGGGGTCCCCAATCCGCCAGCCTGGATTCGGCTGGTAGGCGGAACCCCACCCTCGAAGTCCTCCGATCCAGACGACTACCCCAGTGTGATGACATCACCCGGAAGTGACATCATCACACTGGGCACGTTGCCAGAGTGATGCTCTAGCAATCACCCCAAAACTCTATGGTACCACAGAGGTTTTGGGCGACTGCCAGAGCGTTGCCCTGGCAATGTGCCCAGCATGATGACATCAGTTCTGGGTGATGTCATCACAGTGCACACTTTGCACATGCGCTGAAGCCCCGGACCGGGGACACGAGTCCCCCGCTGATTCCAAGGTAGGACTTGGCAACCCTTTACTGAGGTGTATTAAATGGAGCTTATTCTCAGGAAAGTGTTCTTATGATTGCACTGTCAGTAGAGTTGCCAGACCCCCCCCCCCCGAAGATGGTAGTCCCTCACTGCCAGGCCCTGCCCCCCAGCTGCTGATCAGCCAGCCAGTGGGGAACTTATATGGAGAAAGAGAAATGCCCAGGCTTCATGGTTGGTGTTGCATAGGAAGTGACATCATCACACCAGCAAATTCCAAGTGATGCTCTGGTATTTGAGCAAGAATTCTGTGGTAGAAGCCAGTTTTACCACAGAGTTTTTGCCCAAGTACCACAGCGTCACCTGGATGTCACTAGTGCAATGAGACATACAACTCTATACCAGAGTGTCACTTCTGATGAAATGCTGGCAATGAGGCCTGGGCATTTCTCTTTCTCCAGGTAAATTCCCCTCATCCCTAACTGTTTTGGTGAGCTGAACATCTCTTCTTGCCTATTTTCGCTTCTTAATTTTACAGCTACTTTATCTATTTTTTTCTGAAGTTATGTTTTGTTTTAACTTGTTTTACATTTTTATTGTTAAATTTGTATTCTCTAAATGGGCCATCTTGAAGTTACTACAGGCAAAAAACAGAATAGAAATAATGTTAAAAATAGTGATATGTTAAAACAGCTTTATGTCAAAAACCAAAAGATCCATTTTAAAAAGGGAGTCAAAGTTCCTTACCATTAAAATGTGATGTAAAACAGAAGACATCATATCTGCTTTGATCTTTGTTGGAGAAACCATAATTCCGGATTCCAGGCACTGTGTTCTTTCCTCCACAAGGTTCCCTGGGATTTGTGATGGGATATTGCACCGACCCGTCACTGAGCCAGCCTGCATTGCACCAGTCTAGACCTGACCTCCATGCTTCATACAATTGGTCAAATGAAGCTATAACTGCATCTTGGTCCAGGCAGGCTTTCTGGGCCTCATAGAAGTTGAAGTTATAACGGCCTAGGCGTGGAAAGTAGGGAAATACAATGCCTAAAAAAAAGAGAAAGAGAAAAAAAGGGGGAGGGTGGCTATTAATTATTTAAATATGTTAAGACAAGCATGTCAGGGGGTAATTGGGAAAATGGATTATTTATTGGAAGGGGGGAATAAAGATGTCAGCAAGCTGGCTGTTTAGTCTGAGACTTTCGCCTGGCTGTCTCCTCAGACAGCAGGATTCTCTTCCAGTAAGAATCACGCCCTTTCCATTGGAATTCTACCAGTTCCCAATTGCATGCTGTTCTCAACTGTGGCTTTTTCCAATCTGAAATGTTATTGTTATTGCTTGGTTCTGCACAGTACAACACCTACCTGAGCATATACACCTAAGAACCTAAGAGCAACAATTAACGAACAAGCAAACAAACCATTAAGAGAGAAACTGGTTGATATTAGCACTGAAACAACTTTATAACTGGGAAAGAATTTTCTTTGGCAAAGGCTTTTAAAACTGAAACCTTGTTTAAGTCTGTTGTGCTTTCTGGTTACATCTCCACAATAGTCAACAGTTCTTTTTATCGATAACTGTAACTGCCATTATTGGATGAAGTGCTGATAGGGAGTCTATGGTGGGGTGTGGACATAGGAGGGCACTGTTGGTGGCATGGATAAAACCACAGTTTCCAGAAAGTTCCCTAGAAAGAACTGACATCACTTACAGGTTTTCCCTAGAAGTGACATCATGCGTCTCTAGGAATTGCCAAAAAACCTATGGTTTTACCTTTTTTAAAATTGCTATCAGTGACAGCTTGACATCACTTCTGTAAAAAACAGTCAAATGTTCAGTTCAGCAAGGTAAAGCTGGGAGCAGTTAGGGTACAACTCTACCTGTTCCCCTGTAAAGCAGAGAAAATATTATTTTAGTTTTATAAAGAGACCAATGAAGAGAAGATAATCCCCTGGGCTGCCTTTAGGTGAGAGATCTCAGTTCCTTTATCTAAGAAATGTAACTTCTCTGCTACCATTGCATCAGCTAGTCCATGACCATCCCAACTTTTTAAGGTATCTCAGCATCTGCATTATTAATATGCCTTTATCACCTCAGAAACTGACAAAGTTGTGATACTTTTGCAAAGTTTGTTGTTGATAAAAATATCACAAATATGTCCTGATGTATACCAGTTTAACATGTCAGACAGAAGAGATGTGTAATATGTCATCAGGGTAAAAGGAAACCTATAAAGGAAATAAATCAATCCGGTATCTCACAATCAATCAGGTATCTCACATGGAGACCAATAAAATCTCTCTGTATGATTTGATTTATTAGATTTTACCCTGCTCTTCCGGCCAAGGCTGGCTCAGGGCGGCTTACATAAAAACGGAATAAAATTCCAACAGTAAAGTATGAAATTATCAATTAATACAGACAACAATGCTAAAACCATAAACCATAAACATAATACAGTGCTAGTAACTTAATTTCCTCATCTTGCAACCAGCTCCTTGATCTTCTTCAATTGTCTTAGGTGAGTAGCTCAGACAGTTGTCCTAGGCGATTAGCTCAGGCAGTAATTAGAAGACCAAGGGTCAGGGTTCTCCCACCAGAGACCCTCAGTTGTTAATAGTGGTGGTGGTGGCTCCAAAGTCCAGGTGGAAAAGCTCCATTTTACAGGCCCTGTGGAACTGTAAAAGGTCCTGCAGGGCCCTGGTCTCTTCTGGGAGCTCATTCCACCAGAGTGGAGCCGCCACCAAGCCTGGTCTCCTTGATGCTTGGGAGGACCAGCTGATTCTGGGTCCCTCACTGCAGCACTCTCTGGGGTACATATGGGGAAAGGCAGTTGCTCAGGTATGTATATTCCTGGTTATAAAGGGCTTTAAAGGTAATAATCAGATTTCATTTTTTTCCTGTAAAGCAACCTAGCTCCCTATTGTAATGGAAATATATAGCACATAAGGATGAAAGAACCTCTGGGTCTTTGGCTGACTCTCCCATCAGTTACCTGGAAACTTTTATTGCCTGATGCAAGGAAAGCTGTTGGGGTAATGGAAACTGAACAATGCAGGAGCTTTGCCTCTCTTTCCCCAGGTATATTCTTTTGGCAAAACACCAGTAAGACCTGAACCCATAACATGTATTTAGCTGGATGCCCAGCATAAAATGTCCTCTGAAATCCTGCCCGGGGGGGGGGGGGGGTCCTCTCTCCCCCAAGAGGCATTTCTGGCTATCATAGTAGGGTGCCAAGACTGTAGTGCTCTGCAGGAAGAAGTCCTTGCACCACTGGATTCCCCCCCCCCCCCCCAATCACACCTAACTTTGCTTCAAACAAAACTGCTGAAAACAGAAGGATTTAAAGCAACTTCAGTGGGCACAATTTTACCTGGAAAATAGTTTCAGGGAGGGGGAGGGAAAATAAAAAAGACCTTCATTTCTTTGGGTTTTTTTCTTTAAATGACAGACATTGTAGAAAATTAGAAATTGTTGAGAAAAATGATCAGAGAATTAGAGGTAATCTTGCCTATGACATTATTACTCCCTACTTAGAATGACCACATTTAAAATGAACACTGGTTCATTTTTGTTTGCTAGTTTTATTTTTATATTACTGCTGCTATTGAGTTACGATGTATCATTCTCATTGCACTTCAATTGTTTTGATTTTATTTATTTATTTACTACGTTGTACTATGCATTTTATATTCTGAGTAACTTGATTGTTGCATGGGGGACTTTGGGGGACATCTGCAGAGAAACAGAGATGTAACTAAAAATGAGCATGGTCAGCTGCACTTTGGAGATTGCCTGTTTTGTGAAATTTAAAAAATGGACAGAGTTTCTGATGAAGATGATTGTCTCTCTTCTCCTGCCACTGGGCTGATATCTGCCTTTAATGGGCCAGCAAAGTTGATATTCTTAAACCTCCTAATAAAAGATATTTCTGCTTCTGAGGAGTTGACTTCCAACGATTGGTGATCTTGTGATGGTAGTGATACTTTTATGTGGTAAAGACCACCTGTTCACAGGATAATTTTACCTGTGGGACAGATTCTGCATGGTAACCACTCTACTGGTACATAATTGCTTGTAAAAAGTATTATAGTGTAATAATTCAGGTGGGTAGCCGTGTTGGTCTGAAGCAGCAGAACAAAATTGTAGTCCAAAGTTTCATCCAAGGTATAAGCTTTTGTGTGCATGCACACTTCTTCCATCTGAAGAAGTGTGGGTGGCACATGAAATCTTATACCTTGAATAAAATTTTGTACCTTGAATAAAATAGTCCACAAATTACTCCCGTCCAGTGCATCCACAAACCTAGAAGAAGAGGAGATTAGATTTATACCCTGCTCTTCACTACCCAAGGGAGTCTCGGAGTCTCAGAGCATCTTACAAACTCCTTTCCCTTCCCCTCCCCACAACAGACACCCTGTGAGGTAGGTGGGCTGAGAGAGCTCTGAGACAACAGCTGGTACAGAGCTATGGCTTGCCCAAGGTCATCCAGCAGGTGCAAGGGGGGGAGTGAGGAATCAAACCCTGTTCTCTCAGATTAGAGTCTGCACACTTAACCACTACACCAAACTGGCTCCTAGCATTGTTCTGCCAGTGAACTAGGGTTGCCAACTCCAGGTTGAGGAAATCCCTGGAGATTTGGGAGTGGAGGGTGGGGTTTAGGGGAAGGAGGGACCTAAGCAAAGCATAATGCCATGGACTCCACTTTCCAAAGCAGCCATTGACCTGATGTCTGTAGTTTGGGGCTCAGTTGTAATTCCAGGAGATCTCCAGACCTCACCTGTAGGTTGGCAAGCCTAAAAAATCATATTCAGCGTACTAGTTCTTCAGGAAGGCAAGCTGATTTCCATGGGAACCTAACCTTTAGGAATTGATTCCAATCCAGTGTGGGAATAATTGTTGGACATAAGATATTGGTTCAGGCAAGATTTTGTATAGATGGGACAGAAAATAATGTTTTTATTGGTTTTGTCAAAACTATTTTGACAACAAGGTAAACAGAATAAGAAGCAAAAGGTGGATGTGGCTGGATGACCACACTTCTGGTAACATCGGGTGTGGCCTAATATGTTAATGAGCTGTGCTGTCAAGGGTGTGGCCTAATATGCTAATGAGTTCCTGCTGGGCTTTTTCTACAAAAAGAGCCCTGTTTATAACTGAATTGTTTTTAGATGATTTTATGTGGATTTTATTGCTATTTATGCATTAATTATTGTGAGCTGCCCTGAGTCTGCTTTGCAGGGAGGGCGAGATACAAATCCAATCAATCAATCAATCAATAAGAACATGGATCACACACAAGGCTTTTTTCTGGGGGGATGTGCTGGAACGGAGTCTGGAACCTCTTTGTCAAAATTCTTTTCAAAATGTTTAAAAGTTCGTGAGTTTTCAGTATACAGACTGAAAACTTCATTTCCCTCTTGAGAGTTCTGGCACCTCTTTTTAAAAAATAAATAAATAAATAAAAGCCCTGCTCACACATATGTGTAGAGTCTTGTGCAGCTGTGACCTTGAATGTGTGGTGGTTTGACAGAGGGGGAAGGATTAGAGTTGCCAGTTCCCCTCCTGGGCACCAGCAGGGGGTGAGAGAACAATGGGCATGAACCCCACTGCTGTGCACAGACTGGACCACCATTGGTTATCTACATATGGCTAAGGTCAGAAGTTAAGAAATCCAGTTCTCTGCCAGTTAAATGAACTTTTTGCCTTTCTCCAGGCTCTCTCAAGTATGTAATCAGGTATTTGGAGAAAGTAACACACACAATGTAAACTATTTTTAGCACTTTGGGAGAATTACAAGATTAGCTAATGTTCAGTAAAAGCCCATTTTAGGATTCTGCTTTTTAGGACTCAGTTTATACTAGCAATTACTAAAGGCTAAGCAGTTATTCACAAGTATAAGTACATCAGTAAACGACTTACATGTAAATACTCCTTTGTGGAAAGGACTGTTATGATATAAAGCACAGTCTGAGGGAATATGAAAGTTTGGACTTTGGTTTTTTATCTGTTATGCACATTTCACCTCTAAGTCATCACTTGAGGCTGATGAATCAATTGGAGTTTAGTCAACCAAAGCACTTCAAACTATAATATTTGTGCCAGGGCAGGTGTGGCCAAACTTGCTCAGCATAAGAGCCACATAGAATAAACGTCAGATGTTTGAGAGCCGCAAGACAAGAACAAATATCACACACACATTTTTATTTTTTAAAATATGCAAATTTGCCTTTTGTTAACATTAAATGTGACTGCCAGAAATAAAAGCAAAAGGGGTAAAAACAGATATTGATAACAATATCTGTTTGCTAATGATATTGCTTTGTCTAAGAAAGAGAGATGGAAAGAAAGAATGAAAGAGGTGTAAGAAAAGAGACAGAGAGAGAGAAACAAAGAAAGAGGAAAGAAGGAAGGGAGGGAGGGAGGCAAGGAGGGAGGCAGGGAGGGTGGGTAGGAGAAAAAGTATGTATCCACTTCACTTCCCCAGCTGTCCTGCTGGGAGCGACAGAATACGTGTGAAAGAGCTGCATGTGGCTCCCGAGCCACAGTTTGGCCACCTCTGTTCTAGGACCTCAGTGCAACGGGTACTATTGACATACTTTAGCCCAAATTAGGTGAAACTATATGCAAATAGACTGTAATTAGGGAGGCTATTTGCCCAAGAACAGCAAGCAAACCCTTGTCTCCAAGCCCTGCCACAGTTCTTTGCTCTGATGGGAGAACAGAGTTTTTTTTGGGGTGTGTGTGTGTAGGGAACAACATTGTGACTTCAGCTCCAGTTATATCCAGAAGTGACATTGCAACACTTTGGGAATGCCCTAAATATTTATGGTTTTTACTCCAGGCAAATGGTCCTCCTAATTACAGCACATTTGTATAAATTTCCTCCTAATTTTGGCTAAAGTATGTCAATCACTTCCATTGCATTCAGGCCCTAGAATAAATACAGCCATTTCAAATGCCTGGTGAGTCCATGCCTAGAAACCCTAGCTGCATCATAAGTATATCAAATGTACAGGAACCAAAACAGCTATAATGAGACAGGTCTGTAAAAGCAGAGTATCCTTTCAATGGAAGTCCATCATGCCAGTTCTCAGCATACAGCATGGACCATAATTTTGCAGTAATTTCTTGGCGCCACAACTTCTCCAGCTCCTAGTACAGCCAGATCTATTTATGGGAAGCATAAATTGTATCCCAACTATATTTATAGTGCCAATTCACTTTCAGAAAAAGTATAACAAATAAGTCAGCTTTATTATAGAACAAAAGGTGTTAGCCATTCAAAACCCACCCAATTCTAAGTTCACAACAAATATTCCAATCAGTGCTATAAAATATGAATAAACCAAAATAAACAATGGCAGTCATATTCTTTCCAAAAATATGAAATTTTCCTTTCACAGCTGTTAAAAATGTCAGTTCACATGTGTACATTTGAATGAATGTGAAATTAGTTGTTCACTATTCCAAGCAAGGTCACCAATAATATGGCGACATCACTTCCAACATGCCATTTTTACCACAGAGTTTGCCCAAACACCAGGGCACTGCCAGAGCATCGCCCCAACACAATATCACTTCTAGTACACATAGGAAGTGACATAGCCATATTGCCAGCAATGTTGCCTGGGTCTCCCTCCCACTCCTGGTAAGTCCCCCCCTCAATCCCTGCTGGTTTCCAGGAGGGAACTGAAAACTCAACTGTCAAACTGTGTATTATTCTCCTAATATTTGCATAGTCCCCTTGCTCTCAGGGGTGCCACAGACAAACTGGGTTCCCACTACCACCAACAACACTATGTAATGAGTATCCCCTGCTAGATGAAGACATACGTCTATCATTCCATACCTGCACTGTTTAAAGGCTCTGCCTAGTTGCTGTGCCTGCCCGCTTTGTTCCACAAGCTAACACGGGGGGGGGGGGGGGGAATAATTACAACTCTGCACATTCAAGCTATTGTGTTCCTGAGATGGCGAGCTTATTTGCTGTCCCTCTCCATTACCAACTTCAGACAGCAAGACCAAATTGCTTTGGTGTGTTTCAAAAGTCCAGACTTCAAGCATTCAAAATATAAGTTTAATAAATGAATAAACAAATAGCAAGTTCTGTTCAAGCTTTTAGCCTGAGCAACGGCTCAAAGAAAAGGTGAAAGCACACAGTCCTCTATATCTACAGTAGATACTTCCTAAATGATGTTTAATTTAGGACAGGCTAGCGTTACTGGAAGTTGCATTATTTTAAAGTTCATCATTACTTTAGCTCTCCTAGTTGAGTCTTCTCAACATTGTCCCTGGCTGCATGGACAAGACGGGGTCCCTAGATAAATGCTTAGTCTATCATGGCTTGTGCTTATCAAAGAGCTGCCCAAAACGGAACAGTAAGAGTATAAGCGACTTATTCCTTGTGTCCTGAGAATTTATACTCTGGGTGCCCAGCCCACATAAGGGTCATTTCTCCACCCTCCTCCTATTCTATGCAAGTGAGTTCCTGTACATAGACAGAGATCAGTCACAGTACTTAACAGCACAAGAAGAACATAAGAAGAGCCCAGCTGGATCCGATGAGTGGTCCATCTAGTCCAGCATCCCATCTCACATACTGGCCAACCTGTTCCTCTGGAGGTTCAAATCACAATATAGAGGACATAGAGGCCTTCCCCTGGTGTTGACTGGTATTCAGAGGTTTACATGAAGGTTCCCTTTAATTTCCATGGCTAGTAGGCACTAATAGTCAGAATTTTAAAAAATCAACAATATAAAAATTACCCTCTAATTTTGGTACAAAAAAAGCACCTGTGTAGCTATCTTAGTCAGAGCTAGAGTGTCCTCAAGAAAATAGTAGTGCTATTAATTTATTGGTTATCTTACTGTAATATGTAATAGTGTAATGTGTACCTCAAACTGACCTCTGAAGAAGGCCCCCAATAAGGCAGAAACACATCAGGTCATGTGTATTGGCCCTTGTGTTTAGGTCACTTGAACTTTTCAATGAGGCTTTCATTGGGCCCTTATTTGTTTTTAACTGCCTTTCTAATAAATACATGTATTTTTGTATATTATAAGTTATAACTAGGTTTTTAATATTGGCCCTTTATTAGACTTCTTTTTGACCCTTGTGGTTCTTGATTCCAGTTTTTGGGTCAAGTTTGTTTTCACCTCCCTGTGTCTTACTAGTAGGCACTACTAGATCTATCCTCCTAGATCTATCCTCCAAATTGAAATACTGGAGGGAATTCTTGGGTGCATGGCATTTTTCCACAGCCATCTTTTTCTAAACTAAAAATGGCCCAGACTCTTTAGCCTTTCCTCTTGGCAAAGGGGTTAAAACCCCTTGATCATCTTGTTTGCCCTCTTCTGTACTTTCTTCCAACTCTGCAATATTCCTTTTGAGATACAGAGATCAGAGCTTTACACACTATTGTAAATGAGGCTGAACCATGACTCTTTGTAAGGACACTGCAATATTGGCTATTCTCAGCCCTCTTTCTAATAATGACCACCACAGAATCTGTGTATTTCACCACTGCCAGACACTGAGTTGACATTTTCATTTATCTCAGTCAGTCTCTGCTGCATGATCTTGTCAGCAGCACCTTAGTGAGTGCCTTAAACCTGCTCTACAAATAAAAGGGAATATTACAGTCTGATACAAAGGGTCACTCAGCTGTTATATTGTGCAAGAAATCTGTTAAATTCAGTACCTCAACTAGTGGTGACCTAAACGAAGGTTAGTGATCAGACATTCTCTACTGCTTTTATAGGCTTAAATCCTGTGCAGTAAAGAGCAATATCAAACATCTGCCAGGTCCCCCCCTAGCAACAGGCAAGGGAAGGGGGGGGGGTCATAGGGTTGCCAGATCCAGGTTGGGAAACTCCTGGAGATTACATGGTAGAGCCTGGGGAGGATAGGGACCTGAGTGGGCTACAATGTGATAGAGCCCATTCTCCAAAGCATCCATTTTCTCCAAGGGAACAGATCTCTGTAGTCCGGACATGAGCTGTAATTCTAGGGGATCCCCAGGTTCCACTTGGAGACTGGCATCCCTTTCTGCTTTTCACTATGTAAGCCAGCATGATGCTTTCTGAACTTTTATAGGGATCTATAAGATTAAATGAGTGAACTATTTTGCTGACTGTGTGGGATGGACTCTTGGACGGAATAACCAGAAGGAAAATGACTCTAAACGCTTCCAGCAGAGGTTTAAAGTACCATTTTCTGAGGTTGCCACCTCCAGACCAGGAGGTTTCTCCCAACACAAAGAGACTTACACAGGAAATAGCCATCATGGCATTTTTACCAGAGACTTGTCTTCACAAGACACCATCACAGTATCCGTTTGGTACAACAAAGGATTTTTTCACAGAGATCCGAACACAGTAGGACATTCCCTGGAAGAACCGGTTTTGGCCGTCAAAAGGTCCTACCGTCATCTAAAAGACAATGCTCCTAGCTGATGATGTCAGCTTCCGGCCCTAGGTATCTCTCTGATCATCAGGTAGAATCAAATACTGACCACTCCTCCTAGTCTCTCTTCCACTGGACAAGAGCTAGTGGGTGGACTCTCTAAGGGGTGGTCTCAAGACAGGCCTCTGTCTAAGCCTGCCCCCAGAAACCTCCCACCGCCCGAATAAAGGAAAGTTCCCAGCACCATATCTTTCTCTTTACACAGCCTGCTCTTTCTTGCATCGCCCCCCCTCTCTCTCACCACGCTCTGACATGGCTCCTAATCCACCCCCCCCCCCCCCAATTCCCTATAAACTCATCTTATTTCTCCAGCAGGAATACACCAACTCTCTCTACACAGGTAAATATAAAATTTCAATGATTTCCTAATAACACAATCATCCCTTTAATTCTATCTGACTTCCTAGAACTGTATGAATGTGTGAACGTTTCTGTAACACTTGAATAAGCTACCTTTTATTCTTTAAGTAAAATAAAACCTTTTTATACTGATAACAGTCTCCTTGTCAATTTCTTGGTTTGTCTGGAAGAGGCAGCAGTCTCTGTATAAAAAGGTGCAGATTCCTTAATGCCTACTGCTGATTATTAAGAGCTAATATTCCCCAAATATTTATAACATAAAAGAGAAGTCAGGCTAACAACTATGTAATGAACATTTGTCTTCTCAGCCAAGAACTAGGCTCTTAAATATTCATGTGTCCCTTCCAAATCTCTGCCAAGATCCAAACACTGAAGAACACTGCTCTTCAGCTTGGAAGATCCAGCCAAAAGAGGATAGTCAGAGGAGAGCGCCAGTGTAGTGGTTAAATGTGCGGACTCTGATCTGGGAGAACCACGTTTGATTCTCCACTCCTCCACTTGACATCTTGTGTTCAGACACTTCTGTATTCTATGTATTTTGGGATCCAAATCAATATGCTTTGACTAAAGAGATGAAACTTTCAAGCTGACAATGTCTTTTTGCTTATCAAGCTTAGGATTTTTACTGTGACACTTGTAAAGAGTGTTAGAGCTGCTGAGTTAATTTTGTAGTCAATTAGAAGTGTTAACTCTCTATATTTATAAAGAAACTTAAATTTCCTGTACCATCCATCTCAATGGAAAAAAGAGGCTAGCTTTAGCCAGAGTAAAGACACTGGCTTCCTTTGGTACTAGTCTAAACATAAGAGTCAGACTTTTTGTAGCCAGAGTCAACATGGGATACAGTAGGACTCGCTGTACACTCTACTATAGGGTAACCATTTTACCCTGGCACAGATATCTACCCTGAGAAGAATTTTTCCAACTGATGTGTTACTGTAAGTCTGGAAAAAAATTACTGAACTCATTCAGAATGTATCACTCAATCTCCTAT
The DNA here is from genome assembly GCA_029233225.1 of Lepidodactylus listeri. Classification (NCBI taxonomy): domain Eukaryota; kingdom Metazoa; phylum Chordata; class Lepidosauria; order Squamata; family Gekkonidae; genus Lepidodactylus; species Lepidodactylus listeri. Next base: position 49,921,146 of record JARCFY010000004.1, read on the forward strand.
AACTGGGGAGTGAGGGTAACAATTTTCTGTCTTCCCATCATAATCATAATTGTTCTTGGTACATGTGTATGCAAAATCCTCTCACCTCATCATAAACCTGAGGGACCTTAACCAATACATGGTCTATGGAACTCTACCATTTTTCACACATTATGTAATGAACAATACATTCATGTTGTGCATGAGTTTGTATGAATGCCTGAATGTACATTTCCACTTTTGTCGCCTGGGGCCAGTAAACTAAAAAATCCAGGAGCTAGGTCATGCATATTGATGTACATATTGATGCTCATGGATGATATTCAATCAGTGGTTACTAACCATGATCAATAAAGGAACCTCTATGATCAGAGGCAGTAAATCTTGGAACAGAATGGTAGGTAACATCAAGGGGTGGTTTTAGCCTTTGCATCCTTGTAGGCCCTTTAAGTCAACAGGTTCTCCACTGTGTGAAACAGAATGTTGAACTAGATGGACCATTCCAGGGCTTTTTTTGTAGAAAAAGCCCAGCAGGAACTCATTAGCATAATAGGCCACACCCCTAACAGTGCAGCTAATTAGCATATTAGGCAAGGGGCTGGGAAAGCACAGGGCAGGCATGGAAGCTTGCCTCCCCCCCCCCCCCCCCGAGCTTCTCCGCCCCACTTCAGCATCGCCTTTCTAGTCTACCCCCCACTCCGAACCAGATGGCTGGGGAAAAATGCTGCTGAAGTGAAGTGAAGGCTGAAGTGCTTGGGACCTGAAAGATCCTAGGAACTTCAGCATCGCCTTTCTAGTCTCCTACCCACCCCGGAGAAAATCAGCTTCACACCTGGAGAAGATCAGTAGGGGAACCCAGGCATGTCTGTATGCCTGCCCTCTTTCTCCAGCCTGCTCGCCACGGCGGACAGGCTGGAGAAAGGAAGGCTGGCATGCACTGGAGGGGGTGGGGTGGGAGGAGGAGCGACAGGGCTCACTGCCGCTGCTTGCACTGGGGCAGGGGGGGAGGAGGATTGGGATACTCCCCCCCACGAGTATCGTGGGTCCCCCTTCTTGTAAAAACTATTTTCCATTTCCTCATATATTAATTATATTAGTTGGTTTCTGTATTGCCATAAATTGCTTACCTTGTAAATCTAGAGAGACAACAGCTGTGTCATCTTCTAATCCTTCAATCACCTCACATTTGTATTTCCCATAATCCTCCAGCATTATATTATTAATTACAAGAGAGGCATCATTTTCTGTGCTTTTCTGCAGGAAAACTCTTCCCTGGTAATTTCCATAGCTCTTTTTGTGGTATCCCATTTCAACATAGACATCCACTTCTTTGAGGTAATCCGAGGTGAGTTTGGTCCATTTGATCCGAATTTTATGGGATCCTGAGTCAGATGATGCATGGTCACGGTAAAATTTACATGGCAGTGTGACATTGCCATCCCGTTGTGAGAAGAGTTTAGTTTGTTCTGCTTCCACAAAAAGGCGAGGTCCATTTTCTGATCATCAGGGAAGGAAAGGAACACTGATTAGTATACAATATTCCAGAAAGATAACTATATTAATGTGTTACATCAAAAACAACCATTGTGTGTTGTGGTATTTTAAAGACGAACAGTTTTTAGTTTCTTTCCCTTTTTGTTTTTACTGATTAAGTCAACTCAGAGAATCCAGTTGGTGCAGAATGTCACAGTTTACTTATTATCAAGAACTGGATGGAACATGCCCTGACCTGGATAGCCCAGGCTAGCCCAATTTCAGAAGCTAAACTGGTTCAACCCTGTATTTGGATGGGGGTCCAACAAGGAATATCAAGGTTGTGAGGTGGAGGCAGGCAATGGCAAACCACTACTGAGTGTCTCTGGCCTTGAAAGCCCTATGGAGTTGCCATAAATCAACTGTGACTTGATGGCAAAAAAGCAACAAAGGTGGAACATCCACATCGCTCCCATTCTGCAGTCACACCATTGGCTGCCCAGTTACTAAAATCAGGTATTGGCTATCACATATAAAGCCCTTCATGGCCCCAGAGCCTGATATCTGCAGGACCACTTCTCTCCCTAGGCCCTGCCATGACAGTTTCATGCATCTGAGCAGGGCCTTCTGCGGGTTCCACCCTACAGTATTGTGTATAATATGTACTATCTGTTGCTGCGTGCACAATTCTAATATGTAATTTCTGCACAGTTGAACATATCATTTAAAAACTTATGTTTAGTTTCAACCCTGTTTCAGATTTCTGTTGGTTTCAGTTTTTGGAAATCCTAATCCCATTGCATTGCTTATTAAATATCCCATCCTGTTGACTGTATTGATTTACACTGTGTAATTTTCAGTGAGAGAGACAAAATATAAATAATATATGTGAATAAATGAAAGTATCATTTTTAATCACTGCAACAGTGCAATGGCTGACCCACATGTCAACCACAAAAGTAGCAAAACTAGGCCACCACAGACAAGAAGTCTCTACATACTCTTGGGAGGGGAAAAAAAGAAAGAGGGAAGAAATTAACTTGCTCAAGACCTTAAGAATAGAATCCTAAAGGGGGGAAGGGAAGCTCTTTGGTACAAGGAAATTATCAATTTGTTCCCCTCCCACAATTCCTTGAACCCCCCCCCCCCCCCCGCTTTAGGTAAATGAGATTTGTATGTTATGTACAACTGTAAGTGGTGGCTATTAAGGTATCGCTTTTGCATCATTTTTTTAACAGTAATCTTTCACAGAACTCTCCATATGCTATTGCTTGAAGCTTCTAGGAACTGGTGCTCTGATGCTGAAGTGCACAGGACCAGCTAACACTTCTGGAACACAGGAACCCAGGCCACAGCCCAGAGACCCTAGTCCAGTCATCAGGGCACATTTACAGCAATTGCACTTTCACCAGACACAAAACTTCAGGAGAACACTCAGAACTGATCTCATATTAGCTCAAGTATATAGAGGCAGCCAGGAAACATATCTGGACAGTAAGTGCTCGTTCTGTTTTGAGCTGTGTCAAACTCTGGATCAAGTTAAGATGCAGTGGGAGGAGAATAAGGATGTTCACCTGGGAAACCCTGAACTGATGTTAAAAATAAGTGCCAATTTGTGCAAAAAGAACCCTTGTTTTGACTTTGGTCAGTTTAGAATTTATTACGAGGAAGCAACAAAGAAGGTTCCTTGGCAAATGCAGCCATGAGTTTTATGTTTCTTTATAATCTTTTTGAAGAAACCTTAAGACAAAACAATTTCAAGAACAGGTTCCCCCTTGGATTTTCTGTTCTCTTTCAAGTGACATAATCCAGGAATATCTGGGAGACTTAATCTATGCTCTCTAAAACTTCAAACAATATTTAAATTAGTGAATTTCAGAGATACATAATTTTTTTACTATCAGAAAGTATTCAGAAAAATCACTAAATCAAAAATCATATCCAAATATAGCAACAAGGAGAGAGAGTGAATCAGCAGATATGAACTTGAGAGGCATGCCATTCAAACAGAATGCATACTTGTTGTGCCCCAAACTATCCCGTGACTGGAATTTCTGTGAACAGGTTTCTACCAATGGCCATTCATTGATTTTAGAAAAGCTATCATTCTTCAGAAACTGGAGGGCTCTTTGCCAGATCCATTCTAGCTGTTTGTTGTCAGTACGATTGCTTGTGCAGGCAAATGCTTTGCTTGTATTTCATGGGAGAAAGCAGGGGAACATAAACACAGATGTTTCAGCCTGATAAATTCCTCACCTCCTCAAGTCCATTACCTGGCTCCTTTGGAGAAGATGACAGCGTATATCCTCTTTAAGCTGGAAAAACTGCTGTGACAATTGGGAAAAGCAACCCAACTGTCTTCCCATGATCCTGCTCCCCCCACCCCCCCTTTATGACAGGCAGCCCAATTGCTTTCCCAAGTGGAGGTTAAGGTTTCTACTCTCTAACACAAAGACACATACAAAGGGCAAGATGAGACCAGGACCAGATCTCTCATTGGGCTTCTAGCCCGCCCCCCGCCCCCCATGCAGCCGGCTCAGGGCAGATTAGAAGAAGGGATTGGATTTATACCCTGCCCTTCACTACCCAAAGGAGTCTCAAAGTGGCTTACAATCTCCTTTCCCTTCCCCTCCCCACAACAGACACCCTGTGAGGTAGGTGGGGCTGAGAGAGCTCTGAGAGAACTGCTCATGAGAGAACAGCTCTGAAACTGGCTAATTAATAGGAAACAGAGAGTGAGTATAAATGGGCAATTTTCACAATGGAGGGTGGTAAGTATTGGGGTACCGCAGGGCTCAGTACTGGGTCCAATGCTTTTTAACTTGTTCATTAATGATTCGGAGTTGAGAGTAAACAGTGAAGTGGCTAAATCTGTGGATGACACTAAATTGTTCAGGATGGTGAGAACCAGGGAGGATTGTGAGGCACTCTAAAGGGATCTGTTGAGGATGGGCCAAGTGCAAAGTGATGCCACATTAGGGCCAAAAATCCATGGGGTCCGAACGGCAGAGACTGACCAAGAGAGAGATCTTGGAGTCGTAGCAGATAACTCACTGAAAATGTTGGGACAGTGTGCAACTGCAATAAAAAAAGCCAATGCTATGCTGGGTATTATTAGGAAGGGAAATGAAAAATAATCAGCCAGTATTATAAGGCCCCTATATAAGTCGATGGTGCGACCTCATTTGGAATACTGTGTGCCATTCCGGACACCACACATTAAAAAGGATATTGTAGCATTGGAAAAAGTGCAGAAAAGGACAACTAGAATGATAAAAGGGTTGGAACACTTTCCCTATGAAGAAAGGTTAGAGCACTTGGGGCTCTTTAGCTTGGAGAAATGATGGCTGAGAAAGAAGTACTTTTCTCCCTTTCTCACAATACAAGAACTCAAAGGCTGAAATATACTGGGATCAGACGCATAGAGTGATCAGCTCATAGTTCATTAAGTGAGTTAAGCCAGAACAAGACAACCCTAGCAGGGCCGAAGCCCTGCTTATATGCATGCAAAACACTCCACCACCCCACACTCCCCGTGATAGGCTATTAACAAAACATTACTACTTGATTGGTTTACTCCAGAGTCCTGGCTGGCTATTGTTCTTGTGCTCCAAGCTCAGCTAGTCTCTAGGGTGATTCAGCCAGGGACGATTCAATCAGAGATGATTCAATCCCAATACATAACACCGGCACTCAATGAAATTGCTGAGCAGTTGGATAAAAGGAAGTACTTCACCCAGAGAGTGATTAACACATGGAATTCACTGCCACAGGAGGTCGTGGTGGCTACAAGCATGGACGACTTCAAGAGGGAGTTGGATAAACATATGGAGCAGAGATCCATCAGTGGCTATTAGCTACAAAATATAGATCGGAACTCTCAGTCTGGGGCAAGTGATGCTCTGTATTCTTGGTGCTGGGGGGGACTGCAGTGGGAAGGCTTCTAGTGTCCTTGCCCCACTGGTGGACCTCTTGATGGCAACTGATATTTTTGGCCACTGTGTGACAGGGTGTTAGACTGGGTGGGCCACTGGCCTGATCCAACACTGGCTTCTCTTATGTTCTTATGAAAGAACTTATGACTGACCCAAGGTCACGCCAGCAGCTGCATGTGGAGGAGTGGGGAATCAAACCCAGTTCTCCCCAATTACAGTCCATGCTCCCAACCACTACACCTAACTGTTTACAACATGTGAGAAGATCTATGTGAGAAGATCTCCTCTAAAAGCAGGCCTGGGGCCATCCAACCATACACATTGGGTTAATCGTGAGACAAAGAGGATTTATTTTTTAATGATAAAATTGGAGTGCACAGGTGAAAAGAGGCAAACCCTCTGCCCTTGCCAACTTATCTCACTGAGCTGTAAACCTAGACATTTGAAGCATTTTTTTATCCCAGCACATGTTGCAAATAAGAATTTTAATACTCTACAATGGGAAAGTTTTCTCCTATATGGTGAAATTTGGGAGGAAAGGTCCCCTAAGATAACAGTCCTGGAGAATTTTTTTGCTAATTGGGCAGGAATTAAGGTGGGAATATGTTTCCCATTGAAATGAATACATTGTCTGAACACATGCAATATTAAAAAATGTGAATAAATGAAAAAAATAGAACTTGCCATTGAGCAACTGATGGCAGCCCCACCCATGGGATGTTCCAGGCAAGAGATTAGCAGAGGTGGTTTGTCATTGCCTTCTTCTGCATAGAAACCCCAGTCTTTCTTGGTGTACTGACCATGGACAATCCTCCTTAGCTCCCAAGCTCTGATGAACCCAGGGTAAACTTGGCTATTCAAGCTGCTTTAATGAAAAGATATGACCAGGCCCAAACCAAATAAAATTTCTGTGTTCCTTTCTAGTGCATGTACTATCATTGCTACAATCACTAGACCATAACTCTTGCGTATTTACTTGCAAGACTAAATGAAGTGTTATACTTATTCACAATGACAGGGAATTTCTCATTACTGCTTAAATTAGTCCCATCTGAATAGACACAAGGATTAAGAAAGATTTCTCTGTGCAAATGAGATTTTTTAAATTAACGACAGTATAAGTTTCTATACACTAGCTGTCTTTCTTAAATGGTCTGTATTATCAGCTGATTGCTATTCTGAAATTTTGTGATGTACTAGGGTCCAAAATACAAGGCCCTACATTTTTAAAATTAACTTGCAGTGATATGTGGAGCTAAGTAATACATTTATGGAACTCATGCATTGTTGCATGCTTGCTTATGTTTGGAATGGCACTGATTTTCATCAGTTCTATGGGTTAGAACTGTATTTTGCACAATGAGAAATACTAAACATTTGACCATCATTATAACTTTATATAAATCCGGGGGAAAGTCTTCTATATTCAGCCATTGGGTTACTAATTCAACTATTTAATTATATAGAATTATATATTGTGGGCACTCTCCGTCACTCTGCTGAGGGTTCTCTGCCCTCCTGTGCTGAAGCTGCCCCTCCCTTAGTCTCAGCCAGCCTCAGAAATAGGGTTGCCAAGTCTGTGTTGGAAAATACGTGGAGACTTTGGGGAGAGGGCGGGGTTTGGGGAGGAGAGAAGCCTCAGCATGGTACAATGCCATAGAGTCTACCCTTCCAAGCAGCCATTTTCTCCAGGGGAGCTGATCTCTCTCAGCTGGAGATCAGTTGTAAAAGCAGGGGATCCCCAGGCCCAACCTGGAGGCTGGCAACCCTACTCAGAAAGGTGTTGGAAGACACTTGGGGGATTTCCCCTTTTAGACCTTCTGCCCCATGGTACTGCAGCATGGTTTCAACATGTAGGCTTTTCCCTCTCCCCAGCTGGCCTCTCTGTCCCCCTTTTATCATCTTCATCCTTCTTAGCTCCACCCCTCTCAATTTCCTCCCTTTCCCCAATCAAAGCAGAGAAAAGTTTATGTAACATCTGCATCTCCATCAGCAACCTGTACAGCCTCTCTCCTCTTCTACCAGGGCAGGCTTGCCCTACTTCCTCTGGCCTGGCCTGTAGCTCACTTGGGCCTGTAGTCCATCCTTCCATCCACTCTGCTTCAGGCCTCCCCATGTCTAAGCTGCTACTCCACGAACAGCAATTGACTGGGCCCTCTTCTGTGCCATCAGCCCTGCCTCCATTCTCCGGACCCCGGACATATATATTTGTTAATATTCTACATCAACGATTGTCCTACAACCCTGAGATTAGCTATATTTAGGTAATTTCATTTATTTTAGTGGTATTACAATGGAGTAAAACATTTCGTGATTTAATGTTGCTAAAGGCGTACATTGTTCAGATGCCCTGAAGGGTGTTCTATTTTCTTGGCAATAGCCCAACAAATTGTCATCTGACGGTAAGTCTTAGTGAAAAATCATAGTCAACCAACTACCATACTTACTTGATAGGAAGAAAACCCTGAATGTCAGTTGACCCTCTTAAAAATCTCTCTCTCTCTCTCTCACTCACACACACACACACACAAATTGTTATTGGATATAGCTTTCACTTGTAAGTGAATGTGAGATGGCAACCTCTTTTTCTTTTTGATGGAATGCCTGGAAAAGAAAACCAGTCTTGTATTTGGGTAACTACTATATACTTCCTTCCATTCCAAATCTTCCAGTTATCAATAGAACCAATTTTCGCCTTATAGCAGCTTTCAAATCTAGTGACTCTTAGGGATATCAACATTTTCAACAGAATCAGCTTGGTCAATTGTTTTTTTAAGTCTTGATAGTTCTATAGTTTCTCTGAGTCATAAGTATTTTGTAACACACCCGTCTCAAGGGAAATCCATGGAATGCCCAGAGCTGAAAATGGCAAACAGCTTTCTCAGCTATTATCCTTCTGATATCTTTTATCTCACATAATTTAAAAACATTTGGATTGGGGTTGCAGATACATCTGTATTTTATCATTACAGATACTGAGGAATACAAAGCAATGAATCCTAAAATATCCATACAGTACAATAAAAATAGATCTTATTGCTGTAACCTATCGAAAAGGATTTTCTTTTATGAGAAAGAGACAATCCACACATGTGGATCTTCCATAAACTATCTAGACACTGACTGCATGTGATATTAATAATGAAGTTTCTTGTTTTAGAACCAATGGGTAAAAATATAAATCTGGTATACATTTAAAGAGTTATGCAGACCAGATTAGCAAGAAAACAATAGAGGCAGGCAGGAAAAGGATCTTGATGGCAATGAAAGAAAACAGGAGCAGGATGCACCTTTGAAAATAAGTCCATACAGAGTTCAGAATCAGTTTCAAAATGAATGGTACATTCCACTGTACTCAGTTTACTGTATTTATGTGTATCAGAGCAAAGTGTTAAAATTCAGCACATGGTCTCACAGCTTTTCTAAGTGAAACCATGGAAAGTACATTTATAGATGGCTCTCACTCTTCTGGAAAATGAATTGAGTTAATGATACTTTAAGATCGAGTAATAGGTGTTAGAATAGCAGTAGCAACAGATCACATGCTATAGAATTGGAAAGGATTTAAAGAGTTAATTTACTTGCAAAGTTATTCAACAGATAGAAGGAGAGTGATGTTACCTAGTAACTAATTGGGGCCTATAAGTTTCTTCTACTTTCTAGATCAAGATGGGTGAGCAACAGGACAAGTCAGCCTTGCTTCAACTTAAGAAGGTTTTTTTGTTAGCTCTCTGACCCATTTTCTCTCTGGCTGAGCCTTCGTTCAGTCTGCCTCTCAATCAGCTTGCTCAGCCATTCACTTCCATACAGGAGTCCAGCAGGACCAAATCCAAAGAATATGCAAAGCAGAAATGAAAAGCAGAAATTTGCCCCAGAGGCTGTTTGTATACATTGCAATATTCTCCCCACATTAAGTTAGGGCTGCCAAGTCCAACTTGGGAAATATCTGGGGACTTTGGGGGTGGAGCCAGGAGACTTTGGGGGTGGAGCCAGGAGAAAGGAAGTGACATCATTTTGTGAAGTCACATCCTGTGATGTTGCTTCCACATGCTTCCACATGAACTCATGAAGTTTCCTAATACTGAATCAGGCCATTGGTCCATCAAGGTCAGTACCGACTACACAGACTGGTAGTGGCTCTCCAGGGTCTCAGGCTGAGATCTTTAATATCACCTATTACCTGATCCTTTTTTAGCTGAAGAGGCTGATACCTCCTGCATGTCAAGCAGATGCTCTATCACTGAGCAACGGCCCTACTGAATCCTTCCTCATCTCAGCAGAACATGATTTTCATATCATAAGAACAGGAGAGAAGCCACAGTGGATCGGCCCATCCAGTACAGCCCATCCAGTACAACACTCTGTGTCACAACAGTGGCCAAAAACACCAGGTGCCCTCAGGAGGTCCAGCAGCGGGGCCAGAACTCCAGAAGCCCTCCCACTGTTGCCCCCCAAGCACCAAGAATGCAGAGCATCACTGCCCCAGACAAAGGGTTCCATTTAGACCTTGTGGCTAATAATAGCCACTGACAGACCTCTGCTGGATGGGGACAGAGAGAGAGAGAGACAGACAGACAGACAGAAAAAAGAAAGAAAGAGGGAGGGAGAGAGAGATGGAAAAAAACTGGCAGAGGCACTTACCCCAGGCCCAGCAGCAACCTTTCAATCTTACACCAGCCGCATGCAAAAGCAGGCCCTTCAGTAAGAGCTTAGTCCCTCGTTAATCTCTGGGCGGGGCTCTCTTGCTAACTCTTAAAGGGGAAATGTCTGGTGAGGCTTTTCACTGCAGGCTCTTCAGACATTTCCCTTTTAAGAGGCCTGGAAGGGAGAGGGCCCGGCAGGCTCCGACGTTCCCCTCCTGTTGGCAGCCATTGCCTCCCCCCGGTGGCCAGTTTTGAAAAGGCGGGGGTAAGCATGAAAAATCGTGTTTCCCCCGCCCTACGGGGGACTTGGCAGCCCTACATTAAGTGTTAACTGAACTCCCAAACCAGAATACATTAACAATAATATTAATATGGAGAACATGGAGAATTTTATACTACATAATGAGCACGATCATACTCACAATTCACCCCAACATAGGCACAAATGCCGGGCGGATTAAAGGAGTGCGATCAGACGCCAACATCTGGGAAGAATCTCGCAGCCATCAGCAACCCATTTTGCTCCGCCGCACACACGGAGTAAAAAAACACCTCAGAAAGTCCAGTAGCAAACGGGTTGCTACAGGCCACAGACCGACTTTCCTGCATCTGATCACACAAGTGCGCTCCCATGGCGTTGGGATAGTCTGATCAGGCTATCACAACTCCGTGCCATTGTTCCCCCCCATCGCAGTATGCACATCAGCGCACCCCCCACACTTTTCATAGGGAGAGGTGCGAATCACTGATCCCTTGTGTAAGCGCATCGGGAACAAACGGTAACACCCCCCCAACTCAGCGGCGATTGCATCTGATCATGCAGTGGCAGGCTGTGCCCACATCTACCAAAACCCATGTGATCACGCTATGGTGGGTCAACTTCCACCGGAGGAAATAGCCTCACTCCTCCCCCCCCCCCGCTTTATCTCATGCATGTGACTGCAACCCATCTTTCAAATGTGTAGGAGTAAATCTCTGAAGTATAGAATGACATATTAGGAGCTCTGCAGATGGTGGTGTGTTCATTGTATCTGTAGTGGGAGACAAAGGATGAGAGTTCCCCTCATTTTGAACAACAGGAGACCCTGTTTCATCTAGCCTCTCAGTGTTAATGACTAGGGATGGACACAAACCTAAAAAAATCAGTTCTGTTTGGGGCAGCCCCTGAACTGAACCCTAAACCAAAAGGCCCTGAACCAAACTGGGGGAATTGCCCATGAAGAATTAAATGGCTGGTAGCCATCCATTTTGCTTCCCCCTGTTTCCAAGCGGTGGGAGCGAAACCAATAGGTTTAATAACTCATAGCCATTTAAACCTGACAGCTGATGGGTGGACCCGCCCCACTGTAAGGTTTAAATGGCTGGCTTATGTTTAAATGGCGGAGTGGGTACGCCCGTCAGCTGTCAGGTTTAACAGGTCAGCTGTGACCCTGCACTGCTCAGTTAGGTTTATGTTATAATATAATTTATTCATTTTCCACACTTATATTACATTCTTTTTACACATTTATGGAGCCATTAATTACATCCAACCAAAAATAGAAATTGGACCATGTGTCCAAAGGACTATGACAATTATCCAAGTTCAGCTGATAACTCAGCCTATCCATTTCTGCCAGCTCAAGAATTTACCAATAACATCATCCTTCCCGGGTAATTTGGATGAATTCCAGTACTTAGCTCTCATTATTCTAGCTGCTGTTAAAATTGAAATTACTAATCTCTCCTCGGATCGCGACATCCCATCTGAAAGTATGTGAAGCAAGTATATTTCTGGCTCTAAAGCCAAATCCAAGCCCATTATCTCATAAATCATTCCCTTTATAGTAAACCAGAATTTTTGCATCTCTTTACAAGACCACCACCTATGAAAGAAAGATCCAAAGCCATCCCCACAAGTCTAACATCTATTCGAGACTTTTGCATAACATTTACTCAATCTATCGGGGGCCCAATACCAGCGATAGAAGACTTTATAAATATTTTCTTTGTAATTTATAGCTTTTAAATATTTTATCCCTTTCCAAATTTTTAACCAACTTTCAATTGTTATATTATGGCCTAAATCTTTCATCCAAGTTATCATTACTTCTTTTACTGATTAGTCTTGCATTTCCCTATCAATTAATAACTTGTAAACTTTTAAAATTAATTTATCACTACTTTTTATCCATATACTATCTAGTTCATTTAATTCTCTATAGAACCCTTGCCTTTTATCTTTTTTATATCTATCCAATAATTGATTTTTTTCCCACCACGAAAGTCTAATTCCTAGTTCCTCTTCCAACTTATTTTCTGGTTTTAAGTTATCTTTCTCATCTAAAAGTTTTTCATAGCTAGCTACTTTATTTTGATTTAGCAGGGTTGGTTTTATAAAGGCCTCCAGAGGTGAAACCCGTTTTGGAACTCTTGTAAATAGTTCTTTTTTAATCATAGTCCAAGATCTCATTAGAGATGCTCTAAGAATATGGGTATGAAAGTTAGAATGTATTATTTGTTTCTCGTACCAAACGTATGAGTGCCATCCCATATATAGATCATGGCCTTCCAATACCAACACTATAGGGTTTTCCAATTTCATCCATTACCTTATCCACAATAGAGCGGCAGCCCTGCCATATAACTCCCAATTAGGAACTCTGAGTCCTCCTCTCTCTTTTCTGTCCTGTAGTAATTTCCATTTCACCCTTGGCTTTTTCAGAAACCAAATAAACTTCCTAGTAAATTTATTTAGCTCTTTATAGAATGGAGCATTTTCTTTTAGTAATGGGATATTCTGCGCCAAAAACAAAAATTTCGGCAAAATATTCATTTTTATGGCTGCAATTTTGCCCATCCATGATAGCTTCAGATCCTTCCATTTATCCAAATCAGTTTTTATCTCCTTCAATAGCTTATAGTAGTTATCCTCAATCAGTGAACTAGTTCTACTCGAAACTAAAATACCAAGATATTTTTCTTTCTTAACTATTTCTAAGTTGAAGGTCTTTTGAATTTTGATTTCCAGTTCTTTAGGACAGTTTTTAGCTAATAACGTGGTCTTCTTCAAATTTATTTTTAAACCCGCTACTTTCCCTTATCGACTAATCACTTCTAATCACTGTTTTAATGAACCTTCCGGCTCTTCCAAAATAAACATAAGGTTGTCAGCAAATGCACAAAGCTTGTATTCTTGGCCTTTGCAGTTAAGTCCCACTACCAATTCCTCTGATCTAACCTGATCATTCAGTGTTTCCAGCGCAAATATGAATAGGGGAGGTGATAAGTGACACCCTTGCCTCGTTCCCTTTTCAATTGCTATTTTGCGTGTCATATCCCCATTAACTAATACTCTAGCCCATTGTTTTTTATATATAGCCTTAATCATAGATATAAACAACTCTCCTGTATCACATTCTTCCAATTTTTGAATTAAGAAGCTCCATGATAAATTATCAAAGGCTTTTTTCAGCATCCATAAACATTAAGATCGCTGGTTTATCTGGGTGTAACTCATAGTATTCTAAAGCATTAATTAAAGTTCTTATATTCTCTCTCATATGCCTCTGCAGCAGAAACCCTGCCTGATCCTTACTAACTGTTTGTCTTAGTACCTTTTTAAATTTTGTAGTCTGCATTTAGCAAGGATATTGGTCTATAATTACTAATTAAACCAGGTTTGTCCTGGTCCTTAGGTATTAGTGAGATATGTGCATAATTCCAAGACTCCGGAGCATTACCTTTTTCCCCTATGTTACTTACAACTTTCTTAAATATAAAAACAAGTTGATCTAAAAATACCTGATAAAATTCTGTAGGTAAACCATCAGGGCCTGGAGTCTTGTTTCTCTTTTAAATGCTTCCACTACTTCACACAATGAAATTGATTCATTAAGTAAACGTTTTTGTAATTCCGTTAAATTATTTTTAACTTTATACCCTTGAAAATATGCTCTTATTAATTCCTCTTGCTCCTCCTCTTTTTTATATAATTTACCGTAAAAATCTTCCACTATTCCTTTTAGCTCAGCTATTAAATATTTATTCTCACCTTTCTCATTTCTTAAAGATATTATGGCTTTTTTTGCCCTCTCTTTTCTTAATTTATAAACTAACCACCTAGAGGGTTTATTTGCATTTTCAAAAAAAAATTAGTTTATTATACTCAATTTTTTTTTGCAATTTCCTTATTCAATAATAAATTATTTTTTTGTTGAATAACCCGTAAATTATGTCTACATCTAGCTTCCTTCCGAGGGGACTTCATCCCTTCTTCTTCCAATTTAGCTTGGGATACCAAATTTTTATACTCTTCCTTCTCCTGCTTCCTTTTCCAAGCTGTATAGCTAATAATCCTTCCTCTAATAAATGCTTTAAAGGCATCCCACACCATATTAATAGATATATCTGGTTGTATATTTCTTTGAAAGAATTCTTTAATTTCTGCTTTCATTTTATTTACAAATTCTTGGTCTTTTAACACATACCTAATCATTATCCATCTCTTTTTTAAAAAATTTCACCTCATACTCAGAATCACGGGATTATGGTCCGCAAATGTCATTGGTAATATGTTAGCATCTACCACTTCCAACATGACCGGCATCGTTACCCAAAAGATATCTAACCTCAACCAGGAACGATGTCTTGCCGAATAGAAAGTGAACCCTTTTCCCTGTATATGTTTTGTTCTCCATGCATCTATTAGATTATATTCTTCTATTAACTGTAGAAAATTACTGGGTAAGATTAGACCTTTCTTTTTAGATCCTTTCAAACTTTCCCAGTCCATCTTTTTATCCACTACTGCGTTAAAGTCTCCTATGAGACAAATATTGTTACTGTTTTTGATTTTTAGAACTTCCATTACTTCCCTGACAAAAGAGTTTTGATTAGAGTTGGGTGCATATATATTAATAATAAGATATTCTATCCCCTGTCTTACTATAGTTACGGCCACTATCCTCCCATCTCTTGAAGAATAAATGAGTTGTGGGCGCAAGTAATCTCTAACATATATTGCCACCCCTCTCTTCTTTTTCTTCTCATCTTCTGATGAAAAGAGCATTCCCAATTTTTTACAATGCAAATATTTACCATGTTCTTTCTTAATGTGGGTTTCCTGAAGACACGTTATATCAGCTTCCAATGTCACGGCCTGTTGAAAAATCCTTCTTCTCTTTTGTGGGCCATTCAACCCATTAACATTTATAGATGTGATCTTAAAAACTTTAGCACTCTGCTCCATTTTTCTTTTTTAAGTCTCTGGGTCAATTTTTAAACTGATTTCTTGTCTGTATCTGCGATGGCATCATTGGTTCATCTTTTTCCCCTTTTTTTCCACGTCCTGTCTTGCTTTCTCCGATCTCTTCTTCTTCTCTCTCTGAATATAAGTCTTTCTCCTCCTCCTCTGTTTTATCTTTATCCACTCCAAAATCCTCTCCATACCTCTCCAAAAAGTTTTCCAATTTAAATATAGAATCCAACTTCTGTCTTCTTCCTCTGAATTCAAATAACAAAACTTCAGGGACATTCCATCTATAATTAATGCCTTTCTCTCTCAAGAGACGAGCCAAACGTTGGTAAGGACGCCTCTTTTCTCTAATTCTCCATGGAATTTCCTTCAACAACCTTATTTCTTCTCCTTCAATGACCACATTCTTCTCATAGAATTTTTTCCTTGAATTCTCGCTTATAAAATTTTACGTGTACCTCTCTAGGAATGTTGAACTTCCTTGCATATGCCGTATTCCTCCGATACACAATTTCCATCTCATTCATTATTTCATCTTTAGTACCCACCTCTAATTGTTCAGCCAGACTTGAAGCAATTTTTTCTTTCAAATTTGTACTCACTTTTTCTGAGACATTTTGGCACCTTAAAATAGTAGCTGCTTTGTCCATCTCTAAGTTAATAACCGACTCCTCCAGACTCCCATTTTTAGCCAATAACTCTTGAAAGTCTAAATCCAACTCTCTCACTTTAGCCTGTGTACGTCTTTCACCTGACAAAACCTTCTGGATATCCTGTCGGTTAATACTTACCTGTGTTTTGATCTCTTCTACTTCATTTTCAATTGTGTTGCCAACTCATCAATTTTATTATATATTGGAAATAATTCCTTCTGTATAATCACAGGAAACCTTTCTTCCACCTTTTCCATCAAAGCCGGCAAGGTATTCTCAATTACAGCTTTAACAGCTGCCACCACTGATTCATCAATTGCTGCCTTCAACTCTTTAGATATTTGGGCAGGGTTACCTGAAGATGCTTTTGGTTGGCTCATTATTTTAATGCTGGTGAGGGTAGAGAATTCTTCTTTTGTACTCCCCAATTTCCTGTAGCCATATGTGTTCTAATATTCTTTTTACAAGACTTGCCAAAGTAGCCAGTTCTAACCAAGCTAAGCCACCCAAGTGATTTAAATCATTATAGCTGGTTCCCAATTTAATTAAATCTATTTATAGTAATTTAAGTAGTATGTTAAGCTTATTTGCTAATTATCTGTTAATTATCTGTTGATTATCTTTTAATATTATCTGTTATTAATATTAATCTATGAATGCCAATTAATTTAAAGTATTAATTCATCAAGTAATGCCAATTAATAAATTATGTAAATTAATTATAATTATCACATCTTCTATCCCTGTATTCTCTTGTGGCCCCCACCAACAGTAACTAGCCCCAGAAAACTATCTTCTTTCTCCACTCAGTTTCCTTATACTCGCAGTCCACCTCTTCCATTTCCTTAACAAGCCACACTCTTTTTTCCCCTCTCTGGAATGTCTCAGGAATGTCACTCCTCCGCTGCTTTCTTAGGAAACACGATGCATTTAACCGGATCAAGGGCTTCCTTTACGTAGTGTTCATTTTCACATGCCGTCTCCATATCCTCCACTCCACTGACGCAACACCTCCCTTTCTTCACTTCTTCTCATGCCAATTTCATAGCCACAACGCCCGAGCTGCCGCCCTCCTCCAGCGTGGTTACCCTCCTTTCCCAGCAACACAGTAACTCCCAACAACAAAATGCTAAAGGGAACACAGAACAAAAATAAAGGTTATTGCAGAGACTCTTTTAAGTTTGCAGCTTTTTTTTTTTTACTTTATTACCTCCCCCACCTTCCCCCACACAAAGAGTTCTTCCCGATTCCTGGCCGCTTCTATTTGGGAGATAAAAGCCTCCAGCCTCCTATATTAACCTCCCCCTGTCCTTAGTCGCCCCTAATTTCTGGCACTTAGAGGAAGAAAAACAGTTATACTCATCTTTTAGTTTTCCTCTTGCTTGGTCCCATTTATGTCTTGGCTCCGCAGTTTACCGACCCCTCTTCTTCCCGTCGACTTCTTTCGGCAGGACACCTCTTCAAACTCCGTTTAGAGCAGTTCTATCTTTTAGAGAAATTGCCATTTTCCCCACAAGCAGTCCAAAAGCTCTCAGCTTCCCCCCTCTCTTTGGGAAAGGAGAAAGGCAGAATTTTAGCCTTGATATTTGAAAGGCTTTTTAGAAGACATTCAGGAGCTCTCGCTCCCACGTCTGCTCTGAGGGCAACCGGAAACGGAACTGCCGGTTAGGTTTAAATGGCCCGAACAGCCAAACCAAACTGGACAAAAATTTGATAAATATTCTGGGAAGGCACCTTCCCCAAACATTGATTTGGGGGCTCTGAACTGGCCCAAGTTCATGCCAAATTTTGGCTCATGAGCCAGTTTGTAACCATCCCTATTACTGACTGTGCTCCCAGACAGATGTATAGTAAAGGATTGCCTGGGTGTAATTTGAATAGCTGCTGGCCTTCCCTCTGCTGGGTGAGGCTTCTGTTTAAGGCTGCACCTTGCCAGAGGCATGAGGAAAGGCACAAATAAGTATAGAAAGTATAGAAGTATAGAAAAAGGCCTGCATGGTTGACAAACAAAGTAATGGAAGCTGTAAAAGGTAAAAGGTCCTTTAAGTGGTGGAAAGCTAGTCTCAGCGAGGTTGATAAAAGGGAACACAGGCTGTGGCAAATAAAATGCAAGTCTGTGATCAGACCGGCAGAAAGGGAATATGAGGAGCATATTACAAAAAAAAAAAAAGCTATAAAGACCAACAATAAAACTTTCTTCAAATACATTAAAAGCAGGAAACCAGCCAGGGAGTCAGGGGGTCCCTTGGATGACCAAGGAGTAAAAGGATTACTGAAGGATGATAGGGAAATGGCTGAGAAGCTGAATGCATTTTTTGGCTCTGTCTTCACTGTGGAAGATGAGAAGCGCTTGCCCACTCCAGAACCACTGATTTTGGGAGGGGTGTTGAAAGACCTGAGTCAGATTGAGGTGATAAGAGAGGAGGTTCTACGAGTATGACCAATAAGCAACTTAAAAAACTGATAAATCACCAGGCCCGGATGGCATATATCCAAGAGTTCTGAAAGAACTCAAATGTGAACTTGTAGATCTCCTGACAAAAAATATGTAATCTTTCATTAAAATCTGCCTCCATTCCTGAGGACTGGATGGTAGCTAATGTTCCAGAGGAGATCTGGGAAATTATAGGCCAGTCAGTCCTACGTTGATTCCGGTGGAAACTGTTATTAAGGAGAGAATTAGTAGGCACATTGATCAACAAAAACTATTGAGGCAGACTCAGCACGGGTTCTGTAAGGGAAGATCTTGTCTCACTAACAGTGTTCTTTGAGGGGGTGAACAAACGTGGACAAGGGGGACCCAATAGATGTTTACTTTGACTTCCATCAAAGGCTCCTAAGTAAGTTCAGTAGTCATGGGATAAAAGGACAAGTCTTCTTGTGGATCAAAAACTGGCCAATTAATAGAAAACAGAGAGTGAGTATAAATGGGCAATTTTCACAGTGGAGGGTGGTAAGCAGTGAGGTACCACAGGGTTCAGTACTGGGTCCAATGCTTTTTAACTTGTTCATTAATGATTTGGAGTAAGCAGTGAAGTGGCTAAATTTGTGGATGACACTAAATAGTTGAGGGTGGTGAAAACCAGGGAGGATTGTGAGGCACTCCAAAGGGATCTGTCGAGGATGGGCGAGTGGGCGTCATCGTGACAAATGGGGTTCAGTGTGGCCAAGTGCAAAGTGATGCACACTGGGGCCCAAAATCCTAATTATAAATATGCGTTGATCGGGTCTGAACTGGCAGAGACTAACCAAGAAAGAGATTTTAGAGTCTAGTAGATAACTCACTGAAAATGTTGAGATAGTGTATGACTGCAATAAAAAAAGTCTAATGCTATGCTGGGGATTATTAGGAAAGGAACTGAAAACAAATCAGCCAGTATCATAATGCTCCTGTATAAATCAATGGTGCGACCTCATTTGGAATACTGTGTGCAATTCTGGTCACCACACCTCAGAAAGGATATTATAGCACTGGAAAATGTGCAGAAAAGGGCAACTAGAATGATAAAAGGGTTGGAACACTTTCCCTATGAAGAAAGGTTCTTAAGGCAGAATCCTGTTCCCTTCAGTCTTTTTAAAACTTCAGCCAAATTGCATAAATTTTCATATGTTGTGGTTCCAGTGACTAATATGTCAGCCAAGTAAACTACTACATGAGAAATCCCTTGAAATAATCCTTCCATAGCCTTGTGAAAGATTGCTAGGGAAAAGAGCCAGAGACAATACATGCCCAATGGCAAGGGGAGAGGGAGAGGGCATGCAGAACCTGTAGTTTGCTTCTGGCATGAAACCCAATTTATTGCACTCAGTGGTGTACCTAGCCTATTTGGTGCCTGGGGCAGATATTTTTTTAACACCCCTCACAGCTGACTTATGGCAACCCTGCAGGGTTTTCAAGGCAAGAGACTTTTGGAGGAGGTTTGCCATTGCCTGCCTCTGTATTAGCCCTGCTTAGCTTCTGAGATCTGATGAGACCAGGCTAGACTGGGACTATCCAGGTCAGAGACCTCTGTGATAAAAGTATTTTCAGGAAAAGTCATGAAATAAAATGGATAATAATAATGGCCAGAAAACAGATTCAGGTGGGTAGCCATGTTGGTGTGAAGCAGCAGAACAACGTTTGGTCTTAAAAGTGCCACTGGACCCAAACTTTGTTTCAATGTCAGAAAAGAAATGCAGACAGTGAAAAAAATCATGCCAGTAAAAAAAATCAAATTCCATGACATCATGAGAGCCGATGTGGTGTATTGGTGAAAGTGCCAGACTAGGATCTGGGAAAGCCAGGTTTGAATCCTCTCTCATGCCATGGAAGTTCGCTGGGTGACTTTCAGCAAGTCATATTACACTCAGCTGAGCCCTGACCTGGATAGCCCCAGAACAGTCTGATCTTGTCAGATCTCAGAAGCTAAGCAGGGCCAACATGGAGGCAATGACAAACCACCTCCTAAGCCTCTTGCCTTGAAAATCTTACAGGGTCACCGTAAGTCAGCTGTTATTTGATGGCATTTGTGTTCTGAGCAGCACTTGGGAGGGCTTCTGTTCTCCATCTTGAAGCTCAAGAGCTTCAAACATCTACAAAGCATTTTTGAGAGCTAGGAGTCGGCCTTTGTACTAACCTCTACTAACTAACACGAGCTAAAGCATCACAAAATAGTGATCAAAAGCTTCACCAGACTGGGCGTTAAGAAACACACTACCCCCCCAAAGAAGGTGCCCCCATCCTCCATTGTTTCCAAAGGACTAAAGTCAAACCAGAGAATCTCTGCAGTAGAAACTAAAGTGTGTTTGGGGGGGGGGGGGGGGCGTTTTTGCAAGCTTAGCAGAACTAGTGCAATTTAGAGTGCCCAGAAAATCCAGTGCCTTCTGTTCATAATATTAACAAACGTTTGCTACTATACTACTCTTAAGTACATTCTGTCACTCAGCAGGATAGGGATGAGAAGGTCTTGAGACCAAGAAGTGAAAATAAAGTGTGTGTGTGTGTGGGGGGGGGGGGGGGGGGGGACAGAAAAATTAGATGAAGAGACGGAAATGAATAAGAACATGTGGAAAATAGAAAAAAATTAAGAGATGGAAAGGTTGTTTTATCTTGCTATAACACCATAACTACTGCTTTGCAAGATCTGGCTGAGCTGGGTGCAAAGAAAGGAAGAAAGACTAGATTATTGGAGAAAATGATCTGCAGACTGGCAATTACTGTAGCAGCTATCAGTGTGTTGGCTTGGTTGTATGATCTGTTAAAGCAAGTTTGCTTCAGTCTTGGAGAAAGGAAAGTCTAGCCGATTCAAGAGTACTTTTTGCTATACTCAGACTTCCTGCACCCCTAGTGGTTGCAGCCAGAACTGCATTTTAAAAATGAAAGATGTTCAGCTGGATGCAGCATGACACTGTTAACAGTCAGACCTCTCTTTTCTCTGAAAAGCAGTTTATAGCTTAGAAAGACAGAAATACCCTTCTTAAAATATCATCTCAAAAGTCATAGGGTAAGACACTGCCTGGCCCAAAGTGAAACAAAATGGATGCCAGTCAGAAACAAGCCTGGACATGTAGTTTATAAGAGCAGCTGACTGTCTGCTGTCCCCTCCATGCCCCAAAGAGATGCATAATTTAGGACAATGGGTCTCCCAAGAACCTGTTGACTCACCCTTAGACTAATCTCAACAAGTCCAACATTACTTCTTCTTCATCCACTTACCCTAATTAAGCTGCAATTAAGCAACACTTAATTCTAGTCACCGAAATCTTTAGTCCTTCCTGCCAGATATTTGTAGGGCCATCAAACTTCTCACACATCATTGTTCACCTCAGAAAAGCCCATTAAATTATTGTTTTTCTGGCAAATGCATCATGCCAGTGGACACATTTCACCCAATATTAGAAGCACTGTTTCCCATCACTCTCTGTGTGCCTTGGATCCTCCACATACACCACCACTTTGCTGGGCTCTCTTCTCTTCATGAAATGCTGGCTGTTTTGCTGCTTCTGTGGACCTTTCTTCAAGACTGATAATTATCACCCTTCCTTAAGATCTATTTCCCCTGTTCTCCCTGTGGTTCTCCCAGTTTATTGTGTGCATTTTGTTAAGTGTGCAGACCCTAATCTGGGAGAACCGGGTTTGATTCCCCACTCCTCCACTCGCACCTGCTGGATGACCTTGGGCAAGCCCTAATTCTGCCACAGCTGTTCTTGAAAAGAGCAGTTTCTGTCAGAGCTCTCTCAGCCCCACCTACCTCAGGGTGTCTGTTGTGGGGAGGGGAAAGGAAAGGAGTTTGTAAGCCCCTCTGAGACTTTGAGTGAAGGGTGGGGTATAAATCCAGTCTTTTCTTCTCTTCTTCTTCTTCCCCTTTTTAATAAAAACTTTTCCAGTTGAACACCTGCCTGGTTTATTTTGAGAGTTCTCTTAAGATAAAAATCCTGGTATACATAGGTGGAGAATCCAAGTTACCCCCTCTCATTCTGCCTCCTTAAAGCTAATTCCCTCAACTAATCAGGAGACTGCCTCTTTGGGTAACAATGCCAGTTTCAAGGGCCCCCTTCAAGGGTCTTTCTCAAGCTGTGCCCAGGGCAGACCACTGATTGCACAGGTTTTGATGAACAGTTAATGGAAACAATTGAGGAGGAATGCTGTGATATAGCCTTCTGAGGATTTTTTCATGGAAAGTCAGGAGAAGCAGCCCATCGTGGATGTTTCAGTTACAGGAGAAGCAGTTTCATGCCAACCTAAATGTATTAATTAAATTAGTAATTAAACAATTATTTCACCTACTATTAGTACAGAATGTGCAGTCCTCAACCAATAGATACAATAGGACCGAGTCACCCTTTTGCAGAAACTGTCACAGTGCTGTTTTATGTGCACTTCCCCTTTTTTGTGTTTTTTTGGGGGAAAGAAAAGAAAATCTTCATATTTGGGAACTGAGAATCATCATATTAGCTGCACAGGCAGAGAAAGAGATGCATTGTAAAAATCTGGCTCATTCACTTGGCTCATTTCATATCCATCACGAGAAGAAGTATTATGTGCCAAAATTCTATGCTGCCATCCCCAGACTATTATAAAGAGAGAAAAAATTCTCCCCATTGTTATTGTAAGGATTATGGCCAGATCAGTCCCCTGATAAGCAATCTCTCATTAGCTCAAGATATAGATGTTGGATGCAGCAAAGTTGAATTCATATTGAACTGATCATTATCAGTAAACACAACATCATATGTAATGGGAAAGAAAGAAAATGAAACTCACGTATACTAATGTATAGGTTTGCAAAATATGTGCTGGCTATTTACTGAGTTTCTCTCTGCCATGACAACTTCGTTTATGTCAGCAGTGGTTTCTGCACTTTACCCATGCATTCTCCATTGTGGCTCCCACCTTGTGGAATGGCCTGCCTGAAGACATCAGGAAAGCTCCCAGTCTCCTTGCCTTCCACAAACTATGCACAACTAAACTATTCAAGAGGGATTTATTTATTTATGTATTTATTTATCTCTCTCTCTCTCTTTCTCTATCTATCAAATTTATAGGCCGCTCTCCCCACATGCAGGCTCAGAGTGGCTTATATAGCTTGGCTAAAAGCCAAGGTGCATATGTACATTAAAATCAGTTAAAACACAGTAAAAGCAGCAATCATAACAATAACAATAAAGTGCTCAGTAAGATAACAGTATGGCGTTATATATATGCCCAATGTTCTCCAGATGACAGGCTTGACACCCACAGCCAGTCCCAGCCCATATGGGCTGGGGTCGTTGATGGTCATGGAGTAGGGGTGAGGTGGGGTGGTGTCCCCTAGTTGTAGGCCTGGTGGAAGAGCTCCGTCTTGCAGGCCCTGCGGAACTGCATAAGGTCCCGCAGGGCCCTGATCTCCTTTGGGAGCTCATTCCACCAAGAAAGCCCTCCCCCTGGTGGCAGCAAGCCTGGCCTCTCTGGGGCCTGGAATGACCAGGCAATGTTGTGCCCCAGAACGTAGTGCCCTCTGGGGTATATATGGGGAAAGGCAGTCCCTCAGGTATTACCCTCAGGTAATAAGGCTACACAGTACAAAACAGTTTGACAAACTTACTTGGATTTGGGACTTGTGGTCTTTACTGCTGTATGTAGCGTACTGTACGCAGGATCCTATTATGTAATTTCTGTATCGCTTAATGTGTCATTTTAATACTTATGCTATGCTCCTGTTTCTTTCTGGTGGTTCCAGACTTCTAATAGCCTAATGCATTAGTTGGTGAATGCCCTATTCTCTTGCTTGTGCTGACTCATTATGTGTAATCTGCTTTAAGGCCATATGAGAAAGGTGGACTATAAACAATGTAAATAAAATAAATAAAATAGGTACTACCATGATCAGTGAATTCTTTAATCCATACCAATACCTGGAAATCTTGGCAAAGGCTTCAATTTTTATATGATAATCACATGACCCTATGGAATTTTCCTGGTGAGGGATGGGGAAGACAGAAAAAGTGCAACTATAGTTTCTATGAACAACAGAAGAATGTGCTGCACATGCAAACAAATATTGCAAAGGCATTGGGAAAACTGGTCCTATCCAGTATTGGCAACCCTGTTCCTTCAAGTGTATAATCCTCATATACAGGCCAAGTGAATGCCTGAGTTCAAGCATTGCCCTCATTGAGAGCTAGAAGACTAAGTGGTCCCCTAAGCCTCAATTATAAAAATAGAAGTGTGAAAGGAAAAAAAAATACAAAAGAAGGGCGTAGGGTATGAAATTTAAGGCCCTAGAACAGGGGTGCAGCCCGGGGGCCAGATCAGGCCCCCAGAGGGCTTCTATCAGGCCCGCACTGGAACTGGTCATCTCCCGCTTCCAGTCTGCTGCTGCTGCATCATAGCTTACTTTGCCAGACTCTCAATCGCTCAGCCATTTCATGTTTTCCCCTGGGTCCTAGACTCAGAACTCTGAGCATGAGATTTCTGTGGTGAATGTCAGTAAATCAAAAGGAGGTTTACAGCTTACAGATACACACTTGAACAGCATACTCAAGATTGCAACAGCACAGACATTTTGATGCAATGATTCAGAGCAAGAGGTATCAGATACTGTTAAATAAACAAAATACTGCAAGAGTGATAATGTTTTAAGCATGTTTTTCTTTTAAATAAAAAAAATCTTTGTGTTTGTGTCCTTTATAAAGTTTTTATCTCTGCTACCTGGCATTACATTTTATGACACACATGTCCCGGAACAACAAGGTCTAATTTATGTCAGATCCGGCTCTCATAGCAAATGAGTTTGACCCCTGCTCTAGATTCTAGGTCTGGAAATGGGGTGTCATCACAAATAGTCATTACTTTGGTTCTTGGTTTGGAGATGAAACAGCGGTAATCTGATATTCATGGAAGTGCCAATGAATTACTACTAAAGTAAATGTACTGCTGTTTGAACTGGCAGGGGCAAATACATATTCATTGGTTAACTCCCTAACCCTCTTGTATAGCCCCACTTGTTGCTGGAAAAGAGTTTGAAAAAGCACAAATCATTATTTAGCATTGGTTAGGTAAGAGCCTAGCTATAAACTCCTCTCAAAATTTACAAAAATCACTAGCCCCTTTATAAAACTGTATTTTATCTGGTTCTTTTGAGTCATTTTTTTAAATCCAAGGTTATGGTGATATGAGCAACATTTTCACTGAGAAACTTAAAATGCAATCAAATAGGATATTTTAGGAGTTCTGTGTATGCCAAATGTTCAGAATGTCCCCCTTCTTTCCCCTTCTCCACTAAAAGTTACGGTACAAAAGGAACAATAGATGTAAGAGCTAATTCTTAGAAATATATAAAGTAACACTTCATGTTTGCACCCGCTTTTAACCACTCAGATGGCTTTCCCTTCTAGTACCACTGACACCGATCCTGGGCAGTTTCTTCCTTTGACCTTGAAACAGAGTTTGGTGCTTGGAAATGTTGAGTCTTCCTAGCAAACATTAAACACTTCTTGGTATCAAGTGGTAACACAGAATACTTAATAAAAATTGCAGACACCAATAAAGAAATGTCCTGAATTTGCAAACTTTATATGTACCAATAGGCAGTGTTATTAAAATTAACACTATTCATTTGCCTGTCACTTTTGCATAAATAAATGTTTTGGCTTGCTCCATGCAGGATGACCCTCAACTGCTCAAGCTGAGGCTGAAAAACAGCTGCACTGCACTGCAGCCTCAAAACCTCCTAACAGCCATAAGCTATAGGATTCAAAAGGACTCACAGGATTATGCAGAGGGACAATATACCATTGTTTACGCATAAAAGCTGTGGGGAAACACATTTCTTCAATGAGGTAAGCTTCTTTCTATATTTCTTGAATTATATGATTATTTGTTTTAATAAACAGTTACTGCCATACATCTATGACTTGGAGGTCTTTTCTCTATGATCAGTTTTCAGCCCTATTTACTCTGCAGCAAGGCAAACCATAGTGAAGTATAAGCCAACAGCCTGCTTACTGCTTTCACTATGTGTGTGCTTTTATTTCAGCAAATACTGTTTTAATCTTAGAAATCACTGCAGGGTTTCATATTGTATAGCTGCAGTTAAAATTTCCAAACTATACCCCTGCAACATAGCAATAAGAATGGCTAAGTAATTTTGTTTCAAAAATGCAGCAAATGTTATAATATCAGTACGACATCATAACTCTACTGCTTTAATTTATTTTACTTACCATGGATGTGAATTATTCTGTCATGCTCCAGAGTGAAGTTGGCAGCATGATAGTCAGCCCAGCAGAAAGAAATCAGCACCAGAAAAAGTAGAGTCTTCATCTTTTATAGCCCAAGAATCTTCTTCACTGTCAGAGTACCACATATAAAGAAATGTGAGAAATTTGGAAACCTTAACAGGGTTGCACTACACAAGTTGTTACAGTCCCATCATTCTCTCATTGCACTCTAAAAATTTAACCCACTCTGCTTGAAAAGTTACTGCAGGCTGGTGACTTTTTAACTTGTAAAGATGGATCCTATAATGATGGAGTTAACTTCATAGGCATGTGGAAATCAGAAATTCAACAGAGTAACTGCCCATTGAAAGAATAATTAAAAATGCATGCAACGATCCCTTCTTCCACCACTAAATCTGCCAATTAGCAATGATTATCATTCTTAAGTGGTAAGTGTACGTTGGATTTGTTTTTAAAATACTCTTATTCTATTGTTGTCCATAAAACAATAATGTATGTCTCCGATATAGTTGTATTGTAATCTGTACTTAACTATACAATTCAACACATTTTGGGCTTTTTATGCACCTTAGTTAATTTAGCACATTTTGGGCTTTTTATGCACCTTAATAATTTAGCAAAGTGGTGTAATGTCTTCATCTTATCTAAGGAGAATCCAGGCTGACCAGTAAAGGCATACTTTGTTTCAAATACACTTACCATTTTAGAGTCTCTAGTCTACAGTGAAATTTTGAAAACCATGCACAAAGTAGGCTACAGTTGCATGTGCTACCACTGCAGTTACCCTGATTGATTTTTCATTCACTGCTATCTAGAATGCTGACTCACTAACTTTTGTGCCAGGTAGGGTCCCTGCAGTCAGCAGAGTTGCTGAATGCTGCAGGGGAAATCTCTGCCTGTCTCAGAGTAGCAATTAGGCAAATGAAGTCTGAAAATAGATAAGAAGGTACAAAATTTAAAACCTTCTATGCAGAAAGTTCAGGCTGCTATGTTCTTTAAGGAGAGACATCATTTCCATAGCTCTAATTTTTTTTTTAAGTGCTTGGAAATATTTATTGAAGGAGAATGTGAATAGAAAAGGAAGAACAGGGGTGACACAGAAAACACAACTAATTTTGTTCAAATTATTCAAAATTCATGATCTAAATCCCCTAAACTTGGAGGTAAGAAGCTTTCCATCAAAATCTAGATATATTTCTGATTTTTCTGCAGAGTGCCTACCTTAGCCTCCAGCTATTTATACTCCAAAACCATAAACTACTGCTCTGGCAAATATATTTTAGGAATGGATATTAAGGCTTCTTCAACAGGATATCATGACTATAGCACTGCAATGGCATCCTGAGCCAATCATTAAGGTTACCCTCCAGAAACTGCATACGTCAGCATTGCTGCATTGGCAAAACTCATAATAACTCTTGCCAAATGGGCAAGGAAGGAAAATTGTTAGAGTTAGAACTTGACCTAACTCAGCTATGTGTTTCAACCAATCATATGAACCCATGTGCTTCGTATTTGTTACTGGATGTTTTTATGAAACTGCAGTTCTGAGAGCTAGATTTAAGCCCAGTAGCACCTTAAAGACCAACGAGATTCCCAGGGTATAAGCTTCTGAGAGCATACTAAGCATAATGTCCTAATCCAGAAGCACATGCACATATATATCTCTAGCCAATTAATCAGTGATACGGGGGGAGGAGGGAAAGGAGCAGGGACGTTATCTGTCCTCTTGTTTCCCAATTCTAATATCTGTACTATCACCAGTCTTTTGACTGGGGCTAACCATGCACAGCTCCAAAAGTCAGTTAGGGCACATAACTTTATGCCCAGCTGTTTGCATGCATACTTCCTCATCCACCTAAGGAAAGAAGACTTATTACATGCACATATTCCTTCTGGAAATATTGGAGTATACTTTTGTAGCAACATCACTCTAATCTACTTTTTATGCCATTTATAGCTAAAAGTCTGGATTCAGATATTGAGATGCATGAGATACAGTGCATGAGATACAGTGCAGATCAAAATGCACTGATCACTGCCCTAACCAGAGCTGCTAAAAGGCAATTCTTTATACTTTTAAAAGGCACTTAGATGTCCTTTCAGTGCTTCCGTTAAACCACATGAAGCCAGTGCAAAATTAATTTGTAAATTCTTGGTTTTGTACAGGGGTCCTACAATTAGGGTTGCCTGGTCAATCGTTGCCACCAGTGGGGGGTAGGGGGTAAGGACTGGCAGATCCAGGTTAGGAAACCCCTGGATATTTCAGGGTGGAGCCTGGAGAGGACAGGGACTTCAGTAGGGTACAATGCCATAGAGCCACCCTCCAAAGCATCCATTTTCTCCAGCTGGATCTGTGTAATCTGGAGATGAACTGTAATTCCGGGGGGGTCCCCAGGTTCAACCTGGAGGCTGGCATCCCTACCTACAGTCCTCACTAATGTCCATAAGTATCCCATCATCCAGCAACTTGTTTTAGTACCATATCCTGCACTCTTCTAGACTGTATGAATAACAGAAGTCATTTTCTCAAAGTGACATCACTCAGCACTAGTTTACCCCAATTCATTTCTCCCCATTCTCAACCAACTGCTAGCCTAATGGTTTAAAATAGAACTGAATAAACATGTGTAGAGGCACACTGCAAAGTACTTCTTTATTTGAATACAAGAGAACTCTGACTCACTATACCCTTTAGGAGACATTTTATAAATTCATAAAATGGCTGTAATTGGATTTACTTTGCCAAAAGACACAGTATTTGAAAGACCTCTGTTTCCATTACAGTCAGTGATTTTCTGCCAATGAAAGACATAGAAGGTCTTAAACACAGTGAAAGCATTAGATTCATGGATCCAATGAAACAAGCTGAACTGGTTAGACCTGTGACACCATATGTTTACCATGGATTCATTCCTGTTTGAATTGATAATGATAAAAGCTCTGGGCAGAAGAGATGTGCAGACTTGTTCCTTTATTTCTATTTGTTGCCTTGCCTACCCATGCACTTCCCCTTAGATGACCTGAAGAGCCCACAGAGTATCTTGCATATTACCAGGGGTCATTTCGTAGAAGAAGAGGTGCAGGAGTTCATTAGCATACATGCCACACCCCCTGTCAGTTTCAGCCCCATTATACCCTATGGGCAATTGAAGTCAATGGCAAAAACTCATAGGGTATATGAGGGGCTGTAGGAGAGGGGGTTTGAGGGAGAGGCTCCAAACTTGCAAGGTAGCTGCTGAAGCCTCTCCCCGAAATACCCACCAAGATTCAAGAAGATTGGACCATGGGGTCCAATTCTACTGGCCCCCAAACAGGTTGCCCCATCCCCTCCATTGTTCTCTATGGTGGGAAAACCGTTACTTTTTCCCCACCATAGAGAACAATGGAGGGAATGGGGGCAACCTGTTTGGGGGCCCATAGAATTTGACCCCCTGGTCCAATCTTCTTGAATCTTGGTGGGTGTTTGGGGGAGAGGCTGCAGAAGCTACCTGTAAGTTTGGAGCCTCTCCCTCAAACTCCCTCTCCTACAGCTGCTTTCAAAGCCACCACTGAATTTCAGCGGCAATTCGGCGGCGGGCCGAATCAGATCAGAGAATCTGATTCAGCCTGTGGCTGCTCTGGTGTCCACTCCTGGGCTGGCGGAGCACCACTCCGCCTTGCTCTGGCCCCAAATGACCCCAGAATATTACTGTCATCCAGAACACCTCTACACATGGAGCCTTACATAAGAACATAAGAAAAGCCAATGTTGGTCCATCCAGTCCAACACTCTGTCACACAGTGGCCAAAAACACCAGGTGCCCTCAGAAGGTCCAGCAGTGGGGCCAGGACACTAGAAGCCCTCCCACTGGTGCTCCCCCACCATCAAGCACCAAGAATATAGAGCATCACTTGCCCCAGACTGATAGTTCCTATCTATGCTTTGTGGCTAATAGCCACTGATGGACCTCTGCTCCATATGTTTATCTAATTCCCTCTTGAAGCTGTCCATGCTTATAGCCACTACAACCTCCTGTGGCAGTGAATTCCATGTGTTAATCACTCTTTGGGTGAAGAAGTACTTCCTTTTATCTGTTCTAACCCAACTGTGCAGCAATTTCATCAAGTACCCACGAGTTCTTGTATTGTGAGAAAGGGAGAAAAGTACTTCTTTCTCTACCTGCTCTATCATATGCATAATCTTATAAACCTCGATCATGTCACCCCTTAGCCATCGTTTCTCCAAGCTAAAGTGCCCCAAGTGCTTCAACCTTTCTTCATAGGGAAAGTGTTCCATCCCTTTTATCATTTTAGTTTCCCTTTTCTGCACTTTTTCTAATGCTATAATATCTTTTTTTGGGTGTGGCAACCAGAACTGTACACAGTACTCCAAATGAGTACTCCATTGCCCTAGATTATGATACTGGCTGATTTGTTTTCAATTCCCTTATTAATAACCCCCAGCATAGCACTGACCTTTTTCATTGCAGTTGCACACTGTCTCGACATGTTCATTGAGCTATCTACTATGACTCCAAGATCTTGCATGACCACTGGAAAAATATGCATAATTTTATTTCATTTTGTTTATTTAAATATAGTGGATTGAAACATCCATCTGTTATTACAAGCCAACCTCCATTTGGAGTCTTCTCCTTCCTCTCCATCTGACTGCTGGGACCATCTCCCCTCTCTGTGTGTCACAGTATGATTAAAAAAAACAGGCTTGTGGCATTTCAGCAAGGCAGAAGGAAAAGCAACATACCTAATTTCATGAGGCTAGCTGGATAAGCTGTCACAGAGAAGAAGCCTACATTTGCTTAGTGTCTGGTGATCAGTGTGTTAGCCAAGTTCTCTAAAGATTAGTCAGTGTTCTTTTAGACACATAGCATTCCCAAATAATGGTTTTCTGGTGTCGACTCTCAATATAAATCAATTTTGCTTGTATACTTTTTTGACTGGGAAGGAAGGCTGCATGGTACAGCCTAATCTCATCAAGTCTTAGAATATATAGCTGACAGAAAAGGTGTAGGTTGAGAGCAGAATTTACTGTCACAATTTTTCTCCTATATACATTCCTTCTGCTCACTTAGATTATGCAGAAAGATCTCTTGAGTAATCTATATTTCTACAACCACATAACATACTGTATCACAACCTTTATATTATATCAGGAAGAGAAGTGGTAGAAGGTGTAACTTAATCAAAGTTAATATAATAAATAATAAATTTATAATGAGTCAGTAGAACACTGTGGCTTGGATCCAGCTGAATGTTTAATTCTGTTTCATTTTCATGTTCTTTTCTCATATACTCATAAACAAATGCATTCCCTAGTAAAAATAAACTTTGTGACATGACAAATGGAATATAAATAAATCCAAAACTAAACAAAGATTGTTAAGCTACACAGTATTCAGCACAGAACAATATTAGTAAAGACCTTCTTTTGAATGAGAAAGTAACAATTTTTACTGAACTCATGGAACTCACTGAAATAAGCACATATTTCAAATATTTCTGATGTACAGTAGCTTTGGTCTAGCTGAACATTTCTATGGGTGGAATAATTTCTGCCCATGGAGTGCGACTTTTCTTGTTTTCCCTCTGCTATAGCCCCAAAAGTTACATATTCCAGGGGTCTGTGAAAGGAAATTTTAATGGCTTCTTCTCCAGTCTGCCTAAAGGTTGGCAGGAAGCAACACTTTCTTTGAAGGAGCAATTTCAGAGAAGTCTTTCTCAATTCAGTATATCAGAAATATGTTTTGCCCATATATGCCTATAAAATTAGAGTCCTTTCTCCTGTCTGCCTGAAATTTGTCAGGGAGACTTCCTCTGTGATACAGGCTTCAATCCTAAGTGTCCGGGAGTATGTCCCATTGGGTGCAATGAGACATGCTTCTGAGCAGACATGCTTTGGACTGCATTTACAATGCCTGAAAATAAGACAAATGAAAAATATATTTGTATCTGTGATGGATCAGTGTTTGTGCATCTATTATTCTTGTTAACTAAATAATTTTAAAATGTGCACAGTATTTGTATCTAATACCATCATAAAAGTAAAATGTACTTCTAACTATTGCATTTCAGAGGAAGAAGATTAACAGCCCCACTATTCAAGGAAGATATTAGTACATTTTAAGTCACTGCAGTTTAAATCTGTTATAACAAGGTATTAATTACGTGCATGGAGGGGAACCTTTGTGACTGGATCTCATCTCTTTTGTGTGAAGTTGGAGGAGGAGGAGGTGCAGGAAAGGGGCTGCTGCATTTGTGCCATCATTCCCACTGCCCTAGATTTCCGCAGACTAAAGCTGCACACATGGGGAAGGAAGTATGTGGGGAGACAGTCACTCCACCTCAGAAGACCATCAATATTTCACCAGAGAAGCAGTATAGCCTGAAGCTATGGACTTTTTCTGCAGTCATGCTATGCGTCGTGCAAGCTCCAAAGGAGCCAGTGGTAAAAGATGGTAATGTGGCTCCACTTGAGTCACCTCCCCCCAAACAGGGGGAAAGCCACAAGGAAATATGGTGCTAATTAAACACTGCATTAAGCACCAGGAAAGAAGTACATTATATCATCTTATAACCAGCTCATGATGAACAACAGAAACAGTGCCATAGCCTCTAAAGCCAAGGCAGAATCAGCTACTGAGCCAGTGTTGAAAACCATGTTCTTAATACCATTGTCTATCAAGTACAAGGCCAGTTACCATGTAATGATCTTAAAAGCAACCCTGCTGGATCAGACCAATCGTGCCTCCAGTGCAGCATGGCTAACTGTATACTTCTGGAAGACCCACAAGCAGAGCTGAAAGCCAAAACCTTCCTCTGCTATTGTGTACTAGTACTGGTATTCACAGGGTTACTGCCTCTGAACATGAAGATTTCATTTAGTCATCATAGCTAATGACCACTAATGATCACATATTCTATGAATTTTAATAACCCACTTTTAAAGACAACAAAACATGACCATCACTATATCCTGTGGCAGAGAAGTCTACAAGTTAATTACTCTTTGAGTGAAAAAGAAACAAGTTAAGGATGCTGAAGCCTATTTTGTGAACAAGCATTGTTCTTGAAGAATGGCTGGTCACATTTCAGTAATGTCTGTAACATTACTTTTTAGCCATCAGTAACATGAGTACTAACTCAGCCTCTACTAAATGAAACTGAATTAAGTAGAATCAAAGAACTGAGCATTTTTCTCTTTCAGTATTGGTTAAGTGGGCACACATCTTCTCCTTGCAATAAGCAAATCTGTGTAAATAAGCACCAAATCCTGTAAGATGCAAAAGAATTTTTTTCACTGCTGCTGGAAAAGATGGTACTAACAATCGAGTCTCTGATACATTCACAAATCAAGCATATAAAAATTTAACAGACTCAGTAGTCTTACTTTGCCCATTCATTTGAAAATTTCCATAATAACTCCAAAATAGTCACAGCTTGTCAGTCATTATCCTCTGAGAAGACAGCAGTGGTAGAAAGTGCCATCAAGTCACAGCTGACTTATGATGACCCAATGGGGTTTTCAAGGCAAGAAACATTCAAAGGTGGTTTGCCATTGTCTGCCTCTACGTCACGTCCTTGATATTCCTTGGAAGTCTCCCATCCAAATACTTGCCAGGACCAATCCTGCTTACCTTCCGAGATCTGATGAGGTCAGACTAGCCTGGGCTACCCAGGTCAGGGCTCCAAGAAGACAGTGGTAACAAAAAAATCAGCATGATTCTTCAACAAACTATAGAAACCCACATAACTCTTCAGTGTGTTATACTGCAAACCAACTGCTCCTCAACTGTTGTGAATAAGGGGAGAACTGAATGGAAACTGAACCTAAACAGAGGCAAAACAACAGTGTCTACATTTAAGAACATAAGTGAAGCCATGTTGGATCAGGCCAATGGCTCATCCAGTCCAACACTCTGTGTTACACAGTGGCTCAAACCCAGTGACATCAGGAGGTCCACCAGCAGGGCCAGAACTCCAACTAAGTAAGAGAGTGATAAAGCAAACATCACACAGCTCTAACAATGCTGATTGAACATGTTATTGTGAACCACTGCCTGAGTTTCATGACTTCAACTAGAAATGGCAAGAAATCCTGACAGCAAGATAGGGAGTGCTAGATGGTATTTGCATTATGCTTATGAAGCTCATATTATGAAAACACATGAACTATTCACTCTTTTGATATATAATGTACAGAGAAAATATCACAGCCTGATCTGTATTCGGTAAATGGTTAGACAAACACACCCTTCCTAATCTGCTTCGGAATTTTTTGCCTCCTGATATCCAGACAGCCGCAGTCCCAATACAGGAACTCATGGATACAGATTTGTCTTCAATGTGCTCTGCGAGTCTATGCTAACCAAGAGACTGGTACTGTTCTGATAGCCAGCCTTTGAGTTACAAGGTCATTCTGGACTCATGGTTTCAGTATTCTTAATTAAGATCTGTAGCTACCTGAGATACTAACTGTGATTTTTAAAATCTGAAAATTTATTACTCCCACAGAAATTGGGTCAATACTTTCCAAGTAAGTACTCATTAAGAAAGCCTAGTAAATCCAGGCACATTTAGAAGAGACATACAGCTAATCATGACTGGAGGAAAAGAATCAGCCGACAACACTATGAATTATTTATATATTTATTTAAATTTCTCTTCTGTCCTATCCTTAAAGAGATTAGACAGATTGTTTTAAGTCAAGACATACAAATAAACCCCCCAAAGTCTCTTCAACAGATGGAAAACCAACAAACACCAGCTATTTTTAAATCCTAACAGTGCATTCTGAACCAGAGTTATACTTTTCTTATTCCATGAAATTCAACAGGATTAGAAAGGTATTAACTCTACTTAGACTGCATTATAAGTAACTTTCTCAAACCATCTGCATCTACTTATTATCTTTTTGTGGACCCAGGAACATAGAGGGGGGCACAGATGGAGCAATGAACAACCCAACAACAGTGATTTTGGTAAAACAGGCCACAAATTTTATTGACTACACCACAGGAGCACTGGCA
This sequence comes from Lepidodactylus listeri, assembly GCA_029233225.1. Classification (NCBI taxonomy): domain Eukaryota; kingdom Metazoa; phylum Chordata; class Lepidosauria; order Squamata; family Gekkonidae; genus Lepidodactylus; species Lepidodactylus listeri. The sequence goes on from JARCFY010000004.1 coordinate 49,956,795, forward strand.
CTGCATGGGGATGGTCCCTACATTGAATGATCCGCCTGCTGCTTAATGAGCCCTGCAACTCCAGCCCATCAGGTGGGTTGCATCCAAAGAGTGGCAAAGCTGCCTTGCAGGAGCCATGTCTGCCAGCCAATACATGGTTCCCTGGCCACTCAGTGGTGAGAGCCCCACTGACAGCCCTCAAACTGGGCATACTGATCTATTGGCTCCATCCCAGATGTCTTATGGGGGAGGGGTGGTCTTCAGAACTGTAGGATGCAGGCACGCAGACAATGCCTCCCTAGCCAAAGGATCCATTTCAATGCTCCAGCTGCCAGAAACTGTGACAATAAGAAAACATCAAACCAGATCCCGTTACAACTGAAACAGAGGGAGGATGGGAGGGAAAATGGGCCATGTGGAACAGAGGCCTGATGCCTGGGCAGCTGGCCCTTACATAGAGGGTGGGCAGGCAGAGCCCACCACCCCACCCCTGCCACAGACACACGTCTTGTGTGTCAGGGTTGACTGCCACCACCAGGCCCCGCCCATGGTCCAGCCATGAGGCCTACTGGACACTGGGCACAACAGCCAGCCCTGCTACTCCCTCAACTAGACCCCAGAGTCCACAAAGCAGCGTTGGGGTAAGTCCTGGTCATGTCTTTCTGGCCATCGAGAACATCCTAAACAAAACACTCCTGAATATTCAGTATTTAATGAATACTTTTATTTAATGAATTTAGGTGCCCTATGAATTTTGAGTCATCTAATAATGTTGGAACCAGGTAAGTCTGGTTACCATGAAGTTTGTACAGGATCAGGAGTTATCACCACTAAGATATAGGTTAAGGTGGTGCAATGAAAATCATGCCACAGCTATATTGATTACAGATTCTTCAGGTCTTGGAACAATAGCACGGGTGAGACAATGGATGTAGTTGACAGCCTGACTGATGAGAATGAGCCCCCCCCCCAACTCACCCATATTAATTAGCCTTTATGGTACCATATTATGCTTTGTTATTTTGACTGAAACAGACAAACACAGCTACCCTGCTGGAGCATGCTGGGTTTCCCACTCTCTGTATGTATGGGCAATAAGAACAAAAATTGGTGCTATTCAGTTACTGCCAGTAGAGTGAGGAGGGCTAGATAAGTAGGGCTGCCAGGTCCCCCAGGGGGGGCAGAGATTCCCCCGCTAAATGGGTCCCTAATCCGCCGGTCCAGATCCGGCCAGTGGGGGGAACCCCACCCCCAAAGTGGCCCAATCAGGCCAATGTGCCTGGTGTGATGACGCCACCCAGAAATGACACCATCACGCTGGGCACATTGCCAGGGCGACGCTCTAGCAATTGTCCTGAAAACTCTATGGTACTCTATGGTACCATAGAGTTTTAGGGTGATTACCAGAGCGTCACCCTGGCGACATGCCCAGCATGATGACATCACTTCCGGGTGATGTCATCATGGCACATGCACACTTCACATGCACGCTGGACTCCCGGAGAGGGACTAGGACTCCCCCACTTTTTAAAAGGTAAGACTTGGCAACCCTATAGATAAACGCTAATTTGCTGGCAAGACACTTGTCCAAAATATGAGACAAGTTAGCTAATGACATGCCAAGAAACCTCTTCTCTGGCAAAGATCATTACAGAACAATGCATGAGTTCTCTACCATATAAACCTCCTTTTGTGGTTTTGCTCACCTTGAAAACCACTTAGAACATGTAGCAAATGGCACTAGAATGAGGAAAAGTATAAAGCCAAACTTTTGTGTAGTTCCCAAATAAACAATTTAGTCACACAAACTTCCAAAGAGGGAAAAATAAACAAGACATGTTCTGCCAGACAGAAAAGCACTCAAAATAAAATACTAACCAGGGAAAAATGTACTGTGGGGTTAGTATGAAATACCTTCTGGACAAACCCTCTGGTTTTAGCTCAGTATAGATTATTGGTAGTCCACCTTCAGCAGTAAACATACAGAACATGTTCTGGAATAAAATTCTTCATACATTTAAAAATAGCTCAAGATGTATTGACTACCAGAATAGTCTGAAAATATTCTATAATAAAATGCTTCATACATTCAAAAATAGTTCAAGATGTGTTAACCACCAGAAAAGTCTGAAAATATGTTACTTTTGCATCATAAAGTACCATCAAGGGGCATGAACAGAACAAGTTAATCATCACATGGGGTAGCATGTTAGGGTGTGGAGGTTGTGGATTTGGAGAAATTCCAGTCAAAGCAGACAAGAATAACACCTGAAATAATATATAATAATATAGTATATAATAACAATGTGTATGCATTTTTATTAAGCAAAAACACAGATCAAAAAAGGACCATTAATTTATTCTTTTAAGGATAATAAAAGGAAAAATCAGCTTTGAGCTCTGAGGAGGAGAGAGAGGAGTACCCCAAAACAATCAGGGATAATTTTGAATATAACAAAAACAAATGATGCATAAGAAAATGAAAACAAAATTAAGTTAAAATACTATTGAAAATTAACATTTCATATATATTATGTCATTAATACATATGTCAATTTGCTTGCTGAAATAATGTTTCTGATAAATGCCAAGTAAAAATTGTCTAAAAATCTGAAGGGCTACATGTACTTCTAGTCATGAATTGCTCCATCTGGGGCCCTCTCCTAATTAAGCCCAATGCACCGTTCCATAAAGCCTCTCTGAAGGTCAAATAAAATTCTAGAGCATCATTTAAAATGGTATGGATGGATGTATTCAGAAATGAAATTGCCAGAGCTTCCAACACACACAGAAACACAGAGATGCTTTAGATACCCAAATCAACATTAATAAGAAGCTAAAATTAGATTAGAACAAATTAGCATTATGTTTTAATAACACCTGGGTTTTTTTGTTCCATGGAACTTTTGATTACCTTAATGTCTTTAAAAGCAGGGGGTCAATAGCAGCAATAAGTAATCAAGGCATAAGAGATATTGCATAATAGAAGAATAATTAATGATGGTACGGTGGCCCTGACTGGGCAGGTAGGTGGAACATACATATTGTAAGTAAATAATATTAAATAATAAAGATCAGCAACTAGAGGTCCCAGGGCTAAATCCCTCCAGAAGTGCAAGATGACCCTCCTCCCCAATGGCCATGCTTTAATTTGCATATTGTTATTATTTTTTATTTTTTATGTTTCTGTACTGCTTTTTTTCACTGTTCAGTGAGGTTTACAATGAAACAGGTTATTTATATGCATTAACTGACTCCCCTCTCCCTGCATTTCCCAACACTAGCTTAATACTCACAGTTTTTGTACGTGACTTCTTGTGGGCTGGAAAGATGACAAAAAGTGTACTACAAATGAGAGGCAAGAGTAAGGGATGTCTCCAGCAGGAGGACTCAGTTAATCTGGAAGGGGAAGAACTGCTTATCATGGTCCCCTTCTCAAAATGTCCATCCTATATAACTGATTGCTAATCAGGGTTATAGTGCAAACAAGCTTGCATTATCAAAGTTTTCTGTCTTTTTATATTTCCATCAAAGGACTGATACTCAGATTTTTTTAAATACTGGCAGTCAATCCTAAACAGAGTTAGGGTAAAGGTAAAGGTTTCCCTTGCTCGGAAGCCAGTCGAATACGACTCTAGGGATGCGGTGCTCATCTCCATTTCTAAGCCAAAGAGCCAGCGCTGTCCGAAGACTTCTCCATGGTCATGTGGTCGGCATGACTAGATGCCAAGATGCACAGAACGCTGTTTACTTTCCCACCAAAGCGTTACCTATTTATCTACTTGCAATGTCTTTCTTTCAAACTGCTAGGTTGGCAGGAGCTGGGAGTGGGACCAGAGATGGGAGCTCACTCTGTCATGCAGCACTCGGGTCTTGAACTGCTGAACTACCGGTCTGCAGTTCAGTGTCTTAACCACTTGAGCTAGTGCAGCCCCTTAAACAGAGTTACACCCTTCTAAATCCATTAGAGTCAATGGACACTGGCTAAGATAATATGGAACCATTCAGTCAGCACAGCAGATGCTCCTCCTAGAAAACAGCTTATCCATTTACAGCAGAGGGGAAAGCAATACTTGCTGATTCCCTCTCTTCCTGCAGGCTCCCTATCTATTATAGGGTGTAACTCTAGACAGGTGTTCTGTGGATCCAAAAATAGATGGTCTTGGAGGAACCAGGAAGGCCATAGTGAGGAGAGGTACAGCCAAGCCTTAAAAAGTTATAATTTATTTACAAGAGCACACACACATGGTTCTGCTTTATAGTGAATCAGACCATTGGTCCATCAAGGACAGTATTGTTTACACAGGTTTAGCTCTTTCATAACACCAGCCACCTGATCTTTTTCACTAGAGATGCCAAGGATTGAACCTTAGATTGAATGCATGCCAAGCAGATGGTCTACCAGTGACCCACAGTTCCTCTCCAAGTACTGTAGGTATATAAAACTGATAATAAATATTTATGTTGAGCAATCTTCACTGAGACAAACCTTCCAGAGTCTACTTGTAATCTTAATTCTACATCTTTGTGTGCCTTATGTCTTTTGCTGCTCCCAACCAGGTAATCACATTGTTTGTAAACCATCTGCAGTCTTATTTGGGATCTATAAAGAGCTGACTACAGAGAATTCCTATTATAACTTTAAATGCACAGACAACTTACAGATGTGGAAGCAAGCTTTCTGGTAGCTTGATAGACTCAGAGATGAAGATTAGGATATATTCCAAATAATGGAGTGCTTATCAGCTTGTATGCAATCAATTTTCACATGCATTCTCACACATTTACTCTACAGTTTCATATAATTTATGCCAGATGAAGGCTTCTGATACAGCAACTAAATAAACATTAAAAACCAAATTGTGTTTTTTGTTTATTTCTTCTTCATGAAATCCTTATTTTTGCTGCCACATTTTAGGACAGTTACAGTATTTGGGACAGCATTTGCTTCAGGTTAATATATGTGATGTATTTATATCACATATATTTTCATCTTTGATGAAGCTCATGGCACCATACAAAGTTCTCCTCTCCCCACTTTGTCCTTACAACCACCATGTGGCATGGTTTAGGTTGAAACCTACCAGGTCTAGACTACCAGGTCACATAGCAAATTTCGTGGCAGTGCGGGTGGGATTTAAAGTTCAGTCACCAAGAACATTCTCTTGACACTCTAAGCTCTACATTCCACAAACCAACGTAATATGTGTGAATACAGGGAACCACAACCCAAACAGGTTCATAGATGTGTCTCTTCTCCTTCTCCCTTTTGTCCCCTTCAGCCTCCTTTAGCCCCTGAAAAACTGGAAGGACAGAGTAGAATTCATGAAGAACTGCAGCAAAAGTCAATAATAGCAGAATAAACCTCCTCTTGCATAAATTCTGCCTCCATTCCTATCCCCACAACAGGCACTTTGTATCTTCTTTTTTGGGTATTTGTGTGTGTGTGTGTGTACCCTTGCCTGGAAGTCTTGGCAACCTCAGGCGACTCCTATTGGGGCATGGAGAACATTCAGAGAAGTGGCATGACAGAACAGGCACTTTGTATCTTAAGCAATGGCTTAAGCTATATTTTGCAAGGGTCCCCAAACTTTCAAGAGCAGCTTTGGGCATAGAAGGATGATGGGAGAGAGCCCCCCAAATCCAGGTTTGCTGGAACCAGCTCAACCTTATCTAGAATTAAGCCATCAATTAAATAGTAATTGCGCTGTTTTCGCCATCATTAGGCATTAGATTTGTTTAGAGATGAATTATTTTATCTGGATGGAGTTATATGAAATACTAAAATGTACCTTTATTTCATTTTCAACTACTTTAAATAATGGATGAATATTAGCCTACCTCAACAAACAGCTGAAAAATTTAATGATTATTAGGCTGTGATATGCTATCTGATGAGTAAAAGCCACACTATTATGTTACATTAGCACAGCAAGACGATATGCTAACACTTAGCAATTCATGTAAATCTTCATCAACCATTAACTTTTTTTTTTACAACACGCATGTATTTATTAAAGAACACTTGAACTGAAGCCCTGAACTATTGTTTCAAATTGTCTCACTGTTGTAAGACAGAAATGAAATGCAACCACTTCAGTTTGGGTCTCACAATGAGTAGACATTGCTGGATAAACTCAGAAAGCTTCAGCACTTATTCTCAAAACATTAAAAAAATATGAATTGTGTTTTTATAGTATTCAAAATAATGCTATGGATTGCAGGGGTTCAGTTAGACATCACAGGACTCTGTGAGATCAGGCTGCCATTTACTTCTTTCCATGCCACCAGCACTGCTGGAAGGAAAACAAGCAGTTCCAGCTGGGGCATTCACACCAGAACTTGTAATAATCCTGATCTAGGAAATTAGGAAATTAAGTAATGCTTGAGGGCCAGTCTGGTATCACTAGCTGATATGAAGCTAGCAGATCTTCTACATTCCCTCAGCATAGAAAATGGATCACTGTAACCGCAGTCAGACGTACCTTTAGATCTGATTCAGCTGCGAATGCCTGATGGATCTAAAGGGCATGATCAGACAGCAACATCTGGGAAAGGTCCTACAGGCATCAGCACCCCGTGCTGCCCCACCACAGAAGCAGAGTTAAAAGACACCAGGGAAAGTCCAGTCCTAATGCTTGCTGATGAACTTTCCCCTGTTGGAACGCGCAAACATGCTCTCATGCCGTTGGAACGCTCAAACATGCTCTATCCCGACTCAGTGCTGTTTTTTCCCTTCGCTTAGCAGTATGCACACAACCACATACTACTTGGAGAACCCTAAGTGCAGAGGTGTGATTCTTAATTTATGCACATGGGAAACAAAAGGCAACCCTCTACACACACACTTGGCCAAATGTGCTGTCTGATCGGGCAGTGACGGGCTGAGACCACAGCTACAAAGGATGTATGATCTTTCAACGCCATGTCAATTTCCACCAGGGGAAATAGGCTCACTTCCCCTCCACACCAAATGGCATGTCTGACCGCGGCCTCAGAGAACCAACTGATTGCTAACTGATTAAAACACTTTTCCACCTGGGCCTGAACACCTGACATTGTTATGATGACTGACAACAACTTTCACATATGTTTGAAGTCATATTATTTAGAAGAATACAAACTACAACCTCTCTGATTATAGTAAGCAAATATCTTTATTTTAAGGCTCAAACATATTGCCTGTATACTGGTGTTAAATTGGGTCCCTCTGCAACAAATATAAAATATTTAAATAAGGATATCCAGATGGTGAGCTGAACATTTCATGATTTATCAACTTGGAAGGATAACTCATCTGAATGAAATTTCCTCCAACTTTCAGACCCATGCCAACTGGGCCAATTCTGGCCATTTGCTGGGCAGTGCTCCCTAGTCTGTGGATGCACAGGGATCTCAATTTCCATTTCCCAAAGTGATGAATGGCATTTCCCTGGGCATGTAAGAAAAGGCCACAAGAACTAAGTACTGATGCAACCCTTCCTGCCCTCCCTTTCATGATCTGCATAAGTTCAAAGAATCAGCACCGCTATCATATGGCCATCTAGCCTCTGTTAAAAATCCTCCAAAGGAGAGCCCACCACCGCCTGAGGGAGCCTGTTTCACTGAGGAACCACTCTAGTTGTCAGGAAGTTCTTCCTAAATTCTTACATTGGGGGAGATATTGGGTTCCACTGTTTAATGGGTGGTGGTGGTAGTGTGTTTTAAGTAAACATACACAGGGACAAGGTGAGGATTTGGATGAGAAGTGGAAGAATGCTGAAACGATTGCCTAAGTATATGATTAATGCTTGTGTGTGTCTGTGTGTGTGTGCAGAGATTAGTGACTATCACCATTTCTATTAAAAACAATTTTGTATCCACCACCTTCTTCTAGCCTCCATGTGCCTGCTTTGCAAGGCAGAATTTTATTAGAATATGAAATACAAATCTTTTCTCATTCTGTCTGCAATTTGGCAAGAAAGCTCCCTTGGTTGAGGGCTATAACCATGAGAATTTTACCCCAGTTAAAGGAGTGGCAAGAAAATTACAGCCAGAACTGCACGTCCCATTGGAACCAATGGAAATAACTACTAAATTAATTAATGACCTTAAACATGTGACATAATGATAACAAAGAAGCCAAATAATTCGTTTAATAACATGAGGCATGCCTGAATAGAATTTCTGTGCATAACCTTACCAGATGCATGCACATAACATGACTGCTTAAAGATAGGTGCACACATGTACTCATTATTAGTTTGATACCCAAATCGGCCTCTATTCCAAATCTGTGTGATGGAAAGACCTGTGCTCGCACCTGGGCAAGCGCAGGTCCCCCCCCCCCCCCACATCCTTGAATGAAGGAAAGGGGGGAGTGGCAAAGCCTAGGAGGTGGGACGGACCAGATAAAAGAGGGGGCTGCAGTAAGGCAGCGACCATACATCCGTGATCGCATGGGGGGGGGGAAGGATGATTCGGCACCATGGGATTCAATTCAGGTGGCCCCATCTATTCCTGCCAGATGGGGTTCACTTATCAGATGTGGGGACGGACATATTTTTGGCTGATCTGTGGGAAGGTCTTCGAGACCTAGTTTTGGAAGGCTGGCGGGAGGGGAGTTAAGCCAAGGCTAACCCACTCAGTGGTGGAAAAGCACGGGTTAAAGGTTGGGTTTAGTTGTGTTGGCAAGCACCCCTAGATATCTCCAGTAGGAGAGGTCCTCGGGCTGAACACCTACTGGCTTAGCAGTTGGGGGGTGCCCGGCCTTTGGTCTCTTTGGGGATGGGGGAGCATACGTCAAGCCTTACGGGCTTAGCAGTCTTGGGCTGGGGTGTGCTCTCACATCTCCTGTACGCATGTGACATGTGGGCGGTGACGAGTAGGATAAGGAAGGATCCTGAGCCTGGCTCTGAGCCGGGGTGGAGTTGCCCTAAGGAAGCCCACTTTGCAGGCATGAGATAACCTGTGCTTAATCGATATAAGTGAAGCAGATCAGCTTACGCATAAATAAATAAATACCCAGTTTAACCCAGTACTTGTGTATGTGTCTTCATTCAAGGGGTGGGTGGGCGGGCAAGAGCTAAGTCTGACCCCTTTGACCTTGGTCAGATAGGTTTGAGAAGTCCTTCTGGCATGTTAGGGATTTGGCTGTACCTCCACAGGTGGAGGCAGACTGGTTATCTGGTGACATGGAGTGGGTTTAAAGCTCACAGACCTAGTCTTTCTGATAAACTTGAAAATTGTAGGGTAGGCTGAGGTCTGTGTGTTTAAAAGCTCAAGTGTCATTTTAAATAGGTTAGGAAATTGAGGGCAACTTGGCAGACTTGCCATTCAGAAAGTATTCTGGCAGTTCCAGGCTAACTCTCCACACAGAAGTATTATATTTTGTGAGGAAGCTATACCTTCATATATTAGTCTCTCAATGAGTGACATCTGTTTATAATACCCACAACATATCTTCCCTGACCAGAAAAATAAACTTATTTCTTGTTGAGTTAAATCTCTATTCTTGGTATTTATGGAGAACAAGATTACAATCTGAGTTTATCAAGCCAGGGAATGCTCATGAATGACAATCCTTAAAGTGTGCCAAGGACTTACAGACTGTGATGAACTCCTTTATTTCTGAGTATGTGGTAATTTGTTCCTTTACTCTTTTACAAGTTGGAGCAGTCTTATTTTTCACTGACACTGTTTACCCAGGAACCCTTATGTCACACATCCAGCCACTTATTGATGAGATCTTTTTATAAATATTAATCTCTGTGGCTTTTCACAAACACCACCCTTTTTCTGAGATGAAGCTTGTGGAGACACTGAGGCACATGCGACGTGGAACAATAAAACCAATTGATGATTTTATTTACAAGGATAGGGAGGCAGGGAATATATGCACAAGGGAAAAGCTGATACTTGTGGCTATGTAGTTTCAAATGTTATATTTCAGCTTTAGGTTAGTTCATTTATAATCATTCACTTCAGATGCCACAGTACAAAACATGATCTCTCTAAACTCAACCCCTGTGCTGTTCTAGACAGCCAGTGTGTGGATTTCTCAGATACTCTCCACCTCCACAGAGAAATACCTCCGCCGTGCCTTGGTTTTGTCTTTGGATACCCACTAGTCCAAAAACTCTCCTGGCACACACTAAAGCCACTAAACCAGCCTCCCTCTCCAGCAGGGTATAAATTCTATGTGAGAGGAATGTGAATCTCTTCTTTAACCACCAGAGCTTATTTTCCTTTTTTAAGGTTCCATAGTCTTCACCATAGGCGTCAACTACGGGGGGACTCGAAGGCTCGAGCCACCCCCAAAATTTCCCAGGGGGGACTGAGCCCCCCCCCCCGGGAAAAAGGAGCACCCGCCGCCGCGCGTCCCTGGGCCCTTCCTAGGGCCGCTGCCATCTCTCTCTCTCTCTCTCTCTCTCTCTCTCTCCCCCCCCTGGCCTGGCTGCCTCTGTTCCTCCGTCTGTCCAGGGGCCAGCTAAGCAAATAACCAGCTGGCCCCTGGACAGCTGGAGGGAGGGACGGAAGAAGGAGTGGCCAGGTGTGGGGGGGAAGGTAGCGGCGGTGGGGACATGGTCCTGGTGTGTGTGCACACAAGGCCCCCCGAAGGGTTTTAAAACTCTACGCCCCTGGTTTTCACTATGTTTTTCACATTTGGCTTTTCTCAGATTCCCTTAATATTGGAATCTGTAGAGAAATCTCATTTGAAGAAGAAGAAGAAGGGATTGGATTTATACCCCGCCCTCCACTCCCCAAGGGAGTCTCAGAGCGGCTTACAAACTCCTTTTCCCTTCCTGTCCCCACAACAGACACCCTGTGAGGTAGGTGGGGCTGAGAGAGCTCTTTCCCAAGCTGTCCTTGAGGGAACAGCTGGTACAGAGCTATGGCATGCCCAAGGTCATTTGCTCCTCGGACTCAGCGAGATCCAACATGACTTGTCAGTCTCCTGGCACAGTACCCACAGACCAAAAAACAACTGACAGTCTCAACGGCCAAACTCCAACTGTCAAGAGTTTTTTTAATTATTAGAACCCCTCCCCGAGCTCTGCATCAGGATTACATCACCACTGCTAGTCACATGACTGCAGGAGCCTTTTCTTGCAGGCTGATCCCCAAGCCTGGAGTCCGTCACACCAATAAATATTGCTTTGGTGTCTCTATATATGGTGTTTGGTGAGTTTGTCAAGGAAACACGGTGTGGGTAGTAGTCCTGAAACATTCCTTAAAGCCTTGAATATCAAGGGGACAGTGGCACCCTACTGAGTGCGAGTTTTTCCTTCAAAAAATACTTTAGTGTCCATTCATGCCACCCCACAGAACAAGCAGTTATATCCTGCCAAAAAGCAATAAAAACCAGTCACCTTTCACAAATCTAATGTGTAATCATGTTACTTGAAGCTGGAACCCCATCTAAAGTTACATTTACTCCGAATTATGTTCTTCCCACTCGGTGAGTCCAGACCAACCCAACCCAAAGAAAGGAGATAAGTAAGGGGCTGCATGAATTTGAATCAAAGTATGCAGTGGGATAGACATGAATGGACCTTAGGACAGAAAGGACAGAGTCCCTAACCTGAGGAAGGGCTGATAGATAGTAATGCAGGTCAGTCCTAGATGAGCAATGGAGGAGCTAAGAGGAGGTAAGCAGGTAAACAAGCCATAAAGGATTCGTCTCGGGAAGGTAAGCAGAGTAGGAGAGAAGAAATCATACTGCATCTGTCTTGAAGAGGAAGGGTCCAGGCCTCAGGATGCTTTACAGGGGAACCAGCTATAAAAGCTGAGGGCTTGACATACCCTACTATGAACCCAGATTTATCTGAGTGCCAATGGAGAGACTATTGGCTATTTTGGTGCAAAATAGTCTATTGGCCTACTTTGGTGCACAACTAGAGCTGCCCACTGGTGAATTCTGGCTTTTGTGCTGAATGGTTGGAACTTTGACCCTACTGGTGCAAATTTAGGATCTGAGCTGTGATAGGATAAAAGGTCCTATGACTGATAGATATCTTAAAAAGTGATAAATCACCAGGCCCAGATGGCATACATCCAAGAATTCTGAAAGAACTCAAACATGAACTTGTGGATCTCCTGACAAAAATATATGATCTTTCATTAAAATCTGCCTCCATTTCTGAGTACTGGATGGTAGCTAATGTCACCCACATCTTTAAAAAGGAGGGGATCCGGAAAATTACAGGCCAGGCAGTCTGACATCAATACCAGGTAAATTGGCGGAAACCGTTATCAAGGAGAGAATTAGTAGGCACATGGATGAACAAAAACTACTGAGGCAGACTCAGCATTGGTTCTGTAAGGGAAGATCTTGTCTCACTAACCTGTTAGTGTTTTTTGAGGGGGTGAACAAACATGTGGACAAGGGGGACCCAATAGTTGTTGTTTACCTTGACTTCCAGAAAGCTTTTGATAAAGTTCCTCATCAAAGACTCCTAAGTAAGTTCAATAGTCATGGGATAAAAGGACAAGTCCTCTTGCGGATCAAAAACTGGCTAATTAATAGGAAATAGAGAGTGAGTATAAATGGGCAATTTTCACAGTGAAGGGTGGTAAGCAGTGGGGTACCGCAGGAATTCACTGCCACAGGAGGTGGTGGAGGCTACAAGCAAGTACCCCTCCTTTTCTTGCTGTATATGACGATTTCCTGCTTTTATCCAAAACAGTAAAAGGTAGCACAGGGGTGTCGAACTCATTTACTATGTGGGCCGGATCTGACATAAATGAGACCTCGTTGGGCCGGGCCACGTGTGCCATAAAATGTAATCCCAGGTAGCGGAGATATAAACTTTATAAAGAATACAGACAAAAACAAAGATTTTTTAAAACTCTAAATAAAATGTGCCTAAAACACTAGCAATATTTTGTCTATTTAACAGTCTCTAATCACTGGCACCTCTTGCTCTGAATTACTGCATCAAAACGTCTGTGCTGTAGTCATCCTGAATACGCTGTTCAGGTGCGTATCTGTAAGCTGCAAACTACTTTTGATTTATTGACATTCATTAAAGAAATCTCATGCTCAGTGTTCTAAGCATAGGATCCAGGGGACTGAGTGAGACTGGTGAAGCAAGCTGTGACGTGGTAACAGCAGCAGAACTGGAAAAGGAAGCAGGAAACCGCAAGGGCCTTGCAGGCCAGATTGGGGCACTCTGGGGGCCTGATTCAGCCCATGGGCCACATGTTTGACACCCCTGAGGTAGCAGGACAAGAGACCAATAATTAGATATGATATTTCTTTCTGAACCACCTCATTTTCTTTTGTCCTTAAACAACACATTTTTCTTTTTGGAAAGATAGGTAACTGTGTCACTCCCCTTGATCAATGAAATAATATAATGAAAACTGAATTCATTGGTGAATTCCATGCATCTATCTATACTCTGTTATCTTTTGCCTAATACTGTGTGGAGGTAATTCCCTCTATATCTTTACTCTGATTTTGCCTTAGCCTTGCCTGACATGTCAACTGCAGCAATGCTGCTAAAGAGGTAGGAGCACAATTTATTAACACGAGTTCATCTAGGAAGGGCAGAAATGTAAAGATGACATTAGCTCTATGAATTTTCATTACAGGTGACAGAGGGAATCATCTGAACTGGGCAGAAGCTATTGCATACTGCTACTTAACCTTGAGGAAAACTGTTCAGAACTGAAACAGAGTGTAGTAAGCTCTGCACCATTCTTTATAAATAGCTATGACTAAGTGTACCATTTACAGTGTGTGTACATATAGAAGTAAAGAAGGCTGATTTGAATTTCCAGAACAAATGGCTACCCAGGATGCCAATCACCTCAAGAAACATCCTTTAAAACAATGAAAAAATTCTAAGCTATATGATGTGCTGTGCACACAAATATCTAGAATTTTCCATATGTCTCAGCTGATCAACAAATAGCTAATACAGGACAGATATCTTTTTAGAAAACATGTTTCAACCCTAGTTCATCCACTCCAACTTATCTATTTATATCAATGCAATCAGATTTTATGGAGGAAAGTTTCTTTGACATATAGAAAACTGGATTTCCCCCCCAACGTGGACTGTTGAATCTTTCCTGTGTCTTGCAGATCCTGTTTATAATATCTCAATTTTAGGATTTACTTTCTTAACCAAGCTTCTTTTTTCAACTTTTCATTAATGTTAAAATAAATGGTTGCTACTTCTATAGGCTGGCAATAATTCAGAACAGGAATTAGAGTCAGTGCGGTGTAGTGAGTGCCAGACTATGATCTGGGAGACCCAGGATGAAATCTCCACTCTGCCATGGAAACTTCTGGATGACCTTGGACCAACCTATCTCACAAGGTTGTCATGAGGGTATAATAGGAGGAGGAAGATGTAAGCCACTTTGGGTCCTGACTGGGGAGATAGGCAGGGTATAAATAAATTAATAATTTATTTATTTAGAATCCTACCCCACCCTCTCCTGCACAGCAGGGCTCAGGGTGGGTTACAACAACAAATATATACAACAAATTTAGAACAATTAAAACATAATTACATAATATTAAAACCTATACAAAACTTCAGAAGATGCAACTCACAAAATGGTAGGGTTGCCAGGTCCTGCCTCCTTTCCAGCAGGGGACTTTGGGAGGCATTCCTGGAGAGGGCGGGGATGTCCCCAAAATGATGACATCACTCAGAAGTGCTGTCATTACATTAGGGATGTGCCTGAATCCCAAGCAGCACATTTGCTGCTTGGAATTCAGGCACCTGCCCCTCTCTCCATTTGGGATTCAGGCACGCACAATCCCCGCTCTCCAGCAGGGGCTGCGTGCTCCTGAATCCCAAGCAGTGATTCAGGCTCATGCAGCCCCTTTCTCCAAAAGCATTTAAAGGGCCCCTTTAAATGCTTCTGGAGAGCGGGGGCCCATGTGCCTGAATCCCAAGTGGCGGATTCGCAACTTGGAGTGCAGGTGTGTGGCCAGCAGCTGCCTCTCTCCCTCTTCTCCTGCAAGATTTAAAGGGCCCTCCAGCTGATTGGTGGGCCACATGCTCCCACTGATAAGCTGGAAGGTCCTTTAAATCTGGCAGGAGGGGAGGAAGAGGGGTGGCCATGGGTGGCTGTTGTTGGGGTGGGGCTTGAGGGCAGGGCTTCTCCCCACCAGCCAGCTGCCCAGCAGTGGGCAGAAGCCCCTGAAATTGGGGGATCCCTACCCCCAGCTGGGGACTGGCATTCCTACAAAATGGTGATCAGGTACAAGTTAACAGGTGCTCCCAAGAAAAACTTTCTGTATATGTGTGCCCAAGGATAAAACCAGATACTGGGCAAAAAGCCACAAACACTAGCACAAATAAAATGGTGCAAAGCAGGGTGGGGAGGCCGCTGTAGTTAGACCTTCGCCACCTCAACCACAGGCCTGGCAGAACATCTCCATTTTACAGGCCTTGTGGAACTGCAACAAATTCCACAGGGCCCTGTTCTCACTTGGCAGAGTGTTCCATCAGGCCAAAGCCAGAGCTCTGTTTGAGCCTAAGAGGATGACCTTTGGGCAGGGACCACTAGCAGATGTTGATCTATAGAGCGTAAAGCTCTTTGAGGGACATTATACATTTGCTCAAACAAAGGTTTCTTTGCAGGATTACTACCTTTTTTTTAAATAGTACACACACATTGCTCCCAAAGAGCAAACAGTAGCTTCTGGGGCTGCTTCAGGTCTAGAAAACTTCCCTATTATCAACCCAAGTTGGCTTCCACATACCTGATAGTCTACATTTCAATCCAAAACTCACACTGTTTGTCTGCTTGGAAATAGGGTATCTGTGATTTGAAGTCTTTTTTCTCTGAATCCCTACAAAGCATGACTTTAGCAGACCAGAGCAATGACTGAACTAGCTTTATAACCCAAATTCAGGTGAATTATTTCACAGAGAAAGAAAACAGGGGAGTATTTCTATAGTCCTAGGTAGGGCTGTGATATTTACTGCTCTAAATCTCAACTCTGTGGATTAAATAGCCCTTAAACCACTGACGGCTTCATCAAGTACAAGAAAGTAAGATTATGAACTGCATTCTTTAACTGTTGCAAAAATAATATAATTTACATTCCCAAAGTCTTTTAACCTGATTGCTGAAAACTTCATCCACTATTTATTTCTTCTTGGTATATGCAGTGCTTTACTTGTTTGTTTTTCTGTTTATTTTTGCCATCAAGTTGCAGCTGACTTACGGTGACCCCACAGGATTTTTGAGTCAATAGATATTAAGAGGTGGTTTGCTATTGCCTTTCTCTGCATAGCAACCCTGGTATTCCTTGGCGGTCTCCCATTCAAATACTAACCAAATACTAACTAGATTCAGGTGGGTAGCTGTGTTGGTCTGAAGCAGTGGAACAAAGGTTGAGTCCAGTGGCACTTTTGAGATGAACACAGTTTTATTCAAGGTATAAGCTTGCGTGTGCAATACTTTGTGTGCAGATACAATGAAATGGAAATTACAAGTCCAGACATATAGGTAGAGGGTGAGCACTAAATTAGCATACAGCATAATGAAAATGTTTAACAGATTCAAGGACCAAACAGAAATAATAAGGTTAGTTTATATGGTTACCATTTGTTTGGGTTTAATTCCCAGAAGGGAAGGAATACAGTGAAGAAAATAAATATGTCAGAATTGGAGACTGATGTGTAAATGTACCCTTCTTAATTGTGGAATGCTGAAGGTAATTAACCTTGCCATTACGCTCCATCCATCTCTCCCCAAGCACGGATCAGACCTTCTTTTTTGAAGTGGGGCAATTGACTGTGTAGAGTTATCTCCCCGTCCCCAGACCAAAGAAATACATTCCAATCTACCATTGCAAATTAGATTACACAAGAAGCAGGACCCGCAATACTCGAGGGGGGGGGGAGTATTCCTAAAGGCTGCAGCTCCACATCAAGGAGGAAGCAGCTGCAGGAAAGTCTTCTTCCCTCCCCACCCCTGGTGGTGAGGCCTCAGTGGCTCTCAGCTGCTGAGCTGCCAATCTCCCCCACCCCTGGCACCGGTGGCGTGGCCTCAGCGGCTCTTAGCCGCTGGGCCACCGATCTTCCCCCCAAGTGTGCAGGAAAATCTCTCTGCCCCCCAGGTGTCCCTGATGTGCAGATTTAGATAGAAGTTTTGGCTATTAGATATACAGATATACTATTCATTATATATACTATTATATTATACAAGGGGGGCCCCGCAATATTCGCGGGGGGAGAAGCTGACAGCTGCTCCTCCTTCCTCCACCCTCCCTTCCCCCCGCGTTCCAGCCTGCCCGAGGCGAGGCCCCTCCGGCGCAGAGCCGCGGGCCTCGCCATCTCTTCTCCACCTCCCACCCCGGCTTGGCCCAGCGAGGCCCGTGGCTTTGTGCCGGAGGAGCCTCACCATTCCTTCCCTCCCCCCTCACCCTCGCGTTTCCCTCCCACCCGTTCTCCTTTGCCGCGGCTTGAGTGGCTTAATGCCACTCAGGCCCAGCGTTTCCCTCCTCCCCTGGCACCATCCCCTCCCTCCCTCCCCCCCCGTGCTCGTCCGCCCGCCCACCAGCTCACTCTTCTTTGCTGGGGCCTGAGTGGCTTAACACCACTCAGGCCCAGCGTCTCCCTCCTCCCCCCCGGCACCATCCCTTCCCGCCCCCCCGGCCGCACTCATCCGCCGCCAGCACTCCCGCAAGTCCGCACGTGCAGGGAACCGCTGCCACGCCGCCGCTGCCAGCAACAACCACAAGACAGGTAAGTTTGTTCCCTGCGCATGCGCAGGGAACGCTTTTTTACTTTTCGGGGCATTTCAGTATCCCCCGAAAACTTTTAAAAACTTTTTTGATTTTTCTGCAAACGGAGGGATCACCCCCCATCTGCAGAACCCCCTCCCCACCCCCAAGTGCCCCCCCATGCGGATTTAGGTATCTGCACACGGGGGGGGGGCACTTGGGAATTAGATATAGAGACAAGGGGGGCCCCGCGATATTCGCCGGGGGGAGAAGCTGACAGCTGCTCCTCCTTCCTCTGCCCCCTTCCTCCCTTCCTCTTCCTCCTTCCCCACCAGAGACTCCCGGCGGGCCTCGGCGGCTCTTGCCAGGCCCGCCGCTTGCCCCCTTCCCCCCCCGAGACTCCCGGCAGGCCTCAGCGGCTCTCGTTGGGCCCGCTGCTCGCCCCCTTCCCCCCTGTGAGACTCCCGGCGGCTCTTGCCGGGCCCGCCGCTTGCCCCCTTCACCCCCCCAGAGACTCCCGGTGGGCCTCGGCGCCTCTTGCCGGGCCCGCCACTCGCCCCCTTCCCCCTCCTCCGCGGGCTGTCGGCTGGCCTCGGCAACTCTCGCCAGGCCGCTGCCATTCCAAGAGCGTTCCCCGCGCATGCGCAGGGGACGCTCTTTTACTTTTCGGGAGATTTAAAGATCCCCCGAAAAGTTTTTGATAGATTTCGGATTTTTCTGACAAGATCCGGTTAGCCTGATCTATCCAGGTCAGGGCTTTTTCTAGGTATGCTGCATTGTGAACAAAAAGTGCACATGCTTGAACTGGACTACTTGTATGTTCCTGGAACACTGAGGACATGGCAGTTCTAAAGTACCTTTGGAAGGCTTTGGTACTTCTTTTCTGCTCACACACAGAGTAATAATTCTTTTCATGTCCATACTATACCAGATCTGACACAGTAAACTGATTATATGCTTCCCACAACTTGATGGCTAGTAGTATTTTAAGTATATCCACAGTGGGTTGGCTAGCCATTGTTGCTTTAGCATACAATAAGCACCAGGGGTCATTTCATAGAAAAAGAGATGCAGGAGCTCATTAGCATAACTCATTTGCATAACTCATTTGCATATGCCACACCCCCTAACATACTGGAAGTGTGTCAGAAGGCAACACCCACCCCTCAGGCTCCACTCCACAGGTGAGTGAAACTGACCTGCTCTTCCTCCATTCCCTCCCCCATCCAATACTTTGTGCAATAAAAATAAGCGTAAAGAACACACCCTCATTCTCTTCCTGCTCCCTTGAAACCACCAGGTTTCATGTAGACTTGAGATACCCAGTTCATGTGCACCACCCATCCCTTTCCCTTCCCCTCCCGACAACAAGACACCCTGTCAGGTAGGTGGGGCTGAGAGAGGTCTTTTGAGAACTGCTCATGAGAGAACAGCTCTGAGAGAACTTGTGACTGGCCCAAGGTCACACCAGCAGCTGCATGTGGAGGCATGGGGAATCAAACCCGGTTCTCCCAGATTAGAGTCCAACTCCTGACCACTACACCAAACTGATGGGGTGGAAGCTGCTGAAGGGTTGGTGAAATTTCTCCAGTACTTATGTGCCATGTGCCCAGATAAAAAATGGTATACTTAGAAAATTTATATGCCACCTTGAGCAAGTCTCTGGAAAAGCAGCACACAGTCATAAAAGGATCAATGATAAAATTATCAATATTAAAACAAAACATTAAAAACAGGGCTTTCCCCAGGGTGCTGGGGCTTTCCCCGGGGCGCTGTGCCTCTGCACTGCTCGGGGAAGCTGAGGAGGGGGAGGGGCTTGGTCATGTGCCCGCCCCCTGGGCTCCTCACTCCCAGAGCTGCGCTCCTGTGCGCTCCCGCTTCAACGGACCCCTGATAAGCACATGGTAATGTTAAAGAAAGCGTACCTAATTTAGTGCAGTTTTGAAATGGCATTTGCAAACTCCTTGGCATTGAATGTTCCCTCTACCTATTTGTTGGTGATATTTCTGCTATAAGAACCTATAATCCCAGTGGCAGAAGGTCAGAGGGCACAGAAGGAACTGTATTTGGAACATATCTACTGTTGCCTGATAAGAAATTCTACCATGATTCCTGCTAGCAATTAAACTGAAATCTGTACTTAAAGATATTGCGACCTTTCAGTTCCTTATCAGTTTCATGCAGCTGCATCTTTGACATATTCCTGTGCCATCTGTATTCCAGAAAGAAGAAAGAATTTGCCTGTACCAGAAACATTCCAATCCCACTCACGCAAATCATTACTTTTGAGGCAAGCAGCCACACCATGTAGTCCAAGAATATTTACAGTCACTTTGAAGTTAAAGATTATCACCAGCTGCCCTTGTAAGAAGAGATGCTTTTGGAGACAGAAGCAGAAGTCCACCAATCAAAAGCTGCTTGCTGGGCATTAGGAAGATATGCTCACTTCAATGGTTCTTTTATTTCCATGTTGCCAGTGCTTGATAAGAACATAAACATGTCCGCACACTAGCTAGTACTATTTTCCTTGAATTTTTCTTTCTGTAATGCTGTCATCATGTCAGTATTACCCACAGGAAGCATAGCTTTCTGGTAGGCAGGATCTTTTGCCCACTCTAATTTGAAATAATGAACAATGTAGGTACTTTATTGCCCCAAATAGTATTTCCCAAGCTTTTAATACCAGGGGCGGATTTCTTCTGGATAATGGCTGGAAGCATATCTTATGCTTGCTCTCAAAAAATATGCATGAATTTTCTTGATTGTTTCCCAAAACAACAGGCAGACATATGCTAACCATGTGAGAAAGGTATTCCAGTTAGAATTCTAATTCAGTATCCCTTCCGAACCTCCCTTTTCTCTATTCTGTCAGAGATAAAGAATTCTAGTCTGATTCCATCTCAAATTTCCAGTCCCTAAAGTCTCATTAAACTAAATAGTAGGTTGGGTAGTTGTAACTAATTTAAGCCCCATTAAATTCAAAAGGGTTCAAATGGACTGAGCCCTTTATGCACAGGTACTGTTCTTTCCATTTCCTTGGTTCAACTGCACCCTATAAGCTATCATGATATTAACAGAGATGAGGATACAATCTCTGATCACACTCAGACTAATTTCCTACAGTTTTCCCTATTTTACTCATTTCTTCAGCCTAGATTTATGTCTTCACTGTGCAGGCAAGCTTTAAGTTGAAAGGAGTCACTACAGTTTTATAATAAGCAATTATTTACACCTTAAAGGGAACAGTCTGCCGAGCCACTGCCAGCTTGGAACGAGGTAGGCCCCCTGCCGGAGCTGGGTCATGCCCCGGAACTCTCGGAGCTCCCAGACTTTACAGACCGCTCCCCCTTGAGTCTGCCGCCACAGCTCACGCCGGCCCATATAGAGTCCCCAGATTTAAGAGGACGTTCTCCATTGGGTTCACCCTTGCTGCACCGGTCCCGACGGACCAGCCGACCGCCCCCGCACCTAAGGGACTTTGTTGTTTGAACTTAGGGGGGAGGAGTGTCATGTTTGTTTAGAAGCAGTAATAGCTTGAAAAGGGCTCTGGTATCCTAAAGCTCCAATTCCTATTGGCTGATTAATAAAGACTCCCATTGGTCCTGAAGCCAATCTAGATACCCAATCACTGAGCCCTGCTTGGGTCCAATAGTATTGCTTGTATATAGTTACATTGTTGAAAGTTATGTGTTGGAACAGTATAAATGAAAGTGCTGCTCATAGAGCTGTCTTTTAAGTTGAACAATGTCACTGAATAAAAGCCTGTTTGTTTGAATTCATCACCTCCTGCTGAATACTTAAAAAGCCCTTAGCAAGTGGACTCAATGATTAGGAATCTTATTCCTCTATATATCAGTGCAACCCATAGGCAAGCAATTTCACCATAATAAATAAATTATTTCACCATAATAAATAAACCTCAGGTTCAACAACATTCAGTTGCTGACCTATGAGCAGTAGTTCTCTTACAAAAGAATTTCAAAGGGAGATTAGAAAGAGAGACTGCTGAATCGCAACTGATAATGAAGCTCCAGACAATACATCCTCCTGGACTGAATAGAGACCTAGTTTTCCTGTCTCATTACTAAAGCTGATTTCTCCAAGCCTACTATCCCTCTACATATCACACCTAATCTAAACACACCTGTTATTGTCATTCACTTGCTATAGTTATTCAGCATCTGAAATCCCTCTACTCTCCAATTATAAGGACAGATGGACTTGCGTTCTAGCTATATCTGAAGAAGTGAGCAGTGACTCAAGAAAGCTCATATCCTGTCACAAATTTTGTCAGATTGAGGTGGATAGCCATGTTGGTCTGAAGTAACAGAACAAAGTTTGAGTCCAGTGGCACCTTTAAGACCAACAGGTGGGTAGCTGTGTTAGTCTGAAGCAATAGAACAAAGTTTGAGTCCAGTGGCACCTTTAAGACCAACAAAGTTTAAATCTGGGTATAAGCTTTCGTGAGAACATACACAAAAGCTTATATCCAGAATTAAACTTTGTGGGTCTTAAAGGTGCCACTGGACTCAAACAAATTTTGTTAGTCTTTAAGGTGCTACAGGATTCTTGCTTTATTCTTCTGCTTTTCTACTGCTACAGACAGACTAACATGGCTACCCTTCTTGACTGATCTCCAACAACCTGCTTATTCCACAGTACTTTGAAGTTGATTTATATAGTCAGTTTTTTATAGTCAGTTAATGTAATTTTTTTTTGCTTTAAGTAAACTTCTTTAGTATCAACTTCTTCAGTTGATAATTTTATATTAAACAGTTCTGTAAATGGATAAAGCATTTTAATCATGACACAACATCCTCAAAAACAAGTCAGATCTGGAATGTGTTGAGTTACAATCTGGAAATGTGTAGAGCTATTCATAAGACTGAATCAAACAGTGCAAAGGAACCAAGAAGGTCAGTTCAAGTTAACCACTATAAACTTTCTCCACTGCCAATGTTTGTGTTAACAGAGCTTAAGTTAATCACATTTGGAACCAGTTCATATACACATTTCCCCAAAGCCTGTGCTTGTCTAACCCAGTCTCTGATCTTGGGGACTAGGGCATTGCTTGGGGACTAGGGCATTGCTGTAGGGCATTGCTGAGATCTGTCCTGCCACAGCCGCGGGGCCAAAAGCCCCGCGGGAAAAGCTGCCCGGGCCGCCCCGTTCGCACTGGCTGCGAGGGGTGGCGGTGCATGGCTGCCGGCTGCCTGGGCGAGCCGCGGCTATGCGCAGCCGCGGCCGCCATTCAGACTTCCAGCGGTGTGTGAGACGCGCCTTCGGCACCTGCCAGAGGCGCCGGGGACGCACGCAGAGACGCCTGGGGACTAGTTCCCAGGCATCTCCGGCTGAAGCGGCATGCCGGCACCTCACGGACGGGTGAGTCTGCGCCGGCGACAGGGGACAGCTGCGGCTATCTGGACGCCCTCTCTGCCTCCGCTTCTAAAGCGGGGCGCTCCAGAACCCCAGTCTGTTCTCGGCCTCTGTTTTTTTCAAACGGTTCAAACTGTTTGTTTGAATTTATACTAGTGGATTCAAAGAACTAGTCACATAAGCATATTAATAGTGCAAAACTAGGCACAGTTATTCTAGTCTAAGCCCACAGAAATCAATGGACTCAGACTACGGTGACACTGGATAGGATTGCACTTTAAAAAGTAATAGGTTTCAGCTAATTTTACTGTCTGTTGTTAAGCAGTATTATTAACATGACCCATGACTGAGAAATTGGGAGGGGGGGGGGAATTCAGCTAAACAATTACGTATGTCACAGTGAAAACATGCATTTTAAAAAAAATATGAAACCTCTTTTGTATTAAAACAACTGTATCTTGGAGATAAAAGTGTATGCCACTGGGTGGCAGCATAATAAACACCAATAAATGCAAATTAATTATGCAGCTTTAACCACCGTAAGACACAAATAGAATTGAATATTTATAATACTATATTTATAATTTCTGATATGCCAACCTAAGACACTGGGAATTAATATTATAATATTTTCATTTATGATACTCATATAAAGAAATTATGTTCTGCCTATATAAAACATAACAAAACATGAGATTATATTGTTTTATAAACAGCATTCTTAGTTCACTGAACTGAAATAAAAACCTACTTGTATAACGTGGGTGTGTATTTTTAGAATAATGATGGAGTCAAAACATGCTATTTCAATTTTCCTTTCAGCACTTTGGTATTCTACCTTTCACAATACTCCCAACCAAAATATTAATTTGTAATCATAATATGAAATCACCCAAATTACTCTTGTGTGTTATACAAACAGCTTACACCAGAACACTCTTAAAAAACTCTAACACCTGTTTTCCTCCAACAGAAGGACACTTCTGTGCATGTTGACAAAGGATGATTTTAGCTGCAAAAGAGAAAGTTTAGGTCAGTTATGCTGGCCGGCTCTGTGACATGCTACATGTGGCACCCCTAATGGGGCACCTGTCCCATGTTTCAGGAGGGTGAGCAAGCAGCTTGTGGTTGCAAGTTGGTTCCCACCTTGAAACAGCTGCTGTCAGAGTAGTGGGTAAACTGCAGTCTCCTTGAGGTACAGGCATCATGACAGGGGTGGAAGTAAATACAGCTCTTTTGACTGACAGTGATTGCAAATGTGGCTCTTCGTGAGCTGCCATTGTTTTAGGTGCATGAAGAAAATGCCTAGAAATAACTTTTTCTCCCTTTCTCATAATATTACCACTCAGGGGCATGCAGTGAAGTGGATGGGCAATAGATTCAGGAAAGATAAATGGAAATACTTCTTTACTTAATAACTAAGTTGTGGAATTTACTGCCAGTAGTTGTAGTGATAGCCATAGGTATGGATAGTTTGGATAGCATTAAAAGGGGGTTAGAAAGATTGATGGACGATAGATCCATCAATGACTTAAAAGAACCTCCATATTCAGAAGCAGAAAACCTCTCAGTCAGGGATGGACCTATCCACAGGGCAACTGTCGTAACTGCCATAGGCCTAGACTGTGTGAGGGGGCCCAAAAGACAAGCTGCACTGGTTGCCAACCCCCACGGTTGGGGGTTTTGCTGCTACCACAGGCAACAACAGTATGGGTCACCACTTGAGCAGCAGCCCTGGCAATCAACTGTAGGTCAATGAGAGGGGCCTTCCTGATTGCCCTACAGCTGATTGCATTGGCTAGAAATTAGCTTCCATCCCTCACTATCATCACCTCCGAAGTTGTGGTAGCAACAGCATCACTCAGCCAGCCACAGATCATCAGCTGTAGGATCTCTGGGACCTTTCAAAGATTTTTTTCTCTCCCTCTCCCAAAATACTAGAATTCAAGGGTATCCAATGAAATAGATGGGCAACAGATACAGAATAGATAAAAGGAAATACTTCTTCACACAGTGTATGATTAAAATGTGGAATTTGCTGCCATATGATATGGTGATGGCCACAGGCACAGGCATCTTTAAAACGAGATCAGACAGATTAATGGAGGATAGGTCTATCAGTGGTGACTGAGGGAAACCTCTAGAGGTAGTAAACCTCTGAATATCAATGCCAGGAGGCCAACGTCAGGGGAAGGCCTCAGCTTCTATGTCCTGTTGGCTCTCCAGAGGAACCGGCTGGCCACTGTATGAGACCGGATGCTGGACTAGATGGACCTCTGGTCTGATCCAGCAGGTCTCTTCTTATGTTCTTATCTGAGTAAATTAACCCCTTGCTGACAAACTCTGTCCCACAACCTTTTCCCTCGACATACTTTGGTTTTTTTCCCCCTTTTGTTTCTGTCACCTCTAATGTTCATAGTAGTGAGAACTTCGGGAAGAAAACTGGAGTGTGATCTGTACTTTTTTTGGGTCACTTCCTTTGTTTATAGTGAGTAGATGATTCCAAATCTCCACCCCCCCAAACCCTATATGACACTCCCATCCACTTCCCTCCCTCAGAGGCAAGATTTTCCCTCTGTTTTTCAGTCCTTTTTGTGACTGAGGCACCCTAGTTTTCTGTTTTCTTTTTTCCTGAAGAATACTGGCTGTCCCACCCTGTCACAGTATAATATTTTGGCTGTTTGCTCAGCCCAGGAACCTGAGGGAAGGAATGGCAGCCCCCTTTAGCTCATACTACTTAAATGGCACTTGAGAAGTTTTTATATTCCAAATTAACAAGATATTTTATTCAATATAGAGGGGGAAGGTCGAGTGAAACTAGGGGTTGAAATTCTAAGGTAAAACCAGTACATGCACAGATTTTAGATCTTATGTTTCAGGCTGATGAGAGTTTCTTAAGCTTTTCACAGTAACTTAAGTCTTCATGCTGAGAGGCTTTCAGTATACTTTCTTTGAGTATTTTCTAGCTCTTTTGGTTTCCAGAAGGCTGGTACACTCTATCAAGTGCCCAAACCCTTTCCTCTTGAAACACCAGTACTCATCTTGAGTTTTTAACTGAATCTTAAGGTTTCTACAGGCAGTTTCTAACTACAGCAGACCAGGGATCTCTACACTCTTTGAAGCTAACTCCCTGTTTGACGGGGTAGGGAATTTACTTCTCTCTCTGGAAGATCTATCCCTTTTCCTTAGCCTGAATGGGAGTTTCTGTCTAACTACCCACTCAAGTCAGGGCTGAATTCCAAAACTGTCAGTATTCAACTCTTTAAAGCTCGGACTGAAATCTGACTGAATTCAGTCAAGGCAGAAATCTGACTGAATCTCTCTTCAGCATCCAGCTCTCTCCAGACTTTCTCTGCTCAGCTGATGTTAACCAATCAGATTGCTTTGAGCAACCTGTCATTCAAGGCTCTCTGCTTCTGTGAAGAATTAACCCTTAAAAAGTGTAGTTCATCACACCCTGTCACTTCATCACTGATCTTTAATACAGACTGTGGGGTCTGAATCCAGATCTGGATATGGTACATGAGACAGGAGGTAGAACTTAAGACCACAGCTCTTGCCTAGGATAAGAAAAAGGGAAATTTGACAATTCTTTGTGATCTCTGGCTCTAGCTTGGGAGGAAGACCCATTCACTTAAGACATGTGTAACACACAAATTAACTAAAATAAGCTGAATAGTGCCATTCTTTCAGAATTTCCCCCCATATATATGAAGACCTCTGAGCTGGAAAATTTTATTATGGTCTCAACTTGAAATTTTTTTAACCTGTCCTGCATTCCTCTGAAAGTTTCTGATTTTTTAGCCTAGCTTTGGGAGCAATCCTAAGCAGTTCAACTCAAAAGTCTCATACTATTCAATGGGGCTTGCTCCGAAGAAAGTGCTCTTAAGGCTGCAATCTTTGCTAGTCTTTGGTTCATATGCCATTATTCTTTTGAAAATAAATTTTCTGCCCACTTGCTAAATATATGCTCATTATTTATTACAAGGAGTAAGGCCCATTGTGGGAAGAAATACAACAGGCTGTAGAAGGAAGCTCCAGATGAGTGTCCTGGCTATGGCTGGTGGGGTGGCAGAGGGAGGCAAGCTGTGTTTATTTCCTTCTGCTTAGCTATGAGGCAGGACTGTCTCAAGTCCTTTTGCTGTCCCAAGTGGGTAGTATGGGAGGACAGCCTCATGGTAACAGGTATGGTTCCCTCCACCCCTGACTTATGTTGATTTGGGGTTATGCAGTGGCAACTAAGGCAGAAAACCACCTCCTCCTACACAATGTCTTCTGGGTTCCAAGGGTCTGGAAAGCAGTTCCAAAGCCAGTTACAGGGTTGCCAACTCTGGATTGGGAAATACCTGTAGATTTAAGGGGTAGAGCCTGGGGAGGGAAGGGGTGGGGAGGGACCTAAGCAGGGTATAATGCCATAGAGTCCATTGCCCAAAGCAGCCATTCTCTCCAGGAAAACTGATCTTGGAGATCTCCAGGTGCTGCCTGGAGGCTGGCAATACTAAGGGGAGGGCCAGACCTGTAGATTTGAGGGGCAGAGCCTGGGGAGGGCAGTGTGGGGTGCGGAGGGACCTCAGCAGGGATGTGCTGTGGCTGCAGAACACAGTGATTTCTGGGAGGTCTACAGGCCCCACAGGAAGACTAGCAACTCCAGTGATCATTTAAGGAAAGATTGGGATATGTATTTTAGCAACTCCAGTGACTGTTTAAGCGAAGATTGGGAGATGTATTTTACCTCAGGACCACATTCAATGTCCCAACAGCAACAGCAAACTGATTAGAATGTTCGAGGCAAACGCCAATCAGGCCGCATATGCAAATGACCTCTGTGTTCTGACTGGCTATTGGGGGAGTGGAACAGCAAACTGTTTAGAATACTGGTGGTGAGACTCAGGGAACACAGCCAGTGGATAGGGACAGCTTGAATGACACATCAGGCAGCCAACTGATTTTGGCAAGCATAGAATGTTTCCAGACGAAAATGAAATTATATAATAAAGACAGAACATCTTTTGCATCTTAATACTTTTCACACACTTCTCCATACACTAAGAAAGTTCCTGTGAACAATACACATATTTATGCTTAAATCACAAGAACAGTTATACAAAATGAAGTACAGAGGTTTGTGCTATTATTCAAGAGACCAGTACTTAAATGAATAGGTTTGCATTGTGATACAAGCTTTTCGGAAATGAGATTCAAAATGGTAACTGTCAGTACCAGCCTCTAGCAGTGCAAACAATGGGGTACCAGTTGTGAATCAATGGGGCACAATGGCCAGTGTACAAAGAACCATAAGTAAGAAAGACATTACAGCTTACAACAACAAATTCTCAATCAGGAAGAACGGAAAGAAAGGCCCATTTTCAAAAGGCTTTGTTTGCAGATAAATTCAATGAGCATTATATATAGGAACATGCATATGGTTTGAAATATACATACAGAAGGTAATGTAGATAATTAAGCAACATAAAACTTAATGTAAGCACTGTTTATTTTGCACTATCTTTAGCTACTGAGAAAATGGTGGGATATAAGTAATAGTACTATATCCCTAAATATACTTCAGCTAACAATCCAAAGTGGAATTATATCCTTCTAAGCCCATTAACTTCAATGGACAGTGTGCAACTCTGTTTGCAGTGGATTATACTGTAAATCACTTTGGATTCTTTGCATTATGACTTCAGTTCTCAAGCCTCTTAATGCCTAATGAAACTCAATATCATTCTCAGTAAGACTTTCCATATACTACAACTAGCAACCAGAGGCAACATGAAACTAGCTCTTTATGGCAGACATTCCATATGGAATACATTACAGATAGTGACTTCATACCGCATCACCCCATTGCATGTAAGGTTTCCATATTAGTGCCAGACACTCCTGGTGTTAGAAGGACATTTCCAACATGAAGGAGGTTATATACACAGTGAGAGACTTGCTGGAACCTCCGTGTGAAGAAGGACTCATGTAGAGACTTCTCAAGAGACTCAACTATCTTGTTTGTGACTTGGAGTCTAGTCTGGCTATAAGAAGTTGTGACTATAGTAAGATGTAGATGCTGTAGGTATGTCTTACTTGACAGTTTATGTCTGAGATGCTAAACCAAAAGGGGAAATATGACCTGAAAAGGTAATGACTAGAAAATGTAATGGGAGGTATCTGTATAACATCCATCACTATGTCAGACAGTGATCAACCCCATACATGAATAGGGATCCCAGAGCCCTGGGCTGGGTGGGGGATCCCTCAATTTAGAGTGAGCTGTCCTGTGTGGAGGGGGGGGGAATCAAAATGATATTTTTCGGGCTACTTCCGGTAAAACTGGAACTGCCGCCCCCAATGCAGCCATTTGAGTGGTCCCTTTTGTTTCCCCCTAGGCTGTTAGCCTAAACTTGCTTCAAGCCTTCTCAGTGATCAGGTAAGGTTTTACTGGGAGTGGCCCAAAATGTCATCTGGGGTGAAATGCCCCCCACCCAAAAGGCTCCCACCAGCAAGATAAGGGGACCTGGCAACCCTATATATGAACTAATTTCTCTCACCTGAAGTACTTGTTTATTGATACTCAAGTTTCTTCTATGCTCATCTCTTATGCAGCCTGCCTCCATTGCCCATGTGATTTCTTGTATTCTGTAAATCTTTAAAAGACTTAAGAGATATGTTAATGGAATGCCATGCCAAGATAACAGTGTCTTGCTATTAGCTAAAATGTCATGATGACATTTATTTCCTAAGCAGGAGACAAATATCTGGTAACAACCCTCTGATACAATAATTTTATTTCTATTACACAGTACCATATGATTAAGGACTCAGATTCTGTCATTATATCTGCTGCAGAAGAGTAAAAACAGTTCAGCATGAAAAACTTAATGAAAAACCTCATTCAACCCAAGGCTTCCTGACCTTGGAAGAGATTTCCATTTGCAGCTTACTGCATCCTACAAATATCACTTATGAAATGAGATCACATCTCCACCTATAAAGTCCAAATTCATATACATCGTCCCTGTTATTTGCTGAGGTATTTTATCAAGTACAGTTTAAGGTTTGCAAACTTCATTCTGTCATGAGAAAGGAAGGTTTCTGCTTGCTTTAACCATTAGCTCATATATCACAGAAGCTTATTAAAGTTATATTTCTTATAACTCCAAGCAACATTTTTTCCAAACATGTAGAATGCTCCTCTGATAGATTCTGATAGATTCATACTGCCTCTTTTAAATGTTTGGTTTCAGAACATTTGATGATGTTCAGAATTTTCACCCTGTTTCACTAATTAAAAAATAAGAAATATGAAGCTGTATGAAGGAGACAAGGGCTGAGGACAGACTGGCAATCTGCCCCGGGACAGTTCCACTTGGGAAGTGGGGGAAGGGAGCCCGTTCAGACATGCGCAGCTGTCCCTCGGCTCCCTTCCGCACTTACTCGCTTTGAAGCCGGGTTTCTTGCGTTTTAGAAGGACACCGGGAGAAACCGCTGTCCGGAGGCCATCTTGCGCTTGCCTCCCGCTTCCAGGCAGTGTGAACCGGAAGAAGGCAGGAGGCAAGTGGAGGCGGCAGTGCGAACGTGGCGTTTTGCCAGTTTGCACATGAGCGCACATGTGCAAATTGCCAAAACAGCCCTATCACGAGCTGCGGAGGCCGGCCCACAGGGGCCCATCCCCAGCAGTCTGAACGCTCCGTAACAGCATCCTTGCGCAATACACTGGCCAGTGTGAACTACTTGTTTTTCCCTCGCAGCAGTTTCCTCCGCATTCATCCCGCTCCAGATTGCCAGTCTGTCCTCAGCCAAGGAAGCACTCTGCTTTTAGACAGTGGTAGAGTTGTTGTTTTCTGGCAAATGACAAAAATGTAAAGAGATCTTATACCTGAATTTTTTTTTACTGCGAGAACAGTACCACTGTGTGCTTAAAGGGACGTCCATGAAGACCAGATATCCTTTAGCTATATAAAGCATTATTTATTCTAGAAAGCATTATTTATGCTAGAAGATGCGGAGGGAACACAAAAATTTTCTACACAATGACACTCAGGTAGGGTTGCCAAACTCCAGGAGGGGCATGGAGATCTTCCAGATTTACAACTGATATCCAGACTACAGAGATCAGGCCTCCTTAAGAAACTGCCGCTTTGGAGAGTAGACTCTGCCATTATAGTCCACTGAGGTCCCTCTCACACTCAAACTCCACCCTCCCCAGGTTCAGTCCCCAAATCTCCAGGAATTTCCCAACCTAGAACTGGCAATCTTAAATATCACCATACCTTCCCTGCAGTTCTTTGCATAATGGTGTATCTACTAGGTACCAGGAGAGTGTCCTACAGTTTTTTCTTGCTTGGCCTGTGAAACATCCTGTTTACCACCATAAAGCAATAATAAGAAATTACAGAAACAAAAACACTATATAATAGAGGTGGCCAAACTGTGGCTCACGAGCTGCATGTGGTTCTTCAAGACATATTGCGCAGCTCGCGGAGGTCTCATCATGTTTGAAGTAGAGAAGGAAGAAACAGGCAAATATGCAAGCTTGCAAGCTCCTTCCCTCCACTGCAGAAGTTGCTGGGAGAAAAGAGAGCGTGAGCACAGGAAAAGATAGAGCAGGAGTGCATGCAGCCACCTAGCCCAGGGGTGGGCAAATAGCGGCCCGGGGGCCACATGCAGCCCGCCACAGAGTTTTTTGCAGCCCGCCAAGACAGTCGGCCACGTGGTGTGATAGGGTACATTTGTCTCAGTAAACTGATTCTAAAATTAAATATCCTTGAAGCTATAGATGATACGAAATTAGCACAATAAATAAATTGAATAAAACTACCACTATTTTATTTAATTTATACTTATTGATTTTTATGATACAATTTATACCTTTTCTGAAATGCAAAGTTAACTAATGAATGCAATCATTTTAATAAAAGGTGCAGCCCTCTGCTAACCTCCGCTCCCACAAAGTGGCCCCCGAGCCAAAACAATTGCCCACCCCTGACCTAGCCCTTAGCTTGGCAAGGGAAGGACAGCTGAAGGAGAATGAAGGAGAGACCAATCCAGCTGCACCAACAGCAGGAAGAAGTGAGTCAGAGAGCCAGACAGCCGACCAAAGCACATGTGCATGCCCCTTTCTCTTCCCTTGGCTGGGCAGCTAGGTCAGAAAGCTCGTGCTGAACCCCCTCCCCCCTTGTGTGACATGCAAATTTCTTTGCATTGAGATTTGTGGGCTAGGCTGGGGCAGAGAGAAGCATCTTTAGCTTTCCAACCGAATCAAGCCACTCAAAAAGAAACTGAAGGTCTTGAGAGGAATAAGGAAGGGTGTGGGGAAAGGGACTGGGTTGCATGCACAGTGGAGTGGGGAGAAGGCAGTGAGGCAGATGAATAGGAGCGTCCTCCATAGACAAAAGAGCCTGTCTGGTGGGCTTACTCTTGTTGTCTCTGTGCAGCAACTCTATGCTTAAAATCAAAGCCAGGAAGCATTTTTTGCTTTGGGTAGGAGTGAGTGTGGCGCGAACACTCCATTTGGGTCAGAGACACACTTCACAAGCCATACTTCTAGTTTCTTCTGCTTACAGCTCAGTTAAATACTGGGTTCAAGATGCATTGCAGTGAACAGCTCTACTTCATTTAGTAATTTCAGGAACCCAACTAGAACAAACTCCAGGGCTGCAGCCCAGTTTAAATAGCATTTAAGCACCACACCCCAAACACACCCCACTCTGAACAATAGGCTATTTACATACTTCTCCACTGGTCCACTCCAGAATCCTGGTCAGCTATTGTTTAAAAGCAACAAGCTCAGCCAGTCTTGAGTACTAGCTCAGGGATAACCCAGGCTCAATACACAACACCCCTCTCCCCTAAATTCCAAAGCTCCTTAACACACAAAGTATCTCAGGTACACCGGTTTGCCCCATTCCTGGGTTGAACATCGAGGTTTTCTCAGAGGAGGCGCGGTCTCTGGACCCTGGTCCAATGTTGCAGGAACAGTGCTGGTAGGAAGCTGTAGGACTGGCATCATGTCTGGAAAGCCCGTGGCTGCCTGGTCGGGTGTCTTGCCCTCTTGGTGGTTTGGCTGTGCACTGTCAAGTGGGAACTCCCTCACTGTCTCTGGTTCCTGTGGTTGCGGCAGTCCCACATTGCTGTCCCCCGCAACTGCTGCTGGTAGCTCCTGTTAAGCTGGGAGGAGATGGCGGCAGAGCTAATCTATGTGTCTTTGAAGGACCTGTCTATTATCAGTTAATACCTCATATGACAGAGGTCCGGTGACTCCGATAACCTTGGCAGGAACCCAAGCAAGACCGCTGGAAAAGTTCCTTGTGTAGATGGAGTTGCCGGGGAAAAAACCTCTGGGCGCTTCCTGGCTCTCCAAAGATGGGCGATGCTCCAGAGCTCGATCTGGGTGCAGTCTGTCCAGTCAGGTGGTTAGGCACCTGCTCAGCTTGGCTCTGGCCTGTGGTTGCGCTTGGAGTCACCTGGTAGCTGAAAAGGAATGCTGCAAATCTATGGTCCCAGTCTCCATGGATGATGCATCTGAGGGACTCCTTTGTGGTCTGCACCATCCTCTCCACTTGTCCATTGGTGGCTGGGTAAAAAGGAGTGGAGCAGACGTGTCAGATGAGGTAGTGGACCAAGAACTCCTGGAACTCCCCCGAGATGAAAGCTGTCCTGTTGTCTGTCATGACTGTGTCAGGAATGCTATTTGTGCTGAAAATTCGTCTGAGGGCCTGGATTGTTGATTTGTAGGAGGTGGAGGTGACAGGCATGACCTCCAGCCATTTGGAGTATGAGTCCGCCAAAATGAAGAATATTTGTCCTTGGAAGGGACCGGCAAAGTCCAAATGTACCCAAGACCATGGTTTGTGGGTGGACTCCCAATGCTGCATGGGTGCCTGGGGTAGTTCTGGTTGGGTTTCTTTGCAGGCCTGGCAGCTCTTGACCAAGGCGTCTATCTCGCTGTCTATGCCTGGCCACCACATGTAACTCCAGGCTAGTGCCTTCATCTGCAAAATTCTGGGGTGAATCTCATGCGGGGCTGACAGCACTTGCTGGCATAAGGAAGCGGGAACTACCACCCAGCTGCCCCACAGTAGGCACCCGTGTGGGCTGATAACTCATCCCAGTGGGATGAGAAGGCTGTAAATTCTGGGCCCACCTGGCTGGTGGGCCAGCCCCTCCCCACCCAGTCCAAAATGTAGGAGAGGACCCAGTCCTTTGTGGTGTGGAGGAAAACATCTGCAGCCTGCAGAGGGCGGGAGCCAGGTCAGGATCAATGGAATGGAGCGGCAGGCAGCTGAGGGCATCAGCATGCCCCATCACCTTCCCTAGGCAGTGGAGGAAGGAGTATTGGTATCCTGTCAGGAAGATGGACCAACGCAGTACCCGAGGTGAGAGCATCTGGGGGGTCTGGTGATCTGGAGCCAGCAGACCCAGCAGGGGCTTGTGGTCTGTCACAATGGTGAATGGCTCCCCATAGAGGTAATCATGGAATTTCTTCATCCCCGCGATGATAGCCAGTGCCTTATCAATATGCCCGTAGTTGGGCTTAGCTGAAGACAGGGTGTGGGAGTAATAAGCCACAGGGAGCTCCCTGCCGTCTGACAGGTGGTGTCCCGGGACAGCACCAATGCCATGTGGAGAAGTGTCACAAGCAAGGATGACGAGCAACAACTCGTCGAAGTGGGCCAGGATTGCATTGGTGGTGAGTAGCTCTTTGACAGCCCTGAAAGCTGTGGCTTGTTTTTGGTCCCAGACCCATGGGCCTTCTTGTCAAGGACGCAGTGAAGTGGTTTTGTGAGTGCAGCTTTGTGGGGCAGGAGTGATAAAAGTTCAGTAACCCCAAAAGCTCTGAAGCTCCTGCTTGGAGGTTGGCACGGGAGCATTGGCGATGGTCTGCACCTTGACTGGGGCAGGATGGATGCCACTGGTGTCTACAAAGAACCCTGGGAACCTGACTCACGGAACACCCAGGAGGCACTTCTTCTGTTTCACCTTGAGGCCTGCTGCTTGGAATCACTGTAGGACGGTGCACAGACTGCTGGCGAAGTCCTCTTCTGTGGGCGTGGTGATCAGAACATCATCAAAAAAGGGATGGACCCCAGAAATACCTTTAAGAACAGAGTCCATGAGATTTTGGAAGATTCCCGGAGCCATCCTGACCTCGAACTTCAGCCGCCGCACCCTGAACGAGCCCCTATGCATTATGATGGTCTGGGCCTCTGCAGTTGCATCATCCACAGGAAGCTGCTGGTAATCCTGGGCCAAGTCTAACTTTCCGAATACCTTGGTGCCTGCCAAAGAGACCAAGACGTGGCTGACAACTGGGAACAGGTAGGAATGGTCCTGCAGCATTTTATTGATGGTACATTTGTAGTCCACACAGATGCGGACATCCCCATTGGGCTTAATGGGCGTCACAATCAGGGTTTCCCAAAGAACTGGCTCCAAAACTCCTTGACCAACAGATGATCCAACTCCTTGTCTATTTTCGGCTTCAACATGAACGGGATGCACCTGGCCTTCAGCCATATGGGCTGCATCTCTGGGCTGAGCTGGGAAATGGGGGGTCCAATGTAGCAACTGAGCATCCCATTGAAGATGGCTGGGAACTCATTGAACACTTGCTGACAGTCTTTTGTGGCAATGTGGTGCACCCCAGTGACTCGGAAACCCAGGGGTGTGAACCAGGTTAGTCCTAGGAGACTCGTGCAACTACCCCCCCCCCCCAGGAAGACTAAAAGCCCATCAAAATTCCTGTATTGCACCTGGAACTTGCCCACTCCTCTCACAGTCACCTCATTTTGTTGGAAGTCCTGTAGGGTGAAACTGGCTGGTCTGAGTCAAGGGTCCCCCTCAGGCAGAGCCTCCTAAAGATGTCCTCCGAGATTATGAAAATGGAGGACCCCATGTCTAGCTCCATCCTGCAGGGGGCTCCCTCAATCAAGACAGTCTAATTTTATTGGGGGTGTCCTGGGGCAAGGTCAGTACCTGTTGCTGCTGGATGGAGGTGGTGTGTAGTCCTGTTCAATTTTCCCTCTAAGCTGAGTTAGTGTGAGCTAGCTCACAATTTTTTTAGCCTCTGGCTCACACATTTTTGTCTTAGCTCAGGAAGGATGGCTCCAGAGCAAACTAATTGATGCAGCAGCCAAATTGCTCACTCACAATTTTAATGCCAGTAGCTCACAAAGTAGAAGTTTTGCTCACAAGACTCCACAGCTTAGACGGTCCTGTTGTGTGTGCAGACGCCAGGAGTGCAGTTGGTCGCCTCTGGTTTCCTTTGGAATGGCAGGCCCAGGCGATGTGGCCAACTTTTCCGCAGATCCAACACGTGGCATCTTGGAAACAGCAGGATTTCTGTTCATGGGGCTCCCCTCAGTTGGTGCATACTGTCAATGTGGCGGGTTCAATAGCGTGTGATGAAGCGGATGGTCGAGTGCCAGGGCTGGTTGATGTAGTTGCAGGACCTCTTTGTCCTCGGAGGTGTCCATGTAGTGGGCTGTGGTGGTTGGTCTCTGCGAAGATGGCAGGCTCTGTGCCTGTCGGAACTCCGCTGTGAACTGGCCAGAAGCTTCCGCGGTGAGGGCTTCTTCGTAGCCTCCTTGAAGTTGGGGTCTTGCTTGGCAATGAGCCTCCGTTGGATCTGCTCATCCCACAGTCCACACACCAGCTGGTCACGGAGTGCTTCCTCGAGGATGTGGAAGTTGCAATGTCAGGCAACCCATCGGAGGGCCATAACATAAGCCGTGATTGATTCACCTGCAGCCTGGTTCCTAGTGTGGAACGCATAGCAGGCTGCAGTGATGGAGGGCTTTGGTGAGAAGTGCTCCTGTAGCCAGTCCAAAATCATCTTGTACGTGGTGTTTTGGAGCTCCGCTGGAGCCAGCAGTGAATGAGCAATCTCAAAGGTTGAGCAGCCACAGATGTGGAAGAAGGTAGTGCGCTTCTTTTCATCCTCCATGATCTTGGAGGACTTGAGGAAAAACTGAAAATGGGAGATGTACGAGTTCCAGTCCTCCACAGTGGCATCGAATGTGTCAAAGTGTCCTGGAGTAACAGCCATGGTCCCGGGTGT
The DNA here is from genome assembly GCA_029233225.1 of Lepidodactylus listeri. NCBI lineage: Eukaryota > Metazoa > Chordata > Lepidosauria > Squamata > Gekkonidae > Lepidodactylus > Lepidodactylus listeri. The sequence continues at coordinate 49,993,889 of JARCFY010000004.1, forward strand.
GATGTGATGTGCATGGCACTGGAGCTCGGCGCACAGTGCAGTTCAGATGGGCACTGGGCTGGCTCAACAGGATCCCATCCTTGTCGTGTTAAATACTGGGTTCAAGAAGCATTGCAGTGAACAGCTCTACTTTATTTAGTGATTTCAGGAACCCAACTAGAGCAAACTCCAGGGCTGCAGCCCTGTTTAAATAGCATGCAAGCACCACACCACAAACACACTTCACTCCCATAACATTACTTCTCCATTGGTCCACTCCAGAATCCTAGTCAGCTACTGTTCAGGAGCAACAAGCTCAGCCAGTCTTGAGTATTACCTCACGGATAACCCAGGCTCAATACACAACAAGATTCTAGCTCCTTCCTTTGCAGAAATATAAAGAAAGAGGCATATCTCTGTGGCATGAGGTTTTGCAGAGCTTTCTCTCCAGATCTTGGCCATATGGCAGCTAAGGTGTGTGTTGGTGCCGTTTGCAGTGGATGTGACGAGGCTGAGGGGCAGGTTGTCTGGAAATTACAAGGGTAGCCAGAACTAGGATCATGATCCCCTTTCCTGACTCCTCCTGCAGCACTGACTTCTGGGAGATGGGGAACAGCTTCATCTGCGGAGATCTGTGCTGAACTGGAGCAGGGCTATTTCTGAAAAATGAACATTAGCAAGCTTGCCAAGTCTTCTACACACAAATAGTCCATCCTGGAAACCTTAACAGCGTGTCCTCTCCTGGCTCCTACAATTTCTTCCCCCCACTCACCCCTTTGCTCAGGTATTGTGCTGCTTCCACACACAACTCCCATATACTTAAAGTGTGTTGTTCTCTTTGTTTTTTGGTATTTCTTTGTATTTTAATATGCGCATGTGTGAGTATGTATGCACCTGGAAGTCATGGCAACCTCTGGTGAGTGACCCCTACAGGGGGCATGGAGGATATTCAGAGAGGTGGTTGAATAAAGCCTCCCCCTGCCTCCCAAATGCTGTTATTCCAAGGTCTTCCATCCAAGTACTTGCCAGAGTTGACCCTGCATAGCTTCCAAGATCTGATGAGACTGGGCTTGCCTGGGCGATCCAAGTCAGGGCAAAGTATGTTGGTCTTGTAAGGTGCCTGGGGGCTTTCTGAAAGCAGAAAGTCAGTGTACGCATTGACAGAAATGAGTCGCAGGCTAGAAACTGTATAACTCTCCTGTCTCATTTTTATCTCATTTCAGATCGCCCGATTAGGACCAAAGACCTACACGGGTGGCCTGCCTCTGCCTAACCTCCCTGTGCCTTGCTTGGTGGTCTCCTAGGTGGTACCTAGCAAGGATGTGACATGTCCTGTAATGTCATGTCCTGTGATGTCACTTCCAGGTCAAAGGTCAGGTGATGGCACTTTCTAAGCTCCACCCCATCCAATGATGTCATTTCCAGCATACTGCACCAACCCCCCTTCCTATGATGTCACTCTCAGAGCACTTCCCCAAACCCGCCTCTTCCTCTGAAGTCACTTCAGTGCATCATGTCTTGCGGCTCTCAAACATCTGACATTTGTTCTATGTGGCTCTTACATTAAGCAAGTTTGGCCAACCCTGCTATATAACAATAAACCATAAAAACACCAACGAGCTGCAAAAGTAACCAAAACCAAGCAGATAAAACTAATAACCATTCTAAAAAAAGAACCAATGCTCAACAGTAAAAGCCACTAAAAGAGTCAGATTCCACAAGAAGAAAATGTGAAAGTGTAGAAGGGGTTCTGGAAATGTTGTATAAATAATAAGTGGGGGGTGGGTTTTGCTAGGGCAGAAAGGAAAAAGACAACCACAATTATTTCCCCTAACATGGCCTTTAATTTTTGTGATGCAGTTTTGGAAGCACTACAAAGTGTGATCATTTACTATTTTTGACTGGACTTGATTTTATCACAGTGACTCAGTATCCCTAAACCCTGCCTTCCTCCATGGTAGCTGTATCCAAAAAGCTGGTTTAAATAGGGCTATTGATTATTTGACTGGCTTTCAAGCAAGTGAAACCTTTACCTTTATTATTGATTATTATATAGATTTTTAAAAAATGTTATGTGATTTAACAACTTCAGAAGTCTAATGAAGATCCTACAATGTTCAATAAATATTAAACTGATTTTTTTGGTGGTAGAAGCAACAGTCATTATATGCAGGAAAGAAATGTAGCTAGTTAGTGCTAAAGATACTGGTTAGACATTTTTTTTTGTAAAACACTATTTTGGGTAGTAAAACACTGAACTATCCACCAGATGGCACATGGTGACCACGGTTAATACCTTATACCTCCACAAAACCTCCCTTTCACAGCATAAATAAAGACCAGCATTATTAATTTATACCATTGCAACCCATCTATACCCAATATTTGTTTAGCCAGATGTTTCCTCTAATCCTGCTTCAACACCATTGATTAAAATCCCAAGCATATGGGGGGGGGGGTGTTATCCCAAAGAACAGTTTGCTACCTACAAGTTACAAGTACATGACTGTTATGTAAGAGTTGCTAACTGTGGAGCCAAAATGTTATATCAGACTTTCAGTTTGTACCAGGATCTGCATCCTAAATATACTAACAGGATATAAATTCTATTAATCTTGTGAGATGCAGAAACTCAGAGCCAGTATGGTGTAGTGGTTGGAGCATTAGAATACAGTGTAGTCCTAGGTTCAAATTTACACATGAGTATAAAGCTCAGTGGGTGTCCTTGGGTCAGTCACTGTTTCTCAACCTAAACTATGTAATCATACTGCTGTTGTGAGGATAAAATGGGCAGGGGTAGTACTAACCACTCTGCCCTCCTTTGAGGAAGAGAGGGATAAAAGTATAGTAGACAGATTTCCTAGGTAGACGTGGATAGTATTAGACTGTAAGAAAGCAAAGCAAAGCACACAAAGAAGGTGAGGTGAGGAAGATATTTTTTGCTGCATGGTCAGCACCAAATGTTACCATCTGGACCTTTAACAAGATACAGATATAAGAACATAAAGGCTTTCATGCTTGATGACACCAATCATCCAACTAGAACAGACTCCTGTTTGAAGTTGCCAGGGGGAATCAGCAGGAGTCTTACCTTGTTGGGGGGGTCCCCTCACTGGTGATGCACCAGTGTTGCCAGTGATGCATTGATGTCAGTCCCCATGGGCCTGGAAATGAAGTCTGGCATTTGGTCAAAACTCTATGGTCAAAATTTCCAGGGCATACAGGGAGTGACTTCAGTGCACTGGGACGTTGCCAATGCCGTCACAGTTTCTTACCATTCCCTCCCACCAGCCAGCTGAGTGGTTAAGAAGAAGAAGAAGAGATTGGATTTATATCCCGCCCTTCACTCACTTAAGAGTCTCAGAGCGGCTTACAAACTCCTTTCCCCTCCCCTCCCCACAACAGACACCCTGTGAGGTAGGTGGGGCTGAGAGAACTCTTTCCCAAGCTGTCCTTGAGGGAACAGCTGGTACAGAGCTATGGCTCGCCCAAGGTCATCTAGCCAGGTGCAAGTGGAGGAGTGGGGAGTCAAACCCGGTTCTCCCAGATTAGAGTCCACGCACTTAACCACTACACCAGACTGGCTCCAACGGCTACTGGCAACAGAGGAGCCTAAACAGTGCCCAATCAGATATCTCTGGAAGGCCTACAACCAGACATGGAAGCTGAAGCATTTCTGTTGCCCACCAGTAATGATATTCAGAAGAGTATTGCTTCTGAACATGGAAGTTCCATTTAGTCATCACAGCCAGTGACCTGTCATCATGAATTTTAAAGTCATCTGTGGCCATCACTACATGATGGCAGGGGAATTCCACAAGTCAAATACTGGTTGAGAAAAGAATTTTCTTTTGCCTGTCCTGAATCACTGGGTATCCAGTCAAATGAGTCTGACTATGACATCAAGAAGAGTATCTCCCTGCTTCAGTAGTGGTAAACATCCTTCATTCCCTCCCTTGCGGGAAGAGAAGTTTCTGACACAGCGGTGAAAAATGCTACTATTGTCTTGAATCCCACAGATCATTTCAGAAGAATGTCCACCAGTGGAGTGTGTTTCTTTCTCATCCCTCCTCCTCCAGCAATCACAAATGCCATCCCTGGAAATACTGCACTTAGGGATTCCCAGGAGCAGCATTTCAGAGGGAAGTTTCAGATGCAACAAAAAAAGAGATGTGAGGAAGTTCCATTCCACCAACAGAAATCTTTCCATCATTGGAAATGCTCTGTGGGACCCAAGCCAATGATTTGATACTAAGCCATACCTGAGATTTAGAACTATAATAGCGGCACTTCTTTTCAGAGTCAGCAGACTGTCTATGCCCTGCTTGCACACTGAATGAGTTCTAGAGTCTCCTAGAACAATTCAAGGGATTCAGGGGTGCTTTTGTAGTCCACATGCTACACTTCACTTCACTTCACTACCCTTCATGAGTAATGCCTCACATAAGTCTTGCCCCAGACAGTTAAACGGCCCCTTTAAACCAAATTGCTTAAGAGCCCCCCCCCCACCAGCCAATTCCATGTGCTGCATTTCAAAATTTATTATATATATCCTAATGGGTTCAGTTATTTACATGAACAATTATGTAAAAGAACTGTCATTCTTCAAGTCATATTTTAGTTCACTGTGGAATTTCTGTAGAACTGTAAATGATTACATACTCTAATAATCTTCTCAGTAGTTTCTGGTTCTTCTTTCTGTCTTTTTTTCCTGACATACTACATATCAGCTAAAGTTTTACTTCACAGCCAGTATATGACAGAAGCATAACAACTTCATATTAGATCCAAACTCTTTGGATATAAAGGCTCAATAGAAAGACAGCCCTCTTGGCACATCTGTGCCACAAAACAGATGTTTCTTCATTGCATTACTGATGGTTTCAACATTTATTCCACTTAAAAAGGGACTTATTCTGTGCTCAATTTTGGGTTGTTAGTTTCATTTGCAAGTTGTGTCACTTTGATACACGATGATCTAATTGGTCTTGTTAACTGAACTAACAAAGATAGGGCATTTAATGCCCACTTCACATGATCAAAGCATGCAAAATGAAGGTATGCAGAGCGAGAACAAGGGCCGAGGACAGACTGGCAATCTGGAGTGGGAGGAATCCGGAGGCAAAAGCTGCGGGGGGGGGGGATTCCCCGGGGCTGGCCGTTCACACTGGCTAGTGTATTGCGCAAGGATGCTGTTACGGAGCATTCAGACTGTTGCGGAGTGGCCCCGGGTGGGCTGGCCTCCGCAGCTTGTGGCAGGGCTGTTTCAGCAATGTCGAAACGGCACATTGTCAAAATGGCACATTCACACAGCCACCTCCGCTTGAATCCCGCCTTCTTCCGGTTCACACTGCCTGAAAGCGGGAGGCATGCGGAAGACGGCCCCTGGACACCAGTTTCTCCTGGTGTCCTTCTACAGTGAGAGGAAACCGGCTTCAAAGCGCGTACATGCAGAAGGGAACCGAGGAACTGCTGCGGATTACTGAACAAGCTCCCTTCCCCTGCTTCCCAGGTGAAGCTCTCCCGGGGCAGATTGCCAGTCTGTCCTCGGCCAAGGTTGCAGCAGCAAGCTCCCCTTGATCTCTGTGTCCCTTTATCACAAGGTCTGAGCTCATGCATGTGTACAAGTATATTGATGCAGGGCTCACTTGTACATACATAGGGATATTCAAACAGGCCCCTTTGACATGAAAACTGTAGGGTTCCCATTCACATACATGTGCTTAGTTATGTGCATAGACTCTGTACAACCCTTCCAGTAAACCAGTGTAGTGCCATTCTGATAAGACTATCTTTGGTTTAAATCCACCTTGCTACACAATTAATAAGCTAGACATTTGGCAAACTTTTTTTTAACCCTGCAGGGGTTAATGGAACATAACTATAGATCAGTTCCAACTGTTCCATTCTAAAGTAAGGGGACTGAATGGGTGGTAACTCGACAACTTCAAGCTTTCATTGATGAAACTGATTGTTTGGGTTCCTTCCAACCTGGCTTCAGGCCTGGTTATAGGATTGAAACAACCTTGGTCAACTTGATGAAGGACCTGCACTGGGTGATGGACAAAGGGAATTTGACTCTGTTGGTTCTCTTGGAACTCTTTTGATACCACCTGTCATGGTATCCTTCTGGACTATATAGCACTGTTATGTGGTGGTTCAGAAAGTGGTACTGAGACACTGCTGCTGAGTCCCTTGGGGGTTCCACAAGGCTCCATCTTGTCCACTATGCTTTTCAACAACTTCATTAAACTGCTTTATAAGGTCGTCTGAATATCTGAGCTGGATTGTCAACACTATGCAGATGAAACTGAGCTCTATCTCACACTTCTGGCTGAACTCAGAGAAGTTGTAGAAACCCTGTAGAAACCATGGAGGCAGTTTTGGAGTGGATGCAACCATATCACTCCAGTCTTGATTTTCTAAGTCAGGGGGGATTTATTTATTTATTTATTATTAATTTCTATGTTTATCCCACCTTGCCCACATCAGCAGGCTCATGGCGGCGTACAACAGTTAAAATCCAATAAAGCACAGATGCACCAACAGTGCAATAAATTACAGTAATTTTTTTTAACAAAACTAGCAATATAAATACAAAGTGCAATTGCTTATGTGTGATGGTCCGATCTAGCCAGCATCCAAGATTGTTCTAATCGCCAACAACATAAGGGCCATGATGGTTCAGATGTAGATGGCTTCAGTCATCAGTGGTGGCTCCTAATCGAAAGCCTGGTGGAAGAGATCCATTTTACAGGCCCTGTGGAATTTAAATTTCTCAGGGGGCACTGGCTTATTTAAATAATTTAATTATTCAAAGGTGGGAGGCAGAGCCGAGCCCTGCAGATAAAAAGGGAAGGTGGGGGAGAGGAATCCTAACCGTTCAAAGGTGGGAGGCAGAGCTGAGTTCTGAAAACAGAAAGGGAAAGGAGGGGAGAAATGGAAGCAAAATCATGGGCTCCGAAGCCAAGGAAGGGATTGGGCAGTTTGGCACTTGCTTTGCCGGCTTGGGAATCGGAGGGATAAAGGTGGTTGGGGCTTGCCTTGCTGGCCACGGAGGGATGAGAGAGAGAGAGAGAGAGAGCAGAGCAGGGCAGATCAGCAGCATGGGATAATCCAACCTGATAAGTATTGGAGTCGGGAGTCCATGGAACAGTGAAACAGCTAGCTCTTTATTGCTGGTCCGGATGAAGCATACAACCCAGGGCTCGAAGCCCTCCTTTTATGCTGGTCAGGGACAATCCCCTGACCTCACCCAACTGGCCTGATAGGCTATTATCAGTCTATTTACATTTCATAGGTTCCCTGGGAGAAACCTAGGTACAGGATTGGTGGCCGGTTTGAATCCACCTGGCCTTTGTTCTACCTGGTTGAAGCTCAGGTAGTTTCTTGGCCATGTGCTCTGGCCATGCAGTCGCAATTAAGGGAGCACATGGCGACCGCATGGTCAATACATAACACCCCTCCCCCCATAGTCCAGAACCCCTCTGCACACATAGTCTTTGAGATAGTCCGGGCGTCTGCGCTCACGTCCAGAGCGCTGGGGGGTTGTAAGGCGGGGCATGTTGCTTGTGTCAGCAGGTTGCGGTGTGGGTAGTTGTTCTGCTGGCGGGGCCTGTCTGCTCGGGGGTCGTTCAGGTGTGGATGGTGCGACTGCTTCGTCCGCGGGCAGGAGCGGCATCTCCGCAGTCTCCAGATCAGGGTCTGGCGTTGCTTCTGGAGTCGTGTCGATGTCATGGTCTGTTGGTGCAGGGAGTTCGGGGGCCTGGGTATCATCGTGGTTCTGGGTACGGTGTCGAATCTGGTCGATGTGCCGTCTCCAGACTACGCCATCTTCCGTAAGGACCTCGTAGGAATAAGGCCCTGTGACTCGGACGATCCTCGCGGGGAGCCATGTCGGACCCCGTGCGAAGTTCTTTGCATATACGGGGTCTTCGGGAGCGAATCCTCGGGCAGCTGGCCGGTCCTCCGTTGTCGGGTTCCCCTCAATTGCTCGGTCGGGATGTAGGCAGTCCAAGACGGTTCCCAGTCGTCTTCCCATCAGAAGTTCGGCTGGCCGGCGCCCGGTCCCTGACTGGGGTGTGTTCCGTTGGCAGAACAGGAACTTGTACAGCTGCTCTTCCCAGTCGCTGTGCTCCATCTTCTTTAACGCGTCCTTCGTTGTCCTCACCATGCGCTCGGCCTGGCCGTTGGTTGCGGGGTGGAACGGAGCGGAGCGGATGTGGCACAGACCGCAGGCTTCCACGAACCGTTGAAACTCGCCAGAGGTGAAGGCGGTCCCGTTGTCGGTCACGAGAGTTTCTGGCATTCTGTGTGTTGCGAAGATCGGCCAGAGACTTCTTAAGGCAGCGTTGGTGGAGGTCGAAGCTACCGGCACTACCTCAAGCCACTTGCTGTAGCTGTCAACAACGATAAGAAACAACCGGCCCTGGATCGGTCCCGCGAAGTCTAGGTGCAGGCGGGACCAGGGCTTGTTAGTAGATTCCCAGGATCGGACAGGAGTGTGTGGCGGATCTGGCCGCGACTCCTGGCATTTGGTACACTTCTGGACCCGCCCCTCAATGTCTTTGTCCAGGCCTGGCCACCATATGTAACTCCGGGCCAGAGCTTTCATGCGCACAATTCCCGGGTGAGCCTCATGTAGGGCCTCTAGCACTTGGGGCTGCAGGGGCCCAGGGATCACCACTCGAGATCCCCATAGCAGGCATCCCTTGTGGGCTGATAGTTCGTGCCTGCGTGCCATGAAAGCGGCGAAATCTGGTCCCGGTTTTTCCGGCCACCCCCTTCCTACCCAGTCCGAGACACGGGAAAGGATGCGGTCCTGCTGTGTGCGACGGGCCACATCCGATACCTGTACGGGGCGCTCCGGTAGGTCCTCTAGGAGCGCGACGTGGAAAGCGGGAGCTGGATCAGGGTCGCAGGATGGGAGGGGAAGATGGCTGAGGGCGTCTGCATGACCCATCGCCTTCCCCGGGCGATGTACCAATTCATAGGAGTAGCCTGACAAAAAAATTGACCACCGCAGGACCCGCGGGGACAGCATGTGAGGGGTCTGCCTGTGGGGGGCAAGGAGACCCAGCAGCGGCTTGTGATCTGTGGCCACGGTGAACGACCGCCCGTAGAGATAGTCATGGAATTTCCTGACACCGGCTACGATTGCTAGGGCCTCCTTGTCGATCTGGGCGTAGTTCCGTTCCGCCGCCGACAGGGTCCTGGAGTAGTATGCAACCGGTACCTCCTTTCCGTTGGGTAGCCGGTGTCCCAAGACCGCCCCAACGCCGTAGGGGGATGCGTCGCAGGCCAGGATGACAGGGAGCCTCTCATCGAAATGCGCTAAGACCGCATTTGAAACTAATAAGTCTTTGACGGCCTGGAAGGCTGCATCATGCTTGGGACCCCAGGCCCAAGCCGCTCCCTTGTCCAGGAGACGATGCAGGGGTTCAGCGACCGCCGCCTTATGCGGAAGGAAGGCATGGTAGAAGTTCACAAGTCCCAAGAACGCCTGGAGTTCCGCCTTTGAGGACGGGCGAGGTGCACCTGTAATCGCCGCTACCTTCTCCTTTGTAGGGTGAATGCCGTCCGCGGTGACTTGGAACCCCAAGAAGGTCACCGAGGAGACTCCCAGGGTGCACTTGTCTTTTCGAACCTTGAGGCCCGCATCCTGGAACCTTTGCAGCACCATCCGGAGGCGAGCTGCAAACGTGTCGGCATCCGGGGCAGCAATGAGGACGTCGTCGAAGAACGGCTTCACTCCTGGAACATCTTTTAGGAGAGAATCCATTAGATTTTGAAAGATTCTGGGTGCTACGCTGACCCCAAATTGGAGGCGTTTTACCTTGAACGCTCCCTTGTGAGTCACAATCGTTTGTGCCTCGGCCGTTGCTTCGTCTACGGGAAGCTGCTGATAGGCTTGGGCCAAGTCTAATTTTCCAAATATTTTGGCGCCCGCGAGGGAGGCCAGAACATGGCTGACCACCGGTACCGGGTACGCGTGGTCCTGTAATGCCTTATTAATTGTACATTTGTAATCCGCGCAGATGCGGACTTCCCCGTTAGCTTTGAGGGGGGTCACAATGGGAGTCTCCCACTTGGCGTGGGAGACCGGCTCGAGCACCCCTTGTGCCACGAGCTTTTCCAACTCCGCCTCCACTTTGGGCTGGAAGGCGAGTGGTGGCTGGCGGACAGCCACGCGGATGGGCCGGACTGCCGGGTCCAGGTCGAAGGAAACCGGGGGTCCTTTGTAGCAGCCCAATGAGCCATCGAAAACGGCGGGAAATTCCTCGCAGATGGATGAGAAGTCAGTAGAGCCCATGTGGTGTATTCCGGTCCACTGCACTCCGAGCGGCTTGAACCAGGCGCGACCTAGGAGACTGGTTAGATTGCGCTCCACCACGAGAAGGTCCAGCAGGCCGTTAAAGGCGTGGTACTGGACCCGGACCCTGGCTAGCCCCTTAATAGCCACTGGGTTCTTCTGGAAGTCTCGGAGGACCAACCCAGCCGGCAGCCGCAGCCAACGTGCCCCCTTCGGGCAGAGGCGGCGGAACTTAGCTGCGGACACAATTGAATATGCTGACCCTGAGTCCAGTTCCATGGAGCAAGGAACTCCCTCTATTCGGAGAGACACGGAAATCGCGCCCGGGATGGGCTGAGGCAAGTTCATTACCGTGGCCGTGGGAACGACACTACCCACTTCTTCGAAGTTCGCTGCTGGGGCACGGTGGCTGTTCCTCAGGCGGCAGCACCGGGCGAGATGTCCTGCTTTCCTGCAGGCGCGGCAGATGGCATCACGGAAGCGGCATGTCCGTCTGTCGTGGGGGTCCCCCCACCTGTTGGGGCCTGCCTGTTGAGGGAAGCAGAAGAGGGAACAGAGACAGATGCTGGGTGCCGGCCCTTGGGCCTGGGGACGCCGGGCTCACCCTTCTTCGAGCGTGGTTGCATCCGGTGCACGTCCTCTTCTTCGCTTGAGTCGGGTTCAGGAGGAGCCGCCTGGTGGACTTTGGTGGCTGCCTTGTCCTTTTGCGTTGTCTCGAAGGCTGCTGCAGTTTTGAGCATCTTCTCTAAGGTTGGCTCCGGCATTGCGATGAGGCGCCGGTGGAGCTTGGCTTCCCGGACCCCTCCCATGAAGGCGGTCTCCACGTGGTCATCCATGTGGCGGAATTCGCAGCCCACGGCTAGTCGACGGAGTTCAGCCAGGAAAGTGGCGGCCGACTCCCCCGGCTGCTGCTGGCGCTGTATGAATTCCCAGCGCCTGGCCAGTTTTGATGGCTTCGGGGCGAAGTAATCGCCGAGGGTCTTGGTGAGCACGTCGTAAGACACCTCGGTGGGGTCTTGCGGGGCTAGTAGGTTCTGGGCCACCCGCATGACCTCCACCCCTCCGGAACTCAAGAGCCAGGCACTCTTCAGGTCCGCATCTGTGATTCCGCAGTGCCGGGGAGCACTGAGGCTCGGCGCTGGCTGCTGCCGGAGGATCGGGCTCAGAGCGGCTTGCGGTGAGGCGCTGGAGCGCTGGAGCTCGGAGATGCCTGCGGCCAGCGGGACGGAGCTCGCTGTGCTGCTGTGGTCTGCTGGAGGGTCGCTCATCGGGATCCCACCTTCGTCGCCACTGATAAGTATTGGAGTCGGGAGTCCATGGAACAGTGAAACAGCTAGCTCTTTATTGCTGGTCCGGATGAAGCATACAACCCAGGGCTCGAAGCCCTCCTTTTATGCTGGTCAGGGACAATCCCCTGACCTCACCCAACTGGCCTGATAGGCTATTATCAGTCTATTTACATTTCATAGGTTCCCTGGGAGAAACCTAGGTACAGGATTGGTGGCCGGTTTGAATCCACCTGGCCTTTGTTCTACCTGGTTGAAGCTCAGGTAGTTTCTTGGCCATGTGCTCTGGCCATGCTTTGGCCATGTGCTCTGGCCATGCGGTCGCAATTAAGGGAGCACATGGCGACCGCATGGTCAATACATAACACAACCCAAGGGGCTTGACTTGCCAGCCAAAGAGAGGCAAGGGAGAGCAGCAGCAGCAGCGTGAGATTGGAGGCAGGGCTCACCTTGCTGGCCAGCAAAAAACATGAAAGAGCAGCGGCGTGGGATTGGAGGGCAGAAAGCAAGGGGCTTGCTTTGCTGAGAGAGTGGTGTGGGATTAGGGCACAAGGGCACGGGCCTTGCCTTGCCCAGAGAGAGCAGTGGACAAGAGAGGGCAGCACGAGGCTTGCCAGTGGTGGCGACAAGTGCAATAAATAAAATTAAAAATTGGAAGTTGGGGGGCCTGGACTGGGAGGGCAGTTGGGGGGGCCTTGGTGGTAAGTCAGGGAGCCGGGGCCCAAAAAGCTCTAATATAGCTATGGTCCTGATACAAAGTGCTTTTATTGACCTTTAAAGCCTTTTATGGCTTGGGACTAACATACCTTAGGGACTGCCTACTCCCGTACAAACCTACCTGACTGCTACGGTCATCTTCTAAGGCCCTTCTTTGGGTACTTCCACCTTCTGAAACTGGACTTGTTCCTTTAAAAGGAGTGTAAGCCCATCCAGAACAGCTGACACATTAACTCTGACACCAGCAAGCAGGTGAAGACTTTTTTGTTTTGTCTGGCATTTACTTAGTGATCGCTCCTTTCTATCCCATGTTTTAACTGCCGTTTTTGTGTGTGTGTATTTTATTGTATTGTATGTGGATTTTAACTTGGTTTTATCGGTTTGTTAAAATATATTTTTATTATGTATACTTTTTAGTTTGTTAGCAGGCTTGGTGGCCAGGATGGAGAAAGTTGGGGTATAAATTTTGTAAATAATTAATAATAATAAATGGCCTACAACTCTATTTAGCAAATTTGAAGTCTTCCACCACACCTCCCCCCTGCTTAAGTGTCTCTTCCTCCAATGACAGAAGTATGGGGTCTTCCTGAAGTCAAAGGAGTCTTCCTCCAACTTCAATGGCACTAGTGGGAGAAGGGGTCTTTGAGCTGGAGGGGTTTCCTCCAGCATCAGGGAGGATATTCATACCCGGGAAATAGCATGGTGGCAAAGCACCCCTATGTCAGCACTGTGGCCATGGTTCAAATTGCTCCCTTTCCCTAGCTGGTTTTAAAAGTTTGCCACTGATTTCTCATGTTTTGAGATCTGAGAATATAACTATCAAAAAGCCACCATCTTCTGGCGTATACTGCAAGACATATGACATCACATCATGTACAGTTTTCCCACACTAGTATTATTAAAATTCTCATTTTTTCCTTCTTTCCTTTTACACTCAAAGAAATATCCTTGCAAACTGAAAGTGTTTAACTCATGCACAATAGTTTTTTCTATTACGTTTTAATTCACGGATTGTAATGCAAGTGTTTCACTTAATTCATTTTTTTCAAGTTGGCATTCAGGAAAGTATGTAGATATTTATCTGATTTTTAAAAAATTCCATTAAAGCTGTATGTTATGCTTTTTCCACTTAAAAAAAAATCTTACCAGTAACTTATGGATTTTCCAGAAGTTATAGCAACATGGAAACAAATATACTAAACATACTAATCTCACTTACACTTTGCCTTCTAATTTAAGTTAATAGTTCCAGGGAATGATTGCATTTCCCCAAAACCAGTACAAAGTGTTTATTTTGGAATATGTGTTTTGAATTATTTCCCCCCTATTTAACTAAGAATGCAAGAAAAACAATAAACTTTTAAAGGTTATGAAAGAATACTGTTCTGGATCTACTGCTATCCTCCAGAGATAGCATTCTAATAATTTTCTGAATATCTGAATATTTTCATGCTGATCATAAAGAAGTCAATGCTGAAAAATAAACATTTCTCCATCAACTGCAAAATGTGGAACTGAGCCATCTATTACACAGCAAGCCTTTACATCACAATACTAGTCTTAGTACCGTGGTAGGCAAACATATTGCTAAAATTCCAGATACCCTCAAAATGTGAGGTGGGTGACATTAGCAATTACAGTAAGTTCTTTCATGCTGTTTCAATCCCTTTGAGTGTATACTGAGTAGTGCTCACATATGCATCCCTTTCTACCATCAGGAAATGGCAGCAACTGTAGGGATCCCACTGCCACCCATCTGTTGGTGATCAACAAGATAACGGCAGCAGTTTGGTCTCCTATGGTGACCCTCTTTTCTTTACACAATTTTTTTATTGTTCCTGTTTTTCTAGAACATTCAAAATCTGTAGTCAATACTAGTCACTTCTAAGCAGGGGTCATTTCAAGCAGGAGCTCGGGGGAGCGCAGCTCTGGGAGTTGGTGCCAGCCCCCCCCCCCCACCGTGGAGGAATGCCTGCTTGTGTCATGGCTGCAGCAAAATGACCCCACCCCCTGGAAAGGTCCTTGTTCCTCCGACCAGCCTTCTGAAGGCTTCAGCCACCACTGTGGCTGAAATACCAGAATAGTGGTATTTCTGAGGCTTGGATTGGTAGCTGTCCCCTCTCTGTCAGATCTCTCTCTCTTCTTTCTTTCTTGCCTTCTGACATACTTCAGGTGGCACACTTATCTACAGGCAGGCTGGCCAAACCGTTAATGCAGCAGCTTTATCTTGCCACTACACTCCCCACCCCCAGACCTGTACAAAGTTGGGGGAGTAAAATTTTCTTGCAGGAGCAGACCTTATTACCATGGCTGATCAGAAGATGTTGCCCCGCCATGTGATTGGTTTAGACTCCCTTCGAGTTGGGGTGCAGGCCTGGCTAGTAAGTAGGTCCTTTCTCTCTCACAGCTCAAGAATGCCATGCATTTTACAGCCGGCTGAAGTTTTCGAGCTGCAGGCACAGCACTGCTGGAACCCATACCGAAAACTCCAGTTAACTCCAGTTAGTTTCCTTCCATACACGACAAGACTCTCGCGCCTCCTGGCCTTGGTGGCGGCGGGGGACAGGTCCCGTGACGTCATTCGCACCTACTGCGCGCCAGCGTCACCCCACCCACCCACCAGCGAAAAAGAACGGGACCCCTTTCCTCCACGGAGCTGCGGCGGAGCGGGACTCCTTGCAGCAGGATGGCGCGCCTCGCTCTGCCTCCCCCCTCCCTCACCCCCGCGCCAAGCGCGCCTTGGGTCCGCTCCTACCTGTCGCGGGAAGCCGGAGCCCGGCAAGAGGGACGGGGCGCCTTCAGGGGACTCTGGATTGGTCCAGGCGCTGCTCGGCCGGGCTCCCTCCCCCCCCCCCCCTCATTCTCACCTCACTTTTCTCGCGGCGCCTTTTCTCCCAGCTGTCCCGCGGAGGTGCCGCCCAAGAGGGGAACGGCCGGCCACCTCGCTCTCGAAGTTGCTCCGGCGCGCGCGGGCTCCCTAGGAGCGCTTCTCCCTCCCGTTGCCTCCGCGCCGGGCCGCCGGGGGAGCAAGTCGTGGGGAAACGCCGGCTGGCTTCCAAGGGCGCCTCTCGTGCCAGCTGGGACTCCAGACCCCAGGCGGGGAAGCTGCCGGCCCGACCACACGCCTTGAGGCGCCCGCGGAGCGAGTCCGGCGCGGCAGCGTCTGGCGCGGCCCCTCAGCCTCCTCCGGGTGCCCCCTGACTGACGTCCGCTCGCCTCACCTCTGGGCCTGGCTCGGGGCCCTGCCCGCCCGGCGCCGCCGCTTAAGAACTCCCCCGCGCCGCCCGCCCACGCCCACGCGTCTCAAGTGGTCAGAGTTTCCCCGCCTGGGACGGGACGGGACGGGACGCCTGGAGGGGCGAGAGTGCCCGGCCGCCTCAGCAACCTGACACTTCTCTCCCCCCCCCCCCCCGGTCGCTTCTGCGGATGGGATCCTGAAAGACCTCAAGGGGCGGGGGAGGGTCAGAGTCAGAAAGAAACAGGATCCTCCTGGGTCCGGTTCGCTTTTCCAGGCAGCCCCAGCGCACTCGCTTGCAAAGGCAGGAAAAGAAGGCGGGGGGGGGGGGGGGGGGGGCGCCGTCAAAACCGCGGACAGTTTGACCCTCAGGCTGGATTTCGTCCTCTCAGGCGACCGCCTCTTGGGAAGCCGTCTGTTTGCCATTGGGATGGGGAGCTTGGTCAAGACCCTAAGTCTGAAACCGCGCAAAATTTCTATTCCAGCCACGTTTGCGATTAATAAGGGACACGGGGCAAGGGAAGACCGTGTGGAACCATCTGGCAAATAGGTCCATCTGAAGGGAACCTCCGTATAGCTGTGCTCAGCCCATTCGCTCAGTTTGGCAGAGCTGGTCAAGGGCTTGGGAAGGTGAAGGGGGGGGGGGGTTCTATACAGAAGAAGGTGATGGTGGGAAACCACTTTTGCTCATTTCATGCCTGGAACACATAAGGTGGCTGTGGCTGGGCAGCATGCGCTACCTCACTGAAGTTCCCACTGAGAGGGCATTTCACCTATGGGGTTAGCTTTGCAACATGTAACCTGTAACCAGAGAAGGGGGGGGGGATGCCATATTTTATGTCTCACTGAGCAGAAATTTGATGTCATCATGCATGTGATGACGCCCAGTTTTATTCTCATTTTTTGTTTAAGCCATTGGCATTGGCAAAGCTGAACAAGTGAAATAAATTTTGGAATGTTTTATTACTGTCTTCACCCTAGCTGTGTTGGTTGTCTCTGCAGCTTGGCAGAGACACAGGATGTCCACAGGATCGGATACATACCTTTCTCCAGGACACAGCAAATGCAATTTGAACAATAATATCAAATGTTCCTGGTGTCACATATGCTGCACACTCTTGTCACTTGGGATTTCCTTTTCTAACGTCACAAATTCTATTAATTTAGCAACAGTTAACTTCCGATACGGCACGTGTTCTCATAGTCCAGGCCTATCATAGTTTCCCTTTCGCAGATACCTGGCACCCTCTTGGAACATATTATTTTGAATCTGTACCGCAGTGTCTGAATACGTATTACTACACTTGTTTGGCCAGATACACTGAGGATTCAGCAAGTACAGCAGAAGACTCTTGCCAGATCCAGTCATACTTTGGCCACAAACATCTAGTCTGCTGAACAAAAAGAGCTTTATACAGGTACATTCTGACAGTGTGCTTCAAATATCCATATATGGATAGAAGTGTAACATGTCTGTCTCAAACATACCTCACAGCCCTCACAAACAAGTTAATTAAAACTGAGAGCAATCTAATAGGACCTAGCTAGACTCATTTAGATCTTTTCTGATTTTAAATGGACACTTCACACATGGAGCTTCAAAAGGCACACTGAAGATGCTTTATGCCTAAAATATAAAGTGTGAATACAATTAATACATGTTTGCAAGGTGTTCTTTCCTTTTTAGAGTCCATTTGTTGATAAACCTACTTTTGCTGTTGTGTATTGTGTGAAACAACCCCTAGTCCAGACTAGATGTTTCACTTTTTTTGAACGCTGAAGAACAGACCACATTGAACTAATTGGTGTTTGCTTTTGTATAACTGAATTGATCCTATTTAGTGTGACTACAACAGCCATTGTGGAAATGAATTTTCCAGTATGTTAGGAAGTCGGTCTATTTTATTTTATGCAAATTTTATTTTACCTGTAACCGATAGATATAGCTATCTGCTTCCAGATCCAGATTTCCAAGAACAGGCAGTCTATGCTAAAATATTTTGATAACTGGAATTTATCCACAGAGGGTTTCACACCTGACAGTAGAACATCATTTGAACCAGTTTGTTCACATATAGAAATGTGAATGTGAGACAGAAAGCACAACACTGTAGCCAATGTAGGTTTTACTTTCAAAAACAGGAGTTTGGGAATTGGCAAGAACCCATTTAAGCAGTTTGCATAAAATCAGGGGTACTTTCGTAGAAAAAGAGGTGCAGGAGCTCATTAGCATAACTCATTAGCATACCTCATTAGCTTATGCCACGTCCCCTGACATCACCAGAAGTGTGTCAGAAAGGGAGTGTCAGTTTCAGCCCCATTATACCCTATGGGGCATTGAAATCAATGGCAAAAACTCACAGGGTATATGAGGGGCTGGAGGAAAGGGGGTTTGAGGGAGAGGCTCCAAACTTGCAGGGTAGCTGCTGGGGCCTCTCCTCGAAATACCCACCAAATTTCAAGAAGATTGGACCAGGGGGTTCAATTCTATGGGCCCCCAAACAGGTTGTCCCATCCCCTCCATTGTTCTCTATGGTGGGAAAAAATGTTAACTTTTTTCCTCCCATAGAGAACAATGGAGGGAATGGGGGCAACCTGTTTGGGGGCCTGTAGAATTGGACCCCCTGGTCCAATCTTCTTGAAACTTGGTGGGTATTTCAAGAAGAGGCCCCAGCAGCTACCCTGCAAGTTTGGAGCCTCTCCCTCAAATCCCCTCCCCTCCAGTTGCTTTTAAAATTGCCGCCGAATTTCAGCGGCAATTCGGCAGCAGGCTGAATCAGATTAGAGAATCTGATTCAGGCAGTGGCTGCCCTAGTGGCCAATCCTGAGCTGGCAGAGCTTCGCTCCGCCTCGCTCCGACCCCAACGGACCCCTGCATAAAATGGCCAGAAGAATTCCTGTTTCCCTACCTGGCTTTCAACCTTCATAATGAAGTACGAAACTAGAATATGGGACATAATAGGGTCATTTCAGCTGCTGTCCTGTTACAAAATGTCCACTCTCTGTGACAATAGCCTTTTGGACAAAGTTAGGCAATTACAGCGGTCAACAGTGCAGACTGGTATCATTCTCTTTTGGCTCAAATACCATTCAACCTGCACAGGTTTATTTAATTAAATACTGATTATGCTAAGGGCTGAAGTTGATTTTCTTTTAATAGCTATCATCCTCGTCTCCACCACAACAGTATATAAAACTGTTTTTTAAAAACTTTTCTTGCACTAAATATATGGTCACTGTGATAAATGCCTGCAAATTACTTTTCATTGCAGATAACATATCATCAGCATGATATTGATGGAAGGGATATCTTGTGTTGGACTAAGCCTGGAATGACCCAAGTTTAGGTTACCTCTGAGTCATAAATGTTATCTGGGTGATTTTAGGTCCAGGCACTCAGCCTAAACTGTATCACAGGATTGTTGGGAGAGTTAAACAGAAGAGAAGAAAACTGTATATGATGTCCTTAGTTCTTGGAAGGAAGGGAAGTACAGAAATGTGATAGATAGCTAGAAGCTATAAAAGAAGCTCTTGCTGATAGCGGCTCCAACCTGGTGGAACTCTTTGCTGAATAACATCTGTGCCTCGTGGGACTTATTGCAGTTCTGCAGGGCTTGTAAGGCATTGATTTTCCACCGGGGAAATTAAGGAAAGCCCAAGTGGGGAAGGAGCAAGAGAAAGGAGAACAGAAGCCCACCGGGGGGGGGGGCAAATGAAAGGGGCATAAAAGAAAGAAAGGAGAAAGGGGGAGAAAGAGAAGATAACAGAAAGAAAGAAATGAAGAGATGCCAGGGAGGGAGAAGAAGGGAGAATACAAAGACAGAAAGTCTAGAACAGGGGTGGCCAAACTGTGGCTCAGGAGCCACATGAAGCTCTGTGACACATATTGTGTGACTTCTGGCAAGGCAGCTGGGGATGTGAAGGGGAGTCATGCCTCCCCGATCGGCCTTCCCTTTCCCAGCCAGTGTTCTCCTCCCTGAGTAGGCTTGAGGCAGAGGGGAGCAGAGAAAGAAAGCGACTTTAAATGCATTCTCAAAGGCCACCCCCCCCCAGCCTATAAATAAAAAAGTAAAGGTTTCCCTTGCCCAAAAGCCAGTCGGATCCAACTCTAGGCGGTGGTGTTCATCTCTGTTTCCAAGCCAAAGAGCCAGTGCTGTCCGAAGACTTTTCCTTTTTTTGCTGCCATTGTAGGAGAGGACCATGTAGCTGCTCTCGATCTTAGTCCGCGGTCCGTTTTGCCTCTTTAAAAAGATCGATTTTATCTTGTCTTCCAAATCAAACACCAATTAGTGCATTCAAACAAGCTAATCTTGCCAAGTCAAATTATGTTGGTTTCAGCCTTCTACGTTATATAATCTTTGAGATATTGCAGTTTAAAAATTTTATAAATCCAAAATGGCGGGCGCAACTTCTCTATGGTTAATGTCAAAGGTTATAGTCTTTTTACCTTGCTTCTGGCTTGCCGTAGTTTCCTTTTGTCCCTTCCTTTTCTTTACTTGTCTGCTCTCTGCACGTCACTTCCTGTTGTGGTCTTTCTGGTCCGGCAGTATTTAGAGTCCCCTTTCTGGTCCGGCAGTATTTGGAGTCCCCTTTCTGGTCCGGCAGTATTTAGAGTCCCCTTTACCTTCTTCCGGTTCTTCTCCTTTTTCCTTCTTGTCTGCTCTTCTAGCCGTCACTTCCTGATTCAGTCCTCACGTCTTAATCTCGCGATGCTTGGTTCCTTTCTCCCTCTTTGTCTCGCGATGCTTGGCTTCCCCTCCCGACTCCTCTTAACCGCAGGAATGTTAAACAACTTGTTTTTTTGGCTTTTTAAGTTCAAATTCGGTTTTTTAGCACTTCAAAACTGCTCTCATCCAATCAACATCAGTCTATTGCTTCACCCGATCTGTTTTTCGTCTTTCAAAACGTGGCGATGGTAAGGCAAAAAACTTTTTTCCGTTACCTTTTGTTGTTACTTCGCTTCAGATGTGGTCCCAACATTTAAACTTTGTCTTCTTTGTTAAGGAATCAGGGGAATTGGAGGTTTTATGCTGAATTTTTCAGCTCAGCTCGGCTCCTTAGAGATACTCGCAAGAATCCTCTTCGGCTGCAGTGCTCAAGGTGTTGGAAAAGTCTCCTCCGAGACTTTCCCTTCACCGAGGTTGCTCAAACCTGGATTATATTGCTTGCTGGTCCTCACACTACCTGTGTGAGGTTGCGTCGGGTGGATTAACCCACCCAAGCTGTCAGGAAGAGCCGCTGTCCACCTTGCGCATTTGCAAAGCGTGTCAGACCTCCATTCTCCCAACCGGAAACTCCCTGTCCGAAGACTTTTCCGTGGTCATGCGGCTGGCATGAATAGATGCTGAGGCTCACGGAATGCTGTTACCTTCCCACCGAAGCGGTACCTATTTATCTACTTGCAATTTCTTACTTTCGAATGGCTAGGTTGGCAGGAGCTGGGGCCAGAGATGGGAGCTCACTCCATCACGTGGCACTAGGATCTTAAACTGCTGAGCTACTGACCTTCTGGTTGGCAGCTCAGCATCTTAACCTCTGAACCACCTCGCTCCACATTGTTACATACTGCCACCTTAATGTCAGACAACAATTTTATTGTCCATTTTATTTCAGTGATGCACCAGCCGGATGTTGGATTGCACTTTAAATATATAAATATAGAGAGAGCAAGATGACTTATGCCCTGACCTAGATGCCCCAAGCTAGCATGATCTCATCAGCACTCAGAAGCTAAGCAGGGTCAGTCATGGTTAGTATTTGAATGGGAGACACCCCCCCCCCCAGGAATTCCAGGATTGCAGGCAATAGCAAAATACCTCTGAACAGCTGTTGCCTTGAAAACCCTACAGGGTTACCCTAAGTTAGCTGTAACTTGATGGCACTTTCCACCACCATCAACATGCTTTATAATTCTTTTTATTCATTTTTACAACAATCTTCATGTGGTAGCTCATAATGAATTACCTGTATTTCAGCACTTGTTTTGTGAGGCAGTCAGAGTTGCCAGATCCCCCTGGCCATCAGCTGGGGGTGGAGTGGGGGCAGGATTGCCACTCCAGATTGGGAAACTCCTGGAAATGTGGCAATGGAGTGTGGGGAGGACAGAGACCTCCATGGGGTACAATGCCATAGAGTCCACCCTCCACCCTGTACATTTTCGCCAGGGAACCTGATCTCTGTAGTCTGGAGTATGTTAAGTCCAAGGTGATGGTCTTTAGTAAATGTCCTAGGAAATCAGTGTGGAGAATTTTAGAGGTACAGATTGAACAGTGTTGTACATTTAAATTTCTAGGAATAACATTCTCAGAAACCCTCTCATGGCGACCACACCTATTATCATTAAAGACCTCCACAAAGATAGTGGGGGCAATAGTGATTTTTTTTCTTTTCTAAGAGTGGTGGCATGGTTGACCCTGTGATCAAGTTGTTTGACAGTAAGGTGATCCCCAGCTTACTATATGGGATTGAAGTATGGGGCTGGGGAGAGTAGATTTTGGATCTATTGGAAGAAAGGCCTAGAATGTACTCAGGACTCACTTAGAAGCAAAAGTTTTTACTCTTTTCTAAAACATGTCAAGATCTATAAGGAATATCTGGACCTTATACAATCAAAGTACGTAATTCTGAATGATCTGTTAACAGCTAACTGTTTAAGGTGGGAGTTGAAGGAATGGGTATTTAACATGGATGGGAAATTGGATAGTAATGCAATCACTCTAGCTAGAGTGCCCCCTTTCTTCAAATTATTTAAAAAAGATCATACCAGGTCATCTTAGCTAAAGACTTTAACAACAATAAAATTAAGGCTGGCCTTTACCATCTTAAGATTCCAAGGTATGCCCTCTATGGTTTGCACTGGCCATTTCTTAAGGGTCCCTGCCCCCTTACAATTTTGTATGTGTGGCACGGGAGACGTAGACGATTTGACCCATTACATTTTGAGATGCCCTCTCCTTTTGCTCCTCCAAAATAAATTTATCACTAGTATCTTATCTCTGCAGGAAGGAGTTTCAGATATCGAAAAGGTTATATTTTTGCTTGCAGACAAAGATCTGTATGTTTCTAATAGAGTTGCTTTGTTTGCATTGGTGGCTAGATCGATTAGATCCAACTGTATAGAACTGACCACAACCAATCTGGCTCTGTACTTATATAACCTTGTTGGTTATTAATCTAATTTGTGTTTATTTTGGAGTTTTATCATGTGGGATTTTATACACTGTTTTCTGTATTGTTATGACCTATGGTCAACACAATAAATTATTACTACTACTACTACTACTACTGTAGTCTGGAGATGAGCTATAATTCCAGGAAATCCCCGGGTCCCACCTGGAGGCTGGCATCCCTAGAAGCAATAAAGGCCAACTCATACAGTAGAAGGAATGATCACTTGAATTACGTATTCTGTTATTTCTCTCTAACACTCTGAGCTTGCCCAAGACCTCTCAGTGACTTTAAGTAGGCTGCTCCAGGAAAAATGAGTAAAGGCTGAAATCCTGCACACAATTATGATAATCCCATCGAAGCCAACGGCAATGAAACAGCCTTGTTTTCTAAGTCACATTGCAGTGAATCTCTGGCAGCTTCCAGCTCTTGATCTCCTTCAGATGGCACATAAGTCTAGAAGAGGATGCAGATAATATGTGGTCTCTCAGTGCTTACCATTCTGTTTGTATTTATAATGGCTTCACATCACTTCAGCAACTGCAAAATCTGTAAATATAAATAAAATAAATAAATACAAAGAATAAACGAAATGTTTAGTTGACTGACTTCCTATGTTTTAATTGATGAAACAACTACATTTACAAATTATGATTTATAATCCAATAGATAGAAAACCTATCATTAGTTGTTAGTAGAGTTGTCATCTCTTGCTGGGAAATTCCTAGGGATTTGGGGGTACAGCCTGGAGAGGAGAGGGTTAAGGAAAGGAAGAGTCCTCAGTGGGGTGCGGTGCCTTAGAGTTCACCCTTCAAAGCAGCCATTTTCTCCAGGGGAAGTTATCCCTGTCATCTGGAGTTCAGTTGTAATTCCAAAAGATCTTCTTGCCCTACACGGAGGTTGGGAACCCTAACTGTTAGAGGAAAGGCAATTTTACATATTGTTTTTCATTCTCCATTGGAATAACATACCAGAAGTAAAGGGACTTACAGTGCAATTCTAAGAAGATTTATACTTTTCTTAGACCATTAGCTTAGAAGGGAATAATTCTGTTTAGAATCGTACTGTTAAAATTCAAATCTCCTTCAGTTGCAGCACCTATTATTAACATTTATCTCCATCAGTTAACAAGCTAAGGCTCTATTCTTATGCACACATGTATGAAGAAAAAGTATATGCTGTCTGTACACAGAGCTGCTTGTGGTGGTTCACCAAGTAAAAGCAGATACAAAAAAGATCATTAAAAACAACCATTAAAACAGCTATAAAACAACCCTCAGACTAAAAATGGGGGGAACCCTTAGAACTCTTCTATTTTTATTTAAAAAAAAAACCTGGGTAAAGAGAAATGTTTTGGCTTGATTACTAAAGGATCGTAAAGTAGTCATCAGGTGAGCTGCAAGGAGAAGGAATTCCAAAGAGAAAGTGCCGCTAATAAAAAAATCCCTCACTCTGACTGCCACCAGTCTTACCTGTACCAGTGGGGGCACAGAAAGTATGGCTTTCTTTACTAATTAATCTATACTAATTAATCTTTACTAATTAATCTATATATATATTTTCTGATAAAGCAGGGGTCCCCAGTGTGGTGCCCGCCAACACCTTTCCTGGTTCCCACCAAGTGTTTTTAGAAAGTGGGCAGAGTCAGGTAAGGCTTTTGCCCAGCAAAGCTTCTGATTGGTCATTGGAAATCTGTTTGACTGTGCAGCTTTTTAAAATGTTGCCTTGGCAGCAGCTGCCACCACAGCACACAAATCTTCACTGTATGATTGAAAGTAAGTTGCAGCAGCCATTTTATCGCTGGCTCCACCTCTTGTGATAGCCATTTTTTGGCTGTGCCAGCGATACGATGTCAGAATTCCTAAGGTGCCTGCAGGCTCAAAAAGGTTGGTGACCCAAAGATTCAGAATCTTTAGATGTACAGAAGACAGCCACAGCCTAAGACTTGCCTGATCCTGTGAGCATCTCTCTTTCTTTCTCTGTGTAATACACAGGGACACAATCTGTGGGATTAGAACCCACCTTGTCTGATGTTTTCTACACAGTAAAACATATATGTGAATTTGGCTGAGGACAGACTGGCAATCTGAAGCGGAGGCAAAGCGGAGGGAACTGGAGCGGGGGAAAAAACCCACGGAGCTGGCCGTTCACACTGGCCAGAGCAATGCGGATCAGCGGCGATACGGAGTGTTCAGACTGCCACGGAGTGTTCAGACTGCCGCATAGCCAGTGCGCGCCGCCCACGCGCGCCGCTGCACTTTTTTTGTTTTTCGCATGTGCGCACATGCGCACATGCGCATATGCGCAAAACTTTTTGCCGGTGCCTTCACACTTCCTCCGGATGCCTCCCACTTCTTCCAGTTCACACTGTTTGGAAGCGGGAGGCATGCGGAGGAAGGCCCCTGAACACCGGGAAAAACCGGTGTCCGGGTAAAGCGGAAGGAAAGCGACTGGGAGACGGGTAAGTACGCAACGGAGCCGACGGACAGATGCGCATGTCTGAACGTGCTCCTTTCCTCCGTTTGCAAAGCGTGCCTGCCCCGCTTTAGATTGCCAGTCTGTCCTCAGCCTTTGTATTGTTACTGCAGCTGCCAATGCAGCGCAGTGGCAATGGTGCTTCTGCATGGCGGGTTTCACTGCATTTCCCCTGGGTCAGTTTCTTGCCATCCCACTGCAGGCTTTTTCTTTTTAAGGCAATTGTTGTATTGTTATAATGATTTGTCTTTCAGGTTCTTTAAATTCCCATCTATCATTAAAGAGATGATGGGGGGATGAAAGGGGTTTCCTTTTTATTATTTATTTATTGATTTCATTAATAGGCTGTCTTTCTCATTCAGCCTCAAGGCAGATCACGAAATATGAAAAATAAACATATCAAAAGGCAGGGATCTCTAATAAGCAAGTCAATGCAGTGGTGCTCAGATTTACAGAAACAGAAAATAATTATGGGGGGGAGGACCCCTGATAGCCAGATTGTTGTCAATTGGCTGGTTTTTAGGAGAGGGGGAAGGAGAATTTCTGCTGTGGAGGCAGGTGCAGGGGAAATGGTAGCAATGAGAAGAAGAAGGAGGAGGAGAAGATTGGATTTATAGCCCAACCTTCATTCGGATTCCCAGAGCGGCTTACAAACTCCTTTCTCTTCCCCTCTGCACAACAGACACCCTGTGTGGTAGATGGGGCTGAGAGAGTTCATTCTCTGAATTGTCCTTGAGAGAACAGCTCTGACAGACTATGGCTTGCACTTGCCCAAGGTTATTCAGCAGCTGGAAGTGGAGGAGTGGAGAATCAAACCCGGTTCTCCCAGATTAGAGTCCACGTACTTAACCACTACACCAAATTGACTCCATACTTTCTGTCCACACGGGTGCCATGGCTGTGATCTTTCCCAAAACATTGCATCAAAGCATTTTTGAGAAAGATCACAGGAAAGACTGGGAGAACCTGGGAGATGCAAAAAAGCACCATGATCTCTGGGCAAGCTTGAAAAATAGCATCCAAGACATGGCAAACAACCCATATGTCAATGATTTTTGTGTAACATTGTTAACAGTCATAAGAAGATTCATGCAGCAGAGCCCTTTTTCTTAAAGGGGCAAGGAAGTGATATTTGGTTAGGAAGAAACACTAGAAGAGGAAGATAAGTAGGTAAGAGAGGTCCACAGGTCTTGCTTGGGCAAAAGTGTTTCTGCTGCCACTTCACTTTCATTATTAGGAGGAGAGAATAAATGTGGGCTTTGTTGTAGCCTTTGTGGAACTGGGTGCAGTTTTGAATCTAGTTGTTCAGGTTAGATCAAGCATGTTTGTAAAGAGTGAACTCAGTATGTGAAGATAATGTGTAGCATGTTTTCACTTTTTTATTTATTTTGCAGCTTGGCAGTGTAGTTTCTCTCCACCTTCCCAACTCAAAGGGACTGGGCGAGGCGGCCACAAGGGGAAATTTTAGAAGAACCGACACACTTGCTGCCTCAAAGCAAGGGCGGCGGGGCCAAGACGGCAGGCCCTCTCCCTCCCTGCAGAACAAACAGGAGGCGCTTATTTATAACTCTGGAGAGAATATATAGGCTCATTGATTTAACCCGCCCTGAGCAAGCAGCTTTCGTTGGAGAGGAAACGGCTTCCTATTCCAATAACAGAGCGGCCTTTGATGGCGTATGGAGGGGGGGGGGGGGGCCCTCAGGAAGAAGGGGAGTGGGAGAGTCGAGGGCAGGATAGGACAGGATGGCTCAGCAGAGGCGCGAGGAAGGGAACGGACGTGCTGACATGCAAAGCACCGCATTTATTCGGAATTTGGGGGCGGGAAAGGAAGAGGGTGTGGGGAGGGAGCGCGGGTCGGTGACCTGTGCCTTGCAGTAAATGCTGAAGGAACGTACTGAGGATGGTCCCCCCCACCCCGGTCCTTCGGTAATGTCGACTTGGGGTCTCAAGAACGAGCGAGATCTGTCGGGAGAGGCTCGAATTTAGATGATGCTTTACCGAGACAAGCAGCAGCGGACAATAGACTCATTTTGGCATGCGAGCTCGAGGTGGCGCTGTTGGCTAAACAAACATCTTAAATCGGCTCTGGCGGCCAAACAAAGTCGCGTCCTTTAGCAAAAGGTAGACGGAAAGCCCGGGGGGGGGGGGAGGGGGGGCATCTTTCTCCGTTTCTTCCCCGCTCACAGAGCTGGCGGCGCAAACAATCTGTTCCGTCCCTTCGCTCGAGTACCGGCCCTCTAAAATTTTGGGGAGGAGAATCGGTGGTGCTGCAGTTCTCCAAAAAGTCCGGTTTAGGCAAACAGAAGGACAAGCCAGTCGGAGAGGAGAGCACGCCTTATTTCGTTTGGCTTCTCTCGTTTGGCTTTGGCAGCAGCTGGCACAAACACAATGGTCCAATCGTAAGCTCCCTAAGCAAATTATGTCACTAGGAATTGGCCACAAAGAAGGCAAAGACGGTTTGGCCAACAGAATATGAAACAGGAGAGGGTCGATGTGAGCCGGGCGGGACCTCTTTTCTGCCGGTTATTGTCTTTGGAGCATGCTGAAGAGTATCTGTCGAAAGTAATCTTGGATTCTCCTGGGCCTCGGTTCTCCCATGGAGACCAGGGAATGAACGAACGATCTCCTCAATCCAATCCCAGCATTAATGCTTGGCCTGATGATGTAGTTTACAGAAGAGTTTCCAGTGTGCTCAGCACCCAGCAAGAGCTTTCCTGGTTAGCGCAGATTGCATCAGATGCTAGTGGGACCCTTTGGTGGCAACTAAGCAAATCAAATGGCTGACTGTTTATGACAGAACTCTTAAAGTGGTTAAAGGCTTACAAGCTTCTCATGTTTGCATTATGATGTGAAAGCAGGTTTGACTTTCGATCTAGGGTTCCCCACACTTGCCGAACATGTGTGTCTTTGTGTCTTGTCGTTGAGATCTTGCAGCCAGGAGACCTGGCTATTCTCTTCCCCTTTGGCTGTACAGAAGGGGAAATGGAATGCAGACATGACAAGTGCCCAGTTCCACAGATCCATGGAGCACAAGAAGCTGTTCTTTCCTCTGGATTTATCTAGAAAGTGCTCCACTAGCTGTACTTGATTGCAGACTTTCTGGTTTATTATTAAGGCAATGTGCCTTGTTATGGGAATACTTATCCACATGAAGTGATGCCCGGGATGTTGACAACACATTTGCCCCAGTGACATCCTCATTCTAGTGAATAATTACGAATTAGGTCCTGGACTTTGACAGGAAGAAAAGGGACATTAGAGTTCAGAAATCTAAACAAATAGGCAAGGACTTCTAGCTATTATCTTTTTAGGCATTCAGATATTACTGTCCTGCCTTTTGATTCACAAGGAGTCCACCTTGCTGCTGCCCCTGGAAGTCCTTGTGTTTAGCGCTGTAGCCATCAGAGGAGGCGGCCCGGAGTAACTGGTTAATCTCACTTCCTAGCCAGCTGGAAGCTGATTATGCTTCTTTGTTATTCATCTGTCCTTGGTTCACAATGGGTTGTTATTTCCACATAGCATTCTTTCCCATCATTACTGAATGTGGTCAATAATTCCATGCCTAACACTATTGCCTGCAACAGTCCAATGAAGATGCCCTTTCAGTTTTGTGTATTTGCCATTCAGTTTCTCCAGCTGTTTTCTGTTTCTTATGATACTGATCTTTTCCTAGTTTTAATATCTGTGAACTATATTTTTGAAGCATAATCACTAGTTGATGGAAATTCCAGAAAACCCATAACTGCAAAATGTGATTTAGCAAATGGACGCAACTCAAGTGCTCAGTTTATGGGTGGGGGCTCCATTTAACTTTTATCTACATCTGCCCCCCCCCCCCCGAATTATCCAATGAGAATGGGAAGCTCATGTCAAAGATGGCTTTATTTCTGATTACGTATTCTGATTTTGAGATGCAATCCTAGGAACAAACTGTACTTTACATACAAATGTATGTGCTAGTGACCTTATTTATTTATTTAAAGGGGTGGGGGAATCTTCTGATGGATCAGAACAAAGACTGATCTTCTAACATCTTCAGCACCCTGGTTCATACACTGGCTACAAAGATGCTTCTGGGAAGCCTACAGTTAGCCAATGAAGGCAACAGGCCTGCATTTCACATATACGCTTGAAAAAAATCTGCTTTAATTTTTGTTTAAGTTCTGTGACCTGCTGTTTGTGGTTCATTGCTTGATATGCTATTATATATCATCTTGGTAGGGTTGCCATGTCCACCTTGGCTACTGAGGGGGATGGGTTCCCCCCCCCCCAGATCTAGCCTGGGAAACTCCTGGAGATTTGGGGATGGAGCCTGGGGAGGACAGGGACCTCAGTGGGGTACAATGCTATAGAGTCCACCCTCCAAAGCATCCATATTTTCTGGAGGAATGGATCTATGCAATCTGTAGATTAGCTGTAATTCCGGGGGATCCCCAAGTCCCACCTGGAGGTGGGCATCCCTACAGCTTGGGCAGTTGGCTGTTCAGCATTTCCCATTATAATGCCTAAGCATTCTGTCTGTCACAAAATCCAGACTCTTGGTCCATCACTCTGAAATCAGACAAATCGATATGAAGAGGGTAAAACCAAACTTTAGAAATATCCAGTGTAAAATTGGTAAACTATGGTAAACCAAGACAGCAGTACACAAAAAATTCCAACCAAGCGTTAGCTTGTTCATTCTAACCACACGTGATTTATATTCTCAGGAAGTTTTGGCTGAGATTGTGTGGTATAAGGGAGTCATTGAGGGAATCTTGGTTTGGGGGTCTGTAGTGGCTCTCATTGTCTTTGACCACAGTGGCCCAGTAGAGATGACCAACTCCCATTTGTTGACTCTGGGCACAAGTGTACTGGCCCTGCCCCCTGCCTTCACAAGTTGCCTGGTGTGTCTGCAGAGTATGACCACAGGAAGGAAGTGGCCATGTGCACCCCTCTCCTTGTGATGCTGCTGTCAAAGCATTGCTGATCACAGGGATAGGGGGTGTGCATAGTCACTGCCTCCATTAGGTTGCAGTCTTCAGACAATCAGGCAACAATGTGGAGGCAGGGGGTGGGGCCAGCATGCTTGTGCCCATTCTCCCACCCTACACAGTAAGTCAGCACATGACAATGGGTCCATCTCTACTGTGTGTGTGTGGTTGGGGGGGAGGGGGAACTAAACAATTGGTTCATCTGGTGTGGGTTTTGAATGAGCACCTAAAGATGTAAATAGGCTGAATGAGGGCTAACAAAGTTCAGCTCAAGCCAGAATCAAGATGAAGGAATTTTCCTGGCTCCATTCAATTTCTGTGTCTCTGTATAAACTCTGTATAAAGTTCCTCTGGATTTATGGAATTTCTTCAGGAGAGGCAAATTTTGCTCCTAGGTTGGGGCATGTTTTGGGATACATGTGTGAATATGTGTTTTATTTAATTTTTCTGTAGACATCCAGTTGAATCGTTGGTTGGTCTGTTAAATATTACCAGGGCTTTTTTTATCATTAGCATAATAGGCCACACCCAACAGCAGAAATCCATTAGCATATTAGGCCACACCCCCGACAGCGCAGCTCCCTCCCAGGATCGGCTTCCCCTGGCGCCCTGCAGCTGCAGGTAGCTATAAGCATGGCTGTAGGCGTGGCCAACTTGGAAGCCAGCTGGAACTCTGTTCCTGTGGATTTCTGCCCCAAAATAGCCCTGAATATTACTGTTACTGGCTTGAATTGTGGTTTAGCTGTTTTTGATTGGCTGTTGTTTATTGATATTTCCACTGGGGGAAATGGCCACTGGAAAGCGGCCAGCTGAATCTTTTCCGGCCTGGGATATCTGCTGGTGGAAGCTCCCTGGCCTGGGATATATGGGCTGCTGCTCTTGCGCTGGAGGTTTTTGTATCACCGCTATCTTTTCTGGTTTTACTTTCTGTTTTGTGTAGCTGGATTTGATTTTTAATTGATGTATCACTGTTGTTATTAACTGTTGTTAGCTGCCTAGAGCCGGCATTGCTGGTTAGGCGGGATACAAATGCAAATAAATAAATAAATAAATAGTTATTGACAGTTTTCTGTTTTTTATGTTGTCTTACTTGTATTGTGAGTCAACGTGGGCTGCTTTGTTTGTGAGAGGTAGCATGGAAATGTGCTAAATAAATAAAGTGAGTACGGGCAGCAAAGAAAGACCCCAGTGCATTTGGGAGCATCATACTGTCAAGTAGACAGATCAAACTAATGAAAGACTTTTGTGTGATAGAAAATTACATGAGCATCATGATCCTAAACAATATATTATAAAAGATTTGTATATTTAAAATATTTTTTGTGAGCAAAATTGTGAGATTCCAAACTGCATTTCAGATACCATGTTTCTACTGCACCTGCAAATGGCTATCTAGAGTGAACTTCATATTAGAGAAACCATGCACATTTTCAGTCTGTACTGACAAGATTCCAATTAGAGTCAGTTGAAAGGAAAGAGTCTTGACATGTAGATTTGAAAATCCCTGTTGAAGTAAAATCAATATTCACAGCAGACAGATTTGTGTGCTATAACATTTTATATTTATTTATAATTTTTGACAGAAAAATAAAAACTTTCTTGAAATTGACTAGAAGTTTTTATACCAAGGAAGGCAAATCCCCCCCCCCCCCAATTTCATTATACAAAAACTCAGGGGTACCCAATGAAGTTGATAAGCAATAGGTATAGCGCAGACAAAAGGAAGTACTTCTTAACTCAATGAATAATTAAATTGTGGAGTCTGCTGCCACTGGAGGTGATAATGGCCACAATTATAGATCGCTTTAAAAGGGGATTAGATAGGTGGAGGACAGATCTATCACTGGGCTACTAACTAAACCTCTGAAACTCAGTGGTAGGAGGCAGCATCATGTTAGCCGAATTGCTTTAATTTACAGTTTAGCAATCAGCAAAATACACGGGTTCTTGCCAACTATACCAGGGTCCCACCCCTCCCGGGAGTTCTCAAGGAAAGAGGCACGTGAGGCAGTGTTCCAGTTAAATGTAGTTTACTGGAAGATGTTATTCAAGCATACAAAAATGTAATCACACACAGATTCACACAGGCCTAAGAAATAAAGATAGAAAAATAGCACATTTGCATGAGCAGGTAATCGTTGGTGGGGAAAGCACTGTACCTTAGATGCGTTGTCCGATGTCCGGCTGGGTTGGATGGGGAGAGAAATAGAAAGGCTATGGGGACACGAGGCTTGAACCAGCAAGACCACGTGGTTCTCCTGGGTAGCTACTCCAGAGAGAGAGAATGGGGTATAGAGAAGGAGGCAAGGGTTTGTGGATAGAAAGCTGGACGGAAGGGTCAATAGGATAGATAGAGGGCGACGGCTCAAGAGGCCGAATGACTCCGGGTTTGGACTTTTATTGGGGAGTCTTGGGGCGGGCTAACCATGCCACATCCCACTAACACACCTACTGGGCGGTCCGTCCCTTCTGGATCTTGGGGCAGGTAAAAAGGTGGACAAAAGGTGAGGTCCAGGGGATGGTCAGTGCTGAAAGAGTATAATTTCATCAGGAGGCAGGTACTGGGCCTGGCTCCTATGACTCACCCGGCCACATCTATTGTAAGTCAATGACTCTGGCTGACTGGGTGGTGGCCTGAACAATAGTGGCTAAGCAACTGCGTTAGCATAATCCATTTAGCTATGTTGGAGGGGGCAGGGGAAGGCCAGCGTGTGGAAACAGAAAGAAACCTCATGGCAAGAGGAGTCCTTTGTCTCTGGTGAACTCATTTAGGGTGTCAGCCTCCTGGCATGGGCTGGAGCTGGCTCCTATTAAGAAGAAAGCACATGGCCCTTCCATTTAAGGCAGCCCAAAGTTCAGAGTTATGAATCTCACAGTTCATAAGAGCACTAGCAGTGCCTTCCTGGGCCAACAATCAGAGGAAGGCCTTGACCTCTGTACCCTGTTTGGTCATTCTCCAGGGCAACTTCTTGGCTGCTGTGTGAATCAGGGTGCTGGAATAGATGGAACACTGTTTTGATCCAGCGGAACTCTTTGTATTATCTTATGTTAAAAAAAAAAAAAAAACCCAGAAGGAAACCAAGTCCCAGCCTCAAAACATGGCACTGTATAGTTTCTTTGGTGTTTGATGAAAGACAAATGTAACATATTTAACACATAGTTAAGGAATCAGTGGTAATACCAACTAGCTTAGATAGTATTTTTTTAAAAAAGAATTAGACACATTCACAGAGAGTAGGTCTATCCAATGCTCCCTCTAAGCCATGGAGGCTTGTGAGCAAAAATTCTACTTTGTGAGCTACTGGCATTAAAGTTGTGAGCAGGTGATTTGGCTACTGAATAAATCAAATTGCTTTGGAGCCATCTTTCCTGAGTGAAGACAAAAATGTGAGCCAGAGGCTAAAAAACTGTGAGCTAGCTCACACTAACTCAGCTTAGCAGGAACACTATGGGTGCGGTCACACAGTTGTTTTGATCAGGATTCGCGGATGTTCCCTCACGGAATAAAATTTGCTGATCAGACGAGCCAATCCGCCTCCTGCGCCGAAGCTGGCTCACTCCTGCAATGCTCCTGGGTCCCTAGCGTGTTTTCTGACCCCAGGAAAATCAAGTGTTTTCTGACTTCTTGCGCTTTAAATCTGCGATTTTCCTGATCTGGACAGCCCTCTCTCGCAATGATTGTGATTTAGGGCTATCTGATCATTCTTCCACCCGATGAGGGTTTTTTCCCCCAAGTTTCTGTATTTGAGTGCATGAGAAATTCAACACTCAAGTGCACAAAGGGGCCTAATGAAGGGGGAAGAGGAGGCGGGGTGGCATAGGGAGCATGAGGAGGCTGCAGTGGTTGGTGCGCAGATGGGTTCGGCAGTGGCTGTGATGGTGGGGGGCTTCTGTGGAGCAGACCTGTGGAGCGGGGAGGGGGGAATGTGCTGTGTTTTTACTCTGGGTGGAGGGCTGCTTCTCATTGCCCAGTGCCTCTGCTGCTGCTTCTGAGGGGAGGCAGCTCTCGGGCAGCCTTGGCTTCTTCTGCTCTACTCCATAATGGCTTGCTGGGACCGTGGCCACGCCGAGGAGGCAGAACGCGAGCTCCGCAGTGTGCTCACAGGGAGGGGGCAAGTGCCGTGGATTTGGCCATGTGCATGTGCATATGCACAGAGCAAGTTTTTTTAAAATCTCATACCGCGCCGCCCAAATGGTGGCATGGCTATCTAGACACAGCTGGAGTTGCGTCCTGCAATAGTTGCAGATCAGGGAGGGATGTTTGATCACCCCCAACCCAGGAAAAAAACTCTCAATTCTTTTGAAAGCAGGAACAATATTGCAGTTACCTTGCTGTGTGACCACAGCCTATGACTATTAGTCATATGACCAAATATGATCTCCATGGTCAGAGGCAGCGTATCACTAGAGACAAAAAATAAGGAAGAGTTGTTGATTTTGTTTCTTTCTTGTAAACTTCCCAGAAGCTGGCTGCTGCTGGAAAATAAAATACTGAGTTAAGTAGACCTACTGGGTTCTTCTTAAATAAATAAAATTAAATCCTATGAGTAAATAAATCTGAGAAAATAAACATCACGTAGTTCTCCAATACAGCTTGCTGGCTATCCTCAGTCAGTTCCAGTCCTAAATGCTAATGTAGGCTTTCAGCTAATTCTGGTTTTACTAAGAAATGTACAATATATCAGCTTTTAAACTGTGACATTTTCTGGAAACGTTCTTGAGATTTTTTCCCCAGATGCTGTGCTTTCACCAGTTGGTGTTTTTGCACGCAGTGTTATTAAGGTAGCAAACATAACATCAGCAATGTGTGTGACTCACAAAAGGAAAAGCTATAAACGTGAGCACTCTCTGCTGTGACAATGTAACCTTTAAAAAAATCCCTGTACCCTCAAACAGATAAAACTATGTGCTTCAGAATGCTGATAAACTTTTTGCCATCTCTATGGGCAAAGCTGATCTTGGGTATTTCAGAAAATAGCAGAGATGGCTCCTTTCTACAAACAAGAAATTGATCTCAGAGGGTGGTCAGTGCTGACATTCCTGTAATAAACCAAAGCTGGGTCAATAACGAAAAGGTACTCTTAGTTCCTGCAAATGCCTGGCAAACCACTTGGGTAGAAAACAAGCCATATACATTAGTCTGTGTCTTGTGGGTTGCTCATTTTACCACCTCTCAAACCCCCAGATTTCTACTGGTAAAAGTATGAGACCACGGAACTGGAGGAATTCTGAGTTCTATTCCTAGCTAAACTGCACAACTACTGGCTAAACTCAGCCCACAGTAGCTATTTCTTTTGGAACTCTGAAGACATGCAGTAAATGTGGCATTTGAAAAAATCTGAACATACTTGTGGGGTTTTCTTCTGATCCGTTTGTCTCTGTTGTATCTAAAATAATAATAATAATAATAAGAGATTGGATTTATTCCCCGCCCTTCACTATCCAAGGGAGTCTCAGAGCGGCTTACAAACTTCTTTCCCTTCCCCTCCCCACAACGCACACCCTGTGATGTGGGTGGGGCTGAGAGAGCTCTGAGACAGCCATCCTTGAGAGAACAGCTGGTACAGAGCTATGGCTTGCCCATGGTCATCCAGCAGGTGCAAGTGGAGGAATGGGGAATCAAACCCAGTTCTCCCAGATTAGAGTCCGCGCATTTAACCACTACACCAAACTGGCTCCTAATAAGAGCACCTTTAACTACTATATTCATGCAGGGGCCAGTAAGTATCATAAAGGCAGTTCTTATATGAGCAACAGATATAGCACCTTCTGCCACGTTTCAGCACTGAAATCCCAGTTTCACAAAAAACCCTGAAACCTTGTGGAATAATCCCAAGGGCTTCAATTCAACTGCTTCAGAGAGTTTTGAAGCAACCAAGCCACACTGATTCCTTGAGGAAAAGTAATCACTTCAGACAACCCAAATCAATACCACTATAAAATAATGTATGGCTGTTTTAATCCAGCCTACACAGAGACACATATGAAGGATTTCATTCTAGACCCATCCATGAAAATGTTAAATGTTTGCTTTTCCTTTCATGGTTATGGATCAATTTTTATAATTATCATCCTATGCAACTCACCAGTTATGACTGCAATTCTAGATATATTTGCTTGGGGATAAGACCACAGAACTCAGTGGGACTTAGTTCTGAGTACATACATGTTGTAAGTAGCATTAAGCCTCAGAAAAATTCAAATCCTTCTGGAGCTCTTCACAGTCAACCTTGTTTTTCACCATCCTGAATAATTTGGTGTCATCTACACACCTGATCACTACACTGTTCACTTTCAGTTCCAGATCATTTATGAACAAATTAAATAGCACAGGCCTCAGTACCAGCAACTGTGATACTCCACTACTTACTTCCCTCCATTGAGCTGGACTAGAACTGGGGAGATCCAGGTTCAAATCCCTACTCTGCTGGAAGTCCACTGGTCTTGGGTCATTCACTTTCTTTCAGCCTAACCTATCTTGAAGAGCTCCTTGGAGGAAGGCCAGGATAAAAACGTGATAAAGAGGAAGTCTGGCAGAGTAATCTATCAGGGTAAATACAGAAAAAAGGATAGAATGTGGTGTATGACTCAAAGTCTGAAAGTACACGATCTCTTTGCTCTTTTGGTGAGTAGTCATAACATATAAAAAGCATCTCCATCCATAACAGCAAGTTCAGTTGGACTTATTTTAAATCAGAGTATGTATACATTTGTAGCCTTACAGTACAATCCTACATACAGCAATGTTCCCTCTAAGCTGAGTTAGTGTGAGCTAGCTCACAGTTTTTTAGCCTCCAGCTCACACATTTTTGTCTTAGCTCAGGAAGGATGGCTCCAGAGCAAACTAATTTATGCAGTGGAAAAAATCACTTGCTCACAACTTTAATGCCAGTAGCTCACAAAGTAGAATTTTTGCTCACAAGACTCCACGGCTTAGAGGGAGGACTTAGTGGACTTAGCTTTCTAAGTCCACTGAAGTTAGTACAATGTCTTCAAGGAGCATAATTTTTGAGATGAGATGTGCTCATCTATCCAGTATCCACATTCTACATGGGCTGATCTTCCAGCCACACTGAGCCACCTTCACCACAGCTACGTAGCTGAGAAGGCAAAGGAGATGACCTCAGGATTTTTTGTCTGCGCAGTTAACAATGCAACGGTTGCACAATATATTGGGCTAGATGCAAAAGGAAGCAGAGGTCCCCTTTGACCACCAAGAAATGTTATGCTGGGGATTATGGGACCTGCATGTTCAAAGGCCATGTGGGAGAGGGGCTGTAGGAATAGGGGTAATTGGGTGTTGCTGAATGAAAAAGCTGACTGAATCCAACCCAATATCTTCTGTCTGCCAATAAAGTGCCGAATAGGAAACAGAAGAAATTCTCACACAGACGTGTTGTGTTGATTCCTTTACATTAAAAAAAAATCACTTGTCATTTAAACCTGCAGTGCCATGCTGATGCTTTGGTACACTCCAAATAAAGAACTTTTATTTTAACTGGGCATGAAGAACCTACTTCAGTAATGGCACAGCCATCTGTTCTATTTGACGTCAGAGGTATCATCTTGGGATAGTTTGTGCAGCCATCACTTCTAGAGTAATGTTGTGGCACTGACTGGTGGTACTTTACAGGCAATTCCGTATTGGCTGGCATTGTCTTGAGGACCTGCTTTCATTATTTGTTTGCTATAGGGACATTATAGATTATTTGATTCTCTACAAAGAAAGTTCACCCTTTGCGAGTCTATTAAATCATTGTTTCTCTGGAGCTTTCTTGCTGCTGCTTAACTGTAGCATAACATTCCTTTGTTTTCCAAGCAATATTTTTCTGAACAAATAGCTTGCAGATAATCTTGGGGAAAATTACCTATTGAGATTAATCATTTCGGGCTCTTTTTTAAAAAGACCCATACAAACATTTGGACTGTGTTGCCATCACACAAGAGTTTATTAGCAAGGTAGTGAAAGGTAGCTGTAATTATTCACACTTCCAGGTTTGTCTCCAGGGAAATTACCATGAGGCAGAAATAACTTGTATAACTTGTCAAGGGTGAGAGAACCCATTGTCAGTATCGCTTCTTTTTTGGCAGTACTGAATTAAATTTTATCCTCTGTTAACAGGATCAATGATACCCCCCCTTGCACTGGTGTACGATTGAAACCTCAAAGCATTAATATTAAGATGAAAATGAATGTATCAAATGCTCAGGCTTATCATCCATACATTGCTGACTAGTTTTCATGAATGCAAGTGCTGGTGCCTCCAATCAGTGGCCCTCTGTAGTGCTGCAATGAATTGCAAATAATCAATCAAATTTCATTTCAGTAGAGACAATCAACAATAAATAGCATAACATTAACACTGAATATTTCCAACTGTTTATTGGTCATGCCTGGTCTTAATATATGCACTTCTATCTATCTATCTATCTATCTATCTATCTATCTATCTATCTATCTATCATCTATCTATCCATCCCATCCCATCCCATCCCATCCCATCCCATCCCATCCCATCCCATCCATTCATCCATCCATCCCTAGGAACATAAGAGAAGCCAATGTTGGATCAGGCCAGTGGCCCATCCAGTCCAACACTCTGTCACACAGTGGCCAAAAAGACCAGGTGCCTTCAGGAGATCCAGCAGCGGGGCCAGGACACTAGAAGCCCTCCCACTGTTGCCCCCCCAAGCACCAAGAATATAGAGCATCACTTGCCCCAGACCGAGAGTTCCTATCTATACCTTGTGGTTAATAGCCACTGATGGACCTCTGCTCCATATGTTTATCCAATTCCTTCTGGAAGCCATCTATGCTTGTAGCCACCACCACCTTCTGTGACAGTGAATTCCATGTGTTAATCACTTTTTGGGTGAAGAAGTACTTCCTTTTATCTGTCCTAACCCACCTGCTCAGCAATTTCATTGATTGCCCACAAGTTCTTGTATTGTAAGAAAGGGAGGAAAGTACTGAACCAATGCTATAGTGCCCTTTCTGAGGTGTGGTGACCACGATTGCACACATTATTCCAAATGTGGTCACACCATCAGTTTATACAGGAGCATTATGATACTGGCTGATTTGTTTTCAATTCCCTTCCTAATAATCCCCAGCATAGCATTGGCCTTTTTATTGCAGTCACACACTGTCTTGACGTTTTCAGTGAGTTATCTGCTATGACTGCAAGATCTCTCTCTTGGTCAGTCTCTGCCAGTTCTAACCCCATCAATGTGTATTTATAATTAGGATCTATCATCATCATCATCATCATCAATCCTATTGATAGTTTGAATACTTTTGGTAAAGAATTGCACCTTCGTTAAAGGTACTAGACCATTCCATGATTTCTCTCATTGTTCCATAGCGGAGACTCAAATAGTTCCCTCTCCAAATCTATTTTTTTATATTTATTTATATTCTGTTTTTCTCACTGAGACTCAAAATGGGGTACATAATGCAAGTCAGTGCAATTAACAGAGACATCTAATAAACAATGTAATTGGACTAGGACTGCAGAAATCAGAAACAAGGCAAAAGGGTTAAACATGACATGTTAAACAGTGCAAAAATTGTATTACCCAAGTAGAAATATAATGCAGTGAGAACATTATATAATCGTATAATGCAGTGAAATTAAAACATACAACAATAGATAAATCATATTGTATACATAAATATATAATGTTAAAGGTATCATCATAATCATCATCATCATCATCATCAAAATTTGTAGACTGCCCTCTCCTGGAGGGTTTAGGGCAGTGTACATCAGAATCAAACACGAACAATTAAAAACAATACATAGAAAATAATAAATACTTAAAAAAAATAAAACAGTATAATTCCTCCAGATAATCTCTCTCTCTCTTTCTCTCTCTCTCTCTTGTATTGCTCATACAGCTATCACCATAAACAGAAATTAGAACCTAAAAAATATTCAAAAAGACCATATTCAGTATTATTTCTCTTATATTTGATTATTATTATCAAAAGTTATTGAAGATTTTCTGGTAAAGGGGCACAAAGACGATATATAAGGGATGTAGAAATGGAGAAATGAAAGGAACAGCAGCATCTACTATGCTAATGAGAAAGCAAGATCTAAACAGGGGTGATTTATCAATCTAAGAATGGGGAGGATGGGATGATTGACAGAAGAAAATGATGAGGGGGGCAACCCTGGATCAAATTTGGACCCCCTTGCTCACCCTTTGATCCTTGATAGTAACAAAATAGTACTGAACATCCTACCCTATAATGGCTGAATGATAAGATGGATGAATAAATGGGCAGTTAGAGAACATCCTCCAGATAATCGCTGGCATACATATAACTTTGATCCCTCCATAGGGTGGATCACAAACTGGGATTTGGTAAAGCCAGGTGGGAGCCATAGGAGGAAACTTTGCTGTCCTCAACTGTAGGCCTGACGGAACATCTCCATTTTACATGTCCTGTGGAATTGAGCAAGGTTCTGCAGGGTATGGATTTTACTAGGTAGGAAGTTCCACTGGGTAGTTGAGGACAGCCAGACATCTTTGGGCCAGGGATCTCCAGTAAGTTTTGCTCTCCCGAGCATAAAGCTCTTTGGGGGCATACCGGGAGAAGTTTCTTCAGTGCCATCTTAACCTCCGTCCCTCTTCCTTGATTCCCTTTCCTTTTTCCTAATGAAGAAAACTAGGATATAAATGTTAGAATAAATTAATAATACAGGGGGTTAGAATGCACCCCATTGTTATTAGAGGTAATGAGATAAATATGTTGTACAGTTGGCTCACTTTTAGATTTTGTCCCTGATCCTTGGCCAATTTTATTTTGGTGTTGAGGAATGCATGCACGCTATCACCCTGATCTATGAGTCATCCATATGTGGAAGCAGGCTTCTGTATATGTATTTGCTGCTAGATGAAGACTTGCGCGCAGGGGTTCTTCCATTCATTCAACTGCTGGGACTGCACTCATGTAGCTTCTCAGAAGATTGCCAGTCACCTATTTGGGAGAAAGGGTGATGGATATAGCCCTCTTCCTCTTCCCACACATAATGAACATAATATCCAGTCTTTCTATTATCTCTGGTGGTCCATTAAACTCAATGGAAAGGTTTCTGCCATGCACATCCAGAAGAGAAATAATTCAGAAGTACTCCCTAATCACCCTTTCCTTGCTGAGGCAATGTGAGCCTGAATTAATAATGTTTGGTGTCTGGTAGGCAGGTCTCCCATTTCTTTTCCCCTCTGCCGCAGCAGAATGTTGCTCTCCTGATTTTCATATAAGATCACTGTATGCTGTGCTTGCTTGTGCAGCTATAGTATGAAACACCAGCTGCTGTCAGTTGAATGTCCAAGGTAACTGCTATGCCAGCATAATTTTTAGCTAAACTTCAAGCCTTCATTTTGAAGAATGCGTTTCAAATATACCACATCCTGTCACACTTCAGTTTTTATAATCATTTTAGAAACATTCCAAAAGGCATCTTTCAAAAATTGGACAGCCTCCTTCATCTTTTTCTAAATACTTTAGAATGGGTTTTTCATATGTGAGATGACTCAATTATGATGCAACGTGATGACTTCGATCCGACTCTTTGA
Source organism: Lepidodactylus listeri (assembly GCA_029233225.1). Lineage (NCBI taxonomy): Eukaryota > Metazoa > Chordata > Lepidosauria > Squamata > Gekkonidae > Lepidodactylus > Lepidodactylus listeri. The sequence continues at coordinate 50,035,622 of JARCFY010000004.1, forward strand.
AAGCTACTGGAATCTTTCCACACGTGTTTGAACAGAAGAATCACAGTAATAGGAAAATACTAATTAAACTTTTCATATGGAAATATCCCTACTGAGATCAGCTATGGTCTCCAAGAAGCCAGCAACCTTTCAACCTCAAAGTAAGGAGGAGATAGGATAATTATTTTGTGAAAAATAATTTAAGTATGGAAATACCTTATTTATAAAGGCTAAAAGCCACACATATTCTGAATATGTTCCGGAGGCACTTAAAAGTGAATAAAAATGTGCCTTTGATTTTTTTTTTTTTTTGTAATTACAAGCGAGAGACCAGCAAGGATTTTCAGGAGGCATCTCATTTTTCCCCTGTATCCTTCCTCTGCACACCATTTTCTCGCCCTGACAGCCACCATAGCTTCTACACTTTCCCTGCTTCCTTCTTGTCCTCCCTCCCATCCACCAGTGTACCTTTATTTAACTGCCTTATCTTCAGCTTTCCCTCCCTCTCCCTAGCAGCTCCACACCTTTTCTTCTCTCCCACCCACCTCTCTAGCTTTGTCTGTTCTCTTCCTTCATCTCCTCTGCCTTTTCCCTGCTTCCTTCCCACCCTTCCATCTTTGGCCTTTTTCTTCCCTCATATCTTTGACAGAAACAGAAGCTTAGAAGGATCAGCAGTATTGTTATTGCCTAGCACCTCCCCAAATAGCCACTGATATCTCAGGATGTAGTCTCATGACATCTTAGTGATCCCTTAAACCTATGGATGTTGCTTCTGTTATTTTAGGGTTGCTTACATGTCCTTTTTTTTTAAAAAAAAAATCAGATTCTTTTGTGCAGAGTTTGTCGTAAAATCCTCCGCCTCTGTCTTTGGCTCCATTGTGTGGCATTTTAGGTAATAGTCTAGGGATCAGTTCAGAATTAGATATAATGATTAAAGCAAAATTTTACTTTGCCTTTTTACTCAAAGGACACTCAAGGCTCGTCACAAAACAATAATAAAACATATTGAGGACATTAATTTAAAATAAATACATCATTTTTAGAAGGTTGTTACAAATGAAGATTGATTTAGGTTGATGGGGAAAAATTATAATCCTGACCAGAGATGATATCAGCTGTTATTATGAAAAGAATACCTACTTTCTATTTTGCAGCTGCATTTCATTTCTGAACCCTACAATTATGCAGCAGGAATGACAGAGATTGATGTAGGGCAAGCATATAAAACAAGAGATAAGGCATCTATCTTACCAAAGAAAGAATGAAAGAAAGAAATCTGACAGTGGTGTCTCAATTTCTAATTTAACATGCATTCATAGACTGGTAAAAAAGCTCATTTACTCCATTTTTTTAAAAAAAAAATCACATATTTTATATAAAGCACGCTGGGATCAACAAGACCCCTCTGACTGTGTGCCTTGGCTGGATAAAAGGAAGAAAAAAATTATAATTCAGGAGGATAAGTTGATGTCCCCCAAATGGATAGACACATGAACTTAGCCAGGAAATCATGATTATCATAAAGCCATCATAATATATGGGGAATATTTACTGACTGGATTCAATATAAATATTGGTTTAAGGATTAGACAGTGAATGGTACTATTGAGTCACATGAAGAGATGGTTATGAAAATGGATGGGCATAAACCCATCCCCATATAGCAGTGTTTTCAGATTTGGCACTTTTAAATTGGCTAAACTGATATATTTTGAATACTGAACTCTCAAAAGCTGAAAGATCCTTAAAATCAATAAGAGTCTTTAGCTACCTACCTTAAAGACTGACACAGTGGACTGGAGCTTAGTTCTTCATGTACAATTAGTAGATCTTCACAGGCAAACATTTCATGTAGGAGGTATGAAACAAATGAACATCAAGGTCAAGGGGCCATGAAATACAGAAAGTACGGGGTGAAATGTAACTGCAGCATGACCTCATCTGTGGATTAGAGTCCGCACACTCCACCAAATTGGATGGAGAAAAGGAAGCAGCAAAAGGTGAAAATATGGGGCTGCCAGGATGAGGGAAAGAGGAAATAGTGTGGGGAAGGGGATACAGTGGACAGTGAGGACTCTCCAGCCCTTTATTGAAGGTTTCCACTAAGCAAGCAGGCTCAGTCCAGCCTGATCACCAGAACTGTGCAGTTTTCCCAAGGAGAGGCTGCCAGGGGGAGGTAAGGAGGGAAAGATGAAGAGAGTAGGGCAGATAAAGGCAGGTTGGCTGTTTTGTGGGAAGGAGTTAAGGAAGCCAGAAAGGAGGAGAGGCTATGGGTGTTTTCAAGGAAGGAAGGAAAAGAGGAAACAGTGGGGGAGGGGAAAATGAAATTCCCTGTGGAAGTCTTTGCAGTGTCCCCCTTTTGTAATTTTCTGTTAGGACAAGGATTTTCCTTATCACTACTAAACTTAGGGTTGCCAAGTCTGGGTAGGGAAATGCCTGAAGACTTTGGGGGTGGAGCCAGGAGAGGGCAGGGTTTGGGGAGGGGAGGGGCCTCAGCAGGGTACAATGCCATAAAGTCCACCCTTCAAAGCAGCCAGGGGAACTGATCTCTGTCAGCTGGAGATCAGTTGTAAAAGTGGGAGATCCCCAGGCCCCACTTGGATAATTCTAAAGCGTAGGCATGATATTCTGTTGCAGAAAAAATGAATAAGAATCTAGTGTCATTGTAAAGATGAAACATTTTTTGATTCCAACATAAGCATTTGTGATTTAGAGCCACTTCTTCAGATTAACTTTAGTAGGACAGACGTTTATCAGACTGGTAAAAAATGTTTCGGGTTTGAAGGGACAGTAGCTGTGAGGCAGACTTTAAGAGGCTCAGTGGCCATTTCTGGAATGTGACTAATCCAGCCTGCTACATACAAAGAAGTTTGGCCCAGTTTTACTTTATAGATATCTAATGTATCCAAACAGTTGGCCTTCAGTATTTTTTAGAAAGCAATATTGCCAGTGCCAGCTAATGGCATGGATCCTGCCAGTCCACCAGCCAAAGCCTGAAGCCTTCCTTCAGCCAGGAGCCTTCCTCCAAAAGAAGAACCACTTAGGTGGGAGGAAGGCCAAAAGACAGATCCATGCCACTGAATGCAAAGTTTGGAATATGAAATGCAGAAAGGATAAAGGGACTTGGAAATTATCTGGGAAGGGTTAATTGTCCATTTAATTTCATTCAGCAACAAATGAGGTTCCTACTTTTCATAATTTTAGATAACAATTTTGCTTCTCCACATAAAATATATGGAAGTTTTTTCTTAATATTTTGTATCATATTGTCAAGGAGTCCAAGGCTGAACCCTGTGGGTCCTCAGAGCTGTTGTACACAAGCTTAAAATTATTCAGTTGAGGGCTGTCTCCGACAATGAACAAAGGACTAATCCACAGAAGCAAGGTGTGGTCATGCTGATCCTTTGATCACAACTTCTAACACATGCAGGATATCCAGGAAGATGGAACATTCACATTTTCCCTTTGTTACATGTTTCACTTATCTTAAAAACTGAAAAGCGAGGGTTATCCCTAGTCTCATCATGATTTATTTCCACCTGGTGTTTTGAGCAAAGATAGAATGAACTATCAGCCACAATCGTGGTTGGAACAGAACCAAGTCTGGTTTCTAATCTCTTCTGGCAATCAATAACAATTGGCAATCAATAACAATTGGCAATCTGGCAATCAACAACAATTTCAGAAACAGTGTTCAGGGCTTAGCAAGGATTGGTATGGAATAGGTCAAATGTCTGTGCAATGTGTTCATGGGTTACCAATGATTTAGGGTTACCAGGTCCCCCCTAGGCCACTGGTGAGGATGTGGGGGTAAGGTTACCAGATCTGGGTCAGAAAACTGCTGAAGATTTGGGGATGGAGCCTGGAGAGGACAGGCAGCTCAGTGGGTTATAATGCCACAGAGTCCACCCTTCAGAGTATTCATTTTCTCCAGGGAAACATCTCTGTAGTCTGGATATGGCCTATAATTAGGGATGGGTATGAACTGGAAAAATGTGATTTGTTTCAGTTCATGGTTTGTTGTGTGCCTGGTTCACAAACCATGAACTTTTAGCTGCCAAATTAACTGATTTAGTTTTTGAGGTTTGTGATACAGCCTCCCAGCATGCTATAGACACCAAACTCACAAGGGATGTCTGGGTGACTCTCCTCTACTGCCTTCCAAGGAGGACTGGATTTACACATGAGGGCTGGATTAACAGGGTCTGATAGGGTTGCCAAGTGTTACCTGTCTTTTAGTGGGGGAGAGTCCTTGCTGGTCCAGGAGTGTTCTGGTGTGCGTGCAGAGTGTGTGCACCATGACGTTGGGCACGTTGGGGCAAGACCTCTGTAATTCGAGGAAAAACCATAGAGTTTTCCCTCAAATTATAGAGCATCCCCCCAAAAAACGTGCCTGGCGCAATGATGTCACCCCCAGGTGATGTCATCATGCTGGGCATGTCTCCACAGCCCGGCAATTTGGGGGTGGGGTTCCCCCGGTAGCCCAATCCAGGCCGGCAGGGAGTGGGCCTATTGAGTGGGGTTTTTTCCAGCCCCCAAGGAGATTTGGCAACCCTAGTATCTGAGTTATGCCCCCCTCTCAAAGAAGGTGCCCCCCAGAAAAATGCTTTCTGAGGAAATGACAGGGGGTCATTTTGACAGGTGCGGGGGTTTAGGACTTTATAGAATTGTTCCTGTGCAAGCTAGAGATATCAGTGTCATAGGGGATCTCTGGTTGATTCTCCTCTATCTGCCCTCCAAGTTTGGTGAGGATTGATTTATGATGTCTGAGTTACAGCCACCCAAAGAAGGTGTCCCCAGAAAAGTGCTTTCTGGAGAAATAACTGGCACAGATTCAGAAGTTTCAGTAGTTTATAGAACGGATCCTGGGCAATCTAGAGACATAAAAGTCCTCTATGTGTTCCTCTATGTGCCTTTCAAGTTCTGCCCCCACCCCAATTGCTTTGAAGTTTGGTAAACATTTAGATTCAGCAGAGACAGTCTGCCTGGAAATGTACCCATCCATTCACAAACCGCCACAAACTGACTGAAAGTTCATGGAAAGGTCATGCTGCTTGACCTGTCATGAGCTTGAGTTCATGAACCTCGAACTGACCCAAATTCATCACAGACTTTAGTTCGTGCCCATCCCTACAGATAATTCCGGGTGATCCCTAGGTCCCGCCTGGAGGCTGGCATCCTTACAATGATCTAAAGGAAAACAATGTTATGCCTCAGCCCAGATATTTACTGTGGACTGGGGTGAGATGAGCCTCACAAGCACCATTTCTACCCCTTGGTAATGAGGCAGTTATTCAGCCAATCTGGGTCTCCTGCCTATAGATCCTCAACATGGCTCCTCTTTCTCTCCCACTTTTCTCATGATAATACCACCACAATCAAGCCAATTTTAAGAGGGTTTGTACATGAGCTCCTTTCTCTTTTAGGTCACTTCATTACCACAGCACCAATTTGGGCCTCTCTCTCTCCTTTTCTGCTTCTGGCAAATGTGGACCAAATTGGGCTAAACTTGGTTCACAGAGATCTGATTGACTGCATTTAAAAGAAAATCCTTGTTAGGAGAATAAAAACTATTTCCTTTCAGATTGTCTCTTTCGGTTTCATTATTTCTTCTTCACTGGAGTGCTGTATCAAGTTGGGATCCAGATTGTTTCATCCCAAATAATAACCTCAGTGACATATACAGTTTGATCCTACACATGTAGAGGACATTTTGCATGTTATAGTCCCAACAACATGTATTAGTTTGGGTAACAACTTCAAAGTTCTTAAATTGTTCTGGTAAAAAACACAGATATGCAATTATTTCGCAGTCATATAATATCTGATACTTCTTTTTTTGAGAGTGAAGCCATAAATCTTCAGTCTGTTTAACTAGATGTAAACACCTTAGCATGGAACCTTTGACATGTCAAGGTTCCTTTTTGTGAAAAATTAATAAAATTTAATTTAAAACAACAACTAAGGTTCCTCTTTATGCTGTAGTTTAAACTATTTGTCTGGTTGGTTCATGCCAGCACCTCAGGATTTGAAGGAATTTCCCCCCCTTCCTTAGTAACATCCTTTGATGTGATGTTACACAGGGCAAGTGTTGGCAGACAGACACAATCTACATTACTGTGCCTACATTACTGCCCATTTGGCATCAGGCCAGAGCATTTCTCTTTAATCAGGGTTTTAACTGATTTCCATTTTTTATGGCCTAACTTCTAATTTGAGGGTTATTTTATAGATATAATTTTAGGCTGCTTAATGTTATTTTTATTGCTTGCTTTGATATTTATCATGTTATGGTTGCTTTTATGGTTTCATTGTATTGCTTTTACTTTGTGAGTTACATCAGGCAGGTGTTTGGAGAGGCAGCATATACATTTTCTATACAATAAATACTATTTAATTTCCTTAAGTACCTGCAAAAGAAAACCTTCTACTGAGTCTCAGATTATTGGATTTAAGTAATAAATGTAGTAAAATATAATCACAAGAAATAATTTAACAACAACTAGTATCTACAATTCACTAGGGAAATTACTAATTACTTTTACAGATTTAGAACATTTACAGTGGAATCCTAAACAGATTGACTCTAGTCTAAATCTATTGAAGTTAACAGACTCAGCCTAAAATTACCCTGTGTCCAGCTGCATCTGTTATCCTGCCGAAGAGTGTGTAGATGTTTATGATCTTCTAGTAAAGAAACAATTAAGGAAGTTGTTTATTGGCCAATCAGATTGTATCTATTACCAAAAAAAGCCACTTTTTTGGGAAAAAAACGAAATTGCATTATTTAAATTCAGTGTAATCTCAGTAGGCGGGGGGGAGAGTGTGCTTTTGTCTTCTGGTGCTGGTCAAATTTAGAGAGCACTGTTTCTTGACCTAAACAAGAATTAAAGCTTTCTAATATCATTTAAAAATATTTTACAGCATTGAATGGCTGATCTTTGGTATCAGTTGCTGAAGATTTTTGCTGTTTTTTTTTTAAAGCTGAGTTTTTATTTTTTCCCCCATAGCTGCAGACAGAATTCTGTGAGGACAAAGACGGAAAATGATAATGATGTATACTTTTGCAGATAGAATAACTGGAATATCTGAAATCGTCTACATGACAATATTTAATGATGTCACCTTGATGGACAAATTGCTATATTTTTGTAATCTACATTAAAACATTGAGCGATCTGTGAAAAAATGGGTCTACTTTTGAAAAATGCTGTAATTTAGCTGATATAGAACATGGTGGTCTGCTGTTCCCTGTTCCTGGCTGCCCACAGCCCCTCCAAGAGGGAGATGTAATATATGTCCATTTTGTTCCTAAAGTAATCACCTGAAGAATACCTGCTGTTAATGCATTTTTACCCAGAGTTCACTACCCCAGACTTCTGAATCTGTCCAGAAAACACAAAATTAATCATTTCTAACATATCCAAGAAGGGTGAGAGAAAGCTGCTCTAATTGTTGATCAGCATGCTGTGGAGCTATAGAGCATCCAATCAGAGTAGATCCCAGAAATAACTGTATTTGGTAGGCAGATTAGATAATTTTGGATTTTAATTTTTAAATTAATGTAAGAAGATGGCAGGGGGGAATATTTTTGGAGTAGGCAACTTGAGCATAGCTTTCACATGGATTAGATGAGGACTGCAGCCATCATTTATTTCTTGCTCAATGTATTGGGACAGATTCAATTTCTGACAGCTATACCCTTCAGTCCATGATTAGGTGGCATCTGTGGTAGAGACCAAAAAGTCCTGGTCTCCCACTTTCTTCAACCTCCCCCCTCCCCCCAGTTATCAAGTAGTCAGAGCCAAATTTCCATGGCTGAGCTAAACACAGCCCTAACCTGGATAGCCCAGGCTAGCCCAAGCTCATGAGATCTTGGAAACCAAGCATGGTCGGCCCTGACTAGTATTTGGATGGGAGACCTCCAAGGAATACCAGGGTCATGATGTGGAGGCAGGCAATGGCAGACCTCATCTGAATGTCTCTTGCCTTGAAAACCCTACAAGGTCACCATAAATCTGCTGTGACTTGACAGCACTTTCCACCACCACCAAGCTAGACACCGCAAACACAGGGCTGCCACCCATCTCCCATTTCAGTCTTTCTCTTCACGGCCCTGTAATTGGTAGCTTCACTTGTCTAAATGACAAGGCAATGAAATAAAACATGCCCAGCACAGTTTTGCCTTCTTTTTTGTTTCCTCTGAGATGGCTCTGGAACAATATGTGAACTTCCTATCTTGTTGTTAATGGTTCAGGCAGCCAAAATAAAATGGAAGCAAACCTTCTCACTGCAAATCCCTGTGTCTACAAAGTGACTGCTGTAAAATGAATGACAATGTCATGATCCAGTGAAGATGGGGTATAGTGCAAATGGGGGCAACATCACTAGTTCATTCTGTACAAATCTGCAAACTTTCCCATTTTTCACAACCTTCTATTTGCCATAGATTCATATGGAAAAACAGAAGTGAGACAGAAAACTAGTGTGGTATAGTGTTAGGGCAGTAGACTAAGATCTGCATAACCTAGCTTCAGATCCCCATTTTATCATAAAGATTGCTGGGTAACTGAAAAGTACAGGAGTCAGAGCCAGGTAGGAGTGAAATCAGCAAGCAGGTTTATTCAGATGGTTCAGATGAGCATACAAACCAGCGGTCAGGGGCCTGCTTATATTCACAGTAAAGCCGTGCCCCCGACCTTGCCCAAACAGGGTGATTGGATTAGTTTCCCGCCAGAGTCTATCATAGGACTGTTTGAATATCCTAAGCCTCTGATAGGGGGACATTTAGGATCCTGGCAAGCCATTGTTTGCCGGACCGAAGCTCAGGCCTTCCCTAGCCATGTGCTCGGCGGTGGCCATGTGGCCATCGACATTGCATACACTACACCCCTCCCCCCAAAGTCCAGACTCCCCCTAGCAAACATAGTCCTGAAGGTAGGTTGGTGGCTTGCATTCTCGTGCTGAGCACAGGGGACCCAAGGACGAGAGGGCTGGTTCTGGCATTGTCCCAATGGGCTCCGGAAGGGGCTCGGACATGGTCATGTCTGGGGTGCAGTCTGGTGGGGGAGCGGGAATGTGGGTGATTGTTGCTCCAGTGGCTGGTCTGATGGCTGGTCCGTTTGTGGAGTGGGCAGTCTGGGGTTGACAGCAGCCTCCTTGGTTGTGTCATATTCTGGTGACTGGAGACATCTACGCAGTTGATCGATGTGCTGCTTCCATAACTGGCCTTCATCCCCCGAGACCTCATAAGATAGAGGCCCCTTTTGTGCGGATGATGTGCCTGGGTAGTCAGGTGGGGCTGGACACATAGTTGCAGACATATACCGGGTCCTCTGGGAAGAACCCCCATGGTGCCTTCCGATGCTCAACCTCTCTGCTGTGCTCCGGGGCCCGGTACGGATGCAGCCGGTCCAGCTGTGTTGTAAGCTGCCATCCCATGAGAAGCTCCACCAGGCGGCATCCCATCACGGTATGTGGTGTAATTCTCTGGCCAAAGAGGAAGGCGGCTAACTAGGTGGTGCCAGTCACCTTTGTCCATTTTGCACAGTGCCTCATTGGTCATCCTGACCATGCACTCTACCTGTCCATTTGTCACTGGGTGGAACGGGGCAGACTTCACATGGCGGATCCCGTAGTACTCCACGAAGTCCAGGAACTCCTGTGAATTAAATGCTGACCCATTGTCTGTTACCAAAGTGTCCAGGATACCGTGGGTACTAAAAAATGCACTACATGTATCAGATGGCCACTTGAGATGACGTGGCCAACACCAGGGCTACCTGCAGCCACTTTGTGTAGCTGTCTATGAGCAGGAAGAACAGCTGGCCCTGGAAGGGACCTGCAAAGTCCAGGTGAGAGCCAGTTTGGTGTAGTGGTTAAGTGCGCGGACTCTAATCTGGGAGAACCGGGTTTGATTTCCCACTCCTCCACTTGCACCTGGCTGGATGACCTTGGGCAAGCCATAGCTCTGTACCAGCTGTTCCCTCAAGGACAGCTCGGAAAAGAGCTCTCTCAGCCCCACCTACCTCACAGGGTGTCTGTTGTGGGGAGGGGAAGAGAAAAGGAGTTTGTAAGCCGCTCTGAGACTCACTTGGGGAGTGGAGGGCGGGGCACCGGCATAAACTACGGGGGGGCTCGAGCCACCCCCGAAATTTCCTGGGGGGGACTGAGCCCCCCCGGGAAAACGTCGCACCTGCCGCCGGCGCCTTGCCGCTGCGCCTCCTGGGCCCTTCCAAGGCTCGCCAGCTGGTGCCTCTCCCCCCCCACCGGCCTGGCCATTCCTCCCTCCTTATCTCTCCCTATTCCTCTTTTAGGGGTGAGGGAGGGAGTGGCCAGGGTGGAGGGGGAGGGAAAGGCACCAGCAGCACCGGCTGGTGAGCCTCGGAAGGGCCGAGGAGGCACGGTGGCTGGCGGTAGGTTTTCCGGGGGGGGCGGAAACATCACCCCAGCGAGCGTGTTGGCCCAGCAAGGCACTGCTAGTGCTCTTATGAATTGTGATATTCATAAACCCTGAACTTTGGGCTGCCTTAAATGGAAGGGCCATGTGCTTTCTTCTTAATAGGAGCCAGCTCCAGCCCATGCCAGGAGGCTGACACCCTAAATGAGTTCACCAGAGACAAAGGACTCCTCTTGCCATGAGGTTTCTTTCTGTTTCCACACGCTGGCCTTCCCCTGCCCCCTCCAACATAGCTAAATGGATTATGCTAACGCAGTTGCTTAGCCACTATTGTTCAGGCCACCACCCAGTCAGCCAGAGTCATTGACTTACAATAGATGTGGCCGGGTGAGCCATCGGAGCCAGGCCCAGTACCTGCCTCCTGATAAAATTATACTCTTGCAGCACTGACCATCCCCTGGACCTCACCTTTTGTCCACCTTTTACCTGCCCCAAGATCCAGAAGGGACAGACCGCCCAGTAGGTGTGTTAGTGGGATGTGGCCTGATCAGCCCGCCCCTAGACCCCCCAATAAAAGTCCAAACCGAGAGTCACTCGGCCTCTTGAGCCGTCGCCCTCTATCTATCCTATTGACCCTTCAATCCAGCTTGCTATCCATAACCCTTACCTCCATCTCTATACCCCATTTTCTCTCTCTCTGGAGTAGCTACCCAGGAGAACCACGTGGTCTTGCTGGTTCAAGCCTCGTGTCCCCATAGCCTTTCTATTTCTCTCCCCATCCAATCCAGCCGGACATCGGACAACGCATCTAAGGTACTGTGCTTTCCCCACCAATGATTACCTGCTCATGCAAATGTGCTATTTTTCTATCTTTATTTCTTAGGCCTGTGTGAATCTGTGTGTGATTACGTTTTTGTATGCTTGAATAACATCTTTCAGTAAACTACATTTAACTGGAACACTGCCTCACATGCCTCTTTCCTTGAGAACTCCCGGGAGGGGTGGGACCCTGGTATAGTTGGCAAGAACCCGTGTATTTTGCTGATTGCAAAACTGTAAATTAAAGCAATTCGGCTAACAAGCGTGCGCGCTTCCCGCATGCACTAAAGAGCCCCCCCCCCCGGACTTCAGAAAAGTCTACGCCCCTGGGGCGGGGTATAAATCCAATCTCTTCTTCTTCTTCAGGTGGAGTCGAACCCATGGCTTATGGATGGACTCCCACAGGCACCCCTGGCAGCTCTGGATGGGACACTTGGCACAGCTGGCACTGCTTGACCTGGTCCTCGATGGTGGCATCCTGCCCTGGCCACCATATGTAGCTGCAGGCCAGGGCTTTCATGCGTACAATGCCAGGGTGCATTTCGTGCAGGGCCGAAAGGACCGTTTCTTGCAATGGGGCGGGAATGACCACCCTGGAACCCCATAGAAGACTCCCCTTGTGAGTGGAGAATTCAGTCTGTCATGATGTTTATGCTGCAAAATTGGGGCCAGGACTGCTGGGCTACCCTCTTCCCACCCAGTTGAAAATCTGCGAAAGGATGTGATCCTGCGCAGTTAGCTGAGCCACATCTTTTACCTGGATCAGGTGGCTGGGCAGGTCCTCTAGTAGGGTGACGTGGTGCGCCAGAGCTGGATCAGGATTGCAGGAGGGCAGCGGCAGGCGGCTGAGGGCATCTGCATGCCCCATCAATTTCCCCAGATGGTGGATGAGGGAATAAGTATAGCCGGCCAGGAAGATGGACCATCGCAGGACCCGCGTGAGAACATCTGCGGTGTCTGCCGGTCTGGTGCCAGGAGTCCCAGTAGGGGTTTGTGCTCCATTGCAATGAAGGGCCATCCGTACAAGAAGTCATGGAATTTCTTGACTCCTGCAACAATTGCCAAGGCCTCTTTTTCTATTTGTGCATAATTGTGCTCAGATGATGACAAGGTCCAGGAGTAGTAGGCAACTGGGACCTCCCAGCCATCCACCCAGTGGCAGGCCAGGACCACACCCACCCCATAGGGAGACCCATCGCATTCCAGGACCATGGGCAACAATTTGTCGAAATGAGCCAGGACTGAATTGGATACTAACAAGTCCTTGACAGCGTGAAAAGCAGAAGTGTGGTGGGGCCCCCAGACCCACCTGGTGTTCTTATCGAGGAGCCTGTGGAGAGGCTCTGCTACCACTGCCTTGTGTGGAAGGAAGGCATAGTAGAAGTTTAGGAGCCCAAGCATGGACTGGAGCGCCACCTTTGAAGATGATGTGGGTGCTTCCATGATAGCGCGGACCCTTATCGGGCTTGGGGTGGATGCCTGTTGGTAGGCCTGCACCAAGTCTAATTTCCTGAAGACCCGGGCACCTGCAAGAGCAGCCAGGACATGAATGATTACCAGAATTGGGTAGGCATGATCCTGGAGCACCTTACTGAGTGTGCATTTGTAGCCTGCACATATCCTAATGTCCCTGTTCTGTTTCATGGAGGTGACTATGGAGGTCTCCCACCTAGCGTGTGGAACTGGTTCCAGGACCCCTTGAGCCACCAAGTCGTCTAATTCCTTGTCTATTTTAGGCTGGACTGCTAGGGGTGGCCATCTAGCTGCTAGGCGGATTGGGTGTACCGCTGGGTCAAGGTCCAGGGACACGGGGGGGGGGGGGGTGTAGGTACCTACTGTACCATCAAACACTGCTGGGAATTTGTCACAGATCATTCTGAAATCCATGTTCTTGACCTGGTGTACCCCTGTGACTCCCAAACCCAGGGGCCGCAACCATGAAAGATCCAACAAGCTGGAGAGCTTGCCCTCCACTACCAAGAGATCTCATTTCCCATTAAAGTCCATAAACTGAAACCGAAACTTGCCCATGCCCTTGATGGCCATCGGGTTCTTTTGGAAGTCCCACAATCACAGGCCAGTTGACTTTCGTAGCTGGGGTCCTCCCCCTTGGGCACAGTTTGTGCAGGGTGTCTGCTGAGATTATGGAGTATGCAGACCCCATATCCAGTTCCATAGGGCAGGGGGACCCCTCTATGGAGACTGGCACAAAGATTTTGTTGGGGGCATCCCGGGGCAAGTTTGTTACCTCATGTCGGGATGACGTGGTGATGTGCAGATCAGTGTCTTCGGAGTGGGCCATTTGAGAGTGCTGGGTGGCCCATGAGTAGCAGGCCTGGGCAATGTGCCCTTTCTTGCCACATGACTGGCACTCTGTGTCCTGGAACTGGCAGTTCTGGCAGTTGTGTGGGTTGCCACAGCTGGTGCACGTGGTAGGGGCATTGGGACGGGATGCCCCAAAGGACGGGGTGGCTTACCTGGATCTGGCGGCAGCATTGCTCCTGTCCGGGGTGGCTTGGGGTGCTGACCTCTGGGTGCATCGATGGACCTGCTGGACGTCATCTTCATCAGATGACTCGGAGAAGGTTGTGGTGCAGTGGGTGGTCAAGGATGGACCAGACCTGTCCATCTGCACCATCTCGAAGGCACAGGGCATTTGGAACACCTTTTCCAAGGTGGCATCAGGGATAGCGGCCAGCTTCTTCTGAAGCTTGGGGTCGTGGATTCCCCAGATGAACGCTGTGAGGATGTTGTCCTCTATGAACACAAATTTGCACCCCATCCCCAGCCTGCGTAGGTCAGCCAAGAAGGTGGCTGCAGACTCACCCAGTTTCTGGATGCAGCTGCAAAATTCCAATCTCCTGGTCAGCTTGGAGGGCTTGGGCGTGAAGTAATTATTCAGTACCCCGAGGATTTCCTCGTACATGGCCTTGGTAGGGGTGTGGGGTGAGATGAGGCTGCATATTGACTCTGCAGGAACTCAGAAGCCATGCTTTCTGCTTACCGGCGTCCATGACCTCCTGGACTTCAAAGAAGAATCCGAGTTGGTTGGCCCGGGCCTCCCAGATCTCGGGTCGGGAAGGGTCGAATGATGTCATCTGTCCCAGAGCGACAGCCATGATGACTCATGGAGCAGCAGTGAAGAGAGCATTGTCCTCTGGAGCTGGTGGCGGTGCTGTGTGGCACTGGCGCCGAGCAGTTCTGGATGCTGATGGATTGAAGCTCGATGTGGTGCTGGAGTCAGCTGGGGAGTTGCTCATTGGGATTCCACCTTCGTCGCCAGTGAAAAGTACAGGAGTCAGAGCCGGGTAGGAGTGAAATCAGCAAGCATGTTTATTCAGATGGTTCAGATGAGCATACAAACCAGTGGTCAGGGGCCTGCTTATATTCACAGTAAAGCTGTGTCCCTGACCTCGCCCAAACAGGGTGTTTGGATTAGGTTCCCACCAGAGTCTATGATAGGTCTGTTTGAATATCCTAAGTCTCTGATAGGGGGACATTTAGGATCCTGGCAAGCCATTGTTCACTGGACCAAAGCTCAGGCCTTCCCTGGCCATGTGCTCGATGATGGCCATATGGCCGTTGCCATTGCAAACACTACAGTAACCTTTGGTCAGCCCAGCCTATCTCACAGGGTTGTTGTGATGACAAAATGGGGAAAAGAGAGCCTTTTATCTTGTCCTGAGCTCCTTGGAGGAAAGTTGAAAAAAATACACTAGATAGATATAACGGATCTTTGGGGCAGGGTTATTATCTAGGGCTACACCCATGGCTCATTTGTGTGAATCATGTCAAATGAACCATATCAACAAAACACCCGTTAAATTCCCTGTTGGTATATTATTGTTATCTGGAATACATTTACTAGTAATTTTGCTAGTTTTATGCAGTGATGAGTTGCATGCATTTTCTTTACCACTGGACTATTCTCTCTCTCTCTCCTGGAATTCAGCTTGGTTTTCTCTTGTTTGGTTCTATGTCATTATTCTAGCTAGTTGTCTGCTACCTTTTCTGCTTGTTTTCCTCAAATAATTGCAGCCTGCTGTTATATACACCCTATTAGCTGTTTAGCACAGCATTGAGCTTTTAATCTTGCCAAAGAAATCAGTTCTTCTAGGTCTTTCCCTGCACACACATTGAAGCTATGCTGGATGTAGAAATGCATGCCACTTTCTAAGAAATATAGCAGATAACATTTCTGAGTAAATTGCAACCTTGCAGTTTATGAAATACATAGCTAGGCTTAGCAGGTACTTTACTCCCCCCACCCACTATTAAAAGAATAAATCGTTTTCTTACGGTAAAATAAATAAATAAAATGGTTGCTTAAAGGAGATCTGAGTCAATTGAGGCAGATTGGTGTACCTTTCTGCCCACGGATATGGCATAAATATCTGAAAGATTAATTAGTTACTTTATCTTTATCCTTGTCATTCTTACATTTCCTTGAATTCTTCTGCTTTGCTGTTTCTTGCCATTTATTTTGTTCACACTGTCATGTTGAATCATTAGACATAAACGAAGCTTACAGTTCACATTTTATTTCCATGTCAAAGACAGCAGAGAAGCATCACATCGTTTTATGTTTCTGTCCTTCTCTCAATTTATCTCTTTATTTAACTTTATCAACAAAACAACACGACCCCCCCCTTCAAACCCATAATAGTTCCACAGCTCCATAATAATTTCACAGTTCCAAAGTAAAGGTTTCCTGAGATGTGTCATCTGACAATATAATATCCTCATAGGTGATTGCAGTAAAGATAAAGGTTTTCCTTGCTTGAAAGCCAGTTGACTCCGACTCTAGGGGATAGTGCCCATCTCCATTTCCAAGCAAAAGAGCCAGTGCTTTCTGTAGACTTTTCTGTGGTCATGTGGCCAGCATAACTAAATGCCAAGGCATATGGAATGCTGTCACCTTCCCACTGAAGCGGTACCTATTTATCTACTTGCAATTTCTTGCTTTCAAATGGCTAGGTTGGCAGGAGCTGGGGCCAGAGATGGGAGCTCACTCCGTCACGCAGCACTCAGGTCTTGAACTGCCAAACTTTCGACCTTCTGGTCTGCAGCTCAGAGTCTTAACCTCTGAACCACCACAGCCCTAGGTTATTGCAGCCGAAGCTTTATATTGAGTGGGTATAACATAGTGGAGTATATTCTGTTGCCCAGGAAATTCCTGGTTCAAATATTGCTTCAACCATGAACAACTTACTAGGTGACCTTAGGCTGCCTATCTCCATCAACAAATATACCAGTGATGTTGCTAGTCTACTTTAATTGTAAATTTAGTTGTAAAAATTCTGGGGTACTATATGAAGCACTTAGAAAACAGACAGTATATAACAGCATTCCTGTTTCCATTGCCTTTCTCAGAGGGTTAGAAAGGGCCTTCCTATTTGGAAAAATAGCACTGACTGTTTGAGAGCATGTAATACAAAAACCTTGCCCAAGTTAAACAGGGTTAGAACATATCACTGCCTTGATGGGAGGCTTGCATCAAGCATAGGGGGTTGGATAAGATTGTTACATAGTATTTTTTTAAGTGAGGTGCTGAGATAGGGTTGCCAGCTCTCAGCTAGGAAATTCCTGGAGATTTGGGGGCAGAGCCTTGGGAGAGCAGGGTGTGGGGAAAGGAGGGACCTCAATGAGGTATAATGTCAGAAAGTCCACCCTCCAAAGCAGCCATTTTCTCCAGGGCAACTGCCTTCAGTGTTCTGGAGATCCCTTGTAATTCTGGGAGACTGCTAACCTGCACTGGAGGTTGACATCCCTAGAGTGTTGGCATTAGTTCAGTTCCTGGCTGCTCCAATAAAAAGGATTGGGTTGTAGGTGATGTGAAAGACCGCTGCCTGAGACCCTAGACAGCAGCCAATGTCAGTCAAAGTATATAGTACTGACCTTGATAAATGAATGGTTTGACTCAATGTAAGGCAGTTTAATGTATAACTACTAGCCATGGTAACTAAAGGGAACCTCCATTTGCAGAGGCAGTAAACCTCTGAACACCAGTGCTAGGTAGGGCTGCCAAGTCCCCCGGTAGGGCGGGGGAAACACTGATTTTTAGTGCTTATCTCCCGCTTTTCCAAAGTTGGCCACCGGGGGGACAAAATGGCTGCCTTAAAAGGGAAATGTCTGCAGAGAGCCTGCCCTGCAGTAAAAAGCCTCGCCAGACATTTCCCCTTTAAGAAGTCAGCAAGAGAGCTTCTTCCACAGCAAGAGAGGTCCGCCCAGAGATTAAGGAGGGACTGAAGGAGCTGCTTTTGCATGTGGCTGGCAAGGTGAGTTTCTCTTCCAGCTCTTTTCATTCTCTCTCCCTCTTTCTTTTTTCTGTCTGTCTGTCTGTCTCTCTCTCTCTGTCCCCATCCAGCAGAGGTCTATCAGTGGCTATTATAGCCACAAGGTCTAAATGGAAGTAAGTGCCTCTGCCAGTTTTTTTCCCTTCTCTCTCTCTCCCTCTTTCTTTCTTTTTTCTGTCTGTCTGTCTGTCTGTCTCTCTCTGTCCCCATCCAGCAGAGGTCTATCAGTGGCTATTATAGCCACAAGGTCTAAATGGAACCCTTTGTCTGGGGCAGTGAGGCTCTGAATTCTTGGTGCTTGGGGGGCAACAGTGGGAGGGCTTCTGGAGTTCTGGCCCCGCTGCTGGACCTCCTGAGGGCACCTGGTATTTTTGGCCACTGTTGTGACACAGAGTGTTGTACTGGATGGGCTGTACTGGATGGGCTGATCCACTGTGGCTTCTCTCCTGTTCTTATGATATGAAAATCATATTTAGCACTTGTGTAGCACTTAGTGCTTCATATTCTGCTGAGATGAGGAAGGATTCAGTAGGGCCATTGCTCAGTGATAGAGCATCTGCTTGACACTTCAGCTTGACACTCTTGACACTTCAGCCTCTTCAGCTAAAAAAGGATCAGGTAATAGGTGACATTAAAGATCTCAGCCTGAGACCCTGGAGAGCCACTACCAGTCTGAGTAGTCAATACTGACTTTGATGGACCAATGGCCTGATTCAGTATTAGGAAACTTCATGAGTTCATGTGTCAGCATGTGGAAGCAACATCACAGGATGTGACATCACGAAATGATGTCACTTCCTTTCTCCTGGCTCCACCCCCAAAGTCTCCTGGCTCCACCCCCAAAGTCCCCAGATATTTCCCAAGTTGGACTTGGCAGCCCTAGTGCTAGGAGGCAAAACATCAGGGGAAGCCTTTGACCTCTATGCCTGGTTTGTTGACCTCCAGGGCAACTGGCTGGCCACTCTGTGAAACAAGATACTGGACTGGATGGACCACTGGTCTGATCCAGCAGGGCTGTTTTTATGTTCTAACCTTCTTCACAGAGATCTAGATCACAGTCTTAAATGCTCTGGATATTAACAGAGCTGTCCTATGTTACTGCAGTCAAATTCCATGGATTTCAGTGGGTTTATACTGGAGTAGGTCTGCATGGGGTTGCATTGTAAGAGTAGAAGCATATGCACACACACTTGTGAATAAGCTACATTGAATTTAGTAGAAGATTATTATGGGAGAGTTTGGTGTAGTGGTTAAGTGTGCAGACTCTAATCTGGGAGAACCGGGTTTGATTCTCCACTCCTCCACTTGCACCTGGCTGGATGACCTTGGGCAAGCCATAGCTCTGTACCAGCTGTTCCCTCAAGGACAGCTTGGGAAAGAGCTCTCTCAGCCCCACCTACCTCACAGGGTGTCTGTTGTGGGGAGGGGAAGAGAAAAGGAGTTTGTAAACCGCTCTGAGACTCCCTTGGGGAGTGGAGGGCGGGGTATAAATCCAATCTCTTCTTCTTCTTCTTCTTCTTATAGTGATAATTGAGAATAAAATACAGTTAATTTAAAATAATTTATTTATTTAATTTATTTATTATTTCATACTTTTATCCTGCCCTCCCCGCGATTCATAAATTATAACATATCCAAAATCCCCTCATATGTAAATGACTATTTTGTCAGATTCAAATGTCTATACATCAATTCTGTGAAGAAGAATAAAGAAGTTTCCATTTTCTTTAGGAAAATATCAGTGTGAACTCTAAATTCTTTCTATTTGACACAGTTTGTTATTTATTCCATTATAGACAGATACCATAAATTAACTGATTCACCACAACACCCTAAACAGAGTTACATCTTAAACCTATTGACCTCAGAGGACATAGAGCAACATAGGGTGCAACTCTGCATATGATTGAACAGCTAAGCAATGCCCATTTTTTCTTGAACAAAAAGTATCGAATCACATCATTTTCAGTTTTAACCACTGATTAAATATTATGTGCTAATAATATGTCTGGTACACATAATACCACATAAGTAACAATATGAATAGTCTGTATAATTTCTTTCCAATAAATGTTAATTTATGGCAGCATCTCAGCAAGTATATATGCCATTTGTCCCAAACCATCAAGAGTAAGCCCAGGGGTCATTTTGCAGAAAAATAGGTGCAGGAGCTCATTAGCATAACTCATTAGCATAACTTATTTGCATATGCCATACCCCTGACATCGCCAGAAGTGTGTCAGAAGGCAACACCCACTGCTCATTCTTCACCCCAAAAATCTTCAGGTATTTCCCAACTCAGAGCTGGTGAGCCAGCTATACTCTTTTACTACAGACACTTTAGGTTTCCTTTGCTCTTGCAGGGAAGCTACCCTACAACAAGCATGAAAATACAGATCAAGTTAGTATGCTTTTGCTTTTGTCCACAGCACATCACCATATGTGCCTGCTTCTGGGCTTGTTACTCCTAGAACGGCGTTCCTGCGCATTCCTGCTTGAAATGACCCCTGAGTAAGCCCATGACCTAAAACGGACATCTTTTTCAACCACCACAAAGTAAGATATTTTTTAGACCTGACCTTATAATGGGCCTCCTTTGGCATGATACTTAGTTTTTCTATCATATTTCTGAAAAAAATACATTTTTTGTGTATTGGTATGATTGAAAATCAGTGAACAAACTTACCTGATAATAAGTGAACAAACTAATCCTGAGCCTGCCTCGGTAGGGAGGGTGGGATACAAATCGAAGCAGATAGGTAGACAGACAGACAGACACAGACAGACAGACAGATAATCTTTCTATTGTGAATTTTGATCATATCTGTTATGTATTGACCATGCGGTCACCATGTGCTCCCGTAATGGTGACCGCATGGCCAGAGCACATGGCCAGAGCATGGCCAGAGCACATGGCCAAGAAACTACCTGAGCTTCAGCCAGATAGAACAAAGGCCAGGTGGATTCAAACCGGCCACCAATCCTGTACCTAGGTTTCTCCCAGGGAACCTATGAAATGTAAATAGACTTCTAATAGCCTATCAGGCCAGTTGGGTGAGGTCAGGGGATTGTCCCTGACCAGCATAAAAGGAGGGCTTCGAGCCCTGGGTTGTATGCTTCATCCGGACCAGCAATAAAGATCTAGCTGTTTCACTATTCCATGGACTCCTGAGTCCAATACTTATCAGTGGCGACGAGGATGGGATTCACCCGACCAAGGAGAAGGTAGCGGCGATTACTGGAGCACCCCATCCGTCTTCGAAGGCGGAACTACAGGCGTTCTTGGGACTTTTGAACTTTTACCATGCCTTCCTTCCACACAAGACGGCTGTCGCCGAACCCCTGCATCGCCTCCTGGACAAGGGAGCGGCTTGGGCCTGGGGTCCCAAGCATGACGCAGCCTTCCGGGCCGTCAAGGACCTGTTAGTTTCAAATGCAGTACTGGTGCATTTCGATGAGAGGCTCCCTGTCATTCTGGCCTGCGATGCGTCTCCCTACGGCATCAGGGCAGTCTTGGGGCACCGGCTACCCAACGGCACGGAGGTGCCAATAGCCTATTACTCCAGGACCCTGTCAGCGGCGGAACGTAACTATGCCCAAATCGACAAGGAGGCCCTTGCGATTGTAGCCGGTGTCAGGAAGTTCCATGATTATCTGTACGGGCGGTCATTCACCATGGCTACAGACCATAAGCCCCTGCTGGGTCTCCTTGCCCCCCACCGGCAGACCCCTCACATGCTGTCCCCGCGGGTCCTGCGGTGGTCAGTTTTTTTGTCGGGCTACTCCTACGACTTAGTGCATCGCCCGGGCAAGGCGATGGGACACGCCGACGCCCTCAGCTGTCTTCCTCTCCCATCCTGCGACCTGGATCTGGCTCCAGCCTTCTACGTAGCTCTCCTGGAGGACCTACCAGAGCGCCCTGTACAGGTATCGGATGTGGCCTGTCGCTTGTGGCGGGACTGCATCCTTTCCCGTGTCTCGGACTGGGTGGGAAGGGGGTGGCCGGAGAAACCGGGACTGGAGTTCGCCGCTTTCATGGCACGAAGGCACGAACTCTCGGCCCACAAGGGGTGCCTGCTATGGGGATCTCGAGTGGTGATCCCCGGGCCTCTGAGGCCCTGAGTACTAGAGGCACTCCACGAGGCTCACCCGGGAATAGTACGTATGAAAGCCCTGGCCTGTAGTTACGTGTGGTGGCCAGGCCTGGACAAAGACATTTAGGGGCGGGTCCAGAAGTGTACCAAATGCCAAGAGTCACGGCCAGACCCGCCACATGCTCCCATCCAATCCTGAGAATCCACTAACAAGCCCTGGTCCTGTCTGCACCTAGACTTCGTGGGACTGGTCCAGGGCCGGTTGTTTCTTATCATTGTAGACAGCTACAGGAGGTGGCTTGAGGTGGTTCCGGTAGCATTGACCTCCACCAACGCAGCCTTACGAAGTCTCTTGCCGGTCTTCACGACACACGGAATGCCTGACACTCTCGTGACCGACAACGGGACCGCATTCACCTCCAGTGAGTTCCAGCAGTTCGTGGAGGCCTGCGGTCTTCGCCACATCCGCTCCGCACCGTTTCACCCTGCAACCAACGGCCAGGCCGAACGCATGGTGAGAACAACGAAGGATGCTTTAAAGAAAATGGAGCACGGCGACTGGGAGCAGCAGCTGTATAAGTTCCTGTTCAGCCAACGGAACACTCCTCACTCAGGGACCGGGCGCCGGCCAGCCGAACTTCTGATGGGAAGACGACTGGGAACCGTCCTGGACTGCCTACATCCCGACCGAGCAATCACTGGAAACCCGACAACGGAGGATCAGCCAGCTGCCCGAGGGTTCGCTCCCGAAGACCCCGTATACGCTAAGAACTATGCGCAGGGTCCGACATGGCTCCCCGCGAGGATCATCCGAATCACAGGGCCTTATTCCTACGAGGTCCTTACAGAAGATGGCGTAGTCTGGAAATGGCACATCGACCAGATTTGATGCCGTACCCAGAACCACGATGATACCCAGGCCCCCGAACTCCCTGCACCAACGGACCGTGACATCGACACGACTCCAGAAGCAGCGCCAGACCCTGATCTGGAGACTGCGGAGATGCTGCTCCTGCCCGTGGACGAAGCAGCTGCACCATCCACACCTGAATGACCCCCGAGCAGACAGTCCCGCCAGCAGAACAACTACCCACACCGCAACCTGCCGACACAAGCAACACGCCCCGCCTTACAACCCCCCGGTGGTCTGGATGTGAGCGCAGATGCCTGAACTATCTCAAAGACTATGTGTGCAGAGGGGTTCTGGACTATGGGGGGAGGGGTGTTATGTATTGACCATGCGGTCGCCATATGCTCCCGTAATGGCGACCACATGGCCAGAGCACATGGCCAAGAAACTACCTGAGCTTCAGCCAGGTAGAACAAAGGCCAGGTGGATTCAAACCGGCCACCAATCATGTACCTAGGTTTCTCCCAGGGAACCTATGAAATGTAAATAGACTTCTAATAGGCTATCAGGCCAGTTGGGTGAGGTCAGGGGATTGTCCCTGACCCATAGGCATAAACTACGGGGGGGCTCGAGGGCTCAAGCCACCCCCGAAATTTCCCAGGGGGGGGGCTCAGCCACCCCCGGGAAAATGGAGCGCCCAGGCCGGCTGCCTGGCCGGCTGCTGCTGCCACCACCTCTCCCCCTGCTCCATTCCTCCCTCCCTCCGTCCAGGAACCAGCTGGGCAAATGCCCAGCGTGCTGGATGGAGGAACGGAGGCAGGAGCAGGCGGGGGGGAGGCGGCGGGGCAGGTACAGGCTGCCGCCTCGTTTGCCCACCCGCCGGCTGCTGCCGCCGCCACCTCCCCCTCCCGGGACTGACCTGGCACGCTGGGAGGCAGGAGTGGCCAGGCTAGGCCAGTCCGGGGGGGCGGGGACATGGTCCCAGCGCGTGCAAGCGCACACAAGAGCACCCCCCCCCTGGGGATTTTAAAAGTCGACGCCTCTGCCCTGACCAGCATAAAAGGAGGGCTTTGAGCCCTGGGTTGTATGCTTCATCCGGACCAGCAATAAAGATCTAGCTGTTTCACTTTCCATGGACTCCCGACTCCAATACTTATCAATATCTGAAGAAGTGTGCATGCACATGAGAGCTTATACCCAGAATTGCAGTTGGTTGGTCTTAAAGGCCCAACTTTGTTCTAATGGACAAACTGCTATCCAAAGATCCATTAGCCTTATTTTGAGCTTATTATATTGTGATGGTTCCTGTTGTTTTTAATATGTTGTGTCATCTCATGGAAATAAATCTATGCACAGAAACAATTACTATCTTAGAACCAAAGTCCTTCAGATACAGAACTCCACTGGGAAAGGGAGGTTTTTTTCTGGGTTTAAATGCATAATCAAAATATAATTTGTTTGTACTCAACTCCTTTCTCTCTGTATTTACTGTAATAAATATTTCAGCGACTTGTTAAAAAATAAGATAGTTCTAATCTTTGTATTGTGAACTTTGATCTCCAGATACCAATTTTGTTTTAGTATAGGGAGTTGTTTAGCATAATAATATAATATCTGGAAGTCCTAAACCTCTCCTACATTAGAGGTTTCATCAGGGTCTGTTTTACAATTCTTAGATTATCTATCTAACCAAATGTTTATGTCAGTGGGGAACTGAATATGCAGCCCTTGCATGGCAAGGCACAGTACACATTCTGAATCAATAACTGTGCTGCCTAGCGTAGACTTTCCTGTAATTTAGAGCTTTAGTTCAGGGAGATGTCAGCTCCTGCTTTGATTTATGTACGTAAATTCATCATTCATTACTACAGTGCCTACATATAGACAAATTTAGGCCTTTCCTTCCTTGTGAGAACCTATTGATGGTCTTAAAGGAGAAGTAGTTTGGTCTCATAAACAGGAGACAGTTCTAAACATCCCAGTTTCCAAATTACCATTCTCATGGATCCCAGACTGAAAACATGAGACTCAGTATTGGATCAGCATTACTAACTTATCAAATCTAATTATCTATCCAAATCTTAATAGAAAAGAAAGCTTGGTCAAAGATTCTGTGAACTTAGGCAGACCATGAGAGGGAGGGCAGGAAGGGTTGCTCAGTGCTTAGTTCTTGTGGCCCTTCTTTACACGCCCAGGGAAATGCTGATTGCCACTTTGGGCTCAGGAAGCAACTTTTCTCCAGGCCAGTTTGGCCAGGGATGAAGAAGAAGAAGAAGAAGAGATTGGATTTATATCCCGCCCTTCACTCACTTAAGAGTCTCAGAGCGGTTTACAAACTCCTTTTCCCTTCCCCTCCCCACAACAGACACCCTGTGAGGTAGGTGGGGCTGAGAGAGCTCTTTCCCAAGCTGTCCTTGAGGGAACAGCTGGTACAGAGCTATGGCTTGCCCAAGGTCATCCAGCCAGGTGCAAGTGGAGGAGTGGGGAATCAAACCCGGTTCTTCCAGATTAGAGTCCGCGCACTTAACCACTACACCAGACTGGATCCTGGAGGGTTTTTTTAATCATCTTATGGGAATGGAACAGTGGCCACTGCAGGTGTGTGTGTGGGGGAGGTATTTGTGAATTTCCTGCATTGTGCAGGGAGTTGGACTAGATGACCCTGGAGGTCCCTTCCAACTCTATGATTCTATGAAAGAATGTGAATTATATAATGTTTCAGGGGGGGGGGAAATCAGTTAATTTCCAGCTACACAGAAAGCAACATTACTTATTGTCACTTCAGTTTAATAGACCCCAACTTCTATATTGGCCCTTCAAAACATGTGTGTCCTGGCCTCCATTTCTGTTTGTTATTGTGGTTATAATGCATTCATTTCCCACTGTTTGCCTGCAGTATACACTTTCTCCTGCTGACTGTCTTAAATGGAACCTGGTCACTGCTAACAGGGTTGCCACTTGAAAAGAGCCAAAGTACCACATTGAACTTTTCTGCATCGGGTTTTTGGTCCAGCTTGGCTTTATTTCCACATTTCCCCCCAGCCTCATTTACTCACAGTCTTGTTTGCCAGTCACAAGCTCTGCCCCCCCCCCCGCCCCCCGTTTTTCAGACCACTGTAAAAGTGCCGTGAAACCATACATAAAAACTCAGTGAAAAACCAGGAGAGCAACAATTGGCAAACGATACCATGTGTAAGGGAGGGGGGAAACAATGCAGTTAAGAAGCTCAGCTGGAGCAAAAACCCAGTGTAGACCTGAACAAGTCTGGCAGATCCTTGCCAGTGGGGGACACTTGTATACACTCCCACAGGCCTCAAACTGAAAGGGAAAGAGGTATCTATTACTCAGGTTCTTCACCTCTCTCCTGACCCTCTGCCTCTCAGCCTCAGGAGCAAGAGCCAGTGTGTCCACTCTGACTTATTTCCCTTTGCCTTATGAAAAGCTTGGCTCATCCTAGGACCAACCACTTTCAAGTTTCCACACTGCAGGAACCTCTATAGCACCTGGGCAATTTCTGTGGGAAGCTGTTGCAACATCCACATTCCAGCTGCAATTCATTTCTGTCTTTCCCCACCCCTGGCTCAAGGCTGCAACCCAGTTGCTCATCCGGTCTCTATCAAGCAGTGGAGTGGCAGGCTATGCCTTTATAACTTTTATAACTTTTGTAATTTTGGTAATTTTGTAATGTTGTAATTTTAACCTGGGTTTTATGGTTTATTGTGAACCTTTATGGTACCTTGTATTGTTAGCCGCCTTGAGCCGGCCCTGCTGGCAAGGCGGGATATAAATTAAATAAATAAATAAATAAATAAATAATTCAGGTCCCAGTGCTAAAAAAAGCCTATTGTAAGATGAAAAATTAGCTTTCTGATCATAAGCAGTGAATAGAACATGGATCAAACTAGTGAGGGTTCAAGCATTCCTATGGATAATAGTATTTTTCATGATATTTTTCTGCACACATTTATTTATTTATTTATTATAAACACTTCTGTGCTGTCTCTCCACCCAAATACAGTCTCTGAGACAGTAAACATCAAAACATTTCAACATTAAAATCATATTTAAAAGAGTATATATAAAATAAACAATTGAGTTAAATGTGTGTGTGTATATATCTATATCTATATCTATCTATATATATACACACACACATGCAAAGACACATAAACACAATAAGGGAGGAGGGCCAATAATAGTTACAATACACCAAACCAAACAAAGTCTTCAGTCACTGGTAGGAGACAATAGGAGACAAAAAAAAAAAAATCTCCCTGGAGAGGGAATTCCAACGTTTTGGGGGCACAACTGAGAAGGTCCTTTCTTGGCCTGCCACCTATCTAGCCTTAGACAGGGGCGTCGCGTTTTTAAATTCCGGGGGGGGGGGGGGGCTCTTGCGTGCGTGCTTCACGCACGTGCAGTCCCTGCCGCCACTGCCTCTCACCCCCCGCCTGGCCACTCCTGCTTCCATCCCTCCCTCCATCTGTCCAGGGGTCAGTTGGGCATTTGCTTAGCTGGCCCCTGGACGGACAGAGGGAGGGAGGGAGGGACGAAGGCAGCCAGGCGGGGGGGGGGGGGAGAGAGGCGGCGGTGGCGGCTCTTGTGTGCACAGGGGCTCTTGCATGTCCCCGCCACCACTGCCTCTCTTCACTGCTGCCCCGCTGCCTCCCCCCCCCCGGTCTGGCCACTCCTGCTTCCATCCCTCCATCCATCCAGGGGCCAGCTGGGCATTTGCTTAGCTGGCCCCTGGACAGATGGAGGGAGGGACGGAGGCAGCCAGGCGGGGGGGGGGAAGAGAGAGAGAGAGGCAGTGGCGGGCGCTCCATTTTCCCGGTGGGGCTCAGTCCCCCCGGGAAATTTTGGGGGAGGCTCGAGCCCTCGAGCCCCCCCATAGTTGACGCCTGTGGCCTTAGATGTCAGGGACGCCTGAAGCAAAGCCTCTGAACATGACTGGAGTGAACAGGCTTTAAAGTAGGGATGCTGTGAATTTCACTCTGAGCATGTTAAATGGTTGAACTTGTTGTGTTTGAAAGTAGCACTCAGATGAGAGCCAATCACTCTGTTTGGTTTGTGCTGAGGAGCTGTGAATGCCTGCCAGAGCTGTTTGCATTGGGTTTTCCCAGAACTGCACATGAGCAAGGATGCTGCTTATTCAGTCTGATCAGCAACCATTAGCATCACTAAAGACTACTTAGATTAACGTAGAAGTGCAGGAATTTATTGAAACACAGTGTTTATTGATGACCGATTTATATGATTTGTGAGTGATCTAATGGCTATTTAAACGATTTCCTGCTGAGCAGAGGAATTGTGCAGCAAGGATGGGAAGGCAGTGGACCTCAGTTGGGCTGGGTCAGAACCCCCATGCATGAAAAGCCAATTGTGCTGTAGTGCATGGTAAGGAGTGAAACAACCTGTCAAACACCCCCAAAGAGATGATATACTATCTAACTGATCACTGAAAAATCATGTTTCTATTCTCATCTGGTGAGCAGGGCATGAGCCGAAGTGGCAGGTGTTTGAGCATCCCTACTTTAAATCTCTACTTCATTTCCTCATTCCAGAGGTTAACCAGGGCATTGACAGTAGCAAGGACCATAACAGCAGGAAGATCCTCTAAAACCAGTCACATCCACCAGGCTACATGGGTGAATCTGCCTCCTACTCTTACTATCTTGGACATCTGATGTACATGCATTAGCACAGAGGTGTCAAACTCATTTGTTATAAATGTCACTTTGTTGGGCTGGGTCATGCAGGCCATAAAATGTAACACGTGGTACCGAAGATATAAATTTTATACAGGTGATTTCAGATGTCAAATGGGAATAGCAGGTGAATGACAATAGCAGGCTTGATTGTATTAGGTGTGATATGCAGAGGGGCAGTAGGTGTGGAGAGACCAGTGTTGATAATGAGACTGGAAACCTAGGTCTCAATTCCAGCCAGGAGGATTAAGTCCAGGAGGATGCAAAGAATAAATGGACATAAGTCTGATGTTAGAAACCACAACATTCAGTTGCTCACCTAAGAGTAGCAGTGCTCTTACAAAGGGATTTCAAAAGGAGATTAGAAAGAGAGACTGCTGAATTGTAATTGATAGTGAAGCTTAAGACCAGGGCTGTTTTTGGGCAGGAACGCACAGGAACGGAGTTCTGGCTGGCTTCTGAGTTGGCCACATCTACAGCCTTCCCCCCCTCGGGTTCCCCAGGTGCCTTGCATGCCATGGGGCACCTGGGGAAGCCAAGCCGATCCTGGGAGGAAAGGCAGTTTAAACTGCCTCCCCCCCTTGGGTTCCCCAGGCACTCTGCAAGCCGCGAGGTACCTGGGGAAGCTGATCCTGGGAGGGCGCTGTCAGGGGTGTGGCCTATTATGCTAATGAGTTCCTGGTGGGCTTTTTCTACAAAAAATGCGTCCTCCTGGACTGAATTGAGAGCTAGTTTTCCTGTCTCATTACCGCTGTGTGCTATTATCATTTGGCATCTGAAATCACTCTACTCTCCAAGATATAAGGAACAATCTGAGTGTTCTAATTCCTAATCAGACTCTTTTTGGAAATTAAATAAATCCAGATAGGAACAGAGAAATCCAATCTTTTTTTTAAAAAAACTTTTCAGAATAAGCCAAAATAATTTCTTTAGTGTACATTGTGCTTGCCAGAAGAATGTACCCCTCCCTCCCTCCCTCCCTCCCTCCCTCGAAGCATGCTTGCACACAAAAGCTTATACCTGGAATAAAATGTTGTTGATCTGAAACTGCAATGGGATTCCAACTTTTAATCTCTGTCCTCCCCTCCCTTCCCAAAAGAGGAGGACCATTCCTGGAGAAGAAAGCAGAAGCTCTCTCTCTCTCTTTGTGTTTGTATATGAGAGAGAGAGCGAGAGAGGTGGAGGGGGGAGGGAGGCAAGAGGCAGGAAGCAAAAAGCCACAAGGGAGCTGGGGAAAAAGCAAGCTACAGCCCTAGGAATGGAAGCAGGAGAGGGAATTTGCTCAGGGGCCAGATTTGAGCCCTCTGCAGGCCGCATCCAGTTTGCGGGTCACATGTTTGACACCACTGCATTAGCTCCTTCCTTCCTTCCTTCTCTTCCTTCCTTCCTTCCTTTTTATAATGTTGTGTGGATGCAGACACTCATTCTACCTGACTTATTCATGTTAGGTGTAGTAAAATTCTACTAACCACTTAGAGGATGATTTATGTGATCAGGTTATTCCAGAGTGAAAGAGCTCACCCTGGGGTAGTTTGGCCTTCTGTAGGAGATTGTCATTGTAGTACTGTATGTCATAGTATTTATTATGAGGGCCTGATCAGGCATAAATGTCACTTTGTCAGTCTAGACCATATGTGCCATAAAATATAATGCCAGGTACCAGAGATATAAACTCTATAAAGGACAGCAGCTTTTAGGCTCTGAATTGGTGTGTCCTTTCCGCAAGTCCCCATGGGGGCAGAGGAAAACCCCCATGGACAAGCTGGAGACCCAACAGTGCAGTGCTGGGCAGACGTCCCCCACTGCCCAGGGAGGCAAACCCCTTTCCCAGCCTGCTTCCGCCACCAATGCTGTCAGCTCAGGCCACAGATGAAAAACACAGTGTAGCTGGGCATTGCCACAGATGGAATCAGGAAGATGAATTGAACCAACCCCCCAACCCACAGAAACACAGGGGTGGCAGCCCAGCTGCAAGGCCATATACAAGCAGGACATCAGGCCAAACAAAGCCCAACAAGCTGGAAATGCCTGTGCATCAGCTGCCACCCCCAGCCAAGAATGCTGGGCAAGCCATGGGGAGCCATGCTAGGGATTCAAGTCAGAGAATGATGGCAAGCCTGCCACCCCTGCACAGAGTCACACAATCCAGGCTGAAGGCCGCTGGATCATCCCATGGGGGGCAGGCACCACACTCAGAAGGCTACACATGTAACAGAGGCCCCAGGCCAGCCAGCAACCAGTATAAGTAGAGACTGTTGGCACACACCCCCTAAGTGCTTCCTGCCTCTCTCCCAAGCACAGCAGAAGATAAGTTTACTTGATCTTATTTTTGTTTATTGAGATTGTGCAAACAGCAAACAAATCCTTGTAGAGAGAGCCATAACTTTGGAAAGAAGACAATGAAACACAACTGTGTAGTGATTCAATTGTTGTACTAGGATGAGGAAGGCACAGTCTTAGATCCAACAAGCTTTTCCACTGGTGAAAATGACCAGAAAGGCTCTGGTTTATGAGACCTGCATGGACAAAAGTCATGTGGGATGGGGATTCTATGGAGGAGAATTATGTAAGACTGAGTTTTAAAAGCTGTCTGGATCCCAGCTCTGCCATGAAATTTATTGGACATTCTTGAGACAGTTACTCTCTGTCAGATCTACTTACCTTGTGGTGTGACAATAAAATGGTGGGAGAAGGGTTGGCACTTCCAGGTTGGGAAATTCCTAGAGATTTGGGCGTGAAGTTAAGGAGGGCATGGTTTGGGGAGGGATCTCAGTGGGTAAAATGCTGTACAGTGCAGAGTCCACTCTTCAAAACAGACATTTTCTCCAAGGGAGTTGATCTCTGTTTTCTAGAGATCAGTTGTAATTCCAGAAGATATGCAGGCTGTACCTGGAGGTTGGGAACACTAGGAAGAAGCTGCAAATACTGCCCTGGCTTCTTCAAAGAAGGGTGGAATATAATAGATAATCTCTCATAACACTGCCTGTTGTTGCCTTTCTCCTCCCAGTCTCATACATAAACTGTTGGCTTCACCAGTACAAGGTTAATGCAGTCTAAACAAGAAAACGAAACTTGGCCTTAATGTGAGAAGCTCAAGGGGAAAACCATTTGTACTGGACACAGAGGCAATTGTGATATAGCACTGATAGAGTTCTCTTGCAATTACTAAGCTTTATTAAAGCAACTCATGAGTATTAGATCTGATGTTGTGATCACAGCTTTCAAGCATCAAGAAACAATATTATCACCAGGCGATGACATCTGAGGCACCTTTGTACTAGAATGATGCACAGGGTTGGCTATTAATATGCAAAAATGTCATTAAAATGCCCGCTATAGATTTTAATGTACACAATAAATGACAACCATTTGCTGTAAAGCAGTGTATGCTCTGTTGTACAGTAGTTAGAGGCAATTCTGTGAACGAAGAGCCTTTCTCTAAGACAATTTAGGTTCAATTTTTTAAGATTTCTTCTGCCATTAACAAGGGAAGCTTAAAGGGAAGAAAGGAACTCTCAATGCAAAAGTCACAAACAATTTTGGAAGTAGATTTATAATTGTCTCTGCACATGGTAGTGTTGCATATATTATTAGAAATACTTAAGACTTTGATTACTAACATACTAAATGTTTATGACCCTTATGGAACTATTGAGCACTACGGATATATTGTGAAGTGCTCCTTGTTTCCCTATAACATGAATGATTCTAGGAACAGCGTTAAAGGGTTTAGTTTTCTTGACAAAAGAAAGTAGTGGAAACTTTTGGCATCCTTGTAATATTTGCCCTATTAACAGCTTTTAGAAAATAGAATAGAGTGGAAGCAAACACCATGAGGAATTTTACACAGCCAATATGTTCCATTTCAGGAACTCAAGCAATAGTGATAACACTGCATGTAAACACCTGACCAAACAATACCAAAACTTTTGATTGATGCAACAGTCAAAAGGTCAACAGCCTATACAACAAAGACTGCATGTAATATACAAAAGCGATTATTTGGTAACAGCTTTACAAATTAACATCAATTGCAAAGGACAGTAAAGTCCAATTAACAACCATCAAATGCAAGGGACACTATATAAAGAAGTAATACAAAGCACAGTATATGGCTAAGTACACTAGACACGAATAATATAAAGATGATGAAGGCTCTAGATTATACTCTTTGTTTCGTGTTCTTCATCAGGTCACTGTATGGAAAAAGGAGTACATTAAACTGGAAAGTGAATGACAACACATGAACATACAGCATATTAATTGCTAATTTTATAATACCCTGCAGTAAATAAACACTTGCCTATATGAAAATCTCCAAAAGCGACATCTGCAGTTAAGCTTCCTCTATGGCATTTTGTCAGGGAAATCCCTCTTACATGGGGACAGTCAGTTTGCAGCAGGAACAAGTCTCAAAGAGCTGGCATGCCTTGTAGTGACACTGGGCGTGCTCAAAATATACTTAAATGCTATGTGAGAATCTTAAAGCTACATAAGAATCTTAAAGCTACAGAAAATCTTAAGGCTACATGAGAACCTTAAAGTTACAGGGAACTAAGTCTCAAAGAGCTGGCATGCCTTGTAATGCCACTGGGCATGCTCAACATATACTTAAATGCTAGGTGAGAATCTTAAGGCTACATGAGAATCTTAAAGCTACAGAAAATCTTAAAGCTACATGAGAATTTTAAAGCTACAGGGAACCAAAAATGGTAAGGCTACAGAGAACAAAAATTATAACTAATCATAAAAAAGAATTAAAGTCCAGCAACTGATTAAGCCCATAAGGATGGAAAGTCTTCAAACGAAAAGTCCAGTAAGCCTCCTTTTGTCGTAAGATTTTCTGTATATCTAAGCAATTATAGTAGTGCGATTTTAAAACTTCAAGGACCACAAATTCAAAATCATTAGGAGAATGCTCATTATCTAAAAAATGCTGGACCAAAGGTGATTCGACTCTAGCATTCTTAATGCAGGATCTATGTTCAATCATATGGGTTCTAATGGTCCTTGTTGAAATCTCAATCCTTTGTCGTAAGATTTTCTGTATATCTAAGCAATTATAGCAGTGCGATTTTAAAACTTCAAGGATCACAAATTCAAAATCATTAGGAGAATGCTCATTATCTAAAAAAATGCTGGACCAAAGGTGATTCGACTCTAGCATTCTTAATGCAGGATCTATGTTCAATCATATGGGTTCTAATGGTCCTTGTTGAAATCCCAATGTACAAGAGGGAACATGAACATTGTAGAAGATACACAACTCTGTGAGTCGAGCAAGATGTATAAGATCTTAATTCATAAGGAAAAAAAATTTCAGGAAGAACAATCTGATTAGTCTGCCAGACTCTTGGACAGATAACGCATCTACCACAGGCAAAATGTCCACGTGGTAGAGTACTCTCACAAGTATGTTGCGTCAGGAAATCTGTATGAACTAACATGTCTTGGATATTCTTAGTCCTTCTAAAACCAATGGAGGGCAAAAGACGGCATCCCGGGACATTATCAAGAACTCTTCAGTAACAGTTTCTGCCAGGCATTTCACACAGAACTGTATTAGTACCAGTTCCTTAACGGAACATATTGGCCCTTTCACACAGAAATGTGCCTCTCCCGTTGGGGAATCGTTCCTGAGCCGGTTTACCTGGAAACCTCCTCCCAAGCATTCTTCAGTTCTTGTACCAGTCCTGAAGTGCTACGGGGTGCTGTGTGAAATGCCCCAAAGTGCTTCGTCTGATGACGAGTGTTTTAACACCTCTTTTCACCTGCGTGGGTGATCTCCGTCATTTTTTTAAAAAGAGCTGATTTAGAGCGCTATAACACTATAGCGTTATAGTGACCCCATTGGAATGCCTGGGCTCCAGTTGGCTCTCAGTGGAGCCCAGGCATTCCAATGGGGTCATTATAGCACTCTAAATTGGCTCTTTAAAAAAATGACGGAGATCATCTGTGTGGGCGAAAAGAGATGTGAAAAGAAAGAGGCAGTCTGAAATGGCAAACCGCTTTAAAGATGGCTCCAAAATGGTAGGGGAAGGGCTGTCTGAAATGGCCGTCACTGTACCGGTTTACTCCAAGCCAGTTCAGTAACGTTTTTAAAGGTGTAGTGTGAAATTCCCCCATGTTTCACAGTTTCCATTCCTTTCTCAAATTTTCAGTCACATATTACAAAAGTGCAATATTGCACCCCCAGTTTCACCTAACTCCAGCTAGAAATATTCTGTGTGTCTGTGTGCATTTCCACATTCAAATAGCAAATTTACTTTCTCTGGTGTCCTCCGTTTGCCCACAGATCACTATTTCTAGCTCATAAACTAAAGTTCATCAAGAATTTTGGCTGGTTCATGGTTAGCGAAGTGGTGTTCACAGGAAGAAGAGCCACCATGAACTTCCATGAATTTTGATGCAATTTGTGGAGGTTCGTGAAGAGCAGAAAGCAGGGATTTAAACACCAGCCTACTGCTCCCTGTAAAAATCAGTGCGGAGCAGAAAGCAGGGAGTTAAATGGCTCATGAACTCATATAAACCATTTTGGTTCACAAATCGGTGTATCCATTCATGGTTCGGTTTGTGGTTCAGTTCATGCCCATCACTATTTCCCACTTTTACAAGTTAGTTATCTATTTGGGGAAATATTTCCCAATCATTAACTAACATTGAGGAAGACATTATTCTCACTATGAGTAAGCCATCAGCCTAACAAAAATAGTCTTTCCTAGAAGATGGTCCAGTTTCCCAACTAGTTATGTTCTCAGCTAACAACATGGTACTGCTGCCTCATGAAACCTAAAGATTAAAAGTAAAACATCAAATCAAAATTAGCATAAACTGACAGGGTCAGCATGAACTTTGGAGTGTTTTGTTTTGGGAAACCAGTCCCACAAAGGCACCATGTTCTGTAAATAAGTTTTTCAGGGTTGCCCCCCCCCCCCGCTGCTTTCCAGAACACAAGATAATGCCACTAATGTTAAGGTCATGTGGAACTGAAATTTCCATATATGGCTAACTGGTCAGGGAAGTTCCTTTAATACTCCAATAGTCCCTTCTACTCGACCTTGAAAAAGAGTGTCCCATTTCACAGAGTATAATTATCAGGGGAAGAAATAAGAGTGATTTGAATTAAGAGAATGCTTCCCCCCCAAAAAAAACCCCCAAAAAACCCAAAAATGATGTTACAACCAAAGTATTTGGGCTGCAATGTTAAAGGCATCTAAGTGGTTTGCCTGTGATTTCTTGAAACTTGGAAGCAGTGTACTTCAGTGGAAGTTTGACAGTTGGAGAAAAGGCAAAGGAGATTGCTATAAACTGAGTGCAAGAATGCCTCAGAAGACAAATAGCCACCCAGAGCAATGCAGGCCTGTGAAGCGCATTCCATGTCCCAGACTTCTGCACACTTGCAACTGGATTAACGTATTTTTCGCTCCATAAGACACACCTGATCATAAGACGCACCTTGTTTTTAGAGGAGGAAAACAGGAAAAAATGAAACAGAAAGAAAGAAAGAAAGAGAGAGAGAGAGAGAGAGAGAGATAAAGGAAGGAGGGAGGAGGAGTGATAAGTATTGGAGTCGGGAGTCCGTGGAACAGTGAAACAGCATGATCTTTATTGCTGGTCCGGATGAAGCATACAACCCAGGGCTTGAAGCCCTCCTTTTATGCTGGTCAGGGACAATCCCTTGACCTCACCCAACTGGCCTGATAGGCTATTAGAAGTCTATTTACATTTCATAGGTTCCCTGGGAGAAACCTAGGTACAGGATTGGTGGCCAGTTTGAATCCACCTGGCCTTTGTTCTACCTGGCTGAAGCTCAGGTAGTTTCTTGGCCATGTGCTCTGGCCATGCTCTGGCCATGTGCTCTGGCCATGCGGTCGCAATTAAGGGAGCACATGGCGACCACATGGTCAGTACATAACAAGGAGAGACAGAGAGAGAGACAGAAAGACAGACAGAAAAAAGGAAAGGAAGGAAGGAAGATAGAGAAAGGAAAGAAGAGAGACTTCGGCATGCCATGCAAAACCAGGCCTTTCTGTGCAAAGTAGCCACGGAGCTTAATCTGTGGGCGGGGCTTTCTGCTGCTGGCTGTCTTAAAGGGGAAAAGCACTTAAAGGGAAAGAGTACTTAGCCTGGTGGGGTTTTTCCTGCCGTTTCCCTTTTAAGTCTTAACAGCTCAGGCCCAGCAGGGAGGGGCGGGGAAGGCTAGGATGCCAGCCTGAATGGCGTTCCCCTGCGTTCCTGCTGAAGAAAGAGCCCTGTTACAGGTAAGAAAAGCTCCATATTCGCTCCATAAGACGCACACACTTCCCCCCCCCCACTTTTTTGGGGAGGAAAAGTGCGTCTTATGGAGCAAAAAATATGGTATGTAGAATAGCTGCAAATCCTCTAAAACAGTATACAACCATGGAATTTGAAGAAAGGGCACCCCCAGAGACTATAGACAGGGTACCTGAAGACCTCCAGACTCAAAAGGCTGCCGAATATGGAAAAGGGCATGAGAAAGCCCAAGAGTCAAGCATACCAGGCACATAAAGCTCAACATGGAAAAACATACTTACCCTGAGAAACTGATATCAGAGGAGACAGAGGGCTAGGTCTTTGGTGCTACTAGAGATGTTATGAGAAAATGCCTTTTTTGTCCATTTGGAACTAAGATAGGGTATTAAAGTAAACTAAATGGGGTTATTACCTCTTGTTTCCACCACTGGGCAAGAGAAATAAATAAAAGGCAGAGGGTTGGATGGGTTGATCAAGCAGTGAGAGTACCTGGGTTGAAGACCCACTGGAGCCATCCTGAAGCCTGAAGGTAACTATGGATATCTATACTTTAGAGGCTTAAAATAATTGACATACCTCTAAAGAAGAGTATCTGCATGTTGCTAGGCACTGTAGGTCAGCCATCAGAGAGGCCAAAGCTCACAGTGATCTAAAGCTGGCTAGGGAGGCTCGCTACAACAAGAAAAACTTCTTCAGATATGTGAGGAGCAAACATGAGATAAAAGAGGCGATGGGCCCACTGTTGGGTGAAAATGGAGAAACTCTGACAGAAGATAGAGAGAAAGCAAAAAGGCTCATTGCCTATTTTGCCTCATTTTTTCCCCTGAAGAAGAGAACAGGCTCGTCTAGAGATGGTAGTAGGCAAGTCACAGCACCTGGGCTGCAGGTTGACATGGACAGAGAAGTAGTTGAAAAACACCTGGCTGCATTGAATGAGTACAGTTCCCCAGGGCCAGATGGTATGCATCCAAGAGCACACAAAGAACTTTCTAGAGAGCTTGCAGAGCCTTTGTGCATTATCTTCCAGACCTCCTGGAGGATGGGAGATGTGCCACAAGACTGGAGGAGGGTGAATGTGATTCCAATTTTCACAAAAGGGTGGAGGAATGACCCAGGAAACAACAGGCCAGTCAGTCTCTGTCCCAGGGAAGATACTGGAGCAGATTTTAAAGGAATCAATCTGCAAGCATCTAAAGGACAGCTTGGTGATCTGGGGAAGTCAGCATAGATTTGTCCCCAACAGGTCCTGCCAGACCAACCTCATTTCCTTCTTTGATTATGTGACAAGCTTACTGGATCAAGGGAATGCTGTTGTTGTTTACCTGGGTTTCAGCAAAACTTTTGACAGCGTTCCCCATGATGTTCTGATAAGTAAATTAGAGGACTGTGGACTAGACTGTAGGATAGTTAGGTGGATAGGGATCTGGTTGGAGAACTGCACTTGGAGCATAGGTGTCAATGGCATTTCATCTGAATGGATGGTGGTGTCCAGTGTGGTGCCACAGGGCTCAGTTCTGGGCCCAGTACTTTCCAATATTTTTATAAATGATCTGGATGAGGGTGTGGAAGGGCTACTCATTAAATTTGCAGATGACACTAAATTGGAAGGAGCAGTGAACACACCAGAAGATAGAAATAGAATTCAGTGAGATTTGGACACACTGGGTAAGTGGGCAGATATGAACAAGATGCAATTTAACAAGGATAAGTGCCGAGTTCTACATCTGGGTAACAAAAATGAGGAACACGCATACTGGATGGGGGATATACTTCTGAATAGCCGTGTGTGTGAACAAGATATTGGGGGGTAAGGGAGGCCCGAAAGTTAAATATGAGCAGCCAGTGTGATGCAGCGACAAAAAAGTCTAATGCAATCTTGGGGTGTATCAACACAGGCATAACATCCACATTGCAAGATATCATAGTCTCACTGTACACTGCCTTGGTCATGCCGCACCTGGTGTACTGTGTGCAGTTTTGGAGGCCTCACTTCAAAAAGGATGTGGACAGAATGGAGTGGGTGCAGAGGAGAGTGACAAGGATGATCAGTGGCCTGGAGACCAAGTCCTATGAGGAAAGGCTGAGGGACTTGGGAATGCTGAGTCTGGAAAAGAGGAGGTTGAGGGGGGACAGGATTGCTCTCTTGAAGTATTTGAAGGGCTGTCACTTTGAGGAGGGCAGGGAGCTGG
This sequence comes from Lepidodactylus listeri, assembly GCA_029233225.1. Lineage (NCBI taxonomy): Eukaryota > Metazoa > Chordata > Lepidosauria > Squamata > Gekkonidae > Lepidodactylus > Lepidodactylus listeri. The sequence goes on from JARCFY010000004.1 coordinate 50,074,230, forward strand.
CAGGGAGCTGTTCCTGTTGGCAGCAGAAGATAGGATCCACAATAATGGGTTTAAATTAAAGGCAGAAAGGACTGGCTGGATATTAGGAAAAACTTTTTATCAGTAAGAGTTGTTCAACAGTGGAATCAGCTGCCTAGGGAGGTGGTGAGCTCCCCATCACTGGCAGTCTTTAAGCAGCATCTGGACAAACAATTTTTAGGGATGCTCTAGGGTGATCCTGCATTGAGCAGGGGGTTGGACTAGATGGCCTGTATGACCCCTTACAATTCTGTGATTCTATGACTTTATGATTCTAGAGTAATTTAGCTTTAAATTAGAATAGGCAGGAGGATATATATTGCAAAACAAAACTGTAAGTCCAGTTTAGCTGTATTTCCATGTAACCATGCATTTATTCTTTTCGAAGTTGCTTCCTATTCTTTTCTGTAGCTTTGTTTCTCAATGAGCCACTTAATTCATTTTAATTAAATGTGTGGAGTCTGTGGCCGTGGTCACACGGCCCCTTTAAATCCGGGAGGGCTCCCGGATTTAAAGGGGCCGCTTTTTTCAACAGCGGGTTGGGATGTCTAAACATCCCAACCCCTGCTGCCTCCGGATCGGCGGCCGCGGCGGCTGCGGCGGAAGTGGGGGTAGCTGAGGAAGCCGCGGCGGAAAGGGTTGCGGCGGTCGCGGCAGCCGCTGCTGCTGAAGAGACTTCAGCTGAGGCGGCGGAGGCGGCGGAAGCGCTGGAAGCCGCGGTGGCAGCCTCCGACCCGCCATCCGCCAGGGTAAGTCGGGGTGTTTTTTTTCTCACTCTTTTACACTTGGGCGCCCAAGTGTAAAAGAGTGAAAAAAAAATGGCCGGCGGGGCTATCTGGACAGCCCTGCTCTCGCAATGCATGCGAGAGAGGGCTGTCCAGATACCTCCAATGCGGGTTCCTCCCGCAACACCCGGGAAAATACTTGATTTTCCCGGGGTCTGAAAATGCGGGAGGAACCCGCATTGGATCCCGCTTCGGCACGGGACTAGGGGGCCGGCCGTCTGGTCGGCCCCTTTAAATGCAGGAGGAAATTGCCCTTCCTCCCGCATTTAAGGCCCGTGTGGCCGCAGCCTGTGTCTGACCTGCCTATCTGCCAGCAGGTATAAGCGGAGCTTTGTCCTCTGCCTATCAAGTGCTGGCTCATAAACACTGGATCTATGCTTATTTCAAAATGCCTTACCAAAGCTAGTGAGATTGGTGTAAATAGAAAAGCTGAGCTCAGAACACAATTAGTGACAATACTATTTGGAGGGAAGATGGCCTAACTGTTCTAGTTGGACAACATCCCTTTCAGGCATATTCTATGCCCCCAAATATTGGAAATAACTTTTTTTTTTTTTAAAAACACAGTGATTTGGATTGGTTCATCATTAGCAAACATACAACTGCACATGCCTGTTGATTTATTTGAAGAAAATTATGTCAGGAATTAATTTGCCAAAGACAGTATTATATCTTTTGGTCACTAATGTTTCTAAATTCAAAAGCAGTCATCACTGAGATTATCCACGGAATTTCATATTCAAATATAAATTTGAATTCTTAATAAGAAAATTCAGATTAGGAAAATTTGCTTGAGAATTCCTCTTTTCCCACATTCATTTTAGCTGTGCCAGCCTCAGTCAGTAACTACTGAAGAGAACGGTATGAATATTTTTGATGAGGGCAAAGCTGAGCTGGTATGTAATATGTATGGCTTTCTCAAGAGGAGGAAAAGCTGTCATTAACTGTCATTAAGTGATGGATGATGGGGTTTTTTTAAAAAAATGGTTGTTTTTGGTTTTAGTATTATTTTTTGTTCTGAGATCATTACAATTTTCCAAAATTAACAGGTTGCTAAATGAACATAATAAATGTTTTTTTTCCAATGTATGATCATTTTTATATGCTTATTGCTACATGTCTCCCACCTCTTGTGAACAGCTTTAAAACGTTGAAGGAATTTAAAGACCCTAATCACTGGAGCCTAGGCAATCTCATACAGTTAAATGCCATCAAGTTGATCACTATGCATCCAAGTTGTACAGAGCATTATATATGGGGTAGTTTTGGGATGACCTAATACTGAGAACTTGGGAGGATAATTTATCTAAAGCTCTCCCTGCAGAACTCAGTTTGGCAGCATATCTGTGGTTGGCACCAGCTCCTGCACCGTACCGCAGATGTCATTTTTTATAGAACACTCAGTGAACTGGACACCTGTCAAATTACATTGTTCTGGCCCCTAAGCCTCCAAGAAGCACAGGTCCTGTAGGAATATACTAGAATATTTTAACAGACACCTTTATAATTTTCAAGTGGTTAATAACTTTAGAGAACAAAAATGGGGACTCTGTCTGTGAACGGTGGTGGATGTCCAAATCCCACATTCCCCTTCTGCTGCAGTGATTCTTAATTCAGACCTTGCACCTTTCCTGCTGAAACAGATGTCCCTCCATATCAAAGTTCCATTACCAGAAATTAGAACTTTATGAGTAGCTTAATTTTTGGGAGATGTTGCCAAATTGGAGTGGGCTCAGAGGAAAGCAGTAAAGATGATAATGCACTTGCAGGGTAACCTTGGGAAGGTTAAAGGATATAAGGAATACGGAGATATCTGGGAATGAAAGTATGGCCTTATCAGTGGTGAAAGAAAGTAGGTAAAGTCAAACTTGGAATGGTGGCTTAGGATTTAGAGGTGGTATGGGAATGCTTTCTTAAATTACATGGCCACAGAGACAAAAACTATAGCTTTGCTCCTGTAGCAGCCATGATTATATAGTACGGGGTAGACAGGGTCCTTTCCAGCATTTGGCATCACAGATGATACTACAGTTTAATTCTGTTGATGGATGGGTGACAGGTATGAATTGCTCTACTGGTGAACTGTAGGGGTGGACATGCATTTCATTTCTGATCAATAGCTGGTAGATGTGTCTTTAACTGAAGATCTAGCATGGAGATAGTCTTATGCTTTGCTATACTAAACAATGTGCATGTGAGCCAGAGGCGTGGTATCAGTGAAGCTATAGAAAATATTCAGCTAAATTTATGCAGTGTTGCCAACTCACACATGTAAACATTTCCATTTGAAGGATAGGTGGAACTTGACTCAGGTTTTTTCAGTGCATGGGATTGGCAACAGTTGTGCTTTGAAAATATCTATGTTTACAACACTTGAAAATGCAATATCCATCCCAGAACCAATTCCTCATAATCACAGCAATTGGTTTAGATCTGCAGCAGTATGCACAGCATAGAAATAGGGGCTTCTGGTATAAACAAGATCAGCCAGGTAAACAACAAGTGTTTATGGAGGAAAAAGAAGTAGATAAAGATGAATGCAGCTTCAGTCACTAGCAGTGATAATAATAACAACTGAAGTAAATCCTTTCTGAGGTGTGGTGACCAGAACTGTACACAGTACTCCAAATGAGGTTGAACCAACAATTAATGCAGGGGCTTTATGATACTGGCTGATTTGTTTTAAGTTCCCTTCCTAATAATCCCCAGCATAGCATTTGCCTTTTTTTATTGCAGTCGCACACTGTCTCGACATTTTCAGAGAGTTATCTACTATGACTCCAAGATCTCTCTCTTCATCAGTCTCTGCCAGTTTAGACCCCATCAACGTGTATTTATAGTTAAGATTTATGGCCCAATGTGCATCACTTTGCACTTGGCCACACTGAACCCCATTTGCCTTGTTGATGCCCACTCACCCAACCTTGACAGATCCCTTTGGAGGGCCTCACAATCTTCCCTGGTTTTCACCACCTTGAACAATTTTGTGTCATGTGCAAATTTAGCCACTTCACTGCTTACTCTCATTATGATATACCAGGTATACCCTTTATATGTGTCTCTTAGTAGCCTTCTGAGAATATACTGAGAAAAACATAGCAAGAAAACATAATGAAACATACTGGGGTGGGGTGGGGACCAACCTATACCTTTAGCTCACCCTGGCTTAGTCAAACTGTGGCATTTACTATGTACTAGTGCTGATGAACTCAGCAGGCTTTCTATGGAGTAGGCCATTTTAACAGAACCAAAACTATAGTTCCTAAATCTATTGCTCTTAAAGTCAATAGTATAATTCCAACAGTACATGATAAATGCCTTTTCTTCAGAAATTTATATCTTCAGCTTTCATAATTATACTGGCTGACTTTAACTGACTTCCTTCTAATTTACTTCCATCTTTGTAAGAATGACAAATCTGCAAATATTCTTCATATTGCCACACATGCATGTATATTTATATTAAAAGTATAAATCACAGCTGTCTAATGTAATACATCTGTATATGAAGAAACAAATAATGCTGGATATAAAGGCTAGCTATCCATGGTATCAGCATATTATTTAAGATTTAATATAACTTTAGTACATGGATGACAGGGTGTATCTTATCAATGGGGGAGGAACCTGAATGGCTGCTGAAAAAAAGGATTACTAGAGAAGATTTGTGAGTGGAGCCAGCTACAGTCAAATTCTTCTTCTGAAATGATTCTAGAACAGGAACATAGATGAGGCAAAGGACAATATTTAAAGATGAGCTTTGTCCCTTTGAAGGAGGCCTGTTAACGTGGCCCATAAGCAATAAAGTTGGACCTCTAGAGCTACATGGCTGACGTTAAGTTCACAGTGAGGTCTTGTGCCCAAAGTACTTCAGGCACACAGTGTTTCACAGAAATAGTATTCAGCAGATAAACTGGCTGGCTTTGGTCAATATACTACACAATCTCTTCATTTGGACATACCCCTAAGAAGTGGAAAGAACCTCACCTGCTGTACTCCATTCAGTTAAGTCATTGTCTTTAAGCTGCTCATGGTGTTGTAGGTTATTTCATTGCATGTTTAATAACTGAGCTATTAATTATTGTATGGCATTGTGTGTAGTATAGCCAGGAGACCCTAAAACTGTCTGGCAACCTTAAGTTATAGCTATTTTAGTGGTGAACTAGACTTATTTTTGGGCTGAGAGAGCACTGAAAGAGCTGTGACTGACCCAAGGTCACCCAGCTGGCTTCATGTGGAGGAGTGCATAATCAAACCCAGTTCTCTAGATTAGAGTCCATTGTTCTAAAACACTACACCATTCTGGCTCCAATAACTGAACATCATAGGGCCATGCAGAAAGTATACTGAAAGTATGACATTTCTGTTATTAATCTTTTGCATTTGATGCCAAAAACTGTCCTGTCTTGTTTTGGTTTCCATTTTGCATGCCACATTACCCCAGTATTAATCATTGCTTAACAGCGCATACATGGTAAAATGTTCTGATATCTCCACCTAGGGTTGACAGGTCAGGTCCCCTCATCTTGCTGGCAGGGGGATCTGGGAGATGTTCCAGAAGTGGGCAAGGATATCCCCAGCATGCTGACATCACCCAAAAGTGATGTCATCATGTTGACACCATCGGGGCAACACTCTGGTTTCTGAGTAAAACTCTGTGGTAAAAATTGGGGTCAAACCATAGACTAGAGCGTCACCACGAGACACTGCTGACACAATGACATCACTTCCAGGGACCTTGCACAGGGATGTTTCTGTTTGTGGGCAGGGTTTCCCTTGCTGGCCAGCTGCCTGGCAGTGGACAGAAGCCCCCAAAACTGGGGGATTCCCCACAGGGACCTGGGGAATGGCAACCCTATAACCACCTCTTTTCCCCATGGAAAAAAATTCCATTATAATGGTAATCTTCCCAAGAAAGTGATGCAGCTCATAATTTTTATCCATGCTACCTAAAAATCCGAGGCCAACCCTGGCTACAGTCCACAATGACTTCTAGATTGCAGTAGGATTACCCACAACTCCTGTAGAGTAAGTGGTTTGTGTTCTCTTGTATTTATTGTTTCAGTAGCCTTTCCAAACATCTTCAAGGTAAACTCTGAAATTTCTATTGAGCTAAAAACTTCAGGTATCTAAAAATGATTAGGTAGAAATTTAAAAAACCCTACCAGCATTGTTCAGAAGAGGAATAAAATTTATGAAACTGTGAATTATGACTACATAAACTTTGTATAGTTAACATGTGTGTAATGAATTACACCGCAAGATTTTCAAGTGATGCTGTATTGTGTTGCATTTCTATATGCCGCACAATGCAATGTAGCACTTTGTCATATATAAGAAACTGTTGAGTAAAACAGTTCTAGGATTTCCCCATATTGTTATTAAACCCACATCCAATATAAAAGCCTGTGCTGGCATATAAACTTTTAACTGAGAATCTGTACAACTTCACCTGAAAGAATGCCACTGTTACTATACTATTACATTTTGTGATGTGTGAATAGAATCTGATTTCTGTTGTGAATGTAGCTCTGAGGAAAAGTTGCATGGTTGATTAAACCCCAAGTAATGTTTGCTCTTGGAGGTGTTTACTGAGTCAAAAAGCAGTTTTGGTGTAGTGGTTAAGTACGCGGACTCTAATCTGGGAGAACCGGGTTTGATTCCCCACTCCTCCACTTGCACCTGGCTGGATGACCTTGGGCAAGCCATAGCTCTGTACCAGCTGTTCCCTCAAAGACAGCTTGGGAAAGAGCTCTCTCAGCCCCACCTACCTCACAGGGTGTCTGTTGTGGGGAGGGGAAGGGAAAAGGAGTTTGTAAGACGCTCTGAGACTCCCTTGGGGAGTGGAGGGCGGGGTATAAATCCAATCTCTTCTTCTTCTTCTTCTTCTTCTTGTTATGGGGGGGGGGGTGAGCTTCTGGATGGCTGCATCCCTTCCACACTCTTGCTATTCCCACTAAGGAATATCAGAACTGCTCTTGAAAAACAAAACTAGCCTAGAAACAAACTTCAATGACAGGTATGGGAAGGACTAGGGGGAAGAAAGGAGCAAAAAATTCCCCTTACAAATCCCCAAGGAAGACTCAGAAGACCAAGAGACATCTCTTCCAGAGGATATGGCGATGGGAGGAAGCAACTCTTACCTAAGTTACCAGACTATGATTCTCCATGCTCTGACAGAGATAAAAGATGAACTTAAAAATGAAATAAATACTTTGCGTGGGAATACTGGGCAACTGAAAAAAGAATTTGGCCAATTTAAACAAACAATTGAGCCAATAAATAAGAAACTTGATGACTCACCATAACATTGAAGATAACGGAGAAGAAAGCTGAAGCAGCATACCAGGGCACCAAAAAAAATAGCAGACAACATGAAGGAGGTAAAGGAATTTGAGGCTTGGGATAAAAATATAATCATACTTCAGGAAATTAAATTAAGAGAAAGGAAGGCTAAACTTCCTGGAGTCTCACTATACTTCTCCAAAACAGAAGATCTTACTGCATCTTTAAATAAATGGCTGCGGCAGATACTCCATTCAGCAGGGGAAACAGAGGTTTCAGAAAAAATCATTACCTCTGCCTTCTGTTTAAATGTCTCAAAAAGAGCTCCTCCAGATGTCACACCAGATATTCTAATTGAGTTCATGGAGGTACAGACCAAAAACAAACTTTTCAAGATTGTGAGGGAAAAAGAGGGTCTGTATCTTGAAGACACGATTGTTTTCTTGTCCCAGATGAAATACTTATCACGAGAAAAAAGCTAATATATGTAATGCAAATCTAGGTTTTAGTTTGTGCATGTAAATGTTTATATAATGTAATTATGTTATGATGTTATCAATACGTTATGGTTCCATTTGGTAATAAATTTTTAAAAAGAATTTTAAAAAAGAAAAAGAAAAAAAGGGATGTATTAAGATTGGATTAGAGGGAGTTGTATGGTGGTTTCAGAAGTGGGTGGGATAAGAGAATAAGAAAAAGAAGAGAATACAAACTGGATTGGGATTGGTTTGTCGGTCGTGCAGGTAGAATGTAACCTCAATTAATTGTTTTGTTGTTTAAAATATGATAGAGAGTATAATATATAAGGATACAATTTTAATGAAATATAAATTATATAATCAACTAAAATTATATATTAAAAATATTGTTATTGTTATTACTACACCATTGACCAAGCATGCCAAGTCCAGCTTCTGTACTGAAAATGTTTTAAATCTAGAATACCCATATTTTGACCAACATGGCAAATGAGATTCAATGTGGGCAAGTACAAAGTAAGGAACATTGGGGCCAACAATCCTAACTATAAATACACATCGATGGGATCCAAGCTGGTGATAGTAGATAACTCACTGAAAATGCCAATTCAGTGTGTGATGGCAATAAAAAAGGAAGATGCTATGCTGGGGTTTATTAGAATAGGAATTGAAAACAAATCAGCCAGTATCATAATGCCCCTGTATAATTGGATGGTGTGGCCCCATTTGGAATACTGTGTACAGTTCTGGTCACTACACCTCAAAAGAAATATTACAACATTGGAAAAAGTGCAGAAAAGGGAATCTAAAATGATTAGAATATGGAACACCTTCCCTATGAAGAAAGGTTAAAGAGGTTAGGGTTCTTTAGCTTGGAGAAATGACAACTGAGGGGTGACATGACAGAGGTTTACAAAATTATGAATGGGATAGAGAAGGTAGAAAAAGAAATACTTTTCTCTCAACACAAGAACTCGTGGGCACTCAATAAAGTTAAAGAACAGTAGGTTTAGAACAGATAAAAGGAAGTACTTCTTCACCCAAATAGTAAGTAACATGTGGGATTCACTGCCATAGGAAGCATAGACAGCTTCAAGATGGAACTGAATAAATATATGGAGCAGAGGTCCATTAGTGGCTAGCCACAAGGTATAGATGGAACACTATATCTGGGGCAGTGATGCTTTGTATTCTTGGTGCTAGGAGGGTAAGAGTGGGAGGGCTTCTGGAGTTCTGGCCCCACTAGTGGACCTCATGATGGAACCTGTTTTTTGGCCACTGTGTGACACGAGTGTTGGACTGGATGGGCTATTGGCCTGATCCAACATGGCTTCTCTTATGTTCTTATTATCTGTTACTGGCAAATGTCTTATTTTTATCAGTCTTTCAGTATGACAAATAATTATTTTGAAAAGTACAAAATGCAAGTATTGGCCTAATCTTTTATTCAGTGAGAGAAGAAAGTTTGGAAGAAATTTCTAAGTAATCTAACCGCTGCTCTCCAGTTTGGCTGAACCAATACTAGCTGTCCAGTTAATTTCAGATGACTGTGTATAAAATCTCTTTGGAAAAGTCATGTAAGCTCTGATATTATGAACAGAAGTATTTACACCTCTTCTTAGTCCTCTCCTCTGTTTGAATAATGAACACATGAATAATGTGCATGCAAGTAGTGAGGTTTTATGGTTCAGTTTTTACCCTGGGAGAGTGTGATCTTTCCCCTATTTACATCGGTATGTTTATTCACAATGACTTTGCCATTGGCAGAAAATTCATGTGGAAAATACTGTGCTAAAAACATTACAGCTTGTTTAGAGCAAGCCCTAGTTCTATGGAGGAAGCTTTACCTTTGCTTGTGATTTTCTAGCAATTAATTTATATAGTCCATTTTATTTCCAGGGTATAAAACAGACATCTGATTGCTTGTGTATTCACAGCAGTTATTTGTAATTTAAAATACAGAACCTAATATTGCCATTTCCTTCGCTTTGGGAGCCTTTGCTCTCACGCTTAGCCATTCATCACTGGCTTTTAAGTTGCTTCAGGCACACTGAAAGAGACATGGTTTTATTTTTCATTTATGTTTTCTTAATACATGGTGATAGAAAGAAAAAAAATCTTAGCTACAAATACCTTTAAAATTTGGCAGTTGCTGCTAGGTAGGAAAAAGAATATGTGAAAACTTAGAAATTACCAGTTCTTTTGTAAAACAACAACAATGGAAACCCTCTAGAACTGATGAACATAGAGGGGAAATAACACAGCAGTTTGATATAGCTCATTATTTATAATGGGTCAGATCCAGAGGTAATAGCTGCTGATGGATGAGCTTTCCACCAGTGGAATAGGACTTTCTTTTCTTGTTTCATTGCAGCCCAAAACGCTCTGTGAAATACTGCTGCTCCTGTGGGATAGGGGCCCCTAAGGGATGGATTGAGCTGAAGAGCTGGACAGCTTTATTTAGGACTGCATTTGATTAATTTCATTTTTATTTATTGGCAGTCCTGATTGATATTTTAAATTGAGGTCTTTTATGTGCTTTTTATAATTGTCATTTTATTTTTATGGCAGGCCACCTTGAGTTCCGCAAGGTAGAAAGGCAGCTACTAAATGTTTTAAACAATAATAATAATTGAGGATTGGCCTTGGAAGGGGGTAAATCCACCCCCTAGCAGAAATCTACCATTGGATCCAACCCACTATCTGTAAACCTTTCAGTTTCGCATGCATCCTGGTTTATCATTTCTGTTTGAACGGTTTTCCCAGTCTACCCAACCCTATCCTAATTCTGATGGTACTTCTCCCTGATCTGCATTTCTGGACTCCCAGTGCACATTGGATTTTCCACACAGGGATTTTCCCCTGGGTGGTACAAAGTATACACAAGCTTTATTTGTTTCCAAGTATGGCTCATTGGGCTCCTGGAACTTTCCCTTTTAAGCCAGAGCAAAGAAGACTAAAGTATACTGGTTTTCATGCAGAGCCTCCCAGGGGAGGGGTCTTAAAGAGCTTAGCACTCCTTTCCAAATGGTGACACCAAGTGTTGGTGTAGTCCTTCAGTACAAAAATACCAAAAGCCTTCAATGTTCTTTCATGGAAATAGGTATTGTGTGCCAGCATAATAAGGGGTGTTTCCAGAAGCTGTGCTGTGTAAGTTCATGTTGCATGGATAATGACAGCCAGCGGTCATTTTGAGCAGAAGTGTGCAGGAGTGCCATTCCGGGAGTAAGAAGCCAAGAAGCGGGCACATATGGTGATGCACTGTGGAAAAAAGCAAAAGCAAACTAACTTGATCTGTATTTTCATGCTTGTTGTAGGGTAGCTTCCTTGCAAGAGCAAAGGAAACCTAAAGTGTCTTTAGTCAAAGTGTAAAGCTGTCTCACCAGCTCTGAGTTTGGAAATACCTGGAGTTTTTTGGGGTGGAGCCTGAGCAGTGGGTGTTGCCTTCTGATACACTTCCGGTGATGTCGGGGTGGTGGTGGCATATGCAAATGAGTTATGCTAATGAGCTCCTGCACCTATTTTTCTACGAAATGACCCGTGATGACAGCCATTACAGCATGACAGGGAGGCTCCTCATACAGGCTTATGCATCAGAGACCAAAAGGCAGAAAAGATAGAATATGGACTGAGTCAGGGTAGAGAAGGAACAGAGTTTGTGGGTTTGGTCATAGTGTACATGTTTGGGTAGAAATTAGCAACCTCCTGGTGTGTTTTTGGAGTCTGTTTATGAGTTGGATGGGAAAAACCCAGAGCCCAATTTCTTATCTTGTATTCTGCTGTTTATGAATCCCAAGGTCTTGTCAGGACTTTGGAGTTCTGATTTCATTGCTGTTGCTGCATAATAGACCCATAGCACAATGTATCAATTTAGACAAACACATGTAAATGACTGCAGTGAAAAAACAAATTGAGGAGCCAAAGAGAACATTCCAAGCAAGATGAAACACGGTACTCATTGCTTGTCAACCTCCAAAGTGAGATTTCATTAAATAATTTGGGAATGTGTTCCTTCCCGTTTACCTCCTTGCACACAAATAAATATTGGCTGTGTGAAACAAGTTTCAGATGATCCAAAATGGAAACACTAATCATCTCTCAATTTGGGATGAATTTGAACTTTCTATCTAGTGGTCAAGAGACTGAACATACTGCTACCTTGTTTTAGTTTCTTCAGTTCCACAAAGCAACTATTTTTGTTATGCATCTCCCAGTACGCTGCAGGGGGATTAATCATAAACCCGAGACTTGAGTTTCTGAAGGTATGAATGGTTCTTTCTTTCGGTTCAGTTGCAAACCAAGAACAAAATAAGATCAATCCTTAGAATGCAGTCTCTGTGCTGACTTTTAAAAGGTTTAATTCATCCCTAGGTGAAAGGGGTTAAGACTTTGGTGAAGGAAAATCTTCCAAAATGCAAGGTATAGTGTCTTTCCTAAGAAATATGCAAACGTTGCATCAGACAAACTACTTAATACTTAATATACAGGCAGTTAAGGAAAGCATAATACCTCTATAAATCTTTTCATGTTGCTGAATGTATTGGATGGCCACCTATTTTGAAGGGTTAGTGTGTAAATTCCTATCAAGCAAATGACTATGAACTAACAGTTAAGCAAATAAGTGGACATGGACTGGCTCACAAACTAAAGTTCATCATGAATTTTGGCCAGTGTGTGGTTCACAAAGCGATGTTCACAAATTTCCACAAATGTTGATGCAGTTCATGGAGGTTCATGGTGGTTTGTGAAGAGCAGAAAAATAGTTCAGCTGTTTAGTTTAAATGGCTTGGAGCCATTTAAGCCTTTGCTTTCTCCTCCCCACTGCTTTTGGTGAGGAGCAAAAAGCAGAGGTTTAAATGGCACTGAGTGATTTAACTTCTTGCTTTCTGCTCCCTGCCAAAAGTGGTGGCGAGCACAAAGCAGGGGTTTAAATGGCTCATGAACCAATACAACCCAGTTCAGTTCACAAACTGGCATATCAGTTCATGGTTCAGCCACAAACCACGAACTGAACTGAATTGCAAAAATGTTATTCATGCCCATCCGTATTAGCAAAACTCTAGTCCTTTAATCTGAGCAAAATGGATAGAACCAGGCTGCTGGTATGTTATATATTGTCACACGAGTCTGTCGAACCCCCTTTGCCGTTGCTAGAGTCCGAGCCCATGGGGTTCTGGCCACCATGACACATTCCCCTTTCCGAGGGCAGCTAGGATCTCAGCCTTTGAGTGAGGGAGGGGGGGTTACGTCACCACACACTACCGCCACACTCCTCCCAGGATCTCTAGTGGTCTGTCTCTCTAAGCATGGCTCTGGAGATTGCAGGGCTGTCCTTCTTGACCCATCTTTGCTGCCTCTCTTTTATACCCTTCCCCGCTCTGTTGCCAGGACTTCTCTCTCCTTATTATATAATTGAGTGTTGGAGTGACTCTTTCCTGAATGTTCCGCATGCTCCCACAGCCTTTGGCTCCCTGACCTGTCACTCAAGCTGTTCCTATCCACTGGCTGCATTGCCTGAGTCTTGCCTCCCCCCCATAGCCAGTCAGAACACAGAGGTCATTTGCATATGCGGCCTGATTTGCCTTTGTCTCTAACATTGTAAACAGTTTGCTGTTGCTGTTGATTGAATGAGTCCTGAGGTAAAATGCCGCTCCACCAGCCACAGCTGGGACACTCACCTGGAGCTTCCTTCTAGAGCCCATTGTATTTATTCCCACAACAGGCCTTACTCCTAGTAGTAACATAAAGGGATACAGAAAAAAAGAAAGGGGTTATATAGGGATTATGGAACAAATCATATTTATTAACGGTTATTACACTTATAGGATATATATGAAACACGGAGTAAAATAATACTTCTCGACATCCCCTTCATTAGAATTTCAAAGACATTTTCTACAATAGTTTATCATTAATACATATTCTGTATTACATATTTCATCAATAGCACATACTAGCTTCTTTCCAGTATTTATACTGGGAACTCTACCCATGAATATTGAAAGAAAAATACATGAACTGTTTGAATATATGTTAACAGCTACATAAGTAGTGTTTGTAACTGAATGGAAAATGGAGTTCTGCCCAAATTTTGACGAATAGAAAAATAAGATGGAGGAATATACTGTTATGGTGAAATTGATTAACTGTATAAATTACAGACCAAGTAGTGAGTTTGAGAATAAATGGAGAGCTTTTTATACCTATAGATAGAGCTGTAAGAGCAATACAGTATTATGTTTTGATTATTCAGTTAATCAATGGTTACCAACTCCTCATAGTCATATATTTTCTCAGTTATTTGGAATGTTTTATATTTGTTACTTCCTTGTTGTTGTAAATCATTTTAAATAATTTTCCGGCAATTTTAAATTGATATAAAATGTTTGTTTACATAATTTTTTCTATAGTTTTTTTTCAGATTGAGAATAGCAGATAATGTATTTTAGGAAAACAGCATTATTGGTAATGTTATAATGTTATAATGATTTACCTAGATGTATTAATTCATTTATGTTTGTATTCTCTTGAATATTTGTAAAAAAAAGTGTTTTACATTTATTTTTCTTTCCCTATCATATCTTTTCTTTTTTCTGTACCCTAAAGTTTTTTTAAAAAATCTTTAAAAATACTACATACTAGCTATGACTTTTAATATACCAAAATATCTATTATCTAACTCGCCAGAAAAAAATAAAAGGTAAGAAAACATTTGTTTAAAATCCATCATGATTCCCTTTTGAAATTGCAAATGGAACGGGCGAATTTCTTCCTGAGACTTCAGAACGTACCAGAAAAAAAAGGAGAAGACCTTAAAGGACTGTTAAGTGAAGCGTTGGCACCGTTAACAGGCTTAAAAGCAGAAGAATTAAAAAGCGATATGGATATGGTCTATAGGACCTCCCCAGAATATATTAAAAAGAAAAGCCTGCCAGGTGAAATTATGGCCGAGGACAGACTGCTGATCCGCCCCGGGACAGACGCGGGGCCAAAAGCCCCACGCGAAAAGCAGCCCGGCGCAGCCCGTTCCCACAGGCTGCGCTGTCCCGGGGCGGAGGCGGGGTGGAGGCGCACTGACGTGGGGGCGTCCTAGGGCTGCCAAGTCCCCCGGTAGAGCGGGGGAAACACCGATTTTTAAAGCTTTCCCCCGCTTTTCCAAAATTGGCCACCGGGGGGACAAAATGGCTGCCAGCAGGGGAACCTCGGAGCCTGCCCTGCTGGCCTCTTGAACTTCTTAAAAGGGAAATTTCCCCTTTAAGAGCTGAGCCAGCAAGAGAGCCCCGCCCAGAGATTAAGGCGGGACTAAGCTCTTTCTACTGCGTGCAAGGTTGCTGCTGGAGTAAACTGCTCCGGTAAGCTGCTGGCGTCTGCGAGCTCTTTTCCTTCTCTGTCTCTCCCCCTCCCCCTCTTTCTTTTTTCTGTCTGTCTGTCCACTGTGGTTTTGTCAAAGGAATAAACTGTCACTTCCAAAGAGGTAAACATCACAAGGAGAGGTTGCCTGTAGAAGGTCTGGGAGTGGGATTGTTTAAAATGTCTTGTCGTGGCTGCTTGGGTCCCCCCAATCCTCATTTCCCTTTCTGCAAATAAAAGTTGGGATTCCTCATTTTTATGCCAATTTTCTGTTTCTTTCAACCGTGTCCCCCACCCCCCAGTAAAAATCTGCATTTTTAAAAGCATTTGTACATCAAGTAACCGGTATTTTAAGTTAGGGATGGATCCAACTAGCTTTTCTGCTGGCTAAAAGGGGAGGACAAAGGTCCTCTTTAGCCACCAAAAAGCCTATGCTGGGGGGGGGGGGGGGAGAAGTTATGGGACTTACATGGACAACAGCTGGGTGAAACAAGGGCCAGAAATAAAGCCTGGGAATTGGGCAAGAGTAAGTGAAAAGCTGTCTGTCTGTCTGTCTGTCTCTCTCTCTCTCTCTGTCCCCATCCAGCAGAGGTCTGTCAGTGGCTATTATTAGCCACAAGGTCTAAATGGAGCCCTTTGTCTGGGGCAGTGATGCTCTGAATTCTTGGTGCTTGGGGAGCAACAGTGGGAGGGCTTCTGGAGTTCTGGCCCCGCTGCTGGACCTCCTGAGGGCACCTGGTATTTTTGGCCACTGTGTGACACAGAGTGTTGTACTGGATGGGCTGTTGGCCTGATCCACTGTGGCTTCTCTCCTGTTCTTATGATATGAAAATCATATTTAGCACTTGTGTAGCACTTAGTGCTTCATATTCTGCCGAGATGAGGAAGGATTCAGTAGGGCCATTGCTCAGTGATAGAGCATCTGCTTGACATGCAGGAGGTATCAGCCTCTTCAGCTAAAAAAGGATCAGGTAATAGGTGACATTAAAGATTTCAGCCTGAGACCCTGGAGAGCCACTACCAGTCTGAGTAGTCAATACTGACCTTGATGGACCAATGGCCTGATTCAGTATTAGGAAACTTCATGAGTTCATGTGTCAGCATGTGGAAGCAACATCACAGGATGTGACATCACAAAATGATGTCACTTCCTTTCTCCTGGCTCCACCCCCAAAGTCTCCTGGCTCCACCCCCAAAGTCCCCAGATATTTCCCAAGTTGGACTTGGCAGCCCTAGGGTGTCCAGACTTCCGCCCCTGCTTCCGGCGCGCTGCCGACGCGTCCAGACTGCCACGAAGCGGCAGGGATGCGCGGCTCTCCAGCCGGAGACCTGTTAGAAGTGGTCTCCGGCTGAAGCGGATGGACGGCGCCTCGCGGACAGGTGAGTCCGCGCCGACGCCGGAGGACAGATGCGGCAATGTGAACGCCCCCTCTGCCTCTGCTTTAGAAGCGGAGGCAGAGCGGGGCACATTGCCAGTCTGTCCTCGGCCTATGATAAGGTTCTCCAAGAAATCAACAAGGGATGTGGTTTTAAAAGCCACAAGTAAAGCGGTTCTGAAGATCCAAGAAGAAGAAGTTAAAGTTTTGAAAGATGTACCATTTGAAATACGGAGAAGAAGAAAAGCCTACAGAAAGCTGACAACATGGCTTCAGTCTGAATCAATAATATACCGTTGGAATACTTCAGAGGGACTTAGCTTCAGCATCAAAGATAAGAAATATAAGATTGACTCTGTTGAACAAGCGAAATTTTTTTTGGAAAAAGACAAAGAAAAGAAAAAAGGCAGGGACACAGATGATTCGCTGGCTTCGCAAGAAAGTATGTACGGTTTTGATAGCTCTAAGAGCGAAGAAGAGATATCAGACTCGGAGATAGGAGCAGCAGCTCCAAAAGTACATGTTGAGACTAAGGCCGAAGACAGACTGGCAATCTGAAGCGGAGGCAAAGCGGAGGGAACTGGAGCGGGGGGAAAAACTCACGGAGCTGGCCGTTCACACTGGCCAGAGCAATGCGGATCAGCGGCGATACGGAGCATTCAGACTGCCACGGAGAGTTCAGACTGCCGCATAGCCAGCGCGCGGGGTTCGCGCGTGCCGCTGCACTTTTTTGTTTTCCTTTGATGTTGTTTGCATATGCGCATATGCGCATATTTGCATATTTGCATATGCGCATATGCGCAAAACTTTTTGCCGGTGCGTTCACACTTCCTCCGGATGCCTCCCGCTTCTTCCAGTTCACACTGTTTGGAAGCGGGAGGCATGCGGAGGAAGGCCCCTGAACACCGGTTTTACCCGGTGTCCGGGTAAAGCGGAAGGAAAGCGGCTGGGAGACGGGTAAGTACGCAACGGAGCCGATGGGCAGATGCGCATGTCTGAACGGGCTCCTTTCCTCTGTTTGCGAAGCGTGCCTGCCCCGCTTCAGATTGCCAGTCTGTCCTCGGCCTAAGAAAACAAGAAGAGGACAAAAGAAGAAATGATTGTTAAATGTTTATTAAGCATGTGCACTAGTATGAATTATAAGCTTTGTTATTAAGTGTTGTCTCCAAACTATGCATACTGCCAAATAGCTTTTTGAATGGAAAAAGTAACAAAGTAATATGTGTTAACCATGTTTTTTTTAAATGCTATAATATTTTTTATAAATTGATAGATTAAGCATTTTATAAAGTATTCTCTGTATAAGATAAATTTAGCATAGTAAGTAGCGTAGAAATGTAGAATATAGATAAAATCAATAAAAATCTTTTTTTAAAAATCCACTTCCTTATACATTTATATTCAAAACTTGTTCTCCTTTTTCTGCATTGTACTACATTTTCATGGCTTACAATGCATTTATAGACCATTTTTAGAGTTTCTAATTTTAAGTTTGTCTCCTGCTTTCAGACTAGACACTCCATCTCTCTTCAAATTTCAAGATGGATCTGTTTCTCAAATAAGTTGTTAGTTTCACCATTACTGCATAATCAGCAAGTTTGTTTTCCCATTCTTCTAGGCTTGAACAGATGTCTGATTTACATTTTGCTACATAAATAAGTCTCAAGGATAGACCATCAAAAGATTCACAACTTTCACAAATAAACAGTAGACATCAGTCTATTGAAATACAATAACAAAAAATTGAAAATACAATAGAATTGGTGGTTACAATTCAAAAACATTATTTGCAAATTCAAAATACACTTTGATGATAGTGAGAAATATATCCAACAGGAGACTCTTCTATGTCCTTTGTATATAACAGTGTCCAAAGTCCACAAAAAAGGCAGAGAAATTCCATTTGAGATATGAGCTGTGCCTACATTACTGTGGAAATTAGGTTCCTTTTTCAGCTGTACAACTGAGGAAGATTGCTTTGAAATGTCTTACATACCTGGGAAGGATGTTTTCAGCTGTTACAAGTCTGTTTGTGCTTTGGGACATCCTCATGTATCTCTTTGGTACAAAGCCTGTTTGATAAGTGGGTATAAAATTTGGTATGCATTTTCTTAATCTTTCTACCATTATTGTAGTGAAAATCTTATAATCTACATTCAGGAGAGAGATGAGTCTATATGACTGTGGTAATGTTGCATCGGTGCCTTCTTTGGATACTAGCGTTATATACACCTCTTGCCATGTCGGAAGTATTGTCTTTCCTTCTTTTATTTCATTCATAACTTTTAGTAATTGTATCATTAAAACTTCTTCAAAATGTTTATAGTACATTGGTTTTAAGCTGTCCAAGCCTGCTTTATCCTTTTTCATATTTTTTATTGTCTGGGAAACTTTGTGTTTTGTTTAAGATTTTTTTGTGGTCTGGTGAAAACTTTATGGTCAGAATATCTTTTAAATATTCTCTTATTTCATTTTCTGAAACAGACTTCTTTTTGTACAGTCCTGAAAGAACATTAGTAAATTGTTCTTGTATTTCTTTTTTTGCATAAATAATTTGATCTCCTTTTTAAATGCATGTTATTACTCTTTTTCCCCCCCTCCTTACTAAGACAATATGCCAAATATCTGCCAGGTTTATTCATATGTTCAAAATGCCTTTTAAAAAAATAATTCATTTTTTTCTGTACCTCTTCCATTTCTAATATATCTAATTGATTTTAATTATCTAATTTTTACTAATATAACTTTATTGGGACCGAGATTCAACCAAACATATTCACAAATCATAATCCTATAAAAGTGGTTTGGCAATGAAATAGAAAAATAAGAGGAATATGGAGGCTAAACAATGCTTTTTTATTACAAGATGATGTAATAAACAAGAGCAAAAAAGATCTGGAAGAATTTTTTAAAATAAATAATACAGAAGAAATCTCCCCCGCTATAATTTGGGAAGCAAGCAGGGGCGTAGACTTTTGGAAATCCCGGGGGGGGGGCTCCTTAGTGCACATGCCTTACGCGCGCGCTCGCTGGAGTGATGTTCTCTACAATGCCACAGAAACTGCTGGGGTATACCTCTTGAACCAGCATACAAAATGCATGTATTGACATCTTTCTGGCTCACCAAACGTTACATTCCAGTCAGGAGTAAAGGCAGGAAAAGTAGTAAACACAAACGTTTATTTCTTAAAAACGCACCAAACATGAACTACAACACCTTCAGAGGGTAAATAACTTTAATACTGGAGTCCGTTTCTTCCCGTTTATGTCTTAAAGAGGCAGTAACGTATATTTATTTATTTATTTATTTATTTGTTCAACTTATATCCCGCCTAGTCAGTTTTGCAACCGACTCAAGGCGGCTTACAACATGTAAAAGCATAAAACAATTTTCCAGATTAAAACATTTCACCTTAACTTTTAAAACAGCCTTTAAAAACTTAACCTTTAAACCTTTATAAGCAATAAGACACAAAACTTACAGCAACTAGTATTACTTTTCACATTTGGAACAATAAAATATTATTGATTATTCCTATGTCCTGCATAAAATTTGAGCAACTAACCTCTAACCCCCCCCCCTCTTAAATGGTACATGTGGTGATGACTCATCCATGGCACCTGGTATTTTTGGCCACTGTTATGACAGAGTGTTGGACTGGATGGGCCATTGGCCTCATCCAGCATTGGCTTCTCTTATGTTCTTATGAACTTGCAAGTGGAATTATTGTGTTGCTAAGTAAAAAAATGGGGCACCAAAATCAGTTGGCTGGAAGAACTGCCACTCAAAAGGGGTCCCTGGCCTCTGGCTGCATTCCCTTGCTGCATTGTCTCAGACTTGCCCACAGAGCCGCCAGCCAGTGTCTTGGCCTCAGTCTGGAGGGAGCCGGCGAAGGGGACAGACTGGGTGCTGGGTTTACTCTTCTCCTCCACCCACTGCCAGGTGGGTCTAACTGTCATCTCAGTGGCCTGCTTCTGGCAGTGAAAAGGCAATGGACTTTCAGCATAACGCCCTCCCCTGCCCACTGCCAGCTTGGCCATTTTCCTGTCAGAATAAACTGTGAAAAAGGCTCTCTCTCCTGCTTAGCCCCACCATGGCTGGCTGGCTAATGAGGTGGGCCGGTGACCATCAAACCATTCTCTTCAACCCCCTGCTGTGTGGCTGAATTCCCCCCTAGGGTTGCCAATCTCCAGGTAGGACCTGGAGATCTCCCGCTGTTACAATTGATCTCCAGATGACAGAGGTCAGTTCCCCTGGAGAAAATGGCTGCTTTGGAGGGTAGACACTATGGCATTATACCCTGCTGAGTCCTTCCACCCCCCAAAAAAATGCTGCCCTCCACAGGATCCACCCCCCAAATCTTCAGGTATTTCCCTAATCAGAGCTGGCAACTTTCTCCTCATTGTCTGTTGCTAGGCAACCAAGCTTGCTTCTCTGAAAGCCCCTTTCCACATCTATGTTGGCCTTTGGGAGAAAACTCATTGGGGCCAGCTGAACAGAATGCCATAGAAGCCACCCTCCAAAGCAGTCATTTTCTCTGGGGGACAGGGGGAGATCTGTTGTCTGGAGTTCAATTGTGATACCTGGCAATCTTCAGGCATCACCTGGAGGTTGGGTACCCTAGGCGTAGCAGTCAGCGCTTCAGAGCAGGATCTGCTAGACCCAGGTTCTTGCTGAGTGGGTGATTTTGGGCCAGTCACAGACTTCAAGCCTAACCTACTTCACAGGGCTGTTGTGCAAGTCAAAAGGGGGAGAGGAGAATAATGTAAACTGCTTTGGTCCCCCATTGCAGAGAAAGACTACTTTTCCTCCCTGGGAACTATGGTTTCCAATCTCCAGGTGAGGGCTGGAGATCACTCAGAATTACAAGTGCCCTCCAGATGGCAGAGATCAGTTCCCCTGGAGAAAATGGTGGACTCTGTGTTCTTGTACCCTGCTGAGATGGACCCCCCATGACAGCCAATGTGACAAAGCAGTCAGGGCTTCAGAGCATGGTAGAGGCTGTGGGTGGGGAGGAGATGAAAAGTTGAAGAGTGAGGTTGATGACTGGCTGGGAAGGAGACAGGGTTGCCAACTCCAGGTGGAAAATTCCTGTATTTTTGATGGATGGAGCCTGAAGACAGTGAGGTTGGAGGAGTGGGTGGGACCTCAGACAGGTACAATGCCATAGACTTCACCCTCCAAGCCAGCCATTCCCTCATGGAGAACCATTGTTGCCAATCTCCAGGTGGGGGCTGGAGATCACTCAGAATTACAACTGCTTTCTAGGAGGGAGGGGGAGGAGATGGGAAGCTGAAGCCAGGGGGCAGATAATGATACATTGACAGTTGGCTGGGAGGGAGATAGGGTTGCCAACTCCAGGTTGGAAAATTCCTGGAGATTTGAGGGGTGGACCCTGGAGAGGGTGAGGTTTCAGCAGGGGTGGGGCCTCAGACAGGTTCAATGCCATAGACTCCACCCTCCAAACCACCCGTTCCCTCATGGGGAACCATTGTTGCCAATCTCCAGGGAAGGGATGGTGATCATGCCAAATTACAACTGCTCTTCAGATGGCAGAGATCTTCCCCTGGAGAAAATGGTGGACTCTGTGTCATTATACCCTGCTGAGGTCACCCCAGCAAAATGACGCTGAGTGCCCAAGGCTGGGGCACTCTCCCAGAGCCTCTTTCTAGAGCCTATTGTATTTATTTCCACAATGGGCCTTATTCCTAGTTACTGTATATTAGTCAAATGGAATCTCTCTTGTTTAATCTTGAGAGGCAGGAATCCTAAATAAAAATAGAGAATTAATAAGCAGTTGTGTACACATGTGACTCTTCTAACAGTCTTCTGTATCTTGTTCATTTGATAGTCCTTTATGCTTCATTATGCTTCAGGAAAAAAGGTAAGCATATGGCATTATACAATGAGCTTAGACTTTGGTAGCATACTAATCTACTATCCAAACATGATGAATTCATTAAATAGTTGATTACTGCTGATCAGAATAAATTCATTTGCACTTCATGTGGAGGTCATGTGTATCTTCATAAAACACATTGTGCAATTTTGTATTGGTTAATGAACACTTAGCAGTAATTGGATTTGGAGGACTGGACCCTATTATGTCAAGAACAACCACCTGAAATAAGACTGTAGCTCATTCTCTCAGAACCTTGGGGGTGATATTTCTGAGTTCACCACTGACAGAATGCTCAGAAATGTACTGTGATGTTTTTATTACTTTAAAATAAGATTTGATGTGTGCATGCATGCCTTTGTGTGTTTCCTTTCTGCTTCCAAAGATGGAGCACTTCTCTGCTCAACTCCTCATTTTGTTGGCCAGCATCATGAAATGATATTATTACTTTTCAGTTAGTGCTTAAGTTATCTTCACATAACCTTTCTTAGTATAGAAAATGTTGATAACAAGAGACATTATGACTATTGGGACAACCCTACAAGAAACAGTGGCACTGGAACTCCAGACTTGCTTATGCAAGATGGTCACCTTCATGTATACAGGTCACCTGCAGTAGCTGGGATGGGCTCAATCCAATGTGTCATGTGTATGAACAACTGCCTCAGTATGCACCCAGTTTGGCTGAAAAACCAGCAGTTATCCATCTCAGTGATTGTATAGAGGGATTCATTAGTAGCATGACCTTAAATTATTCACATCTTAGTCTGGAGGCACATGTGAGATGTACAACACAACAGAAAAAAAATGAAACTTACAGATGTTAGAAATAGACTTTTAAAAATCACTGGGAATAATATATGTTATAGTTCTTATATCACAATTTTGCATATAGGAGCCATACATAAGAACATACTCTGTGTGTGTGTGCATGCGTGCGTGTGTGTATAAAGCACTCTCCCCTATTATTTATTAGCTCCCCTATTATTTATTGTAGGTCATCAAGCTGGGTGAGCATTTGAAAAAAGTAGTTTCACCCCTTGAACTAATAAAACTGTCCATGAAATTTGCATTTACTGATAAGGGCCAGAATCATCATGAGGCTGATTGCTGAGTACATTAAGCAGCAATCAAGAACTTGCAGCTGACCATCTTGCTAATAGGCACCTCTGCAGGCCTGGGAATGACTCCAGGAAATACACTGGAGTAATTCAGTCACTTTGAACAGTCATAAACATTGAAAAAATACTTCTTGAAAGACAAAGAAGGTTAATGAGTTAGAGTTCCATTTTCTGGTTGCAAAGCAAACCAATTAGGAAGCATACAACTGACAATTATGAACAGTATTCTTATGAAGCATGGAAAATGAGGTTGGGTATTCAGTTTAATAGAGATGTTACCTATATCAATCAATTATACTTCTCCACAGATAGGGAAAATGTATAGTGCTGGTTCCATAGAACACAAGCAAAGATTTGCTTTAGGAATAGATCTTTCCTTTCCCCCTTCTCTTCTGTAGCCTCCCATCACCACCTGAAAATCTGCTTCATAGGGAAGCAGGACAGCGACCTGCACATTGGCTGGGAAATTCCTGGAAATTGTTTATCCCCAAACACATGAGTGGCAGCACCTTCCTTTTATACTACAATACCACCCTGACCTCAATAGCACAGGCTGGCCCAATCCTGTCAGATGTCAGAATCTAAGCAGGGTTGGCTCTGGTTAGTATTTGGATGTGAGAACACCAAGAACGTTCAGGATTACTACACAGAAGTGACAATGATAAACCACCTCTGAATGTTTCTTGCCTTGAAAATCCTGTGGAGTCACCATAAGTCTGTTGCAACTTGACGGCACTTTCCACCCCCCTTCCCCCGACCAATACTTCCTCTAAGCTGTGGAGTCCTGTGAGCAAAAATTCTACTTTGTGACCTACTGGCATTAAAGTTGTGAGCAAGCAATTTGGTTACTGCATAAATTTGTTTTCTCCTGAGCTAAGACAAATATGTGTGAGCCAGAGGCTAAAAAACTGTGAGCTAGCTCACACTAACTCAGCTTAGAGGGAATACTGCCCCTGACCCAAACTAATTATTTGATCTTGTGATTTTGTTTATTGGGTATAGAGGAACTTGATGTGAGATCATTGCATTGTATTAATGGACATTTTCAAGTGGAGGCTGGATGACCATCTTTTGGGTATGTTGTAGGGCTATCTTTCAGCTATGCTCCTGCTGAGTGCAGGGGGTTGGACTAGATGACCTGCACGGTCCCTTTCAACTCTAACATTATATGATTCTATGATTCTATGATTAATGCTCTCTTGTTTAGCACCAGATGAATTTGAAGAATACAGATTTTTCTTATTATTAAGTGTTAGAAATCTGCAGTTGAAATTCAAAAATCAATTTATAAACATTTAAATCAATTTATAAACATTTAACATTTAGTAAAACTTAACATTTAAATAATATTAAAATCCATTGTGTCTATTTTATGTTCTGTTTTCAGCAATGCTAACTAATCCCATAATCCGCTATAACTGGTGGCACTAATACCAAAGATACCATTAGGTTTGAACCTGGTTTTGAATCCCTGAAGAAGAGAGCAGGTTCATCTAGAGATGGTAGTAGGCAAGGCACGGCATCTGGACTGCTGGTTGACATGGACAGAGAGGTAGTTGAGAAGCACCTGGCTGCACTGAATGAGCATTCAAAGAACTTTCTAGAGAGCTTGCAGAGCCGTTGTCCATCATCTTCCAGATGGGAGATGTGCCACAAGTCTGGCGGAGGGCAGATGTTATCCCAATTTTCAAAAAGAGAGGAGGGATGTCCCAGGAAACTATAGGCCAGCCAGTCTGATCTCTGTCCCAGGGAAGATACTGGAGTTTGTGTGAACAAGATCTTGGGGTACAGGTGGACCAAAAGTTAAATATGAGCAGCCAGTGTGAGGTGGTGGCAAAAAAGGCTAATGTGATCTTGTAGTGTATTAACAGAGACATGACATCCACACTGCCAGGGCTTATTTTGTAGAAAAAGCCCAGCAGGAACTCATTAGCATAATAGGCCACAACCAGCAGCAGAAACTCATTAGCATATTAGGCCACATCCCTGACAGTGCAGCTCCCCCCCAAGATTGGCTTTCCCAGGTGCCCTGTGGCTTGCGGGGTGCATGGGGAACCCAAGGGAAGAAAGGCAGTTTCTGGATCGGCTTCCCCAGGTGCCCTGCAGGGGAGGCAGTTTAAATTGCCTTCCCTCCCTGGATCGGCTTGGCTTCCCCAGGTGCCTGGGGAACCTGGGGGGGGGGGGGCTGTAGGTGTGGCCAACTCGGAAGCCAGACAGAACTCCGTTCCTGTGCATTCCTGCCCCAAAATAGCCCTGCACACTGCAAGATGTCATAGTCCCACTGTACCCTGAATTGGTCAGGCCACACCTGGAGTATTGTGTGCAGTTCTGGAAGCCTCACTTCCAAAAGGATGTGGACAGAATGGAGTGGGTGCAGAGGAGAGTGACAAGGATAATTGGTGGCCTGGAGACCAAGTCCTATGAGGAAAGGCTGAGGGACTTGGGAATGTTTAGTCTGGAGAAGAGAAGGTTGAAGGGGGACATGATTGCTCTCATGAAGTATTTGAAGGGCTGTCATTTAGAGGAGGGCAGGGAGCTGTTCCTGTTGGCAGCAGAAGATGGCACTCACAATCATGGGTTTAAACTAAGGGTGGGAAGGTAAAAGGTTTCCCTTGCTCGAAAGCCAATCAAATCCGACTCTATGAGGCGCTGCCCATCTCTGTTTCCAAGCCGAAGTACCAGCTGGATATTAGGAAAACTTTTTTTACAGAAAATGTTGTGCAACAGTGGAATCAGCTGCCTAGGGATGTGGTGAGTTCCCTCTCACTGGCAGTCTTTAAGCAGCGGCTGGACAAACACTCATCATGGATGCTCTAGGCCAGGAGTGTCAAGTCAAACATGCAGCTCGGGGGCCAGATCAGGCTGCCAGAGGGCTTCTATCAGGCTCACACTGGAACTGGCCATCTCCTGCTTCCAGTTCTGTTCCTGCTGCTGCATCATAGCTTGCTTTGCCAGACTCTCTCACTTACTCAGCCATTTCATGTTTTGTTGTCCTGCAAGGCACTTATGTGCTCTTATAGACATAAAGTCTATAAGTGTTACCTATGAACTGTGTTGCTGAATGTGTAAAAGGAACTGAGATGCAATTGAGCAGATTGTGATGCCAGCTGCAGACACACACCTGAGACAATGTGCCAGTGGTTCCCGAGGTCACCAGCTCCCAGAGCTTCCCTTGACACAAGTTACTTACACGGAAATGGCCACCCACCATTGTGGCTTGAACATGTGCTTTTAGATGCCATTAGCACTGTTCTCCTTCTTGTCGCAGGCAGACCTCCCCCCCTCCAACATTCCTTGCTCCAGAGCAATAAAAGGATTATTCCCGCTTCCACCTAGACAATGGACTTGGCCAGCCCGAAACCTGTTCTGGCTGCTCAGAGACATTAAGCCCATCAGCAAGACAAAGACGTCTGGAAGAGGTGGGACCTCTGTATATATTGATGGTGACCCATTTTGCCTATTGCCAATTAATTAATAATATATAATTCCCCAATATTAATAAGAAATTTGGTAGAATCTTTGTGACTCTTGCTGTTTATAGTTTAGCTGTGATCTTATATGTATATGATTAATGTTGTGAGCCGCCTAGAGCCAGCTAACGCTTGCTAGGTGGGATAGAAATCCCAATAAATAAATAAATAAATAAACAAATAAGAAAACAAGGCAATTTGGCTAACCGTTTTCTCCTGGGTCCTAGACTCAGAACTCTGAGCATGAGATTTCTGTGGTGAATGTCAATAAATCAAAAGTAGGTTTGCAGCTTATAGATACACACTTGAACAGCATACTCACGATTGCCACAGCTCAGACATTTTGATGCAATAATTTAGAGGAAGAGGTGTTAGTCAAAGAGAAAGATTGCCATAATCACCAAAAGCAATATAAATGAAAATGTCATTATTGAAAAATAGCTTCAGACAATTTGTGGGTCATTTATGGAAACTACAGCCCATAGTTACTGACAGCTGGATCATTGTAAAAAAGGTAATTGCTGAGACAATAGTTTACATAAAGAGGATCAGGGAAGAATATAGCTCTTTTGTTGAAGAACAATTGGATAACAATAGCTGTCCTCTGTTTGCCCTACAGGAATTTTTTTTAAGTGTCTGCAATATACAAAGCTGGGAAGACAGGTGTCTAACTATTGTCAAGGCTTTTTGAGGTGACCTTGAATCATGATTGATATTAAACAGTTTTTCATGCAGGAAAATCAGCCCTTTTCTCATGTCTTCTTCAGCCATGGTGGTATGCAAGGTATGACCAGAATCAGTTCTTGTGATCCCATAGCATGTGATGGAAGAGCACCTGTAGGCTCGCTTGGGGAAAAAATGACATACTTTAAACTACAGAGCACAACAACACAAGAGAGAGGAAGACAGGGGCTTCATCTCCCATTGTCTGTATGCTCTATTTTTGTAAAAACACATAAAAAAGACACATAAACCCATCTCTGCTTCCACTTTACATATGGATTAAGGATGTTCAAGCACCTACCAGGTCCAGCTCCTGTCCTGCTTACCCATAACCCTGGGGGGCAATAAGTTTCCCTGCTGTGCAGGTGCAAAAGTTTCCACAGGGCAGAGGGTAATCAAAGTCCACCCCCACAGCTGCTGCAGAGTTGTGAAGGTGCTCAGCACACTGTTTGGGTTAGACAGTTGCAAGACAACAAAATCTGAGGACAGGAAGAAGAAGAAGAGCAGGAGGAGGAGCAGGAGCAGGAGGAGGAGGAGATTAGATTTATACCCTGCCCTTCACTTGGAGTCTCAGAGCGGCTTACAAACTCCTTTCCCTTCCCCTCCCCACAACAGACACCCTGTGAGGTAGGTGAGGCTGAGAGAGCTCTTTCAAGAACTGCCCTTTCAAGGACAACTCTTGTCAGAACTGTGGCTTGTCCAAGGTCATCCAGCAGCTGCAAGTGGAGGACTAGGGAATCAAACCCGGTTCTCCCAGATTAGAGTCCGCACACTTAACCACTACACCAAAGTGTGACTGTGAATGATTGTGACTGTATAAAACGGTATGGTCACTTGCCAAATGTGTTCACCACAATCTTCTCAGCATCCTTCATATGAATGAATGGGTCCCCTAACATGAATCGGCTGGTTTAGACTGCAGCAGTCCTCTCACGTGATATCTGATCCTTCTTTTGTCTTGCTGTGTTTGGATTTCTCTTTTGTTTTTCTGGACTGGTTCAAGCCTTAAGCTCCACACAAGGGCTCTACTCTGGCAGTAGGCTTCACTCGTAGAAGAGGGGAGGGAACAGAGTATTGAAAACCTGACCTCAGCCTCTGTGGCAACTCCTTCAAGCAGCCTGGCAGCCCTTCCTGCTGTACAGAAGACATGAGCGAAGCTTTTACCTCTTTGTCTGACGGATCTGGACATGCAGCAGCCTTCAGCTTCTACAGACAAATACACAATAACTGGAATGTCTCTGGCAAGGAGTATCCTGGTCATACAGAATTGGCCAGCTCCTTAATCAGTGACCCAGCAAGGAGATTGACAGGGATGCTGTGCACAGATACACCAATCAAGAATAATGTTATGCAATGCAAACATGGGCCAAGTGCTTTGATAGGATCACGGGCTATCAGAGACATATCTGCTGGATCACTTTTTTCACTTCCCCTTGCAGGGCTGTCAAGAATTCTCAGGAGCTCCTAAGCATAGTGTCCTTTGGGCATGCCTCACAACACCCAGACCTGACCAGAAAACATATCGTATCACTTTTCCTGGCATCTTGGGTCTAGGGAGACCAGGGTGCCCAGAACCTTGCCCCCTCTCTTGGCAGCCTGGCCCCCTTGAATGGGGAAACAGAAGCTTAAAGACATTGTGGAGAAATAAAAACTGAAAGCAGACTGCAGTTATTGGAGATATTTTGCTGCCATCAAAAATAACATTCTGATGTGGCCTATTTAGAAGTCAGAGGTAATTACAGTCAAATTAGATTTTATTTATGTACCTTTCCCTAAAATTGACTAAAGGGAGCTTGGAAGATAGCCTTCCAAGATTAATGAACTGAATATGTTTAGCTCAGAGTTTAGTCAGAGTATGTTACAAACACAGGTTCTTATCTACAATCCTTTGAAGCCAGGTGGTATCACTCTTAATAAAGTCCTAAGTAGACAACACCTTAAATCCAAGTTTTTGTAATCTTTATTCCTCCATAGTTTGGAGTTTAACCCCAGATTTTAATATATACTTGTACATTTTCATTATACTTGGAAGCACTCCTGTTTCTCCAATAGTAGGCATTCCCTTGGGAATTTTCAAGATGACTTTCAAAATTTGGGTTTGAAGAGTTTCCATTTCTAAAGCACATGAATGTCTCAAGATTCTTGCCCTGTAACAAACTGGAGGGTAGAAAATTGCTTCTGGGATCTTGAGAATAAGAGGAACCTGTTCCTCAGTACCTTCAGAATTTAAGGGCTGTTCGAACAGACAGTTTGGTTTTCAGCCTGGTAGCCTGAAAAAGGTCTTTCACCTTTCCGATTACCTTTTGATGGGAAAAAAATCACCCCAAAGGAACAAAATGTTTGAATCCAGTTGATTTTGTGATTATTGGGATTTTGAATATGAATGGAAAGTCTTTTAACAAATACCACCTCAGTTTTATCATTGTTTATTCACAACTGTACACATTTACAAAATTCCCCAAGAGAGAGCAAAGTGCCTTAGACCAGTGTGTCTGTGTACAAGAGAACAGTATTATGTTACAAGAGTTTTTACCTTCACTAAAAGTAAACTTCATTAATGAACTTAATTAATATAAAAACTGAACAAGCAGGGTACAAGATTGCTCCTTGTTTGGCACCTCCACTCCCTGATGCAGTTCAAACTTTCAGCATTAGTCCGGTAATCATTTTTCTAGTCCCAAATGCCAATCTTTGATCTTTAGTCAAAGGCAAAAACATTGCTTGTATCCTCTTGTAAGGCAAAAGGGCTGTTGTGCAACTGGGTGGGAAGAAGAAATCAATGAACCAGTAGACAGTTTTCCTGGCCCTCCTTTCTGTGCAGTAGGAAGACTGTCCGATTCACTGAATGGAGGTTGAGGTTTTCACTTACCCAAATTGAGGAGATGCACACACAACACGACAAGAGGAATCAGGTCTATTGTGGGAGAAGTTCTCTTTCATCTAAAAGTAGCCACGGAGGGACCTGCACGATTCATGTGTAAGGCAAGGGTAGACAGATGAAGGTTTCTTTTCTCAAATGGATTGAGGTAATACTCATGCCTTTCTAATTTATTTTTCAGTATTTATTCCTCATTTATCTCCTCAGTGGAGACTCAACTTACAATATCATTCTCCCCTGTGGCACAGAGGCAGCAGTGAAGGCCAAAGGAGGCCCACCTACTGGGCAAAGGGAACTCTTGGTCTGGGGCAAGTGATGTTCTGTATTCTTGGTGCTGGGGGGGGCAACAGTGGGAGGGCTTCTAGTGTCCTGGTCCCACTGGTGGACCTCCTGATGGCACCTGGTATTTTTTGCCACTGTGTAACAGAGTGTTGGACAGGATGGGCCATTGGCCTGATCCAACAATGGCTTCTCCTATGTTCTTATGGCAGCAGCTGCTCCAAGACAGGACAGGGCATCTCGTGAGAAGGAAGTAGCAGCCTGATGGAACCAACAGGAGTGGGGGTGCACCACCTTGTTATGTCCGCTGACCGCCACTGGGCACCAGCAGCATACAGTTAGAGCTTGACTCTGAGAGACTATAGGGGTCATGGATCCTAAACTACCACTAGCCCTCCAATAAGAACTCTGGCGGGAAATTCAAACCCACCAATAGGACTTGTGGGTGTGTCCTAGGACTTGTATATAGTTGGCCACCTCGGCCAGTATTGCATGCTTGTTGTGTACTCAATAAATCTATGCTGATCACTACGTTGTAGTCCAGGCTTCCATGCATCAAACCCAGTACACAATAGTGGCGACGAAGGTGGGATCCCGCTGAGCGAGCCAGGCTGCCATGACCCCAAGGAAGACAAGTACATGCTCCAGCCATGAGCGCCAGTGGGGAGCGGGCCGCTGGAGCGGGGGTTCCCCCTGGGGGGACTTGGGAACCCTAGGTGCTTGCAACATGGAAGTGTTTCCCTGGTTGCCTTCAGTGCTCATGTGTCCTAGGAGTTATATATAGTTGGCCACCTCAGCCAGTATTGCATGCTTGTTGTGTATTCAATAAATCTATGCTGATCACTACATCGTAGTCCAGGCTTCCATGCATCGAACCCAGTACACAATACAACTCCAAGACAGTCCCCTTCCCACCAGGCAGCTGCTGAGCATAGTAGCAGGGTAGGAGGTTTGCCAGCCCCAGGCATCTGGGACACCAGAGGGCCTCTGGCTAGACCTATGCTAACAAAGCTGGGGTGAGGCAAGGTGAGGAAGGGGTTCATAAGGTGGAAATTGGGTCTTCGCAAAAAGGCAGGATATAAATCTTGTAAATAAAAATAAATAAGGCTCAGCATGGGAAGAGCTCAAGGGATAAAGAGAGAGATGTCAGAAGAGACAGGGGAGGTAGGAGGGCAAGCTGTCTAGGAAAGGTTGAGAGGGTACAAAAGAAGGGAAGAAGAAGAACCTACAGGAGGAGCTGTGATCTGGGGCAAGAGAAGGCTACCAGACCCTGCAGGCCTGGTAAAACTGCCCCAAGGGAGGGGCATAGCTCAGCCCTCTGAGGTTTTGAAGGGCCACAAATGGTGAGGTGAAGGGAACTGTGCACATGAGGAATCTTGCATGGACTTTGCCAGTTCCAGTAAAGAGACACTTAAGAAGCACCATTATGTCGGGTGCTGTCCATAGAAGTCAGTGCTGTCCTGTTCCCCCACCCCCCACAAGGGCCACATCCCCTCATTCATTTATCCTTACTATGACAACAACCCTGTGAGGTAGGTTAGACTGAGAGAGAGAGAGAGAGAGAGATACTAGTCACCAAATGAGCCTCCATGTTAGAGTAGGGATCTGAGCCTGATTCTCCCAGATTCTAGTCTGGCACTTTAACCACTACACTGCACTGGCCCAGCCTGAAGGGATTTTGCCAGATATACTCATGGTATCAAAAAGTTTGACAAGCTTAGAACTCCACTTATGTAAGCTATTTTTGATGTACAATGGCATGGCATCTTCAACAGAAATGTTGTTGTTTCACAAGGCTCCCACTAAGATTTCCACCTCTTCAGGTCAACATGTATCCTACAGAGCTTCATTTTCAATACAGTGGCGTGGGCCATTTATCCATAGCATCTTTCAATACAATCTGTGTGGGCTACGCTTACAAAAATTGTTATATTGAATACTGGCGAAAAGTGATTTTCAGAAACTGGAAACCTTAGAGGTCAAGAAATTATTGCTTCCATAACTACAAACATTTCTAAGAGATTACATCATTCTGTTTCTAGCTGCCAACCATAGTTTTTTGTGTAGCCTTCTTTAACTGTTTCTCTTCATTATCACAAATGTTGTATAGGAGTTTTTCCCTTCTTAGTTTACACAGTGTTTTAAAAAATTAACATTTATTATTTATAAAATACCTTAAATGGCATGTCTCTTTAAAGAGTAAATAGGTGCTTATCCAGGGAGTTAACATTCAAACATTCAACACAGGGGAGGAAGACACTCTCAGGACCTACCCTGGTCCAGCCTTGATGTGGGATGGTGGCTCCTTGGAAGAGGAGGATTTGCCCATGGTCCTCCCTGTTCTGGGAAGGAATTCCAGGCACAAGGAGCAGTAAGGGAGGCATAAGAGGCAGCTCACTTTTTGAGAGAGATGGAGACCTTTAAATGGCCAAAAGTAATGCCGTTAAAGAACAACAGACACAGTCAGGGATATAAGAGCAGAGACAGTTGTTTAAAGGTCGAAATGAGGAGCTGGTGATGGATAAGAAACTGGGCAGTAAACTACTGTAGAGGTCTAAGGAAGGGCATCATATGATAACAACAGTCAGCGAGATGAATAATTATCGTAGAATATGAGAGAGTGATGAGAGGACCAAGATGCAGTGGTGGATGGCCAAAGGAGGACAGTTGCAGTAGTTGTCAAGAAATGTCCAGAGTGTGAATTTCCCCCCACAGAGGGTAGAAGGAAAGGGCTGAATTTTCACAGGGTTGCAAAGGGGCTAGTGATATGCCACAATGGCTTCCTATATTTAGGAAGGACATAGAAGAGTCAAGGATTAAGCCAAGATCCATTTATTTATAAAATTTGTATCCTGCTTTTCTGCCTCTACAAGGGCTGCCAACGTGCCTAACAATTTAAAACATACAAGATAAAACTACATTATAAAACCATTATTTATTTATTTATTTATTTATTTATTTATTTATTTATTTATAGCATTAAAGTCAACCCCTTCCTAAACATACATAATTAAAACAATTTTTTGGAAAAAAGATTTACAAAACAGTTAAAATACATACAAAACAGTTAAAATACATACATAACATTTTTTTTTTTAAAAAAAGCCACATTGGAAGGAGGGATCACTGAGGCAATATCAAACAAACAAAAAAGTCTTCATCCACTGTGGGAAGACAGCAAGGAAAGGGACAGATGAATCTCCCTGTGGAGGGAGTTCCAGAGCTTTGGTGCCATGACTGAGAAGGCCCCCTCCCGAAGTGCCACCAACCTGATCTCAGAAGGCAGGGGTGCCCGAAGCAGGGCCTCCAAAGATGACCATAATGGTCTGTGGGGTAAAGGACATAAGAATGTAAAAGAAACCATGTTGAATCAACCCAATGGCCCATCCACTCCAACACTCTGTGCCACACAGTGGCCAAAACTCAGGTGCCATCAGGAGGTCCACCAGTGGGACCAGGACACTAGAAGCCCTCCCACTGTTGCCTTCCAAGCACCAAGAATACAGAACATCACTGCCTCAGACATACTATTCCATCTATACCTTGTGGCTGATAGCTACTGATGGACATCCACTCCAGTTTTTCCTTTAAGCTGAGTTAGTGTGAGCTAGCTCACAGTTTTTTAGGTTCCAGCTCACATTTTTTTGTCTTTGCTCAGAAAGGATGGCTCTGGAGCAAACTAATCTGAGCAACAGCCAAATCCCTCACGCACAACTTTAATGCTAGTAGCTCACAAGGTAGAATTTTTGCTCACAGGACTCCACAGCTTAGAGGAAGCATTGCTCCACTCCATATGCTTATCCAGTCCCCTCTTAAAGCTGCTTATGCTTGTAGGTGCCTCCACTCTTGCGGTAGTGAGTTCCACATGATAATCACTCTTTGGGTGAAGTACTTCCTTTGATTTGTTCTAAGCCTACTGCTCATTAATTTCATTGAGAGCTCATGAATTCTTGTATTGTGAGAAAAGGAGAAAAGTACTTCTCTATCCCATGCATAATTTTGTAAACCTCTGTCATGTCACCCCTCAGTCATTGTTTCTCCAAGCTAAAGAGCCCTAATCTCTTTAACATTTCTTCATAGGGAAGGTGTTCCAATCTGTTCATCATTTTCTGTATCCTTTTCCAATGATATAATATCTTTTTTGAGGTGCAGTGATGAGAACTGTACACAGTATTCCATATGAGGCCACACTATCTGTTTCCAGTTTCCTTCCTAATAATCCCAGGATAGCATTCGGCTTTTTTTTATTGCAGTTGCACACTGAGTTAACATCTTCAGTGAGTTATCTACCATGACTCCAAGAGCTTCCTTTTGCATCTAATCTAAAATGGGGGCCACATCAGTCACTGATAAGGAGAAAAGCAAAAACCTGTGCCAACAGTATATTAAACTTTTTCCAAAGTGGAGGTGGGAACTGTGTTCAAGGTGCTGTTCAGATCTTTAGCCTAAAAGTCATTCCTATTATCCTTTACAAAGTAGCTACAAGGATTAGGGATGGGCACAAACTGCTTCATGAGCCAAAATTCATCATGAATTTGGCTCGGTTCGGAGCCCCCAAACTTTTGCCTGGTTTGGCTGTTTGGGCCATTTAAACCCAACAACAGATGACCACACCTGTCCAGTGTTAGGTTTAAATGGCTGTAAGCCATTTCAGTGATCCATCTCACTCCCCCCCTACTTCCAAGCAGGAGGAGGCAAAATAAACCACTGAACTGAATGCAAGCCATTTCAGCCTAACAGCAGATGGGTGCACCCACCCCATTGTTAGGCTGAAACAGCTGGAAGTGGGGTGAGTGGGATGTACCTGTCCCACTGTTAGGTTTAAAGGGCGGCAAACCATTTCAGTGATGCGCCCCTTAGGTAAGATTGAAATGATAGCACATTTCCTTCTGGAGTGTCTTTTGTATGCTAATCTTAGGAAGCGTTATATTTCAACATGTTTGCAAGCTCATTCTGACATGTATTCCAGTGATCCAGTTACCTTTTCACTTGCTGACAGGGATCCAAAAAGGACACTAGCAGCAATTTTTTTACTCCTGTTGTCCATTGAGTGATAAGTGATCAACAGCAGCTATTCATTGCTCAAGATCATTGTATCATAGAGCTTTTATTGGATAAAAGGAAAATACTCCAAGACCTCTCTTCTGGTCAGTTACCACCAGTTCAAACTCCATCAACATATATTCATAGTTAGAATTTTTTGCTCCAATGTGCATTACTGTCACTTGCCCACATTGATCCTCATTTGCCACATTGACACTCACTTGCCTAGCCTCAACAGATCCCTCTGGAGCACCTCACAGTACTCCACTCACCCAGCCTCAACAGGTTATAATGGATTAGTCAGTCCTTCAGGTATGTTGTCCCAAACCATACAGGGCTTCGAAGCTCAAGACTAGCACCTTGAGCTGTGCCCAGAAACAAATTGGAAGCCAGTGGAAAAGGGCCAAGACTAGAGTGTTAGGGTCCCTATGACCCACTCCAGTCAGTATCTTGACTGTAGCGTTCTGTACCATTTGAAGTTTCCAAATACTTTTCAAGGGCAGCCCCATGTACAGCAAGTTCATTGTAGTAATCTAATCCAGATGTAACCAGGGCATGCACCACAGACTGAATGTGTTTGGCTCTCCAGGATCTCAGGCTGAAGTCTTTCACATCACATACTACTTATTTCTTTTTCTTTCTTTTTTTAAAGATACCAGAGACTGACCCTGGGACTTTCTTCAGATGCTCAGGCACTAAGCTACAACCCCCTCCCTTAGGTTCTTTTTTGTAGTTTGCATTTCTGGCTTCAAAAGCCACAGAAATGACAATATATATGATATACTAACTTCAAAAGCCACAGAAATGACAAAATATATGATATGGAATGATTTAATGCAAAATAAAAGGGAGAGGAAAAAAACCACTGTTTTTAGATGATCACCCTGATGGAATCTGTGTATTTTCAAGATCACATCTGAAATTGAATGAATAATTGATACCTGTGATCCTGATAAAGAAAACCTTATCATCACCCGCTGTCTTCAGTTAGTAATCTTACTTGTGAGGAACATTTTTTAAAAAAAGCAGGAGCTGCTTAAGAATATATTAAAAAAAAACGCAGTATCTCTAGCCCTACTATTTTATTTACTATTGCATTTTGCTTATTTAAATAGTTTAAAATGTATTGGCATTTTGTATAGGACTTTAGGTCCCCATTGGGGAGAAAAGCAGGATATGAAGTGTCCTAAATAAATAATAAACCCCATCAAACATTTTGCACTGTGTGATACAAGATCACTGCAACTTCCTTTATCCCAGAATGCAATCTAATTCCAGTTTACATGGCCATACTCATATACCAGTAGTTTGGTCCTTCTCTATGTACCATTGCTCACTCCCCATTCCCAGAGTTCACACTAATCCTTGAACTTCTGAGTATGATATTATACCACTAATTGAAAAAAAAAAGAAATTTTATTTGGATGTACATCCAAACTTGGGAGTATATGTCACTCTGTGTGGGTAAACAGAGAGAGAGAGAGAGAGAGAGAGCATCCAAGCAAGAAGCCATTTTACATATCCAGTCCTTGAATTATTACAGAGATGTTGTCTGAACAATTTAGTCTTTAATACCAACCTGGCACAGCAGCATTCTTTGTGTGGATTAAACAACAACAACAACTCTGTTCTGAAATCCCCATTAACTGTGGGCTCCTTTTAATTTTCATGTGTGTTTTGTTGTCTTCTTATCTGCCCTGCACTAAAACAAATGGCTCATTTTGACAGAATCTATTGCAACAGCTTGACATCAATCCCCTTTTCTTGCCATCTTTGCTTCAAACTGCTATCTTTCGGTTATTAAACCTGCCTTCGTATCTCATAATTGTAGTTATGAATCATGGTGCTTGCCTTCTGTATCCGACCATCCATATCAAAACAGCACATATAGGACAGAAAGATAGCAATGTGTGACAGCTTGATTGGAGCGTTTACTTTGACCACATTTTTTTTTAACTGCTAATGCATAATCTGCCAAATATACATAGGAACGTTCTCCTCACAGAAAAAGACAGCTACAGCAAGTGAAAGAAATCTGTTATTAAGTACAATCCTGGACCAAAAATAGGAGCAGAGTTGATCCCACAGTATAAGGACAAATCCTGATCTTTTCTATTACTAACTCCATGTCTCACTGTCCCCTTTCAGTCATTACATTTTACCATGTGTATGGGAGAAAGTACTACATTTGATCCTCCTCCTAAGCACAACTGCCACTTTAGCTAAAGGGACAACACACATATTTTCAGCCTTGGTACAGGCGGACCAGAACCCTGATTTTCCAGGTTTGTGATTCCTGTGTTCTGAAGGTGAAAAACCATGTCTTGCCCATTTTATCAGTATTCCCCTAATAGTCTCATCAGGTTCTTTGCAGACTCTAGCAGGCAGTCGTTGACTGTAGTCTGAATATAGACAGTGTGAAATCTGCACTAGGGAACAACTTGAACTATAAATGGTTGCCATTTATTTGGGTTGGGTGCAATTAGCCCTATTGCTGCATTATTGTTATGACATAAGACTCTTTGCAGGGCATTTCTATGATTTTTGCCATTATCTCACTGACATTACCCTCTGTGTTTTGTGGGTTCACTTTCTGGTTTATTCCTGGTAGCTCCCATCGACTGGGCTCCCAACCTGTCCTCATGACTGTAAACTGTCCAACTGGAGGAGGAGGAGATTCGATTTATACCCCACCCTTCACCACCTGAAGGAGTCTCAGAGCAGCTTACAAACTCCTTTCCCTTCCCCTCCCCACAACAGACACCCTGTGAGGTAGGAAGGGCTGAGAGCAGGGCCGGTGCCAGGAGTTTTCACACTAGGCGAGGCTACCTTCTGGTGCCCCCTGTGCCCCCACTGAAGCAGCACCTGTAAGCTCTCCCCTCACCCCCACCCCACCCCCCCAGCCAGGAGAAAGGTGCTGCTTTCACTGTCTCGGATCTGAAAGGAGGAGCCCGGCCGGGCCAGGGCTTTTGGTGAGGGGCAGCAAAGGGGTGGGGCAGCAGGCCAGCATGGCAGTGGTGCTCTTGTGGCCAGCCCTGCTTTGTGTACCAGGCCCAGGGGTGCCAGGAGAGGTGGCAAGGGTGACTGGGGAGGGACACCCACAGCATTGGTGTGGTGCTGCTTTCTTCTTCTCCCCATCATGTGAGCCCCGAGGCAGCTGGAGACAATATTCCTGCTCGTTGTCAGCACTGCTCTCGCTGTTGTCCTCACCCTGCTTGCTGGCCTCTGTGCCCATCAGGGGTCTGTTCCCCTAGGCGGTCACCTAACCTGGCTTTAATGGTAGCACCGGCCCTGGCTGAGAGAGCTCTGACAGAAACTGCTCTTTTTCAAGAACAGCTGTGCCAAACTATGGCTTGCCCAAGCAGGTGCAAGGGGAGGAGTGGGGAATCAAACCTGGTTCTCCCAGATTAGAGTCCGTGCACTTAACCACTACGCCAAACTGGCTCTCTGAAGAATAATACAGCTTAATGCATGCCATAGTATTCCCCACTACTATGTATGGATGTAAAAGTTGGACAATGAAAAAAGCTGACTGGAAGAAAGTAGATTCCTTTGAAATGTGGTGTTGGAGGAGAGTTTTATGGATACCATAGACCAACAAAAAGACAAATAAGAGGGTTGTAGAATAAATTAAGCCTGAACTCTCCCTAGAAACTAAAATAAGCACACTGAATCTGTTGTATTTTATTTATTTATTTAATTTATCAACCAACCACCCCAGTGGAACTTGGCTCAGGGTGGTGTACAACACAGTCATATAAACATCAATAAAACAAACTAAGATTTACATAAGACAATAAAAGCATAATAGTGTGATTAATTGCTTGTTTACATTAACTACAGATGGTGCAAAAATCCTAACAGTGCTAGAAGGAATGGGGGGGGGGAAATGGGAGTAGACCCCCAAGTCTAGGAACAGATTTATAATACCCACCAGAGGGCCCTGTATCCCCTCACCACCGGCTTTCATCAGACACGAGGGGCATGGGTTCAAGAGGCTTGTGGTCGGCCTCATAGCACCTAAGATCCTGTCAACATCAGCTCAGGAGAGCCAGCTGAAGCTGTCAAAGACAGAAACCAAAGATGGCCAAGGGGCCTCCAGTTCATTTACTGTATCAATATTGGTGGGGAGGTCACAGCAGAGTGCTAAGACTTTTTCTGCAAAATTTTTTGCAAAAGCCTCACAGCTAATAGCCGAATTCCTAAAATTTTGGGTTCTCTTAGTCATAGATGTTAACAGCCTAATCACCCTAAACAATTGTGCTGGGCAAAAGCTAGCAGATGTGATGGAGGCCAGTCAGTCAGTGTTGTCTGTCAGTATGATGGAGGCTGTATAGAACTCTTTCTTCACAGACTTCATGCCATTTCATATGATTTCATAAAGGTCCTATAAGATTCTCTTGCAGCTTCTTTGTGAGTTCACCACCAAACTCGTTGTCTCAGCTCCCATTTAATCCCCCCTGAGTCAGGGTGTACCAGGGGGACAGTCTACATCAGAGCAGAGAGGATGTTGGAGGGTGATTTCATCAATGGTTTCTGAGAGATGGGAATTCCAGTCCAGGAGTTCTCATCCAGTCAGCTCATCTAATGAGTCATCAGAGGGCATCAGATCCTGCAGAGCATTCTGAAATTAAATTGGGTCCATTAGTCTCCATGGGTGAGCATAAATCTGCTCACTGCCTAGACAGGAGGCAGCTGGTATACTTAGCTGAGCCTTCAGAGCAAAATGATCTGACCATGGCACCTGTGCTGTCTTGGCTGGTGGCCACCGAGATGATACGCTAGAAGCTGGAGACACAAGCTGAAATCAAGGTCAGAAACAAAGCCAAAGATCGATTAGCCAGGGAGTCATTTCAAGATTGCAGGTTTCCAAGGGCAAGGAGCGACTCAGGAGTAGGTCTGATTATGCAGAGTTGTTGCCGCACTGAAGCAGGTGCACCAAAAGGTTTTGAACAGATCCTTCCTCCCCTGGGAGTTGAGTATGCAAAGGCTTACAACTCCTCCCATTGCCTTTGCAGGAGCTGCAATCTTGCACTCCTCCTTCACTCCTGCACAGTCAGCCTCTGACGTGCCTTATGCCTGGGGCACTCAGGAGAAATAGATGGGGAGTCTGGCCTCGGGGTGCTGTAGCTGGGGATGCTGGCCCAGGCTCAGGAATGGCTGCACCTCTTGTGGAGCTGTTGGGGACTCTTCCTCCTCGGGT
Source organism: Lepidodactylus listeri (assembly GCA_029233225.1). Taxonomy (NCBI): domain Eukaryota; kingdom Metazoa; phylum Chordata; class Lepidosauria; order Squamata; family Gekkonidae; genus Lepidodactylus; species Lepidodactylus listeri. Next base: position 50,115,140 of record JARCFY010000004.1, read on the forward strand.
ATTGTTGAGGGTTCTTCTTCTGGGCTGACTCCAGAGGAGTCCCTGCTTCTTCCTCATCTGAGAAGGAGTCAGCCTCAGCCGGATCCATACCCACGACACTGCCTCCTCCTAGGCAATCAGATCAATATTCATCCCTATGCCAAAGATGAGGTCCAGTGGGTGGCCGCCAAGTGTGTGGGACTGAAACAATCTGGGAGAGTCCTAGTGCCATGGAGGACACCAGGTCTGAAGCCTGTGAGGAAGCATCAGCATGGACACTGAAGTCCCCCAAGACCATCAGTTTCAGAAGCTCCAAGGACCAGCCTGCTACCACCTCCAGCAGGCTCGGTAGGCTGTCTGCTAGATGGTTGGTACAACAGACAGACAGCCAGACTTTCCTCAGCATCCCACACCAGGCCTACACAATCAGTACTGGCAATCTTTGAGATGGGGAGTGTTCTGAAGGCAGGATTGCCAGGTCTCCCCTGGCCACCAGCAGGGGATGGGGGAGTAGGGTTGCCAGATCCAGGTTCAGAAACTCCTGGAGATTTGTGGGTGGAGCCTGGGGAGGCCAGGAACCTCAGTGGGGTACAGTGCCTTAGAATCCATCCTCCAAAGCATCCATTTTTTCCAGGGGAACTGATCTCTGTAGTCTGGAGATGGGCTGTAATTCTAGGGGGTCCCCAGGTCCTATCTGGAGGCTGGCATCCCTATCTGAAGGAGAAACCCTCTCAGATGAGTATGGACAACCCCCCCCCCCTTCTGTTCAGGACTGATGGAGGATGGAGAAACCTGGTGGGGCCAGCTATTTCAGGGTGACTGTTTCACCCTTCCATGTCCAGGTCTCACTCACACATTCCAGGTCCATGTCATGTGCCCCAAAATAGTTTTGTAGCATTGTAGTCTTACTGTTAATGGATCTGGTATTGCACAACATCAGTGTCAAAGGAGGGCCCATTTTCCTATCCCTCTCACTGACATATCTCGGGATGGGACAAAGGTTGGAAAGGGACTGAGCATGACCATATCTCTGTCCCTTTCCCTTCCACAGCCTTCTCTCACCACCATACCTCCCTCTACCCCCAATCACTGGTATAGGCACTCAGTATAGGCACTCCCATTGTTGACTACAGCCATTCTGCTCACCACTCCCTCCCACACCCATGAACTTCATGCCCATAAAGCAAACCAGAAATAGACCAGCAGGACCATTCATAAAGAGTTGACATCACTCAAGCACTGTTGCGGCCAGCCAAGATGTCCAGCAGCCAAGGGGTCACACAACCTGCAAGTCCATGAGTAGACTCCTAGCAGTTCCCATCAGACTCGTCAGCAAACCCTCGACAGCAAACACCACAGTTGCCTCGGTGGTCCTTACTTGCTGATGGGCCTTTACCGTCCCTGGTGGGTCAATCACAGTGGGACTCTGTGTTCCTTCAGCTGCCTCTGCAGGTCCTCCCACAAAAACTCTTGAGACTCCGCCAGTCTTCCAGCCACTGTCACAGCCTCCAGTTAGGTCTGCTCAGGAGGAGGCATTTATCTTCTGGGTGGCTGCTGCAGCTTCTAACCACGTTCTCCAATTAGGTCTTCTTGGGAGGCAGCACCAATCTTCCGGGCAACCACTACTGTCTCAGCCAGGTCTAAGTCCAAAAAACAAAAGACCAGGCTGAGAAGCTACAAAATCACACCACTGAGGTCACCAGATCCGCAAAGTCCATCACCAGGCTTGCTTCAGTAAGTCCAAGCCCATAGGCAAGCACAAACACTGAATGGAGAAGACCTCCTGTTGAAGCTGGTGCAGGTGCAAAGGTGAAGATTCTTTAGGGGCTACTAGTAGTAAAATCAAAGCCTACTAGTAGGTCAAAAAACTAATAGGGTTGAAGAAACTAGTCCAAACACTAAAAACTGCTATTAAAAACCTGCTGACTGGGAACTATAGATTAGAGACTCCCACATCAGCACTCTCTTGTCAGACTGTATTTGACTTTTGGTCAAATTAGAAGGCAAGACTTACTGGAAAAGACAGAAAGTTGAAGGCAGCAGGAAAAGGAAAATCCAACATGAGATGGATTGACTCAGTAAAGGAAGCAATGGCCTTTGGTTTGCAAGACCTAGGGTGGCCAGCTCCCTTGGTGGAAGCCGGGGTCCCTTGCTGCCAGGTCCCATCCCCCTACCATTGATCAGCTGGCTGGCAAAGGAGGCTTACCAGGAGAGAGAGGAAGGCCCAGGCAAAGTGGCTATGGTGCTTCCAGTATGCACAGGAAGTGATGTCATCACACAGGTGGCATCTGGGTGATGCTCTGGTATATGGGCAAAACTCTATGGTAGAAGCTATTTTACCATACAGTTTTTGCCCCAAAGCAGAGTGTTGCCAAGAGGTTGCAGCTTGATGAAGTTACTTCCTGTGCACACTGAAAATGACATCTCCACATTGCCTGGGCCTTCCTCTCTCTTCTTGTAAACCCCCTCTCTTGTATCCCCCACTACTGGCAACCCCAGCAAGACCTGAGCAAGGCAGTTATTGATAGGATGTTTTGGAGGTCATTGATTCATAAGGTTGCCATAACTTGGAAGCAATTTGATGGTAGTTTACACAGAGAGACAGAGGGAGATCTAACTATTTCTTCTTCCCATGCTGTCTCACAGCAGTGCTTGTCATTCACTTATTTTCCCACTAGGAAAGTAGCAACCCCACTGCGCAATGAAGCTCTGCCTTCCTTAGAAGGATATCAGTTGTCAGCCTAACAGAGCAATCTTCAAACCATTTCCTGTCAAAGAGACCCATCTATTCAAATGGAGTTGTAGTTATTATAGATTATTTGAAGGCTCATTAAAAATACATCCTAATCCTACCATATAATAAGAAGTTCTTGTGATTCTGTTCTTTAAATAGGTCCAGTAGGTTTTGTGTGGGAAAAAATGGAATTACCTTGCTTTATATAAATTAACTGGTATTGACAAATTCAGTGGAACATTCAGCACAATTGATATGTTCATGTCATGGCCTAATTGCACAAATCCATTCATGAACAGATTTTTTTCACATGCTTCATCACACTTTCTCTCTTAGAACTTTTCCAGTTTATTGCCTCAAGATCTATCTCACCACATATTAAGTGTGAAGCTGATGGACTCATTTATTTATTATTAATTTGACTTATATCCCACCCTCCCTGCAAAGCAGTCTCAGGGCGGCTTACAAAACTGTATACAAACACTAAAACAAGAAGATTAACAAAATCACAATTTACCTATGGCCTCTTCATCCAAATCATGACCTTACTGGCTAGCCTTTTCACCATTACTCATTTTATTGATCAGATCACCTGCCAGCACTAATTCTTCCAGAATACACTGTGTTCCCATCTATAGGGCATTGGGGGGGGGGGGGGGGGAAGGAATAAACAGCTGATCCAAACTGAAATCCTTCACTCCTGTAAACCTAAAATCTGTGGCTTGACACTATTCTATTGCCCCTATCCACTAACACGACTGAGCTCATGATGGTCTTTCCATTCCCTCACAATGCAAACCAGTGCAGATGTAGTAATCATGGTATCATTCTGTCTGCATAAAAGAAGGCTGGCTTTATCTGCATAAAAGGAGGCTGGCTTATTCCCACTATGGCAGCATTACTTGCAGAAAGTTATTAGGGGATTAATCTCAAAAGTGAAAGACTTCGTCAAAAGGAAGTGCAAGGGAGAGTAAAGATGGTCACAGTCCTTCAGGATGACTAAGAACTATGTATTCACAAAAATGAAGCTCCTATAGGATATACACTACAGATTGCAACCGAATGTAAACCAGCATAATTAACAAATAAAGTCAAGGAAAACACAAAATATAAGAAATTGTCCTTTAAAAATGGAAGTCCTGCCCAAACAAAGTGAAGAAGGATCACAGATTCAGTTGTAAGACTGTCTCTCCTAGTATGAACTTATGCAAACACTCAGATCCTTTCAGAATTTTTTCCCTATTATACTGTTCTTTAAATCTGTTAGCTGCTATGGCTCAAATGTGATCTTTTCCAGCCATAGCTCCAGAACTCTGGAACAGCCTCTTAGTTAGGGGGGCTCCCATACTGGCCTGGTTTTGGAAGCACTGTAAACCCATTCTGCCCTGGGTTAGCACTGTTTTAGAGCCCTGACTTGGATGGCCCAGGCTAGCCCGGTCTCATCAGATCTCAGAAGCTAAGCAGGGTCAGCCTTGGCTAGTATTTGGGTGGGCAACTTCCAAGGAATACCTGGGTCGTGATGCAGAGGCAGGGAATGGCAAACCACCTCTGAAATGCCTCTTGCCTCAAAAACAAGTCTAGCTCACCACCTAGTGATGCATAATGCTAAAGAGCTAGAACTTCTGGCTGCCAGACAATCTTAGGATCTCCTGGCTATACTACACACAATGCCATATGATAATTATTATTAATTACTGTTTTAGAAGTTGTCTAGAACCAGGAGGCATAATGGAAAGGGACTGAAAACAAAATGAGCTGTATCCTAATATCTTGTAAAGATATGGCCACATTTCAACTACTGTGTACAATTCTGGTCATATCTCAGCTGGAAATAATGCAGACACAGGCAACCACAATGATCAAAGGGCTGGAGTACTTACCCTTTGAAGAAAAGTGAATGAGTTTTAAGTTTAAATAAAAAAGTAAGAACAGCTTATAAAATCATGAATGGGGTGGAGAAAGCGGATAGAATGCCAGAACTGCATATCTTTGAGACCGCCTTTCCCCATATGAGCACCGCAGAACACTGCATTCTACGAAGAAGAAGAAGAAGAAGAAGAAGAGATTGGATTTATACCCCACCCTCAACTCTCCAAGGGAGTCTCAGAGTGGCTTACAAACTCCTTTTCCCTTCCCCTCCCCACAACAGACACCCTGTGAGGTAGGTGGGGCTGAGAGAGCTCTTTCCCAAGCTGTCTTTGAGGGAACAGCTGGTACAGAGCTATGGCTTGCCCAAGGTCATCCAGCCAGGTGCAAGTGGAGGAGTGGGGAATCAAACCCGGTTCTCCCAGATTAGAGTCCGCACACTTAACCACTACACCAAACTGGCTCTCCTGGTAGTCCCTGGCCTAGGAATGTCTGACTTGCCTCAGCTAGGGCCAGGGCTTTTTGGGCCCTGGCCCCCACCTGGTGGAATGAGCTACCTTATGAGATCAGTGCCCTGTGGGAACCTGTTACAGTTCCGCAGGGCCTGTAAGATGGAGATCTTCTGCTGGGCTTTCAGTTGAAGCAGCAAGCATTCATTTCAATCTCTCCTCCCCCCCCCCCCCCCGCCGCGACTGCAGATCCTATAAGCTGACTGAAACTATAACGTCGCCGGAATTAATACTATCTGTTGTGGCACACAGTATGTTTGTTAGTGTTTTACTGATTTTAATGAGTTTAATTAATGTTGTATTAATGAATTGTTTTACATTGTAAATCTGCAGTATTGTCTGGAATCCACCCTGAGCCTGCTATGTGGAGAGTGTGGGATACAAATCCAATAAATAAATAAACTCTGGAGTACCGAATGAAGTTGATGGGTAATAGCTGCAGAAAAGACAAAAGAAAGTACATCACTCTGAGTCATTAACATATGGATTAAAAAGCCACAGTGATAACCACTGATTTAGTTGACTTTGAGAGGAGATTTGACTAGTTCACAGAGGATAGATCTATCAACAGCAGTTAATCAAGATCACTAAATAGTATGATGATGCTTGGATGCTGTAGTCTTCTCAATACCAGTGCTGAAGGCTATTAATAACTAGAGGTTTGGGCTTCTATGCCCTATTTATAGGCTTTATGAAGCATCTAGTTGAATGAAATAGAATGATGGACCATTGGTCTGATTGGTTATGACTGCTCTTACATTACGTATCTGAACATGAACTGTTTAGAACTGGTTGATCTTTGTGGACTCTCAGTTGCTTTCGGTACCATTGAAATGGTATCATTCTGGACCAGTTTTCAGGGTTAGGACTGTGGTGGTTTTGGTCCTACATGGAAGATAGATATCAGATGGTAGTGCTGGTGCTGTGGGGCTACTACTTGGCCCCTTGATCTATGGGGTTCTTCAAGACTCCATTGTTTCCCATGATTTTTAACATCTACATGAAATCACTGGGGAAGATCATCTAGAGATTTGGGTGGTTGTCACAATTGTGTGGATGACATGCAGCTGTATCTCATACTTCCAGCAGATCTCAGGGAGGGTGTGGAAACCATGAACAGGTGCCCGGAGGCAGGTTTGGGATAAATTGTGGCTAATAAACTGAAATTTAATCCTGACAAAACAAAACAGAGGTGCTATTGGTGGAAGGACTGACTGAAGAATTGATCTGTTTCCTGTTCTGAATGGCATTTCACTCCCTTAAAGGATCCTGTTCATGGCTTGGGGGAGCTGCTGGACCTAAAACTCTTGTTGGAGAAACAGATGTCAGTGGTGGGCAGAGATGCCTTTCCCCAGCTTCAGCCCTTTCTGGTCAAAAAAGATATTTCCACTGTAGTACATGCCCCAGGAGGAGGAGGAGGAGGTTTTTATATTCCACTTTTCTCTACCATAGGGAGTCTCAAAGTGCCTTACAATCATCTTCCCTTCCTCTCCCCATGACAGGTACCTTGTGAGGAGGGTTGGTACTGAACACTGCAGCCAGAATGCTGACTGAAATGGGTCTTAGGGACCACATCACTCCTATATTCACTGCCAGTTAACTTCCAGGCCCCAATCAAGGTGCCGATATTGACCTTCAAAGCTTTATACAGCTTGGCAAAAACATAAACTGTCTTTTTCCATATAAAAACATCTGATCACTGTGGTCATCTTCAGGGGCACTTTGTTGAGCATCCTTGCTGTCTGGGGCTAGATGGGCAGCAATTCGAAAAAGGGCCTTCTTGGTTATGGCCTCCAAATCATGGAATTCACTCCTTAGGGAGATTTGTATGTCCCCTCTATCATTGTCTTCTGCCAGTGGGTGACAACTTACCTGTTTCATATGACATACCCTCACTGACCCAGCTTCCTCTAGTCGTCTTTTTATTTTTATGCATTTTGTTTAATCGTTGTTTTAAATAGTTTTTATACATGTATTTAAAATCTTCTTAAAAATTTTTTTTATTGTTTGCCACCTTAAAGGCAGTAAAAATGTTTTAAATTAATAAATGTTTTCTTAGCATTTAGATGTTCTCCTTAGTGCTTCGTTTTACTATTTCTTTATAGTATTTTCAAATACTTACTGAATTGCCTGCTTTCATCGCATTTTTCTTATTAGTGAGTATGTGTTGTAGATCAAACTGACCTAGTTATCTCAGTTCTAAACTTCAGTCATGTGTGACTATTAATCATTTTTCATTGCCAAGTGATAAAACAGATATATGAATAATTCTGAATTTGGAAAGAGCAGACTGGAACCATTTCTCTGTTACCTGAACCACATAGTTTTTGGGTCAAAGATGTCCAGTGCATTAGAAGAAAAAGCACAGAGATGCTTCAGTGTACCTTTCTACTTTCTGCCTTCAGAGAAAGAGACAAGAGCACTGCTACCTAAGCACTATATGGGATATTTCATCTTCAAAGCAGTTTTGGAGCATTAGCTAATTAATCTGCATATCACTCTGGGGAGATAAATGGAATATTGTTACCTTCATTTTTTAACTGCAAAGCTCTTTGAGGGCTCAGTGTGTTTATGGAAGCTTTCCTAAGGAAATGTTTAGTTCAAGTAGCTACATACAGAAGAACTGCATGCCGGTAAGCATCTGAATTTAGCATGGTTGATCCTGACTGATCATTATTAATGAAGAGATTTTTCCTCCCCAATGTCTTAATCTTGGAAGTCCCTTCTCTCTTAGGCAAGTCAAAGTTCGCCAGTGCATTAATATTAATTAAATTATTTGAGAATAAAACAAATTGGTTCAGGAAAATCTAATTATGTCACTAGGCCAGAAAGGACATCAGTGGTTGGATAGGGAAGATCCACATGTCTAAACACTGGCAGGAAGGCACAGGTAACAAAAATGAGTAGCACACATACTGGACAGGGGACACACTTTTGAGTAGCAGTGTGTGTGAACAAGATCTTTGGGTACAGGTTGTTGGCAGAGTTCAGGAAATAATCCAATACACACTTTGGAGTTTGCTTTCAATGAATTTAGTGCAACAGGATTTTTTTTTTTTGCAGAAAGACAATAACTGCAGGCCATTAATACAACAGAGGGGCCTTTAGAGCACAAGCACTAACACATATTAACACACAGCAGATAGAGAAACAACAAAAGGTAGGCTGAATTACAAGAAGAAGAGAAGAAGAGGAGATTGGATTTATACCCGCCCTTCACTACCCAAGGGAGTCTCAGAGCGGCTTACTAACTTCTTTCCCTTCCCCTCCCTTCCCCACAACAGACACCCAGAGAGGTAGGTGGGGCTGAGAGAGCTCTGACAGAAACTGCTCTTTTTCAAGGACAGCTCTTATCAGAATTATGACTTGCCCAAGGTCATCCAGCAGGTGCAAGTGGAGGAGTGGTGAATCAAACCCAGTTCTCCCAGTTTAGAGTCCATGCACTTAACCACTACACCAAGAAAAAAACCAGCCTGCTGTAGTGGTTAGGAGTGCAGACTCTAATCTGGAAGAACCGGGTTTAATTCCCTTACTCCTCCACATGCAGCTGCTGGTGTGACCTTGGGTCAGTCATAAGTTCTTTCAGAGCTGTTTTCTCAAGGGCAGTTCTCAAGAGAGCTGTCTCAGCCCCACCTACCTCACAGGGTGTCTGTTGTGGGGTGGGGAAAGAAAAGGGATTGTAAACCACTCTTAGATGCTTTCAGGTAGTGAAGGGCGGGGTATAAATCCAATCTCTTCTCTCTCTCCTGCTATAATGATATTGCAGGTATATAGGCGATATGATATATCTCATCCACTATAATGATAGAGAAATTTCTGAATTAATCAAGAACTGTATCACTCAAAGATTGATATATAACCCTCAGGGTTTTTTTTGTAACAGCAAATAAAAATTATTATCAACTAGACATCCATCCTCTTTCCATCTATGGATGGAGGTGCTTGAGAAGAGGAACAAATACTGCCATCTTGACGGATCTCCAGCAAGATCTCTGCTCAGTTACCTTTGACATCCCTTGAATGATACCTTCCCGGAAACCATCTCTTAATGTAAGTTGGAGGCTATGATAAAGCTCACTTACTTTTTGAAAGCATGGTCCGATTAACATTTGTTTCATGAATATTCTGTTGGTGTCAGGTTTTTTTCCCTTGTGAATGAAAATATTTTAGTGAACAGATTCAAGAGAAACGGAAACTAAGGGAAGATGGCTCCCAGCTTGAAACATCTAGACTGAGTGTCTTTTCTTCCCTGGCTTCACGTATTTTTTATGCTGGGTGTGGCTGGTGGTGTGAGCCTTTTCGTGTGAACCAAAGGTCAAGAGTCTAAGGACTCTTGGCCTTTGGATCTTAGCCCATGGATCACTGCCCATGGCCTTGGCGAGATGGATTAACCTGGTGGGCACCAACTCAGGAAGCCTCGTCTATTTGTTGCCTTTTTTTGTTTTTTTATATTGCTTTATGTATATTCGTTAAAAGTATATTTTTCTAAGCTGCTTTGGGTCCCTGTTGGGGAGAAGAGAAGGTTAAAAATATGTTAAATGAATAATAATTCAAATTATATCTCCCCCTTCACTTTCAAACTTTTTTTGTACATGGAAGAATTGTTTTTGTTCTCACCCCCCCATCACAGTTGTTGAGATGTGTTTTTCTCCTAGTATATTTTCAAACTATTGCCTCCCTATAAAATATTATAGTGCTTGTTGTCTATGATGCTGCGGGTACAGGACAGAAATGATGGGAAAACTCAGCCGCATCACAGAGGCTGACAGGAATTGGGAGATATTATCTTAATGTAGTATTATTCCAGCTGGCAAATGGCTTAATTAGGACTGAGGTACATGAAAATTTATACTCTTCCTGTTGCAGAAACGACATAGGGAATGAGAAATGTTCTCTGAGAGCGCCAATGGTGAAGTGGTAAAAGTGTTAATCTAATCAATAAAAGCCGAAGGTCTGGAAGTGGTGCTCAGTCTAAGTAGTCAAACCTTTCCAGAACATTGCCACTGAAATAAATATTTAGTGGCTCTGCATCGAAGGTGCTATTCTTCTGACAGGATGAGTTTCATGCCTCATGGCACAAAAGTTATGAGATTTCAGTCAGTAATCAAAGAATAACTACACATTTTTCACAGCAAAAAGACATTGCTTCTTTTTTTACTGACATATCCAAGATTAAATGAAACCTCCCCCCCCCCCCCCGAGACAGAAATGGCAAGAAGACAAGAAGAATAAACTGCAACATAGCATTACAAATATCATTACAAAGCAAACTTGAAGTTTAAATTAAATGGCTTCTGGCTGTGAAAATATATGTACAATGGTATAGCACATGTGTCACTTAATTTGGATTTTAGTGTGGGCTGGTTACTTGAACTTTAACAAAGCTGCTTTTTAAAGCTGGGAAATGCTTTTGAATATAATTTGAAAGGAAGAAATTATATCGTGGCATCTGACTCTAGTCTGAAAACCAGATAGTTGTCTCATCTGGAGGGGTCCATAAAGAGAAGAAGACAGGGGGAAATGATCCTGTAGGATGAGCTATAAGAATGGAATTCTTATGGAATTTGGCCCAAGTTACCAGCTGACAAAAAAAAAACTGCCATATTTTTAGAAGATAAAAGGACATAATAGTTTAGTTCTTTACCTTCATCTGAATCCTATCAGTCATCTGTCCTCAACCATAGATCATCTCAATAGACACACATACTCCTAGATAATTAAATCTACTCAAATTTTGAATCTTATTTAATTGAAATAGGAAGGAGGACTTCAGATTTAAACAGAGCAGTACTTTCATTCCACATGACCAAATCCAGGACCATCAACATCAAAAATAAACATTTAAAAAGTCCAGTTATGGACTTTCAAAAGTAACATATTGTTTGGACCTAAATTGTCATGCATACTATAGCAAGACTACAGAAATGAAGTGATCTTTGGAATTCTGAATGAAAAGCATTTGTGTGTGTGACTAGCCCTATTCATATGTTACAATGAACACATGCACAATCTGTGTGCAGCATATACTTGATTTTTCTTTACACATTTGTTGAGTAATTCTCATGTTACAGTCAACACATGTGCAGTTGAATGTGTGATTCAAACCCTAAATTTATCCAGGTACTTATCCAGGTACTGGTCCCCAGTTTCATTTGTAAAGCAAATGCATGTTGGTTCTTTCTTACAACAAATGTATATGCATGTGACATGTGAATGGGGTTTGTGTGTGCACTACAAACTCACCTACATATTCACACAGAAATATTTGCAGTGGCTTCCTTCCTACTAAGTACGTCTTTGCAAACACTACTGCAGGGAATAACTGCCTTTCCTCTTTGATACAAGCTGTGATATTTGAGATCTATGGGTTTAGGCCTTTGTTATGAGCTTCAAAATCAGGCAGCCTCTCTAAGCAAGAACAGGAAGAGCCCAGCCAATATCAAAGCAAGAGGAATCACCTGATTGATTTAATACCATCGGGGGGGGGGGGGGGAGCACCTATCCAAGTAAGAGGTGTGATGGTAGAAAATATGAAAAAGCCCTGAAGGGAAAGGCACATTTGCTTTTCCCGGGAGCAAGCAAGAGAAGATGAGGTTCTTTGCCTAGTGCATCTGGCTATCATGGCTCAGGATCTGTTAGCTATTAAGCTAGAGAACCAGTTCATTTGGGTTACATTAGTTTTTCTGTTTTGCATTCTGTGTATATGAACTCCTTCCATTGTCTTTTCCTCCTCTGCAAGTAATTCTTATTCTGCCTTTTCTCTTTGATACAAGCTGTGATATTTGAGATCTATGGGTTTAGGCCTTTGTCATGAGCAGGTCATTCTCCTTTTGGGCACTGTGACCTATTCCCTTGGTTTTTGTGATCTGTTCCTTGTTTCGTTTGCACCTTTGCAATGGAGGGAGGAGGCCAATTGAAGTACAAGTACTGCTTGCCAGTGGCAAGTTCACAGGAAGATCCAGCTGTTTGTAGCACTAATGAGCAAATCCCATTATTGGCTCACCAGTTTTGCTGCCTTCAATTACTGTAAGTTCACAAGGTGGCCGAGACTGCAGCATCTCTACTCCATACAAAATCTGGAAGTAGAGCCCTGACCTGGATAGCCCAGGCAAGCCCAGTCTCATCAGATCTCAGAAGCTGAGCAGGGCCAACCCTGGCAAGTACTTAGAAGGGAGACTTCCAAGGAATACTAGGGCTGGCTTGGGATGCAGAGGGAGGCAACATTAAGACACCTCTCTAGGGTTGCCAGGTCCACTCCTCCTCCCAGCATGGGGATTTGGGGTTGTTCCAAGGTAGGTGGGGCCATCCCAAGCCCCATCCCCAAGCATGACCACCTGACTGGCCACCCCTCTTCCTGCCCTCTTGCCAGATTTAAAGGGGCAGTTGCAGGCTGCAGCATGTGGCCCGCAACCACCCCGTCCCTACCTCCAGCTGATTGGCAGGCCTGGTGGTCCCTACCAATCAGCTGAAGCCCTTTAAATCTGGCAGGAGGGCAAGGAGGGGGTGGCTGGGTGGGTGGTCATGCTAGGGAGTGGGACTTCCCCCCCCCCCACCAGCTGGCCAGGAATGGATTGGAGCCCCCAAAAGCGGGGGAATCCCTATCGGGATCTGGGCAACGCTACACCTCTCTGAAACATCCAAGCCCCACTAGGGGTTGCCAGAAGTCAACCATGACTTCCAGGCATACACAGACACAGATACACACAGAGGGGGGGGGATGGGGAGGGGAAATCTCGAAGTAGAAAAAGAACAATGGAAAATCCCTAGTGCATCACTTTCCGTTTGAAAATAAGACCAGACTATTCAGATCTTCAAAATCAGAGGAGAAATTTGAATGAAAAGAACATTAGAAGCATCCTGAGTCTTTTACAAGACATGGAGTGACTCACAAGGCTTCTTGTTGCTTGAGATGTTTGCACCTTTCCCCTGGTGTCTTTAATAGGAAGAGTGGCGTGTTAATGTTTTTACTTGACCCAAACTGATCTCAGAATAACAGGAAAAGCTATATCTTTTGCATATGCTCTTCTCTCTAGAGATAATTACATCTAAGACTTTATAGTGCTCATTTCAGTTTCTCAAGATAGCTATTTGTCTTATAAACAGGGGTCAGCCTTGCAAAATTAGTTAGGCATAAATTGTTGCTATTTTAGTGCCAACTGCCAAGTTCGCACTTTCCATTTTTTCCTTGTGCAGAATTGTTTAGAGGACGTATTATGTTGTAAACCTGTTTGAAATTACCAAATGTGGGCATAGATGAAAACACATCTGCTGCATGTAGCCAAAGCCCAAGTCTGAGGCAGATGGAAAAAAATACTGAAGTGAGAAACAAAAAAAAAAGCAAATGTAATTGAAAATATGATTCTTGAGAAATTAAATACAGCTGCAAATGAAACAGACCACATTCTGAACTCTTTATTCTCAGCTTCAATTAACAACAGGAATCAAACCAATTATGTGAAGTGATGAATCAAAACAGGAAAAAAATACTTATTACTATTTCCTTGTCTTTTAGGGATGGCAAGGGAGAAAGAAGATAGCTGCAGCATTACATTTCTGCATTAGAGCATACCAACAAGCCTTATTATCTGATAAGGCAGACTCACTCTCTAATCCCAAATATTTATGAGGAGGCTACGGTTATTCAGGGGTAGAGAAAAAATATTCTGCACACTCTCAAAGCCTCCTCTTCCTTTTTCACATTTCCAGGACTGATTATGGGCATCCGAAGGCAAGCACTAATGCAGCTTGAGCTCCTTCGGGGATGGAGGCGCCAGAGACTGAACACAGAAACTTCTACATGCAAAGCAGTCATTCTGTAGTGCAACCCACACAACAAATGCATGTACAGTAAGTGGAGGGAGGTGGAAATGAGATTGAGTCTGCTGGCCTCACCCTGATCTCCTCACCTAGTCTAGGTCCTTTTTTTCTGAACCTACATTCATAGAAGCTTTATATGTTATCTATACCCTGAAAAATGCAGAGTAATCATTGTATGGACATTGCTGATGCACATACTTGTGAAGGATATGTTCAGAGTGCCTGATCAGTGTACAAGGTCAGGGATATTTCAGTGTGGTGGCAGAAGAAGAAAAATGTATTTCTAATAAGTATTGACTATCACATACGAAGCCCTTCATGGCCTTGGACCCTCATATCTGTGAGACCCTCTCTCCCTCATGGTCTACCACAACAGCCTTGCTCATGTGAGCAAGGCCTTCTGCAAGTGCCAACCTGCAAATGGGCAAGTGAACAACTACCTGTGTTTGCACCTTCTCCCTGTGCCCCCACCTTGTAGAATGTCCTGCCTGAGAAGGTCAGGAAGGCTCCCACTCTCCTGGCTTTCCGCAAACTATGCAAAACTGAATGACTGAAGAAGGCTTTTCTATGCAGGTAATAGGGTAGCACTGTCCAAAAGGCTTCACAAGGTTACTTGGATAAATTATTGGGGACTGTGGTCTGTACTACTGTGTATAGTTTGCTGAAGGTTGGATCTCACTGTGTAATTTTTTGCATCCTTTAATGTGTCATGTTAACACATATGTTTTGCTTCAATTCTCTTTTTTAGACTTTTAGTTGGTTCTACAACCCAAATCCTATTTCATTGTTTATTAGATGCCCCATCTTGTTAATTGTATTGACTCACTCTGTGTAATCCACCTTGAGTCCCAATGAGAAAGGCTGACTGTAAATAATGTAAAATAAATAAATAAATAAATATGCCCCCAAACTACTTAGCCATTCTTCATTGGGAAGATATTCCAACTCTGATCATTTTGGTTGGCCTTTTCTACATAATTTCTTGCTCTACACTCAGTATCATTTCTGAGTTATGTCTACCAGAAGTTAACATGGTATTTCAAATGCTGCACCACCAAATATTTATGCAAGGATGTTAGATACTGGCCATTCTGTTTTCAGTTCCTTTTTTTATGGTCCTTAGCATCAAATTTGCCTTTTCCTCACTTCAGCCACATATTGAATTGATATTTTCATTGAGCTGTCTCTATCCTGGCCAGTCACTACCAGTTCCAACTTCATTCATGTATATTAATGTTAGGATGTTCCCCCCCCCCCCTTTGTATCACTTCATACACATTGAACCTCATTCTCTACATTGTTATCTCCTCATTCAATCTGGAGATGTCCCTTTGAAGCTCTTCTCAATCTTCTATAGTTCTCACTGTCCTGAATAATTTGGAAGCTGGTTGGCTAATGTGTAAATCTGAATAGGATGACTGAATGGGACCACATAATATCAGTTATACTTATTATGTTCTCTGATAATCCACATGAATATTCTATTTGCATAACACACAATGCAGAGAGATGCATTCCATTTGGGGGCTCCCCCCCCCATTTTAAGATATTTATTTTGTCATCACAATGTGAGGAAACAGGAGGCAGGTTAATTGCTCTCAAGCACCATCCCAAAAATGGCTTTTCTAAGCATGTAGTACTTAAGGTTTGGTTATGCAAATGGTTATAGCTAGCTAGCTATCTCACACTTGGGCAAGAATGTGACAGCTAGGAGGGAACAGAGACAGGGATGGCAAATGTCAGTATCTCTTCCCAGGAACAGATAAAATCCCTTGTCACAAAGGAAGAGGCATCCACCCTGGCTGATTCTAGCTGGGGATAACTAGCAGGAGGGCGCTCTCACATCAAGCACCATCTTGGATGGTGGACTTTGCCAACAAAGGACTGGCTGCTCAGACAAAGACTCCAAAATAATGGGAAGATTTTAACCACTGTTAACGTCTAAGCTCAAGGAGCCTATCTTAGAATAAGACCAGATAGGGTGTGTATAGAACTGAGGAACAAAGGACTGAATGTTCACATCATCTCTTTGTATCCCTTGTTCGAGCTGTTGCTGTGCAGACTATGTATGCAAACTTTTCTTAAATCAGAGCCAGTTTGGTGTAGCAGTTAGGAGTGCGGACTCTAATTTTGGAGAACTGGGTTTGATTGCCCACTTCTCAACATGCAATATCTGGTGTGACCTTGGTTCAGTTACAAGTTCTTTCAGAGCTGTTCTCTTATGAGTAGTTCTCTCAGAGCTCTCTCAGCCCCACCTACCTCACAGGGTGTCTGTTGTGGGGAGGGGAAAGGAAAGGCTATTGTAAGCTGCTCTGAGACTCCTTTGGGTAGTGAAGGGCAGGGTATAAATCCAATCGCTTCTTCTTCTTTTCCAGCAAATCTTTTTCCACATTACATGCTGGTAATTGTTCTCCATATCATTAGACCTCCACTGTTCCAGCTTGCTATCTAAAACAGGCACCAGGGGAGGGGAGGTGCTTGGTTACTAGATTGCTATCTCCCCAGAATGTGCAAGTGCAATATGCCCAGTTGTAACCAGCAATTGCGTAGCAGGAGATGCAGGCACTGGATGGAGTCTTTAACCAGTATCAAATATGGAGTGCTAGGAATGCTGGCCCTTTTAGTGGATAGTATGAGAGTTGGCCAGCTGGTGGCAGCAGAAATAACAGAAAAGTGGGAAAACCCCTATGAGTGTCAGGTGGACTTAAGAGAATGGCAAATCACTGAATGGAGACTCAGGGTAGCTGTTAATTGCTTAGACACCTCAGAGGGCCAAAACAAAATAGGGCTTGTGTGTCAGTGGGGTTGTTGTGATACCCAGATACAAGCACATGTGCCCTTAAGAGCAATTGGTCCAGTAAAAATTGACCAATCTCTTGCTCTTCCCCCTTCCCCCTGCAGTCCACAGAGCATCCAGAAAAGCTGTTCCTGCGGACTTGGAAATAGGGTTGCCATGCCTGGGTTGTTAAATACCTGGAGACTTTGGGGGTGGAACCAGCAGAGGGCGGGGCTTGGGGAGGGGAGGGGCCTCAGCATGGCACAATGCCATAGAGTCCACCCTCCAAATCAGCCATTTTCTCCAGGGGACCTGACCTCTGTCAGCTGGAGATCAGTTGTAAAAGCATGAGATCCCCAGGCCCCAACTGGAGGCTGGCAACCCTACTTGGAAACCATAGGGAACACAATGGTATACAGTGTAGAGCACTACAGCTTGAGATGAAATAGCAAAAATGCCTCTCTCTTGCATGAATTGACTGAGTAAGAGTTCACACAAGCATATACGAGTATAGCATCATGCCAATTCCTCCAAACTGCTGGAGTTCCCGATTCCTCATTCCTTTGTTCCTGAGGGTTGTCTGATCCTCAGGAGCAGCTTTTTAAAAGATGTAAGAAGCTGAAGAGGGCTGGGGGTTGGAGATATGTTCCAAGAACTTGTCACACATTTATTTAGAATAATAGAATCATGGAGTTGGAAGGGACCTCCAGGGTCATCCAGCCCTATGTAACCATGACTGATATCAGCAGTTGGTAAGATGGTGTATTTGCTGGATTCCCAAGGCTGCCTGTGGGCCCACTGGGATTGCTGCCCAGAATGGCATTAAAGCAGACTGGCTGAGTGGGGAGAAAGCAGCTTGCAACTTCCACCAAGCCTGATCTATCCTCCTTAGCTGCATGGATTGACGCTACAGAAGACAGCTAGAGGGTACTAGCTAGAGGATGACAGGATGGTATTAAAAGGGTGAGGGGAACCAGTTATACTCTGTTGTCCAGGGTCCACAGAAATTAGAGTTGGCCTTGTACATTTACAAGTACTGATACCCTTGTGATGGCTAGGGTTTTTTAAAATTTTCTATGCCTGTTTTGACCATAAATCATCAGATGTTCTAGTTGATTATCACTTTTAACTTCCTCTTCAATGTGAGAAATTCAGCACTCAGCCTGCAGACTTTTCTGTCCTTATGTTTGGATTTTCCCCCTCAAAAGTGTCTTTTGCAGATGGCTTCTGGTTTATATGGCATGTCCAAGAAAGTATATCAAATTATAATTTATTAGCTGTTAATTATTGTTGCCAGGGTCTGGCATATTGACCGAATGCAGTAATGATCTCCATACTTGAGCGACGCCACTTGTTCTCATAGCCCTTCTAACCAAATTTTCATTATGATTTACTACCTCGCATTATGGAAGCAGAAGCAACTCTGCTCAGAATGTTTAACCCTCAATGAATGCGGAAGGAAAAACATAGGAGGTCCAGTGCTTAGCAAATACTTCCAGGTCAGTTGCCACTTTCAACAATATGCCTGGCATTGCTATCAGTTTAACTGCTTTTCATGTAGCAACAGGTTTCTATTCAACCATCATATCTAATAGTTTATGGTGATGATGTCCTCCATGAATGTGCCTAATCTCTTTTTTAAAAAAAGCAAAAAAAACCCCACTCCCTCAGCTAGTGGCCGTCAGAGTTGATCAGGTCATGTTAAACCCTCAAGAGGGCCACTATTAGAGCTGCCAGGTATCCCACTTTAGTAGATTTTCTGGCTTGGGCCCCTGTTTCCAGCTACTTTTTGGTAGGGGATTTTGAGAAAATGGGTGGGGAGATTAATTGCAATGCCACTTCTGATGCAAATCTGGAAGTACTGTCATTATGTCTGTATGACATTCTAGGATTCACTTAAAACTCTCATGTAGCCATAGTTTTTAGGGTGAATCACAGAGCGTCGCTTTGATACAATAGGGTCACTTACAGTTTCATACTGGAACTATGTACTGCCAAGAGGTGAAATGCTTACGCTTCTTCTGCTGAGCTGAAACCCCAAGAACGACAGTGAGCAGACTCTTGTAATTGGCCAATGTGTACAGCTCTGCTCCACAGTTCAGCTTGCACCTGTTAGGACTTTTTGTCCAATATTAGTGATAATTTAGAGTTATGGATCTTGCTTTCTGGAAAGAAGAGGCTGTTTCCTCTAGTTTAAAATATTTATTACTAAAAGATAAAGGGAAACAGGATTCGCTACAAAAGAAACAAAACATGCTTTCTTAAGAGCAGCATTGTGCTCCATCTGCACACTAAGCCATCCTACAACAAAGTGAGAGATTACAATGGAGGATCTCGCCTTCTTCTTGACCCCTGAAAGGAAACACCTGATATCAGTCACCAATCAGTACAACAATACCCCTCTAGGTTTCCCAGGCTTGCACTTAATTGGACAGCTGCCAGGTACTTCTTCCAGGTTAGCCTGAGAAACAACAAGTTACATAGGTTAACCCTATAATGACTAAAAGGGTCAGGTCTTGTCTTACATACTCATTTTTCCAACAGCACCAAGGTTTGTTATTGGGGTGGTTGTCAGGGACTTATGTACTATTTAAGGATACAAGATTTCCCCCTGCACGTGTATGTGTGTGCATGTTTTCTCCGTAATGAACCTTGGAGAGGAGTAATGTAGCCCACGACCAACTGATAAGCAGTGTGATGAGGTGAGTGTCCTATACAGATACTTCCTACATTCCAATATCAGGTGCATCAGTGTGACTATGAAAAGAACCCACTTCCAAAGTGCAATAACAAAAGATAAATTAACATTAAGAAAGAAAAAAAAACATTTTCAAGAGAGAACTTCTCCAGTGCCTGTAAGCTCTTTAGGTCTTGGGCACAGATGGAAGAAATATGGTTCACTACTAGCACCTTGAATTACCACAATTTTTCCCAAGTGCCATAACAAAGCAACGTGTTGTTGTGATGGCAAATCACTTATCACTACCCCTGAGTTCTCTCACTGGGTGCCAGCTAAGGCCTGGCAATTATCCTTGCCTTGTTGCTATGAAGAGGCCTGAATTTGACCTACTACAGGTTTGGCTATGAACAAAATGCTCAATGGAAGCTGTCTGACTATGTGACCTTCATGACTCTGATATACTATGAAGGTTTTTGGGAAATCCAGCCATTCAGCTAAGAATGGAAGGAAGAGACCTGTTTTTGCTTTGCTGATGACATGTCATAGTAAAAGTGAAATTGTGTTTCCAAGATTAAAGGTCTGAACTGGTGCTATGATGAAGGAAATGCCCTTGTACTGTGATCTTTTGTTTATGGAAAACCTGAATAATTGGGAAGGGGGAGCTGGAAGATACTGGGTTGTTCCCAAGGGAAATGAACAGGTAAAACTGAGTGGGCGTTGTGTAAAATTTTATCACCACCTCTCTACCATCTGACATGTCCCCTCTGATGATTAAAAACAGAGCAGAATGCAATCAACCTGTCTCCTCTTCAATGATAGCCTCTCAGGTTACCTTGAGAGTAATTCTATTCACCCATTTTTCTCTTTATTAAAATGCCTTCTTCAAATACTTACATATGTTCTGTCAAGAGATAATCAACTTAAGATGACCTCAGGCAGGGACTTTCAAGGTGAGAAGCAGAGGTGATTTGCCATTGCCTTCCTCTGCAGAGCCTTCTTTGGCGGTCTCCCATCCAAGCACTAACCATGCTTAGCTTCCTAGATCTGATGAGACCAGGCTATATCATGACACCTTCCAACCCTTCTTCAAATCCATAACATATTTCCAACCAAAAGTTCTGAAAAGATTTTTTTTTTAAAAAAGAACCAAACATTAACCCTAAGAATTTTAGTGAGATTAAAGAGTCACTGATAGACTATGCCAGATGCTACCTTGAGCCCAGCTACTGAAAGCAGGCATCCAAAAATAGAGCATAATAGCACTGCAGTCAGATGCACCCATTTGGAATGGTCAGAACTGTGCAAAAGTCACCAGGATCACCCTTTGATTTTACAGCAACACCCATCCAGTAGCTTAATATGGTAGTGTTACATACAGCGATTCTGATTTCCATTATAGTTATTCCCCCAATGGAGTCATAATATTTGGTCTTGAGGTATGGTTGTGTCATGTAACCTGCAGAACAAAACTGTATATTCTTTTGCATTTCTGGATGTTGTAAAAACCTTCTCAGAGTCTTTATTCCTAATGGAATAACATATGAGTCTTGCCAGATCTCATTTTCTCCAGCTACTTTGGCTTCAGAGGAATTATCTGCTTTCAAACATTTTGTCAAGACAGGGCTTCATATTATGTGTTTCCTGGAATTATTTCTATCTTTTAAGCTGTGGATTCTGACAGTAATAGGTTCATTGCCATCACTGAAGAGTTCCCTCTCGTCTGTAATACTGAGCTCCTTTTTCAAGACCAACCAGAGATACGGCATCTGGCAATAAGCTTCTGCTTCTAGCAGATTTTTAATCTCAAAGGACAGAAAGTGAGAAGAGAATGAGTACTGTTTGATATTCTTCTTTTATGAGCAAAACAAGAATAATTCCCCACAGCTGGAAAATGACAGCTTTTAAAAATGTCCCCATGACTGAAAGGATGGACTTCCAGTTACTTCAAACTATTTCATTCTTCCCAGACCAAGACAGTTCAATTTTTAGAGTACTGGAACAACAACGTTTGAGGTAGAGACAGGGAAAAAATCTAGTGGAACAACTGGAAGCATACAAAAGGCTGACCATATCCAACATGTTGCAGTACATCTGAGCTGATGGGCTGAAGCCACAGTTTGCTTTAGCAGCTATTAGTGTCTTTTCAATTAGCACTATTCCCCCCACAATGAACCCTGAAGTTACTGAATGATCCTGTGTGTTAGGATTACTCTTGGGATACTGTGAGCCATAAGGAGGGACAGACTCAATAATTAGGGGATAACAGTGCCAGTTCAAGTTTTTGGGAGGCCCTGGGCAGACAGTGCCCAGGGGCCCCTTTCTGCCTACCACCAGACCCCCTCATGCCCTCCTTTTCAGTCATCCCTCTCTGTGTGTGCCCACCTGACTGTCAATCCTTCCCCTTCTCACAATCCCTCCCACCACCTGTGCCTTTCCCCCAACAGCACTGTCTGGTACACGCAACTGCTGCTGTGGCCACCAGGAGTGCTAGCTCTGCACACACATCCCCATCAGTGCTGAAAGGCGGAAGCATGGGTGAGGGAGTGCTTGCAAGCCAAAGGGCAGGGAGAGGAACATGGACTGGTGGAAGGGGGATGAACAGCTGTGGGATGCATGTGTGTAACAGTGGGCCATGCCAGAAGCCCTGGGCCCTGGCAGCTGCTCTACCTCAGGGTATGCTGATGCCAGCCCTGACAGATATGCTAGTAGGAGAGAGCCTTGGCATTTCAGTGGCAATTAAATTGATCTCATGTGTTGGGGGTTGGAGTATTTCAAACAAACAACCTCAGTGCAAAGCCTTGGGATGGAGATCCCCTGGAATTACTGCTCATCTCTGGACTTCAAAGATCAGTTCCCCTGGAGAGAATGGATGCTTTGAAGGGTGGGCTCTACAGCATTGTGCCCAACTGAGGTCTCTCTCCTCCCCAGGCTCCACCCCCAAATCTCCAGGCATTTCCCAATCTAGATCTGGCAACTCTACCCCCCCCCATCCCCTGCTGGTGACCAAGGGGGACCTGGCAACCCTAGTCCAGGTGCAGAATTTGCTTCCCCTTGTGTGCACACCAGTTTTATAATAATTATAGGCTCTCCTGCTTTACATGTCCATGTGCACATTCATACATGATTAGCTCCTTCCCTCCCACATCCAGACAGCTTTTCTATGAGATATCATCCTGAGAAAGGGTGTGTAAGAGAGATATTGAGCCACTTATGTACACATTTTTCTCTTTACTGGTAGCTTTCTCTCTGCAAGCACAAGGGACAATGGAGCATATAAGTACCGCCTCAGCACCATACCTCTGATAGAAAAAAAGCCAGACATGACTCAGTTGATTCAGATACAAAAGTCAAAAGAGTAGTTGGCCCTGCTGTGATCAAGCATTTGGCGATGTTATGTTCGGATCAAATTTTGGTTCATTGTGTTCCAAATGCACCTCTCTAACAACAATATATTTCTGGGCTCAGAACCACAATGCTATTAATATTGCTTGGCTATAATTTTTTTAAGACCCATTACCCAAAACGATACAAAGCAAAAAAATCAATGTACTGATTTGAATACAACTTTCATTTTCCTTTGCTTTTCATACCTTATACGAAGCTGTTTTTATTCTTCTTTAAGCACATTTTGTTTTGACTTTTGTGACTCATAATTAGAAAGGAGGCACATTCGACTGTATTTTATAGTGAGTTAGTTATTCTCACCCAGCTAGGAATGTGCAGGCAGTTCTTTTCTTTTCTTTTTTGAAAAAAAAAATCCTTCTGGAAAAAGAAAACAACTGGCCTGTTGTTCCCCAATACAAATGATCAACCTGATGTGCAATCTGAGAGTATGAAGAATTGCCCCATGCCCAGTTCCCTGCAGGAGTTTATGCTATGCAAAGTGGGCACATTGCATATCATAACAACAAACCTTGACACCAACTGAAGTGAACTCATGTGCTGTGAAAAGTGCCAGATCAAGGACACAGAACGATTTCAAAGGAGAAGCAACACTAAGATGCAGTAGAGATGAACTATGTAGAAATACTGGTGGTACACACAACTAGAGATACATATGTGGCAATTAAAAATACACGGATACTGATATCACAAACCCATAATAATACAAGACTCTGTCTGCCCATCTGTAGCAGGCATGACTCACTGGAAGCTGCAGTTGACTATGACAAGAATATCCACAGATAAAGCTAGGAGCCTCAAAATTGGCCAGCAGCTTCAAGCTGATCACTGTAGTTGCAGTGCCACACATGAAAGGAATTGGAACATCCTGGCCCATGAATTCCCCAGAAACCCCCACCACCCTAATTTTTTGCATTGGAAGCCATCGTTGTGGCTGGTATAACTCATCCCAAACTAAAGCTATGTGCCTCAAAATTGGCTACCCACTTCAGGATTATGGTGGGCATGAAAAATGAAGGCAATCAAACTATCCTGGCACAGAATAGCTCTACCATACCCCTCTGCTACTTGCACTGGAAGCAAAGGTTTTCTCATGAGAAGCCAAGAAAGCAGCAAGGTGAAAACTATCCCCTGTGTTTAAAAAAACATTAGGGGTTTATCCACTTCCGTGACCTATCAGAACCTGTATGAGATAGTGGTTAGAATGTCAGACAAGGATCAAGGAGATCCAGGGCTGAATCTCCACTCTGCCACAGAAAGTTGCTGGCTGACTTTGGCCAGGCACACACTTTCAGCCATACAGGACTGTATAAACCTCTATCATGCCTCCCCTTAGTTGTCTCTTTTCTAAGACTTTTCAGCCTTTCCTCACAGGGAAGGTGTTCCAACCCCCTAATCATCTTAATTGCCTTCCTCTGCACTTTTTCCAGCTCTGAAATGTCCTTTTTGAGATTATCATCATCATCACTACCACCACAAGAGAGAAGCCAGTGTTGGATCAGGCCAGTGGCCGATCCAGTCCAACACTCTGTCAGACAGTGGCCAAAAACACCACCACCACCACCACCATCATCATCAACAACAATTTGATTTATTAATTGCCTTATCCCAGCTTTCACCAGGCTCTGGGCAATGTACAAAAGGCAAAATGCCATAAAACTAACACAAATTTTAAAATATCCATGTACAGTCAGTAAGATAAAAACCATAATAAAAGATCCCAGATGGCGATTTATAATTTTCTGTTTCTATTCTGGGCTGCCCAGCCATTAGTGGAGGAGGGAGATGGAAACTTAAAACAAAATATATATGGAAGGAGAGGGAATGGGTGCTAGCCAGTGCAGCCAACTGTTGCTGCCCTCAACCAAAAGCCTGGCAGAACATCTCTGCCTTACAGGCCCTGCAGAATTGCACAAGGTACCGCAGGGCCCTGGCGTCATTCAGCAGAGAGTTCCATCAGGTTGGGGCCAGGACTGAGAAGGCCCTGGCCCTGGTTGAGGACAGCTGGACACAGGAGTCATTTTGTAGAAAAAGAGGTGCAAGAGCTCATTAGCATACCTATTAGCATAACTCATTAGCATATGACATGCCCCCTGACATCACCGGAAGTGTGTCAGAAAGGGAAGCAAAAGGAGGGGCATTTTCAAAAGCCTCCCCTTCCCTTCCCCAGCTGGCCTGCCAAGGTGGACGGTGGGGGGGAGCAAAGCGAGAAGGGCCCCATAGAATACAATGGAAAGATTGTGCTGCTGCTGCCGCGTGACTCTAAACCGAAGGGGTTTAAACTTTAAACCCCTTCTCACTTCACTTCCTCCACAGGCCCACTGGGAGCTGGGGGAGGGGCTTGCCAGCACTGCCATTTTTGCCCACTAGGGGTGGGCAAATAACATTTTTTTGGCCTGATTCCAATTGGGCCAAATCAGGCTACATCTGTTCTGGCTGCCGAATGACCCTCACATGTCAGTTTTGGCAATGCAAGCCCATTCAGCCAGCCGAATGTCAGTTTCACCCCCATTATATCCTATGGCCAATTGTAGTCAATGGCAAAAACTCATACAGTATATGAGAGGCTGGAGGAGAGAGGGTTTGAGGGAGAGGCTCCAAACATGCAGGGTAGCTGCTGGGGCCTCTCCCTGAAATACCTACCAAATTTCAAGAAGATTGGACCACAGTGTCCTGGGCTGGCGGAGCACTGCTCTGCCTCTCTCCAGCCCCAAATGACCCCTGGCTGGACATATGGGGAGCAGAACTGTACAGGGTATTCCAAATGGGACTGCATCATAGATCTATACAGGGGCATTACAGGTGTTGTGAGGTCCGTGGGGGAATCCTATGAGGAATCTTCATCCCATGTCAAGGACTCACTATGAAAGCACTATGTGCTGCTTTTATGGTTGTGTAATGCTAGTACCCTCCCTCCCCTTTTCTCCCTTTGCTTTGAAGGCCCTTCTCCCCTTTTTGGTTCTATATTTGGCTCTATAATTCATGAAGGCCTTGGCCAATTTCAGTTCATGTTCCCAGGCTCAGAACCATGCCCCTCCAAACTAAAGTACTCTGAGTGTTCATCCAGTGTTGTGAATATAAAATTGAGTATGAGTTCATTAGCTATGACACCAACTGCAGCAGTGCTGCCAGCTCCCTCAGGGGCTTGTCTTGGCTTACCTGGCCAGTGGGGGGGGGGGGGTCTACCGATATTCTTCCAGGAGACTGGAAGTGATGTTGGGCATTTTCAGGCCTTCTTCTGGTTTTGGACCCACTTCTGGCTGGGGGTGACACACTGTTTTTGGGGCAAAACCTTATGGTAAATTTGGCTTCAAACCATAGAGTTTTGCCCAAAAACCAGTGTCACCCCTAACCAGAAGTAGGCCTGAAATCGGAAGTAGGCATGAAACTGGAATTAGGCCTGAAAAGGTCAGTTTGGGGGCGGGATTTCCCCCTACCAGCCATCTGGCCAGCAGCAGGCAAGAGCCTGCAAAAGCAGGGGTTCCCCTGCTCCCACTAGGGGGCTGGCAATCCTATGGTTTAATTACTGGATTGACCAATGTGTGCTCAGAAAATATTCTTACTTGCTGATGTTTGGCATGTGCAACCAGTTGCCAAAACCTACCTTGTGATCATAGACTTGGACACATAAATCCCACCAGAATATTATGACTGATCTCGAAATTTACCACCTACTGGTGGCAGTGTCTTAAAAATACATAGATTTCAAAATTAGAAGGCATGAGTCATGCTCTCCTTTTTACCTACCATTTTTGAGAACTCCTTCTAGAAAGAACATGCAGGAACAATTCAAAAAGTTTTCAGTCATTTGTCCATTCCATGGATGTATGGTTTCCATATTCTGGAATTCCATGAATATTGGCGGTCAGTGACTATGCAAAAGAATAAATAGATGTACATCTTTTTTTTTTTTTTAAACTTTTTGTTTTAATTTTTTATAGAAAGAATAATCAAAACAACATTGACAAAATACACTCGGAAGGTTGTGTATTAGACATTTGTTAACAATGGAGGAGGAGAGGAAAACATTCAATAAAGAGATCTCCAGGTAGTATCACCATTGGGGTATAGAAGTCTAAAGCATGTCTGAGGTATCAGTAACTTTCAAACAATGCTAAGAAAGAGTAGACTAATGGAATAGAAAAGTTTGGATCTCTGATATACATACTCTAAAAAAGAAAACTATAATGCAAGAGTTGTAGGTTGATAAAGAGGGTTATCTATAGATTAAAGTAGGGTTACCAGCCTCCAGGTGAGGCCTGGAGATCCCCTGCTTTTACAACTGATCCCCAGTTGACAGAGATCAGCTCCCCTGGAGAAAATGGCAGCTTTGAAGGGTGGACTCTATGGCATTGCACCATGCTGAGGCCCCTCCCCTCCCCAGACCCCACCGTCTCCCGGATCCACCCCCAAAGTCTCCAGGTATTTTCCAACCCAGACCTGGCAACCCTAGATTGAAGCTGATTGGAAATTTTATCCCAACACATATCTGATACAAAAAACAACATTTGGAAACCAATGGAAGAACATTTGAATTTCAATAAGTGACACTGTCATTCATCTAAGTCACCGTTCTCCAGGAAAACAACTTCAAAAGTAGACTCCTGCTGGAACTGTTGAATGAGAATTTAACAAGGTTTCTGCATTTCTCAGGGCCTTGACAGGTGTTAATCAATTTAGCAAAACTAGGGAGATTGAGTTATCTACAGTTTATTGCTAACAATGCTTGTACTTTTTTGATTATCTTTAAACTCTACACTTCCTGCATTTTGTTGCTGTTTATTTCATGTTCCAACTTTTTTATTTGTAAGCTCGTATATGTATGTCCAGGGGTCATTTCATAGAAAAAGAGGTGCAGGAGCTCATTAGCATAACTCATGTGCATAACTCATTTGCATATGCCACACCCCCTAACATACCGGTTGTGTGTCAGAAGGCGACACCCACCCCTCAGGCTCCACTCCACAGGTGAGTGAAACTGACCTGCTCTTCCTCCATTCCCTTCCCCATCCAATACTTTGTGCAATAAAAATAAGCGTAAAGAACACACCCTCATTCTCTTCCTGCTCCCTTGAAACCACCAGGTTTCAAGTAGACTTGAGATACCCAGGACATGTGCACCACCCATCCCTTTCCCTTCCCCTCCCTACAACAAGACACCCTGTCAGGTAGGTGGGGCTGAGAGAGGTCTTTTGAGAACTGCTCATGAGAGAATAGCTCTGAGAGAACTTGTGACTGGCCCAAGGTCACACCAGCAGCTGCATGTGGAGGAGTGGGGAATCAAACCCGGTTCTCCCAGATTAGAGTCCAACTCCTGACCACTACACCAAACTGATGGGGTGGAAGCTGCTGAAGGGTTGGTGAAATTTCTCCAGTACTTATGTGCCATGTGCCCAGATAAAAATTGGTATACTTAGAAAATTTATATGCCACCTTGAGCAAGTCTCTGGAAAAGCAGCACACAGTCATAAAAGGAACAATGATAAAATTATCAATATTAAAACAAAACATTAAAAACAATAAAGACCCTAGCAGGGCTTTCCCCGGGGCGCTGCGCCTCTGCACTGCTCGGGGAAGCCAAGGAGGGGGTGGGGCTTGGTCATGTGCCTGCCCCCTGGGCTCCTCACTCCCAGAGCTGCACTCCTGTGCACTTCTGCTCTAACGGACCGCTGTTATGTCTATCAAGCAAAGATCTGCTAATGAAGCAGACTCCAGTCTAGGAAAACTTACCCTGCAATAAAAATTAGTTAGTCTTTAAAATGCCAGAAGACTACTGTTTATTTTTGCAGCAGTAGACTAGCATGGCTATGCCTCTGGAACAGTTTCTGTTAATGAGATTATTGCTGTTCTGTTCTGGTCTCCCCCCACATCAGTCCTGGTTTTGTTTCAAATTTCTCTGTGTGGTGTTTTACTCCATTTGGGCTCCATTTTATCTAGGAGATGTCTAAATTTCATTCCAGAATTGGTGCATACACAGTTCACCACAACTCTCAGCACTGTCCGAAGACTTTTCTGTGGTAATGTGGCCAGCGTGGCTAAATGCCGAGGTGCATGGAACACTGTTACCATCCCACCAAAGCAGCATCTATTTATTTGCTTGCAATTTCTTGCTTTTGAACTGCTAGGTTGGCGGGAGCTGGGGCCAGAGACGGGAGCTCACTCTGTCACACGGCACTAGGGTCTTGAACTGTCGAGCTATTGACCTTCCGGTCTGCAGCTCAGCATTTTAACCTCTGAGCCACTGTGGCCCATGTGTGCTTCTACAGCTTTGCAAAAAGGCAATCCATGCTGATGATTGCATCACAATTCTTTTATAGCAGTAAAACACTGTAAAATTGTATGTCATGATGTACTACTACAACTTGATACAACTTTTTTGGCGTAGTGTTCTACCATTGAGCATATGCACGTCTATAAAATTGGGGGGGGGGGGGAGATGCAAATAGAGTGAAGGATTTGATAGTTGTAACAAATTGCACATGTGCAGTTGGAGCTAAAAAGTGGAACCATGTAATATCTCAAATGTATCTGTTTCATTTTAGAAACAAGGCCAAAAATTAGAAACAGCAAAAACTAAAGAAAAGGTGAGATGAGGAGAATGTTGGATGTCTCTGATAGTAACAAGCTGAACAAGAAAAAATATGCAATTTTTTTGTAAGATCCCTGGGTAATAAACATCTTTTGTATGTTGCCTATGTAAAATAAAAATAAAATAACAGAATGGAGATAAAATAGGCCAGAAAAACCTTTTAAAAAGGGGATCACATCTTTTAGCATATTCCGATTTATTGAAGGTTAAGTTTTTATTCCAGCTAAAGTGGGCTACAGAACTTCGTTAGAAATTTACCATAGATTGCAGTGACAATGTATTTGTTAATTAAACATATGACAAATAGTCAGGATGATACGCTGTAGTTAAAACTGTTCATGGTAAGGAGAACAAATGAATGTTAAGTTTAATGGTAAGGAGGTATTCTATAATTATTTCAGATGAATTGATAACAGCTAAGAATGCCACTAGCCAAGGTATGTCATGACATTTTTATAACATTGACCATCCCCTTTTTCATTTGTTTCAGAGAGACTATTCTGAAAACGACACAACTCTTGAAAAAGCCTGAATTGCATTACTGAAATGATTTTGATAAATTGACTGAGGTCCCCTTCTCATTAAAGTGGTAAAGCTGAGTCTTCAAACTGCAGGTTAGGGGCTCATAATTGAATGCTCATCCATACAGAAAAAAACTATTTCTCCACATAGAAAACTAGATGTCAGGAAGAATTATCTCAAGACTAGTCTTTCTCTTAATATAATAGTTTTCTATATATCCAACACTTATTTTTGTAGGGGAACATCCCATCATCGCTGGCCCCCAGTAGTCTAGGCACAAGAAGGAACTAAGCCTGAATTAGTGGCCTATTATCTATATCAGGGGTGTCAAACTCATTTGTTACAAGGGCCAAATCTGATAGAAATGGGACTTTGTCGGGCCTGGTCATGTGTGTCATACAGTGTAATGCTGATTAGCAGGTAATATGAGTTAACTGTTCTAGATAGTTTGCTGATTATTTTTGTGATGATATACTAAATAATTGAGCTATTTTTAGCTAACTGAGGAAGAATATCTGAAACGAGGTGTGAAATCCGGAGCCGTGGTCTTTGAAAATGCTGGAAACATCCTCTCATATGGCATTATAATTATTATTGATATATAAGCTTATTGTATTGTATTAGAGTAGTGACGGGAGTATCCCTTTCGTTGCATCTGTATGTACTTACCTATTACCTGTTACTTACCTGTTGAACTAAATTTATGGAAGCATTTCCCTTTAAGTAATTATGTCTCCGTTTGTGTATTTTCCTGTGTTATTTATACAGGGACTTTCTGCTTGATCACTTTGTTGTTCCAATGCCAGGAGTGAAGACATTAACTTTATAAAGGACACCGACAAACACAATTAAAGGGTTTTTTAAAACTTAATATACAAACATGCTTAAAACAGTAACACTCTTGCCATATTTTATTTAACAGTCTTTGATAACTGACACCTCCCAACCCCCCCTTAAAAGATGCCTACCTAAAATAGAAAGGTGGGGAGGACAGTAGGATTTGGCAATGCAATTTTAAAAATAAAACATGTAGAAAAAGCACAAGGATCACAGCAAAAACTAAAAATAAACACTAAAAATATAAAATGCTCTGAGCCTAGGAAAGCATGAAATGGCTGGGCACTGCAAGCTTCCTGCCCCCCGGTCTACTCAGAGTGGCCGTGGCTCTCCAGTGTAATATCCCCCTTTGGCTGTGGGTTAGAGTACTCACTCAGGCACCTGTTCTCAGGTCCATTCAGCAGAGACAAGCTGGCTCAAAAATCAGCCCTTTATTTGCAAGCAGACAACTTCAGCTGGCATATAAACACTGAAAACTGAAACTCTACTCCACTGAAATACATTGCATCTAAAAAAAAATTGCAAAGAAAATGCAGAATGGATTTTCCATTAAGGTTTCTGGGCCCAGATAGACTACTCTGGGACTGGAATGACAGCCCCCAGAGCAGAATTCCATTCCCAGAACCCAGCTGCTACTCTCAGGGACTGTCATTCCACTCTGGAGGCTGTCATTTCAGTTCCAGAGTAGTCTATCTGGGCCCAGAGACCTTGAAGAAAAATTCATTCAGCATTTTCTTTGCAACTTTTTTTGTGCTGTAGCCCAGAGGAGCTTCCAGCTGGAGGAGAAACCAGCGAAGGCAAGGCCCAGCCATCTGGGTAGTTCAGCTGCCCCAATCTCCCTTGGAAGGGTGAGGACAGGCAGGGGAGGTGGTGGAGAAGAGAGCCGCGGGCCTGATTAAAGCCCCAGGTGAGCCAGTTCTGGCCCATGAGCCTTAGGTTTGACACCCCTGATCTATACTCTCAGCCAACTAAACTAAATGTAGGATTCCATTAGAAGCAGCTTAGCACTGGAGTTTCTGAATCGATGCATTTTCAAGTAGTCACTAAGGAAGTCACACATTTGGTATCCTTTGGACTTGCATAGATTGGTATCTCTAGAGAAAGGTCAGCAGAGGTAAGTGTACATTTCTGATAATAAAGTAGTTTGAAGAAATTCTAGGTCATTCCAATTACTACCGCTCTGAGTTGAACATAATGGCAGCTTGCCTTTTGTTTCAATGATTCTGACAGAGCAATGTGACCTGAAAAATGAAACAAGCCTTCAGTTTAGTACACACAGGGGATTAAACTGACAGACACCTGGGAAGTTTGTGGATTTCCTGTTGAATAAAAGCTACTGAAATAAAGAAAAATATAATAATTTCCATTCACCAATGATGACACTTGTGTACATTAATCACCAGATGAGTTTAACTCTCTGAAGGCTGAGGGGGGAAAAACTAAGACATAGAACAGCCGGATGGAGTTTTTTCTTCCCAGCTGGAATCTGACAACACTGATAAATGGGGGGCTATGCTACACACTGTGCTGGAGATTTATGACTGGACCTCCAGAAGTGTTAGCTGGCCCTGAGATGCAGTTGTGGGGCCCCAGTACAGATCAAGGTGATTGAACTGTACCCCAGAAACATTTTTCTCTATTGAAATACATTACCAGGATCCTTTAAGCAGTGGGAATGCTTGTCTTTTTAAAGTTGGGGGGCTGGGTGTTGAAGGAATTAGCACCTGATGGATTACTCCCCGCCCCCAACACCATAGCCCTGTTCCATATCACCATCACGTCTGTTTTTGGGACCAATTATGCTTTTGGAGTTCCAATCGCATAACCCAGCTGTAATTCCTGGAGATCTCCAGGCCCCACCTGGAGGTTGGCAACCCTACATCAGGAACAGGCACTGGCTGGAATATTTGAATATGCCTTGCTGTTTTTGACTTTTCTCACAGAGCATAAAGAACTCATAGAACATAAAGAATGTGTGCTCAGGTTATGAGGTGAAACCTGCATTCTGACATAAATCCTATATATAGGATCAATGTTTTACCACTCAGTTACCACATACCGCTACTTGATGTGCAGTAAACCCTCCTTACTCTCTTGGCAGCCTACCTTTGTAGGCTGATATAGATGGGTGAAAAAAGTTTACTTTGGGATAGTTTAGTGACCTGTGTGAACTCAAGTTGTGGGTTTTTTAATGCCAGCATTTTAACTTCAGTTAAACTCTATTTTCTCTAGAATGTCAACAGGACTAGAAAGAGACACAGAATAGATTTATCACTTCAGAGTCAATTTTATAGGACAAATCTGGTGACATTTGAGATATCTGCTGGTGACCTTTCCAGGTACCCCTGGTGCTGTTTCATGTCTGTTACAACCATAGCTTTGTTTCTGAGGTGGGATATTTTCCCCCAAATGATTGTTTTTATACAAGTCATCCTATTATAAAGATAAATTTATCAACAGAAGAAGTAGATGAATGTCTGTTTTCTTGGAAATGCTTTGAAGGGCATATGTTAAACTTACTGTCAGCAACCAAAGTCCAACAGTTAATTCGAGATGCAGTGTGCAGGATTTCAGCTGGGACAGAGAAACTGAAAAATGCAGACATATTTAACCTTGAGCCCCTGGAGATGGCTCACATTCTACTCCACACGTTACCAGTTATGCATATAGTTACGCAGTAGGCTTGCCAGCCCCTAGTGGGAGCAGGAGATCCCATACCCTTGGCACATGTTTCCCACTGCCACTCAGACTGGTGGCAGGAGAAAAATAACACAATGGCTGTCAGGCTGATGGTGTGACATCACTTCTGGGGAAAGCAGGTAAATGATGCCAGTCTTCTCAAGGTTTTTCCAAAGAATTTCCAGCAATTCTTAGAGATGTGTGATTTCAGTTCTGGGTTTCCCTGGAATTGATTTCACACTCTTGCCAATGGCTGCCCCATGTCCCTGCCCTTGAGGTCTCCTGCTGGTTGCCAGTCAAACTTAATTCTTGCTGCATGGTAAAATGCTTCTAATATTTGGCAATATGATACAGAAGAATATTGAATTAGTTCAGCAGTAGTTTAGTTGAATGTGTGACTCACTGAGGTTGAACCCATCTAAGATGAATGCATGCATTTGTTAAACTGGAGTCGTTTATTTAAAGGACCTGCATGAATCCCTGGGTGGGCCACATTTTCCACAGACTGCTGGACCTGTTGTCTAAGACACTGCAGGGTAGTTTCTCCCATTGAATCATCGGTCTTTTATAAAACCTAAGCCTACGTATGCTGGTGAGGGTGGGACTTAATGGTAGATTCCTATTTTCTTACTTTCTAGGTTCAGAAATCTCCACTTAAAAGGATCGGCTAGTAGATGTGAGGGCAGTTTTAGCTAATGTGCAGCTGCCAAGGCCCCAGGTTTGGGGGGC
This sequence comes from Lepidodactylus listeri, assembly GCA_029233225.1. NCBI lineage: Eukaryota > Metazoa > Chordata > Lepidosauria > Squamata > Gekkonidae > Lepidodactylus > Lepidodactylus listeri. The sequence goes on from JARCFY010000004.1 coordinate 50,149,259, forward strand.
AACTGCCTATAACCAGGGGCATAGACTTTTGAAAATTCGAGGGGGGTTGGGCGGGGGCTCCTTAGCATGCACGCGAAGTGTACGCACTCGCTGGGGTGATGTTCTCCCCCCCGGGAAACCGCCATGCCTCCCCGGGCCCTTCCGAGGCCCGCCAGCCGCTGCTGCTGGTGCTTCTCTCCCCCCCCCCCCGGCCACCCCTTCCCTCTCCAGGACCCGGGGAGGTGCAGCTGCAGGCACTCCGTTTTGCCGGGGGTGGCTGAGGCCCCCCCCCCGGGAAATTTCAGGGGTGGCTCAAGCCCTCGAGCCCCCCCGTACTCTATGCCTATGCCCATAACCACATCTCCTCAAAGGAGGGCTGAAATAATAAGTAGAACATATTCCTGCTGCTGCTTGTACCTGTCCTGTTTGGGGCTTGGGCAGCTGGCTTCCAGCAGCAGCCGTGGTTTCTGCCCATCTTGCATGATGTAAGGGCCACTATTTGCTTGGCCCTAACAGGGGTGATAGGAGTGGAGGGAGTGGCAGTGATTCTGTGTCCCTATCCTGGACTTTTGCATGGGGTCCAGTATCAGTAAAGACTGCCCCTGAATAACTGATGTGAAAGACATCTACCTGAGACCCCAGAGAGCAACTGCCACTCTGGTAGACAATATTGACCTGGATAGATCACGGGTCTAATGAGGCAACTTCATGAGTTTATATGGTATTGGGTATATATTATCTTCAGTCACAGAGACACAAAAGAGGACACTGACAGAAAACATAATATTTATTCTACATAGAACTTAGGAGTCCTTCGCCTTCTTCAGTTTGGTGTAGTGATTAGGAGTGTGGACTCTAATCTGGGAGAACAGGGTTTGATTCCCCATTCTTTCACATGCAGTTCCTGATGTGACCTTGGGTCAGTCATAAATTCTTTCAGAGCTGCTCTGTCAAGGGCAGGTCTCGAAAGAGCTCTCTCACCCCCACCTACCTCACAGGGTGCCTGTTGTGGGGAAGGGAAGGGAAGGGAAAGGAAATTGTAAGCCACTCAGAGACTCCTTTGGGTAGTGAAGGGTGGGGTATAAATTCAATCTCCTCCTCCTCCTCCTCACCCCTAGTTAGATCTGCTCACCAGCATACAGCCTCCTAAAATAATTAGTATTTCTTTAGAAGGAGGTATCCACTAGATACTTGGCTAAGAATGGATCCTTTCCCTATTGCCACCACTGTACTAAAATATGTCAGCCTAACTGTAGACATATCAGACTAAGCTACTTAAGAATTTAAACCATAGTACTCTACATACAATAGCATTCAAGAAGCCTGAAGCTGATTCTTGGTTGAATAAAGAACAGGGAACTAGGAATCAACGCCAGCCCTGTTAGCATTCAAGACACTGTACCAAGGATTGCAAAACTGTACTCAGAGCCAAATCTGGCACATGGGTTTGTGCTGAATTGTCTCTGTGATGGAAAAGGATCTCATCTGCAGCTTTGCATTACTACAATATTCATTATTTTATGCTTCATTATTTAATTTTATTTTAGCACCCAACATTACATTAGTAAAATGCCAGTAAAGTTTGTCAGAATGCACTAGTATTAATGAGATCACACTGTGGCTGCTCAGCTAGACTGTAAGAAAAGAGACAGTAGCTGCCTAATATGTTAATTTTGCTAATTCACATTCATGTTCCAGTCATTAAGATTGTGCTGTATAAAAGGGGCCACTTTGGATCTCTAAAAGCATCCCATCTAATTTGCTATTAGTGGAAATGCTAATAAGTATCTCTTATACTAGTATTCCAAAGTACACCCAGGGAACATTCTTGGTGCTAGTTTTTCAGTGCTTCCAGCTTTTAATCTGTGATCAAAGTAGAAAGTAAAGCAAATATCAGGCCAAATATTGTCATCATAAATACTTATGATGAAAAGTCATCCATTAGTTCACATATAAGGATGATTGCATAAAGAACACTGATCTTGGCTCCTGGGACTTGATCTTGAATCATGTTTGCAGCAGCAACCAGAAATGTCATGGAAAAAATATGATGGGCATTCAGAATTACTGTGATTGAATCCCTTGCTTACATGTGAGCCATTCCTCTCCCAGGATTTCTTCTGTACTTTGCTTGAAGTCTGACATCATGATGAGCAGCATTGTGCTCATACATTAGTCACTTCTGCAGGCTTTCTTGCACAAGTTGTCTGACATACATGTTATGAAGAAGTTGTACCTTGGTAAAAAAGCTGTAGTTGCAAGTCACCCTTTGTATGTCAACTTACAGTATCTTTTGTGCTTGAACAGTCTGCAAAGGCAAGCTTTTTGATCACTGGTGAAGGCACATAACCACCAGAATCAGGTCGGATCATTAAAGTGCCCTTCTTTTGCCACCACAGCCGGAATAATAGAACATTTAACAGAACATTGCAGCAACGGGCAAAACTAAGCAAGCACAGGAACAGGCAAGACAGGCGTCACTCCCTGACACAACCTCCTTGCCCTTGATATGGGCGGGTCACCTAGCTCCGGTCTTGAGCCAGCCAAATTCTGGCTCGTAACCGGCAGCCCAGCATACTGGTTGCCCCACAGGAGCGCCTACCCCTGAGACCACACGGACCTTCAGGGAGGAGCCTAGCCGGAGAGGTTCCCAGAGGCGATCACCATTCTCCACCCTGGACCACACAGCTCTAGGACAGTTCCTGATGACCTCCTGTTCCCAAACGGGATATGCCGCAAGGCGCTCACCAGTTCCGTTTTCTTGCTTGCACAAACCTGCCACAGCCAAGGCCAAGCCTCTGCTTTGGCCTTTGCTACCCCATACAAAATCTATCCCGTGCTGCAAGTCATCAAAATTAAACCATGGCACTTGTTTACCAGATGCTCCCCTGTGGGGCCAATGCATGATGAAAACTTAACCCCTTTGTCAGGGTGCTGCAAAGCAAACCCAACCCAGAGTTCACAGGCTGCCTCATCTATCAGCTGGCCTTGTGCCTGACATGGTCAAAACACCTGAGGTCCCCACTTTCCGCCACACCTGGAGGAAAGCATAGCTGACCGCCCCATCAACATGCCGGGCCACCATGCTCTTATCATCACAAGGTCGACCCCGGCCAGCAACACGATCCATACGCCGGGCCACCTTGCTCTGATCCTCACAAGGTGCCATGGCCATCCACTCTGCATGCCGGGCCACCTTGCTCTTATCCTCACAAGGTGCCATGGCCATCCACACTGTGCACTGGGCCACCGAGCTCTTATCCTAACATGGTGCCATGGTCATCTACACCAAACACCGAGCCGCCTTGCTCTTATCCTCACAAGGTTGGCCCTGGCCTGCCAAATAAGAGCCAAGCCCTCCATCGGCCCAGATGTGAGGAGTAGGCCCCCTCCTCAAGTAACAAGGGAAGGAGAAAAAACCATTAATGCCCCTCCTTCACGACAACTCAAAGGCCCCACTGCACCCTGACAGGTGTCCATCATGCCCGATGAGCAGCCCAAAAAAGAATGCTGTGGCTGCAGACTGTGACCTTTCATCTAGTCTCACGGCCTGCAGCACCTGCAAGAGAAACATCATTAACAACAGGTTCCACACCTTGAACAGATTTTAGATTAGGAGGTGTATCCAAAATCTAACGTAAACCCCTCCAAAAGGTAAGTGCGAACAGGGATCTTTGGGTAACAACTGAACCCGAGCCTGAAAACTTGCAATTTAATTGGGCTGGGTCCCTGTATCATGAGGGGGGGTTGTCGTTCCCCCCGCCCCTTGAGCACTTGTCCCCTTTTCCACCCCCCTGGCCTTTCGGCCTAGGGCAGCTGGAGAAGGCGTGAGGCCCGGCGCACAGAGGGCACTCATGGCGAAATGGGCATGACTCACGGCCACAGGCTCCCTGTGAGGTAAACTCCCAACAAAGTGGGCATCACTGAGCCGCCTGCCCCTCCTGCACGCCGGAACCAGACTGCCCATGAGCTCTCTTCACTGAGTGACCACTGTGCGACCTCTCGCCCCAAGACGCCCTATTCGGCGACATAATTTGCAGCTACAGGTTAGGGTTAATTTTGTCCCACCGCATGGACGGGTTCATGGCTCGGGAAGTCTGTAAAAGCCTTATAAATGATGTCCATATACTGGATCATCGCCAAAGCCCTCCAAGGCTGGTGGCGCACCATGACAGCAGTGTAAATAATAATCCAGGGTACCAATTCGCCCAAGTCCTGTCCACCACGCATCATTTCAAGCGCTCTTTTCCCCATTTGTCTAGGTTGTCCTTATCTTTCTTCTCCATCTCACGATAAAGAAGACTGAAAACATCCACATAATCACCTTTAAGGATTTTCTCCTTGATGGCAATAGACAAATGATTGCCCAAAGGCAGATCTGCATCCCCACTAGGCAGGGCCCCCACAGGAACCGTATTGTACAGTGCACCCCCCAGGACATGGAAAGCTAAAGCCAGGCTGAGGGTGACCCCATGCCTGCCAAGGCACCTGGGGAATAGATGGAGCACACAGTGGAGCATAGTGTGGCCAACTAGGCTGAACCTTATGTGCGGCAGCTGTACCCTGGTAACCCGGGCCCCACAGCCACCTGGACACATCACCACCTATGGCAGCTTCCTTACCTCCCTGCCGGTGAGGCGCTGGATAAAGTGCCACCTGCTGATCCCCTGCACCATGTCCCAGGTGTCCAGACGCCGATCCTTCACCTAGCTCCAGAGCCACCACCTCTCTTCTGTCCTCTAGGAAGGCAAGTCGTGCTAAAACCTGGGCTTGAAATGACACATTAGACTCTGGTTTTTGTTTAGCACCCTTGGAGGATAAACCCTGCTCCTTCTCCAATGCCTCCAGCCGCTGTAAAATGGCTACATTATCGGGATCAACATCCTTATCATCATCGGATGGAAGCACTGGTGCCGGCTGCACAGGAGGCCTCCTGTGGGCCAGCTGCTTACCTTTCCCTTTCCCTTGACCTTTCCCAGGAGCCATAGCAAATACATGTTATTTAAACCAATGCAGTCAAATTGGGAGTAACCCTAGGTGTTAAGATGCAACTTGGGAGTAAGCCTAAGTGTGAGGATGTAACTACCCCGAGACTATGCTTACTACCCAAGCCAGTGCTAGACCCAGATATGTCTGCCAGTCACAAAGCTTGAGCTAAAATGGCCGCCCTCTTTGCCAGACAAAATGGCCACCGTACATGTGTCAATAGACCCTACTAAGATGGCCGCCAAATAAGGGAATAAGGCCCCTTGAAATGCCACACTCAATGGACCCTTAGGAAACATCCACAGAATGACCCTTGGCCAACCTGAGGCCCAACCTAGCAACCCTACCAAGATGGCCATCTAACACCCAGCTGAAACTGTAAGCCCAGGGAGGAGGGAGGGGCCTCAACACCAGCCCACAGGGCTATGGCTGGAGCATTAGCACCCAGACCTTCCACAAAGTGACCTATGGCCCATCACCAACCGGACTGTGGGCTTCAGAGGCGTGCCCCCCCAATGATCCCAGGGCACCACATGCCGCCCAACTGCTGCTGGCGAAGCATGCCACTGCCGCCCACAAGGGCCGAGCGATCTCGCCGCCACCGCTCTCAAGGGCAGAGTGAATCTCGCCGCCACCACCCACAGGGGCTGAGTGGTCTTGCCGCCGCCACCTGAAAGGGCCAAGCGAGTTTTGCCACTGCCGCCCGCAGGGGCCGAGCAGTCTTGCCGCCACCACCCGCAGGGGGTGAGCAGTCTCACCACTACCACCCGCAGGGGCAGAGTGAATCTCACCACCACCACCCGCAGGGGCCAAGTAGTCTCGCTGCTGCCGCCCAAAGAGGCAGAGCGAATCTTGCCGCTGCCGCCCGCAGGGACCAAGCAGTCTTGCCACTGCCGCCCAAAAGGGGCCAAGCGAGTTTCGCCGCTGCCGCCCACAGGGGCCAAGCAGTCTTGCTGCCGTTGCCTGCAGGGGCCGAGCGGTCTTGCCGCCATCTCCCACAGGGGCAGAGTGAATCTCGCTGCCGCCCCCCGCAGGGGCCGAGCAGTCTTGCTGCCGCTGCCCGCAGGGGCCGAGTGAGTTTCACCGCCACTGCCCACAGGGGCCAAGTGGTCTCACCGCCGCCACCCGAAAGGGCCGAGCAAATTCCACTGCCGCCTGAAAGGGCCAAGCGATCTCGCCGCCACCACCTGCAGGGACCCAGGGTGAAAATATAAGCTATCCCAAAAGCAGTGCTTGCCCCCAGTCCAAACACCTCAGTACTACCACCACAAAATGGCTCCCGACCAATAGCAAAAAATGGCCGCCACACCTGGTGAAGCCAGACCTCCCCAATATGGCCGCTCTGAGAAGGCACAGGCAGCACCCAACTGGTAGTAATTATCAGGCCGGGACCTCACCAAAATGGCTGCTGGAGCCTGTGAATAATACCACGCCCAGCAATACCCCACCAAAATGGCCACCGCTGAAATGGAGGGAAAGGGAGTGGGGTGGAAAGGGGGTGCTTACTTCTACCCAATTAACAGTACCACCAATGACCAGGTCTCCAAGTGATGATGCTGGGGACCCAACCGGGGACCCCCCGCCCACCAAATCTGACCCCCCCAGGCAAGCCAGAGCCTCCTCAGAGCTCCAACAGGGCTGCCGTCACCGCCGGGTGCCTCCCTGACCAAGAGTCAGGTTTACAACCTGTGCCCAAGCCACCACAACAACACAGCCACTGCTATGCCGCTTCGCCGCCAATGAGGTCGGGCCGCCGCCTCGGCCTTCCAGCTCTCACCGCCGCTGCTGCTCAAGGCCCATGCCGCAGAACCACCCAGCATTCCACCACCACCATTGCCCAGCTGAGCCATCCCAGGCACCCTCAGAAGCCGCCGCCACTGCCCAGCTGCGAGCCAACAGTGGGCCTCAGCAGCTCACCCCAGGCAGCGTGCTCCTTCACCGTGCGAGCACTCAGAGCAACTGCAAGGAGCAGGACGGGGCATAGCCTCAAAATGTGGCTAGCCCTGCCCCCGGCAGCTCCATGCCACGCCAGGGCACAGCTGTTGCTGCCCCGCATCCCGGCACGGCAGCAAAGTGGCCCCCCGGGTGCCATTGGCGTTGCCAGGCACCAGGGAGCCCTGTTCTAGCATTGATCACTTTCCAGGTTGCCCACTCTTTGCACCGGTGCAGTCAGGAGGCAGTTTGGTGTAGTGGTTAAGTGCGCAGACTCTAATCTGGGAGAACTGGGTTTGATTCCCACTCCTCCACTTGCAGCTGCTGGATGACCTTGGGCAAGCCATAGTTCTGTCAGAGCTGTTCTTGAAAGAGCAGTTTCTGTCAGAGCTCTCTCAGCCCCACATACCTCATAGGGTGTCTGTTGTGGGGAAAGGAAGGGAAAGGAGTTTGTAAGCCACTCTGAGACTCCAAGTGAAGGGCAGGGTACAAATCCAATCTCCTCCTCCTCCTCCTCCTCATTCTTCTTTGACTTATGCAGGGGAAGAGATTAAAAGACCCCTACATTTCCCAAGAGGCAGCATGAAAAAATTTGTGTGTAAATTGTGCAAGATCTTTGCCACTGATAAACAAGTCAGGGAGAGATGGAAACACCTCATATTACACATTATTCACTGTGAAATGATGTATGTGTTTGAATGATTTATGTACTTAAGGTGAAGAGCATAAGATTAAGGAAGGGGTGGTGGTGGGGAAGCTGGGCAGCAGTAGGGAAATTTCTTTGAGAATGTGCTCATACAACCAGTTATTTTTGCATGGGTGAATATTTTGCATGACTGTTCACAAATAGACAGTTTGACTACTATTTCACTGTGCCAAGAGAGACTTGTGGATGGATCACAAAGTGAACTATTTGGTGACTGACCATCTTGATCAGCACTCATTATTTTCTTTCCCAGCAGCACTCATTATTTTTTTTCCCTGGCAGACAAGGAGTTAATCAAAGGGAAGGTAGAAGGTGGGTAGTGCCTTATTATTAACTATTTATTAATCTGGGTCTGAATATGGCAACACAACCTGCTTTAGGGGACAAGGATTACTTTTGAAGGGTAGGCTACGGCGGGGGGGCGGGGTTGAAAAAAAAATGATGCTACTGAAGGTCAGCTATAATGGGCTAAGAATACAAAATTCACCAGCACTTTCTGTTCATGTTTTACCTAGACAACCTCCTTTGCCTTGAAATTGTTATGTTGAATTTGCTACTAAAAACAAGATGCATTTCAAGTTGATTTTGGCTTCTCTTTTTTTTTGCGGGCAGGATCTTGTAACTGCTTTTGGTGCATGTTCAGGAGTTAGTACTTTGGCTCGTTCTTGGTGAAACTGTCTGCTGTAACTGACTTCAGGTTACTGTGTCATTTACAGAAAAGTACACAACCCTGAGTCCAGTCATTCAGGCCAGGAGTTTTGCATACACCCAAAGGCAGGGCACATATCATGTAAATATGAATTTTATTAAAATAAAAAGGGAAGTAGAGGAAGATTTCTAGTCTGACTTTGGAAAAACACCTTGCGATAGCCTTTCCCCCTCCATTAGCGTGCCCACCACACTCCATAACCTCTGTCCCACAGGTTCAGAGTTACAGGTAGGTCAGGCAGTCATAGGGTGCGTTCAGACGGGCAGCTAATCCTGCCATTGGCCCGGCTCTAATTAGATCCTGATCTTTTTTTATCCAGTGTTGCATGACCAAACAGCTCCCCTGTAAATCCCTTACCATGCACAGTCTCCATGGTGGATTGTGAACAGTGTCCACCTAAAGGAGCTACACGATCTTTTTTTTAAAAAATCTGTTTGCACATGCACTTATGTGCCTCACTGTGCATGCATGGACTTGAATGTTAAAAGCACCACCAGTGGTACCTTCCTCTAGGTACCATTTCAATTAACAAAGTTCATAAATGTCACGGGTCCTTCAGAAACATGAAACTGTCCAGGACATTTGAGCAGAGCTCTGTGGCCATCACACATTTATGCATTTATATGCATATCACTAAGATTTTTTTAAAATGGCAGCCGTTCAGGATGGTCTGGAGTCAGACCATCCCAATGGGCTGACTGCGTGCTGGAACAACCAGACGGGGGAAAGTCTGCCATTGGCCCATCGGCAAACTTTAGACCGGACTTTCAGCAGTACCTTTAAAGTACGGCTCCCTGGCAGGGATTGACAGGCTGATCACAGAAGCATCATGTTTCCCAGATGTCACTGTCTGGATCTTCCCTTCGAGTGTGCCAGGCACTCATGCCTGGGCTGGATCTAAAGAGCCATCTGATCGAAACCATAGTGTACTACCTGTCTTGCCTTTTTTTTTAAATACAGAGAGAGTCACAGCCATTTCACATCCCAGGTCCTCTCTCACACATACAGAGACTCCACCAGACAGGGTAGCCCCATCCCTTAATAATCACCATCACTGCCCAGAGCTATTGGGGCTGGGGACTCAAACACTGCTTCATTCACAGGCTGCCACCATTTATTCATATGCCTTCACTTGTGTGTGTGTTTGTGTGTGTTTGTGTGCTTCTTTCTCTAAGACCACACGTCCCGCCGACAGGGTTAAACAAACAAGGAGTTAACTTTTATTTATGGATTGAGCATAACATTGAAATAAATCAGGTAGAGGTTACAAAGTTTCTTTTCCGTTGAACTTCTGAACTGTTTCCCTGTTGGGGCATTTGGGTTTCTTTGTTGCAATTTGACCTTTTGCAATTTAATCTTCACTCAGCCCTCCTCTCTCTCAACTGACCTAGCGGCTGTTTTCAACTCTCCCTCTCACCAGCATTCCATCAGCTCCCATTGATTGCTCTTAGGGAGAGGCAGACCGTAACCAGTCTGTCACATACCCATTCCTCCTGAATAAGTGTAAGCCAGCAAGGTGCTTCCTGCATCTTATGAGGGATCCATGAGAGAAAATAAATGGACTATGTTGTTGAATGTGTGAGAAAGACTATGGGACAGGGTAACCGGGGGAAAATGACTGTAAACATTTCCAGCAAAGGTTTAAAGTACCATTTTCTGAGGTTGCCACCTCAAGGCCTGGAGGTTTCTCCCAAAACATAGAGACACACACAGGAAATAGCCATATTGTCCTTTTCATCAGAGACTGGTCTTCACAAGCCACCATCAGAATACATATTCCATACATGTTCGCAGGCTACCGCCCCCAACATCCCCTATTTGGCACATCAAAGGACATCTCACAAGGGTGTGAAGACAGTGGGATGTTTGCTGGAGGAACTGGCTGGGCAGACCGGGGTTCGCTTTCATCTAAGGACAATGCCTACCGCAGATGATGTCAGCATCCTGTCCTGACCATCAGGTAGATTCAAATATTGACCACTCCCATAAGACCCTTTTAGTGGATAGTGCCATAGACAACGGACCATGCATAGGTGTTCCCAGGGAGGTTTCAGACCATGCCAACCCCCAGTGACACCCCCCAATAAATATAGCTCCCCAAGAGTTGTCCACTCTTTTGCCTTCCCTCCACCTCCCATCCTTTCTCCCGGATCCTTGGGTGCACCACGGGGATCTGACATGTGTTTTCTGCAGGTTCAGAATTCATGCCCTTCTCACCCTTTGTCCCAGAATATCTTCCCTTTTTCCAGCAGGACCTCACGAGACTCCTGGATAGGTAAATATCGCCCTGACGGATACCATCGATATTCTGGCTAATGCAACTGTCTCTTTAATTCCGTCTAACTTCCTAGATCTGTATAATTGCATGTATGATTGTGCAACAACTGAATGAATCATTTTTATTTCTGTTAAGTAAATGTAAGACCCTTTTTAACCTTGATTCGAGTCTCCGTGTGTTTTTGGGAGGTTTGAGAGAGGCCCAGCCTCTGTATACATAGGTGCTGTTCCTTATTGCCAACTGCTGATTGTTTAGAGCTAATATTCCCCCAATGTTGATAATAGAAGGAAGTAGTCAGGCTAACATAAGGAAGCAATTAAAAGAGATCACTAAATCACTAAATCAGAATGTCGCATCCTGATTATTGTCAGGTCCTGACTGATAGAAATGTATATCTTAAAACAGTTACATTGGCTGCCAGTTTCTTTCTGAGTCCAATTAAAGATGCTGGTTATGACCTTTACAGTAAGGATGGCCCTGCCAGTGAGTCCTGCCAGTTTGACTCACTTCCCATTTGCCAATGATTAGGCAGCCAATTGACTAGGGATGGACATAAACTGGGAAAATGCAGTTCATGATGGTTTGTGGCTCATGGCATGCCTAGTTCATGAACCATGTACTGTCACAAACCATTAGGGGCCAAAGAAACCAGTTCAGTATGTGAAGTTCATGATGTGGTAGAACAGAGACACCAAACTTTTAGGGGATCTCCAGCTGACTCTCATCTATCTGCCTTTGGCAGATAGTTTGGTGAAGATTGGATTTATGGAGTCTGAGTTATGCCCACCCCCGAGAAGGTGCCCCATCTTTCGTTGTTTCCAAAGGAGTGGGGAAGCAAAAAGCAAGGGCAATAGAATCCCAGCAGAACAGAATCAAAGTCCCAGAGAACCTCTGCAGTAGAAACTGAAGATGGGGTGGTGGCAATTTTGAAAGCCCAGAAGAACCAGTTCAGTGTGCCCAGCAGAACCAGTGACTTTGTGGCACTGCAAACCCAACAGAACTAAGGTCAAGCCAGAGAATCTCTGTAGTAGAAACTGAAGGTGGGGGGCATTTTTGCAAGCCCAGCAGAACCAGTGCAATGTACAGGGAGCCCAAAAGTATCAGTGCAATTAAAGAGTGCCCAGCAGAATTCAGTGCCATTTTGGCCCTGCCAGCTCAACAGGACTGGTGTGAAGCACAGAATCCAAGCAAAAGGAGATGCAAGCCTAACAGAACCAGTTCAGTGTACAGAATGCCCAGCAGAACCCAGTGCCACTGAAGCAATGCAAGTAAAAGAGGACTAATGTCAAACCAGTGAATCTATGAAGTACAAGCTAAAGGGGGGGGCATTTTTTCAAGTTCTGCACAACCAGTTCAGTGTACAGAATGCCCAGCATAATCCAGTGCCACTGTGGCCCTGCAAGCATAAAAGGACTGATCTCAAACCAGTGTCACAAGAAATCCAAGTGGGGGGGGGATCTTGCCAGCCCTGCAGAACCAATTACAATGTGCAGAATGCCCAGAAGAACCCAGTGCCACTTGCATGGCAAACTTACAAGGACTGATCTCAAAGCAGAGTCACAAGAAATCCAAACTGGGGGGGGGGGGATTTTGCAAGCCCAGCACAACTAATTATAATGTGCAGAATGCCCAGCAGAACCCAGTGTCACTTGCATTGCAACTTAAAAGGACTGATTTCAAAGCAGACTCACAAGAAATCCAAGCCTGGGAGATGGGATTTTGCTAGCCCAGCACAGCCAGTTAAAATGTGCAGAATGTTCAGCAGGACCTAGTGCCACTGGTATTGCAAGCTTAAAAGGACTGATCATAAAGCACCGAGTCACAGATCCAAGCAAGGGAGGTGGGATTTTGCAAGCTCTGTGCAAAAAAATGGGAAGTGAACACAAAGAAAAGCAGGCAAAGGGAGAAAAACCTTCTTGAAACTGACTTGACTAGTTTGAAATTGACAAGAGTATTTCCAAAGCGGGAGATTTCCACACACACCCCCCCCCCCCCCGTTCACAACCTGTTTATTTCTACTTGCAGAAACAGGTTACTTGCAGCCATCAGGAGTTGTCAGAAGTTGACTTCTAGCTGATGAGTAAGCTTCTAACCAACAGGCAGCTGCAAACTTATTTTGCAACGGTTCAAGATTCTTGATGCAGACCAAGCATATCCCTGATCAGATAAGTTTGACTGCTGAACAGGTTTGTGGCATCCCTATTTTAAAGCTCTTCATGGCCAAGGACTTGCATATCTAAAAGATAATCTTTCATATGTCCCAGTGTGCCAACCACAACCTTCAAGCTGCCACCTACTGGCTGTTCCCATGCTGGAAAGGAGGGAGATGTGTGCCTGCACAGAAGGCCACTCAGTGAACAAGAGGATAAGCAACCCTGTTTTCATCTTTGTGTCTTTTGTGGAATTCCTCATTGCGAGACTTGCAAGCTCACTTACCCTGGAGGACCATTGCAGAAACTGAGCATTACTCTGTGGATGTAATCTGAGACATGAGGTAGCTGTTGGAAGAACTGAGCAACCCTTCCTGGGTCCTCCATATCAGACAAAAAGGTGCTGGTCTTTGTGAAACCTTTTTGAAATTGATCAAAAAACTGTTGAATTCTGAATAAAGTCATGAGGTGCTGAAATCATGACCAAATGAGCCTTAATGGACATTCCCACCATCCCCAAACCCCTTAAAGCAATAAGTAGTCAAAATACAAGACAATGAACATGAATCTGTTGGTATCCCAAATAAGGAAGTCCTATGTGGATCTTTGTGGATCTAATGTGGGTAAGGGACCTATGTGGATTAGATCCTCCTCCACAAGGAGTGGGAGATAATTGCCCTTTGACAGGTCTCATAGGATGGGAAACCCATCTCGACAGGGCCAGATAGGGGCTATCAGAATACACTTGGAGTGATCTCTCCATAATTTGAATACAAGCCTGCTCATGAGAGGGATGGAGAAAAGCTCATGAGAGGGATGGTTCTACCAAGGACCAGTCCAGTTGGTAGAAATCATTCTTATGACTAGGTTACCCTCAGCAGACTGATTATCAGAGGTTGACTTCATTCTATTATAAATGGGAGATGATCCCTCAGGACACCTGGGTTCTCTCTATAGTTAAGCATGCCTGATTCCCGAAATTTAAGTCCTCTCCCACTGGTCAACCTCCTGTTTCTACTCCTTCCTCAACACAGCTGGAGGTGGAACTCACTCAGCTCTTAGCTAAGGGAGCTGTGCAGCCAGTCCCCATAGGGGATGCCAATGTGGGATTTTTCTGGTTAATTTTGGGGGTAGATTAAAGATGGAGATTAGAGTCCAATTTTGGCCCTCGGGAATCTGAATAGACATTTAAAAGTTCAGACATTGTAAATGATTACCATGTTTGAAATAGTTACCTTGTTGGAAATAAACAGTTGGTTTTGAACAGGACCTAGATTTAGAGCAATGCTGATATGGTGTCCCATAGTGGGGACAGTAAACAGTGTAAGGCTGCAGTGGTTGATATCTATAAAACTTTCGGGGTTGTGGCTATCATTAGTGTCTGTGTATGTAAGTGGTAAGAGTTTACCTAGTGATTTATAGAGATTTGATAGTAATCTGGTTTTTTATGGTTTCTATCCAACATTGCATTTGATTGGACACTAAATAAGTCCTTTCCTTCAAATGGGAGATCCTCCACTGTGATGTTTGTCGAGGAACACCAAATGACAGCCCCAGGAGTAAACAAAGACTGTTTAATAGACAGTAGCTGAACTGGCCAGCAAACACAGAGTAACAGCTAACAACAGGGAGAGGTCATACCATTAAAACACCTTTACAAAGAACACAGAACAGGTGTGCTAGAATGGAGTGAGTTCTTTTAAAGGAACATTACCTCCCATCTCCCTTCCTTATAAAAACAACAAAATAATATAAAATAAATTATCATACAAATTATCCAGGTACAAATCTCTCTGTTGAAAACACTGGTCTTCCACAAGATGTTACAAATCTTGGTTGTCTCTCTTCAGACTGTGATCCATTTGTTTCATTGTTTACATTTTCATTGTTTGTTTCATTGTTTGCACTTACATTTTCAACCTCTTCCACATCTTCCTCAGTTTCAGAGAGCACATTTCCAGAGTCTCCCTTTCTCAAGTCTACTTCACCTTTTTCAACTGTAGTCACCTCTCTCGATCCAACGCCATTCTTCTCAAGTTCTTTGTGCCTGGATATAGTCTCATCTTAGAGAGCATGATGTGACCTAAATCAAGAATGTCACCTAAGAAAGATGGCAGATGGAATAGAGTGACTAGAATAGTCAGAAGCATGCTTAGAGGCATTGATTTACCACTTGTCCAGTTTAATATCTTCAGTTTCAATAAGTTTTGCTGTTTTTTTTTTCTTGTCACCTGGCAAGAGTTCCAAATAGGTCAACATATGGTCTCAAAGGAATATCTGATAACATCCCATGATAGTCTGGTAGTTTGCCACTCTGAAACCTAAGGCTGCAGAGGAGTAGATTATTCTTCTTAGCCCACCCAATTTGTATCCCTGCCTGTCAAAAGCTGACAAGTGGGATCCAGCATGCTTTTTTGAGGGCATAACCTCTGTGATCAGGGAATGTGTTGGATGGTGGGTAAAGAAACCTTCACACTCTTCCTGGTGTACTTTAATACATATTCTCCATCTTATGAGCAGAAGGTGGCAAAGAAGATGGTTTGGCCCAAAGACCTGTGGCAATATCCAAGGATCCTTGCAGTACTGAAAATGCTACTAGCCCAGGGGCATTAGCCTATAGGGCCCTAAGGACTGGATCAGTGAGTTTCAGATCCAAACAGTGTACAGTTTTGGTAACTTTGCCATCCAAATCAACTACTCTGAATAGAGATTAAGATTTCTGTAGGTGAATTTGGTCTGAAGTCTCCTACTGCTTAGTCAGGAGAAGGATCCAACGTGCATCAGATCCAAGTTCAGATGGAGGTGGCATGGAGATACTGATGGTGACAATTTATTTCAGTATCTATCCCAGACTCTTGATAAAATGTGACCTTTCCTTTTAAGCATTTACAGAGACCCAGTTATGATTTGAACCACAGGGTATTTGCCCATTACTTATCTCCTTTCCACTTAACATGCATGGAAATATTTCATGTTGATTTAGAAACTATGGTTAATATCACAGCAGCCAAAGCACCAGTCTATCAGATTTTTTTATCATAAAAATAATATTGCTAGAATTAAATAAAAACATCAGTTGCATGGCTTTACTCATGCAGTTTGAGTCAAAATGGTCAAGGAAACACCAACCTTTTAAATCTTTGTTATGATTCAAAGACCAGTTCATTCATTTGACACTGTAAAGTCAAGAAACCAATTTAGAATACTGCTATTATTTTGATTTGATTCTTTATGTAAAATTTCCTTTTAGGCTTGTGGAAAATGAGATGCTTATAGGTTATTAGATTTAACTCCTGCTCAGCCAGTACATTTGTACAAGTGCTCCTATTAAAGTCACCATCAGTCTCCAGCACTCTGTCATTCAAAAGGAAAGTTGCCCTTTAAAGATTGCCCTGAGTTTCCTGTCACTCAGGGAAAATGAGATATAAAATATATATACTAATTTCAGAATGATATTTCTGATATAAATTGAACTTATCAGGAACTTTCATCCACTTATTTTGTTTTAAGTTAAATCAATGCATGTTTGAATGCCAAAGAAATTCTATTGGTGGGAAATGAGCAAGGAGAAGACTACTAAATGTTTAAAAATACCTACAACTACTCTCATGCAGCATATTACAAGAATTTTGTTTCGTCCACATTCCACATAGTCTCCTTTGTACTCTCAGGTGCAATGTATGCATGCCTTTTGGTCAGCACAGAGTCTGCAGTGGTGTTCGATAAATACCCCAGAGACCACATGAAACTTTCTTCTAGATGGTTCTTGGTTTCCAGTCTGCTTTTAGCCTCTCTAAACCATTTGGAAAATGTGATCGTTAGCATTTAAGTACGTTTCCAATGAAAAGCCATCTGTGAGAGGATGGCATGCCTCCCATTGCAAAACAGCACTTTCCATTGTTGAATAGAAATGGAAAAGAAATGGGAAGGGAATTATGGCTATTATTGAGCAAACAGCGGGTGTGACATTTTGCATATGTGCAAGCAATGTTAATATCAAGCTAGATTCCTATGGGGACTAATCTCTTGGCATGCCGTTTAAATGCCACATCAGTGCTGCCGTCTACAATGAAAATAATCTGTGTTTTATTGAAGTCTACTGCAGTAGTGCTGACGTCATTAAGGTATCGGAATATGCATGAAAATTGCATTATAAGAACACAGTGGCACACAAGACCATCAGTGCTACTGACAGAAAATAGCACCCTGAGAAAGAGTGCTGTACAGCTGCTTAGTGTCCAGCCTTTAGCCCCTGACTGCCAC
Organism: Lepidodactylus listeri; assembly: GCA_029233225.1. NCBI lineage: Eukaryota > Metazoa > Chordata > Lepidosauria > Squamata > Gekkonidae > Lepidodactylus > Lepidodactylus listeri. Next base: position 50,166,262 of record JARCFY010000004.1, read on the forward strand.
TATATCAGTCACATTAAAAGGTTAATGATTGACATGTTTTGCTTTCCCCGTAGACTGGATGGACCAAGGGTGACATGAAGGTTTGAATCTTGAGCTTGACTACTAGGAGAAACTTAGTTGTCTAGAGAGCATCTAGAAGAAGTTTAAGGTTGTTTGTTTGCTCATATAATCTTTTCTTTTCCTCTTCCTCTTAGAATTACAAAAAGGTACTCAAACCTTGGGGCCAGTCTGGAATCATGGGGATGCATCTGTGTCAATGGGTGTGCCTTGGACAGTAGTGCACTTTTTTTTGGGGGGGGGGATGTTTTCAGATTTGGATTTCAGGAAGGGTATCCATACTGGTGTTCTGGATTATTTGGGTCCACAATACTGTTCTGGAATCTGGATTTTGGTTTTTCAAAATTCTGAACTTTTGTGTCCATTATTCTCTATGGTATACTATTTCTGGGGGTGGAGTGGCTGTTTCTCAAGCAAATGACACTAAAATCACAGGAAACCTAATCCTGCTTGTCCACTAAACAATCCTCAAGTTTCATTTCTACAGGCCTCTGAACAAGGTGCCCCCAACCATCCTACTTATTTCCATGGTTTCCTATGAGGAAACATGCCATGCTTTCTTCAGGGCAAAGAAGCCAATAGCCAAACACTCAACAGCAACCACTGGCAAAAATACTACAAATGCAAACAGAACCAACAAACTTAACAGAACCAATATTAAACCAGACAGTCCCAGTGGAATTACAGGCAATGTGGCTAGCCCAACAAATCCAATGTCAATCCAGAGAACCCAAGCCAAACCATTTTAAGAAAAAAATACTGTTACAAGCCCAAAAGAGCTCCTGAGAAACCACAGAAGCCAAGTAGAACCCAGGGCTAATATAAGAAGGTCAAAAGAACTAATGTCAAACCAGAGACTCCAATTTGGATATCCCCAAAGAACAAATTCTTTAAAAATTGTTAAAAAATTCTTTTAGAAACAGTGAAAATGCAGAGCAGTTAAAAATTCTAAAACAAGCCAAGAGAAGAGAATCCAACAACATATGCTCTTTAACTTTTTTAAAAACAGAGCAAAACAAAACAAAGGAAAACTATTTTTAAAGAACCAGAGGGGGGGCTCTCCCCCAACCAACTATATCCCAACAGTAGTAGAATGAAGGGAGCAGTGAGGTATGTATCTCCCTATCCTCTTAATATTTTTAGCAGATAAATGTGACAGAACCCCCAAAATTCTCTCTTGGAGCACACATTATGGAGCATACAGGTTGCATCTAGGGTTCCCATTGTTTGTCCTGTCACATATAGATTGCACACTCCTCACAATTCCCCCGCACACAGTGCCCAGTTTATTTCACAGCTGTGGCATGTGTGGAGAAGAGATTTCAGCCTCCCAGTTTTTCCTGACTTGAAATAGCCCACGGTATGCCATTTGGTCTGTTGGGAAAATCCACAAGTGTACACATGTGAGAACTGGGGACAATTCAACTCACATATCACTGTCAGGACACAGGATGGAGATCCTGGACCCAGTCTGTGTTCTCTGAATTGCCTGAACAGAAATGAAGACTAGTGTAGATAGACACAAATGTATATCTATTCACTTGGGGGGGGGATGTTTTACAATTGGCATTTATTTTGGAAGGAGGGGTAGGTATATTCTGATTGTTAAAACCAAGTAAGATAATATAGCTGTAGTAATAATTCTAAAATCTAAAAAACCTCTTTAGCTCAAGAGAACAATTAAAGCATTTATAGATACATCCAAGTTTTTTTTTAAAAAAAACGAAGTGAGAATTGCTCACTTTGGCTGCCATCTTAACTTTCATGCCATATGAGCCGTGCATATGTTGTACATTCTGACGTGCTTACCTACAAGCTATGCTCTGTGAAGCTATATTTCCCTTTGCTTTTTTCGTTTCCACTTTCTTCCTCTGCAGTTTGGGCCTCTGATGCAGAACACAGGGGTCAGTGCTCTATAAATATTTTAAAAGAATTGGATTACATTCCAACATTAATAACACTGAATGCCCATTGAAAGGCATGGGGGAGAGGGGGACTATGCAAGCTCCTTAGAGGAAGGGTGAGCTGCAAATAGTTCCCAAGCCTAGAAATTTTGGCTCTCTCTCAAGTCCCATTGAATAAAATGGGACTTACTTCTGAGTAGAGCTGCTTAGGCTTGCCCTTCAAACCCTGGCAGATTCACTCCCTAACACAGTAAGAATATGCACCTAGAAACTGCTGGCTTCACCAGCAGACCACGTGCCCATTTCCCTTACCCTTCTCCTCCATCACCACACAAAAGATGAAGGCAATTGTGTGGGATATTTACCCTTCCCAGCAACTGCTCTTTCTAGAAGCTTGAGACCAGTCCCTGAAGTGAAAGACCTAGTGCCAATAGTGCTCAGCACTGAGAGAGAAAGAGAACACAGGGCAGGGCTGCATCAGCCACTCTTCTTTCTTCAGTGGCAGCAGATTCTGCTTCTGCCCTCCAGTTCATAGTCATGGCTCTGTTTCTTTGTGCCAGTGCATAGAGGGAAGAAGTAAAAGCCACCAGCAACCATCTGTTTTCTTGCCTTCCTCTATAGGAATACTCCTCGAGTTTGTGAAGTGTTTACAGCAGAAAGCTTTCACTGTGAGAAGGGAAGGGAAGTGAGAAGATGTGTGAATCATGAGCCCTTTGGGAGCCCAGCACTATTCTGATCATCTCTTCTTAGATTCTGCTGCTGAATATTAAACAGAGAATTTAGATGAGCTGATAGCTGCCATTTCCCACAAAGAAAGCTTACTTTACTTACCATATCTGTGTTTATTACATACATGACTCTTTTAAATGTGATTCATGGAAATTTATATTATTATTAATTTGCCAGATATTCACCAACTCAGTTAGAAACCAAACAAAAACAAACCCCCAGAAACTATTTCTGAACTTTTGGTGGAATGGAAAGGGGGTATGTGTCATCTTTTGCATGCGCAAAGTATCAGTTAAAAACTTACTAACCTTCTTCCTTCAAGGAAATTTAAATTTTTATGACTCAGCCATGTTGCTATGGATTTTTCTGACATTGGGCTAATGACTGGGAGATTCTCCATGATAGTTTCAGGCTGATGGGATGAATGGAAGTTTCAAGTTTAATAACAGCAGAAGGGTTTTTTAAACAACCCTGGACGCAGCTTAATTATACTGTTGCTGCCATGATTGTGTGTCAGAGCTCTGAATATCCCTGCTTTGGGAAATAGATAGTTATTAATGCTAGGGCATTCTGTGTTGTGGGGCCTTTTTTATGGAAGTTCCTCACCACACTGAGAGAGCAATCCTGAGCAGGTCTACCTAGAATCTTATTCAAGTCCATTCAGTGGGGCTTACTCCCAGGAAAGTGATCTTAAGTTTGCACAGTCATTCACCTGGCCCCTACATGTTCGAAAATCATTTCATACATTGGTGCCTTTGCTGCTGCCTTCAGATTTGACTTTTACATACCCAGGGGCAAACTCGGGGGGAGGGGGGGTGGGGAGCCAAGAATGACAACCAGAACACAGTAGGTTGGAGAAAACAGCTTTTATTGAATCCAGTGCAGGAGAATTGGTGCAGCATGGGGATGGATCCTGTATTGGGCAACACGCCTGTCACCCGATGAACCAGACCACTCCACCCCAGCTAGCCTGCTGAGGTGAGTTACAACTGTGGAGTGGCATTCCAGAGATCCATATGGGTACCAGTTGCTGCATGGTTCCCTCACCACCTGGTGGTGAGTGCCATCTAGCAGCCCCAAGCTGAGCATGCCACAGAAGGCTCCACTCCCCTTAGGGGAGTCCCCACACACGCAAGCCTAGCCTCCCCCCAAAAGGATCCATCCCAGTGCCCAAACCACCTAAAAGCTGTGAAAAATAGAGTTAAAACAAAACATGAAATGCAACCCGTGACAACCACTACACAAGAAAAAAAGGGAGGGAGAGAAAAAAACACAGCGAACTGAGGACTTGTACGACTGGCAGCCACTTGAATAGCAAAGTGTGGTGGATGGGCCAGCCAGATCACTTTGCTCCACCCCCGCTGACCCAAACCATGAGGCTGGACAGGCTCCCTGCTGGTTGCCACCAAGTAAGGCTCCTCCCTGCCAGGCCATGTGGCTGGCCAGCAGCCCCATCTTTGTTTGCCCACCCCTGGCAGCCCTGGGTCACAAATGGCAGCTAGCTGGTAATTTAGCACTGTGCTTGCTGCTGGTGGTTTCTATTTATTTATCATTATTTAGTAAACATATATCCTTCTCTCTCTCCCCTGAACAGGACTTGGGGTGGCTAACAGCATATAAAATACACTCAACAAAAACAATACAACAAATGCAATAAATAAACTTTAAAATATAAAATGATTAAAAATCTATCCCTGTTAAAATCTATCCACTATCAAACAGGGTAGGATGGTGAAGACACAGCTGAAACATTCCAGCTGCCTGGTGGATCACAATCACCAAAGGTTGCCTGAAAAAGAGCAGCCTTGCATGCCCTGTGGAACCTGGGGAGGTCTTGCAAGGCACATACCTCTTTGGGCAGCTAGTTCCATAGGACAGAGATATGACGGACCCTCTCTACTTCCCTCCCTCAGAGGCAAGATTTTCCCTCCATTTCTAATTTCCCTCACTGACTGAGCAGCTCTGGTAACATGTTTAATCTTCCCTTGAACAAACCTTGTCTGTCCCACTATGACACGCAGTTTTATAATCTGCTGTATTGTGACATTCTGTGAGGTGACTGATCAGGCTTGCCTTTACTGTACTGACCAGTTCTCTCTATCTCCTAATAGTCTCTTCGGGGTTTGTTTTAAATTTCTTTATAGGTATGTTGAGGACCACTGCTAGATATATTTGTTGTTGGTTTTAAGCATCAGGCACTAATGCATTTTCACTTCATAACAAAACAGTACTTTATTTTCAGAAAACAGATTTTTAATTTTGTCACACCCACTCTGTTAGTGAGGTATGTTGAGGCTATTAGCTCAGCCCAGGAACTTGAGGGAAGGGATAGGATCAGCCTTTAACTCAGTTCCTTGAAAATGACACTTGAGACACTTTTAAAATTCAAAAATAACAAAAGGTTTTATTTTAACATCAAAGGGAAAGGTCAGATGAAATCAGGGGTCAAAATTACTGAGGTAAAACAGACTTTTGTTCTTCTATATCTGACTAATGAGACTTTTGTTCCAGTGTTTTCCCAAACACTCTACTACACTTTATTTGTATAACTGCTTACTCTTTTTGCTGCCCAGAAGGCTGGTACCCTCTTCCCAGTACCCAAACCCCTTCTCTTGGAACACCAGTACTCTTCTTGAGTCAAACCAGGGATCTCTGTACTCCTCAGAGATAACTCTCCCTGTTTGACTGGGTAGGGAATGTTCTCTCTCTCGAAGATTTATCCCCTTTCCTTTGGCCTGAATGGGAGTCTTCTCTGCTATCCACTTCCTTGCCAAACTCTCTCCCCAGCACTCCTGTGTTCAAACTGTTCTCAGCTAATGCTAAATTCAGACTGCTTTCAGTCAAGGTAGAAATCTGACTCTGTCAGCACTACCCCCCCCCCCTTTTTGACAAGGCTATTCATAGACAGTCCCAATACATCTGTCTTCACAATAAAGGTAGGAATCTGACTGACTTTTCCTCAGCATCCAGCTGTCTCAAAACTCTTTCTGCTCAGCTGATGCCAACTAATCAGATTGCACAGAGCAGCCTGTCACTCAAGGCTCTCTGGCTCTGTGAAGAATTAACTCTTTATTGTCTTTTAGTTGTTGGTACAGCACTTCTAAGCCTCTTAAAAATGCAATCTGTAACAGGGGGCCACTACTGAGAAGGCCCTTGTTGACACAAGGTGGACAGTTTGTGGACCTGGAACCTTCAATAAATGCCAAGATGAAGATTGAAGAAGATTATTATTATTATTATTATTATTATTATTATTATTATTATTATTTCTAAGCCGCTATCCCTGCGGTTGCAGGCTCAGAGCGGCGTACAAGACCTGGTACTCTAGGATTCAACCATGCTAAAACATTAAAACAATATAAACATTATATTTAAAACCACTTAAGAACACAATTTAACAATCTAAGGTGCTCACACTCAGTCCTAAAATTCAGACCTAAAAATTCAGATGGCGGCATCCTAATCACTCCGACGCCCATATTTCCTTGTGGCAGATGGTACGGGTAGTGGTCAGGCTTTAATAGATATGGGAGAGGTGGTCCTGAAAGTATGAGGGTCCCAGGTTATTTAGGGCTTTAAACATAAGTACTAACACTTCAAATTAGCAACAGAAACTAATGGAAGCCAGTGCAGTTGCTGTAGGACTGGTGTTATATGTGCTGACCAGGACATTCCTGTCAGCAATCTGGCAGTTGTGTTCTGAACCACTTGCAGTTTCCAAAGCATCTTCAAAGGTAGCCCTGCAGAGTGAGTTACAGTAGTCCAGTCTTGAGGTGACCATTGCACAAACTACTGTGGCAAGGTCTTCCTGAGACAGATAGCCAGTTGATGGGCCGGCGTAGATAGTAAAACCCAGTCTTTGTCACTGAGAACACATATTTGTCCACAGAGAGCAAAAAACTGAGCCATATTCCCAAATTCCTGACAGAGTTGACTGTAGAAAGTCAGATCCCATCAAGGGTTTGTAGAAGTGGGCAGCCCTTTGCATGTGTGGAGCTGTGAACTCCATATAAGAATGTTAACAAAAAGCTTATAGGGAAGCAGAGGATGGAATGAGAATTTCTCTCTAACAATCAATGGTTGGATTCGAGAGTGTTAGGGTGCTTCAACTAGTTTGCGGTTTCACTCCTCTCCTCCCATACCATAAAAATATTTAATGACCCACTCTTTTTTGTAGATGTTGATTTTCTTTATCAAGTTCTTGAAAAATTAAAGAGTATGGCTACTGGCCTATTTCTTTGTATGCAGCCTCAGATAATTGTGAGGTATTCATTTTCAGGGCATTTGAGTGGAAGGGCTGTTATTACTTTAGGCTACTTCTGGTTTTATTATGTCAATGGGAGCTGTTTTCATACATGTATGTTATCTTATACTTCATTTATACATAGCTTCACAATGTTAATTTATCAGATCAGCAAACTACTTCTATGTTGCAAATGAACAGATACCATCAAGCGTTACCAACATCAAGGGTGTAGACTTTCCAATTTCCTGGGGGGAGGGGGCTGGGGCTGGGCCAGAGACATCACAGGCCATTGCCTCTGGGGGAGGTTCAGCACTTCCTGGAAAAGTCTGGGGGGGGGGGCTTCAGCTCCCCAGCCCCCCTGATGTTGATGCTTATGACCAACATTACCACCAGCTTCAGTTGGGGTTCCCAATCAGTATTCAATCAGTACTATTGCCCAGCTGCACAGGAACCATGGAGCATAATTAAAATCAGATGCAAAGTCTGATCTCTGGTGCAAGGGCGTAGACTTTCCAATTTCCGGGGGGGGGGGGGGGGCTGGGGCTGGGCCAGAGACATTACAGGCCATTGTCTCCGGGGGAGGCTCAGCATGTCCTGGAAAAGTTCAGGGGGGGGCTCCAGCTCCCCAGCCCCCCTGAAGTTGATGCCTATGCTCTGGTGCAAACTAACAATTTGACTCACTTACCTGAGCTAGAACTCTTGTTCATAGCATACAATTCTCAGTGGGTTTGAAAAGCCAAGAAGGCATGGAGAGACTGAAGTGTTTGTACCATATACGGCTGAAGTGGATGCATCTGTCCAAATCTATTGCACTGTTGTGCCCAGGATTTGTGACGGAAAGCTAGTATGATGGATATAAAAAGAAGGGCAGGATAGAGCTGGTCTACTCTGCTTCAGTTGCCTAAGGCATGATGTATAATAGCTTCTACTGTTCCAACAGACACTTGGAAGGGCAATAGTTAGACTAAAATCAAGCTATCTAAGAATCTTTAGAAACAGACAAAAGAGAAAATAGGGGCACAGTGTTATAAAAGAGTGAACTGCCCAGTATTGTGTCCTTAATGCTAGGCATCAGAATAAGGAGGCAGCATTGTTTTAAACAGGAGCAAAGTTTAATAAGACAATTTCTTTCTCTGTGTGGAGCTGCAGTAACAATAGTTGGAGTGGAGTGGATGAGGGCAGTCTTGAACACTGGCCTGAATTAAAGAAATAGATGACACCCCCCCCCCCCACACACACCAGATTTATCAATGACAGAATTACCTAGTGATAGTTTTCCCCGTGTGATGCAGGCTGTTTCTTTCAATGGTAAATTTGTGATGTTTGGCAAAAATTGTAGAATAAATAAATTATTAATCTTGTGTGGGGAAAATGTAACAAAAGGATTAAAAAGGAGTGTAAAATAAAGTAAATTAAAATAATTGGTGTAATCTATTGACATACCCATTGCATCCCAAAAGACTGTGAGATGAAGTTTTAAAACTTCAGTCCAGCAGATAAAAAGGATCACAGATTTGGAATCATGAAGAAGCAGGGCACCAGGATCTGAACATAAATGACACTAGGCCCTAGGAAAAGACACAGTTCAGCCACACATTCAACTCATTGTTATTTTGTAGCATTAAGGAGGGAATGCTCTTTTTGCATACTTTAATGGATAAGATATATAAAAATAACCACTTTACATATAATAGAAAAACATGACTTTCTGGTATTGTTGAAAGGCACATGCTGTTTGCTTGTTTCAGTGTGGATAAACACATTGTTCTATTGCTTCAGACTACCACAGCTACCCACCTGAATCTAAGTACGTTAATAAAACATTGAAAACATTGTAAACTTTCAGTATTATAACTTTTGACCCTATTAAATTTTGTATTTTAGAAAATATATGAGACTAACCAATATCTTTGATGGGGCAGGGGATGGTCACTGACAGGATACCTTTTCTCACTTTAGTAAGAACGGGATTCAAGTTAGCTGAATTAGATTATTACTTTCTCAAACATAAAAGGTGGAGAATGTAACAGGGGCAGGATGTGACACTACGAACTGTAAAGTTCTGAACTTCAGGAGACCTCTATGGCTCAGCTGAAAAAAAGGTGGGATGAAAGAGGTAGCTAAGTGATACATCTACAGTGGAAAAGATGACAAGAAAAAACCCTGAATACAAACACAGCCTTAAAAGGGAAGGTTTTGATATGATACGTGCACACTTCCTGATGAAACATGAAAGTGCCTACAAGATGTCTCTAATATCAGGATACCAGGGCTGGCTCTCCCAATAGGCCAACAAGGTGACCACCTAGAGTGGAGACCCCAGAGGGGCGCAGAATGGCCTATGGGCCCGCCCCACCTCACCTGCTTCCCACCTGGCTGCTAGCCGAATCGAAAGGGAGAGGGAGTTGGGGCCAGTGCTGCTCCTTGGGCGCCATTCCTGCTGCTGCGTCTGCTGGTGGCAGTATCTTCAGCAGTGAACGCCCCCCGTTGCCCACATCTCACCCCTCTGACCTCCTGTGTGAGTTGCCTGGGCGCAGGGGGGAGGAACCCCCTCCCCTCTTGAGGTCTGGGAAGTGCCCTGTGCGGGGGCCATGTCAGGGTGCGGGGAGATGGAGGGGGGATGCCAAGGGCAAGGCATGGAGGGGGGTTGGCCGCTGCCTGCCTCTGCTGGCCATCTCACTCATGCTTTGCATGCGGCTCGAGGGGGCACTCTACCTGCCTGCCTGCATCCTCCTGGCATGCCCAGGCACATTTCTCTTCCTGCCCTGGCTGCTCCTCCCCCCGGTCAACAGCCCTGCAGAATGGGGGGGAGGGCAGCTGCACTGGGGCATTTTGCAGCTCCCACTGACTCTGAGGAGTTTTTCTCACCTTGTCTCATCTCTTCCCATCCCAGCAGCCACACAAGAGGTTCCCCACCGCTGCCCTCCAGCTTACCGGTCTTGCCGCTGCCCCCGAGGATGACCAGCTTAATGACCTTGTCACCGGCCAGGGGGCCCTGCTTGGGGATGGGCACTAGGAGGAAGTTGGTGGCAGCGTGGTGGGACATCATGCTCTGGGCCCCCCGTGCATGCCAGCCAGGTCATGGGGGAGCTGCTTCACCCCACGCAGGGCTGCCTGGGCAGGCGGGCCAAGGGAGCAGCCCCACCGAGAGCCCCCAAAGCAAAAAACCCTGGGGCCAGCCCTGGGGGCACCAGAAGGTAGCCTCGCCTACTGTGCAAAAAAAACCTGGGGCCGGCCCTGCAGGCTACGCTACAGCTGGAAGCTGTATCAGTTCTTTCAAGTACTGGAATTCAGGACAAAACCAAAGCAAAATAATGAGTTTGAAAAAAATCTGATTCATCAATTTCTTATTAAGTCATCCAAAGAGATTTAGAGTGTATATATCTGTGTAAGCTGCATGTGTAAAAATGATATAAATGTCTATTTTGCCATAATTGTAAGCATTTGTAAGCAGGATTTCCAGTTGTAGCAAGATAGGCCATTCATACGCACAGTGGTATATGTATTTCTGTTCAAATGTCTACGGTATAACTCCAAACACTTCAAAAGCATCCCAATTTTCCAAAAATTTTATTGTTAAGTTTGAAGACTAGACGAGGTCATACTGTTTTAACATTGTTCTACATGATTTAAATATATACAAAAAACATTAGAACTTTACACAGGTTGCCAAGATTGCAAAGGTCATTGTGTCTGAGATACTTCTGTATTTACTGACACATCTGAAGCCAGCATTGAATATTATATTTCATATTTTGTTGTATAGCACAGATACACTCATTAGGTTCCTTAGTCTTCAAAACTCACACAAGTTTGTCTGCTTTCATTCCAAAAGAGAAAGTTAACCTAAAAAATCATAACCAAGGGTATTTTCTTTTCTTTTTTTGTAAGAAGCCCTTTATAGAACATAGATAATCCTAAATCTTGTGCATTTTGATTTACTCTCCAGGCTATAAAAGTAGCATATTAGGGAGCTACAGAAAGATGCCTAGAAGTACCTAACTACTTTGGGGTAAACTTAGGAGAATATTGTCCATTCCAATTCAGTTTCACTGTTAGAATTACTATAAAAGTTAAAGACAATTTTATAACATTTTCCCAACAACTTGAAAGGATGCAATTATCAAACACACTACCTTTTATTGCAATAGATTACTCTAGAGTAAGTGGCTTGAGGACTCCAGCCTTAAAAAGACCAGCATCCTAAAGGGAATTAAATGACAATCCTCAGAGCACCTACTTCTGGAGAAGTTCCATTGACTTCAACAGAATGACTTCAGATTAAGCACAATGAACATTTCTCCTTAATTTTAAAGGGCAAGTTCACACATGATCCAGGTATGATTGCTGTTCAGATAGGGTGGGTGCAGGAATAAAACTCAAGATTGTATACACACATATCCTAACTAACAGAATGTTCTCCATAGTCTTTTTGGATATTCTAAAACTGGGTAGAATCAACATGTGAAAGTATATCAGGATAATTTCAACAGCCTTGTCCCCAGCACCATGCACTGATTGTTTCTTTGTGCAAAGAGCATGCATTCATGAAACTGGTACACACTTAGGTTCTCGTACACACAAAGGAACAATCAATGTGTGAAAGTTGTGTCAGAATCTGTCACCATGATCCTAATTCCCTTTCCATGATTATGCATAGTTTTGGATGTCTGAAGTGGGCTTACTAATCAGGCATACATGCACACAATAAAAGGGTGAACATTTGGGCAGGGTGAACTGATTTTCATAGACACCCATGTAAGCTTCAGTGCCATTAAACATTCTACATGAGTTTGAGGGAGCAGGGAAGTCTAATGACTCTGCATGTGGATCAGACACATTAGAACATTTGTGAGCTTCCGGATTTCAGGATCAATGCCTAATTATGATTCACAAGTCACTGAGCATGAAATACCTTCTCTGAGTTAATTAATGTTGCTGAAGTGCAAGTACTCCTACATAAGGAGTCTGCAGATCACAACCACATCTAATACAAGTACATCTGTGTGGTGTGCCTTCTGAAGACTTAGGTCTGCTTTCTGCATGTACATATTCACAGCATGTCTCATCACTCAGTTATTTATTTGATTACTTAACACTTGGTGACTTGCAGTTAAATGTGTGAACATCCTCCATGTTTGTAGTAATCTGAGAGTGTTGACTGTAAGATTTGAATGATGATTTGTTAACATGTGCCAGTCACTGAGTGATGAATATGAATGAATGGATGGATTCTTACTACAGGATCCTGCAGCAGTAACAGATTTCATTCAATTAAAAAAGGAATCTAAAAACAGAACTCTATAACAGTGCTCCCCACTGTAGTGCTCAGGGGTGCCATGGTGCATGCCGATGTGTTTTCTTATGCCCATTTATTTCTTCCCCCAAACAAAGGGCCAGTCCTGGCTTTCCTTTACCAGATTTGAGCAGGAACTGCTTCAGAATACATGTCCTAGGATATATCACTTTTGGGTTTACAGGCAGCGCCCATATGGTGGACATGCCTTGGAACATCCCAGTCATCCCCATGTTAGCAATTTTGTGACTGTTCCCATATCCTATGGCTGTGGTGCTGCCCACTACTTGTCTCTAAATTTCAAATGTGATCGCAGGCTAAACAGGGCTGGGGATCCTGGCACTATAGGGTATGGGACACATTTGTCTTTTAACTTTCATATAAAATATAAAGGGCATAATCTATGGGAAAGTTCTCCAGGCATGAGCCTCATTGAAATGTAGCACAGGATCATGCTCTTTTGTAGTCTTCATTCATTTCAGCAGGACACCCAGATGAATTTCCTAGTGAACTGAATGTAACGTTACCTAATGGATGTCAATGGCATTTCTTAAAATGAATAAGAATGTTATTAAAGCAGAATATGGCAAAAAAAAAGTTCCCCAGGTACACCTTTAAAAAAATTAAAGACTTTTAGATTTGTAGGAACAAACTGACAAAAGGTAATGGGAATGAACAAAGAAAGGCAAAATGTCACCATTTCAAGTAAAAAGAATGAGCAGAAAAAATACATCTTCGCATAATGTTATTTTTCATGCACTATAAATTATAAAATTAATTTAATTTGCAAATTACAGCAATTTAAATGCATTTTTTCATAGAGGAAAAAAGTATTAATAATGCCAACACATTTCACTGACTAGGAGCTCAAAGTGCTCTTTCAGTTCAAGCTTTATTCACTGAAATGGTGTTAGCAGTTGCCTTTTAGGATCAGAACCCAAACACTAAAGACCAGCGGTATCCTATTTGCAGAAATCACCTCCTCTTAAGGGGAGGCTACAATTGCCCTGAGCATTCTGCTTGATGAGACTGCAGCATAAAGGTCACAGATTATACCTTTAACCCTCAAGGCAATTAGCATGCTGAGGTCTATTTTTGGCTTGGGATCTGCATATTTGAAAAGGTGCACATGCAATTTTCATTGGTTAGTTACCTTTAGCACCCAACTGCTGGTTGTTATTGGTGACACCCAGGATTGGGGCTAAGTCTTTAGTGATTTTGCTGGCATCCTGTTGTACTGCAGGTACATAATTTGGCCCATGAAATAGCAGGAAAGAACAAGGCTGTTTTTAGACCCACTGTAAAAGTCAAGCATCAACAGTTCACAACTTTTTAATCTAGAGTAGGCCTATAAACTTCAAACAGAATTGCTTGGCAGTAAATGAGTTGTGAACTGCAGGATCTTCATAAGAGCCTAAAGTGCAGAAAAGGTTTGTCAGTAGTTTTAATGCTATGTCAATCCCCAACCTTATTTAACCAGCCTTTTTGCACCTTAAACTGCAGTTATGATTGACTTTCTCTTTAAAATTATTCACTACAATTGAAGACCACTCCATAGATAACATTGTTAAGAAATGTTAACACAGTTACAGACAAGACAGTAACAGTCTAGTGGCTTTTTGTAATGCAGCACAAATCCGACTCAAGAACAAAAAGAAAGTAGCAGGGTTGCACAGGACCTTAACATTTCTTACACAAACTTGCCTACCCCTTTATTAGGTTATCAAACTGAGAAATTTTGAATAACCATGTCTAAGCCTTACAAAATAAACATAAGAACAAAGACACCTTGAGAATTAGGTGTTTTTTATGGAGGCAGGGCACATTTTCATTGGTTGCCTTTTTTGAGCAGTGTTGCTGAAGGAGCCTTGACTGATCATAAAAAGGTCATATGTCCCAAACTATTCGGACAAACAACAGTCATTGACTTTACATGGGATTTTGTAAGGGTCATGACTCTTTTCAAAGATTCTAGACTTCTCTCTGTAAGAATTAAAGGATGGCAAGCTTCGTATCAATCATGGAACCAATGGTCTTATCTCTGTGATTTTCTTTTGAATGATAATGCAAAGTCCTTTTTAAAAGATTATCAGCTTGATGCATTAATGAGGCATTAATGAGGCACAACTAAAACTAAATTTACAGTGGCATGTTATGAAATTGAGACTAAACATAAATTGAAGGTTTCAAGTAATAAGACAATACCCCCAAATCGCCAATGAAACATAATACTGTATTTTGTTAGAAATCATAGTACTTTGCAATATTGGCTAGGTCCACAACTCTCTGGACACATCTCCTGTACATGCAGGGACTTTGCACTGGATGAGTTCCATCTGAATTATGTAGTAGCTGTGCAGTCTTATGCATTTCAATCAGTTCATATGATGGAGTTGGACCCCATCAGTTCTCATTTATACAGTGCTCTGCCAAGGTATCTACACACTGGATGCAAAAGCATCACCTCTTGTTTGACTGTGTTTGACTAGCACCTTGTAAAGTGCACTGGGTTGATTCTGCATGAATAAAATGTCAACTGGGTTAGTCTTTTCACACAGGGAGTCTGGTGCACAGAAGTTGGTGTAACTTGCCAATGTTGCCCGATGAATATGCAAGGCAGGTGGATTTATGGCAAATTTGGATAACCAGGGAGAAACTGTTAACAGGCTCATCACTTGATACATTTGCTTATCCTGAATATTCTTCTACTCAGAATGTGTGTGTGTGTGTGGGGGGGGACCATCCATTATTGAATAATAATAATGTCCTATACAATGAAACTGTGTTATGGCAACTGCAGAGGGTTATTTGAATCAGCACTAAGAAGCTCATTTTTGAAGAATTTTTTTTCTGTAGTTTTATAGAGCTTTGCCATAGTGAAATGCAGCTGGTGCTGGAGTTGTGGAGCATAAGAAACAGAATGCACGAAGTATCATTCTGTCTAAGAATGTGGCCTCTCTCTTCATGTGCATGCCCTTGGGAAGTGTCTTGTTACCAGGGCTTTGTGTACTAAGTATAAAATTCAGAACTAAAACTATACCCAGGCAGTTGGTAGCATAATGCTAAGCAAAGTTACACACACTGGAATCAATGGGATTGAGATCTTGTAACTCTGGTGAGGATTGCAGTGCTGATCCCTGTGCCTTTGCTAATTATGGGGATGGTAAGCACCTAAACAGTGGACCATCATTCTCAACCGCTGAAGGTGTCTGGAGGCATTGCCACACACTTTTGAGCACTTCTCTTTCTCTTGTTTTTTTAAGATGGGATTCTTAGACAGCTGAATGCTGCATCCAATGTCAATGCATTGCCAACGCCAGTGTGCTCTTCAATGTATTGAAGAAATCCCCCCTCCCTTATCTGAACAAGGACTTGTCTGAACCTGGGCATATCCCTCCCCTTAATTAGTTCATCTATATTACTGTCCTTTTCTGTTTGATCTTCTTATTATCTTACTTTGCCTATTTATCAACAGATGGGTGTGGTCCTCATCCTCTCTAAGTGGATTGGTTAATATTTTGCTTAGATCTTGCTTTAAACAGACTTTTCTTTGTAACTTGTCCCCACTTCCACCTCTGTTGTTTGCAGCTCTTAGTATAAATGGATGTACACTTCATGCATTTAATGAAGTGACCTTTGACTCATGACAGTTTATGTTTGGATTTGTCAGTCTTTAAGGTGCTGCTGGACTCCTGCCTTATTATCTCACATTCTTTCCTGCTGCCTCTTCTACAGAATCATGGTATACACATAGGGTTGCCAGGTCTGGGTTGGAAAATATCTTGAGACTTTGGGGGTGGATCCAGGAGAAAGTGGGGTTTGGGCAGGGGAGGGGCCTCAACATGGTACTATGCCATAGAGTCCATCCTTCAAAGCAGCCATTTTCTCCAGGGAAGCTGATCTCTGTCAGGTGGAGATCAGTTGTAAAAGTGGGAGATCTCCAGGTCTCACCTGGAGGCTGGCATCCCTACATATACATCACCTTGTCTATTGTCTCTGATTGCTGATGTTTGTCCTGCATCTGAATCCATTTTCTACACAAGACCTTACAGCTCTCCTTCTATTCCTTCTGTCGGACCGTCCTCACCATCTTCACTTTTTGCAAGTGCTTGAAGAGCCTTCGAAGAGCTGATTGCTAAACAATAATTTTAGTGATCATGTCATGTGAACCTCCAGCCCCAAGATCTTGTTTCATTTCCTTTCCATCTACATTTCTGAAGAACTAGTCTGGGCAGTGCTGTAGCAGGGGCCATACTTTACATGGCCTGCATGTTTTGGCATGTATGCCTGAATCTCACAGATACACCCTCTTCCGTACAACTCCACAAGGCAACTTCCAAGCAAGACACGACACAGGCTCACATGAATACCATTTCTACAGCATTCATCTGTGCCCACCCCTATGCTACACTACCTTAGGTCTTGCATTTGGTCCATGGTTATTTCATCTCCACATCCTTTAGGAAGAAAACTGCAAGCTGAATTCATCGACTTCACCTCAACAAAATCATTAACTTTATAATATACTGATAGCAGATCTTGTGCCATAAAATCCAGGTCAGCTCATTAAAAGCAAACAACAGCATTTAATGTGATTAAACAGAAAGGAGTGAGGATGCCGACTGAATGCTTAAACAGAAAGAAAAATAAATAAACTGGGATATGCAGACTCCACGTTTGGGAAAGAGAATGATGAAAGGTAGTTTGTAACATCAGGAGGACTGCAGACCACAGAGATTCTCCCAAGAAGTGTCATTAATCTTGACAATGCTTGATAGGCACAAGGGAAACAATCAAATGCAGTCATCCCCGAGGAAACTTATTGCTAAAGCTGCAGTATCACTTTTTGCAAGTAAGATGACCGTCTGGGTTTGGAAACAATGAATCAACCCACTCCTTTGGAAATCAGAAAAAGAACTCTGTCATGCCATTTT
Organism: Lepidodactylus listeri; assembly: GCA_029233225.1. Taxonomy (NCBI): domain Eukaryota; kingdom Metazoa; phylum Chordata; class Lepidosauria; order Squamata; family Gekkonidae; genus Lepidodactylus; species Lepidodactylus listeri. The sequence continues at coordinate 50,183,428 of JARCFY010000004.1, forward strand.
CATCTCCCTTGCAAAAGCGATGCTGCTTTTCATCCCTAACCATATTTCATCCAGTGTGAACAACTCAGAAGAAAACTTGAAAGGTAATTTCCACAGCGAAACAGAGTAATAACTAGAACCGATTTAAAAGGACAAAATCAGATTGGACCATTTTAAGGGCAGGCTTAGACCTCCTTACAAAAGACAGTTAGCGGCCTACCAGAAAGTGAGCACTTGTTCATGAAAAACCCATTCAACTTCCTACAGGTTTTGCACAGTTTCTTCTATGGAAATATTTTTAGGAATATCAAGAGTTGTGCTGTTAAGTGAAGATCCCTCATCAGTCCTCTTCTGTGCAGCCCAAGAGCTCTGACCGTAAAGTGATCCTGCCGTACCATGACCAAGGGAGGATTCTTATGTGCCGTGCATAGATTGGAGGGTCAATGACATTCTTTCTGTGAGTGTCGTTGTCAAAATTTCCCTGGAAAACCTGAAAAGTAACCAAGAAGAAACAGTGTGATAGCAAAATAGTAAAAAGGCCAAGACAAGAGAAGTGGCACACAGCAAAATAACAATACATTAGAGTTGCCAGATGGTGGCTCGACAACTCCAGGAGCTTTGAGGGTGGGGCCAGGGGCAGAAATGATGTCAGACTACATGCTGATGTCATGTCCAAGCAAAGCCTCAGACACAACATCAGTGGAGCACCCTCGAAACTTTATGGTATTAGGAAGACTAGCCATGGTCCGATATATACAGTGCAATCTTAAGCAGAATTGCACCCTTCTAAATCCACTGGAGTAACAGTAACATCAGAATGAAGATTTAAGGAAGAGAGTTCGGATCCTCAACTGTCTGGGGCAGGCAGATGTATTCATAGCCATAGGTGACTTGTTCAGAATAGCAGAGGACTGAAATCCTGAGGTCCACTGACAAAATTGCACAAGCAGTTTCCTGTTGTCATTAAAATACCCGCAAATTGTCATGTTTTCTAGAGGGATTCTGACCCTTGAAGCTAACTCATTTGTTGATGCAGAAAGTCACAGCACTGAGGCATTCATACATTAGGCAAACAAAGCCTCTAATTAGGTGACTACATTTGTCTCAGAAGCCCTCTTTCCCATTCATAATCACAACGTGCAGCAGCCAAAGAAAATCAGAGGATGCTTGTTTCCAGTTTACTTTTTTTCTGCTGTAGAATGTTTTGCTATGTATGAAATGAATATCTTTTAATTATACTTTTTGGCAAAGTATGGTAGGCCAGACAATATGGGGGAAATTGTTGTTTCATGCACTTTTATAATGCTGGGATTATTTTTATCACCGGTGTGCAGCTTGGTGATAGATCATTTCCCTAAAAATTAGCTAATGAATGAAATGTCACCTATTCCAAACAAATGTCAGCTAGCAAGGCAATCATATTGAGCACTGCATACGCCAAACTAAATTTAACCGTCCCAATGAAATGCATGGCACATTACAGCGTGCATTTGTTCGGGTAGGATAAGCTAATGTACAGACGTGTATTCTTTTTGGTCCTTGCCAGATAATTGTTTTATTGTGCAAGAGTTTGCATAAGAGAGAGGATCCAGAATCTTTCCCTCAGTCACTGTATCCAATCCTGGCAAAATATATTATCCTAACAGTCTTCAGGATTCTGTCACTAGGAAAATGTGAATACCACCCCATTCTCCTGCTGTAACATGGAATGCAGTGTGGAACATGTTGGCATGAATGTCATAGGCACCTTTCTGTTATGGCTGTGGTATCACTGGTAACCAGCACAACACACAACATTTTTGTCCAATTTTTAAATAGTTTTTAATTTAGTTTTCATTTATCCAACTTTTAAGTCTCAAGTATTCCTGCCTGTATCACTCTAATCTAGAAGAATACTGGCCTTTTAAATGTAGCAAAACAAAAATAGATAAGTAAGTGAAACCATATAATCCTGGAAAACATCAGCTGGGCTATCTTCTTCATAACATTCTCCTGATATTTCTTTAGGTGTTTTTTTTTAAAGCTCTCAAGCCCTCTGAATTATTTTTATTTTTTAAAGCTAGGCTGATTTGCTTTTCCAGTTCTTGAGTACATATCTACCAAAATACTGAATTTTAAAGTGCCCATGGCAGCCCAGACAAAATTCATTCATTCAAATTTTGGCAGTTTCTGCTAAGACACCAAGGGTATCACTCATTTATCAGTTTTTCATACGAACATCTTGCCAAAAGGAACTGGACAGGTATAATCAGTTTACTTTTTTGAAGATACTGGAAAGCCCTCTAGATGCTGTTTTCTCAACACATTGGCTAGAAATCAGATAAACAGGAATGAGAGGTGAAATGTCCAGTGATTCAAGGGTCTAAACAACCTCTAAATGTTTTGCAAATGCAAGCTCAGAAAATATAACTTCTGCGGACAAAAATAATGTTTCCCTTCCAATTGTATGCATATATAGCTTTAAGAACAGACCTTTTCCATCAAAGTCAAGCATATCGACACATACAGCTGTCTTACACATTGGCTGATTCTGCACTGGCTGTTCCCTCCATAGTTTTATGAAACCCATGTTGGAACAGAAATTCCCCTCTGCATTACATGCTGCTTTACATAGGAACATAAGAGAAGCCAAAGTTGGATCAGGCCAGTGGCCCATCCAGTCCAACACCTGTGTCACACAGTGGCCAAAAACACCAAGTGCCCTCAGGAGGTCCACCAGTGGGGCCAGGACACTAGAAGCCCTCCCACTGTTGCCCCCCCTCAAGCACCAAGAATACAGAGCATCACTTGCCCCAGACTGAGAGTTCCTATCTATGCTTTGTGGCTAATAGCCACTGATGGACCTCTGCTCCATATGTTTATCTAATTCCCTCTGGAAGCCATCCATGCTTGTAGCCGCCACCATCACCTGTGGCAGTGAATTCCACGTGTTAATTACTTTTTGGGTGAAGAAGTACTTCCTTTTATCTGTTCTAACCCGACTGCTCAGCAATTTCATGGAGTGCCCACGAGTTCTTGTATTGTGAGAAAGGGAGAAAGTACTTCTTTCTCTACCAGCTCTGTCCCATGCATAATCTTATAAACCTCGATCATGTCACCCCTCAGCCGTCATTTCTCCAAGCTAAAGAGCCCCAAGTGCTTCAACCTTTCTTCATAGGGAAAGTGTTCCAACCCTTTTATCATTTTAGTTGCCCTTTTCTGCACTTTTTCCAATGCTATAATATCTTTTTTTGAGGTGTGGCAACCAGAACTGTACACATTACTCCAAATGGGGTCTCACCATCGATTTATACAGGGGCATTTCATTTCCTTTGATCATTGGATTTTTATGGTAGCCTCCACACTCCATGCTGCTTTTACTTTCTTTGATCATTGGGTTTTATTGTACCTTCTGCATAGATTTATGGCCGTTTTATGGCTGTTCAGGGGTGACTTTGCAGTTAGTACGGTATTGCCCCAAGATATTTGAAAGTGGTTTTGAGCTGCACATTTTCCCTCCTAGTTGAGAAAATGTGGAGCAAATTCTAGGTGCAGAATCGCCAATTCTGAGCATTCATCCGTCTAAGACAGTATTGTTTACTCTAACTGGAAGTTGTTATGCAGGGTCTCAGACATAAAAATCTGTAAAATATTGACACTGAGACAGCCTTTTGGTTGGCCTTTTCCTTTTTCCCCATCAGGCTTAGCTCCATAACCAGCTTACCCCTGCCATTCATGCTGACATCAGATTCAGGAAATTCAGTTTGTGACCATTTTAAGCACAAAGCCTGGAAACAGTTACAGGGAGGGCAGGACCAGGATACAACCAGTATGATTCTATCAGTTGTTGTTTAGTCGCAGTTCTTGGGAATACAATGATAGCCAAGAGAAATACAGATCCAAGACTTTTTAATGAAGAGGAGGAGGAGGAGGAGAAGGAGATTGGATTTATACCCCGCCCTTCACTGCCTGAAGGCGTCTCAGAGCAGCTTACAAACTCCTTTCCCTTCCTCTTCCCACAACAGACACCCTGTGAGGTAGGTGGGGCTGAGAGAGCTTTTTCCAGAACTGTCCTTGATAGAATGGTTCTGACAGAACTATGGCTTGCCAAAGGTCATCCAACAGCTGCAAACGGAGGAGTGGGGAATCCAACCAAGTTTTCCCAGATTAGATTCCACGCACTTAACCACTACACCAAATTGGCACAAGAACCTCTTGGCACTAACCAAGCTATATGGCAACATTTTCCCCTATCAAGGTTTTTTTCTTCTCATGTGACTCAGTATTGAGCCTTCAGGAGCTACTTCTTGTGTTCCATTTTTTATTGTTTATACTCTACATCCCTATACATGTTTACACAAAAGTGAGGCTGATTTCATTTATCTGGGCTTTATCCTATCAAGTATTGGAATATACAAGGTCTATAGTGGACCTACTTGAAGATCAGAAGCACCGCCTATAGGCCTTCCTATCTCCTGATTGGCTCTTTGGAGACTTCCTGCTCCAGCTGAGCTCTCCCCCTTCATTCCTGTCTCTTACAGCAATTAGTCAGTCAGTTAAGCCTTTCTCCCTCTCGCCCGTTCTATCAGAGTTTGTTTCTTCTTGAATAAACCAAGTTATTTTCTTTAAATATTTGATGCTCCATTCCTCTGCATGTTTAAACTCTGTCAACAGGGTTTTGGGCCCAGCATGAGCACCACTGCAAAAAAGGGAAAAGCTTACACAGATTGGTAGGCAAAAAGAAGAAACTGCAGAATAGCTGCTTCCTGCACAGCTCAGCACAATGACCTACTGGATAGGTTGACTGACAATTTTCTCATCTGGAGGGAGAAAATGAAAAGCCACTTGATTGAAATGGGACTCTGATACACTGTCAATGAAACAAGGCCACACAATTTTTTTTATTGAAAATATGCAAATTTGCTTTTTATTAACATTAAATGAGACTGCCAAAAATAAAAATAAAAGGGGAAAAAACAGATATTGATAATGATATTTATTTGTCCAATGGTATTTATTTGTTTGCTAATGATATTTATGTGTCAAAGGGTGCGTTCATACAGCTCTTTTGAGCCGTGCCAGGCACGAGTGCCTGGTGGATTTAAAGTGCACGTCCAGACCTCATTATCTGGGAATCGTGCCGCTTTCGTTAGTAGCCCGTCGATCCCCGTCGGGGATCCATACTTAAAAGATAGTAGTTTAAGTCTGGACTAAAGCTGGCTGATGGGCCAGTGCCAGACTTTCCACTGTCAGGTTGTACCTCCAGTGCACAATCAGCCCGTAGGGATGGTCTGGAGACCATTTTAAAAAACTCCTAGCGATGTGCACATAACCGCTTAAACAAGTGACATCCCCAGAGCTCTGCTCAAGCGATCCAAACAATGTTATGTTTTTGACAGTCCCCTGAACTTCGTCAACTTTATTAAGTGAACTGGTACCTAGAGGAAGGTACAGCTGGCTGTGTTTTTACCATTTTTAGCACATGCATGCACGGAGAAACAAGTATATGGTGAGGCGCCTATGCGCATGCGCAGACAGGATTTTTTTTTAAAGTCAACTGCATGGCTCCTCACGGTGGATGCCATCTAGACAATCCATTGCGGGAGTCACGCATAATGAAGCACTTCACAGGCAGGCTGTCTGGTCATGCAATGCTGGATCAAAAAGATCTAGCTCAAATTACAGCCGGAACAATGGCAAGATTAGCTGCCTGTCTGAACACACTTTAAGAGAGAGAGAGGTGGAAAGAATGAAAGTGGTAGAAAGAACGAGAGAAAGAGAGAGAAACAAAGAAAGCAAATAGATGGGGAAGGGAGGGGGAGGGAAGGGAGAGACAGAAAGAAAAAGACAGAGCAAATAGATGGGGAGCCTCCCAGGAGCCACACAATATGTGTGAAAGAGCCGCATGTGGCTCCCGAGCTACAGTTTGGCCACCCCTGAACAAGATCCAACAGGGGATCCTTGTAGAAAAAACTCTCTTACCTGACAAAAATAGAGACTGCAACAGAACCTTCCACATGGGAAGACATAAAGAGAACGCCTATTGATCAGGCAAAAAGATGGAGAAATGCCTTAGAGGAAGGAATTAAATCTTCATTTAAGAATCAGAAATGGACATTCACAGATGCACCTCCAGGATGGAGGGTAGAATACAAATGGATTTTCTAAATGTACAGTTGTTAAAGTTGAATACTGTTTTGCAAAGCTGAGCTTCTATGAAGAAAAACAAATCTTGCAGGCTTGCACAATAAACCTTGAGAAGGGGTGTTGGAATATACAAGGTCTATAATGCACCTACTTGAAGAAGATCAAAAGCACAGACTATAGGGAACAGCTGAGGGACTGCACAGCTTGATTAGCGACTTTCCACAATTTCAAATTATGTCCTTCCTATCTCCTGATTGGCTCTTTGGAGACTTCTTGTTCCAACTGAGCCCTCCCCCTTCATTCCTGTCTCTCATAGCAGTTAGTCAGTTAGTTAAGCCTCTCTCTCTCCTCTGTTCTCAGAGTTCATTTCTTCTTTAATAAACCAAGTTATTATCTTTAAACAGTTGGTGCTCCATTCCTCTGCATGTTTAAATTCTGCCAACACTTAGGACTGCAGCCTAAGTCCTATAACTGAAGCCAGGACCAACTCCACAATGCCTGTTTCTGTTAATAGAACAAAGTTTGAGTCCAATGGCACCTTTAAGACCAACAAAGTTTTATTCAAAGTGTAAGCTTTTGTGTGCAGAGCACACTTCTTCAGACAAATTGGAATGAAATCTCCTCAAGATCTATTTACAGGAAAAAAAGAGGGTAGGGAGAGCTTGCACATGAAAGCTTACCCTTTGAATAAAACTTTGTTGGTCTTAAAGGTGCCACTGGACTCAAACTTTGTTCTGCTGCTTCAGACCAACACAGCTACCCACCTGAATGTTTCTGTTAGACCGATTTCCCACAAGGCGCTGCCCCAGTGTTGTTCTTCCATTTTCTCCAATTGCATGCTTCAATTTCTCACTATTTGCCGCGGGGTGCATTTTGACCTGTGGCTTCGCACGATTTTCTGCGTGGCTTCAGTGATCCTGGTTTTTGAGGATCACTGAAGCCGTGGGGAAAATTGGGTGGAGCTGTGGGTCAAAATGCGCCCCACGGCAAATAGTGGGAAATCCAAGCACACAATTAAGGAAAAAGGAAGGATCATGCTGGGGCAGCACCTTGTGGGAAATCGGTCTTAGTGTTACCATCAAGTGTTGCTACAGAAGTTTCCCATTCTTAATGTGTGTGTTTCTTTGATTTTTCTCCCTGCTTTCCTGTATCTTTACCTGGATTTATTATTTATTTAGAAAGCATATGCTGCTTGTCCAGAGAGCTGCTCAAGCCAGTTTACAACAAAGATAATAATGCAAAGTCATTAAAACATAACCATTAAAAACAAAGGCAATATCACACAACTATGAAGAAAAATAGAGTAACAGACAGTTTTGTTTGGGTCTCTGTCTTTCACCCAACATGCTCCCCTCTGATTGGTTCTAAACCCCAATAGTTTGTGTCATTTACAGGTACTGTTTTTGAATTATTCGCCTCTTAGGTGCTTGGGAATCTCCCCTGAAGAATCTCCACTTTGGTCCTACCTTGACAAGCAACAATAAACCTCTGTTTACCCAGCTGCCTCCAACTTCTTATGTGTGGGCATTCTAATATTTGGGAAAAGTGGGCTGTAGGTATTCTAATCAAAACATAAATGGTATGACGTAATGGATGTTGGCTCAGGGCCTATCTGCCTGCATAGTTTAATTCTGACATACTCTGCAGAGTACAAGGACTGTTTCTCACAGGACTTTTCTATGAATAAGAATATAACATTGTATTTAATGTCCAATGAGACAGCTTGAACAACAGGGCAAAACACTACAGGGTAGTGTAATTGAGTGGGTTGTCCTGATATGCACATGTACTTGTGTATTCTATCTTGCTCATTTAAAGATCAAGAATACCTAGGATTTTAAAAAAAAAAAACCCTTACGAATAATAGTTTATTTTATGGCTAGATTGTATGCAGTCTGTTTAATCCCTTGGCATATGATTTTTGAAATGTATAGGTTATCTTTAATTCTTGTTTAAGATAAGAAAACTACATGTAGGTGTTCACATGTCTGTCTAACTGTTGTATAGCTTTTCTTGACAAAGATTATTGAGATGCATGGGGCATCATCCATTGATTCTCTATGTACCTTACTGGCTTTGGCTTTTGTATTTTGTGACTGTCTAGGGCCTCCTCTCCACACCTTTTTAATTAAGATATTTAGTTGATCCTTTAAAAAAATACAACCTTTAGGTTCATCAAGCTACTCACATATATGTTCATTTCACGGTCAGCTCAGCAGAAATATATCTGTGTATTTAAAATGTAATGTACATAAATTGTTGCTGCCATTTAAAACTCTTCTGTAGCAGCTTGTAAGAACATCAAAACATAAGAAGAGTCCTGCTGGATAAGACCAGTGGTACATCTAGTCCACCATCCTGTCCCACACAGTGGCCAACCAGTTACTCTGGAGGGCCAACAAAAGGGCATAGAGGCTGAGGCCTTCTCGATGTTGCCTCCTGGCATTGATATCCAGAGCTTTACTGCCTGTGAACATGAAGGTTCCCCTCAGTCACTATGGGGCGCGATCATATGCACCCATTTACGACAGGAGGGAGATAATGTAGCGGCGCTGCAAAGTGGCGGGATCAAACGAACACATCTGGGAAGTGTGCGGCCAGCAGGGGAACATCGCAAAGGTCCGTTGAGGCACTTCAAAAAGACACCACTAAAACAGAAGTCCTTTCTGGAAAAGCTGGGAGCAGGCGGGCGTGGGATCGCGGCAGCGTACGTATGCCGTCGCATCCGGCACCCGTTGCACTCCCACGTAAATGCCGGATGTTTTTTTTGATGCTACGTCAGATGTGTATGAACGGAGGTCCGCGTATGAGCAGTGGCGAAAAGTTGCTGCAATGCACAAGTGGCCGCGCCGCGCGATGGAGACCGGCACCGCGCAGCTAGAAGCACAAGTAGGAATCTGTGAAACGTTTCCCACACCTCCATCCGCCCCGCATCCTCATACCCACAGCTGCCAGAAGCGCAATGGCCAAGGTGCGTGGCCACTCATGGACACAGCCGGAGATGAGGGATCTTTTAGCTTTGTGGGGAGACGCCAGGGTCCAGCAGAGCCTGGGACAGTCCCTGCGGAACATCGAAGTGTTTGCTGAAGTCACCAAGGGCATGGCGGCAAGGGGCCATAGGCGGGATGCTCAGGCATGTCGCCGGAAAACCGGAAAACATGTGCCTCAAGTACAGAAAGGTCGTGGCCAACAATTCAAAATCTGGCCAACCCAAGATCACGTGTCCCTATTATGAGGAGTTGGACAGGATCCTGCATAAGAGCAGAGATGTGGACCCTGGCATGGTGCTCCAGACCCTTGGCCGGTGGTGGCAGTGACACTGGGCCCAGCAGGGGCTGAGCACCTCATCAGAAGAGGCAGCCCAGAGTCCCATGACAGAGGATGTGTTGGAGTCATCTGAGTCCCTGCCATTGACCAGCAGCCAGACAGGTGAGTGCCTCCAGGGACAGGACACACTCCTGAAGGTGGCAGCCATGGCTGCACAGAGTGGAGCCTTTGAGTAGGCCACACAGGTTCTGAAGCCGTCTCCCATGGAATCATCAGAAGTACCCCAGCCCTCAGTGGCCTTGGACCATGTCTGGGCCCCTAGAGGGGTCACGTGGCCAGCCGCCCATCAAGGGGGGCTTCCACAACAGGGAAGCCATGGACTGCCAGTGCGAAGGCATGAGGTCCATTGCACGCCAGGCCCCCTGTGCAGGAGACACTAACAGCAGACAGAATGCCCCCACACGTCACGATGCTCAGGTGGTAGTTGAGAAGGCCAGAGGATCCTGGAATGTATGTCTGGGGATTGGAGAGGAGGGATGCTGAGGAATGATGCACTCAGCAGCGGAGACAGTGCCAGGGGGGCCAGCAGGCCATCACGGAACCCACCCCGCCATCTACAAGCTGATCACCACCACCACCCCCTGGCCTGGAAAGTTGGGCTGCCATCCACAGGAACAGGGGCCACATCAGGGCCACCAAACATAAGCCATAGCAGGTGACTCCCTGTCTGTTCCACGTGCAGGTTCGGAGTCTGTGGGCCCAACACAGCCAGAGAGCACGGATGATGATGATGAGGAGGAGGACGACAGTGCCATGCCACCTGGCCAAGGTAGGTCTCGGTCCCTGGTCGGCCACAGGCAGCACACCCATCCACCACTGCTGTTGCTGGGCACTGTGGTCTCCGGTAATGGGATTCTCTTCTCCCCAAGGACACGAGAGCCAGCATCGGATGCAGATATGGAGGAGGAGGAACCCATGGAGGCCTCTGGTTGTGGCCAGATGTGACCATGGGAGACCTGACCCCTGCTGAGAGAGTAGCCCTGTGCAAGGTGAAGAAGTGGCTGTCCGCTCTCCAGAGTGTTGGGGAGCACCTGGCCACGCAGACTCGGGAGGACAACAGAGAGGCCAGGGCAGAAGACCGGAGGATGCATGATGAGCTGATTGCCGAAATGAGGGCTGCCCGTGAGCAGGACCACGCAGCATATGCTGCCCAGGCAGCATATGCTACCTAAGCAGCAGCGCAGGCCACAATGCAGGCCACCATGGAGACGGCCAACACGGAAGTACCTCGCCTGATGGAAGCAGTCACCATCCTAGTGGACACCTTGCGAGCTTGGGCCCTGGCCCCAGATCCACAGCGGCCAGGCCCCAGAGCTGCGGTACCCCGGGTAGGCCGGGGTCGTGGCCATGGCTGTGGCCAGGCAGGGCAGAAGCCAGCAGCACCGTAGGGAAAGAGCCCTGTGCTGGGCAGTGAAGGCCTCCCCTGGGGTGGGCTACCTGGGAGCCAGCCCACCCCTCCCCTCCCCTGTGAGAGGCCCCCGGCTCTTGACACCCACAGCCGATGCAGGAACAAATGTGCAAACACCGTCCAGTGGCGAAGTGGTTGGACACATGTTGCCTGACACAGTGTGGCTGGGCACTGGTTGGCTCATAGCGTGTGGGTGGGGGGTATCATGGAGGGTGGTCCTCATATGCAAGTAGAGCAGTGGGCCATTGTGCCAGACTCACCAGTGCTTTCGGCTTGCCCACCGCCGACTAATAAGAAATATGCTGATCTTTGTACCCGTAGTGGAAAATGTGTGGCCCAATAAAGACACATCATTGGTTGCCAAGAACTGAGGTGTCGGTGGGGGAGGGGCCAAAGATGACAGGAACAATGAAGTACAAAAATATAACAAATTTTAATACCCCAACAACATCCCCCAACTGTTCAACAAGAAACATGGAACATCATTCCCTCCCCTAGTCCGAGCTGTCATCCCCCTCTGACCCCCCCTCATCCTCCCTGTCCCCTGGCATGGCCTGGTGCAGCCCCTCTGCCTCCTCCTCATCAGAGGAGGCCATGAGGATGCTCTCCTCGTCCCCCGGCTTGGCCGCCCCCTGCACCCCCTCAGCTTCCCCCCCTCCATGGTCTCCTCCGCCTTCCCCTCCTCGGCCTCCTCCTCCCCTTTCAGGGCTGGCAGCTCATCACTGTCCTCCTCCTCCCAGCATGCCCACTGTGGTGCTGGCCGGCGTTCTGGCCAAAGTCTCCTGCTGCCACATGCCTCCTCCCGCTCCTGGGCTGCCACTGCATCATCCAGCCGCATCTGGTACAGCAGCTGTTCCAGATGGCGCATCCCCCACTGGATGAATGAGAGCCGGTACCCGTAGCGACCGACTAAGGGGAAACGGGGGGGGGTCATGTCAGTGCCCACGTGGCTGGAAGACTGCCCACAAGGACATCCAGATGGCGGGTAGGCCGCGATCCCATGGCCCCAGACAGCAGGCCCGAGTGCTTCCCTCCGCGTCCTGTCCACCCCCACCATGTTCCGTGGTGCATTCCCAGCGGGATACTCATGAGTATCAATGATGTTCTGCATTTGGCCTTCCAGGGTGGCCAGCCGCTGTGGGATGTCCCCGGTGGAGGGCCCTGCCGTCGCTGGCGACATGATCTGCTCCCCTATGGAAACAAGAGAGCTGGTCATGACCATGTTCCAGGGGGTAGGGGGCCCGGCCATACCCAGTCCTACTTGCATCTGTCTTGGGAGCGGAGTTGATGACCACCACAGCTCCCTGTGCAGTGGCCGCCACAGCCTGCTGCACGGACTCCCCTGCAAGGGATAAAAGGGTGGGAGTGGGAACCCCATGGGAAACCACTGCAGTGGCCGAGCACAGGAGCCTGTCACCGGCACTGGCCACAGATCCAGACATGCATTGTGTGCAGGACCACCCAGCATGCTGAAGTGCAGCCATCGCTGTCTCCCAGGGGTCTACTGGTGGCCATAGTGGCCGATCCACCCGCATCCACACGTCACATGTGGCAGCCATGCCCCCATGACCCCCCGACATCCCCCTGCATCAAGGTTGAGGTACCTGCCCCATGTGGGTGTGGTAGCTCCACCGCTGGCCCAACACCCAGGACCCTGGCCGAGGCCAACACCCAGTGTGAACTCACCAGAGTCTCCTGATGCAGCACTTCCCATGTCCGCCGTGGGAGAACTCACCACCACGGGCCCTGCAGGCAGAGGGGCAGCCCGAAGGAACCAGGAACAGGGCCCATCCATGCACTCCACCTTGTGGGCAGGGTCTTCGAGCCCATGCCAGACACCCCACCCACCAGCAGCAGTGGCTACCCCTCGGACACCACTGACCCAGTGGCACAGGTACCCTGCGCCCTATTTCACTCGATGGACCCGTGCGGGGAGCCTGTCTCCAGATGCCGGTGCGGCACTCACCTCCCGCTGTAGGGTGGTGCTGGCCATCCCCGCCGGGTCCGTGGCCCTTGGCCCTCGAGGCACTGACCCTCTGCCTCTTCGCATGCGGATGCCCTGTGGAATGGCACCAGTGAGCAATCGGGGGGGGGGGGGCGGCCACCACCAGAAAGGGAAGGGCAGTACTTACCGTATGGCGTTCGGTACCTCCAGCCAGGCTGCCCACCCTGCTCCCAAAGGTTCCGGAGCAGGCCAAAGCGGGGAGGGCAGTGTCCTCGAGGCGGGAGGCCATCCCAGTCCTCCAGCACCTTGAAGAACACCGCCTTCTCCTGCTTGAATTTAGCTCAGCACTGGTGTGCCGAGCACCGGAACCCCCGGGCAGCTAGCAGGTGGGCGGCCTCCTCAAAGAGGGAGAGGGTCTCCTCGTGGGTCGAGGGCATGACCCGGGATCCAGCCTCCAGTTTGTAGAGGGCCTCTAGGGGGCACTCTACCTCCTCCGGCAGCCACAGCACACCTTTTTTTTGTGGAAAGGCCATGCTGCTGGAGTCTGTGAGCCAGATCTTTCTGCGCATGCATTGACATGCGCCCTCTGCAGGCCGTCGCTTGCATGCCACTCCGCAACTGCGCAGCTGTGAAACATCACTCCCACGGCCCATGGGGAGGGGGCTGGGCTGTTGTGCCATCTGCTGGGCAACCGGGCTGGTGGCGGTTGTCTGCGGCTGCGGGAGGCCATGTGAACGGCTGCACGGGTGCCCAGCCACCCGTGCGCATGCCTGGGCCTCCGCACACATGGCGCAGTGGCCCGGGTGTCTCCACCCTGGCCACGCTGCTGTAACCACGGGGGGGTGGGGGGCTGTGTCACATGCGATTCTGCACCCAGAACACCGGCTGGATGGGGATCTCCCTGCGCTGCGCTTCTGTGCACGGTTGCTGATTCGCGTCCTTGCAGTGGCGATAGTTCGCACCCAAGGAGGCCCCCCCATGTTTTCTGGGCTTGCAGGTCAACAGACGTCTGCCCATCCTCCCCCTTGGTTGCTACTGATGCCATAGGAGGGTGATGGGCGATGGGACCAGGGGACCCCACCCCTCCTCTGTGGTTTGCTGGCAGAGGCTGTGGGGGAGCCCTCCTCCACCTGCTCCTCCTGCGTGGCCAACAATGAGCTGTGATCATGCTGTCAGTACTCTAGAGGGAGGGCAGCCTTTGACCACCCTGCTTGACAGCTCATGGACTCACAACATATCTGTGGGGAAAGTTGGGGGACTGCCATGGGATAGGTCCTTTGGGATATCCCTTCCCCATCACATGGCACCCCATGCATCCCTTCTCCTCGTCTCCCTCCTCCCCACAATACCGAACAGACTGGGGATGAGTAAGCTGGATGAAAGCCACTTTATTTGAGGGTTCACGAATCACCACCTCACACCTTGTCCCAACACTAAGCCAGGGACAGGGTGCAGACCATGCCGCACCATTGGCTGGGGAGGGGGGCTACAGGATCCCTGCACGGCGGCAGAACCATGTCGTGAGAGCCTCCCGCACCACCCAGCCAGCGGCTGCCTGGGTGTCGTCCACGTCCATCTGTGGCTGCCTCTCCTCTGCCTCTTCCAAGTTCTCCTCGAAGTCCCTCTCCTCCCCCTCCTCTAGCACTTCTGGGGCTTCGTGGCCACGGTCCTCACAGAGGTTGTGCAGGACAACACAGGCAGCCATGGCATACTTCACATTGTCCAGCTGCAGCGGCATCTGCAGAAGCAGACACCACCATCATGTCTTTAGGCGGCCAAAGGCTCTACCACATTGCGGACTCGAGCATGCACCTTATTGAAGTGCCGCTGCCGGGGTGTGTGGCCTTTGTAGGGTACCATCAGCCAGCAACGCAGAGGATAGACTGCATCTCCTAGGATCAGTGGTGTTCACCTCTACCCCCTCGATGAGGCGGGTGGGATTCCCGGGGACAAACTGCTCTGCATCCATGGCATCCACAATGTTGGAGCTATGCAAGACGTGTGTGTCATGGTTCCTGCCGCTGTGGCCCACGACAGCATCCACGAAATGAGCGGCATGATCCATGGTCCCCTGCAACAGCACTGAGCAGTAGTGCTTTCGGTTCATATAGTTCTTTGCTTGGTCGACGGGAATTGTGGTGCAGATATGGCATCCATCCATGGCAGCCACACACTGTGGGAAGCCCCGGGTGGCGAAGGCTCGCATAACCTGTGGATGAGATAGCACCCAAAGACTGTACCCAGACCCTGGACCGCTGCAGAACATGCCTTGCAGGGTCTGGACACTGCCTTTTCTCCTTGCAGTCACACACGCCCCCCCCCCCAATTCTCTCGTTCACTCACCCTTTCTGGATTCCGCAGGTACACCACCAGACAGTACAGCTCATCTGCGATGGCACGTGTGACCTCTACAACAATGGCCGTCATGGTGGATTGTGCTAGACTGAACTGCATGCCCACAGTTCTATAGGACATGGTGTTGGCCATCCACCACATGGCCACCGCCACACGCTCCTCCACTGGCACAGGAGCTCGAATCACCGTCATCTCCCGCTGGAGTCTATTCCGCAGCCCATCCACCAACCAGGTGAATGTGACCCTGTGGACATATGGCGACATCTCAGTGCCACTTTGTGGCTCTGTATGTCATGACACCCACGGCCCCCCCTCCTGACCCTAGGCCACTGCAAACCCTGACTCTGGGGTTTGGGTTGCCCTTGAAATACGGCACTGCCCCCTCCCACAGACTCCCCCCATGGGCAGGGCTCTGCCACAGAGCGCGCAGGGCTGCCATAGGGAGGCGCTCCATGCTGGCATCCCTGTGTGTCTGCCCTCTGGCCAGTAGGTCATGCCCCTTTGCCGCATCATCAGAGCACCTTGCTCATGGGATGTGGCATGTGTGCCATCGGCCTTGGACCCCCCCAACTTTGGTGCCCGAGATGCATTCTTCAGCTCCCATCTTGGACCAAGGATTCCCCCCCATGGTGTGCCTGCCCAGCCTCTATGCATTACCTGGACATTCTGAAGTGCTTCACCCACTCTTCCTCTCCCCAGACGTGGGTGACGAATGTTGCCCACCACTCTGTAGACTGGGGATACACCCACCACCTTTGGCGTGGGAGCTGCTGTGCTAGGTAGATCAGCTGGACGACATGCCGGGCTCTGCTCTCCCTGCACCAGTGTGAGCAGCCTATACGGCAGATGCCACATCACACATAACTGGCAGTCCTTTGTCTCCTGTGGCCATGTCTCACCGTCTCCCACTGCCACCACAGTTCTCGGCTATGCTGGATCAGGATTTGCGCAGCCCCACACGCAGCCAGGATGGCTTTCCCCACAAGCTCGTCCTCTGTTTCCATGGTCACCTGTGGGGATCGCTTCCTGATCTCCCTGTCATCTAGGGACTGCTGTCCGCGGTACCACTGTGGCTGCGGACGACAGAGCGGAGCTCCCTTTTGTGCACATGCTCACAGGTCTACGCAAGCGCTTCTCTGCGCATGCACATCTTAAACACTGACAAAGGAAAAAAATGGAAAATCTTTTGCATCCTCAGCAGCCGCCAAGGTGATCGCCCCACACTGTTTCTCCCCCCCCCCCACATGCTGGGACGATGCTGTGTGATCTCGCACCGAAGCTCGTCCTGCGATTCTTTGGCGTACCGTGGGATCGCACTAACGCACCTCTTTTTTGCGACGTCGCAAAAAAGGGACACTCCCCATCCATTTTATATCAGTCGTGTGGCTGCGCCCTCTGGACAGTAGCCACCAATAGACCTTTCCTCCATGAATCTGACAAATCCCCTTTTAAAGCTGTCTATGCCTGTGGCCATCACTACATCCTCTGGTAGTGAATTCCACATTTTAATCATTTGCTGAGTAAAGGGGTCTTTCCTTTTGTCTGTCCTGTATCTACTGCCCATCAGCTTCACTGGATACCCTTCAGTTCTAATATTTTGGGAGAGAGAAAAAAACATTTTCTCTTTGTCAGCTCTCTAGCCTGTGCATAATTTAATAAACTTCTATTATGCCCCCCATCTCTTCTCTAAACTGAAAAGTCCCAGACTCTTCAGCCTTTCCATATAAGGAAGGCACTCCAACCCCCTAATCATCTTGGGCTGCAGTGACACACACTAAATAATCCTCTTTCAATACACTTTCAAACTGAATTTTGCTAGTCCACACAGTAAAAATCCAGTTGGAAGGTGCATTGAAAGTGGATTACTGAGTGGAATTTTACGTTACCCCTTTAAAAACGTTATTGCACTGTCAGGGAATAAACTGGTACAGGGACGGCCATTTCACATAGCCTTTCCCTCCTGGTAAGCAGCCATCGCCCATGTGGGCGAAAAAGGGTGCAAAAAATCTTGTCCATTGAGGAAGCGTTATGAGGCATTTTACACAGCCCACCGTAGTGCTTTAGAAGCGGTAGAAGGAGTTGGAAGCAGTTTGCAGTAAAAACAGCTCAGGTACGCTTCCCAGACCCGATAGAAATGGGATTGTATGAAAAGGCAAATATATTCCGGCAGGGATCAGTTACTAAAACGGTTCTGTCTGAAATGAAAGAAAACCCCCATTCGTGAAAAGTTCCTGAACCAGAATACATAGGCTGTCTGAAATTCCACTGAGTGTGTGTGATCACTGCCTTGGTTGCCCTCTTCTGTACTTTTGCAAACTCTAAGATATGATGATCAGGACTGCACAGAGTATTCCAAATGAGGCTACACTATAGATCTATAATATTGGTCATTTTATTTTCAATCCTTTCCCTAATAATCTTCACCATAGTTTTTGTGTTTTCATTACTGCAGCACACTGGCATTGCAGCACACTTGCACTGAGCTACCTACTACAGCCCCAAAGTCTTTTCCCTATCAGTCTCAGCAAGTTCAGACCCCATTAGCCTATATTTGAATTTGGGATTTTTTGTTCCAGTGTGTATCACCTTACACTTGCTGACACTGAACTTCATTTGTCATGCCACATTGTTGCCCGCTCACCCTATTTGTGGAGATCCTCCTAGTGCCCCTCCCTAACCATTACAACTTGCCAGAGTTCTTTTAAAACATCCCCATCCAAAATGCTAGCAATTCCTTCTGAATAATGAAACAATAGAGGAGTCCTGTGGTATTTTAAAGACAGATATACTAAGACCCAATAAATCTATTAATCTGTAAGGAGCCACAAGACTCCTTTTTCCCTTTCCTCATCTTTTTTAGTATAAATGTAAAAAGTACATTCAGCTACAATACATAGAACATTACCATCACACAAAGTCTTAGAAACTATATTGGGTTTCCTAGTTTGAGATTATTTTTGAACAATAGCCATGGGAAGTAATTAAGTTGTGTTTTCTGCAGTTTTTACCAACATTTGCAGTGGTGCTAAGAATGTTATTTTTTCCCTCCAGACAACACATGTGAGCCATAAAGAAATGCATGAAATAAATATTTAAATAGATAAATGAGAGATTCTTGCAAATATAACACAGTTAGTATACCCAAGACGAATAAATTATTTTCCCAATACAAGTTCATTCAGAGTAGGTTTTCTGATTCTCTAAAAAAATTCAACAACTGGCAACTGGCCCCCCAGTCTTGCTTCTCTCATCTTCAAGGATCAGTGCTTGAGCTTATTATGCTCAGCTAGAGGGACAATTAGCCTGTTTTGCTCTACAGCAATTTATCTAGGCAATATAATCATTCCAGAGATAATAATGCTAAATTCTCTTCTGAAAGCACTTTAAAAAGAAGTTAAATTATGCTCCACTGTTTCTCCAAACAGTGCAAAAGAGCTTCTATACGGTTCCTACATGTTTTCCCATCCATTCAATATACCAGTCTACACCTGCACATTTGAGCTGCAGGACTGCCTTCACTGTAGAAATATAGAGACTGCATAAAACTGTAATAAAAAACATTGTTCCTATAGGTTATTCTTGCTTTACAGCTCATTCCAGAGGGTGAGGGGTACTATGCAAACATCAGGATATGTCTTTGAATGAAAATGTTAATAGTTAGCTCAGGGGCATAAACTATCCATCTTCACTTCCTTACTAGTGGTCCTCTTTAGCCCTGCACAACAATTTGTGCATGGGAAAACAAATCTGCCAATCCACAAGTAGGTTTCCATGCAGATGAAAGCACTGGATATGCACTTGTTTCCTGAACCTAGCAAGATTCCCATGAGTGGTAACACATCTGTTCAGCACATGGAGCACATCTGTGTACAAACCATTGCTATCACATGTGGGAAAAGATCTATAGAGCATGACATATATTTGTAATATGACATGGCAATTCCTTTCATCTGACCCTGCATATTATTCTTTTTAAATCAAAGACTAAGACAGATGATTTTTGCCCCATAAATCTGGTACAAATTATTCAAGCACTGAATATATAGTGATCTACTGACCTCTAGTTGAGGAAAGAAAGATCAACATTTAGTTGAGATTTTTTTCTGAAATATATTTTTTCTGACTCCACGCTCAGAGACAGGGTTCAGATATGGCTCCCTTTCCAGCCAATTAAAATGAACGAGAGAAGCAGCACTTCTTTAAAAAATATCTTTTGCAGGGTCCCTGGGTTGTATCCTTAGAGGAGCTCAGTGTCAATTTAAACTCAGAAAACTGGTGGTTAAAGTAGCAAAAGCCAGACAGAAACAGTAGGAGCGATTTTTTTCGTAACCTCTCTATTTAAAAGTATGTGACAAAAAGTGAAGCAAAACAGTCTTTTCAGTTTCATTTTTTGCTTTCATTATTGTTGAAAAGCATTTCCATTTTTTTGGTCTGCTTCTGATTGTCCCCTTAGTCACTTCAGATGAAAAGGAGAGAAAAGCAGCTATTATCCGCTTAGATGTTCGATGAAAAGTTCTCTCTCACTGAACATGTACATTTACAGAACAATCCTGGGTAGAACAAAGTTTGAGTGCAGAGGTATGAGGTTTCGTGTGCATGCACACTTCCTCAGATACACTGAAACAGAAGTTAACAGTCCATACATAGAGGCAGATGGTGCACGACAAATTAGCATACAACATTCACTGTAGATCCCTCAGGTGAGAATCTCTGTCTGTAGGATTGGAGCAGATGGGGCTGTAGCCAGCAGATGGGGCTGGCTACATATAACGGATCATTTGGTATGTTAAGAATGGTAGCTGGAGGTATGTAGGTATGTTTGTCAGTCAGTAGGTTTATGGTATAAGGTGGAGTCTATGCATCCATTGTGTATTTTTACAGCAGTGTCCAGAAAATGTATTTCTTGCATAGACTGATTCATTGTCAGGTTGATGGCAAGGTGAAAGCCATTGAATGACTGTGTCCAAACAAATGGTGGTGAGTTCCCCCCCTTTTTCCCCTCAGTTTTTTCCCAAACAAATGGTGACCATATATACTTAGCTTGTTATTCCTGTTTGGTCTTTGCATCTGTTAAAACATTTTCATCCTGTGGTATGATAATTTGCTGTTCACTGTTTGCCTATATGTATAGACTGCTAACTTCCATTTCAATGTATCTGAGGAAGTATGTGTGCACATGAAAGCTCATACCTTGAATAAAACTTTGTTGGTCTTAAAGGTGCCGCTGGACACAACTTTGTTCTACTCCTTCAGACCAACATGGCTGCCCACCTGAATACTGGGCAGAGTTACTTTAGGCTAAGCCCGCTGATTTTAGTGGGTTTAGGATGGAGTAAATCTGCACAGGATTGTGCTGCAAGCCACACAAACAGAAACTCCTAAAAATTTGGCTTAGTACCTTAAGAGATGTTAATTATAGTGGAAAAACTGGACTTTTCCCTTTACAACATCTAATTAATTTGAGATATTCTGAAGACATACAGAAATATGACACTGGCAATCTACAGAGTTTCTGTTTTTAATTGAACAGCATACTTAAACTGATGGAAGTGGAATTTCCATTAAGATTAGAGATAAAGTTTGCAAACTTTGCATAGAGATTATTTTTCACTAAATTCCAGGCCTTAATACAATCCGTTTACCACTGATTGCCAGTTAATTTAAAGTCTAGATTCCTGATTTCAGGCTTTAAAACACTGAACATTCTGGGGCCCAAACTCAAAATGTGCCTGCTCCCTCACAAATAATACTAAATTATTCAAGATGGTACCCAAGTGACTGGGAAGACCCTTCAAAATGCTGGTGCTGGAGTTTGCAGGACTCGTGTGGACAAAAGCCATACAAGTAGGGGAGGAGGCTGCAAGTGAGGAGGGAGGACATGGAGAAATTGCCCTTCTCTTCCATCAGCAGAAACCCCATTGTCATAGTAGCAGTACCAGCCTGTTTCCACTTCTTAAGTGGAGCTCCCTATAAGGGTTGTTATGCCCAATGGGTAGGGTTGCCAGCTCTGGGTCTGGAAATATCTGGAGATTGGAGGGTGGAGTGTGAGGTACAGGGAAAGGAAGGACCTTGGTACGGTATAATGCCATACAGTCTACCTTCCAAAGCAGCCATTTTCTCCAGGAGAAGTTAATTTTTTAAAAACAAAAATCAACACATAATAAATAATATATGTAGTCTAGAGATCAACTGGAATTCCAGGTCTCCAGTCCCTGTCTGGAGGTTGGCAACCCTACCAATGACCATGTATCGCCTGGTAGACAGCAATTACTACCTTGCCAAGTGAGTGGGAGCTGTGTAGCTGATGTACGAAATGATACTTTCATTGGTGCTTCTTAGCCATGGCTGTCCATTATCAATTCACCATCTTACCCTTTTTAAACATTCTTCAAATATCAGTTATTTCCACAAAGCCAAAGTGATCACAGGGCTCTGTCTTCAAGATCAATTCCACACATGTCTTCATTAAGCTCATGCCAATATTATGTATTCACAGGATTGTAATTAACTGTTGGATCAGATCTCCTCACAGCTACGAGCTGGCAATGAGAGCAGTCCTAAACAGGTCTCAGAATCCTGCTCAAATGTGCTCAGTGTAGGGCTGCCAAGTCCAACTTGGGAAATATCTGGGGACTTTGGGGGTGGAGCCAGGAGACTTTGGGGGTGGAGCCAGGAGAAAGGAAGTGACATCATTTTGTGATGTCACATCCTGTGATGTTGCTTCCACATGCTGACGCATGAACTCATGAAGTTTCCTAATACTGAATCAGGCCATTGGTCCATCAAGGTCAGTATTGACTACTCAGACTGGTAGCGGCTCTCCAGGGTCTCAGGCTGAGATCTTTAATGTCACCTATTACCTGATCCTTTTTTAGCTGAAGAGGCTGATACCTCCTGCATGTCAAGCAGATGCTCTATCACTGAGCAATGGCCCTACTGAATCCATCCTCATCTCGGCAGAATATGAAGCACTAAGTGCTACACAAGTGCTAAATATGATTTTCATATCATAAGAACAGGAGAGAAGCCACAGTGGATCAGGCCAACAGCCCATCCAGTACAACACTCTGTGTCACACAGTGGCCAAAAATACCAGGTGCCCTCAGGAGGTCCAGCAGCGGGGCCAGAACTCCAGAAGCCCTCCCACTGTTGCCCCCCAAGCACCAAGAATTCAGAGCATCACTGCCCCAGACAAAGGGCTCCATTTAGACCTTGTGGCTAATAATAGCCACTGACAGACCTCTGCTGGATGGGGACAGAGAGAGAGAGAGACAGACAGACAGACAGCTTTTTCACTTACTCTTGCCCAATTCCCAGGCTTTATTTCTGGCCCTTGTTTCACCCAGAAGTTGTCCATGTAAGTCCCATAACTTCTCCCCCCCCCCCAGCATAGGCTTTTTGGTGGCTAAAGAGGACCTTTGTCCTCCCCTTTTCGCCAGCAGAAAAGCTAGTTGGATCCATCCCTAACTTAAAATACCGGTTAACTTGATGTACAAATGCTTTTAAAAATGCAGATTTTTACTGGGGGGGGGGGGGGGACACGGTTGAAAGAAACAGAAAATTGGCATAAAAATGAGGAATCCCAACTTTTATTTGCAGAAGGGAAATGAGGATTGGGGGGACCCAAGCAGCCACGACAAGACATTTTAAACAATTCCACTCCCAGACCTTCTACAGGCAACCTCTCCTTGTGATGTTTACCTCTTTGGAAGTGACAGTTTATTCCTTTGACAAAACCACAGTGGACAGACAGACAGAAAAAAGAAAGAGGGGGAGAGACAGAGAAGGAAAAGAGCTCGCAGACCCCAGCAGCTTACCGGAGCAGTTTACTCAGCAGCAACCTTGCACGCAGTAGAAAGAGCTTAGTCCCGCCTTAATCTCTGGGCGGGGCTCTCTTGCTGGCTCAGCTCTTAAAGGGGAAATTTCCCTTTTAAGAAGTTCAAGAGGCTGGCCAGGGCAGGCTCCAAGGTTCCCCTGCTGGCAGCCATTTTGTCCCCCCGGTGGCCAATTTTGGAAAAGCGGGGGAAAGCTTTAAAAATCGGTGTTTCCCCCGCTCTACCGGGGGACTTGGCAGCCCTAGCTCAGTGGGAGTTACTCCCAGGAAAACACCCTCAGGATTTCACTGTAATTTTGTTTTTGGACTCTAGAACTTTTGCTTGTTACTGTAGAGCCTCCGCTTGAATGCACTGGCTCCCCTGTTAAATGTATTTGCGTTCCGCATGACAATGAAGATGTATCTATTGTACTGCTAAATAGTATGTTCTAAAGCTGTGATTTTCATTGTTCCACAAGGTCTACCAATACTGCAATCAACCATTCAGTTGAGAAAGAAAGGAAAATTAGCATCAGTGCCTGAGAAAACACAGTAAGTTGAAATTAATAAATAGTACTGTTGAACAAACTTATATTTATGATTAAAGGTGACTACGCTTACTCAAAGCTAAAATGAATGCATATTCATACCAGCTTATATACTCCTACATGTAGAGCACTAGGTGGGGGTTTAGACACACAGCAAAGTGATGAAATTAATGATTCACCGCATGAGGAAAGCTCTCTGTGCATTCCTGAGGCTAGTATCTCATGTTCTGAGGCAATGTTATTTGGCTCTCACTTTTATAACATATTCCAACAATTAAACCATAACAGGTGAGTATGGTGCCACCACTTGCACTGAACAGTAGGAGGTGGACTGTCATGTTCAATTTCTCACTCAGGAAGCCTTGAACAAGTCTAACCTAATCTATAGTGGGTTTGGGTGGAGCTCTTTAGAGAAAGTATAGGGTACACATCCATTACTTGGACCAGGTGAGGAGTAAGGGATCAGTTGCATTCCAGTCCTGAGCAAGTATTTGCAAAACTGATCATATGCAGACATAATAGCTATAATAAGCAATATTCCTTTTTACAGCATTAAAAGAAAAAGATTGTTTGAGTGCTACACAAAATCACTGCAGGTTGTAAAACATTTGAAGGTCAGCCAACTCTGCCACACAGTTTGCTCCAGCTGAGAGCTGTTTGGAAAGAATGGCTAACTGACTGTGATGCTATTGCTGTCTAAGTATGAGGTGGTATCCATCATTAGAGGAGATGGAAGAGGGGTCGCTTCTTCTTTGGATATCCATCAATAGAGGAGATGGAAGAGGGGTCGCTTCTTCTTTGGATATATATTTCATACGGTTAGCCTGGTTGCTCTTTAGTGGCAAAAACAAAAAAGGAGAATTTTGGCATTTTAAAGACTAATACCATTATTGTAGCATAAGCCTTCAATGGCTAGGGTGCTCAGTCAGGTGCCTGAAGCAAAACTGTAGTCAACGATTTTATTTAAGTAAAAACCAACAAGGCAAATGACCTTTACTAACCACTGTAACTGGTAATAACACAGTCTCCTTTCGTACCAAGGAACTATCCCTGGGCAGTGAGGGAGGGGGGCTCTTGGTAGGTGGTGATACGATCCTTAGGCAGGTAGACAGCTGGGTGGCAAAACCGCGTATTGACCCTATGGTGACTTGTCTTCCTGGTGTGAGGGTAGAGGACATTACGCATGTTTTAGATAGGCTGGTAGATAGTGTTGGGGAGGAGCCAGTGGTCATGGTACATGTTGGCACCAACGATGTGGGGAAATGCAGTTGTGAGGTCCTGGAGAAAAAATTTAGGCTGCTAGGCAGGAGACTCAAGGCCAGGACCTCCAAGATAGCCTTCTCAGAAGTGCTACCTGTTCCACACGCAGGGCTGGAGAGACAGGCACAGATCAGGAGTCTCAATGCGTGGATGAGACAATGGCATAAGGGGAAAGAATTCAGGAGGGGGAGTGGTGGCGCAGCAGGTTAATCCGCTGCTTAACAGCTGAACTAAGCAGACCTCTGCCGGTTCAAGCCCCACGCTGGTTTGAGCAGCCAGCTTCGTCCCCAGCTCATCGTCCACCCAGCGATTCGAAAGCTTCGGCAAGTAGATAAAATTGGGAACCACTGTTAAGAAAGTGGGCACACCTAATCCTCGGATAATTAGGTGTTAGTATCTGAGTTTCATCTGTCAGCGCTGGCTAATTAAGTTGGAAGATCTCGCACAGGAATTCATCCCGATCTCCTGCAATGAAGCAGCCTGCCAGGCGGTGGCGGTGTGGAGCTGAGAAGGAACGGAATGAACACTGAGCACGGAACATGACTCGTCAAAAAGCTAACAGAAAGACTCAGTTATATGTGTTGTCTTCCCTTCCCCCACTGAATTGAATTGTTAGTCCCTTGTCTTCAAACAAATTGTAAATCGCTGCGAGCCCGCCTGCGTGTGGGAAGCAGCGATCAATAAATCGAATGTATAAATAAATAAATAAATAAATAAGTTTGTTAGGCACTGGGATGCTTTTTGGAACAAGAGGGAGTTGTACAAGAGAGATGGTCTCTACTCGTCCCGAGAAGGAACCAGGCTGCTGGAGCTTAAAATCAAAAAGGTGGCAGAGCAGTTTTTAAACTGAATATTGGGGAAAAACCGACAGGAGATGAAAAATCTCTGGTTCGGGATGGTTCATCTCAAAAAGATGAAGGGGTATCTGTTACTTTCCTACAGGGAAATGGATTAGAATTGTCCACTGAGACTGTGAATAATGACAGGGAGTGCCTGGCAAGGTCTCGAGGCAGCAAGAGGAAGGTTGTGGGCTTAACATGTATGGGAAACTATAGATGTTTATATACTAATGCTAGAAGTGTCCAAGGTAAAATCGGGGAGTTGGAATGCTTGGTGTTGGGGGGAAAATAGACATTGTAGGTATTTCAGAAACTTGGTGGGATGAAGAAAATCAGTGGGATATGGTGATTCCTGGTTATAAATTATATTGGAAGGATTGGGGGGGGGAGTTGGAGGTGGGGTGGCTCTATATGTCAGAGAGGGTATACAGTCCAGTAAGATTGAGAGGGTAGGAGAATTGGATTCGCTTCTGGAAATGCTGTGGGTTGAATTAGTGGGCCCAAAGGGAAGCTTAACATTGGGAGTTTGTTATCGCCCACCTATTCAAAATACAGAGGAGGATTATAAAATGATGAATGAATTCAAGATAGTGGCTAGATGAAATAACTGTGTTGTAATAGGTGACTTTAACTACCCACACATTGATTGGGTCAATATGTGTTCAAGTCGGGAAAAAGAGATTGAGTTTCTAGACACTCTCAATGACTGTGCTATGGAGCAGATGGTTACAGGACTGACCAGGGGAGAGGCGATCCTGGATTTGGTCCTAAGTAATGCCTAAGACCTGGTGAGAGATGTTAAAGTGATTGCACCGCTTGGGAACAGTGACCATAATGTTATTGAGTTCAACATTTGTATATATATATATGTGTGTGTGTGTGTGTGTATATATATATATATATATATATATATATATATATATATATATATATATATATATAGGGAGTTGCCCAAAAAGACTGACACAACCACTTTTAACTTTAAAAGGGGTAACTTCTCTGATATAAGGGGATATATGAGGAGAAAACTGAAAGGAAAAGTAGAAAGGGTCAAAACCATTGGGGAAGCTTGGAGACTTTTTAAAATTACAATCCTAGAGGCTCAGAGAAAATATATACCGCAGGTTAGGAAAGGCACAAATAGGTATAGAAAAAAGCCTGCATGGTTAACAAAGTAATGGAAGCTGTAAAAGGGAAGAAGGATTCCTTTAAGCGGTGGAAAGCTAATCTCAGTGAGGCTGATAAAAGGGAAAACAGGCTGTGACAAATAAAATGCAAGTCTGTGATCAGGCAGGATAAAAGGGAATATGAGGAGCATTTTGCAAAAAACATAAAGACCAACAATAAAGCTTTCTTCAAATACATTAGAAGTAGGAAACCAGCCAGGGAAGCAGTGGGGCCCTTGGATGACCATGGGGTAAAAGGTGTAATGAAGGATGATAGGGAAATGGCTGAGAAGCTAAATGCATTTTTTGCCTCTGTCTTCACTGTGGAAGATAAGAAGTGCCTGCCCACTCCAGAACCATTGATTTTGGGAGGGGGGTTGAAAGACCTGAGTCAGATTGAGGTGACAAGAGAGGAGGTCCTACGTCTGATAGACAACTTAAAACCAAATAAATCACCGGGCCCAGATGGCATACATCCAAGAGTTCTGAAAGAACTCAAATGTGAACTTGTGGATCTCCTGACAAAAATATGTGATTTTTCATTAAAATCTGCCTCCATTCCTGAGGACTGGAAGGTAGTGAATGTCACTCCGATCTTTAAAAAGGGTTCCAGAGGAGATCCGGGAAATTACAGGCCAGTCAGTCTGACGTCAATACCAGGTAAGTTGGTGGAAACTGTTATTAAGGAAAAAATTAGTAGGCACATTGATGAACAAAATCTACTGAGGAAGACTCAGCATGGGTTCTGTAAGGGAAGATCTTGTCTCACTAACCTGTTAGTGTTCTTAGAGGGAGTAAACAAACATGTGGACAAGGGGGACCCAATAGATGTTGGTTCCTCATTAAAGCCTCCTAAGTAAGCTCAATACTCATGGGATAAAAGGACAAGTCCTTTTGTGGATCAAAAACTGGCTAATTAAAAGGAAACAGAGAGTGAGAATAAATGGGCAATTTTCTCAGTGGAGGGAGGTAAGCAGTGGGGTACCGCAGGGATCAGTACTCAGTCCAATGCTTTTTAACTTGTTTATTAATGATTTGGAGTTGGGAGTAAGCAGTGAAGTGGCTATATTTGCAGATGACACGAAGTTGTTTAGGGTGGTGAGAACCAGGGAGGATTGTGATGCACTCCAAAGGGATCAATTGAGGATGGGCAAGTGGGCATCAACATGGCAAATGGGGTTCAATGTGGCCAGGTGTAAAGTGATGCACATTGGAGCCAAAAATCCTGACTATAAATACACGTTGATGGGGTCCAAACTGGCGGAGACTAACCAAGAGAGAGGTCTTGTAATTGTAGTAGATAACTCAATGAAAATGTCGAGACAGGCCAACGCTATGCTGGGGGTTATTAGGAAGGGAACTGAAAACAAATCAGCCAGTATCATAATGCCCCTGTATAAATCAATGGTGTGACCTCATTTGGAGTACTGTGTACAGTTCTGGTTGCCACACCTCAAAAAAGATATTATAGCATTGGAAAAAGTACAGAAATGGGCAACTAGAATGATAAAAAGGGTTGGAACACTTTCCCTATGAAAAAAGATTGAAGCGCTTGGGGCTCTTTAGCTTGGAGAAACGACAGCTGAGGGGTGACATGATCGAGGTTTATAAGATTATGCATGGGATAGAACAGGTAGAGAAAGAAGTCCTTTTCTCCCTTTCTCACAATACAAGAACTCGTGGGCACTCCATGAAATTGCTGAGCAGTTGGGTTAAAACAGATAAAAGGAAGTACTTCTTCACCCAAAGAGTGATTAACACGTGGAATTCACTGCCATGGGAGGTGGTGGCGGCTACAAGCATAGACAGCTTCAAGAGGGAATTAGATAAACATATGGAGCAGAGGTCCATCAGTGGCTATTAGCCACAAAGTATAGATAGGAACTCTCAGTCTGGGGCAAGTGATGCTCTGTATTCTTGGTGCTTGAGGGGGGGCAACAGTGGGAGGGCTTCTAGTGTCCTGGCCCCACTGCTGGACCTCCTGAGGGCTCCTGGTGTTTTTGGCCACTGTGTGACAGAGTGTTGGACTGGATGGGTCACTAGCCTGATCCAACATTGGCTTCTCTTATGTTCTTATGTTCTCCCTGATTATGTTATTTTCGTATCTGTAGTGAGTGAGGTATAAGTAACCACTGTTTTAGCTCTCCTTAGTACAATTAAATGTAATGATAAATGTAAAGTTTCCCATTTGGATGAATGGTTAAACACCAGGTTGTAGAACTAACTGGAAAAGTGAACAGTCTTGAGGCAGGTTCACAAATCCACCTCTCCCCACTTCCCCCCATTAATTTTTATTGGATATATAAGGAAAAATTACAAGTACAACATAGTCTTTGAGATCTGTTATTGACTCATGTTGATAGGAAAAGAGAAACCTATTATGCAAATAGAAGTGTGATAAATCTGCCTGCAGTCAGTTCTCTCATATCCACCTACACCCTAGAGTTTACATTGTCATTCTGAAAATTTTGGCAATGTTGATTACCTCCATGTTTCAGTGGTGATAATTTGAGATGCTGTGAGAAGATTTGCCAGAAAGTTATTGTTGACAGTGTCCTTCAGATACCTCAGAATTACAACAGTAAGGTAACTGATACAGCCCAAAGTAACATGACCAGACTTTCTTCTTAGCAGAATATATCTCCACTGGGGACAAGCAGTAGTTTATTTACTAATTAAAATCTAACCCAAACAACTTTGTTTTCTAAATACAGTAAACACTTGGCAGCCAAACAGTATTATTTCTGACATTTGGGAACCAATGAAAACTAATGAGAGTTATACTTGTGCCTCATTGTCTGGATTCATTATATCAAGCAGCAGGAATCAAGAGGGGCATCAAGGAGAGCAAATGGCACAGCCAGTATGTACTTGACAGGAATGTCATCCATCCAGGGCAGTTATTCTATTTCCTTGCCAAACAGTATTATTCTGAGAGGCATATGCATAGTACTTGTAGGTTCTTCCAAATATTGCTCCATCTCCCTGGTTTTGGAAATATTTACTAGTTTTATGAGTTTTGTTAGCACAAGCCATTTTGTTCTATAGGGCTGTGTTTACAATGTCCTAGGCAGGGATGAATGAATGTGCATGTATAAACTGTAAGGCAAGGTGGGCTGTGGGAGGGACAGAGGCTGCCTCAAGCTATATTCTGAATCTTCAGTGACAGGAAGCCCATGCAGCAGGAGAAAGAGGCAAAGATTTTGCTAGTAATGGGAACAGAGGCTTTGGCTGTGGTCACACAAGCAGTTTGCGCCAATATCACTGTGGTGTGGTACCTTTGTGGATTTAAAGAGCATGATCAGACAGCAACATCTGCCTTCTGTGCCCCAGCCATCGACACCCCATTCTGCCCTGCTTTGGAAGTGGAATAATAGGGCACTGGGGAAAGTCTGGTACTACAGTTATGAGTGCTTTCACCCTGCATTTCCAGATGTTTGAACTCCCCTGGTGTGGTGAGCTCAACCTGGTTAGGAAGTCCATTCCGTTTTCACTCCTTGGTAGTTTTTTTTAGTTAGTTAGCAATATGCACATAACCGCATCTTCATGCATACCAGCAAGCTTTCAGCTGTCCTCTGAGGTGAAAAGGGGGGGAGGGAAGGGCAGGTTGAGAAGCCCCCTTTATCTTTTTTCATGCTGGTTCCTCTGCCTACAGCTTTGCAGTACACAGAGTCGGGTAGGGGTTAATTGAAAAGATGAGTTATTTTAGAGGGAGAGGCCTCCTCCAGCTGTCAGAATGGAGCGGTGCTTTGAATAATCAATTATGCACATATGCAAAAGACAATATATTTTTTTAAAAAGTCACCTGACTACCCACTCCATGGTTGCCCTGCAGTAATAATCTGAATGGTCAACCACAGGGTGAGCATGCAGTGAGGCCACTTCAGGATCTGCTGTCCGGTCACCCCTTCCTGCGACTATTTTAAACCACTGCAAATAGAGGCACTGCACCACACCTCCAGTGTGACCAAATCCTTTGCCTCACTAGCTTGGCTGACAACCTGGCTTGCAGACTTGTGGGTGAGGGGAACAATAACAGTTTCTCACATACATAGTGATAGGAATACAAGAGAAATTAGTGAAATTAAGCATTTAAACATATTAATTTATTTTTGTCCCCATTTTCCTCCCTACTGGGGACCAAAGAAGCTTGCAAGATACAAAAATGAAGTTTAAATAAACAGGAAAAAACCCTCCAAACAAAGCTGAAGTAAAAGGCAACAAGCTATGGGCTGAAAGTCAAGACTCCTTTGTCTCTTGCCCTTTGGATCAAATTTCTGACCACACCAGGCTTACATACCTCTAACAGGAATGGAAACAGAAGTTCAACCAAGAGTTTAATCAGCTGGTAGACATGTACCCAAAACTTCTTTTTGAAAAATCAGTCTTCTCTTTATGGAGACAGTATTCTGTATCCTACCACTCTGCTAAGCAAAACCTGAAGCCTTCTTCCAGTGTAAAGATCTTTCCTCCAATGGAGAAGCCACTGAAGTTAGCAGATGGCCAACGCACTCTGCATTAGCTCCATTTGCTGCTGCTAATGGCATCACAAAGCTAAGTAGCAGTGGTTCAAGAGAATGTCTCTGATTCCAGCAGCAGCCGATGGCTCTTTTTAAAAAAAGCTAATTCACCTACTCCAAATCTTTATGTGGATTTTTATGTATTGCTCTGATTTATTTTATCTGCTATGTATAAAATTGAATGTTAAAAATGAAAATAGCATTATTCTTTTAAATATATTTGATTGTATATAAGTAAAAAGTATATCCTATGTTTAATGGCTTTAAATTTAACACTGTATATTTATGTGCCTAATTCTATGGTGAATGTCAGTGTATTATGATATGTTTTTCCTTTTCATTCACCTTGACTTTTAGCTGCAGAACCTTAGGCATGAACATCTTATAAAGCAGACGGCATACATTAACCTGCAGGCTACCAACTCTGATATTACCAGAGATGTAGCTTCCTATAAAAATGCATTCCAAATATCAATTGCCTCATTACCTTACCTTATCCTTTTTTTGCTTTTCATCCTGATATACGGTCCAATGCTCACCATCATTGCTATAGGCAAGTTTATAGGAGCCCACGAACTGTACATGACCAAAATCTTTTGCTCCTTGGGTAATAATGCCAGTGACTTTTGTAGGAACAAGGAGGTCAATCTATAAAAGACAAATAAACAATGTACAGTTAAAATCTTTTATATTTGAACAAGTCAAAGGAAAGGCAAAACTGAAAACAATAAGAGAGAAAAACATTAGAATTTTGATAGTTTGGGCACACAGTTTTAAAAAATCAATCAGCTTTTCCACATTAATGGACTTAATTCTCAATACAGCCAGATCTGTGGATACTTACATCCAGAAACTAGGGCCATGAACTGAACAGACAAGACAGATATTTCTTCAAACCTGAAAAAGTTCCAGATTTGCAGAAAAATCTAAAATAAATTATATCAGGGATTAAAACCACCCAAAATAATAGAAGCAAATGCCTTCTCAGTGGTTATTGTGGAAGTTGCTAGGCAACCACAACCCCCCTACTGTGAGGCCAAGACAACCAGGAGGCCATGACAGACAGGTTTCCTTGCCAAGGTGCCCCACCTGCTGCCAATGGCAGGGAAGCTGTGAGGTCCGTGGTGGTGGCTGTAGTAGTGCTCTCTGCCCAGCCCCCAGCCCAGCCATGTCCTACCCACATGGCTACCTCTACCAGCTGCCAGGCTGGTAGAATATCAGCAATTCTAAAAAATAACTTTAATAGTATTTTAATTGAAATCAGTTTTTGTTTTATATATTTGGTATCCTGTATTTTCCAAAGCACACCATAGCACTTTATTAGATCTTTATTAAGATATCTTTATTAGTTTTGTAAATATACACTATTTTTGCATCATTTCAGGAAGCTGGAGAAATATGATTGTGCAAACACCTATTCAGTATTGTCAAAAAAGGCTGTAGTTAACCTTCAAAACCTTGATTTATAATTTTTAATATGTTGCTGAGAGATAGGTGTACTTAGGTCTAGAGCATCTTCAGAAGAAGAAGCGGAGGAGGAGGAGATTCGATTTATATCCTGCCCTTCACTACCTGAAGGAGTCTCAGAGTGGCTTACAATATCCTTTCCCTTCCCCTCCCCAAAACAGACACCCTGTGAGATAGGTGGGACTGAGAGAGCTCTTTCAAGAACTGGTCTTTCCAAAACAGCTCCAAGAGAACTGTGACGGACCCAAGGTCACACTAGCAGCTGCATGTGGAGGAGTGGAGAATCAAACCCAGTTCTCCCATATTAGAGTCTGCACTCTTAACCCACTACACCAAAGTGGTTCTCCATTACATATTAATGCTATATTGATTTGTAACAAACAATCATGATTTTTTTTATCATAGAAAGGTTATCTGATGCAATAACACTTCATGAAAACATCAGAAGTTTCTGTAACAGTATTTGCTAGTCTTCAAAGTGAATGGGGAGGGTATGGAGGAATATAATAGGATTTTTCCTTTTTACTAGATAATGTGCAAAATATATGCATTTTTCATAATATAATTGTTTAGAAAAACATATGGCTTTACTAGCTTTCTTAGTAAATATCATCTCTGTTTTCTATAGATTTGTAACTGTTGTTTGATTTCAGTATTTAGAAAGCATTTGTGTTTGTTCTCTAGCTGACTAATAAAAACAATCAAATCCTCCTTTAACTTATTACATATAACTATAACTCTTCTGCTCTAAAATCTTCAAGGCAAAGCCCCTCATCATTTTGCCTGTGTACCATGGTATGTCTAGAGTCT
Source organism: Lepidodactylus listeri (assembly GCA_029233225.1). Taxonomy (NCBI): domain Eukaryota; kingdom Metazoa; phylum Chordata; class Lepidosauria; order Squamata; family Gekkonidae; genus Lepidodactylus; species Lepidodactylus listeri. Next base: position 50,216,991 of record JARCFY010000004.1, read on the forward strand.
TATTATAAAGAAGGAATTCCTGAAGATGCTGCTCTGTGAAAAAATACTGCTTCTCTTGCTTTAAAAGGTAAAGGTTTCCCTCGCTTGAAAGCCAGTCAAATCCAACTTTAGGGGGCAGTGCTCATCTCCGTTTCCAAGCCGAAAAGCCAGCACTGTCCAAAGACTTTTCTGTGGTCATGTGGCCAGCATGTCTAAACACCGAGGTGCATGGGACGCTTTACATGCATAATATTCATTCTCCACTGACATAGACTTTAAAAATTCACCATAATAAGAAATTGGCCAAATAAAGTCATAGGCTGATTTGAGTATCAGAAATTGTTGTAGAAAGTCCAGGAATTAAGTAAATCAAATTAATCCTAGAATAACTATTATATGGATTAGAGAAGGAGGTATTATTTTATGAGGACTGAAGAATCTACAAATTTCAATCAACTGTAAACAATCCATCTCTCTACAAAATATTTTTGGAAGTAAATTTGAAAGCTTCTTGTTCGTACTAAACCTTTCCATATCAAGATCAATGGTTCCATTTAGAACCCTTCTAATTATGATATCCTCATTTGTAAAATCAAGAAGAGTATGAAAAATATTCATCACAGCAAAGTGTAACAGCAGTAACAGGAACACATATGCAAACTATGGTCAATATATTGTGTTCTCAGATTAGCATACACATTTTTTGAAGTCACCATTCTTAATTCCTGTTATGCAAACATTTATTTTTTAGACTCTTTATAATCAACCAACATAGATTATCTAGGCATAGAAAGACCAACATTTAATTTTTTAAAATTTCAAAGATGCCTCCAAGCTTGACCTTCTTCTGTCACTATTGCCAACCATGTGCCAGACAGCCCCCTTCAAAGTTATGTGGCTAGCCACATATGCCGGACAGATGCTTTCATCCTTTAGTGTCCTAAAAACAAGACACTGAGAACTATATCAGCTACACTTAAAATAACATTTTTTTTAAATATATATTTTTATTATTTTTATTATATACGAAAGCTATTTACAAACTCATATTACACACATATTTTCGGAGTCATACACGTTTTTCCATCCATACATAGAATTTTGACCATATATTTAGAAATTGCTTTTCATTTCTTCCATGGACATAGTAGCTGATCCTGTCTAGCTCTGCGAGCTCCATCAGTTTTTCTAAAAAGATTCCTGGGTCTACTGGTTCTTTCTCTTTCCATTTACTTGCCCAGCTTATTCTAGCTGCAGTAAGTATATATACTATTAGTTTCTGTTCTTCTTTCCTTAGACCTTCGGGCAGAATATTCAATAGATATAACTCTGGACAGCTTGGCAGATTTACCTTCAATATTTCTTCTGCAACCGATTTCACATTTATCCAATACTTTTGGGCCCTTTCACATTTCCACTACATGTGGTAGAGGGTTCCCACTTCTCTATGACATTTCCAACAAGTAGCTAAGAGGTTTCCATAACACTTCGAGAGTCTATCGGGTGACCAGTGCCATCTGTAAAACATCTTATATAAGTTTTCTTTATAAGATGCTGCACTAGTAAATTTTAATGTTTTCCACATTTTTAGCCAGTCTTCTAGCGCTATGGGATGACCAAAATCCTGCATCCAGGCCACCATTACACCCTTGACTGTCTCTTCGTGCATTTCCTCTGCTAACAAAGCTTTATAAATTTTTTGTATGTTTTTCTCGTCTGTATCTAACCAAGCTTTCTCTAAATCTATTTTTGTATTCATAAAACCCGTTTCTTTGTCAGATTTAAACCTTGCTGTTAATTGATGTTTTTCAAGCCATGATAGTTTTCGTTTTTCTCGCTCTAGAATTTCAAATGTTTTTAGGTTGTTTGATGTATCTAAAAGTTTTTCATAGCTAACTTTTTAATCGTTATTTATTAGTGTAGGTTTTATAAAGGCTTCCAGGGGTGATACCCACAGCGGTGTTTTAGGGAAGTATACCCATTTAATTTGTTGCCATGTTTTTAGCAGGGCTCCTCTAACCCAATGTTGTTTAAAGTTATTGTATATTTTATCCTTTTCATACCAAAGGTATGAATGCCAACCCATCGCCAGGTCATAGCCCTCTAATGTCAACTCTCTTTCATTTTGAAGTTTGACCCAATCTTTTATCCAAATCAAAGATGCTGCTTGATAATATAGTTTCCAGTTTGGGAGATTACAGCCTCCCCTTTCTTTGGTATCTTGCAAAAGTTTTAATTTTATTCTCGGTTTTTTTGGATACCATATAAATTTTCTGCTTAATTTGTCTAGTTCCGCAAATATGTTATTATTTTTTAATATCGGGATTGTTTGTGCCAAAAATAAGAATCTAGGTAGAATATACATTTTGATCACGGCTATTTTACCTAACAATGATAGTTGAAGGTTTTTCCAAAAAAAAAATTTTTTTTTAAGAAACGCAATGGTATTTTATGTACAAGGCCTACATGATCATGTCTCAGAGGGTACCTGACACCAATCAAAATGCCCAGTCCTAATTTTAAATTGATCTCACCCTTTGACTAGAAGGAACTTTTTACAAGAGATCAGAAGAAACTTCCATATTGTTCAATAACTTCTAGCCAAAAAAGAGGTGAAAAGAGCCCTGACGTACTTCTAGAGTCGATCTCAGAAACAGAAAGACTCCAGCATCACACAAATCCTGACTTTTTGGTGTTCATTTGGAAATCACAGAGTTGCTTAGTGTCAATGGGCACAAAATGGCACCTCTCTATGGTGACATCTTTTCCATTAGAAAACAGAGTAAAATGAAATTCTGCAGGAAGGGTAAATTCTGAATAGGTAATAAACTTCTAATTACAATTGCTCTGTGAAATGGTTAGGTAGCCTTCTTTTCTTTATCTTTTATACCACATTGCTTTCAGGATGGATTATACTGTCTATAGTTCAGCATCCTCTAGCTGTGAAATCCAGTTTATGCAATGCATCATACTGTTTCTGTTTCATTGTTCTTTAATCTGTACAAACCAGTTTTATTGCATTGTTGATGGTATGCACTATGCTGTCTTTACTGTATTGTCTTTTATCTGTAATCTGCTTTGCATCTCAACAAGGCCAACTACAACTGTAGCAAATACTTAAGTAAATAATTAAAAAATAGTTATAATGATTGCGAACTATACCTCCTTGGTGCCACTCAGCAACTTTGAGTTCCAAGGACTGAGCTGTTGGATCCTGGCAATGTATCAGGGCATTTTCTGGCTAATGACCCAAAAAAGTAACGTTTTTCCCCACCATAGAGAACAATGGAGGGGATGGGGCAATCTGTTTGGGGGCCCGTAGAATTGGACCCCGTGGTCCAATCTTCTTGAAACTTGGTGGGTATTTCGGGGAGAGGCCCCAGCAGCTACCCTGCAAGTTTGGAGTCTCTCCCTCAAACTCCTGCAGTCCCTCATATACCCTATGAGTTTTTGCTATTGACTTCAATGGCCCATAGGGTATTATGGGGCTGAAACTGACATTCGGCTGGTGATGTCAGGGGGTGTGGCATATGCTAATGAGTTATGCTAATGAGCTCCTGCACCTCTTTTTCTACGAAATGACCCCTGGGCACTACCATCTGGATTTTTTTGCCATACAGTAGAGGGTAATAGAGGGCTGGAATAGATACAAGACAGGATCCCATGGCTTAGATATTATTAATATATAGATATTATTAGGGTGTACACATAAATAAAACATAATGTTAAAAGAAACAGTCTAAATATCAGACTCTTAAAGCTTATTTCATTCAGAACTGATTGTTATACATATCCAACTGATGGATAAAACTTTTGACCTAAGGACCATACGTGTTTTGGCCCCTATGGGCTTTCCTCAGTGATCAATATTTCTTATTTTACAATGACACACATCCAGAAATACATGCATAAAGAATTGTGTGTGTGTGTATGTGTATACACACACACACACACATACATATATACATATATATATATACATACATATATATATATATATACACATACATACATACATATATATATATATATATATATACATACATACATATACATACACACACACACACACACACACACACACATAAAATCAGGTGTTGCTTTCTTAAATGCTATGCAGTTGGTACAAATTTGTATAATGGGCCTGAATAGTAGCTGTACAAATTCTCCAAATTATTCTGGTACCAAATGTCCCATTCGTCAGGTTGTGCATCACCTCCATCAAGGGTAATAGTCTAGTCCTATTACCCTTGATGGAAGTGATGCACATCCTGACGAATGGGACGTTTGGTACCAGAATAATTTGGAGAATTTGTACAGCTACTATTCAGGCCCATTATACAAATTTGTAGCAACTGCATAGTATTTAAGAAAGCAACTCCTGGTCATATATATAGCTACACACACACACACACAATTCTTTATGCATGTATTTCTGGATGTGTGTCATTGTAAAATAAGGAATATTGATCACTGAGGAAGGCCCATAAGGGCCGAAATGTATATGGTCCTTAGGTCAAAAGTTTTATCTGTCAATTGGATGTATATAATAATCAGTTCTGAATGAAATAAGCTTTAAGAATCTGATATTTAGACTGTTTCTTTTAACCTTATTATGTTTTGTTTTATTTATGTGTACACCCTAATAAATATTTGTATTTTTTTTATTAATTTACTTGTTAGCTTGACCCTCTTAGATTGCAGATACTTTGGGGGTTGAGACTCCCCCCTCCTTTTTTTTCTTTGTCCCATGGCTTGGATCCATGAGCACTTCTGCAGATGGAAGTATTTCTGGCCATTGGATTAAAGATGAGATGACAGGAGACGTAATATGAAAAAATGCTGTGTTGGCAGAAATCCTTCTATCCACTGAAATGCCCATGTGTTCTCTTCACTTAACATTCCGTGGAATTTTGAACCCAGGAGAAAGAGAGAGAGAGAGAGAGAGAGAGAGAGAGAGAGAGATTGGATTTATACCCCACTGTTCACTACCCAAAGGAGTCTCAGAGTGGCTTACAATTCCCTTCCCTTCCCCTTTCCACAACAGACACCCTGTGAGGTAGGTGGGGCTGAGAGAGATCTCTCGAGAACTGTCCTTGACAGAACAGCTCTGAAAGAATTTATGACTGACCCAAGGTCACAGCAGCAGCTGCATGTGGAGGAGTGGGAAATCAAACCCGGTTTTCCCAGATTAGAGTCCATGCTCTTAACCACTACACCAAACTGGCTCTACAGGAACTGTGGCAACGTTTACATCAGCCATAATATGAGGTAAGGGTTTCAGGGTGAGCCTGTCCAGTGGGCACCCTTTGCTTTATCTGAGAAACTTAATGGAGAAGGCCTTTGCCATGTCTGAATGCAGCTAAAGAACAGCACGAGGAGGCTGAACAGGTTACAGTTCACTTCAGTTAAAACTAATATCCTAAGGAAAACTAACAGATGGAATTTTGGTACTTTGTGTCCAGGTAGATGTGGAATGATATAAAATAATATTCTGAATTACCAGTTGTATCAAGAAATTGGGAGAGGGGGGGTGATGTCTTTCTTGGCATTCAGTAAGGCTGTAATACTATTTGTGGGTTGCAATTTATATCCCTTTATCCATGTGTCTCTCATCAGTAGATTAGCATTTTTATTAGGCAGCTAAAATGACTAAATAATCTCTGCCTTATTTCTGCATGCTTGATTCCTTGGTAAATAAAACCAGATCCTCTACTGAAGCTTCTTCATAATTATTTTTTAATTTTATTATTAGAATTTGCTGTTTGTTTTAGAACTGTACATCAAGTTACTTTATGATAATTTGGATTTTTTTTTTATTTTAGTCAAGAGCAAACAATACATCTTTGTTGAGCTGAAAATTATCTCTGGAATGTAGCTTCTCTTCCACATCAACAGTTTGGACCCTAAGAACTGTGCATGGCATTTTGCTCATGGGGTGTTACTTATCTGCTTCTTTCTTCCTACTGGATCCCTCCTGCTAGTTCTCAAAGCTGCTCTTGAAGGTTGAGGGGGCCTGTAGAAAGGCTTTAAGAAGGTTTGCATTGAGAGCATTGTCAGAAATTAGCTCCCCCCCTCCCCCAGTAGAAGGCATTCTGTTCTGCTCATTCAAAACGCAGAAGAGGGCACATCATTTAAAAAAATTAAGGATGCCAGCCACTTGGAGAATAATTGGTTATAGCATGCTAACACTTCCATATTTAATTTTTTTTTCTGGGCAAGGGTGCTATTTGTTAGCTTACATATTAGATAATTTCACAAAGTGACTGGATGTGTTATTGCCAATGTCAGAACAATTGATCTATGGAGATAAAGCTTTATTATAAATCTTTTAAACATCTTTAATATTAGTAAGAAGATGTCCCTCATCTTGAATTTAATCAAGAAACATGCTGAATATCATGACTGATGATAATCACCCACAGTGGCTAACATTCTAAAATACACTTTCCTGGGAGTAAGCCCCATTGACTAACAGGGGACTTCGGAGAACCTGGTTTAGGATTGCTCCTGTTGTTACTGAAGATAAGTATGTTTTCCCTTTATGTGTGCATATAAATCTTGGCACTTATTTGAGACCCTGCAAGTAACCATTTAATTCATTTAGCACTGCTAAGGGAGAACGTATCTCTTTTAGCTGAAAATGCTGAGCTGCATATTTCTCTTACAAATAAAGCTTTTAGATTGTTAAGAAAGGATCTGAGAGCTTAATCATGGTGACAGAGGCCATTACTCCAATTTACTCCAGTCCTCTTTATATAGTCATTTGCTGCTCAGCTGGGAAAAAAGTTAATCTTACATCAGCCATAGTTCTCTGAAGAAGCATTTAAATTTGAAAGACTGCTGTAAAAGTTTGAAAATAAATATCTTCATTTATGTTAAGATAAGGCTGAGCAGAAAACCTAACCTTATGCGTTTCCTTAATTACCGTATTTTCCGGCATATAAGATGACTGGGCGTATAAGACGACCCCCAACTTTTCCAGTCAAAATATAGAGTTTGGGATATACTCGCCGTATAAGACTACCCCTCTTCCAATGCACACCAAATACAGCGCCAGACCTTCAGTTAGTCCTCCTCTCTCAAGCGGCTCTGTGGACGCCAGAGGCTAAGAAACTGTAAGCTAGCTCACACCAGGGTAAGGGAGGCCTCGTGCCGCTTGCGCCACCCCCGGCCGTGGGGCCTCGCCGCAGCCGGCGCAAGCGGCACAGGGCCTCACCACCACAAGCGGCGCAAGGCTTCCTTCCCCGCGGCCGGCAACGGCATGAGCAGCACAAGACCTCACCGCGGCCGCCACGAGCGATGCGAGGTTTCCCTCCCCGCGGCAGTGCAAGCAGCCCGAGGCCTCTCTTCCTGCGGCCGCCGCGAGTAGCAGCCGCTTCATTTCCCAGGGGGGGCCCTGCCTAGTCCCGCCTCACTAAGCCCCGCATGCCATCTTTCGGAAGGTGCCCTTTGGCTGGAGGTCTGCACAGTGCCCTTCCCTTTGGTTGCCCCCTCGTTCCCCTCCGTCGGCCGAGCTGTGGACGTGGTAGGGATGGGGTAACCACAGATTCTCCAGTCTGGCTTGGAAGTTTCATCACCCGCCCTATAAGACGACACCCGGCGTATAAGACAACCCCCAACTTTTGAGAAGATTTTCCTGGGTTAAAAAGTAGTCTTATACGCCAGAAAATACAGTATCTTTACATACTCTTTCTCATTTAGCAAAGAAGGGTGCTGTCCCTGACAAGATGATCATCCAGGATTGTCATTGCTAATTAGGGTAAACCAAAGGCTCAGAGGCACATTCAAAATTGCACTTTTCACTGTATGCACAGTTTTGCTCCACTGAATTGCAGTTTCATTGTTTAAATATTCTTTACAGCAACCTGAAATAACATGCACATCTAGAAGGTTTCTAAAACTTCAGTCTTATACACAGCAATTAACAATGAAGGGTTAAGCTACATGCTATGGTCATGGACTTCCTAACATTTGAAAGCTCTCAAACAGTATGGGATGCCAGAAATAGATGGCAGCCCCAGTAATGAGGATGGAGTATGTTCCTCTCACACCATTTCTTCCAATTGGCAGGTTTGTGCTAATCAGAAAGTCAGGGCAGTAAACAAAACAAATAATCATAATCCGCCCCACACTGTCACTAGCCACAGTGTGAAAAGATAACTACATTGTCCTTTCTCCCCACATGGCTATCTACAATTGAGGGCAGGGGTGTGTATATGGGAAGAAGGTGAATTAGACAGGGAAAACCATGGATTAAAGATTGATGAGTACCATTTATAAACTGCTCAAAAATCAGTTGAGTATCCTATAACTTAAAAAAGACTCTAAAAGAAGTTCACTGTGTGTCCTTGTACAGCACTCTCTGGCCATTCACTTATGCCATATCAGTGTAGAAATGTGACATTTAGCATATCTGGATGCCAAAAGCCACATGGTACCCATGCTGAATCTAGGAGATCAGTACGGATGGTATTGAGTCCATGACTGAAAGAGGAACCTGTTCACTACCACAGAACACTTCATATTCCTTGGGCTTGTTTCGTATACTTCTGGTTAGGCACTAAAGAAATGAACTGGGATTGAAAGATCAATCCTAAACAGGGTTGCAATCACATGCACAATTTGCCCTGACATAGGAACGAATGCTGGGTGGATTAAAGGAGTGCAATCAGATGACAACATCTGGGAAGTGCCCTGCAGTCGTCAGCAACCTGTTTTGCTCCTCCGTAGAAGTGGAGTTAAAAAACACCTTGGAAAGTCCAGTAGCTAACAGGTTGCTATGGGCCACAGATGGACTTTTCTGCATCAGATCACTCCAGCACGCTCCCATGGCATCAGGATAGTCTGATCAGGCTATCCTGACTCCGTGCCATTCCCCCCCTTTGCAGTATGCACATCAGTGCACACCCCCGCACACTCCATAGGGAGACCTCAGTGTGGAGGTGCAATTCATTGATTCCTTGTGTAAACACATTGGAAACAAAAGGCAAAAAAAACAACAAAACACCCCAACCTGACTCACCCACAGTTGCATCTGATTATGCAGTGGTGGGCTACATCTTGTGTGATCGCACAACTGAGGGTCTATAATGTACTGGATCCAGAGATGCGTTGCAGTGAAATCAGCTCATAAGTTTATTGATGGTATAAAACACGACTGCTGAATGGGGCTCGGGGATCTACTTAAATGTCCATCTAAACTGCACCCCCAGCCTTGCCCAATCTCCCTGATAGGGTTAATTATGGGTGACCTTACACCATCGGTCCCCTGGTGGAATCTGGGTGGTTGATTGGTCACATTTACAATCCGGCCAGGCTATTGTCTCCCGAAGCAAAGCTCTGGTAGCCAACCTGGTCACGTGTGTTTACCTGATTGCATGTGTGGCTGCCATTAGGACATAACAGGGTCAACTTATGCCAGAGGGAATAGCCTCTCTCTCTCTCCACCCCCTGCTTTATCTTGCATGTGTGACCGCAACCCAGGTCTATTAAGAATCCTAGTCAGGTTTATTCAATGGGGCTTACCCTAAGGAAAGTGTTCTTAGGATAGAATGGTGAGAGATGTTTTCAAGTGTAAGCATTCTGCGAGTTAGGTGCCGTTATTACAGTCACATATAGATATATAAAATTTGTGCAAGTATAGCATAACAACTAATGTGCATATCTAGAGCTGAAAGACTCCAGAAGACAATGTACAGTTCATAGCTATGTTCCCACATTTATCATTCTCATGTTTTTCAGGCACATGAGAAGTTCATAGACGCTCTTGCGTCCCTAAATTGTACAATAAAAATTGGCTTTGTTATTATGTTGTTGTCATGACTGCAACTCAATGGTTCATTCTTCTGATGGAACTGCCACTTTAAAGAGGACTGGATCTGTAGCACATGTTAGCACCAGGTGGGGGGAGGCTATCACCTTATGCTCCTGAAAGTAAATGTTCTATGGCAAGGCTCTTCAGTAGATCCGCTTAACTTGCAAGACTCAGGGCCTGTTCATATTGTCTCTGATCTCATGCAGAAATTCTCTCGTCCTGCTTTGGATGCTTAGTGCTATGGTGGCACTATGGAAATTGGCTATCCTCACCAACTTTTGGCACTGACAACCAGTAGTGGGACTTCTGCCTGGTTGGGCTCTTTGAGACAAAGGTTTTGGGCTGCAGGTCCTCCCTCTCCTCCTCCCCAGTGTCATGGGTCCTGGCTCCGCTGATGCTAACTATTCCTTAGATGTGGAAGAGGCATGGAGCAACCCAGCCTCCTCTGGAGTCAGCACAGAAGAGGAATCTTTACCAGCACCTGAGGGAGAAGAGGCTCCATCATCTGTGAAGGAGGGGCAGCAAGGCAAAGAGACTGAGGTGCATTCAGAGGGAGAGACTGCTCCAGAGCCTGGACCAGCACGCCCAGTTGGAGACATCTTGAGGCCAGAATCCCCACCTAGCTCACTTGAATGTCCCAGATGCAGGACATGCCAGCATCTGAATGTGCAACAGAGAATCATAGAATGTTAGAGTTGGAAGGTACCTTGTAGGTCATCTAGTCCAACCCCAGCACTCTGCAGGAGCATAGCCAAAAGATAGCCCTACAATATACCCGAAAGATGATCATCCAGCCTCCGCTTGAAAATGTCCAGCGAAGGAGAATCCACCACCTCCCGAGGCTGTCTGTTCCACTGCTCAACCACTCTTACAGTTAGGAAGTTCCTCCTGATATTTAGACGGTATCGACTCCCTTGTAATTTCCACCCGTTAGATCTAGTCTTGCAATCCAGAGCAAGAGAGAATAGATCTGCTCTATCTTCTACATGTCAGCCCTTCAAATTTTTGAAGACTGCAATCATGTCCCCTCTAAGCCTTCTCTTTCCCAGACTAAATGTACCCAACTCTTTCAGCCTTTCCTCATAAGACTTGAATTCCAACCTTCTCACCATCCTGGTTGCCCTCTTCTGGACACACTCGAGCTTGTCAACATCCTTTCTAAAATTGGTGCCCAAAACTGGACACAGTACTCCAGGTGAGGTCTGACCATAGCAGAATAGAGTGGAACTACCACCTCCCATGATCTGGACACAATCCTTCTGTTACTGGGGGAGTGCCAGACTTCAGCTGTTGCAAAGATAACATAAAGGGCTGTGAGACTTTGCAGATGGCCTCCCAGGGAAGGGAGGATCTGTTCATAAACAACCACGCTCACCTGTCTTGGCGCAGAAGCAACCATGTGTTCTTGGACCTAGTCCTGGCTGCCAGCCTCCACTCCTTGCTCCTGAAAACTCTGACTGATTTCCTGGCATTCTGACCTTTGGCTCTGTTTCTTGGCTTGCTTTTGGACTGCATATCCAGCTTGCAGTGAAGGATATCCATGGCAACTGGCCAAACCCAGCACACCCAGCTTCTTCCACCCGCTGTTCCCTCTGGCCACATCTGCTGACCTGAGGCACTCTGTGCTTCCACTGAATGAGCTCTGCATTACAGAGAGCAACGCTGCCTTTAATCTGTGCGTTGCAGATTCAGGCCAGCTTGTACTCCCATTCCTTGTAGAGAGAATGCAACCTGGTGGCAATGCCCACTTGCAACTTTTCTGCCAAGGCCCAGACCCGAAGAAGTACAGCCACCCCCTCTGGGCCTGGCTGCAGTTTGGAGGCCAGCACCTGGTCCACCCCTGGAATCAGGGGGGTTACTTGCCCCAGGCTAGCCATATGGATGCAGAGCACATTGATGGTGTCCTGGAAGGGCTTCAGGATATGCACCATTTAGGAGAGGGTCAGCCAGTCATTGGAGCTGATGTGGAACTCCTCTTCCCCGTGCAGGATGGATGTGGAGGAGATGACATCCTGCACCACACTCTTCTGCTCCACCAGATGTGCTATCATAGCATAGGTGGATTTCCTGGATGAGCCAGTGTTCAGGAAATCCCCCTCCCCTTGCCTCTCATGCAGCAGATGTGCAGACTTGAGGCACCAGCTGTACTCCAGCAGGGACTGCAGCTCAATGGTTTCCTGCTCCAGAGCATCCTTCACCACCAGGTGACACATGGGTGCCAGACAGATCATGCCCTTGAGGTATGCAGCCTTCACTGCTGCCAGCATGTTGGCACCAGTGTCTGTGACAATGTAGCCATGGATGATATTGTTTCCTCAAGCTACTCTGTATTATGGTAATGATGTTTGCAGCCGTGTGGTCTGCATCCATCCCTGCACATGGAGCAGAACCACTTTGTAGCCAGGTGGCAGGACTGTCCCCTCCTGGGGACTGGGCCAAAAAGTCAGGATGGTGAGGTCTTCCAGTTGCCACCACTGGGTGGTAAAGGAGAAGCAGCCATACTGTCGGCTGCTCCAGAGATCAGCAGGGAAGTGGATGGTTCAGCCTTATGCTTTGGAGAGCTCAGCCTTGACTATCGCCAAAGCAGAGCAGTGCATGGTGGACAAGATTCACCAGCTCATGGTCCTCTCTGGCAAAGGGGTACAAGAGATCCAGGTGTTGCAGCAGCCAGTGAAAGGCTATCTCTTCCTCTAGGGAGAAAGGTTGGCCATCCATAGCAATCACCTCATAAGGAGGTGAGTGTTTCCTGAACCCTGCCCCTTTTCCTTTTGGGTGGCACTGTCGGCATCCCTGGGGGCATCATCTTTTGGAGGGTGGCCTGCCCTGGGGTCCCAAACATGGCACCCTGAATACAGAGAGACTTTTTTGGAGGGACCTTCTGTCCCCCCTCCACTTGTCCCTGCTAAGCGGGAGTGGGCCTCTTCCTCTTTCCACTGCTTGCCACTTCTTCATCTGGTGGCAACAAAGTGGGGTGCACCCTTTGCAGGTGCCCATGGAGAACGGAGGAAGACAGGTATTGGGTGTTTGTGCCCCTCCAGACATGGGTGTAGCACACCTGGCACTCCACCACACAGGGGTCATTGGGAAGGGTGTAGAAATGTGTCCACACATTGGCTTGGACACAGGGCCCCATGACTGGAGCAGGTGGAAGGCACAGTTGCTTTCTGATGCTGGGCTGAGAGGTACCACAGAGGAGTGTACTTAAGGCAGCAGGAGCAGCAGGGAGTTGGGACGTGGAAGGGGAGGGTGCTTCCCCTCACTCTCTGAAACACTGCTATCAGAGTCCTCTCCAAAGACTTTTAGCAACTGCTGTTGTCTGGGCAGTGCTGCTAAAACTCTTTTTCCTCTAGGGAGAGCCCCACAGACAGAGCAGGGGAAGGAGGCTCTGAGACCCTTGTTGATGCACTGCTGGGTCAGGGTCTCCTGGGGGGCAGAATGGGTTTGGTGCCCATGGACAGGGGCCTCTGGTATGCAGGGAGGAGGGCTTCTTCCCTCCATGACATGCACCCCTTCTACCCACTTTCACCCTCATGGTGTTCACAATTAGGAGGTGTGGGTATAAACGTGGACTCTCATCCACCAGGTAAGCCCCTGTGTTTGGCTGTAGTGGAGAGACTGAGTGGCTCAGACCCCTGAGACCACCTATGACACCCAAGCCCTGGGAGGGGATACAAATGTGGGCTCCCATCTGAGGAACCCACCAGCTAAGCCTCTCTGCTTGGCGTGAGCAGAGAGACTGGATGGCTCAGAGCCCTGAAGTCCACCTACACTGGAAACCCAGCAACAGAAAACAGATCACATGCAGAAAGCAATGAATCTGCTCTGCTTGCAACAGTCTCTTTTACTGAAACCAGCCAACAGAGGAGCGGGTTGGCTGAGCTGACTGAAGCATTCTGAGACTATAGAGCAGAACAGGAACACTGATTGGCAGTGCCCGTTAAGTTTTGGAGGGCTCCTATTGGTGTTTCCAAGGCTGGAGAATTCTGCTCCCCGTTGCCATGGAGCTTTGTAAACAGTTTACTCGAGCAGTGCTAGTCTCTCTGGAAAATGTATTCATTCATGAACCACTACAGACAGCACTAAAACTTTGTGAAAGTTCATGGCAGCAGAGCCGCCCCAAACTTCAGTTTGTGAACCATGAACTGGCCAAAATTCATCACGAACTTTAGTTCATAAGCCGGTTCATACCCATCCAGAGCCAGTTTGGTGTAGTGGTTAAGTGCATGGACTCTAATCTGGGAGAACCGGGTTTGATTCCCCACTCCTCCACTTGCACCTGGCTGGATGACCTTGGGCAAGCCATAGCTCTGGACCAGCTGTTCTCTCAAGGACAGCTTGGGAAAGAGCTCTCTCAGCCCCACCTACCTCACAGGGTGTCTGTTGTGGGGAGGGGAGGGGAAAGGAGTTTGTAAGCCGCTCTGAGACTCCCTTGGGGAGTGGAGGGTGGGGTATAAATCCAATCTCTTCTTCTTCTTCTTCTTCTTCATCCCTACTAAAAACACATAGGTCAGTAGGACTGATATTTGAAGCAACTAAACTTCTAGGTCTTCATGGGTGACTGTATGTAAGCAAGGTTAAGTTTGCCTCAGCAATGCATGATGATTTGGTTTAAAGATCTTGCTATTATATAACCTGCAAAGCAAGACTTTCCACTGAGTCAGCCTTATTCAGCCAACGTTTTAAAGAATGACTTCGACCATCTGCCAGCCAAGATTATTATATGTTATGCAACTTACTTCAGCAAATCCTCTGCTGTTGATCTAAAGCAAGAGTAACAAAATCACAAATTGACTTTGAAATTAACAAACAAGCCTGCTAAAATTATTTTGCCAAAAAGGGAAACACTTGTTTTCTTTAATAAGAATAACAACCAACAGAATTAAAGCAAGGAAGGTGGGAAAAGTACAACTGAGGTGCCTTGATCAGCATGTTTGGTATTTTTCAGCCCATCTTTGTAAAAGTGCATGTATACCTTCACATGAAGTCCTGCTCAAAACAAAATGAAAAAGCTAATCTTTAACAACAGAAAGTTAAAGCCCTATGCAGATGGCCTTTTTCATGAAAAGCCACACATGTTGTCAAAGCTGATAGGTTCACTTCCTGTGGCCCATGGCCCCAGACCCTGCTATGGCCAGTCTTCATGCATTGAACATGACAGTCGCACAAAGTCAAACATACATTGAAAAATGGAGGATTACAATTACATGTTTGAGAAACTACTGGTATTAGTATGTACAAATAGGAACCCAAAAGAAACATGCGGAAGCAGTTATCCCATTCCCCCCCACCTTTGCTTCCTCTCCCCCCTACTTCTCACACTCTTTCTCCCTCCTGCAACCCCTTCCTACTCTATGTCTCCAGGAATTTCCAAACCTGAATTTGCCAACCCTATCTCCTTCCCACCCAGCAGTCAATCTACCTTCAGCTTTCCATCTCCTTTCCCCCTGAAGTCTGCCAAGGAAAACTACAGTCATTCTTCACAGGGGTGCTGCTGGAGCCTGCCTAGCTTGGCTTGGCTTCCACCCAGCAGCAGCGCTCATGCCAGAGCTGTGGACCAGCCAGGCCAGCATAGATGGGGCAACCCCCCCTGGGCCGGCCCCTGCGCCTGTCCCAGCCAGGGGAATGCCAGCAGTGGTGAGAGAGTGCCTAGAGGCCTGGCCTGCCCCAGCCTGCCCTTTGAGTGCCTGCTCCAACTGGGGTGGTGGCCTTTGGGGACCAGCACCCGCCCTGGCCTGCAGCCCAAGTGAGGACAGGCGCCGCCACCTCTGCCTCTCCCAGCGGGCTCTGGTGCGCAGCTCCCTGAATGCCCCGTCCGGGCCCCCTCCTCCTCCTCGTCGCTTCCCAGCCAGTTGCCCCGAGGGTGCACCTGGGAAGGGAACCTCAGTGGCAGGGATACACAGCAAGTCCCAGAGTCTCCCCCATGCAGCCCTGGGAGGAGATCACCGGCAGGGGGAGGGTTGGATGCTGGCATCCCTTTGCAGAATACCTTGGCCTGGGAGGAGGCACTCCTGAGGAAGTACAGAGTGCATCCCATAGCCAACACCAGTCATGGGGGTCCCAACTGCTCCCTCCCTTTGCTCCCAAACCCTGGCTGGGCCAGCTGCCTGGAAAAAGAGGGGGCATCCTCAGTGGCTCATCTCCAAGCCAAGCAGCTCTCAGAGGGATTCAGGCAACCAGAAGGAAGGGGGGGGGGGACGGGACCAGACCTGCCAGTGTTCCCTCTAAGCTGAGTTAGTGTGAGCTAGCTCACAGTTTTTAAGCCTCTGGCTCCCACATTTTTTGTCTTTGCTCAGGAAGAATGGCTCCAGAGCAAACTAATTTATGCAGTGGCCAGATCGCTCACTTATAACTTTAATGCCAGTAGCTCACAAAGTGGAACTTTTGCTCACAAGACTCCATAGCTTACAAGAGGGAGCATTTCCTCTTTCCCTGCTTTCTTGCTGGTCTCAGGGCTGAAAGGGGCCCTGTGAATGGGGAGAAGAGCTGCCCCCATCCTCAGGTTACTGCCTTCCTTCCACACTGCGGGTGGGGGTGGATTGGACTTGGAAGTCGGGTAGGCCCTCACATCCCCCCTCCCCGATCATCCTCCAGAGGTGGAGGGGGATGAAGTCCAGGAGTGCTCTCAGAAGCTTGCCAGCCCCTGTGCCCTCTACAAGGTTCCCAAGCATTCCATCTTGTGGATTCTCTGAGCAGCTGGCATGGGTCCTGCAGCAGGATCCTGTCCCTGTGGAGGGCCTAATGTTTCTGTTGCTCTAAGGATCCTTCTCACACTTCCAGTGTCAGTGGCAAGTGGTGAGCGCAGCATCTCAAAACTCAAATTTATAAAAACACACATACAGGATTTTTCAAAATGCTTTGTGATTAGTGTTTTTCTGTTTGAGAGAGAAAATCAGAGATTGTATTACTTGATCTCACAATTTTTTAAAACTCAGCAATTTCAAATTTTGTTTTCTCATTCTTTCTAAAATGCATGTATGTTTGAAAATTGGTGGGCACACCGGGGGGGGGGGGGCACCAGAAGGTAGCCTCACCCAGTGTGCAAAAAAACCTGGAACCAGCCCTGCCTGTGAGGAAATATGATGACCCCTCACATTTCCCTCCCTCAGGTAGATTTTTCCTCCAAAATTTTGTTCCCTTCTGTGACTCAGACACCCCAAGTAATGTGGTTTTCTCTGTCTTTAAAAGACTGTCTGTCCCAACCTGTCACAGAGATATAATTTGACCTTTGGCCTACCCCTGGAACCTGAAGGAAGAATAAAGAGCCCTCTTGGGTTAAACTCCTTCAAATGGCACTTGAGATGATATGAAAGTCAAGCAGAACAAAAGGTTGTATTTAAAAGACAGGGGAAGGTCTGGTGTAATCTGGAGTTATTTCATGTTAATTAAACTAAAATATGAACTATACTAGTTATCTTAAATTATGAATACTATAAAACCAGGATTATTACATTTTAGAATTTGATTTTTTCAAGGCAAAGCACACTTTTGGTTAAGAGGTTTCAGTTCACAGATTACACTTTTAAAACTCTCTACTGAATTTTCTGGGATGAAATTCAACCTCCCCCCAACCCCTTGGTAAAATACAAACCAAAGCGTCTCTGCAACTTTTTCCTTTGAGGGCAATATCACCTAGAAACTAGTAAAACAATTTTACCAAAGTGCAGCCACTTACAACTTACAGCTTTCTTTCCACACACAAAAAATTAGCACCTAGGGCAGGGGTGGGCAAACTTGCTCAGTGTAAGAGCCACCTAGAACAGGGGTGGCCAAACTTGCTTAATGTAAGAGCCGCATAGAATAAACATCAGATGTTTGAGAGCTACAAGACATGAACAAATATTTCCTGCTTTTATTGGAAAATAAGCAAATTTGCTTTTTATTAACATTAAATGAGACTGCCAAAAATAATAACAAAAGTGGTAAAAGCAGATATTGATAATGATATTAATTTGTCCAATGATATTTGTTTGCTAATGATATTTAGCTTCCCCAGCCGCCCTGCTGGGAGCCACATAATATATGTGAAAGAGCCGCATGCGGCTCCCGAGCCACAGTTTGCCCACCCCTGACCTAGGGCATAAAACTATCCCAGAAAAATCAACTGATTTTGCAATCTGAATTTTTTAAACCACATTTGATGCAACACATTGTGGCGATTGGGGTAAAAAAAAAACCCAAATGAGGTTATCTCCCTTCCAAAGAAGAAGAAGAATTGGATTTATACCCCACCCTTTACTCGGAGTCTCAGAGTGGCTTGCAATCTCTTTCCCTTCTTTTCCAACAACAGACACCCTGTGAGATAGGTGGGGCTAAGAGAGCTCTGAGAGAACTGCTCTTGAGAGAACAGTTCTGAGAAAACTGTGACTGATGCAAGGTCACCCAGCTGGCTGCATGTGGAGGAGTGGGGAATCAAACCTGGTTCTCCAGATTAGAGTCTGCCACTCTTAACCACTACACCAGGCTGGCTTTCTAGAAAATAATGATCCAGGGAAGCATTTTTCAGTGATCTGAAGAGATAATAGGTCCTTCTTGTTTTTACAGATAGATGACCTGATAACATTCCACAGCATTGAGGTGAGTTACTAAATATGAAAAAGGAAGAAAATCTGAATAAAAGAACCATGCGAAAGTGCATATCTAGGCCCTAAGTGTTCAAATAAGTCTCTGAAAAATGTGAAACAGATGGATTTCTGTCAGCAAAACAGATTTTGAGGTGGTGGTGATAGGAAATTTGACTACTCCGAAATGCACTGGAATTTGGATTAGGATAGTAAATACATGCCAAATAAAATTGTACACGTTTTTTCCCCCACAGAGTTGTCAGAATAAGTGGCTTATATAATTCTATAACAGTGAGACAAGAATGTCTAGAATTCTTTACATGTGGCCACTCATTAAATGCATATAATCTATGATACAGGCATAAGAACCTTATTTTTTCCACATAGTAGAATTCCTTACACAAGGCATTATGCCCAGGACTTTTCCAAAATAACATTTCCATATCAGCCTAAAATACATGTGCCTATTTTCATACTAATAGAACTAGGAAAGTAAAAATAAAATAGAAATGAACATTTGCAGAAACTTAATTCAAGCAAAATGGCTAATCCATTTTGTTCAGTTTGACAGTTCTGTTATCTATCCTTATAACGCCGAATACATCACTTACGGTGACTCACTGCTTTACTGAATCTGCTTTGACTGCACAAAGAGGCAGTATAGAAACACACAAACACACACACTTATATACACACACTCTTTCAATCTCACAAAGCAGCTCAGAGAAGGGTCATATTAACGGATTTGAGACCAAACATCCTGCCAGTTCTTAAATTCCCAGTACAGTATAAATGCCACACTCATTCCCCATGACCAATAAGCCCATCAACATGCACTGTCAAAAATACCATAGGTAGAGCCAGAGTGGAATTTGAGTAGCCAGGGAATGGAATTTGGTTGAGTTGGGTTGGGGGAAAGGATGGAAGCTTTTTTGCATGATGTGGTTTACGCTGGGAGTGAGGGAAGGAAGCAGAGGTAGACTGGCCCATTAGAAAGGACTTTTAAATTAATGTACACAACTCTGTATATTTGAGGAGTATGCCTTGGACCATACAGATGAGCTAAGTGAGGAATATTATTTGATCTTTAGAATTTCCCCCCCGTTTATTGAAACTAAACAGATTACACAATGCTCTTCTGTTCTTGCACACAATCTCTTTATTCACAAGTTTAGTTCTTAAAAGCAGCAGATCCGGAGCAGTTTAGAGGCTCATGTCTGAATGCTTTTCTACCCCTCCTCCCAGTACTATTGGTCAGGGGCAGACTTTTCTCAGAGATGGCATGTTTTAATAAGTAGACATCTTTTTTCATTCAGTCCTTTGATCCACACATTTCAGATTCAGAGTTACCTCCTCAGTTCCTAGTTGATTCATTATCTGTGGATATATCTTTGAATTCTATAAGAAAGCTAGAAATCTTTAGCATACAATCAATTGCAATAGGCAAAATAAACTGAATGATGGGGGAGAAATAGAAGAAGAAAAGTACATCTAAAACCACCTAATCTTGTGATTATAGCAGAAGTTTTTCTACTAACACAAGACTCTCAGGGACTCTCTCTCTCTCTCCGGTATAAAACAGTAGGGAATATGAGAATGAAAATAACTAAGTCATAATCCTCATACAATTTAGTGGAAAGCTATTTTCTATCTACTGTAAACAATCTTATAGACCATGATTTATCTCAGTTCTCACAGCTGCATACCTGGACTAGTCCCAGAGACTGCCCTAAGCTATTAGTATTTTTCTTGGTACCTAATACATAAAAAGGGTTCATCTCTCAGGCTCTAGGGAATTATAAGTTATAGTCATGCAGCTCTGTGTGAGGATTAAAATATCAACTGTGTTTGTATTAAAGTTCTGCAAATATCTCCTAAAAACACCAACCTAAATTCAACAATAAAAAACCCACCTAAAACCATGTAGCTTTCTCTCCCATCTACTTATTTTCCTCCAGGGACGGGAGATGGTTAAGCTTTCCTTTCTCTTCAATGATGGACCATGTAGGCAACCTGTAGTCCATACTGGGATTCTTCCTCAGGAGCCCTGCAAATAGCTAACTGGATAGCTTTAAATTGCTGTGTTCTTCAAGACCTCGCAGGAATTCTGTAACCCAAGAAATACCTAGAAATAGCCCACTGCTGCTTGGGGACATGACTTCTGCCCAAACATTCCACCATTCCTCAACAGCTAGTGAAACTCAACAGACCACATGTTTCTCTGTCTTCTAAAACATTAACAAACATTTCTTCCAAAAGAAGAAGGACTTGAGCATTTTCAGAAAGTGCTCAAGAACAGCTTGCTACATTTTCAGCTAAAGGTAGTTCTGTATCTATGAGACTGCCTTTCTTCATGCTTTATCAAACTTGGTGCATGGACAGCATTGTAACAGGGTATACTTTGTGGATTTTATAGTCATGAGGGAATATGAAAAAAGGAATGCATTTCTAAGGTACTTGAGACTTAAATTGTTAAGAATTTTGTAGGTCAAAATCAGCATTTTGACTGTGAGTGGAAAACTGTTTTAGGAAGTAGACCCAGTAGCTCTCATAATATTCTCCTGATGGATGGCTTACCTCTGTTTACATGAGAACATATACATTCAACACCAGCAACTGTCTTCAACACATCTTTACCAAAACAAAAAGTCATTGCAAACTTGGGGAAGGGCTGTGTACAGCATCTGCTTAGCAAACAGCAAGTTCTAGATTCAGTCCCCAGGATCCCCAGTTAAAACAATCAGGTAGGAGGTGATGTGAAAAACCTCTGCCTAAGCAGCCAGACAACAAAGAACTCAAAAGCCAGAAAATAATAATAACTTATCCTAACAACTGAATATATATTTAACTTGTTGAATGGCCCACTGTTTCACTTGAATCATGCTAATTTAAACCACTCAGAAAGTTAGAAGTACACTTTACAAATAGTGATTGTAGAGTGATCTATAACAAGACTTGCAATTTGAAAAGAAAACTGAGTTATCTATGTTCTCCTTAGAGTTTGTTTTATGATTTGCAAGCACTGCCATGAAGCGCTGCCATAAACTAAGAAATCAAAGGAAGGACGGATCCCCACAGCCGCCGAAGGCCGGCTTGGGGGGGGGGGACGGGACGAAGTTGCCTCCTTCTAAGGAGGACTGATCAGACTGGCTGCATTTGCAGCCTGGTTTTGCTAGGGGGCGGGACGGGACTAGAATGCTGAAGGACAGCCCCGGCCCCAGCAGCCTCATTTGTGCCTTGTGCTCGACAGAAAAGGAGCCTTTTTTTTTGCTTGCTCCCTGGCTTTTGGCCTAGAACCAGCAGAAACTCAAAGGGTATTCCCCCCCCCCACCCCAAAATCAGCCTCCCTTCCCTCCTTTCTTGGAGGCTGTAGCTCGGCTGGGCCTGGGACTGGCAATCAGCCTCCCTTCCCTCCTTTCTTGGAGGCTGTGGCTCGGCTGGGCCTGGGACTCGCAAGGGGTTTTTGGGGGGCGTTTTGGGGGCATCCCCTTGCTGGTGGAGGCAGCACTTGGGTCTGAAGCACCTGCAGGACGGAAGACATGTTGGCGGCTGGGCAGCAACTGTGGTGTAAATTAGAGTCGGCTGTGCTTCGACTGGCTCCTAGGCTGCGGCCTGCGTGCTGTTAGTCTTGTTAAACAAGAATTACATGCACATACACTTAGTGGGAGTTTTCTTAGGCCCAGAGCTGGAGGTTAAGGTGCAGTTGGTGAGGCTGCTTGGGGCCCAGTTGGTCATTTGCCCACTTCTCCCCCCCCCCTTTTTTTCTCCTTTTGGGTTCTATAGATTTACAGCCAGTTCCTGGCAGTTTAGCTGTTGCTGGGCAGTTTTTTTGCTGTTGTTAGGCGGTTAGTCATTAGGTGGGGGCAGACTTTGCTGAAATCATCAGGGATGGTGGCCATTTTGGGAAAGTCTGCTCCTGTGGGCTGAGTAGCCATTTTGCTTTTAAATTGTTCCTCTGGGGTATCCTTAGGATCGGCCATCTTTGGAAGGTCCTTTTAGGTGGTGGCCATTTTATTTGGCGGCGGCGATTTTAGGACAATTCTATTAATTGAGGGAGGCCTCCGGGCTCATTGTGTTTTGGATATGGCTTCTAGAAAGGGTCAAGGCCAGTTTAAAGGAAAAGGGCCTGCACCGAAGGTACCTAGGCATACTGTGGCACAACCTCCTGTGGCTCTGTCATCCTCTGAGGACGAGGAGGAGGTGCGGGAGCAGCAGATTATATTAGATAAGCTTGCAGCCTTACAGCAGGCCAGGGACACTGGGTCTCCGCCCCCTTTTCAAGCAGACATTCGAGCATTGGGAAGTACTGGGGTAGAGTAGAGCGGAAGAAGTTTCGTGAGGAGGTGCTTAAGAAACATTACCTTCTTGAATCTCGTGCTGTAGAGTCCACCGGTCACGTTGAGCGTGAAGGGGTTCTGACAGTTGCATCTGGGGCGGCGACAGTAATGCCGGTTTTTGAGACATCTGCAGTGATGGAGGTAGCTGAGGTGGAAGTGCCTGGGCCCAGTGGTAAGGATGAGGCAGATGCACAGCCAGCCACGGTTTGGCCCTGGGGACCTTGGGAACATAAGCTTGGTTTTATGCAGGACCCCTCGGGGTCTGGGCAGTTGTGGGCTTGGGGCCTTCCTCATATGATGAAGGATTCACCTGGGACTACTCAGCCATGGGTCTGGGGTCCTCCGCCTACGGGCTGGCAGTCACCTTGGGGCCCTGTGCCACCTATGGGCATGATGTCGTCTCCTAGTCCATGGGGGGCACGGGGTTTTTCTCCCACTTATGACAACCCCAATGGGGTGGCTTCTGCAAAGGCCATGCCCTTTGGCAATGCAGCCTTGCCCCTTGGTGACCACCTTTTGCCAATCACTAGGGAAAAGATTTGCAAGGGTGAGTACATCGACCTCTTCAGCCTTCTTTACCGGGATTGGAGAAGAAGGATAAAGAGGAGATGGATGACAAGGAAATTTTAAAGAAAAGGAGGGTTGATAGGACATGGGCACATTGGCTGACAGGGTACATTGTCTATGCAGGGGTGATTTCTTGGGCCCAGAGCTGGAAGGCCACAGCACTATACCAGTACCTGGATATCATTTATAAAGCGTACACTGGTTTTGGGGGTTCAGCCTGGCTCAAATACGACGAGGAGTTTAGGATGAGGGCTGCTATGAACCCCAACCTTCCGTGGGACCAGATACATCTGCATCTTTGGTTACAGCTGATGTCGCAGGCGTGGCCTAATGTTGGGGAATGCTCACATAGTGGGCACGTGGTGCAGAACCTTCCGGCTGGTGCTAATACTGCTTCCCGTGGGCCCACGGGGCAGGTGGTTCAACCCCGCTTGCTTTGTTGGGAGTTTGGTTCACAGGGGGTCTGCAATAGGAAGACGTGCACTTACAGGCCTGAGTGCCCAATGTGCAGTGGACCGCATGCATTCACTGCATGCTCCAAAGGAAGGCCCAGGGGAGGTGGCGGTCTTTCAGCAGCTACTGGAAAGGGGGCCCACACCAATTAAGCTTGGCCCATTGCAGAATTGGTTGAAGCGGTATCCTAATAAAGAGGATGCCGTGTATTTGCTGGAGGGTTTTCAAGGGGGTTTTAGAATTCCGTTTTCGGGGTTGAGGGCTCCTTTTTAAGCCTGCAATTTAAAATCAGTTAATGGCATGGAGGCTGTGGTTGCTGTGAAGATTGCCAAAGAGGTTCAAGAAGGTAGTGTTCTAGGTCCATTTTCGGCACCACCGCTTCCTAATTTGCAGGTTTCACCTCTGGGTGTAGTACCTAAGAAGGCAGCTGGTGAGTTCCATTTAATTCACCATCTTTCTTATCCCCGAGGTGGATCAGTAAATGATGCTATTCCGGATCATCTGTGCATGGTGAGGTACACCTCATTTGACCAAGCTGTGCATATGGTGCGCCGCTGTGGTCATGGGGCGGAGTTGGCGAAGTGTGACATTAAATCCGCATTTTGTATCCTCCCCGTGCACCCAGATGATTTTGAGCTGTTGGGATTTTCCTTTAAAGGGCAGTTTTTTATGGATAGGGCCTTGCCCATGAGATGTTCTGTGTCATGCGCTGCATTTGAGTGCTTCAGCACATTTCTGGAATGGGCAACACGTTTTAAAACAGGATTACCAGAAGTGGTTCATTATTTAGATGACTTTCTTTTTGTGGGTCCTTGTGGGACGGGTAGATGCACCCAGCTGTTGCAGGGTTTTACAAAACTAGCAGAGGAGCTGGAAGTTCCATTGGCCCACGAAAAGACAGAGGGATCTGTTCAGAAGTTAGTATTTTTAGGGGTAGAATTGGGCACAGTTGCCCAGATATCTCGGTTGCCGTTGAGCAAGATTCAGGACTTGCAGGTCCGGCTTCCTATATTTCTTAAAAAGAAGAAGGCCACTTTGCGTGAACTTCAGCAGATTGCTGGGCACCTCAATTTTGCATGCAAAGTAGTGGCTCCTGGGAGGGTTTTTGTTAGATGGCTCTGTGATGCGATGAAGGGGCTACAGGACCTGTATCATAGAGTGCACATTAATGTGGAAGTGCGGGCCGACCTTGGGATCTGGCAGGAGTTTTTAAGTTCTTTTAATGGTGTCTCCTTTTGGAGGGAGGAATTGAAGCTCGAGGCTGAGCTCCAAGTGACATCTGATGCTGCCAGATATCTGGGATTTGGTGTGTACTTTTGTGGACACTGGTGCGCTGAGGAGTGGCCTGGGGAATGGGTTTCAGCAGGATATGCTAGGGATCTCACCTTTTTAGAGTTCTTTCCCATACTAGTGGCGGTTTGGTTGTAGGGTGAAGAATTGAAAGAATTGCAGGGTTATAAGCCTCGCCACTGCGCCTAGCACCAGAAAAGGGTATGAGCGAGCAGTTCGCCAATTCGAGGTCTTCAGGGCAGCTGAACATTATCCCAAGGTCTGGCCTATTCCTTTAGATAAGCTGATGCACTACTGTGTATCAAGCAAAGAAGCTGGCTTAGCTGTCCATTCAATCCGAGGCAAGCTTGCTGCACTAGCCTTCGCGAGCAAAGCCTTGGGCTTCGCTGAAGTCACTTGTGACTTCAGGATTAGAAAGATGCTCAAGGGTTGGACTTGCGAGGGGGGTGCTGCTAAAGATGAGTGACAGCCTATCTCGCCCAT
This sequence comes from Lepidodactylus listeri, assembly GCA_029233225.1. Classification (NCBI taxonomy): domain Eukaryota; kingdom Metazoa; phylum Chordata; class Lepidosauria; order Squamata; family Gekkonidae; genus Lepidodactylus; species Lepidodactylus listeri. The sequence goes on from JARCFY010000004.1 coordinate 50,242,478, forward strand.
GATACTTAAGGGGTTGCGAGCGACCTGGGGTGCAGTTTGCACTTCCGGTTATGAGGCATGCCTGTTTCATGCAGCCTCTTTGCTTGCATTCTTTGGGGCTGTTCGGGTGAGTGAGTTGGTCACTCAGTCTAAGACAGACCAGTCGAGCAAGGTTTTGCAGGTGTGGGATGTTGATATTCACGGCAATGGCATGCTGGTCACAATTAGGAGCTCTAAGATGGATTAGCTGCGAAAAGGAGCCAAGGTAAAATTGGGGACCTGTCAGGATTCAGAGCTCTGGCCGGTTCTGGTCCTGTCACAGTATTTGGCCCTGAGGGGTCTGGAAGCCGGTTTCCTCTTTAGGCATGAGGATGGGAGCCCTCTGACTAAACATCAGTTTTGGGCAGTTACTTCCCTGGCTTTGGGGAAGCTGGGCCTATCAGGTGTAAAGTTTGGGACCCATTCCTTTTGCATTGGAACGGCTTCCACAGTGGCAGCTATGGGCTATTCAGCTGAGGATGTTCAGCGCGTAGGCTGTTGGAGATCCGATGCTTATAAAGGTTATGTGCGTTCAATGGCCATGTGGTGATCTGTTCTTTCGAACAGTGTTTGAATGTCCTTTCCTTTCAGATGCTGTGTCTTGTGGCAGGCGGAGAACCATTCTCATCTGCGGGCACAGCTTCATTTTTTTGGGCTGCTCACCGGGCTAACAGATCGGCCATTGGCTCGCAGTTGGGCCTAAGTCTATGGGCCACTGTTGAATGGAGGGGACGTCACAGCTTGTGCTGGGCGGGCCTACTCCATCTATTATTTGATTTGAATGCCAGTGCTCCTCTTGACATATTGCTAATTCACTTAGAGGGTAATGATTTAGGAATTTTAAAAGGGAAGGTGTTAGTTCTACAGGCCAGGGAGGACTTTAACTTTATTAAAAGGCGATGGCCTAATACAGTGGTTTGGTCGGCCATGGTTCTGCGAAGGGCCTGGCGATGGGCCTTGGTCCCTAAGCGGATTGAGTGGGCTAGACTTAAGGTAAACGGGGAATTTAGGAGATTTTAGTAATGGGTGGTGGCCACTTCATACCCCATCCGGCTATCAGGACTATGCATGCTGAGTTATATAGGGTTGACTGCGTTCATTTGTTGGAGCAGGGTATGGATATCTTCCTTAAGGATTTAGCAAGGGCTGTTAACAGTGTTAGGGGTTTAGTGGGTGCAGGGGCCTAAGCAGAGGCTTGACCCTTGCTGTGGCGGAAGTTTAGTAAATAGTTGTTGCGGCTTGGTAAGCACCTATCAGAAACCCTGGTGGGAAAGGGGCCTGTTTGGATCATAACTTCAGCCTTGTGGCCTGGGATGAGGGGAACAGGCTGCCTTTTGGAGTGCCGTTGAGGGATACTCAGCACTGACTTTGCGGCTGTGTGTGAGGGATCATCAAGGCATGTTCCAAGGCTGGGCTGCCTGGGGTTCGAGCCACTTATAGCGGGCTATGACCCGGGGGCCAGGTGCATTGCTCATACTAGGGCAAGGGTGGGGTTAATGGTAACCCCAGGCCTTGGCCATGCCGCTTGTTAGGTTAAGCCCTTGCCATGTTTTTGTTAATAAATAAAGTGGCCGTTAATCCCATGTTTGTTGTCTGACTCTTTCTTCCGTATATGGGGGCAAAATTAAAGCAAGGAAGATAGTTCTCTTGAAAGCTGACAACCACAGTTTTAGTGAAATCATAAATCATATTCATTTTATGCATTTATGATAGCAGATGCCCCAGTTGCATATTATGAATCTATGGCTGTGCATGTTGGCTGAACAACAAAGCTGTTTCCTTTGGATTGGAATAGAAACATCTTCTGTGCACCATTGTTAGGTCAGGGGTGTCATATCGTATTACATCAGCCCCAAGGACAGCTCCAGGAGGTATTCTGACACACTTTTGGCTCTAAACTTAAATACCTAAAATTGTTTCCTCTCTTGAAGTACATAATACAACTTTAGGTCTTCTTCATGAGTCATTTTGACATAAGCACCATAGCGCCATCTTGATATCAGTTCCCTTTGGAGAAACTGTAACTCACTGAACATATAATAACAGGAAACAAACAATGTGGTTCTCTGGGGAAAAGAAACACATTGTGATAGTGACTTATGGGTTATCCTTGATGCAAGTCACATTTTTTTAAATATTGCCTTAATAACTGCATTTAGTATTAATTTAGTGTTTTATAGTGTTCAAAAAGTTTCATATTTGTTACCAGGAATACTTAGTCCTTAGGGTAGGTCAGTATTTCAGATGTGATAGGTTGAAAAGCATGTCGGAATCTGAAGACAAGAGAAAGAGAAGCTACCAAATGAGCGGATAATAGGAACTAGATTTAAATTGAACTCCATTTTTAGTTACAACGCTATACCAACACTGCAATTCTGTGCAGAGGTACCCTGATGTGAGCCCACTGAAACCAATGGACTTAAAACTGAGCTAACTCTGCACAGTATTGCAATGTAAATCATGTCATGTGCAGAGACAAATGTCATGTGAACTGTCATGCATAGAGACAAACTCCTTTCTCAGATTTGGTCACTCTGATATAGATCCTCTCCCACAATGATGCTACATATCTGAACAAAAGTTGTAAACAGCCATATTGGCCCACATAAAATCCAGAACAAGAAAGACAGTTCATGTAATACCTTTTACTAGGGCCAATTGAAATGACACAAATATTGTGCAAGCTTTCAACTTCATATGATTCTTTCATTTCAAATGTCCTCAATGTGTCACTTCATTTATTACATCAAATTAGAGGTTATGTGAAAATAATGACTATCAAAGGAAAGCAATACAAAAAGCTTATTAGTAAAGTAGTAAATAAAAGTACAGGTGATGCAAACCCATGATACAGTGTTTCAACTAATACTTTCTTTTTTCCTGGTCAAGAGTTCGAAAACTTCAAAAGTGTTTCAGTTGGTGCAGATTGCTGCAACCAGGATGTTGATTGAAGTGGGGTGTAAGGACCATATCACTCCAGTCTTGGCCATCCACACAGGCTTCCAATCTGTTTCGAGGCACAATTCAAGGTGCTGTTTTTGACTTTAAATGTGCTATATGGCGTGGGACCAAGAGGACTGCCTAATCCAGGGGTCCTCAAACTACGGCCCGTGGACCACATGCGGCCCGCTGGGTGTGCCGCCAGGGGTCCGTTGGAGGGGGAAGGACACATGATCAAGCCCCACCCCCTCCCCCCAGTCAGCCAGGAGGAGGCAGAAGGAAGAGGGTAAGTGTGCAAGGGCAGGCGCTCCAGCCGGCCCCAAGTCCCCTAGCCGGCTCAGAGGCCTCTGAGCCGGCTAGGAGACCTGCGCCAGTCCTGGGCGCCCAGGAGCTGGGTGGGGATGTTTTCCGGGGGGGGGGGGGGAAGCAGCAGCGGCAGGCGCTCTGGCTGGCCCCAAGTCCCCTAGCCGGCCCAGAGGCCTCTGAGCCAGCTAGGATACCTGCGCCAGTCCCAGGAGCTGGGTGGGGATGTTTTCTGGGGGGGGGGGGAGCGGCGGCGGCAGGCGCTCTGGCCAGCCCCAAGTTCTCTAGTCAGCTCAGAGCTAGGAGACCTGCACCAGTCCTGGACGCCCAGGGGCCAGGTGGGGATGTTTTCCGGGGGTGGGAAGCAGCCATCAGCGTAGACTTCAGGGGGGCTGGGGAGCTGGCCCCCCTCCCAAACTTTTCTGTAGGGTACTGAGTCTCCCCCGGGGAGGCTTCAATCCTTCCCGGTAGGAAGCGTCCTCTGACCTCCCAGGAGGAGGAAGCAAGGACCGAATGCAGCTCTTGGAGCCCTCTCCTAGGACTCCCGAGGCTTGCCACCCCCACACCCCAGTGTGCATAGGAATTTGTTCATAGTTTTTTTTAAAACTATAGTCCGGCCCTCCAACGGTCTGAGGGACAGTGAACTGGCCCCCTGTTTAAAAAGTTTGAGGACCCCTGGCCTAATCCTTTATGAACCTACCTGACTGCTATGGTTGGTTTTAGGAATTATCACTGGCTAAAGAAAAAAAAATGTTTTTCAACTATTGACATCTCTTTAACTCTGGCCAGGCCTGTAGCCAATATATTTTTAGCTGGAGGGCATTTAAATTTCTTAGGGGGCACTAGCTAATTGAAATAAAGGCAATTTAATCTGGACCCTTGCACTGGACAGCTGCGTAGGAATACCCGGCTCCTTCCCTGCACCCACTGCCACTCAGGGCCCCTGAGTGGAATGGGAAGTCGTGGGGCCTTGCCAGTAGGTCGAGGGGCCTAGCTGAACTACAAGAAATACTCAACACCATACAGAGTTAAAAAAATAACAAAGCACCAGGCCTGGATGGCTTTCCGACTGAGTTTTATAAAAAAAAAATTGCATCTACGCTAGCCCCCTTACTTCTGGTAACCTGCAATGCTCTCCTTGACTTTAGTGATCTTTCTCCCTCCTGGGAGTCTGCAACAATAAGTGTTATTCCAAAACAAGGTAAAGACCCTCAACACCTGCCTCTTACCGACCCATCTCACTCTTGAACTATGTTTACAAAATTCTGACATCAATAATGACCAGGAGATTAAACAACTTCATTACACAATATATCCATCCAGATCAAGTTGGCTTTTTGCCAGGCAGAGACCTCTCTGTTAACACCGTCAAAACCTTAAATATTATCAACTTCTGTGCAAAATCTAAAGTACCTACTCTATTACTCTCTCTTGATATTCAAAACGCATTTGATTCGTTGGAACTACCTTACTTGCAATCTTTACTCCAGAAGATGGGTTTCAGTGAAAAGTTTTCTTGTCTGATACGAACCATATACTGTTCCTCAACAGCGAGAGTACGTGTTAACAGAACACTTTCTGATTCTTTTCCAATTTGCAGAGGCACAAGGCAGCGTTGCTCATTATCACCCATTTTATTTGCTATAGCGCTGGAACCAATAGCTTTCCCAGATACACCTTCATTCACACATACACGGAATTGAACATGGTGAACATACTCTCAAACTCAGTATGTTCACTGATGATATTCTTCTGTACATCATGGATCTGGAAACATCGTTCCCTCATCTCCAAGAAACGCTAAATGCTTTTGGACTGGTTTCTGGCTTGAAAGTGAATACTTCCAAATCCTCAATTTTACCTCTTAATGTTATACAAGAGCTGAAAGCTAAACTCACCAGGAACTTCTTTTATCACTGGTCTGAGACTGCTATTCTTTATCTTGGAATACATATACCGGCAAATTGTAAAGATCTACTGAAGCTTAATGATCATCAAAAGTTTTGGGACATACAAAAAGATATGCTGAAATGGAAAAATTTAAATCTGAGCTCATCTGACAGGTTCCACTTAATCAAGTCCTTCATAATCCTTTGAGAATACCGAAAGATACACTACATCTTTGGCAATCCTCCCTCAACAAGTTCTTGTGGCAAGGCAAACATCCCAGGATTAGTTTCTCCACACTATGCAGATGTTCTGAACAAGGCGGTCTCGGTTACCCTGACATCTCGATATATCACAATGCCTCCATTCTAGGTACTGTCGTCCGTTTGCTACGAGATGATGGTGAGACTGTGTGGAGCAAGACACTTATTCCTCTATCAACTTCTTCATCTGTCTCTGAACTGATTTGTGATAAATCTTCTTCACGCCCTATGACAGTCAACAAACAAGTGTTCCTTTCTGACATCTTCAAAACTTGGGATATCTTTAGATGTGCGTTAGTCCCACCAATCTCTCAGTACTCAACCTTTCTGCACCAAGAATGGTTCTCACCTGGAAAAGATTTGAGCAAACTGAATATCTGGCAGCAAACCCACACTACAAGACTAATAGATATTGCTTCCAAATCAGATATTATTTTGAAAACGCCCCTTAAACAGAAATTACATCATCCAATTCCGTGGTACTTTTACCTCCAACTTAATCATATGTCTACTCACCTTCACCTTCGGGAAATCTTATCTGCTCCCCGTACTCAATTTGAATGTTTTCTGGAAAGATCATCATCCAGAAAGAGAGGTCTAATTACCAAGATTTACAATATACTATTGCAGCTCCACAAACCTAAATGGCTACATTACCAAAACTCATGGCACCATGACTGCAAAACAACCTTCACGGAGGATCAATGGCTATCATTTGGTTAGCCTCTCTCTCCAATACAAAGGCAGTGGCAACCAAACTGCAAAATTTTAAAATCTTGTCCAAGTGGTACCTCACACCACACAGGCTAGCACTTATCACATCTTCCCATCCATTGTCCTGCTGGAGAGGCTGTGGGAAGGAAGGTACTTACTTCCATTGCTGGCATAAATGTGACATCATAAAAAATTTCTGGGAGGATGTTGCTGCCCAAATTAGATTAATTACTGGCCATATGATTCCTTTAAATCCAGAAGTGATTTTTTAAAAAACTTATAGAGTGACGATCTATCATTCCATTAAGCTGGGATCTTATTCAAAGTCTGCTAACTGCAGCCCAAACGGCAATTGCACAAAGATGGAAGTCTTCTCAACCACCATAAAAAACACTCTGGCTCACAAAAGTGTGGGATCAGTTCCTGATGGAAAAGATAACGTACAATCTTTATCAAACAGACATTCCCCCCGAAAACCACCAATTTTATAGAAAAATGGTACCTTTTTTACGAATTCACCACATCAAATGATATCTTGCCACAAAATAGATTCTGCAGGGACTTAGTGCTGATCTAAACACATTCAATGTCCATCTTCATTTATGAAGTTTGGGAACAGCTTATTTCTCTGCTTTTGCACTTCCTCACTATTTGTAGCAATGGTTTACATCAGATCAAAATAAATACAAAAGCCAAACATTTAACAACAAACCAAACAACCAGACCATAAGAAGTTTATACTTTTTTTATTTAATAGAAGTACTTTGAGGTTTTGCTTGTTTACATAGCTTTTAAATCAATGCAATTCTCGTTTTTGCTTTGTATTGTTCTAACTGAATTTTTCAATAAAAGTATACACACACACACATATAGGACTTCCAGTTTTCACGCTCACTGGGCAAGTACACTTTCATCGGAGCTCCAATGATAGCGGCCCATGCCCACGGTGCCTGGGAGGGTACCGGCTGGACCCAGTCCCCCCTTCAGCCCTTGTAGGGGGCTCTCAGCCTGGGGCACGAAAGGTGCCTTTCCCAAGGCGAATACCAAAGGATTGAGGCTCCTCTTTTAAGCGATGCCTTGGCACTGGTTGCAGATACTACAATGGAACTTTTACAATCGGATATAAATATGGTTTATCGGACCTATCCAGATTACATCAAGAAAAATAATCTGCCCAGAGAGGTTTTTGTGAGATTCTCCAAAAGATCAAGCACAGATCAAGTACTTGAGTGACTATAGCTTTAAAAATTGAAGGTACAGACATAAAAGTCTTAAAGACATTCCATTTGAAATCAGGAAAAAGAAGAAACGATTTCTACAGAAAAATTCCACGTCCTACAAATGGCTCTTTCCTGAAGGGCTCACTTTTAAATTTAAGGACAAAAACGAAAGAGTGGACTCTGCTACAAAAGCCATAGCCTTCTTGGAGCAGTGTCAAACAGTGGACAAACTAAAAGGAACCGCGCAGGACAACAAGTCATCAGATCACAGTGACTATGATTTGGGAAGACATGGAGACATATCGAGCAGATCCTCTGAGGAGGACTCTGAATCTGAGTTAGGAGCTGCTGCCCCTAAATTACTTAAAGTCAGATGGGACTTTGATAAAAATAAGCCTACAGGGAAGAAACCGAAAAAATAAGAAACATGAATCCAATTAAAAGTTTGGAACCATGAATTGCCTGACGTACCTATTTCAGCCTTTAAAAAATCCTTCTGTATTATCTTCATCTTACTAAAATGTATTGTAAGTGAAATCTCAACCAAGCTATGTAACATTGAAAATGACCCCTGCCACTTTGGCTTTTAGTGGCCTTCTTTTCTTTCTCCCATAGTTTGTAGTTTACCTTCCTATTTTCTGTTGTAGTTTTAGAGAAAAGCAATAAAAATTATTTAAAAAAGGAATGGATGGATGAATGAATGAATGAACTAACCAGTGAATAAGAAAACAAGTAATAAGCAAACAAACAAAAACCCTAACTGCTCCACACGGTACATTTCTAATGAAGAGTACTGCATTTTAGTTTATTTAATATGGAATTATTATACTGTACTACTACTGATGGCTCAATAAGCACAAAAACTATAATAATCATTTAACTCAGAAGGTCTATCTTCTAAGTAAAAAAAAACACAAGATTTTGCTGCAAGGAAGATTAATCAAAATACCTAAAATATTTAAAGAAACAAGAATTAAAAGAAACTTCTGATAAGCCCCATGAAAATGGTTTTATATTGAGAAGACACCTGGACTTCGATTTTGCAATTCATCTATAGGAATGAAGTCCAAAAGACTTCAGTTTTTTAACTAAATTGCAGTCTTATATTTTGATAAGCTGTTGCTTGATTTGAAATTCATTTAAAATCTTTTCTGCTGTGAAACACAGCAGAAAATTCCACTTACCTCTCAGCAAAAATATATACTCGTGAATGTCTGTAAGTAACTTGGTAAGACTTACTAAAATCTGTGTGAATCTTATTAATTCTAGTGGTCCATACCAAAGGCTGTGCTAGAAGTGGCAGCAACAGTTTCAAGTAAAAGAATAAATGTTCTTGGGGAGAAGAACTGAAAGGAAGTAACTCATTGATAAGTTGTGAAGTTCTGATTCCATGACCCCTTTGCTTTTAAATTTGGACTCCATCCCCACTCTTCATGACTGAGGCCATTCTGTGGTCCCAAACACATGGAACCTTCAGTCATCTCTTGTTAGCCCTTAAGCACTAATCTTGTAGGTTCCCACCTTAAAAACAAAACACTAAACATGTAAAGGGGCCATAGTATAGTCATGTCTGTGAAGGTCAAGTACAGAATCGAGGGGAACTTTGACCTAGTGCTGAAGGAAGCTTGACCTAGTGCTGAGCCAGCACTGTTATCTGTACTTTTAGTTGAAGTCTCCAAAAGTCTTGTCTCATAGGACAAACTAACCTTTAACCCATATCCTGTGTTCTATAGCAGTCAGCAGTTCATGTTGTGCTTGTAGTGTACAATAGATAAGATAGTAGTATTCTTAAAAGTATGTTAAGAAGTAAGTACAGATTGCTTTTCTATTGGTTTAGATTTGGTGCAGTATTGTGTAGGCATTCATTGATTAACCAGTACGTTGCTGCATTCTTGTGATGTAAACTTTGTGGGTGGGGGGGGGGGGGGGGTTGTGTTTTTTTTGGGAAAAAGAGGTGCCGGAACTCTCAAGAGGGAAATGAAGTTTTCAATCTGGATACTGAAAACTCATGAACTTTTAAACATTTTAAAAATAATTTTGTCAAAGAGGTTCCGGAATGCTGTTCCAGCACATTCCCCCAGGAAAAAAGCCCTGGCTATAAGTACTAGGGGTGTGCTTTTTCTTTTCTTTTTTTAATCTAGTATTTTTCAGTTTGGATCTATTGGACCTGACATTTTTGAGGAATACATGGTATTGGGATCTGAGATTTTTTTTGGAAATCCTGCAGGAGAAGCCAGACCCAGGTTTTGCTGCGCTGCCAGGAGCAATCTCCCTGCAGCATGCAGATCCAGGCTGGGATGTCTTCTCCTGCAGTCTGGTTTAAATTGCACTGCAGGAGAAGCCAGACCCAGGACCTGCTGTGCTGTCAGGAGCAATTTCCCTGCAGCATGCAGATCCAGGCTGGGATAGCTTCTCCTGCAGCCTGGTTTAAACTGGGCTGCAAGAGAAGCCAGCCTGAAGCCGAGCCTGCAGGAACAGTCTGCTCCCCACTGGCATAGCTGATCCTCAGGCTGTCTTCTGCAGTCACTTTAAACTTTAGAGGGACTGCTGTAGAATGCTGACAAACAGCTGAAAGGCGGGAGCAGATCTTTGCTGTTTTCAGATCGACCAGTAATTCCCAAATATATCTGGGATTTTTTTCAGGATTTTCCCCCTCGTATTTCCGAGAAAACCCAGATAACATTTGGGGAGCCGAAATATAGCTGAAAAGTACCAATAAGGTATTTTCCAGGTATATTTTTAGTTTGGGTAGATCAAAATGCATACCCCTAATAAGTATCAAAGATTAACAATATAACAGTGTCAGCATCTTGAAGTCTGTTATTGGTATGTTATTGGTATGGAGCTGATTGTTAGGGGAAAGATAGCCAAGGAGTGTAGAGAAGGCAGGGTATCAGGCCCCTTTTCCCGCCCTCCGGTTTGTAATTTTAAGAGTTTCTCCATTGGGAGTGGTGCCCAAGAAGGCAACAGGCGAATTTCGCCTCATTCACCACCTGTCATACCCGCTCTGGGGGTCTGTGAATGATGCAATTCCTGAGGAGTTGTATTCTGTTAGGTATACCTCCTTCGATCAGGCCATGTGGGTTGTTTGCCTCTGTGGCAGGGGGGCGGAGTTGGCTAAGTGTGACATTAAGTCTGCCTTCTGCCTTCTTCTGGTCCACCCAGAGGACTTCGAACTGCTCGGATTTGCCTTTGAGGGTAAGTTCTACATGGACTGTGCCCTTCCCATGAGGTGTTCTGTGTCCTGTGCTGCTTTCGAGAGGTTCAGTTCATTTTGGTGTAGTGGTTAAGTGCACGGACTCTAATCTGGGAGAACTGGGTTTGATTCCCCACTCCTCCACTTGCACCTGGCTGGATGACCTTGGGCAAGCCATAGCTCTGTGCCAGCTGTTCCCTCAAGGACAGCTTGGAAAAGAGCTCTCTCAGCCCCACCTACCTCACAGGGTGTCTGTTGTGGGGAGGGGAAGGGAAAGGAGTTTGTAAGCCGCTCTGAGACTCCAAGTGAGTGAAGGGCGGGGTATAAATCCAATCTCTTCTTCTTCTTCTTCTTTTTGGAATGGGCTTTGAGATACAGTACAGGACTCAGCAACCCGGCTCATTACCTGGACGATTTCCTTTTGGTTGGGCCTAGGGGCACTGGGCAGTGTCAGTTTTTGTTGTCTAGTTTCACTGGCCTAGCTGGGGAGCTGGGGGTTCCCCTCGCTCAGGAGAAAACCAAAGGCCCTCCTTCTGCACTAACCTATTTGGGGATAGAGATTGATACGGTCAGACAGTGCTGCCAATTGCCACAGGATAAATTGGCAGCATTGCTGGCACGTGTCGACTCTGCACTGCGTCAACCTAAGACTATGCTTTTAGAGTTACAGCAGCTTGTTGGTCATTTAAATTTTGCATGTAAGGTTGTTGCACCTGGCAGGGCCTTTGTACGGAGACTATGTGAGTCTATGAGGGGCCTCCATCTTCCACACCATAGGACTAAAGTCACCAAAGGGATACGGGACAACCTTCTTGTCTGGCGACGATTTTTGGAGTCATACAACGGGGTGTTCTTTTGGCATGCAGAACTCTTGCTAGAGGCTGAGCTGCAGATCTCATCAGATGCGGCAGGTTCCTCAGGTTTTGGGGTATACTTTCGGGGGCATTGGTGTGCAGGGATTGGGCAGGGTGGGTCAAGGACCTTACCTTTCTGGAATTTTTTCCGATTGTCGCAGCAGTGTGGATTTGGTCCGAGGAGCTGGCCAATCGGGCGGTCCATTTCTGGTGCAACAATCAGGCCACCGTGCATGTCATTAACTCCCTCTCCAGGGTTATGGCACTGGTTCAGGCTTTCACGCTGCAGTACTTGTGTTGCAACATCTTGTTCAAAGCCCGGCATGTTCCTGGGGTGAACAATGGGGTCGCTGGCACTCTCGCAAACAGATGGGGAGATTTCGTCAGCTGGCGCTGGAGGCTGACCTGCATCCAGCATGACTGCCTGAAGAGGTGTGGGAGATTGGAGGGCTGAGGCCGACAGGGCAATGAGCCTTGCCCTTGCCCCTTCCACCCGAAGAGCTTATATGAAGGCTGGTAAGCAATTCCTGGCCTTCCGAGAGGAAGCTGGTCTTAGGCAGGCATGGCCCATACCAGTGTCCCACTTAATGCGCTTCTGTGTGACTCTGAGAAGCGAGGACCTGTCAGCATGCACCATTAGGGGTAAGCTGTCTTCTTTGGCCTTTGCCAGTAAGGCTTCTGGTCATGAGGACACAACGGGCGACTTTCGCATTTGGAAGATGCTTGAGGGCTGGTCCCGGGAGAGCAGTAGGGTTGCATACAACAGAGAACCCCTGACCCCGGTGGTGCTGCGGGGGCTCGAGACTCAGTGGATCTCGTGTTGCAGCAACAGCTATGACGCCAGGTTGTTTCACGTGGTGTCACTGATCGCCTTTTTGGGGGCACTTAGGATTAGTGAGCTGATGCCCTCCTCTCGGAGCGATGCCTCGGGTAGAGCACTGGAGCGGCGGGATGTTTCTACACTGAATTCCAGGATTAGAATTACGCTGTGTAGGTCAAAGATGGACCAACTCGGGAAGGGTTCCGTCACTGAGTTGGGCCGTTGCTCTGAGCCTGGGTTGTGCCCAGTAGCTGCTCTGGGCCGATATTTGGCTCTTAGGGGCGATGGCCCTGGTTATTTGTTCCAACATAGGGACAGCACCCCCCTTACGAAGTTCCAGTTCTGGACTGTGACGCAGAGGGCATTGGTCCAGCTGGGATTGGGAGGGTTCTGCTTTGGGACTCACTCCTTTCGGATTGGGGCAGCATCCACGGCTTCTGCCATTGGGTACCAGGGCAGAGACATCGAGAGAATAGGGCGATGGAAATCCCGCTGTTATAAGGGTTACGTTAGGTCCTGCAAGGTTCAGCCCTGATGCGGTGCTTCTGGTGAGTTTCCCTGTTGTTAATGAAGTTCTTTTTACAGGTGCTGTGGGCCGTGAGACGCGACAAAGGGTCACTGTCTGCGGCCACAGCATGGTTTTCTGGGCAGCTCATCGGGCACGTAGGACACCCATCGGCTCGCAAATTGGCCTTAGCAAGGTGGCAATGGTCGAGTGGTTGGGAAGGAGGGGCATGAGGTGGCCTGTGCTCCTTCCCTTGTTGTTTGAGAAGAGACGGGGGCCTCCCCCTCATATCCTGGTCATACACCTGGGGGGCAATGATTTGGGGCTGATGAAGGGCATAGCCCTTGTGTTGCAGGCCAGGGCTGACCTTGTGAGGATAAGAGCAAGGTGGCCTGGGGTGCAGATCATTTGGTCAGCCATGCTCCCCCGCCAAGTGTGGTGGCATGTAGAGGATCCCAGGTGCATGGACCGGGCTAGTCGTAAGGCCAATAATCAGATGAGGAAGGCCATGGAGTCTGGGTTGGGCTTATATTTGTCCCACCCCAATATAAGGTTCAAGTTTGTGGACCTTTTTAGGTCTGATGGGGTGCACCTTTCCGACAAGGGCAATGGGATATTCTTAGAAGACTTGCAGCACAGGATACGGATGGCACTTGGTTGCTGAGTGAGGTAGCAAAGGCCAAAGCAGAGGCTTGGCCTTGGCTGTGGCTGGTTTGTGCAAGCAAGAAAAGGAACTGGTGAGCGCCTTACGGCATATCCCCTTTGGGAACAGGAGGTCATCAGGATATTGCCCAAGGGCTATGTGGTTCGGGGTGGAGAATGGTGATCGCCTCTGGGAACCTCTCCAGCTAGGCTCCTCCCTGAAGGTCCGTGTGGTCTCAGGGGTAGGCGCTCCTGCAGGGCAACGAGTATGTCGGGCTGCTGGTTATGAGCCAGAATCTGGCTGGCTCAAGACTGGAGCCAGGTGACCCGTCCATATCAAAGGCAAGGAGGTTGTGTTAGCTTGCTTGCTGTGCTTGCTTAGTTTTGCCCGTTGCTGCAATGTTCTGTTAAATAGTTAATAAAGTGGCCCTTGATTACTTCCAACTGTTGTCTATCTCGTTATTCTGGCTGGGGTGGCAAAAGAGTTTCTACTCTAGTCATCAGTACTGATTTGGACCCCTTCTTTTAACCCAGCTAAAATTTGTAATTTCTCCCACATGTTTACTCAGAAGTAAGTACCATTGTGTTAAAACGGGTCATACTTCCAGGTAAAGATGGATATTATTGCAGCCTTGTGGCTGATTTCCATGGTAGGTTTTACCTGCTTGGAACCATAATTAAAGCCATAGAAGGTAGGACAGAAGTATTTCAATATAATTTTAAAAGACAAAGGCATCAAGGAGTGACTTTTTCCATTAATTTTTCACATACTAACATAGCCATCTGATAGTATCTCCATGCTGCATCAAAGTGAGAAGCTGGTTGTGTGCATCAGCCCTTATGCAGAAATAAACTGTATTGTGAAATCACTGGTTCTTATTTTTGAGCACATTGTTTTAGGATTGGTATGCAAGATTTCTGGTTTTCTCTATGATATTAAATTCTGAATGAACCCTATGCTGCTGGCACAAAGACTGTTTTGCTAACTGCAGTGATAAATAGTGATTAGTAGTGAATTACTCACAGTCTTGGCAAATATGGTCCATACATTATAGATCATCAAAACATGGAATACAGTTCTGAGATTCAAAATCCAATAACAAAGAATACACAGTAACTTTCCTTTTCCATGTGCAACCTTTGATTGTGTTGCACAGTTATTATGGTGTTACAATATCTTTATATTGTTATAGTTCTGAAGAGGAGAAGGAAAAGGCATATGTTCAGAGAAGCAGCAACATAAAAAGGTATCATGGATGAACTCTTAGTTTGGCACATTTAAATCAATATATTCAGCTCCCATCAACATGAAAAACCATCTGGAGAGGCAGACACAGATGGGCACCTATCACTGTAGATTCCAGTACTGTATATAGATATGCTTTGGCAAGGACAATGATCTGGAACACAAATTAAAAGATTTGGCTCCATGAGCTGATTGCAAGAAGTAAAATGGATTATGATCACAGCGATTTGGCAAAGCTGATGTTACAGCAGAAGATTATATTGATTCTGGAGCTGGAAGAAAATTAGACAAAATTTGATCTCCCTGTATAAAGTGGAAAGGACTATAGACTGGATCCTATACATTTGTTACAATAGGGTGTCACTTTTCTCACAAAGAGTTTACAACAGAACTTAAATACATACAATAATTAAACACAATACTGACAACATGAAATGCTGCCGAAATGCACAGTGACCTCCAAACACGTTCAAAAGCCCTGCAGAACAGATCAGCCTTGCTAAGTCCCCTGAAGGTTAGAAGATGAGGCACCTTCCTGATATTTTCATTTCTGCAAAATGGAGACACTAGAGTAAAGGACTGAGATCACACACTTGGCAGTATTAACATGTGCACAAAAGAGGACAGTAAATAGAAGCTGCTGAGAGCTGTCACATAGTTAAAACAATCTTGGATTCACCTAGAAACAGATAGGCAACTCATGTAAAGATATTAAACAGAAGTAATATGAAAGACTAAGAACTGAGACACTTCATTTTGGACCAGCTGAAATTTTAATGTAACCTCAAATTAAATGTTACAGAAGTCTCATCTTAAGGTTACACTGACTAGTGGAAAAGTTCTATAATGGTGGAAGACTCTTTGCACTGTTAGCAGAAGCAATGGCCCCAGACTTACCTGGGGCCACATTTGTGGCCCAGGGCTGTAGGGTTGCCATCCCTCTAATGGGAGTGGGAGGTTACCTGCTTTCAGGGCCCCCAATCTACCACCGCTCAGCTGGATGGTGGGGAGCCCCATCCCCGAGCAGCCCCATCTGTGCCAATGTGTCTGGTATGATGACGTCACTCAGAGGTGGAGTCATCACACAAGGCACATTGTGGGGGAGGGGATGATCTAGCATCTGAGAAAAAACTCTATGGTGATGTCACCTCTGGGTGATGTCATCGTGGTGTGTGCACTTTGCACATGTGCCAAAGACTCCAGGAAGAAGGAGCCCCTACACCAGAACAAAGTAAAGACCTGGCAAACCTGTGGGGCTGGAGGAAGGCCTTCTTGCTTGTCCTGAGCCAGCTCCATGGGGCTCAATGGGAGTGGTCCCTGCGGCAGCCTGATGTAGCCAATTAGCGTGTTTCTGGATGGCCAAGGAGAGGTGAAGCTCCAAGTGAACCTGGTGCTCAGAGTTTCCACTCTGATCTGCCCCTTTCCCATTTCACTTGGGCTGCTGCTAGGGCCATGTGTTTTGTTGTTCCAGCTCTCCTTCCTATCCTCCCTTGTGTTCTTGGTAGTTATGAATTGTGTTTTGGTCTACTTTGCTTTTTTTTTTTACTGCATTTTCATCACAGTTTGGTTGGGCAGTTTGGGCTTTGGGAGGGATCCACGTCTCTCCCACAGTTCAGGGACTCCCTTATGGTGTCTTGGGGGTGGAGCCATTCAGTGGCATGCCCAATCAAGGGCTGTCAGATGGCTCTCACCACTGGGTGGTAAGGAAACTGTGCAAAGGTGGGCTGGGGGTGGGCGGGAATGGGATTATATCAGGCAGTAGGCAGGTGTGTTTTGTTCTTTCTCCTTACCCTTGCCCCCACCCTTGCACCTGGGTTCAAAATGGAGGTTTTGGAGCAAAAGGAATGGAACTGAAAGTTAGTGTGGAGTTGTGGATATGGAAAACTAACATTCAAATCCCCGCTCTGCTATGAAGCTCACTAGGCGACTTTGGTTCAAGTTATTTTCTCTCTCTCTACACAGGGTTGTCACAGGGATAAAATGAGGGAGAACAATGTACACCACTCTGAGCTCCTTGGAGAAAGGATCAGATAAAGAATAGTAGGTAGATTTTTTTTTACTGCAAATATCATTACTGCAGAAATGCTTTCAAAGTATTTATGAGAGAAAACTTCCTAGTATTCACAACTGTATCCAATTTCAGGTTCTCAGTTTCATGTTTGCTGTCATTAAAATAACTAGACTAGCAGACATCCTCTTTTGTTGTTTATATTCACCTACTGAAAGGATCTCCACTTTCAAAAGCAGACTATTTATAGAGTCATGACTCATGTATCAAATTCTTCTAGCCTTGTCACTTCCATGGTGTTTACCCGGTAGGCAGTAATCACCCTGGATTTGTGCAAGCCCAGTCATTCCTTCAACACAACATAGAGCAATACAATAATACAATAGGAAAAGTTGGACAGGCTACACATATATGGTTCAGTCTAAATAACCATGACAATCTAGTATAAAACTGTGGCACCTAAGAATTACATACGTTAAAATGGGGATTGTGGTACAGAACTGACCTTCTCATCTCATTCTAAGATCTGATAAAATAATCCATACATGAAGCACAAGGAAGCACTGCTTATCTTGGACTTGCCCCTATCAAACTACTTGCATATCAAAATTATGGAAACATAAGCAACAAACAGTGCAACCAAAACACTTCCATCCTTGTAAGTCCACTGTGGTCAATCGACTTAGAACAAAGTAATTGTTTAGTATTGTACTGCAAGGCACTCAATCTCACTCAGCCACCACTGCTCCATATTTAATTCTAGGCTGATTCCCAGAATTTTGGAGCTTTCAACAAGATTTTGTTAATTGGTCTCTTTCAAGGCATGGTCATAATGGGGATGGGACAGGAAGAGGAAAGATTACTCACACTGTTGGTTGCCCTTGCTCCTTCCTCAGCCACTGCTACCAGATGTACTACTTGTACATCTGCCATCTCCTATGGTTGGTGGTGATATCTGATGCTTTTGTTTTTATAATCAAATTTATTTAATTAAATTCAATTTAAATTAAATTTCTAGCCTGCTCTTCCCCATACTGCAGGGCTCAGGGTGGGTTTCAACAGTAGATATATATAATAGATTTTAAACAAAATATAACCTACACAATATTAAAACCTGTACAACATTGGCTAATACAACTCACAAGATGATGATAAGTTACAAATTGACAGGTGCTCCCCAAAAACTTTCAGTGTGTATGCCCATAGATGAAAACCAGATACTGGGCAAGTGGCAGAAAAACAGCAACAATAGCACCAAATAAATAGTGCAAGGCTGGGTAGGGGAGGCCAATATAGTTAGATCTCCACCACCACAACCAAAGGCCTGGTGGCGCATTCCCATTTTACAGGCCCTGTGGAATTGCAACAAGTCCCACAGGGCCCTGATCTCTTTTAGGAAAGTGTTCCACCAGGCCGGGATCAGAACTGAAAAGGCTCTGGCTCTGGTCGAGGCTAAGTGGATCTGCTTTGGCCCAGGGACCACCAGTAGATGTTGATCTGTGGAGCGTAAAGCTCTTTAAGGACATACAGGGAGAGACGGCAGTCATCACAGATAGTCTGGGAAAGTGAACAAATGACAGCATAAAGCAGCCATTTCTACCCACTCTCAGTCTACCCTGTGGAAGAAGGGAGAAAGAAGAGGAGCAACTGTCTCCACTTGTGATGACCATGTGAATGTCAAAAGAGGGACGAATGGTGGGAAAGACCAACTCTTTTGAGAAGGGGCATTGCTACCACTCAGGTAGAGAGGGGATGACTGTGATTGTTGCTGCTGCACAACGGTAGCTCCCTCCCCCGGACCATGGCTCCTTGACAGTTGCCCAGCGATGCCTACCTCTGACTGACACTCTCCCCTTCCCATCTCTTCCAGTGTCCCTCCACTATGAGGGTGTGACATCTCCTGTAAACTGTTTGCCATCAGATAGGTTGGACTGCGTTAAATGTTTTAGGTATATTTTATATTTTAATCCTGGAATTTTAACTGTATTTTATAAATTGTACTGAAATTTTATTGTGCCATACACCACCCTGAGCCTTGTTTTTCAGGGAAGGGCAGCCTAAAAGTCTAATTTAATAAATTATAACTTTGAGGCTTTCTTTTGTCTAATTTAGTATATTTCAGTCTTGAGAGCTGCTCTGTGTGTGTGTGTATACACACACACACACACACATATGTGAAAAAGAATATGTTATTAAATTAGACTTTTAGGCTGCCTTCCTCTGAAAAACAAGGCTCAGGGCAGTGTACAGCACAATAATATATACAACCCAGTAGTTCTGAGGCCAGAACGGAGAACATCAGCACATTCCAGAAAGGTCTAGCAAAAGTTAGCAAGGAAGCTTTATGGAGGCTGTGAGAAAGGTGGATGTAAATAAATGCTGTAAATACATAAGAAAATAAATACTGAATGGTTGAGTCAATTGAAAGTGGAGAACACAAAAAGCAAAGAGAAAGGTAATTAGGCAAGTAGATACAGAAGATGGTAGTAGGCAGAACAGGTACTCAGAGAAAGATAGCACAGTGAAGGGCAGAATCCTGTTGTTGCCCATGCAAAGACCTGGGCAAAGAACTGGCCAAGATGAAACCAAGGAGTTGCTTGAGAAGACAACACTGCATCTATTCTCCTCTCACAGCCTGAGTGACATACAGCATGAGACACCGACTCAAACCCTAACTGATTCTAACAAACAAAATATTGCTGTTTGATGTAGAAGGATCCCAATAAATTTCAGCAGTGCACTAGTAAAAAAGCAGCAATGTTAGTTATGTTGAATTCTGCTGATAATACAAGCTATGCCTTTTCTTAATTCCAAGAGTGACAAGAGCTAGCTGATTCCGTGAACCACCAGGTTTCTCCAGAGCTCCATTTAGGTTATTTACATAACATGAAAGCCTTCAAGTACTTATTGTTTATCTTGGATACTAACCTTCCTGTTAAAAACATCTAAATTAGTTTAACGGGATAAGTTAATGGCAGTTTGTGAGCTGTAAAATCCCAGCAAATAGCTGCAACCAACTTTTTCAGGCTATGTAGCACTAAATTTGAAGCTGTAAAATAATTAATATACAAATAACAGGAACGCAAGGCAGCCATTTATATCCTTTTCACATGCTGATTAACATAATACACTGTGCTGCTCAAAACAACAAATTTTACAAGCAGCATTTGGGCAATCTTTTATTAGTCTGTCTTCTGATGTTTGCCTTATTTAGTTGTTGCACAATATGGAGCCAGCCACATAAAAAAGACATAACACCAAATTATCCAGCAAATACTCACCTCCAGGCTGAGCTTCAGTTTTTAAAGAAATCACATTGCTTTGATGGCCAAAGAGCAATGCTCAGAAATCTTTCTGGAGAATTGGAATACAGATTGAATTTGCATAATTAATTTTAATGTTTTTGGTAATGTCCTGCAGCGTTAAATTTTAATTTGCTTATATACTTTAATGGAGGAGAAAGAATATAATTTCCAGAATAAAGATCTGGTTTTAAAGGAAATGGTATTGAAGGGTTTGTAAAGACAGAAGCAGCTTCCTTTCCCTGCCACTCTCTTATTGCATCACTTCCACCTTGCACAAATATCTGTCAAGTCGAAGCACAGGCATTGGGTACAACTGAGAGAAATGTAGGTATGTGTGCATCCCACTGGAATTAAAATTATTTTGAATATTGCTTATGATTAAATCAGGATTTGACAGCCAGGCTGGCAGGTTAAACTGGGACACTAGGACAGGTTGTAGGTCAACTAAGTAATCTCAGTGCAAGGATCCTTAAAGTCGGGGTCAATGCCAGCTTTCAGCCTAGGAATGGCAATTGTTGACTTTTGCTTAGAGGTCAGTAAAAGCAACTGCACCTATTGCAGGTCAGTCTACAGTATTTGATACCACTGATTTTACAAGTGCTGCAGTGCAGTCCTCACCAAAGTTACTCACTTCTAAGTTCACTGAAGACTATGAGCTTAGAAAGGTGTAACTCTGTTTAAAATTGCACTGTTGGTGATGCAGCTGTGATCTTTTCGGACATTAGTAGGACTAATTTCAAGAGCTTCATTTTTTCTTAGCATGCAGTGCTGGCCCGCCCACTAGGAATATTAGACTTCTGCCTAGGACATCCCCTGGTGGTGGGCACCAAAAAGGCCAGCCGTCCCCCCTGCCCCTTTGAGAGAACTCTCAGAGAAGTCAAAAGCATCTGCAAGTCTCTCTGGCACCGCTCCTGCCCTCGCTGGCCCGCAGCAGCCCATCCAGAGCCACATCAAAGGCCTCCACCAGGGACCCCCGGGCGCTCTGGTGGCTGTCCTGGTGGTCTGAGTGGAAGGAGGCCTTGCCGCACTGTGGCCAAGCAGGAGGGGAGAGGAGGGAGCGGGACTCCTGATGAGGGAAAGGCCCGGGCAAAGAGTCAGAGTCGTGGAAGTGTACCGGAGAGACAAGATTCCGCCTGGTCACTTTTGTCATTGTTGCTTTGCGGTCCATCCGTCCCCTCCCCCACCTGTGTTTTGCTCCCTTGGGGACCATGAGGGAGAGAAGGAGGGAGGGATGAAAACACCTTTTTTGGGGGGAGAGACCCTGAAGCCAGCAGGAGGGACGCGCCCGAGTGACAAAAAGTGTCCACATGGAAAAGGCCCCCAGGTTTGTTGGCCGGGTAGGGGCGAGTGGCCAGGAAGGTTCTCGGGTCCATTGGCCTCCCAGGTGTGCTGCCAGGACTCCAGCTCTCCTCTGCCCTGTTTGGATTCAGGTCCTCCTTCAAGCTGGGTGAAATCCTGGTGCCGCCCCCCTCTCCCACAGGCTTCCCGCAGAAGCACAGTGACTCCCCGTGCCGCCCCTGCCTCTCCCTCTCCCCGGAATGCTGGTCCTCCTCCTCCTCCACCCCCAGTCGAACAGATGCTGGTTCCCCCCACCCCTCTGGGGTGAGGGTGAGGCAGGGAGTTCACCCGTTCATCTATCAGGGTTCTCCTGCGCCCCTTCCTGGCCTGAGCTCTGGGGTGTGGAGGAAGCAGAGAGCCAGTGTGGCCGGAGGCCCCCTTTGAGCCAGGCCTGGAATCCACCAGAGGGACTCCCTTGAAAGACACGGAGGAGGAGGCTCTTCAGGGAGTCAAAGGGTCTGTTGCTCCTGGGAGGGGGTCTTGTTTGCCTCTCCTCCCGGCGGGCAGCTGAGATGGGCGGGGGGGGGGAACCGCTGTCAGCCGGGCTGGGCCCAGACGCATTGCCCCTTGCCCACACTCATTTCCATCACAAGAGGCTGAGGGCAGCAGCAGCAGTGCGGGGAGGAGGGTGCCAGAAGGTAGCCTCATCTAGTGTGAAAAAAAACCTGGGGCCAGCCCTGTTAACATGAATGCTCAGATCATAATGATGGGTAATTGCTCAATTTGTGCTCTAGGCCTTCACTCACAAAGATATAACCTGTTTCCTTTTCTATTAAAAAGAAATATGACATGGAACACATGCCCCCCCCAATCCCTTTCTTCTCATTACATCTCTACAAACTTTGATTGTATGTACAGGGCTTACAACTGCAAATTCTGATCCAGTGACATGTTTAATGGGTTTTCATTGAAAAACAAAACCCTTTCTATTACTTCTCCTGGGCTTTCAGAATGTGTCAAGATGTAAATTTAAATCAATCTATTTATCCAAATAATTAATATGAATCATCTGTGCTGGAATTGCAGAAAATGATGCTCCTGTAGGCTTGTGGCATCTCATGCTATTCTGCACACAGAGCAGCTTTCAAAGATCTGCACCGTATCCCTATAAGGAGGACACAGAACTTCTACTGAAACTGATGCAGCATTGTTTTGTTTTGGTTTTGGTTTTTTTGAGTCTCAGATCTGCTGATTTAAGACATGCAATGCCATTACCTCAGTCTGATCCCACAGTCACAGCAAACTGGACATCTGTGGTTCAGGTGGAATACAAACTGTAATAAATACATGGGAATTAACATTTGATGCCTATGTTATTCTTATAAAATTCATTGTTCTATACGGGCTTAATACTCCTATCCTATCCTATCTTTAAATCCTATACTTAAAGCACTGGGAAGAGAGACTTTAAAAAAAGTTCCTTGTTTTCCACCAGATGTTTTTTTAGAAATCAACATACTGACAGTAAAAATGATAAGCAGCTGTTTTAAAGCTGTTCAGGGATCTCAAAAGAGGGGACCATCAAAAAGAACCAAAATATAAACAGACAGCAGCCTGTATTGTCTAAAGATAGTGATTTAGGTACCCTCTGCTTCCTTATATCAGTACACAAAAAGTAACACAATATATGCATATTTACAAGACAATCTGCTCTTTCAAACAGCACTGAAAATATTACTCACATGTGGATAATGAAAATCATTTATATTTGTGGAAACTGAAATAGAGGGCTGGATCATCCATGAGGGGAGAAAAGTGGTGAAACAGGGTAGCTTGGATGCCAGAGTTAAGTAAAGCTGCTGCTGCCTACCAGTTGCTGCATGTCTTTGTCAGCTGACCAAAGTGAACAAGAGTTGTATCTTCCTCCTGTGCTTTCTTTCTGAATATCCATTTGCCACTCTGGGTGTTACCAGCAATCAGGATCTCCAGCCTTTTAAATCAATGACCCTTTGTTAAAATGGAACATCGGATGGACACAGTAAGGCAGATACTGCCTCAGGGTTGCCAGCTCTGGGGTGGGGAATTGCCTGAAGATTTTGGGGGTGGAGAAGGGCAAGGTTTGGGGAGGGGAGGGACTTCTATGGGGTATAATTTTCTCCAGGTAAACTGATCTCTGTTACATGGGATCAGTTGCAATCCCAGGAGAGACCCAGCCACCAGAAGGGTTGGAACACTTTCCCTGTGAAGAAAGGTTGAAGCACTTGGGGCTCTTTAGCTTGGAGAAACAACGGCTGAGGGGTGACATGATCCAAGTTTATACGATTATGCATGGGATAGAACAGGTAGAGAAAGAAGTCCTTTTCTCCCTTTCTCACAATACAAGAACTCGTGGGCACTCCATGAAATTGTTCAGCAGTCGAGTTAGAACAGGTAAAAGGAAGTTCTTCTTCACCCAAAGAGTGATTAACATGTGGAATTCACTGCCACAGGAGGTGGTGGCAAGTACAAGCATGGACAGCTTCAAGAGGGAATTAGATAAACACAAGAGAAGGGGACCCGTGATACTCGTGGGGGTGCTCCACATGGAGGAGGAGGAAGCCCCCACAGGTAAGCCTTCTCCCCCCCCATGGGAACCGGCGGGCCGGAGCGGCTCTTGCCAGGCCCACCACTTCTTCCCCCTTGAGAGAACAGCTCTGGAGACCCAAGGTCTATCATTTGCAGAGGGGCCACAGAGAGCTGAAGAGAGGCAACGTACTGTAGTGGTTAGAGTGTCAGAGTAGGAACTGGGAAAGCAAAGGATGTCATTTGACTATATCCCCCCCATACACAAATGGATTAAAGCTATTTTTCTAAAAAAGAAATGTGTCACATCCCTGTCTGAAAGAGATTCTCACCAATGCTTAAGAGGTCTCCCCTTAAGCTCTCCCCACCTGACCAATCTCCTGAAAATATCAGTGAACGGTCAAAACTCCAGATTTTACTCAAGGAAGTTGACGGCAATGCTCCCTTTAAGCTGTGGGGTCCTGTGAGCAAAAATCCTGCTTTGCGAGCACCTGGCATTAAAGCTGTGAGCAGGCAATTTGGCTGCTGCATGGTTTAGTTTGCTGTGGAGCCATCCTTCCTGACTGAAGACAAAAATGTGTGAGCTGGAGGCTAAAAAACTGTAATTTGGCTCACACTAACTCAGCTTAGAGGGAACACTGGTTGATGGGTATCCCGGCTGACAGATCAAGAACTCAGATCATTCCCTAATCTCTATTTAAAAAACACACACCAAACCTTGAACCCAAAATACTTCTTTGATGATTCTCCCAACATCTAATCATTTTTGGGGGGCAGTGTGAAAGGCCCTTCCTCTGAAGTCCGCTAATGGGGCACTTCCTCTGCTTAAATGCTCGTTAGCCAGTTAACTTTTTCTATTTGCAAGACTCAGCGGCTATTTGCATAAGCCTGCAAGCTCACCTTTGTTTCCCGTGGAAGAGCATTCAGACATGGCTTGCTCCTTAAGCCGCCCTGCAGTTGGGGATTCCACCGCTGATAGCCCCAGTGAGAAATTACAGGCCAGAGGCCGGACCACCCTCCATCTGAGGCCTTTTCTCATTCAACACGTCAGGGAGAGCAGGGGAGGCGCTGGGGTGAGATTTCCCCAGCAGCCTGTCAACATTAACTTGCAAGAACTCTTTTAGACTTTTAGATAAAAACAGGAGGCAGGGACTCGCGGGGGGGGGGGGGGGGGGGGGGGGAGAAGGACCACAGAGTGAAGCCAGCCACAGGTAAGTCTTCCCCTCTCCCCCTCTGTGAGGCCTGGGCCCGCTGCTTTTCTCCCCCCCCAAGGGCACTGGCGAGGCCTCAGAGGTTCTCACTGGGCCTGCTACTTCCCCCCCTACAAGCACTGGTGAGGCCTCAGTGGCTCTCGCTGGGCCCTCTGCTTCCCCCCCACGGGCACTGGCGAGGCCTCAGTGGCTCTTGCCAGGCCCGCTGCTTTCCCCCCTACAAGCACTGGCGAGGCCTCAGCGGCTCTCACCGGGCTGCTGCTTCCCCCCCCCCCCCCACGGGCACTGGCAAGCCTCAGCAGCTCTTGCCAGGCCCGGTGCTTCTCAAGCTGCTTCCCCGGCCCCCCCAAGGGCACCGGTGAGGCCTGAGAGGCACTCACCATGCCTGCCAATCTTCCCCCCCGGCACCGGCGGTGAGGCTTGAACACCTCCCAACTGCCCAGCCATCGCAGTTCTGAGAGCGTTCCCTGCGCATGTGCAGGGGACACTCTTTAACTTTTGGGGGGATTTAAATATCCTCCGTATAGTTTTTTTTTACTTTTTGGATTTTTATGCACACCTGGGGAGTCCCCCAAGTGTGCAGAAAAATCTCCCTGCCCCCCAGGTGCCCCCCCACGGATTTAGATATCTGCACGCAGGGGGCACCTTGGGAATTAGATATATAGATATGGAGCAGAGATCCATCAGTGGCTAGTAGCCACAAAGTTTAGTTAGGAACTCTCAGTCTGGGGCAAGTAATGCTCAATATTCTTGGTGCTTGAGGGGGGTGTTGGCAACAGTGGGAGGGCTTCTAGTGTCCTGGCCCCAGTGCCTGTCTAAATTCTTCCTTTTCCTTTGTTGTGTATTACCTCTTTAGGCCACTAACCCAGAAGGCCTCAAGGAAGCACAGAGGGGTAGGAGAGACACAGTTTCATTTCCCTGCTAGTAAGCTGAAGGAGTGCTGGGTCAAACTGTTCAGGATCAGGACAGTACAATACTGGGCCTAATGGGCAAGAAACAGCTTTCAGTTAAGTATTGTTATAGCTCCATTTTCCAGCCAAGTTATGTCCCCTAAAGTTTTCATGTTAACTAATAAACTATTATTTTTAAGAAAATCAGGTGTTTGTTGTTGCTCTGCTATATAATACCTTTCCCCTTTTTTTCTTATATGTGGAATTACAGAGAGTATAAAGCAGATAATGTTTAGGAATGCATTTGCATTACTGAAAACAAAGTAAAACTTGCAAAAGAGGACTTTCCCACCTCCTTCTGCAGCAGCTGAGCCCCCTGAATTTTGTTCCTAGGGACCAAGTAATTTCCAAGAACAGCTTGGGGGGGGGGGGGGAGCAAAGTGGACCCCAGTGCAGTTGGAGGGAAGATTGGCAACAACTGTTTCTCCCCCTCTGCCAACAGAAGTTCTACAACACTACTGTAGGTGCTATTACGTTGGCAGAGAAACCTGGTTCATTACGAATACTTAATAGCTGAGGAGGCCACTTTCAGTGTCAGAAAATGCTGACATTCATTACTAGTAAAGGGCAACCCAGTACATTTGGCAAATGATCAGTTTTCATATTCATTTTCATCATTGCAGTTTTTATTATTAATTATAATGGGGTTGATCCATGCTGATTGAGCCATGACCCAAATGAGCCTTGTAGCCCAAGCACTGTCATTTACCAGTAAATGTAAATCTCAGATATCTGCTTCTAAACTCACACAGAAAGCTACAAAACTAATATCTGAAAATAGTGAAGTGCATTCATTTATCCATTCATCAGACAAGGACTGGATTTTATGCAAATCCACTGCACTGCACTGCATAAAAATAGATATAAATATTTCATGACTTTCTCCAGCTTATGCAATGCTTAAGTTGCCTTCCTCACTTACCCTAGAACTATAGAGAATGTTGCTGGAACCAGCACAGCTGAGATAAACAGGCCCAAGCTACAAACACTGCTAGTGCTGCCATCCCCCCACACAGCAAGGCCTCCCTGCACCTAGGAGGAAAGGGAAGACTCTTGTCTATTCTGTTGAGATGCAACAACAGTGCCACAGACAGCACTAGCAAGGGGCTGATATGCAAAGGAGGGTGAAAGATATACTCATAAATGACATATTTGCCTAATGAGATGTCTGCTGAACAATACAGAGTTCAGTCAGCCCCTCTATTCTGAAAAGTTTGGGGCAGAATCCATCACTAGGATCAAGAAAGATATCAATAGAATTTTTTCTAAGGAGTTCCTGAAGTAAAAGGAAGACCAAAACAACTGATTAACAAGATAATTTATCAGCATAAAATAACTGATAGGCCAAGTTCAGGGGGGAAATCTGTTTACTTATAGCACTTAGGTACCTTGCAATTAATATCAATCAAACTAACAAATCTAATATGGTATGACTCAAATGAAAGATCTGTATAACATGCATATTTACTTTCATTTTGTACTGTAATATGCTAAGATGTGGCTTCCTTTTTTTGTCTTAGTTATCAGACTAGAGCATCAGTATAATTTATGATATTTCCCCTGCTTATTGGCTTCTGAAGAAGGCGCTGATGTAGTTGTCTCTTAATTAAGATTAATTGGAGGGGGATTTGTCACTACTTCCATCTTCCCAGTACGTGTCACTGTTGATTTTATTGGTAATGCAAAACAAAAAGGACTAATGCCTTCTATTTATAATTCACACGTTAGGAGCAGAACCTGTCTACATCCACTATATTGAAGCTCTGCCATGAACCATTCTAGGATAAAGCAACATGAGCAATGAGGAAAAAAAAGAATAACTTAAATCAGCCAGGGTCTCGTAATACCACCGCTTCGTTGTGCTGGTTAGATTCATAATAGAATGGCAGTATGAATAAATTCATGAGCCCTTGCACATAAATTTTGAAC
Organism: Lepidodactylus listeri; assembly: GCA_029233225.1. Lineage (NCBI taxonomy): Eukaryota > Metazoa > Chordata > Lepidosauria > Squamata > Gekkonidae > Lepidodactylus > Lepidodactylus listeri. The sequence continues at coordinate 50,270,329 of JARCFY010000004.1, forward strand.
CTATCTCCAAGAAAAGTAGCTTACATGGTTCTTTGCCCTTCTTTATGCTGTACAGGGAGAATGCAAAAGAATAATTCGGATTGTCTTCTATTAAATTTTTAAAGTAAATCCTTTACATGGCCAATATTATGTAAAATTCAACTAGTCCTGCAAGAGGCAACTTTATCCAGGAAAATGTTTTATGAGTAGCTGTGGGGTTCATCTGCATGCCCTCACCTAAATCTGTATCTCCTCATGTGACTTTTAGTTCATGCTGCTTTTAATGCAATTACTTGGAATCATCTGACCTCTTTTATGCTCCCATATCTAAAACATCTCATCTTCCCCTGCATATCTGTTCCACAAGTTCTACGATTTGGGTTACATCAGGAAAACTAAGTTATTCTTAAGGATATTTGAACTTTCCTTAATGAAATGAGACATGATAATAAATGTATGGCTGTTGCTGAAAAGGGCAGCTTCATGTCTATTTCCATGCCTCCATAAAGTCTAACATAACTCATCCATGCTACTGATGATGTAGTAATATGCTACCTCCTACTTTCCATCTCCCAGTTCCGTATCAATGGCTAGCAGGAGTATATATGCGTATGTATGTGTGAGAAAGAAATGAGATATAGATATTAGCAAAGGTGGATATAATTAGACTTGCAGCTTCAGTTTTCTGGCTTCAGTCACCACATTATTTTTAAAAAGAAAAATTGCAAGATTGTAAATATGGGTTGGATCCAGCCAGCATTTTTGATTAGTCCAGTCTAATTAACCTCCTTACTATAAATCCAGTCGCACATGGCTTTTGTCCATGGAGGTCCCATGATCCCCAGTACAACCTTTTAAGAGGTCAAAGGAGACCCCCTCCTTCCTTCCTCACCAGTGGAAAGCTGGTTGAATCCAACACTATCCCTTAACACCAGGATCATATAACCCTGTTAAAGAACACCACTACAGACTCATATGAACATTTATATTACCTTTGGGCAAAGGGTGGAGTCAAAAGTACTGATATGGCAGCAAACACCCTTTGAAAGCAAGCTTCTTTTGTGCAGCTACTTTGAGTAAGTATAAATAGCTGAGAAGAGTAACACAAATAATGATGAGAAGTTGGCTTGCTCCCAGAGTGGAGACCACCCAGGAGGGGAAGGAGAGAAGGACACATCAAAGTGGGGGAAATCAGACCACAACTTTACTGATTACAGATTCTTCAGGTCTTGGCATGTTATGAATGGGGAACAACAAGTGTGCTAACCATTTATAAGGCAAGACATGGCAGAAGCCACTATTCGTGTCTGTCATCAGGCTCTTAGGAATGTGGTCATCATGTCATGCCCTTCACCCCCTGAGTGTTTTAAGGGGGAACTTTGTGTAACTATGAAGAGCTGAGAAGAGCAACTTGAGAACTTGGCTTGGTATAGCACAACACTATTTTTTTAAACAAATCCAGCACCTTTATCTCAATAATTCTTGATCTTATACAAGACAAAGACTATGCTGAAAACAGCCACCCTACAAAGTATAAATAAAATTCACAGTAAAGTATAAATGAAATTCATGGTTGTAGTACTGTGAATTTTGTACAGTTGTTTCAATTCTGAAGAAGTTTTTTTTTTTGAGGGGGTGGACTGTGCATAATGAATACCTTTCAAACTCACTTAATGAAATGGAGAAAACTGCACAATAAATTTTATATTAGATAAGGTCAAACATTTACAATGAACACAAATTATATAAACATACATAAAGTGAAATGATGGGATTAAATCAAGCTCAAAAAAGGTACTGCAGGAGGAAGAATTTCCTACCATGGTGTTTGCTGTCTTAGGCTGAAAACCTGAATACTAATTTCCCCACCACAGCAATCCATTGTTGCCTGATTTCAGACTTCAGCTGAAGACTGAGACAGGGTAAACAGAGAAGAGGTTTGAGCAGACTTTCAGAGATACTGGAATGTGGTGTGCCGCAGGGAGCAATTATCTCCCCTATGCTGTTTAATATATATATGAGCCCCCTCACACTAGAGGTATGGGCTGGGTTGTCACTAATATGCAGATGATACCGACTTCCGACCTCTATCTGCTGATGGATGGCCGCCCCAGGAGAACTGGATGGGGCATTACAAGCTGTGGCTGGATGGCTGCGACAGAGCTGACTGAAGTTAAATCCATCCAAGACTGAGGTTCTGCATCTGAGTTGAAGGGGACTGGGCAGGGAATCAGGCTCCCAGCCTTCGATGGGGCTCCATTGGTGCCAATGTCGATGGTGAAGAGTCTGGGGGGTGCTTCTGGATGTCTCTCTTTCTATGGAGGCCCAGGTCACCACCACTGCCAAATCTGCCTTTTTCCATCTGAAGCAGATCAGGCAGCTGGCTCCATATCTCACCCCCCAGGACCTGGCTACAGTGACCCATGCAATGGTCGCTTCCAGACTGGATTATTGTAATTCTCTCTACATGGGGCTGTCCTTGACTCTGCTCTGGAAGCTACAGCTAGCGCAGAATACAGAAGCATAGGTATTGACAGTGACACCTGTGCAGGCTCAGATCCACACAGTGCTGCATGAACTGCACTGGCTGACTATTGAATACCAGATCCATTTCAAGGTGCTGGTGCTTACCTTTAAAGCCCTATACAGCCAGGGGCCAGCATACCTTTGGGATTGCCTCTCCACACACGAGCCCCGTAGAGCACTGAGGTCTACAAATCAACACCTTTTGGTAGTCCCTGGCCCCAGGGACATCCAACTAGTCTCAAATAGGACCTTTTTAGCCCTGACCCCCACCTGGTGGAATAAGCTTCCGTGTGAGATCAGGGATTTATTACAATTCCACAGGGCTTGTAAAATTGCACTCTTCCACCAGACTTTTAGTTGAGGCAGCGGACACGCCCACCCTCTGGCTGGCCCTCCTATCAGTGGCCTGGATTTGAATAGCTACCTGGGAACCCACACTCTTGTCCCATTTTAATTGCTGAAACATCTAATTAGATTTTACATGGTATTTTATGATTATGTGCTGTTTTAATCTGTTGTTTTAAAGGGATTTTAATTGTATTGTATATTGTATTGATATTGTTGGAGCCCACCCTGAGCCTGCTTGTGGGGAAGGCAGGATACAAGTCCAATAAAATAAAATAAAATAAAATAAATATTAATTTCCTGGGAGTATATGTGATTGTAGCATTGATTTCCCTGAGTGGATGTCTGCTTGGTATATCCAGTAATTCCCTAAGTCTAAGAATATGTGTGATGTAGTGGATACCAGAATGTTTTTGAACCTGGATTCAGGTATATAAAATGCAACAGTTGTGTCAGAGTTCAGTCCAAGACTATGAAGAGTGTGGGTATCTCCCTAACTACTAAGCCCAGCCACCAGTCACATTTGCCACTGATGATTCCTCTGTGAGTTTGGCAACAGAAATTTACTTCATTCCTGAATATGTATAGGGAGGAAGGAGCATTACAAACCCCAGACCTAACAACTTCTTCAATTTCTTCTTTCAGAGGGCAGTACGTCCCTCTCTTTCCTCTAGAGTGAAAGGCTATTTTGATGTTGCAGTGCTTTTTGGCATGTATTCTATGGAGTGCTCCTGTGCTACTTTCCACACCTAAGTGGATAAAACCCAGTGCCAACCCAAGCCATAATGATTCCCTATAATAGAAAATACTGGATTCTTTTAGAGTGTAAAAGCAGAATTAAGCAGAATTACACCCTGCTGAGCCCATTAACATCAATGGACTTAGAATGGTATAACTCTGCTTAGGACTGCACTGCTAGGCTGTGTTTTTTTTGCTGAATTCTCATTCTCTCCCCCCCCCCCCCCCCCCCCGGAACCAATAGGTCTCTATCCATCATTACTTATTTTCCCTGAGCAGCCTCTGACAATTAAAACAGTGGGTTAGAACAATGTCAGTCCATTTACCTATCCAAATAAGTCTTTTCTTTGCCATTTCAGTGATAATATTTGCCACTGGAATAAAAAATAGGAATGAAAAAGAATGGCTTTCCAACCTGGTTTTCCTTTTCTTTGCTATTTGTTGTGTTCTTACCCTTCCCAGTCTGCTCCTCAGCTATTCAAAACTGTGAATGAATGTAGCTAATTTGTAGGCCCTAAGTGAATATAAACCAATCTCTAAAGTCTGGCTGTGAGATAAATAAAGCAGACATTTTAATGATTACTGGCAAAAGGAAAGAAGAAAGCGCTGACATTTATAGATATATTTAAATGCATCCAAATGAGACTGATGTGTACCACAGAAGCAGAGAGATCTGGCAAGCTGTTCAGTATGTATTTTGCAATGAGCTTCTCAGAAGCAAGTTTTGCTGGCTAACTATAATACACTCAGCTTCACCATGACCCTAATATGGTCATCAGTTGCAATTTGCAGCTTCACCATAATGTAAAAATGGTTAGTCCTCTAGAGGTTCATATACAACTAGGAAAGCAAGGTTACCGGCAAAGTCACTGTAATAGACCAAAGAGAAACCTTCCAAACCTCCAAGTTCACGATAACTTGATGTATTCAGCTTGTGCCACCCGTTTCTCTCTCATTATTAATTAGTTATAAAGGGGTATTTTATCACTTAATTTTGTTTACAAGGCAGGGCCAAGCAGTGCTGCTGGAGAATTGCATTTTATTTCAATCAAACTTGTGTGAGAATTCTGTGCTAACTCAACTGCAACAAATGCCATCTGCATAGTAGCAGTGTCTGCTAGGCTAGGGCCTAAAATCGCTTCACAATGGCAGATTACTTTTGAATCTCATAAGACTTTAAAAATGAAAATGCAGTGCAAGATGGAGGCTTGTATCTGGGGTGGGGGTCAGAGGAAGTTACAAGATTATAACCAATACATGCTGAGACCCAAGAGACACAAAAGAGGGGGGGAACCTATACTGCCTCCCCCTCACCATGGCACTTACCCAACAGTTAGGCACTTGCCTGCCATCCTACCCAACTGGCTGACATGATGGAGGAGTGGGTAGCAGGAGCTAGTCTCCCTCTTCCTTCCCCATGCCTGCCAGCCTGCTGCACTGCTGCCCCAGAAGCCAAGGCAGTGGCTCCCACTCCTCCTTCTCCTCCTCCACTGCCCAACTTCCAGACCCAGCTGGGCAACAGTGGGGAGAAGCAGTCCCTCCTCTGCCCACTCCTCCTCCTTGCTTACCTCTAGTGCCACCACCAAGATGGCTGTTATGAAAGTCAGCAGATCCCACTCCTCCTCCCTCCATCCTGCTGCCCTGGTGGAGATGGGAGCATGCATAGGAATCTTACATTTTCAAAAATTCCCCATATGTCTGTTTCTAATAATAAATTCATTATCCATTTAAAGGTTTCTGGACATTTACAAACATTGAAACAAAATGTGAGTCTTGATACCCATGATCAATATATCTAAAAGCCAGCATGGCCCCATCTGAGGGTACTTAAGTCCATGGATGGAGGTCATGGTAGTCAGAAGAATTTTTTTCCAGCAAACTTGGTGTTAGCAGTCAGACCCCTCCTCTTGCTGAGGGCAGTTTATAGCAAGAAAACCATAAACACCCTTTCTAAAATATCATCTCAAATATCATAAATGCAACACACACCCTGACCCGAAATGACACAAAATGGTGCCAGCCAGAGAGAAGCCTAGAGATGCAGTTTAGAAGTGTGAGTAAGAGCAGCTGGCTAGCTAATGACCTCCTCCCCACCATAAAGAGATGCATAATTTAGGAAAATGGGTCTTCCCAGAACCTACCGCCTCACCTTGGACTAATCTCATCAATGCCCAGCCTCACTTCCCCTCATTTATTCACCCTAATTAAGCAACACTTAACACCATTCACCAAACCTGGTAGCTTTTCCCATCCAGTACTTACTGGGTCATCAAGCACCATTTACATCTATAGCCCACCTCAGATAAACCTATCAAGCTTCTCCCAAATCATTGTCCACTTCTAAAAAACCCATCAAGTTCAGCTGCTTTGGGAATCATGATGGGCATTTTGGCTGAAGAAACAGAGGCAACAATATTTGGCATATTATGTTAAGACAACAAGAAAAGAACTAATTTAGCTGTGCTGTGGATTTGTTCACATGGTTTAGAAACAAAAAAGTTGTAGCAGAAAAAATATAGCTGTCCTATCTATCTCTATCTTTGTCTTCACACTTTACAGTTAGAAACAAATACCACCAGGGCTGCATCCACCCATCGTTTTATATTGCTCAGTCATTGCACTGTAGCAGTCATTTGCAACTGGATCTGGCTTGTCCACACAGGGAAATTTTCTTGTGTGATTGTAGCTATAGCAGAACAATATTCAGCAATGTATGGATGCAGCAGAGCTGTGACATGTGATACTGAATCAGTAGTCATGCATGTACATTTATATCAGCGGGCATTAGAAACATTACTGAGCTTTTGGGGGAAAGATATGAAACTTCAGAAACAGAAGCTCTTTTCAAATGCCAGCCATGTTACAATACAGCTTCCTTTGTGCTATTATATATTCACACTATCTCCACCTTCTATCATGTCATTAAAGGGAAACAGAACCCAAGGAGGCATTCAAAATGCACCCACCCCCCACTGCTGTTTATTTCATGGATTCCTGGAGATGCCTCTTGTAATGTAACATTTCGGTAGAGTTTTCTGCCCTGCTCTGCTAATAATCTCATTGTAGGTGGTTCACCGGGATCAATGCAATATCTTTTCAAAGGTTCTACATTTTATAGCCCAAATGCTGTATTAAAAACACTAAAAATAAACTAAGCTTTTATTTTGCTCTATTGAAACAGAATGCATAAATTCTATTATTGCTATAAACATTTCCATAAAACAAATGGTGAATGAAAGCTTTGCAAAGTTAAAAGCAATTTCCAAAAGGGCAATGTGGCAGCATACATGCTAACAACACTATTAATATGAATAATGAATTCTGCTTGAAATCATATGCAAAGGAAAATAGGTGAGGGCATGACCTGCGGTATCTATGTCAAGTGCATCACTCAGGTAACAATGCCCTTGGATACTGCAGAACTGGTTTTATCACTGATCAGTGCAATTAATGGGAATTAATACTATACCGAGGAAGGCAAAGCTAAATGTTTTTCAAGCATGACCAGAAGGGACAAAGACAAAGTCAGCGGGTAGGCTCTATGCCAGGTGGCAGGGAGTTAATAACAAAAGAGCCATTTTGATTAGTACTTTATTTTTCATGCTTTGGACTTTTGCAGATTAAATCCTCTGCTCTGGTCATATGAATCTGATGTTTAAACTCTTACAACTCTCCTGGCAGGTTAATGATATCAGAAAATAAAGGTATATGCATTATAAATGGGGGGGGGGCGACTGTAGGATTCATTATTGTAGAATGGACTTACAGGTGCTCTTAACATTGAAAAGCATAGGGTGGAAAAGGCAGAACAGTCTGCCCTCTTTGCCAAAGGGGAAAAACCCAGCTTGTGTGGACATAGTTTTCCTAAACATTATGGTTTGGAAGTCTGCACGTTCCAATCTATATCTATATTTCAGGATGGACAAAAGGAAATACTGCTTTACACAGAGAATGATTAAAATATGGAAATGCTGCCAGAGGATGTAGTGACTGACATAGGAACAGACAGCTTTAAAAGGGGCCAGGACTGAGCCAAAGATACTCATTGGTTTTTATTAACATTTTGAACACTGTTGGAAAGCTATGCTAACAACCTCCTCTTCCTAGTTATTGTTTCAAACTTGTTTGAAACTCCCTCCCCCCCCTCCTATTCACTACATCCTTCTTTGTTCTTCAAGCCCCTTTGGTTTTTCAAGTTACATGACTCAGGGTCAAAACCAGTAACATTTTCAAGCTACAGAACTTGGGCTCAAAAACAGCCCTGACACTGAATGGACTTCATTTGCTTTCAGAGGCAGTGACAGCAGCACACAGACAAATCTGACTGCCTGTGTAGCATTGGGCTAATTCTGGCAAAGCTGAGTTTAAGGGGCAGGTTAGACAATTTGGGTCCAGCAAGAGATCTGGACTGTCAACCATCACGAGCTGTTATAATGCAGAAGTATCCAGCCACATACATTGAAGAAAAAGGGTCAGGCAGAGAGGAGTGTTTTGAACTCAGGACAGATCACAGCTCATTCTGAATCCCAATGTCCTAGAACCAGGGGTCCGTTGGAGCAGGAGCGCACAGGAGCGCAGCTCCGGGAGGGAGGAGCCCAGGGGGCGGGCACATGACCAAGCCCCGCCCTCTCCTCGGCTTCCCCGAACAGTGCAGAGGCGCAGTGCCCTGGGGAAAGCCCTGCTAGGGTCCTTATTGTTTTTAATGTTTTGTTTTAATATTGATAATTTTATCATTGTTCCTTTTATGACTGTGTGCTGCTTTTCCAGAGACTTGCTCCAGGTGGCATATAAATTTTCTGAGTATACCATTTTTTACCTGGGCACATGGCACATAAGTACTGGAGAAATTTCACCAACCCTTCAGCAGCTTCCACCCCATCAGTTTGGTGTAGTGGTCAGGAGTTGGACTCTAATCTGGGAGAACCGGGTTTGATTCCCCACTCCTCCACATGCAGCTGCTGGTGTGACCTTGGGCCAGTCACAAGTTCTCTCTGAGTTGTTCTCTCAAGAGCAGTTCTCAAAAGACCTCTCTCAGCCCCACCTACCTCACAGGGTGTCTTGTGGGGAGGGGAAGGGAAAGGGATGGGTGGTGCACATGTCCTGGGTATCTCAAGTCTACTTGAAACCTGGTGGTTTCAAGGGAGCAGGAAGAGAATGAGGGTGTGTTCTTTACGCTTATTTTTATTGCACAAAGTATTGGATGGGGAAGGGAATGGAGGAAGAGCAGGTCAGTTTCACTCACCTGTGGAGTGGAGCCTGAGGGGTGGGTGTCGCCTTCTGACACACTTTTGGGGCGTGGCATATGCAAATGAGTTATGCAAATGAGCTCCTGCACCTCTTTTTCTACTAAATGACCCCTGCCTAGAACTAACCTTTTTTACATTCCTGGCTTAATGACTTCTCTTCAGCTCCACCTTCTTCCTGCAGATTAGTTCATCTTAGAGGGTCAGCCTCTTGGCTTGCAGCCTATCACTCTGATGCCTTTCCAGAAACTTCTGCTTCCAGAAACTCTTGCTGCCCATTTTTACTGTTTTGAAGGTGCATGATTTTGCAGGGGCAAAGAAGGCTGCAGTCAGAGTGGGACTCAAGGATTTTGTCTTCCCATTCATGGGACCCTGTGCTGGTTAAGATCCAAGCCATAGAAGAAGAAGAAGAAGAAGAAGAGATTGGATTTATATCCCGCCCTTCACTCACTTAAGAGTCTCAGAGCGGCTTACAAACTCCTTTCCCCTCCCCTCCCCACAACAGACACCCTGTGAGGTAGGTGGGGCTGAGAGAACTCTTTCCCAAGCTGTCCTTGAGGGAACAGCTGGTACAGAGCTATGGCTTGCCCAAGGTCATCCAGCCAGGTGCAAGTGGAGTGGGGAATCAAACCTGGTTCTCCCAGATTAGAGTCCGCGCACTTAACCACTACACCAGACTGGCTCATAGTATAAATGATATAAAAACATGACAAAAGAAACAAATGAACATGAGATAATAGGCACAAATAAGTCTTCCCAACCATGCATGAAAATGAAAAGGAACAACAAAATAATATTTGAATGTCTCTGCTAATTATGTATTACCAGGATATGGATGGGAGCTTCATGAGCATGTGGGCTCAAGAGTCCAGCACATGCAAGCACTTGATTTTCACACATTTTCTCCCTACATAGGTAATTAGATTCCATAAAATCTTTGTTATGATAGTTTTGCAGACAGTATACTAAGAAAAATAAAGAGAGAACAAAGAATACAGCAGAATGACAAATTTAAATGATAGAAGGACTATTAGTTTGCTAACTTTTATCTAACATTCAAGAATTTATGGCACATTTCTGCTTGCTGAAGTTATTGTATTCAAAGTTGCAAGACACAAGTACAACATGACTAGTACCATAGGTATACAAAATGACATATTGCTTCCTGCCTGGGTACTTTCTCCTGCTTTATGCATCTAAGAGCTAGTTCACACTTTACATGCCAGATGTGTGCTGTAATACGGATCAGGGTTTACTGTGGACACGTGTAATTTCTGTAGGCCTCACCAACATTTTATGTGGGGAAAAAAAACCAGAATTATATTTCCCAAGAACTTTGTAAATTCACCTCACTACACTTTATGTATTATAACCTCTTTGAAGCAACTTTAACTGGCATTAGAGAGCTTTATGTAGTTTGCCAAGGGAGGAAAAAAAATTAGGCATAATTCTTCCAGGACTAACAGATAATCTGCTAGCAGCCACCTGGATGCAGAATGAATCAATTTGTATACTCAGTCAAGTAAAACAGGGAAAAGCTTTTGGAACACAGCAGAAATCGTTAGAGAAAATAATAAGGGCTGTCATCTCTTTTCCTTAACACTTCCCTAATTCTCTGTCCATCTGCGCATATCCACTGATCAATTATTACCAGCAGAGGACCAACACACTGATGCCAGCATTCTCAGCACTGAACCTGGGGTGGTCTTTCCCAAGAGAGACACTCCCCAAAGCGACCTCTGAACCTCCATAAGCAGTGCCCTATGAAGCCAGGCTTGGCTTAAACAGTGGCTTTAGCTGGGAGGCTAGAAGAACCACATTTTGGCTGAGAAAACTCAGGCCAAAGAGAATTCTCCATGCAAGCAACCCCCCCCCCCCCACTCTTCTCTCCTGTCAGCTTAGTCCAAAAAGGATTAAGAATGGGCAAGTCTCTGTCCTTGCCTCAGGCATGTTCTGCTGACCAAATGGCGAGTCTTTTGTCTGTCAAATGTACAGGCAGACAGGGACAAAAAGCCTCTGGTCTGTGCTGTTGTCATGAATGAAGTATGTTGCATGTTTCCACCCCCCTCTCTTGTTTCACCCAAGTCAAGAAGTATCTTTGGAATAATCCTCTCATCCCTGTCTCCATATATTTGTCTAAGATACCTGCATTCTTACACCAATGCCAGACCCATCAAGGTAAACATTAACTCTCCATGTATAGTGAATGGTCACCCCTTCAGGATCATCCTGCCACACATTAAGAAACATCACTCCTTTTGTCTGGCACCAGGAAAACGCCAGACCACTCTATTGTTCCACAATGGACATCCCCAGCACAGTCATCCAACACCTGGCTTCTATTGTTAAAGCCTGACTCTGCCCCTCTGGAAGCTCACTGGCCACATCTAGGCCTTGCCCCACACACCTGGGACTCATCATTGGTCCAGGCAGGGCTATTTTTGTAGAAAAAGCCCAGCAGGAACTCATAAGAGGCCACACCCAACAGTAGAAACTCATTAACATTTTAGGCCACACCCCTGACAGCGCAGCTGCCTCCCAGGATCGGCTTCCCCAGGTGCCCCACGGATTATGGGGTGCCTGGGGAACTGGAGGGGGGGAGGCAGTTTAAACTGCCTTCCCTCCCTGGATCTGCTTGGCTTCCCCAAGCACCCCACGGCTTGTGAGGTGCCTGGGGAACCCGGGGGGGAAGGCTGTAGGCGTAACCAACTCGGAAGCCAGCTGGAACTCTGTTCCTGTGCGTTCCTGCCCCACAATAGCTCTGGGTCCAGGTAATCTATTGTTCTCACCTGAGACCAGCCCCCAAGATCTTCCATTGGTCTGCATTGTTTCCCAATGCGTACATCCATGACCACACATTTTTAGACTGTGTGTTTCTGCCCTGATGCCAACTGGCAGGCCACCCCTAAATGCTTTGGGTTTAGGCCACGATCCCTTCTTCATGAACCTCTGCACATCTGGACAGGTAGTATCACCCCATAACTGACCCCCCCCTAAGCTATCAATCACCTCTGCTTCCTTAGTTCTGTATTGTGTGTGTGAATGCTTGATTTTATGTTTGTATGTTTAAGAATCCTTTAGTAAAGAAATCACTGCTTTAGTAATCTAGCCTCTGTGTCTATTTCTGGTGCTTCTGGAAGAAGCAGGACCCCTGTATATAAAGGTGTTTGTTCCCTTATTGCCTATTGCTATATTTATAATATCTCAAATTCCCCAATATTAATAATAACTAAAGGCAATCAGGCTAACAACACCATCAAATCAACCTGTATTGTCTTTGAAGGAATCCTGTTTTTTAGAATCCACAAACTAGGCAAGAAATATGTCATCAAACATCATGTTAATTATTATTTTTAAAGCATGCAGAATGTGTGCCAGGCAAGGGGCCTTGTGGCTCTTCTTCCATGCTGAAGAGGAGTAAATGGTGTTCTGAGACCCCCAAAATGACCGAGTTTAGCAAATGTCCACCCGCATGCTCTCAAGGGGCCTTCAATGATCTCTCACAGGATAAGGACCCCTGAAGATCCACAGTTTCGTTACGGTTCATCTGGAGTCCTTAAGAGCAAAGGGTAGAATCAAAAGACAGCAATGGGGTGGTTTGGCTAGGTTTCATGGGTGGTCTCCTACTTTAGCTGGAAGAAATTCTTCTCCAGCTTAAGTAGCTCTTCCTCAGTGGAAGAGATATGATGGCGGAATTGAGGTGAGATGAAGGTTTTCAAACATTGTTTAGCAGTGTGATAGGATTTGGGCCCTTGGTTAGGAAAAAGCTGCCTTGCCTGGGAGGAGAGTAGATACACAGAGGACAGCTGTTCTGGGCTTGCTTCCCTCCCTCCCCTGTAACTTGTACTACTCCAATCAAAAGACCCAAGGGCTGTTCACAGCTTAGACACACCTCAAGATTTCCACACAGGCTTGCTGACCCCAGCTCCTTCTCAATCCAAACATTATTTAATTCCCATTGGGGGCTTGCTTTTGCAGCTGAACAGGCATCATTTCTCTTGTAGCAGACCTTCATCCTTCTTCCCAGTGGGTTGGCTTTTCATTGACTAGATCTAGGCATCTTTAATTATTTAGATAATAGATAGAAAAGGAATTTGTTGCAAGTGTATTTTCCCCTCCCATCTCCATGTGGAAGTTCAGAGACAAGACAATAATCACACTGCTGAATTGCTTAGCAACTGCAGGTTAAAAAAAGCTAATAAGTCATAATTTATATGTGAAAAGATTGCAGGGGGCTAGCAGCACACTTCTGGTGCACTTAAGACTACATGCTGAGAATTCCATTCCCCATTGACAGCCGATTCAGAACACAGCAATATACTACCATTCTAATATGTAAATTGAGCAGTGTCTGGTCAAATAGTCATCTGTTTGGTGATTTGTTGCTCTTTTACATATTAGCCTACCCGGCAACTTCTGTAAATCATCCTACCACTGAAAACAAGTAATGTGAACAGCTTTTTAATGAATTCACAGTGCTGAATCAATCTTGCTAGAGCTACACATGTTAAAGGAAAGAAGATCTGCAATTGTTTCAAGTAATCTAATGTGGTTTCTGCACCCCCCCATCAATTCACCAAGCACATCTGGAGATGGAAGTAATAATGCTTTTCAGAATTCATTAATCAAGTTCCAATCTTCATTCTGTTTGACAAATAATCAATTACAATTCTATACCTCTTTAAAATTTCTACCAGAATAAAATGCTCCAATAAATCTAATTTTATAAATTTGCCCTGAAAATATTTAATTATAACCAGGCACTTTGCTTTAGATGCTATGGCACACACATGCCAGCCACCCAACTGTATATCTTTAATGGCATGATCCATAATCAAGTTAAACATAAGTGACTGGATTTTAACTGATTTATTCCTATCAGTAACTAAGTTTCAGCTGAAGAAGACAGTGTTCAAGTATAGGATCTGTATCAGCACCTTATTATTTAAATTCTCAGAGCTGAATTGGAGACATGGTCATCCTTTAAATGCAAATGGACAAAGTTCTGATTTCATCCATTTGGAAAACGTGAAGGTTATGAAGATGAGCTTTTATCTAAAGAGCATAAACAGATTTGGTAACCAAATCTCTCCAAACAACCTATCAACAAAGTATGATTCTCAACCATCACAAGACTTCATTAAGTATTAGAAAAGTCATTAAAATTCTTTCTTTAGTCTGAGAAATCCACTGCCTGTATTGAACTCTTGAAATAGCATAATAGGTGAGATAGATGTCCACTGAAAACACCATTCTTCATTATTCAGCTTTGCAGGTCTGCACTCAACCAGCAAGGACATTTTAAAACTTTCAAGGAAACGAGTGCTTTATGATGGATGAGGTCAAGCAGACAAGAACATGGAAAAAGTTTTAAAAGCTGACAAATTCATAAAAATGGAATGGTCATGGGGGTGACCTAAAGAGCTTCCCAGCCATATAATGCAATAACATATACAAAATTGACATGATAATGAACTCAAAATATCATAGCACATGATTGTGCTTCAAATAAGCACAGTTCAGGAATCAGAGATGCCACACACAGAAGTCAGAGAGCAGCCTGGTAACACTGTATGGGAAGAAAGCCAAGCAAGAGCCAAGTTGGTTTCTGCATTTTTCTTCCCAACATCCCATGATCAGTATTCATTAACTGCATAGTAACAATGTCAGCCATATTCTCTTTCCCAAAGCCAAGTTCCTCTACTCCATCTCTCAAAGCTCCAAGGATCTCAGGTCATGGTATATGAGAATGGCTTCACATAATTCTTGCTTCAGTAGACAGTCATTCTTGCCCCAATAGAAGGAACATAGGAACTCTGAATATAACGCTATGCATTATTGCCTCTATTGCCTATTATCCCTCCATCTGCTTCTGCAAACAAAAAACTTACTGCACTTCCTCAACTAGCAGAACATGAAGGTGGGGTGATTCTGCATCTTCACTGCCCTCTCTCGCCATGCTGTATAGCACTTGTCTACTCTGACATTTAGCATCAGATTTTTATAGGCCAGGGAAAGAGGAGGAAGTAGAAAGGATCCACATCTGCAAGTGCTATTGTCTTTGAAATTCATAGGATTCAAGGTAATCTGCAAGTTCTGTTGTGCTTAAGGTTCATGAGAGTTGCTGTCATTTTTTATTTATTATATTTCTAATACACCTTTTTCCCGGGTAAGAAACTGGTGTTAAGTTCTAATACTTCTACATACATAATTAGGAACTATTAGCAATTTCAAAATGTACTAAGAAAAAGTGCTTCCCACCAAATGGAAAAACCAAAAGTCAGCAAATATCGTGCTACAGATGATTACAAAATATCTCAAGTAAATTTTTATATATTTATTTGTTTTTGTATATTTTAATTTATTCTATCTTTTATAAATTATTCACCAAAATATTAAAGATCACATAAACATTATCACAGAGAAAGAATCATTTATCCAATCATTTAAAACTTTATAACAAAAATGATATTGCACAATACCTTTATTAATACCATTCCTACTTAATTATACAAAAAAATTTCAAGAAGGAGGATTCCTTAAAGTCTATTTTGGTTTAGTATTCATTCTTCCTCCAACAGAGGTCCAGATATCCTCCTGTCTCAGGGTCTTCCTCAGGGAGTTCAACAGATATTTCCAAACACAAGGTTGCCAAATACCAAGATATTCATCCACATTTCACCAATGAACACTGCAAAAAATCTCTCTTGATGAGCTCAAGGCTTCCTCCAAAGTGAAGCACAAAAACACTGTGCTTCACTTTTTGTTCAGATAATACCACTCAAAACTGAATTTCTAATAATATATTAGAATTAGGAATAGGCACGAAGCAACGCACAAAGTGAAAGTTATCATGACTCATGCTTCGGGTGATTGCTTTATTGACAAAGTGATCCATGACTGGCAACGTTTTACTTTGGCAAGTCATGGTGCTTCGTTGGGCCAGACAGCCTGGTGCCAATCAATCAACCCCCTGGCAACGAGGAGGAACTTACTTCCGGGTTGGGCTGCCCAACCAGAAGTGAGCCCTGGAGGCATTTAAATGCCTTCTGAGCCCACCTCCAGGTTGGGCCGGCTTGACTGAGCTCTGAGAGTGAGCTCTGAAGACTTTTATATGCCTTATATGCCCTTATATGGGCCGGCTCCACCTGGAAGTGGGCTTCGACCTCAGTCAGGCCAGCCAAACCTGGAGGTGGGCTCAGAAGGCATTTAAATTACTCTGGGGCTCATCTCCAAGTGGAGACATGGCTCAAGAGAGCTCCAAAGGCATTTAAATGCCTTCAAAACCCACTTCTGGGTCATGCCACAGCTGTACCCCCAACAGAAATGAGTTCCAAAGGCATTTAAATGCCTTTGGAACTCACTTCTGGGTGGGGCTGTGGCTTTATATGCCCTTATATGGGCAGGCCCCACCTGGGAGTGGGCTCTGAAGGCCTATAAAAGCCTTCAGAGCTCAGTCGGGCGGGCCCAACCTGGAGGTGGGCTCAGAGGGCACTTGAATGCCTCCAGGGTTCACTTCCAAGTGGGGCCACGGCTTGAGTGAGCTCCAAAGGCATTTAAATGCCTTCAGAGCCCACTTCTGGGTTGTGCCAGAGCCATGCCCCCAATGGAAATGAGTTCCAAAGGCATTTAAATGCCTTTGGAGCTCACTTCCAGGTTGGGCTGCGGCCCCACAAACTTCCCAAAGTATGAACTGGTTCATTAAATGGAAAAGTTTGGGGGTTAGAGTTCATGAATACCCCAAACCACAAACCTCCACGAACCTCAATTTTTTCCCCTGGTTCATTCCCACCCCTAATTATAATAGTATATTGGGTGTACAGAACATGTCTTCATATTAAGAAAGTATCTGTGATCTTAAGTTATTCCCAGGAAAAAAATGCAATGTACCAGCCCAGTAGAAGAGGAATTAGGAAAGATCCTGCTAGCTTGCCATCTGGGCTGAGTCTGCTTCTCCTCTGCTTGCAAGTGCTTAACCTGGGTGAGGCTAGAGATGCATGGGATGAGCCAAAGAGAAACAGCCAAAGGTTTCTCGTGCTGTGGCTTACAGTCTGAGGCTTGTATTAGGCAACTTGGTGAACCAGGACCATCCCGGCATCCTTGTTAAAGAATGTGATGATCCTTGTTAAAGAATGTTATCCATGCACAATTTGGGCTGTGTATTACTGAAATTTATTTAAAGCTCATGTCTTACAGGGCTGATGTGAGCATATATGCATTTTATGTAAGCTGCCCTGAGCCCACCTTGGCGGGGAGGGCAGGGTATAAATAAAACAAATAAAATAAATAAATAAAATATGGTTGTGCTTTCTTTGTTTATTTAACCTGAATTGTTTAAATTGGTAGTTGTAATTATAAATCAGTATTTGTAATTATATTTTATGCTTGTCTGTATGTCTCTATGGGATAAAACTGGCAACGAAATGCCTAGATTAAAAAAAATCACATGACAGATTTTAGAACATCAGTTCTTGTTTTTAAAAAGTGCTCAACAAAGTAGGGCTCACTAATAATTGCAAATGATCACCTGTAGCCACTGTGACTGGTCACTATGTCCTGATGTCCAGGCGTTCACTTTGCCTTGTTTGTCTAGTCGAGCTTTTCTAGGTTCCCATGTAAACATGTCCATGTTGAGTGTTCTGAAGATGCTAGAAGCAGTAATTTGATAATCCTGTATGTGTCCTGATTTCATCCCCAGTGGTTCAGAGCAACCTAAGGAAATTTAAAAAGATGTTTGAAAAAATGCATGTCTGTATTTTCTCAACATTTTTCAGTTCTGTTCAAGGCATTTTGGAATCTTAAATATTTATTTAAACTGCAATCCCACAGTAGAACCTCTACAAGGAATCTTTTAAAACCAACATCAAACATAAAATACCAGAAAACATTATAAAACTATTAAAATATTAATGTGTATGTATGTTTAGTTCTCTTGTAGACTGAATTTGGTAGTAAGTCAAGCTATATCCCTAGAATCAGAGCATTAATTCCAATCTATATAAACTGTAATCTCTGTTATTAAACCAAGTTCAGCTACTGTCGGCATCCGGAATACATAGCTCATTCCATGTAATCTTTCATTTGTTCACTGCTTAGCTAAAATCATCAATATTGGTTAATGAAAGATGTGATGGATTGCTATACTGATACTAAAGTCCTGGAGAAAAAAAAATTTATTTACTTCATTGAAATCCCACCTTTCTCCCCAGTGGGAACCCAAAGAGACTTACATGGCTCTCCCCTCCTCCATTTTATTCTTACAACTATCTGTGAGGTAGGTTAGGCTGCCAGTGTGTGGCTGTCAGTGAGCGTCCATGGCACAGTGGGAGATTTAAACTCTGGTCTCCCAGATCCTAGTCCGACACTCTAATCACAACACCACACTGGTTCCATGCCATTGTACCACGCTGAACTTTAACAATCCTCTGCATCAGGTTTCTCTCCATATGTTTTGTCAAACTCCTTCAACAATGTACTACAGCATTAAGAAAAAAAAATGTTCTCCAAGGTGGCTTTATCATTTTTCATTCTTTTAAGAGGCTTGAGTCTTTTCCCCCCTCCCCTCAAAGCACTGACAGTTTGTATCTTGTTAGAAATGGCATTTAGCAGCAGTAGTCTGAGGATTATACATATTATGCCAAAAGAGAGAGGGTCATAGGGTCATCTGTTAAAGCAGTCTTGCTGGTTCACTATTACTTCTTCATGTGGCAAGCACAGGTTTTCTAAAAGCTTTCTGTATCCAAGGACTGACCTGACCTTACTTTGGAGACCTCTAGTGGAATGACCGCACAGTGTGATTGCCATCATAAAGCTGAGTTCTTTTGATGCTTTACACAATACTCATATAGAAGCCAAGTCTTTCTTTCATTGGTATTAACCTTCATGTGCTTTTTTACTCTTCACTTGTTATTAAGAGGCCCGTGGCCTCATTATGAAGCAATATGGCTTGAATTCAGAGAACTCTGAATGCAGCAGACATTGCAGGATTAATCTTTGCTGATTTCTCCCAGTTGCTGCGCTCCCTAAAAGCACCACTGATAGGGGAATTTGAGAATGACAGGTCCTTTATAGATAAGAGGGACAAATTAGCAGAATTTTACCAGTTACCTTTCCTGTTGTAGCAGTCTTCCATACCAAATACTGCTTATTTCTCTCCTTCCCCTATACTAGCCAACCTACCTTTATCTGCCCACCATGACAATGGCTGTGATTGTGAGCATTTGCCTTACACCTATGATTGTGAGCATTTGCCTTGCACACATGAAATCATAGATATTGAAGCAGGAAGCAGTTGTAGTTAGGGGTGTACAAAAAAATAATAACCAGTATTTTCTGGATTTGGGTATATTAGACCCCAAAATTATTGGTATTCCTGAATTCCAAATACCAGTATGGTATTTAGATTTAGCTCCCCCTGTCCATGGGTTCCTAATTTTTCAGGTCTATAAAAAACTTTCTGGGTGGCTATTTTTAAAGGTAGAAGCACCAAAATTGCAGGGGAACTGTAGGTGCATGATCTTTAAAGAACCTCCAAATTTCAAATAGATTGATCCAAGGGGTCCAGTTTTATGGGCCCCTGAACAAAGTGCCCCCAGCTATCCTCCATTATTTCACATAGAGGGGACCCCCCCCCCCCAAGCTGCTTCCAGGGCAAAGGCCATGCCCATAAGCATCAACCACTGTTTAGATGTCTTCCACGGAAGAACTAAGAACAAGCCCAAAAGAACAGTTGCAGAACCCAGTAATCTCAGTAGAACCCCAGCCAAGTGCCAAACCAAATAGAACCAAAATCAAATTGGAGAATCTCTGCAGTGGAAACTCAAAGGGGGGGAATGGATTTTGCAAGCCCAACAGAACCAACTGCAATGTGTAGAATCCCAGCAGAACCCAGGGCCATTGTGGCAGTGCAAGACCAACAGAAGCAATGTCAAACCAGAGAATCTCAACACAAGCAACTGAAGGTGGGGGGCACTTTTGCAAGCCCAGCAGAACCCAAGGCCACTATGGCAGTGCAAGCCCAATCAAAGTCAAACTAGAGAATCACAAAAGAATAAATCCAAAAAAGGGGGGAGGGGATTTTGCAAGACCAACAGAACAAATGGCAATGTGTGGCAATGCAAGCTCAACACAAATAATGTCAAACTAGAAAATCACATAGGAAGGAGGAAGGCAAAAGAAAAAAGACCAATGAAATCACAAACAAATCTGTAGTCAAAGCATGCTAAATAAATGTAACAATGTAACAATAATTATCTATCTAGCTGTATATATATATTATTGTAGAATCACAATAATAATAAAGAAAAACAGTATCCAAAAGTGGGTGGTAACAAACTCAAACCCACAGTCACATTTGTTTGTGATTTCATAAACCAGAGAATCACAGCAGAACAAATCTGAGGAAGGGATGTGTGTGCAAGCACTGCACACCATTAAAAAAAACCTGAAGGGGACATAAAGAAACACAAGGGGGGGAACAACCTCTTGAAACTGCCAAACGCACCTGAAACTGACACAAACAACTGGGCAAGCCCATAGAAAAAACAGGTTTCCTACCTGTAACTGATGATCTTCGAGTGGTCATCTGTGCATTCACACTGATGGGTTACTGCGCCTGCGCTGGAATCCATCGGTATGTAGAAAGCTCTAACGGATTTTCGCGCCCAGCAACACCGGGCATGCGTGGGAGCCCGACCGCGCATGCCCAGAGGAGCGGGCGCGGGGATCCCACCAGTTCCTTCTGACCGCTGCGACCAAGCAGAAAGAGAGAGAGCCTGGCAGCAGAGGGGAAGGCGGGTGGGTAGTGTGAATGCACAGATGACCACTCGAAGATCATCAGTTACAGGTAGGAAACCTGTTTATCTTCAACGTGGTCTCTGTGCTTCACACTGATGGGAGAGTAGCGAGCAGTGTCCTACCTGGAGGTGGGTGCAGGCAGGCTGTCACTTAGAGGCAGAGGAGAGAACCAGGCGACCCAGGGAGGAACGATCAGCAGCCCGGGTGTCCAGGGCGTAGTGCCTCATGAAAGTAGTCGGTGTGGCCCAGGAAGCCGCGTTGCAAATGTCAGTGAGGGAAGCTCCCTTGAGGAACGCGGTGGAGGTTGCAATAGCCCTGGTAGAATGGGCATGGACCTGGGCCGGAAGAGGAGTATGTGATAGCTGATAGCAGAGAGTAATGAGGGCTACTATCCACTTCGAGAGTCTCTGAGCTGTGATAGGGGAGCCCAATCTGCTATGTGCGTAAGCCACAAAAAGTCTCGGGGTCTTGCGAGACGGTTTAGTCCGGGCTAGGTAAAAGAGGAGGGCTCTTTTAACATCTAGCGTATGGAGGAGCCTTTCCTCCTGAGAGGTATAGTTCGGGTAAAAGTCAGGCAAAATTGTTTCGGCATGTAAGTAGAAGGCTGAAATCACCTTGGGCAGGAATGAGACGTCTGGTAACAGCCGGACGGCGTCTGGTAAAAATGAGAGGTAAGGTGAGTCATGCCTGAAGGCCAGAATTTCACCTACTCGCCTGGCGGACGTGATGGCAACAAGAAACACAGTCTTCCAAGCAAGAAGATGCAGAGCACAGGTGGCGAGTGGCTCAAAGGGTTTTCTTGTGAGCGCGCGTAAGATGAGGGGGAGGTCCCATGGCTGTGCCGGCATCCTGCGTGGGGGGTAGAGGTGTAGGAGGCCCCTCAGGAAATGCTTTGATAGTGGGTGTGCGAAAACCGAGCAGTTGTCAACACGGTTATGGAATGCTGAAATGGCAGCAAGGTACACCCTGAGGGATGAATGGGCAAGGCCCGCGTCAGCCAGAGTGAGCAGGAATTCAA
Source organism: Lepidodactylus listeri (assembly GCA_029233225.1). Lineage (NCBI taxonomy): Eukaryota > Metazoa > Chordata > Lepidosauria > Squamata > Gekkonidae > Lepidodactylus > Lepidodactylus listeri. The sequence continues at coordinate 50,291,974 of JARCFY010000004.1, forward strand.
AGATCCTGGGTAGGCCCACCAAAGATGGAGAGGTCGAGTTTACCGCCACAAAGGAGCAAAAGCGTGACCACTTGTAAGCGTATGATCTTCTGGTGGACTCCTTGCGGGAGTTGAGGAGCACGTTGGCTACTCGTTGAGAGAAGCTGGAGGGAAAATTCTCCACGCCGTGAGCTTCAGTCGTGGGATATCGTGGTGAAGCAGGGGGGGGGGGGGTCGCCGACTCTCAGCAGGTCTGGTTGAGCTGGGAAGTGATGGAACCGTTTGTGAGACAGGGATAGAAGTATGGGGAACCAAGGTTGGCGAGGCCACCACGGGGAGACAAGAATGCAGTTCGCCCGATCCTGCAGGATCTTGTGGACGACGCGCGTCAGGAGCAGGAAGGGTGGGAAGAGGTACAGGAATTCCTTGTCCCAGGGATGAAGGAGGCCGTCGGCGAGGGAGAGAGGGTCTCGTCCGCCTATGGCACAGAACTTGTCGCATTTGGAGTTGTGTCTGGTGGCAAAGACATCCACTTGAGGGACCGGCCAGAAGTAGACATCGGAAAGCTCCCAGTCGTGCATTCGTGCCTGGCCCCGGCTGAGCAGGTCTGCCTGTGTGTTGAGGGTTCCTGGGATGTGCGTTGCCCGCAGGTAGATGGCATTGGCTATGCACCACTCCCAGAGGTTCACTGCCAGCCGACAAAGATGACGAGACACGGTGCCACCCTGTCTGTTGATGTAGCTGACAGCTGTAGTGTTGTCCGACAGGACTGCAATGCAGGTGCCTCTCACGATGGGTAGGAAGGCACGTAGCGCGTAGACTATAGCCAACAGTTCGAGGTAGTTGATATGGCTGGACGACAGGGATTTGTCCCAGGGAGCACCCGTTCTCATGTCTTGGAGGTGGGCTCCCCAGCCCCAGTTGGAGGCATTGGTCGTGAGAGTTAGCTGGGGTGCTGGGATATGGAATGGAGCCCCTTGCAGTAGTTGAGCGGGGGCGGTCCACCATTCGAGGGAGTCCCTGACTTTGGTAGTGGGTGACATCAGCCAGTCCTGAGGGTGACGTGACGGCCGAAAGTGGCGCAGGAACCAGAGCTGGAGGGTTCTCATGCGCAGTCTGGCGAATGGAATGACGGATGTTGTAGCCGCCATGAAGCCTAGCAGTCTTTGAATGGTGAGAGCCGTAGAGTGCTGCTGGGAGTGCACCTGGGCGGCTAGGGCTATGATAGGTTGGGCTCTGTCCCAAGGGAGGAAGGCCGTAAGCAGTTTGGAGTCGAGTTCTGCTCCAATGTAGCGGACTCGCTGGGATGGCGTGAGATGTGACTTCTCTGAATTGATGCGGAGCCCCAAGTCCAAAAGAAGAGATTGCGTCGCGGAAATGGCGTCGAGGAGGGCTGGCCTGGAGTTGGCGACCAGAAGCCAGTCGTCGATGTACGGAAAAAGGGAGAAGCCCTGGAGGCGGAGGAAAGCAACGACGACAATCATGATTTTTGAGAAGACCCTGGGGGTGGTAGAAAGGCCGAATGGAAGAGCCTTGTACTGGAAGTGATGGGGTCCTATCGCAAATCGGAGAAACCTGCGGTGGGGAGGGCAGATGGAGACGTGAAAATATGTGTCCTGGAGGTCGAGCGTGGCCATCCAGGCATTCCTGCGGATGAGTGGTAGAAGGGAAGGTAGGGTCACCATCCGAAAACGACGGTATTCGATGAAGCGATTTAAGTCCCGGAGATCCAGAATAGGTCTGGTTCCGCCGTCTCGTTTTGGCACCGCAAAATACCTTGAGTAAAAACCCGTTTGATGGAACTGCACAGGAACGGGTTCTATGGCGTCTTTGCGGAGGAGGGTGTCGACCTCCTGAAGAAAAGGGGCGGAAGGTGGGGTGGAGACGAAGACTGGTGCTGTGGGTGTTTGGATAAACTCAATGAGGTATCCTCTGGTGACAGTGGCGAGGACCCAAGAGTCTGTCGTGATCAGGCGCCAGGCCGGGAGGTAGGGCACCAGGCGCGGCAGGTTGGAAGGCACACAGTCAAAGGCCCTGCTTCTGCTGGCGGGATTGTTTAGGGCGGTTAGACTGTTGTGCAGGGAAACGCTGCTTCTGCGTGTAAGAGGTGCGCTGTTGGGCAGGTGAGGAGCGAGGGCGCCAAGTGCGGTCAGGAGAGCTCCTGGAGGAAGAGCGGCGGGACCATGGCCTGGTACATGATCTTGGCTTGTATGGCCTAGTAGCTGTAGAAACACCTAAAGTTCTAGAGGCTTTAATGCTCTTGTCTAACTCCTGGAGAGCAGTGTCGGTGAAGGAGTGAAAGAGACCGAGGCCGTCAAAGGGTAGGTCTTCAATATATGATCTGGTGTCTTGCTGGAGGGAGGTGGACTTTAGCCAGGAATGACGCCGCAATGCAATACCTGAGGTCATAGTTTTGGAAAAGGTGTCTAACGCGTGCTTGGATGTATTAAGCTGCTGCTTAGACAGGAGTAAGCCCTCCTTCTGGATACGGCGGGCTGCGAGTCTGTGTTCCTCTGGAAGATGGGCCAAAGCTCCAGAGAGTTGTTCCCATAGCGCATAATTGTAACGGCCCATACACGCTAGGTAGTTGGCCGTTTTAACACCCAGGGCACCTGCAGAGTAGAAGCGACAGCCGAATGAATCAAGCTTTCTGCCTTCCTTGTCGGAGGGGGTAGAAAGAGACCATTTGGCCTTGGTCGAGGAGTTAACCACCAATGAATTCGGTTTAGGGTGAGAGGTAAGGAACTCAGCTCCCGCTTCCTGAATGCAGTACATGTGGTCGAGCCGTCTCGACGACACTTGGCTAGATGCAGGTTTATCCCAGGGCGCTTTGGCAGCTTGTAGCAGAACCACCGACATCGGGAGGGAGACAGCGGTGGAGGTGTCAGCCTGTACAATGTCATATACAGGATCGTCAATGGCAGGCTTGGGTTGTAGTATCGACAAGCCGAGAGAAAGTGCCATGCGTTTTACCAGCTCCCCGTAAGAGGACATGTCCTCAGAAGGTGAGATAGGCAGGTTGTCCGCCACATCTGGATTAGGGGAGGGACGAGAAGGCGAGCCCTGATCAGAATCATCCTCTTCACTATCCTCCTGGGACGAGGAGGATGCAGGCGGGTCCAGAGGCTGAACCGGTGTCGGTGGTGGTGTCGGTGGCGGCGGTACCGAAATCGGTATCGACGTTGTCGGAGCCAGAGTCGGTATCGGTGTCTGTGTAGGCAGAGAGTGAGGTGGGATCTGAGGCGGTGGTGGCTGGTGGAGCGATTGAGGAGGGTCAACAGGCCGGTATGAAGATGGTCTGGTCCAGGTGGACGGCGGCAAGTCATGGGGCGACCTCGATCTGACGACGTACCATTCCCAATCCGGATAGGGAGGTGGAGACCATGGTCTCGATGCGCCGGCATGGGTATCGATATAGTAGGTGCGATGCCAATCCCAAGGGGCAAGGGATTGCGGAGGAAGGTCCCATCGAGATGGAGCAGGAGATCGGTGACGAGAAGCCTGATGACGATGCGGCGACCTGTATCGTGGAGACCGGGATTGGTAGTCTCGTTGGTAACGATGGCGAAAAGGAGGGTGCTCGACATCGACGGGCTGGTTGGTCGGGCAGTCGGGGTCGCTAGGTTCGGGAGAGAAGGATCTAGCAGACAAGGGGGATCTAGAGATGGAGCGTGATCGACGTCGATCCAAGCTACGGTGCTCCATCTCTGAAAATCTTTGCGTCTCCAAGATGGTGTCCGGTAAATCAGTCCCGACCTGACGGATGGGCGAGTCGAGAAGATGGATAGTCGGTATCTCCATCGATGCAGACGGCATGGCCGGTGGAGCCTGAACAGTTGTTAATGGCTCCAAGGGTAGCGAAGCCGGAGGCGCGGATGCCTTTTTTGATGGTTTCCTGACAAGCCCAGAAGCATCCTTGTGCTTCTTAAGGGACTTATCCTTTTTCTTTTTCTTTAGCGGGGTCGATGCCGCAGACTGAGAGAGAGCCGGGTGCTTGGACCCCGAAGGGGTAGTGTCCGACGCCGGTCTCGACGCCGATGGCCTATCGGTGACAGACCGGGATGGAGTCATCGATGTCGAAGTCGATGGCAGGTCAGTCGGAGCTGAGGTGCTTGTCGACTGCATAACTTTCGACGGGGATGGGAGGAGCGCTGACTCTAATAAGGCGACCTTCAATCTGGCAGCTCTGTTCTTGCGGGTCTGGTTGCTGAACCTCGCGCAGTGGGGGCACGAGTCAGGACGGTGTGTTTCACCCAAACAGAGGATGCAGAGCGAATGGCCGTCAGGAGCAGCGAGTTTGCTCTCACACTTCACGCACCTCTTAAAACAACCCCACTTTTGAGCCATACAGCAGCCCAAAAGCGGGAAGGAAGAAGAGGGGGGGGTGCCCGAAGGCAGAGGAAAGTAAAGCCCACACCCAGAAATAACCCAAAGATATTTTTTTTGTTTGTTTTAGATAGAGCTAGGAAAAGGAAGGAAAAAAAGGCGAAGACGAAGGAAAGAAAGAAGAGCTTTCCACAACGGAGCTGACGGACGAAGCTGTGAACAGCGCGGCGGTCAGAAGAGAACTGGTGGGATCCCCGCGCCCGCTCCTCTGGGCATGCGCGGTCGGGCTCCCGTGCATGCCCGGTGTTGCTGGGCGTGAAAATCCATTAGAGCTTTCTACATACCGATGGATTCCAGCGCAGGCGCAGTAACCCATCAGTGTGAAGCACAGAGACCACGTCGAAGATCCCCTGGGAGACACAGAAACAAAGCAGGGGGGAACAGTCCCTGGGAGTCTGCAAATACTTGCTCTGACTTTTCCAGTTAAGCCCAAACATTTCTGAGATTTTTAAAGACCATTTTTTCAGTATCCCAAAAATTTTACAGATATATTTGGGATGCTGAATATATCCCAAAAAATTACCACAATTGGATATACTGAGCCAAAAATATATATACAAAAAATACCAAGGTATTTTTGGATATATTTTTGGCTTGGTATATCCAAATGCACACCCCTAGTTGCAGTGTTCACTCGATCACAGATTTATAAGATTAATTATACATATAAGTTTATTAGCTATTTAAATTTTAGGAATAAGAAAAAAAAGATAATGAGATAATCTGACAATCCCAAATTGCATTACAAAGATAAATCTGGGATATGAGGAACTGTTTCAAAATTGTGTACACCATCCATTTTGTACCTTTACAGAACTGCTTAAAACAATGTGGACTGTAGCTTTTGTGGTTTAAAAAGCTAAAAAGTACCCCTCCCCAAAAAACCTTTCACAACCATCACAGATATGTATGTTCCTCTGACTACTTATTGTGCAATTCTAACAGCATTGTACCTTTCAGCATACTCAGAAGGGTGTAATTCTGTTTAGTATTTCACTGTTAGTTAACCATATACACATCTCTTTAAAGCAACAGATGCTTTGGGCCACAACAAATGATCAACAGCACCTCTTGAGACACAGCCATTACACAGTTATGGTTGGCTGGCAATTGATGTGAGCACTGGGCATGGGGGAGACAGGAGGAAATGATGTTGTACAACAACATCTTACAATACTCTAGGGTTTCCCCAAAACTCTATGGTGAAACCCATAGAAATGGGGGAAATAGAGCACTGGGCAATGTGACAAACTGACTTCTGCATTCCTAGCTGCAATGTTGTAGCACTGTATGATGCCATCCTCCACATATCTCCCCCTACTGCTCCACTGAGCACCAGTGGATGGGCAGGGAGTACCACTGGGAGAACCAGGCATCTGACAAACCAATCCACAATCCAGACTGGGCCACAAAGCTCCACCTGGATATGTAAGTTGGCAGAATATTGGTGGTGTCTACAAAACAGCCTTATGTTCTCATTACATAGAAACCCACTGATTCAGTTACTTCTGTGGGATCAAACAAATAAGCAAACAAGCCAGAAACTGCAGAGTGATAAGCCACATCAGCCAACAAAGTGCCCTTAAAGAAATAGGCCAAAGTGACCCAGTTGTCACTCCGATCTCTCTAAATGTTTTCAACTCATTAGAGCTTTCCGTAAATAAGAGACATGTTCTTGAGTTCTCCAGTCTGCCTTTGCTTTTACAGAGCTGAGTATAACAGCAATCTAATTTTGCTGCAATCCTTGTTTCTTTTGTTGGGATCCAAAGAACTGAGGGTTCCTTATCAATGACTCTTGGCTTGTTGAAATAATTTGCTTTTCCACTCTGCTGCAGGGAACTGAGTCATTGATTGTATATCCCTGGCTTCTCCAGTTTGTGCCCATTCTTGTCTTCTCCACAAGGTACAATTGATAAGGCTAAATCTTCTTTGTATTTCTAAAGACTGTTATTTGCAGGTTTTCAAAGTACTTCTATTGATTTTCAAGAACATTTCTACTTTGTAAGTGGGTTTCTTCTAACTCTTTTTTGCTCCAGTAAAAAAAAAAGGCAAAGCATTTTTAGTCTTGAGATGGAGTCTAAATAAGATAACAAATATATGTAAGCATCAATATATGGGCATCAGAAATATAGAAGTCCCATTATACCTATAGTGTAGCGTGAATCTTCATTTTTACATGAAACATAATTTGCTTTTTAAAAGATGGGAAAAAACTTAAAAGGGGAGGGGAGTGATACTGCAACATCACAGGGCAGCCATCAGCATGCTGCATGGCTAGCTTCTTCTGCAAACAGAACGAATGGGCTTCTCCTGACCTGGATCCTGAGAAGGAGACTGTATGTCTTTATGGTGAATGTAATCCCCACCCCCCACCTGGGCTCATCATCTGTATTATCTATGTTTGTATGCACGGTTATGCTTTTATAGCTAGGAGAGGGAAGTGACTATAGCTCAATGGGAGTGCTTTGCATGAAGAAAGTTCTAGGTTCAATCCATGACATTTCCAGTTAAAGAATCTGGGAGAGCAAGAATTGGAAAAAGCTTGTGCTGGAGATCTTGAAAAGCCAGGGTAAACAGTACTGGACTAAAGAGACCAATAGAGTTAGATACAGCCAGCTTTTTTGCTGCCAAAAAAGTCAAAAGCCTTTGACACTAAATAAGGCTATGCTGTGGCTCATGAGACCTGCATTTACATGGGACAGGAGCTGTGGTAGTTATTATTTTTACTTATTTATTATTTCATATATATACCCCACCCTCCCCGCAAGCAGGCTCCTTGAGGAGGACTGAGTGAGATTAAGTGAAAGAGTTGGATGGATGAAACCTATGGCCTGAGTCCATATAAAGCAGTTTTTTATGTTCAAATTGATACAGACTTTCTGTGGTGGATAGTTCATGGACTGGAGATTTGATGATACTGTATACTAAAAATAGAGTGAAATATATATTTTTGCATTGTAAAATGTTTATAATAGTGGCATCTTTGCTGTGAAACTTTGCTGCTGAGAGATCTGGTAGTTGCCTTTCACTGAGATTTACAAGAAATGGGTTCTTCCAGGCAGTTCTTGGAACAGTTCCTTTTGTAAACTGAAATGTAATGTAATGTTGAAATGTTGTGGATTTTGTAACTATTTGAACTGACCAGATTTGAATGTAAAAATATTGCATATACTAGTCAAGAACTGCTGTTCTTAATAACAATTTTAGATATGCAACTAAAAATATAACATGCACTCCAACCAAAGCTTGTTTTCAGCTGCATATCTAATAGCATGTTTACACCAGATAGCTATGGGATAGTTGCAATACTTTTCAATCCCAATAAAAGTTCTTAACAGTGCAATCTAATGCAAAGCTACTTCAATGGAAGCTAATTGTTTGCCATGGATTACTCTGCAAATTGACTGAATTATGTTCTTACATTTGTTAGTTTTCTTAAGCACTTCTGAGAGGTAGCATACATATGAATATAATAATTAAACAAACAGACCTTATTGCTCACCAGTCCTGTAAATGTCTTTTCACCTTAAACAAAGTTTGGCCACCAGGCACTAAAAAGCATTAATTTCTTTAAAAGTATTTGTATATATGACAGATTGTAACCAGGTTTACTCACTAGGTGGGGCTATCATATGTTCAGGTGGGTCTTCAAAGAAATAACTGGAGAATCTGATTTCCCCCTAACCAACAGAAGGTCCTAACCAACAGAATCCCACTGGCAAACCTAAGTGTCTCTACATATTTTTGTCTATGAACAGTTAGCATCAACAACTTAACACCTTAAATCAGAAGTTATTTTGCGTTTACCATCAAACCTTCTGCATATAAGTATGTATGCAGGTAGGTAGGTATATGTGTATGTATTATGTGTATGTATGTATGTATGGTTGTTTTTTTTTAACGGGGGAGGATTTCTGCTCCAGGTAGGGCACTCATTGAACCAAGCCTAGCTACAGTCTTGTATTTATGTTTCAGTTAGCTGTGCAGTTGTTCCAAAGAACTTGAGTGCCATGACAGTTCAGAAGTATAATGACCTTGAAACACAATGAGACTACTGAAATGGATTCACTTAGTAGCTTTCACAGTTCTTTGAGCAAAACCATTCCTAGTCATTCTGGCAAGGATTTCTTCTAAATTGTGCTCCTGTGGATGGGAGACATAAAAGGAGAAAATCTAATACACCAAAGCACCTGGACACCATTTTCTATTTACTTTCCAATCTATCTGTATTGGAAGAGGGCCACACTAAGATTAATGCATTAACTTTTCATTTTGGAATCTGGTTTTGTTGTCACTTGAGGACCAAGAATTATGTAACATGGGCCATTTTGATACTTTATTAATGCCCTGGCTGACTGTTTGTACAGTAAGAAGGCAGTCATATAAAAATAATCTCAAAACAAATTTACAGTAGCTATTGCCATATGAAAATAACACTGGTACTTTTGACAAAGAGGGAACATTTTATGTGTTTCATTGAATCTGCAAGGAAATTAAGCTTTTGTGCAGAAAGCACCCAGGTCAGGCTTTACAGTTTTGTGCTATGACCCCATCTACACAAAAACCTTGAAAGGGCTGGTATTGGCTCCACTAGTTCATTTACTTTGGCTACAGGGTACAATGTCAGGTTCTGTTGGAAAGCAAGAAAACAAAATCAAATCAAAACCAACCAGGCACAGCAGTGTACTTCATTTCTGTTGGGAAGTTCTGAAAATTCAGTTAGAAAACTTTTGCAAGCTTTAAGTCTCTTATGTATTGTATCCTCAGGAAGCATCATAAACTAAAAGTTGTTGACTATTGACCCCAAAGACGATTCTAATGCTGTAATGGCTACATTACAGGTCGATTATGACCTAATGACCCACCGCCTCGTCGATGTGGAGATTCATGGGACAGCCTTAAAATCGTTTGTATCTTTTCTCCACAGTTGAAGACAGAGGGTGGCACTTAGGGAGAAGGTTTCAGCATGACACCATTTGGTGTGTGGTGTCCCCCAGGGGCCAGTCCTCTCCTCAATGTTATTTAACATCTACTTGTGCCCTCTTGCCCATCTGATGCAGAGGTTTGGGCTGGGGTGCCACCAGTACACTGATTACACCCAGCTGTATCTGTTGATGGACGACCAGCCGAATTCCACCCCAGATAATCTGGCCAGGGGTTTAGAGGCTGTGGTTGGTTGGTTGAAGCAGAAGTGGCTGAAACTAAATCAGTCAGATGGAGGTCCTGAGGCTGAGCTGAAGAGATCCCAGGTTGGGATTCCAAATTCCAGCCCTTGACGGTGAGCCATCGATACCAAGGCCACTTGTGAAGTGCTTAGGAGTGATTCTGGATACTTCCCTTTCAATGGAGGCCCAGATCACAAATGCTGCCAGACTTGCATTTTTCCATCTATACCAAGCTCAGCAACTGGCTCCCTTCCTGTCTCACCCTGACTGAGCCACAGTGATCCATGCAATGGTCATCTCTAGGCTATATTGCTGTAACTTACTCTGTGTAGGACTACCCTTGAGACTGACCTGGAAACTTCAGCTGGTCCAGAATGCAGCTGTGTGTGTGCTTATAAGCAGTTCAGCTAAAGCCCATACACATCCTGTTCTTCACTAGCTGCACCAGCTCCAAAATGAATACCAGATCAGATTCAAGGTTTTGGTCTTAACTTTCAAAACCCTACACGGTCTGGGATCAACATATCTTCAGGTACACACCCCAGAGAGCATTGTATGCATAACAACTTCCTGGTGGTCCCTAGCCCCCTAAATATTCATCCTGCCTCAACCTGGGTCAAAGCCTTTTTGGCTCTGGCCCCAGCCTGGTGGAATGCCTTACCAGATGAGATCTGGGCCCAGAGGAATCTGGTTCGATTCTGCAGGGCCTGTAAAACTGAACTGTTCTGCCAGGCATACGGTTGAGGCAGCAAATTGAAGTTCCATCAAATTTGGCCTCCCCCAGTTCTTCCCCCTCCCTGCCGCTCAATGCATTGTGTGCCATCTTTATAAACCACACAGCTTGCACAACCTCATCTGGATAAATTATATTTTAGTGCCTAATTTTTAGTACCTAATGTTAATTTAGGGTTGCCAAGACCCTCCAGGGGGCGGGGAAAACCCCGCTGGATTGGTCCATTCCCCGCCGGCCTAGATTGGCCCACCAGGGGGAACCCCGCCCCTAAATTGCCAGGCTGCAGCTACGTGCCTGATGTGGTGATGTCACCCAGAGGTCGCATCAGGCATGTTTGGGGGAGACACTCTATAATTTGAGGGAAAACTCTATGGTTTTCCCTCGAATTACTGAAGTCCCGCCCCAACATGCCCGACGCGATGACATCACTTTCGGATGACATCATCACAGCCCAAAGACTCCCAGGTGAAAACGGACTCCCCCACACTCCTAAAGAGGTAGGACTTGGCAACCCTATGTTGATTTTAGTTTGGATTGTTATAATGTTGATGTGTTTTCACAATTATAATATTGTTTTAACTTGTTGCACCCTCCCCTGAGCCTTGTGTGTGCAGGGAAGGGTGGGCTAGAAATCAATCAATCAATCAATCAATCAATCAGGTATAACTTTCAAAGTGCTGCACAGGAACACAGGAGAAGAGCTACCTACCAAACATCTCTCCACAGGTGATAGACAAAATCTACTCAGCTATATTTAGGATTGTTATCTGTAACTGGAGCATTATTAGAGTGTGCACACTACATTTCAACATATTCAGTGACTCTATTCCAGTTTAAATCTACTTTTACCAAGGCCGTTTTCGCACTGGCTTTTTCCCGGGGCTCACACCGGAGCTAGCACCGGAGCTTCTGGTCAGTTTCACACCAGTTGCTCCGTGCTCACAAACTCCTCCGGAGTTGCACCGCACTGCTCTGGAGTATTCCAGGAGCAAGAAAAACCGGTTTCTAGCGGTGTTTCATGTTTACTCCGCTGGAGTAGCTTGAGGAAAACACACCCCCTCTCAGCCTCCCTCCTCGGCCCGCCTCGTGGTGGGCGTTTCTTTAAAAAAATTTTTTTGAAGCGACGTTCTAACGTCATATCGCCATGAGCAGCCGAGGAGGCAAGAACCCACCACAGGGACCGCTTCGGAATTGCCTTTTACTGTGAGCAGGAGCCGTGCACAATTGGCCCGAGAGCTCCCTGGACCTTTAACAAGACTGACACAATTTTTTTTCTCTCCCGGCTGGGCAACAGAAGCTTTCCGTGCTGGGCCGCCGGATGCTTATTCTTCTGCCGGGGCTGGCACACGGAGGGCGACAGGCATCGATGCCCGGCGTGCCTAGCGCCCATGGCGGGCTGGCTGCGGGCATGGACTCGCCCCGGGGGCATTGGGACGCGGCGGCCTGACTTCTGGAGGGGGGGGGCTTTGGCAGCACGGGGGCCAGTTTGCCTGCAGAGGCCTGCGGTTGGAGGTGGGGGGTGGCGGCGGATGCTGGCTGGCGGGGGCTGGCGGAGTCAGATGCAAAAGGACCGGGCAGCCACCTCCTCAAGGTCTTTGTTGTTCACTGCTGTGGGATTTTTTTTTTGTTTATTCATCATGTCGGTATACCGACATACAGAAATGACTTCAAGTAATATTGTTTTATTTGTGTGCTGCACAGAGGCTTTTCGATTTAATGTTGGGTGTATTTTTTAACTCCACGTTGCCGTCCACCATTTTGTGTCTGTGATACAACAATTAGATCAGAGAATCCCTTCATGGGGGGGGGCGGCTATGACGTAGGCTGTTGCTTTTTTCATCCAATAGTTTTGCATGCATTCTCCACGGCGGGAAATGTTGAATAGGGAGGAGGGGCTGGATGCATTCTGGGAAGATGAAGGGAGGGGGAGAGGGCGGGTGATGCACTGTCGTCATTCCACTATGTCGTCGTAACGTCACCACGCATGCATTTAAAAAAAAAAAGGAAAAGCGGGGAACGAGGGAGGAGCTGGGTGGGGAGGAAGGGGAGGGAAGGGGAGGGGAAATGAAAGGGGCGGGAACAGAGAGCATCGAAGCAACCCAAATGGGAACAGAAAACTTCGGGGGGGGGGGGAGAGGAGCAGATTGCTTTGGTGTGAAATCCGCACGTTTGCTCAGGAGGAGTCGCAGAGGGGGAAATGAGGAGGAACTGAGAGGCAACTGGCCAGTGAGAAAACGGCCCAAGTCTTGGAAACAAAGGATAGCTCAGGCAGAGCTAAGGAAGGGCTTTTATGAACAATCCTTTGGGGGAGTACTTGTGTCAGAGCTATGGTTTGTTTCCAGAATGTGGCCAAAAAAATTAATTGAAATCTCATTCTGTGAATGTAAAGAATTTTACTTTACATTTTATGCTATTTAAGAACTTCTCAGCAAATAATTAGATTTGTAATATATCCAAGAACTATGAGTTAGGACAGTATGTATTCTATACTAGAGAATTATAGAAGTTGGTGACATGCAGTGAACAACAATACAGCTCCTAAAGAGATCAAAACTCCATGGCCAGGCTTTGATGCAAACCAGTGAACAACTGGGATATGGCTTTTGGTCCTACTACGACTTCTTCAGTTTCACACAAGTACATAAATGCATTACTACAAGATGTGGTAATAGCTTAGTAGACTTTATAGAAGAGAAATTAGGGATGCTAGCCTCTAGGTGTGACCTGGTGATCCCCCAGATTTACAGCTCATATCCAGACTACAGAGATCAGTTCCCCTGGAAAAAAATAGATGCTTTGGAGGTTGGACTCTGTGGCATTATACCCCACTGAGGCCCCTGGCAAATTTCCAGGCATTTCCCAAACTGGATCTGGCAGCCCTACCCCCCCAAGCCCAGCCAGTGGCCTCAGGGGACCTGGCAACCTAGAAATTTATATAGAATCAAGAGGGACTGATCTGGCCATGTGAATCCATGCTTGACCATTGTAATGCACGCTACAGGGGTCTGCACTTGATGCAGTTGATGTGGAATGCTGCAGCCCAGTTACTGCAGTTGCTGCAGCCCAGAAACACACAAGGCACACCCATCCTGCAGATACTCCACTGGTTGCCAGTCAGTTACTGGGTTCACATCAAGGTTCTGGTTATCAATTACAAAACCCTTAATGACCTTGGGCCCACATACCTGCAGCACTGCCTCTCCTACAATGCACCACTACAAGAGCTTCACTCATCTGAGCAAAGCCTTCTAAAGGTGCCACTGTGTGGGTAAGATTGGGAGCTATCTGTTCACGAGCATTCTGAGTGGTGGCTCCCACCTTTGAAATATTATCTATTTCATGGGATTTCTATCCCATCCTTCCCTACAAGTGGGCTCAGAGCCTGAGGTGGTCAGGAAGGCCCCACACACCTATCATTCTGAAGAATCAGCAAAACATAAAATGTTCAGGAAGGCATTTTTAAAAGAAGATTAGGTATGTGGTAGAATGGAACAGTCCAAGAGGGCACCATATAATGGAATAGGATACAGTTACTACAGTGATTATTGTAGGATTACTTGCTTTTATTGTATTGTTCTGTAGTTCGTAATCTACTTTCTATATTGTTTATAGTACAGTTTGCCTTCAATAGTTTGTTGTTTGCATTGTTCTCTAATTCTGCATTGTTCTCTAATTCATCTCTAATTCTAATTCTGTAATCCAAGACCAATTGTATTGCTTATTGGTTGTTTTATGCTGCCTGACTGCACTGAGTCTCAGAGAGCAAGAATGACTATAAATAAGCAAAATAAAATAAATGTAGAAAAGATCCACAATCCCACAAGTCTGATCCAGCAGAACAATGATTCTGTTCTGCCTGGACAATACCTCTAAAAACAGGACCTGTAACTATAAACAATATATAATGGAATCTCAGTCAGATAAATTAAAAATATGACAAAGTCAATAATGCATTCAAACCTGTTTAGTTACTCAGCATAGTCCTTAATTGCTGTTAACTGGTTATTCTTTTCCATTTAAAATACTTAGAAAGAGACAGGCCACTTTCATTATTTTAAGGAGTTCGAGGAAAATCTTACCTGATAATTCACATCCAAGGAGCTCCATTCGCAAAGTACAATGCCTTCGACAAACTTGTGGATACAGCCGAATATACTGAGATTTTATTGGTGGGGTGAAAGAATTTGCATAAGGTGTATTATTATCCACATTTCCATGAAACACCTGGGACAAAATACAACACATTATGGAAAAAATCAGAATGATGGAATTCATTCTTACTACTATTTCACAGTATACTCTCCCACAGAGGCTGTGCTGTTCTGATTTAATAGATAAGAGGACGCTGATGCAAAGAGAATGACAATGGTTCAATATAAACAGCCATTTATCAGGAGGGACCTTCAGTCATCATGTGAGAAGGCCTTGTGTCACCTGCAAAATCCTGCCAAGTAGTGAGAAGTATTTTATGATTCATCCATTTCCCTGGATTTCTGAATGGATTCAGGCCACACTGGGACTTTCCCATGTTTGTTTGTTTATTTATTTATTTATTTATTTCATTGGATTTGTATCCCGCCCTCCCTGCAGGGTGGATTCCATCAAATATAATATACAAATAATTTAAAAATGTTAAAATACATCAGATAAAATAAAGTGCAATTTCTATATATCCAGTCAGAGCCTCAACAGATGTGACTTATCATAATTGGGTTCCACATATTACTCAGATCTGATCCACCAAAAGGGAGGCCCAATAGATAGATAAAAAGGAGGACACCTGCTGCCTCAACCAAAAGCCTAGTAAAAGAGCTCCATCTTGCAGGCACTGCAGAACTGTACAAGGTCCCACAGGGCCCTGATCTCATATGGAAGCTCATTCCACCAGGTAGGGGCCAGGGCCAAAAAAGCTCTGGCCCTAGTTGAGGCAAGACAGACGTCCCTGGGGCTGGGGACTACCAGCAGATGCTGAATAGCAGATCGTAACGCTCTTCAGGGCTCATAGGGGGAGAGGTGGTCTCGCAGGTATGCAGCCCCCTTGGCTGTATAGGGCTTTGAAGGTAAGCACCAGCACCTTGAAACAGATCCAGTACTCAATAGGCAGCCAGTGCAGTTCAATAGGCAGCCAGTGCAGTTCATGCCACACAGGATAGATATGCATCCATATAGATGACAAAGTCAGCACCCATGCTGGAGCAGAGTCAAGGGCAGCCCCATGTAGAAAGAATTACAATAATCCAGTCTGGAAGTGACCATTGCATGGGACACTGTAGCTAGATCCTGGGGGGTGAGGTATGGGGCCAACTGTCTGATCTGTCTCAAATGAAAAAAAGGCAGACATAGCAGTGGCGGCAATCTGGGCCTCAGCAAAACATCCAGGAATACTTCCAGGCTTTTCACCTTCAATGCCAGCACTAATGCGGCCCCATCAAAAGTTGGGAGCCCGATCCCCAATCCCAGTTCCCCGTGACCCAGGTACAGGACCTCCATCTTTGATGGATTCAGTTTCAGCCTGTTCTGTTGTAACCATTCAGCCACAGCTTGTCCACCCTGTCCAGATTTTCTGGAACAGAGCCTAGGTGGCCGTCCATCAGCAGGTAGAGCTGGGTGGTATTTTGGCCACACGCTAGATTTAATCTTTTGTGCAGGTGTTTATCTGAGTTCTGTGATTTGTTGTAAACTGGTGCCATGTCAGATCACTTCCCTGTTTGAGTTTTGCCCCTCCTTCCTGCAGGGGTAATGAGTTTATTACTGCTTGCCTGCAGAAACTTACGGATCCAACTGGTTTCCAGAATGCTCTGCAGGATTTGTCTGGACCTTCTAGCAATTCTCTTGATGAGCTGGCCAGGGTCTGGAATTCAGGCCTGAGGTAAGCCATTGACCAAATTGTTCTCTGACACCCTCTACTCTCTCAAACCTCTACTCTCTCAAACCTCCCTGTGTGTTAGGTTTGTCAGGTGAGCCCAACAAGCCAGTGGAGGACTTACTAGGAGTCTCTGGGAGAGGGGAGGGAGGAAGGAAGGGAAGAAGCACGATTGAACTGTGAAGTGAGTTCCGGGTCAGCTGCCATCACATTTAAAGGGACAGTGTTACTTTTAAATGCCTTTCCTCCATTGGTAATAATGGAAGATGGGGCCATATTCTTTTGGGGCTCATAGAATTGGACCCCTGGTTCAATCTTCTTGAAATTTGAGGGTTTTTGAGGAGACACACCAGCAGCTATACTGAAAATTTGGTGCCTCTCAAAAAAGTCCCCCCCCCCGAGCCCCACATACCCACTGACTGATTCTCCGTTATACCTATGGCGACTGGTCTCCATAGGGTATGATGGAACACCCAATGGCCATTTCCCCCTGCTTTCTGATAGCTCTGAAGCAGGGGGGAGGGCTCCAAACCGGGGGATCCCCCATCCCCAACTGGGGGTTGGCAACCCTACAGTGTGTGCATGTAAAATGCCATCAAGTTGCAAATGACTTATGGTGACTCCAGCAAGGGGCTTTCATAGGGCTGCCAAGTCCCCCTGTAGAGCGGGGGAAACACCGATTTTTAAAGCTTTCCCCCGCTTTTCCAAAATTGGCCACCGGGGGGACAAAATGTCTGCCAGCAGGGGAACCTCGGAGCCTGCCCTGCTGGCCTCTTGAACTTCTTAAAAGGGAAATTTCCCCTTTAAGAGCTGATCGAGCAAGACAGCCCCGCCCAGAGATTAAGGAGGGACTGTGCAAGGTTGCTGCTGGAGTAAGTTGCTTCCGTGCAAGGTTGCTGCTGGAGTAAGCTGCTTAAGGTGCTGGGGTCTGCGAGCTCTTTTCCTTCTCTGTCTCTCCCCCTCCCCCTCTTTCTTTTTGCTGTCTGTCTGTCCACTGTGGTTTTGTCAAAGGAATAAACTGTCACTTCCAAAGAGGTAAACATCACAAGGAGAGGTTGCCTGTAGAAGGTCTGGGAGTGGGATTGTTTAAAATGTCTTGTTGTGGCTGTTTGGGTCCCCCCAATCCTCATTTCCCTTCTGCAAATAAAAGTTGGGATTCCTCATTTTTATGCCAATTTTCTGTTTCTTTCAACCATGTCCCCCCCCCCCCCCTCCGGCAGTAAAAATCTGCATTTTTAAAAGCATTTGTACATCAAGTAACCGGTATTTTAAGTTAGGGATGGATCCAACTAGCTTTTCTGCTGGCGAAAAGGGGAGGACAAAGGTCCTCTTTAGCCACCAAAAAGCCTATGCTGGGGGGGGGGGGGGGGGAGAAGTTATGGGACTTACATGGACAACAGCTGGGTGAAACAAGGGCCGGAAATAAAGCCTGGGAATTGGGCAAGAGTAAGTGAAAAAGCTGTCTGTCTGTCTGTCTGTCTGTCTGTCTGTCTCTCTGTCCCCATCCAGCAGAGGTCTATCAGTGGCTATTATAGCCACAAGGTCTAAATGGAGCCCTTTGTCTGGGGCAGTGATGCTCTGCATTCTTGGTGCTTGGGGGGCAACAGTGGGAGGGCTTCTGGAGTTCTGGCCCCGCTGCTGGAACTCCTGAGGGCACCTGGTATTTTTGGCCACTGTTGTGACACAGAGTGTTGTACTGGATGGGCCGATCCAATGTGGCTTCTCTCCTGTTCTTATGATATGAAAATCATATTTAGCACTTGTGTAGCACTTAGGGCTTCATATTCTGCCGAGATGAGGAAGGATTCAGTAGGGCCGTTGCTCAGTGATAGAGCATCTGCTTGACATGCAGGAGGTATCAGCCTCTTCAGCTAAAAAAGGATCAGGTAATAGGTGACATTAAAGATCTCAGCTTGAGACCCTGGAGAGCCACTACCAGTCTGAGTAGTCAATACTGACCTTGATGGACCAATGGCCTGATTCAGTATTAGGAAACTTCATGAGTTCATGTGTCAGCATGTGGAAGCAACATCACAGGATGTGACATCACAAAATGATGTCACTTCCTTTCTCCTGGCTCCACCCCCAAAGTCTCCTGGCTCCACCCCCAAAGTCCCCAGATATTTCCCAAGTTGGACTTGGCAGCCCTAGGCTTTCAAGGCAAGTGTCTGTACAGAAACCATATATCCTTCTATACGTCTGCTCTTACGAGCAAAGCACAGTGGCTTTTTTGTATTTAGGACAGAAGTAAAACCAATTATAATCCCCTTGTACAAGGCGATAACTTTCTGGCAGTATAGAATTTAATGCTCCTGAATGAATTCAAGGGTTAATAGTTTCCTACAGAATTAAATTAAATTGGACACGGAGAAGTAATTACTGGTAAACTGATTAAAATGAGGATCATTTAAATGTAATAAACAGGATTACTATACCTTTGTGATGCTATATTTATAAAACCATCAATTAAAATATAAGAACCCCTTAGTCAGCATAGAATATCAATTCCTTCCACGTTTTTTTCAGAATCAAATCTATTAATATGTTATTTATCAACCCATTTTCTGTATAATGCAATAAAGTTAATTTACTGAACTCTTGTACATTGAAAACTTAAATTGCTTTTTTATGCTGATGACACTGACTTACCATGTCTTCGTTTGTGCCTTTCACTTTGTATGTTGCCCATAATTTCCCATCATTACTATATGCAATTTTGTATGATTTTATATATTCTGGACTTCCAATTCTCTTAGCACCTTGAGTTATAACTCCGGTGATTCTCATCTTCCTTTGCAGGTTTATCTGAAAGAGCAATATTTTTGCCATCAGTGACCACCAATGAAAAATGGTTGTTATTACAATTCCTATTTCATTTGGGTTTATACAATGCAGCCGGTGGCTTTTCTTGTAACTGCTTATGTCGACAGCTTAATTTTGGCTAGAGATGGAATATATGGCACTGGATATGAATTCATTAGACAGGGTATAGTATGTTAAATAACAACAATCTCTCTAGACACTGGTATATGGCGGAACACAAAACAGAATATATTTTACAGCATACTTCATCCTTTAACTAGACCTATGTGGTGACATCCATGGCTGGAAACCACATCATGCAGCTTCAGTGTTGTGCTTGTTGGTATAAGTCCTGGAATACAGTTTCACACCCAGGAATCAAAATCTGTTATAGATAAATAGCAACAATTTTTCACCTTTGGGGGTGGGCTACAGGAAAGTGTTTGAGAGCAGACTGGCTGACAGCCAGTGCAGGGTCCAATTGTGCTATGTCATCCTCACCCCCCCCCCCCCAAACTAAGGAATAAATGATGCCCCAACTCAAGGTTGGAACTATTACTCTCTACATAATGCAGGCTGGCTAGGGAAAAAAAACACTGAGGCCGAGAACAGACTGGCGCTGCACTGTGCCAGAAAAGTGGGGTGGAGCAAGCCAGGCGTGAAGCGTCCTGGAGCTTGCCATTCGCACTGTGGCAGTGAGGCACAAGATTTCTGGGGAGGAGGTGGCCTGCAGCGTGCACACTGTGGGCAGCTCCTGGCGTAGGCGCGGTGCACAGCTGTGTGCTTCCGCACACGTTCACACCCACTGGAAGTGGGAGGAACGCGCGCCCAGGCGGCTGACCACCAGTTCCTCCTGGTGTGTGGCTGCTGTGGGAGGGAAGCACCGCAGGACCAGGTAAGGACGGCACGTCTCCACCGGGTAGCTGTGGCTGTGTGAACGGGCCCGCCTCATCCACTTGCACAGCGGACCTGAAGCAGGCTAGAACTCCAGTCTGTCTTCAGAGTATGTGTCTGTAGAGATCAGCATAGCTGTTGCCATGGTTTTTTAAAACAAACAAACAAACAGAAGGAATTAGTATTGAGGATGAGGTAATACCTAGCAGTACCTAGCAGTAGTCTAGCTCAGGGGTCCTCATGCGGCCCGCCGAGGGCATTTTTCTGGCCCGCTGGGTGTGCCGCTGCCTGTTCTCCAATTCCCAGCAGCACACAAAGCAGCGGAAAAATTGCAGCCGTCTCGTCCCGGGCCACATGACAAAGCCACGCCCTCCTGCTTCCAGTCAGCCAGGAGGAGGCAAAAGGAAGACTGGAAGAGGGTAAGTGTGGGGTGGCAGGTGCTCTGGCTGGCCCCAAGTCTCCTAGCTGGCTGAGAGGCCTCTCAGCCGGCTAGGAGACCTGTGCCAGTCTCAAGAGCCGGGCGGGGGTCTTTTTCTGGGAATTGGAGGGGGGGGGAGAGAGAGAGAGAGAGAGAGGTTTCTCTTTCCCATCATGATGCCTGCAGTAGTGGAGTTTCAGGGAGAAGCAGCTGGGGGCTTGCTGCCTTAAAAAGTTTGTGAGGATGCCGAGTTCTTTGTTTCTTTGGAGAGGGAAAGAAAACAGCCCTGTCAAGGGTGCCTTGCTTGCGCGCACCCCCCCCCCCCGGTGCGCCTTCCCTACCCGCAAAATAACATCTGAAATCTCCAACCAGATCTAGACTAACTGATGCACCCTTGCATGACTTGTTACGACTAGCAGTGACAAATATGGAACCGGACATTGACCATCTCATTAGCCAAAAGCAGGCCCATAGTTCCCATTGAAATATTGGTAAGTTTGTTGATTTAACTTTACTTGTTCTTCATTTTAAATATTGTATTTGTTCCCATTTTGTTTTTTTACTTCAAAATAAGATATGTGCAGTGTGCATAGGAAGTTGTTCATAGTGGGGGTTTTTTAAACTATAGTCCGGCCCTCCAATGGTCTGAGGGACAGTGAACTGGCCCCCCGTTTAAAAAGTTTGAGGACCCCTGGTCTAGCTTGAACTGAATTTTTACAGATGTCATCAGAGTTTGATTAGATGTCTCAAGATATTTAATTGCATTGTTTTATATCATGTAATGCACCTTGATTCTCAATGAGAAAGGCAGGCTATAAATAAATACAAACTTGATTTGACAGATTAGAAAGGAAGCTACTTTTCAGCTTTGTGGAGAATTCCATGGGTTACAGCAGCAAACTTTTGCACTGCGTTTCAAAGATACAATTTTAATTCCAACTCTTGATATAAAGATGTGTGGATCTCACCAATTCTTTCACTGATAGTAGTTTCAAATGGTTGCCATGTTGTTCTGCAGCAGAACAGCTAGATTCGAATCCAGTAGCCAAGGACGACTTATCCATTAGGCACTACAGGCACCGTGCTTAGGGCCCACAATATTTTTAGGGCAAATGAAAATGTTTTAATTTTTTTGTATAATCAAAAGAAAAAAAATGATTTTTTAGGGTTGAAGAAAATGTTTTAATTTTTTTCTAACATCAGGGAAAAAGTGAAATTTTAGGGCCTATGAAAATCTATTGCATTTTACCTAAAACAGAATAAAATAAAATAAAATGTTGAAGTATTTTAAATTACATTAAAATAATTTTTAATATTGATATTATGGTGGATTGGGGGGCATTCTGGGAGTAGGTGTGGACATTGTGCAACATGCATAAGTCACCCAGAAATGGCATAGGCCAATGACCTTGGGGGTGACACTTTGGTTTTTGGGCAAAACTCTATGGTAAAATCACCCTTACACCATAGAGTTTTGCCCCCAAATGAGAGCATCACCCCCCAATGTCACTGACATGCCTAAATCACTTCTGGGTAATGGCACTGCGTTGCACACAATGCTGCTGTTTGACAGGGTGGGGGGAATTTCCTCCCACCCACTAGCTTGCTGCCAGTGGTCAGGAGCCCATGGGAGCAGGGGATCCACCTCCCCCATCTGGGGAATGGTAACCCAATGAGCCACTGAAATACTTCTGGGTCCATCCCCTGTATTATTAAAATCACTATTTGGTAATCTTAGAAAGCAGAAACTTGGTTCACTTGTAGTCTGTCACAATTTTACTAAGAAAAAAATAGGACACACAGAGTGAGTATAAATGGGAAATTTTCTCAGTGGAGGGAGGTAAGCAGTGGGGTACCGCAGGGATCAGTACTTGGTCCGGTACTTTTTAACTTGTTTATTAATGATTTGGAGTTGGGAGTAAGCAGTGAAGTGGCTAAATTTGCTGATGACATGAAGTTGTTCAGGGTGGTGACAACCAGGGAGGATTGTGATGCACTCCAAAGGGATCAATTGAGGATGGGCAAGTGGGCATCAACATGGCAAATGGGGTTCAGTGTGGCCAAGTGCATAGTGATGCACATTGGGGCCAAAAATCCTAACTATAAATACACGTTGATGGGGTCCAAACTGGCGGAAACTGACCAAGAGTCGTAGTAGATAACAAAATGAAAATGTCAAGACAGTGTGCGACTGCAATGAAAAAGGCCAACACTATGCTGGGGGTTATTAGGAAGGACATTGAAAACAAATCAGCCAGTATCATAATGCCCCTGTATAAATCGATGGTGCGACCTCATTTGGAGTACTGTGTACAGTTCTGGTTGCCACACCTCAAAAAAGATATTATAGCATTGGAAAAAGTGCAGAAAAGGGCAACTAGAATGATAAAAGGGTTGGAACACTTTCCCTATGAAGAAAGGTTGAAGCACTTGGGGTTCTTTAGTTTGGAGAAATGACGGCTGAGTGGTAACATGATTAAGGTTTATAAGATTATGCATGGGATAGAGCAGGTAGAGAAAGAAGTACTTTTCTCCCTTTCTCACAATACAAGAACACATGGGCACTCCATGAAATTGCTGAGCAGTCGGGTTAGAACAGATAAAAGGAAGTACTTCTTCACCCAAAGAGTGTTTAACATGTGGAATCCACTGCCAAAGGAGGTGGTGGCAGCCACAATCATGGACAGCTTCAAGAGGGAATTAGATAAACACAAGAAGGGGGGACCCATGATACTCACAGGGGGAGAAGCTGACAGCCACTTGGGGCCAGCGCTTCTCACTCCCTCCTGCCCCCTGGCTGCTTTCGCTCGCCTCCTGCCCGCCCACCCTCCGGCTGCTCTCGCTCGGGCCTGAGTGGCTTAACACCGCTCGGGCCTGACGTTTCCCTCTCTCCCGTCCCCCAGCCACTCTCGCTTGCCTCCAGCCCTGGCCGTTCTCGCTTGGGCCCAAGTGGCTTAATGCCTTTCCCTCCCTGCCTTTCCCTCCCTCCCTCCCCGGCCGCTCTTGCTCGCCTCCCACCCCCCGGTTTGCTCTTGCTCTCACTCACCTCTCCACCCCTTCCTGCCCCTGCGTTGGCCCAGCAAGGCCCACGTGGCACACAGCTGCCAGGCCTTGCTGCTCTCCCCCCCCCTTTGGCTCTGGCGGTGAGGTGTAGATGCCTCCCAACCGCCGTGCCACCCTAGTTCCCTGAATGTTCCCTGTGCATGTGCAGGGAATGTTTTTACTTTTGGGGGGATTTAAATATCCCTCCCAAAAATTTTCAAACTTTTTGGATTTTTCTGCAGACATGGGGACTGCCCCACATCTGCAGAACAACCTTCCTGCCCCCAGGTGCCCCCCACATGGATTTAGGTATCCGCATGGGGGGGCCCACTTGGCTATTTGTATATAGATATGGAGCAGAGGTCCATCAGTGGTTATTAGCCAAAAAGTATAGATAGGAACTCTCAGTCTGGGGCAAGTGATGCACTGTATTCTTGGTGCTTGGGGGGGGGGGAGGCAACAGTGTGAGGACTTCTAGTCTCCTGGCCCCACTGGTGGACCTCCTGAGGGCACCAGGTGTTTTTGGCCACTGTGTGACAGAGTGTTGGACTGGATGGGCCACTGGCCTGATCCAACATTGGCTTCTCTTGTGTTCTTATGAAATTTTAAAAATCTTTCCAAATTCATTACTACAGCCCGTACTCAAGCTGTTGAAGCTTCATGCAGCCATGGATTGCTGGATGGGGAAGAAGCAGCAGAAAATACCTATACTTCCAGAATGCAAGCTGTATTTGCAAGCGGTGTTTTGTGTGTGAAGGGATGGGGCTGAAGAAAAGTTTTATCAAATTTGTTTTATCATAAAAGATTAGAGAGGATTGCTCATTCTGGGGAAAAATGCTAACTATGAATTACAAGTTCTGCTGTCCATAATAATTTGTTTTCTGCATGTGGTAAAGTATCTTAGTGAATTTCCTGATTTTATGAGTGGACTGTTTCAAGAAAGAGATGGAAGATGGTGCAGTACTAGAGACAAGTTTATCCCCCAAAGTACACAGCCAGCAATTCCTAGTGGCACAGCTACTACTCCCTCTGTACATTTCAGAGAAATCAAACTTGGCCCTGTGGCACAGCCACTATTCCCCACTTGCCTAATTACTGTTTGTAGGTTTGTTCCCAGAGTTTGTATGGTGGTCTTTTTTTTACAACAGAGAGAATGGCCACGGTCACATGGCTGTTTAATGCGAGAGGAACTGCTGTTTCCTCCCGCATTTAAAGGGACTGTCCACAACGGCTGTGGCTAGTCCTGCGCCGAAGCGGCTCAAATGCAGGTTCCTCCCGTGTTTTCCGACCCCGGGAAAATTGAGTGTTTTCCCGGTGGTTGCGAGAGGAACCCGCAATTGAGCTATCTGGACAGCCCTCTCTCGCAATCATTGCGAGAGAGGGCTGTCCAGATGCCCCCCCCCGTTTCCCCCCCTTTTGCACATGGGTGCTTGGGCACTCAAGCACCCAAGTGCAAAAGGGGCGGGGAAACCTGCTTAACTTACCAGGTGGGCGGCGGGGCTCAGGGAAGGGTTCCTCCCCCGGCCGCCACCATCGCCGCCCACCTCCTCCTCCTCTGTCAACGACAACCACCTCCTCCTCCACCACCGCCCGCCTCCTCCTCTGCCAACCACCTCCTCTTCTGCCACCGCCACCGCCACTTCCTCTGCCGCTGCCAGCCTCCTTCTCCACCACCGTGGTCGCTGCCGAACTTAAAAGAAGCGGCCCCTTTAAATCCGGGAGGGCTTCCGGATTTAAAGAGCTGTGGGACCACCCTCAATGCAGTGCATACTCTCTCTCTCTCTCTCTCTCACACACACACACACACACACACACACACACACACATGAGCACAGATAGAAGGAAATAGGCAGGGTGTTTCATCTACAGGGCAGCAGATCTGCTATCCTGCATCAGAACCTGCATATCTAAGGTGCTTCAGCCAACTCTCAGAAATATTTATCTCTACCTCTTCCTCTGCTCTTCTACCATCTGAAACTGTACTTTCTTTTCAATTGTACCTGGCTGCTCCTTCTATTCAGCTGGGGAGATGTGTTTTTTATCCCCTGATGGGCACTGGACCCAGAGCCATCGTTTGCACTTTTAAGTTCATTGAGGAAATAGGTATAGTCATTGAGAAACATGACTATTCTTTTATTATGTAGGACAGACATATCCACATTAGCCAACACACATGTTCAGTTTGCTTTGCTCATTCACAGGCTGAGGATAGTATAAAGCGAAAGGGAGGTGGGGCAAAAAGACCTGGGCCAAGTTGTGGCAGGGATTCCCAGCCGCACTGCACCAACTGATGTGGCAGCATACCAGGGAGGAGGCGGAATGGAGCAGTCGCACTGCGGGGTATTTCCTGGTGGTGCTGCAGTTGCGCACAGCTTTGGTCCCCTCCGCTGACCTGTGCATAGGCGCAGCAGCAATTGAGGCAGGATCCCATGGCTGGGAGCTTTAACTCTGTGAGCCAGAAGCATCCCCGTGGGCAGTTATGTGCTCAAGCGCACAGCACACATGGGTGGTTATGCGCATTCCTGCTGGATCAGCAGATTCACATTACTAGCACCACTTGATTGTGGCTTTTTTAAGTCCACACTTCCAGGAAGCATGATCAATGCGCCCTCCACGGTTTGCCCTGGCTTTCACCTGGTACTTTTAAAAAGCGGGAGCGAATTGTTAAAGAACGGGGTGAGTAAGGCAGGGGAACACCAGACAGCTGTGGCTGTGTGAACCAGCCCACTTAATCCACTTAAGAAAGGTGCCTATATCAGGCCAAACTGCCAGTCTGAACTCGGCCACAGTTTGGCAGTCCATTTTTTCTGAAGCAATCCAGGCAGTGACCTTACATTCCATGGTATTCAGGAGGAAATGCCTAATAAAGAAATGTGCCACTTTTCTAATCCTTTAGAAAAAGTGCAAAAGCAGGAGAAACATCATAGTCCTGCTTTTTGCTTCAGAGCTTTATAGAGGAACATCCAGCACTACTCCCTGTGCTTAAATAACTTGCAAGTAGTGAGGATCTCATAAGAAATTAGGGCTCCTCATTAATTCTTTCAATCAGCTGGATCCTTTGCACTGTAGCCTGCAGCAACTATACAGAACCAAAGAAGGAATACATAGCCTTCTCTTACAATACTAAGTTTTAAGACTGCCTTCTGCCCTTACACAAATGAGAAGAATATACAAAGTGTACATTTCACATTCACCTGCATACAAAGGCTGAGTTTGATTTATGGTCACTCAAAAAGAATTCATAGATGATTGCTTATTTAAACAAAGCCTAATTGTTCCAAAGTTCCATGCCAGCTCTTTTGACTTCCAGGAATAAATTAACCTAAATTAACAAAGTGAAGAAAGGAAAGAATGGAGACGATGCTAACCATGTTTTTTCCCCCAGTATAGATTTCTAAAAGACAAGTAAATTTCCAGCTGTGTTTGCAGTTCAGATACAATTTGTGCAGCTTGTTTTCCTTCTAGCTCCAGTGTAATGGGGGGGGGGACTACTCTGCACAATAGGGTTGCCAAGTCTGGGTTGGAAAATAAGTGGAGACTTTGGGGGTGGAGTCAGGAGAGGGCAGGGGCCTCAGCATGGTGCAATGCCATAGAGTCCACCCTTCAGAGCAGCCATTTTCTCCAGGGGAGCTGATCTCTGTCAGCTGGAGATCAGTTGTAAAAGCGGGAGATTCCCAAGCCCCACCTGGAGGCTGGCAACCCTACTGCACAAAAATGGCTAACAAGATAAAATTTAATAGAACTAAATAAGCATACAATTTAATATAACTAAATAGCATTAGTAATTAAAATGCTGTTAAAAGTTTTCTCAAATTTCCTTTTCTCAATTTATTGTCCAAAAAGAAGGGTGGGAATGGGATGGAATCAATATTAGCAAAAAAATAAAGATCCCCCCCCCCCCTTTAAAAGAAGTGTAAAGAAGCTTGGAAACCCACCCAGGTTTTTTCTGTTTTTTCCCGGAAAAAAACAGGTTTTTTTGGGAAAGTTGAAAAAAATGCTACATTAGCACTTATTTTTTTCTTTTCCAGATTGAAAGTCATTCTGTTACTTTAGGAACATAAAATATGACTATGGACAATTTTACATAGCATGAAATTATCACAACTAGCATATTAAAATATAGTGTACCCAAACAATTATTACAAACAGAATTTACTTTTTTAAATATTTATTTGTAATTGTAACAAATGGAGCAACAATCTCCTGAACTGTTTACCAGCTTATGTGGAACAGACAAAAAAAACTCCACAAAACAATTTTTAAAAATAGAGAAGTAACAATTACTCAGATTTCCTCTCCACAGTATTTTTTTTTAAAAAAACATTCTCATAAAAAGAACTGAAGAGGGGAGAAGTGTCTAGAAGGAGTGTAGGACCAAGTATCAATGAATGGGCATGACATTTAATCAGAATCATTTTCTGAGCTGTAATTATCAGTTTCAGTCTCTGCTTCTGCAACTACTCTGTTGTGTCCGTCATTATCACAGTTATTATGGACCTCTAAAAACTGAAGGTTTGCCCGGATTGAAACAAGCTTCTCTACCCTTTCACATGTCAGTTTATTTCTTGATTTAGTGTGAGTGTTTCCAAACACAGACCAGATTTTTTCACATGCTGCAGAAAATGGAGGAATCCTTCTTACCTTTTACAGCTTCCATTACTTTGTTTGTTAACCATGCAGGCTTTTTCCTATACTTATTCGTGCCTTTCCTAACCTACGGTATGTATTTTTTCTGAGCTTCTAGGATTGTAATTTTAAATAGCCTCCAAGCTTCCCCAATGGTTTTGACCCTTTCTACTTTTCCTTTCAGTTTCTTCCTCACATGTCCCCTCATATCTGAGAAGTTACCCCTTTTAAAGTTAAAAGTGGTTGTGTCAGTCTTTTTGAGAATCTATATATCTAATTCCCAAGTGCCCCCCCCCCCCGGCGTGCGGATACTTAAATCCGCGCGGGGGGGCACTTGAAGGGCAGAGGGGGGGGGGGTTCTGCAGGTGGAGGGTAACCCCCCCGCTTGCAGAAAAATCCGAAATCTATCAAAAACTTTTCTGGGGATCTTTAAATCTCCCGAAAAGTAAGAGTGTCCCCTGCACATGCGCGGGGAATGCTCTTGGAACGGCAGCGGCCCGGCGAGAGTCGCCAAGGCCAGCCGACAGCCCGCGGAGGAGGGGGAAGGGGGCGGGCGGCGGGCCCGGCGAGAGGTGCCGAGGCCCGCCGGGAGTCTCTGGGGGGGAAGGGGGCAAGCGGCGGGCCCGGCAAGAGCCGCCGAGGCCTGCCGAGAGTCTGGGGGGGAAGGGGGCGAGCGGTGGGCCCAGCAAGAGCCGCTGAGGCCTGCCGGGAGTCTGGGGGGGAAGGGGGCGAGCGGTGGGCCCAGCAAGAGCCGCTGAGGCCTGCCGGGAGTCTCGGGGGGAAGGGGGCAAGCGGCGGGCCCGGCAAGAGCTGCCGAGGCCTGCCGGGAGTCTCTGGGGGGGAGAAGGGGGCGAGCGGCGGGCCTGGCGAGAGCTGCCGAGGCCCGCTGGGAGTCTCTGGGGGGGCAGAGGAAGGGGGGAAGGGGGTGGGGGAAGGAGGAGCAGCTGTCAGCTTCTCCCCCCCCCGCGAATATCACGGGGCCCCCCTTTGTCTCTTATAATAACCTCTCCTAGACACCTTGTCTTAAAATATTTTATTCATGTTAAAATAAAACATTCCATAATCAATTTATTTTATTTTCTTTTTCCAATTTTCCCAATTTTCGGAAAAAAACCCAAAAAAGGCTTCAGGAAAAAAAAAAACCAGGAAAAAACTGGGTTTTTTCTCGAATTTTTTCATTTTTTTCCCCAGGCCTTCGCATCTTTACTCTTGCGTAATGTATCTTTCATAAAATAGCTACATGATGATAATTTCTGCAATGAAGAGGAACCTTGTAAAATGAAACATGTATGATGAGACTGAATAACTGGTTAGACAACCTGGTCATACAGAAAGCTCATCTTCTGACATTATGCTATCTTCTCATTCCATTTCTATAGACTTTTGCTTTGTGCTCTGATGTAGTTATAGCAGCATCATTTTATGCGTTTGTTTCTGGTTCTTTCTGATCTCAGTAGAATATCCTTCTGTAATACATCATGCACATTTGTAAGGCAATTCCTTTGTAGCCAGCTCCATAGTGTCTGTGATACTGTTATAACATGGGTGAGTCATTTCCACTTCTGTTCCCATCCTAGCTTTTCTGCTTTGGTGTAATGTGAGTTTGCATGATCAAGCATGGTCTAGGCCATGTGGTAACAGTAACATGAAGCAGGGGAATGACAAAGTAGTACTATACTTGCATAAAATGACTAATTGCATTGGCCAATATGTATCTGTTGTGTAAATGTTGGAGAGGGGGACCATCTGCTCAATGAATTAATAATCTGAGCAATGAATAAGGAGCCTTGTTCAAATGGGAAACAGAAGTGAGTTCTGCAACTCTTTTGTCTCAGTGGGAAATTTCTGTTCTACATTTATTTATTTATTTACTTCATTTGTATCCCACCTTTCTCCCCAATGGGGGCACAAAGCAGCTGACATCATTCTGCTCACCTCCATTTTATCCTCATAAAAATCCTGTGAGGTTGGCTAGACTGAGCGTATGTGACAGGGCCAAGGTCCCCTAGTGAGCTTTCATGGCGGAGTGGGTATCCCAGTCCAACACTCGAACCTAGGGGTGGCCAAACTTGCTTAACATAAGAACCACAAACATCAGATGTCTGAGAGCCGCAAAACATGAACAAATATTACATGTTTTTTATTGAAAAATATGCACATTTGCTTTTTATTAAGATTAAATAAGACTGCCAGAAATAAAACCAAAAGAAGAAAAACAGATAGTGATAATGATATTTATTTGTCCAATGAGATTTATTTGTTTGCTAATGAGATTTATTTGTCTAAGAGAGAGAGAGAGGTGGAAAGAAAGAATGAAAGAGGTGGAAAGAAAGAAAGAAAATAGAGGGAGGGAGAGGTGAAAAAAAAGCAACTGCATCCTCCAAGACCCCCCCTCCCATGCCAGCCGGCTTGGAGCAGGGATTTAGAGACAAGTGCCCTCTCCAAGCTGGCCAGGAGACTATGGGGCCTTTAAGAATGCATTTAAAGTTAAAGTTGCTTTCTTTTTCTGCTCCCCTCACCTTAACCCTACCCAGGGAGGGGAAAACTGGCTGGGGGAAGGAAAACAAATTGAGGAGGCATGCCTCCCCTTCCCTTCCGCAGCCACAATATGTGTGAAAGAGCCGCATGTGGCTCCTGAGCTGCAGTTTGGCCACCCCTGCTCTTACAATCACCTTTCCCTCCCCACAACAGACACCCTGTGAGGTAGTTGGGGCTGAGAGAGCTCTTTTGAGAACTGCTCTGAAAGAACTTGTAACTGACCCAAGGTCACACCAGTCACTGTATGTGGAGGATTGGGGATGGGGTTGCCAGCCTACAGGTGGGACCTGGAGATCTCCCACTTTTACAACTGATCTCCAGCTGACAGAGATCAGCTCCCCTGGAAAAAATGGCTGCTTTGAAAGCATTGCATCATGCTGAGGCCCCTTCCCTCCTCAAACCCCACCCTCTCCTGGATCCACCCTCAAAGTCTCTGGGTATTTTCCAAACCAGACCTGGCAACCCTAAGTGGGGAATTAAACCGGTTCTCCCAGATTAGAATCTGCGCTAGGGCTGCCAGGTCCCCTGGGGGGGGGGGCAGAGGTTTGCCCGCTCTAGATGCCTCCAACCCACAAGCCTGGATCCAGCTTCCGGGGGGGAGCCCCACCCCCAAAGTGCTGAAATCAGGCCGATATGCCTGGTGCGATGACATTACCCGGAGGTGACATCATTGTGTTGTTCTCGTCATCGGGGGACATTCTAGCATTACACATTAAAACTCTATGGTACCATAGAGTTTTAAAGCCGAATGCTAGAGTGTCCCTTGACAGCATGCCCGGCATGACATGGAGCTTTGGACCCCCACAGGTTGCCAGGTAGGGACTTGGCAACCCTAGTCTGCATCAAACTGGCTCTGATTTAACTCAGGTAGGGACTTGGCAACCCTAGTCTGCATCAAACCACTGCATCAAACTGGCTCTGATTTAAGAATCAGATAATTCCATAGCTTTTAACTGTCAAAGTAGTAAAAGGAAGTAGTAAAAAAAAAAAGCCAAAATATATACCTTCTTCAAAAGTTTGGTTTAAATTCTCTTGGACCACTCCAGCCTTTCTATTCTCTTATAGCAGCCACCGAAAAAATCATTTAGGTGATATCAGTGGCTACCACAAATGGGCCCAGTTTATAAAAACCCTGGCCCATGTCTCTGCTTCCTCCTTATCTCTGGATTGAACAAAGCAAAATATGTCAGTGACCATCTTAATTTAAAAACTATGGCAATAATCCTATCCAGGGCTTTTTTTGTAGAAAAAGCCCAGCAGGAACTCATTAGCATAATAGGCTACACCCATCAGCAGAAATGCATTAGCATATTAGGCCACACCCCTGACAGCGCAGCTCCCTCCCAGGATCAGCTTCCCCAGGTGTCCTGGGTCTTGCGGGGTGCATGGGGAACCCAAGGGAAGGTGGGCAATTTCTGGATCGGCTTCACCAAGCGCCCCGCAGTTTAAACTGCCTTCCCTCCCTGGGTCAGCTTGGCTTCTCCAGGCACCCCACGGTTTGCAAGGCACCTGGGGAACCCAAGGGGGGGAGGCTGTAGGTGTGGCCAACTCAGAAGCCAGCCGGAACTCCATTCCTGTGCATTCCTTCCCCAAAATAGCCCTGATCCTATCAGTACTCATGTGAGAGTAAGTCCCACTGAACTCATAGAGATAAGGAAGACAACTGGAGAAGCCATGTGGAATCAATCAGAGTGAAAAAGTAAGATGGTAGGATTTTTTTTTTGTCTGTAGCTCAGTAGAAATTAAAACCTGACTACAGTTAGAAATAATTTTTACTTCCTCCTCTCATCATTGTGTTGATGATGTCCATGTCAGCTTGGACTTGTTAGCCAGCTGCAGCCTTTTCTGGGCAGAAATGTGCTGGCATACACGGTTATATGTAGGTTAGATAACTGCAATGCACTCTGCTTGTGGCTACCCTTGAAAGTAGTTTAGAAACTTAACATAAGAACATAAGAAGAACCATGCTGGATCAGATCAGTGGCCCATCTGGTCCAGCACTGTAATGTATGCAGTGGCGACAGCCACATGGACACTGCCGAGCACATGGCCAGGTAAGGCCTGAGCTTCGGTCCGGCAAACAATGGCCCGCCAGGATCCTAACTGTCCCCCTATCAGAGGCTTAAGATATTCAAACTGAGCCCGTTTGAGGGGAGGGCGGGATATAAATCTGAAAAACAAACAAACAAACAAACAGTCCTATGATGGCCTCTGGCGGGAAACTAATCTAATCACCATGTTTGGGTGAGGCCAGGGGTGCGGCTTGACTGTGAATATAAGCAGGCCTCCTGACCTCCATCCCTCATGCTCATCTGAACCACAAATAAACTATGCTGGCTGATTTCACTCCAACGGGTCACCGACTCCAGTACTTTCCAAGCATTCTGTCTCACACAGTGGCCAATTAGTTTCTCTTGATGGCCAACAGCAGACTTTCCCTTGATGTTGCCTCCTGGCTCTGGGATTCAGAGGCTTAGTGCCTTTGAATGTGGAGGTTCCCCTCAATTGGTGCAGGCATTTATCCTGAAATAAAACTCTTTAGGAGTAAAGTAACTATAAAATATTCACACAGGTTATAATTTTTATATTTTTACAAGTTTCAAGCATGCACATAATTGAAAACTGGCATACAGAAACTTAAATGTGTAAGTTTATGTTTAGTGTATTATTAAGAATAAAGTAATTAATATTATTCTTTCATTCAACATAATTAAGCTGGTAATCAATAATTTGTAAATTAAATGAAATTTAAATGGTTGCAGAATTCTGTAGAACAGGGAAGTGATTATGGGCTTTGTACTGAGTCTGATGTCTAAATAAGCCAGTATCTGAATAATTCATATCTTTCAGTTAATAGAATTCCTAACAACTACCTTTGGGACAAAAATAATAACTTAATAATAAGAAGAAATAAACCAAGCAAGTTTTCAGTCTGTCTAATTCTGTAAAATCTCTGAGGCATAAAGTGATGATTCCCGTGAAAAAAATTTTAAAAATGAAAAAGTATTGATGGGGGGGATAATCCATCTATTTTTATACCTACACAGAATATAGCACAAGCACAACTAGACACACATGAAATTCATTTCTCTCAGACGGTGGTGTACATCTCTGTGAGCATTATGGGGAGGGAAAGAAGGAAGGAAGTGCATGTCTCTGGCATTTTTTAGGTATGCACATAATAGCCCCAACTGCATATGCAGAATGTACAGAGAATTCATTTGATGTGGGGGTGGAGTTTAGGCTCTGTACCAATCTGCAGGCATTCTATAGGTCCTATGAACAAATCCTAGAGATGCACAAACTGTAAGTTCCGTATATGCAGTCTGGGACCCTGCAAAAAGCACCATCCACAGTTCTGCAGACAGACACAAAGTACCTGTTCCTTTCTAAAGCAGAATCTACTTGGAATTTAATGAAACATGTTCTTTAGTTCATAAAACCATAATGTTCTTCCTTCCACACGTCTGTGGGGATATTAAATAGTTCTGGAGGATAGCCCTGTTGGTCTGCAGTAGAACAGCTAAATTCAAGTCCAGTAGCACCTTAGAGATGAACAAGAGTCAAAGCTCCCTTTATCAGTTGTTATGTATTTGTCGACTGCTTCAGAATCTATGGCTAAGAAGAAAGCAAGCAAACGTACTTATACTTATTTGTAGTTTAGCATCTGACAATAACATTTTTAAAAAGCAAAGTAAATATCAACTTGCTTGTGTTCTGCTTGTTTTTGTTTTTTGTCACATAATCATTTGCTTTCTCAGTGTGGGACCCATTGAAGAACAACTGGCTCATGGAGTTCTACCTCATGGCACTTGCAAGGCAAGAGATGAGCAGAGGTATTTTGTTAGTAAGGTGGGGGGGGGAGAGAAAGGTTTTAGATTGGTTTCCTCTACCTCTTCCACATGGGTCAGCCCCGTATAGGGACACAAAGGACTGCACAGGTGTGCAGTGAGGCAGAATGGTGCCAGAGAGCAAGTATGTTCAGTTTGCTTGGTTACCATTAAACTAAAAAAAAGTTAATGACTTATGGCATGCTGTCAAACATTAGGGTTGCCAAGTCCCCCCAGGGGGCGGGGAAAACCCTGCTGGATTGGTCCATTCCCCACTAGCCCCGATTGGGCCACCGGGGGAACCCCGCCCCCAAATTGCCGGGCTGCAGTGACATGCCTGGCACGAAGATGTCACCCAGAGGTGACATCATCACGTCGGGCATGTTTTTTTGGGGGACACTCTATAATTTGAGGGAAAACTCTATGGTTTTCCCTCAAATTACAGAGGTCCCGCTCCAATGTGCCCGACGCGATGACATCACTTCCGGGTGATGTCATTGCGGTGCACGTGCTTTGCGCACGCTAGAGGACTCCCGGGTGGGAACAGACTCCCCCCCGCTACTCGAGAGGTAGGACTTGGCAACCCTATCAAGCATGCATCTCTCAGTCCTTGTGCCATTAGGGATGCTAGCCTCCAGAATTACAGCTCATCTCCAGACTACAAAGATCAGTTCCCTTGGAGAAAATGGATGCTTTGGCAGGTGGACTTTATGGCATTGTACCCCACTAAAGCCCCTGTCCTTCCCAAGCTCCATCCCTAAATCTCCAACCTGGATCTGGCAACCCTACCCCTACATCCCCTGCTGGTGGCAAGGGGGGACCTGGCAATCCTAGTTGCCACCCACCTCCAGGAACATTTCAGTTGTTAGGGGTCTGACCCCTTTTAATCTTAAAGTATTCTTATGAACTGGAGAAAAATTAGAACTGGGGAAAAATCAGTTCCTTCGGTTGTAATTAATTTCCCTCAAAGTACCATTTAAACTATGTAGAAGCAGAAGCCCTGGCATTTTATAAGATCCTGAAGCAAAATTAGGTTCAGGGCATATTTATTATTCATTTTGTTTACAGAATGCATACCCTGCCTTTCTTTCCCTCACAAGAGTCAACAAGGCAGATTACAGATTAAAAACAGGCATAATTCTACTCAGGGCTATTTTTGGGCAGGAACACACAGGAACGGAGTTCCAGCTGGCTCCCGAGTTGGCCACGGCCAGCAGGAACTCATTAGCATAATAGGCCACACCCAACAGCAGAAACTCATTAGGATTGGCTATATTAGGGGTGTGTGGCCTAACATGCAAAGAAGTTCCTGCTATAGGAAAAGCCCTGGGTTTTGACAACAAACAAGGTAAACAGAATAAGAAGCAAAAGGTGGGTGTGGCTGGATGACCACACTTCTGGTAACCTGGGGGTGTGGCCTAATATGCTAATAAGCTGTGCTGTCAGTGGGGTGGCCTAATATGCTAATGAGTTTCTGCTGTTGGGTGTGGCCTGTTATGCTAATGAGTTCCTGCTGGGCTTTTTCTACAAAAAAGCCCCGATTCTACTGTTATTGACTCTTGACTTCACAATAACTGTTTTAAATGTTCTCTCAGATGTGTAGCTGTATTAGATTGATTTTTATAAATTGGAAACTGTGATATCAATAAACTATCAGAGCTCAAAAAAACATAATAAAAATGTCTTAAAAACAATTAAAACCAAACAAAAACTCATTATTAAAGCAGTGACAACAAAGCTAAAATACACATTCAGAAACATAAAAACAATAATTGAAACATAAAGCAGGAAGGAGGAATTATGAGGGAACTCCAGATTAAAAAATAAAAATAAAGAGTCTTCACCTGCTGGTAGAAGACAGCAACTGAAGGGGATAGGCAATTTTCTCTGGGGTTTGGGTGCCATGACCAAGAAGGCCCTTTCCATGGTTGCCAGCCACCTATCTAATTTCAGAAGGTTGGACATCTGAAGCAGCAGATTGGGAGCCACTGTAGTTGGGTCAAGACTGGAGTGATATGGTCCCTGTGACCCATTCCAGTCAACATCCTGGTTGCAGCATTCTGCACCAGTTGAAGTTTCTGAACACTTTTCAATGGTAACCCTATATAAACTGAATTGCAGTAATCTAATTTAGATGTACAGCTATCACCCTAAAATTTTG
This sequence comes from Lepidodactylus listeri, assembly GCA_029233225.1. Classification (NCBI taxonomy): domain Eukaryota; kingdom Metazoa; phylum Chordata; class Lepidosauria; order Squamata; family Gekkonidae; genus Lepidodactylus; species Lepidodactylus listeri. The sequence goes on from JARCFY010000004.1 coordinate 50,328,411, forward strand.
GAAGTCTTTCCCAGGAGATGAGATTGGTGTTGCCCCAGTAGACATTATGGAGTAAACTGAAGATTCTTGCCCCAGTAGACATTATGGAGTAAACTGAAGATTCTAAGTGAATGTGACTATACTTTGTGTTTTATCTCCACAGTCACACTACTGATGTCTTATAGTTTTATGGAATTTGCCTTTCCCTGTATTTTCTAAAATTTCTGATTTTTTGCATATTTGAAATTCTTATTTGTTAGTTGCATTGAGGACCTGAGCATATAGAAAGGTAACATACAAATACAACAAATAAATAAATAAATAAATAAATGATCATCTATTTTCAAAAATGCCATTTCTAGAAATATAAATTTACTATTTAGTCAACATTTCCATAAGGAAGGGAATTACTACGCAGTTACTGATGTATGCAGGGTAATTAGTGTGTACGTCTTCAGTACCCTTTTCTCACTACAAACTGAAAGACACAGAATATGCATTGAGAGAAGTGAGACCACAGTGGCAGGCCTCATCCTTAACCTATGTGTGTCCAGTCTACTGTGAAAAAAAACCCTAAATATGTAAAATAGTGTTGCCAACACCTGGAGATTTGGGGGTGCAGCCTGTGGTGGGCAGGTTTTGAGAAGGAGGGGGACCTCAGTGGATATAATGCCATAGAATCCACCCCTCCCCCACAGAAACCATTTTCTGTTACCCTGGAGGCCAGTTGGAATTCCAGGAGACCTCTAGTTCCTACCTGGAGATTGGCAACTATACAAAAACACAGACTCGTAGAATTACTCTTCTAATCAGGAACTCTACTTTTTTCTCAATTTTCACAGCAAACTGATAGGTATGCAGGTTTGAAGATGGACCCCACTTCAGCTGTCCTGCTGCCACACATTATCCTCATTCAGTTTGTTATTGTCACTGATTCAGTGGAATTAAAACTTCTGAAATCCAAACTCTGGCTCAATATATTACCTTTCTTTCACTCTCAGTACTGCTGATTAAGTAAGCATAAAGAGATCCTTCCTCAGTTTGGCCGCGGTCACACGGCCCCTTAATGTGGGAGGAAGGGCTGCTTCCTCCCGCATTTAAAGGGGCCGTCCACAACGGCCCGCTGCGAGTCCCGCAGCAAAGCGGGCTCCAATGCGGGTTGCTCCCACATTTACCGACCCCGGGAAAAACTAGTGTTTTCCCGGGAGTCGCGGGAGCAACCCACATTTGAGGTTATCTGGACAGCCCTCTCTCGCAAGCATTGCGAGAGCAGGGCTGTCCAGATGCCCCCCCCGCCATTCCCCCCCCCCTTTTTACACTTGGGCGCATGGCCACTCATGCGCCCAAGTGTAAAAGGGGAAAAAAAATAACCCCAACTCACCAGGTGATGGCAGGTCCATGGCCGCCACCGCCACTGTCCCTGCTGCTGCGGCCGCGGCCGCCATTACTGCTGCTGCGCCGCCGTTGTTCCTGCCGCCGCAGCTTCTGCCGCGGCTGCCACCGTTGCCGCTGCCGCTTCTGTGGCGGCCACTGCCGTCGTTCCTGCCGCGGACGCGGCCGCCGTTTGCGCTGCAGCCGCCGCCGGGGCCACCGGGGTTGGGATGTGTAAACATCCCAACCTGCGGCATAAAAATGCGGCCCCTTTAAATCCGGTAGCCCTCCCGGATTTAAAGGGGCCGTGTGACCGTGGCCTTTATCTCACTGTTGTTGGTTACTTGCTGAATCTGCATACTCCCCCTCCTTCCTTACAAGGAGAAATAGTGCCAGTGATCTTCTGCCTGCTTGTATGGAGGTTTATCTGGCCATTGTGCTTACAAAAGCCATTTTGTTTCTTTGTTATCTTTCTAAGGCACCCCAAAACTTTTAAAAAACTTCCTGAAGGGTGAGCTACTCCAAGCTAATCTGTCAGAAGAATTCTAGCATTTTGGCACTCAAGAGACTCACTAGGCTGAACTCTGTAGGAGGAGCTAAACAATTAGCTAAAGGACACACTGAAGTCCTAACTGGATTAGAGTATGTCAAGTCTGCAAATAGGAGGGGGTTACCACTTTTTTAAAAAAAGTATTCTTCCCCAAATAAAACTCTCTTTGCAACTGGTACACCAGGGAGAACAAATCTCTATTTCTTTCCTGGATGTACTAGCTTACTACATGCAAAAAACTGGGGATGTTTACAACTGGTCAATTCCTTACCAACATTTGGAAATAGTACCACAAAGACGATATATATGATTTTGAAAACATAATATCTCCATTAAGACTAAAAAACTATCTGAGCAGGGACCACATGATGGGGGGTACATCTACCATTTAATAAATCTTGGAGAGATCTCTTGGAATTTTTCATTTCCAATAATACAGCCATTTCTGGCTGAAGCACAGTAGGATATCATGAGAACACTACTGTGCCCTTAAAAAGACATTAATTAAATAACAGAAGGTCTGTATGAGTTCAAAACAATCCTTCTACACTGGAAGATGCTAATTGAATGACTCCCTTCTCTGGGTTTCCCTCTTTCCATTCTTAAAACAGTGAAGTGGGGAGATGGGTGTGGAAAAGACATCCTCTTAGGGAAGGTCACTCCTTCTTTCAAACACCACCACCAAGAACCTTTTCAAAAACAAGACTGCAGTAAGACTCCAAAAATCATAGCCAACATTGTTACTTCACCAAAAATATTTCAACTTGTTTTCTTTCCAGACTAAAGGACATACAAGGGCAGGCTGCATTATCTCCTGAGGTAGAGAGCATGTTTTCTTTGCTTAGCAAAGAATAAGTCACAAACAATGACGAAGGGAGGGACAGGGAGGCTGCTGTTATTTTTCTCCAACAAGGATGGTATTAGTTATCAGTTCTGTCAGATGCTGGTGGCTACATTCCTCTTGACATTTCATAGTTTTGCATTCTTGTACGGGTTTTTTTTTTAATGCAGTGCTGGAGAGACAAGTGGAAGAGAGAAAACTCTTTATTTTTGTTCAAGATGAGGATGAAAACTCCCACACAAATGAAAATGAAGAGCAGGCTTCACAATCAGCTTCTCTTATAAAGAGTCACCACAAAAACTGTCAAAAGGAAAGCTAAGAATGTTTAAACTTCTGCTGATGCAAAAAAAAAAACCCTTACAATTTATGGACCTTATCCAAGGCAAATTAAAGGCATAAAATTCCCCCTTATCTTCCATTTCTCAGTAAAGAATGTAAGACAATATATCTCATTAAAAATTGAAAGCACTTTGTTGGAATATGTGATATAGAGTGCACCAAGGGAAGAAGCAAACTTGATGAGTCTCAAGAGGAAGCCTGGCATTGTAATTAGGAGTTTTTGTTTTCCATATCTACTGGGATAAAAAAAAAATTCTGCTGATGCCATGACTCAAATATGGTTCAGAATGGACAGTATGAAGACACTTCAGGTGGTCCCAAATTCAGAAACTTTTAAATATTGAGCAGGAGGCGATGAATTCAAACAAACAGGCTTTTATTCAGTGACATTGTTCAGCTCAAAAGACATCTCTATGACAGCAGCACTTTCATTTATACTGTTCCAACACATAACTTTCAACAATGTAACTATATACAAGCAATACTATTGGACCCAAGGGCTCAGTGATTGGGTATCTAGATTGGCTTCAGGACCAATGGGAGTCTTTATTAATCAGCCAATAGGAATTGGAGCTTTAGGATACCAGAGCCCTTTTCAAGCTATTACTGCTTCATATTCTAAACAAACACAACTCAAACTAAACTTGAGAATTACAGTCCCTTAGCAAACCCAGTTTTGTACCATGAGAATAAGATTGGCTTAAAATTTATTTAAATTAAATCAGTGGCTCTTTAAATGCTTAATTGTGTTTTAAAGACTGGAAGCTGACTGTTCATTCTAGTGGTGCCAGCAAATTTGGACAGGACAGGAAACTAAACTTCTGTAGTTCTGTAGTCCTTGAAGTTGGGGACCAGCACTGATGGAATTAGGTACCAGGCCAGTCCCTTACCTGGACTAATGGTGGGGAGTAATCACTAGAAATCACTGAAGAGGCCCTGTAGACATCAGTCTTAAAGCAGTTGTAGACTTTCCTTCAAAACATGGCTTCTGGCTTGGTTTTGAGAGTTCTATGGCTTCCTGTGCTTCCAAGATCAATTCATTGGCTTAGGAGGCATTGAAAAACTACATCATCCTATGCAGGGCTGCTTCTTCTTCTTCATTTAAAAAGAGGTGCTGGAACTCTCAAGAGGGAAATGAAGTTTTCAATCTGTATACTGAAAACTCATGAACTTTTAACCATTTAAAAAAGAATTTTGCAGAAGAGGTTCCAGAACTCCATTCTGACACGTTCCCCCAGAAAAAAAGCCCAAATCCTATGTATTCTGGCAGGAAATGACTCTTTCTGCTCAGGAGTTCACAAAATACTTACTGTCTTTAACAAAGTGACCCACTGCCAGTTACTAATCTCCTTTTCACAATGATGACTTTGCTTGAGGCAAGTAGGGAGAACTGGTAGGGAGTTCTGGCAAGTACTTTCCTGGGCTTGGATTTCTCAAAGTTTCTGGGAAAAAGCTAAGACTCTAACCTTTTTTTCTGAGAAAGCTAGTAGAAAATCCAGCTCAGTGTGAAGAAAACCTTGAAGGGGGAGGGTACAATCCCATTCTTAGGCTGTGGTCACACACGCCAGTTGAAGCGGAGGGGAAACAAGGCTATTTCCTCTGGAGGAAATTGACACACAGTTGTGTGATCACACATCCCTTTTGTGCTGTGGGCCCAGCCCCGCACTGTGTGATCAGATGCTACCATGGGAAAGTCATGTGGGTTTTTTTTGCCATTTGTTTCCCATGCGTATAAAAGAGGAATCACATCTCCACACTAAGGCCTTTCTATGCAGTATGTGATGATGTGCATATTGTGAAGGGGGAGAAATGGCACCGAGTTGGGATGGCATGGTCACACCATCCCGATGGCATAAGTGCGTGCTTGTGCAATCAGACGGGGAAGTCTGTCTGTGGCCCGTCAGAACCCATTAGAGCCGGACTTTCTCTGGTGTCTTTTTACTCTGCTTCTGTGGTGAAGCAACATGGGTTGCCAACAACTGCAGGATGCTTCCCAGATGTTGCTGTCTGATCGCACCCTTTAAACTCGCCCAGCATTCATGCCTATGTCAGGTCTTACTGTGCGTATGATCACAGCCTTAGTTTGTCATAGTTCTGGAAAGAATGCATGGCTCAGGGCCATGTAGGTGATTCCTTCTTTCTGTTGCATCTTGGGTTAAGAGCTTACCCATACAACAGAGTTGTCTTTTTCTACCAGTTCCTTCTCTCTTTTAGAAAGCTACAGTAGAAACTGCTGGAAGGGTTCCTTCAGCCCTAAGGCCAAATGCAAAACCAGGATACAGAGCTTTCAACACTCCCATGTTGGTTTATATTCCTCACCTCACAAACAGGGCCAGACCATCATAGACTTATTTTAGGCAACTGTCTGGAGCACCCCCTTAAGGAGAGGGACCAGCCTGGCCTCCTGCCCCGCCCCCTCCCTTGCCTTGTCAAAAGCCCTGCTGCTCCAGACAGAGAGAAGGGAAAGAAGAAGCAGAAGTGGCTTCCCAGGGAGTGTCCCACCTGCTGCCGCCCCCTCCCCTCCCTTCCCAAGCTGTGCTGAGCTGGTCTGCATTTCGCACCCCCTCACCAGTAAGCCTGGAGAAGGGTGGGGTGGTCATTGCACTCCTTTCCCCCATGGCCGCTGCCTGGCTGGCTGCCTTTGGCAGAGGCTGGCACATCCTTTCTTTGCCTGGCCTGAGGCCTCCCACACTCAGGTAGCAATGCTGCCATTTGGCTGCACCCTGCCCCACCCCACCCGAGGCCAGGGCTCAGCCGCTGCCGCAGGGTGGGGGACCTCACTGCTGGGGCTTGCCTCCTGCCACTGTCACACAGGTGGACCCCGGCCACTCAGGAGGGGTGAGAGTACCAGCTCCCCCAGCTAGGGCTGGCTGCAGGGGCTTAGCTACTTCGAGTTGGCAGCCCCAGCGCGGGGAGCGGGGCTGCAAGATGTCCTGCACACAAAGCCCTGCCTAAAACTGTCTGCAAGGATAAACAGTGAGGATGGGAGTGCCCTTCCTTAGATCTCCCCCTCCCCCAATCTGAAAACAGTTATTTGAAAATCCCTTAGAGCCTCCGAGGGGAACAGAAAAGGGCCACATCTCCAGGGATGTCCCAAGCAGGAGGTGGCAACCCTCTCCGACAGGGCAGACTCCCAATAGGACCTCCCCAGGCAGGGAGAGAGAGAGGGCTTGCTGGCAGGTTGGTTTGCAGAAACAGCACTGAAAGGGTAAAAGAGAGCGCCCTGTAGACATAATCAAATTAAGTGTTGTTTGATACAACAGGTTCTAAAATGTGAGAAGCACAACTGGGACAGAATCATAGAGTTGGAAGGTACCTCTAGGGTCATCTGGTCCAACCCCCTACATAATCACAAATACCTCCCCCCACACCCCCAGTGACCCCTGCTCCAAGCCCAGAAGATGGCAAAAAAAAGAAGAAGAAGCAGCTCCTCCAGGATCTCTCACCAAACAAGCCTGGAGAAAAGTGCTTCCTGACCCCAAAGTAGTGATCATTTTCCTGGCTGTGTATAAATAACAGGAAAGAGAATAGAATGTACATATGAGATCTAGTTTCACCCAGCATGCCTGAAAACCCTGCTTCTGGCTGCATGTGGGCTGATATTACTCAATCTCATCACATCTTACACTTCTACACATTGTGCCAGCAGTATTTGGCACATCTGAGAGATGCTCATAACAGGCTGAGTATACACCACCTGCTTTAAACTGAGTCAAACCTTTGGCCTATCGAGGTCTCTTTCCTACTCTGATAGGTAGCAGCTCTTCAGGATGCTAGGTGGAGGTCTTTCAAGTCATAGACTACCTGAAAGCCAACTTACAATTAAAAAAAAGAAATTAGCAATGTCAATTTTTGTGTTTTTCATTCTTCCTAAAATGCATTTATGTTTGAACATTGGTGGGCACACACGGGCTGGGGGGGGGGGGCAGAAGGTAGCCTTGCCTAGCATGCAAAAAAGCCTGGCACTGGCCCTGCTTACAAAATAAATAAACAAGCAAATAAATAAATGCTTGCCAGATTCTGAAGCTGATCTCCCAAAGGATCCAGCTTTCCTATTAAACCAAGTTGATGAACTGATAGAAACAGCTGCAGAATTCTCACAGGGATATTAATATCCTGATTGCTGAATGTTTTGAAAGAGCTACATGTGTCACAAGACACAGAAAGATATTATATCAACTAACCAGATTTTGAATCTTTTAAGCTATGAATGGGACTGAAGACTTAAATGTGATTAATGACAGTAATGGGGGGGGGAATAGTGCTCTGTTACTCATGAAGACAAAACAGATCATAATGGAATGAATGAACTGACTTGGTAACTGGCTTAAAAGATCCTCCTAACAGGTGCTTGAATTAACGCTAGGACCGATTTCCTACAAGCACTGCCCCTGCATTATTCCTCCATTTGCCCCGACTGCCTACTTGAATTTCCCACTATTTGCCGTGGGGAGCATTTTGGCCCGGGGCTTCACACGATTTCCTCCAATTTCCTCCACGGCTTCAGTGATCCTCAAAAAACAGGATCACTGAAGCTGCGGGGGAAATCACGCAAAGCCCCGGATCAAATTGCGCCCCGTGGCAAATAGTGGGAAATTCAAGCAGGCAATCGGGGCAAACGGAGGAATGATGCTGGGGCAGTACTTGTGGGAAATTGGTCTAGGTGATACCTGTGTGAGAGTTTTGAGATTTAGTTTGTATTTGGAATTTTAGTTTGTATTGTTATGATCAATAGGAAAACTGGATTTTTCATTTTTTGTTTTTAGCTATTTCTTTTATGATTATTCATTCTGAGTCTAAATATTCTGAGTTTTGAAGTGGGATGGCATCAACATGGATTTTGCAGCAGCTGTGTTAAAATATCTTAGAAACATATCTTAGAAACATATCTTAGAAACATAAATTACATTTTATTCATTCCATAGTACTCCATAACAAAAACACCCTAGAACAATCATTTAAAAAAATCTGTCATACCCTATTTTTTAAGAAAATGTGGTAGCCCTCTCAAAATTTACAACATTTACAATTCTGAAAAAACACACAGGTGTTATAAAAACAAACAAACAAACCCAACAACAATATATGGTGTCAGAGGAAAACAGTGCCTATAATTGAGATGCACTGTTGGAGAGAAAGGTTGTTTTTTTAAACTGAATGACCTGTGTGACTGCCTCTCCCAATATGACCCCCCTCACCTCCTTAGATCATCATTGTGGGACCTTCTACAGGTGCCTGGCCCATGAATTGCCTGCCTGTGTACCACCAGGGCAAGGGTATTTTCAGTGGCTGCCCCCTCTCTCTGGAACCAGCTCCCCAGGGGAAGTTTGTGCCCTGTGGGACCTTCCAGTGCTCCAAAGGCTGTGAAGGCTGCCTTATTTGGGGTGGCCTTTGCGTAGCATTAAGAATCAGGGAGCTGGCCAGTTGTTTTACTTCTTTCAAACTGGCTTGTCAAGTTGATGTTTTAATTGGTTTTATTGTCCTGGTTTTAATTGTTTTTATCATTTGATACTTGTATTTATTTGCATTACATTTATTTATTGTATTTTAAATGTTATAAACTGACACAAGACCCCTGTGGGGAGAGGGTGCAGGGTATAAATTAAATAAATAAATACATAAATAAAATCTCATTTCTTTGGCAGTGGGGTTTACTAAGCAAAAAACCCCAAAACAAAATCCTAATCCAGGTACCACCTCCCTAGATTGTTTTCTTCAAAGCATCTGTGTCCCAATCACATTATGGCCTAGCCTAACCTCTCCATCTATGCTTACTTGTTTGGTATTATAATTTATTTAAATACTATACAGTTTAGGAAGAACAGTGCTACTTCCAAGCAGCCAATATATTTCATTTTTTTTCCTGGGAGTTGTACCTTATGAACCATCCATTGTAACTAATAAAGAACATTCACAAAATTTTCTGTAATTAGGATGTGTAGCTGAACATAATATGCCATTCCATAGAAATCTCAAGGAAATATAATACCAAGTAGTAGGGAAGCCAGCCTCCAGATGGGAGCTGGAGTTCTCCCAGAATTATAACATTTCCAGCAGATCAGTTCCCCTGGAGAAAATTCCAGTTTCAGAGGGTAGACTGTATAGTAACTCAGCTCCTTCCCTCCCCAAAATCTACCCTCTCCAGAAACTGACTCCAAAGCTTCAACAATTTCCCATGGTGGAGTTGGCAATGCTACCAGGTAGCATTTGATTTTTCTCATTTACTAAAGAAATAATATGTATATTCATTAGCTTTACTTATAACTAGGTAAAGGTAAAGGTTTCCCTTGCTTAAAAGCCAGTCGAATACAACTCTAGGGATGAGGTGCTCATCTCTGTTTCCAAGCCGAAGAGCCAGCGTAGTCCGAAGACGTTTCTGTGGTTATGTGGCCAGCATGACTAGACACCAAGGCACATGGAATGCTGTTACCTTCCCACCAAAGTGGTACCTATTTATCGACTTGCAATTTCTTGCTTTCGAACTCCTAGGTTGGCAGGAGCTGGGACCAGAGACGGGAGCTCACTCTGTCATGCAGCACTCAGGTCTCAAACTGCTGAACTACTGATCATCAGGTCTGCAGTTCAGCATCTTTTTTTTAATAAAGATTTTTATTGATTTTTTACTATTACTACTACTCTACCGCTAATAACTACACTATATTATCCTATACAGAGAATACTGTTTGCAATAATCAAGTTAACTAACTTTTAAAACTGAAAAGCAATATACTTTCTTGGTTAAACATTCTAAGTTCATGTTTCTGCTTCTACACATAACAAAGCTGATTAACTGGCACATACAGCAACGAAGAAAATGCCTACTATTCCATTTACATTTAGACATAGTGTACCATCATTACATATTGTTTATAACATTATTTCTTCTTCGTTCCTCTTCTTGTCTTTTTAGTCTCTTTGCTGAGCTTGGGAGCAGCAGCTCCCTTTTCTGAGTCCGATGCTTCTTCTCCACTTTCTGAGCCATCAAAGCCATACATACTTTCCTGTGACTCTAGTGAGTCATCTGACTCCCTCTCCGCTTTCTTTTTCTTGCATTTTTCCAGAAATATTTTGGCTTGTTCTACAGAGTCAATCTTGTAATTCTTGCTTTTATAGCTGAAAGACAGTCCCTCTGGAATATTCCAACGATACGTAATTGACTCAGACTGTAACCATGTTGTTATATTCCTGTAGGTTTTTCTTCTTTTTCGAATTTCAAATGGAATGTCTTTTAAAACCTTGATTTCCTCTTCTTGGATCTTCAGCGTTGTTCTGTTTGTGGTTTTTAACACCACATCCCTTGTTGATCTTTTGGAGAACCTTATCATGATCTCACCTGGCAGGTTTTTCTTTTTCACAAAATCTGGATAGGTCCTGTAGACCAAATCCATGTCGCTTTGTAGTTTCTCCGCTTCAATACCTGCCAACGGTGCTAATGCCTCACTCAATAGTTTTTTAAGATCCTCCCCTTTTTTCTCAGGAACATTCTGCAGTCTCAGGAGAAAATTTGAACGTTCCATCTGAAGTTTTAAGACGTTGTCGCTTTGAAAAGCCTTTTCTTTTTCAATTTTTTGTAGTCTTGAGTCATGCTTACTTGTTGTTGCTTTTACTTCCATGAGTTCTTGTTGCAGCTTCTCATTTATTTTTCCGGACTCTTTCATTTCCTTCTGCATTGTATCCATCTCGGCATTGAGAGCTGTCATCTGATCCACTAGGGGTCTCAGCATTGATGAGAGCATTGTGCTCATCTCTGTGATGTCGCTCTTTGCAGCCGGAACTCCGCTTCCTGGCTTAGGGGAGGGTTTTTGTCTCCCCGTCATTGTTGCTGTTTCATTTTGTTTATAGTTAGATAGGAAGATCTGAAGAAGAAAGTCTCTTTTTCACACTAATGCCATTTAAAAGCTCATTTCTTCGTGCATGCGATCCAGCCCTCCAGCATTTCCTAGCTGCTTTCAATGCTGCAGAAATGCCGTGGGAAAGTCTCGGTAAGCTCCGTTCGGAGAGGGGGGGGGAACATTCCACTCAACCCTTCCCAGCCGCTTTGTTATGCAAACTCTGTTTGAGACTCACGAATCACCATTGCATATCAGGAAGTTTCCTTGCTTCTCCGATCGGTATTCTCTGCTGCTTCACGGTTATGCTTGAGCAGGGCTCCGTTGGGGCTGGGGCGCGCCGGAGCACCGCTCCGGGAGAGAGAAGGCGGGGGGGTGGGCACTTAATGAAGCCCCGCCCCCCGGCCTCCCCCCGCAGCGGAGCGCCGCTGGCCCCAAGAAGAGTCCTGTCCCTCCCCCCTCCCACTGCTCCCGAGGCCGCGGCAGAGCGCCGCGGCCCAGGAAGCCCCTTTCCTTCCCAATACTCCCGGGCCAGCGGCGCTCCGCCGGCCCCAAGAAGAGTCCTGTCCCTCCCCCTCCCACTGCTCCCGAGGCCGCGGCAGAGCGCCGCGGCCCGGGAAGCCCCTTTCCTTCCACCCCCCGAGAAGAGTCCTGTCCCTCCCCCCTCCCACTGCTCCCGAGGCCGCGGCAGAGCGCCGCGGCCCGGGAAGCCCCTTTCCTCCCACCCCCCGAGAAGAGTCCTGTCCCTCCCCCCTCCCACTGCTCCCGAGGCTGCGGCAGAGCGCTGCGGCCCGGGAAGCCCCTTTCCTCCCCCCCTCAATACTCCTTCCCTCCCTCGCTTCCTTCCTTCTCTCTTTCTCTCCCCCCACCTACCTACTTACCTTCCTCTTCCTTCCTTTCCCCCTTCCTTCCTTCCTTCCTACTCTCTCTCTCTCCCCACCTACCTACCTACCTGTTCCTTCCCCTCTCCCTTCCTTCCCTCTCCCCCCTTCCTACCTACCTTACTGTTCCTTCCTTTCCCCCTTCCTTCCCCTCTCCCTTCCTTCCTTCCTTCTCTCTCCCCCCCTTCCTACCTACCTTACTGTTCCTTCCTTTCTCCCTTCCTTCCCCTTTCCCTTCCTTCCTTCCTTCCTTCCTTCCCTCTCTCCCCACCTACCTACCTGTTCCTTCCCCTCTCCCTTCCTTCCTTCCTCCCTCTCCCCCCTTCCTTCCTTCCTTCTCTCTCTCCCCCACCTTCCTACCTACCTTACTGTTCCTTCCTTTCCCCCCCTCCCTCCCTCCCTTCCTTCTCTCTCTCTCTCCCCACCTACTTACCTACCTTCCTGTTCCTTCCCCTCTCCCTTCCTTCCTTCCTTCCTTCTCTCTCTTCCCCCCACCTTCCTACCTACCTTACTGTTCCTTTCTTTCTTTCTTTCTTCCTTCCCCCCTTCCTCCCTTCTTTATTCCTCCCTCCTCCTTTCCTTTCTTCCTTCCTTTCTCTTTCTTTCTTTTCTCTCTCTCCCCCACCTACCTACCTTCCTTCCTGTTCCTTTCCTTCCTTCCCCCTCCCTCCCTTCTTGCCTTCTGACACACCTGACGTCAGGGATGTGTGACCTTATGACACTTCCGGTGACGTCAGGGGGTGTGGCATATGCAAATAAGTTATGCTAATGAGCTCCTGCACCTCTTTTTTTATTAAAGGACCCCTGCGCTTGAGTAGCCCAGAGGCTTCTGCGGCGGGGGGAACCTACGGGGGTGAAGGAGGGTGTCTCAATCCAGTGGTTGCCACCGCAAGGAGAGACATCCCTCAAGCCACCCCAAGCAGAGCCCCTTTACTAGGGTCTCTGGGGGCTCAGCACCTGTCCAAAGCCCCTTCTACCCCGCCGAGAGCGGATCGCCTCTCCCGCAGATGCGGTGAGAGGCGTCCACCATTAAGTGTGTCTCTTCCGGAAGTCCTGCAGTTCAGCATCTTAACCACTTGAGCCACTTCAGCCCCTAACTTATAACTAGGGATAGATTATTTTTACATTTTTATTTCTAAATGAAATTGGGATTTTTTTTGTCAGAGACAATTTACAGAGGATTACTAGACTAAACATGAAATTAACATAGATGGTATCATATTTATTTGGTCAGGACTAGGGAAGCATTGGGAGCTGAGTATTCTCTTCAGTTATGGTCAGTACAAAAATTCCCCGCCCCAAACACTGAACAAGTAATATTATATATGCCATCATACTGTTCAGATTCCCTGCCATCATGATATGAAAGTGTGGGTGCTCAAGAAACTGCAATAAGTGGCAGATATATTGATAGCTTACACAGAAAAAAAAGAAAAGGACAACATTATGAGATCAATGCACGCTTTCCCACACTGGAACCTCAGGGACTCATGGATTTCTACCTGTGGCTTCCAGATCAATGTCTGCAGACAGGTTTAGCAAAGAAGCTGATTTTGCATCCCACTGTTTGGGAAGAAAATGTGTTGTTTTTCTCTTCGTAGCCCCTAATGGTCTCCTTATCCCATCTGGGCAGTAAAGATTCTGTCAGTGATGAAACCAGAATTCAGAAGTGCTCCTTTAAAGCACTGCTGAACATCCCTTCCATTCTTAGGGCACCTATGTAAAAGACAATGCAGTTTTAAAGGCGTTGTATCTGGTGTCTGAATTGGCTAATGGCCATACAGGAAGGCTGGTTTATAATTCCACTTCAGTTTTAGGTGAAAAAGAGGCGCTCTGCTTTATGCGAATTGATAGTCCTCCAGCACCATTTCCCCACAGCATGAAGAACATTTGAGAAAGGTGCTTTTAAATATATATATCTTATCCTCCCTTTCATATGCATGTCTTTGGTAACCTTAATAATCACCACATTTTAAAATAAAGAGAATTGTGCTTCCCTGTATCTGACTTCATGGAAATAGATTATAATTTGACACCTCCCCCTGTTTGAAACCAACAGCTACGCTGGCAGGAGAAGGGGGGGCAACTGAATGAAAACTGGAGATAAAAAGTACATTGACTAATCACAAAGAGGGAATGTAATCAGAAAATTATTAATGTATTTACAGCCAAATCCTGACCCTATTTAGATGTAAATTCCACTGTGTTTGGTGATGTTTTCTCCCTGAGCATTCCCACCCTCCCCACACACTTCTAGTGCAGCATGAGGACTATACAGGAGACTAGAGAAGAGAGTAGTGAAGCGAGGCCAGGCAGCAAAGTGAGCCAAAGGAAAGGTAAAAGGGTAGGAGGAAGACAGGAAGTTCCCTGCTGCTTTCCCACTTCTAGCCCAGTAGCAGCAGAAAATAGAACGAGAATTCTACATTTTGTTGGGGGGGGGGAAGTATCTTGCAGGAAGATTCTCAGTGGGATTTAAGAAGAAGAAGAAGAAGAGATTGGATTTATATCCCGCCCTTCACTCATTTGGAGTCTCAGAGCGGCTTACAAACTCCTTTCCCTTCCCCTCCCCACAACAGACACCCTGTGAGGTAGGTGGGGCTGAGAGAGCTCTTTCCCAAGCTGTCCTTGAGAGAACAGCTGGTACAGAGCTATGGCTTGCCCAAGGTCATCCAGTCAGGTGCAAGTGAAGGAGTGGGAAATCAAACCTGGTTCTCCCAGATTAGAGTCTGCGCACTTAACCATTACACCAAACTGGCTCTCCAGTTTTAAGAGGTTGTAGTATGAGCCAGCATTCAGGGTATGAGACCTCAGATTTGTTTTCTCTCACACTAGGAGAGGGAAGTGATGACATTCCAAATGAGATATTTAAAGCTCTTTAAAATGAGTAGGTGATTTCAACCAAATTTTTTGCCACAAAATCAGACTGGACTTGGCACATGATGTTTTTAATATACTACACCACAGGTTTCAATAGCTCATATAGCATAATCTGTGGTATCTGGTTGTTTATATGAGTTACAATGCTGAGATTGTAGTTTCATTGCCAGTGCCAAGATAAGACAAGATATGAATTGGAATGTTTATAATGACTACTACTGATTATAGATGTGCCTGGGATGGGCACGAACCAGCTCACAAACTGAAATTAAGGCCAAACTTAGGCCAGTTTGGAGTTTGCAAACCAATGTTTGGGGAAGGTGCATTGTGGCTGGTTTGCCTGTTTGGGGGCAACAATTTCAACTGCCAGTCAGCTGTTAGGTTTAAATACCCATTTAACCCTTGAGTTTTGCTTCCCCCTAAAAGGGTGGGAAAGCGAAACTAACAGGTTAAATGGCTGCCAGCCATTTAAACCTAACACCTGACTGGTGGGGAGAAAGCAAAACCTAACAGCTGACCAGTGGACTTGCCAGGCTGTTAGGTTTAAATGGCTATGAGCCCTTAAACCCTTTAGTTTTGCTTTCCCCTTCTAAGCAGGGGGGGGACTGATGGGAAAAATGGCTGGCAGCCATAACCCTTCCTGGGTGTTTCCCTCCTTTCTCCTGGCCCTATCAAGCCGTGGCCAGGATAATTCCAGGGCAGTCCCTGCCCCCTTTCAGTGGCAACTTGTCGCAGCCAGGGAAAAGGGGGGACTGAACATGCTGGACTGGCTTGGTTTGGGTAAGACTCTTTTGGGTTGCACTAAACCCTGAACTGAACCGAACCACATGTTTTAGGGGGTTCTGCCCATCCCTAGTTGTTAACACTCATAATGGTGAAATCCAACAATTTATAATGGGGAGAGGAACTGAATACAATTTTGGTGCAAATATGACAACTGTCTCCCATTATACCCCTAAACATATCTGTCCTGACTCTGATAGCCCTTTATGTCCACACAGAGTGCAGGATAAGGTACACACATGCATATAAGGTCTCTATACCGGAACAAAGCAATCAATATGCTACTTATAGTACAATGACAAAGTAGTTTGGGTGTATATACATTGGGTTGGATCCAGTGATGTACAAGCATAAAAAGAAATCTACTTAGTGCAGTTCCACTTGTGGATCATCTTGTGCAACATTGCTCACACATACAATGACACTCACACAAGTTGATGTGCAACAGTCTCCTCCCTCCCCCATATTGTATACAGGGAAACCATTCTGAGAATGAAAAACTTGCTAGGATCACCTCCTGGAATTTTTGCACAATCTCTTCACAAGTAGAAACACAAGTGGGATACAGGAACTTTGAATTAGTGCAAGCTGCCATTATGGTTTTTGTTTTGGGGGGATATATATATTTCTGCTGGCTCAACAGCTCTAGAACAAACGGAAATTTTGCACTGGATCCAACCCATTGGCTTTAAGGGTGCACACCACCCTATTCAATGTTACTTCGACGCATGAGTGCCTATGATGCTGGGGGTATGCCAAACAGATGGAGCAGGAAGACATGAATTTGTAATCCCATTATGCACAAGGACAATCCAGTGGAGTGTCTAATCTAACCAAGCTCTTTTAAGAAAATTCTCTGTGGCAGTTACAAAGGCTTTGGAGAGCATAAGCTTTCTTTTACTTTTGCTCTTTTGGAATGCAGTAGCTGATGGAATTTGGAACCAATAAGGTTATATTGCATTACATATAATAATAAGTTCATGTCCTAACCTAGATGTCCCGACTAGCCTGATCTTGTCAGATCTAGGAAACTAAACAGGGTAATTCCTGGTTAGTAATTGGATAGGAAACCACCAAGAAAGTCCAGAATTGCTATGAAGAAGCAGTCAATGGCAAACCATCTCTAGCCTTTTAAACCTTATGTGGTCACTTGTGACTTGACGGCACTTACCACCACCACCAGTAACTTCTACCCCACCTTTCTATTTCAAAATACAAAAGGGAGCTAAACCTATAGTTGTACTTTCCAGTGTTGTTATCGAGATGAAATGAGAGAACAGGAAATTGATCAAGATGGGTATATGTTTATCTGTAGCAGTAGAAAAGAGCAAGAATCCAGTAGCACCTTAAAGGCTAACAAAATCTGTGGCAGGATATGAACTTTTGTGAGTCACTGCTCACTTCATGTCTCATGAAAGCTCATACCTTCCTACAAATTTTGTTAAGTCTTTTAGGAAATAGTTAAATACATGTAAGGTAAAGGTAAAGGTTTCCTTGCTCGAAAGCAAGTCAAATACAACTCTAGGGATGTGGTGCTTATTACCGTTTCCAAGCTGAAGAGCCAGTGCTGTCCAAAGATGTTTCTGTGGTCATGTGGCCAGCATGACTAGACGCTGAGGAACACAGAACACTGTTACCTTCCCATCAAAGTGGTACCTATTTATCTACTTGCAATTTCTTGCTTTTGAACTGCTAGGTTGGCAGAAGATGGGACCAGAGATGGGAGCTCACTTTGTCATGCAGTACTCTCAAACTGCTGAACTAACAACCTTCTGGTCTGCAGTTCAGCGCCTTAACCGCTTGAGCCACTGCAGCCTCTTACATACATGTAAGCAGAAATAAAAATACTCCAGAATTTCTGAAATCTGTGACGAACTTTCACCACTTACTGCAATGGTGGTAGTAAAGAGTGTCCAGTACCCATACTGGGGACCTCCTAACAGGCTTCTCAGAAGGTTGAAATGCTTGTATAATTCACACAGGTTTCAGGTTTCATTAATTTCCCTGTTCTGTCTTTAGCTGCTTCCTTGTCAAGCCTAAGTCTTTGCCTAGGTAACAGCCAAATTCCTTATCCACAAACTTCTGTTTTTTTCCAAGCCCCAATACTTTCTAGCTCTGTTCTCTATTGTCTCCTTGTCTTCCTGCTTTCCAGTTCCCAGCAAGACATGTCTAGTATCTCCCCTCTGAGCTTTGGTCCCATAGTACTGGGACTTCTGCATCCAGCTGTCATGGCTGCCCATACTCCAGATTGCTTTGGACACTCCTGTATAGGTGTACTTTGCACAGAGCTGAGGCACAGTGCAGGCCAAATGGAATAATTAAACATCAGTGTACAGTCCCACATTGATTTGATGGGATACTGACACACACTACTATAGGGCAAAATATAGCACACTCAAATAATAATGGAACAGCATTCATCTACAAATCATTCCTTTGTTATATCATTCTTATCTTTGGGGAAATTTTATTTCCTGAAATTCACATTAAAATCACATTAGCAAGGTAAAACCGAAACGAGGGTGATAACTGCATATTCATAGCTGGCAGTGGAAAAGAGCAAGCTTATTTGCTACAATAGGCTAAGTGACAAATTTGATCATATCTAACCAGTAGTTATTAAAATAAAGTAGGTATAAAGAGGTGATTTCTCACATCTCACTTAAAGCAGTATGCTCTGTGTTCCTAATGAAGCAGTAAGTGCTTAACATGAATATTATTTTATTAATTCTGTTAGTCCACATGGAATGATTTAAAGTTAGATATGACTCAGTTTCTCCTTAATCTGCTTTTAATGCCATAGCCACTGACCCTTTAAATTGCAAACCAATTACAAGTATTGTAGTTCCATTACTAATTAAATTCTGTGAGTGTAAATTTAGAGTGGTGATTTCAATTTTGAGCTCACTTGCAGAATGCAAGCAAAATAAATTGCAAATTTATTGTTGAATCATTCACCTCAGGGTCAAGACAGACATACTAAACATCACAGCTCCCTAGTAAATTTCGTGTGAATGTCGCCCTGATTTGGGTTGGAGCTGTGCAGGAAGGGGAGAGGAGAGCTTAGTACCCACATGGTTTTGCCAACAGAAACCAGTTTTCCCACAGTGCCACTACCTTCACAGATCTATTATTTTCTCACTAAAAAGCTAATCAAAGCAAAAATACTTGAGTTATGATTAGCAAAACTGAGTGGAAGTTGAATACTTATATCCCTTCTCCTCTTTCTTGATGCCCCCGATCTGTATTACAGTCACAAATCTAATTTACCTTTATAGACTGAAGGGGATCTATGAACCTTGTTATGTCTTTCTTGACTCTGAGAGAGTGGGAGAGGACTACACATTACAAATTACTTAAATGGAGAAGCTGTAGCTCAGTGCATAAATCATCTGCTTGGCATGTAGAAGGTCCCAGATTCAGTCCCTTGCATCTTCAGTTAAAAGGATCAGGTATTATGTAATATATAAGATCTCTACTTGAGACCCCAGAAAGCCACTGACAGTCAGCTTAGATAATTTTAACTTTAATAAACCAGTAGACCAGGGGTGTCAAACATACAGCCTGCAGCCTGGAATCTGCCCTCCTTTGGGGAGGAAGGGAGGGAAAGGGAAAGAATGAGAGCAGCCATATGCAAGAGAGAACAAAGTCAGAGTTCCATCATGGCACCTTTAAAATCAATTAAATTTTACTTGAAGTATAAGCCTTCCTGTGCTCTTTTCCATAGATTCACTAAGCCAGTCTCATTCTCAATTGAACTAACTGCTGATCTCAACTGTCTCCAACAGCTCCCTTTGGCTGCCTTTAGAGAGAGGTGGATATCTATGGGTTTCTCTCTCTCTCTCTCTTTTTAAAGAGGGGATCACTAAAGTGATCAAGTTTTATCCTACTTTTTGAGGGGGGCTTCCATTTTTAAACCCTCCCCAAATATTTCCTGGTTTATTTTGCAAAAAAAAAGGGGGGATCTCCAATTGAGTGGACTAGGAAGTTTTCAGTGATTGGTCTATATAGTGGCTGTAGATATGGGGAAGGGAGGTGGGTGAATGTCCAGAGAATTAATACACCTCCCCTTCAAATTTTTGCTCTGTAGTCCTTGCCAGGAAGGCTAAATGTACAAGTGTCCGGTTCTTCTTCCCTTGCCCATCCACCTCTCTCTGCTGCATTTCTGAGCATGGGTGTTTGCCTGAAAGCCACCCCTCACCCCATCTGTGGCCCCCATCTGCCTGCTTTCCCTTGTTGCAGGCTTTGAGAACACACCACAAAATAAATCAGTGACGTTTAATAAATGGCTTTCAGGAGGCTTTTCGTGTGTGTGGATTTAATTATGGGGGAGAGAGAGGAGGGAGTGGAGGAGACAGATCTTTCCCTGGTCTGTTTCTTGCTCTTCAGCCATGCAACTTCCCCATTTATTTTGCAAATTGCACCTGCTGAATTCTGTGCAACTGTAGTAATTTTTTGGAGAGGTTGTGGTTGGGGGGGCTGCTATGGTGTGTGTGGCTTGACTGGAAAGGGGAGAGGAAGCTTTTTTCTTGGACAGCGCATTGCCTACAACCAGAAAATGCTGATTCTTCCTGCAAAAGGCAAACCTTCACCAGCGAAGTTGCAATAGCACAGAGGCAGTTTGGAGGAGTTTGAATTGCTTCCACTTTGCAAGTTTTCTTTATGGGGGGTGGGAACAAGCTGGAGGATGGAGGCTGTCTTTTCCACTCCCCTCAACACTCCCAGCCAAGGAGCCAATGTGTGGAAGGCTGCAACTTTGGAGGAGGTGGTGGTAACTATAGAAAAGAAGAGGAGGAGGAGATTGGATTTATATCCCGCCCTTCACTCATTTGGAGTCTCAGAGCGGCTTACAAACTCCTTTCCCTTCCCCTCCCCACAACAGACACCCTATGAGGTAGGTGGGGCTGAGAGAGCTCTTTCCCAAGCTGTCCTTGAGAGAACAGCTGGTACAGAGCTATGGTTTGCCCAAGGTCATCTAGCAGGTGCAAATGAAGGCGTGGGGAATCAAACCTGGTTCTCCCAGATTAGAGTCTACACACTTAACCACTACACCAAACTGGCTCTGAGAGAGGTGGTAGTGGTAGAAAAGAAAACTATTTATTATTGGAAGCATCACTTCAACAATAGTTTCCTCCCCCCAAGTTTCCCTCCCCCATGCAGAGATGTTTTCTTATGGCTGAAAGGCTAAACAAACACTTTACAGCCATTCTCCCACTGTTGATGCTCACATATGAAAAATGGAAAGGCAATTCTTAAATGGACATGCATCAAGTTTTGGATGGATGAAAGACAAAAAAGGCTGTTTTAGACATGCTTGTGCTAGGCTTCTGTAAAAGGAAATCAGGTAGATATGCATTTGTTTATTTTATTTTATTATTTGGATTTATATCCCGCCTAGCCAGCCATAGTGCTGCTTCTCCTGCTTCTTTGTTCCAGGACTGCTGCTGCCTCCTGTTTCATTACCAATTCTGATATCTCCACGCCTACTACCCCTCTGCATATCACACCTAATCCAATCAAGCCTGCTATTGTCATTCACCTGCTATTGCCATTCAGCATCTGAAATCACCTTTTTAAAGTTTATATCTCTGCTACCTCATGTTATATTTTATGGTCCCTTTCCTCCCCAAACCCCATCCTCCCCAGGCTTCACCCCTACTTCTCCAGGAATTTCCCAACTCTCAGTTGGCAACCCTAACGTCTGCTCCTATCTAAGGTCGCCACACATGGCCCTGGCCTGACAAAGTGGCATTTATGTTGGATCAGACAAACGGCAACTGTAACAAATGAGTTCAACACTAATTTATAGGGGAACTTTGCTCATTATTTACACTTAAATCAAAAAAGTTCACAGAACCACGTGTGCAATTGCAAGGAGGGCATGAAAGTTGCAGCCTACCCTGGTTGTTTTGCTTCAGCATCTGGTAGTCAAAGAAATACTAACGTTGAACATACGAGGTCACTGTTGGTTATCATGGTTAGATGATACACTTGAATCCAGTCCTTTAACTTGGTCAACTGTTTTCCCAAACCATATTAATGAATAGAGTTCCAGGGGTCATTTCGTAGAAAAAGAGGTGCAGGAGCTCATTAGTATTACTCATTAGCATAACTTATTTGCATATGCTAAACCACCTGACACTGCACACATGGCTATCTTGGAGCCAGTCTTGCAATGCTGCAATTCTCCAAGGTTTGCAAGCAGCCTTGCTTCACTTTTGAGAGGTGCAAACCAAAGACGTGCCTTATGTTTGTTCCAAACTGCATGCTCACCCCCCCCAGACATACCCAACTTTCCGTTTAAAACAAATGAAGACTGCATCCTATGCAGGTTTACTTGTAAGTCCCCACACATTCCATAGAGGAAACATGCCTTGCGTGGCAGTCAATGTATGCAAACTTTTTACTGGGGGGGGGGGGCTTTCTCTCCCGCTCCTCCTCTTCCACAGTCTCCACAATATCTCACTATACATCCATTGGTCGTTTTAGCTTTGCCAGATCTCCTCCACTGAATAATTTAAGGCATTGTAAGGTGGTAGGGGAAATATACATTATTTAAAAAGCAGTTGGTTTGCAGTATGGTGTCCTGATGTTGCCAAACCAAGCAATGCTCCCTCTAAGCTGGGGAGTCCTATGAGCAAAAATTCAACTTTGTGAGCTGCTGGCATTAAAGTTGTGAACGAGCGATTTGGCTGCTGCATAAATGAGTTTGCTTTGGAGCCATCCTTCCTAAGCTAAAACAAAAATGTGTGAGCCAGAGGCTAAAAAGCTGTATGGTAGCTCACACTAACTCAGCTTAGAGGGAACACTGATACCAAGTGTCTCTTTTCAGAGAAAACCAATCCTCTGGAATTAGTTGGCATGTGTTCTGGGTTGCCCTTCTGTTCCCTTTTGGAAGTCCCCCTCCTTTTATTTATTTACTCCCACACACACACACACATTTGCCTTGGATATCATTTAGCCAGTCCCGCCAGCTTTAAGAAACCAGCACTTCTTCAGTTTGCAGAAACGTGGCATAGGGTCATTTGCAAAGTGTAACAGGTTTTTTGTTTGCTTTTGCACATCTTTTTTGGAAGCTGGTGGAATAATCGACTTACTTAGGTTCTTAGGTGGATGGCAACGGTGTTAGCATCACTGGGCAGAAATGGGAGTGCACCATTCTGTCTGATGCCAGACCTTGCTCAATGGGTGGTTGTTGTTATTTATTATTGTTATTGCTGTTGTTGTTATCATTATCATCATTATCATTCTGTTGGTGAGGTGGTCTTTGGCTTTTGTCTGGTCTGAGATGCTTTGCCTAGGAGAGCATGTCCAATGATGTCAGCCCTAGCGAAGGTGTGACTTGGAGTGGATGCTGTCAAAATGGCATGGCACATTCCTCCCGAATGAGGAAAGTCAGAACACAAAGGAGTCCCAACAGTGTTCTGTCTTTGTACCTCTGGTGATCCAGAAAGTGACATTTAAACCAGTGCTTTCTGCTCCCTGCAGAAAGCCACAGCAATCAGAAAGCAGTGATTTAAATGGCTTGGAGCAATGCCAGCTCAACAGGCTGATGTCTTGCACAGAAAGAATCACTCTCTAAGCCAAGGGACAAGGTTTTACAAGCTCTGTGCAATAAAATAGGAAGGGAACCCAAAACACCAGCAAAGGTAGGGAATCCTCTTGAAACAGACAAAACTATGTTTGAAACTGACAAGAGCAGGGGAAAATTGAGACATAGAAGGAAAAAAAACAGTCCAAGGCTGGAGAATTCTGCCCCCCTTGCTTTGAAGTTCTTGCCCCTTGCTGATTTGAAGTTTGGTAAACATTTAAATTGAATGGAGACTGTCTGTCTATCTGGAAATGTCTCCATTCACAAACTACCATGAACCACCACAAACAGCACCAAAGTTTGTGGAAAGTTTGTACTAGTTACTCTGCCATGAACTTGACTGTGGAAACCACAAACTGGCCAAAATTCATGATGTACTTTAGTTCATGAGTCAGCTCATGCCCATCCCTATAAATGATTCAAAGCAATTGTAACTAACAACAACAACAAAAACCTGCTCATTAGTCTAGGGTTCATTTAAGGTTGAAAATAAGAATCCTGATAACAGTTTACCCTTTTTCTTCATCAGTATCTTAAATTACTTTAGCAATGAAGCCTGGAAGACTCCCCACCCCCACCACAACAGCTCCATCTGTTACCTGAATCCATGGCCATCTGTCATTTTCTGCAGCCGTCCAAGCATTTACAAGGCCTTTTTTGTTAAGTCGTGCATAGTAGGGATACCATTTCTGGAGCCCAAAAAGAGCCCGATGAGTGGATGATGCAGTAATTTGTTGGTTTGAAATTATTCCTCCTTCAATTCCTAATGGCCCAGAGCATTCTGTGGGGAAAAAAAATAAACATACACATTAGAATAGCTAAACCTGAGATATTAGATATGGATCTGTGCAAACACCAAACTGGTCATGGAGCTGTATGATCATCTTGAACAAGCTGTGATAATAGATGGGTTAAGGGAAGCAATACTCCATAGCTGTGATAGGCATTATCTTTTATGAAATAAAATGCAAAATCATAAAGTCACTGGTTTTGAACTCGTGGTTCATACATACAGGAGGATACTGCCACCTCCAGCAGACAGGGTTTTGTGTAAAATGGGGGGCACTTTTCCAACCAACAGCTGGCAATAAATCCTCCATAGCTAGCAATGGAAGAAGCACTAGTTATATGTATAAGGCTTCTTCACTAGTTTTCAGCCACAGAGAAAATATTTCTATAATTGTAGAACACTAAATAGTAATCAAATAGACACCAACAGCTAACAAGTATTGTTTGAGAAGGTAATATGGGGCACCATTTAGGGAGGAAAGAAGGAATTTTCCTGAGTTTGCTTTAGTACACAAGTGTTTTCAGAAGAGGGACTAAAGCTGGGGTCCCCAGCATGATGCCCATAGCTGCCGTGGTGCCCACTAATATCTTTTGCAGTGCCCAACAAGTGTTTTTAGGAAGTTGGTGGGGCCAGGCAGAATTTTGCCTAGCAAGGCTTCTGATTGAATACTGGAGATCTGATTGGCTATGCAGATTTTTAAAAAAATATTACTTTGAAGCACTGCCACCAGAGCACAAGAATCTGCACTGTGTTACTGAAGTTGTTGAGGAGGTGATCATTTTGTGGCTGGCTCCACCTCCTGCAGCAGCCATTTTGTGGCTGTGCCCACCATGCTGCGTCAGAATTCTAAATGAGCCCATAGGCTCTAAAAGTTTGAGGACACCTGGGCGAAAGAGATTTCAGTAGGGAGTAGGCAAGATTCTCTGTCTGAAGATTTAGAGATCGGACACAGAGAAAAAAATGGCAGGGTAACATTTTTTTAAAACAACCACCACCACCTTTGTTGTAGTTACTTATCTGTAATGTTTTTAACACAGGCCAAACAGTCACCCTTTTTAAAAGCAAATGTATTTGTGTCTTTCAGATGCATTACATAACTCCATTTAACACTTCATATGCATAATTTATATAGCTAGCCAGGAATTTAAGTGCTCCAGTCCAGACCACAATCAAATGTGGTCTGAGACATAGAGGAGGGCAATGCCTCCACTACCCTTCCTAAATGGCACCATTTATACTGATTTTTAGTGCTTAGTATGCAGGAGGGCACAGTATAAATAATAAATGATGATGATAGGGCAGTTACAGTCAACGGCTTAAATATTGCCCAAAGATACAAGATGGATGTCCTGTCTTGTTAATGAAACAAGCTGCCAGAAGGAGGAGAGGGTTTTGTTTTGTTTTTTTTGAATGCACTGCTTGCATCTATCCCACTGGCAGAGCTTCACAACAAGTAATCTATAGCTTGCACAAACAGATTTCAAATGGAAAGCGTGCGAGAAGCAAATCTGCTTGAGACATCTGCACTCCTCTTTTCTTCTCTGCTCCTCATTTTGCGGAATGAGATTACTCTGGCTGTGCTTAGTATGGCAAGATAATGGTGCTGAACGCAAATCCTGGCAGTAGGATAGAGGATGACCTCCAATATGGTGATAATTAATACTGATTCATGCATATACTTCCCATTTAGCTCACAGCCAATCCCATTCTCTTGCAGTTGTTTTGTTTAGGTACTTTTCTTTAGGGAGGAAAAAAGGAGGGAAAGATAGCACTAATGGTATGAAGCTTTCTGTAGATGGCTTGAAATGATCATTGCAGGGCTTTGTTTATTTCAGCTTCGATCCATAACCAAGATAAACTAAAAGCCATTATTGGTCTTTCTTTATCCCCAGCTAAAAGCCTGTCCTTTGCAGAGGACCATAATAAACGTGCTTTGAACCAAAAAAAAGCTGCCAAAGATACAGAATCCTCCTTCCTCCAGGCAGAAGCAGAACACTATTCAAGCTGCTTCATTACTCTGGTACTATAAAATTATATGATTATGACTAAAGGAACAATTTGAGGGGGCTATTCATTTTATTGACAGCTATTTAAAACAGTTGGCAGCCATGGATTACTGGCCCAGCTTTAATTCTGCACATATTCACTGGTAATTTCACATGAATCCCTATACTGCCTAAATTTATGAAAAAGCCTACGTTATTCCGGGCAGGTGCTATTTCCTAAACAGGTCTTTATGTTAGATCTGTATTATGGCTATATACCTGTTCTCAATCAAAGATATTAAGAACTCATCAACATTTGAACTTTAGCCCTGAGCAATGTTAAGACAACACCAACATGGCAAACAAGTGCTAAACTTTTGCCTTCCTAAGGCTGATTCCGTACCAGTGGTTCCCCCAGCATTGTCCCCCGATAAAATCTGCAGCAGAGCAACAGTTCCCCACTTGTTGCTCCAGGTCAGCAGTTGGCCCGAATCTAATCCTCGTTCCCCCCGGATCTTCTGTTTCAGGGATTTTCAGGTTTCTTTTTTTTGCCATGGGGTTGAAGTCAGGAAATTCTTGTGGGGAACTCGCAAATCGGGGTTTCTTGCTCCACCCCTTTAACACTCCTCTGCTTCTTTCCCTCCCCTTTCCCACCTCTCCTCTCCATTCCCTGCCCTGGTGTGAGCGGGTTTTTTTGTCCGTCCCCCATCGTTGCGTTACAACACCATGACACAACAATGGATCGGTGTTGTGTCAGGATGTCGTAATGTTACGATGGGGGAGGGACAAAAAAACTCTGCTCACACCAGGGCGGGAAAAGGAGGGGAAATCATGCTTGGGGAAGAGAAGGAAGGAAACGCTAGGGGCAAGGCAACAAATGCGGAACTCCCTCAACAGAATCGGGCCAATTAGACCCGAGGGGAATGGAGAGCAAACCATTGGTGTGGAATCAGCCTAACATACGTTTTGAGTCAGGCAGCAGATAACGGCAACCCACAAAATAGGAATGTCATAGTACTGGAAGAAATCATGGAAGGTTTTTGGTACCTGAAAGGCCACCATACATGGCTGGTGGCCTGAGTTCAGTTTAGGGTTAACAGCCTCCAGGTGGGGCTTGGGCATTTCCTGGAATTACAACTGATCTCCAGAACACAGAGATCTGTTGCCCAGAGAAAATAGTTGCTTTTGGAGGGTAGACTTTATGGCAGGGGTGTCAACACACAGCCAGAGGGTTGGAACCAGCCTGTCCAGGGCTCTTACTGGGCCTGTGAGCAACTGGTGTGTGGGAGGGAAGGCAGGAAGCTGCTCGGAGGGCCAACAAGTGCACATGGTGAGGTGTGTGTGTGGTTGAAGCTGTCAAGAAAGAGAAAGGGAATGGCTAGGGGAATGGAGCTACAAGGCTGAGATGAAATAATGTGAGGGAATGGCAGCAAAGGCAGAGAAAAAGGAGGTGTGGTATTTTTTCCCTCCTGCCTCCTCCAACTGCAGCTCAGAAAGGATTGGTAAAGCTACTACCTGAGGGCAGAGCCAAGTGGCCAATGCTGCCACTGCCACACCAACCAACTTCAAGTTTATTTTAAAATGGTGATCATGAGTGGGGTTGGTGGGAGTGGGTGAGTGAAGTCGTGGTTAGCTGACAAAGATACAGGGCCAGCAGGGAAGAGAGGAGAAGGACAGCCAGCATGTGAATTGGGAGGTAACTGGGCTGTCTTGTGCATGCTCTGAGGGGAAAGGCCTCCTGGCCTCAGAAGCAAGTGGAGGAGGGAAGGGAAAAAGGGGTGCTGATGTCACCAACACATGTCTGAACAGCCTCAGAACCAGAAGGCAGAGTGAGTGTTGGGGTGGATGGGGGACAGTAACCTCTCTTTTCTCCCCCCCCCACCTGTTCGCAGCCTTTGAGGGACAAGCTACCTCCTGGAGGTTTTGGAAACAGCCTCTCTGTCAGGCCTTCTCTCTGACCCACCACTTCTGTGGGAAATGCAGGAGGGATGAGAACTGGGGGGTGGGGGATCTGGGAGAGCCAGGTTCAGACCCACTCTCCTCTTGAGTCAGGACCCTGCCACCTGGCCCATCTCACAGGGTTGGTGGGGGTATAGGGCAGTGGAGGGAGGGGTTTGATGTGCCTCCTTGAGATCCTCAGAGGTAGGATGGAGAAGAGAGTGAGAGATGGATTGTATCCATGCTCAGCTGCTGAGGCTGGGTGTATGGGCAGGGTGGTGCTGAAAAACTACCTTATTTACTTGCAAGGATGGTGACATCTCCTTTAAAAAAGTAGCTAATTTGTATGGAAATGTAAGATACTCATTTTATGGTATTCCTTGGGGGGGGGAATTAATCTTACATATGATTTTATTTATTTATTTATTTATTTCAATTAATAACCCGCCCTCCCTACCAAGGCAGGTTCAGGGCGGCTTACAAAACATGTATAGAAATTTAAAATCCATAATAAAATTTATCATAAACCATCAAACCATAAACAATTATTTTAAAACCCATAAAATCCACTATCCTAAGGGCTGGAACAGTTTTTCATATTGAATACATTTATTGGGGCTTTTCTGGGTTCTGAGAAAAAAGGAGGGGGAAACTCAACACAAAATATGGCTGTGATCTAAGAGGGTTAAGCTAACAAAATAAGTTATAATAAAAATGCAAATATTGTGGTGTACACATTAATAAAGGATAAAATAGGTTAAAAGCAATGGTCCGAATATCAGACTCTTAAAACTTTTGACATACAGAGTTGAGAGTTTTACATATACAATTGATGGGTATATCTTATGATCAGTAGACTTGTGATATATATATCTTATGATCAGTGGTCAATATTACTATTGTTAAGACAACACACATCCAGAAATAGATATATGAAAAAAGATTTTCTTTACAGCCAGGTGTTGCTTTCTCATGTGATGTGTAGTTGTTAAAAGTTTACACAGTGGGCCATGGGTAGTCTCTCATGGTAGCTGCACATGCTCTCCAAATTGTACTGGTACCAAATATCAACTGAGGAAGGCCATAAGGGGTCGAAACGCATATAGTCTACTGGTCATAACACATACCCATGAATTGTATATGTAAAACTATCAACTCTGTGTGTCAAAAGTTTTAAGAGTCTGATATTTGAACCATTGCTTTTAACCTATTTTATCCTTTATTAATGTGTATACCATAATAAATACTTGCATTTTTATAATCTTATTTTGTTAGCTTGACCCTCTTAGATCACAACTTTTGTGGGTTCACCAGGGAATCAATTACACACACCAGTAGAAATCAATTGCTTTTGTTTGTATTTTGAGTAAGAAATAATATCATTAATTGGGTTTGCCCATGTCCTTTATAAATCTTATATCTCCAGTACCTGGCACTACATTTTACAGCAAACAATGTGGGAAAATGCAATATAAATAGAACAAACTGTGCAAACAAGGCATCAGTACAATAATAGTAACAAAGCAATGGGATACAACTTGGTTTCAATTCCAATGACTTTATAACAAGTGTAATATACTACAATAGTCCCGGCATGAAGCACTCAAAGTAACATGAAGTGCAAAAGTTAGTTCCAATGAAGAGTCCAGACACAGCCTTCGTTTCGTATGTCGCCTTTTCCCAGGAATTATAAAATTATAAAAACAACCAAAACCATCAAATATAAATAATACAAACATTCCCTCACCTATTACTACAAGAATACATATTACCTAGAAGGGCTGCAAAGAAGCAGCTCACACCAATATAGTAGCTTTAAGGGAACAAAGTCTCCTGCAAAGGAACCACATATAAGCAACAATATTCCTTTTTTCATCATGAACAGAATATTCTTATTACTATCAAAACAGTCCCAAAGACTCTCTTAGCACTCACCTAGAAAGTTTCTACTGGGCTACCATAAAACATTCACAAAGGGAACTTGTCCTCCACAATTTCTTAGCTAGGTATGCCTTAACTATGCAGTCAACAAGGAACAGCTATGTAGCAAACCAAACTCATGTGCTTGTAAAAACTTTTAAAGGGGCAGGCTATCACAGTGAGTGCTATCTACAAAAAACTAGCACACATGGCCCAGCATGACAATATAACATTTATGTCAGATCTGGCCCTCATAACAAATGAGTCTGACACCTCTGCTCTATAGTGTTATACTCCAGTGAGGTCCCTTCCTTCCCCAAACCCTGCCCTCCCCAGGCTCCATTGCAAATTTCCACAAATTTTTCAAGTAAGAGCTGGCAATCCTAGTTTAGTTTGTTGAATTAAAAGGGCATTCTGATCTGCTCTTTAAGCTTGTCACATAGAAAGGGAGACTGGTTCATTAGGATTAATGGGGCACTGCCCACTAGATTCAGTTATTTGTAGCCCTTTCTTGCCTGACTCATATAATGGCAGTCTAAGGGGTGGTATCTCTGTGCAGACTCTGTGCAGCTCTGGAAGTAAGCCTCTGGTACAAAAGTATATAGCATTTTTTTTCTTAAAGTGGCAGGGAAAGGGAAGACTCTTAAAGGGAAGACTCTTCATGGGTGGAGGTGCCCAGGAATAAATATTGAAGGAGTCCTGAAGGGGGAAACTGACAGGACTTGTCAATGTAGTCTTGAACCAGGACTCAATTGATGCCTTTTCACTGTCCAGTGAGCTTGTATGCTAGTTACTGGCTGGGCAGAAGGGTATTGTCTGTTCCTGGGCTGCTGCTGGTTTTGCTTTCCATATGAGGATAAGAATCCCTCTGCTGGGTCTAGAGTCTGCCGAGGAGGGAAGAAATAGTGGTGGTTCTGCAGAGCGGAGTGTTTTTCCTGGCTGCTGCCATTATTCTGCTTACACAACATGTATAATGATTTAGTATGAATTCAGTGTCTAAAAGCACAATTTTTGCAGATTAGTAGTACATGCTCCTTTGGCCATAAGAGCCCTACTGGCCCAGAGATAACACTCTTGACCACAACATTTCACTTATAGCCCAACCTTCCAAAGCACATTTAATTGAAAGTGAGTCCCACTGATTATAGTGGAAATTACTCCAAAGTGAATGACTAGTTTTACATACACGTTAATCACAAAAAGTCCCATCAGACAGCTTTTTTACTCAGTCTTTCCCAGTTCTTCTCCTTATTACTGCCCATATCCCAAAAAGTTTTTATCCATGCATGCCAAGGAACCCAAACCTGGTCCTTTTGGGTCCTCGAGGCTATATGCCCACAATAAACCTGACCTTAGTCAATGTATATGAAGTATTGATAATAGGCAACACAGTCTCTAAGCCTTACAGCACAAAAACAAGAAAGCTTACTTCTATCTAATGCATTGGTACCTGGTATTAGACGGCACAGTCTTAAAAGTCTCAGAGTCCAAGGTAGAGGCTTAAGCATGCTATGTTGCTGTTCACGGCAATATAAGCTTAGCATAGTCCAGGCCTCAGCCTGGGAAAATCATAAAGTTAGCATGGCTTCTCTCTGGCCTCTAGGTCAATCATAGTCTTAGGCCATCTGGTGTCAGGTGATGTTCCACATCCAACCATGACACTCACTTGCTGGAACCCTCTAAAAGATTACAACATCGCTCCTGCTTCCCCCCTCCCACAGGTTCCCAAGAATTGCTACTTATCACGTTCTTGATTTTGGCCATGAAAAAGATGATAAGAGTGTAGGCAGAGAGGCCCAATTACGGACACCTGCAAGCTGGAGTAGGCCCACTAGTATTCAAATTAACCCTTTGGGTGGAAGTAGGGAGTGCTTTGCCTCACAACACAGTTCTCCTGTTCCTCAGCACAGCTATTTTGAACAGTCAAAGGGCTCTCTTTTTCACTCCCCCCCCAAAAAAGGAGTCAAATAACTCGTGAAGTCCTAAAGAAATAGGTCTTCTTGGGTGCATCAGAGATAAGAAGGTTGCCACTAAATTGCCCAGGCTCAATAGTAATTCCTCTGAAAAGGATTTTAAAAAATAGTTCACATAAGACAAATGGGAGCTTCTTATGATCTACACATTATTGTTCAGACAGCAGCATTTATTTAGACTAGCCAGCATAATTATGAGCTTTGGCAAAGTACATACACAATCTGTTATTCTTCCCTGTTGTGTTTTTCTAACATAGATCAGCAGGGATCACATTTTTCAGGCATGATAGTTTTTCTGTAGCAACATATGTAGTTCTGGCATTCAATAAACTATCTAGAATTATGATAGGAAGGTTTAAGCCTGCTTCATAATAATCATCTTGGTCTGTTAATGCACAACTGTATTGCTTCTTTTGCCTGGATTCCCCCGCCCCCCGTTATATTGGCAACTGAAATGTCACTTGCATTCCTGTGGCAAACCCACATCAAAAATGTGCATTTAACATTACTTGCAGGTACTCTATGCAGATAATATCAAGCCACAATAATAGAAGTCTCCTTTTTCTTTCCAAGTGTGGAATTGTATTCTGCTGCATGCACATATTCAAATTCTATTCTTACTTTTTCTATAATTTAAGAGTAGCAAAAATGGTTCCATTAAAATATGACAGCACTGTTACCAGTTACAAGACACATTTACTAAGACAGCTTAAAAACATACCAGCTGGACTAATTCTGAGATGTAGGGTAGCAATATGCACACATCCTTTGGAAACAATCAAGAATGTAATGTTAATGTAAAATGATAAAAATGAATTATATCAACAACACAGCACCTGACTGCATGCAAACTGCTCTAATTTAAATAAATACTAAAAGCCACCCTTCTTTTTTTTAAATATATATTTATTAGCTTTTTAAACTACCAGTAGTTGTATACCTGGTATATATTGTACAAGGTGCCACATGAACATGGACTACAAGAGCCTGCATGAATCTAATTATAAGATAAGAACCACAACATCTTAAATGCAACAAAAATAGGATTGATACAGGGTGGGGACCCGCGATACTCGCGGGGGGGGGAGAGAAGGAGCTCACCCCCTTCCCCCCCGAGACTCCCGGCGGGCCTCCGCGGCTCTCGCCGGGCCCGCTGCTCGCCCCCTTCCCACCCCCCAGAGACTCCCGGCAGGCCTCGGCAGCTCTCACCAGGCCCGCCGCTTGCCCCCTCCCCCCCCGAGACTCCTGGCAGGCCTTGGTGGCTCTTGCTGGGCCTGCCGCTCGCCCCCTTCCCCGCCTCCCCCCGGGCCTGTTCCCCAATTCCCATTTGACCCCCACTCCTTCCTCTCCCCCCACGGACTGTGGCGGGCCTCGGCGCCGCTCACTGGGGGCCGCTGCTTCTCCCCTCCCCCCAAGTGGGCCTTGGCACCACTCACCGAGGGCTGCCACTTCTCCCCTCCCCCCCAGCCCACGGCAGGCCTCGGTGGCACTCGCCAGGGGCCACTGCTTCTCCCCTACCCCCCCAATGGCCCATGGCAGGTCTCGGTGGCGCTCACCAGGGGCTGCTGCTTCTCCCCTTCCCCCCCAAACGGGCCGCGGCAGGCCTTGGCGGCACTCGCCAGGCCTGCCACTCACCCCTTCCCTCCCCGAGCCGCTGTAGTTCTGAGAGCGTCCCCTGCGCATGCACAGGGCATGCTCTCTTACTTTTCGGGGGATTTAAATATCCCCGAATTTTTTTTAGAATTTTAAAGATTTTTCTGCAGGCAGGGGGTTTACCCCCACCTGCAGAACCCCCCCTCTGCTCTCCAAGTGCCCCCCCATGTGGATTTAAGTTTCCGCACGCCAGGGGGGCACTTGGCTATTAGATATATAGATAAAGGTATATCTAAGATAAATGGGAGAAAATTCAAAATTGATGTTGGCAGTAAACTATGGCACAGTGATTATTTATTGGTGCAGAAATAGCTATCTGAGCTGTTGAACATTATGGGCTCAATCCACAGAGGCTCTTGCGCACAGAAGAGTCCCATAGGGTTAGAGCTCAATCATTTTCTGTTTCTCTGTTTCCACATCTCCCTAAATGCATCCATAGAAGGGGGCATTGCAGGCTTGGACATGAAAATGTGGGTGCAATTTGGATTCACTGTACTGTGTGAAATGTCACTGCTTCTAAACTTGACTTCACATATTTGAGACTTGGATACATGGATGAATGTGATAGAGCTTGTATGCCTTTTTTGCATGAAAAACAGTAAGATATTGAAACATTTCCATTTATTCAAACCATTTCTCACATATTTAATAGAAATCTCAATGTATTTCAAATTCAATAAACAACTCATTTAACATGATCTCTTAAGGGGGATTTTAAACGTAAACTTTAGTTACAGGTACGTGCTTGATATGGACTGGGAACATGACACATAGGGTTAGAATTAGAGTCAAAATGAGTTCCAAGAAAATTCTGAGGCAAAAAGTTCCGACTACTGGTTCTCTATTGTTACAGATGTGTCAAATTGTATCCAAATATGTATCAAAAGTATCCAAATATATTAGAAGTCTCCAAATAAATAAATTGATCCATATATCTTGCAATCAGAAAAAAAAATAAGATACGTGCCTGGCTGCCAATGCATATCCCCTATCCTTTCTACCCAATATGGGGAAACCCCTCCACAACTGAAAACTATTTAATGTACACGAAAGATTAGCTCCATGAACTTCTCTTTTACCCCTGTGTAGTGTGGGCTGTTCTTTGATGGAAAGTTGGCAAATATTAAGACATATACTGCAGGCATCCCAGATTTTTTCTTATACAAAATATTTTTCTGTTCTTTTTACCAGTAAATGCAAAAATATCCTTTTCCAAGTCTTTCCATAATCACAGGATCTTGGATACATCTATGTCAACTTTGTAGTAGTTATGGATATTTATTTTATTTTCATTTAACATTATTAAATAATAAGATATCCCTGCCCTGACCTGAATGGCCCAGGCAAGCCCAATCTGTTCTGATCTTGGAAGCTAATCAGGGTTGACTCTGGCAAGTACTTGAATGGGAGACTTCCTTGAAATGTGGGAGGCAGGGGCAGGCCTTACTCAGCCACCTCTCTGATTATCCTGTAGGCCCCCAGTAGGGGTCAGGCACCAGAGGTGCCATGACTTCCAGGTGCACACACAGTCAGTCACCAGAGGTCACCATGACTTCCAGGTGCACACACACTCACATGTGCACACATACACACACCTATTAAAAACAACAACAACCCCCCCCCCCCCAATAAGATATACTCTAACAATCCCACTAGAGAATAAACGAGGCCAAGTGCAATGTAATCTACTGCTAAAGTGTGGAATTTTAGCAGATTTTTATGCTAGATAGGTGTACAAAGTCACAGGAAAGATGTGGTAGAAAGTAGGAGTGTACAAAAATTATTTCCCCCCTCTGATTCAGGTACATTGGATCCCACCCCAAATATCAGCATTCTTAATATTTCCAAATTCCAAATACTGGTATGGTGTAGGGAGTATCAGAATTTTGGGGGTCCATTATTCCCTATGGAGAAATCTTCCGGGTGGCTGGAAGGGTTGTTTTAAAATATAAAGTCACCAAAATTGCAGCAGAGCTGCTGGTGCCTGTTTTTTTTAAAAAAATCCCCAAATTTCAAGTAGATTAGACCAAGGGGCACAATTCTATGGGTCCTTGAACAGGGTGCCCAAGCCATTCTCCATTACTTCCTACGGAGGAAGGATAAAAACTTTCTAAGCTGCTTCCAGGACAAAAGCCATGCCTGCTAGCAGCAATCACTGGTCAAATGTCTCCCATGGAAAATCCAACAACAAGCCCAACAGACCCATTTCAGAACCCAATAATCCCAGTAGAATCACAAGCCAAATGCACCAAGCTAAACAGAACCAAAGTGAAACCAAAGAATCTCTACAGTAGAAACTGAAGGTGGGGGAGACACTTTTGCAAGTGCAGCAGAACCAACTGCAGTGTGCAGAAGCCTAGCAGAACACACTGCCATTGTGGCAGTGCAAGACCAAGAGAACCAAAGTCAAACCAGAGAATCTCTGCAGTAGAAACTGAAGGGGGGCACTTTTGCAAGCCCAGCAAGACAAATGGCAATGTACAGAGTGCCCAGTAGAACCCAGTGCCGCTGTGGCAGTGCAAGCTCAATATGACTAATGTCAAACCAGAGAATCACAAAGAACAAATCTAAGCAAGGAATGGTGGGTTTGCAAGCCCCCCCAAAACAAATGACAATCTACATAATGTCCAGCAGAACCCAGTGCCACTGTAACAGTGGAAAATCAATAGAACTCATGTCAAACCACAGCAGAACAAATCCAAGTACCAAGCAGCAACACTGTAAAAACCGCAAAGGGGACAGACAGCAACTCTGGCAAAGTCGAAACAGACAAATATGCTTGAAATTAATACAAGTAGCCTGATAAGCCCCTGGCATCCCCCCAAAACACAAAAACAAAGGTGGGGAAAGAAAAGGGGAAAAAATAAACAGTTCCCAGGAGCCTGCAAACATTAGTTCCCAGTCTTCCCTGTTAATCCCAAATATTTATGAGATTTTGGGGGAGCATGATTTTGGTATCCTGAAAAATTCCCAGATATATGTGGGATATACTGATATGGTATTTTTGGGATATATTTTTGGCTCCAGTGTATCTGAATGCACACCCTTAGTAGAAAGTACTTAGCACATATTAGAAAGTAACAAAGAAACCTGACAATTAACATGATCGTATTTGGATTAAGAATATGAAAACACTTAATATTTGAATATACACCACACACTACTACAGAAATGATGGTGAAGAGGAGATGACTTTCCTATATTTAATCTGAGTAAGGAGAGCAGAATAATATCATTTGTGTCGGTACAGTGAAGAACCTTGCTGCAGAGAAGTCTGGGCTTTGAGAATTGCATCATTAGTTTAAATACTGCCTAACAAGATCAGCTAAATATCCCTAACGGTGTTTATCTTTCTTAGAACAAAATAAATATCTCCTAATCCAGCATGATTATTGTTATCAAAATATTTAAATCAGCAGAGCTACTTGGCCAGGCTTTATTTGAACATCTGATTTACACAGGCAACAGAATGATGTGGAAAAGTAGTGGCAACATCTTGAAATAGTAGGATGGATGGCTGCATTCACACACAATGGATAATGCACTCTCAGTGCACCTTAGGAATTGTTCACAACTGGATTTTCCTGTTTCACACTGAAGTGCCCCCTTCAATCCTTATGGTTTCCCTGCTTGTATAAATAAAGGCCGAGGACAGACTGGCAGTCTGGGCTGCTCTGCCTTCGCTTCAAAAGCGGAGGCAGAACGGCCGTTCAGACGGCCACATCTGCCCCGAGGAGGCGGCCCGGACACATCGCGTCCGGCGCCGCGCTCCTCCCGCAGCAGCCGGGCACCACTTAAAAGTGGTGCCTCCGGTGTGTGTGAACGTGCGCCGGGAAGGGGGAGCCGCATGGCATTCGCACGCCGCCGTAGGAAGCCGCCCGTGGGCGGCTTCCTTCTGGCGGCGTGCGAATGCTGCGTGGCGGGGGCAATTCCCCCGCCTTATTCTGCCGCGCTGTGGAGGCGCGGCAGAATACAAATCTGTCCTCGGCCCAAGTTTATACAGGGAATTGGATGGCAGTAAAAACAGAACTGTTCAGGAGGGTACCTTAATAAAGGGAATTGGGTTCTATCTTTAATGTCTGTGAAAATTTTAGGA
Organism: Lepidodactylus listeri; assembly: GCA_029233225.1. Taxonomy (NCBI): domain Eukaryota; kingdom Metazoa; phylum Chordata; class Lepidosauria; order Squamata; family Gekkonidae; genus Lepidodactylus; species Lepidodactylus listeri. Next base: position 50,365,807 of record JARCFY010000004.1, read on the forward strand.
CGTTTTAAAATATTGCATTGGCTTTGTGCATTGTTTTCCAACTTTACAATCTGCCTAGAATCTCAATGAGAAAGGTAGAGTACCAATGAAGTAAGTAGATAAGCAGATGGAAAGCTACTTCATGAGGTAACTAATACTTCCTCTAAAACCCTCTTGCTCTGCTTCTTTCGTCTCTTGTCTCTTCCTTCTTGAGTGTTATGCATTGCTTTTGGATTTTTTGTATGTTGACATGGATAGTCTAGTGTTAAGTGCTATTGCTTTATGCTTGATATTTTCATGACTGCTTGAGGGTGCTAATTAATTTACTCTATTAACTGCCTCTGATTTCATCATATTCAGTATGTCACTGCCCAGATTGGACACAGGCCTTTAAACTAGTTGTAAAGTCTAAGCCATTAGCTTTTCATACTGAAAGGTGGAAGCAGATTTTCCTTATACTCAGACTAACATAGCCTGAGGTTGATACCAAAGTGTTCTGTGGGCTTCACTGCCATGGATGCAGACCTAGAATATACACATATCTCTCTGATCATATATGGTAAAATTAAAACACCTGAGGAATCATCTCATAAGCACACAAAAGGAACATCTGGGTCCTACATATCTTCGGGACCGCCTCTCCTGGTATACCTCCAGAAGATCACTGTGCTTGGTAGATAAGAGCGTACTGGTGGTCCCTGGCCTGAGAGACATCTGGCTGTTCTCAACCAAGGCTGGGGTGTTTTCTATCCTGGCCCCATTCTGATGGAACTTTCTGCCAAACAAGATCCATGTCCCGCGGGACTTAATTCAGTTCCACAGGGCATGTAAGGCAGAGACGTTCTGCCGGGTATTTGGTTGAGGAAAGTGAGTTTTCCATCTGTCTGGCACTCCTGTTTTTCCTCTTCCCACCCCACATGAGGCAATGGCATCTCTGGTAGTTTGATTGCCATCTTTGGGCTATTATGTTAAGGGCTGTATTTTACTAATGTAATTGTGAATTTTTATTATTTCAACTATGTATTCATTATGTGAATCTTTTACTAATGTACACTGTCCTGAGACCTGTTCCACAGGGGAAGGTGGATTAAAAATCTAATTTAATAATTTTAAAAAGTATTTTATAAACATAATTTTAAAAAGTTTAACGGGGACCTTCCCAGGGGAATTGAAGGAGGTGGTAGTTCACCCTCTACTTTAAAAACCCTCTTTGGACCCAAGGGTGCTTAATAACTACTGTCCAGTGTCTAACTTACTGTTCCTGGGTAAGGTGGTAGAGAGGGCAGTGGCAACACAACTTCAGGCTTTTTTGAATGTGGCTAAGGTCCTGGACCCCTTCCAGTCTGGCTTTGCCCAGCCCATGGGACGGAGACAGTGCTGGTACCCAAACTAATCTGACTGACATCTGAACAAAATGCTTACACAGTATTTCATGACTTATGATTTTATGCTGTTTTAATTTTTTTATTAAATGATTGTTTTAACAATATTATACTAAAAGTGAGGTAAACCACCCTGAGTCCACTCACAGGGAGGGCGGTATATAAATCAATCAATCAATCAATCAATCAAATAAACAATCTAAACAATGATTAACCTGGTTCAGAATTAACAGATAGAAATTAATATACACTAATTTATAATGAAATAGATATGAAAATTTTGGGTGCCTGGATAACCTCCATGCAGTGTGAAGAATCACTGCAATCCACATGTCACCTACATTCCTCATAGCACACTTACCTTACATTTCCCCCCATTTTGTCACCAAATCAGGACATTTTTCTAGTGCAAAGACAATAAATCTATATTTTATGTGGTATTACATGTCCTAATTTTATTGCATGTAACATGTGGGTTTATTAAGTTATAGGGGAAACAGGAGTATTTGTTGTTATTTGATGTTATATTTTGATATAAAGGAGTGATATAAATGTCCCTTAGACTCTGCATCTTTTTTCCCTTCTTCTTTTAAAAACTTCTTTCTTAAGTCTTTGTACATTTTATTATAATATTCCCATACAAATGGCTGTGCACTTTCTGTATTTTATGTAAACTAGTTTGCTTCGATCTATGCTGGCCATGGGCTGTAATAATAATAAACTATAATTATGTTTTGTAAATCACTTTGAGACTGTAATAATTAATTGTACATTTATATAAATAGTACAACGGTTTTCAATAACATAGTTATTTTAAATATGGCAAAAGGTTGGGTATAAATGTTTTAAAATAAATACTTCTTTTTTAATTTGCATGTGATAACTGCTGTCTTATATTTGGTGTAGGTCAAACTCTAGAAAGATAATGGCTAATAGGTACTGGATAGAATTTAATGGGGAGGCAACAATAGTCAAGCTGTCAAACATCTCTCCAAGAAAGTTTTTAAAAAATTCCTGGTTTAAAAATGATTAAAATTAACTTCAAAGCAATAAAAAAGAAATAAAAGAACAAATAGCAAGCGCGCAAACGAACAAGTGACAATAACAAAACACTCTCATCCAAAATCTCAGTAGGACCAAAAACTAAACTGTATGCCTGGAATCATTACACATGTTTTCTAACTCTCACTACTGCTGTTTCAAATCTTTGGAGACTACGGTGGAAAAAAATCTAGGTCTGAGGTAGGTGTAATCAGTAATCGGAGATTTACATAATTAGTGTGACAGCTTTCAATTACATAATTATTGTAAATATGTGCAGTGATGCAATTAGGACTTGTAATTACAATGTGTAATTACATAATTAGTTGTTACGATTTGGTAAAAAACCCTTGTGAAAGAAAGCAGGAGCTCTCTTATGCTGATACTACAGTTTGCAAGAATAATATTGTGATATGTCTAGGAAGGAGCTAACATTTTAATATGAAGTCAGCTATAGCTAGTTTATGTTTATAGCTCACAAATGAATGTTAAAAGTCAACAAATTTTTGCCAGAGTGCTTAGGAGAGATGTGGTTGTCTCCCTAAGCAAAGGTATTTCAGTGTTCTGCAGTCAGTACAGACACTGAACCACCTCTCTACCATATTATTTACACTCCATAAAAAAGCCTAAGAATGGAGTGGAATTAAAGGTAGCGTGATAATGAAACATTTTTTTCCAATAAAGATTTTCTGTTACATCCAACAGATTATACATAGTCCATAAATATTAGTGTTAATGGAAAATATAATGTTCAATAATATATGTATTTCTTTTCGTGTTCTTTAGACTTTTACTGCATGGCCACGGATAAGAGAAGATATAGGAATCTGCCTGGTGAAATCTTTGTGAGGTTCTCTAAAAGATATAGCAGAGACCAGATACTTAAAGCAACAAATGGGACTACCCTAAAAATTGATGACAAAGAAATAAAAGTTTTAAAGGACATTCCATTTGAGATAAGAAAAAAAGAGGAAACCCTACAAAAAATTAATTTTATTTCTATAGAAAAATTGTATAATCTACAGATGGCTAGTACCAGAAGGCATCATCTTCAAATACAAAGATAAAAAAGAAAGACTAGAATCTGATACTAAAGCAAATGTTTTCTTGGAACAGCTTCACAACGTTGAAAAAGCCCAAAAACTTGGAGAAGAAGATGGAGTGGCAGAAGACCGCAGTGAGGCAGAAAGTAAGGGAAGCGCAACCTCTATATTCTCTGAAGAGTCTGATTCAGAACTGGGAGTGGCTGCTCCCAAAACTCCCAAAGCAAGAAGAGACTATGAACTCAGAAACAAAATATAAACTTTAAGCCATATCTCTATGTCTTGAACTTTGCTAAAATTACTTGTATACTGGGATACTCTCATCATGGTTAAACTTTACTTGTTATACTCTTGTGATAACCCTTAACCCCCCTCCTCCTTTCATCATAAGATAACTATTGTAAGTGAAATAATATTGTAAGCATTTCCAAAATCTAATGACCACTGCTACTTGGGATTTTAGTAATTTTCTTTTCTTTCTCCATTAGAATTAGATCCCCCCTATTGATTTCTGGCTAGATTTTAGAATAAAAACAATAAAAATGTTAAAAAAGAGAAGATACAGGAGAGGAGACAGGTAAAATTGTTGAAGACATGCTTTTGTAACAGTGGTAAATAGGAATAGTTCTTGGAGGGCCTCATGAATAAAGGTATACTTGAAATTTATACAGAACATTCAGTGTTCAGAGCACTTCACATATATTATCTTGTTCTACTCTTTACAACAGTCTTAAAATGTAGACCAGTATAATTATTTTCATATTTCATATTAAGAAAGCTAAGGCTACCTTGTGAGTTTGTGACAGATTTCAACCCAGATCACAACTCATTCTCTTTGCCACTACAGTATACTAATTCGTGAAGAGCAGGAACATAACCTATTAAACTAAGCCGCCTCTTTGGGGAACTGCTCTTTCCAATTATACAGAATCAGAAGCACACCTCAAAATATGCTGAACGTTTTATTGTAATTGTTTAGGCTTATATTTCCTTTGGGGCACTAGCTTAGCTTTTGAATGATAAGAGATCAAGGATAAGAACAGCATTAAAGGAGATAGGCATTAACTAGTGTTCTGGGGGGTGGGACCATCTTTTTATTAGATGAGGATCCTCATCTCCCACCCAATCATCAGAAGCAGAACTATGAACATTTAAGAACACTCTGTTCAAGTACGTGTGTTATCAGCTGTGACTTTCAGTATAGTAATGTGTAATTAACTGGATCCTTCAGAGCAACCCAGAAATTTGGGGGGGGGGGGGGGGGGGAAGTGTTCTTCTCAGATCAACCAAGATCTGATCTTTTCACCTCATTATTAATAGTACTAAACTGCCCACTTGGAAACAATTACATCCAGCTTTTAAAACTGTTTCATAACTGTTCAGTTTTTTAAAGACAAACTTGAAACAGGCATTTATGCTAGGAAAACATAATGGCAACAATAATACCCTACTATCTTCATTTAAATAGTTCATATCTAAGTAATCCTTAGAAAGTCTCACATATTAGCATATTACTGCTTTGCAAGACAAGGACTGTAATTTCGATCAATACATTTAAAACATACTTACTATATTGGCAGTTCCTTCCCATAAATTCACCTGGGCACTCACAGGAATAATTAGCTACAAGATCTGTACAAATTCCACCATTCTTGCAAGGTTCAGCTTCACATTCATTCACATCTGCAGGAAATGGCCAAGGAAAGCGTTAGACAAAATTAAGAAAATGTACTTTCAGCCTAAGAGGTAAGATACTTTGTAAAGTTGTGTATGGTTGGGGTACCGCCAGCAAATATTTTCAGTGACATATACATTAGATCAAATGCGGTTGAACAATACTGAAATTTTAGAGCATCCCCCCCCCCCCCCCAAAACCCCCTCCATTCAGTATCTGACAATGTTATGTATAATAAAAATATAAGATGAAATATGACCAGTCAGGCATTTTAAAAGCAGCTTTGGATTTATTACAATGCTGGGCACATGCTGAACTCTTCCCATTTAAATGACAGGACAAAACTAGATGAAATTCTGGGAGCTTCATAACTGTATTGCCTGTGTACGTGTTTTCTAAAGAGTTCAAAGCAACTGGTAATGGAAGGAAGACATAAACTGGATCATAAAAATGGTGCTAGAGGAGGAGAATTATGTGGAAACTCGTGCCTATTTATGGCAGGATTTTGAGAGACACACCAAGATTCCTGGAAGTGGCCACCATGCCTCTTTCAGTTCATGGAGCAGACACAGTTTACAGTATGTTACGCTACTATTGCTAGTTTGCCATGTGAATGACATGTGGACACTCTGACTCCACTGCAAATATTAATTGAAAAATAAAATTAAACTTTCTAAATGATAAAAAAGTGTCTAATCCTACCCACCTCCAGTAATGGTATTTAGTATACACAGGGATAGAAATCTTAGTGATTCCATTAACTTGTTTTGCATATAATTTCACACTTTAAAAGCGTGCCTTCAGGGCAACAATTCCCATCACCTACATGAACCGAATTACCATAATTGACTGTTTATACAACTAGCACTTTGACAAATGATTTTTTTAAATGTTGTGATAAGGAGGTCACTTTAAAGAGATAAAACAAAAATGTACCAATAGTAAGAGAAATAGTTCAAATTTGTAAGAATATTTAATACTGCAAACAGAATTAAGATGTAGTGAGGGTTGCCAGACCCCTGGTCAAAGGCAGGGATTCCTCTGATTTTGGGGGCTCCAATCTGCCACTGACGGGCTTTATGAATCCCATGTGAATTTTGTTATATTGAACTTGGTGAATTAATTTGTACCTACAATAAGATATTACAGTGTTTGTGGGGGTTTTTCACTCTTGTATGCTGTAAGTCCTGATTGTTCTAACACAAGTCGAACAGTAGCAAGCAGCTGTGCCTACGTGACTCATACAAGTCATGTGGTATCAAGTTGCCCTGTGGTTGCTGCCAGGCCTGGCCCTGATGAGTCCTCCCTCAAAGGCAAAAACAGCACTGGAAAGGGCCCTGCTCCTCCCCCTGCCTTTTGCTGACAAATACCAAGCCTAGAATCCCATGGTTCCCTAGCAAATGCCATTGAGGGCATCTGGTTGTGTTTTTTTTAAAGTTACAGGCTTTCGTTCTATCATTTGTGGGTTTTGTTTTTTTTTTAAAAACCCCTATGTATTCTTTTTTAGGCTTCCGATTTTACTGCAAATCTGAGGCATTTTTCAGGTTTGTAGAAAGATCTGTCTTGGAAATCAACCAAATTTTTAAAAGTAGTAAACTATAAAGAAAATATCTATAAACTCTTCTACAGATGGCATTGGTCACCCGATAAATTGAATAGATGTTTTAAATCTGTATCAAATCTATGTTGGGTTTGTGGGAAGAGTGAGGGGACGTTTTACCATATGTGGTGGTCCTGTAGAGAAGTATGGAAATTTTGGGATTTGGTTAAGGAACTGATTTCTGAAATTACGGACTACGATTTAGACCCAGAACCAGAGCTTTTTCTACTGAATATGTTGGCTAATAATTTGCCATTATCAGACTCAAAACTCATAGCATACATCCTCACAGCAGCCTGTATACTATGGGCGAAATCATGGAAGTCGTCATCTTTACCAAGAAGAGAAGACATAATCTGCAAACTGACGGAGTGGGTTGAATTGGACAGACTGAGTTACTTGTTAAACGCGGACTATAAAGTGGACCCTGTCAATGTGTGGTCCAAATTTCTTAATTGGTTGAATTAGAGTCAATGTTAACTGGTTCAATTATACTTACCATTATTTTTTTTTTGGTTATTTTGTTTTACATACTGTTAGAAATTAAATAAAATTTTCAAAAAAAAAGAAAGAAAGATCTGTCTTGTCCGTTCACAGCCCAAATCATGAGATTTGGCTGACTTTGCTATTACAACACACAAGTGGGGCCTTGTGATAATTGCAGGGGGATCCACTACAGCTCCTAGTTTTATTTTCCCCCTGCATCACTGCCACTGGGCCTGGCTTCTCACTCCCCACACCAGTGACCACCTTGCAGCTCATGGCAGCTGGACCCACTAAGGCTTCACCCCATCCCCATCAATGAACATGTTGGCAAACCCTGCACAGCGCCTAGCCACTGGGTCCACTGAGGCTTCCTCCCCAATCAATTGGCAATCCCTGCATGATTCTGGGCCACTGAGTTTGCCAAGGCTTCTCCTCCCACACCACCAATGGCTGCAAGCCCTATGTGACTCCCAGCTGCTGGGCTCTCAAGGTTTCGCCCCTCCCACACACACACACACACACACACACACACACTGCTGATGACAGTGGCAGTGAGCCCTGCACAGCTCCCAGCCACCAGGTATGCTAAAGCTTCTCTCTGCCCCCAATAATGATGCTGGTGAGCAGGTGGTAAGCTGAGTTAGTGTGAGCTAGCTCACAGTTTTTTAGCCTCCAGTTCACAGATTTCTGTCTTAGCTCAGGAAGGATGGCTCCAGAGCAAACTAATTTATGCAGCAGCCAAATCGCTCACTCACAACTTTAATGCCAGTAGGCTCACAAAGTAGAATTTTTGTTCACAAGACTCCACAGCATAGAGGGAGCATTGTGACCCCCACATGGCTCCCAGCCCCCAAAGGCTCCCCCCTGCCTATCAGTGATGACTGCAGGAGGAAAATAAGAGACTGGATTTATACCCTGCCCTTCACTCGAAGTCTCAGAGTGGCTTACAAACTCCTTTCCCTTCCCCTCCCCACAATAGACACCCTGTGAGGTAGGTGGGGCTGAGAGGGCTCTTTCCAGAACTGTCCTTGAGAGAACAGCTGTGACAGAACTATGGTTTGCCCAAGGTCATCCAGCAGCTGCAAATGGAGTGGGGAATCAAATCCAGTCCTCCCAGATTAGAGTCCGCGCAATTAACCACTACACCATTGTACCTGTGGAGGGAGTAGATACAAATGTAATAGAAAAGAATTTTACAAAGCAGTGAATTGAATTTCAATAATGACATGTTCAGATTTTTGTGTATTGAAAGGTTCAGGGAGGGTAATGACAGATTTAAAACTGTGAACAATATTAATTACATTACTTTGAGGGAAGTCTAACAAATGCACATCCTCCAAAACTTTGCTAGACAGCCTTTGGCTAGGGATGCTGATGTAAGTTTCCTCATCTGAATTTCTACCCAGATTTGTGGGATCAAACTACCTCATTTTGTTAGCAGAGTGGAACTGATGATATCAGAATCTATTGTTCTTCCATAATTGTACTGCACAATTGGCACAGAACAAACACAAATGGATAAAAGTATTTCATTCTCCCCCTCCCCAATTACAAAACGCACTGGAGTATTCTTGTGATACAAATAAATGATTCTATTGGTTTCTGCATAAATAATATACATTATACATTAACTGTGCAACCTCTGCATAACTCAGAAAAAATGGTGATAGAGTGTGCATAGCTTGCAAAATATAGGGGGGTGGGATTCTAAAATAGCCTATGATATTCAGAATTTGTTTTCCCTTTGGTTAAAGTGAAGCAGAGCTGTATGTGGAACAGAATAGCAAAAGTATAATGGATCAAAATGTGGGCATCTGCTCACTGTATACCCGAAAGCACATTACACAGTCCATCACACAAATGCAAAACTTGTCTGATCCTTGAAGCTGACTGTGTGAAAGGCCACCTGGAAATTTTTTAGAAACTGAATTGAGGTCTTTGGATAAAGAGTGAGTGCAAATGAAACCAATGTGTAATATAACCAATATATTAAACTGTACTTGGAGAATAATTGTAAACTTACACACTTATGTAATTAGGAATGCCATTCCATCTCTGGGTGGGGGATTCTCTGCTGCTATTAGGTGCTTCCTTGTTGCCACTCAGCTGACTGGCAGGGGGAAAATGGTGGAAATAGGGGGTGGAATCAGCAGTGGCCAATGTGCTTATGTCACTCCCCATATGCCTGGAAGTGGCAACAATGAACTGCTGGGGACACGGTGGCATTTGGCCAAGATTCATTGGACACTGGGTGTGTTCAGATGGCATGCTGGCAGCCGCTTAAATGGCCCCCACTCTGCTGCAATTATTTTTACTCTGGACAATCGCAATCACATGGGAACATGTGTCGGGTCCCCCCGCAAGTCTGTGCATGCGCATAACTGCTCATCTGTAGAACTGAAAAACTTTATCCTCATACGTGCACTGAACCACTAGGGTGAATCACGGCTTTCGTTTGACAGTCCCACAGAGCACCGTGATTCCACTGTTGTGACAGAAGACTTCCCTTTAAACTTTTCACCTGAAACTGGCCTCTTTGGGATCCTGAATTCAAAACTAGTACCCGTTTAAACGTTGGTTTTATAAACAAGGAGGTGGAGCTCCACTTATGCACATACCGCTGACATACAAAAAAAAGGTGGGCGAAAAGTGGAAGCCTTGGACTTTTGAGTGAGGACGGGTTTAAGCCATCGGAAGTGGCTTGACACCAGAGGTGTGATCACACAGGGAAAACTGCAGCTTTAAACAGGAGAACTGAGAAAACACCTCTTGGGACCCATTAACAAAATATTCCAGCTGAAGGGAGCTCCAGCTGAGCAGGAAACCAATGGATCCAGATGGGAGGCAGATACTGCTGTGTGAACATGCACATAAAATCCATTGTTGATCAGTCATGAAACCTGATTAAATGGTACATCTGAATGTACCCACTATGTCACTGGCAAGGCCCCCCCCCACCAGTAAGTCCTTCCACTGATTGCCAGGCTCTAAATATAATAGAACCTCCAGTGACCAGGTGGTAGGCCAGTATAGGCAATCTGCAGCATATATGCCCAATAGTGGCATGGCAGACCATTTCACTCAGCATGCCAACTCCCTTACTTCCAATATAAGCAGGGTTGATAGATCAAGAAGTGCAGCTTTGGAACTTTACCAAAAATCTAGACCAGAGCTCTTTTTATCCCCGCAAGCGGGCTCAGAGCGGCTAACAGGGGCTAACAAGCCATACGTATCGTAACAATTTAAAACAAGTTAAAAACAATAACAACAATAAAACTCCATTGTACAATAGCATAACTACATTCCTGAGCTATCGTCCCAATTTAAAGTGCTTCTGATTTCATCAAGATGGCATCCTGCCAAATAGGGGAACTTCCAACTAGCGGTATTGGTCTGGACTGCCTTCAGGGCCAGTTTCCATGCAGGTGATCTTCCGATGTTACAGTGTCAGCGGTGGCTCCTAACCAAAAGCCTGGCGGAAGAGCTCTGTTTTGCAGGCCCTGCGGAACTGCATTAGGTCCCGCAGGGCCCTGGTCTCTTCCGGGAGCTTATTCCACCAGGTTGGAGCCGCCACTGAAAATGCTCTGGCCCTAGTCCTAGTGAACCTGGCTTCCTTGGGGCCCAGGACTCGAAGTCGATGACATGACCCCGACCGCAGTGCTCGCTGGGGTATATGCGGAGAAAGGCGGTCCCTCAGGTACGTTGGACCCTGGCCATATAGGGCTTTAAAGGTAAGAACCAGCACCTTGAAGCGAACTCGGTATGCTATAGGCAGCCAGTGCAGCTCCGCTAACACAGGTTGGATATGGTCCCGTCTTGAGAGACCCATCACCAACCTGGCCGCGGCATTCTGCACTAGCTGCAGCCTCCGGGTTTGCACCAAGGGCAGCCCCATGTAGAGGGTGTTACAGTAGTCCAGTCTCGAGGTGACCGTAGCATGGATCACTGTGGTGGGTGCAAAAGGTTGCTGGTTTCACGTAGGGCTGCTGCCTCTCTGAGGGGCAGAAGGCTGGAGCTTCATCTGAACCAAACACTAGTTGGATCCATCTTTGGATCAGGGGGTTGCCTGGTGTGCCTCACCACCTTCAAGCTACTCTGGTCCATCACTTATGAGGCCTTCAGCTATCTGGCAAATTTCACTTAGGCTACTAGTCCCATCTCCCCTCCACCAGCAGGGAAGGGGCACATGGAAAGGCTTATTCCCTTTATTTTTTCCACCCAGTGTTCTTTTTCAGGTGAACTGAACATGGAGGGGAGGGGCAGAGACAAGACCAGTTTCATGCAATCACTGGGAGGCAAAGAGAAAAACTTGAAACCATGAGGGATCCCTTCTGGAAGAACAGCAATTGTATAAATTAGCATTTTAAGTATGATAGTTCTGAGACTGAACTGCAGTATGATTTCTTCCACTCTCTCAACACCATTATTATTTTATTTTATTTAAAATATTTTTAGGCTCCCTTTTCACCAATGTTAGGGTTCTTAGGGCACTGAACAATGAAAACCAGTAAAAAGAAGCTTTTAAAAGTACATACTATAAAAACAATTAAAACAGCAATCAAACACATAAACATGAAAAAGATTCAGTGAGGGAATGCCAAACAAATCATACAAGTCTTTACCTGCTGGTGGAAGGCAATGATTGAGATGGACAGATGAATCTCCCTAGGGAGGGAATTCCATAATTTTGGTGCCACAACCAAGAAGGGTTGCCACCCAACTAGCCTCAGATGGCAAGGGTACACCAAATAAGAGCCCCTGAAGATGACCACAATGATCAGGAAAAGTTAAAATGGAAGCAGTTGGTCCATTAGGACCCTGTTCACAAAGTATCTTTTATAACCCCACATTATGCCGATATTACTTTTATCTTCTACAATCACATTCTGAAGTGTATGCATCTAAAAGCAAAACCACTGATGTTTCACAATGGCATTGCTAATGTAGCCTTATTTTAGTTAAGTTATTTATTTATTACATTATTTGGTTACCACTCACCTGGAGGATCTCAGGGTGACTTACAACATTAAAATCAATAAGGTAAAAAAGAACATAAAACAAATAAACATAAAATATTAACACTAAAATATTAAAATAAGTGACTATCACCATATTACGATGAAAACAGCCCAAACATGTGGCTACCCTCCAAAGCCCCCAGGACCACCAGTCTAGGGAAATGCAGTGTCCACTCAACTACTGCCTCTGATAGCCTCAGAAGGGAGACTGCTTGTAAACACCAGCAGGACTCCCACCCTCTCCCCGACACCCCAAGCCAGGCCAGCACATTCAACGGCAATGAAATCTGGCACAGGGATCCTCTGGAAGTGAAAACAGTCTTGGATGAGGATCACCACTCCACCTTTTCCCTCCATGTCCTGGCATTACACAGCACCAAGACTGAAGAGAAGAGAATTAACTGGGCCTACACACTGTCATTCCTTGGGATGGGATGGCGATTAGAAGAGGTGTGAGTGTTTCCATATCTGGTCACCCTTTGTGAGAAAAATCTCACAAATTGAACTCAAAAAAATGGTAACCATATAAACTAAGCTTGTTATCCCTGGATCTGATAAACATCTCCATTGTTTTGTATGCTAATTTACTGCTAACCCTCTGCCAATATGTATGGACTGATAAATTCCATTTCATTGTATCTGTGGAAGTGTGCATGCACACAAAAGCTCATACCTTGAATAAAACTTTGATGGTCTTAAAGGTGCCACTGGACTCAAACTTTGTTCTGCAACAGTTGAATATTACCTCATTTCCCTCACCTCCATTAGCTTGATGGGTCCAAATATATTCATTGGGTGGAGGGAGCACACTGTCTGCAGGAGGTGCATCTGGAGGGTTGAATAAATCAGAGGAAGATTGGGCTAGAGTTGGCTTTAGCAAAACCACCTCAGCACCCAGCATTTCAGAAAGGGAGATCTGGGGCATTAATGCTGAATAACCTTTCTTAATTACCAGGAGTCTATAGCTCAGTTGATCCAAACGATCAGTGATTACTTTCTGTTCTAAAGTTGAGAGAGCAGCATAAGGACTTATTAATTCCTCCTCCAGAGTATCATGAAAAGGAGACTTCTCTACATTGTTTCCAGGATTGGTCTCCAGGCAAACTGGAGGGTCATCCCGACCAATTAGCTCATGGTGTGAAGTGCTAGCTGGCCCTCCCTTCAGGTGCTTATCTTCGGTTGTAAGACTAAAGAGGCATGGCGTGTTCTGGTTAAAAATAGGAGATTGTCTTGTGTTCATAAAAACTTGTGTTGGGGAAATTCCCTTTGAATTTAGGAAGTTTTTCCATTGGATTAATAACGAGGGGACAGCTGAGCAGTCAAATGTTAATAGTACTCTACGAGCCTGACACGAATGATTAAGGAGCTCAACAGATTTCAATTTAGGAGACCTAATTCTGTTGTCAAACAAAATTCTCAGGTGCTGCTCAGCTAAGAATTTAGTATTCAAAAAGGGATATATCCATTAAATTGGTGGATGTTTTTAGTTCCCTCATGCAGAAAAATAAATCTAAATCTGTCCTAGTACAACCTTTGTCTTGCCTCCACCCCTTTTGCGTGCTAACAAGCAATATCTTCACAGATTTTGCAGGGTTTTTTTCCAGCACTTGGGCCAAAAGGATTGCCTATCCCTCAGCATTTTATAGCTGCTGAAGCTTCCATGGAGTCCCTTGGTGTCACATGTGCACTTTTCAGTAAGTTATTTCATGTTTAGCCTATGCTTTCTTCAGCAGCTCTACTTTAAAAGTCTAGTATGCAGCAAATATAAAGAAGGCAAGAGGGAATAGAATGTACAGCATAGCAGACCACAGAGTAAACTAAGTACACCACAAGCACATTGTTGATATTTTTAAATTAAACTCTGAAAACTGCATGGTGGTTGATGAATTATGCACAAGCTACCCCTGTCAAGTACTAGACAGACTCAGGACAGAATATATTAGCAGATGTGCCTTAATGCTGTGAATAAACCAAGTTCTGATAAGATTATAAAAAGATATTGTCCTTTGGCAAATATCAGTTCAAATCCTCTTTTGTGTAATAGATGCTTAACTACACATAAGCTTTTCAGACCAGAAAAACTCTGTGACCCATATTTTAAAAGGGAAGGAATTAAAAATTTTCAGATCAGAAGGATGACTCCAGTGGGCCATTCTTTCTGCACAAGAACAAACATATAAAATCCTCATTCTGAAAGCATTCACAACATGTAGCTGCCAACAGAAAGTGATCTCAGTAGTCTATAGGCCTAATTTCTAAACAATAATAAAAACAGGAGCTATGAGCCATGATAACTAAATGGAAGTTCCATATTCAAAGGCAATATACCTGAGTAATATGCACAATTATTAGCTAGAACAGAGAAAAGGAGACAGCTAAGAGGGGCGTAGTGATGCTGAACTCTGTATTCCCAAGGATCAGAATAAATTAGGGTGGAGGAAGATGGGGTGGCTGGGCTACAAAAAAAAACAACTATTGGGAAATAAATTTTCCAACGTTGCTGATAATTTTCCAGGCCCTTACTAATGTGAGCCTGAGCCTGCATGATTTGTGGGCTGAAACCTGCCATTTAATCCTAAACAGAGTCACATCATTCTAAGTACATTGAATGCAATGGCCTTAGAAGGGTGCAACTCTACTAGAATGGCACTGTAAAAGCTGCATTAGTGCTTGACAGTTGATTCAGATTTCAAAGTTGATGTCTGAAGCAGCGTCCATACTGTTGGAAATGTGTGAGTTGCAAGGTCCAGATTCCAGCCATTACAGAGTTAACCTGTTTACCTTCTGTGCTATTGTTTAGACTGATGTGGAAGGAAACCTGGCAGACAGCCAATGTTAGAAAAGCCCACGAAAGTGAATGATATTGATTGGTTAATGTATTCAGGTGATTTTCTTCTAGGGGTCAAGAAGGAAGAGGATTCTCCATTGTTGTGTGACCATGCATCTGTAGCAGTAGCAAGTAAAAATGTAGCTCTAGATATCTTTCTTATTTCGTAGGTTTCTTGTGTACCCTACCCCTTAGAAATCAAGATTTTTAAACAGGAAGAAATGTCCTCTCCAGTGAAGCAAAGATCCATTGCAAACTCTGAGCATTTAAGTATTTTTGACTATTTTCCCCAACACATATATCATCTTTACACTGCAAGTACTACATGGGCAATTTCTGTGGTGACAGATTCAACATAATATGAGGAAAAACATGCAGCAAGGATTTCAACTGGCCTCCCCAGGACTGGCATGATGTGCAACCTGAAAAAAACCAAGAGGGGGTCACAGGTATCCATATGGAAAATATAACAAACAAACACTGTGACACCTTTTAGCACCTGGTTAAAGAGACAAGACTGGCTTGCTCCTATACAAACACTTGCATGGAACCAGAAGTTCTAAAAAAATCTTTAAAATTAAATAATTAAATAAATAATTTATCAAAATCTTTTAAAAAATTAGAAGAATATTCCATTTAGCTTCAGGTTGCTTTTCACTTAAAATACCATGGATCTCTTCCAGAATAAAACACAGAAAATAAAGAAGAAGTTAGGCATTGGTTTGCTCCTAACAAACATTGAATTGTATCAAGAGGTTGATACCTTTCCATACAATAGTATTACTCCTGAGGAAGATTGGGCAAATGGTTTCACTCTCTCATTGACGATGGTGATTTTGCATCTATTTTAAAATATAATAATTAAATCAAAGTGCAAAAATATTGAGCCCAGTTCATCTCTTTAAGATATTACTTTAATTACAAGTGAATTTTAAAAGTGGAAATATTATATAGAGGTTCAGCCCTTTAACAATCTTATTAATATGTTATAGCTTTAAGAAAGAGATATCCAGCATGCAGCTGCATGGAATTAATTAGAATCAGGGCTCATTTCGTAGCAGGAGCTCATTTGCATATTAGGCTACACCCCCCCCTAATGTAGCCAATCCTCCAAGAGCTTACAGAGCTCTTCTTACAAGGGCTACTGTAAGCTCTTGGAGGATTGGCTACATCAGGGGTGTGTGGCCTAATATGCAAAGGAGCTCCTGCTACGAAATGAGCCCTGATTAGAATGGTTTCTTTATAGAGCCTGGAGTTCAGCTTGTTGTTTTGCCAGCCACATTCAAAATTTAGCCAGGCAGAAATAAAAAGAGACTGGTTTGCTACTACATAAAATTTAACAGTGTTTCATGAAGAGCATTTTAGCCAGCACAATATAGGAGGCTTTTAGCACCTGGTTAAAGAGACAAAATTGGCTTGCTCCTAATACAAACACTTGCAATAAAAACAGAAGTTCTTAAAAAAATTTTAAAATGAAATAATTAAGAATTTATCAAAATCTTTTTTAAAATAAGAAGAATATTCCATTCAGCTTTATGTTGCTTTTCATTTAAAATACCATGGATTTCTTCCAGGATAAAATGCAGAAAATAAAGAAGAAGTTAAGCATTGGTTTGTTCCTAACTAACATTGAACTGTATCAAGAGGCTGATACCTTTCCATACAATAGGACTACTCCTGAGGAAGATTGGGATTAAATGAGTTTATAGTTGGGCACTCACTGAGTATGATGGACTTCCCTTGTAATGTTGTAAACTTTTACTGAAAGTAATATGAACTGTTCCTTGTAATCTTGTAAAGTTTGATTTTTAATCAACCAATTTGGTGTAGAGATGACAACTGCTCATGCTTCTCCAACAACAGGATGCTGGGCTAGATATGACAGCTGCGCTGCCAACAGGGGCCCGACACTGTCACTGCCATCCATGATACACTTCTCCATGTTAAACCTCATTTGCCATGTTGACACCCACTTGCCCAGCCTTGACAGATCCCTTTGGAGTCCCAACTCCAAATCATGAATGAACAAGTTAAAAAGCACCAGACCTAGTACCAAGCCCTGCAGTACCCCACTGCTTATCACCTTCCACTGTGAAAACTGCCCATTTAGACTCACTCTCTGTTTCCTGTTAATTAACCAGTTTCCTGTTAATTAACCAGTTTTAATCCATAAGAGTACTTGTCCTCTTATCCCATGACTGCTGAGTTCACTTAGGAGCCTTTGTTGAGGAACTTTATCAAAAGCTTTCTGGAAGTCTAGGTATACAACATCTAACTGGGTCACCCTTGTCCATATGTTTGTTCATCCCCTCAAAGAATTCTAACAGGTTAGTGAGACAAGATCTTCCCTTATAGAATCTATGCTCATTCTTCCTCAATAGCTTTTGTTCATCAATGTGCCTACTAATTCTCTCTTTAATACCAGATTCCACCAACTTACCCGGTATTGATGTTAGATTGATTGGCCTGTAATTTCCAAGATCTCCTCTGGAACCTTTTTTAAAAATGGGGGTTACATTACTTACCTTCCAGTTCTCAAACAGCAGAAAAGAATAAGAGTCCAGTAACACCTTAGACTAACAAAATTTGCGGTAGGGTAAGAGCTTTCGTGAGTCACTGCTCACTTCTTCAGATACAGCCAGTCCTCAGTAATGAGACAGATTTTAATGATTGCATATTTTTGTCAGGAGATCCACAAATTCACATCTTTTTTTTTTTTTTTTTTTAGAGGTACAAATATTTATAAAATATCAAATTCACATCTGAGTTCTTTCAGATCTCTTGGATGTATGCTGTCTGGGTCTGGTGATCTGTCAGTTTTTAATTTGTCCATCAGTCAAAAGACCTGTTCTCTTGTCACCTCAGTTTGACTCAGGTCATTCAATACCCCTCCCAAAATAAGCAGTTCTGAAATGGGCAAGAACCTCCCATCTTCCACAGTGAAGACAGGCAAAAATGCATTCAGCTTCTCTGCCATTCTCCTATCATCCCTTAGTAGTTTTTTTTTTTACTTCTTGGTCATCCATGGGCCCCTCTGCTTCTCTGGCTGTTTTTCTGCTACTAATGTACTTGAGGGGGAAAATATTGTTGGATTTTTATGGGGGGGTTGCATTATGTTCCTCATAGTTTGTTTGTTTTTTGCCTACCTGATCAATGACTTGCATTTTGTTTGCCAAAGCCTGCACTCCCTTTTGTTTATCTCACTTAGACTAGCCTTCTACTGCTTAAAGGAATCCTTCTTACCTTTTACTGCTTCCATTACTTTGTTCATTAATCATGCAGGCCTTTTTTTATACCTATTTTTACCTTTCCTTATCTGTGATATACATTTTATCTGAGCTTGTAGGATTGTAGTTTTTAAAAAGTCTCCAAGGTTCCAGAAGGGATCTGACTCGCCTTACCTTTCCTTTCAGTTTCTTCTTCACAAGCCCCCTCATTTGAGAGAAGTTACCCCTTCTAAAGTTAAATGTGCTTATGTTGGTTTTTTTGGGCAACTCCCTATTTACATAAATGTACAACTTAACAGCATTATGGTCACTGTTCCCAATGGGTGTTATCACATTTTCATCTCTCCCCAGGTCTTGAGCATTACTTAGGAACCAAGTTCACGATCACCTCCTCCCGGTAGGTTCTGTGACCATCTGCTCCATGGCACAGTCATTGAGAGTATCTAGAAACCCAATCTCTTTCTCCTGACTTGAACACATATTGACTCAATCAATGAATGGGTAGTTAAAATCACCTATTATAACACAGTTATTTTGTCTAGCTGCTTTCCTTAATTATTTTGCTATTTTTAAATTATCCTCTAACCTTTGATTTGGTGGGCAATAACAAACTCCCAGAGTTAAACTTCCTTTTGGGCACACTATTTCCACCTAAAGCATTTCTGTAAGTGAATCAGTTTCTCTTATATTCTCAGTCTTATTGGACTATATACCCTCTCTGACATACTGAGGCACTATATCTCTGACCCTTCCCTCCCTATCCTGCCGATATAATTTAATTCAGGAATCACTGTATCCCACAGATTTTCCTCCTCCCGCCAAGTTTCTGAAATGTGCACAATGTCTAAGTTCTCCTCTGATACTAAGCATTCCAGCATTTTACTTCGGACACTTCATATTATATTACACTCCAGGAGCCACCCATGGATAGCATCATTCTGTCTAGTTCAGACATGTCTATCTGCTCCAGCTTGTTTGGACTACTACGCATTTTTATTATACATCGATTTTGAGATACTTGCAAGATAGACTAACAATGAGTCTTACGATCAAGATGGGTAACCATGTTAGTCTATCTGTAGCAGTATAAAAGACCAAGAGTCCAGCAGCACCTTAAAGACTAACAAAATATGTGACAGGGTATGAGCTTTTGTGAGTCACTGCTCACTTCTTCAGTGAGTCTTAAGCAGCGTAACTCAGTTTAAAATTGTAGTGTGGGTCACTTCCTACAACCTTTATCTATGCAATTCAATGGTATCTTGTTGAGTATGGAAATAAATCATGTTCCTTATTAGTTAAACAAGCCTGTAGAAATGTTTTGATACATGCTTTTGATTTTACGGTTGGTATTAAAGTTTATGGGATAGGACAGTCTTCAAGTATAAATATATAAAAGAAGTCTTCCTTTGAACCTATGTCATAAATGGTCTTAAATGCTGCCATTAAAATTAATTATTTATTTTCTTTTAATGTACATTTTAAAAGCTGTAATTACCAGGTTGTTATTGTTGGTGTTTCAAAACTGATTTGACAGTTAGTTGTCACAAAGGACAGCAATGGGAGAGAGGAGCAATATGAGTAAGGCACTCATGGCGCTCTGAAGTCTGGTCAGTTTCACAGCCATCCATTCCTCTGGCAAAATTTAACTGTAATGAAGCAATTTCAGAGGCTGCAGTTTTAATTGGGGGGGGTTGTATGTGGCAGCATATATAAAATATATGTTAATTTCCTTTCCCATCCTGAAAAGTTGGCATTAGTTTAAGGTAGGCTATTGGAGGGAAAGAAATAGTAATGTGTAGAATAGAAAGCTGTTCATATTGGGCACACAAAATGGGCATTGTACAAAGGCTAAACTGTTTCTACCCTCCGGAGTAATTGTTCACATATGATCATCTAAGGCCCAATCACATCCTTGGTGGCCCCAAAACTGGATTTGCAGACCATCAGAAATCAGAGGTTCTGCAGATGGGAAGTTCTATAGTTCGGCAGTTCAAGACCCGAGTGCTGCGTGATGGAGTGAGCTCCCGTCTCTGGCCCCAGCTCCTGCCAACCTAGCAGTTCAAAAGCAAGAAATTGTAAGTAGATAAATAGGTACCACTTCAGTGGAAAGGTAACAGCTTTCCATGCATCTCGGCATTTAGTCATGCCGGCCCCATGACCGCAGAAACATCTTCAGACAGCGCTGGCTCTTCAGCTTGGAAATGGAGATGAGCACTGCCCCCCTAGAGTCAGATTCGATTGGCTTTCAAGCAAGGAAAACCTTTACCTTTAGTTATATAAAACAGGCAGCAATATTTCTCCATGAGGCATGATAGGATGCCACTACAATCAAGGTTTATAACATGTTGCATGGGTGAAGCAAGTGGAGAGAGAGAACTTGCTTTCTTTTTCTCTCTCTCATAAATCTAGAACTCAGGGGCAGACTGAGGACATGCTCCTTCACTCAACGAGAAATTAAAATTGTAGAATTCATTAGCATAAGAGGCTTTAAAAAGGATTGAATAGATTCAAGGAGAAGAGGTCCATCAATGGATACTAGCTGCAATGAACCTCCACTTCCAGATGGAAGAAACCACTGAATACTAGTGCTGGAAAGAAGCATCAGAGTAAGTCCTTGGTCAATCAGCTGCCCAGTTTGTTGGCCCTCTGGGTCAGCTAGTTGGCCATTGTGTGAAACAGGTGTGGGCAGAGTTTGAGAAATAATCCAATTCATGATTTGGAGTGTGCTTCCAATGACTTTTACTGCAACAGGATTTTGCAAAAAGACAATAGCTGACTGCAGGCCACTAATGCGACAGAGAGACCTTCAGAGCACAAGCACTAACACACAATATCACAGCAAAGAAAGAGAAACAACAAAAGGTAGGCTAAACTGCAAGAGAAAACATTCCAGAGGCCCTGAACACTAGGGAATGTGCCCCAGCTCCCTCTAGGGTACAAGTGGACTAAACTACAATTTCAGCAGTATTTATATTAACTAGACTTTTAGCAGGCTGTTGCTTCTCTAACAACAGGATGCTGGGCTAGATAAATCATTCATCTGCTTTAGTAGGACACCTTTTAACCAAATCACTCTGGTTGGGTGAATCACTCTAGCTGTGTGAATATGTTTCAAATGGAAGTGTTACTTCTCACAATCAGCAGTTACATGCAGTCCCTGCTGGGTTTCAGATTTGCAGGTAGCACCGTATGCTTTTTTCAGGCAATCATAGGAGCTGCAAAGAGTCTGAGTGGGGTTTAAGTACTGACAGCATGTTCATTCACTTTATCTGGATTGAGATATGATATTTAACAAATTCCATACTTAAAATTCTGCATTCTTCCTTGCTTTTTTACAGACTTCTTCAGATAAGATGTTCAAAGACTGCATATTAAGAATTAGGGCAAATATGAAATATGTGCCCTCCTTTCACAAACTATTTCTCTTCCCCAGAAGAAGTCCCTGCAGCTTGGAGGCACACAGATAGGGGGTAAAAAATCCCCCACTTTCTTTAAATAAGCCCCTTCATTGGATATAATCTACAGCAATATGTGCCTGCTCCTGTTGGCTTTTGCACACTGAACAGCAGGAGAAAATGGTGTGTGTGTAACATCATGGAACTGGCAATGTCATTTCCAACCATTGCATCTGCGATACTCTAGGAATTTCCCCAATCTCTATGGTCTTAACCATGGTTACTGAAGAAATTCCTAGAGTATTGTTGATGTGATGACATTTCTAGAAACTGGCATCCCACATCAGTAATGCTCCCCCACCCAATGTTCCATTTCCTCCCCTCCACCCAAAAGCTCCTTGGTGATGCCAGCACAGGACTGGCAACTCTATCCCTCTCTCAACCAGATCAGATATGGTGAGTACAATACAGTGGAGACTTGGCTTAGAATGGTAGGAGCACAGATTTCACAGGTTACAAATAATCTTGTTTGCCTAAGAAATTCTAGCTTTAATTCTGTTAGCAGTTTTGTATACTACCAAATGCTACCTGCATTTGTTTTGTTTACTTATTAATCATGTATATTCATTCTGTTATGTTTTGTATAAGGATTAAATTAACAAACAGCAGTCATTAACCAAAAAGTATAATCTTTTACTTTTTGGTGTTGAAAAAACTGACCATCCTGCCAACTGTCCTGTCAATTTATTAAACTGCTCAATACAGAACTAAGGGGCATTCAGCACGTAATCTGATTTAAGCATTCACTTCCATATCTACCTTATCCTTAGGTATCCATAAGAAAGATCACAATTACAGCACTGTCAAGACAAGGTATGAGGTGACAACTGTGACAGCACCCCAGTCTCTTTTCTAGATATCAGAGAGAACCCTGCAGCACTATTGTATCTGCATTCATACCTTTAATTGGTCCTGAGGCTATTTCACCGGATTATAAGGGCATCTTAATATAATATTATGTCTAGAATAAGGCTAGTTTAAGAGGAGGTGAAAAACAAGAAATAGGTGACATGCATTTCAGCTTATAATACTAAGGGATAGTTAGGGAATTAACTTTGTATGCCTGAAGAACTGATAAAAGATATTGTTATGAGGCAGAAAAGAAAGGAAGAAAAACTGAAGTCATTAATCCTTTACGTGAGTCAAACACAGGTTGAGGAGGTAAGAACTCTTCCTCTTAGTCTTTTTTTTTTACAGTTAACACTCTTCTTGAAGACATCCTTGAGAAAAATCATGAACAATTTGTATTTCTGCTTTATAGAAGTTCTTAAGGCAATCTCACTGTACTTAAGCGTGGGGCAGGGGAGGAGCAGCAACATCACGTAGCGGTAGTTGCATGGAGTACATTCAGCTGCCATGATAAGCTGTGATATGTTTTAAAGCCATGAGTTATGTAATGAACTCTAGTTGTTGTTGTTATTAACAAATTTTATATCTTGTCTTTCTTCCCTTACAATGGCTGCCAAGACAACTAACAATTTAAAACATATGAGACAAGCTTCAGTTGATTAGCTCACATCCACTCTAAAAACTGCCTCCAGGCACTGATGCAGGGCATCTACAACTTCCCTGGGATCAGCTGGAAGCAAGATATAGAACTGAGCATCATCTTTTTATTGGTGACAATCCAGACCAAATCTCTGGATGTCCTCACCCACTTGTTTCATGCAGAACCCCAGACGCCAAGGGGCTGAACAGCAGTTCCTCAGCACCACCTTCTGAAACTTACCCTCCTGGTAGAGGCAGTGTCTCCCAGTCCCAGTCCAGATAGGTAGTCCAGAAGGATACCATAGTCGATGGCATCAAAAGCAATTGAGAGGTCCAGGAGAATGAACAGCATTGCATACCCTCTGTCCATCTCCTGGTGCAAGTCATCCACCAGGGCAACCAAGGCCATTTCAGTCATATAACCAGGCCTAAACCCAGACTGGAAGGGTTCTAAAAATTTGCCTCATCCAGGAAAGCTTGGAGTTGTCCATTCACCACCTGTTCAATCACCTTGATCAAGAAAAGGGTTGCCAGGTCCTACCTTTTGCTGGCAGGGGACTCCTGACTCCTCCTCAGGATCTTCTGGCATGCATAGCGTGTGCACTGCAATGATGTCACCCAGAAGTAACATCATAATGCTAGGCACATCATCTGGGGGATGCTCTAGCATTCAGCCAGAAACTATGGTACCATAGAGGGGGGGTTTTGGCCATGAGCTAGAGCGTCCCCTCAGCTATGTGCCTAGCACAATAATATCACCACCAGGTGACATCATCATGCTGGGCACATTGGCATGATCTCGGGACTTTGGGGTGGGGTTCCCCCCACCAGCCAGATCCAGGCCCGTGGATCAGGGGTCCTAAAAGTGGGCAACCCCCCCAGGGGGGGGAATGGTAAGCTTAATCAAGAACAGAAGACTTGAGATAATCAATAATTACTGAGATCTCTCTAGAGGGTCTCAGGGTTGTTTTTGCAAACAGCTTTTGCTGTGTGAAGGGACCATGTCATCTGCTTTGTTGCCTAAACCATAGGTGAGACATCTGTTGGCCATCCATTTAAGAAAACACCTTATAGCTATGTCTATCCTTTCTCTCCAAATTATAGCTGGATTGAGAGCCAGTTTGGTGTAGTGGTTAAGTGCGCGGACTCTAATCTGGGAGAACCGGGTTTGATTCCCCACTCCTCCTCTTGCACCTGGCTGGATGACCTTGGGCAAGCCATAGCTCAGTACCAGCTGTTCCCTCAAGGACAGCTTGGGAAAAAGCTCTCCCAGCCCCACCTACCTCACAGGGTGTCTGTTGTGGGGAGGGGAAGGGAAAGGAGTTTGTAAGCCGCTCTGAGACTTCTTCGGGGAGTGAAGGGCGGGGTATAAATCCAATCTCTTCTTCTTCTTTTTCTTCTTCAAGTTTGGTTGTCTGAACCCAGGAAGTGAGCATATGCAGAATTCTACGAGAACTATGATGCCGCAAAGGAGTTTGAGGCCATGAGAGAAGCAGGTATATTTCAAAATGTACCTCCCAAAGGATCATAAGCCAGCATCTCCAGATCCTGTTCTTTAGCAACCTGAAACTGAACATTGCTGTTTCTGTGAACTAAACCTTTGGGTCACTTCAGTTCTGGTCATACTATGATCTTGCTCATTAAATTAAGTACTTATGTTAAAAAAATAATTATTGAGATCTCCTGGTTCAAGGGAAGGCTTCTTTAGAAGTGGATGCACCACATCCTATTTTACGGCTGGGGAAACACCCGTATCTTATGGAAGCACTGACTATTTCTTAAACCCAGTCAGCTCCCCCTCCCCCCCGGGAAGATTTAAGTAACCAGAAGGGCAAGGGTCATATAAGGAGGTGGTAGGCCTCAGACTTCCAAGGATCTTGTCTATATCCTCAGACTGAATAAACTGAAAAGTATGCCACACAACTGGACAAGTCAGCACCCTGGCACCATCCAACTCTATCACTGCTAACTGTAGAAGTAAAAATGGAGGAAGCGATTTTATCTGCAAAGTGCTGAGCATGGTCATAGTGGGTGTAAAGAACTTTGGTTCCGTTAAAATTCTGTTCTGATTCAAAGTTTGGTTCAGGCTTCAAATGTGGCCTGCTTGTGAGTTAAAGGGAGTTCAAACTGCCTTGCTGTGAAGGAGAACACTGACCTTGTGAAACACAGATAACGTCAGCTCCAGAGGGGAGTATGAAGCTTTCCAATTAGCTACATTCCTTTCAGTTAAGCCCATGATTTGCAACTGTGGGGAAGGGGCCAAGCCTAGCTTCTGATTGGCTTTGCTCCTTCCCCTTCGGTTGGACTACTGCTTAGGTCACCTGTTCAGCCATTGGTTCAACACTTTGGGTATGTTTCATCACTAAGAGTCTTATTGGTTCATAGGCCTGGAACCACAAGGGCCCCTTACCCATAAAGAAGTGAGATTCTAGTTTATTCTCAGCTTGATGGTGGCTATTCAAGACCTAGCGATATAGACGTATACAGTCATATAGCCATATTCGCGACCTAGCCATATAGACACCTTCTTGCTCACTTTAGCCATTTTAGATATTTGCTTGCATGGGCCAAACAGCTCTGGCCTGTGGTGACTCAGGAGTAGAGCCACTTTGGATCACTGGAACTTCCATCTGAGAATGGGTAATAACTTGGAACCAATATATTACAGTTTTAGTTAGCCTTTAAATCTCTAGTTTTACCCTCACAGTCTTTTGTTCTTGTTTAAAGTATTCTTACATGTTAATTAAAAAATATATTTTAATTTACTTTTGTGGTTTTTGCTTTTACAGTCCTCAGTCTAAATCCAGAACCTAGAGTGGCAGACCACCCACCACTGTAATTGTCTTTTGTGAGAAACTCCTTCTGTGAGCTTACCTCACAGGGTGGACTTTCTGATTTAGACCCAGTTATATTGGAAGCTTTGCCCTTTGGTTTCTGACTACTGGGATAGTAAAAGGGCTGGTGGCAGACTACCAAGCTGGTTTGTGAGCAGTAATTTTGTAATTTTGTGCTGCAGCACTGTACAAAGAGGCACATGGGCTGGGCTGGGCTAAGTGACCTTTTGACAGTGGGCCACCAAGTCATCCATCTCATCCTGCAGGCTAGATCCCTCTGATCACCTGGAACAGCTGGCCAGTTACAAATCCTGGTTTGATGCTCCTTACTTCCCAGCAAGGAGGGTATCTTACTAGTACTGTCATTATGGCCAGATGCTTAAAAGTGGTTTATGAATTCAGATATCACACCAAACTACAATTCACATGAACCGCGGCTTAAGGACAAAAACAAAAACAGCTTGCTTCCAAACCATAGTTATAAACCATGGTTTACTGTGATGCCTGAATATGAGTCTGCTTTGGCCATCCTGAGCCTGCTTTGGCGGCGTAGGGCGGGATATAAATTTGAATATAAATAAATAAATCTGAGTTTAAATGCCTATTCCAATGAGTGTGTGAAAACAACACATCAGTCACACAAGCTTTGATAAGGCTTGTAAGTTTCCTGGTTCTCCTCTTCACACATTGTCACAAAACTCAGTGCTAAAAGATGTGATGCTATTAGACATCTTACATTTGAGGCATCTTGGTCTTCCTTCCCACACAGACAAAGTTATGCTCAATTTACGAACCTGCCTGGTGGGACAGAATGTGTAACTATTCGAATTGCCACTGAAACATCAAAAACTGTTGAGGCATATTGAACATGAATAACAAGGCAGATCTGTCAAGCTTGGCACATGAAATCAGTAAAATTAATTGCAATATGCACCATAATTTACATATTAATTGTGTGCGTGATCTACTACACGAACAAAGGGTCAGGAAATCACAGATACTGATAGATTGGTTAGAGACTCATTGGTGTGAATTTGTGTCGTTTGATAAGTTTTGCAATTATCTACATTAATTGATTTGGTGAGACAATATTAGATACAAAAAATCTAAATTATAAGGTGGACTCACAACAATCTTAATTCTCAAAGATGTCTTACAGTGAGGTCACTTTAATTTAGGCTTCTCTGTTCTCAAAATTTGGGCTGAGCACATGTCTGAATTCTAATGAGACTGCAATTAAATTCAAAGACAGGAATGCATAAAATAAATATTCTATGGAAGTTAGCAAGGAATTGAACACTCACAGAAACCCAGATGACGTCATAACAAAAAGGACCATGCTTATATATTCTCCTCCAGGGTCATTTTGAGCAGGAGCTCGGGGGAGCACAGCTCCGGGAGTTGGTGCCAGCCCCCACCCTGCAGGGTGTCATGGTTGCAGCAAAATGACCCTGTCCCCTGGAAAGGTCCTTGTTCCTCCCACCAGCCTTCTGAAGGCTTCAGCCACCACTGAAGCTATCCTCCCAGAATAGTGGTATTTCTGAGGCTTGGATTAGTAGCTGTCCCCTCTTCTAGCTCTTTCTTTCTCTCTCTCTCTCTCTCTCCTTTCTTTTTTGCCTTCTGACATACTTCCGGTGATGTCAGGTGGTATAGCATATGCAAATAAGTTATGCTAATGAGTTATGCTAATGAGCACCTGCACCTCTTTTTTTACAAAATGACCCCTGCTCTCGTCATATGGCCATTGTAGGCTTCCTGATTTAGGAACCCTTGAATCAAGCTCCAGTTTTCTATAATATCTGGATAGAGGTGCTTGGGAGAAGTAGAGTTTTCCCTCTCCCTCTCAAACTATGATTCTCAACCTTGGTTTAGGTATAGTTCAGAATATCAGATGGTGGGAATGGGGAGAGACATGACAAACTCCAGTCAAAGCTCCTTTATTTGGACTTCAATGTGAGCTGGAGCTTAATTTAAGACTTCTCAGACCAGGAAGCTTTCAACTGTACTGCATGTGCGAAGGAAGAGGAAGAGAAGAACAACAAAGAAAACATATGAGTCTTTTGGCACCTTAAAGACTAAAAGGTTTTTATTCCAGTATAAACTTTCACAGACTTGTTGTTCAGTCGCACAGTCCAGTCCGACTCTTCACGACCCCATGAACCACATCATGCCAGGCCATTCTGTCTTCTGTTGTGCTCCAGAGTTTGCTTAATTTCATGTTTGTTGCATCAATAACACTGTTTAACCATCTCATCCTCTGCCATCCCCTTCTTCTTTGACCTTCAATCTTTCCCAGCATCAGGGTCTTCTCCAGTGAGTGCTCCCTTCTCATTTGGTGGCCAAAGTATTTGAGCTTCAGCTTCAGGATCTGGCCTTCCAGGGAACAGTCAGGGTTGATTTCTTTTAGGATTGACTGATTTGATCTCCTTGCAGTCCAAGGGACTCTCAAGAGTCTTCTCCAGCACCATAATTCAAAAGAATCTATTATTCGGCGCTCGGCCTTCCTTATAGTCCAACAGTCACAGCCATACATTACTACTGGGAATACCATGGCTTTGACCATACAGACTTTTGTTGGCAGGGTGTTGTCTCTACTTTTTGTTATGCTGTCTAGGTTTGCCATCACTTTTCTTCCAAGGAGCAGGCATCTTTTAATTTCATGACTGCAGTCACCATCTGCAGTGATCTTGGATCCCAGGAAGGTTAAGTCTATCACTGCTTCCACAACTTCCCCTTCTATTTGCCAAGAAGTGATGGGTCTGGATGCCATGATCTTGGTTTTTTTGGATGTTGAGCTTCAAGCCAACTTTTGTGCTCGCCTCTTTTACCCTCAGCAAGACTCTCTTGAGGTCCTCTTCACTTTCTGCCATTAGAATGGTATCATCTGCATATCTGAGGTTATTGATGTTTTCCCCAGCAATCTTAATTCTGGCTTGTGATTCATCCAGGCCGGCATTTTGCATGATGTACTCTGCATATAAATTAAATAAGCAAGGTGACAATATACAGCCTTGTTGTACTCCTTTTCCTATGCTAAACCAATCAGTTGTTCCATATCCAGTTCTAACTGTCACTTCTTGACCCTTATACAGGTTTCTCAAGAGACATGTGAGATGGTCTGGTACCCCCATTTCTTTAAGGACTTGCCATAGTTGGTTGTGATCCACACAATCAAAGGCTATAGCATAGTCAATGAAGCAGAAGTAGATGTTTTTTCCTGATACTCTCTTGCTTTCTTCATAATCCAGCAAATGTTGGCAATTTGATCTCTAGTTCCTCTACCTCTTTGAAACCCAGCTTGTACTTCTGGCAGTTCTCTATCCATGTACTGCTGAAGCCTAGCTTTTAGGATCTTGAACATCACCTTGCTAGTGTGTGAAATGAGTGCAATTGTGCGATAGCTGGAACATTCCTTGGCATTGACCTTCTTTGGGATTGGAATGTAAACTGATCTTTTCCAATCCTGTGGCCACTGTTGTGTTTTCCAAATTTGCTGGCAAACTGAGTGCAGCACTTTAACAGCATCATCTTTTAAGACTTTGAGAAGATGTTCTCGGAGGCACTTAAGGAGGCAGTGGAGGAGCGCCCTCTCTTAAAAAAGCCAACTCTGGACCCGGCCGAATTGGCCAACTATCCCTTGTTGTTTGTAATGCTTTTTAAGGCCCATTTGATGTCGCATTCCAGAATGTCTGGCTCGAGGTTAGTGAGCACTCTGTCATGGTTGTCAAGGACATTGAGGTCCTTCTTGTATAGTTCTTCTGTGTATTCTTGCCACTTCTTCCTAATCTCTTCTGTTTCTGTTACGTCCATACCGTTTTTGTCCTTTATCATGGCCAGTTTTGTATGGAATGTTCCCTTGAATTTTCTTGAAGAGATCTCTAGTCCTTCCCATTCTATTGTTTTCCTCTATTACTTTGCATTGTTCATTCAGAAAAGCCTCCTTATCTTTCCTTGCTGTTCTCTGGAAATCTGCATTTAGTTGAGTAAATCTTCCCTTTTCACCTTTGCCTTTCACTTTCCTTCTTTCTTCTGCTATTTGTAAAGCCTCATCAGACAGCCACTTTGCTTTCTTGCATTTTTTTCTTTGGGATGGTAGTGATTGCTGCCTCCTGTACAATGTCACGAACCTCCATCCATAGTTCTTCAGGCACTTCATCTATCAAATCTAGTGCCTTAAACCTATTCTTCACCTCCACTGTATATTCATCAGGGATGTGATCTAGGTCAAACCTGAACTTTCTTCAGTTTAAGTCTGAATTTTGCAAGGAGGAGGTCATGATCTGAGCCACAGTCAGCTCCAGGTCTTGTTTTTACTGACTGTATAGAGCTTCTCCATCTTTGGCTGCAAATGATATAATCAATCTGATTTCGCTGTTGCCCATCTTGTGATGTCCAGGTGTAGAGTCACCTCTTAGCTTGTTGGAAAAGGGTGTTCACCGTGACCAGTGTGTTCTCTTGACAAAACTCTGTTAGCCTTTGCGTGGCTTCATTTTGTCCTCCAAGGCCAAACTTATCTGTTATTCTAGTTACTTTTTGACTTCCTACTTTAGCATTCCAGTCCCCTATGATGAGGAGGACATCTTTTTTTGGTGTTAGTTCTATTAGGTGTTTTCATTAGGTGTTAGTTCTATTAGGTGTTTTCATAGAACCGGTCCACTTCAGCCTCTTCTGCATCAGTGGTTGGGGCATTGACTAGGATTACTGTGATGTTGAATGGTTTGCCTTGGATTCGGACCGAGATCATTCTGTCATTTTTGAGATTGTATCCCATTACTGCCTTTTGCACTCTCTTGTTGACTATAAAGTCCACACCAATTTTTTCTATGGGATTCTTGGCCACAGTAGTAGATATAATGGTCTTCTGAGTTAGATTTGTGCATTCCCATTCACTTAGTTCACTGATTCCCAAGATGTCAATGTTCAGTCTTGCCATCTCATTTTTTACCACGTCAAGCTTACCTTGGTTCATAGATCTTACATTCCGGGTTCCTATGCAGTATTGTTCTTTGCAGCATTGGACTTTCCTTTCACCATCAGACACATCCACAACTGAGCATCCTTTCAGCTTTGGCCCAGCCGCTTCACTCTTTCTGGGATTACTTGTGCTTGCCCTCTGCTCTTCCCCAGTAGCATATTGGACACCTTCCAATCTGAGGGGCTCATCTTCTGGCGTCATATCTTTTAGCCTTTTGTTACTGTCCACGGGGTTTTCTTGGCAAAGATATTGGAGTGGGTTGCCATTTCCTTCTCCAGTGGATCACACTTTGTCTGAGTTCTCTGCTACAGCCTGTCCGTCCTAGGTGGCCATGGCAGAGCCCACAGCCTCACTGAATCATGCAAGCCCCCTCACCACGTCAAGGCAGTGATCCATGAGGGAGAGGCAGTGACTACAGCCCACTATTTCAGGTAAGTTTAATTACCAACTGGTTTGTCTGCTTGTTTATTATTTGGTAAAGTGTGAATGCTGGAATCTGCCCAAGGAGCTAATCTGGCTAAAATAAGTGCCTAAAATAAATAAACAAATAATAAATGCAGGAGTACTTCCAACCCATCCTTGACCTGTGACAGTCCGATATTCAGAGGGAGAAATGGGTTCTGTGAACCTGCAGATATAATATTCACTATCATGCTGCTACTTTTTCTGGCTTCAGGATTGTTGGGAGTTTCTGCGAGCCATTTCTGTACTTGATCAGAACATAATTCTTCTTTTGGGTAGAGATGGATGGAATGCAGAAGTCACTGGGATGAATGGGAACAGGTAGTGTTAATGAGCCTGCTAGATACAGGAGGAAGATGAACAATTGGGGCTTGACAGCCAAAAATAATGGCCATGTGGGGCATCCAATCAGCACGAGCAGCCCATCCTTCATGATGATGTTTGATAGGATGGCTGTGTTGAGTCCAGTTGGATGGTCTTAGGTCTCTCCCCATGGGAAATGAATCAGTGGCCTTGTGTAGGCTATCCCTGCATCCTTCCCATTGCACCACAGCCCTCTTTTCACTCTTCCCCACTCCATGTGGATTATATAGATTGTAGGGCTTTTCAGAGATTCCCTAATGACTTATGGTGTTTCTCATTCCTGTGGGCCAAGGTGGGTGAGTGGTAAGAGACCCAGTGCTCCTGGGTCTGGGAGCCATGGCCTCTGCCTCCTATTTTACTGCAGCTTGGTGTATTGCTGGGCAAAAGGTGAACATACTTAGGTTGCTGGATATGATCTAGATCATCAATTAAGGCAGCTATGTTTGAATAACACTAAATATTCCACAAATACTTGGGGCAAAAATTATTTCCTATGGTCTCCTAAAGAGAATCTTCTTAAAATTTGAACAACTTGCCATACTTCTGTATATTCACCAAAAATATATGAATATGCTTATGCTACACACACAGGCCTAAGACACTTGATAAAATATTTCTGTTCTACCAGGAAATACAAAATTCGACAAAGTGGCTATCCACTCCCCCCAAAGTACAGTTTATATCCCAATATGTTAAATCTCTCCAGATTTTCTTTTGCATTACCAAGCTAGATCACTAGATCAAGCAGCACTTCTATTACTTGTGTTGAGATTCTGGCAAATATATGCAAAACTGTGGAGACACCAATTCCAAATAATGCTGTTAGTTTTCACTGTGTGGTGTATGTGTGTATGTATTGGGGGGGGGGGGTAATGTTCAAGTATAGGCATAGGTATAGCAGCCTTTTTGGGGGTAATTGGCTAGAAACATAGCTGCTCCATCTTTGTTCTAAAGTTTTAAGCAGTTCCAAAAAGTTTATTTGGACATAAAAGTAAACAAATTGTACAACTTATTAACTTATTATCAAACTTATTATCCAAGGTTATAGTACTCCTCTCATCGAATAGACTTACTTGGGGGAAAGTACAGCTATATGGAGACATTACTAATAGTTTTGCATTGAACTGACATTCCTCTTAAAATACATTTTCTGTTGTGTTCTACTCAGAAGATTACCCAAAAGTAATTGGTCATTTCCAAAATTACTCTAGTAGAACCCAATCATGATTTTGCCATTGACTATTTCTTGTGTCATCTACTCACTTGGAATAGCTGAAATCTCCACTATGATGTGCACCACTGGTCCTTGGCTCCTACTGTTGTACAAGTAGAGTGAGAAATCTGTAGTCTAGTCCGATGTTGGGATTGTGATGCTGTAGAATTTCCTGTGGTGCTGTTCTTTTGACATAAATCATGGATGTCATTTTTGCAAATGAAAAGTTTGTTTTGTAGCTAACAGAGACTTGTAGTGTGATCCAATCAAAATACAGTACTATATTAGAAAAGTCATGTGCATTGGAATGTTTCATTTGCAAAAGTGGTAGATAAAAACAGTGATTGTGCTGTAATACTGCACAAAATTGATTTCAGATTACATTTCCTGTCCACAGAGCTAGTGTGCTATTACAAGTCCTCTTTCAGTTTCCATTTTCTCAATACCAATCAATAGTGGGAGGCACTGTAAACCTTTTTTACTTGAAAAATGGTATTGAGGCTGAGGCAGAGTGGCTTGCCTAGTGTGTTCATGCCAGAGGGAAGATTCAAGTTGTTGCTGGTAGGAAACTTTCTGAGACATTTTATCACACCTACAGTCTTTAAATGCATGTATTCAGAACTTTTCCTATGAAACCACCACCAATAACTTCTCTATTAATATTAACAATTATTTTTAATCTATAAAATTTATTCACTAGTATTACACTCTGTAATCACTATTCATATACTATCAGAAACACCTGTGTGATTCTTGAATTCTCTAGTTGTTACTGATACAATTGCCATATTCAAGTTTCCCAGATTCAAGTAACCTAATCTGCAAATATGCAAACTGACATAATACAAATCAAACACATTAGCTGTTGAGTAATCTACCAGCTCTTTGGTGTTCTCCTGTCAACTCCTGTTTCTTTACGGAAACAATTAAGAAACTCAAGAGTAGTCCATAACCTTAGGCAGTAAGTGGACTCCAGACGTGTTGTCATTGAATGTTTGCCAAGAGTAAGCTGTATTTATTTGTAAAATTTCTACATTGTTTCTCCAGAGAACCTGTTCAAGGCAGTTTACAAAGTAAAATATGATAATAAAAACAAAATAAAACATCACCCAATTGTTAAAAATTAATGAACTATTTAAACCCAATAGCCGGACCACTAGACCATTAGAAAAGTATAAAACATTTCTCATAAAACAGTTCTTGGAAGCAAGAAACAAACTATATATTTTTTTTAAAGAACATCCTCTGGGTAAAAATAAATGTTTTGGCCTAGTAGCTCAGCAAACATAGGTTATATGCCAGGTGAGCTGCAAAAGGAAGAACTCCCTGCCCTGCCCTGGATAGCCCAGGCAAGCCCAATCTCGTCAGATCTCAGAAGCAAAACTGGGTCAACTCTGGCAAGCACTTGGATGGGAGACCTACTTGGAATACCAACAGGCAGGAGCCAGGGGCAGGCTTTATTCTGCCATCTCTCTGAATATCCTCCAGGCCCTCAGTGGGGGTTAGTCACCAGAGGTCGCCATGACTTCCAGGTTCACACACACACACACACACACACACACACACACACACACACACACATCAAAATACAAAAAAAGAGAGGGGGGAGAGAGAGGGAAAACTCCCTACGATAAAGTTCCACCACTGAAATAGTGTTCTGTCTCTCTGGTTGCCATCGGTATCAGCTCTGCAGGTTGTGGACCAGAATGTGAGGAGGGTACTAACTGGTATACTGCATGGTATTGAAAGAGGTGGTCCTTCAATAAACCCAGCCCCAGACCATTTAGTGCTCTAAAGGTAAGAACCAGCACTTTGAATTGGGTGTGAAAAAAGACAGGCAACCATTGCAGATCTTTCAGCAGAGGAGTAAATACAGTTGCTGTATCCCACAGTTGACAGTAGCTTGGCTGTTGCATCTGGGACCAGATTAAATTTCTGGACAGTTTTCAATGACAGTCCCAAATTCTCTTCCAGGCTCCATCTCAAGCAGATTGCAGTAAAAATACATTTCTTTCAAAATAAATAAATACACAAATAAGACATGCATTATGTGGATTATTAATAAAGGAAGCTGATTCTCCAAGTGTGTACTGCTCCTCACTCTATATGAACCCATGCATCACTTGCATTCCTTGAACAAGCTACTGCTTGGATTCCTCCTCATACCATTAGCAGACCTTCTGCTGCTAGAAACTGCATATGTGGTGGTGATGTTACGTAATGGAGGAAGTAATAATGGCCCCTTTATTGATGTTTTGTTTCTGGGCCTTATAAATGCTGGTTTTAAATGCCAATATCAGACAAACCGAAAAGTCCCCAGGTGCTGATGGGATACACCTGAGAGCTCTTAAAAAACTTGAATGTGAGATAGTTGATATACCAACCCATATATTGTAACCTATCACTAAATTCAGGTGCTGTACCAGAAGACTGGAGTGTAACAAATGTTGCACCAATTTTTAAAAAGGAGTCCAGAGGGGATCCAGAAAATTACAGGCCAGTCAGCCTACCATCTGTCCTGGGCAAATTAGTAAAAACTGTAGTCAAAAATAGAATTAGGTGAGTACCCATGTTGGTCTGAAGCAGCAAAACAAAGTTTAAGTCCAGTGGCATGTTTAAGACCCACAAACTTCTATTCTGGGTATAAGTTTTCATATGCATGGTTTTAAAGGTGCCACTGGACTCAAACTCTGTTCCAAAGTACATAGAGGAACAAAGCTTGCTGAGGGGAAGGCAGCATGGTTTCTGCAAAGGAAAGTCCTGCCTCACCAACCTTTTGGAGTTCTTTGAGAAAGTGAACATGCATGTAGACAATGGTAACCCGATAAACATGATATACTTGGACTTTCAAAAGGCTTTTGACAAGGTACCTCACCAAAGACTCCTGAGTAAACTTAGCAGTTATGGAATAATAGGATGGGTTTTATTATGGATTAAAAACTGGTGAAATGACAGGAAGCAAAGAGTAGGAATAAATGGACAGTTCTCACAATGGAGGGGTAGTAAGCAGTGGGGCCCCACAAGAATTAGTACTGGGGCCAGTACTATTTAATTCATTCATAAATGATCTGGAACTAGGGGTGAGTAGTGTAGTGGCCAAATTTTCAGATGACACAAAATTATTCAGGATGGTGAAAACCAAGGCTGACTGTGAAGGCTCCAAGAGGATCTCCACAAGTTAGGTGAGTGGGTGACAATGTGGCAAATGAAGTTCAGTGTTAGTAAGTATAAGGTGACACATATTGGGACAAAAAAATCCCACCTTCAAGTATAGGCTAATGGAGTCTGAACTTGCTGAGACTGAGGGGAAAAGATCTCAGGGTTGTAGTATGTAGCTGAGTGAAAGTGTACACCCAGTGTGCTGCAGTGATGTAAAAGGCAAACTCTATGCTGGGGATTTTTAGGAAAGGGATTGAAAATAAAACAGCTGATATTGTAATGCTCCTTTATAGATCTATAGTATGGCCTCATTTGGAATACTGTGTGCAGTTCTGGACATCATGGAGCTGGAGGGCAACCTAGATGACAAATAAGGGGGACCATGATATAAGTTCATAACATTATGTACAAGATGGAGATAGTTGACAAGGAGAAAAGCTTCTCCCTCTACCCAAATACTAGAACTTGACGGCATCCAATGAAGCTGATGGGCGGTAGACTGGTGTCAGACAAAAGTAAATAGTTCTTTACACAAAGTGATTAAAATGTGGCATTTTCTGCCAGTGTATGCAGTGATGGCCACGGCATGTGGTAGTAGACAGTGTCATCAAGTCACAGCCAACTTAAGGTTGGGTTTTCTAAGCAAGAGATATTCAGAGGTGGTTTGTCATTGCTTACCTTTGTATCATGACCCTGGACTTTCTTGGAAGTCTCCCATCCAAATACTAACCAGGGCCCACCCTGCTCAGCATCCAAGATCAGAGTAGATATAGTGGCCACAGGCAAAGACAACTTTAAAAGGGGGTTAGATAGATTCATGGAGGATAGATCGACCAGAGAGAACCTCCTTCACGTTCACAGGGAATGCCAGGAGGAAACATCAGGGGAAGGCCTCAGCCTCTGTGCCCTATTGTTGGCCCTCTGGAGGAACTGGTTGGCCACTATGTGAGACAGGATGCTGGACTGAATGAATCCAGCAGGGCTCCTCACATGTTCTTATGTCCAATATTTTATATTGGAGCCTGGTGTTATGACTGTTGGCTGGATTGCTCTGACTGATATTGCTGAGATTTTAGTATTTATTTTTTGTGGCTGTTGTTCAGTATTCTTTTACACTATCTTGAGACATTTTGAGGTACTAATATTTTAAAATAAATAAATAAATTCAAAGCTCTGTGCCCTTGAATAATACTTCTTAAAAGATTGTCCATTAAGATTAGTTCATGCTTTAGCTTTTCTCCTCTAGTGAATAATTCAGTTTTCACAGATTAACTTACCCATGTACTCAAGATGAAAAAAGTTATGGCTATGAACATGAGAAAACAGGTATTTGTGAACCAGTTCTTAATTTGCTTAATTTCCAAAGCAATAAGAGAAAGTGAAATAAATGTTTGATTTATAATGCAGTAGACATTTTCCCAACCAGTTATGGCCAATTTTTAGTAAAATGAATACTGTGCTTTGAACCTAAATGGCAGAAGCTCATTGCTTTTAAACCCAGCATATCCATTAATAAAGCCCTCAGGAAAGTCCTCTCATTGAATTAAATAATATGACTAAGAGCACCTGTCTCAGGCTAGCATTAAAATGGGCTGAAGAAGAAGCTATAGGAAACCTATTACCATAAAGATCTGCTTTTTACAACCCTTTTCATCTTCAGCTGTCATTAACCAAATGAACTACTGACAACATCAAGATGAAGCTTTGAGCCCTACAGCAGATCTGCTCTCTGATGCCCCAAAATGTCTAGGGAAGAAGAATTCAGCTCATCTTTATTTTATAACATGGAATTAATCTTACTTTTTTTTCCAATTTCTTTTTTTAAAAAAAATCTCAAGGAAAAATAAGGGGGGGGGAATGTCAGTTTTCATGCGGAGTATTCTTGTGGAGGCATCTAGATATAATGTTGAACTGAATATTCTTCAGGATGTTTGAAGAAAGGGATTTGTTGTAGTTAATAGCATTTTACCAAGTACAACTGTGCAGGAGCTGCATTCTATTTTGAAGCAGGAAAGGAACATTCTGTGTTGAAACTTACTGTGTTGGCAGTGGATCCCATTAAATCCTTCTGAGCACTTGCAGACATAGCCTATGAAGGTGTCTCCTCTGTATGCTTCACTAATTTCACATGTTCCACCATTATGACAGGGATTAGGAATGCATGGTCCTGAAAAACAAAAAAGAAAATGACCAATCAAACATTTGGATGAAAAGAATTACAGGCACTACTAGTGCCATTTTATGGTGACTTCTCATGGTGCAGGTGCTTTGAGGATACAAGTAACCAAGGGCATAGACTTTTGGAAATCTCGGGGGGTGCTGGAGCAATGTTCTCTCCCACCCCAGAAACCGCCCTGCCTCCCCAGGCCCTTCCGAGGCCCGCCAGCCGCTGCTGCTGGTGCCTCTCTCTCCCCCCGCCACCCCTTCCTTCTCCCTCTCCAGCAGTGGCGGCCAGGCCTCGGAAGGACCCAGGGAGGCGTGGCGGCAGGCGCTCCATTTTCCCGGGGGTGGCTGAGCCCCCCCTGGGAAATTTTGGGGGTGGCTCAAGCCCTCGAGCCCCCCTGTACTCTACGCCTATGCAAGTAACTAATCTCTAAGGCTAAAATATTAATACATCAATACTATAAATAAAAATAGCTGGTTACAAGAGAATCAAATAATTATGTTATTCTCCTTCTGCAATTATTGGGTGTTATATAAAAAGACTGAAAATAAAGTCTTTATCAGAACCACAGTCTTCTCATCTCTCCATTACTCCTTCTTGTTTTCTCTCTTATTATGCATTACCAATTATATATTATTATTTGTTGCTGACTATATTTTCAACAAACTGCTATGCTGAACAAATGAGTTATCCCACTGAGATTGCAAGGTTCAAACCAGGTCCTCAATTGCCTGTTTGTTACCATGAAATTCTTTCTGCAGTCCCTCACAGTCAAAAGTAAAGTATATAAATAGGTCTGACAGGGCTGAAAAAGATCTTTCAGTAATTAGATAAGGAAAAAGACAATAGCAAGCTTTGGGGGCTTTCAGTGTGGGGCAGAGTTTCCTTCACAGTGATATAAAATGGAATATTTAATCTATTTGCTCACTGTTGGTTTTTTTTAAAGAATGGTTGAACCCAAAAAGCTGAGTGCTTCAGAGCACTCTAACAGTTCCACCATTTGGGGGGGGGGGAAGGGCGGACATGACCTTTGACCATTCACAGCTTACATTTGATAACTTGGTCGAGGGATTTTCATGACCTACTTGCAAAGTAACTCTGCAGTATCTTCCTCCTTCCTAATTTAAAACACAGGAATTTCACACCAGTTAACACTGAACATTTTGAGCTAGGGTGCCAGATCTGTGTAGGGAATTCCTGGAGATCTGGGGGCAAATCCTGAGGATGGTGGAGTTTGGGGAGGGCAGGGTGCTCAACAGGGATGTGATGACAGAGCCCACCCAGCACAGCTGTTATTTTCTTCAAGTCAATTTACCTCTGTGGTCTGGGTATCAGTCATAATTCTTGGAGAACTCCAGACCCCAGCTGGAATTGAGTATCTATAAGCATGCAAGTGAAGGACCTGTGAGCAGGGGCGTAGACTTTGTAGATCCCGGGGGGGGGCTCTCTCGTGCGCGCACGGGACCATGTCCCCTCCGCTCCTCCCCCCCGCCCCAGGGAGGCAGACCCGCGCTTGGGGTGCAGTTGTGGCAGCAGCCAGCTGGCCGGCTGACTGCCGCGCGCGGGAGCATGTCCCCGCCGCCTCTCCCCCCCCACCCCAGGGAGGCAGACCCGTGCTCGGGGTGCAGTTGCGGCGGCAGCCAGCTGGCCGGCTGACTGCCGCGCACGGGAGCATGTCCCCGCCGCCTCTCTCCCCCCCCCCGGCCCCAGGGAGGCAGGAGGGCAGGCCGGGGATGGGGGGGAAGGAGAGGCGGTGAGGGCCAGCTGGCCGGCTGACTGGCCACCTGCGGGCGCTCCCTTTTGCCGGGGGTGGCTGAGCCCCCCCGGGAAATTTTGGGGGAGGCTTGAGCCCTCGAGCCCATCCATAGTTGACGCCCATGCCTGTGAGGAACATATTGGGGAGGAGAAATCCCATCCCACTATCCTCTTTCCCTCCCCCTCTTCTGCTGCCTAACTTCCTACTGCCCTCCCATCAACTTTGCTGCCTGTAGCTTCCATCACTGCCTCCTCTTTCATCCTCTTGTAACCACCTTTATATTTTCTTCCTCTCATCAATGCTACCTTCCTTCCTCTACCACCACCACATCGCTGCTTCCTCCTGTCCTTTTGGGTTTTCCTTACTTTTTGTTAATGTCCCACTTGCCACACAACCCATGAGCCTGGTATACCCAACTGCTTTTTCATTTGGGGGACTTAAACCCCGATTTTTCACATCACCCCTATCCAGGGGTCCGTTGGAGGGGGAGCGCACAGGAGCGTAGCTCCGGGAGTGAGGAGCCCAGGGGGTGGGCACATGACCAAGCCCTGCCCCTTCCTCAGCTTCCCCAAGCAGTGCAGAGGTGCAGCGCCCCGGGGAAAGCCCTGCTAGGGTCTTTATTGTTTTAATGTTTTGTTTTAATATTGATAATTTTTATCATTGTTCCTTTTATGACTGTGTGCTACTTTTCCAGAGACTTGCTCAAGGTGGCATATACATTTTCTAAGTATACCATTTTTTATCTGGGCACATGACACATAAGTACTGGAGAAATTTCACCAACCCTTCAGCAGCTTCCACCCCATCAGTTTGGTGTAGTGGTCAGAAGTTGGACTCTAATCTGGGAGAACCGGGTTTGATTCCCCACTCCTCCACATGCAGCTGCTGGTGTGACCTCATCAGAGCTGTTCTCTCATTAGCAGTTCTCAAAAGACCTCTCTCAGCCCCACCTACCTCACAGGGTGTCTTGTTGTGGGGAGGGGAAGGGAAAGGGATGGGTGGTGCACATGTCCTGGGTATCTCAAGTCTACTTGAAACCTGGTGGTTTCAAGGGAGCAGGAAGAGAATGAGGGTGTGTTCTTTATGCTTATTTTTATTGCACAAAGTATTGGACGGGGAAGGGAATGGAGGAAGAGCAGGTCAGTTTCACTCACCTGTGGAGTGGAGCCTAAGGGGTTGGTGTTGCCTTCTGACACATTTCTGGTATGTTAGGGGGTGTGGCATATGCAAATGAGTTATGCTAATGAACTCCTGCACCTCTTTTTCTACGGAATGATCCCTGCCCCTATCCATTTCTGGCCTTACTGTGCAGATTTTTTTTTCTGATTCAAACTGAGCAACAGTTTGTATTTGATGGCCATTTTATACCTTACATAGAACAAATCTGAATTTACTATGGAGCCTCCCAGGCTTCACTTTCCCTGACACTGTGTGTTCCTCCTCCCCCCTCCAGAGACTGCAACTCACTTGTAAGAAAGCTGAACTCCAGTTTTGGCACGTGGGCCATTTTTAGAACCCCTGCACTTATCTGAAGCAAATACATTTTTGGACAGGATGTGGAAACTGCTAAAAAAATGCAAAGCATTATCACACTAGTTATACTGAGGATGCCAAAGTAATGCCTGCTGTCCACATGCTTTATTAAAATTAAATTTGATCTCCCCCAATCAATACTTTCAATGGGGATTTAGTCCCATTTGTCTTTGGCAAAATAGTCACATTCAGTGGTAGTTTGCAGCTTTCTGCCATCAAACATGGCTTCCATTTTCATCATTCTTTTCTAGACTTGTGCATCGAGATAGTTTTGTTTCTTTTCCTTTTCTTGCTATTAATTCCAAAAGAGACTGTTTAGTTATTGAGTCATTTCACATGGTTTTATTTTGTTTTGTTGTTTTGTTTTCATAATTTTGTTTCATTATTATTTCTCATTGATTTCAGTGGAAGACTCCCTTTCCTTTTCTTGGGTCTGAAACTTCATGGTTTTCCAATCAGTCTGGACACACACAAAAGTAATATTCCCCTAGGATACCCCACATTGCCAAATGTCAGACAGAGAACATAATAGGGCCTCCTTTTTAAGGCAATGAAAGTCACCCAGAAACAGCACTGCAGTCACTTAGCTTGAAGAAGAGTAGCAGGAGGTAGACACAGACTGCTAAGGCATGGTCATTTGGTGGCACAAGAAGAGTAAGGCATCTGGGCAGGCAGGCAATAGCAGAAGAACTATTGGTGCCAAGACCCACCAGTTCTGACACAAGTTGCCTTACACCTGTAATGACTGCATATCTCAATAAACAAATCTACTTCTGAAGAGTGTTGTTGGGAGTGAGTACATTTGGGGTCTGATGCCTGAGGTAGATTTGCTGGAATGGGCTATAAGGCTTGAGAGCAGCAGGCAAGCAGAGGAGTGCAGACTGTAAGGGAAAATTGGGCACTGCAAGCAGGTCCATAGCCAGGAATTTCTAAGTCAGGGGGTAGCTGGGCCAATCACAATTCTCCAAAGGCAGATTTGGAAAGACAGAAAGGTAGACATGACAAGACTTCTGACAGCGGCCCCCCAAAGTGACTCCACAACAATAGTTGGGTGGGTACCCCATCCACACCAGACAAGCAAGGGAAGCGTTGCCCACAGCTCTCATCCCCCCACCCCCGGTTGAAACACTGCACTGTATTCTTCTTTTCTGCTGAGGAAACACCTGTTGGGCTGGCTGGGCCACCCACAATTCTGCAAAGGGTGCAGAAATGCAGAAATGACAAGACTTCTGACAGGGGCTCCCCACGACTGCTTGGTAGGCACCTCAGTCCCACCAGAACAGTGGAAATCAGAGTTTTCCATTTATGGGATTAGTGATACAAACTGTCCTGCATAATAAAGACTGTTTAAAGTTTCTTGCCTAAGCAAGTATTTATAGATTGAAGTGTTGACGTGTACACTGAAATAATGCACAGGGACTATTTCAAGTATTTTCCTAATTAATAGATATGCCTCTAGGGTTGCTTCTATATTGACGTTAGGACTGGCTCCTCTACAATTTCTCCAAGTTGGGGGTGGATTACATTTCTGGGCTTCCAGTTATGGACCCCCCAAAAAAGGTCTCCCACATTTATACCCTCCCACCCCTACTGAGGGTGAACACCTTTGTGTGCCGTGAGGGTGAAAGTGGGTACAAATGATGCTCACTGTGGGGAGAAGAAGTCTTCCACCCCCTGTGTACCACAGGACCCCATCCTCAGGCACTAAACCCATCCTGCCAGGCCACTGGAGCCCAGCCTTAGCAGGGCATCATCAGGGGACTCAGAGCCTCCTG
This sequence comes from Lepidodactylus listeri, assembly GCA_029233225.1. Classification (NCBI taxonomy): domain Eukaryota; kingdom Metazoa; phylum Chordata; class Lepidosauria; order Squamata; family Gekkonidae; genus Lepidodactylus; species Lepidodactylus listeri. Next base: position 50,409,262 of record JARCFY010000004.1, read on the forward strand.
CCCCTGATCTGTTCCTGGGGCTTTCTGCAGAGGCAAAAGAGTTGTTAGCACAGCCAAGAGAGACCAGCAGTTGCTAACACTCTTTGGTTGCTAACACTCTGACAGCAGTGATTCAGATGGTGGGGAGGACTGGTCATGCAAGGCTGTCATCTGGCCTGACCTCTCTTGCGTGGCCATGAGGACTGAGTCCACCTAACACCAAAATCCCCACAGGGGAGAGAAGTTCACAATCAGGAGGATATAAAATGAGTCCTCAGCTGAGGCACTTAGCATGAGCAGAGAAATGGGGTGGCTCAAAGCCCTCGGTCCACCTAACTCCCAAACCCCAGCATGGGAGAGGAGTTCACAATCAGGAGGGTATAAAATATGGGTCCTCACTCAGCCAAGGTACCCACTAGCTAAGCCCCACTGCTCAGCATGAACAGAGAGACAGAGTGGCTCAGAGCCCTGAGTCCACCTAACTCTGAAACCCCAGCAGGTGAGAGAAGTTCACAATCACAAGGGTATAAAATGTGGGTCCTCACTCAGCCAAAGTGCCCAGTAACTAAGCCTTTTTGCTTGGCATGAGCAGAGAGACAGGGTGGCTTAGAGCCCTGAGTCCACCTAACTCCCAAACCTCAGCTGGGGAGAGGAGTTCACAATCAGGAAGATATAAATGAATGGGCTCTGCTAGTCTGTTTTTAACAAGTTCCCTGCCTCTTCGTGTAACTGCCAACACCCAACAGAGGAGAGGCTGCGGAGCTAAGCATATATATAGCATTCGCTCCCATAGGAACTCTTTTACATGGGAACTCTGTTATTGGCAGCTAACAGTTCCTGTTAAGCTTTGGAAGCATCCTATTGGTGTTTCCAAGGCTGGAGAATTCCACCCTCCGCGTTGCCTTGGAGTTTTGTTAACAGTTTAATTGAGCGGGGACAGTCTGTCTGGAAATGTATCCATTCACAGATGACCACCAACTACCATGAACAGCATGAAATGTTTGTGCCAGTCACCCTTCCACAAATATTGCTTTGTGAACCACAAACCAGCCAAAATTCATGACGAACTTTACTTCATGAGCCAGTTTGTGCCCATCCCTAATGTGCTTTCTCTGTCTCCAAGCACTGGCTGATTTTAAAAAGTGAAACCAATAGATGACAGAGTCTGCATGATGAAGAAAACTAGAAAAAAAGGAAAAGAAAATAATGTGGGTTTTGGTTGTTCTCTGTTATAAGCTGTTCAGATGGGAGATTTGTTTTGTTCTTATATTAATTATGATAATTATGGAACACCCTATTTTTAAATTATTGCAATTTATAGCAAAAATAAATGTACACATCTATTGTTTTCTTACTTAAATATGAGAAATATAATCTTTTGTGTTAGTTTTATATTAACAGTATCTATTGGGGGGTGAAAGAACATATTGCTGTTAGCCCAAGTCCATATTGCTGCTGTAGCATAACATTCAGTCTTGTGAACAGACTATGCAGAAGGAAATAACTCTAAAGACTTCAGTGACTCATAATTACTTTTATAGTACGAGTTTGACTAAATGGGTCTTTAAAAAACTCTGCTAACATGCTGTTACAGCAATTTATAATTTCTGCATACTACTGTGAGATATAATTGTATAAATTTTGTCATTCACAATGGGTAATTTGGATGAGTTTCCAAAATATAGTAGATACTGATCAGGTGTCTCCTGAAATAACTGCATGTTATAAATCTAGGTTAGTAGTTTTTACTGGTTTATGTTGAAAATAATTTCCCCTTCAACACCTCATATAATTTCTCATAAAGTTCCCAAAGTATAAATATTTTATGTTAACTAAATTTGTTTAAATTTTAACTTCTATGCTTTTGCTAGAAATATTACAACTTACAGAGTCCATAAGAAACAAAGTCATTATGAATATGTCCATGAACAGTTTCCTTGAATATACCTCATTTTATTTTACAGTTTTATATCCTTCCTGTATGCCTTCAGAAGGGCCACCTAGGCAGCTGTCAGACTAAAACACACATAATAAAATCCCATTTCAAAACCATTAAAAAGGTTAGAAAGAGATAACTATTTGATACAAGAACTGGAAGGTAAAGGTACTCAGGTCGTTCATATTAATGGTTTAAAATTGTTTCAGGAACGGCCTTGTCATACATACTCAGTACAGGCCCTGGAGGAGGACTTTGATATGCCAGAGTGGACAAGTGAGGTTGGAGGGAGGGAGGCATTGGAGGAAATACCTACAGATCCATCTTTGTCAGAGCAACAACTGGACGTGTTGAGGTGTTTTCAGCCATTATTTACCAACGAGCCTGGTCAAACTAATTTAACTGAACATCATATAGAGATGGGGAATCAGGCACCTATAAGGTCTAGACCTTACCCTCTAAATGGCCCAATGAGATAGTTGCGGCCAAAACACAACAGATGTTGAAATGGGTGGTGATTAAAGAGTCACATTCAGATTGGGGGGCCCCAATAGTTATGGTGCCAAAAAAGAAAATAAGGGAAGATGCATCCCTTGAATATCGCCTGTGTGTGGACTACCGAAAACTTAATAAATTGACAACTGTAGATCCCTATCCCACTCCAAGAGTAGAGGGCTTCATAGAGGATTTGTCTGGAGCTGTTTATATTAGTACCCTCGATTTGGCCTCTGGATATTGGCAAGTCTTGTTAAGCAACGAGGCTTCAGACAAGACTGTGTTTGTGTCTCCTTTAGGCCATTATCAGTTTATAAAAATGCCGTTTGGATTGAATGGGGCCAGCAAGACCTTTCAAAGACTCATGGATCGAGTTTTGCAAGGCTTGCCTTTTGCAACAGCTTATCAAGATGATGTTGCTATATATAATGCTTCATGGGGGGAACATTTGGGACACATACATCAGGTCCTACAAAGAATACAGCAGGCTGGACTTACAATAAAGGCTGCTAAGTGCCAATTGGGATGCAATAAAGTGATCTGTTTAGGACACATAGCGGGGTCAAGGAGTATGAAACCTCAGGAAGCCGAAGTTGCTAGTATTAACGAATGGCCTCAACCTCACAACAAAAAGGAGGGGCAATCATTCATTGGTTTAATCAATTTTTACAGAAGATACATTAAGGGGTTCAGCACATTGGCTTCTCCCTTGACTGATCTATGTAGGAAGAAGGCTCCCTTTAATGTGGTCTGGACCCTCGAATGCCAACAGGCATTCGATGCATTAAAGGAGTGTTTGGCCCAGGCTCCTGTCATGATTCCCCTTGATTATACAAAACCTTTTGTAGTAAGAACAGATGCCTCTGAAAGGGGCCTTGGAGCAGCCATGCTTCAAAAGGGTGATGATGGGGAGTTCCATCCCATTGTATGTATAAGTCGTAAGCTTTTGTCTCGGGAGCAAGCATACCATAGAAAAGGAAGGCTTAGCCTTGGTATGGGGTCTTACAAAATTGAAGCCGTATTTAAGTGGAGTCAAGTTTGTAGTGGAAACCAATCATAATCCGTTATCATTCATTCACAGGATGAAGGGGAATAATGCCCGGATTTTAAGATGGGCATTAAGTCTGCAAAATCTTGAATTTCAGGTGGTCCACATCCCTGGGAGTCAGAACATTTTAACTGACAGTCTGTCTCGACAGGGAGGAGAATGAATATGTCAAATAGGATGTATGATGCTAATATGATCTGTATTATAATTATTATGTTAAGGCTTCCTTTTGCTTATGAAAATGTAATGGCTTCGACTATGGCTTGTCCCATAAGTCTCAGCTTTCCGGGGGGCATGTGAAGCTAAGGGGTTAACTTATGTAACAATGGGTTAGCCTTTCCCCAGCGCAGCTGGCCTTTTGTTGCTGCCTGGTATGCTGATCTCAAGGTCAGGCAGAGATACCAATTAACAAGTGGAACTCCCCTTGATTGAAAAGAGTGCAGCTGATGTGCTTTTTTTTTTTTAAGGGTATATCTTGGCACTTCAACTGGGGGGGAAGAGGAGGCTGTTCTAGCAGTTCCTGCCTGATCATTGACCTTGCAGATCTTTGGCGTGACACCACTTTCCTCAGTCTGGACTTATTTTCATGCCACCTGAGAGCTGTGTTGTGAAGTCAGCTAGCTTAAGGTAGAGTTATTTGTTTTCTTTTGTGCTCTTTGGAGTGTGTTGCTGGATCTTATGTTATTTTTTAAAACCTTATTTATAATTAAAATTTGGATTTAAAACCCTAAAAATTGGTCTGTATGTGCTTTAAGACCCTGCCAACTCACGAAAGTGCCTCACTATCTTGACACCAACCCAGAAAACCCACATCATTAAAACAATTAAAACAAGAGCTAAAGTATATACTTCGACATAAAACTAACAATTATGGTACAGCACTGACTCTACATATGGAAACTGGTTTTCTATAAATTCATTCATGGCCCTCAGAGTTAGATTGCAGTAGTTTTCCTATGTGAACCTGTCCACATGTAAAGACTAACTTCTGAAGTAAGTGGTTTGGAAACCAGAGGATTGGTTACACACTAAATTTTGCATCAGCAGAATAGAACTTTCTTGCCTCCTCCCTACAATTGCAGCCCACTAATCTCCATAAAATGATGCTTCTGAGGGACAGAGAACCCTGAAGGGGTATTCTGCAGTTGGCAGGGGGAATCAAAAAGAAATGTCAGTTGTGTCTGGATCCAGCCCATGGTCTTTTCAGTGGTGAATTGGCTGTGGAATGGCCTCCCCAAGGGTTCACCATGTGCTTGTTTTTATTAAATTTTGTTTACAAGCATTTACAAAGGAATTATGTTAACTGTTTCTAATGTGCTCTTTATTTTATTACATTTTAAAATTATTATTCTGTTATTTGTAACCTCCCTCAAGCATTTTTTGGAGAATGAGGCTAATAACTACATTAAGTGCTATCCCAGGAGCAGTGTCCTGGGAGTAAGCTTTATGGAATATACATGAGTAGGCTTTAAGATAGTGCTTGAAGTCCATCAATCAATCCCCATCAGCTTGCACAAAAATATGTCCAGTGTTTCAAAATGTTTGATGAAACTTTTCACTTCATATTTGCTTCCAACAAAGCATTGGCAGTCAGTAGTATTAGTATTTAAAAAGTGATTACATGCTTGAAAACATCTGAAGTGAGCTCTTCACAATTGCTTAAAAGTTCTTCTCCACAATAAAGAGCTAATCTTCATTCCTTGGAATGCAATGTTTCTTTAAATATATAATTATTTGTCCACTTAAAATCTCATTTTGTTATAAATAAGAAGAGATTTTCTTTCCAATCATGTAGTTTACTTATAAATAAGACTGGAGAAATGAATTATTTAAAGTTCAAGATCCACATATTTTCTCATGTTTCATATTATATGCAACAGTTTATATTTTCCTGTTCAAATGATTGTGGAACTTAGTTTAAAACATATTTTCAATGAAACAAATAATTTTCAAACCAATTTAAATTGTGAACATAGAGAAGTAATGAATCTAGACAGCTATGAAAGTTTGTCAACCTAGCTCATGCATGATCTGTCACATTATAAAAGTTACTAGATTTTGATAACAACACATCTTTCTCTTATAAACAAAAATAACTGCTTAGATTGCACTCAACCTGTGACTCTCATAGAAGTATGAGCCTTTGCACTGAATATTTAATTGGGCTTAGATCCATTAGAGATTTCTGAGGATGGAAGGGATTCTGATCAATGGAACACATACTTCTCCCCTGCCTCTCCTCCTGCAGACCCAAATACCTCCCCTAATTTTGTTTTTCGCAAAGGGCGGACCACCTCAGGAACAGCATGAAGGGAGTGAAAATTCTGCCAAAGGTGGATCAAGGAAAATCACTCCCCTCATGGGGTGATCCGCAATGGCCTCATTTAACTGTGAAAAATTAGCCCACTGATGAATGCAAAAGAAGCTTTAAGTTCATACCAGCTACTTGACAAGTAGTATGATAGGCAAGGAAGATGAACGCCACACTGCAGTTACTTTTATTGGAATAAACTCCATGTGATGCTGCTACACACTGAACAAGAAATAATAACATGCTCATACAGTTGTTTGGAGATTTCAGATGGCAATCATTTCTTAAAGGTGCTCCTTCTATTTGGGAGAGGGGTTGAAGTTAACCCTACTATACATTTTTTCCAGATTTTTCTGCAAGCTTGGGGCAGATTTGTTCTCAGCATAGGTGTAAACTATGGGGGGGCTTGGGGGCTCAGGCCACCCCTGAAGTTTCCCAAGGAGGACTGAGGCCCCCCAGCGAAACAGGGTACCCACTGCCACCATGCCTCCCCGCCTCCCTTGCTAGGCCCACCTGCCCACCGCTGCCACAAGAGCTGCCCGCCTGCCTGGCTGGCTGGCCGGCCGGCCAGCTCCCCTCGCCTGAACCCATTCTCTCCCTCCCAGGACCATCCGGGGATCCGCCCAGCATGATTATATCACCTGGAAGTGACATCATCATGCTGGGCAGTCCCCAGATGGCCCCGGGAGGGAGGGAGGGAGCGAGTCGGTTCAGGGGAGCCAGCTGGCTGCTGGCTGGCCGGGCTGTGGGGGGAGTTTCTTGCAGCAGCGACAGTGGGGACATCATCTGAGCATACACAAGCATGTGCAAGAGCCCCTGCCCCCCCGGGAAGTAAAAAAAACTCTACGCCCCTGGTTCTCAGGTTTGTAGAAAGATCTGTATTTGCTGTTCATAGCCCCCGTTTCTGGATTTAAGTATCTACGGATGGGGCTATAATAAAAATTCTATATACTGGTGTTTCTGCATTTCTTATATGAAACATTTAGAGAAAATATTGGGGGGAAATTACTTTAGAGAAGCCTAGTTTTGAAAATAAAGTTAGGATTTTAATTGCACAGTCTCACTGAAATTCCAACACGTATGTATCATTTAGGGTTCATTTGCGGGGAGGGCAGGGTATAAAACTGAAAAATAAATAAATAAATAAATAAATAAATAAATAAATAAAACTTTATTTTTTAAAAAATTAGAAGGGTATGGATCTTCTGACTTTTTCAGAATTGCTTGGTTAAGCAAGATATATCCATAAGCACTTTACAAATGAGTCCTGTTCATTACTTTAATGTCATGCATATCCTGAACGGTTTTGATGAAGTAGGCCCATTCTTACAAAGACCCTAGACCTGCACATACAAAATACCTGCAGAGCTAATTGTTGGTCTAAGAGCCATGAGACACTTTCTTCTGCACTGATAGATATTACTAATCTTGCCACAATTTCTTTTGCTTTCTTCAGACTTCCTCTCATATACTGCCTAGGTGAAAGCTTCCAAATCCATTTCAAATTTTGCTCTAGGCAGAGTTTGATGTCAATCTAGGGGAGTGAAGCTCCTCTGAAAAACGTCACATCTTATTAAAATCATTTAACTTCCTTCAAAATTGTTCAGATTGTTTGCCTGAGAAGCTGCCACCTAAATGGCAATCCTAAGTAGTCCATACTCTGCTCTTTGCAGCATTACAAAGCTTGTATTTTTCTAAATGCAGGTTCCCCATATAGAGCTGCCACATTTCTCCTAGAACAACCTTTAAATGGGATGAAGACATTAGTTGGATCCACTGGGGCACAACTTTCTCACTTCCTCCTTCCTACTGCAACTCCAAATGCCCCTCAGATGCTATTAGATATGGTTGCCCCGTCATATTTATTACTGAATCCTAATTATGATGTTGATAAACTTAAAAAAAACATCTAGGGCAGTCTGCAAAGTGTAAACTTTGAAATGGACCATGCATAGTTTTGCTTGATCAGTGAAAAACTGCTTAATAAGAACTTGAATGCTGCAGCATTCAGAAGTCTTCCAGAGATTAGAGAGCTCAGTCCTGTGCAGATGACATAGAGATATATATTAGCATTTAAAGGGCCTGTGCTTTATATTATATTATGAGACAGTGGCTCAGTGCATCTGGTTTGCATGCAGGTGGTCCCAGATTCAATCCCTGGGTGATACGAAAGTCTATTACCTGAAACCCTGGAGAGCCACAGCCTCCTGGAGTAGACAGGGCTGACCTTGATAGACCAACAGTCTGATTCAGTATAAGACAGCTTCATGTGGTCATGTGTATTACAATAACATTTTGTCATTTTTACCATGTATACCTAGACCAGGATTAGGGCTGCCAAGTCCCCCGGTAGGGCGGGGGAAACACCGATTTTTAGTGCTTACCTCCGGCTTTTCCAAAGTTGGCCACCGGGGGGACAAAATGGCTGCCTTAAAAGGGAAATGTCTGCAGAGAGCCTGCCCTGCAGTAAAAAGCCTCACCAGACATTTCCCCTTTAAGAAGTCAGCAAGAGAGCTTCCACAGCAAGAGAGGTCCGCCCAGAGATTAAGGAGGGACTGAAGGAGCTGCTTTTGCATGTGGCTGGCAAGGTGAGTTTCTCTTCCAGCTCTTTTCATTCTCTCTCCCTCTTTCTTTTTTCTGTCTGTCTGTCTGTCTGTCTGTCTCTCTCTCTCTGTCTGTCCCCATCCAGCAGAGGTCTGTCAGTGGCTATTATAGCCACAAGGTCTAAATGGAAGTAAGTGCCTCTGCCAGTTTTTTTTCCTTCTCTCTCTCCCCCTTTCTTTCTTTTTTCTGTCTGTCTGTCTGTCTGTCTGTCTGTCTCTCTCTCTCTGTCCCCATCCAGCAGAGGTCTATCAGTGGCTATTATTAGCCACAAGGTCTGAATGGAACCCTTTGTCTGGGGCAGTGATGCTCTGAATTCTTGGTGCTTGGGGGGCAACAGTGGGAGGGCTTCTGGAGTTCTGGCCCCGCTGCTGGACCTCCTGAGGGCACCTGGTATTTTTGGCCACTGTTGTGACACAGAGTGTTGTACTGGATGGGCTGTACTGGATGGGCCGATCCACTGTGGCTTCTCTCCTGTTCTTATGATATGAAAATCATATTTAGCACTTGTGTAGCACTTAGTGCTTCATATTCTGCCGAGATGAGGAAGGATTCAGTAGGGCCGTTGCTCAGTGATAGAGCATCTGCTTGACATGCAGGAGGTATCAGCCTCTTCAGCTAAAAAAGGATCAGGTAATAGGTGACATTAAAGATCTCAGCCTGAGACCCTGGAGAGCCACTACCAGTCTGAGTAGTCAATACTGACCTTGATGGACCAATGGCCTGATTCAGTATTAGGAAACTTCATGAGTTCATGTGTCAGCATGTGGAAGCAACATCACAGGATGTGACATCACAAAATGATGTCACTTCCTTTCTCCTGGCTCCACCCCCAAAGTCTCCTGGCTCCACCCCCAAAGTCCCCAGATATTTCCCAAGTTGGACTTGGCAGCCCTAACCAGGATGTATCTTCTCCATTTTGTTTACTTACACCAGTCATGAAGGGTTTTTTGCCTGACAAACGCCAAGTATTCCATAACCACAGTGATTTGGTTGTATCAGTCAAAATAATAGTAGCAGTCTCGTGGCTTACAAGGTTTCTTATAAAGGACCTAGCTGTGAGCCTTTAACATTTCTGTGATATTAACATCAGTAGAAATCTAAGAGAGACAGCTTTCTCATCACTGTACCTCCACGTTTAGAAGTGCAGCACAGAAATAAAGATGGTGATTCTGTCATAATATAGAGTATGTGTCATCCAAGGCTTTGTGTGATTGATATTATTCATTAGACACTGGCAAAGTTTGTAAACATTCATCATTACAACAAATTCTTGTAGTCTTGCATTAAACACAATAGGCTTCAGGGACTCTTTTTTAATCAATTGTGTAGTAATACTTTTGTAGGTAATCTTTAAGTAGCTTCTAACACAAAGGGAACAACAACCTTTGATCAATATTAATGAGCCGCCAAATCCAACAGTATGCTTTCCAGGCATTTTAATCCACATTCATATAAGTAATGTCAACAAGATTAATTGCACACTAAAAGTAATAGATCTATACAGTTTGCTGTTCTTTAGAGTCTTATGCTAGTACAATCCCACTGATAATAGCCAGGGTAATAAGTGCTAGGAGCCTCTCAGATGTGTGTAATGTTGATATTCAACTGGAATCCCATCCTGCATTGGAAAGATACTAATGGTATAATAGTTAAACATAAAATGCTGGCAGTTACTGAATTTTTAGGAAGCTGTGATTGAAAGATCTGAAGTTCCAAGGCAAAGGAATCAAATGACTACTTTTCTCTCTGGGGTAGCAAAAAGGTCTTTAAGGCAAAACTGTTACTTCTTGGCCTTAGTGACAAATACCGTCAATTCTGTTTCCATAATACAGGTACACTGGGGACGGTCCAACTCTGAACTGGAGATTAAATATTTCCAAATGTGACAGGTAGTTTGGGTTTAAAATACAGAGGCTTCAGATAGAGTGGAGAAAGCCATTTTCCCCCAGGTAAAATATAAGTGCTGACAGGAAATAAATAATAGGAATAAATCAGAAGCCGTCTTTAGAAACACCCATGGTGTAGCTTGGAGTTTAAGGAAATGGAGTTTGAATGAACAAAAAAAAGGTTTATGCATATCTTCATATTTCCAGATTCTGCTTATCTATATAGACAAACTGCTTAGTTTCAGATTTCTCTACACTCTTCTCAGAACACAGAATAACTTCCCATAGACTGCTGTGCTCCATATACACAAACCCACCAATAAACCATCCTAACTGCAGTTAAACCAGCATGGTGGGTGTTTTTGACTCTCCCAAGTATGCTTGAAGTGTGAATTCCAATTATCCATCTTTTGGTGCGGTTATTTCTCATACTTCTTTGGTAATCTATCATGCATTTTTATTTCTATCTCACATTTATGTACATCTGCTCTTCAAATAATGTCTTTATAGAATGATACAGATGGCATTGGGGGTTCAGTTTATATTCACAATAATGCTGTGAAATAGGATAGAGTGAGAAATAAGCTCTGCTCATACACCACAGTGGACAGACATCCACATATATGTGCAAACATCTATATGTAAGAAAAAAGCAAACATGTGTTCACTTTGCAATAGAATCCAGGGATCCATCCTAATCAGACTTCCTGGTGCAATATCACTGCATAAAAATTTCTCCATGTAACCTGATATTGATTGAAGTTTTCCACATCTTAGAACATGGCAGCTATTCTCTTGTCTCATATTGAGAGACCTGGAACCATCACTACACTCTCCAGCTGAGTTTGAAGATGGAGAATTTGCAGTGATGGCAATGGGATTAGCAGGGAAGGCACAGCCAAGTTTCAGCCGCCTCCTATGATCTGGTCAGTAGCTGAAGCTTAAAAGGTAACAGGTGCCCAAGGTGACAGATCAAGATGAGTAGCTGTGTTAGTCTGTCTGTAGCAAATAATCCAGGAGCACCTTGAAGACTAACAAAAGTTGTGGCAGTGTATGAGCTTCCGTGAATCAGTGACTCACGATTCTCTTAGTTGTTTCATTTACTCCCACCATTGGCCCAGCTCTACTTTGATCCTGATCTTTTTAATTCAGTGCTGCATGACCAGAGAGCTCCCCCATGAATCGCCTTACTGAGTGCAGACTCCGTGGTGGATTGTCTAGACAACATCCACCTGAAGGAGCCGCGCAGTTGGGATTTTTTTTAAAAAAATTCTGTTTGTGCATGCACATATGTGCCTCACCGTATACTTGTTTTTCTGTTCATGTGCAGACTTGAATGTTAAAGTACCTTCCTCTATGTACCATTTGAATTAACAAAGTTCAGAAGTTTCATGGGCCCTTCAGAAACATGAAACTGTCCGGAACATTTGAGCAGAGCTCTGCAGCCATCGCTCTTTTATGCGATTATGCACATACCGCTTAGATTTTTTTTTAAATGGTGACTATTCAGGGTGGTCTGGAGTAAGACCACCTCAATGGGCTGATTGCGCACTGGAACAACAAGACGGGGGAAAGTCTGCCATTGGCCCATCAGCAAGCTTTAGACCGGACTTTCACCACTATCTTTTTAGTATGGCTCCCTGGCAGGGATCGACGAACAGATGTCACTGTCTGGATGTGCCCTTTAAATCCATCAGGCACTCGGATCAAAAGAACCATCTGATTGTGACCAGAGAGGCAGTAGGCATGGAGTAATCAGCATTGGTAATTGGTAATCAGCATTGGCACACAACATCTGTTGTGTAACTGTGCTCATGTGGTCTCCCCATTTCCTGTGTTACTGATATGGCAGGGAACGTAGTCATGGGAAAGTCACAGATATATAGCAAAGATAACACTAGAGCATGTTGGCAGAGTCCAGGAAATAATCCAATCCATGCTTTGGACTTTGCTTTCAATGAATTTACTGCAACAGGATTTTGCAAAAAGAGTCACTCACTGCAGGCTACTGATGCAACAGAGAGGTCTTCAGAGCACAAGCATTAACACATACTAACTCACGGCGGAAAAAGAGGGGGGAAAGGTAGGTTGATCTGCAAGAGAAAACTTTCAATAAACCGTAAACCCTAAAGAATGCTCCACAACTCCCCCTAGGGTACAACTACTCTTTCAGCATTATTTAAAGTAACTAGACTCTTAGCAGGCAGTTCCTTCTCCAACAAAGCAAACCCTTAGTGTTTATTATGATTGCTAAAATGGGATTATTCTCATTCCATTTTAATGATCATGAAGTACAAAGATATGGCCTTGTGTAGGCAGCCTCAATTTATATCTCTATCAATGCAGCCTCTTGATAAAGTATCGGATATTGTGGGTTCTTGTCTCTCTGTCTCCTGCCCCATTTTTAACATTTTTACTTTATTAAAAATCTTATTTTTTAAAAATTATAAGTAATACTGTTCTTTATTATTGTGAATATACAAGTGAAAACAAGGCAGAAGAGCAACATGAAATGTTGGGTCACTGTACCACTGAACAAACATTCAGCTATAGATTTATTAGCTTTTCTACCAGGTTGCTTATCCACGCTGCAGCTACAATTGCACATCAAGACTAAGGGCCAAACTAGATGAGATGTATGACATGTTTCGGATCAGGGGTCCTCCAACCCAACATAGTCACATCAAGGAACTAAGGTTCACAAGCCCTATGTGTCCAGTTAAGCTTCCCTCCCATGCTGCTTTCAAGAACCAACATGGCTGTGGAGGGGGCTGTTTGCCTCACTGCAGCGCACATACTTACTACAACTCAATTTCTGGAATACTTGCCTTTTCTAGAGTTCTTTGGGTTAGAGTAATAATAGTGTGGTGGGGTAGCTGCCCTTTGGGAAAACTGAATTTTATTGTATTGAATTTATTGAATTCATTGCTGCAAACCACCTTGGGGCTTTTGTTTATAACTACACTAATTAACTAACTAACTAAATCTCAAGGTGATCATAGGGAGGACCCCAACTGCATCAAGATGCCTTTTGTATGGAGTTTTTCTACTGTACACAGAGAACATCATTAAAATGCCCCAAACAAAAGAATATTGATACAAATACACATACAATCACATTGAGTTAGCTCTTTTGTGGTGATTTATCAACACAGTGCAGAAGCTTGAAGTGGTGCAGATGAACTGAATAAACCGATACTCTCAGCTCTGCAGAAAATGAAGAAATAAAAACCAGCACAATAGAGGATTCCTAATTTATCAGCTGCACTATGGAAACCACTGAGTCATTCAGGAATGTGTTTAAAAATACTGGTAGAAATTCAGGTATGAAAAATGTCAGTAACATATCTACTTTTGAATGTTGGTACCTTTCCCCCCAAATTGCACCAGTAACATTACACATATATTATATTCTTATTAAATATTATGTTGCATATACTGTATGTTTATACATGGTGTTTTCTATTGTTTTGCACTTATTCCATCGTGGTCCCTGCTTTTGTTGATGCTTCCTCCTCACTATGCACATTAGTGGCAAAAAATGGAGCTGATAAACTAAACAAGTATTTTTATTGTATGCACATGCACATCTAACAGGGCAAAGTGGGATTAACTCATTTGTATTGATTGATCCATAATGATAGCAAAAGCATCTTACTGTATAAATGTTGCTGACTCCATGAAAATATGCTAACATTTGATGAAAACACCCTAATATAACTTCTGACCCTTCAAATAATTATGTTTATAACAAGGACAGATTATAGGTTGCTTATACATCTAGGGTATTTAAGAGAACATACAATATATGTTCCCTATTTTCTTCTTTAAAAAAATGAATTCGTGGCTTTCTGAAGGCAGCAGGTATGCACTCACAATGCATAAAATGACTTCCCATTAGCACACATTACTTGCAAAGATACACAGCTGAGAGCTTTCAAAACCAACAGGAATATTTCCTCACATGGTGTGACAGGTAGTTAGTTTTTGTTGGGAAGAAACAGAAGTATATATATATATAAAAGAAAGTGAGGGACTCTGTATCTCAAGTTTGCCACTCTGCCTATTAATTTAATAAGATCACATAGCCATTTCTTGACAGGGACAGGGTGCATGCAAGGAGTACCAACGAGACAGAATGCTCACAACTGTGCATTGACAACACATGGACAACTCTGAACTGAAAATCTTTTCAAAAATTAGACTGAAAATATGTTTTTTACCAAAATTCTTAGATCAATCATACTAGTGTCAGAAATATATGAAATATTTTTCCATAGAAAGACCCACACACACACCATTTTGATATACATCTGAATACAAGAACCTTTTTTTGTGTGTATGCTGTGAGTCTCCTCAACTCAGTCTTTGACTAGCTGGGCGTGAGAGATCCATATACTCTTAACTGCTAGTAGCACACCACAGCAGCATGAGACTGATCTATAGAAATGATACTTATTGTTTGTGTGAGTGGGACCCTTATGAACTAACTTCCCCCAAAAAACAACAACAACAAACTAAGCATGACAGTGGAACTAAGAAACACATTATAGACTGGTGCACTGCTCTTCATTTGTGAGAACTGGATGAGATCCTTTCATTCATTGTAGGTTCAGCTCTTGCTATTGGAGCACATCTTAAAACCACTTGACATTTTTCACAGTACCATTTTCAGTGTTGACTATCTGGGGGTTTACAGCCTATTAGAACTGTATAGCGTATGCACTGCATTTCCAGTAAGTTTGCATAATCTAAACAGAAGATGATTATGGACTGGTCAAAAGATTCCAAATTCCTACCTTCCTTGCTGTATTTTTATTGGTATATGAATTTAACTTGTGCCCTATCTACAAGAAAGTCTGGCAATTTGTATCTATGGTTCTGAAATAGAGAACTCTTAGTGCAGAACTACAGATTGTACTAGCAAGCACAAAATAAACATGTATGCCCATTACACAGAATTTAGGGAGCACATTTGTAGAGTAGAATAGGCAGGCAAGAAGGGGGCTGCTTAAACCTTCTTACACTCAATGACTGATATTCTTTTTACATCACTCACCACCCTGCTGATTTCCCCACAGCTGTGTTTCTTGTTTCCAGAGCCCATGAAGAAAAAACAAGCAGATTTTCCTGCCCAGGAATTAAGATCATAGGAAGAGGCCATCCTGACTGTCACACCAATCAAAGAAGCCCATCTGATGGACACATGAGATAGGGCCTTTTTGCTGGCAGCCCCACAATTAGGGAACAACCTCCCCAGGGAGGTGCATGTGGCCCCTTCACTCTTGATCTTTACAAGGCAGCTGAAGACAGTTTTATTCAGGATGGAATTTTATTTATTAAGGTTTGTTTCCCCTATTTATCCACTGTCTTAAATTGTGATTTTGAATTGTTTTTATGAGTTTTACTATTACTGATTTATTTATATTGTAAGCCTTCTTGCGTTTTGTAAGGTACAAAGGCAGCTAATAAATATTTCTGCGGAAATGTTAATGTGCCCTCAGACCAAGGAGTCCTTACATAGCCTGTAGGGATTGCCCTCCCCCGTTCCTCCTTGGCCACTTCCTTTATTTCCCTCAGGACCAATTATATGCAAGTCCCATATGCCCTGTACCTTACCCTATCCCAAGGTACCTTCCTCTTCTATGGCCCTGAAGTTGCTGGGTCGGCAGGTGTTTTCATTCTCTGCATGAGCAGGAAACTCTTCCTCTTATTCTGACTGTGAGAGCCCACATGAGTTCCTAAAGTCTGGCTTCACCCTCCCAGCTGGGAGTACTTCCTCTGCCTCCATGTGCTTTTCCCTTCTGGCTGAGACTCGGTTTGTTCTGTGCTGTTCCAAGTATCCGCTGCAGGGTTCCACCTGCCTCTGATGCCAGTCCTCGCCAGCTCCCCTTTTACTGATCTCATTAACACTGCCCCTGCTTGCACTGCCACCGCCTTGCCTGCCCTTCCTCTAGCTGCCTTGACACTTTCAGCTGCCTCTGTCCTTTCCTTCATGTCCACCGAGCCCCCCCCCCCCTTGCTGTAACCTCTAGCCCTTTTTTATTCTCCCCAGCCACCCAACTTTTCCTGCCCTCTTGTCGGTGGTGGCACTCCTCCAGCTCAGCTATCTTCATTCCACTCGAGCTGTCAGAAGCCTCCAGCTGCTTCTTGAGGCTCGTGGGGTGGGTTGGCTGGTCACAGTTTTAAATAAATAAAAATAAAAATTTTAAAATGTTTATTTACCCAAGTGTTTGAATCTATGGATAGGATCCTTTTAAATGTAACTCCATATTGATCAGATTACTTCCAGATCTGCAGATAAGAATTGGCGGCAAGCATGGCAAAGCATGCCTTGCCACCTGTTAATCCCCCTCCCCAGCAAATGCTTCTCTTTCCCTAAACTGATTGTCAACTCATTAGGAAAAAATAACGCCAGCTTTGGATAGTATTGATTTATTCATTTGAAATATTTCTATCGTGCTCTCTCAGCAATTCAGTTTACCTATGGACCTCTGTTTATCCTGCTAGTGAAGAAAGCAATCTTGAAAATAAATATTGGGAATAGCTCATAGTGTGAAAAACTACAAACCTG
Organism: Lepidodactylus listeri; assembly: GCA_029233225.1. NCBI lineage: Eukaryota > Metazoa > Chordata > Lepidosauria > Squamata > Gekkonidae > Lepidodactylus > Lepidodactylus listeri. The sequence goes on from JARCFY010000004.1 coordinate 50,426,095, forward strand.
TAATGTGTTTCTACTATCCAAGAATATAGGCATTCCTAGAGAAGATATATGGAATAATTGAGAGCATACTCCCTTAATCAATAGTGAATCCACAGCTCATCTTGCTTAGAAGAAAAGAAATTGTAATGTAAAGTCTGCAGTGTTATTCCAAGAACAGGATTGCTTTTGTTCAAAATATGAGGCCATGTCTCTAAACTATTGTGACTATCCACCCTTTGCTATCTGCTCAATGAATTGTGGTTATCCAAGCTATCTGCTCAGTGACACAGTAATGAGACAGAATTACAGTACTATGGCATAATTAATTTTCCTTAATGAACTTGTCTATGTAGTGCTGCAAATTGATGCCATTTTCAGTAACTAATAATAAATCTGCAGTCTTCCTTCTGTTTGTAGGAGCTTTGCTCTCCAGTGATTTTAGTATTAATGAAAACTGACCCCTCCTCTTCAAACATTAAATATGTAGAACAGTAAACTTGTAAAGCTGATAGGTTAGTTTTTCTAAAAAGCCAGTGTCACATATAACCACTGAAATGCATTAAGGAAGGGTGAGGCAAACACCTAGGGAAGACAGGGCTCAGCCATGCGTGGTCCAGCAGCACATGGCCTAAACCTGAGAAAGAGGGGGGGATACAATTGGAAGTAATGGTGGGGCTATGTATTGGAATAAAGTGACTTCTCCAAGGACGGCTGAGGAGGTGGCTGATGCTGGCAAGAGGGACAGAAACAGAGAGAGGGAGAGAGTTGTTGAAGTTCCGTAGTGGAGGAGGCAGTGGGTGCTGTAAACCCCTTCCCCACTGGTAACCAGTGTATCTAAGGCATGAGGAGAGACTCTGAGATTGGAGAGATGAAGGACAGGAAATGTGTCAAGGAAAGGGGGGCACCCCAGCACAGACACTCTTGTATTAGGCCCTTTGGGGCTCATTGAAAAACAATGAAATCTCACAAGATGAAGTGCATAGTGAAAGAGGAAATGAGAGTGGTGGTGAGAAAATGGGGAGATATGCAGTGTTCTGACACAAAGTCACTTCTGGTGTGACCTCCAGAATGACATTATCACATTGGTTTGACACCTTAGGATTTCCCCCAAACTCTATGCTTGGCAAAGTCTTAAAGCATGGCAGCAATATAATGATGTTACTTCCAGGTTTGTGCTGGAATGCCACATATTTACATGCCCGCACCCTCTTCCACACTGCATTGTCAAGGACAGAAGTACCCAACTGCATCAGGCAGCTTCCACACTAAAGGCAAGCATTCCTACACTAAAAGCCTACACTAAGAGCCAGTTTGGTGTAGTGGTTAAGTGCGCAGACTCTAATCTGGGAGAACCGGGTTTGATTCCCCACTCTTCCACTTGCATCTGGCTGGATGACCTTGGGCAAGCCATAGCTCTGTACCAGCTGTTCTCTCAAGGACAGCTTGGGAAAAAGCTCTCTCAGCCCCACCTACCTCACAGGGTGTCTGTTGTGGGGAGGGGAAGGGAAAGGAGTTTGTAAACTGCTCTAAGACTCCAAGTGAGCGAAGGGTGGGGTATAAATCCAATCTCTTCTTCTCTTCTTCTTCTTCTAAAATGTAGATCAGATTTTTAAACCTTCCCAGGATTATTCAGCTTTTACACACCTTCTTGAAAGAGGAGTCTCTCATAGCAGGACCCCTTCATCAAAAGCTGGCTAAACAAATTGAGTGGCATCCTGGCCCTGAAACCATTTAGTCTTTTTTGGGTGGGTCGGGGCAGGGGTAAATTGCAGTCTTCAGTTATATTTGCCATTTTGCTCCTTTGCTGCCCTTGTGTCCTGGGAGAGATGCCTTGGTTGGCCAGATCTTGCCTGCACTGCACTGGACTCTTTTCTTGGCAGATTAATTTCTATTATTAATTTATTATTATTATTAGCTACTACTAGCTAGCCTCTGCTCAGTTCTTTTTTCCCTGGAGTATGGGGGGGCAGCAATATTTGGTTGTTGGGGTGGCAAAGTTTAGGATAGGTATTATTTTCCTTGGTGTTTGGGGTTCTGTGTGGATTAATATCTGGTTAGTTTTGATCTCCTATGTTTCCTTTTTCTGTGCTTCTATGGAGTCCCCCCCAAATTCTGTGTGTGTATTATTGATTTCCAGAAATCCAGAAAAGACCACTTTACTTATGCTCCTTGTGTCACTGTGCCTCAATCGCTTTGGAGAAGAATGAAACTTTTCTATAGCACATGCCTCTGCAAAGAAAGACCATGTGGTCTGACAAACTAACAACTAACTGCAATGCTATGAGCTTACCTTGATTTTTTTTTAAACGCTCCTGTTTCTCCACAACATAACTTGTAGGGAAGGAGTGCACTGCACTGGGCAGACATTGCCCCCCCCCCCTCTTCCAACAAACTAACTGCAATGTTATGAGCTTGCCTTGATATGTTTTTTTTAAAGCTTCTATTTCTCCATGACACAACTGGTAAGGAAGGAGGACACCTCAATGGACAGACGCTCTGGCAGGACTACTGTTACTTACATTTACTAAGATTAGTAACAAAGAAAACAACAACCCTGCTTCACACAACAGGTGTCCTTTTCTATGTTTTTCCACTATGCAGAACAATCTCTGCTGAACAGAACTATTCCCAGACAAGAACAGAAACTAATAGTATATATACTTACTGCAGCTAGAATAAGCTGGGCAAGTAAATGGAAAGAGAAAGAACAAGTAGACCCAGGAATCTTTTTAGAAAAACTGATGGAGCTCGCAGAGCTAGACAGGATCAGCTACTATGTCCATGGAAGAAATGAAAAGCAATTTCTAAATATATGGTCAAAATTCTATGTATGGATGGAAAGACGTGTATGACTCCGAAAATATGTGTGTAATATGAGTTTGTAAATAGCTTTCGTATATAAGAAAAATAATAAAAATATATATATTAAGAACTACTCCCAGACTGAAAACATAAGAACATTCCTACTGGATCAGAACAATGGTCCATCTAGTTCATGATTCTGTTTTCCACAGTGGCCAACAGCATGCCATGTAAGGTCCAAGGATCAAGGCAATTTACAATAATTTGAAACATCAAGTAATACTAAATCCCAATCCCACCTCCCCACCTATTAAAATGCCTACAATTTATACTCCATTAAAAACTCTGGTACATCAGGACATAAGAAAAGCCCTGCTAGAGCAGACCTGTGGTCCATCTAGTCCGACAACAGGGGGTGACTAAAATAAGCTTCCAATGTCTCCCAAAGTTTCCCAGGATGCCACCCTTTTCCCTGAAGTGGGAGCAACCACAGGGAAAGCATGGGCTTTTGTCAATGCCGGACATGTTACCTTTAGTAGGGAAACAGCCAGTTGATGGCAAGCTGAAGACTCTAGCAGACCTATGAAATATATGGGGAATGATGGTCATTTAGATATATGCATCCCAGGTTGTGAAGGGATTAAACAAGTTTTTGAATTCAACTAGGAAATAAACTGGCAGTCAATGAAGCTGTTTTAAAACAGGCAAGGTATGTTCCCAACAGCCAATCCTGATCAACAATTAGGCTGCTACAATTTCAAGTTGTCTTTGAGAGTTGCCCAGTGTGAATTACAGTAGTCCAACTAGGAGATAACAAAATTAGTGAGGCTGGGTTGGGGAGCTGGTGAATCAGATTCAGCTGGTAAAAAGACCATCCAAGCAACCTGCTATCCAAATAGCAAGGCTAGATCCATGAGTATCCCAAAGTGCTTAATAATACATTTGCATGCAGTATAAAAATTAGGGTGTGTGTGTGTATCTATACATTATATATTACAAAACTTTTCTTATTATTCTTAAATCCTAAACCAGTCTTCACATATTACCTTGAAACTTTCCCAGGTTAGCCAGTGCTGATATTTTACATGTAATACTAGTTATGCCTACAAACAGATACTCATTTGTACATACTATAAATTAATTATGCACAACTTTTATACACCTAAAAAGATAACCCTGTTTAAATTACCTACCATTATTTAAATTTCTTCACCTTGCTATAAAGTTGAGAAGGTGGTAAAGAAGTATTTCAGTAAATAAATTACATCAGTGCAGCTTCCAAGTATGTGGCTGAATAAGCATATTATGATTCGTGGTATTCATTACAGGGGATAGCAGGAATCTAGATTCAGCTGTGCCACCCTTAAATATTTGTCATGTTTCATCTCAGATGAAGGATGTTGATTGCCCATGATCACAGTGCTTCCATCTGGCCATAAGCAAAGGTCTGTACCTGAAGTATAAAAATGCTTGTGGTCATTTTCCTCTTCCAGTTCTTTCCTGCGTTTTCTGTTTGAGTGAATTGTGATTACAGAGAAATTGAAAGCAGCAGACAAGTGCTCAGCCAACTAAATAACTGGGGGAGTAATTACTGATGACACGATGTTTAAAGCTCTTGGTCATGTACTGTCGCTTTGTAATTTAAAAGGCTGAGCTTGATAAAGACTTTCTTTTTAGCCTCACTTTTACTGAAAATGACAGATTAAATTCACAGTTAAGCCTGACCTTCTTTGTGACATTTTGTAACCGATATTCTCTACGATTTGCTTTCAAAATACTCTCAAATTTGGAAGGTGTTATCTGACAGTGTATACTTTTAACCACTCACTTCACTCTTTCTATGATTACTGAACATATAAGAGCACCATCAGACTCTAGGGTACTTTGATTCAAGCAAATGCTACATTTCCCACATTGTTCCTCCTATTTGATAACTTTCAAAGCAGTAGCCATGGAAATCTGTTATATTCAAAACAACAAAGAGTCTCACATTACCTTAAAGATTATCATCATTTATTGTTGCATAAGCTTCCCTTCTTCCCCTCCTGCTGCCCTTTTTCCTGTTTGTACCCATGTTTGTATTTCTGCATACTTAGGGAGTAATACTTCTGATAAAATGAGCTCTGCAACAATTTATGTCTTGCAATGCAACTATAAGAACTTTCCTACTGAGCAGACCTGATTAGGATTGCTCTCTAACAATACTATCCTAAGCAGAGTTACATCGTTCTAATAGGGTATCCTGTTTTCTCCTCAAAATGACTACTTCCAGATGTCCTGTTGATTCTCCTTAAGCCAGCAAGCTTGATATATCACTCTTTATAAACTTTCAAGACATCTAATGTCCACTTTTGTCTTTGAATTTGTTTCTATATTATCAGTTCTGGTGTATATGTATTTCCCCTGGAATTCAGGATTAATATAGAGACAATTGTTATGCTTGACCACTATTTCTGTTTATAGATTCTGCAAGCCAAGAGTACAGGAACACTCATGTACATGGATCTTTCCCACTTCCCCTGAAACCTCAAAAAAAAAAAAACTGGTCCTTGTAGCATGAGACCTTCATAGGCAACATGCCTGGAGCATCAGTAGAGATGTAAAATTTCTAAAAATTCTGATGCCACAGAGAAAAAGTGTTTCCCCATTTGGGAGGGGGGATTTTTTTTGGGGGGGGGGACCCTATATGAATACTTACTTTCCTATCACCATATCAAAATACCTCATGATTTTGTGGTATCATGAAATTTAGACATATGAATACTTTAGTTCTCTATAGGGAAAATGCAAATATATCCAACTGGGTGAGAGCATTGCAAATTACTATCTTATCTTAGCCATCTGAGAATTATATAAAAAAATAGAAGCTGAAAAAAGAAAATAATTTTTTGTAGCAAAATAAAAGGAAATGAACGATATGGACAAAAACAGTCTCATACATGGGGTTACCAACATAGTTGGATATAAAATTAAACATAACACTGAAAAAACTGAACAGTGCATTGACATATTATAGCACAGTAACTGTAGACAAAACTAGACATATATTTCCTTATATATAATTGAGCAGTGGGGTGGCACTTTCTGAACATTCCACACGCTCCTAAATCAGTTGGCTCCATGATGTGTCACTCAGAAGCTGTTCCTATCCACCGGCTGCATTGCCTGAGTCCTGCCCACAGTGCACTCCATCAGCCATTGGCCCATCAGCCACCACTCAAGAGTACTTGCATGCCATTGACCGGGTGCTGGGTCCGCTCCTCTTCCCCACCCACACCAACTTCAGCCACTGTTCCCTCTCAGAATATGCTCTCTCTCCTGACAAAGACACTCTCCTGACAAAGACACTGTTTGGCTCCTCTGTGGGACTAATTTTTCCCTCAGTGGCTGTTGGTAGGCAATCAAGCTTGGTTCTGTCAGTAAAAAGACAAAGGAACAAAACCCTTTCCACGCCTTTGTGAGGAACTCATTGGGGCCAGTCTTGACTAGTGTTGCCAGCTCCAAGTTGGGAAATTCCTGCTGAGTCCTTCCGCCCCCCCCCCCAAACACTGCCCTCCTCAGGATCCACCCCCCCAAAAAAATCTCCAGGTATTTTCCTATTCAGAGCTGGGAACCCTACTTTCCCCATAGTGCCTGTTGCTAGGCAACCAAGCTTGGTTCTGTCAGTAAAAGGCCCTTTCCACAACTATTTTGGCCTTTGGGAAAAAAACTCATTGGGACCAGTCTTGACTAGGGTTGCCAGGTAGGGAGATTCCTGGAGATTTTCTGGTAGAGTCTATGGAAGCCAGGGTTTGGGGAGGGGAGAGGCCTCAGCTGAACAAAATACCATAGAGCCCACCTTCCAAAGCAGTCATTTTCTCTGGGAGGGGGGAGATCTGTTGTTTGGAGTTCAGTTGTGATACCTGGTGATCTTCAGGCTCCACCTGGAGGTTGGCTACCCTAGGCGTAGCAGTCAGTGCTTCAGAGCAGGGTCTGCTAGACCCAGGTTCTTCCCATGGAAGCTGACTGGGTGATTTTCTTTTCTTTTTTTTGTAAAATTTTTTTATTTTTCAAAACATTAAAATTAATACATTTTTCTTATACAAATCCTTTTTTCCATATTATATACCATTTTGTTCTATTTGTATAATCTTGTTTTTATCTTATATTGGCGGTTTCCCACCACATCTGAAGCATAACACATTTTCCACTCTATCCAAAATAGTAATACTTATATCTATGTTTACATTTCTGGTAACGGTCATATATCTTAAAAATACTTATATACTAATTCTTACTTTCTATATTCTTATATAATTCTAAAATAAAAAACAACTTCATTATCTAATTATCCTTAATACATTCATATACTCTAATTCTATTGCTTTATGTTATTATAACCATGTATAAATGTAATTTTTCATGTCCCAGTATTTTTCAACATATTCTTTCAAATCTTTCCAACCTTTAAAAAGGTCTCTGAGTACAGGTCATTTAACTTTCTAGTCCATTTATCCATTTCAGCCATATATAACAATTTTTTCAACCATTCCCACACATCTGGTATTTTTTCATTTTTCCAATTTTGTGCATACATCATTCTTGCTGTTGTTATCATATACCATATTATTGTCCTTTTCTTTACATTTATCTCTTCTAGTTTAAGTCCAAGCAATAACATTTCAGGCAACTTCTTAAATGTACATTTCAAAATTTTTTCCATTTCTGCATGTATTTTTGACCAATAAATCTTTGCTTTGTCACAAGTCCACCACATATGCTAAAAAGAACCTTCTTTCTTTTTACATTTCCAACATTTGTTAGACATATTCTGATTAATATTTGCAAATTTTTTTGGTGTCATATACCATCTGTACATCATTTTAAAACAATTTTCTTTTAGGTTATAACATGTAGATATACTCATAGCATTTTTCCATAAAAATTCCCAAGATTCCATTTCAATGTCTTTGTTAAAGTTTATCGCCCATTTTACCATTTGTTCTTTTACCATTTCATCAGCGTTAAACCATTTTAACAAAACTTTATACATTTTAGAGATCATTTTTTCCCACCTTCCTCCCAAACTTGTTCTATTTCATTATTTTTTTCTCTAAAACCAGATTTTTTATCACTTCTATACATGTCATATATTTGTCTATATCTTAACCAACCATAATCAAAGTCCATCTGATGCTGCTCCTTCAATTTAAAGTCTTTACCATGTCTTGTTAATAAGTCTCTATACTTCAGCCAATCTTGTCCTTTGTAATGTGATGCTGGATTTAAAACTTCTGCAGGTACAATCCACATAGGTATCTCTTCTGGAAAAAAGTTTTTATATCTTGTCCACGTATCCATTAACGTTCTTCTCAAATAATGATGTTTAAACATATTGTCCATTTTTGTTTTACCATAATACAAATATGCATGCCACCCAAATCTACAGTCGTGACCTTCCAGGGACAATAACTTTCTATCTTGTAACATAGTCCATGTCCCTACCCAGGTCAAACATATTGCATCATGGTATAGCCTTAAGTTTGGTAATTGAAACCCTCCTCTATCTTTAGCATCACACATTATTTTCATCTTGATTCTTGGTTTTTCCCCTCCCCACACAAACTTAGACAATTCCTTCTGCCAGCATTTGAATGTTTTTACATCTTTCACAATTGGAATAGTTTGAAACAAAAACATTAATCGTGGTAACACGTTCATCTTAACCACTGCAATTCTACCCAACAATGACAAATTTAATACATTCCACTTTTTAATATCCTGCATAATTTGCAACCATAATTTTTCATAGTTATTTTTATAAAGATCAATGTTTTTCATTGTTAGGTTTACACCTAGATATTTTGTCTTTTTCACCACCTCACATTCTATAAGGTTTTGTAACTCATTTTGTTTGTTATTTGACATATTTTTGCACATCACTTTCGATTTGTTCTTATTTACATAAAATCCTGCTAAGTCACCAAACTCTTTTACTCTCTGTAACAAATATGGTAGTGTAGACAAAGGGTCTTCCACTATGAACATCACATCATCTGCAAAGGCCCTATATTTAAAAGGAAAACCTTTAATTGTTAAGCCTTTAATATCTTTGTCTTCCTTCACATTTAACAGTAGAACTTCTAAAATCCAAATAAATAGCAGCGGCGAAAGTGGGCATCCTTGTCGTGTTCCTTTTTCAACTTTAAAATAGTCCGTCTTTTCAGTATTAATTTTTAAAGAGGATTTCTGTTCTTTATATATTGATTTGATGAGGTTAAGCATATATTCACCAATTTCAAGATGTTCTAAAACCTCAAACATAAAATCCCAATTTAAATTATCGAATGCTTTTTCCGCATCCAAAAAGAAAAAACCCACTTCCTTTTCAGGGTGTTTGTCATAGTATTCTATAGCATCCACTACTACTCTTAAATTGTCCCTTATTTGTCGATTAGGTAAGAACCCTGCTTGTTCTGTTTGTATAGTTTCTTTAAGGTGCTCTTTTAATCTGTCCGCTATAATCTTAGCAAAAATCTTATAATCATTATTTAGTAAAGAAATCGGTCTGTAGTTCTTAACATTAGTCAAATCTTGATTTTCTTTCGGGATCAGTGAGATGGTTGCATCTTTCCAGGTTTCTGGGACCTCACCAGTGACTCCTATATCGTTCATCAATAGCAGTAACACCGGTGAAATCGACTCCTGTAACGTTTTATAAAACTTCGCTGTAAATCCGTCTGGTCCAGGTGCTTTTCCTAATTTTGAGTCATTTATTGCATTTTTAATCTCTTGTAATGATACTGGATTGTTGAATAGTTCTTTAATTTTCTCTGTTGGTTTTGGTAACTTTAACGTTTGCAGGTATTCTTTAATCTTTCTTCTGTCTTTGTTTTCCTTCTTAAAAAGTTTTGCATAGTATTTAAAAAATTCTTTTTTTATTCCTTTGTTGTCTATTATCTCAATATTATTTCTTATCACTTTAGTAATAAATTTATTTTCACGTTTTTTTCTTTAATTGCCATGCTAAGTATTTTCCAGATTTGTTTGCACCTTCAAATGCTTTTTGTTGGAGTTTTTTTAAGTTCCAGTACGTCTCTTGGTTCAAAATAGCTTTTGCTTGGTCTTGTAGCATCCAGATTTCCTTTTGCAGTTTCTTTTTCCCTGGTTTACTCTTCAGTTCTTCTTCCTTTGTTTTAATGGCTTGTACAATATTTTCATATTGCTCTCTTTTCTTTTTATTGTCTTTAACATTTAGTGATATCAATAGTCCTCTCATCACTGCTTTATATGCATCCCATACGGTTTGAATTTTTACTTCTTTCTGCATGTTTGCTTAGAAGTATAGGTCTGTTTCTTCAAGTAATCTTTTAACTATTTCTTGGTTGTCTAGTAAGTCCTCATTTATTCTCCATCTCTTTTGTTTTTTTACCTGCCCAGCCGTCCATAAACACGGATTATGATATGAAATTATTCTGGGTAGAATTTCCACTTTTCTTGTCTTGAAGGTTAAATTAGTAGTCATCCAAATCATGTCAATTCTTGAATGCGAGTCATGTCTATTAGAGTAAAAGGTAAAATCTTTTCCTTGTGGGTTAGCTTTCCTCCAAATATCTTCCAGCTTCTCTTGTTTTATCAGTTCAAAAAAGTTTTTTGGAAGCTTCCCTAATGTCTCATCCTTTCTCTTAGAGCGCCTAATTTGTTATCCACAGTTCCATTAAAGTCCCCCAACATCATGATTTGATCATAATTTACATTGTCCAATTCCACTTGTAGTTCTTTAAAAAAAATTTCTTTGGCTCCATTCGGAGCATAAATGTTCACAATCAAAGTTTTCAGTCCTTGTAGTAAAATTTCAATAGCTAAATATCTTCCTTCTTTATCTTTAAATATTACTTTAGGTTCCAAATCTTTTTTGACATATGTTACAACACCATTCTTTTTATTACTTGCTAAAGAATAAAATTCTTCTCCCAATTTTTTCCTTATTAAATATTTGTGGTCTTGTTTTTTAAGATGAGCTTCTTGTATACAAATTACACTACATTTTTGTTTCTCCAACCAATGACCTACCATTCTACGTTTTTGGGGTGAATTAAGTCCATTTACATTCCATGTAAGTATTTTGTAATCCATCTTGATATATTCTTAAATATCTCCAAGGTCATCTTTATTCTCTCCCAGGAATGCGTACATTTCTCCTGTACTTTTAATCACTACTCTGGTGTTGCCATAGTAAAAGCTTAATCCTTGAGGTATTTCCCAATGGAATCTAATTTTTTTCTCCTTCAGTTTATCCGTCAGATGCTTAAATTTTTTCCTTTCTTGCAGTATTGCTCTGGGCAGTTCTTTCATTACTATAATTTTCTTTCCATCTATTTCAAAAGGATCAGTGAAGCACTTCTTGTAGATTTGTTCTTTTGTCCTTTTCATTGTAAATTGGACAACCACATCTCTTGGTATGTTTTTGTCTCTTGCGTATGTGGAATTGACTCTATAAACAAGATCCATGTGTTCTTTAACGACCTCTTCCTGTTCTTGTAAAAAATCTGCTAATGCTTCTTGCATTCTTGTAAAAATGTCTTCACTCAATTTTTCCTCAATCCCTCTAAATCTCAAATGGTTTTGCATGTCTTTATAATACATCATCTTTTCCATCCTGTCATTCTCTCTCATTGTCTTTTGGGTGCTTTCTTCCAGTTCTTTTACTTTAGTTTCTATGTCTTGTGTTCTTGTGGTTAATTTTTGAAATTCTGCTTTTAAGTCCATAAAATTTTTGTCTGCTTGAGCCGCTATGTTATTCATTTTAACATTTACCTCTCCTATAGCGTCTAACATTTTTTTCCCCATTGCTTCCATAAGAGCTAGTAATTCTTTTTCTTTTTTTGCTGCCATTGTAGGAGAGGACCATGTAGCTGCTCTCGATCTTAGTCCGCGGTCCGTCTTGTCTCTTTAAAAAAGATCGATTTTATTTTGTTTTCCAAATCAAACACCAATTAGTGCATTCAGACAAGCTAATCTTGCCAAGTCAAATTATGTTGGTTTCAGCCTTCTAAGTTATATAGTTTTTGAGATATTGCAGTTTAAAAATTTTATAAATCCAAAATGGCGGGTGCGACTTCTCTATGGTTTGTGTCAAAGGTTATAGCCTTTTTACCTTACTTCTGGCTTGCCGTAGTTTCCTTTTGTCCCTTCCTTTTGCTTCCTTGTCTGCTCTCTGCACGTCACTTCCTGTTGTGGTCTTTTTGGTCCGGCAATTTTTAAAGTCCCCTTTACTTTCTTCCGGTTCTTCTCCTTTTCCCTTCTTGTCTGCTCCTCAAGCCGTCACTTCCTGTCTCAGTCCTCACATCTTAGTCTCACGATGCTTGGTTCCCTTCTCCCTCTTTGTCTCGCGATGCTTGGCTCCCCCTCCCGACTCTTCTTAACCGCAGGAATGTTAAACAACTTGTTTTTTTGGCTTTTTAAGTTCAAATTCAGCTTTTTAACGTTTCAAAACTGCACTCATCCAATCTGCAACAGTCTATTGCTTCACCCGATCTGCTTTTTGTCTTTCAAAACGCGGTAATGGTAAGGCAAAAACTTTTTTTCCGTTACCTTTTGTTGTTACTTCGCTTCAGATGTGGTCCCAACGTTTAAACTTTGTCTTCTTAAGGAATCAGGGGAATTGGAGGTTTTATGCTGAATTAATCAGCTCAGCTCGGCTCCTTAGAGATACTTGCAAGAATCTTCTTCGGCTGCAGTGCTCAAGGTGTCGCAAAAGTCTCCTCTGAGACTTTTCCTTCACCGAGCTTGCTCGAACCTGGATTATATTGCTTGCTAGTCCTCACACTACCTGTGTGAGGTTGTGTCAGGTGGATTAATCCACCCAAGCTGTCAAGAAGAGCCGCTGTCCGCCTTGCACATTTGCAAAGCATGTCAGACCTCCATTCCTCTGACCGGAAACCTGACTGGGTGATTTTTGACCAGTCACAGACTTTCAGCCTAACTGACCTCACAGGATTGTTGGGCAAGTCAAAAGGGGGAGAGGAGAATGATGTAAGCTGCTTTGGTCCCCACTGCAGAGACTAGACTACTTTTCCTCCTGGGGAACCATTGTTGCCAATCTCCAGGTGAGGGCTGGAGTTCACTCAGAATTACAACTGCTCTCCAGATGGCATTGATCAGTTCCCCTGGAGAAAATGGTGGACTCTGTGTCTTTATACCCTGCTGAGATGCCCCTCCCTATGACAACCAATGTGATGTGGCAGTCAAAATTTGCACTGTGCCAGCCACTAGGCTAGGCCCAGTTATATGGTGCCAGCTATGCTGGGCCCAGTTGCACACTGGGAAACATGCAAGGATTTTGGTGTGGATACCTCCCTTTCTCCTATATTTTCCCTTCCCTATATTTCCTCTTTCCTTCCTCCTGACAAATCATCAGCTTTCTCTGCTTCCTTCTCTCCTTCCCACTCACCTAACAATCTGCCTTTCACTTGTCTTCCCATCTTCAGCCACAGTTATTTATTTACTTCATTTATACCCTGCTTTTCTCTACAATGGGAACCCAAAGCAACTTATATAATTCTTCTCTCCATTTTCTCCTCACAGCAACTTTGTGATTTAGGTTAGATGGAGAGTCTGTAACTGGCCCAAAGTTTTCCAGTGAGGTTCCATGGCAGAGTGGGGTCCTGCATCTGAAACTCCAACCACTGCTCTACACTGGCTGTTCTAGGATAGCTTCAAGTTATCCAGTGGTTGCTGTCAGGCCTGGCCCTGGTAAGTCCTCCTACAGAGACCAAAATAGCCCAGGAAAGGGCTCTGCCCTTCTGCTTTAGGGTTGGCAGCTCTGGATTGAGAAATACCTGGAGATTTTGGACATAGAGCCTGAAGAGGGCAAGATTTGGGAACAGGAGGGACTTCAATGGGGTATAATGCCATAGAGCCCACCTTCCAAAGCAACCATTTTTTCCACATGAACTGATCTCTGTTGTCTAAAGATTAGTTGTAATACCAGCCGATCTTCAGCCACCACCTGGAGGTTGGCATCACTACTCTCTTTGCCTTCTACTGAAAGAAAGAAAGCAAGGCTCAAATTCTGGCAATACTATTGTGGTTGCCTAGCAATGACCACTAAGGGCCATGCTGAGAATCAGATATATTGCAATATCATGGAAAAACATGTATATGTCTATAGCACATATAGCAACTACAGTATAACTGATCTATCATACTGTTGACTGTCTTACATTTTTTTTAAAAAGTCATGCTATTGTGTTTGAGGAGTATTCAACAGTATTTTCTACAAGCCTGAGAAAGCCTCAGGTTTGCAGAAAAATCTGGAGGCTGGCATCCTTACTCCCTTTGCCTTCTTAAAGATTAAAGATTTACTGAATACTGTCAAATACTGTTCAAACACAGTAGCATGATTTTTTCCCCACAGGTTTGTAGAAAATACTGTCTTGTCTGTCCACATCCCAAGTCTTTGGATTTAAGTATCCACAGATTGGGTGAGCCATGTTGAGAATTAGATGTACTGATATATCATGGAAAATATATATATGTCTAAAGTACACATAGCAACTACATTATAAATATTCTACACTACTGTCTAACTTTTTTTTAAAACATCATGCTACTCTGAGTGAGTAAAATTGTGTCTCAAAAAGCCTTTCACTCATTTCAAAAGAGAAAATATTTCATTGGAGTGTTTTTTTCAATGCATATCCAAATTTCCCATTTTTCTGTAGTCAGTGTAGTAGTTTGAATCCTTAGCATCTGGGTTGCAGAGGAAAAGGTGAAGTGAGAAAATTTCATATCCACAAGTGCTTTCCATTTGTGATTTGTAGCGCCCAACCCATTACATTTTAAACAATGCTAAATGCACTAGGATGGCCAAAAATCTAAGGTCCTTCCTATAGTCCTGCTTCAGCAGGAAGGGCAGGGTATAAATCAAATATATTTATTTATTTATTCATTCATTCGTAAGCTCTCTATGTAAGAAAAGAATCCCATAAAGAGTTCCCCAAGATAACTAAAGGACTCCCACCCATATATGAAACCAATCCAAGCAGAGAACATACACTGAAGACCCACAGAGTATCTAAAAGCTTAAAACTCTTCTTTTCCTTCCAAGCTTCCAAGCTCCCTTTAGCAACCCAAGCTCTCAAAGGTCCTTTGCCATAGATTAATATGAAATCCTTCACACTGAACATCTTGATATGCACACTTGGGAGCAAATTTCCCCGGATACTCCTGACCTTTCAGCATGGATGATTTTTATTAGTGTCACTTTACAACAGGGGTGGCCAAACTTGCTTAACATAAAAGTCACATAGAATAAACATCAGATGTTTCAGAGCCTCAAGACATAAACTAATATTACACACATTTTTATTGGAAATTATGAAAAAATTGCTTTTAATTAACATTAAATGAGACTGCCAAAATAATAACAAAAGGGGTAAAAATGTTTATAATGATATTTATTTGTCCAGTGATATTTATTTGTCTAAGAGAGAGGTGGAAAGAGACAATGAAAGATGTGGAAAGAGAGAAAGAAACAAAGAAAGCAAATAGATGGGGGAGGGAGGAGGGAGGGAGGAAGAGAAAGAGAGAAAGGAAAGAAAGGTGGAAAGAAAGAAAATAGATGAAAAGGAAGGAAGGATGGGGAAGAGAGAGAAAGAGTGAGCGAGGTGGAAAGAAAACAAATAAATGGGGAGGGAGGGAGGAAGGGGGTAGAGGGAGAGAGAGAGAGGGAAAGAGAGAGAGAGAGAGAGAGAGAGAGAGAGAGAGAGAGAAAGAAAGAAAGAAAGAAAGAAAGAAAGAAAGAAAGAAAATTTGATTTATTAAATTTTTACCCTGCCCTCCCATCTGAAGCTGGCTCAGGGCAGTCTACATACAACACCTAAAAATTTTAACAATACTCAAAATGGTACACAAAAAGATTTTACCTTTTTTTCACATCGACACAAATCCTGGTCGCGAATCGACATGATTTGGTCATCGGTAACGATATTACCCGATATAAATGAGGCGCAGATTTTACCTGCGACCTTCGCTGATCACAATCCTGTGACGCTTTTAATTAATGACAAACTTAGAAGTGGTAGATGGGCAATGAAAACTCACGTATTTCAAGATCAAAAATTTGTCAGTGAGTGTAAGAAAGATTTTGATGATTTTTTCTTGCATAACATCTCACCTGAAATAAATATAAAAGTAGTGTGGGATACATTTAAGGCCTTTGCCAGAGGCAAAATGATTTCCCAAGAAATATGGCTAAGGCAAAAGCAAAAGATGAAATACCAAGAACTAATAACAAAAATTCAGAAAGAGGAAACCAATTTGAAAAGTGATCCAAAATCTGATATAAGCAGAAATAATCTTAAAAAATTACAACACCTTCTAAATTGTGAACTAACTGAAGAAACAGCAAAAAAAAAATCTATGCTAAGCAATTTATGTTTGACAATGCTAATAAACCCAACAGATGGCTAGCATATAAAATCAAAAAAGATAAAGCGGAGAGATTTATAAAAGCTCTAAAAGATGAGAAAGGAAAAGAATGCACTTCAATGGAAGACTTAAAAAACATTATTGAGACTTTCTATAGACAGCTTTATAAGCAAGACAAGGTGAAAGAAAATGAAATGGAAATGTACATAGAAAGGTTTGTTAAAAATTTTTTTTCAGAAGAACAGAAAAAACACCTGAATGAACCTATAGCAACAAAAGAAATACAAGAGGGAATAAAAAATATGAAATTAAAAAAATCACCTGGACCGGATGGTATAGTAGCGGAATTTTATAGAATATTTGAGGAAAATGTCCTTGTTGCGTTGAAGTACACAATGGAAGATATCTATGAAGGTGGGGACATACCAGACTCATGGAAAGAGGCACTAATTAGTTTGATTCCAAAGCAAAACTCAAACCTGAATGAAATTAAAAATTACTGGCCAATAGCATTGCTAAACATTGACTATAAAATATACGCTGCTATTTTGGCCAATAGACTCAAAAGGATTCTAGTCCAAACAATTAATCATGATCAATCGGGTTTTCTACCACCTAGACAAATACATCATAATATTCGCATTATTTTAAACGTGTTGGAATATTATGAGGTGCACTCTGACAAACAACTTGCACTATGCTTTGTCGATGCTGAAAAAGCTTTTGATATGCTATGTTGGGACTTTATGTTGCTTTTATTTAAAAAATGGGACTGTGGGAACAATTTTTTAGGCATGGTAAAATCGATATATGAAAATCAAGAGGCTAAAGTTTTGTTTAATGGGGATTGTACTAAAAGTATCCCCATTCAAAAAGGTGTCAGACAGGGTTGTCCCCTCTCCCCGCTTTTATTTATTTTTGTTTTGGAAATACTATGTGTTATTGTAAGAGAGGACAACAAGATAAAAGGATTAAATATACGTGAGGAATCCTTTAAACTGTTAGCTTTCGCGGACGATTTGGTCTTTATTTTAGAAGACCCTTTAAAATCATTTGATGAGTTGCTGAAGGTGGTGGAAGATTTTGGCCAAATGGCAGGCTTTAAAATAAACCGAAACAAAACAAAAATTATAACAAAAAACTGCTCAAAAGAAATAGACTCAAGGATACAGGAAAAAACTAGTTTTGAAGTTATAAAGAAGGTGAGATACTTAGGCACTTTTATTTCTAACAGATGTAGTTCTCTTTATAAGGACAACTATCTGAAACTCTTTTTAGAAATTAAAAAAGACTTAGAAATATGGCGAAAAATGCAATTGTCTCTTTTGGGACGAATTGCACTATTAAAGATGAATATACTGCCACGTCTTATGTTCCTCTTTCAAACTCTACCAATATTGAAAAATCGAGGTTTTTTTAGAGACTTGGACAAAATTATTTTGCATTTTATATGGCAATCAAAGAAGCCAAGGATAAAACTAAAGTACTTGCAGGAGATATCAGAACGAGGTGGTTTAGGCGTACCTGATTGGTACCTTTATTACACAGCCTCGGCTATGATGTGGCTAAAAGATTGGGCCACCCTAGAAGATACGAGACTGCTGAAACTGGAAGGTCACGACTTGGCGGTAGGCTGGCATGCGGTTTTCTGGTATAACCAGAAGAATAGTGTTTTTAAACAACATGCTCTCAGAGGGCCACTTCTAAAAATATGGTTGGAAATAAAAAATAAGTTCTACAACAAGATCCCAAAATGGGTTTCCCCTCTAGAAGCCTTCATCAAACCTACACTTCTCTCAAGACAAAAGACTTGTAACTATGACCAACTATTAGAGGCAGACCAGATTTTGAAAAGTAATGAAGTATTAAAAGCTGAAGGGATAAACTTAACATGGTGGGAACAAATCCAATTGGTTTCGAGATATAATATGGACAAGAAAACCGTTTTCTCTAAGGAGAACCTAGAGCTTGATAAATGTTGGCTAATGGTTGAAGGGAAAAACATTCAGAAAATTTACAAAGCCTTAATCGAATACAAGATGCAAGACGAATGGGTCAAACCGAATATGATAACCTGGGCATGTTATTTAGGGTGCAATATTAATTTAAACAAATGGGAGAGGGTATGGAAAAAAAACATTAAATTCACCAGAGCAACTTCACTCAAGGAAAACTTTTATAAAATGTTTTATTTATGGCACCTTTCTCCAGATAAACTTGCGAGATTCTCCAAAACAAACAATAAAACTTGCTGGAAATGTAAAAGAGAGATAGGCAATTTCTACCATATGTGGTGGCTATGTAGGAAAACTAGGAAGTATTGGCTTATTATACAAAATATTCTTCAGGAAATATTGATGTACGAGGTACCTTTATCTCCGGAGTTATTTTTACTTAATATGATTTCAGAACAATTCGAACAAAATGATAAGAGAATAATAATTCATGTAATCACTGTGGCAAGATTAATATTTGCAAAATATTGGAAAACTGACAAGACGCCTAGAGAGGAGGAATCTGTAGCAAAACTTTTGGAAATTGTGGAAATGGACAATCTGACATTAAGATTGAAAAACAAACAGGAAACTTTCAAAGTTTATTGGGAAAAATTTTATTATTGGTATGATAGCAAGTATATAAATGTTTAAGACCAAGTAGTATAAGATAATTGTTTTACTCGGTTTGTTCTCTTCTTTTCTTCTGTAAACCTTTGTTGAATGGTTGATATTTAAAAATAAAAAATTTAAATAAAAATTTGTTTTTAACAATACTCACAAAAGAGGTTAACAATTAACAATTGAACAGTTTTAAAACCATAAATAAAATAAAGTGCTAGTATATAGATGGGGAGAGAGGGGATGAAGGATGGAAGGAAGGAAGAGAGAAAGATAAAGGTGGAAAGAATGAAAGAGATGGAAAGAAAAAAGGAGAGAGAAAAAGAAACAAAGAAAGCAGATGAAGGGGAGGGAGGGAGGGAGGGAGAGAGAGAAAAGAAGGAAGAGAAACAAAAACAGAAACAGAAAGAAAGGTGAAAAGAAAGAAAAAGGTGGAAAGCAAATAGATGGGGAGGGGGAGGAAGGAGAAAACAGAGAGAGAAAGATAGGTGGAAAGAAAGCAAATTAATGAGGGGGAGCTAGAGGTGGAAAGAAAGCAACTTTAAGTTTAAATGGGTTCTCCAACCCCCTCCTGCACTTCCACACTAGCCAGCTTAGCTTGGAAAAGGGATTTAAAGAGATAAATGCCTTCTCTGAGCAAAGTTGGTTGGCCGGTGTGGCAGTGTGGTGGGGCCTGGAGAACAAATTTAACTGTTGATGGGGAGGGATGGGGGGGATAGAGGGGGGAGAAATAAAGCAAATAGATGAGGGTGAGGGAGGGAAGAAAGGAGGGAGAGGCAGAAAGAAAGCAACTAACTTTAAATCCATCCTCCAAGCCCCCACCCCTGCCCCCATGCTGGCTGGCTTGGCTTGGAGAAAGGATTTTAAGAGATAAATGCCTTCTCCTAACTGGCTGGCAGAAGAGGGCTTTGAGAATGCATTTAAAGTTAAAGTTCCTTTCTTTCTGTGCTCCCTCCCCCCAGCCTACCCAGGGAGGGGAACACTGGCTGGAGAAGGGAAAATAGATTGGGGAGGCATGCATCCCCTTCACTTCCCCAACCACCCTGCTGTGAGCTGCAAAATATGTGTGAAAGAGCCACACGCGACTCTTGAGCCACAGTTTGGCTACCCCTGCCTGACAACATCTGATCCTACCTCCAAAACTGCAGTAGTGTTGATTTCCTGTATCTGGTGACTTTTTTTCTTACAAGTCTTTCTCATGTTTGACTTTTTCCCACCATTTTAGCATTTTTTACTGTGAAATGTTTTGGGTCTTTCAGACTCTTTCCAAAGGAAGTAGCCACCTTCAGATCCACAACAACATTTCCTTCCCAGTACCACATAAATCCTCTTATATTTCTCTTACTTGTTTTTACCTCCTTTTCTAACACAGTCTCAGGGAATTTCAACATCAAACACAACACAGGGATGCTATAATCTTAAGTACTGCACTGGAACTCCAGCTGTGAACTCATTTACTCAGGAACCATATTAGCTGTATGTTTATAAAAACCTAAATTTCTAAGCACTTCTGAGTTTCCTCTCTTTCTCCATCACATTTTTTATGGTTCATTTCTTTTGATTTATGTCATCTGCATAAAAAGTTGGTCCCTGCTGTACAGGGACCTCTTAGGTTTAATTGCAATAGTTTCAGTACTTCAGTAAACAACTTAATTGAATTATGTTAACTCTACTAATAGATCTGCTAAGCATGATAAGGAAGGCTTTGTCCTAGGTCTTGCACCCTACGGCCATGGCATAAACCCAAACATGTTGAAAATGCTCAGCATGTGCACAAAGATACCCAAATAGAATGCATGGAGCATTTATTTGCTCGCAGCAGAAAACAGTGGATTCCCAGAATGTGTTATGAAAACAGCTTATGTGTGTAGAAGCCACTGGGGGATACCATATGCACACTGAATCCACCTTTGCTGTTGTTTGCTGCTTGAACTACTACCTTGAGCACGAACCAAAATGTTATCCATGCAATCCTATGAGTTACTCCATTCTAAACCAATTTATTCCATTGAATTCAGAATGGAGTACCTCTGCATGGGATTGTTCTGAATATCATGTTAACTTCAGTAACAGAACTGAGCACATGCATAATAATCTCCTCCTGAAAAAAAGGAACCTTATGTCTTTAAGGTGGCCAGGGACCTATCTACCTGAGGGACCGTGTCTCCCCATATGTACCCCAGTGAGCACTGCAGTCAAGGTCCCAAAACCGCCTGGCTGTCCCAGGGCCAAGGGAGGCCCGGTTGGCGGTCACGAGGGCCAGGGCCTTTTTGGTGGCAGCCCCGCACTGGTAGAATGAGCTCCCAGATAACATCAGGGCCCTGCAGGACCTTTTACAGTTCCTCAGGGCCTGCAAGATGGAGCTCTTCCGCCAGGCGTTCAAGTAGGGGCCGCTTTGACTTTACAGTCTGGCCCTGTTTCTGGAATCCGCCAACCCAGACCATTTAGCACCAATCGGAACTGCCTATCATCTGCGACACTGCCCAGAAATAGTTTATGGTGCCGTCTTGTTGTGTGATTCGTTGTGTTTTGTAAGTTTTTATGGATAATGGTTTAAAATGATGTTTAGAAGACAATCCTTATTGTTCTAATTATCCACAGAACACTAGACTGGGTTTCAAGAACAACTGTATTGGACATTCAACAGTTTAACTCATTGGGAAGTGGTCAGCTGTAAATGAAGTTACTAGATTACCTATCAGCAAGTTTTCCTTCCTATATAGTGCATGCATGCAACAACCATAGGAGTCCAAGAGATAGTCTGAAGAAGAAAAATGTTACTTGAGTGAGCAGAGTCTTTCACTTAGTGAAGAACATGATCAGCTGAGATCAGTATTTCTCTTTTCAGAGTCAGACATTGTACATCCATCTTTCAAACAGATCATTTCAACCTAAATAACCCCAGATATATTTCAGATGACTATTTGTTGGTCAGCCAATTAACATTCAAAAAGGAAAATACACGTCACCCTTTTGCAGCAATTTCTCTGGTGTCATAGAATATATAATAAATGTTACATTCTTGACCATGACCTGTTTATAGAATTGCTGCAATATATGCCTATAACGAAGATATACAATCATGTCTAATGGGGTATGAAGTAGGGATGGGCACAAACTGGCTGATGACCTAAAGTTCATCACAAATTTTGGCCAGTTCATGGTTTGTGAAGCGATGTCCATGAGCTGAAGAACTGCCTCAAACGTCTATAAATTTTGGTGCAGTTTGTGATGTTTGGTGAAGAGCTCTTCACGAAAAACAACTGTTTGTTTAAAATGGCTGGAAGCCATTTAAACCCTGCTTTGTGCTCCCCACGGCTTTTCACAGGGAGCAGAAAGCAGGGGTTTGAAAACAGCTGAGTGACAGGGACAGCCTGCTTTCTGCTCCAGGTTAACACTGAGAGCCAACAGTTTCTCACTTAAACCACATTGACCTATAAGAATCTTCTTTCAGGAGTGTCAGGTAGTCCTTGCTGGTCAAGTATGTCTTGCTGAACAGTCTAAATGCTTGTAACCAAGCCCTTGCCTCAAGGGAAGGTTGGCCCAGATCTGAATGGAGAACCACAACCGGCCACACAATGAGGAATATTTAATATTTTTTGCAGAAAATATAAAAGATGGTTAATTTTTTCAGTCTTTCCTACCCAGGGCTTTTTTTGTAGAAAAAGCCCAGCAGGAACTCATTAGCATAATATGCCAAACCCAGCAGCAGAAACTCATTAGCATATTAGGCCACACCCCTGACAGCACAGCTCCTTCCCAGGATCGGCTTCCCCAGGTGCCCTGCAGCTTGCGGGGCGCATGGGGAACCCGAGGGAAGGAAGGCAGTTTCTGGATTGGCTTCCCCAGGCACCCTGCGGCTGCAGGACACCTAGGGAACCTGAGGAGGGGAGGCAGTTTAAACTGCCTTCCCTCCCTGGATTGGCTTGGCTTTCCCAGGTGCCCTGTGGCTTGCAAGGGGCCGGGGGAACCCAAGGGGGGGGAGGCTGTAGGTGTGGCTAACTCAGAGGCCAGCAGAACTCTGTTCCTGTGCGTTCCTGCCCCCAAATAGCCCTGTTCCTACCCACTCACCAATTAACATCTATGAGGCAATGATACTCCAGGAATTGGCTTATGCTGCTATAAATTGTATTTTATGTAATATTTTAATTTTGAAACCTCTTTGTAGGATTTGTAATTTTATCACTGTTGTATGCCATGATGTGCCTGTATTTCAGGAGAGGGAAGCTTAGAAGTCTAATAATAATAATAGTAATAGTAATAGTAGTAGTAGTAATAATAATAATAATAATATCTATCCCCATGATCAGAAGCATCTATTAACTTTATACCCACATTGCAGAGCCAAAGCAGCTTACATCATTCTCCTCTCCTCAGTTTTATTTTCACAACAACCCTGTGGGTAAGTTAGGCTGAGAATGTGTAATTTGCCCAGGGACACTAAGCTTCCATGGCAGAGTGAGGAATCAAACCTAGTCTGAAACTCTAACCACTAAACTACACTGGCTTTAATGGAGAGATTGCTTTTGAACAGTAGCAACCAGACAAGCATGAATGGACCATGCAACTCGTGTGGCAGAAAGTCACCCAGATTGTGGGTGGGTCTGGTAACAATTAGTGCTCCCTCAAAGGCCTCAACCATTTTAGAAACACCCCTCCCTCATCTCCCTGCCTTTTACTGACAGAAACCAAGTAGCCTAGCAATGGCTATAGAAGGCATTCATTTCTTAAAGCTACAGGCACTTATATCATTACAGAGCTTCAACTCCCAATGATTTCCCCCTCAAGGACATGCTGTTTGTCACACTTGATGTGGTGTCATTACACACCAACATTCCTCATAATGAGGACTTAGAGATACTTCAAACTATATTAAACATGAGGGACAATGTTCAAACCCCTCCCATTGCCTTTTTATGCCATATAGCAGAATTGTGCTTAAAAATAAATTACTTACAATTTTAAAAAAAATAAAAAATGGGGGGCAGATCTCTGGTACCACAATGGGATGCAAGTTTGCATCAGAACTAGCTAATATATTTATGAGCAAATTTGAAAATCAGTTCATCCTCAGTGTTAATAATATCTATGCTGATAACATCATTATTTACAAATGCTTTTTGGATGGTATCTTTTTGATTTGGGGAGATCCAGTACAACTTTTATTGTACTGGCTGTCTAGGAATGTCTAGGAACATTTAAGCAGTTTGTTAATGGCTTGCATGAAAGCATCAAATCTGAAATGAATTATGATAGCAATCAGATTAATTTCTTGGATGTCAACATTAAAAGGGTGGGAAATAAAATTGAGACCAGCACTTACAGAATACCTACAGATGCTAATTCTTTTTTGGCTAGTGATAGTTTTCACCCACCACATCTAAAAAAGAACCTGCCTTTTTCTCAGATGTTGAAGATTAGGAGGAACTGTAGTCTCTACTCTGACTTTGAAAAACAGGCTAAGCTATTGATTAATCAATTTTATTTTTTATTTTATTTTTATTTTATTTTTCGCATTTCTATCCCGCCTTTCCAGCGAACTTTCAAGGCGGCTCACAACACAACATACCACCGAAGTGGTTTACAATTTAAAAGCATAAATAAAAAACAATTATAAAACGACTCACATAGCCCTACTGGTGGCATCTACATGCTCCTGGAGAGTAGCGGCAACAGAAGGTTTGGCCTGTGGAACCAGGGCGATGTTGTCCTGCCATCTCCCCGGTGGCAGCTCCTATTCGAAAGCCTAGCAGAAGAGCTCCGTCTTGCAGGCCCTGCGGAACTGCAACATATCCTGCAGGGCCCTGATGTCATCCAGGAGCTCATTCACCAGTATGGGGCCGCCACCGAGAAAGCCCTGGCCCTGGTACAGGCCAGCCACGCATCCCTCGGACTGGGAATAGTCAAGCGATGCTGGGTGCTTGACCTCAGTGCCCTCTGGGGCACATATGGGGAAAGGCGGTCCCTCAAGTAGGCAGGCCCCTGACCATATAGGGCTTTAAAGGTCAACACCAACACCTTGAACTGGATCTGGTATGCTATAGGCAGCCAGTGCAGCAGCCGCAGCACAGGCTGGATGTGGTCACCCATAGGGAGGCCCATCAATAACCTGGCCGCAGCATTCTGCAGTAGCTGCAGCCTCCGGATCCGAAACAAGGGTAGCCCCAAGTAGAGAGTGTTACAGTGGTCTAATCTCGAGGTGACCATAGCATGGATCACTGTAGCTAGGTCATCATGTTCGAGGAAGGAAACCAACTGCCTAATCAGCCGAAGTTGGTAAAAGGCTGCCTTGGCAGTGGCTGCTACCTGGGCCTCCATTGATAAGGAGGAATCCAGGAGCACTCCCAGACTCCTGACCCTCAGCGCCGGCACCAATGGCACCCCCCCCCGAAGGACAGGAGTGGGGTCCCTATCCCCGGCCTGCTCCGACTCAAGCACAGGACCTCCATCTTCGTTGGATTCAGTTTCAGCCGACTCAGTCTGAGCCAGTCCGCTACATCTTGAAGCGCCCGCCCCAAGTCATCTGGGGTAGAGCCGGACTGACCACCCAACAACAGATACAGCTGGGTGTCATCAGCATATTGATGGCACCCAAGCCCATGCCTCCGGACAATCTGGGCAAGGGAGCACATATAGATGTTAAATAACATTGGGGACAGCACCGCCCCTTGAGGCACTCCACATACCAGTGGGTACCTCTGGGAGGTCTGTTCCCCGAGCGCAACCCTCTGTCCCCGATCCTGGAGAAACGAAGCAAGCCACTGTAAAGCAAGCCCCTGTATCCCCGAGTCGGCAAGGCGGTGGATCAGCAGCTGGTGGTTGACCATATTGAACACGGCCAACAGATCTAACAACACCAGCGCCGCCGTACCACCCTGATCCAGATGTCTTCGGAGGTCATCCGTGAGGGCGACCAGTACCGTCTCCATCCCATGACCTGGCCGGAAGCCAGACTGGAACGGATCCAGCATGGAAGTGTCATCCATAAAGCCCTGTAACTGTAATGCCACCGCCCTCTCCAATACCTTACCCAAATAGGGAAGGTTGGACACCGGCCGATAGTTGGCCAATATGGCCGGTTCCAGAGATGGTTTTTTCAGGAGGGGGTGGACCATCGCATCCTTGAGTGCTCCCGGGAATAGCCCCTCAGCGAAGGACTTGTTGATAATCTCCCGGAGAGCACCTCGTAGCCCCTCACGGCCAGCTTTTACAGATAGGGGCTACTTCTTCAGAATAGTGAAACAGGCTTTTTATAAGGCAAAATATATAAAGAGATTATCCTTTTTGGTACCAAAAACTAGACAAGGTCATTCTGATAGAATTATTATTCCATTGACCTATGATGGGAGATCATCTCATGTTAGCAACATTATCAGAAAACACTGGCACCTATTTGCCGACATTCCTAGATGTGAGGCAGCCCCCCCCCCCCTTTGCCTATCACAGATCTAAAAACCTGAGAGACATGCTTGTTAGAAGCAGTTTAAAATTATCCCTTGTAATACAGAGTGGAGTGGATGGTAGGAGTATACCGACTGGCAATTTTCCACGTGAGGGGTGTTCAGTTTGTGGCCTGATGTTTCACACAGATTTTTGCTATGACTCTCTTAAGCAAAGAAAGTTCTCCATTAAATTTTTTTTTTTTACTGCAACTCAAGGAACCTCATATATACAATTGTATGTGAATGTGATCTTATCTACGATCAGGATCGGGGAGCATAGAAGCTGCATCATCTGAAAAGGAAGAATGCTCCATTGGTGAATAATTTTACAACAGACGGCCACAGAGATAAAGACCTTTGTTTCTTGGCATTCGAACAAGTCCAGGTTGGTAATTTCCAGTTTACTGAACGCTTGAAGGCCAGAGGGCTATTTTGGATTCATGCTTTTAAATCTTTAACTCCCTTTTGCTTGAATGAACAGGTGGACTGGTGTGCAGTGTGAATTTTTGCTTTGTATTTGTTTTGCTGTTCTTGTATTAAATTGATTTAATGTTTAAATGGATTCAGTGTCTGTATCTACTACCACATTACTAGTGGGCCTGTATGTAGCCATGACTAGGCATTCCTTTGGGATTGCATCAGCCATGACTGAGCATTTTACTAGGACTGCATCATCCAGCACCAAACTATAAAAGTTAACCACACCTACTCAATAGCACTGCTATTTGTTTGAGGACACTCTAGCTCTGACTAAGATAGTCACACAGATGCTTTCTGGACCAGAATAAGAAGGTAACTTTTACATTATTGGGTTTTTTCCCCCAATTTCAGCTATTATATTATATTGGCTTTTATTTTCTGTACTAGCATTTTAATGTACTAGTATTTTATTTTTTAGATGTTCTAATTCAGCAGCTGTGCTTTTGGCACCAGGCACATGACTCTCGTCTTTAGAGGCCTCATAAACATCCTTGTCTTGTGTCTATTGATCTTGCTGCTTAAGTAAGTAATATAGCCATTTTTACTACACTTTTTTAAAGTGATTACTCATATTCAATTTTCTTTTTCTACAGCTTCCCTTTTTTGGTCCGGTGTTAACTTATTGGTTATTTTATTGTAATATGTTTACCCCAAACGGTTTGACCTCTGAAAAAGGCCTCCAATAGGGTGGAAACATGTCAGGTCACTTGTATTGGCCCTTGTGTTCAGGCCACTTGAACTTTTCAATGAGGCTTTAATTGGGCCCTTATTTGTTTTTAACTATCTTTCTAATAAATACATGTATTTTTTTATATTATAAGTTTACACTAGGTTTTTAATATTGGCCCTTTATCAGACTTCTTTCTTACTCTTGTGGTTCTTGATTCCATTTTTTGGGTCAAGTTTGTTTCCCCCTCCCTCTGTCTTACTTCGTATATCATTACAAAGCCTCAACTCCCAATGACCCCCCCCCCCCCCAATATTTCAGATTTATCTGCAAAGTTGGGTGATTTTTTAAAAAAAAAAGTTTGTAGAAAGGTCTGTTCTGTCTGTTCATGGTTCCAGTCTCCAAATTTAGGTATCCATTTATTCCTGAAATACTTATATTTATGCTGTGCACTATAGAAGGAATATAGAAAAGTAGATTACCATTAGCAATGACAAAGACAACTTGTTATTCTTCCTCAGTATGAACAACAAATATGGCTTTGGAACAGGTGGCAAAAAAAGGTCTAGCTTAAGTCACCTGACATTGAGGAAACTGGGTAACCTCTGTTATGCTTAGGATTTCAAATCTAATCCTCTCATTTAGTAAACATCTGGCTTCTTTATCCTTCAGCTACATTTTGCAAAATAACACTTTTGGGATACAGACAGAAATAACAGAATCAGCTACTCTGACAACCCAATTATCTGATCTCTTACATGGACATCAAGTCCTTCTGGGTGAAGCCGGAGAGCAGATTGTTTTGGACATCAGAGATTTTAACAGCATTTTTTCCCCAAGATGGGATTCGTTGTAGGAAAGGAACACAGTAATCATCATAATACAAGGCAAAACTCACTTGGATGGCAGTGGACATCCAATCAGTCTCTGAGGAAGCAGAACTTAATAGAAGCAGGGGTCATTTCATAGAAAAAGAGGTGCAGGAGCTCATTAGCATACATATTAGCATAACCCATTAGTATATGCCACACCCCCTGACATCACTGGAACTGTGTCAGAAAGGGAAGCAAAAGGGGGTGCATCTTCAAAAGCCTCCCCTTCCCTTCCCCAGCTGACCTGCCAAGGTGGGTAGGGGGGGGCGAAGCGAGAAGGACCCCATAGAATACAATGGAAAGATCGTGCCACCACACAACTCTAAAAAGGGGTGTGCAAATAAATTTTTTTTGGCCCGATTCAGATTACAGTAAAGCCTTTGAGTGACATGCATTAACTTAGGAGTATTCCAGACATGATAAAAAATGCCATTGCTGAATCAACCAGATATAGTAGAGGTACTTTTATTACATTTGAAGGCATTCTAATTGTTGGTCCACACCTGATGAAGACTTTTGGAAACGAATGTATCTACTGGATGTTTCGTTGTTGATGACTTTGGACCCCCATCACCTACTATATTAAATTAATCATATTTTGCAATATTTTTGTATATTTTTGAAATTTTTGATGCATATGCTTCAATAGGAGAGTGTGTTGTCACAGCTGTATGATTCTCTGCTCTTAACTTGTTCCATAGCTGTTGTTCTCATAGATATGGTATTTAATGCAGACATATTATTTTCTCCTGAGAAAAATAAGAGCTCTCTCATTTAGTGTAACTTTCTCTCACACACACCCCGACACCCTATGTTACTTCTGTAGCAGTAGCCCAGTTTCCAAAGAAAACCACCATTCATTAAACCCCAGATACAGATATGTACTTCTGCTTTCTTAAAATACACAAAAATTAGCCTGATAGCTCTAGGCACTAAATAATGGAATGTACAGCTGCATTTTTAAAAAAAGAAAATGTGTGGCATATGTTACCAGCAGAATCTGAACCCAGATCTCTGATGCTGGTCAGAATGCTAAAATCTGCATGCAAAAAATAGATTCTGTTTATTCAAAAGCAGTACAGGAAGATACTCTACTTTTCAGCATGCAATACTATTTTTGCATACTACACAGAAGTTATTTTGCCAAGTAATAACATTACCAGTTCAGAAAAATCTTCTTGTCTGAAAGAAATGAATATGGCTTAGCCAGCTATAATTGCGGAGCTGTTCATAAGTGTTTCTAACACAATTTAATCTACAATATATTATTTCTGCCATGACTAAATCTTTTAAGTATTGAGCAAGAGGAGATGAATTCAAACAAACAGGCTTTTGTTCAGTGACATTGTTCAGCTCAAAAGACAGCTCTATGAGAGCAGCACTTTCATTTATACTGTTCCAACACATAACTTTCAACAATGTAACTATATACAAGCAATACTATTGGACCCAAGCAGGGCTCAGTGATTGGGTATCTAGACTGGCTTCAGGACCAATGGGAGTCTTTATTAATCAGCCAATAGGAATTGGAGCTTTAGGATACCAGAGCCCTTTTCAAGCTATTACTGCTTCATATTCTAAACAAACACAACAAAATCCATAAAATCTCTTGTTGTCACTCTTAAAAACAGTGACTACAATACTAAAATAATCTGCATTGTTAATAATTAAAGCACTGCAGCTGCAAACATTTCTTTTTTTGGTGCTATAGTTCAAAAAGGAACATTATGGGCCATGTTCGCTTGTGATATCAAATCATGTCTCTCCTTCCCTTAACAGTTTGTATTTTTAATTAAAAGCAGCCTTAAAGGCTGCAATTCATGGGGGAAGGGAGCACATTAACCCTTTTTTATCTAGCCACTTGTATTTTAATGGAATTTTGGAGGAACTACATCTCTGATCAGTGGGGACTCTGATCTACCAACAGTTGTCTTTTTCTGATAGGAGGAGCAAGATGGAAGAAAAGGGGCAGAAGTGAAGCAAGATGTCCCATAGAAAAGTGAAGCAAGGATTGGTGGGACACCAGTAGTGATTGAAGAAGTAGGATCAAAGAACTTCTTAGATTCTTGGTGTTAAATTGAAGCTCCACGTAGAGACTTTGTCTATTGGCTGTGTTAGGACAGCCCTGATAGGGTTGCCAGCTTTGGGTTTTGAAACACCTGGAGATTTGAGGGTGGAGCCTGGGAAAGTGGGTTTTAGGGAGGGGAGAGACATTGGTAGGGTATAATGCCATGCAGTCCACCTTCCAAAGCAGCATTCTAACCAGGAGAAGTGAAGTGAGTGAATGAATGAATAGATAATTTGTGTAGTCTGGAGACCAGTTGAAATTTTGGGAGGTCTCCAGCCCCCACCTGGACGTCTCCCTACCTAGGGAGAAGGGCTGCCACGGGCTGCCAATAGGATTGCCAGCTCCAGCATGGAAAATTACTGGCTGTTTGGGGGTGGAGCCTGGGAAGGGTGGGGTTTAGGGAGGGAAGCATGCTCAGTGGGGATGTGATTTCATAGACACTACCCTCTGAAGCTACCATTTCCTCCAGGGAAACTGATCTCGGCAGTGTGGAGGATGGTGACCTTATCTGACAACTAGTGCATTCCTGTTTGTTACTAACAAGCACAAAAAGGCTTAGTCAATGCCTCCCTCCTCGGAACCCAACAGGATTGATAGTGGAAGTGCCAGCCCTGATGTTCCCCCAGCACTTTCCTCAAAAAGCTTATTATCAGACGCATGCTACTGATTTGTATTCAAATCAGTATGTTCAAAAATCACCACCCTCAAGTGCTTTCTTCTGTGAAAAAAGAGAAGTATAAAAACAAGAGGGGAACCCACTTCTGTACTTTTTGTCTTGGATTCACTTTAAACCCAACCTGAAACATGGAAATCACTTTTGACAGACATGTTCTTTTCTCCTTTTCTCAGTTCTTCTTCTCCCCTTTGTATATCTACACTGCAGTTTAACATTTATCCCTTTTTCTATGGGAACCAGGGCTGCCATCTTCCAGGTGGGAATGATAAGAATACAACCAGAGGACCACAGTGTAAGTGGTAGAAAATATTAACACGAAAGCACCGTGTAATGGACAATAATATAATCTTAAATCAACTATTTTTTTTGTTTTTTTTCTTCCAAAATATTGATATTTATAATGCTAATTTATTATTAACCAATCACAAAAAAACCTACTAATTTACATGATTTTTAAAAAGGGGATTAGATAGCTCAGTGGTTCTTCAGTGTTGGCACTATGGCATGATATCAAATGTCATTACCTGCTAATTGCTTGCAGATCAAACTGATATTAAAGGAAAGCTAGAGGTTTAAAGTATGGCAGCCCTACTTAGTTGATTATGTAGCACATGTAAACTAAATCAAATCCTCTCCCCTCAAAATAACACAGAACTATCCAAAATACTGGGGGGAAACCCAAGACATGAATAGTCAATAAAGAAACATCAAACTCTTTCAGACCAGGTATTTGAAAACTAAGCTTGATCACTGTCCTGTAAGTCTATAGATCAAATGAGTCAAAATGGCTCGTTATCATATAATAGATTTATTGAAAAATTGTCAACTAGTGGCTACAATTCAATTTTTCCAGTCTAAAGAAGAGTCCTTAGGTCCATGTAAGCTTTCATTGCTAGTAGTTAAGCTAATATGTGGGCTCCTAGTTCCTCATTACGTAGTCCAGAACAGCCTCTTCCTTTTGTGAGGGTTCCCCCCCACCACTGAACTTCAATAGTCACAACAGCCTAAAATATAAAATAATCTACTATCAAATTCTAAAAGTGTGAACTTCTTTTTCTTCCCTGTCTGGTAAAAAACAAAACACATAAATATACTCCCAAAGTAAAGATCAAATCAAAACATCTAGTACATATTATCAATGCATTTACAAGCTGTTGACTGAAACAACCAGCATCTACAAAGCTGGTTCTACTGAATCAATTTAAACCAGCTTTTCTCATGCTACTAACCTTTTCTTGGCTAGATTTTTGATGTGTGATCTTGGCTAGTATTTTGTTTTTTTTCCCCTTTAGGTAGCTGTCAGTTCTTTGGAAGCAAAACCTATAGCTTAGCCATTTTGCAGTAACGTAGCATATAATCCTGATGCAATTACTGGTTAGTTCACATTATGATACTTAAGGGTACTTTTGTGAATACCTCATTGAGGCAACTGAATACTGGTTTATGGTTTGATGTTCAGTGAAATTCCATAACTTGGGCCAACAGTTGTCTTAGTGGTATCAGTATTGCCATTGGATAAACTTTTCTTGATAGCTGTCCAGTCCTAGATCATCCTTGTAGCTCTTTAGACCAGGCATTTCAAATATGATGTCAGTAACCAAGTTTTATTTTGACAAAGCAGATTTACATTTTTCTTTATTCAGTTTCAGAATGCTGTCCTGATAACTTACTAAAACTGCATCTTAATCTTTCCTGACTAGTAATTCTACAGGATCATGGGCAGAGATCCTGTTGAATTTCAATACCTGGTTCCTTGATATTCTGAAACTGAAGTTGCCAAGGATGGAACTCATTGCCTTCTACACACTTTTTCAGATGTTGTAAGGGCTTGAATCCTGAACCTGGGATCAGCAGCTCCAGAGTCTTTCCCTATTATTGGAACAGCCAGCTCTCTGGGGTATAGCCTTTGCATGAAATTAACTCTGTATGAAATATAAATACACTGGTCCTTGGACTTAGTACACAGTTTTCTGAATCTACCACCTGAAATCCAAACTCTGGCACTTTGTCTTTATATAGTTCTGATGATATTTACAAAACATTTGGAGTCTTGCCTTAGGGTCTGTGAGTACTGAAGTGGTTCAGTTTGTAATGCTTTGTAAGCATTCAAAGGCATTGCAGTATGTGGCTCTGGGTTCATTAAAAAATTTATTATTTTGTGATCACTTGTGAGAAGATTCATCATACTAGGTTGAACAACTTAGGGCAGTAATGAAAAAAAAACCTGGGGGTTTTCATCTGCTGTACACATAGCATTTATTTACTGTTTTTATTTTTGTAAAAACCTATCTTTCCTTCCATGAAGGTGGCTTACAAAAAGTGTTAAAAGTACAGAGACAAACTTACAGAGATCAAGCAATAAAACTGAACAAGAATGCAAAACATGACTCCACAGTACATTAAGAAAAATAGCTCAGCAACTGACAAAAGCCCTCTTGAGAGAAACTAATTTTACATGCTCTCTCAAAGGCCAACAAAGAAAGATCTTTATATGTATTCTTTGGTAAGTTGTTGCCAATTGATTTGAAGGCAGAAGTTGAACCCTTTGAACAGAGGGCCAGCCAGGATTCTGTGGTGGGCAAATCTATTTGGAATCACAGCAAGAGAGATGTGCTCCCCAAGTCATGAATAGCTTATTTATTATTCAAAGGTAATAAATAACATCACTGAAATGAATCTGAGACAAACAGGTACCGAGTACAGCAGTTTCAAAATCAGAATGATGCATTTGTAACATCTTATCACTGCATCTTGAATTTGTTGACGTTTCTGAGTGGGTTTTAAGGGAAGGTCCATGCAATAACCTAACCCAGGGGTGGCCAAACTGTGGCTCGGGAGCCACATGCGGCTCTTTTACACATACTGTGTGGCTCCCAGAAGGGCAGCTGGGGAAGCGAAGGGGAGGCATACTTTTTCTCCTTCCTTCCTGCCTTCTCTCCCTCCCTCCCTCCCTCCCTCCCTCCCTTCCTTCCTCCCATCTATTTGCTTTCTTTGTTTCTCTCTTTCTTTTCACCTCTTTCATTCTTTTTTTCCATCTCTCTTTTTTAGACAAATCAATATCATTAGCAAACAAATAAATATCATTATCAATATCTGTTTTTACCCCTTTTGTTTTTATTTTCAGCAGTCTCATTTAATGTTAATAAAAAGCAAATTCGCTTTTTTAAAAAACTAAAAACATGTGTGTACAATATTTGTTCATGTCTTGTGGCTCTCAAACATCTGATGTTTATTCTGTGTGGCTCTTACGCTGAGCAAGTTTGGCCATCCCTGACCTAACCTATCAGTTACAGCAGCATGGATCAGCATGCCCAGAACAGCTGAGTATAGAAGGGAGGATAACTTCAGCATCTACTTTAATTTTTTTTTGGGGGGGGGGGGGGGGTGGCATTCTTAGCTTCCACTTCAAACTGCCTCTCAAACAGCAAGGATACATCCAGGTGCACCTCTAGGTTTTTGATGTGGCCAGCCAAAGATAATTGCAGAATGTCCAATACTGGCAACATTTACATACAAAACATTTACAAACAGCACATCTTCTATTTTATTTGAATTCATTTTCAATTTTTTTCCCCCCAACCTCTTGATCATTGTATGCAGGGACTGGTTCAGAACAGTAATGTCATTTCACCAACAGTGTTGAGGATGTTTTCTCTCTTGCTTTACACATTGTAGCATATTGATTAAGGATTAAGTTGGCAATTCTATGGACAATTACCTGAGAATAAATCCCATTAATTTAGCAGGACTTGCTTTGCATATGGAAAGGGAAGGTGGCATGGTATAGCCAGATCTCAGAAGCTAAGCAGGGTCAGTATTTGGAAGGGAGACCACCAAGGAAAACTCTGCAGAGAAAGGCAATGGCAAACCACCTCTGCTTCTCACTTGCCTTGAAAGTCCCTTGCTGGGGTTGCCATACATTGGCTGTGACTTGACAGCATTTTACTCACAGAGATGTTTTGCATGTGTATGTATTGGACTGAACTATCAATTTGCCACCTTTTCTACATTCTTTCCTACATGCTGGGCAGGAATGTATGCTACAGTGGATGCCCTATTCATGCTTTTGCTACTTTTGCCTATGGTATCCTTTTGTTAATTCTTCTTTTTGTTTGGATTTTTTGTTAGTGCTAGGACTCTTTTTGCTTTGATTCCACCAGTCTTTCTACTTGTCAGAAATACTTTTCCACTGGCTGAGTTTTTCTGCTACCTGCTACCTTCTCAAATGCTTCGTAGTCATATTTGCACTGGCATATTTACATTGGCCACTCCATGGTTAAATAACTCTTTCCCCTTAATTTGTTCTGACTTTATTAAATGATTACTTTAAGTTCACAAGTTTTTGCTACCTGCATTAACCCAGTTTTTTTGTAAGCCGCTCTGATACTCCGAGTGAAGGGCGGAGTATAAATCCATTCTCCTCCTCCTCCTCCTCCTGTCACTTATTATCAAACCCAGAGGTCATTTCGTAGAAAAAGAGGTGCAGGAGCTTATTAGCATAACTCATTAGCATATATCACACCCCCTGACATCACCAGCCGAATGTCAGTTTCAGCCCCATTATACCCTACGGGCCATTGAAGTCAATGGCAAACCAGTAAGAGTCCTGTTGCAATCGACCATAGACAGGTGCTCAAATACAGTCACTAAATTATTTGGAAGTTAATTTGGAGAGGGCTGTATTTTGAATTAGCTTCTTGTTTAATGGGTGCCATAAGAGATTTGTACATGGGTTTTTTATTGATTTCTAAAATGTATACTTCACTATTCTCTTGAGGATCTCAGGAGGGCATTGCTGTATTTTACCCTCACAGCAATTCTGTGACAAGGCTTGGGTAACTATATGTTACCCAAGCCTTGTGTTCTACCTTATCCTTTGTAGTGGGTGATTGTTCCTAACACTGTATCTGGCCTCAGAAAGTAAGTAATGACTGATCAAACCTACTCATGTTTTGTCTGCAACTGAATGTTAGCCAGTTGATGGTGCCATCATTTTAACTATGCTTTAATTACCATTGATTTATATGGTAACTGGAGACATTGTGGGGGACTTGTATCTACAGAGTTGAATCATCCTTATTCCTGAACCTGCTTTACCTGCCAGAGGTTTTACTTTTTGCACTGAAAACCTCACTTTTTGTAAAAAAAATGGCATTTTAAAAACAACTGTATTTGATCTCTGGATATTTTTGTATCTTTGAATTGTCTGCTAAAAACCTGCAAAACTGCCTGTTAATTGTTTGTTGTATTACTATTTTGGATTGGTCTTGGCAAACAATTGCTTTAACAATGAGAGGACAAAATAGTGAGGATAGCCTTCATGCTCATTTCAGTCTCTTTATGAAAGTTACTGACACAATAATGTGACTCCTCTCTTCTCTCCACTTATCTTATAGGTCCCGAAAAGAGAAATAAATTGACAGAAAACACATGTATTGTGTAGGCACTAGATAAGCCTGATGGTCAAACTTGACAAGACAGCAGGAGATATATGGTCAGATCTCTTTTTTCTCCCCAGAAGGGCAAAGTATCCCTGTGGAGGCTTTGTGAACCAGGCTTTTCACCTACCCCTATGGTAGGTGTAACTAGGCTTTCCACCTACATTCTGTTTCCAGTCATGGGAAGGAGTCCATTTCTTCTCTTCATCAGCCCAAAGAAAAGACAAACATTATTCTTGTAAATAATTGCTAAGTGTACTCTTCAGGGTCAGAGATCTGATGTTGCGTCTGAATACCTGTTGCTAGATAACAAACTGTGAACAAGGCTGATGCGTTCTTGTCCCCTTGGCGGGTTCTAAGGTGTATGTATGGGCACTATTGGAAACTTGATTCTGGACTAGATGGGAATTGGACTGATATACCAGGACTCTTCTTGTTACAAGAGAAAGGATCCTGCTAAGTTCATGGCTACTCTTTTGTAGTATTTGAATATGCAAGTAATTGGGTCAAAGTTAAACAATTTTAGTCCCACTGATTTCAGTAGAATTGTGCATGTGCTAAAATGGAAACCCTTGAGAATTGATATAACTTCTATCTGTACAGCTCACTCTCTTCACCATTTCCTACCATTTGGTACAAGGTCCAGGTGAATGTATGTTAAGGACTTGTTAAGGAATGTATGTGTGTCCTTAACACACAGTTAGCTATTGTTTTTATGGCACAGTTTTGCTAACTGACAGCCTGTGGGCTGGATCTAGGCTTTGGGGCAATTTCATCTATAGATCGTCTGGATAATAACTCGTTCTCCAAGAATGTAGAAATAGGTTGGTGGTATGCTAGTACATGAATGACAGATCCATCCAAGCAGAGTTACACCCTTCTATGCCCATTGACCAATGAGTTTAGAAGGGTGTAATTCTGCTTAGGATGACACTGCAATTCTACTGAACTGATGGTTCCTACACTAATTAAAATCTGCAAATGTCAATACACATGCAATTTATTACTCCACACACTTCAGGAAAACAATCAAATGTCTTGGCATCTACCTCTGCCTTTGGAGCAGCCTTTTACATTTATTACAAACTCTAAAAAAAATACTGGGCATTTTGTTCAACAATTCAACTATTTTGTTCCCCAGGCAATTATTACAGAGAGAGATTATCTGTTCTATGGAAGCTGCAAAGGTTTTAAATGTCAAGACAATCTGGCAAATAAGTATCAGAACTACTTCCAGAAGAACATTCTAACTTCTTCCTTTCAAAACAATAACATCTGGTCATATCTTAAAGCAAAAAGAAATAGCAGTGATAAACATTTTCTAAAAATTCAAATATCTACAATTATTGATGTCATTCTGGCATATAAATTAACTTTTTAGTAAACAGAATAGCTGCAATTTATGCATCACATGAGAAACCCTGCAGTAATTGCCTTGAAAAGAAAATATACCAATAGCATTTGATTGCCAATTTATTTTTATTTTCATATAGTAACTTTTCAACAAGACATTTTAAGAATTGGAGCTTATTTCATATGCAATAGAGGCTTATAAAGAACATTTCTGAGAACTTAGACAAGCACATTTCTTGTTGAAAAGTTACACTATGAAAATAGCATTTAATTAGTAATCAATTGGTATTTTTATGTTTTCTTTGCAAAGCAATCATGGCAGAATTCAGCTTTTTTGTGACCATTCATTTTGCTGTGGAACGAAGGATTTATATTATATTATTTATATAGCCCCAGAATGGACCCTCTTGGCCTCTCATCACCTCACATGTTACTATGGAATAAACTATATGTTCTATGAGTTCAAACTCCAATGTTTTAAGAATGCATGATGAATAACTCTGAATTAGGTTTTTGTTTTTTTTTTGGCAAATTGCAAGTATTTGTTTGAGGAGGAATTTAGTATGCTGCTAATGTCTAGAGTTATTGAGCTGGTTACGGTACGCAAACTGGGATTGCTTTTGTCCACTCTCCACTTCTGCCTTCTCCTTAAATATATGAAAATATTCTGTTGTCAAGGATCATGAACCCCAAATCACTTTTACTAAACTCAAAGAACCCAAAGAAACTTATCAAATGGTTCGTTGCTGGGCAACCACACAAAGGGCTTCCTTTCCTCTTCTAATTTAAAAATCTGCATAGAAAAACACAACACTCATATATATATATTGGGCAAACCAAATAACATGGTCATATCTGGGGCCTTTGCAATGCCCTTGAAACATCTGTATATAGGAGAAACTCTGGAAACTTGAAGAAAACATAGGAAGAATTAGATCCTGGTAAACAGGACGAGTAGGAAGAAGAAGAAGAAGAAAAGAGAAGAGATTGGATTTATATCCCACCCTTCACTTGGAGTCTCAGAGCGGCTTACAAACTCTTTTCCATTCCCCTCCCACCAACAGACACCCTGTCAGGTGGGTGGGGCTGAGAGAGCTCTGAGACAATTGTCCTTGAGAGAACAGCTGGTACAGAGCTATGGCTTGCCCAAGGTCATCCAGCCAGGTGCAAGTGGAGGAGTGGGGAATCAAACCCGGTTCTCCCAGATTAGAGTCCACACACTTAACCACTACACCAGACTGGCTCTAGAGGTGTGCCTTCCCCAATTTTTTTTCCAGTTTGGGTCTGTTGTCCCAATTTTGAGGGGAGGGATTCTGAAAAATCCTGGATCCCAATACTGGCAAAGTATTCAGATCTGGGATTTCTCGGGTGGGGGGTGGAGCGACAGCAGAGCTGCGCAGTCGCACCAATACTGCCTCTGCATTAAGCTCCTACAAAAGAATTAAAATTTAAAAAACGGACTGCAATTCAAATATTATAACTTTACCAAAACTACCAGCCTGGTTTAAATGGCCTGCAGAAAAAACAGGGGAAAACAGGTGATAGGCAGGGAGCAGCCTCTCAGCTATTTCCCTGATCATCCCGGTTCTCAAAACTGTCCAGGATTTTTTGGGGATTGTTTTTGTTTTCCTGGGGAAAAAATCCCAGATACTTTTGGAATGCTGAAATATACCTGAAAAATAACAATGAGGTATTTTCCAGATATATTTTCTGCTTGGGAAGATCCAAATGTACACCCCTAGTAGGGATTGAGTTCCAATACTAATTCTGAACCCAACTCATAAAGGTGATCAAATGTTGTGACTGTGGAACTCTTGATGTGTTGTTGAATTACACTGTACCATACCATTGTTTGATTAGATAGAGAAAGAATGAGCACCTTTAGTATCGAGGGAAATCCCTACTGATAATATTTCATAGGGTTATAATTATATTCCCAAAAGATGACCCAGCAGATTCAAGTGCTTAAGAGAAATCCTCAGTGAGCACAATGAAGCAGATATAATTCCATTTCCAGAGGCTTTATATGAAACTAGCTACATTCCTTTATTTCTACAGACTTGAATACTGAATTTTATAACACCCAGAGGGAGATGGAGATAAACATTCCATGGAGTTATCCTCATTGGACTCCAGAATGCATATGCCTGGCCACTTTGCCAAGCTAACACAGAACATAAGCATATTATTTGCTGGCACATTTTTATAAAAAAAGCACTTTTTTGTAATTGGAAAGGAAGGGGAAAATAATGGAAATACTATATAGGATGGAACTAAGATAAAAATGCAATTAGAAAGGTTGAGGCTTATTTGTCTGTGTTTGAGGAACAAAGAGAAAAAGGGAAAGAGCTAGAATGTGAGCTATGCTAAGAAAAACAGTGTCTGACCTGAGCATACGATTGGTAGAATGCTTCCGCTAATACAGCACATCAGCTGCAACATAAAGTAGTACAGCCCAGGATAAACTTTATAATTTACATCTACTACACCTATCTGCAAATTTGTGCAACCCTGAGGTCACCTCATAGAGCTTGATTCATATACATGGGACTTACTACTGTTTAGACTTGTTACCTTAATAATCCTCCATGAAGGATTGAGCTATGATGACTAGGCACTAGGATCTGTGTATATTTTATCATTTTGCTATTTCATTGTTATACCTATAGGCATATTAACTTGTGAGCATCTTTGGGTCTCACCCCTTGAAGCCTTTTCACAACCAAGCTTAATTTCATTAGACAAAATTCTTAGATATGAAGATTTTTTAGATGATAAAGGATCTCGTAAAAAAGAACTAATAAGGCAAGGTTAGATTGGTGGGCAAGGGCTCAAACTGAATCTAAATATGTTAAAGACAGAACATCTGGTTTTTATTCTGAACAATGTGCATTTGAAAAATTGTTTTACACATCCAATGATAAGTTGGTAAAGGAAAATGTATGTATTTTTAATGAAAATGGAAGATGAAGTGGCTAAAGATTGTATGGTGAAATGGATGCAAAATCTAGGCTATAATATTGATCTTGCACAGTGGAGTAAACTATGGAAAGTGAATGTGAAAATAACGAAATTAGTGGCATTTAAAGAGAACATGTATAAGACGTTTTGCAGATGGTATGTAATACCAGATAGATTAGCTAAAATGTACAAAAGTATGTTGAATAGTTGCTGGAAGTGTAAAAAACGTGGGTACATTCTACCATCTGTGGTAAACATGTGATATAGTGTGTAAGCTTTGGGTTATGGTACATACTTTTATACAGACAGTTTTGCAGACTTCAAAAACTTTTCGACCAGAATTGTTTTTATTGAATTGTATACCAGATGACTTTGATAAAGACCAAAGATATTTTATAATTCATGTAGTAACTGCAGCCAGGGGTCCTTTCATAAAAAAAGAGATGAACATTAGCATAACTCATTTGCATATGCCACACCCCCTGACGTCACCGGAAGTGTGTCAGAAGGCAATACCCACCACTCAGGCTCCACCCCAAAAATTTCCAAGGTATTTCCCAACTCAGAGCTGGCAAGCCTATCTGATGGCACAGAAAGAAAGAAGGAAAGAAGGAAAGAAGGAAAGAAAGAAAGAGAAAGAAAGAAAGAAAGAGGGAAGGGGGAAGGAAGAAAGGAAGGAAGGAAGGAAAGGAACAGGAAGGAAGGAAGGAAGGTAGGTAGGTAGGTAGGTGGGGGGGAGAGAGAGAAGAAAGAAAGAGAGGGAGGGAGGGAGGGAGGAAGGGGGGAAGGAAGGGGGAAAAATAAAGAAAGAAAGAGAAAGGAAGGAAGGAAGGAAGGAAGGAAGGAAGGAAGGAAGGAAGGAACAGGAAGGTAGGTAGGTAGGTGGGGGGAGAGAGAGAGAAGAAAGAAAGAAAGCGGCCCAGGAATGGCGAGCAGAGGGAGGGGTGGGAGCTTCTCCCCGGGCCAGCGGCCTGCCACAGCCTGGGAATGGCGATCAGGGGGATGGGAGCTTCTCTCCGGGCCAGTGACCTGCCGCAGCCCAGGAATGGCAAGTGGGGGAGTGGTGGGAGCATCTCCCCAGGCCGGCGGCCTGCCACAGCCTGGGAATGGCGAGCGGGGGTGGGTGGGAGCTTCTCCCCGGGCCAGCAGCCTGCCGCAGCCCGGTAATGGCAAGCGGTAATGGCAAGCATGGGAGACATGGCAGGGAGGGGAAGGCAGCCTCCAAAGTTGTCTCCCAGGCCCAGCGTCCAGCACTGGGCCTGGAGAACGCAGCGGTGGCCCAACTGAGGGCTGCTGGGTGTGGGGCTTCGTCATGTGCCCGCCCCTGGCCTCTTCACTCCCGGAGCGGCACTCCACTGCACACTGGCTCCTACGGACCCCTGACTGCAGCTAGTAATTTATCTGCATATTACTGGAAACTTCCAACAATACCTTCTGAACATGACCTAATAGTGAAGACTACGGAAAGTGTGGAAATGGACAAATTAACTTCAATGTTAAAAGGGCAAATGGAAGATTTCATCAGATTATGGACTCAGTTTTATAATTGGATAAGAAAGAAATACAAAGATGTGAAATCCTTAATATTATAATATGAAGAAACCTTTATGAACTTTTAAAATCTCACAGTCTATCTCTGTATAATATGAAATTATAAGAAGAGAACATAAGAACATAAGAGAAGCCTATGTTGGATTAGGTCAATGCTCATCCAGTCCAACACTCTGTCACACAGTGGCCAAAAATACCAGGTGCCATCAGGAGGTTCCCCAGTGGGCCAGGACACTAGAAGCTCTCCCACTGTTGCCCCCCTCCCAGCGCCAAGAATACAGAGCATCACCTGCCCCATATTTCCTATCTATACCTTGTGGCTAATTGTCACTGATGGATCTCTACTCCAAACGTTTATCTAATCCGTCCATGCTTGTAGCCGCCACCACCTCCTGTGGCAGTGAATTCCATGTATCAATCACCCTTTGGGTGAAGAGGTACTTCCTTTTATCTGTTCTAACCTGATTGCCCAGCAATTTCATTGAGTGCCCACAAGTTCTTGTATTGTGAGAAAGGGAGAAAAGTACCTTTTTCTCTACCCACTCTATGCCATGCATAATCTTGTAAACCTCGATCATGTCACCCCTCAGCCATCGTTTCTCCAAGCTAAAGAGTCCCAAGTACTTTAACCTTTATTCACAGGGAAAGTGTTCTGAAAAGTACTGGAGTCAGGAGGCCGGTGGTAGTGATTTCAGCATAGCAAATTTATTTCAGGTCCAGATGAAACATAAGAAAATGAAGGTCAGGGGGCCTGCTTATATACACAGGTAAGCCGCACCCCTGACCTTGCCCAAACAAGGCAGTTGGATAAGGTAATTGAATAAGTTCCAAGTTAATTGAAGAAGAAGAAGAAGAAGAAGAAGAAGAGGAGATTGGATTTATACCCCGCCCTTCTCTTGTAGTCTCAGAGCGGCTTACAAACTCCTTCCCCTTCCCCTCCCCACAACAGACACCCTGTGAGGTAGCTGGGGCTGAGAGAACTCTGAGA
Source organism: Lepidodactylus listeri (assembly GCA_029233225.1). NCBI lineage: Eukaryota > Metazoa > Chordata > Lepidosauria > Squamata > Gekkonidae > Lepidodactylus > Lepidodactylus listeri. Next base: position 50,469,400 of record JARCFY010000004.1, read on the forward strand.
CAACTGTCCTTGAGAGAACAGCTGCTACAGAGCTATGGCTTGCCCAAGGTCATCCAGCCAGGTGCAAGTGGAGGAGTGGGGAATCAAATCTGGTTCTCCCAGATTAGAGTCCACGCACTTAACCACTACACCAAACTGGAATAAATTTCAAGATAATCTCAGGATAATAGTTGGATAATCTCAGGGGCGGATAAGTCTCAAGGTAATTGAATAAGGTTCTAGGTAATTGAACAAGGTTCAAGGTAATTGAACAAGGTTCAAGGTAATTGGATAATCACAGATTTAATCACAGAACATAACATGTTCCAATCCTTTTATCATTCTAGTTGCCCTTTTCTGCACTTTTTCCAGTGCTACAATATCCTTTCTGAGGTGTGGTGACCAGAACTGTACACAGTATTCCAAATGAGGTCGCACCATCGATTTATACAGAGGCATTTATGATACTGGCTGTTTTCAGTTCCCTTCCTAATAATCCCCAGCATAGCACTGGCCGTTCTTATTGCAGTCACACACTATCTCGATATTTTCAGTGAGTTATCCACTATGACTCCAAGATCTCTCTCTAGGTCAGTCTCCGCCAGTTAGAAGAGTTGTATGCAGAAGACTTATTATCTCTGTTCCTTTCCTCTTCCCCTTTCCCATCTTTGTATACCCTAAAAACTTAAAAAAACTTCCTTTTTTAAAAAAAACACCAACAATAAACATTTTAAAAAACATATCTGGAGCATGAAAGCCGCCAGAGAAGCAGTGCAGCTTTTGGACAAGAAAGGAATAAAGGGATTGGAAAAGGAAGATGAGGAGATGCAGAGAAGCTTAATGAATTTCTTGCTTCTGTGTTCACTGTGGAAAGTATGGGGCATGTACCCATGCCACAGCCCCTATTTTCACAAAGAAAGTCTGATAACTGAGCCAAATTGAGGTGACCAGAGATGAAATTCTAGACCTACTGGGGAAATTTTAAAATGTAAGTCTCTAGGTTCTGATGGCTTACTCCTGAGAGTTTTTAAGGAACTCATATATGAGATCATTGATTTACTAACCCATATATGTATCCTATCACTAAATTCAGCCACTGTACCAGAAGACTGGAGACTAGCAAATGTGACACCAATTTTTAAAAAGGGGACCAGGAAATTTCAGGGCAGTCAGCCTAACATCTATCCCAAGCAAATTAGTAGAAACTGTAAGCAAAGGCTGCGATCAGATGTCAGGCTTAGAGCGGTCTGGCGCTGCCTCTCATTTATCTGAGGGTTTTTTTGTAACTGAGAGTTTTGATCAGACATCCCCCCTCTTTAACCCACTACACTGTGCATTCACCCTGTGGTTAATCAATCAGACATAGCAGACACAGAGGCCGAGGACAGACTGGCAGTCTGGCCTGCTCTGCCTCCACTTTAAAAGCGGCGGTAGAGCGGCCATTCAGACTGCCACATCTGCCCAGAGGAGGTGGCCCGGATGCAACGCGTCTGGCGACATGCTCCTCCTGCAGCAGCCGGGCACCACTTCAAAGTGGTGTCCCGGCTGCTGCGGCTTGCGTTCCACCCACTTCCAGCGGGTGTGAACGCGCGCCGGGCGGGGGAGCCGCGCGGTGTTCGGACACCGTCGCTGGAAGCCACCCGCAGTCTGGACGCTGCAGGTGGCTTCCTTGTGGCGGCGTGCAAACGCCGCACGGCGGGGGCAATTCCCCTGGCCTTGTTCTGCCGCGCCGCAGAGGTGCGGCAGAACTCCAGTATGTCCTCGGCCAAAGTGAGGCAGTCAGGCAGCTTAAAAAATATATCTTCTGAGCATGTGTATAAGCACTTATGGGAACCAGCGCTTCAAACTCCTGGCAGGATGGCAGCAGCTGGTGGCCAATGGGACTGCTGGAGGAGGTTGCTGGGTTATGTAGTGCAGTGTGGGGGATGTATTTTTAAAACTTTTGAAAAAAATTAATGTTTCAAACATTTCAAAGCCTTGGGGAGAGAATACAGAAGCCTTATCCTGTGTTCTGTGTGCTGCTGGCATTTCTTTAAAAGCTTGGAGTGAAGCTGGAGTCACAGGCATCATTCTCAGACTGCCCCCCTCCCTCCCTCCCTCCCTCCCTCTTTGAAAAAACCCCCTCATATTTGCAAGTAACCCCTTCCTCACCCCATGTGCTGCAAAGCACAGAGAAAGGCAGAAATACACAGGTGTCTTTCTTTGAAAGTTTTTTTAAAACAAGAAAACACAGTTTTGAGAAGCTCTTCCATGTGTGTGAGATAGGGGGTTGTGGGAGTATGCAGTTTTGAGCACCTTGCTAACTGCCTCAAAAGGCCCAAACTGGAAGGGAATGTTCAGACTTCCCAAACAGCTGGAGAGTGTGATGAATTGAGCAGACTTCTGGAGATGTGGGATGAGACTGCTGATATCAGGAAGGACTGGACTTTCTCTGGTGCCGAATAACTCCAGCTCAAAGACAGGTGGGAATGGGGGGCCCACAACTGGGGAACAGAAGACAGATGTTGCTGATGGATGTGCATTTTAAAACTGAAAGGGAACAGCAATGACACCAGATCAAACAACATGTTTGATCACAGTCAAAGAAAGAATTGTTAGGCACATAGAGGGACAAAGCCTGCTGAGGGGAAATCAGCATGGCTTCTACAAAGGGAAGTCCTACTTCACCAACCTTTTGGAGTTCTTTGAGAAAGTGAACAAATATGTAGACAATGGTGACCTCGTAGACATTATATACCCGGACTTTCAAAAAGCTTTTGACAAGGTACCTCACCAAAGACTCCTGAGTAAACTTCACAGTCATGGGATAAGAGGATGGGTTCTCTTATAGATTAAAAACTGGTGGAATGACAGGAAGCAAAGAGTAGGAATAAATGGACAGTTCTCACAATGGAGGAGGAGTAAGCAGTGGGGCCCCACGAGAATTAGTACTGGGGCAGTGTTCCCTCTAAGCTGTGTGAGCTAGCTCACAGTTTTTTAGCCTCCAGCTCACACATTTTTGTCTCAGCTCAGGATGGCTCCAGAGCAAACTAATTTATGCAGTAGCCAGTCGCTCGCTCACAACTTTAATGTCAGCAGCTCACAAAATAGAATTTTTGCTCACAAAACTGCACAGCTTAGAAGGAGCACTGATTGGGGGCCCTAAAAGCAGGCAAACCCCCTGCCCCCAGTGGAGGAATGGCAAGCCTAGTTGTCAGGGATACTCTAGGCTGATCCTGCTTTGAGCAGGGGGTTGGACTAGATGGTCTGTATGGCCCCTTTCAGCTCTGTGAGTCTATGGCTGCAGTCACACACACTAAATAATCTACTTTCAATCCACTTTCAAAGCACTTTCCAGATGGATTTTGTCAGTTCATACAGTAAAATCCAGTTGGAAAGTGCACTGAAAGTGGGTTATTTAGTGTTTGTGACCATAGCCTATGATTCTATATGTTATTTGCTCATGCTTACGCACTGCCTGTTTATGGATCCCATATCATTTTCTGTAGCCATACATAACTTTCTGGCAGTTTTATATCCAGGTTGGAAGATTTCTGGAGATTTTGGGGGCAGAGCCTATGGAGCATAGGGTTTGGGAAGGGGAGGAACCTCAGCGGGATAAAATGCCATACAGTCTACCTTCAAAGCAGTTGTTTTCTCCATGGGAACTGATCTCAGTTGTCTGGTGATCAGTTGTAATTCCTGGAGATCTTCATACTCCATCTGGAGACTGGAAGCCCCATATCTATGCCTTCTTCTGTGTATTCATGGATCATGCATCTGATTTAGTTTGCTTTTGTAGTATATTGCACAATAGTAGCAATAATGCCTTCCAATAAACTGTTTAATTGATATGAGAAACACTCTGGAGTCCGTGTCTTCCTATTGCAGTTGCATACCCACCGGGGTAATAAGAAGCTGTAGGAACCAAGGCCTCCTGCTTAAAGGGAATGAATTAACAGGCAGCAACATGTAGAGCAGGAATGGAAAGGTTCTTACCTGCTGATGTTGGCTCTTCTTCATCCAGTTCTATTAACAGAAAAAAAGAAGAAAAATAAAATAGTTATTATAAATACACTGAAGAAATACATTAGATAACATTTGAGTTATTTATTTATTTCTTACTTATTAAAACTTCAAACATTTAAATATGCAGTTATTCAAGAAAGACATAATGTGCAAGGGCTGGTTCCTGTAATGGCAGAGTTTTTTACTGGGGCAATTAATTTTTCTCTGGAGGAAGAGGCGTTTTCCTCCAGTAAAAAATTCCTTGCCCTGGAGAAAAACTCCACCATTAGAAATAGAACATTTGGACCCAACCCATAGATTTGAACAATACTTTTAATTATTAATAATTTATTACTGTCCAGCTAGTTCCTGTATTTTATTATTGTCAATGTTAGTTATATCTATTAAGCATTTTACTATACACAGTTGTGAAACTTGTTAAGGAGTTGAATTGCTGGGATAGTGGGATATAAATAAATTACATTAAAAGTCTGAATTTACTATTTCTACTTCTATCTTTAAAGAAAATTTAATTCTACCTAAATAGAATCATATTGTCCCTTGGGTAAAATTATTTAATGGAGAAAGCACAGCCAACAAAATAGGGAGCACCCTGGAAGGTCTACACAGGAAAAGAAATTAAAGTGTGAATTTTCAAATGAACAACATACTGGTTTTACAATATTTGTGGGTAGCACTGACTTCTCATGGTTACCGTTAACCTCATCTTTTAGATTGATGTTTCATATATCAGTCTCCTACAGTAGCTTCCGCTCCCCACATCAAGGTATATATGGAAGAAAACACATGGGGACTGTCACATTTCAAAATGCCTTAGTAAGATGAAAGATGAAGGTGAAGGACTAAAGGCATGACTATCAAACATCTGGAATGATAAATTAATAATGGGTTAACAGAAGATTTTGAGTCTCTATGATGGTAATATGCTAGAGTTAGCTCTGATTGTTCTCAGTTGACTTAGCTATGGTGTTTATACATTTATATAAAGAGCCAGTTTGGTGTGAGAGCCAGTTTGGTGTAGTGGTTAAGTGCATGGACTCTAATCTGGGAGAACTGGGGCTGATTCCCCACTCCTCCACTAGCACCTGCTGGATGACCTTGGGCAAGCCATAGCTGTGTACCAACTGTTCTCTCAAGGACAGCTGTCTCAGAGTTCTCTCAGCCCCACCTACCTCACAGGGTTTCTGTTGTGGGGAGGGGAAGGGAAAGGAATTTGTAAGCCACTCTGAGACTCCAAGTGAGTGAAGGGCAGGATATAAATCCAATATCTTCTTCTCTTCTTCTCCTACATATGCATATTTGTATAATACTTGGGAGCCTACAAGCACCTCATTTCCCCTCCCCCACTATTTCCTCTTTTCCTTTCCTGAAAGCCAATATAGACTCCCCCCTTTCCCATTTCCTTCTCTAGGCTTGCCAACCTCCAAGTGGAGCCATGAGATCTCCTGGAATCACAACAGATCTCCCAACTACAGAGATCAGTTCCCCCTAAGGTTTGCCAGCTCAAGGCTTGGAAATTCCTGGAGATTTAAGGTCGGAGCCTTGGGAGAGTAAGGTTTGTGGAGGGAAGCAACCATACCAAGATGGAGATTCAAACTTGGGTCTCTCAGCCACTACTTTGAAGCTCTAACTCCTATACCACACCCACTTTTATAGGGTGGCTGCTGTTGAACAGTAGCAAACAGCTGGGCCTAGTTGAGTCATGCAAATTGGGTGGTATCAAGTTACCCAGAGGTTTCTTCTAGGCCTAGGGTTGCCAGCTCCAGGTGGGAACTTCAGATGACAAGATCTGTCCCTATGGAGAAAATGGCTGCCTTGGAGGCTAGAATCTCTGGCATTATATTCAGCAGAGGCCTCTCCCCTCCCTAAATCCTGTGCTCCTCAGACTCCCCCACAAAATCTCCAGGAATTTCCTAACCTAGAGCTGGCAACTCCAGTCAGGCCTGGCCCCAATGAGTTCCCTTCAAAGGCTGAAATAGGTCTGGAAAGGACCCTGACTTCTTGCCCTTTCTTTTTACTCATGAAACCCAGCCTGGAATACTGTGGTGGCCTAGCAACAGCCACAGAAGGAACCCATTGCTTAAAGCAATAGGGGTCCCTTTTATCATGTCCCGGTGTTTTTTTTTTTTAATCTGCCAATGTATTTTAAAAATATATTTCACATTTCCCTGCAAACTTGGAGCCCTTTCCACATTTTTGTAAAGATCTGTCTTTGCCATTCACAGCTCCAGTCTCCAGATTTAAATATCTGGCCAATTTCACTATTAGTACATAGATGCTTTGCATATTCAGTCTGCTTACCAGAACACTTACAAATTGGTTTTCCGGGGCAATGTACAGGGGTTTTTTTCCACAGTGAGTTTACACAGAAGTAATTTTGTTTCATGTTGAGGGGCCAGCCTTCGGGGGTTAAAGGTTACAGATAGGGCTGTCCATTCTGAGTTGGATAATTCATGGATATTTGGAGGGTGGAGTCTGTGGAGGGCAGGGTTTGGGGAAGGGAGGGACGTTAGCAGGATATAATGCAGTAGATTTCACCCTCCAACGTAGCCTGGAGATCAGTTGAAATTCTGGGAGATTTCCAAGCCTGAGCTGAGGGCCAGCAACCCTAGTTACAGGGTAAATTCCAAACAAGCATTCTGCTACTGCATCCACTTAGTAAAACATTTTAGTTCATCTCTGAAGAATATTGCAGTCTGCTCCTTCATACTGTCTACCCAACTTGTACATCATTCTCAGGGGGTTTTAAATATAGCTGTGCTAACAGCTGACATTTCCCCATAAAATATGAATTGTATTTGCAGTATGTATATAACTCTTGAACAGATCAAGTCAGTGTTCTATAAATTATTTTATTAACAGTTGTACTAGTCACTGGGGTTACTTCTAATGCCATGCCAGAGAAACATTTTTTCCCTAAAGGTGACAGAAAAAAAGCATCACAGTTGATGAAATTTTGTCTGTCTGCTCGCCAGACTGCCTCTCTCCCCTTAGATTAAGCTTGTTTGCAAGAAGTTAGGGGAACAGTATTTATTTATTTATCAAATTTATGACCCGCTGTCCCTGGAGACCAGGCTCAAAGTGGGTAACATCATCTGTAAAAACATTCAGTTCAAATGTTCAATACATAATCAAGATAGATACCATAAAATACAAAAAACACACATAATAAATAGATATATCCCACTATACAGCTAAAAGATGGCGTAAAATCTCAGGAGGGATAAGGTATAATTGTCTGATGAGAAGGAAAAGGAGAGGGGAGAGAGGGAGAAAGGGAGGAGGCCAATCCAAGATGGAAACCATCAAGATAAAACCCACTGCTATCCTCAACCATATGCCTGGTGGAACAACTCTGTTTTGCAGGCCCTGCAAAACTGTAGTAAGTCCCGCAGGGCCCTGATCTCTCCCAGAAAAATGTTCAGCCAGGTTGGAGCCCTGAAAGGGCCCTAACCCTAATGACTCTTTGGGCTTTAGATCACCAGCAGCTTTTGATCACTCAAGTGTAATGCTCTCTGGGGGATATACCAGGAAAAGCAGTCCCGAAGATATGCTGGACTCAGTCCATTTAGGGCTTTAAAGGTCAACACCAAAACCTTGAACCTGATCCGATCTTCAAACTGGAGCCAGTGTAGCTGGTAAAGCCCCAGCTGTATATGTGCTCTGAAAGATGTTCCTGTCAGAACTCGCACAGCTGCATTCTAGACCAGTTGTGATTTCCGGGTCAGTCTCAAGGGAAGCCCTGCACAGAGTGAGTTACAGTAGTCCAATCTGGAGGTGGCTGTTGCATGGTTCACTGTGACTAAATCAGAGGGAAACAGGAAGGAAATGAACTGTTTAATCTAGCAAAGATGGTGAAATGCCAGTTTAACATTTGTGACCTGAGCCTCCCTTGAGGGGGATGCATCCAGGATCACCCCCAAGTTCCTGACCAATGATGCATGTGTTAATGGCACACCATCAAGAGCCAGGAGTTGGTATCCCAACCCCATGTCCCCCTGCCCCAGCCACAGGACCTCCATCTTTGATGGATTTAATTTCAGACAGCTCTGCTTCAACCAACCAACCAACCACAGTCTCCAGACTCTCAGGGGCATTCGGATGGCCAGTCACCAACAGATAGAGCTGAGTGTCATCAGCACCCAAGCCCAAAGTTCCATGCCAACTGGGTGAGGGGCCAAATACAGATTTTAAATAACATAAAGGAGAGGATTGCCCCCTGGGGGACCCCACATACCAGGGGGTATTGTGGTGAGACCCTCTCCCCTAGTGCTACCCTCTGTCCCTGATTTTGAAGAGAGGAGACAAACCATTGCAAGGCTGTCCCCCAGATCCTGACATCAGTAAGGCAGTGGGACAACAGATCATGACTGACCGTGTCAAATGCTGCTGACAGATCAAGTAATATCAGCAGCACTGACCCACCTTGATCCAGCTGTCTGCAGAAGTCATCTGTGAAAGCAACCAGTGTCATTTCCGTCCCAAGGCCAGGGCAGAAATTGGATTTGAAGGGATCCAGGGCTGTGGTGTCATCTAGGAAAACCTGGAGCATCTCCACTAACACTCTCTCAACTACCTTACCCAGGAATGATAAGTTCGACATCGGGCAGTAGTTGGATAGATCATTGGGATCTAAAGATGGTTTCTGTAAGAGTAGTCTAATCACTGCCTCTTTTAACCTCCCCAGGAAGACCCCTGAACTCAGGGACAGATTTATAATGTCTACCAGGGGAGCCCACATTCCATCACCACTAGCTTTTACCAGCCATGGGGGTACAGGTCCAAGAAGAAAGTGGTAGGCTTCACAGCATCCAGGATCCTGTCCATATTAGTCTGTGAGAGCAGGATGAATTGGTCCAACAATGGACCAGAAGATGGCCAAGGGGCATCCAGTTCATGTACTGTATCAATGTTAGCAGACAGATCCTGGCAGGATAACAAGACTTTATCCACACAAAAAAACTTGTAAAGGCCTCACAGCTAATTGCCAATTCACTAACATTTTGATGACTCTATGTGAGAGAAGTTAAGAACCTAATTAGCCTAAACAATTGTGCTGAGTGGGAGCTAGTGGGTGCAATGGAGGCCACAAAGAAATCCTTCTTAGTGGCCTTCACTGCCATCCCATAGGATTGTTATGAGTCCATCGCCAAACTCACTCTATCCATCTAAACTCCTGTTTCATCCTCCGTAGCTTCTTGGAATACCAGGGAGCTATTTTGCCACCATGGCAAATAGGCATCGGGGAGCAATTTCATCAATGGCTTCAGAAAGCCAGCTATGCCAGTCTTTCTGAAGCCATAAATTCATTTGTTGTTCAGGCAAACAGGTAAATAATGCAAGATCTTGTATTTTGATGTGGAAATGTGCATCAAATGTAAAAGTTCTGTTCCATTGTTCATATGTCAGAAAGGGTGATTGGTTGTCTGACAGTTCTTAGTTTTCAAAATAAAGATCAGAGATGCTACCAAATTTGTAGGCTACACCACTTTGACTCATAAATCCCTGTCTCAGTTGTTCCCCTTGCACAAACAAACCTGCAAGTCTTTACTTTCATGATATTTTCCGTTTCCTTGTGTCAAATCATCTCCTGAAATTTACATATTTTAAACATTATGTTTGCATCATTTTGCCTTATAAATGGCAACACCACTGCATAAGTTCAGCTCCTTCTCAGCTGCTGAAGTGATGGATTTTGGCTACCATTGCCTTCAGTGCTGCCAACAGCCAAGTCTGAGACAACCCCCTGCAGCACTTGCTTAGAAGGCTGAGCTTACTCTGTATCTCTGTGAGGGAATGAACTGGAACAAAGGAGGGAACAAGGCAGCTACACTCTCTCACCACTTGAGAAGGTGGGCATAGAACCTTATTTCCCAGCCTCAGTCTATAATGGAAGGAAATTGTAGGCCACTTATCCATCTGCTTTTAAAAATCAAGCCTCTTTCCCTATAACTGAGGTGTGGGTCAGCCCCAGGATTTTGGGTGACCTAGATGATGAATGACTACTTCACACACACACACACACACACACACACACCATGCCACAGCAAAGCCACTACTCAAGCTCCTTGCGCCCCGAGCAGTATGGTGAGGTGGGAAGTCACTGCCCACCCTCCATATCCCCCCTGGTGCCACAGTAAGGCAGAAATAAGCCATCTGCCCACCTTGCCCCTTCAGCATTGCAGCAAAGTGGGAAGCCTCTAAAAGAATACTCATCTGTTGTAGAAGATAAGCACTTGCCCCTGCTTTCCAGTCTTGAAGAAAATCCATAACACAGTACTTAGAGGGGTATTATGATTGACAGCTGTAGAACAGGAACTGGCAAGGGCTACATTGGGCTCTTTAAACCCCAACTGCCATCTCTTCAGGACGGGGAAAACAGCCCAAAAGTACAGGGCTTTCCCCTCATTTCATCAAAATCATCTTAGTGATTTTAAGGTACATTGCTGCACAAGAATTACCTGATCATAGGTAATTAAGAAAAAAAAGGCAGTGTGGTGTAGTGAGTTCAAACCCCCACTGCTTAACCAAAAAGCTCACTGGATAATCTTGGGCTAGAAATAAGTTTATAGCTGTGTCAGTCCAAAAGTAAAATCCAAAAACCATACGATGCAATCCATTCAATACCTTTTATTAGACCAACCCAATGATGCCTAATAGTGTGTTCTTGATCCAGTGCTGGTCATGCTTTCTCATTCTAACCATCCTCACAAACCTGTGGCAAGAATATCAAAGGCCACCTTGAACCAAAATGTAAGCTACTCTGAACAAAGAGGAAAGGTGGGACTGGATAAATGTGTCCTCACATGTGGGTCAGTGACAAAGGGCTTTTAATACAAAGGGAGGATTTAAAGTGGAAATGCAGTGGATAAAATAAGGTACTATATGCTCTCCCCACTTGCTTTTCCTCCTATAAAGTGAGGCAAATTCCTTACCCCGCCTGCTCCTGTAACAGTTTGCCTTACTTATTTCTGGTCTCAAAATAAAGATAGATTAAAAGAGTTCAATGAAAGGCTTGTGGGATGGGGCAGTGGCAAGCAGAGGATGGGATACTCTCCCTTCTGGTTCATGAGTCAGATTGAGGTGATGAGAGAGGAGGTCCTACAATTGATAGACAACTTAAAAACTGATAAATCACCAGGCCTCGCTGGCATACATCCAAGAGTTCTGAAAGAACTCAGATGGGAACTTGTGGATCTCCTGACAAAAATATGTAATCTTTTATTAAAATCTGCCTCCATTCCTGAGGACTGGAAGGTAGCTAATGTCACCCCCATCTTTAAAAAGGGTTCCAGAGGAGATCCAGGAAATTACAGGCCAGTCAGTCTGAGTTCAATACCAGGTAAGTTGATGGAAACCATTATTAAGGAGTGAATTAGAAGGCACATTGATGAACAAAAACTATTGAGGAAGACTCAGCATGGGTTGTATAAGGGACCATCTTGTCTCACTAACCTGTTAGTGTTCTTTGAGGGGGTGAACAAACATGTGGACAAGAGGGACCCAATAGATGTTGTTTACCTTGACTTCCAGAAAGCTTCTGATAAAGTTCCTCATTAAAGGCTCCTAAGTATGCTCAATAGTCATGGGATAAAAGAACAAGTCCTCTTGTAGGTCAAAAACTGACTAATAGGAAACAGAGAGTGAGTATAAATGGGCAATTTTCAGTGGAGGGTGGTAAGTAGTGGGGTACTGCAATGATCAGTACTGGGTCCGGTGCTTTTTTAACTTGTTCATTAATGATTTGGAGTTGGGAGTAAGCAGTGAAGTGGCTAAATTTGCAGATGACATGAAATTGTTCAGCATAGTGAAAACCAGGGAGGAACTCCAAAGGGATCTGTCAAGGATGGGCGAGTGGGCGTCACCATGGCAAATGGGGTTTAATGTGGCCAAGTGCAAAGTGATGCACATTGGGGCCAAAAAATCCTAATTATAAATACACATTGATGGGGTCTGAACTTGCAGAGACTGACCAGGAGAGAGATCTTGGAGTCATAGTGGATAACTTGCTGAAAATGTCGATACAGTGTGCTACTTCAATAAAAAAGGGTCAATGCTATGCTAGGGATTATTAGGAAGGGAATTGAAAACAAATCAGCCGGTACCATAATGTCCCTGTATAAATCGATGGTGCGACCTCATTTGGAATACTGTGTACAGTTCTGGTCACCACACCTCGGAAAGGACATTATAGCACTGGAAAAAGTGCAGAAAAGGGCAACTAGAATGATAAAAGAGTTGTGTGAATGGAAAGCCCCGCGACAACTTGGCCCAAGTCTTTTTGCCCCACTTTCCCAGTGATTCATTTTGCCAGTCTGTCCTCAGCCAGAGTGTTGGACTGGATGGGCCATTGGCCTGATCCAACATTGGTTTCTTTTATGTTCTTATGTTCTTAAGGGTCACCTGCCATTGTCACATCTAGGTCTTTCCAGAGACATCATTAAAAAAAAATAAGAAGAAGAAAACATTGTTTAATAGCCTGAACTTAAAGAAAGTGCATAGGATTATTCCAATAAGGGGACTGGAAGCAAATATATGTTGGCTTTTCCTCCAAGAAACAAAATGAGCTGAGAAAACAAACCTATGAAGCTTTCAGGTTGGGAAAAAGAAGGAAGCCTTTCTCCCGCAGCTGTCTGAAAGATTCTTCACTGGACTCCAAAAGTTTTGTGCCTCGCTAACAGTGGCTTTGTTCTTTGCCACCCAGTGCCTTTAGTCACTGCACAGGCAGCTGTTTATTTTGTCTTCTAATTGTCCTTTCCTGATGGGAAGGGAACGTGGCTTTTATTTGTCGAATGGAGAAGGCTGAGCAGATTGTCAGCATGGCAACAATCAAAAGAAAATTGGATAGAACATAGAATTCCAAGAAACAACAGAAACACAACAGAGTTAAATGCACAACTAGCAGTCAAAGGAACTCCCCATTCTGTATCTCTCAAAAGTATAAACAATGTTTAACTTAGTGCAGTCTGTTAATTAATGGGCAACTGAAGATGACCACAATTAAATTGTTCACGACCATACAGGGAATCCATAATTACACAGTCATGTGAAACCAGAGCACTTGGATTCAAATCCATTTCTCTAATCATTAGATAGCATGACTTAGTAGATATTTTCTGGAGTTTTCTTTTTAAAAAATTGACACCAAGATCCCCCCCAATAGCAGGTGACTGGAAAAAGCCCACAGGAAACAAGCCCACAGGAAAAAAAAACCCATGGTCATAAATGCTCACAGGAAAAAGCCCACATGGAAAAAATGCCCACGTGGAAAAATGCCCATATGGAAATAAGCCCACAGGGAAAAAAGTCCACAGGGAAAAAAAGCCCATACACATAAAAGCCCACACAGAAAGAAGCCTACATGGAAAAATACCACGTAAAATGTCATAGATATTTATAACGGTGGATAGCTATTCATCTCCATTTATGAGAATGAACAGGTATTACCTATATTCACATGCAACAATTTGTGATGTGATTTTATCAAGTATAATTAAATAATATTTTTGCTATGTTATTAGGCGACCTACCTGTGCATTAGCCAGTGTTAGTTTGTGGCAAGCGAGGTCCCTCTGCAGTCCGTCATATAGAGACCACACACCAGGGTTACTTCTAAGCTGAGTTAGTGTGAGCTAGCTAGCTCACAGTTTTTTAGCCTCCAGCTCATTTTTGTCTTAGTTCAGGAAGGATGTCTCCAGAGCACACTGATTTATGCAGTAGCCAAAATGCTCATTCACAACTTCAATGCCAGTAGTTCACAATATAGAATTTTTGTTCACAGGACTCCACGCCATAGAGGGAGAATTGCCACACGCTGGGATGACTGCTGTGGAATAGAAAATTAAGAGCCCTACAGGACATGGTTGCCACTTCTATTGTTATTTGTTATTTAATGTTGCCTTATGGTTTTGTTATCTTAAGCTAAGCTTCATAGATCTATGAGGTCTTAACTACTAGTACTAGAATAAGGCCTGTTGTAGAAATAAATATAATGGGCTCTAGAAAGAGGCTCTGGGCTTGGGCACTCAGCATCAATTTGCTGTGGTGACCTCAGCAGGGTATAATGACACAGAGCTTACTGTTTTCTCCAGGGGAACTGACCTCTGCCACCTGAAGAGCAGTTGTAATTCTAAGTGATCTCCAGCCCTCACCTGAAGATTGGCAACAATGGTTTCCCAGAAGGAAATGGCTAGTTTGGAGGGTGGAGTCTATGGCACTGTACCTCTGAGGTTCCACCCCTCCACAAACCCCACCCTCTCCAGGCGCCATCCCTCAAATCTCCAGGAATTTCCCAACCTGGAGTTGGCAACCCTATCTCCTTCCCAGACAACCATCAACCTACTGTTATTTGCCCCTGATCTCTGCCATCTGGAGAGCAGTTTTAATTGTGAGTGACCTCCAGCCCTCACCTGGAGATTGGCAGCAATGATTCCCCAGGAGGTCTTTCTCCACAGTCTTTCTCCAAAGCAGATTACATCATTCTCTCCCCCTTTTGATCTGCACAACAACCCTGTGAGGTAGGTTAGGCTGAAAGTCTGTGACTGGTCTGAAATCACCTTCTTAACTTCTACAGCAAGACCCTGGGTCTAGCAGACCCTGCTCTGAAGCACTAACTGAAGCCATGCCTAGGGTAGCCAACCTACAGGTGGAGCCTGAAGATTGCCAGGTATCACCACTGAACTCCAGAGAACAGATCTCTTCCACCCCTGGAGAAAATAACTGTTTTGGAGGGTGGGTTCTGGCATTCTATTTATTTATTCTATTTAATCTATTCAGCTGAGGCCTCTCCCCTCCCTAAACTCTGGCTTCTGTAGACTCGATCACAAAATATCCAGGAATTTCCCAACCTGGAGCTGGCAACTCTAGTCAGGACTGACCCCAATGAGTTCCTCACAAAGGCCTGGAAAGGATTTCCTTCATTTGTCTTTTTACAGACAGAACAAAGCTTGGTTGCCTAGCAACAGCCACTGAAGGATAAGTTAGTTGCACAGGAGTGGATCCAGCACCCAGCCAATGGCACATGAGTACTCTTGAGTGGCAGTTGAATAGCCAATGGCTGATGGAGTGCATACCACAGCCAATGGGAGAGCTGGAATGGCCAACGTGTAAGACAATTATATATATATAGGATTATACTTGATAAAATCACAGCACAAATCGTTGCATGTGAATATAGGTAATACTTGTTCATTCTCATAAATGGAGATAAATAGCTATCCACCATTATAAATATCTATGGCACTTTATGTGGTATTTTTCCATGTGGGATTCTTTCCGTGTGGGCTTTTTTTCCCATGTGGGCTTATTTTTATGTGGGCATTTTTCCAAATGGGCTTTTTTCCTAGAATCCCAATAGCAACCATGAATTAGGATCCGATGAAAGCAAGATACCCCTTTTTATTAGACTAACAACCCAATGCTATGCATTTTTGCTAAGAAGAGATTTCCACTGTATTCAATGGGGGCATACTGCCAGGTAAGAAATGTGCATAGGACTGCAACGAGTTAAGAAAAGATATTTTAAAATGATAGTTCCTTTATTTATCATTTATTTAATCCATTTGTAGTCTGCCCTTCTCCAAAGTGGTGACCTAAAGTAATGTGATACCACGGCCAGCATTGCACACACACCATTCACTACTGACAATCATAGGCTGAAGACACACTGGCAGTCTGCTGCACCTCCGCGGCGCGGCAGACTAAGGCGGGGGGAATTTTCCCCGTGGTGCGGCGTTTGCACGCCGCCGGAAGGAAGCCGCCCACAGCATTCAGACTGTGGGCAGCTTCCTACAGAGGCGGGAGGACGCCGCGCAGCTCCCCCTCCCGGCGCGCGTTCACACCCGCTCCAGCGGGTGGAACATGCGCCGCAGCAGCCGAGCACCACTTTGAAGTGGTGCTCGGCTGCTGCGGGAGGAGCGCGGTGCCGGACGCAATGCGTCCGGGCCGCCTCCTCCGGGCAGATGTGGCCATCTGAACGGCCGCTCTGCCTTCGCTTTTGAAGCAGAGGCAGAGCAGCCAAGACTGCCAGTCTGTCCTAGCCATAATCACAATACAGCATAAAACAATATCAAAAATGCAATGTAAATCAGAAAGAGCCAATAGAAATGATAGAGACATGGGGGGGGGGGGAGGAACTAGCAGCAATTGCAAATGTCCAAATGTCCTCTGAGAATAGAATAGTCAAGTTCAGCAAGGAGGAGGCAAGGCAAACCTTCAGACAGGGAATTCCGTAGACCTACAGATTCTATAAGCATAACTCCCTGCTCAGTTTCATATTCATTTAGGTCAAAAAGCCATTAGCATCCTGTAAAAATACCAGGATGAACAGCCACTATACACTAATAAAAGAGAAACATAACAAAAGGATTTTTAAGGCTCCAGAGAATTGTGGGCAAGCACAAGAAAGCTCTTCCTGAGCCTGGGGGTGGGGAGTATGCAGCCCTTGAGCTTGTAGGTCAAACGTAGGGAATCTCCTGAGTTTAAATAGGAAGCAGCTATGAGGAGTCATCTAGCTCAGTATTGTTTACTTTGACTAACAGCAGCTCTTCTGAGCAGTGTCTCATTGCATGCTAAATCTGAGTTCCATTAAATACAGATGCTAAGGATTGAATTCTGGGACTTTCTTCAAGGAAAGTGTGTGCTCTACCACTAGACAAAATTAAGCATGCTCAAAAGAATAATTTCCACTGAAGAATAAGACCTGGGATTATGCCTCTTGTGTAAACTGCCCTCCCTGGCTAGGGTTGCCAGCTCCTGGTTTGGAAATACCTGGAGATTTGAGGGAGGAGCCTGGGAGGGTGGGGTTTAGGCAGGGTAGGGACCTTTGTAGGGTATAAGCTATACAGTCCATTTTCCAAAGCAGCCAGTTGCTCTAGGAGAAGTGGAATAAACACTTAAAATAAATAAATAAATAAATAAATCATATGTAGTCTAGAGATCACCTGTAATTCCAGGAGATCTCCAGCCCCCCCCCCCCCCCCCCGGGAGGCTAGCAACCCTACCTCCCTCTCTTCTCCAGCAAGACAGAGGTCCCTGATTAAACTCTCCTATCTCAAGAGTAAGTTGGGTTTTGCTGGATTTTATTTATAAGGGAAGAAAGGTTAGAGATAAAGCGAAACCTCTTTACAAGTCAGACCTACATTTATAAAGGTCTGAGTGCAAACCATAACACGGCAAAGCTTTCTAGGCTGGGAACAATATTTTGAACTCCCTCATTGTGAAATATCACGTGTCACTACTTATGCTAATACTATTGAAATGACTCTAATTGAACTAGTGTACCCTTTTGTTTGAATGTGTTCAGATCACTTTCATATATGACACACAAAGTATCTTTGAGCTTCTATTTGTGCCATGAATTTAGGGCCCAAATTGGAAATCACCTTTATTTAAATCAGTTGCACACTCTTCCAATTATAGCTTCTACGAACAGATTGGAACAAAAATCTGTGATGCATCATGTATGAAATTGTCCTGTCTTAACTTGGAGGCATGCTGAAAATGATATGCACTATTTTAATCAGGGAGTGGGGGTAGTGAAGTCATTTTCGTAATGGTTCACAGAAATGTAGTATTGACTGAATTATATTGCCAGCATTTAACTGCTTTATCGTGAAGAAGTGGCAAGCATCACATAAGCAGATACAGGAAACATGTAATGAAGCAAAAGGAGAGCGTAAATAATTCATTCAGAAAATTCTATCCTTCTGACACTATTCCACACACTAATGGTTAGACCTGCTTTTCTGAAAAAGGCTTGTCAACAACTGTCACAACATCAACATCAAGTATGCAGACAAGCAAAATTTTAGATTTAATCTTCCTAAGAAGAAATAGTTTACACTAGAGATAATTTCAAACTTCTCAATCCTGTTTAGGGTTGTCAGGAACACTGGCAACCAGCAAAAATGGATATGAGCTGGGGCGTGTACATTTTTGTTGCTTTGATGCTGCAATGTCACTTCTGGAGATGTCATCATGATAGTGAGAAGCTCTAGGTATCCCCCTAAACTCTATGGCTTTACAACAGCGTTTTGGGGGAGTCCAAGAGCTTTATAATATCACTATGATGTCACTTCTGGAGATGTACTAGAAGTGACATAATGACATTAGAACTCACCCCCACTCCTGTACAATGTGTTGATGAGTAACCAGACTGCCAACAGAACATAAGAACATAAGAGAAGCCATGTTAGATCAGGCCAATGGCCCACACAGTGCAACACTGTGTGTCACACAGTTGCCAAAACCCAGGTGTCATCAGGCGGTCCACCAGTGTTCACCACTGTTGCCCCCCAAACACCAAGATTACAAAGCATCACTGCCCCAGACATAGTGTTCCATCTATACTTTATGGCTAATAGAACTGATGGACCTCTGTTCCATGTGTTTATCCAATCCCCTCTTGAAGCCACCTATCCTTATAGCCGCCACCACTTTCTGTGGTGGTGGATTCCATATGTTAATTGGTAAAGATGGCTTACCAGTGGGAGGTCTCCTGCCATAGTGGGGGACCTGCAGCCCTAGCCTGCTCATTTGACTACTTTCAGTTTTGCCTCTCCTCATACAAATGGTGGTGGTGGAAAGTGCCATCAAGTCACAGCTAATTTATGGCGACCTCACAGGGTTTTGAAGGCAAGAGACATTCAGAGGTGGTTTGCCATTGCCTGCCTTTGTGTCATGACTCTGGCCTGCCTTGGAAATCTCCCATCCAAATACTAGCCAGAGCCAAGCCTGCTTAACTTCCAAGATTTGGTGAGATCAGGCTAGCATGGGCTATCCATGTCAGGCCTCATTCAAATAGAAGTAATTTATTTTTGACCTGCTTTCTGTTTCTTTTTACTATTTTTTTCCCTGCTAAATGCAGGGCTCTTCTTGTAGAAAAAGCCCAGCAGGAACTCATTAGCATATTAGGCCACACCCCTGACAGCACAGCTCATTAACATATTAGGCCACACCCAATGTTCCCAGAAGTGTGGTCATCCAGCCACATCCACCTTTTGCTTCTTATTCTGATTACCTTGTTGTCAAAACAGTTTTGACAAAACCAATTAAAACATTATTTTCTGTCCCATCTATACAAACCCTTGCCTGAACCAATATCTTATGTCCAACAATTATTCCCACACTGGATTGGAATCAATTCCTAAGGGTTAGGTTCCCATGGAAATCAGGTTGCCTTCCTGCAGAACTAGTACGCTGAATATGATTTTTTAGGCTTGCCAACCTATAGGTGGGGTCTGGAGATCTCCTGGAATTACAACTGAGCTCCAAACTACAGAGATCAGGTCAATGGCTGCTTTGGAAAGTAGAGTCCATGGCATTATGCCTTGCTTAGGTCCCTCCTTCCCCTAAACTGCACCCTCCACTCCCAAATCTCCAGGGATTTCCTCAACCTGGAGTTGGCAACCCTAGTTCACTGGCAGAACAACGCTAGGGGACAGTTTGGTGTAGTGGTTAAGTGCACGGACTCTAATCTGGGAGAACTGGGTTTGATTCCCTATTCCCTCCTTGCACCTGCTGAATGACCTTGGGCAAGCCATAGCTCTGTACCAGCTGTTGTCTCAGAGCTCTCTCAGCCCCACCTACCTCACAGGGTGTCTGTTGTGGGGAGGGGAAAGGAAAGGAGTTTGAAAGACGCTCTGAGACTCCCTTGGGTAGTGAAGGGCGGGGTATAAATCCAATCTCTTCTTCTTCTAGGTTTGTGGATGCACTGGATGGGAGTAGTTTGTGGACTATTTTATTCAAGGTACAAAATTTTATTCAAGGTATAAGATTTCATGTGCCACCCACACTTCTTCAGATGGAAGACGTGTACATGCACACAAAAGCTTATACCTTGGATGAAATTTTGGACTCCAACTTTGTTCTGCTGCTTCAGACCAACAAGGCTACCCACCTGAATTATTACACTATAATACTTTTGGAGTGGTTACCATGCAGAGGCTGTCCCACAGGTAAAATTATCCTGTGAACAGGTGGAAGTATCACTACCATCACAAGATCACCAATCGTTGGAACTCCTCAGAAGCGGAAATCTCTCTTATTAGGAGGTCTAAGAACATCAACTTTGCTGGCCCATTAAAGCCAGATGTCAGTCCAGTGGCAGGAGAAGAGGGACAATCATCTTCTTCAGAACCTCTGCCCACTTTTTTAAATTTCACAAAACAGGCAATCTCCAAAGTGCAGCTGACCATGCTCATTTTTAGTTACAACTCTATTTCTCTGCAGATGTCCCCCAAAGTGCCCCATGCAACAGTCAAGTGTTCAGCCAACACACACAACAATGAAGCTGCTTTTTCAGATTTTTCTCTTACATGGCAGTAAGCACCAAACCACTTTAATACAGACTTTAGACACATATATTTGCAAGCCATTCCCAACAAGACACAACAATGAACTCAGGCTTCAAACTTACTTTTCTTAAGCAGAAGATGCTACGAGAAAACTAAAGAGATTCTCAAAAATTAAAGATATTGTCAAAGCCAGCATTTTCTGGGCTCTCTGTTTTTTTACATCCCCCCCCTTTTCAATAATTTTTAAATAAAAACAGAAAGAACAGAAGGAAGGAAGGAAGGAATGAAGGAAGGAAGAGGTAGGTGGGGGGAGAGAAAGAAAGGAAGGAAGGAAAGAAAAGGAAGGAAGGAAGAAGGAAGGAAGGTAGACAGACAGAGGAAGGAAGGAAAGAAGGAAGGAAGGAAGGAAGGTGGAGGAGAGAGAGAGAAAGGAAGGGGGGAGGGAGAGAGAGAAAGAGGAAGAAAGAAAGGTGGGGACAGAGAAAGAGAGAGAGAGAAAAAGACAGAAAGAAAGGTGGGAGGAGAGAGAGAGAGAGAAGGAAAAGAGATGGGGAGGCACTTACTGGAACAGGGAAAGCCACATGACATCGGCAAGCCAAATGCAGAAAGCCTAGCCCCTGTGCTTAATCTCTGGGTGGGGCTTTCTCCTGCTGGCTGTTTGCTCTTAAAGGGAAAGCACCCGGTGGACCTTTTTCCTGCCAGCTCTCTGCAGGAACTTTCCCTTTAAGTGTAAACAGCTCAGGCCGGGCAGGGAGGGGGTGGGGCAGGCTCGGACGCCAGCCGGAACGGCATTCCTGTGTGTTCCTGCTGAAATCAAGCCCTGGCTAAATGTACACGTTTGACAATCTTTTCATACATCAATAAATAATCATTATACATTAAATGTATAAATGACACACACCGTATGTATAAATTCCAGCTAAATTATATATTGAAAACATGGTGACAAGACAAACAACTCTACAACAGCAACAGTAAAAACTGAAATCATTGGCAAAATATGAATGAATATTTTAAAAGAAAGGAAAATGGGGAACATTTGCTCATTCCTGTTTTACACAGGAACAATCTTTCTCAATCTAAGTCCAACACTTGGCTATGGATAACCAATCCCACAGAAATTATTAAAAATGCATAGCTGAGGGGCATTTTTTTAAAAAAAGCATCCCCCCCACCCCCCATATGCTTAACATGAAATGGCTGTTTAAATTGGGATCTGTTCTGGGCTTGAAATGAAAATCAATTAGATGATTGATTCTCAGCATATTACAGTAGTAATGGACACAGAAAGGTTGCACATGTTGATTTTACTAGATCTGTCAGCTGAGCTCAATACAATATTGACTATGAAGCTTTGTCAACTTGCCTGCAGGGCCTGCCTGACTGTGCATCCTGCTGCTAATTTTTGTAACCTCTTTTCTGAATTTCTGTAAAGCTACCAGAATTTATCTTTGATTATTGCTGTGCTTCAGCTATAATAGCAATACTGAGCTACAAATTGCTGCTTGCTTCAAACAACAGATTCTCCTTTATTGCTGGACAGAGATGTTCACTGGCCTGGTTGAGGACAGCCTTGAACACAACCACAGTAAGAGTGAAACTAGAAAGGCTCTTTAGAAGTGACCCTGCATGATATGTAAGAACCAATTAGATCTTGGGAAACAATACAGCTAAAATACAAGCATGACATCCATTCTAGGAAACAAGCTTGTTTTGAATTTTCAGTTATCAAGGAAGTACTGGCAGATTTTCTCATGGCTTGAGCTTTCTGTTGCTGTCTTGTAAAATCTCATCTTCTCTCTCTTTTTATCCCCCTGCTCTGTTTGAAGAAGAGGGGCACGTTTCATGACCTCGTTCTCTGCTGCTGCTTGACAAGCTAGCGGTGGAAGGGTGGGGGTTAAACCATAGAATTTGAGGTGGATCCTAGAGCATCACCCCAGCACAAATGTGACTGCTTCCAGTTTCATGCTGGGAATGTCATTGTGTGCTGGTGTGACACCAAAAACCTTGTCCCAACCCTTGAAATTGCCCCATCAGCATCCTAGCTTAAAGCTGGCCACTGTACACCAATACAAAATGCATATACAGTGTCAGCCCACCTTTACTTAGAGTGGTGTGGGTGCCTCTGCTACTGTGGTTGCAACCAAGGGAACCCATTACTGAGAGATTTAAGCCAGGACCTTCAGAACTTCAGTATACTGCAGCAAATTCTCTTGAGCTTGGCAGCCCTCCACACTCATCTCTCTAAGCATTCCCTGCTGGATTTCACTGTCTGTCTGCACCAGACGGTAGCAAAAAGAACTGAAATTCCTTACAGAATTTATATGTGATGACTGGTTTATTACCATATATGATTCAGATATTTGAAAACTGGGTATATATGCCTAATTTAGCTAAATGCATGCTATTTGCATTGTGTGCTTATAGGTAAAAAAAATCATATTGTAAAAGGATCTTGGTGCTAAACATGAAAGGCTTTTAAAAATTCCAATGAACAAAAAGAGGCTCCATATCTTCTGAAATTTACTGGTGTTAAAGAATTCATCCTATGTTAATTTTATTCAGTCATCTAATTATAAAGAGTCTCCCTACCTGAGCTCACAGAACTAGTCTCAGGGGTGGTGGGAGGTTCCCTAGGCTGGTTGTCCTCAGAAACTTCAATATTCACGCCAAGGCTGTCTTGTCATGGGTAGCTCAGGATGACCACCATAACAACCATGGACCTGTTTCCAGTAATAACTAGCCCTATATATAGTGTAAGTCATACTCTTCATCTAGTATTTTGTTATGGGCAGGAGGAACATGAACTGAGGGTAGAAGAATTGACAATGGTTCCTTTGTCCTGGACAGATCACTACCTGCATGGGTTCAGACTTACAGTGATACCAAGACTCTACAGGGGTGTGGGATCTATTAAGAAAATCCACCCCAGAGCTGGATGGATCCAAATGGCTTTCTGATGGCTCTAGGGGATTTTTCTTTTGATATAGTTTGTGCTCCTGTAGATTGATCTCTGGAATGCTTAGGTTGCTTAGACCCCTTCCAGTCTCAGTCCAAGTAATGTGGCTGAAACAGCCTTAGTCACCCTAATGGATGAGATGGAAAGAGGGAGTGTGACTAATGATTCTCTATTGACCCCTTCCAGTCTCAGTCCAAGTAATGTGGCTGAAATAGCCTTAGTCAACCTAATGGATGAGATGGAAAGAGGGAGTGTGACTATTGATTCTCCTAGACCTCTCAGCAGCTTTCAGTATCATTGATCATGGTATCTTTCTGGACCACCTATCTGGACTGGGATTGAGAGACACCATTCTGGCACGGTTCTGGCCCTACCTGGTTGTTAGATTTCAGAAGGTAGTACTGAAGGGCTTGCTGCTCAGCCCCTTGGGCTTTGGCCTGTGTGGTCCCACAAGGTTTCATCTTGTTCCCTGTGCTCTTTAACATCTATGTGAAACCTTTGAGGAGATTTGGGCTGGATTGTCACTAATATGTGGATGGCACTCAGCTCTATCTTGCACTTCCAAATGATCCCAGGGAGCCTGTAGAAACCCTGAACCAGTGCCTGGAGACAGTTCTGGAAAGGATGCAGGCTAATAAACTGAAGCTTAATTCCAACAAAATGGAAGTACCACTGGTGGACTGAAGATCTAACCTGGAATTTATGTTGTCATACATTCTGGACAAGGTTGCACTCCCCTTGAAGGAACTGCCCATAGTCGGGGGTGCTCTCGGACCCAGACCTACTGCTGAATAAGAAGGTGGCAGCTGTGGCCAAGAGTGCTTTTAACAGCTTCAACTGCTTAGCCAACTGTGGCCTTACCACAGTAGCCAGATCTTTTCTGCCTGGGAAATGCCACAGTTGGCTAAGCAGTTGAAGCTGTTAAAGGTTACATCTGCATCTGCCCTGGTTACATCTACAGTACATTACTACAGTGCCCTATGTATGAGGCTGCCTTTGAAAAGTGTTCAGAAACTTCAATTGGTACAGAATGCTGCAGCCAGGAGGCTGACTGGAATAAGTCATATGGGCCACATCCAGTCTTGGCCCACCTACACTGGCTTCCAGTTTGTTTCTGGACACAAATCAAGGTGTGGTTCTTGACCTTCAAAGTGCTATATGGTTTGGGACCAACATATCTGAAGGACCACCTAATCCCTAATGAACCTGCCTGATCACCTTCTGAAATTAGGTGGGTAGCAACCTGAGAAAGGATCTTCTCAATCATGGTACCAAAGCTCTGGAACTCTCTGCTAGGGAGATTCATCTGTCCCTTTCCGTTGCTGTGTTCTGCTAAGGGTGAAGACTTTTTTGTTTGTTTGCTTCATTTGGCATTTTCTCAATTATTCCTTCTTCCTAACCAATGCTTCCATGTTTTGTTTGTATTTTAACTGTGTTTAATGTATTTTAATTTTGTACATAAGAAAAAAATAAAAGAATCATAATGAACCAGGTCTTTAATTTATTTTTACTGTTTTGCTTTCTTGCTTTGTTTTTAAGCTCTGCATTCACCAGAAAGTAGTAATGTTTCAAAGTTCAGAGGTCTGATCTACCACTTCATGCATAAAACACCGGGGGATATGTGATGACCTTCCCCCATAGTATTTTCCAAACCTGAAATTGCCCTGGGGAAGCCATTACTTATTCCTTTGAGGAAACCTATGTTTACCCCATCAGAACATGCAGAGCCCCCATTGGGGCAAATAGTGGCTTTCCAAGGGCATTTCAGCTTGGGGAACAGCATGAAGTGAAGGCATAAGCTACCTCTCTGCATGAGACATAGTTCCAATCTGAATTATTCCCTGAGAATTCAGTTCTCTTCTAGAGACTTCTTGCTCCTGCAGAGCTTCCTTATTGTTGTTGTTGTTTCTTCAGCAATTAGGTTAGACTGTTAAGGCTCTCTTTCTTCTGTATTCTAAAACAGTTTGTTTTTCTTTAATAAATCTACTTATTTTTTCTCTAAACAGTCAGTGCTCCCCTTCTTTGCATATTTAAACCTGCCAACAATATGAAATGCATATAAAATCTGTACAGCATACAAAGAAAATCAAACCTGAAATACCTAAGTAAAATATAAACCACTGGAAAAAGAAATGGATATTAATTCATCTATACAGTTATATCCATACAAGTACTATTTACAAAGTCAGTGTAGCATGGTGGCTAGAGTCTTAGACTAGGACTGGGGAGATCAGAGTTCAAATCCCTGTTTGGCATGAAACCTTGGGCCAGTCATTCTCTCTGAGACTAACCTGCCTCGCAGGATTCTTGTGAGGATAAAATGGAGAAGAGAAGATTCATGTGTGCCATCCTGACCTCTTTGGATGAAAACAGACTAAACAAATATATAACAAGTACATAAACCTTGAGTCTTTACATCTTTCGCTGTAACCTGTGATTAAGGAAAGATCCAAAGCTAAATCAATATGACTTAGATAAAATTTCTTATAGCAAATGCTACTTCTTGAATGTTTGAAGACTGAAGGATTTTAAATGTCTACTATAAATCAAACACATAGTAAAAATGGCAAATTTATAATTTCATATACAAATCCAGTGTGGCTTGCTCAGAAGTAAATGCCACTGCATAAAATAAGTGAATATAAAGTTCAACCTAACGTCTCCTTTTCATGTATTTCTTCAGGCAAGCTAGCTACTTCCATAGTTGCTCCCAGGCATGTGTAAACACTTCAGCCCATATGGTTCAACTTCCTGCCATGTTTACAAA
The DNA here is from genome assembly GCA_029233225.1 of Lepidodactylus listeri. Taxonomy (NCBI): domain Eukaryota; kingdom Metazoa; phylum Chordata; class Lepidosauria; order Squamata; family Gekkonidae; genus Lepidodactylus; species Lepidodactylus listeri. The sequence goes on from JARCFY010000004.1 coordinate 50,495,408, forward strand.
TCACATAGGAATGTGATCTCCAAAGACAATGGGTAACCTTATGTGGATGGCCCATGTATGTAGAACTCATATTGCAATGAGTTGGAAAAAACCATGGATGATAGGGTTGCCAGCTCCGGGTTGGGAAGTACCTGGATATTTTGGCAGTGGATCCTGAGGAGGGTAAGGTTTGGGGAAGGGACAGGAGGCACTATAGCCTTATAAAGTCCACATTCCAAAGTGGCCACTTTTTCCAGGTGAATTTATTTCTGTTGCCTGGAAATCAATTGCTATCCCCAGAGATCTTCAGTTACCACCACATGGAGGTTGGCAGCCCTAATGGAGGATGATGCCACTGTAACTGAAAAATATATGTAAAAGAGACATAAGGAGAAGAACAAAATGTTTTGTTAACAATGGCAGTGTAGACAGCAATAGAAGTTTAGATTAAGCTCTTCATGTCTAATCTATCATAATGACATTAAATTATGCAGTGAAAGCTGAAGTGTGAAAATCTTGATTTAAAAAATGTCTTCTCTGTTAATTGACTTCAAAATGTATTCTGGATGGACAAAAGAAAATGATGAGTAATTAAGAGGCTGACCCTGAAAGGTGATGAGCACACTCGAAGCACTGAGTGACATGCACTTAGAAATGCTATTAAAAAGGAATTGGTTCTTGAAGTATGCTTTAGGAATTAGAAACAAATCATTAATTTATGTATAGTCCCTTAGTGGAGCTTTGTAAATTACTTGGCAAATAACTCATGAGTAGGTTGAGTGAAGACAATTTTCATTGATCTTTCTTTCTCTTGATGAAAGAAGTCACCAGAAATCAAAAGTTTATCAGCCCTTTCTGACTTAACCTTTGTACAAAAGCACTTCGAGCAAAACTGTCTGTCAGCATTCTCGTACTTTTCTCCACCTTTCAATTTTCATTAGTGAAGGAGTCAGACCTATTGATTTTATAAGGTGTTTTATTAGAGTTTCTTTTAAAAACATAAAGACCATTTGGAATTCAACTCAACAGTTTGCTTCTTTGGATTTTAAGCTGTTTATTCACTTTTATATGAATGCCTCAGGCAAGTGGCAGCTCTTAGTATGAGTATCTACAATATAGTGGTTCAGTGATGACCAAAGTCTTCCGCAAATTGCATTCTTTCTGATATTTCCCCTTCCATTAAGCACATGACTGATGATTCATAGCACACCATACACAGTACCAAGGGATGAACAATTTCTAAGTGTTCTAATTTTGTGACTCTATAGCTATGCAAGATAGTTTTCTACAAATGGATTTTGCTTTGTCTTTTAATAATAATGGTGTTGTGACTTGGCTACCACATAGGGTTGCCAAGTCTGGGTTGGAAAATACCTGGGGACTTTTAGGGTGGAGCCAGGAGAGGGCGGGGTTTGGGGAAAGGAGGGGCCTCAGCAGGGTACAATGCCATACAATCCACCCTTCAGAGCAGCCATTTTCTCCAGGGGAGCTGATCTCTGTCAGCTGTAGATTAGTTGTAAAAGCGGGAGATCCCCAGACCCCACCTGGAGGCTGGCAACCCTACTACCACCCAAATAAAAACTACCTGAGAAAAGAGACGTATTGTGGAATGATACACTATGCAAACACTAGCAAAGCTCAGAGAAAGATAGCTAGGGATTCTAGAGTATTTGCTTCCTAAAGGCCATTTAGAGCTCGAGGTTACATTAGGATTAGCCAAAGTAACAGATAATAATAAACCTAGATGTGATTAAACACAATGGTTTAGTTCAGACACAACGCAAAACCATGATTATTTTTTACTGTCATTAGTTTGTGAAACCAAGATTCTAATCACAGACAATTAGGCTTGCCAGTCCCCACTGGTGGAGGTGTGCTATCCCCTGCTTTTGTGGGCTCCTGCCTGCCGCTGGCCAACAGGCTGGTGGGGAAAACCCTGCCTCAAAACTTGTTCCTGGGCAACATTGGTGGTGCAATGATATCACTTCTAGAAGTGACGTCATCGCACTGGCAACACTGGGGGCAATGCTCTACTTTGGGGCAAAGTTCTATCATTCATAGCCATTTTTACCATAGAGTTTTGTCCAAAAAGAAGAAGAAGAAGAAGAAATTGGATTTATACCCCACCCTTCCCTTGTAGTCTCAGAGCGGTTTACAAACTCCTTTCCCTTCCCCTCCCCGCAACAGACACCCTGTGAGGTAGGTGGGGCTGAGAGAGCTCTGAGATAACTGTCCTTGAGAGAACAGCTGGTACAGAGCTATGGCTTGCCCAAGGTCATCCAGCAGGTTCAAGTGGAGGAGTGGGGAATCAAACCCGGTTCTCCCAGATTAGAGTCTGTGCGCTTTACCACTACACCAAACTGGCACTCAGTAGAGTGCTGCCCCCAATGTTGCTGACACTATGACATCACGGAAGTGAAATCATCACATTGCGACATCCCCGCCCACCCCTGGAATACCCCAAAGTCCCCCCCCCCCCATTAGCACAAGGTAGGCATCTGGCAACCCTATAGACAATATTGGTTGGCTTTGACAAATGCCAGTTTCATTTCTTTCTCTGTGGCCTGTGAAGACATTCCTGGAGAATAAACCAGAACTGAACCAGAATTAAGTCAAGATGTGTTCCTTCAGACATCATGCAAAAACATAGACAAGTGTAACTGTGGTTAATAAACCAATATCAGATCCTGATTTAAGATACTGGTCTAGCAGATCTTAACTATATTTATTGGAGTAGTCTGCATTCAAATGAACATAATCTTTAAGGATTTCTCTCAATTTACCTGGAGACTGTTCCTCCACCACTACTAGAAAAGGCTTACTGACACAAATGTTCAGACCCTCTCCCCAGGATTGCTTTTCTACTGCTGAAATCATGAGACCTTTTTAATTTATTTGGCTGGACCACTCTCCTTTGTCATTTTGGAACTTTCTGACTGTGCTGAGACTGCTAGATCAGGCAACAAACATCCCCCCCACACACACACACCCCTCCATGCTAACTGACCTTTCTAGGGTGTGCATTTGGTATATCCGACCCAAAGAAATAGCTGAGCTATTTTTTCAGCTGAATATACATTTAAAGACCATTTTGGCTTTTCAGTTGAGCAGATCCCGAATAACCTTGAAAATATTCAGGATTATACGGGAACACTGGATAGCCATAATTAAAGGGCATTTAAAACGTCACAGTCCCTTTAAATGCCGTAGGAGTGGACTAGCAGGACTTTCAGAAAGTGCTCAAAAGGACTGTAAGCCCTTTGGAGTGTTCTGCTAGACTTGCAAGCCCTTCTTGCTTGGATTCATTGAACTGGCATTGCCACAGTGGCACTGGGTTTTGCTGGGCACTCTGTACATTGCAAAAATCTCTCCCCACCTTCAGTTTCTACTTCAGAGATTCTCTGTTTTGTCCTTGCTTTTTTGAGGTCCCCCCCACTGGACACAATGGAGGATAGGGGCAGATTTTGGGGGGCCCATAGAATTGTACCCCCTGGTCCAATATTTTTGAAATTTGGGGGTTCTTCTGAGAAGAGGCACCAGCAGCTATGCTGCAAATTCAGTGCCTTTATCACAAAAAACAGCTCCCCAGATAGCCACAGATGGATTCCCTATTGACTATAATGGTCCCTATAGCATATAACAAAGCTGCAAAAATTCAGTATTGGAATTCAGGAATATCAGGCATGCCAACATTTTTCAGGTCCAATATACCCCAATCCAAAAACCTTGATTTTTTTTAGGCACACCCCCAGACCCTACCCCTTCCTCTCCTCTGCTTTCCCATTCAGAGAGAACCCTTGGTCCTTGCCCTCCTACCTATCCCTCCTAGGGCTGCCAAGTCCCCCAGTAGAGCGGGGGAAACACCGATTTTTAAAGCTTTCCCCCGCTTTTCCAAAATTGGCCACCGGGGGGACAAAATGGCTGCCAGCAGGGGAACCTCGGAGCCTGCCCTGCTGGCCTCTTGAACTTCTTAAAAGGGAAATTTCCCCTTTAAGAGCTGATCGAGCAAGACAGCCCCACCCAGAGATTAAGGAGGGACTAAGCTCTTTCTACTGAAGGGCTTCCGTGCAAGGTTGCTACTGAGTAAACTGCTGGGGTAAGTTGGTGTCTGCGAGCTCTTTTCCTTCTCTGTCTCTCCCCCTCCCCCTCTTTCTTTTTTCTGTCTGTCTGTCCACTGTGGTTTTGTCAAAGGAATAAACTGTCACTTCCAAAGAGGTAAACATCACAAGGAGAGGTTGCCTGTAGAAGGTCTGGGAGTGGGATTGTTTAAAATGTCTTGTCGTGACTGTTTGGGTCCCCCCAATCCTCATTTCCCTTCTGCAAATAAAAGTTGGGATTCCTCATTTTTATGCCAATTTGCTGTTTCTTTCAACCATGTCCCCCCCCCCCCCCTCCAGCAGTAAAAATCTGCATTTTTAAAAGCATTTGTACATCAAGTAACCCGTATTTTAAGTTAGGGATGGATCCAACTAGCTTTTCTGCTGGCGAAAAGGGGAGGACAAAGGTCCTCTTTAGCCACCAAAAAGCCTATGCTGGGGGGGGGGGGAGAAGTTATGGGACTTACATGGACAACAGCTGGGTGAAACAAGGGCCAGAAATAAAGCCTGGGAATTGGGCAAGAGTAAGTGAAAAAGCTGACTGTCTGTCTGTCTGTCTGTCTGTCTGTCTCTCTCTCTCTCTCTGTCCCCATCCAGCAGAGGTCTATCAGTGGCTATTATAGCCACAAGGTCTAAATGGAACCCTTTGTCTGGGGCAGTGATGCTCTGCATTCTTGGTGCTTGGGGGCAACAATGGGAGGGCTTCTGGAGTTCTGGCCCCGCTGCTGGACCTCCTGAGGGCACCTGGTATTTTTGGCCACTGTTGTGACACAGAGTGTTGTACTGGATGGGCTGTACTGGATGGGCTGATCCACTGTGGCTTCTCTCCTGTTCTTATGATATGAAAATCATATTTAGCACTTGTGTAGCACTTAGGGCTTCATATTCTGCCGAGATGAGGAAGGATTCAGTAGGGCCGTTGCTCAGTGATAGAGCATCTGCTTGACATGCAGGAGGTATCAGCCTCTTCAGCTAAAAAAGGATCAGGTAATAGGTGACATTAAAGATCTCAGCCTGAGACCCTGGAGAGCCACTACCAGTCTGAGTAGTCAATACTGACCTTGATGGACCAATGGCCTGATTCAGGATTAGGAAACTTCATGAGTTCATGTGTCAGCATGTGGAAGCAACATCACAGGATATGACATCACAAAATGATGTCACTTCCTTTCTCCTGGCTCCACCCCCAAAGTCTCCTGGCTCCACCCCCAAAGTCCCCAGATATTTCCCAAGTTGGACTTGGCAGCCCTAATCCCTCCCCCCCTCTCTTTCAGGACCTTAATGATCATATGAATACTGAGGGTGGGTTCTGTCTTGGACTTGCTCATGGGAGGAAATTAGCATAATTAAGATGGCTTTCACCAAGAATCATCTGATTGTTCTATTTATTTATTCCCTAAATGCAGGTGTGATTTAATTTGTCATGTAGTTATTCATAGCTCAGTAATTTTCCAAACATAGTATTTTATGTTGCTTTTTCAGTCTGACTGTGTTCTCCTAGTTTTCCTTCTCTTCATTTTACAAGTTCAGTAAAGATTAAAACTCAAATACTGTTTCTTTCACTGTTCACTACTTTGATTCTCTCCCTGAGGAATTGCCTTGGTTTGCATCTATTAAACCCCAGACCAAAGGTCCCTTGCACCAGGATCTGGAGGTGCTCATGGGTACCCCCAAGATCTACAGGTAACAGTACCAAGACTCAGTAAAATTCTTGATATTTTCTTTGATGTGAACAGGCAAATTTTAAAAAATGTTAAAATGTACTAATTTGACTAAAAACAGGTTGTTTTGTGGGAAGAGATGAGATGTATTCCTGTATATACAGTGTGTATGTGAACAGTATAGGTCTGAGACATTTTATTAATATGGATGCAACTTTGGAGTTGCACTAAGTAAACTTGGAGTGTCTTATACATTTTCAGGAAAGTGTGGCAGTAGTAATACATTTACTTTGTGTGGAGAATGTCCCAGGTTAATTCCTGTCATTTCCAGTTAAAAGGTGACATGAAAGAACTGGAATCCTGGAGAACTGTGTCCAGTCAGAGCAGACAATGTAGGCCTTGACAGGCCAAGCATCAGACACAGTAAAAGGCATTTTTATGTATTCATCACTGAGGGGTGGCAACCTTCTATAGCAAAATTCGAAAAACTTCAGATTTTGAGAGCAGACAGAGGTGAGGCAGATTATTTATTTATAATGATAAAAGATTATTTATTTATAATGATAAAAGATTAATAAAGTAAACCTTTCCTTCATTATAGATAAAGCTTTGATAGATAGCTTCTCACTCCAGGCATAACTGTTGCTGGCTTAAATTCTACAAATCTATGATTTGGTTGGGTGTAGGTAAGAGGATTTAGTGTTAGGCCGTACTCTATATTTATGTTAGTCTTTAGTTAGGTTAGTTATTTTAGTCTTGCTGCCAGAAACTTATTGGGGCAGCAATGAAGGGAGGTCAGGGTGGGTTTTAGCAGGACTAGTAGGCTACACAATAATAACCTGCTGGAATTGGGATTAGTAGTTTTTAGGAGGGAGTGGTTCTGGTGGGGCATAGGTGGCATTGGGGAGTGAGACCTCTTCTGGGCAGCTGTTGGTGCTGTCTGGCCTGTGGCCAGTATTGTGCTGTGAGAAGGCCTTCAGCGTCAATGACATCTGGACTGGGGATTCCAGTGCTTCTGGGGCAGGGGAAATATAGCGGTGGGAGCGGGCGGGTGGTGCGGAGAAGGAGGAGGAGAAATAGAGAAGCTCGGCCTCCTTCCAGCCTGTGTCCCATCCCGAGAGTGACCGGCAGGGAGGCTGGGAAGGACCGTCCTCCGTCATTGGTGCTGTGTAACGCCAGGTCTATCAACAACAAAACCACAACCTTGCAGGAATATCTTGTAGAGCAAGGTGCTGACCTGGCGTGCGTAACCGAGACCTGGGTGTGGGAGGGGGAGACAGTAGCTCTCTCCCAGTTAGCCCCGCCCGGGTTCTCGGTCCTCCACCAATCGCGGACTGAGGGCTGGGGAGGAGGAGTGGCACTGCTCATTCGGGAGGCTTACTCCTACAGGGCACTCCCGCCGTTGAAGCTTGCGGGCATAGAATGCTCGGGCCTGGTGTGGGAAGCTGGGGAGAGGTTGGCTATTTGGCTGGTGTACCAGTCTCCCAACACACCAGCCGATAGCCTGTCCTCGCTGGTCGAGGCTGTGTCGGGCTGGGCCTTGGAGCACCCAAGGCTTGTAGTCTTGGGTGACTTCAATGTCCATGCCGACGATGCGGCCTCTACTCCGGTGAGGGATCTGGTGTCTTCCATGGCGGCACTAGGGCTCACCCAATTTGTACAGGTTCCTACGCACCAGGCCGGGCATACGCTCGATTTGGTCTTCGCGGTGGGGGTTACGGTGGGTCAGTTGACTGCCACGGCAGTGCCATGGCCTGACCACTATGCCCTGAAGGCTCGTCTGATGGTGTCTCCCCAACTCCGTTTGGGTAGCGAGCATATTTTAGCTCGCCCGCGGAGCCTGATGGACCCTCAGCGGTTTCTGGCGGCTCTGCGGGATCCCAGGCCTTCCAGTGATTCATTAGATGGATTAGTCGAGGACTGGAATGTTTGGCTCTCGACGGCCATCGATGAGATCGCTCCCTGACGCCCTCTGCGCCCCTGCTCTAAGCTGGCTCCCTGGTTTACTGGGGAGTTGAGACTGATGAAGCGGGAACTCAGACGGCTAGAGAGATGGTGGCGATGATCTCGCGATGAAGTATCAAGAGCATCTTATAGGACGTTTATGAGATCCTATGAGATGGCAATCAAGGCCGCTAAGAGACAGTTCTATGCGGCTGAGGTTGCATCTGCTAGCTCTCGCCCGGCCCAATTATTTAGAACTATTAGGACTTTAACTGAAGTGCCTCAGAGCACACAAAATGATAGGGAATTGGAAATTGGCTGTGAGGCATTTGCGAGCTATTTCGCAGATAAAATCTTGCTGCTCCGCCGTGATCTCCCGGCCACAGTTGAAACAGTGTGTGAACTTGAGGCCCCATGCACGTCTTCTAGTTCTATCTTGGATCATTTCAGTCCCCTCAGTCTTGAGGAGGTCGACAGGTTGCTCTTGACTGTACGCCCAACCTCGTGCAGCCTTGATCCGTGCCCCTCGTGGCTTATAAAAGCTTGCCACGAGGGGTTGCATGGTGCGCTTCGGGAGATTATCAACAAGTCCTTCACAGAAGGGCTGTTCCCGGAGGCACTCAAGGTTGCGATGGTCCGTCCCCTCCTTAAAAACCATCTCTGGACCCAGCTGTATTGGCCAACTATCGTCCGGTGTCTAACCTACCCTATTTGGGCAAGGTATTAGAGAGGGCGGTGGCGGCCCAGTTGCAGAGCTTCATGGATGACACCTCCATGCTGGACCCGTTTCAGTCTGGCTTCCGACCGGGTCATAGGACGGAATCGGTTCTGGTCGCCCTCACGGATGACCTCCGACGACATCTGGATCGAGGCGGTACGGCGGCACTGGTATTGCTAGATCTGTCAGCGGCTTTTGATGTGGTCGACCACCAGTTGCTGATCCACCGCCTCGCCGATGCGGGGATATGGGGGCTCGCCTTACAATGGCTTGCCTCCTTTCTCCAAGATCAGGGACAGAGGGTTGCGCTCGGGGAACAGACCTCCCAGAGGCACCCACTGGTGTGTGGTGTTCCTCAAGGGGCGGTTCTGTCCCCGATGTTATTTAACATCTATATGCGCTCCCTCGCCCAGATTGTCCGGAGGCATGGGCTAGGGTGTCATCAATATGCGGATGACACCCAGCTCTATCTGCTGTTGGGCGGCCGGTCCGGCTCTACCCCAGATGACCTGGAGCGGGCGCTGCAGGAGGTTGCGGGCTGGCTTAGACTGAGTCGACTGAAATTGAATCCTTCGAAGATGGAGGTCCTGTGCTTGAGTCGGACCGGGTCGGGGTTGGGGCATCCACTTCCACCCTTCGGTGGGGCGCCACTGGTGCCAGCTCCGAGGGTCAGGAGCTTGGGTGTGCTCCTGGACTCCTCTTTGTCAATGGAGGCCCAGGTAGCAGCCACTGCCAAAGCAGCCTTTTTCCACCTACGGCTGATTAGGCAGTTGGCCCCCTTCCTCGAACGCGAAGACCTAGCTACAGTGATCCATGCTATGGTCACCTCTCATCTTGACCACTGTAACGCTCTCTACTTAGGGCTGCCCTTGTGCCAGATCCGGAAGCTGCAGCTGGTGCAGAATGCGGCGGCCAGGCTGCTGACGGGTCTCTCTTTGCGGGAACACGTCCGGCCTGTGCTGCAGTTGCTGCACTGGCTGCCTATTGCGTACCAGATCAGGTTCAAGGTGCTGGTGTTAACCTTTAAAGCCCTTTATGGTCGGGGGCCTGTCTACTTGAGGGACCGCCTTTCCCCATATCGGCCCTAGAGGTCACTGAGGTCGAGCTCTCAAAACCGCCTGACTTGCCTCGGTCCAAAAGACGCCCGGCTGACTTGCACTAGGGCCAGGGCTTTCTCGGTGGCGGCTCCTTACTGGTGGAACGAGCTCCCGGATGACATCAGGGCCCTGCGGGACTTAATGCAGTTCCGTGGGCCTGTAAGACGGAGCTCTTCCGCCAGGCTTTCAAATAGGGGCTGCCATCGGGTGGAAAACTGATTAATAACATCGCCCTGGCCCGGCTGGTTGCACCCCTGTCGCCTCGGTCTGCTGGAAAAAATCTCTGAAGTCGCCATCTTTTATAACTTTTATAACTTTTGTAACTTTTGCAAATTTGGTAATTTTGTAATGTTGTAATTTTAACTTGAGTTTTATGGTTTTATTGTGAACCTTTATGGTATCTTGTATTGTTAGCCGCCTTGAGCCAGCCTTGCTGGCAAGGCGGGATATAAATTAAATAAAATAAATAAAATAAATTAATTAATTAAGTCCTCAAATCTAGGTAGTGACCCACACAACAACAATAACAGATCTGGGGTGAGGCTTTGGTACATGACTAGAAGGAACACTGAAATCTGGACAGAGTGAAAAGAAAAAACTAAGTTTAATGAGTGGAATAATTCAGATATCTACCCAGGGAATTAGCAAGTCTAAAACATTCAAATAATATCAAGCATCTAATACTCAACACCCAATACTAAATACTTGCTCCATAAGAAATTACTTCAAGTACCCAAATACTAAGCAAGTTACTCCACTCAAGAGGCCATCCCAAGCAGCTCACAAGTCAAGGGCAGTCTAGGAGAAGCTTCTATCCCCAATTAAAGGGCAAGCAACAGAGCTCAAAAAGAAAATATGATATACAGGCTTGAAAAGAACAAAAGGGACAAAGGTAGGAGTCAGGTAAGTATCCCGGCCGAGTTCAGATTGGCAATTTGGCCCAATATAGGCACATTTTGCAAGTGGATTAAGAGGGCTGGTTCACACAGTCACAGCTGTCTGGCTTTCCCATGCCGTATTCATCCTGTCCTGAAGTGTTTTCATCCTGCTTTAAAAAGATACCTGGTGAAACCTGTGTCAAACCATTTCGGTGCGCGTTGATCCCGCTTCCTGGAAGTGTGGACACAAATAAGCCGCAATCAAGTGGCGCCAGTAATGTGAACCTGCTAATCTGGCATAACTGCCCATGTGTGCTGTGTGCTTGAGCACACAACCGCCCACGGGGACGCTTCCGGCTCATGGAGATAAAGCTCCCAGACATGGGATCCTGCCCCAACTGCTGCTGCCCCTATGTACCCATGGGCCTACGCATAGGTCGGTGAAACAGACCAAAGCTGTGCACATCCGGGGCAGCACCACCACCAGGGGCTGCCCCACAGTGCGAATGCTCCATTCCACCTACTCCCTGGTATGGTCCGCACAGTGTGACCGGAAAGTCCCACAACAACTTGGCCTGGGTCTTTTTGCCCTACTTCCCTTGCACTTCATTCTGCCAGTCTGTCCTCCACCCCTGACTGGTTAAAATGTAATAAAGAGTGGTTCAGAATCCTGAGCATCCTGGCTGGCTGGGTAGGGGTGTTTGGAAGCATGTTCAGTCTAGTCAAAGGTAGGCTTTGATGGGTAGTTCAAACTGCATTAATTTGGAATGTTGCGGCAGCTATTCTAAACCTGAAAATGAAATGGAGATTTACACAGCTATGAGCATGGATCTTGTTACTGTTTGACATCAAAATGTAACCAATGGGAAAAGGATTCCAAAGAATTTTAAACTATTTTTGCTATATCTTCAGGTTACACAGAACTCTCACTCTACCTTGACATCTGAGTCTAGTGTCAGGGCAAATTTGACTGAGTTCCTGAGGTAGTAAAGGGATGGATGTGGACAAATAAACTGAAGCTTAATCCAGACTAAGTGAAGTATTGTGGGTCAGAGAGCTCATCTAGGATTAGGTTAACAACTAGTTTTGAATGGGGCTTGGGTTTACATTTAGGAGGTTCAGGCTTGCTATTTGGGGATACACCTGGATCTAGCCTTGCTGGTGGAAAAGCAGATGTTACAAGCTTAGACTGGCTGTGTGACCATTCATGAACAGAGAAGATCTCTGACCATGCTTATGTGTGGCTTGTTAGACTACTGTATCACTTTCAACATGGAGGTGCCTTTGAAGACTATATAGAAATTCCAGTGGGCAGCAGCTGGGCTGAAAATAGGTTCTGTTGTGGGGAATATATTACACTAGTCTTAAAACAGATTCCAGTTGGTATCAATTTTCCCCCCAAGACCCAGCTCAAAGTGCTGCTTTTAACATGCTAGCAGTGCCTTTCTAAGCAGGTCTACCAAGAATCCTACTCAGGTCTATTCAATGTGGCTTAACCCCAAGAAAGTGTTCTTAGGATTAGCCTGTAAAGCGTTGAAAGGCCACCCTGACTTTCCCCTAAAATGAAATTGGTTAGTTGTGCCTGGCTGCATTTGACAGATGTAAAATTGGTGGTAATGCAGAAAGCACCCCAAGTTTTAGAACAGTCTGTCTCAGAAACTTAAAAAAAAAAAAGTTTTTATTGATTTTTAAACTATTTCTAACTTTACAATGCTACATACTATGCTACATTATCTTATACAGAGAATACTGTGTAAATTGCTCAATTTGTATGATTACAAAAAACTTGAAACATCTAAAATAAACCTTGGTTCAATTACTTAAGTATTTTGTTACTTCTATAAATCAAAGGCTGTTTGGCTGGTACACATAACATTGAAGAAATGCTTAAAAACACATTTTACAGTTTTATATAGTGCACAAGCTTATAAAAACGTTTTAACACTCATTTCTTCTTCTGTCCTCTTCTTGTCTTTTTAGTCTCAGTCTCTGGTTTGGGAGCAGCAGCTCCCTTTTCCGAGTCCGATATTTCTTCTTTGCTTTTTGAGCTATCAAAGCCGTACATGCTCTCTTGCGATGCTAGCGAATCATCTGAGTCTCTCTCTGCTTTCTTTTCTTTGCCTTTTTCCAAAAATTTCTTTGCTTGTTCAACAGAGTCAATTTTGTATTTTTTGCCTTTCAAACTGAAACATAGTCCCTCTGGAGTGTTCCAATGATAAACAATCGACTCAGACTGAAGCCATGTCGTTAAGTTTTTATAGGCTTTTCTTCTTTTTCTTATTTCAAATGGTATATCCTTCAAAATTTTAATCTCCTCTTCCTGGATCTTCAGTGTTGATCTGTTGGTGGCTTTTAACACCACATCTCTTGTTGGTTTTTTTGGGAGAATCTTATCATTATTTCGCCTGGCAGGTTTTTCTTTTTAATATATACTGGATAGGTCCTGTAGACCAAATCCATATTGCTTACTATTTCTTCTGCTTTCAAACCTGTTAATGGCGTTAATGCTTTACTTAGCAGTTTTTTAAGATCCTCCCCTTTTTTTTCAGGAACATTCTGAAGTCGTAGGAAGAAATTTGAGTGTTCCATCTGTAATTTCAAGAGTGAATCATGTTGAAAAGCCTTCTCCTTTTCTATTTTTCTTAGTCTTGAATCCTGATTACTTGTAGATACTTTCACTTCCATAAGGTCCTGTTGCAGTTTTTCTGGTTTTTTGCCTGACTCTTTCAGCTCCTTCTGCATTGTATCCATTTTTGCGTTGAGAGTAGTCATCTGATCCACCAGGGGCCGCAATAGCGCGGAAAACATAGCGCTCATCTCTGTGGTATCGCCCTTTGAACTCGGAGCTCCGCTTCCTAGTTTAGGGAAGGGCTTTGGTCTCCCCGTCATTGTTGCTGTTTCAGTTTTATTTACAGTTAGATAAGACGAACAGAGAAAGCGATTTTCTTAACGGCACTTATATCATTTTAAAGCTTTTATCTTCAAGCATGCGATCCACCCCTCCAGCACTTTGCAAACGCTTTTATTCAATCGGTAATGCTGTGGGAAAGTCCCGTAAATGCGCTTCGGTAATGGAAGGGGGGGGATTTGTATTCCACCCGTCCCCGTCTGCCGCTTTATTTACAATCCTTCTTAGAGACTCACATTTTCACCTTGCGTATCAGGAGGGTTGTTGCTTCATCGCTTCGTATTCTCTGCTGCTTCTCGGTTTGCGCTTGCAGCCATAAGGCTTCCACGGAGGGGGAACCTACGGGGGTGATGAGGGGGACCTCGATCCCGCGGTCGCCACTGCTGGGAGAGATCCCTTCTCATGCCACCCCAGGCAGAGCCCCTTTACTGAGGTCTCTGGGGGCTCGGCACCGGTCCAGAGCCCCTTCTCCCCCCTGGGCACGGATCGCCTCTCCCGCCCGAGCGGAAAGAGGCATCTGCCATTAGGCGCATTTCTTCTGGAAGTCAGTCTGTCTCAGAAACTTGAGAACAATTTCTATGGAATAAAAACTCAGAAAAGGAAAGCAGCATATGGAAATGTCCACTTGCACACTGGGACCAATTTCTCACCAGGCACTGCTTCGACGTTGCTCTTTCCTTTGCCCCGATTGCGTGCTTCAGTTTCTCACTATTTGCCACAGGGTGCATTTTGACTCGCAGCTTCGCACGATTTCCCCTGTGGCTTCAGTGATCCTGTTTTTTGAGGCTCACTGAATCTGCAGAGGAAATTGGAGGAAATCAGGCAAAGCCACAGGTCAAAATGCACCCCATGGCAAATAGTAAGAAATTGAAACATGCAATCGGGGTAAAAAGAGCAATGGAAAAGCAGCGCCTGGTGTGAAATCGGTCTGGGAAACTCAGCATACACATCAACTAATTAGAACTGGCATGTCCATTATGAAAAAAAAATCTGAAAGGGAATTCAAAGAGTGAAAAAAGACAGAATACTAGAACTGCAGGATTAGTATGAAATCAGTTAATGGTTAATAGTGTCCCTAACCGGAAATAATGTATTTCAGGGACTTCTGCTGTTGTGAATGTGTTGGTATTTCAAATTCAAAAATAAAAAGTTAAATAAAGAATGTAAGTTTCAAGAATACTTTTTCAAGTAAGTACTTTTATCAGGCTATTCATAAAATATCAAATTTTATGTTAATTTTTGTGTTTTAAGATGTATTGTTAACTACTTTATACATTCAGTTTTCAGGAAGAGCACAATGTTTCAAATACTATCACAAGAAAACATGAAATATATTCAAGGGGCTGAAATAAATAAACTGAAATTATGATATATTCATATTTAAACTATTAAACCCCCCTTTTTTCTTAAAAGAGATAATTACTTATGACATGCAATACAAAACTGAAACCATCAAATGTACACTTATGTACTGATAAACAATGGTGTATGTTTATATATACATATATGTCAGATATCTACCAATTGATAGCTATAGATAGATATAAGTATATACAATATATAATAAGATACAGTGCATTGCTAGGGATTTACTCCACACATTAGCATACATGAACAATCTCCCCATGATATCATTATAAGATGACAAGTGGAGACCCGAAAGAAACTTGTGGGATGGTTATCCCATTCCTCACACCTCTACTTCCTCCCTTCTCCCCCTACCTCTCTCACACTCTTTCTCCCTTCTGCCCCCACTTTCTTACTCTCTCTCTCCTCCGTGTATGTTACTTCCTCTCTCTTTCTGACCCGTCATCATTCTCTTTGTTTTTCTGCCTCCCCACTTCATCATTCTTTCTGCCTCCCACCTCAAATCCCACCCACCCACCCCAGGCTCCACGTCTCAAATGTCCAGGAATTTCCCAACCTGGAGCTGGCAACCCTATTTCCTTCCCACCCAACAGCCAACCTACCTTTATCTGTCTTCAGCTTTCCCTCTCCCCCCCTCCCCCACAGCCTCTACCTGGGAAAATTACAGTCTTTCTTCACAGTGGGGACTAAAGCAGCTTACATTATTATTTCCTCTTTGTTATCTGCACAACAGCCCTGTGAGATTGGTTAGGCTGAAAGTATGTGACTGGTCCAAAATCTCCTAGTCAGCTTCCACCACAAGATGGGGATCTGAACCTAGGTCTTGCAGATCCTAATCTGAAGCTTTAACTGTTACATCACAATGGCTTTCATAGGGTGGCTGCAAAGCAGCTGGACCTAATTAAGTCATGCAAATCAGGTGGTATCAAGTCACACAGAGGGTGCTGCCTAGGGATGCCAGCCTCCAGGTGGGACTGGGAATCCCCGGGAGGTACTGCTCATCTCCAGACTACAGAGATAACTTTCCGTGGAGAAAATTGATGCTTTGGAGGGTGGAGTTTATGGCATTGTACCTCACTGAGATCCCTATCCTCCCCAGGTTCCACCCCCAAATCTCCAGGATTTTCCCAGCCTGAATCTGGATTTGCTGCTGGTGGATGGGGGTGGGTGGGGGTACTTGGCAACTCTAGACTGCTGCCAGTAAAAACTCTGCTTTTTCCTGAGAGAAACAGCTAGAACCTCCCCCCCTCCCCCGAACATTCTAATCTCCTCACAGTTGATGCCTGGAGCTAATGCCATTTTAAAAGTTATTGGGTAGAATTCAATGGTCCCTGAAGTTTTTTTTTAAACTTTTCAGATTTTTCTGGAGACCGAGAAAGGGGCCTGACTATGTAGGAAAAGCTGTTGGGGGAGAGTGAGCTCTCTTTTGGCAATTATAAGCATCCACACCGGGAAAAAAAACCCTTTCAGAATTAGAATATAGATTTACTAGAGTCAGAGTGAGGAAGAACCCAGGTCATGGGACCATCATTTTGGCTTAAGGGAACATGATAATAGCAACTTTGCTCAGCCTAAACAGATTTGAATTTGATAGTTGCCTGGTTGGGAGACCTCTTGCAAACTCTATGTATGCTGCCTTGACAGAAGAACCACTGGGTATAAATACAATGAACAATAATTAGCAGCAGAAGCAGATATTATTGAATTCCTAGCTAGCCCAATTATCCATGTTTCAGAAGGATTTGCTGGACCTATATCTGCTTTGAAGTGTCGCTAGGATTGCTTACAGGAGAAAGGAACTGCAGGAATTTCCATCTGGACCCAAACACAGCAACTCAGAAACTTGCTGCAGTGGGGAGTCAAGTAATAACAGAGGGTTCAAGGTATTTTACTGGCATAGGCGTAGACTATGGGGGGGGGGGCTCGAGGGCTCAATCCACCCCCAAAATTTCCCGGGGGGGACTGAGCCCCCCCAGGAAAAGTAGCACCTGCCGCCGTGCCTCACCGCGCCTCCCCGGGCCCTTTCGAGGCCCGCCAGCTGCTTCTGCCAGTGCCTCTCTCTCCCCCCCCTCCCTTGGCCTGGCCACTCCTCCCCCCTTCCCTCTTGTGACGCCACCACGTGGAGCACTGTGCTGTGCAGCTCCTCCCATTGAGCAGGGGACCAAGGCAGCCCGGGCGCAGCAGTCTCAGCCCACTCCAGCCCATTCCAGCAGTCTCCGCCCAACCCGTGCTTGCGATGAGCCGCCTGGCTGTCCCTGCCGCTGGTGGGAAAGGGCCCTGGGTGCGGGTGTGAGGGAAGGCTCTGGTGCCCTCTTTCCCCTCCACAACGCAGCCCAGCAGCTCTTGAGGGTCTGCTGCAGCTGGCGCTGTCAGGGGAGGAAGGCGGAGTGTGTGTGCATAACAAGCGGAGCTGGCTGCTTTCCCTGGCTGGGTGATCCAAACAGCGATTTCCTCCCAAAAGAAGAGCTGCAGAGCCCGGTTGTCAAAATAGCTTGGTTGAGCTCCTGCCCCGCCCCCGCCCCGCATTTATACGAAGACGCCGAATTGATTCCTGGCCTGGGCTTTCCCAAGGCAACTCGGAAAAGCAACAAGTTGGAGAAAGTTTCTCTTCTCTTTCACTCTTTGCAATTTTCCTCCGTGCTTCCCCCCTTTCTTTCCTGCTTCCCCTAACTGCCGCAAAAGCTCCCCCCCCCCGCCTGGCCCCTTTGCCAGCCCCCCCCCTCCTAGCATGCCCTGGCTGCCTCCGCCGTCGGCTTCCTTCTCCACCGCCCTGGATGCCTTTTGCTTCACAGCTCAACTTTCCAAGCCCTTTCCAGCAACTTCATGGAAGGGCACCCCTTCTCCTCTCCACTCGCACCCGCTGCCAGGCATTGTTTTCCTTTGTGCAACTCCTCCCATAACAATGGGTTCAGAGACTTCTGAATATTTCAGTACTGGTCACATCTCCTTTTTAAAATAGATCTGACAGTGTCATTAGTCACTCTCAGATATTTCAGCTGCTTACCTGTTTCTGGTTTTAGAGGGGATGTAAACAGCTTTACAGAGTTCACAAACACCAATATTTCTTTTGAGTAGGTTGTGTTGTGGAAGCATTGTGGAAGACTTGCCTAAACGGAAACTCAAAACAAACAGCTTGGGCAAAACCTTACTGGGATTTCAAGGGAAATCCAAAGCACTCCAATAAGACTAGCCCAATTCCTTAGAATTGGATCTAATGATACATCAGTGCAAGTATGTAGCTATCACATTCCCTTCCCCCAAACTGAGATCCAGTTTGGTGTAGTCGTTAGGAGCACAGACTCTACCCTGGGAGAACCAGGTTTGATTCCCCACTCCTCCATGTGCAGCTGCTAAACATAAGGACATAAGAGAAACCAATGATGGATCAGGAGATCTACCAGTGGGACCAGGGCACTAGAAGCCCTTCCACTGTCTCTCCCCCGCCCCCCCCCCCAGCACCAAGGATACAGAGCATCACTTGCCCCAGGCTGAGAGTTCCTATCTAAACCTTGTGGCTAAGAGCCACTGATGGACCTCTGCTCCATATGTTTATCCAATTCTCTCTTGAAGCCATCCATGCTTGAAGCCGCCACCACCTCCTGTGGCAGTGAATTCCATGTGTTAATTACTCTTTGGGTGAAGAAGTACTTCCTTTTACCTGTTCTAACCCAACTGCTAATGTGACCTTGGCTCAGTTACAAGTTATTTCAGAGCTGTTCTCTCCTGAGCAGTTCTCAAAAGAGCTCTCTCAGCCCCACCTACTTCACAGGTGCCTGTTGTAGAGAAGGGAAAGGAGACTGCAAGCCGCCCTGAGACTCCTTCAGGTAGTGACAGGTGGGGTATAAATCCAGTCCTTCCTCCTCCTCCTCCTCCCAGTCCCTTTGAACTCCCCAAACTTGATTACTGGGACTGCAGGACTGGTGTGGACTAATAGCTACCTTCCCTGGCCTGGATGGCCCAGGCTAGCCCAATCTCATCAGATCTCAGTAGCTAAGCAGGGCCACCTCTGGTTATTATTTGGATGGGAGACCACGAAGAAATAACAGGGTCGCCACACAGCATTGCCAGTGTATCTTGCTTGCTGCTTAGTTCATGTAATTAGGCTTTGAAGGACTGTTTTGGAAATGATCTGCTTAAAGGCTCTGATGTGGTGGAGAGGGTGTCCTATGTTTCTTACACTTGCTTTTAAAGGTTTTGAGTTACAGTCTGGTGTAGTGGTTAGGATTATGGACTCAAATCTGGGAGAACCGGGTTTGATTCCTCATTCCTCTACTTGCAGCTGCTGGTGTGACCTTGGGTCAGTCACAAGTTCTTTCAGAGCTGTTCTCTCAAGAGCAGTCCTCAAAAGAGCTCTCTCAGCCCCACTTACCTCCCAGGGTGCCTGTTTTTAAATGGTAAGCCAATCTGCATGAACAAGATTGAGAGAGGGACATTCAGATCAGAGTCCTTTTAAAATTTCCTTTTGCCCTGTGTGCAGCCCAGAGAGAACATTGGCAAGAAATGTGCACTCTGTACATGTTTATGCTCTTCATTTTGCTATTACTTAAAATGGTGTGGTACAGTTTCAAAGGGACAATTAACTGGGATGTATAAAAGGAATGACAGGATTGCCCATTGGAAACAATAGGAGAGGCTTGAAGGCCCATTGGAGATAATGGGAGCCAGGAATGCCAGTTGACTTGCATGGGCTACACTGAAATACATTGCGGCACAAAAAAAAGTTGCAAAGAAAATGTGGAATGGTTTTTCCATTAAGGTCTTTGGGCCCAGATAGGCTACTCTAGGACTGGAATAACAGTCCCCAGAGTGGAAAGACAGTCCCTTCTGTGTTTCCCTTCTGTGTTTCTCAATAAATGTCATAAAGTTGTATGCTACGGGGGATAGTGTGATGTGTGCTATTCACTTATTGGAGAGGGTCTGTCTAGTGTCACATGAAAAATGTGGAATTGGAAACTTTTTTTAAAAAAAATAATGTTTTTATTGGTTTTGTCAAAACCATTTTGACAACAAACAAGGTACACAGAATAAGAAGCAAAAGGTGGGTGTGGCTTTATGACCACTCTTCTGGTAACATGGGGGTGTGGCCTAATATGCTAATGAGTTTTGTTTGTGGCCTATTATGCTAATGAATTCCTGCAGGGCTTTTTCTACAAAAAGAGCCCTGCTCAGCAGCATCATGTAACTGTCTTATTCGATGCCTCCTACTTGAAATCCTTGAACTGGAGAGGCCAGGGATTGAACTAGGGGTGGCAACTGGCAGCGGGGACTTACTGGCAGTGGGAGGAGGCCTAAGCCAGCAATGCTGTGACATTACTTCTGGCACACATAGAAACTGATGTCATCGTGTCACCGGAGACAAAAGACATTCTGGTTTTTGGGTATCTCTATGGTACAAGCTTTTAAATAACATTTTTACAGACGCTGCCATGCTGGGCTAGGCCTCCCCCAGCCGCCATAAGTCCCCCTGCCAGCCAGCTAATTGGCAAAAGGTAATAGTGGCTGGGGGGGGGGGGGTCGAGGCTTGGCACCCTGATATTGAGCAGGGACCTTTAACATGCAAAGCATGTGCCCTACCACTAAAACACAGCCCCCCATAGCATTGCAGTGTACTAAATGTAAATAAATAAACCAGCAAGCTGTTTTACATTGTGTCAGACCATTGGTCCATCTGGCTGTGTGTTGTCAGCTCTGACAGCACTGACTGCCTGATGCAGAGAAACTAGGGATGTCAGTTTCCAGGTGGGAGCTGGGGATCCCCTGGAATTACAGTTAATCTCCTAAGGTTGCCAGGTCTGGGCTGGAAAATACCTGGAGCATAGGCGTCAATTTCAGGGGGGCTGGGGAGCTGGAGCTCCCCCCCCCCCCCCCCGAACTTTTCCAGGACATGCTGAGCCTTTCCCGGAGGCAATGGCCTGTAATGTCTCCAGCCCAGCCCCAGCGCCCCCCCTCCCCCCGAAATTGGAAAGTCTATGCCCTTGTTTATTGGTCCAGGTATTTCTGCTCCCATATATGGCTTCCCTGAGGTTTCTGTCATTCTGTCATCTATGTAACAACTACTGGCTATGGCCAGGAACCTCCCACAACCACAAAATTTCTTTGCTATCAGCTGTGACCACCATTTTAATATTTACGATGCTGTTTTAAATTTAAATTTTTACCATTTCAACTAATATATTTTGCTGTTACCTGCCCTGAGCCCGCTTGCAGGAAGGGTGGGCTATAAATGTGAATTAATAAATACATCCTGTGGCAGCTCTGCAAGGGCTTTGTTTGGAACAGAGCAGCTGCAATGAAGGTTTAAGGAATGATCACCTCCTATGCTACTGCTGGTTGAGCAAGCACTCTTATTTTACCATCCTTAATCAGAAAACCAATCAAATGCCTACATTTGATACTCTGTGCCCTGCCCCCAACCTGAGCAGTTTATTGCTTTGTGAGGTCACCAGATTATGTTTTTGTGCTCCTAGAATAACTGTCCTTGGATCACTACCTGAATGCCTATTGCCTCTTCTGGTCACTTTACTGGCTTCTGTGACAAGGTCTACGACCTATGGTTTGCTTCTGATTTTTTAAAAAAATATATTCCCTATTTTCTGGTTCCTGGTCTCTGCCTGCAAATCTGGACATGACTGACATGACCAATTGTCATCTCCTGGTTATCTTCAATAAATCAATGAACTGTACTTCCAGACTGCCCTGATGAGATTTCTGTTAATGCAATAAAGCACACTAACAGGTTTTGCCTAGCTTACGTGTAAAATCTGTTGAGGTCAAGGCATATTAGGGAGTACAATAGGTAACTGCATTTACCATGGCAGAATTTGAACTAACTATTTTAACTCCTCTGTAAATGGGTCAAAGATTTCCCAGCACTAAGCAATCATATAAACTGTATTAACGTTTAGCCAAAAGAAGCGCAGGCCATATGTTCAAAGAAGCTTAATGAAACTCTAACCTACTTTCCAAAAACACACCACTAGTTTATGATAATCTGCAGACTTCCACACCATGTGATACCTTACAGATCTGTAACAGGTTATGAGCCTTGCATCTGCAGGGTCGGAGTGTGTGAGAGACAGAGGGGAAAAGGTCAGCCAGATCACAGCTGGGTTCCACATATGGGGAAGCAGCTCAACTAATGAGGACTTTCATGTCTGGACATTCAACTAAATATTTTTAAATTGATCCAAAGAAGGCCAGCAGTGGAATTTTTTTGTGAAATAAGACACAATATCCTGATTTAAAATGTCTCTTTTGACCAGGATCTTGTGGGTCAATTTACATTTCCAAGTTATGTGCTAAGAAAGGGAAAATGCCCCCAAATATAATTGATCCATGTATTTATCGCATGCTACCCTACTGCTGGGATGAGTTTAAGCACTTAAGAGTTTCTGTGGACCAAGAGATGCTGCTGCTTCCATTTTTAAAGCATATTTTATATCCAAGCAGAATGAAATGCCAGTTTAAAGCCTAACAGGAGTGTCTGGAATTCAGATATAGAACAGTCTCACTGTCTATCTTCCTACAGATTAAAATATTAAAGTACTAAGTGGATAGGATCCTGCCATGAAGAAGAAGAGAAGAAGAGATTGGATTTATACCCCGCCCTTCACTTCCCAAGGGAGTCTCAGAGCGGCTTACAAACTCCTTCCCCTCCTCACAACAGACACCCTGTGAGGTGGGTGGGGCTGAGAGAGCTCTGAGACAACTGCTTCGAGAGAACAGCTGGTACAGAGGGCTTGTCCAAGGTCATCCAGAAGGTGCAAGTGGAGGAATGGGGAGTCAAACCCGGTTCTCCCAGATTAGAGTCCGTGCACTTAACCACTACACCAAACTGGTTACATTCATTCAATTTAGCAATGTTTAAATTATGCTTGCCTATGTTACTCAATTTTTGCCTTTTTACTCTCAGAAGGAGAGCAAAGGAAATCACCTTCCTAATGTCTTGCCAATATCTGGCAAGTGAGAATCCAGAAAGCTTTCATACAAGATCCTGCTTACAAAGACCTCATGGCCTAGTCAACCAATATTATTGCAGTGGATACTATAAGAATTTTTTTAATTGACTATCTTATTCTGCAGCTATTCTTCATTTCTTTTTCTCCTGCCTTTCTCCAAGAAACTAAAGAACATGTCAGGGGAGGAGAGCTTGCTGGCTAGTTAGCAGAAGCTGAATAAGTTGGGTTGTTTCTCCTTTCCTTCCATAGTTATCTAAGGCCAGGGCGTGGTCAGGACTCTTATCCTGAGGGTCATCATAGCCTGACACTGGGTTCAGGATCTGGTACAGAGTGCTGGGAGAGAGGAACCTTCTCTTCAATCAGACGCTTTCCCCACCCCCCACCCCCCAGCACCTCCTGCTTCTGTTTTGTTGGGGAGTTTTTTTCTTTGCATTGTAAGCCATTTTGGGGGCCCAATGGAGATCATAGTAGGATATAAATGATTAAATAAATATATGAATAACTAGTCCCCATTTTATTCTCCCATCAGTGCTATAAAGTATTAGTTGGATCCCACAAGTCGCTTTTGCTACATGAGCAGCCTTGCTCCATCAGAAAAAGGCTTTCAGTTGCCATCTTCGAGTTGGAAAATGCCAAGAGATTTAAGGGCAGACCCTGGGGAGGGGATGTTTTGGGGAGGGGAGGGATTTCACTGGAGTATAATGCCATATATTCCACCCTTCTAAGAATCCAGGAGCCTGATCTGTGTAGTCTGGAGATCGGTTGTAACTGCAGGAGATCTCCAGGTCCCATCTGGAGGCTGGCAACCCTAGTTGAGACTTGCTCTTTAAGATGCAGCTTCCATCAGACTTGGCAAACAGAAGTCTTCAGAACTAACACAAAATTTATTATGAATTTGTTTTAATGGGAATTTCTTTAGGCAAAAGAACCTTTCATCTCATATATATTGTCCTAGAAGATGCCACTTGTAAGGCAAGAATATTGCAGGCTTTCTTTGCTTGCTACTGGCCTAAATGAGGGTGTCATTGAATGACTTCAACAACAAACAGCTGCAGATGTTTCTTCTTTCCTGCCAGCAAAAGCTGGAGCTAAAATTAAATGCTTGTTTCTGGAGCCATTAGGGCTCTCGTTTTAAATTATAGTCCATTTAGCCATATTTTTGAATAAATCAAACAGCACTGACAATGCAATTTCTTTATCTTCAAAACCAATCTTGCTCAGCCAAATGTTTCTCTAATTAGAGTGCCTATGTTGAGCAGATGATAAAAATGTCAAGTGCTCTAAGATAAAGAAATAGAAGCATGAGCAATGTCTAATCAAAGCACTTCCCCCTTTCACAAAAGTACATCTGCACTATTTTTTTTAAACTTCCAGCACACAGAACTTCAGTATCCAAATTGAGCTTCAGCAAATGTCTGTGATTGGGAATGTTTGCTTCTCTGGATCTGAACAGGATGAGGAATAATTACTCTTTCCTGTATTGCTTGTATTTTCTCTGCCTCCCATGATGTCTTTCTGTGATTATTTTGACTTCACTGGCTTTATAATTATGATGACACACTGTGATGATCTGACAATGGGTGTTTTTTTTTCTATTATCCATGGAAAAGCCAGCATTGCCCAGTAGATAAGGGGATGAGTTGGATCAGTGAAACTCAGATTCACTTCCTACACAGTTGTGTACTCAGTGCATGCACTTGGACAAGTCCCTTTCTCTTAGTATTGCCAGCTATCAGCTGGCAACCAGTGGGAGGCAGGCAGAGATGTGAGGAGTGATGCAAGTACCTAGAATTGATATCATTTTGCTGGTCTGATGTTGGCATGATGCTCTAGGATTTGGACAAAACACTATGGTTTTACACCACTTTTTTTCAAAAGAATTTTCCCCAACAGAAGGAAACCTGGGTTCAGTAATTTCTCTCCATTTAACCCCTCTCCAAGTGTTGTAGTGTGGGCCAAATCCCACTCTGAGCTCATTGAGCAGCTGGTGTGGCATAGTGACTGTCCATGAAGTATCTGGTTTGCAGAGCTCAGATGGATGGGGGGGGGGGGGGTCATGCTTATTTATACCCCTGAGAAGGAACCTTCTACATTCAGCAATTTTTCACACCGCTTAGTGTAAATGTGCAAAAATGATTGCAAACAAATGGTTTTTACAGGAAAAGCAAGAATGCACTGCCAGCTTGGAGGCAACTAAGCCTTCATATTGTGATGAACATCCTAATGAGCATCATATTCATAGTGATTTTAAAAAAAACCCACTGGTTGTGTCCCACAGATCTTTTAAATTTTTGATATTTTTGTTTTACTGAGATTGTATTTTTGTCATTGTGTTTAAATGCTAAAGTGGGGTAGAGATGTTAAAAATAAATTACCTGGATATGCATTTGTGAACCTTTCTGAATATGGATCTGTGGTACATTACTGTCAATGGGATACATATTTGGACATGGATCTAAGTATGAGGCACTGGCAGCATTGTAACAAGGAGAAGTTCCTCTCCCTAGGAATAAAGCAGAGTGTAGAGTAGCTGTGAACAGGAACAAAAAGAAAGAAAAATACCTGAACAAATGAAAGTTAAGGGTTTTGAATGTTCATTTGCTCTACTTGTGTCAGTTCTCTTGATTTTTTTAAAAAAATTAAATGTTTATGTGCTTGCAGTGAGGGGGTGCTGCGTCTAGAATCTTTTAGGAGGCATTGCAAGTCTATTTTATTTATTAGGGCTTTTAATGGAGTATAGACTGTAAGCATTTTAGGAGTGTGAAGGTTACTGGGAGTTTTATTGGTTTTGGTATATTTTAGAAAGAGGATGTGAGCCTTGTTGTGCCATAGAGAAAGGTGCTGTATGAATGAATGAATGAATGGTTGTTCCCTCTTATCAAGGCCCTGTCTTGTTCATAGCTTTCTTTTACCTGGGGAGGGACAGAATTTCCAAGTGGCTCTTTTCAATGGCTGCTGGCCATGACTACAATTCCCAGAACCGGTACAATATGGCACAAATCTGTGACATTACAAGATACATGTGGCATCATTACGAGCCAAGACAGAACTCTCCGAAAGCAGGGAGCTATTTTTCCAAACACTGACCAAAGGAAATCATACATGCCCAGCCAGTTTCAAAGGAAGTGGAGCAGAATTCAGCCATCACTGCCGGTGATATAACTCTATAAGACAGAAATCTGTGTTGTTGTTTTGCTTGTTTCTTCTTTGCTGGTCACTGTTCTTGCTTGAATACCCAATGCTTGCTTTGTATCTGAGACATTATTTCCTTGGCTTTTCACAGTTGGCCCAGAATGTGAGCATTCTGTAGATGAGACACTGGGCTACCTGTACTGGATGTTTTAGCTAGGTTAAGAGCTGAGCTCCGACAAGGAGTGAAATCAAATGCAAACTATTCATAACTATAGCTATGGGCCATGGTAAACGCCTAGCGAATTGGAGGATACAAATCTACAGCCAGCACAGAAACAAACACTGATTGGAGAGCATTTTGATTTTAGTAAGAAAGACTCTTGTAATATCCCTGTTTTGAATCACTCCCCTCTGGCAGGCATGGATGCTGAGTACATGGGAATGGAAGACCTAGTGAAAGATGCTGATGATGTTTTGCCAGATACAGTAAATGAAGAATCTGCCACTTCTAT
Source organism: Lepidodactylus listeri (assembly GCA_029233225.1). Lineage (NCBI taxonomy): Eukaryota > Metazoa > Chordata > Lepidosauria > Squamata > Gekkonidae > Lepidodactylus > Lepidodactylus listeri. Next base: position 50,521,660 of record JARCFY010000004.1, read on the forward strand.
AGTGTGTAATTATTCTGAACTTACAGCCCTGACAGTCGCTCATATCTTTGAGTTGCTGAATGTTTTAAGAAAGGCTGAGGACAGACTGGCAGGGCTGCCGTTCAGACTGCCGCATCTGCCCAGAGAAGGCGCTGCGCTCCTCCTGCAGCAGCCGGGCACCACTTCAAAGTGGTGTCCTGGCTGCTGCGGCGCACGTTCCACCCGCTTCCAGCGGGTGTGAATGCATGCCAGGCGGGGGAGCCGCGCGGTGTTTGGACACTGGAAGCCGCCCGCAGTCTGGACGCTGCAGGCGGCTTCCTTACGGCAGCGTGCGAACGCCGCGTGACGGGGGCAATTCCCCCCGCCTTGTTTTGCTGCATCGCGGAGGCGCAGCAGAACTCAAGTCTGTCCACGGCCAAAATCTACTGATAAGCTGGTGCAGGCAGTTTCAAGGCTGACTGTCGAAATGAGAGCCAATCTAAGAACTCCCTCTATTTCAGCTCAGGGTGGTGATTTGAGAGGATCTGTGAGCTCCTTTAGCCTGGTTGCAGACTGCTCTTTTCCACAGACAAAGGCTTTGAAGGAGAAGGGCAAGGAGCAGCAGTCGAGGCCCCAGTGCTTAATATTACAACCTCATAGAGTATGTCTCTTAATACGCCCCTATAGAGGACACTTGCTGTCCTCGAGCTCCAAATGGCAGGCCAGCAGGCACCTGAGGAGTGTGCTCAAAGGTGCCAGAAAACCTTTGGATTTCAGTCTAATAAAAGTGCTGGACTGTACAAATCAGATTCAGAGTGTCATACTCACCTTTTTTTTTTTTTTTTGAACAGTTTTTTATTTTAGATATGAAATATAAGGTACAAATGTGTTCTAGTTACAAAAATTAACAATCAATTAACCATCAATTAACCATCCGTATATACGTCACTACCTTAGTAACAATCGAGTTCTATATTACTACAACATCTCCTTCACCAATGTATATAAGTATATTAGATATTTCCAAAAGATAAATGGAGACAAAAAGGAAAACAAAGCAAATACTAATGTTATTTAAGCATTCTTAATATGTACCTTCTTCTAATTTGTTATTATATGTATACACCTTTTATCTATTATTATTTATGTCTTCACTATCTTTATTAAAATAAAGATTTTATTTGAATCTTTTTACTGAGTCATTATTTTATTTTTATACCAATCGTAAAATTTTGACCATTTTTCCTTCATTATTTTAATCTTTTTCATTTTTAGTGTCTGGCTTAATTTTTCGGCTTCAGGCAAATCCATTAGTTTGAGTGTTACCTCCTCCATTTTGGGACTATTTTTAAGTTTCCAGCTTTTAGCCCATACAATTCGTGCAGCTGTTATAATATAAATTATGAAAATTTTTTCCGCTTTATCTAGATTTTCCGGGAGCATATTTAATAAGAAGCTTTCAGGTACCAATGGTAATTCTATATCCAAAATTTCCTGAATCATTTTTGATATTTTCCTCCAATACTCTTGTACTCTTGGGCATTTCCACCACATATGAAAAAGCGTTCCTATACTTTTCTCACATTTCCAACATGAGTTTGAGATGTTTACATAACATTTAGCCATCCTGTCTGGAGTCCAGTGCCACCTATAAAACATTTTATATAGGTTTTCTTTATACGAGACAGCACTTGTGTATTTCAACGTCTTCCATATCTTAGACCATTCATCCAAATCTATGGAGTAACCAAAATCCTTCATCCAGGATACCATTACATGTTTAACCGTCTCATTGTGCATCTCTTCCATTAATAGGAATCCATAAACTTTTTTTATATTTTTTATATGTGTGGATAGCCATACCTTATCTAATTGATCATTTTTCTTTTCTAGGAATCCAATTTTCTTATCTTGGTCATATACCGAATGTAATTGGGCCTTTTCCCACCAAGAGAGTTCTATTTTATCTAAGATTTTCAACGTTATTTCATCTTTTAAAATGTTATCCTTATTTAGGAGAGTTTCATAGCTAATCTTATTACGGGAGCTAATTAATGTGGGTTTTACAAACGCTTCCAATGGCGATACCCATTCCTTTGTACAGTTTTTTGTCAGTAATTTTGTTTTTCTGTAATTAATACGGAATCCTGCCAATTGTCCAAATTCTTCAATTGTTAACAAAAGTTGTGGAAGTGATTTAAGTGGGTCCTCTATGATATAAATGTTATCCTTATTTAGGAGAGTTTCATAGCTAATCTTATTACGGGAGCTAATTAATGTGGGTTTTACAAACGCTTCCAATGGCGATACCCATTCCTTTGTACAGTTTTTTGTCAGTAATTTTGTTTTTCTGTAATTAATATGGAATCCTGCCAATTGTCCAAATTCTTCAATTGTTAACAAAAGTTGTGGAAGTGATTTAAGTGGGTCCTCTATGATATAAACTAGATCATCAGCAAACGCTCTTAATTTATATTCATAACCTTTAACTTTAAGCCCTCTTATGTTAATATTCTCCCTAATCTGCTCATTAAGGGTCTCTAAAGCAAATATAAACAAAAGTGGGGATAGTGGGCAACCTTGCCTAGTGCCTTTCTGTATCTCAATACTATCTGTTAATTCCCCATTTATTACAATTTTAGCTTGTTGCCTAGTATAGATTGCTTTAATTAAATTTTGAAATAATTTACCAGCGTCTGATTGTTCCAGTTTATATAAAAGAAATTTCCACGAGATGTTATCAAAGGCCTTCTCAGCATCCAAAAAGACCATCGCCACTTGTTTATCTGGGTGGGCCTCATAATATTCCAAGGCGTCAATAAGAGTTCTGATATTATCTTTCATACTCACCTTTGAAAGTTCCGTCTTTCCTTCCTTGATTTTGGCTCAGAAATCCAGCTTGAGACTCAAGGGGATTTATCCAACAAGGGTATTTAACAACCCAGAAGTTAACTCTCTTCTCCCCAATCCATGCCTTTCTATAGCATGCAAAAAAGGCCCTCTGTCTTTCAGTAGAACGAGTGGATGAGATTCATCAAGATTAAATGGTTTTGGAGGAGGCTTTTGAACTAATAACCCTGGATGAGGTATCAGACCATCTACTGTCAGAAGCAGGGGCTTCTCAACTGGACTATTCAGTAGAGACAGAATTAATAGGTTCTTTTGGGAGCCTTTCTCAAGTGGACCAGCTGAGGATTACTAACAGATTGAAAGAGTTAAGAAAGACACTGACCGAAACAATGGTTCCTCTACCACCACAGGATTTGCAGCTTTCCTTTTTTGTTAATGAGAATTCTACAATAACTGCATCACCAGACTTTCTGCCTTCATTATTAAAGACATCAGGGTGTGAGGAACACTTCTTTGAATCAGCTCATCTGAATCAACAGGAATTTAATCCAGAAAGATATCTTTTTTTTAACAGAGGAAAACGAGACTGAAGAAACCAGGACCTTCCCCCCAAATAGGTTGCCTGGGATTAAATATATCAGATTCCCCAATATCCCAAAATGTCCATGCCATGCCGACTAGCAATCAGGTCCTTTCATTACTATTGTGGAACCTAAGGAGCTGGCACTGCAGAATGAGAGAGGCTAACACTATTGAGTTTATTTCTAATTTTGACATAATTCTCAGGCAGGAAACTTGGTATACAGAGGAACCCTCTCTGAATGGATACAAAATATTTGTCCTTCCAGCAGTGGTATCCTTGAACAGTAGAGCCAAAGGAGGGGGTTGTATTTTAATCTCTTCCCTGTTAAAAATAATGGTAGAAGAGCTCCCTCGCTGTGATCACTTTGCTATGGCGCTACTACTAAAATTACAGAACATGCTCTGTTTGATAGTACATGTCTATTTTCTCCTATTGGTGCTAACGAAGAAACTCAAGCAATTTTCTATGGCCTGGAATCTTACTTGCAGCATTTAATGCAGGTCTACCCTTCGGCCCAGGTCACTGTGGGAGGAGATTTCAATGCTCGGACTGGCTCCAGTACCCACTGGTTTTGCCCTCCCATGTCCAATAGGGTAATTTTGCCTTCATATAGAGCATCAAAGGACACAAAGGTCAATTTTGCAGGTATTTTATTAAATCAAATATCAAGTAATATTAACCTCTTTGTACTAAATAGCTCCCTTCAAAATGATTATCCCACAGAGTTTACATATTGGTTGGGCAATAGAATGAGCATTATTGATTATATCATCGTCTCTGCAGACTTAGTCCAACATATTGAGCACTTCAAAGTGATCCTGTTCTGTGACAGTGACCACTTATCTCTTGTTTTAAGGATAAACATACAAACGACTGACTTATATGCTGTTATATCACCAGTTTAGCTAGGTTAAGGTATTCTTTGGGGGATTCTTGAACACCTGCCAGTACAGCTCATGCTCTGTTTTCCATTCATGCTAAGGGGCCATTTTTTCACCAATCACTTGCACTGTTTACAAACTGTTTACATAGGCTGAGGACAGATTGGCAGTCTCGGCCGCTCTGCCTCCGCTTCAAAAGCGGAGGCAGAGTGGCCGTTCAGACGGCCGCATCTGCCCTGAGGAGGCGGCCTGGACGCATCACGTCCGGCGCCGCGCTCCTCCCACAGCAGCCGAGCACCACTTCAAAATGGGGCTCGGCTGCCGCGGCGCGCGTCCCACCCGCTGGAGTGGGTGTGAACGCGCGTGGGCAGGGGGAGCCACGCAGCGTCCGCCTGCCGCCGTAGGAAGCCGCCCGCAGTCTGAACGCTGCGGGCGGCTTCCTTCCGGCAGCATGCGAATGCTGCGCCGCGGGGGAAATTTCCCCCACCTTAGTCTGCCGTGCCGCGGAAGCGCGGCAGACTGCCAACATGTCCTCAGCCATAGAGTCTCAGCAGGTTCATCAGGTTACATTTTATATATTTAAGTATTGCAATACAGTGCAATTGGCAGTATTCCACATGCATGCATTCTTGCAGTATGTGTACAGTTACTGAAATAAAGAATGAGCAAATCAATTAGAAAGTCTATTAGTATAAATAAACACACTTTTGAAAAACATAGTCTTAAACTGTTTGATGTTTGTTGAAATTTGTGTTACCGATTTTATTTCATACATACATTTTTACTCAGTCTTGTGGGTAAAGTAGTCTCCCACATCATTCAGTTTTCTATCCCAACCATCCATAACCCTGAGGTAGAACTGATGTCACCTACTAAACAGATGCAACCCACCCTGCAAGGCAAGGAAATGAAATGAAAATCCACCAACACAATTGTTGGTGGTTTGAGATAGATAGATAGACAGGCAAACAGATCTGTTGATTGGGTCATGAGTGACTGTGGTCATTGCATGTGGTATGTTTGCCTATCAAACATATTTGTCACAAAGTTCCAGGTATTTCCAGTTAGCCCCTGTACTCTATTGTATAAATAAGCTCCAAATTCCATGTAAGTAACACAGAGTCACTTTAAAAAATGGGAGATAAATCACTTGAATGGAACCTCATTATAACATAGAAGTCCTGGTAGATATAGGAGATTATCAGGTAAGGTTGAAGGTACTGCTGCTGTTAAGAACATAAGAGAAGACATGTTGGATCAGGCCAACAGCCCACCCAGTCCAACACTTTGTGTCACAGAGTAACCAAAGCCCAGGTGCCATCAGGAGCTCCACCAGCGGGGCCAGATGTTTCAGAAGTAGCTTCTACTAAATATATCAAATGGTACAGGGTAGGGGTGGGCAAACTGTGGTTCCCAGCAGGGCAGCTGGGGAAGCTAAATATCATTAGCAAACAAATATCATTGGACAAATTAATATCATTATCAATATCTGCTTTTACCCCTTTTGCTATTATTTTTGGCAGTCTCATTTAATGTTAATAAAAAGCAAATTTGCTTATTTTCCAATAAAAGCAGGTAATATTTGTTCATGTCTTGTGGCTCTCAAACATCTGATGTTTATTCTATGCAGCTCTTATGTTAAGCAAGTTTGGCCATCCCTGTCTAGGTGGCTCTTACGCTGAGCAAGTTTGCCCACCCCTGGTACAGGGTAATGGATATAGTAATTCCAAATCAAGAGATGGGCTTACAACTACAATTTTAAGGAAAGGCATAAGTCTATGAATAGAAACTATATTAAAGAGTTAGGAACAACTGACTTAGGCTGTGATCACATGGGCAGTTTGGCCTGACACAGTCACTTCTCCCCTCCGGATCAAATGTCAGGCCACATCTGTCAGGCATTCCCCAGCCATACTTATGCTGTCATAGGATGACTTGGAGCTGAGTTAAAAAGGCACCACATCACAAGTCATTGTGCATGGCCAGATGTATGGATGTGGGGGAGTGCACACAGAATGGATTTGGCAGTCTGAACCTGCAAATCTGTTCTGCCACTAGGGAGGCATTTTTTTAAAAAAAAATGCTTATGTGTGCATATGTGCATGCACATATGTGCACACATGAATTTAGGATTTTTTTTCTGGTGTGCTTCATGTCTGAGGCACTGCAATAATGTGGATGCTTTACCACAGGATATCTCCATTGGTAACCCACAGCAGGGTGCACTGTGTGGCTGATATGTCCTGCAACACTTTAAACCGTTTCAATTACAGGTGGCACCATATCGCGTCAAGCCGTCAATGTGACCACAGCCTTAGAGCCACACTATATGTTACATTTGTCACTTGTTTTCCCTTGTTTTCCTGTGTTCTCCAAAGCCACACAGCAGCTGTGGGAAACTGCTTCTAAAAAGAAGGGGAACCCAAATAGGCTCTGAAGGGCAGTAGGGTGGGAGGGGGTCCTGCTTCCCCCCACTATTTTCTCATACAAAATACACACTAATGGGGGGGGGGCTTTTCACTGATTTTGCTGTTTCACATGCACATATACTTTATGTGGAGCAGCAAAATTGGTGAAATAACTTCCCCCATTATGGTTTTCATGAAAGAAACTGCTGGGGTGGGGGGAGGCAGGAGCCCTTCCTCCACTCATGATGCTATTGTGAGCCTGTTTGGGCTCTCTCTTTTTTCTTTTTCTTTTTTTTGAGACAGTTCACCATTGCTGTGGGGCGGCAGGGAACAAAGGAAAACAAGTGTAAACAAATGAAAAAATAGAGTTTGGCTCTTAGTATAGCTGGCATGTTTAAACTGTAGGGAAATGCTTGGTCAAGGTAGGAAACTACCTATTGTTAACATTAGATGACACTTGGATGGGGGAAATAAAAATGAAAGGCAAATGCCTAACACCACAATGTAAGGATGAAAAACTAGGCCAAGTCTGGTTCCTTGAGGACTGTCATCTGGAAAGGGAAATATGAAAAGGGTTGAAAGTGCCACCTTCTCAAAGATTCTTGTTGGAATGAAGATATGCCAACAATAGTCTGAAACATGACAGCTGATGCTGGCAAATTGGTTGGTGTTACTGAAATGTACTCACTGTGCATTTAGATTAGATCATAATAATTTCAGTTGGTATATGCTTCTGTCATCTGTTCAGTTTTATGGCTTGCTTGCTCTCATCTTACATAAAAACTAGGTAACTTACCACATATCTAGATATGAATAATGTGCTATCTGGACAAGCAAACTGGATGACATGCAGTTACATGGTCACTATTTGGAGCAAACAGATTATTGTATTTTGGAGCAAATATAATATTTTATCAGGTTAAATTGCTGATTTGCTTAGAGTTTTGAAAAGCTGTGTCTTGCAATAGGTGCAGGCATGCAAACCAGACACATTCAGGTGCTCTCACAAAGCCCAGAGTTCAGTCTCAGAAGTCCACAAGCCCAAAGTACACAAGACAGAGGGTCATTACCAGAAGTGGTAAAGCAGAGAGCATAGTCAGGAGGTCCAAGGGTCATCCACAAGCCAGATAATCACAAAGTCAAAGCCCCAAGCCAATTCAAAGTCACACAAAGAAAGCAAGGTCAGGAGTTGTTGTCCCAGAGTACAGCAAAATGACTTGTTGCTTCAACAACATGCAGGCTCCCAGCCCTGGGTTCAGCCTATACATTTCAGTGATTGCCCTTCAATTCTGTTTTCCTTCCTTTCACATTGCCATTTTCTCCCTCCATTTCCACAGCTTGTGACCCATGATGTTGACAGCAGTCCATCACTCATGTACTGTGACCTGCCAGATACCTGGTTGGTTGGCTGATTGCAACTTGATGGCTCACAAATTGTGAGGCATATCCTACAGCCTCTTCAGTCTGCTTCCCTCAGCACAGACAATTAACTGAAGGTTGAAGGCAATGTTTACTTCTTCAAATGACAGTTATAATGGTAGATGCACCTAAATTTCAGATATGCTTAATGAAGCTAAGGCCTTTTTCGAACACGAGGCTTAGTTGGATTCTTATGCAAAGCTGATGCTCTTTTAATGCTCACTGGGAAAGTCAAATAACAAAGGCCTGGTTCAAGCATGCAGGGGAATAAGGTAGCAGACACTTGAAGAGATGAAATGGACTGAACCACTTCTAACTGTATGTGTAGAATCACACTTATAAATGCTTTTAAATATTGAAAAAACTCCTTGCAAATACAAAACCAACATGACAACCATGAGAAGAGGTAGATCCTTTCTCCCCATTATGTTTTTTAAATTTTGCATGACATATTTTTTTTGCAACAAAACACTAAAAGCTAGAATTTATCACCTACAGTCTGAAGTCATGCAGACCATTCTACAACTCAGGACTCTGAGACTATATCACTACCACACTGTGCTTCATTTGTCAACTAATTCTGTGTCAGGAGTTGTTCAGCCTGTGACACACATAAAAACCACTATCACTATGCACTGATTCTGTTGGCATGCATTGGGACTGTTAGCATTGTCCCTGTGGATTTACTTTAGCCTGTTTAACTTTTATTTACTGAAGATGATTCATGAAAAGGAAAGAGAGTGGCCTGACTCACGAATCCCAGACTGACTTTGTAGAGTTGGAAGACAACAAATCTCTCCCCCCCCCCCCCCACCTCATTAACTGAGAAAACTGGTCTGGAAACTACTGAAATATAATGAGCAACACTGAAGTTTCCTGGCCAAGTACAACTAAACTTCAAAGCTTTAATTTCCCTGGGCCACAATTTCTCCCCATTCTTGACTGGGTTGCAATGCTTCATTTGCTTGACAAACCAACTGTGTTGTTTTTGTTATCCCACAAAAGTTTCCTTCCACACACTGCTTATAGACAAGAAATAGCTTTAAAATGTCTTCAATAACGTGCTATTGCTTGCAGGCTCATGATAACTAATATATACAGTATTTAAAATCATTTGACATCTTTGAAATGTTAATACTCTGTGAAAAGAATCCACTGTGATTATTTCTGAATTGTTAACTCTACTATCAAACGTCTACTTGGGTTCATTGGTCTGGCACAAATGGTTCCTAAAGGCCGCTTTGCACATTATGCCATCCATGACAAGGCTACCTGAAATAACTCCCCCATGATAGCTTTTACATGCTATGATTTCTTGCATTTATATGGAGAATCCTGCACACTACACAATAGAAATTCCTGCCAGTGAATGGTGATGATAACATAGCCAGATATGCCATACATTTTGGCCACAAGGTGAGTAAAGTATCACACACAAATTATTTCAGCCTATTCCGAAATGTAATGGATAGATAAGCTGAGTGAGGTATTCAGCCATTTCTTACAGACATGTAAGATAATAGAAGTTCCGTACAAACACTAAAATTACAGCATTAATAGTGAACAAGATAACGATCTGAGCACTGCAAAAATGCCTGTATTTTATATATTCAGAAATTAATGATGCACATCAACAATGTTGTTGTTGTTTTTTGTTATGTTTTATTTGCACTTACCAACCTCCACAACACTAGAACAATTGGGGTCTGTGAAGCCGTCAGGACACTCACAAGAATAGAAGTCATCTTCCAACCCTGACAGACAGATGCCTCCATTTTCACAAGGGTTGGAGTCACACACATCTCCTGTGAATTAAACAAAAGGTCTCTTTCAGTCTGGAATATATTGTTCTAGAGGAAAATATCATTCTACATAGGGCTTTTTTTCTGGGGGAATGTGCCAGAATGGAGTTCTGAAACCTCTTTGGCACATTTCTTTTTAAAATGTTTAAAAGTTCATGAGTTTTCAGTACACAGATTGAAATTTTCATTTCCCTCATGAGAGTTCTGGCACCTCCCCCCCCCCCCAAAGAGCACCCTGGTTCTAGGGAAATATGTTGTTATAAAAAATATTGTTAATATAGGTGGTTGCCAATCCAATCCAAGGCAAACTTGTCATTGTTCTCCCAAACACAAAGTATATAACATTAAAATGCTCTGAAGTGGTCTGTTGATGTGTTTTCGTTAACGGAAAAAAGCTACCACCAAAAGGTTAGTTCACTTCAGTGAATGATGGCACTTAAAGATGGATTCTTACCAAGACCATCACAATTAGCTAGGACAGGCTGATGATTACTCTCTCTGTGATGCTAACCCACGACTACTGGATACCAATCTTGGAATTTAGAACCATAATTAAGAATACAATAAATCTACCTATTCATAGAGACACTGATAAAGTTTATTGATAAACAGGAAGTCCAACATTTAGCCTGACAAAATCTAACAGGTTGCCATCGTTTCCTGATACAAGCCATCACCACTGTCTTAAGGCTTTTGGCTCTGTTAGGGGGCAGGAAAGCTATATCCACAGGGAGTCCAGAGAAGCACCAATAAACTGAATATTCTGGGAGGGTTCAAGCCAAGGTTTCTCCAAATTCCCTACTAGGCCCAAGTCTGTGCAGGTATTGATAACCTTGTGAACTTGGTCATACAATAATTCTTGGCTGCATGCAACTATCAGCCAGTCATCCAAGTAAGGGAATGCATGCACAGGTGCACAACCACAACAGCCATACATTTAGTGAAAACTCTTGGAGCAGTAGCTAACCCAAAGGGAGTGCAATGTACTGGAAAACCCTAGTACCTTTGCGCAAATGTAAAAATCTTCTGTGGGACTGGCAAATGGAAATATAGAAATAAGCATCCTTTAAAACTAAGACTGTAAATCTCATATCCAGAGTAAGTAACTCAATAACAGAAGACAAGGAGACCGTTCTAAACTTTGAAACAATCAAATGCTTGTTTAATGACCTAAGATTTAAAATTGGTCTGCCCACCATCCTTTTTGTCTGCTAAACAGAATCTTGAGTAGAAGCCTACAGAGAGTAAACCATTGGGAACCTCCTCTACGACCCCTTTACCTAGGCTGCGATCACACATGCCTTTAGATCCAACATAGCTGCGAATGCCTGATGGATCTAAAGGCACAATCAGACAAGAACATCTGGGAAGTGTCCTTCAGTCATCAGCAACCCGTGCTACTTCACCACAGATCAGAGTTAAATGACACCGGGGAAAGTCCGGCTCTAATGGGTTCTGACAGGCCATGAATGGACTTTTCCTGTGTGATCGTGCAAGCATGCTCTCATGCCATCGACATGGTGTGATCATGCCATCCTGGCTTGGTGCCCAGGGCCGGCTCTATCACTAGGCCAACTAGGCGGCTGCCTACAGGCACAGCTGGCAAACGGGGCGGTGGAGAGACTGAGAGAGACTCAAACCAGGAGATAGTGTGCTTTATGCAAACCATGATTTACCATTATGTCTGAATGCAGCTTTCCATTCAGTCTAAGTAAGAACCAAACTTAGCCTTGGGACAATGCAATTAGACTTGAAGGTACTGTGGCCGGCTGGTGCAGGTGGCTGCTGGTGGGGCTGGAGAGCTCGTGAGCCCGGGCAGGTGGGTGCACACTGGGGCCAGGGGGTGTCCCTTGTGGGCAGGTCTCTGGCGGTGGAGAGTGTGGCTCTGCAGTGGGGGGCACTACAAGGTAGCCTCATCTGGGGGGGGCACCACAAGGTAGCCTTGCCTACTGTGCAAAAAACCCTGTTGGTTCCCCCCTTGCAGTATGCATATAATCACATACTCCATAGGGAGCCCTCAGTGCGGAGGTGTGATTCCTCGTTTATGCACATGGTAAACAGACGGTAAAAAACCCACAAAAATGACTCATACGCAGTTGCATCTGATCACACAGTGATGGGCTGAGCCCACAGCTGGAAAGGGCTGTGTGATCTCACAACTGCATTTCAAATTCCTCCAGAAAAAATAGCATGTGACTGCAGCCCTAGAAGTTCTTTCAACTGAAACTTCAATTCTGTGTATGGGTTGTCAGTCACTGTAAATGCTACTTGACAAGGGATCTATAACCATTAACAATTATGGATAAAACCCAACTATCAAAAGTTATAAGGTGCCAGGCACCAGCAAAATGTGACAGCCTATCATTAAAACTTAGCTCACCCTCGACTGCAGGTGTGGTCAGTCATATTGCAGGTTGGTATTGCTCGTGGTCCTTTCTACGTTGTTGCTGGGCTGGTAAAGACCAGGGGGCACCCCTGCATTTATGAAAGGTACACACCTGGTATGGAAGGTGAGGATACACAAAAGACTGATGGGGTGTCTTAAATAAGTTGGCTTAAATAAGTTGGCTGACTTAAACAAATTGACCCCTATAGAAAGGGGTGGCAAAACCATGTTGCCTTTGCTGGAACCTTTGCCCTTGGGCCCTTGCCAAGGGCACACTCAAGGGTCTGTCTGTCTGTTTTTCTTGATAGTAAGAACTCATCAGTGGACTGTGCAAACAAAGTGGAGTGTTTGAAGGTAAGGTCTTCAACCTTAGCCTGGGTCTTGATTGGAAGCACCATATTCCAAAGCCAGGACTGCCAACGGAGCACTATAGCTAATTACATGGTTCAGGTGGACACCTCAGCCAAATGTTTCCCAGCATTCATGTCTTGTTTAGATAATTTGATGGCCTCAGCCTGGATTAACTTAGCTAAGTGCTTGGATTCAAATGGTAACTGGTTGAGATATTTGGACAGGCTCTCCCACAGGAATAACTGATACCTACCCATAATGGTTTGGTAGTTCACTATGCACAAGTTCAAAGTTGACGATGAGTAAAATTTTCTCCCTAAAAAGTCCAGCCTCCAGCTTTCTCTATCAGTCACGGATGTGTGCTGGGTGGGTCAGTGGTGCTCTTGCATGTTCTCAATAATGATAGAAGGAGGAGTTGGATGGGGTAGATAGATATTCTGTGGATTCTTGTTTAACGCTGTAGATGTTTTCAGTTTTATGTGGGTAGCTGAGCAAATGCTGGCTTCTTCCAAATGGGTATTGTGAGGTCAGACAAGGAGGGAGGGGGAGAGGGAGAAGGGGGAGAAGAAGAAGAAGAAGAAAGCTGTATGTAGTCAGACATATAGGCTGGACTTCAGGATAGCAAATTTTGACAAATTTAAAAATCATGCTGAGTAGAATCCCATACTCAGAAATACTTAAGGAGAAGAGAGTTCAGAAAGGGTAGGAGTTTCTTAAAAGTGAAATAATGAAGGCACAATCACAATTGATTCCTGTGAGAAGGAAAAATGGGATGAGCCTAAATAAGCCAAGGTGGCTTCATAGACAGTTTTCTAAAGATTTGAGAAATAAAAGAGCAAGGACACGGCAGGCTCATTTGGGGGGGACAGTCAGGAAAGTAAAATTGTAACAGGTGATGAAGAGAGGGGAGAACTGCTCAATTCCTACTTTTCCTCAGTTTTCTCTTGTGAGGGAAATGGTGCTCAACATGACAAAAAGAGAACACATGAGGAGGGAAGGGAGTTGCGGCCTAGGATCAGCATAGGGGTAGTACATAAACACATAGTTTCTTTAAATGAAGTGAGTCCTCAGGGCCAGATGAATTGCATCCAAGACTCCTAAAAGAACTGTAGATGTAATTTCTGAACCTCTTTCCATTATTTTTGAGAATTCCTGGAGAACAGGTGAGGTATGGAGGGAGGCAAATGTTGTCCCCATTTTTAAGAAGGGGGGAAAGGAGGATCTGGGTAACTACTGACCTGTCAGCTTGATATCTATACCCGAAAAAGTTTTAAAACAAATCATCAGACAGTTAGTCCTTGAGCATTTAGAAAGGATGGCTGTGATCACTAAGAACCAGCATAGGTTTCTCAAGAACAAGTCATGTCAGATAAACCTTATCCCTTTTTGAGAAAGTACTACCTTGCTGGATAAGGGGAATGCTGTAGACATAGTTTATCTTGATTTCAGTAAGGTTTTTGATAAAGTTCCACATAATATTCTTGTTGACAAGTTGGCAAAATGTGGTTTGGATCCTATTACTGTTAAGTGAATCTGTAACTGGTTGACAGATCACACTCAAAGAGTGCTTGTTAATAAATCCTCATCCTCTTGAAGAGCAGTGACAAGTGGAGTTTATTCAACATCTTTATCAATGATTTGGATAAAGGAATAGAGGGAATGCTTATAAATTAGATGACGCTAAATTGGGAGGAATAGCAAATAGTAGAAGACAGAGCCAGGATACAGGATGATCCTGACAGGCTGGAAAACTGGGTTAAAATAAATAAAATGAATTTTAACAGGGATAAATGTAAAGTTCTGCATTTTGGTAGGAAAAATCAAATGCATAATTATAGGATCGGAGAGACTTGTCTTGGCAGTAATATATGTGAAAAGGATCTAGGGGTCTTAGTAAACCATACACTGAACACAAGTCAGCAGTGTGATGTAGTAGTTAAAAAGGCAAATGCCATTTTGGGCTGTATCAACAGAACTATATTGTCCAGATCATGTAAGGTGATAGTATCACTGTATTCTGTTCTGGTTAGATCTCACCTAGACTACTGTGTTCCATTTTGGGCACTACAATTTAAGAAGGATATAGACAAGCTGGAATGTGTCCAGAGGAGGGCAGTAAAAATGGTGAGGGGTCTGGAGACCAAGTCCTATGAGGAAAGGTTGAAGGAGCTGAGTATGTTTAACCTAGAGATGAGATGACTGAGAGGTGATTATGATAACCATCTTTATTTATTTGTTTCCATTTATATCCCACCTTGCCGCACGAACTGGCTCATTTTCATCTTCAAGTACGCGAAGGGCTGTCATATAGATGATGGTGTGGAGTTGTTTTCTGTTTGCCCCAGAAGGTTGGACCAGAACCAATGGGTTCAAATTAAATCAGAAGAGTTTTCAGCTAAACATTAGAAAGAACTTCCTGACAGTTAGAGCGGTTCCTCAATAGGTGGTGGACTCTCCTTAGGAGATTTTCAAACAGAGGCTAGATGGCCATCTGACAGAAATGTTGATTCTGTGAACTTAGTGCTTAGTTCTTGTGGCCCTTTCTTACCTGCCCAGGGAAATGCTGATTGCCTCTTTGGAGTAAGGAAGCAATTGTTCTCCAGGTCAGTTTGGCCACGGATCTTGGAGGGGTTTCCCTCCCTCTTCTGGGCATAAAGCAGGGGTCACTGGGGCAGGGGGGGAGGTATTTGTGCATTTCTTGTATTATGCAGGGGGTTGGACCAGATGACCCTGGAGTTCCCTTCCAACTCTGATTTTAAGGAGAAGAGTTAGTTTTATACCCCACTTTTCATTACCCAAAGGAGTCTTGAAGCAGCTTATAATCACATTCCCTTCCTCTCCCCACAACAGACACCCTGTGAGATAGGTGAGGCTGAGAGAGTTCTAAGAGAAATGTGACTGACCCAAGGTCACCGAGCTGGCTTCATGTGGAGGAGTGGGGAATCAAACCCAGTTCTCCAGATTAGAGTTCATCATTCTTAACCACTACAAAAAGCTAGCTCACCCAAGCATAAGAAAAGCCACATAGGTAAAGATGACTGTGTAAAGTCAGTGTAAAGACAACTAAAAAAATTGTCCTTAGGCTGGTTGTCAGAAGTCACAATGTTGATCTGTAATGCTCTGGCCATTCACAGCATCTGCTCACTGTATAGGCGCAGGTCCTCACTTGGGAAAATGGGATTGGGGTCACTGACAATATCATCCAGGGATGTTGGGCATGATGTGGCTCTTTAGGTGCAGGGCTCCCCCCACGAACCAGGTGGATGGTGGTGGATTGGGGCCTTCAAAATCAGGGGAACTTCCACCCCCCATTTGGGGGTTAGCAACCCTACCTACACCTGGCTGCTTGCCACTGTTCAAGCAACTGCCCCACAAAAGTCAGTGTGGTACAGTGGTTAGAGTTTCGGACTATGATCTGGAAGACCCAATTTCAAATAACCACTCTGCTGTGGAAACTCATTGGGCAACCTTCGGCCAGTTACACATTCTCAGCTGAAATCACCTTACAGGATTGCGAAGATAAAATGGAGGAGAGGAGAATTATGTAAGCTACTTCTGGTTCAGACTTTGGAGAAATGTGGGGTATAAATGAAACAAATACATAATAAATATAGCTGGTGATGAGGGGCAGATAAAAGATTGCTTGGCTGGTGAGTGGGAAAGAGAGAAGGAAGCACGAAAAGGCTGTGGCAACTTTCAGGGAAGGAACAGAGAAAATAACGTGGGAGGGGGAAATGAGATGCCCCCTGCAAGTCCTTGCCTACTATTTCTAATGGGGCTTAAGAGTTGCAGCCTGTCTTTTTAATTGTTTCCCCCCTCTATTAAGTAAAGTTTTTGTCCTAATAACTTTGGCAAAGTCTCAATAAAAGCATTTCTGGCTCCAGCATTTAAAATGGGGCAGCTGTCATGTAGAGCATTGTATTAGCATGAACATGTCTATTTAAATAGCTTCACACTGACTTCATTGGAGTTTGATTAAGCACTTGGATGTCAGACGTCACTCTAAATTTAAATTGCATCCTGAATTGCACATTTCTTGTGCTTTGCCTCATCTTACTTCTGAAGTCTGATTTCATAATAGCAAACTACATGAGAATAGTTCATGCATTTTCCAACTGAATGTCTTCTCTTTATGGTTCCATGTGTTATGTTAGCATATGCTACTAACTGTAATTTCTAAGAGTTTGTTCTTGTACATACAGGTAACTGTTCCTGGCTTTGCTAATTCACAGTAAGTGCTATATAGCTGCCTCTGGTGAACAGGGAATTTATTGCGGGTTTGAAATATACTTTCAACGTTTAGATTTAAAGGTATTAATACTTCTTTGAGATATTAATACCTCTTTGATTTATACACTAATAAAGGACAATGGAAGCCAAGTGATTCCTACAGAAGGCAGCAAAACCACTGATCCTGCACTAGGTTCCTAAAGCAACAGTGTGGACCTTTGCAGCCCTGGAGGCTGTGTCCGACCCAGCTACACTCACAGCTTCCTGCTTCCATCTGTTCATTTTCTAACTGCCAATTCCTTCCTTTTCTCAACTTTATTGCAAGAACACAGGTCTCAGACCACAACCCTGAAAGTAAATTGAACATTCAGGAGAAAGAAGTATTTTAACTACTGAAACGCAATGAAGCAGCATCAGCCAATCACCTCTGTTCTGCAGCAATCAACTAACAAAACATAGCACACAGTATTTGAACTTCCTAGAAGAAAGGTAATTCTACAGGCTAAAGAGAACAGGGTAAAACATGCAAGTTGATTCATGGATAGCTTATTTACATATTTAGCATGGTATTTCTCTTTCTCCAGAGTGAGCAATCACTACCACCCCACATAGTTTGCTTCCTCTGCAGATGTTTCCGCTCAGCCCAGGGACATGGGGGTGTTGTACCTGGAAATGACATATTGGCACACAGGCAGGCAGTGGAGAAGATTAGTGGGAGGCCTGGCAACCTGAAGCACAGGTGACTTGTTGAGTGAGAAAGTGAAACTGGCAGGAGCTGACTGTATTGTGGTCCCTCAGAGAACAGAGAGGTCCCAAGTGTTGAAATGAGGTCTTGGGGGGGGGGGAGGGGAGCTATTGGCTTGGAAAATATTGGTATTTCCCAATATTTCCAAATCCCAATACTGATATGGTATTTGGCTTTGGGATTTTCCAGGAATCCCATTTTTTCTGGCACCATCATACCCTATGGGGACTATTATACTCAATGGGGAATCTATCCTGGGGTATCCAAGGGTCTGGAGAGGCTTTTTAAAGATAAAGGCACCAAATTTGCAATGTAGCTGCTGGTGCTTCTCCTCCGAAGAACATCCAAGTTTCAAAATGATTGGACCAGGGGGTCTAATTCTATGGACTCCCAAATAAGTTGCTCCCATCCTCCATTGTTTCCAATGGAGGGGAAAATAGCAAAAAAAAAAAAGGCAAGGGCAATAGAAGCCCAGCAGAACTGAATCAAAGTCCCAGACAACCTCTGCAGTAGAAATTGAAAGAGAAGCATTTTTGCAAGCCCAGCAGAACCAGAGCTACTGTGGTCAGATAAACCCAACAGGACTAAGGTCAAACCAGAAAATCCCTGTAGAAGAAACTGAACGTGGTGATGGTGGGGATTTTTGCAAGCCCAGAAGAACTGGTGCAATGCACAGAGTACCCAGCAGTACCAGTGCCATTGTGGCAATGCTGGTTCCACAATGAAACCCAGAAGAACCAGTGCAATGTACACTCCCCGGCAAAACTCAGTGTCATTGTGGCAATGCTAGCTCAACAGGACTGATGTAAAGCATAGAATCACACTCCAAGCAAGGGTGTGTGTGCAAAAAAAAACACCAAAACAGTCCCCAGGAGCCTGCCATGCTTGTTTTCAATCTTTCCGGAAAATCCCTAATGTATCCAGGATTTTTTTCGGGATTTTTTTCTGGCTTTCGGAAAAATCCAGGATATTTTGAGGATGCTGAGATATAACCAAAAAATACCAATAAGGTATTTTTCAGGTATATTTTTCAGGTCAGTTGAATCTGAATGTACACCCCTAGCATCCATTTTAGTTGCCAAGTTTAATCCATTGAAGTAATGTAAATTTGTTGACTTGATCTGGATGATCCCAGCTAGCCTGATCTCATCAGAGCTCATCAGATGAAGCCAAGTAGGGTTGGTGCTAGCTATCATTTGGATGGGAGACAACCAAGGAAGTCCAGGCTTGCTACACAGATGTAGGCAATGGCAAACCACCTCTGAATGTCTTTTGCTTTGAAAACCCTACAGGTCACTGTAAGTCAGCTGTAACTCGACAGCACTCACCACCACCACCAGATTTGTTAACACAGATTTCAGTAAAAGAACTTGCCAGAATGCATGACAGGTATCCCCTCATATAATTCTGCACAAACAATCTGCACAAAGAGTTATAACACCAACTCCTCTGAACTGCTATGTATTCAGCTGATAAAACTCACGATTACTAATTTAAGATTTCTTGATTTAGTTGGCAGCTCTAGCCCTTTAATGTGAGTGGGACTGTATGATTCATGGTCAAAAAACAACAACACGTTTTTGAGCACAGATCACTGTTGCTGGACCTGGGCTTGAATTTAATTTTCTGTGTCTGTTTAAAAATAATTTTTTATAAAATATGTCTTTAAGGAGTGCCAAGGGAAGCATGTTCATCTGGGTTAATGAGCACTAACTACTATGTGAGAAATCTTATACATTATTAATCATGTCTGCTTGGTTTTGCAGAGGAATGTTATGAGCTCTGTGGGTGGATGGGGAACAGATCACAGCAATCCTAGCATCACCCTTCCGTATGAATATTTACAAAGCCATGTGTGCTGTTTTAATTTTAGAGCCATGATTTCAACACTATGATAGCCTGTGTTGAATCCATCTCTCTTCCAAATGAACAGGAAGGATGGGAGTTAACTCTGCCAGGTGTTAGGGAAGTAGGTCATTATGAAAATTGGCATTCATGCACCTGCTTCATGTTTGTTGTGCATCCTGCCAATGATGCATCTGAGGGAGTTGCATACTGGTTCAGGCAGAAAACCAATGACCTGCTGCCTTTCCACATTTGAAAGCATATGTTTTCCTGCTCCACCCCAGTGTTCTTTGGGTAGATTTCATGCTGTTCTCAGCATTCTTTGGGACACTAAAGGTAACTAGAGGTCAAGCATATGGGGATCAACATGGTACCTCTTTAGGAAAGGGGGCATTGTGGACTCATCTTGAAGATGCTCAGGGAAATATATTCCCAGCAATGTTAATAATTAACTTGGCAAAGAAAATATTGCTTATGCAAACCCATATGGGCATTTGATTCAAATTAAAAAGAAATTGTGGGCACAAGATAATGTTCCAGAGTTCATATTGTTCAATTAGACAGATGATCTGTATCAGGAGCCAGGCAGTCTTGAAGAGAATGAACATCAGATTTCTCATTTCTGGGAAAACCCTTCATGTCAATGTATCATAGGATTATGTTCCATGCAACAATTTGGTTTCTAGCTAGACTGTTGTAACATGTCAGAAACTGGCACAGATAGCTTTCATTACCTGTACAAAATGCCTAACTGTGCCTGCAGTCTGAGAAGGTAGAAAAAATACATTTTCTAGATAGCCTTAGAGCAACACCATTGATCTATATTCCATGTCAAGAGAATTAGGGGTGTTGAAGCCAAGCATGCTTGCCTCCTCCTTCTCCATCTCCTGTTAGTTGTGGCATTACTTGTTTCATATCCAGAGACTTCAAAGAGTTTTGGGTGACCAATTTTTAACCTGTGTCATTATTCTCTATATTTTGAGACAAAGTGAATAAGAAAGAAATGGGATATTCTAAATATGGTATATTTATGAATATCTCATCCCACCATTTTATTAATATAAGAACACCAGAAAAGCCATGAAGGATCAGAACAGTGGTCCATGTAGTCCAACATCCTATTTCACATAGTGGCCCCAGAGGGCAAATAATTAAATATGGAATTAGAAACCTGGCCACTAATGCCTACTGGCACTATAACTCCCCATTTTCCTACAAACAATTTAACTTTTCTGTGTATGTATAACAACAAAAATAGCACTTTCTATAAAACAAAAGGAATTTTTCATATTTGATTGGAAGGGAAATACTGGCTGTTTCTTGAAATACTTCCTACTGTTCATAACTACTTTTAGATTCATTCCTCTGGACCTTCAAATGCGTATTTTAAACTGATATACAACTTTTATTGCACAAATAATATTAGTCATTTTCAGATATTCAGTCTGTGTTTACTGAATGCCTATGTGGATGTAGTAGATCTTGCCCCCTTCCCCTACATGTCTGCATTCAAAGTATACCACTAGATGCACCACATATGTAAGTACCCTGAATACAGAATTTCTAATCCCCTGGAGACATTTCTGTATAGTCACTTAAGTGAATGAGTGGAGAATGAGAGCAGAGCATACCATATATGATACTGATTCCCCCCTTCTCTATGCATTCACTGAAAGGGACGATGGCCAAACATAGTCCATGATGCAGTAAGCTCATGAAATATCAGTAATCCATTTCACCAGCAAAATTCAACATTTAGAAGCTGATATGATGCCACTTTTCATGGTCCTCACAAAGCATTTGAGCAAGGAAAGTTCGGGCTCTTTGGCTACCATTTTGAAAACCTAATTATTCCATTTTTTAAACAAAAGTGGCTAGCAAGAAAAATACTAACCAATGTCATGTTGGATAATTTCTGACATCAAGTACTCAGATTGTGGTTCTGGAACTACTTTGGGTAAATATTACATCACTTGGAAGCTATTCTTATTTGATTAGCTTATCCATGACACCCATTGTGCATTTCTGTCTTGAGTTGTACAAATAGCAGGAGGAGGAGCTAGCGACGGCGAGCTGAGCAGTTGCTCCCAGTTCAGCCTCCGCATCAGCCTCCTGCAAAAGGATTAAAATAACAAAACGGGCTGCAATTTAAATACTACAACTTTGCTACAACAATGGGGAAGACTCAGGGAGCTAAAACTGGTAAGAATGTCTCCAAGATAATGCCTGTAGCAATGCAGGAAGGTCTAAATTCCTCGGATGAGGACTCCCCTCCCCTATCAGAGTCTGTAAGCAAGCAGAAAAGGGAGGATTCCCTCACCAAAAACCACTTGAAAGAGATGCTGACAGATTTAAAACAGGACTTAAAGGAGGAGATAAGAAACAGCATTACTCTGGTCATAAATAAGCTGGATGAAGTTAGCAAAAAATTACAAGAAGTCCAGGAGAAGGCGGAGTCAGCAGCTGCTGAAACCTAGAAGAACTCCAAAGAAATAGCTGAACTGAAATCTTTTGAAGACTGGACTAAGAGCAAATTAATGCTTCTGGATTGCAAATCTGGGAAACTAAAGTGAAGTTTCGTGGAATTTCTGTAAACTTTGAGCTAAACAAGGGCCTTATGGTTGCTTTAAACAAATGGCTTGAAGGAATTATACAGCTTCCAAGGCCAGCCCTAAGCAATGCTTTTTGTTTAAACTTTCCTTCTCGAATGGGCTTACCAGCATTTACACCAGACATCGTGGCCGAGTGTAAAGACATAAGGATAAAGTGGAACCTCTTGGAAATTGCCAGGAAGAACAGAGGATTGAAACTTGAGGACACCTTGGTATGGCTCTTTCCAGACATTCCCTTTGAAATCTTAAATGCCAGGAAAAGCATGCGTCCAATTGCTCAAAAGCTCACAGAAAATATACCATATGTGGTGGACTTGTGATAAAGCCAAAGTCTTTTGGTGTATGATTCATGCTGAAATGGAAAATTTTTTGAAATGTGCTTTTAAAATGCTGCCTGAAATGTTATTGCTTGGTCTTAAGCTAGAGGAAGTTAATGTAACTAAAAGGACATTAATATGGTATATGGTGACTACAGCGAGAATGGTCTATGCTCAGAACTGGAAATGTGAAAAAACCCCAGACATATGGGAATGGTTGAGAAAACTGCTATTTACGGCAGAAATGGACAAATGGACAAGAAAACTGAATAATCAAGACTCAGAAAAATTTCTAGAAGAATGGAAAGACCTGAAAGACTATCTAGAACAACATTGGGATATGAAAAATAATATTTTTACATTGTCTAATTATTGATCTTTGATGTTTAAAAGAAGAAACAATTATTTTTAAGAGAAATATACTGAACGATTGAAATGACAAGAACAGAAACTAGAGTACATATTACAGATATCTAGATATTACGTTTAAATGTTTAAAAATTACCTTTCTTTTTTTTATTGTTGTAACCAAATTTGTTACCTGTAAGAGCCAATAATTTTAAATTCTTATAATTGCTATTATATATAATGGTATAGGTGAGGCGGAAAGTCCCAAAGTTTTTGAATTGTAAGCAGAATACATAGCTATATAGAAAAACAATTGCAGAGGAACTGGAGTGATTTTGTGAGGCAGAAAAAAATGTTTTAGGCGTGCCAACATCTACCTGATTAAATTAATTATAATCTCACAAAAGAAATATTAGCAGAATAGAGTTGGCAATGTATCGTGGTAGAAATTGTTTTAAGTATGTTAATTCCTTTTTTTGTTGCAGAAATTTTAAGTAATATGTAGGAGTTTGAAAACAATAAAAAAAATTAATGGATAAAAAAAAAGTTGTACACATGGATAAAAAAAAGTTGTACACACACTCTATTGCCTCAGCTGTCATCTCTTGGGTAACTTGGGTAATTATCAATTCTGGTACTGGTGTGCATCTTCTCATGGGGAGAGGGGTCAGATCCATACAACTCCCAACACCTGGCCTATTCCCAGGGTGTTCTGGTTTCCAGAGTAGCAGTGGTAATTATCCTGCTTGTCTTTTACATGCAAGGGTTAGAGAGGGCTGAATATTCACATTTCTTTTCTTTTTCTTTTTATGTGTTGAGGCTTTTCAGCATGCTTGTTTTCACTGCAGGTGTTTGCTGGTTTCCAGCATTTTACACCATTTTGCATTATATTCCACTTACAAGCTATTTGTATGCAATTGCTAAAAAATAATGTTGTGTAATTTAATGGTTAAAAATTAGCACAAAACGATGGTACCAAGTTAAAGGCTCATAGGTTTAATTATTAGAAGAGGCAAGTGAGCAGGACACAGGGATTTTTAAGTCACATAGTAAGGCTGATTAGTTTGATAGCATCCTTACTAAAAACTAGTAGTAACTGAGGTAGTTTTCTCAGCTCCCAGTATCAGTCAATATTAAATACTTCTTAGCTAAACATGAAACTATTTGTGATATCATTTACTGTAATACCCAGCAGCATTTTTTTTTCTTGATAGACACAAAAAGACTACTTAATAATTTGTAAGCAAGTGCTATTCATTCTTTTCAGGATCAACTACCTAGTCCCATGCAATCAAGCAGGTGCTTCCATGTTTATCAAGGAGGAATGGCTTCCAGACATAATAACATCAGTCTTGAGTAGTTCCAGAACAATGACCCTAGCCTGATGAGTTGAAGTGTGAAAAATAACCAGCCTGACCTTGGTTCCTGTCCTTCTAGCCAGCCATTCTCCTTGGACTATGCTTTGCTGTCAGTCATGGAGGTCCATTTGCCGCCAATACAAAACAACAGATTGCAGCAATGTAATGAATACAGGACACCCATTTTAAATGGAACAAAGAAGAGCAAAAGGGTAAAGGGTAAACAATAAATATATTCAGCAGAATCACCTGATTACTGATTACATGGGGACAACATTTGTCCTGGCTGATTCTGAAGGTGTTTTGACTGTCAAACACCAAGGATATCCAGTGTTCTCAACATCATAAAAGTTGCACACTGCTGCTGTCAAGAGAACTCACAATTTCAGCAACATTTTTATTCTATTATAGTACTATTCCCACTGAATATATCATAGAGTTTTTAAAAATCAAATGTAGACAGTAAAAAAGAAGATTCAGTGATCAATACATAAGTCAATTAAGTGATATTAGTTACACTTAATATACATATTGGTTTCAGATGTTTGATAAGTGGCTATTTTGAAGTCATGTTGTATTTTCCTACCCCAGGGTGGGAAAGATGGGAACATCCCAATTTTTTTTTATCATACAACAGCACTGTAAGATAAATTACTCCAAGATGAACTTGAGGCTCCAAGCATGTCTTCTAGTCATATTCTGGATTATTTCAGTCCACTCTGTCTGGAGGAGGTTGACAACTTGCTCTCGCTGGTCTGCCCAACCACGTGTAGACTCGATCCGTGCCCATCATGGCTAATTAGAGCGAGCCATGAAAGGGTATGAGGGGCACTTAGAGAGATTATCAACACATCCCTTGTAAAAGGGATGTTCCCTAGTACCCTAAAGGAGGCTGTGGTATGCCCCCTCCAAAAAAACCCATCATCAGATCCGGCCGAATTAGCCAACTATCGGCCAACTATCGGTATCTAACCTGCCCTATTTGGGTAAGCTAATCGAGAAGGTGGTGGCAGACCAGTTGCAGAGCTTTTTGGATGACACCTCCATATTAGACCCCTTCCATTTCGGCTTCCGACCGGGCCATGGGACAGAGACGGTGCTGGTCACTCTCACAGATGACCTCCAGAGGCATCTGGATTGAGGTGGCATGGCGGTGCTGATGTTGTTGGACCTGTCAGCGGCATTCGACATTGTTGACCATCGGCTGCTAGTCCACCGCCTCGCCGATATTGGGATCCAGGGGTTAGCTTTACAATGGCTTTCCTCGTTTCTCCAAGATCGGGGACAGAGGGTGCTGGTTGGGGAACAGCTCTCCCAAAGGTATCTGCTGATTTGCAGAGTCCCACAGGGAGCAGTACTTTCCCCAATGCTGTTTAACATCTTTATGCGCCCCCTCGCCCAGATTGCCCAGAGGTATGGGCTGGGATGCCATCAGTACGCTGATGATACCTAACTCTATCTGTTGCTGGGCAGTCAGTTAGTCTCTAGTTTGGACAATCTGGACCTGGCGTTGCAAGCTGTGGCTGGTTGGCTCAGGCAGAGCCGACTGAAGTTGAATCCGACAAAGATGGAGGTCCTATGCCTGAGTTGGAGCGGACCAAGGGTAGGGATCCCTCTCCCAACCTTCGATGGGGTGCCATTGGTACCAGCGTCGGAAGTTAGGAGTTTGGGAGTGCTCCTGGACCCCTAGTTAATGATGGTGGCCCAGGTATCAGCCACCGCGAGATCAGATTTTTATCATCTACAGCTGATCAAGCAGTTGGTTTCCTTCCTTGAATGCAATGAACTGGCTACAGTGATCCATGCTTTGGTCACCTCAAGATTGGACTACTGTAATGCTCTCTACATGGGGCTGCCCTTGTGCCAAATCTGGAAGCTGCAGCTAGTGCAGAATGTGGCGGCGTGGCTGTTGTTAGGTCTCCCCATATGGGAGCACATCCAGCCTGCCTTAAAAGCACTACACTGGCTGCCTATAGCATACCGGATAAGGTTCAAGGTGCTGGTGCTTACCTATAAAGCCCTATATGGCCTGGAACCTATCTACTTGAAGGACCACCTCTTTCCACATGTTCCCCAGCGAGCACTTCGGTCCAGATCCCAAAATCGCCTGGTCCTCCCAGGCCCAAAGGAGGCTCTGTTGGTGGTTATGAGGGCCAGGGCTTTTTCAGTGGTGGCCCTGCACTGGTGGAATGAGCTCCCAGATAACATCAGGGCCCTGCGGGACATTTTACAGTTTCGCAGGGCCTGCAAGACGGAGCTCTTCCATCAGGCCTTTAAGTAGGAGCCGCCTAATATTGACATCTTTGGCCCTGGCCTGATTTGATCCACCAGTTTGTGTGACTGTCCATATTGGTTGACATCTGGACGCTGCCCTGATATGTCAAAGAGGATACGCCATCTGTTTTATCTTATTATGTTGTTTTATGTATTTTAATGTTTTTAAGATTATGTATTTTAGTGTTTGAATATGTTGTTAGCTGCCCTGAGCCTGCCGTATGGCGGGGAGGGTGGGATATAAACTTCATAAATAAATAAATAAATAACTTTCCATGGAGAAGATGGAGGGTGTTTTGGAGGGTGGAGTTTGTGGCATTGTACCTCACTGAGTTCCCTGTCCTCCCCAGGCTCCACTCCCCAATCTCCAGGAGTTTTCCAGTCTGGATCTGGATCTGCTGCCCATGGCCAGGGGCTACTTGGTAACTCTAAACTGCTGCCTGTGAAAACCCTGCTTTTTACTGAGAGAAACAGTTAGACCCCCCCCCCCACACATTCTAATCTCTCACAGTTGATGCCTGGAGCTGATGCCATTTCAAAAAGTATTGGGGGAAATTCAACAGTCCCTGAAGTGTTTTTTTTTAACTTTTTGATTTTTCTGCAAACTGAGAAAGGCCCCTGACTATGTAGGAAAAGCTGTTGGTGGAGAGTGAGCTCTCTTTTGGCAAATATAAGTATCCACACAGAAAAAAAATAAACTCTTGAAATTAGTATATAGATAATAACAATAACAATAATTTGTACATATTTCTAGTTGGA
This sequence comes from Lepidodactylus listeri, assembly GCA_029233225.1. Taxonomy (NCBI): domain Eukaryota; kingdom Metazoa; phylum Chordata; class Lepidosauria; order Squamata; family Gekkonidae; genus Lepidodactylus; species Lepidodactylus listeri. Next base: position 50,548,786 of record JARCFY010000004.1, read on the forward strand.
AGGCTCCTTCCTTCATTCAAAGAGTTCAGGGATATGTGAAGTGTTTAGTCTGAGAAACTAAATTTTCCAATGTCTTCCAAAGAGTTTCATATTTGAATCCATATTTCTCTGTTCAAACCTCAGCACTCTACACCACAGTATTTGAGGTTTAGTATGATTTGAGGAGAGAAATATTTTTTCCTTACACATCATTATAGAAACTTGTTAGTCTTTTATTGTCTTGTTGTGCTGGAATGCAAAGTGTAAACTGGACTGTGGATATACTAGCTCGGTTCAGATATTTAAAAGTGTGTATGCCCTGAGAGATCCTTTATTGCTTCAATAAGCCCTGCCCTTGGATCTGTCCTGCTGAGTTTCTGATGTAAACTCTATGTGCGTACATGTACATGGATAAGCTTTAGATCTACAGTTAGGACCCTGCTTAGGACTCACTTTTGAACATCTAAATACTCTTAGTTAAATAGCATGAAATCTCAGGTATACCAAAGATGTACACTTATGAGCCTCAGCAATGAAATGGACCATAATCATTCATGCACAGAGGTAGATGGAAGGATTTTAATCCTTGTCAGGTCTTTTTTCTTTGATTATTACTGGTATCTGAGACATCAGAATAATGTTTCATTTTCATAGGACTCCATGTCTAGCATGATTTCTGATTCCTAAGGATTATTTATAGTATCATGAGATTATTATGTTTAATGCCTATACATTTGTTTGCTACTAATTTTGTATCATTATTTTATGATTTATGGTTACACAGTTGGAACTATGGCAGAGGCTTGTATTCTGGATAAATGTTCTTATTAGGGAGTGGAAATATAATTAAATATATTTTTCTTCTGCTTGTCTGCTTGAACTGTCAATCTCGGATTGCCTTTGAATCACAAGATTGTTTGCAAAATCTTACTGCAAGTTTATATTCTTGACATGAACTGATAGACTTTTACTATCATGATGTGCTGCATTATTTATGTAGAATGGCTGGATTGCAACTTTTCAGATTGCCCTTTGCTGTCAGGCAAAGGACAGCATTACTGTGCAAGGAAAACTAATACAGTGACAGGGAGGATTTACACAATTATGAGAATTATTTAGAAAGATAGCCACAGTGATTATTAAAAGAATAGATTTCTAGTATGTGCTTCATCTTAACACACAGCATAGTTAGGATGAAGTATCGGATTCAAATCAGATTAGTCCCACTGAAATGAGAGAATCTAAACTAGTTTAAATGCAGCTACTACTGCTGTTTGGGTGGTTGTTGGGTTTCTTCCTCTGCTTTTGGTTCTAAAATGCACTAGTAGTGCCATCCTAGGAACTCTGTCCTGAGACCAAGCCTCAATGAACAGACTTGAGTAAGATTCTGTGTAGTCTTGCTCTCATAAAGTAGACTTGCTCTTTAAGTAGAGTTACATCCTTTTTAGTTTACTGATGTCAATGGGCTTAGAAGAAGAAGAAGAGATTGGATTTATATCCCGCCGTTCACTCACATGGAGTCTCAGAGCGGCTTACAAACTCCTTTCCCTTCCCCTCCCCACAACAGACACCCTGTGAGGTAGGCGGGGCTGAGAGAGCTCTGAGACAGCTGTCCTTGAGAGAACAGCTGGTACAGAGCTATGGCTTGCCCAAGGTCATCCAGCAGGTGCAAATGGAGGAGTGGGGAATCAAACCTGGTTCTCCCAGATTAGAGTCTGCACACTTAACCACTACACCAAACTGGCTCTCAAGGATGTAGGACGGATGTTTGGATGGCATTGTTAATGGCCAGACACTGAGGTGATGTTATTTTAACTAAGGAAATTCTCATTAGGGATGCTACCACATTTCACAATTATACCACTTGACTTAATCTCTACATTTACTTTTCCATTGTATGAATCAAACTAGTGACTGTATTTATTTATTTATTTAATGTTTTGAATGTTTACCAAATTTATGACCATATTTGGATGTACAGGTGACATAGATATAAATAAAATATTTTTCCCATTAAGAGAGCAATTCTAAGCTCTGCTGGGAATCCTATTCAGGTTATAATGATTCCTCACTTCCCATTTACTTTTTCTTTAGCTGCGCAGTCCCTTTCCTTTCTTTCTTTTGTTTCACTGTCTGTCCCAACCAATTGTTTAAATGTATATAGATATATGCTGACCCAGCCTAGGGAACTGAGCAACTGACAAAAATCCTTCATTTGTGTATGTCAGATTATAGCATAAAAGAGGAGGATTGTAATTCAAAACAAACAACTTTATTTCACTTCTATGGGAAAATGGTCAAGTAAGTATCAGGTTTAAAAACTGGCAGTCCCTACCTAAATAAACAGGCATAAGCTTCTTTGTCTAAAAGTTACACAAGTCTGTGAAGGCAGGGACATTCACGCAATTTCCCATTTTCTGTCCTAAACATTTGACAGGGATCACCCCTTTTTACTATGAGTTATTTCCCTTAAGGAAGGACTACTGGTCCCACTTCTGTATTTCAGGATCTTCCTTGAGCCTCACCGAGCTTAACTAAACTTCCCTGTTATAACAGCCATTGTCAATTGTCATTCTTCACTGCCACTCTCAGCTGTAAAATTCCATTTGAATCCCCTGTCACTGAAGGTTCTCAGACAGGGTTAAAACATTAACTATTCATTGTCCATTACACAGATCTATTCAATGGGACATGTTCAATAGTGTCTCTTCACAGTTCTTAGAATTTCACTGTAAACACAGGCAACTGCAAACATTATTTTTGCATCAATTGTACATAAATGACATTTAACCTACTGCATAAAAATATTATATGTAAAATGGTGGGGATATGACATAAAAACAAACAAACAAGGATTAGGAACACCATCAAATAAAATGGGCAACATGAAAATGAAAATAAAAAAAACAAAAAACTGTTTGTATATTCCTATCTCAAAAAAGGTAAAAGGTTCTCTAAAGGCTATTTCTTGTATGCATGATTTTGATTTTCTTGTCCCTTGAAAATCCCTGTTTATATGTCAGTTCTTTCTTGCTTGAAACAACTTATTATCTTGTTTTCATGCAATTTTCAGCTTCCTTTAACTCATTTTCCCCTCAAAAAGTACACCTTTCCAGCACTATTTAAGCATCAGTAAATCAGTATATCCTTATATAACCTGCAAGTCTGTACCTGCAAGGACTTATGAGGACAAATCCCATATAGGGTTGCCAAGTCCAGGTTGGAAAATACCTGGGGACTTTGGGGGTGGAGCCAAGAGAAGGTGGGGTTTGGGGAGGGGAGAGGCCTCAGCATGGTACAATGCCATAGAGTCCACCCTTCAAAGCAGCCATTTTCTCCAGGGGAGCTGATCTCTGTCAGCTGGAGATCAGTTGTAAAAGTGGGAGATCCCCAGGCCCCACCTGGAGGCTGGCAACCCTAATCCCATATTGCCCATGTTCAGTTCCAGATTTCTTTGATTCACTCTGGCTCAGTATCTCCCACAGCTCTGATTTTCCTCCTCCCCTCACTAGCTCTGGCACTGGCTCACCGACTCCCCTGCCAGCTCAGGTGGTAGTACAGCTCTTTCTCTTACACACCAGCTTGACTTCACTGGCTCTGTCTTCCCTTCTTCACATTTGTTCCTTCCACCCAGGGGTCATTTCGAGCAGGAGCTCGAGGGAGCTCAGCTCCGGGAGTTGGTGCCAGCTCCCCCCATGGGGGAATGTCTGCTTGTGTCATGGCTGCAGCAAAATGATCCCATCCCCTGGAAAGGTCCTTGTTTCTCCAACCAGCCTTCTGAAGGCTTCAGCCACCACTGAAGCTATCCTCCCAGAATAGTGATATTTCTGAGGCTTGGATTAGTAGCAGTCCCCTCCCTGCCAGCTCTCTCTCTCTCCCTTGCCTTCTGACATAATTCCAGTGATGTCAGGTGGTGTAGCATATGCAAATAAGTTATGCTAATAAATTATGCTAATGAGCTCCTGCACCTCTTTTTCTATGAAATGACCCCTGCTCCCACCTCTTGCACAACAATGCTCTAAGTTTGCATTTCACACACACACACACCCTTTGTGTTTGTTTGTTGTTTTAAATCAGATTTTCTGCAAACCTGAGGCTTCTCTCAGACTTGCAGAACCCTGAATTTTAGTTGTGGCCAGGCCTTTTTTTTTCCCTGGGGGAACATGCTGGAACAGAGTTCTGGAACCTCTTTGACAAAATTCTTTTAAAAAATGTTTAAAAGTTCATGAGTTTTCAGTATACAAGTTGAAAACTTCATTTCCCTCTTGAGAGTTCTGACACCTCTCTCTCTTTTTTTATTAAAGCCCTGGTTGTGGCTTGCCCAATTTTGTAAACTGACCTATCTGTACTGGGGTTGGCCCTAGGCTTTTAGACATAGGGATCATTATTATGTGTATAATTGCCATACACTTTAGCCCTGTTCTAGGGTTACCATATTTAAAAAACAAGAAGAAGGCATATTTCCCAAATGACTACTTCAAACAAGTGATCACTATGACAAACCTCATTTTAAAAACCCTTCCTATTTAAGCTGTGATAATTGCTACTAAGTAGAAATATTCCTAACCTTCCAACCCCAAAAGAGGACATTTTCACCAGTTTTTTAAAAAAGAACCCAAAAGAGGGCGGACACCAAAAAAGAGGGCATGTCCTCTAAAAAGAGGATATCTGGTAACCCTACCTATTCACGTTAGAGTGAATACATGTACATCCTGCATGTTTGTAAGGTAGAGCTGGTGCACATTCACTTTGCAACTGAATGAGGGGTTCCAATCACATTGTATATGCACTGAATGTAACATAAGAATTACTCAGTCCATGTATTTAAAAAAAAATCTGTATACATATGGTATGTGTGTTCACTTTAATTTGTGAATAGGGATTTTATGTATGAACATTCTACAAGCTGTGTATAAAAGCTGTACAACTGAGTTCACTAAAGCAACAGCAAAAAGCCGAGAACTGAAATAGCTGAGAAAAATGTAAAATGAATATTAAAAGACATATGGAACATTTGCTCATCCCTAGTCCCAGTGTTATTTGTATTATGGACACTTCAATTTATTTTAAAGACTGTGTTAAAAATACATGAGTATAACATGTATGAAATGAAATATGCATAAATTAGCTCATGTCACATCACGACACACACACACACACACTGTTGAAGTAATAAATATCAAATAATTATTGTTCTTCATGTACAGCCTAATTGTTTTTCAGCTCTTCCTAACACTAAGTTTTCATCTGGGACCAGGGTTTTGCATTAAAGGTCATAGAAAATGCAATTTAGTGGGTAAGAAATTGTAAGAAATCCCATCACCAGTAATGTCAGAGCAAACTAGGCCTCAAACTGATGTTTCTTGAGAGTGAAGCCTTTAAAAATGAAAGTCGATGCATCAAACCAAGTAGAATGTATAACAAATTAGGTTTCAGTATTTCAAAATAAATGGGCTCTCAAGAGGCACAAAAGTAAATTGAGAGGCATGTTGTTGATTCAAAAGTGACATTTATTTTGTTCTTCACAATTTCACTGGCAGTAAGTCATATGGGCACTAGCATTTTAAGAGAGCTTCACTAATTTGTGTATGCAAATTTAAATGAACTTTATCTCTCGTCTTAAGAAGAGTTATTGCACTCTGACCGAGTCTGCAGTTTGAAAAATTAAGAATAGCTGCTACATAATGCTTGATCTCAATTTTAATTGCTGCAGTCCAAAGGTACTGGATGTTCTGTGGATTCTTTGATGTGAAACAGGTCTACTAAAAAGGTTTGCTAGCTCTCTTTGCTTTGTCTTTTGCCATTGTTTTAGGAAACTAGGTAGTTTCATACTTAGAAGTAACCAGATGATTGTGAATAAACAATGTGTACCTGAATAAAGTATGTCACAGATGCTCACAAATAGAAATGCCTGGAACTTTCAAAAATTATTTGAGTTGTTACGGGAATCTGCCAATTTACTCCACAATTCATTAATGACTCTTAGTCTCTCTTTTTTCTCTTTTGAAAGAGGAACTTTTCTTTCATTTAATTTTTCCTTCATTTCTTTTCGTAGAGAAATTGATTAACTTGTTCGTAATATTGGCCTTTGCCAGGGGTTTTGTTTGTTTGTTGGACAACTTCAAGAGGGAATTAGATAAACATATGGAGCAGAAGTCCATCAGTGGCTATTAGCCACAAAGTATAGATAGGAACTCTCAGTCTGGGACAAGTGATGCTCTGTAATCTTGGTGTTTGGGGGGGGGCAACAGTGGGAGGGCTTCCTGCCCCCACTGCTGGACCTTCTGAGGGCACCTGGTGTTTTTGGCCACTGTGTGACAGAGTGTTGGACTGGATGGGCCATTGGCCTGATCCAAAATTGGCTTTTCTTATGTTCTTATGTTATATACCACAGGGTGGTGCTCTAGCAGGAGAACAGGGAAGTCTGGAATAATATTGCCCTTCTCTGAGCACCTACAAAGTGAAATTCTGAAATTCTGCAGAACTCCTCCCTTTTCTCCTCTTCTCTTTGAATTTCTCTTTGATCAAAATGGAATTGATTAGAAACTGACTCTAAATTCCAAAAAAAGAGAAAAAGGAACAGACCATTGGATTTCAGGGCGAAACTGGGTAAAGAGCAATTAATAGAATTTCTTTTACCACTAGGAAATATCACCAGACATCTTCATAATGATCTTAATATCCATCATGACTACAGACTTGCTGAGATACTCAGAGGGTTTCATTTTCTGTAGACAATGGGATGGAAAAAGCATATATGGAATAGCTGATTCTCTGAGGCTAAGGCTAGAAATCTTAAAGCATAGTCATTCCTTGACACAACTGAAGGAGATAATCCAGGATGAAGATTATTTTATTTTCTCACTGATGGTTTGGACAACAGATATTCTACCGTGGATACTTTTGCACTGGTACGGAGTAACCAGGATGTGCCTTTCTAAAGAGGCACTGCATACACATAAGAAGAGACCTGCTGGATCAGACCAATGGTCCATCTAGCTCAGCATCCTATCTCACACAATGGCCAACCAGTTCCTCTGAATGTGGAGGCTCCTCACAGTTACCATGGCTAGTAGCCACTGATAGACCGATCCTTCATGAATCTATCCAATCCCCTTTTAAAATTGTTTATTCTCATGGCCATCACTACATCCTTTGACAGGGAATTCCACATATTAATCACTCTCTGTGTAAAGATTTTAAATGCATATGGTATATGAGATTATAAAGAATAATAAAGTTGCTGCAGCTACTCTTTGGGCAGATTCAGTTACATGGGAGAGCTGAGCTGTCCATGAGCCAGATGTTTGGAAAACTACACCTAAATATCTGAACAATTTAACTTTTTCGATCTCATGGCTGTCAATCTGCCACCTGTGTGATAAATCTTTTACAGAAGACAAGAATTTTATTCTTTGAAAGGCCGATTGTTAAATGTTCCTCTTTGCAGTAAGCAATAAGTGCCTGGAGGGCTGAGCCCCACTTCAGTGGAAGACAGAATAACCATGCCATCTGCATATAATAGTGTGGAGACAGGTTTATTTGCCATATTGGGTGGGTGGAAGTCGGGATTGGATAAGGTCTGCACCATGGAGTTTATATAAAAGTTAAATAATAAGGGAGCAAGAATGCAGCCTTGCTTCATACTTTCCTGACTGGAATCATGTGAGACAGATGACCTTGTGGGTTACATCTCACTGACAAATAGTTGCTCTCATGTAGTGTGTGTATAAGGTCAAGCAGTCTGAGATCTATTGTGGAAGCTTCTAGTTTTAGCCATAATCTGTCATGTGAGATGCTATCAAACACCATCAACAAAGGCTGCATAAAGTGCCCCATGTGGCCTGGTGGCATATTTCTCCACCAGATAGCACAGAATCAAGCACTAGACCTTTGTGGAGCGACCACTTCTAAAATCTGCTTGTTCCTCAGCTAACATGTTCTCCCTATCAAGCTACTCCCAAAACTTCCAGCATAGGTGTTATAAAGTACTGGGTCTAGAGACATGTTGTAGTGAAACCAGCTCATTAAGTTTATTGGTGGTACAAAATCATGACTGGAGAACAGCGCTCTGGGGGTCTGCTTAAATGTCCATCTAAACCGCACCCCCAGCCTCACCCAATCTCCCTGATAGTGTTAATTACAGGTGATCCTACAGCATAGGTACCCTGGCGGATCTTAGGTGGCCGATTGGTCTGATTTACAATCTGCCTGGGCTATTGTCTCCCAAAGCGAAGCTCTGGTAGCCTGCCCGACCACGTGCGTTTCCCTGACAGCGTGCGCAGTTGCCATTAGGACATAACAGGTGTTTGGCATAAAACTTACCTACCACACTAAGCAGACTTAGGTAAAGGTAAAGATTTTCCTTGCTCAAAAGCCAGTTGAATCCAACTCTAGGGGGTGGTGCTCGTCTCCATTTCCAAGCCAAAGAGCCAGCGCAGTCTGAAGACTTTTCTGTGGACATGTGGCCAGCATGACTAAACGCCAAGGCACATGAAATGCTGTTACCTTCCCACCAAAGCAGTAACTATTTATCTACTTGCAATTTCTTGTTTTTGAACTGCTAGATTGGCAGGAGCAGGGGCCAGAGACAGGAGCTCACTCCATCACACAGCACTCAAGTCTCAAACTGCCAAACTACAGACTTTCTGGTCTGCAGCTCAGTGTCTTAACCTCTGAGCCACCGCAGGCCTTACTGGGCTATAATTAAAAGGGTTTAATTTCACCCCTTTTTATATATACTGGGACAATGATGGCCAGATCTCAATCTCTGAGGATCTGTGCAGTTTGTTCAATGTATGTGAAAAGAGTGGTGAGGACTCATGCTCAACATTCAATGTCCACTTTGATCAACTCCAGAGGGATTAGATTACTCCTTGTGGCCTTCCCCAACCTTAACTGGGTTACAAACCTCTTGACTTCTGCAGCATTGTTGCTTAAGTACAACAGTTCATCAGAGAGGCCGACCCTGGCATTAAAATCGCATAGGGAGCTTCAATAGAAGACAAATTATGTACTTTTATTTATTTAGTTAATCAGTTCCATTTGTATCCTGCTCTCCCCACGAACAGGCTCAGGGCAGCTAATATTAACAAGTACAAAGTACTATAAAATCGACATAAAAACATTTTAAACATTTTAAAACAATCAAATAATCAAAGTGCTCACAGTTTTCAAGATTGCGCCAAATTTTTTGTAGTCTAAGCTTATTATTTTGAGGGTCTATGTATACATTAATAACTAAAAGGCAAAATCTATTGAATTGTACAGCTGTAGCCTGGGTGTGTTGGGCATTTGGCCCTAATTCTACTACTATAGCCTGAAGTTTCATAGAAACTAGAATAGCCAGGCCTCCCTGGGTCTGTTCTTTCTCTCCGTAGCAGAGGCAAATAATTCACACGTGGAAAATCCATCATCTGTCATAGACACTTCAGTCCAGGTCTCTTGAAGAATAACAATACTGAACAAGGATAGGTGTTCCAGAAAGAAAGGATCTGTTCTCTTGGACAGCCAGCCAGCAATATTCCAGGAGAGGATTTGGATGTTCCATGAAGCTGCAATTGTCAATCTGAGTGGCTCATATGATTTTCCTCCCTTGGCAGGAAACCTAGAACAATCTCAGCCACATCATGTAGTAAGTCCTTCATGGGAGGACTAGGTAGAGTTGTGTTAGGTGGATGTAGAGGTTCCAGTGACATCTTTTGTACTCCAGGTAGGATGGATGCCTCAAGATAGGGCTGCCAAGTCCAACTTGGGAAATATCTGGGGACTTTGGGGGTGGAGCCAGGAGACTTTGGGGGTGGAGCCAGGAGAAAGGAAGTGACATCATTTTGTGATGTCACATCCTGTGATGTTGCTTCCACATGCTGACACATGAACTCATGAAGTTTCCTAATACTGAATCAGGCCATTGGTCCATCAAGGTCAGTATTGACTACTCAGACTGGTAGTGGCTCTCCAGGGTCTCAGGCTGAGATCTTTAATGTCACCTATTACCTGATCCTTTTTTAGCTGAAGAGGCTGATACCTCCTGCATGTCAAGCAGATGCTCTATCACTGAGCAACGGCCCTACTGAATCCTTCCTCATCTCGGCAGAATATGAAGCACTAAGTCCAGCAGCGGGGCCAGAACTCCAGAAGCCCTCCCACTGTTGCCCCCCAAGCACCAAGAATGCAGAGCATCATTGCCCCAGACAAAGGGTTCCATTTAGACCTTGTGGCTAATAATAGCCACTGATAGACCTCTGCTGGATGGGGACAGAGAGAGAGAGACAGACAGACAGAAAGACAGAAAAAAGAAAGAAGGAGAGAGAGAGAAGGAAAAAAACTGACAGAGGCACTTACTTCCATTTAGACCTTGTGGCTAATAATAGCCACTGATAGACCTCTGCTGGATGGGGACAGAGAGAGAGAGAGAGACAGACAGACAGACAGAAAAAAGAAAGGGGGAGGGGGAGAGAAGGAAAAGAACTGGCAGAGGCACTTACTTCCATTTAGACCTTGTGGCTAATAATAGCCACTGATAGACCTCTGCTGGATGGGGACAGAGAGAGACAGACAGACAGACAGACAGAAAAAAGAAAGGGGGAGGGGGAGAGAAGGAAAAAAACTGGCAGAGGCACTTACTTCCATTTAGACCTTGTGGCTAATAATAGCCACTGATAGACCTCTGCTGGATGGGGACAGAGAGAGAGACAGACAGACAGACAGAAAAAAGAAAGAAAGAAAGAAAGAGGGAGAGAGAGAGAAGGAAAAAAACTGGCAGAGGCACTTACTTCCATTTAGACCTTGTGGCTAATAATAGCCACTGATAGACCTCTGCTGGATGGGGACAGAGAGAGACAGACAGACAGACAGACAGACAGACAGAAAAAAGAAAGGGGGAGGGGGAGAGAAGGAAAAAAACTGGCAGAGGCACTTACTTCCATTTAGACCTTGTGGCTAATAATAGCCACTGATAGACCTCTGCTGGATGGGGACAGAGAGAGAGACAGACAGACAGACAGAAAAAAGAAAGAAAGAAAGAAAGAGGGAGAGAGAGAGAAGGAAAAAAACTGGCAGAGGCACTTACTTCCATTTAGACCTTGTGGCTAATAATAGCCACTGATAGACCTCTGCTGGATGGGGACAGAGAGAGAGAGACAGACAGAAAAAAGAAAGAAAGAGGGAGAGAGAGAGAAGGAAAAGAGCTGTAAGAGAAACTTACCACAGCAACCTTGCAACCTTACTCCAGCCACATGCAAAAGCAGCCCCTTCAGTACCTCCTTAATCTCTGGGCGGAGCTCTCTTGCTGACTCTATTCTTAAAGGGGAAATGTCTGGTGAGGCTTTTTACCGCAGGGCAGGCTCTCTGCAGACATTTCCCTTTTAAGGCAGGGCAGCAGCCATTTTGTCCCCCAGTGGCCAATTTTGAAAAAGCGGGGGTAAGTATTAAAAATCGGTGTTTCCCCCACCCTACCGGGGGACTTGGCAGCCCTACCTCAAGATCTGATGAAGTAGTGGGGAGGAGAATTACATCCACTGCCTCATTATTGTTAAAAAGATTGGAGTGACTTAACTTCTCTACAGGAGCTGTGGATTCATCAGGATAACTTGACCCAAGGGTCTTTATGGTGGGAGATGTACCACTAAATAATATACTTGCTCTTGGGATGCTTTTTCAGTGCTCATAAGAGTTGGAATTGAAGCCTTAGTTAAGTCTTTGTTGCAGTTTCTCTTAGTCACAGAGTAGAATTGTACTATTCTTGAGCATTGGGTTGGTGTTGGTTTTGGTGCTGTATTGGGCTTAGAGCCTTGGATTGCTCTTGGCTGTCTTTCTCACTGGGAGGAGTAAATTAAGTGGCCCAGCCATGACATAAAGATTATGTAAAGAATTATTTAAAATTGTCCAAAGTGGAGATGCTGTTCGCTTGCTCACCAGAAATAGTCTCTCTTAAGAAGTTAGAGTTGTGGGGGAGTGTTTGAGCTGTTATTTGCACCTGCAGAAGCTGCTGACTCAAAGTCAGAGGATTCAAATACTGCAGGTATGCTTTTTGGAAGAAGTGGGTGGACCCTCTCAACCAAGAAAAATCTATGGGCAGAAGAGGAGAGGAATCTCTGTATTTTTAGTAATATCAGAGGAATTGTTGAGTAGCCAAAAGTTAAAAGTAATCTAATCCCATGGAGGTTATTAGGGAGTCTCTTGGTTTTTATGAGATTGATGAGTTGTTTTCCTGGGTGTAAAAGCTGGCTCAGAAACTGAAGGATGTCTCTTTTATTTGCCCTGTAGCCTCAATTTAAATGGTTGGAAGCAATGCACGATACAACTTGATGATTTCTTTGGAGGCAGAGTGTGATTCCAGCTTTTCCCCTCTTTTGAATATTACTTTCCCCTGGAAAGATAATTGGAGCTGTAAGCTTCTTTGCATTTAAGTTTAAATCGGAGGTCTGGGGGCTTGTCTTAGAGATATTTGGGGCTCCACTCCCTTGTGAAAGATTGCATATTTTCTCATTAAGAGCACTGAACGCATTGTTAAGTGTGCTGATTTTTTAGGGATATAATTAAGGTTTTGAAAAATAGTTATTACTGAGAGAAAACTGGTACAAGACGTTTCATTGCTGGTATATTACTCCAAAAGATATTGAAAAGATGCATAAGAACGATAAAGGGACTTGCTGGAAATGCAAAGAGGTGGATGGTACCTTTTATGTGGTGGACATGTACAAAGATAAAGAAATATTGGAAAGAAAAAATAAATTTTCTATGAAACCTGAGAGTCCGTTATTGGGAATCTTTGCTAGTGATTATTAAAAGAACTTCACAAGATTTATTAAGATATACGTACTAGAAACAAAATGGAAAACAGAAGAATGTCTTAATAGAGAGACTTGGAAAGACAAATTAGCTGAGTATGTCATAATGGCAAAACTAACGACTTATGTAAACAAAAGACTAACTAAATTATTCCAGGAGAAATGGAAAGCTTATTATTGATATTATGGGCATAATTGAGGAGGAAGACATAAAGCATAAAGATCTATGTACAAATATTATTTAAGGCCTGAACTATTTGAAGCAGCTAAATAAATGGAGAAAGGTGGGAGAAAATACTCATTTTTAGTATATATTCAGTCTATAAAGTATGTATGGTCTAGATCTAAAGAGAAAAGTATGATCAGTTTTATGTTAAAATCAAATTTAATGCTCAGAAATTAATATTTATATATTAATATTTATTTTGGACCTGATTTTATTATTTAATTATTTATTTAAATTTATATCTTGCCTAACTAGCAAAGCCGGCTCAAGGTGGCTAACAACAGTTAAAAACAACAGCTGTACATAAATTAAAATTGAATCCATTACATAAAATTGGCAGAATAAAACCACAGAAGATAGCGGCAATACAGAACAACCAACACAGAAGCAGCAACCCAGGTATCCCAGGCCAGCAGGCTTCCACCAGCTGATTTCCCAGGCCAGAAGAATTTAGCCGGCCGTTTTTCCAGTGGCCATTTCCCCCCAGTGGCAGCTCCTGATTAGTTTTAATTGATAATAAGCTTTTAGATATATGGTATATAGTTGGAATAGATTCAAAATATTCTTATTTCTATTTAACAGTTCCTCATATTTCCCCGTTGATGATGCTGTAATCTTAATTCCTTTGCTAAAATTGTAAAAAGGGAATTGAGAAATGAAATATCTTGGAACATATTTTATTTCTGTATAATGTACTATATATAATACATTGATTAATGTAAATATTCCTATATAATTATTTTTGTTTTTATTTCCAATATATCCTTTTTTCTGTACCCCTATTATTTTTTAAAAATAAAAAATGTTTTAAAAAGAAAAGATAGCTACTACTGTTTTGTCTGTTAATAAGCAGTGATCATCTATGCACTTCAACAAGAAGTCTCAAAAGGAATTCCATCGTTATGAAGGGGTGCCGGCTGAGAGGCTGTCATCCCCGGTAATCAGAAAAAAGCTCACAGGGAAAAAAAACCTACAGAAAAAAAACCACAGTCATAAATACAGGGGAAAAGCCCGCATGGAAAAATGCCCACACAGAAAACTGCCCATGTGGAAATAAGCCCACATGGAAAAATACCATGTAAAGTGCCATAGATATTTAAAATTATGGATAACCATTCAGCTCCATTTATGAGAATTTACAGGTAATACCTATATTTTATATTGTTATTTTAGGATGTCATATTCACATGCAACAATTTGTATTGTGATTTTTCAAGTATAATTAAATAATAATTTTGCTATGTTATTAGTAAATTACTTAATCACTATACAAATGTGGCCTGTATTAAGAGGGCTATAATGCTCTTGAGGATAAAGGTTTGGAAATGAAAATACAGGAAATAAAAGTGACCATTTTGTTATCAACGAACTTTATTGAGAAGGAAAACAATAACAACAGAAATTAAACTCTATATGGTAATATTTTAAAATAAAATTAAATATTTTAAATTTATTAATTTACCATTTGTTAACCTTTGTAATGCTGGTATGAAGTAAAGACAGAAAAATATTAATTTATTTATTTATTGAGATTTATATCCTGCCTAGCCAGCGTGAGCCGGCTCTAGGTGGCTTACAACATTAACCAATATACATCTAAAATGTATCACAATAAAATCACAGCTAAAACATAAAAACAAAATTCACAGGATGCCACAAATACAGCGGCCAACATAACTTCCAGCACAAGCACAGCAAATTCCGGGCCCACGACCAGTAAACTTGCGCCCATAGATTGTATCGGCGCTAACCAAGGGCCTCCTTCCCCCCAGAGACAGCTCCTAATTGAAGACCTGGTGGAAGAGCTCTGCTTTGCAGGCCCTGCAAAACTGCATAAGGTCCCGCAGGGCCCTGATGTCATCCAGGAGCTCATGCCACCAGTGAGGAGCTGCCACTGAGAAGGCCCTGGTGGTCATCAGCCTTGCCTCTCTCAGGCCGGGGAAAGCCAGGTGGTGTTGAGTGCCTGAATGCAGTGTTCTCTGGGGAATGTACGGAGAAAGGCAGTCCCTTAGGCCCCTGACCATACAGGGCTTTAAAGGTTAAAACCAGCACCTTGAACTGGATCCGGTACGCTATAGGCAGCCAGTGCAGTGTCTTTAGCACAGGCTGGATGTGGTCTCGCGCTGAGAGACCCATCAACAGCCTGGTCGCGGCATTCTGCACTAGCTGCAGCCTCCAGAGCCAAGACAAGAAACCGGGCAAGCCATTGCAAGGCAAGCCCCTGAATCCCCATGTTGGCGAGGTGGTGGATCATTGGCTGGTGGTCGACTGTGTCAAATGCGGCTGACAGATCTAACAGCACCAGCACCACCGTACCACCCCGATCCAGATGCTGCCAGAGGTCATTCGTGAGGGCGACCAGTGCCGTTTCCATCCCATGACCTGGCCGGAAGCCGGACTGAAATGGATCTAGCGCAGAAGTGTCATCCAGGAAACTCTGCAACTGAATCGCCACCACCCGCTCCAAAATCTTGCCCAAATAGGGCAAGTTGGACACTGGCTGATAGTTGGCCAATTCAGCCGGGGGAATTTTAATAAAAATTAATTTATGTATAGACTGTCTAGTATACACAGCTTTTGAACAACTATATGGCTTAATATTCTTCAAATAATTAATATTATTTACTTATTTTGTTATTAAAAATTAATTTCATAGTTCCATTTCCCTTTACTTTTTTTAACAAATACAGTGTGGTACATCCAGTGACCACTACAAAAGACTACCTAACCCTAATAGTAAAAGCAACAATTATTTAACAACAGCATTTAATAACAACAATAACAACAATAATTTAATAACAATAATAACAAATCAGATATAATTCTTCATTGCAAATTAGCTAATCTCCTTAAGTAATTTAGGCCGAGGACAGACTGGCAGTCTAAGCCGCTCTGCCTCCGCTTCAAAAGCGGAGGCAGAGCGGCCATTCAGACGGCCGCATCTGCCCCGAGGGGGCAGCCCGGACGCATTGCGTCCGGCGCCATGCTCCTCCCGCAGCAGCCGAGCACCACTTAAAAGTGGTGCTCCGGCTGCTGTGGCGCGCGCTCCTCTGCTGTGGTGCGCGTTCCTCTGCTGTGGTGCGCGTTCCTCTGGCGCGCGGGAGGGGGAGCCGCGCGGCATTCACATGCCGCCATAGGAAGTCACCCACAGTCTGAATGCTGCGGGTGGCTTCCTTCCAGCGGCGTGTAAACGCCATGCGGCGGGGGCAATTCCCCCTGCCTTCTGCCGCACCACGGAGGTGCGGCAGAATATGAGTCTGTCCTCGGCTTAAGTTTATCTTTCACCTGCTCATATTGCTGCACAGAAGTGGCAACCATGTCATGTAGTGTCTCATATTTCCCTTTTCACCTCTAGGTGAACTTCCTGTGCATTACCCAGTGTTAGTTTGTGGCAAACCATGTCCCTATGCAGTCCATCAAATAGAGACCACACACTGGGATGACTGCAGTGGAATAAGGAATTAAGAGCACTAAATGACATGGTTGGCACTTCTGTTATTATTTGTTATTTAATGTTATCTTATGGGCTTATTTCCATGTGGACAGTTTTCCCTATGGGCTTTTTTCCTGTAGTCTTTTTTCCTGTGAGCTTTTTTCATAGAACCTTCATCCCCATTGTATTAGGGGATTTATCTTCATTAGATGGATGTGAAGCAATAGATTTTTAATTAATAATTATATATCCAGACTCTGCATAATTGTTTAGTTAGCCAAAGCTACAAAACGCAAGGTCAAAGGGAAAGATTCCCTGATGTTACAACACCTAACAGACAAGCTTCCATTGTTCAACATGCAACTGTATCATTCTTTAGCTCGGCTAAGAAACCGTGAGAAACTTAGCCAGTTAGCAACACTTAGATAGAAACATTCCTTCTAGTTTAACAAATAAATGGGTGGAGTTATAATTGTATGATTTGTTAACAAATATGATGCTGTATGACACTGATCCCTTCCTTTCTGTGTGTCCCCACCCCTGGGCTCAGCATCTTTGATGGATTACCATTGCTGAGACTGATGTCATAAAATAAAGGCTTTCTTCTCTACCTGATGTTCGGACCTTAGGATTATTGGGAAATCTCTATTCTTGATTTTATAGTGCTTCAGATGGTGATCTGTTGATAGATGAATTAATGGTTCCTCCTCTATATTCAGCATGTTAAACTTATTTGGAGAGGAGTAAGAACAAATGTCACTTACTAGCTCTTTCAGTAAAAGGTCATCAGTGCACAACTGTTTGGCCAACTTGTGTGAATGTGAATCTGAATGCCTTCTTGGTTGCTTTTCTTCTCAGTTTTGGTTCTGTGTATCTTTCAGAGGCAGTGAGAGTTATACAGCTCTTGAAGACACAGCTGCTGTATCGTCCAGAAGCTAAACAATCCAGCCAGTAATTGGAGAGTACAAAGGAGTCCAATATCTGGTGGTTCAGATCCAGTTAGACCCAATAGAGCCAGATAAGATATCTTAAACTACTAGAAGAGTGTTAAAAAGTGCACATACAGCTGAGTCTGTGGAGCAACTGAAGAACAACACCTGTCCATTGCCATCTTACACCCTCCCCACCTGTGTAAAGAAGTATTTCCTTTTGTCCATTCTAAATCTACTGACCATCAGTTTCATTGGATGCCCTGGAGTTCTAATATACACACGAAAGACTGCAACAACTTTATCATAGATTGGACCTGTCTATGATTTAGATTGTGTGGATCACTTAAGCACTGAACATGTCACTACTCATGCTACAGTTTGATTGGTCAGCTCATAACTGATCCAGTTGGTTGCACCGTGCATGAATTCCCCAAGGTTGTACTTATGGATCAGTTTATGTTGTCAGTATTCAATGCACTTAATAAGTTGCAGTTTTTCTCCTTGGATGCCAGTACTGTCGTTTACCTGCTGAAACAATCTTTTTCTGATGGCTGATGCTATACAGGCATTTGTATAAACAAGTTGTCATAACAGTTACAAGCAGTTGGTCATGGTTTCAATTATTACTTGATAAAATATGCCAAGCTGAAAGCTTCAGCTGATCTAGTACAATGTAGCCATATACTTAATTCAGCATGTATAGTGATCCTAGTAATAGAATAATAGTGGAAAAGGGCTTCTCTCAGTACAGCAGGCCAAATGCACATTCTCTTATGAAAATAAATGGCTTACGTTCACTTCTACGGGAGAAGATATAGGAACAACAATATGAGAAATAACTTATGGCTGCTCCCTCACAGATATTGGCGGCCCTTGTGTCCTGAAAAAGGAGGATTTTTTAGTGTCCTTAACCTATTTTGAAATTTCTAACCCATCAACCTATAGAAGGTAAAGGGAGTCACTCACTTTTATGGAAGTAGAAACATTTAGGTTTCCTGCAAGGCAGGAGAGTGTACTACTTTGGAAGCTAAACGTGACATATTGGTGGACTTTTATATAACATGCAGAACTGAAAAAGTAACTAGAAGTATAAAAGAACAGATTATGTTGGCCATGAGCCAGCATAATAAACAAACAAACAAACAAACAAACAAATAAAGGCTGAGGACAGACTGACAGTTTGGCCCAATATGTCCGCTTTGCAAGTGGATTAAGAGAGCCTGTTCAGACAGCCACAGCTGCCTGGCATTACCAAGCCATACTCACCTGCTCCTGAAGCACTTTCATCACGCTTTAAACAGGTACCTGATGAAACTCGTCTCAAGCCATCTGGGTGCGCGTTTATCCCACTTTCTGGCAGTGTGGACGCAAATAAGTCACACATCAAGTGGCGCCAATAATGTGAACCTGCTGATCCAGCTGCTGTGCCATGCACCTATGTGCAGGTCGGCAAAATGGACCACAGCCGCGCACTATGGCGGCGGCACCAGGGGCCGCCCCACAGTGTGAACACTCCATTACGGCTCCTCCCTGGTATGGTCCCGCATCAGTCTAGGCAGTGCGAATGGAAAGCCCCGGGACACTTCATTTTGCCAGTCTGTTCTCGGCCAAAGAACAGATAATTCAGTATCAGTACTATTATTTAAAAGGCAGTGCCATTTTTATGACCACCAAATGTTAGTATTTCTTCCTTTAGAAAATATTGAGAAAACATAATATGGCAGTAGCAATTTGACAATAAAACAGTGACTCTGTTCAAAGAACCCTAATAGTTTTCTGATACACAGGGCAATTTGTAAGCTGTCAAAGTTCAAATCTATTTATCCACAATTGAAATGGTAACACAACTGAAGCAGAAGCAGAGCCATAAATCTTAACAAAGACACATACAGACACCAACTGATAAACAAGAGAACAAATGAGCTTTGTAGTTCTTTTAACAAACACATAAACAGTTGTTCAGGTTAATGGCTGATTTGTTTCAAAATGCAAAGGAGGCTGCAAGGTAGAAAGACAGTTGAAAAATTAATGCAGTCATGGAAGAGAGGGGGGGAGGTAAGCTATTAGCTGGTTACACATCTCTTTCACTTTGCTTACACTGGGTGTCCTACTTAGGATTTAGCATGAGGACAGGTAGGACAGTCCTCATTCGCTCTGTCTCTCTCACATGGTTAAGCATTTCCATTTGACAAAGTTTCAATGAATTCAGTGAACCTACTTCCATCAATCTTCTGTTGTCTTCTTTTGTTTTAGGACTTTTTATGGGTTGGTAAGGCCAGTAAGAAGAGAGTTTATAAGATAATTTGTTGAAGGTATGAGATAGGTACCAAGAACAAGTTTTCTCCTGATGTTTCACCTTTAACTTCCTGCTGCTAGGTACTTGGATACACTTAAGATTTATGACTTAGCAATAGGAATGGGCATAAACTGGGAAAAGGTGATTCAGTTTGTGGTTAAGAGACCCACAAACTGAACCACAAACCATCATGAACTAAAAAGGCTTCATATGAACCAAATCAGTTCTTGAAGTGGTAGAATGGCCCCCAGTGAGCTAGAGACACCAAACTTGAGATCTCCGGGCTGACTCTCCTTTATCTGCCTGCCAAGTTTGATGAGAATTTGATTTATGGTGTCCGAGTTCTGGCCTCCCAAAGAAGATGTCCACAGGAAACTGCTTTCTGGGGAAATGACAGGTGTTTCTTGCATGCTAGAAACACCAAACACACCATGAATCTCTGGCTGACTCTCCTCTACCTGCTCTTAAAGTTTGGTGAGGATTAGAGTTATGGGGTCCTAATTACGTCCCCCCCCCAAGAAGTTGCCCCATTCTCCATTGTTTCCAATGGAGGGGAAAAAACTGCCAAAAAGAAAGGGCAATAGAAGCCCAGCAGAACAGAATAAAAGTTCCCAAGAATCTCTGCAGTAGAAACTGGTGGGGGGCATTTTTGCCTGCCCATCAGAGCCAGTGCAATGTGCCCTGAGACCACCTGGGATCCAAACCCAACCCAGTCTGAAATGATGAATGTAAACATGGTGGCTCAAAGCCCTGAGTTCAACCCTGACACTCAAAACCCAAAGTTCACAGCACACAGCCAGTATTTTGAGGACTGAAAGAAAGGCAGAGACCCCCAGAGTTTCAACAGGGGCTCCCCAAAGTACCCCCCCCCCAGCAGCTAGGAGGGTATAAAGGTATTCAGTTGAGGAATCCACTAGCTAAGACTTACAGGTGCTGCAGAGCACACCCACCAAGCACACCCACTACTCTGCATCTGGGTCCGAGGATAAATGGAAACATATGTGAAGCTGCCAGGGCCACCCCTCAAGTCTAAAAAGACAGGTTATGAGGGACAGATGGAAAGACAGACCAGGCAACCCCCAACTTTTGATGGGGCTTCCCCAAAATAACCCCACGTCTACTTGGAGAGCATCCCAGCCTGACACCACAAAGAAGGAAACTATGCCCACAATGCTCCCAGGCTCTCTCAGGCCCAAACACATAGATCCTCTTGTCACAGCCTATCCCTAGGTGACATTTCTGGTTCTTCACCATTAGCAGAACACATTATACAGATAAGAGATCACCTGTTGTGATTGTGAATGAGATCCCCCCCTACCTTCTTCTACCTGCTGTTCCCTCTGGCCACATTTACTGGCCTGAACCCTCTGCACTTCTTTGCAGAGCTCACACTTCCACTCCATGAACTCTGCATTACGGAGAGCAATGCAGCCCTTAATCTGTGGGTCACAGGTACAGGGCCATCGTGTACTAACATGGTAGCCTAGATTTGGTGCCTGGGGATAGGAGCCCTGGTATGTGGGGGGGGGGCTTCTCCCCCCCCCCCATGACAAGCACCCCTTCCACCCATTTTAACCCTCAGGATGTTCACAAGCAGGGAGGGTGGGTGTGTATATATATGTGGGTCTTCTGGGAAGACACCCAGTAGCTAAGCCCCCATGCTCAGTGTGACACAGAGATTGTGGCTCAGAGTCCTGAGTCCACTCCACTCCACACCCAAACACCAGCAGCAGAGAACAAATCACAAGCAGAAAACAAAGCAGAGACTATTGCTCAGATCCCTGAGTTCACCTACCTACACCCAAACCCCAGCAGCACAGAACAAATCACAAGCAAGAGGGGTGGGGGTATATAAATGTGGGTCCTCTGGGAAGACACCCAGTAGCTAAGCCCCTGTGCTCAGCATGAGCAAAGATTGTGGTTCAGAGCCCTGAGTCAACTCCACTCCACACCCAAACCCCAGCAGCAGAGAGCAAATCACAAGCAGAAAGGAAAGAAATGACTCTGCTCCGCTAGCTCTGTGCCTCTCTCTGGATTCAACAGCTTTCTCTGGATCTTGATCAATCCATTTGTGGCTATACATTCTTAAAAAAAATTGTTTATTTAACTTTGTATAACAAATGTTCCTTCGTTAGATGTAATTCAAGGATACTGAAGGTCACTGACAGGTGTAGGTATTAATCCAATATGAGGTGGGTGGCTGTTAGAAATCATGGAAAGGGCAACAATTGAGAAATACCTGGTTTTGTCTTCTCCTCTGTTTTTTTTTTTTTTAATTTAAAGATACCTGGTCTCTGTATACCATCCATTCTGGAGCATTTTCAATTTTCAGGGTTTCCTTTTTGTTAATTGACGAAGTCACATTTTTCTGTACACTGAAGACCTCCCCAAGCAGATAGAGATTGCTACCTTGTCTGTGGATAGCCTGTTTTTTCTGTTTTCACCATCCACCTGGGTGCCAGCCAGTTTGCTATTATATATGGCAATATACATCAACAGATATCATTTCTGTCTATGACTTGCAGCTGACTGTGTGAACTGCCTCCACTGCAAGGTATCATGACATGAAAACTCCTGTGTCTGTAGTATTTAATCTTCATGGCTGTTTCACACTTACAAGTCAGCACTTACTGTTGAAATCATTGGATATAATGAATGGACATGTTCAAACTTGCCCTCGCAAAACAGACTCCTTTTTTTTTTTTTTTTACTGAATGTGAGCTTCTTGTTTTGTTGCTTTTGGTTTATCTTTTCCTGCCCTTATGTTTCTTTTTCTCTGTGCCCACATATACAGGGTTTGCTGTGGTAATGGTGCTGTCCCTGAGTGGTTGGGACAGTGGAAGGGCTAGCTATTCATCCTGCTAGAGGTTATGTTATAAATATATCACAAAGTTGTTTCCATTCACATTATTTAGGAAAAAGGGATCATACTAAGGGGAAGGAGTGGGGAGGACACAATAATGGAAAACTGGCAAGGGAAAGAAAGAGCAGTGACCAATGACTACCAGCCATGCAACTGAACAGTAGAATCTAGGAGTTAAAATGATGCTTCTGTTCCTACTTTCTCCTGTATATTTGACTGATATAAAGGATAGTTTTATACATATCAAGAACTCTTCCAACTGTTACTGCTAGAAGCAATATTAGCAGGAACTCAGAAACAGAAAATTCCTCATTAAAGGGATATTTCTTGATGCAGGGATTTGTGGTACTGACTTTTTTTAGGGGCAGTGACAGGTCTCTCTCCCTAGCTCATTAAAAACTTAAGGCTAGGTTCAATTTTGGATGTTCCCCATTTAGAAATGGATGATAATTTTAGAGAAAGATGTGACAGTGCTGTATTTCTTTCACTTCTCTTATTCTATCAGAACAACTCAGGCATAATCCCATGCATACAGCTAACTGGGCCATGCCTACTTAGCTTCAGCATTAGTTGTACTCAACATTACTTGGGCAAAACTGGAATTCAGTCATGCCAACAATGTAACTACAATACACACACTGGTGCATTTCAGTATTACCTCCAATCAGCCTTCTGTCTAAGAGCATCTATAAACTCATTGCATGACTTCGAGCAACTTGCTAATTATAAAATATGAACTACAAAATGACATATGCAGGAACATATGAAACAGCCTTATTCTGAGTCCAAGCTTTGATCATTAGCTCAATATATATCTGCTCTGACTGGTGGTGCTTTTCCTGCTCTCACAGCAAAATTGTTCCTCACATGATATTACTGATCACTGGATTCTCCGGGAGTGAATCTGTGGTCTTCTGCATACTCTCCGCCACTGAACCATATCTGCTCTCACCATGTGAAGAATATTGTCGCTGGACCCAATGCCTGCTTTTCTAATTTCTTTAATCAGGTGTCCTTCTTATCCTATAAAAAGATAAAGGTTTCCCTTGCTCGAAAGCCAGTTGAATCTGACTCTAGGGGGTGGTGCTCATCTTCGTTTTCAAGCCAAAGAGCCAGCACTGTCCAAAGACTTTTCCGTGGACATGTGACTGGCATGACTAAATGCCGAGGCACACAGAATGCTGTTACCTTCCCACTGAAGTGGTACCTATTTATCTACTTGCAATTTCTTGCTTTTGAACTGCTAGGTTGGCAGGAGCTGGGGCCAGAGATGGGAGCTCACTCTGTCATGTGGCACTAGGGTCTCAAACTGCTGAGCTACCAATCTTCCAGTCTGCAGCTCAGTGTCTTAACCTCTGAGCCACCGTGACCACCCTATAAATACCCCCTAAACCTTGTTTCTTCAGAGGAATCTTTCCAGAAATGTATTTTCCTTTACTATCCAGTTTTCTCCAATCCATCTGCACTATTACAGTGCAAGCTAACCAGGGTCGTATCTTTACAAGCCTTTTGAGTTTAATGGTATTAGAAGAGTGTAATTGTGCTGTGAATCAGATTTACCATTGCTCTATCACACCATTTTTGTTCATGTAATGGCCTCTAAGCAGGTACTGTGGGGTAGAACAGTGAATAGAATGAGTTTGTGGAACTCTCCCTATTCTTCAAGCAACTATTTTGCCCCCTGATTAGGAGAACATACAGAACTAAGTGAGATAGGGCTGCCAAGTCCAACTTGGGAAATATCTGAGGACTTTGGGGGTGGAGCCAGGAGACTTTGGGGGTGGAACCAGGAGAAAGGAAGTGACATCATTTTGTGATGTCACATCCTGTGATGTTGCTTCCACATGCTGACACATGAACTCATGAAGTTTCCTAATACTGAGCTTCTGCTGCTGCCTTGAGCTTTATAGGCTTGCAAGCAGCATTACCCAGACTGTGACTTTTATGCCACTGTTTTTTGTTGCTGAACAAGAGTCAGTGTTATGTAGCAGTCAGTTTGTTTGGCTGGGATCTGGGAGAGCCTGGCTCAAAACCCTGCAGTGCCATGGAATCATTTTATTTAATACTGAATCAGGCCATTGGTCCATCAAGGTCAGTATTGACTACTTAGACTGGTAGTGGCTCTCCAGGGTCTCAGGCTGAGATCTTTAATGTCACCTATTACCTGATCGTTTTTTAGCTGAAGAGGCTGATACCTCCTGCATGTCAAGCAGATGCTCTATCACTGAGCAACGGCCCTACTGAATCCTTCCTCATCTCGGCAGAATATGAAGCACTAAGTGCTACACAAGTGCTAAATATGATTTTCATATCATAAGAACAGGAGAGAAGCCACAGTGGATCGGGCCAACAGCCCATCCAGTACAACACTCTGTGTCACACAGTGGCCAAAAATACCAGGTGCCCTCAGGAGGTCCAGCAGCGGGGCCAGAACTCCAGAAGCCCTCCCACTGTTGCCCCCCAAGCACCAAGAATGCAGAGCATCACTGCCCCAGACAAAGGGTTCCATTTAGACCTTGTGGCTAATAATAGCCACTGATAGACCTCTGCTGGATGGGGACAGAGAGAGAGACAGACAGAAAAAAGAAAGAAAGAAAGGGGGAGGGGAAGAGAGAGAGAGAAGGAAAAGAGCTGGCAGACCCCAGCAGCTTACCCCAGCAGCTTACTCCAGCAGCAGGCCACATGCAAAAGCAGGCCCTTCAGCAGAAAGAGCCTCTCTGGGTGGGGCTCTCTTGCTCTCTCTTAAAGGGGAAATGTCTGTTGAGGCTTTTTACTGCAGGGCAGGCTCTCTGCAGACATTTCCCTTTTAAGAGGCCAGGGCAGGCTCCAACGTTTCCCTGCTGGCAGCCATTGCCTCCCCCGGGGGCCAATTTTGAAAAAGCGGGGGAAAGCTTTAAAAATCGGTGTTTCCCCTGCCCTACCGGGGGACTTGGCAGCCCTAGAGTGAGATATGGCAAGAAAGGGAAATGTGCCATGCTTTGCCCACCACTCTTCCACAAGCTCTTGCTCTATTTATTGAAAAGCTCACAAAAAAGGGGGCAGGCAACTCATTCTGCAGATTTTCTTGTTAGCTTTGGCTCCCAATTCTACATGCTGCTATGTTCCCAAAAGTCCCCTAATGCTCATGATTATCATTTGGGGGGCAGAGGGGAGTATAGGGGCTTTGATGGGGGGGAGACTTAAAAGATCTGTTCCACAGACTCATTTTAGTCATGGTTCATTGGATCCAACCCATACAGATATAAAGTCCACAGACGAAACACTTCATTCCTATTAAAATAAAACACAATGACATTTAAAGGTATTTGTGTTCAAATAAGATGGAAAGACAACTCAAAGCATCAGAATCACTGCTTAGATCAATGTTTCCCTCTAGGCCAGTATCCATGTTAAATGGAAATGTATAATAAGGTCAGGCAATGAAAGAGTTTGAAAAACAACCCGATTCATCTAAGCCATCTAAGAATCCTGTTGAACAATTTTATTTTTTAATGGATCCCAAGACAATGATTTATACAGGTTGTGTTTGCACTGGTTGAAGTTTTGTACTACATAATGTAATATGTACATTAACTGTTGTTGTCCATGTTCTTGCTATCAAATATTGAGAAGCAGAGAATAAATTTATGATATTCAGTTTCTTCTTCATTATTCTAGGATGTAAGATTTAAAAGTTCAATGATGTCCTTTATGAGGCCCATAGGCTCCAAGTACTCAAGACACATTGTTTTTGCATTTTACTCTATACACTTCCAAAACTTGACTCATAGCTGTAAAATATATATATAGCAGTGTATGTTAAACTTTATGGGAAAATCCAAAGGCTCTTTTACACCAACAGTGGGAACTTCCCCCAATGAAAAAGAAATTCTCCATGTAGTTTCCTGCTGCAGCCTCTCTAAAATGCTGTTCTTGGGTCCTGGGACCCCCAGGAACAGCATGTAGGGCAGTGAGGTCTGCAGTGGGAGGCTGGAATTGCTGAAAATCACATTACCCTTCTACTAGTGCAAAACATTTCTACAACTGAGGAATTGCTCAATATTAAAAATCGCTCAAAAATAATGAAGAGTTCTATTTTGCTTTCCACACTTAATGATTTCTACATATATTTCAGTTGTCATCATTTTTGAAGACACAGTTCTGTAACAACATCACAAAAACAGAGTGTATATCAGATGAGCCTTTTCATGAACATGGTGGATGCTAATATATGTGACTGTTGAACAAGTATATACACAAATTAAATATGGCCCTTAGGACCAAACTATACACAACATGAGAATTCCATGATCAGAATCTTAATTCTTAAAATCTAATTAACTGCCTCATGTGGCTGCTTAAAAGACTAGGAACAAATTTACTGGGACAGTGTGTTTAATCTTTTCCTTCCATGCTTCTTCCATAATTTAAATATCCCCTCTGAAATTGTAGTTAGCTCCCTGGGAAGAAAAAAAAGACAGAATAAATACTATGGGGATCCAGAGATAAACTAAGCTGGATACTCTGAATTGTGATTTCCCCCCAACTTTCCCAGAAGCTTCAAGAAGTGCCTGGGGTTAGAGAGACATGCCCTCCTTGTGGACAAAATGGCATGTGGCATGAGTGCTACAATTCCGGGGGCAGGGGAGATTGGGCAGAATGGCATACCCTCCCTCTTCTGTTAACAAGAAGGCTCTCTGTTAGCATAAAAAGGATTAGGTCGGGTTGCCCTTTTCTCCTCCTGCATTTCCATGGTCTATGAGGGTCCAGTAACTCTTATTATCAGCTTCTCAGTGGTTACAGTGGCTGCTGGGAGAATGCAGGAAAGATCCACCTGCAGAAGTGTCTTGCATTTACAGTTCAGAGGATCAAACTGACTGATATTAAGCAAAGTAATATGCTCTAATATTAGGTAATCCTCCTTTATTGCATTTTGGTAATGTTTAGAATCAGATTATAAATTGTTTTCTTTTCCCATGAGCTTAAAACAGCAAACTAAGGAAAGGTGTCTTGAGAAAACACTCATTTGCATTTCTGCCCTTCTCACTAACTAATAGAAAATCCAATTTGAACCACCTATCTATCTGTTGATATTTCACTTACAAAAAGTAAGTAGTTATTTACATATCATTCCTTAATGTAGGATAGATTCCAAGGTATTTAGCTTTTTTCTTTGAAAAAAGCCAAACTACAATGATGAATTATATTCTATGAGGATTATACTAATTCAGTTTTACTCTTGCTTGGTTTTTAGTTTGAAAATTTTCTGAATGCTGCCACACAGTTTAGTGACTCTTTTATGTGTGTGATAAAAGTAAGTGTATTGTTAATTTTTAAATGAATATGGTCCTACCTCAATACCCTTGTTATCTTTTTTTAAGTTTTGATCATGATTGCCAATAGTGCTATATTTATTATTACATACACACAAACCCTTCACTCAGAAGGTATCATGGCTTTGGTCTTCTATATAGATGAAATTCTTCAGATTGCTGGTACTTAATGATTAACTGGACAACTGGCTGACTATACACTGATCTCTCAAAATTTGTCAGTGTTTCTAGGCACACATATTTTCTTGGAAATTAAATATGCCAAATTTTGCAAAGACATGTCAAATGTTTTAAGTAGGGTTGCCAACCTCCAGGTAGGGCCTGGAGATCTTCTGGAATTACAACTGATCCCCAGACTACAGAGGTTAGTTACCTTGGAGAAAATGGGTGCTTTAGAGGGGAACTCTATGGAATTATATCCTGCTGAGGTCCCTTCTTTCTCCAAGCCCTGATCTCCCCAGGCTCCACCATGAAATATCCAGGAATTTCCCAACCCAAAGGTGATAACCCTAGTTTCAAAGCACATTATGAAAATGTGAATCTTAAAGGATATCTCAGTTTTTAAAGCTATCCACTGTCCCTTAAAACCAAGGGTAAAACAATATAAATGTGTCTTTTACATGGCTGCTATAAAAACGGGGAACTGGCAGAAACATTCAGGGAGTATCCTTTGTGTCCCCCTCATGCATAGGGCTGCCAGCTCCAGGTTGGGAAATCTCTGGAGATTTGGAGTGGAGCCTAGGGTGAGAGGGCAGGGTTTGGGGAGGGGAGGGACTTCAGCGTGGTATAATTTATTTTACAAAATATATGCCTGCCCTTCTGCACTCACAGGGGCCACTAAGACAGCTAATAAATTAGTACATAATAATATCACATCTTAAAAGCAGCAACAACTACTACAACATGAAAACAACAACACATCATTAAAATAATTAAAACCAGAGCTAAAATTCATGCAAAAACATAAAAACAACAAGTAAAACATTGAGCAGTAAGGATGGATCACTGAGGAAATACCAAATGAAACACAAAAAGTCTCCCTATGGAGAGAGTTCCAGAGGTTTGGTACCACAACCAAGAAGGCCCTTTCCTGGGTTGCCATCTGCTTAATCTCAGAAAACAGGGACACCTGAAGCAAGGACTCAGAAGATGACTGTAGCAGTTGAATAGGTTCATAATGCCATAGAGGAAGAGTAGAGAAAGAGGAGGAGGAGGGATGAGTTGCCAGCCTCCAGGTGAGTCCTGAAGTTCTCCTGGAATTACAACTGATTTCCAGATGACAGAGATCAGTCCCCCTGGAGAAAATGGCTGCATTGGGAGGGTGGACTCTATGGCATCACATCACTGCTGAGGTCCTTCCTTGCCCCAAACCCTTCCCTTCTCAGGCTCCACCCCTGAATCTCCAGGAATTTTCAAGGACAGAGTTAGCATCCTTAACACCCTCCAAAACAGCCATTTTCTCCAAGGGAACTCATCTTTGTACTCTGGAGATCAGTTGTCATTCTGGGAGATCTCCAGCCCCACATGGAGACTGACAACCCCAGTGATAACACATTTATGGAATGTATTTCAGATTTATCTGTAACCCTGAGACTTTCTTCAGGTTTGCAAAGAAATCTCCCCTAGCTGTCCCTAGATCCATTTGGCAAATTTTTGATCCACGATCTATGTCCCAGTTCAGAATTAGATATATGACAAGTAGAGACCCGCAAGAACTTGCGGGATGGTTATCCCACTCCTCACACCTTTGCTTCCTCCCTTCTCCCCATACCACTCTCACACTCTTTCCCCCTTCTGCCCCCGTTTCTTACTCTCTCTCTCTCTCTCCTCCATGTATGTTACTTCCTCTCTCTTTCTGTCCCATCATCATTCTCTTTGTTTTCCGCCTCCCCACTTCATCACTCTTTTTCTCTCTTTCTGCCTCCATCACGCTTTCTGCTCCCTTACTCCATCACTCTTTCTTTCTGCCCCCATCACTCTCCCAGCCTCCTGCCTGTTTCCTTTCCCCCCACAGCAGCAGTGACAGTGCTCTGGGAATCACAATGGATCTCCCAGCTGCAGAGATCAATTCACCTCAGGGCTGCCAGCTCCAGGTTGGGAAATTCCTGGAGATCTGGGGGTGGACAGGGCCAGTGCCAGGCTTTTTTGCGCCCTAGGCAAGGCTAACTACTTGCACCCCCCCCCCCCCCGCTAACCAGTTATCAAAAACAGATTAATTCTAGGAAAAATTAAAAGCACAAAACTTGACACTGCTAATTTTTTTGAAAAATTGTGCGGGCTTGGGCAGGCAGGATGTGAGGCAAGGCTGAAGGGAGCTGCTGCTGTTGCTGCTGCAGTTGCCGTGACTTTCTGGAGGAGGAAAAGCATGGAAGAGCCGGGGCTGGTGAGTGAGTGTGAGAGCCTGTGGCCAGTTGGAGGGGCACTGATTATCCGTTTTCTGCACTCCTCTGAGGTCTGTGCCCTTGGCAGTCACCTAACTTGGCCTAATGGTAGCACCAGCCCTGGGGGTAGAGTCTTGAGACAGTGAGGCTAGGGGAGGCAAGCAGCCTCAGTAACCCTCCAAAGCAGACATTTTATCCAGGGGAACTGATCTCTGTCACCTGGACAACAGTTGTAATTCTGGGTGCTCTCCAGCCCTTGTCTGGAGACTGGCAATGGTAGTTTAAGTGAAGGAAATGGCTGGTTTGGAGGGTGGAGTCTATGGCATTGTACTGGTCCATAGTCCCTGCTCAAATCCCACCCTCCCCAGGCTCCACCTCTCAAATGTCCAGGAATTTCCCAACCTGGAGTTGGCAACCCTATTTCCTTCCCACCCAACAGCCAAACTACCTTTATCTGTCTTCAGCTTTCCATCTCCACTCCCCTCCCCCGCAGTCTCTACCTAGGAAAATTACAGTCTTTCTCCACAGTGGGGACTAAAGCAGCTTACAATATTATTTCCTCCTTGTTATTTGCACAACAACCCTGTGAGGTTGGTTAGGCTGAAAGTATGTGACTGGTCCAAAATCTCCCAGTCAGCTTCCACCGCAAGATGAGGATCTGAACCTGGGTCTCACAGATCCCAATCTGAAGCTCTAACTGTTACATCACAATGGCTTTCATAGGGTGGCTGCTGATGAACAGTAGCAAAGCAGCTGGGCCTAATTAAGTCATGCAAATCAGGTGGTATCAAGTCACACAGAGGGTGCTGCCTAAGGATGCCAGCCTCCAGGTGGGACCTGGGGATCCCCTGGAGTTACTGCTCATCTCCAAACTACAGAGATAACTTTCCATGGAGAAAATGGATGCTTTGGAGGGTGGAGTTTATGACGTTGTACCTCACTGAGGTCCCTGTCCTCCCCAGGTTCCACCCCCAAATCTCCAGGAGTTTCCCAGCCTGGATCTGGATCTGCTGGTGGTGGCCGGGGAGGGGGGGTACTTGGCAACCCTAGACTGCTGCCAGTAAAAACCCTGCCTTTTACTGACAGAAACAGTTAGAAGCCTTCCCCTCCCCCAAACATTCTAATCTCTCATAGTTGATGTCTGGAGTTGATGCCATTTCAAAAGGTATTGAGGGGAATTCAATGGTCCCTGAAAGGTTTTTTTTTTTAAACTTTTTGGATTTTTCTGCAGACTGAGAAAGGCCCCTGACCATGTAGGAAAAGCTATTGGGGGAGAGTGACTTCTCTTTTGGCAGATATAAGTATCCACACGGGGGGGGGGGACCCTCTCAGAATTAGTATATAGACAAGAGATGGGACCCACGATACTCACGGGGGGGGGGGGGGAGAGCAGAGCCAGCAGGCACAGGTGAGTCTTCTCCCCCACACCACCCCAGCATCCATGGTGAGGCCTGGGCCCACCGATTCCTCCCTCCCTGGCTCTAACCAATTCCCCCCTGGCTATAGTGGCGAGTCTGCTGAAGGGAGGAACAGCTCTGGCGGCGATTCCCCCCCCCCCCAGCTGTAGCGGCAAGCCTGCTGAAGTAAGGAATGGCTCCAGCTGTGATTCCTCCCCTCTGGCTCCAGCCAATCCCCCCCCCCCCCCCCGGCTATAGCAGTGAGCCCGCTGAAGGGAGGAACGGCCGGGGAGGTGTAGAATAGGGGTGTCGAGTGTGAGGGACCGGGGGGCACGAAGGAAGGAAGGAGGCAAGGCCTGGTGGGCTGGACCAGAGGTTCCAGTGGCTTCCCTGGAAGGCCGTCTATCCCTCAGACACAGTGGGGGGTTCTCTCCTGAGCTGTCTGTCTGAGGCAGGAGGAGGCAGGTTCCCTAGTGGCAAATCATGGTCCGAGGAGGAAATGGGGCATTGGGAGTGGCTGCTACCAGATTTATGATGCCAGGCCACTGCAGAGTTCCCAGAGCATCCCCTGTGCATGCACAGGGAATGCTCTTTAAAATCTCCCTGCCCCCAAGTGCCTCCCCACGTGGATTTAGATATCCACACGGAGGGGGCCACTTGGCTATTAGATATATAGATATGCCCACACAAATACTGTATAGCTTCTAATGACCAACAGGCATACTTACAGCATAGTTTTGTCAATTGTATACATCATTTTTGTATCAGAAACTGAAGGGGGATGTATTCACATACACATTTTTAAAAATATGCCTATTCATGTGTGTTCTATCCACATTTCTGTTCTATCTGCCATGGAGAGAGGAGGGGAGCAGTTTCTAGTATTGTGCTGCCACTTCTCCTGTGTTTTGTTTTTAAACCTGACTTAGAAATTATCTGGGCTCGCATTCACCATCCCTTTGTTCACACTATTAAAGTTTTACTTGTTTATTGGTGCCATTTAGCAAAGTCAGCTGGGGGTAATAGAGTACAGTAGTTATAGAGCAAACAGGTGATTAGAGAAGCCTCATCATTCACAGACTGGAAATATAAAAGAGTTATTACATCATGGCAAATAGATTAGCCTAGTCCCTAAAGAAGAACCATGAGCCAGTTTGACAAACAAAAGGGCAAAAATAAACATTGGATATGGAGGAAATTAAAAAGTAGATGCAAGGTATCAACATATTTCTTTTCAAATTGAGCTATTAATAACAGCCCAGAGACTCATTATGGAAACACACTGCTCTTCTGTTTCTCACTTTCCCCACTGTATCTTCTGATCTCATTGGAGAAAATCTTTCTCCTCTGTCTTTTATACCTTGTTGTGTGTGTTTGGTGGAGGAGGGTTTTTCATGACTCTTTAAGTCAGCGGGATTTCCTTTAAGTATTGACTGGTGTTTTCCTAAGTTAAAGAAATGAATACAGGCATACAAACAGATCATTGTTCACTTGCTGTTGAGAATTCCTTTCAAAACAAACAAGCACCATTACCTAGTATTGAGAGTGTCATACCTTCATTCTCTGTATTGTTTCTAGGTATCTTGGCTTCAATGACTCATTCCTCATTTTCAGAATCCAGGGCTTGGGAAAGGTCAGTAAAGACTGTGGCACAAAGGTGAAGGAAGGGTAACCTGTGCACAGTGCTGTCAGGTTGCATGCCAGAGATCTTCCCTCTGCTGAACTGAGATATAAATAGTCTTGGCTTCCTCCAGTCATTTCCCCCTCCCACAGTCTTCTCATCTGCCCTTTCCATCAACCTACTGTAGCAAGAAGGACTGCATGCGCTGTGTTGGGCAGTTGAGTGAAATCATCTAGAAAAGGCTTATATGGAGAGAGAGAAAAACAAACAAACAGAAACACAGCACAGCCAATGGGAGAGCTGGAAAGTGCCAATACACTAGGATGATTAGTTAGTAATTTACCTTTTAATTCTTTTCCACATGTTCTGCCTCAGTACTGTATGTCTTGTGCTGGTTCTCAATTATCTGCCCTTTCTAAGATTTAAGTTTAGTCATTAAAGGATTGTTTTAACTTATAATTTGTGGGTATATACTGAAGACTACTTGGTGGGTTTGCTAGCATCCAAGCTGGGCCTAGAAGTCTTCTGGAATTACAACTGATTTTCAGACTACTGAGATCAGTTCCCCTGAAAAATGCTTGCTTTAAGGGTACTATATACCCTTAAAAGGCAGCTATGGCATTATAACCCTCTGAATTCCCTTCCCCCCAAACCCATCATCCCCAAGCTCCACCCCAAATCATCAGGAATTTATCAACTCAGAGCTTGCAACCCTACTACTTGGAGGAAACCCACATATCTTCAGGACCACCTCCTCTGGTATGTTCCCTGAAGAGCATTACGCTCAGCTGAAAAAAATCTACAGGTGATCCCTGACCCCAAAGATATCCGGCTGTTCTTGACGAAAGCCAGGGCCTTCTCTCTGCCAAACAACATCAGGGCCCTGTGAGACTTAATTCAATTCTGTAGGGCCGGCAAGGCAGAGATGTTCCACCAGGCTTTTGGTTGAGGGCAGTGACAGGCAATGACATCACTGGCACCTTCCTCTTCCTTTTTCCCTCCTTTCTCTCACTCCCCCTCTCTATCTTGCTTGCAAGGTGGCTACATGGTCCAGAACTGGTCAATAGTAGACTATTAACAGAGGATTAATTTTTAAGTTTGTAATGTTACATTTATTGTATTTTAACTAGTTTATGATATGTTTATTTATATTTTTATTGATGTAAATCACCCAGAGCCCTGTGTACTCAGGGACTGGGTGATTCATAAATCTAAAGAATAACTAAATAAATTCACAATGCTAAGACAGCTCAGGTTACAATGACCAGCTTCAAAAGAGCTGAAAAAAGGACTGTTCTGATAGATACCTAAAGAGAGGTATAGAAAGGGGTGCAGGGAAGCCCACGGGTCTCCATTTCTTTCTGTCTCTCTCACACAGAGAGCATTTCTGGCTTTTCAGTAAGAAGACAGAAAAAAAAGAATTCCTTTTTGTGGTGGCAGACCAATACTGGAGTAACAATACCAAAAGAAAGGACGGGGTTAGGAAAGAAAAGTAAAACAAACAAGCAAACAAAAAACAGACCTCATGATTGTCAGCAAACCTCAAACCTCACCACAGAATGACTGAAAACCAAGAGGCCACTTGTGACAATGGTCACCATAAATTGTCCCCTTTATGGCAGCAGAGAAATACCTAATTTTAATTTTTCCTTGCATATAAAATTGCTTGTTTTACTATGAATTAAAACAAAACTGAACCTAATCTTCTGAAATGAAAATGGAATTTATTTAACAACTGCAAAGCGGAAAGTCATTTCCTCTGCTCTTATTTATCATTTTTTCCCTACCACATTTAAATATTCAAAGTACATTTCTTCTGCCTCCATATGCCTTTTTCCCCTTCATATCAGCACAACAATATTAAAGGCTACAGAATATCCACCTTACATTCAACCAATTAGGTTCTTTCACCCAAGTTTTCTGTTTTTATTACTACAAGCCTGTGAACAAGGAAAGACGGAAGGGAGGAAATGGACTACGTGAGGCACAAGCAACAGTCTCCAAGAGCCACTAGTCTCCAATCTGCTTGCAATTTTCAAGCAGGTCTTCATTCCAATACAACGAGACTTGGGGTGCCAAAACTTAAAGGTAAGAAGACGTATGATTACAAATTTGAACTTTGAGACCACATTTGTGAGTCTCATCTTATGAGTTGGCAATTACTTTAGAGTGGAGATTTATCTGGAAATCATTCCTGGGGATGCCTCATTATCATATACAGCAGTAGAACACAATTAAATTTCATTTCATAAGCTAGGAGTGATGGGAACGAGAACTTGTTTGCCCTGGAGATCAGCTGAGCAAACAAAACTGATGCTGAAGCCTACACAGAACCCTTGAAACACAGACCTCATTTTGTCAGGCTGTATATGAATTGGTGGTGGAGCAAAGAAGGATGCCTTGTTTGAGATACTAGTTCCCATTGATACTGACATCTCACAACATTGTTCTACATGTTCCTTTAACTATGGCAGGGGTCCCCAACTTTTTGACCCTATGGGCACCTTTGGAATTCTGACATAGGGCAGTGAGCATGATCACAAAATGTCAGGGAGCAAGGTTATGCCTTACTCTCATCATAACTCCTCAACATTTAAGGCAGAATCTCTGCTTCACAAGGTGCCTTCTGATTTGCACAGCCAATCAGTTCTCCTGCTTTGAAAACACCTACCTAACCTCTCCCACTTTCTAAAAGCACTTGGCAGGTACCAGGAAAGGTCCTGGCAGGTGCCATGGTGCCCATGGGCACTATGTTGGGGACCCCTGCACTAGGGAGATGCTGCTAACAATGATAATGTCCACAGCAACTAATCTCCATTTGTAAGGTAAACATAGTTAAACTTCAGCATTATTAGTAATGCAACATCAGCCAGACCCTAGAGGAAGATGTTTGGCATGCAATTATTTTAAAGTTTAGATCCATTGAATTAATGTTACTGAAAGTGCACTAAGAATGTGATCCACAAAGGAATTGTGTTGGCACAGTAGTGTGAGTGTGTGCCTGTGTTCTATACAGGGGCATAGATTTATGTATTCCCCGGGGGGGGGCAGGGGCTCTTACCTGTGCGCGTGCACAAAGCACGTGCACACGCCGGGACCATGTCCCCACCGCCGCCTCTTCTCCCCCAGCCTGGCCACTCCTCCCTCCCCCTCCCTCCTGGGCGAATGCCCAGCGTGATTGCGTCACCTGGAAGTGATGCCATCACACTGGGCACGTTGCTGGGGCAACGCTCTAGCAATTGCCCCAGAACTCTATGGGGCCATAGAGTTTCGGGGCAACGTTTCAGGGTGATTGCTAGAGCGTTGCCCCGGCAACGTGCCCAGCATGATGGCGTCACTTCCGGGTGATGCAATCATACTGGACATTCACCCAGGAGGGAGGGGGAGGGAGGAGTGGCCAGGCGGGGGGAGAGGAGGCGGCGGCAGCCAGCTGGCCAGCCGGCGGGCCAGTCAGCCTGCCTCCAAAGGGGGCCAGAAAGGCGCGGCGGCAATGGCGGCAACAGTGGGCAGCTGGCCAGGCAGCCGGCCAGGCACTCCATTTTACTGGGGGGGGCTCAGTCCCCCCCGGGAAATTTCGGAGGTGGCCCGAGCCTCCCCCATAGTCTACGCCTATGCTATATGAAGAATCCAATCCTCAGAAGACCAAAGGGATGTTGGAATTAGAACTCAGAAAGCTGAAAACTTTGGCCTGTCACACATCTCTACATCCATATGCGGCACACGGAGGGAGGACTGTATCCAATGACACTGCTCCTGACTTATATCTACTATCCAGAACTCAGCCTCTGCACAAAGAAGTGGTTTATGCATAGGCTCTGTACTGATAATTGATATCCTGCATTTTTTCAGATAAACCCTGTTCAGATCCATGTACCGAGATCAGGGTCAGACACAATGATCCCAGTACCTCCTCCATACATTAACTAGAAGTAGAAGTGTTGTGTGAACAGGACAATGCCAATACCTAGCAATAATGCTGCAACATGGCTCAGGATCTTGTGCTTAATCAACACAAAGGGGCAACTGCTAAGCGACCGACATCAATATCCCTGGAGTAAATTATATACATATAATTATTTACTTCAGGGATATTCATGTCGGTCACTTAGCAGTTGCCCTTCATATTTATATGAACAGTGAGATAACTTAATCCACAACTGAGTTAACTGACCACATGTCAAAAGACAATGGGGAGAAAGTGCTAAACTAGAAAACTTTAAGCTGGAATTTAGCCTGTCCTGACAAAGCTGTTCAGGGATGTTTAGAACTAGAAGACTGGCTCAGTGTGATGCTTGTGCTTCTAACTTTTCTTATAATATGAATGCTCACAGTTTGATCTGTGTCTATACCACACCTGATTCAGTCACAGTTTCCAAAGGGCAGTAAAGGGGAGGAGGCACAGCTGAGCATACTCTTCCTAAAGGATGAAAATGTAAAAGATCTCCCCTGTGCTAAATAGAACCAGTGAAGTGGAAGGCACAGCAGCCGGGTGTAGCTCCTGAACAGCAACAGAGCTACAGAGTGCTAAATGTACAAACTTATCTGGGACAAGGCACTCTTTAAGATTTGTCGGTGGCTATTCATAGAGAAGTTGGTCCCCCCCCCCACCCTGAAGAAGGGAAAGGGCCAGTGCTGCCCGATGGAGACCAGACCAGGTACTGCCACGAGGCCCTTTCAGGCTTCTGGGAAATAACAGTTAACTGGATTTGTATGTTCCTTCACAAAGTGCATAAAAACAAATTGCAATTTATCAAATTTCAAAACAAAGGAAAAAAAATGATAGGTGTCTAAGTTTCAGGCCCCCTCTCAGCATAAGGCCAAGACCAAATAGACCTCCTGCCCCCAGTGGTCCTCATACACATGTTGATTGTATTTCTGTCCACTAAAATACTCTTATTTAAAATGGTATTGTTTATATTAGTAACACAAGTTGTTTAACGCTTGTAGTAGGGAACTGGGAACCAGGCCATATTCAGATGAAGTCTGCTAGAGGAGCTTACAGGAAATTACGGAACAAGAAATGTGATTTCATCTCATCCATTAGTAACATATGATTGGCACTTGTACTTTGCACAACTTCCACAGAGTCGTGAACCAAATATCCATGTTGTACTTCTTAAAAAATATATTTGCATTTTCAGACTTCAGACTACAAAGCAGGCTTACACCTTCTTGTTGTGCCATATATAGAACGGGTTCGATCCACAATTATTATTTGCTAATGGTATCCAGAGCAAGGAGCCTTCTGTTAGTGCAAAAACCAGACAACCAGGAACCAGACAAAAACATCACAGTGACAAAGTTTCATAAGACAATCCAAAGTTTGTTTTTCTTCTTCATAAAGGCCAGAAACTGGAATTACTTGGTAATCAAAAACGAAAATAAAATAGCATGGTATTGTGGTTAGAATGCCTACAAAAGACCTACAAAGCAAGGCACAGAAGCAAAAGCTGCTCTCTCTGCTATTTACTTGCCAAATAGATACAATATGAAACTGTAAATAGTAGGCTTACCAGGTGCCCACTAATTAGGGTTGGCAACCTCCAGGTAGTGGCTGGAAATTTCCCACTATTACAGCTGATCTCCAGGAAACAGAGATCAGTGGGGGGGGGGGGCTGTGGCTCAGTTGTAAGTCATCTGCTTGGCATGCAGAAGGTGCCAGGTTCAATCCCCAATATCTCCAGTTAAAAGATCAGGCGGTAGGTGATTTCTGCCAGTCTGAGTAGACAATACTGACTTTGATAGACCAGGGGTCAGATTCAGTATAAGGCAGTTTCATGTGGAGAAAACAGACACTTTGGAAGATAGACTCTATGGCATTATACCCCGTTGAAGTCCCTCCCCTCCCCAATCCCTGCCATCTTCAGGTTTCAACCCCCCTCCCCCAAATCTCGGGTATTTTCCAATGTGGAGCTGGCAATCCTGCCACCAGGGCTTTTTTTGTAGAAAAAGCTCAGCAGGAACTCATTTGCATAACAGGCCACACCCAACAGCAGAAATTCATTAGCATATTAGGCCACACTCCTGACAATGCAGCTCATTAGCATATTAGGCGGACGGCTGGGAAAGCACAGGGCAGTCATGGAAGCTTGCCTCTTCCCCCCCCCCCCAAGCTTCTCCACCCCACTTCGGCAACGCCTTTCTAGTCTAACCCCCCCCCCCCCACACACACACACACCCCAGGTAGCCAAGGAAAAGCACTGCTGAAGTGCCTGGGATCTGAAAGGCATTTTCAATGTGCCTGAGCTCCCTGCCTGCCCTTTTCCAGCTGCCACATGTCAGCTAGAGAAGGGAAGGCAGAGAGTCTTTTCCTTGTCAATTTCACTCTCAGCGGACTGAGGGGGGAGTGAAATTGATAAGGAAATCTGGAGGGGCTCCCCAGAGGGTAAAAGGGCATTTTAACATGCCACCTTTCCCTCTTGTGTGTAACGTGGGGAGGGTAGCGTGCTCTGTAGCCCCGCATGCCAGAGGTTTTGATTGTAGGTGTGGCCAACTCAGGAGCCAGCCGGAACTCCATTCCTGTGCATTCCTGCCCCAAAATAGCCTTGACTGCCACTAATGGTAGGCAAACTCCTCGTAATTGTTGCTTATCTGGTCAGCGGGTGGAAGCAGGCCAGCAAAATGGGGGGGGAGAGATCTTTGTGTCTGCATGACATTATTTCCAGTGTGACCCAGAAGTGTCAGCATCATACTCAGGCAACACTGTAGCGCTCACCCCAAACTCAATAGAGTTTCAGAGCATGTGCTAGAGCATTGCCCCTGTGTGATGCTGGCACTTCTGGATTGTGCAGGAAGTGACACCATTGTGTGGCAATGAAGATCACTGCCTCCCCACAGTAAGTACCTGTCTCCCCCCATCTCCTGCCAGTTGCCTGGCCATGCAGGCAGAAAAACCATCTGGAACCCAGTGTTGGAATGGCCCAGGGAGAACACCTGTGTACATTTTTACAGAATAATTCAGTGCAAGAAACCAAGTTCAAGTTTCACAATGAGAAACAAAATCAAACCACAGATTTGGGAAACAAAACAGCATGGATGAATAATCTGAAATAATCCTGAAGATAAATGACCAGTATGTCCATATAATTTCTCATTGCAAATAAGGACAAGAGCAAGCAAGCATTTACAATTGAGAAGTCACTGACTTCTCCAGACTACAATATAGTAAACAATTTGTTAACAGCCACCAAATAAAATTTATGACCATGTTGAAACATTTGTAGGTCATATGAAATATGTTTGGAAAATGTTACTCAGAAACAACACTGATGTCGCCAGTTGCAGCACAATCTGTCTTTAGAGCAAAATATTATCACAGTCAATGAACAGAAAAGCAGGACGGGGGAGAGAACTATGAGAAAAATTAAAGAAATCTGCCTAGCAGCTCAAACATTTTTTGTCAGTTTCAGCCCAAACACTCCCCCCCCTATATAAAGCCCAGAGAAGGTAGGTGGAACCGGCAGGAAAATTGAAGACAGTGAACCCCTGATGACTTAGGGTCATTTTACACCTCCCCTCTAAAGTAGTTTGACTGCTGTCTTTTCCTGTGCTGATTTCACAGTGGTGTGAAATTTCACTCCAGGGGGTCTAAGTGCACTAATCAACAGCAATTGTTTAAAGCAGAATCAAGCCGGTTGAATACTAGCTTGACCACAGGAGGGCAATTAGTAGATGTGGACATTTCAGTAGCAGCACAGTTTCACACCGCACAGAGGTGTGGGCAGGTTTTTTTGGAACTAGAATGATTCCAGCGGGAAAGTCAGATGTAAAAACAGCCTTACTATACATTCTAGGACCTTATACAGATGTCCGAATTGCCCCTGGGGAGAGCTCACATCAGTGTTACATGGCAATCCACATTATTCAGCCAAGTGGTAAGGAGGATTTTACCATGAGTCAGTATTTGAGTATGTGCTGTGTTTTTTCCCCTTCTACATAGTAAGTACAACTCACATCATCAGACCTACTCTTAGAATGAAGTTTCACGGGCACAGGTTATGTTTTTCTGACAAAAATTACCTGCTATGTGGGCTGGACTGAAACATTCTGGTTTATCTGAAGCTTCAACAAGTTACCTGAAAGTAAGTGTATGGTTTTATTAAATATATATCATGTTGTAGAATTGTCTCATTTGGGGTTGAACAAGGTTCAGTCCTATCCCCCCATGCTATTGGAAAATGTTACCATGGTATACTTTTCCAGGGATGCCTGAATCACTGAATCAGTGACCTCAGAGGGAAAAAATGCTTTGTATACATGTTTGGCAGACACTAGTGAATCTTAGTGAAGCCAAAGGGGTACTCTTCTAACAGTATGAAAATTGTGGAATCACAAAAGCACACACCCTTGAAACTTCAAGTATCCCTCTAAATGCCCATCGACACTGGAAAAATATGTTTATTTATAGTCTGCCTTTCTTGCTGAGACTCAAGCTGGATCACACAATATAAATAAAAGTAATCAGACAGCCCAATAAATTATGTAATAGGACTAGCATTGCAATGCAAAGAGACAAAGGTATCAGACATGATATATCATAAACAAGGCAGACAATGGAATTACGGAAGTAGAAATGCAGTAAGAGCAAAATAAAACTCACAACAAACATTCAAAAATCTGTAACCCTGTTCTTTTTATAAAGATGTGCTCTCCGTAGCTGTTTCATTATGTGACAACATTATTCCCTTTATAAAAATGCCCTCCTGAACAATGCTGTTTTATGCAGTCTGTAGAATGATAGAAGTCTGGGACTCTTCCAGGGTTCCTCAGGCAGGCCATTCCAGAAG
Source organism: Lepidodactylus listeri (assembly GCA_029233225.1). Lineage (NCBI taxonomy): Eukaryota > Metazoa > Chordata > Lepidosauria > Squamata > Gekkonidae > Lepidodactylus > Lepidodactylus listeri. The sequence goes on from JARCFY010000004.1 coordinate 50,590,803, forward strand.
GTGAGAGTAAAAATGAGAATGCTTCTATTCTGTATGAATAGCTGTCAATCTTATCCATTTGTATATTTGCACCTTCAAAAGGCTTTGCTCAGATGAGTGAAGCTGTTGTGGCAGAGCATAGCAGGAAAGGCAGTCCTGCAAGTATGGGGGATTCAAGGCCATGAAGGGCTTTGAAAGTAATAACCAGTATCTTGAATTGTTACAACTGCAAAATGAGTGTAATAGGCATACTCTTGTAACCTAGAGACCAGACTTTGGACTAGAACCCCCAGAATATGACTGGGACCCCTTATACAGACCCTTCCAAAGAAAGATGCTGCCTTTTTATTTATTAATTCAGCCTCTCTCAAGGTTTGGAATAAAACATGTAGTATCTTAATTTTGGGAGGCCAGGGGATAATCAGTACTTTGATGCATTGCCTCAGTTTCGAGGGGAAGAAGGACAGCAAGTGACAATCTGCCTGGGAACAGACACATCTACTCCCCTCTCTCATTCTTCCAAATTGACAGCAGTGTTTCAGTTAATTGACTTCTTTATAGTCCAAATACACAACAGGATCTGCTGGATATTTGACAGTAGCATGCAAATAACATCCGTCTCTCAGGCTGATGTTTTTATTCCTCATACTATGTTTTTTCTCAGGAACCCAATCACACCAAATAACTCAGGTTTTTTAATTCTTTTGGAACTATAAAGCCTGTCAAAGAGATGTTGTCACCCTAGTCTTTCTTTCCTTGAGATATACTTTCACACCTGATCAGCAAATAAGGTTTAAAACTTTTGGTTCCAATCCAATTCAACCCTGTCTGAGGTACACCTCATCCCCCCCCCCTTTATACACTGTCTGGGAATAAAGATAGTCTAAGGGGCCACCGGTATGTGGGATGTGAAACAGCAAGTGAAATCCCAACAGTTTAAACAACAAAGCCACAACAGTTTCCCATCAATTACTGCCCTGTGACCAATGCTCCCTCTAAGCTGTGGAGTCTTGTGAGCAAAAATTCTGATTTGTGAGCTCCTGGCATTAAAGTTGTGAGCGAGTAATTTGGCTGCTGCATAAATTAATTTGCCCTGGAGACATCCTTCCTGAGCTAAGACAAAAATGTGAGAGCTGGAGGCTAAAAAACTGTGAGCTAGCTCATACTAACTCATCTTAGAGGGAGCACTGCCTGTGACCCAGAACAGGTATCTTGGAGATCGCAAGCTGGTTCACATTCAGCACCCGTCACTTTTTCCATTCCTTTCACTGAACCTTTCTGGAGTCTGTCTGCTGGACAGGCTTGTCTGTTTAGCCCCTTCCATTTCCCCTTTTTCTAATACTAGAATCTAGCAGGTTAGAATTCAGAAGAAATTAGGATTTATGGATCAGTTGTTCTGTTGTATGTGATTGTGCATGAATGCATGCTCTCTGTACCTTATTTTTCCTCTCCCCCTGATCCCCCATGTTATTAGGGTCTGCCCTTGAAATCAATCCAGTGTAACCAGCAGACAATCAATGCCAGCCATAATTTACATTGACGATACAAAAGGGAAGAGACTTATGAAGCACAGTAACCACCCCTCAATCGCATCTCAGTCATGCAAGCCAGATCAATTTTCTCCTTCACAAGAAAATCTCAAAATGGGTTTTAAAAGTGTGTGCCCCTCTCAAACTGCTTGTCAGAAGTTCATTAGGTTGGTGTTTGATCTAATGAGTCTTCTAACAGGATTTTTCAGTCATACTGACATAGTACTATGTGGACAACTATTTCAAACAGGGCTTTTTCCAGGGCTGCTTTGGTCTTTAAAAGATTTCTCATCAGGGCTAGGGCTAGCAGCAATCGCTGGACAACTTGCTACCATGTAACCTGCATGATGTACCCAAGTCTGGCTGCTTGCTACTGTTCAACTTTCAACTCCTTGAAAGCGACTCCTTGAAAGCCAGTGTGGTTCAGTGATTAGACTTGCAGACTAGAGTCTGGGAGATCCAGATTCAAATTCCCACTCTGCTACAGAAGTTCACAGGGTGACCTTGGGCCAGTCACTTACCTCACAGTGTTGTTGTGAGGATAAAATGAAGGAGAGGAAAATGCCATAAGCTGCTTTGGGTTCCCATTGTGAAGAAATGGGGATATATACATGAGTAAACAAATAATATTGTTAAAGATGGGAGGCATTGTGGATAGAAAGGAGAGAAGGAAGAAGGGAAAGGTAAGAATATGGGGGTTGCCAGGAGAAGGAAAAGAGAAAATAGTGTGGGGAAGGGGCTACATGGGAAAATGAGGTGCACCATCCAAGTCCTTGTGGATTCCCCACCATACAACTGGGTCACAGTTTTCATGAGTAGAGGCTGCCTGGGGGAGAAAAGCAGATAAAGATAGGCTGGTTGGTGGGTGGGAAGGAAAGGAAAGGAAAGGAAAGGAAAGGAAGGAGGAAAAGGGGAGAGGCTATAAATGCTTTCAGGAAAGGAAAAGAATTAATACTGGGCATGGAGAAATGAGATGCTCCCCACAATTCCTTGCAGGACCCCCACTTGTATGTGTCTGATATTTCATTTTATCCTCACAATTGTGAAAGGTGGGTTACAGTGTGAGTGATTTACCCAATGTCAACCAACAAACATTCATGGCAGAGTGGAGATTCAACCTTAACTCCCACAGATTTTAGTATGAGATTCCAACCAACCACATCATGCTGGCTTTGATGGAAGTCTTCTGTCAGCAGAAGGCTCCTTGGGTAAAAGGAAGATTTCAGATTTGTGTGAAATGAATATCAGGTATCAAACTCATGTCTAAATGAGACCAAGATATGAACAGGAAAAGTGATTTGAAATCCCCCTTTCCCATTGAATTCATGAGTCAAGGTCCTAGACTTATGTCCCAAAGTGTGGCCCTGAAGGCATCACTGTCCCTTGAAAAGATTAAGGGAAAGCAAAACTGGTGGCAGAGAAGAATGCAAACACCTGAAGTCCTACTATGTCATGGTAACAAAACAGAGCATTCTGAACATGCACAGAAGCATTTATTGGGTTGCTCGGAGTATTAGAACTTGTCATTTTAGCCTCTTGTGGCCGAATGGCTTGAAACAGGAGTAATGGATACTATAGACCCCAGAATTTATTTATTTTATTAAAAGGTCAGGGGGGAAATATACCAGTGTAGCATAGTAAAATAAAAGCAGCAACTAAAAACATCAGCTATAGTCAATAATAAAGGCAGAAAACAAAAGCAGAACAAAAACCAGCAGTTAGTAAACACAACCAAGCAGCATATAAAGAGTGTTTCCAGTCACCAACTTTTTTTTTAAATGCAAATTACAGAAACTACTTTAAAAAGTATACTATAAGGCAGCATCATAGCAATTCAATCATTAACTGAACAATGCAATTCAATCATTAACCTCTGAGCACTTGGTAGCCACTAACAATCTCGATTACCTAGAACATATGGGATATCTATCAGATTATGAAAGGCTTCATATTCTCAAGGAGCAGTATGGTCTATTAAATTACACATATTAAAGTTTAGCCATAAGTAAGGAGTCTAAATTTAGCTCCATTTAAGCTTTTTAAGTCCATTTTGCTGTACTCTAATTTGTCTATAACTGGGAACCATACATCCAGGGGACTAGCGAGCTCACTGATGTCAGAGTCGTTGCTAGTGATCTTATGGATTTTTTCAAGTAAAAAGAAGTCCCACATCTTGTGCAGCCACATTTGAATTGTAGAAGGGCTTTGAGATATCCAGGTTTGTGCAATGACTATTTTAGCAGCCACTATCAGCAAGTTAATCAGTCTCTTTCTCATTGGAGGTGGACTATTATCTGGCCAAAGATGAAGCAGAAACAAAGCTGGATCCAGAGGTAAAGAGTACCCGATAAGTGTTTCAATTTGCTTTGAAATTTGCATCCAGAACTGAGAAATAACAGGACATTGCTACCAGGTATGGAAAAACATAGCTTTATTTTTATTGCCACATAGTCACCAACTCTTAGAAGTAGGCCCAACTGTGTAGGCACCCAAGTGACCAGACTCCTGAGATTTCTTTTCAGCTCTAATGTATTCTTTATGACTTTGTTAATGTCAAACTATAATAGTTCTCTGTGTTTAATGATTCTACATTATTCTCAGTGGACAGACGAGAAAGCATAAATGGATTACATTAGCTTAATTTTAAAGTCATTCACAGGTACCTTGTGAATAATTAGGTAATACGATCCCAGTTCCTTCATTGTCCCTGGGCTTTGCCTTGGAGGTCTGTGCTACCTCTGTTTTCAGCTCCTGCTTCCTTCTTCATTTGTTCTATTAATTTTAGCTGTTATCACTTTTTGCTTAAGTACCCCCAAAGGGTTATATTACTGTTGTTTTGTTCTCTCCCAAGAGCCTTTTAAAATATATGCTGTAAGCTGCTAGCTAAATGAGGCAAGATTTCTCTGTGGATCTCAGTAAAGGCTGATATGGTGCTATACCGTGTACTGTAAGGCATCAGACTGTGAAATCCTGACCTTCAAAGGCAGTGGGGAGTTTCCTACTGACTTTGGTGAAATAAGATCTGCTAACACTGGCATCTTTTTAAATGAGGCAATGACCATCCAGCATCACTTAAAAATCTATATAGTAATCCCTATAGGAAACCAAAGGTCTGAACTATAAATACATTTTGGTGTACAGAGATTAGCAAATGTAGAACTACAGTAAAAATGACCGAAACATCTTGCCCAGTTAAACTGATGGGTTTTTTTTGCCTATTCCCAATGATAGCTCAACATCTCTCTCATCACACCCCAATTCTTTCTGCCTCACTGCCTCTTACAGCCCACTCCCACAGTCTTTTATGGTTCCTGCTCCTTTCCAGGTGCTGGAGCAAATATGCCTTGCCTTCCCCTTCAACAGACCCCATTACAGAAAGTGTGACAACCACACATGCTCAATGGGGCTTCCAGAACAATCTCAAGAATTTGGCATGTCCTCTTGGGCACGTGTGGCTTACCATGCTGTCTTTCAATATGCCCGTGGAATGAGGAATGATCAGTAGCTCTGGCTCCTAAATGGAGGATGTGTGGTGAGGGAGAAGGCAAAATTACGGTGGCGGTGGCAGCATCAGTGGTTGCTACTAAAATCCATTGTTTGATATTAGCCATTCTCATATTTATTTATTTAATTCATTTATACCCCATCTTTCGCCTCTGAGGATTAAGTTCAGGATCACTTCTGCTCTGGTCAGTTCAATGACCTGCTGTTCCAGGGCACAATCATTTAGAGTATCGATACATTTTACTTCTCTGACATGACTAGAAAATGCATTTACCAGTTTATGGAGGCATCTGGTTAAGCACTGAAAGGTCCACTCAACCAACTCATTCCATGAGCACCTCCATTGGATCCAGTCTTACACATTTCGCATTACCATATTTTCACCACATACATTGGTAGTAAATACAGTATTCCATTCAGTAGACTTCAGTGGAATTTTAGCCTTAAGTATATAAGTTTCCTGATTCTAACTGTTCCAGAACTAGGTTAGAAATGATCCTTTTAAATATAAACTTCTATAGGAAGAAAAGAAGCTTTCTGAGCTTCAAGTATGCTTCAGCTAGGTAGAATCTTGCTGTTTTTAATAAGAGGGTAATTAGGCATTATTATTTCCTCCCTCCATTTTATGCAGTGTTTGTTTTAATTTGCTACCTTACCTGTCTATGAAGCTAAAGCTGCGTTAGGTTTGCAGCAATAAGGCCTATCAGTCCCTTGCCTTCTTGTTAGGAGATTCTAGCATAACTAAGCCAACAACGGTACCATTGTGCTTCTGACACCAATGACTCTTTCACATTTAACATTCAGTGAACAGAATGAAAGAGTGATTCTTCAGCGCACAGCATATGCTTCTTTCGTGCTCCAAATGAAAGAATTGGAAGGTTAAAGAATAAAAGATTTGAATACATAAGTTGCTGTTCACATTGAACATGACAAGATCAGCCACCTCTTGATGTTTCATTTGTTCTTTTACATGCTGGAATACGCTGGGTTCTCACTAGAATAAAATAATGGAAGTCTCACTTCTCTTCAGTGGGCCTCAGCTTCATTTTTGGCTAACTTGTTAATGACAGAAGGATTCCTTCTTCCTGTATGTTCTGTTCCAGGATATTATTGCTCTGTAAACATTGTTAAGAGCACTCTGTAAATGCAATTTATTTTGGGCAGGACTATATTCTTTGGAGCACACTGTAAAACACTTAGGTTACTAGTGAAGTTGATAAAGATACTACAGCAATTTGTCAATTATCACTTTTTAAAAACTGGAAAAATCCCTCCAGTGGGGTGGGGAGGGATGATTGCCATGGGAGTCTGGAAGAGGGAAAATGCAAGGAAATGCAAGGAAACCCATCTTGTGAAAGCTTGCTTGCTGCTGCCCTGAATTAGCAGCCACCACAACAATGAGAAAACTTGTGAGAATCATCCCCCTGTGGAAGCCACCTTCCTGTAGATGGTAAATCAAACAAAAAGCCCAACATGGTGACCATTTAGCCAATCCACTTACTCTATTTTGCATATTCAAGTTTGTTATAAATTCCAGTGCATTTTATCTTTGGCTCCCTTTTAGCTTCCTTGTTTAGCTTCTTATCTGTGGAAATGCATTTTATTTTGAGGCTTGGGCTCTGCACAAACCCTACACTTGGTTTTGAAAAGTTTTTCTCTGTGAGCAGGGGACAGGCAGGAAGGGGAAGTTGATTGCTCCAGAGTATCACTCATCCTGTCAAGAAGAAGAAGAAGAAGAGATTGGATTTATATCCCACCCTTCATTCACTTGGAGTCTCAGAGCGGCTTACAAACTCCTTTCCCTTCCCCTCCCCACAACAGGCACCCTGTGGGGTAGGTGGGGCTGAGAGAGCTCTTTCCCAAGCTGTCCTTGAGAGAACAGCTGGTACAGAGCTATGGCTTGCCCAAGGTCATCCAGCCAGGTGCAAGTGGAGGAGTGAGGAATCAAACCCGGTTCTCCCAGATTAGAGTCCGTGCACTTAACCACTACAGCAAACTGGCTCTCTGAGGACTATGGCTCTCAATGGCTCTACTGAGGACAGTGTCATCAAAGCCTTGCAAATGCAAATGGCCATCCCAGCCAGAGACAATGAAATGGCCAGCTCACACTTTGACTGAAATCTTGACACCCAGAAGGTGACAGATACGTAGAATGCAGTAGGATAGGTAGGGTCTACCCACCAAAAGGGTAGACAGACAGAAGAGATAAAATCCTTTGTTACAGAGAGAAAAGGTTCCATTTTGGCTGATAACAACTAGGGATACTTGCAGGAGCAAGCTCTCACATCGAGCTTCATCTTGGATGGTGGCCATTTCAGAATGAGGCAAGCAAAGGGCTGGCTGCCTAGACAAAGATTTAAAGATAGCAGGAAACTTTTAGAATGCTGTAATTTCTAAGCCTGCCTTAGAATAAGATCAGCTAGGGCATATACACAGTTGAGGGACAGATGATCGCTTGATCACACCCTTTCTTTGTATTCCTTGCTCAATCTGCTGCTGTGCAGAGTATGTGTATGGAGCCTTTCTTTTTAATGTGTTCTTTACTATTTAAATGCTGACAGTGGCGCTCTCTACCACTTAGATGCCACCATTCAAATACAGTATTCCAAACGGTTGACAGGGAAGGGATGTAGTTAGTTGCTAAATCATGAATTCCCCAGAATGAGAAAATGTAGCAAGCTGTCCCCCTGGTAATCAGTCACTGGGTGGCAGGAGATGAGGGCACTAGGTGGAGCCTTTATTTATGACACAGAAAGGAAAGAGGAGGTGCTAGTTCTCTTAGCAGGTAGTGCTGAAATTGACTAGCTGGTGACAGGGCACCAAAGAAGAAGCATGAGATAATCTTTCTAAGAGTCAGGTGAGCTGGGAAAGTTGCGCATCACCAGATAGAGACAATGGTTGACAGTTGGTACCTAAATGCCTTGGAGAGCTGAAACAGAATTGCACCATTCTGCCACATTTCCACTCTTTGCATTTACATGACTTTCTTTGTTCTTTCTAAAGAAAGGATTTTGCACTTTTAAAACTTGTTTACCTGTTTCTGCTACAACTGTTCTACATGCTTAGAAGGCATTATACACTGAGATACAAAATTCGACACACTTAAGTCCCGCTTTTTCAGTTAGGATTCCCTGACTACAATTATCAGTAGGTCTCTTTGCATTTCTTCCTTCCTCCATCTTTTTTTTCTTTTTTGCTTTACTGTACTGTTTATATGATTACCTTGTACATGTTGGGTCAGGCCATTCTTGTTTCCAGCTATAAATCTGTAGTATCTAGTTAATTTATACAATAATGTATACACTAAACAACAAATATGATTATTTTGCACTCTTCTTTAGAAACTTCAGTTTAGATTTTTTTTTTAAAAAAAACCCTATTCATCCCTGTTACTTTTTGTTTGTATGCTAATATATTCTGTAAACATTGCCTGATTTCTGATTGCAACTGCAACTCTTATCTTTCCAATCAACGGCTAGTTCATTAAGTGGAAACTTTCCTGTGCTGGCAATCCATTACCTACCTGGCTTGGCTTTCTGTCTGATGGAGTCCTACATGTTAGTAAGTGAAAGAATTTGGTTGGTATCCTGCCACTCTGCTCAGCAATGTTTGAAGTCTTGTTCCTAAAGAACTAGCTTCTTCCTTTGGCTGAAAGACGACTTCAAATTTTGCTGAGCAAAACAGGAGGATACAAGCCTCTGGCCAAACGGTTATACACACTTACCTGAGTCCTATTTAATTAAGTGAGAAATACTTTTGACCTGCTTAGATGTGCTCCTTTACAATGCAGTTCTAATGACACTTTCCAAGAAGTAACCAGCATTAAGTAGATGAGCAAGATTCTGAATAGACCTGCTTAGGATAGCACTGTTAGTGTTTCACCTACTAGATATAAAAACATCCTATTTCCTAACAATTTGAGTAATCAACATTTTGAGTTGGACTTCCTGGGTATCAAAATCCATTATTCTATCTGGTAGTTACAATGCCTAAGCCATTTGATACAGTTATGAATCAATACAGCCTGAACAACTTTATGTATAGTATATATATATATATATATATATATAAGAGATTTGTGTCAGACATTTTCAATGTGTTCTGTGCCAGCCTTGCAATTCTATACATCTCTGTCACATTTCATTTATCGGGTGAGTGGAGATCTGCTCAAAGAAAAATAGATCTGCATATATGTCAGTATTCGTGCTTTTTTTATCCTTTATCACTTTTCATTTTACTAAGAATTTAACAGTGTTATAAAGGCCAAATACATCCTGCAGTTATAAACAGTTATATCTACTATTGCTGTTTTTGATTTTCTTTTTCTGTAGAAATCCAAGGTCTCTTATTTTCAGTATACCCAGTAGCCTGGTACACATCCAGTAGCACAGGTAAATATATCCATGAAAATGAGTCCACAGGCACTATGTTCACACAGCCCCATAGACTCAGAGGGCATAAATGCATGTCCAAATACTTAAAAAATCCTCATGTGAGAGAAGAATTGAAAGTGTGACAATGAAAAAGAGTGATATTAATTTAAGAGTCTCTTATTTCCCAAATGCAGTGAAAAAGAAAGAGAGCAAATGGCATGAAGGCCATTATGATTATGCCTGAGTTCCATGATTTGATGCTGCATGGGCGTGATCACACGCACCCATTTGCCATGGAAGAGGGACGATTCACCACCGGATCAAAGTGGCGTGATCACACCAGCACATCTGGGAAGCATCCTGCAACCGTCGTCAAACTTTTTCAAACCATTTTGATCCGGTGGGGAATTGTGGTAAAAAGCTACTAGTGAAACTCCAGTATCAAATGGTTTGTTGCGGTTCACAGCCAGAGTTTCCCCATGTGATCACTCCAGCACCAAAGTGTGGCATTGCGGATGGCATGATCACATGCTATCCCGATGCCACACTTTTGTTTTTTCCCCCTTCTCCGTGTGCGCATCATCAAAAGCCCTTATGGTGGGGAGGTGATTCATTAATCCCCCGTTTAAGCACCTCAGAAACCAACCACAAAAAAAAAAAAACTTGCCCGCGGTTGCATCTGATCACGCAGTGGCAAGTTGCCCCTGCAGGTCCACAGACCTGTGTGATCACGCAACTGTGGGGCAAATTACTCTGGAGCAAAAAAGCCTCACTTCCCCACCGGATTATCTCGCTCATGTGGAAGGGACCCATGAATACCTGGGGGGGGGAGGGACCTTGGGCATACACATGATCCTCCCTAGGCAAGCCCTTTGCAAGCAGATATGTTCAAACATCCTTCTGTTGTGTCCAGCCAGCTTTTCTACTCCCTCTCACCCAATTCTCTTCCTTGTGACAGTCCATATCCCACCTAGCTTTGATACATGTAGCTCCTGTGATACTAATCATAACCTTTCTTGATAGTCAAAGGGAAACACTCTTTCCCTTTCCATCAGAAAACAAACTAGCTGGACCCACGCCTCTGTTCTGATCAAAAATTGACCTCACTTTGTGAAAAGTACCCTCAAGCCTTAGAAACAATGTTTAGTTTAAAAAGTGACCCAGTTTCAAACATTAAGAAATCGGATCACAAATGCTTTACATAAGCACACTCTCACACTGCTTACCTCATTCCCACCCCATATAATCTTTGTGTTAAAAAAATCCATAGAGCAAAGATGTTTCAGTCCAGCTGGGGGAGGGGAGCTGTGTGAATTGTCTTTCCATTCTAAGATTCTACATTATGCCTCTCTGCCTGATTCCCAAAGCCAAGAGTGGCCATGTCCATAATTTGTATTAATTGGTTCAACAGATTCTCACATGGCAACTGTAAGTTGTACCTTGATCCATGATATTCAAACACAAAAGAAGCAAATGCAATCTGTTGAAGTTGATTTTAAACATTGTGTGATATGCCCAAAATGTCCCCGAACAATATGTAAACCAAACAAGCTATTGATTTGTGAGCCTGTGTGAAGCTGAATGCCAAAACTATACTTGTGCAAAACTGTTTGAAATGCAGTTTGTTTGAACTGTTAGTAAATCATTAAGACAGTCATTTCAGGTGCTTAATTTAATGATGAACAAAAATTGATTGGACCCACCGGAGATTTCCCTGGATATAAGAGAAATATAAGTCCATCAAATAGGACTTTTCTGTCTCTGTCCTCCCACTGCAGTCTGAAATATCTTCCAGCATACTTCTCCTGAAGGAAAGGGAACTCTCAAGAACAGCTCTGGAAGAGTCAGAGGTCTGCAGTGGGAGGAGAGACTGGTGAAAATTTCCCTTCTTTTCATTCACCAATATCTTTGGGCTCCAAGCCATTACAAACAAGGTGATACTCCACAAATTTTAAAATCTTCCCTATTTCCAATTGAATCTGAGGATAATCACAAAGCAAAATTTGCTACTTCATATATCATGGGAAAGTATGTGTTTCTGAAAAATAAGTACCAATTAATTGGCAGTGTACAAGGGAAGAAGGGTATCATGTGAGACATTTCTTCAAGGTTCATTTAGGCCTGTGGGATTGAAATACAGTTTTCTCTTGAGGACCGCAAAAACAATTTAGGAAAAGGGTGGAGGGGAATTGGTTTTCTTGTTAAATGTTCACAGTTGTTGTAGTAGATCATGCATTACCTTTCAAAACAAAGACTGCAAAAGGCATGTGGAATTCACAGACAGATAAGCTTGCATTAGTGGAAAATGTGACTAGAATGACTATCAATTCTCCTTGTGGCTGAAAATATTCTTTTTCATTACATAAAAGATGAATTTGTAAAAAGGCTCAAGAAAGATTTCAAATTTGAACATGGCACTGAGCATTAGTAAAACTGTATGAAAAAAAATTATGTATGATGGGTCTGGTTGCATTTACATATTTAGCCAATTTTCATTTTGCTCAAGTTTAAAATAGTGTTGAATGCATTGGATTTACTATTTTAATTCCTTGTTTACAGACTAGCTGTTAGCTCCTGAACTGGGGAAAAAATCTTTTCATCCCTCTGACAGAATGTATGACCAGAATACTGAAAGTAAGCATCAAAGGAATCATGTTCCCTCCCAATCACTGGCTAAGAGAGACTGCTTTTTGTCATCTTGGAGACTACCTGCCTCTTAATTTTATCCCTGATACACACCTAAGTATCTTACAGATACTCTACAGATGGCAGTGGGCACATTGCCAGGAGGAGGAAAAATATGCTTATTTTCATGCAAATATATTAGCAATCAAAAATTGTCAGTATCAAGCAGCAGACACAGCAAGGAGTAACCATCCAGGGTTTTTTTTAAATGCAGAATCATCAGAGTCCTTAAACTGGATCAGAACAGAGCCAAAGCTTCCCACTCTGTAGGAACTGCTTCCTTCCATATGATTCAGAAAATTGGCTTTTTTTGGTGTCTATTCTGTGGAATTTTCTCTGTCAGAAGACTCACAATGCCATCTTATGTGGAGTTAAACTATTCTAAGACCACAATTGTTGAAACAAGCTTTTAAAGTGTGAGCAATGTCAAGGACTTAATGCCAATTGGAGTTTTGTAAAAATGACAGCTTCATGGATGTCTTGATGTATTTAGATGCTGAGTCACTGTGCAGTTACAAGTGGGGGAACCTGAAAAGACTTGTGTGGGGGCGTCTTATTTGCCCTCCCCCATGATTTCCTCTATCCCTCCCCTGAAATTCTCCATAAGTGTTCCCTTTTTCCTGACTCATTCTCTCCTTCCCACCTACCAATCAATCGACCTTTATCTGCCACCCATTCAGCTTTCCATTATGGCTTTCCCCTGGCAGACTCTCCCTGGGAAAATTCCTGCCTCACCAACCTTTTGAAGTTCTTTGAGAAAGTGAACAAGCATGTAAACAACAATGACCCAGTAGACATTATACACTTGGACTTTCAAAAGGATTTTGACAAGGTACCCCACCAAAGACTCCTGAGCAAATTTGGGATAAAAGGATGGGTTCTCTTAAGCATTAAAAACTGGATAAATGACAAGAAGCAAAGAGTAGGAATAAATGGACAGTTCTTGCAATAAGGGAAGTAAGCAGTGAAATCCCACAAAGATCAGTATTGCTTATTTAATTTGATCATAAATGAACTGGAAGTAGGGGTGAACAGTGTAGTGACCAAGGCTGCAAATGACACAAAAATATTCAGGGTGGTAAAAACCAAGGATGATTGTGAAGAGCTCCAGGAGGTTCTCCACAAATTGGGTGAGTAGGTGACAACGTGGCAAATATTCAGTGTTGCTAAGTATAAGGTGATGTACACTGGGATTAAAAAAATCCTATATCCTTACTCTTCCTTGCTTCCTTGTCTCCTTCCCATGAACCAATCAAACACTCATCTTTCCCCCATCTTCAGCTATATGTATTTACTTATTTCATTTATACCCTACTTTTCTCTACAATAGGGATACAAAGCAACTTACATAATTCTCTTCCATTTTATCCTCACAACAACCCTATGAAGTATGCTAGACTGAGAATGTGTAACTGGCACAAAATCACCCAGTGAGCTTCCATGGCAAAGTGAGGATTCAAAGCTGGGTCTCCTAGATCCTCGTCCAAAACTCTAATTAATACACAATAGTGAATCATAGTTCCTCCCATTCTGCAGCTTTACAGAATGTCAGAAAGACTGAGGCAACCCTCCCAACAGTAAACACAGACACCAGCCCAGACAAGACTTGAGAGATCACTAGTGAGGAAAGTTTAGATCTCTTTCTGTGAGAGAGGGGGGAAAACCCAGTTATTTGCAAAAACACAATTCTAAACTGTTGCACCATTAAAGTCAGTGGGTTGAGAAGGGTGTAGCTCTGATTAGGACTGCACTGAGAAACAACTTGGTGTCTGATTTTATTTCAAGCAACTTTTTAAAATTCACTGTCAAATTTGGTAATTCTCATGTACGTCTGTTCATTGACAAACAAATTTGTACTGGGGGAGATCTATTTTTACATGAAATGGAGACATCGGCAGCCTGTAACCAGAAATTTTCTTTGGGGGGGTGGTGAGTACAGTGGTGGTGAAGACATCATTATTTATTTTATTATGAATGCACTATGATGTAGGGCAAAGTCTCCACCGGGTATCATTCTACAAAGAAGGTTAAATGATAATCCATTTTGTTTTAAATCAAATATCCCTATCTCTCAGTGGCCACCTAACTCATTTGGTAGTAGTGCTTCGGTACAAGAACTTTGTGGTTGGGCCAGAATCCAGGTCTCAACAATGAATTCTCTATTAGTAGCTAGATCTCACTCATAGAACCTTGGGGCTGTACCGTCCTTCAAAGCAGTGTGAGAAGGAGTGAGCCGGATTGAGCCTCCTTTCTCCATTTGCTTCAGCATCTCACACCCCTCTTATGGTTTGAGGAACAGCAAAGTGACAGCTTGAGAAGAGATCCCCTGGAATTCTAGCTTTACCCACCCCCCCTCCTTCCTCTGTTCCTAAATGAAATAACCCAGCTTTCTCTTTGGAGTGTGTGCTTCCACCCCTTAACAGCTAGTTAAAAAACACAGCACATGGCTTGTGGGTTACACTTTGCAAATCAAAGGAGAAGAAAAACAAGACTTTTTTTCTTTTTTGCAAATCCAGAAAGAAGGGAGGGAAGGGGAGGAAGCCACACATCTACCCAAACTTCCAGCTGGGCTAAAGTATACTCTTAGGGTGCCTGCAGCCAGATGCTCTGCTCCTCCACACACCTGCCTCCAGCCTGCCTCCCTTGCTTCTCCTCCGTGCTCATGAGGCTCTGTCTTGGCTCACACCTTGCTGGGAAGCAGTGTGTGTGTGGGGGGGAAAGGTATGGCTGTTTGGTGGGGGGCAGCATGAATTCAGTGTGGGGTGTTGCCCATTATCAGCCCCCCCCATGGCTATGGGCCTGGACATGGAGGAGAGAGGAAATGCTTTACTATCCTGTACCCTCATTACACTCTACAGAAACAGATTTCTCCCAGCATCCTCCAATACTAGTAGTCAGGCAAATTGGAAGAGAAATGTTGCTAGTGAACCAAGCACAAAGAAATAAAATAGAGAGTCAAGATTTAGTTCCTCTTGTCTTGCCATTCTGCTTTGTTTCTCAAACAAAAATAGTTCCATTTTAGCTTGGTCCTATTACTAGCTTGAAGACCCAAGCAAGAAGTGAGGAAAAACTCACAGGCCAATGTTGTCGCACCTCCATGTGCTGGCTGTGCAAGCAGGAATTTTAATTATCTGTCCAGCGAGAAGCCTTTCTTCCCTCCCACTAGTGAGGGGTACAGTCCTTTAGACATAAGTGGATTACTCCAATTAGCATGTCCGGGTGATTCGCACAGATAATGTTCCCATCCCTCATGAATACAATAAGGCAAAGTCAAACTTCTAAATATTCACACAGAGACGATGCTGACATAGGTTAGGGTTTCCTATATAAAAGTTGTTAGTGCATTGGCAGAATAATTTCCAGACTGAGACTTCTCCAGCTATACGGGACTCTCTGAAATCTTTAATGCCACACCAGAGTAAAATCTCAAATGAATACAGGAAAGATGGGTCTCTTCACTCTCACCATGCTGGACATTTCCAAATTAGCCTACTTAAATATTGGACGTATGGAACAACAAACTTTAAATTTGAGCAGCCCACACAGAATGTACTAGCACCTGTGTCTTTTTCTAATTTATCCCATCAGTCTAGTAATAAACAAATGCATGCAGTAAGCTGCTTTTCTAGCTGAACATTCAAAGTGACAGTCTTTCAGCCTGGCTCATTTCTAAATAGGCTACCCGATATCCTTATGAGACCCTCAACAACTCTAAGCCTAACACGATACTCGACTGTTCACATGCCCGTCTATCACATTTCTATCCTGTCTTCCTCCAGGGAGCTCAGGGCAGCATACTGTTTTTCTGCATTTGTTTAGGCAATCAAAACTGTTCAGTGTCCAGAAGCACCCATGGAGAGGTTTGTGCCTAAGTTTTCAGACAGCAACAGTCAAATCCTGCATTAACAACAATTCCTTTGCAAAGTACTATACAGTTTTCTTTCTTTCTTTCTTTCTTTCTTTCTTTCTTTCTTTCTTTCTTTCTTTCTTCCTTCCTTCCTTCCTTCCTTCCTTCCTTCCTTCCTTCCTTCCTTCCTTCCTTCCTTCTTTCCTTCTTTCCTTCTTTCCTTCCTTCTTTCCTTCCTTCCTTTGATTTCTAGGCCGCTCTCCCCGTGTTTGCAGGCTCAGAGCGGCGTACAAGACCTGGAACCCCAGGATTCAAGTTTTAATGGTGGGTACTGAAGTTTGTGAGACAGAATCTGTCCAGTTTTCTTCACTTACCTATCCTTGTGGTTGGAAGCTCAGCGTGTGTGCATGTGCACACACACACACATACACAGAGCTTTTATTGATGCTTGGGAAGAACCAGTGATTGCTACTTTTCAAGATATTTCTCAACACACCATCAAAAATGAATTTAATTCATAGTGAATTGCATTGTTGGCATCAAGTACAGAATTGTAACACAGCATCCTGCAAAACAGCCTAGTCCTGTTGAAAAATACCATTTGATTTTTGCCTGAATAGACTAATTTCTTCAAGCCCATGCTCTCACTCTCAGTATTTTCTTTGTTTGAAGCCCCAGGGAAGGAATTAATCCAAAACATCCTGTCTGAAGAAGCTGCCATGAAAAGTGGCTTGAAATGCTGAGGAGGACTAGTGTTTGCTAAAGGTTCAGAGACCAAAACCAGCTAACTGATCCTATGCACTGTGAGAGCAGCTCAAAGGATATGGTTTCAGGTTTCCTAATTGGGAAAATTCAAAATGTGCTAATGGAGTATTGTTGTTCCATTTCCTCTCCTAGACACTGACTTCTTTACTGTCCTCCATTTTGTTTAATGTATACATTAAGATATTATGTGAGGATTTGGAATGTGAGGCTAAGAGGTTATCTGAAGTCAGTAATGGGTTGGATGGTGGCTTATACACATATTGGCTTGGTTCAGATATAATATAAAACCATACTCTATTTTAACTATGGTTGGTTTGAGAAACTAGGATTCCATTTGCAGATGATCATTCAAATACTGGTTTGCCTCAACAAATGATAGTTTTTGAAAAGGGGCAACTAGAACTATTTACAGTCTTTCAAATGAAACTGCACTATGCATCTATACAAGGGTATTATGATGCTGGTTGTTTTATTTTTAAGTCCTTTCCTAATAATCTCTAGCACAGAATTTACCTCATTCACTGCTGATGCCGACAGAGTCAACATTTTGATTGAGATATCCACCATGAGCCCAGGATCTCCCTGGCTAGTTACCACCAGTTCAGAGTCCACAAATGCATATCTGAAGTAAATGTTTTCGGCTTCAGTGTGCTTCACTTCACATTTATTTAGAGTGAACTTCATTTACAGCTCATTCACCTAGTTTGGAAAGATCTTTATAAAACTCTTCACAGGGTGCTTACATTTTTACCATACTAAATGATTCGGTAACATTTGCAGACTTGAAGATGATTTCACTATTTATATACATAAGTGTCATCAAGTCACAAGCAACTTATGACAGCCTCAGGAAGGGGCATTCAAGGCGAGTGAGAAGCTAAGGTGGTTTGCCATTGTGTTCCTCTTCCACTGTGATCTCCCATCCAAGTACTGATGTAAGCCAGAGCAATATTCTTTTGGACTCTTATGGGGACCTGTAGGAGCAGTGAATGAACTATGTTGCTGATTATGTGAGATGGACTGTTGCGCAGGGTAACCAGAGGGAAAATGACAGCAAACACTTCCAACAGAGGTTTAAAGCACCATTTTCTGAGGTTACCACCTCCAGGCCTGGAGGTTGTCACAAAGCACAAAGACACTCACATACATGAAAGCCATGTCATCCTCTATGGCTAGAGACACATACCCACCAACTCCATGAGGGTATGAACTCCACACATGTACACAGGCTTGATCCCCCTCTTTCCAACTTCCCCTCCATTTGGCACATCAAAGAACTTCGCATTGGGGTGCAAAGACAGCGGGATGCTTCTTGATGAACTGGTTTTGCTGCCCGGAGCCCACTTTGATCCAGAAGATGATACCTGGAACTGATGACGTCGACATCCTGTCCTGACCATCAGGTAGATTTGTATATTGGCCACCCCATAGGACCCTCTTAGTTGCTAGTGGCACAGAACGGACCATCTACAGGCGTTCCTGGGAAGGTCTCAGACCTTGCCAACCTCCCGGTAACACCCCCCAATAAATACAGCTTCCCAAGAATTAAGAGTCGGACTTTCTTCCCCTCTCTTGCTTGCCCTTCTCCTTCCTTTCTCCTGGATCCTTGGGTGCACCACTAGGGTCCGACACATGGCTTCTGCAGGCTCAGAACCACGCTCCTTTCTTCTTTGTCCGAAGGCATTCCCCTCTTCTTCCAGCAGGACTTCATCAGATTCCTTTATAGGTAAATATCACCCTCAACGGATACCATTGTTATACCTGCTAATGCAAATGTCTCTGTAACTCTATCTAACTTCCTAGCTCTGTATAATTGTGTGTATGACAGTGTAGTATTTGTGTACAAACATTTTTTCTTGCAAAGTAAACAATTCCCCTTTTTATACTTTGACTTGAGTCTCGTGTCAGTTTCTTGGGAGTTCCAGAGAAGCCCAGCCTCTGTATACACAGGTGGAGGTCTGCAACGCCTACTGCTGATTGTTAAGAGCTAATTTTCCCCAAATATTAATAATATTAAAGAGCAGTGAGGCTAACACTGAACCCATTTAGCTTCCGAGATCTGACAACATCAAGCTATACCACGCCACCTTCCTTCCAATGATTTCACTGCTGATCCCCAATAGTGTCAGTCTCAACACAGGGGGACCCCACTACTTACTTCTATTCATAGCAAGAACTGCCAATTTATCTTCTGCTTCCTATTTTTAAACAGGTTTTTTTTAACCATTCACTACACCGTGTCATTCTAATCACGGTTATACCTTTTTAAGTCTGATGAACTCAATGGGATGTTACTCAGTTAAGGACATAACTTAGTTAAGGATCGTACTGTAGGCAATTTGTCTGGGTATCCCATTATTGTTCCGATGCCCTTAATGAAAGACTTTATCAAAAGTGTTTGGGGAGGCTATGTTTCCTTCTCATCCTTATCCATGTTTGCTTATCCATACTCTTAAAGAACTCTTAAAGGGTCCATCTAGCTTGGTATTTTGTTGTTGAAACAGCCGTTAACTACCTATTACATTTGTACTGTGTGATCCAACTTGGAGAAGTAATAAAGAAACTGTAGAGACATTATGAATTATAAAAGTGGATACCATGAAAAGTGTCTTTATTTGACTGACTAAAAATAAATGCTGGTTTGATCATTCATTACTTATTTAAGATTCATAAATTTGGTCAGTTCAAATTCTCATAGGTCAATCAGCTGATATTTGCATAGTCTACCTTTGAAGGCAATAGAAATCTGGGTTTGTTAATTCACAGTTCACTAATTATGAGTTTACACTTGCAGATCTTGCTTCAATTTATGGTATTTTAATTTGTACTGAAAGACAGGATGTAAAAAACGTTTCTTTTATTTGAGAGATTAAAAAATAGTTTAGAATTGTATTGGACCGCCTTCTGTTAGTATAGATCATGGTCCCCAAACTTTTCAGACTGTGGCCACCTTTGAGATTCTGACACATCATGGTGGGTACAGCCACAAAATGGCTGCTACAAAATGGCTACCACAGGAGGTGAATGGCTGCCATAGTTTACTTTCAGTCACACAGTGAAGATCCTTGTGCTATGGTGGCAGCTGCAGGCAAAGCAACTAAAAAAAGAATCTGCACAGCCAATCATCTCCAAAAACCAATCAGAACCCTAGCTAGGCAAAAGCCCCACCTGGGTACACTCACTTTCTAAAAGCACCAGGAAAGGTGTTGGCAGATGCCACAAGACCCACAGGCACTATGCCGGGGATCACTAGTGTAGATGTATGTCATATACCTATAAAAACTGAACATATATGAGACTAGGAATAAGGCCCATTGTGGAAATAAATACAACAGGCTCTAGAAAGAGGCTCTGGGAGAGTGCCAAGGCCTTGGGCACTCAACGTCAATTTGCTGTGGCAACCTCAGCAGGGTATAAGGACACAGAGTCCATCATTTTCTCCATGGGAACTGATCAACGCCATCTGGAGAGCAGTTGTAATTCTGAGTGATCTCCAGCCCTCACCCGGAGATTGGCAACAATGGTTTCCTTGGCCGGGAGGGCGGGATAGAAATTTAAATAAATAAATTTCCCACGAGGAAAAGTGGTCTTTCTCTGCAATGGGGACCAAAGCAGCTTACAGCATTCTCCTCTCCCCCTTTTGACTTGCACAACATTCCTGTGAGGTAGGTTAGGCTGAAAGTCTGTGACTGGTTCAAAATCACCCACTCACCTTCTACAGCAAGAACCTGAATCTAGCAGACTCTGCTCTGAAGCACTGATTGCCACGTCTAGGGTACCCAACCTCCAGGTAGAGCTTGAAGATCGCCAGGTATCGCAACTGAACTCCAGACAACAGGTCTCTCCTGTCCAGAGAAAATAACTGCTTTGGAAGGTGGACTTGATGGCATTCTGTTAAGCTGAGGCCTCTCCCCTCCCCAAACCCTGGCTTCCATAGACTCTACCAGAAAATCTCCTGGAATCTCCCTACCTGGAGCTGGCAAGTCTAGTCAGAACTGGTCCCAATGAGTTCTTTACAAAGGCCTGCAAAGGGTTTCCTTCCTTTGTCTGAACCAAGCTTGGTTGCCTACTGTGGCTAAACAGGCTCCAGTTGCCAACTCAGCTGTTCGACTCCCACCCTTGTCCTGTGGGCATATCTCAAGTTCCCTGCCATCAGTCACTGAACTGTCACTGCCTTTTTAGAGGGCCCCTGTGGCCAACTCTCCCTATTCGGAGATGGAATCATCAATCTTTGGGTGATCCCTGGAAAGTTGGCAACTGAAGGGTCTGGTCTTTCCTTGCTTCCCTGGGCTACCCCCTTCCTTTGGTATTGTGCAGAGCAGGGGAGACTATGCACAACACAGATTATTAGCCCAGATAAAAGAATTTATTTTACTATTTACACACTTATGGAGCGCATACACACACACACACTAAATGAATAAGGCACAACTGTAGGAGTAAGCACACACTATGAACCAACAGGGCATAAATCAACAGGGGTTAAACACAATCCTCCCTGGATGGGCTGGAGTCTACATTGATGGTGCCCCACCCCTTGTGACAGTCCCTCTTTTCCCGCACTTTTTGGCCTTGGGGCCACTGGGAACTGTAGTCCAACAGATGAGGAAGCCTCATTCAACCCAGTTAGTGATACCCCTGCAGGCCCCTCTCTGAAACTACAGCTCAATTGAACCTTATGGGGGAACATTTTAAACAAACCACAGACAGCAGCCATCTTATAAACACAGGTAACTGCCATTTCTTTACACCTACCAACAGCCACTGAGGTAAGTCACACACAGGAGGGAAACAGGAGAAGGGTATAATGTCATAGGGTCTACTCTCCAAAGCAGCCATATTCTACAGGGGAACTGATCTCTGTCATCTGGAGATCAATTGTAACAGCGGGAGATCTCCTGGTCCCATCTGGAGATTGGCAATCCTAGGGGAAAATTCAGCTGCACAGCAGGGGGTTGAAGAGAATGGTTTGATGTTTGCTGGCCCACCTCATTAGCCAGCCAGCCATGGTGGAGCTTAGAAAGAGAGAAGCCATTTTCTGACAGTTTATTCTGACAGGAAAGTCAGTGGGTGGGGGAGGGGGTTATGCTGAAAATCCATTGTGTTTTCACTGACAGAAGCAGGCCACTGAGGGGACAGTTAGACCCACCTGGCAGTGGGCAGAGGAGAAGAGTGGACCCAGCACCCAGTCCTTCCCCTTCGCCGGCTCCTTCCAAACTGAGGCCAAGATGGTGGCCGGTGGCTCTGTGGGTGGGACTGAAGCAAAGTAGGGAGAAAATGCAACCAGCGGCCAGGGATCCCCTTTTGAGTGGCAGTCCTTCCAGCCAACTGATTTTGGTCCCCCATGGAATCTTGCCACTTTATATAATAAGGAAAGACACTTTCTTGTCTCTTTTGACCATTCTCCAAGATCAACAGGACATTGGTTCCTTATTGCTTGTGCTCCTCTTCTTTTTTGGAGTTAACATAAGAGAAGCCAATGTTGGATCGGGCCAGTGGCCCATCCAGTCCAACAGTCTGTCACACAGTGGCCAAAAACACCAGGTGCCTTCAGGAGATCCAGCAGCGGGGCCAGGACACTAGAAGCCTTCCCACTGTCCCCGCCCTCAAGCACCAAGAATATAGAGCATCACTTGCCCCAGACTGAGAGTTCCTATCTATACTTTGTGGCTAATAGCCACTGATGGACCTCTGCTCCATATGTTTATCTAATTCCCTCTTGAAACCATCCATGCTTGTAGCCGCCACCACCTCCTGTGGCAGTGAATTCCACGTGTTAATCACTCTTTGGGTGAAGAAGTACTTCCTTTTATCTGTTGTAACCTGACTGCTCAGCAATTTCATGGAGTGCCCACGAGTTCTTGTATTGTGAGAAAGGGAGAAAAGGACTTCTTTCTCTACCTGCTCTATCCCATGCATAATCTTATAAACCTTGATCTTGTCACCCCTCCACCGCCATTTCTTCAAGCTAAAGAGCCCCAAGCGCTTCAACCTGTCTTCATAGGGAAAGTGTTCCAACCCTTTTATCATTCTAGAAGTCCTTTTCTGCACTTTTTCCAATGCTATAATATTTTGAGTTGTGGCGACCAGAACTGTACACAGTACTCCAAATGAGGTTGCACCAGTGATTTATACGGGGCATTATGATACTGGCTGATTTGTTTTCAGTTCTTTTCCTAATAAACCCCAGCATAGTGTTAGCCTTTTGCACTGCAGTCGCACACTGTCTTGACATTTTCATTGAATTATCTACTACGATTCCAAGATCTCTCTCTTGGTCAATTTCTGCCACTTCGGACCCCATCAACGTGTATTTATAGTTAGGATTTTTGGCTCCAATGTGCATCACTTTGCACTTGGCCACACTGAACCCCATTTGCCATGCTGACGCCTACTTGCCCATCCTTGACAGATCCCTTTGGAGTGCCTCACAATCCTCCCTGGTTCTCACCACCCTGAACAACTTTGTGTCATCTGCAAATTTAGCCACTTCACTGCTTACTCCCAATTCCAAATCATTAATAAACAAGTTAAAAAGTATTGGACCGAGTACTGATCCCTGCGGTACCCCACTGCTTACCTCACCCCACTGAGAAAATTGTCCGTTTATACTCCCTCTCTGTTTCCTTTTAATTAGCCACTTTTTGATTCACAAAAGGACTTGTCCTTTTATCTCATGACTATTGAGTTTATTTAGGAGTCTCTGATGAGGAACTTTACCAAAACCTTTCTGGAAGTCAAGGTAAACAATATCTATTGGGTCCCCCTTGTCCACTTGTTTGTTTACTCCCTCAAAGAACACTAACAGGTTAGTGAGACAAGATCTTCCCTTACAGAACCCATGCTGAGTCTTCCTCAATAGATTTTGTTAGTCCTCAGTGTTAGTCCTCTGCTAGGCACTTTTGAGCTGTATGAAAGGCTTTGGTCCTATGTAAGTGGAAGTGCATAGCTCTTCAGCAGAAGACCATCTCCTCAACAAACAAAAAGAAGCACAAGCAGAAAGAAGACACAGAATCCAAACCTACATACAGCCTGATCTAGTCCATCTTTACCTGGAAGAAAGTATGTAGAAGACTGAAAGCTGAGTCTAGTTCAATGCAATTTTTTTTACTTTTGAAAAATTGCATGCTTTCAGCCCTAAAGTACATGAATCCATTATTTGTTTTAATTACACAATGGATCAGAATATATAGTCAAGTGTCCGTACTCTGAAGAGTTTCCAGCTGACTGATTTTATCACGTCTGGGATTTTCAGATCCATCTCTCCAAATGATTCCTGCTCTTTAAGGACTGTATAAATGACAGAATTTCATCATTATTACCTTTCCCCATCACAGTGCCACACGGATAGAAAATTTTAATCCATCCAACTCTTAAAGGTATAGTAGGCATCCCAGAGTCTGCGCTTGGTAGTCCTAGTCACAGTTCAAAATCTAGTTCTAAAGTCCGGTTGAACATAATGGATGAATATGCTTTATTTCAAAACAGCAAATATCCTCAGTGGCCCTCAAGGATATGGTTGTAGCATTAAACAGTTTACTTATCTTTAAAGCCCTTTGAAATATTGAACAACGGTACTATTTGCCCTCCAGACAATATTTAGAAGTTGGGGGTTTATCTGATCCTATTATAAAAGTTTCAATGTAGGTCACCTAGTGGGTATAGAAGTCATCAGAAACATTGCTTGCTTTTGAACTTAAGACTGAATAAACATTAGTGACACACTTTTAAAAAGTAATTCAAAATGTATTTTACAGAACGAACAACAAAAGTTAGACATAATGAGTAGCAATGACTATCGATTATTGTTTGAGGAAACTTCACTGTATAAGAGAGTTGAATTATTCCATCTAATTACTGTGCAAGTTGCTTCCTTCTTGCACATTAACAGAAGCATCTGATTAACTGGCAGTGAATTACTGGCCTGAGGCTTTACTTTAGATAAACACCAAGTTAATTAGAGGTTCTGTTGTCAGAAGTGAACAGAAATCCCATTTTGCTTAAAATGAAGGAAATGAGCAAAAATAAATTTCTAAATTGAACAGAACCAAGAGGATCATCACATTTATCTCTACCCTTTAGTGGACATAGTTTGAGTCCAAGTGGCACCTTTAAGACCAAGAAAGCTTTATTCAGCTTTGTTAGTCTTAAAAGATGCCACTGGACTCAAACTTTGTTCTACTGCTTCAGACCAACACGGCTGCCCCCCCTGGATCTATTTTAATGGACATGTGTGCTCCATTTGGTGTCACAGAGACATGGATGAACTACAGATTTTTATATTTTCAGTTGGCAGCTGCCATCAAACCTTCCTGGAAGGCCAAAGATGCAATGTGACAGAAGCACTAACTAGCATCATTATATGTTCAAATCTGCATGGCATTCTGCACAGGATGCAGAAAAAAAGATGTAAGACTAGG
This sequence comes from Lepidodactylus listeri, assembly GCA_029233225.1. Classification (NCBI taxonomy): domain Eukaryota; kingdom Metazoa; phylum Chordata; class Lepidosauria; order Squamata; family Gekkonidae; genus Lepidodactylus; species Lepidodactylus listeri. The sequence goes on from JARCFY010000004.1 coordinate 50,615,905, forward strand.
GCCAACATCTTTTCCCAACCCCACCCTTTTAACATTCATCCTGATGAAAAGTTTTGGAGAATCAAAAGCTTGTGTGTTATTTTGGTTGTTTCTAATAACAAAAGGTACTGCATGGTATAATCTCCCCTGTTTAACCAGTGGTTCCACCCCCGAGAGCCACTGCCAGTCAGACTAGACAAGGCCGACCTTGATAGACCACAGGTCTGACTCCATGTAATGAATCTTTGTGCATTCATGTAAATCCAAGAATGCCAGAAAATTAACAAATATTGCCATTTATTCATGTACCTTGAAGATATCAAACTCTGAAAGGAATAGATGGGAAGAAAAGGTATATATACTGGTGAACAGCATAAAGTCTGATATGTATTTAAAAGAATGTTAATACAGAAGTTTCAAATGATTCTTAAACAAGAACCTGCATGTCAAAGAGGGACTTAAATCCATTATGCATATTTCTAAAGGGATTTTTATATAGGTATAACAGCATGCCTGAATAAGGAGAACAGACATTGACTATTGATGCATACATTAATATTTTGCTTGACTGTAGATACTGAAATGTGAATGGCAAATGGAAGGCAAGAGGTGCATACCTATCAACCAATCCTCCTGTGCAAACTTCGTTACTGTTCATTTGAAAGACTTGTTTGAAGAAAAATGCAATGGCTGGTTGTGAAGGAAGAGCTGAGAAACAGAGTACAGTTGCCAACCTCTAGGTGTGGCCTGGAGTCATGTTTTCCACGCAGATTGGTTCCCCTGGAGGAAATGGCAGCTTCAGAGGGTGGACTCTATAGCATTCCATTCTAGCTGAGCTCCTTCCCCTTTTCCAAACTCCATCCTCGCCAAAACTCCTGGAATTTCCCAAGGTGAAATTGGAAACCCTAACAGAGAGCCTCAGCTTTCCACTATGGCCCAAAATAACTCTGTAAAATACCTTGAACCGACATCCTAAGCAGAGTTACACTTTATAATTCCATTAATTTCAGTGGGGTTACACCCTGAATTTTAGTGGATATAGAAGGGTAACTCTGCCACTCTAATCCACCAAAACTTTTCCATGACTTACTGAGAATGTGACCAACACAGGGCAATTCTGCATTGCATTTCCCTCCGTTGTTTTACTAAACCCACATTGGAACCGAAATTCCCCTCTGCATTGCATGCTGCTTTCATTTTCTTTAATCATCGGGTTTTATGTTACCCTTTGTACTGCATGCCACATTCACTTTCTTTTATCATTGGGTTTTATGGTACCTTCTGCATAGATTTATGGCCATTCAGGGGTAACTTTGTAGTCAGTATGGCATTGCCCCAAGGTATCTGAATGTGGTTTTGAGCTGTACCTTTTCCTCCAGCTGAGAAAATGTGGAGCAAATGCTATATGCAGAATCGCCCACAGACAGGAAGGCAGGAGGAACCTTTCTTATTTCAGGAAGCAAATGAAGGTAGATAGGATATGAGTTTACAGAAAGCATTTTAAAAGTCGTGTTATCTTACTAATTAATGTTGATTACACTTGTGCATTTTCAAAGTCTGGATATACGTTCCTCATCTTGAGTGTTTTTAAAGGCCTTTAATATTATCCCGCTAATTATAGGAGCATATTTGCCATCACCTTTAGCAGTAATAAAATGTAAGAACTGCTAGTCAAAGAGAATTTAAATGACACTGAAGGCTGCCATCTCATTTGTACTGTAGACTGGAAATGCAAACAGTGGCACTTTGCATGGAGCAGCAAAGATGGTGTCCTTAGCAGTAATACTGTTTCGTGCAACTTCATCATTATTGGAGTACAGCATTCCCTTCCAGGCTTACTAATAGAAGTGATCACAAGAAGCTTTTGCAAGGATGGGTGGATTAATGAAATAACTTCCCACCTATATGGCATGCAGCTCTAAGGTTGCCAACTTCTTAATTTGAAAAAAAATGGTTGGAGCAGGAATTTGAGCAAAGAAAAATCTAAAGTGTTAAAGATGATGCCAGGGCACTGTCGGGCATCCTGGGTGAGGAGCTTGAAGGAAACTAATGAGTCAGGGGTAGAGAAAGGTCAGAATCTGCATGTCTGAGCAGAACCTGGTAAAATCTGGAGTTTTGTTTTACCTAGACTCTAATTCTGCATTTATGACAAATCAGTTTTGGATTTGTTGGAGATCCCACAGATTTTTGCAGTGGGAACTTCTGGTTGGCAAGGCTTGGAAGCTTAATTGCTTGGATCCAGACTAAATTGGCAATTGTCACCAATTCTCCTGTCCCAATGCAGCCCCCCCCCCCCCCCCATGACATTCCTTTGGGTCTCCTATCCTCTGGGAGCAGCATTTTGTAGAGACCAGTGGGCTTCAGTGAGAGGGAAGAGGCAGGGAAGTTCCATTCTGCCACTTGAAGTTTTAGTTTGGATCCAATCCATTGAATGCTCAGGACAGGCTGAAATTATTTACAAGCCAAAGTGAAATTCAAAGGGAAAATTCCAGAGAAAGAACCAGGGACTTTCCACATGGAAAGCAGATACTCTACCACTGAGCTAGGGACCCACTCCAAATAGAAAGAAGAGAATCTAATTATCTAATTTTATTTTATTTTGTTTTAATCTTTCTAACCATTGAAGGCAGCTAGATATATTTGGTCCTGATCTGGATAGCCTAGGCTAGCCTGATCTCATCAAATCTCAGAAGCAATGCATCGTCAGCCCTGGTTAGTACTTGGATGGGAGACCACCAAGGAAGTCTCTGGCTGCTACACAGAGGCAGGCAATGGCAAACCACCTCTGAATGTCTCTTGCATTGAAAACCCTATGGGGTTTCCATAAATTGGCTGTAACTTGATGGCAAAGAGAGAGAGAGAGATTTTTAGGCTGCAATCTAATACACATTTATTTAGCAGTAGACAATGCTCAGGAGAAAGGCATAAAATATTTTAAATAACTAATTAAATAGTTGGTGAGCTTTACTTCTGACTAAATGTGCAGAGTTTTGTCTGGCTATGAGGCTCTTTATTTAAAAAATTATATTCTAAAGTAATTCAATCACAAAATAATCTACAAAATCATGTCTTTTGCTACCACATTTTTAAATGTGTATTTTATTATCCTTCCTTGGATGCTGTGTCATGAAACAAAAAATCCCCACCAAGAGCTTGGATAGAGGGAAAGTGCACAAAAATGGTTATTTTATTCATTCTTTGTATTCTCTTGTGAAAACATTCTTTGACTTCTATTTTTTCCTGTCATTCTTTGCCAATTCATTCTGTAATAAACCAAGAATATTTTTTCTTTACCCCAAATAAACACCAGTTGTATGTTTCAGCACCATGGTAGCACTTTATGTTCAGCAGCCATTGAGACATGTCCTTTTAAAGAAAATGAAATAAAAATTCACAACATGATGTTGGTGTGGCAGAGGAAATTGTTTCACTCATCACTAAAAACGTCACAACAGCCACTATGTAGGAGAACCACATTACATATGCAATTACATTCCAAGCTACATGCCCACCAAGAGTGGATGCATTTTGGGAGGATAAAATTACAGTTTCTAGCAACAAAACCTTGCAGGAGGATCTTTGGATCCCTTGGTACAAAGACACCATGCAGTTATTGTACACTAGTTGCCCGAACACAACCCATCAATTGCAAAGGCTTGCACCAGAAAGGACTACTGCTGAGTCTTAGATAGTCTTTTGGAAATGCTCCATGATTTATGTGTTTCAAAACTGTCTTAAATTTCGTTAGTGCTTAATAAAAATGTAAATTGCCAGTGCACCTATAAACAGGCAAATGATGAGAATTCTGTGCATTAAGAGTTGGAATAAACACTGCAAATAGGTAATCTCATACCAAATGAGCCCACAGCAGAAATTTCATATGCTGAATTAACTGGCAAATATTGACTGCCTGGTGTGATGGCCGAGGGATTTCATTTCAGAAATATGGAAACTTATTTGGAAAAGGCTTTGTTATTCAATCATCTGACAAGCGTGTCTGATTTTTATTCAGCTGAAGCGGTATGGTGATGCCTTTATGACAGTTTGCTCCTCCCGCCTGCTGAGTCACTCTTTCCAGATGCTTGGCCATGGACAACCTAAGATTTCTGTTCCCAGGATGCCATTCAATTCCTTCTTTTGTCTATCCAAGTTCAGAACAAAGTCCCATGGCAATCTCAAAGATACAAAGTCACAGAAAGAAATTATGCCTTTAACTCAGTCTCATATTGGAAAATGTTTGCCAGCCAGCAGGACTTCAGACAGAGGCATTTCCTCAACGGTCAAACCTCCTGTCATCTGCAGAAGCAAGTAGTGACTCATGAAAGCTCATACCCTGCCACAAATTTTATTAGACTTTAAGATGCTACTGGACTCTTGCTCTTTTCTACTGCTACAGACTAACATGGCTGCCCATCTTGATCTATAGGATGTTTGGATAAGAATTGTTTTGATCCATTCCAGTCTGGTTTCAGGCCCAGCACTGGTCACCCTGGTGGATTTGTTTATTTATTTAATTGGATTTTAACCACTCTCCCCCACCAAGGCAAGGCTCAGAGCAGTGTACAACATAATCCATAGTCTAAAATGAAAACACAGTATTTACCCTAAAAAGATAGTGCTAAAATTTCAGTAGTGCCACTGCCTTGTGGAGGGGGCAGGGAATGGGCATGCCAGAAGGGTTCTCAGTCAAACACCTAGCAGAACATCTCTGCCTTACTGGCCCTGCAGAACTGTATCAAATCCCACAGGGCACAGTTGTTATTTGACAGAGAGTTCCATCAGGTTGGAGCCAGGGCAGGCAATACCCTGGCTCTGGTCAAGGACAGCCGGACATCTCTCGGGCCAGGGACCACCAACAGATTTTGATCTACTGAGCTCAACACTCTTCTGGGGGTATACCAGGAGAGGTGGGCCTGAAGATATGTGGGTCACAGCCCATCTGATCTGGTACTCCACTGAAAGCCAGTGTAGCTCACACAGCACAGGATGGATATGTGCTGTATGCTGAGTACACATAAGGACCTGTGCTGCTGCGTCCTGTACCAGTGGGAGTTTCCAGGTCAGTCTCAAGGGTAGGTCCACACAGAGTGAGTTACAGTAGTCTAATCTGGAGGTGACCATTGTGTGGATTACTGTGGCTAGGTCAGGATGAGACAGGTAGGGGGCCAGTTGCCTGACCTGGTACAGTTGGAAGAGCACCAGTCTGGCAACATTTGTGACCTGGGCCTTCATTGGTAAGGAGGCATCCAGGATCACACCCAAGCTTTTGACAGTTAGTGCCAGTCTCAAAGGCACACCATCAAGAGCTGGGAGTTGGCACCTTAAACCTGAGTCTCCACACCCCAGCCACAGAACCTCAATCTTAGAAGGATTCAGTCTCAGCTGGCTCTGTTTCAAGCATCTCACCACAGCCCTTCAGCCAAATTTGCTGGGTGGTATCCAGCTGGCTGCCTATCAACAGGTAACGCTGAGTGTCATCAGTGTACTGGTGACATCCCAGCCCGAAACTGCACCAGTTGGGCAGGAAGTTTTATGTAGATGTTAAATAGCATTGGGGAGAGGACTGCCCCCTGGGGAACCACACATACTAAGGGGTACCTAGGTGACACCCTCTCTCCCAGCTCTACCCTCTGTACCCAACCTTGGAGAAATGCAATGAGCCTCTTTAAGGCTACCCCATGAACTTCTTTGACCTGTGGAAGGAGATGGATGGGGGGAGTATGACCCTGCTGATTATCCTGGGCCTCTCAGTAGCTTTTAGAATTTCCAAGTCTGGATTGGGAAATTCCTGGAGATTTGAGGGTAAAGCCTGGGAAGGCTTGGCTGTGGGGAGAGGAGGAACCTCAGAATGGTATGATGCCATAGAGTACACTATCTGAAGATACCGTTTCTTCCAAGGAAATGAGTGTAATCTGGGGATCAACTGTAATTTTGGAAGAGTGCCAAGCCTCACTTGGAGGTTGGCAATCGAGACAGCTTTCAATACCATTATCATGGTATCTTTCTGTGCCAACATTCAGGTTTAGGGCTGGGAGGTGCTGTACTGTGGTGGGTTTGGTCCTACCTGGAAGGCAGGTTTCAAAAGGCTGGTGCTGGGGAACTGCTGCTCAGCCCCTTGGCCTCTGGCCTACAGGGTTCTGCAAAGTTCCATCTTGTTCCCCATGCTCTTCAACATCTACATGAAGCTGCTGTGAGAGGTCATCTGGCGATCTGAGCTGGGTCATCACCCAAATGCTGATGATACTTAGCTCTATCTTGTACTTCCAATGGATCCCAAGAAAGCTATATACACCATGAACTGCTGCCTGGAGACAGTTTGGGTATGGATGAAGGGTAGTAAGCTGAAATGTAATCTCAACAAAACAGAGGTGCTACTGGTAGAAGGAAGGATTGATCCAGGAATTGAGGTGCCTCCTGTTCTGGACGGAGTTGCTCTCCTCCTAAAGGAGTAGGTTCACAGCTTGGGGATACTACTGGACCCAACCCTCCTGCTGGAAAAGCAAGTGGCAGTGGTGGCCAGGAGCACCTTTCAGCAGCTTCAATAAATGAGCCAGCTGCAATCTTTCCTGTGCAAAAATTAACTTGCCACAGTGGTGCATGCCCTGGTAACATCCAGAATAGACTACTGCAATGTTCTGTATATGGAGCTGCCATTTAAGAGTGCTTAGAAGCTATAATTGGTACAGAATGCGGTGGATAGAATTCTGGCAAAGCATCCATTCCCCCCCCTTTCTTCCAGCGAAGCATTGATCCCCCATTTAAGTGCCTCGGAAACCCACCACAAAAAAAAAAAACAACACTCGCCGGTGGTTGCGTCTGATCACGCAGCGGTCCTTTGCCCCGGCAGGTCCATGGAGCTGTGTGATTGTGTAACTGCGGGGCAAATTGCGCTGGGGCAAAAAAGCCTCAATTCCCCTCCGGTTTATCCCACTCGTGTGGAAGGGACCTGAGTGTGGTAGAGGATTAAATGGCTATTCTCACAAGTTTTTTTCTCCCAATCACAACTTTCCAAAATTGTTTTTCACTGAAACAAAATGATGGTAAAAAGGAAGATGGGACAAAATGCCACATCTTCTTTTGCCCTAATAGGCATCTTAAAGTGCTCCACAATGTTTGGGGGTTGAGATATGGGGCCATGCAATGCCACTGCAATTGCTACATCACTTCCAGGGAAAACCTGGAAATGATGTAGGGTAGCTATAAGCTGGGGTCATTTCGTAGAAAAAGAGGTGCAGGAGTTCATTAGCATAACTCATTTGCATAACTCATTTGCATATACCACACCCCCTAACATACCGGAAGTGTGTCAGAAGGCAACACCACCCCTCAGGCTCCACTCCACAAGTGAGTGAAACTGACCTGCTCTTCCTCCATTCCCTTTAAAAATGGTATACTTAGAAAATTTATATGCCACCTTGAGCAAGTCTCTGGAAAAGCAGCACACAGTCATAAAAGGAACAATGATAAAATTATCAATATTAAAACAAAACATTAAAATCAATAAAGACCCTAGCAGGGCTTTCCCTGGGGCGCTGCGCCTCTGCACTGCTCGGGGAAGCCAAGGAGGGGGCGGGGCTTGGTCATGTGCCCGCCCCCTGGGCTTCTCACTCCCGGAGCTGCGCTCCTGTGCGCTCCCGCTCCAACGGACCCCTGGCTATAAGAAATCTCCAGAAACTCATTGCTTAAACCAGGGGTGTCAAACTCATTTGTTACGAGGGCCAGATCTGACATAAATGAGACCTTGTTGGGCTGGGCTATGTGTATGAAGAAATGTAATGCCAGGTAGTGGAGGTATAAACTTTGTAACGGACTCAAACACAAAGGTGTTTTTTTTACTTAAAATAAAAACATGCTTAAAACATTAGCACTCTTGCAATATTTTGTTTATTTAACCGTGTCTGATAACTGACACCTCTTGCTTTGAATTACTGTATCAAAATTCCTGCTGTTGCAATCTTGAATATGTTGTATCTGTAAGCTGCAAACCTACTTTTGATTTATTGGCATTCACTACAGAAATCTCATACTCAGAGCCTAGGACTCAGGGGAAAACATGAAATGACTGAGCATTGTGAGCTTTTGTACATAAATCGCTTTGTGTGCTGGTCAAGAACATGAGAAGGAACCATGAAACAGATTGAGAGCTGTGTGTTTGTCTACAAAACTACAGTCTTCCTCAGTGGTCAGTATCAGCTTACTGTCTGGGAAGTCTAAGTTCAACATCCCCAAAGGAAATGTGCTGGGTGAAATTGGTCTGGACATACACTCTCAGCCTAATCCACCTCACTGGCTTGTTATTCCTCATCTAAATAGCTCACATGGCTTTCCTACTGGGGAAGACTGGATCATGAGGGTGGGAATACAGTGAAGGAGGGAACCCAGTTGCACTGAGAAGAGTGACAGCATAATAAGCCCAACAGCACACACATACTGTAGCAAGGCACACAAAAGCTCATAACTTGGATAAAACTTTGTTGGTCTTAAAGGTGCTTTGTATTTCTTCCACGTGCTTGAGGCAGCCAAGCAAAGTAAGCTCTTCCTCCTTTCCTCCCTCCCTCCCTCCCTTCGGGGAGGAGCCTCAGCCAGTGGAGGGGTAGAAAGGCTTGCCTTGTTTCCTGTGTGATTAAGGTAGCTTAGCCAGAAAGCAAACTCTGGCTTGTTCCCTCTCTCTGCCGGGAGGGGGAAGGAGAGGAGCCTCAGCCACTTCAGCTTGCCTATCTATCTCTCCTGAGTGATTTAAGTGTCTGGCAAAACAACTAGGATGCAGCAGCAGCAGAACTGGAATAAGCAGAAGACGGCCAGTTCCACTGCGGGTCTGATAGAAGCCCTCCGGGAGCCTGATCCAGCCCATGGGTCACATGTTTGACATCCCTGGCTTAAACCATTATGTTGCTGTTTTTCTCCCACTGTCGCCATGCAAACAGGCTGCCAGCAGGATGCCTCCCACCATATTGGGAGCCTTGTCAGCTCTATGACAAATCTAAGGTTTCAGAAACATCACAACACTATTCTCTAATATAGCACATGGCAGGCATACGTTTATCACCATAGCTGCATTTGGTTCTAGAGGACATTACAGATTATCATTATGTTTAGTTCAATTTACCCCCCATTCATCCATTTTCCTAATCTGTCACTGTAACAGTTCTGCTGTGCTTGCAGTCTTGTTTGTAATAGTCCAGGAATGTGATAATAACTATGTGACTTACATTTTCCTTTGGTCTTCCTAGATCATCATACCACAAGCACTATTACTGCATTTTTGACAGACTGCACAACTAAATGAAAGCAAGTAGTTTTTACATCCCAAGCACTGTTTGAAAAAGATTTGTTCTAAATGAATATTTGTTCAAATTTAAAATAAAGGCCCAGTTCTGAAATGCAACCATCTATGAGTGACCACTTATAACAGTCATGTTAAATCACAGCCACACGATAACTTGTTACAGGAAGTAATACTGTCACACTATTGTACTCTCAATTCTTTTGCATATTTTCCCTTAGCTTTTCCTCAATTATTCTCCATTTCCTCTTCTGTATGTGAATATTCACAAAGAAATCATTCCAACCCGTAGGTGAGGTTCTATTTCAAGAACTGTACAAAGCCTTGGCTGCCTTCATAATTTAAGAGGCAAGGATTTTACAAACAGTTATATTTATCTTTCATTCATATGCTGCCTGAAATTCATATTATTTGCTATGAGAACTAAGGCTGTAAAGGCTGATGCACCTGAGATTTGTTGATGAGTGTGCATATTTTCATGTGTTTCAGAGGGTAGCCATGCTGGTCTGTAGTACAACAGCTATATCCTTCCACCTTCTGAGATATAAGGACTCAAAGAATTCCATTCCTACTCATATATGATGAAAGGAGCTTTGACTCTTGAAAGCTTATACCACAAAAATATTTTTGGTCTCTAAGGTGCTACTAGACTTGAATCCAGCTGTTTTCAGGTGTTTGCTACTCAGAACTTCTTATATAATAAAACTACAGTGTAACCTTTATATATGTTATCATATAGAACTACTGCATACTGTGTGACTATGCAACAAAAGATGCACATTTTCAGTCATCATATGTGATGATCTATGCATGTCATTAGCTATGGAACAGTGTTCCATAAGGGAATTTTGTACCATTTGAGTATTTGCATAGATGGTATTTTTCCCCTTCTATGTATACACTGGCAAGTGATATTAGAACTTGATCCCAGCACCACTGAAGATTCTGACCATGAAAATTCCCTTTACTCTCCACTTTACTTTGTTCTTTGAGACAAAGAAGGTGGGCCGCCTGAGACAGAGTGAGCCTCATGGTATGTGGAGATGTTCAGTTAACATTGCTATGTCAGAGCAGTATATTGGGCTACATTTATTCTATCAGTTATTTCTGTTATACCGTGTCATGCAGCAAAATATTGATTACACTATAGTCAGCTAATACTCACACCAGAGAGGCAGAGATAGAAATGCAGCCTTTCATAATACAAGGCAAGATTGTAACTCATCTTAAGTGAAAGGGGAAAAAAACCCAATAGCCCAGCTCTCAAAAGAAGAAGCTCCTTGTCATCTAATAGAGTTGTTCCAGAATGGAGTCTATAGGGTAACTGATGGCATTCTACAGTTCCTATTTGTATACAGAAAGATCTTTATTGCAGCTTAAATGTACATAAGTTTATTCATAAGTTACATGTGTCTTGGCAATAGATGTACAACAAGTCTCAATGAAATTTATTATGGAAAAAGTAAATGTGTGTCTGATAAAAAAGAACACAGAGCATGTTCTCTTGGGTGTGAAGAAATAGCAAGAATTTTTCTGACCTTAGCATATCAAACACTAAAGAAGTAATAAGGTTTCACAGGATCATTTTCTGGAGTGCCCTGACAATTTATACTTTTAAAAATAACATTTTTTCAATTTTTTTCTTAAAACTGTACATTGAGAAATATTGAAAAAAAAAGATTTAAACCCGACATTGTGATAGGCTGCATCCTTTTCTGTCTCATAATCTCCATGGGCATCCCTAAAAATGAGAAGCTCTTTCCATTTGATTCTCCCATACCCCATTGTCTAGAATATTTATATTACCCCCACACCCCATTGTCTAGAATATTTATACAGCAGTGTTTCAAGTGCCATGAAGTCTGAAAAATATACTACAGACATAGTAAAGGCCACAAGCACAGATGGCTTTAAGAGGGAATTACACAGATTCATGGACAATAGGTTCATCAGTGGTTTCTAGCCATGGAGTAAAGGGAACCTCCATAATCAGAGGCAGCAAATCTCTAAAAACCAGTGCCAGGAGGCAACACTGGGGAAGTCCTTGGCCTCTATGCTCTGTTTGTTAGCTCTCCTGGACAATATTATACTGGTTTGTTAGTCAATTCATTTAGATCTGGGTAAAAATGTAGTAGTAGTAGTAATAGTAGTAGTAGTAGTAGTAATGATAATAATGTATCTCCTTTTTTCTTGTTTTAATTTTGTATTTTGATTTGTATTTGTGTGTTTTTCCCTTTGTTTGCAATGTTTTGTTAATATATGGTTATATTCATCTGTTGTGTGACTGAATAATAGCATTCTTTTTTAAAGTCAACATCTGACTAATATCAGCTCTTTGAAAACAAGGTAAGTGTATTCTGCCTATTTTCTTTTCAGGCCTATAGATTTTAATCTTATATTTTAATAGTCAAGTGTGGGCCCATCTGTGGATAGTTAAATCTGCAGATCAGGGCTATACTGACATATAAAAGATAGTTCTGCAAACTTGGGAGCCCCACCCCCAAGTTTGCAGAAATTCTGAAACCTTAAAAATTACATTGGGGGATTTAAATTGACCTCAAACAAGAGTTTTGTCTGTGCACCTGCAGACAACACACCTACCTTCTCTGTCAGTCAAGGAGCCATGGTGGCAATGGCATTGGAAGCTGGGAGCTGCATGGCTCCTGGCCTCTACCTCCAGGTCTGGTGCAGCTCCTGGCCTTGCCACTGGACCTCACAAGGTTCTCCAGCTTCGTCAGTTACAGCAGCCCCACCATCCTGCCCAGCCCAGCATGGCCTCAGCAGCATGGAGGGGGCAGGGAGCTGAAGCCTTTATTAAGCTAGGGTCAGGCGGGATATGGGGTACTGCTGCCATGAGGCTGGGGTCCCATGGACTTGGGGGGGGGGAATCCCCCCCAGTGATTCTTGCAGGTCCCACTTGTAAAATTCTAGTTCTTGAAGTATTTTTATGTGTTAATGGCTGAACATTGTCATTTACAAACATTAAATCTAACACACATAGGCATCAAAATAAGTTCAGAATATGTAGACATAAAATATTTATATTGAACAGTTCATTTTATTTTAAAATTGCTGGAGTAACAGTGTTACAGAAACTAAATGGAATGGTGAAATGTTCTTCCATGTTACTGATGTCCTCATTTGCTGCTAAAATGGTCAAATGGTGTCCATTGGATTGCCGTTGTGTTTTACAAAGTACAATCATTTTTCATGTTGCTGTTTAAGATCTATTGCTTTACAGTACAAGTACCCGAGTTATTACTTGAACAAAGAAAGGGTAAGGATTTAAATTAGTTAATTAATTATTGGAAAATGTCTTGCCTTCCCAGTACAACCAAATGAGTCACTAATTCTTCTTATTTTAATTCTCTCCCTTAACACTCATCTTACTAGAGCTATTAAACTCTTTGCTTGATCACTGAATCCCAAATCTGTAAATCTCATCTTCTCAATGGGAGTTTTCTCACTGAGATCAGTTATGCAAAACCAAAGGGCTTTTAAAACTTTAGCTTGCAGGCATCCTGTCATGTGCACATTAATGGCACTTTTTCTTCCCCCCTCCTTTTTTAACAATAAATTTGGATGTAAATACTAAGGTAAAGTTGTTCTATAACAATAAAACTCTGCATTTTTATGTGGAAAAATATGCAGAAGATTTAGGGAAGTAATCCTAAACAAATTAAATCTGAAGTAAATCCCCTTTTATTCAACGATGCTTACTCACAAGAGAATAATTTCTTGGGATTTCAGCCTTAGAGAGTTCACTAGCCTACCTTTTAATTTCTTAATAAATTTGGGACCATCAGTGCCTCTCCATCTAGCAAAAGACTGGTTAGCTTGGTTTCTATTTTACAAGGAATACATTTCTGAAGCTAGATTTTAGTCCAATAGCACTTTAGAGACCAACAAGATTTTGGGGTATATAAGCTTTCAAGCGTCAAAGCTCCCTGAGGATGATTCCGCACCAATGGTTTGCTCTCCATTTCCCCCAGGTCTAATTGGCTGGATTCTGTTGAGGGAGTTCCGCATTTGTCGCCTTGCCCCAAATCTAGTATCCCCTTCCCTCTCTCCCACCTCCTTCTTTTGATGGGGGTGTGGCTACATTACAACGAAACCACCCATTTCAGGAAACAGGTGTGCTTTGCATTGTAATGCAGTGGTTTGGGGAGGAGGCAGAGTGGAGACCCACAACCCACAGCTGAGAGACTGGGAGAAAAGAAGCATCCCTGATGGATTTTATTTGTTTTCTGAGTTCAGAGATCCTGGGATTGAAAAAAAAAATCCTCTCCAAGGAGGCAGGCAGGCAGGCGAGGAAGGCAACACCAAATCACGCCCTCCCCCCTCCCTCCCGGGTGTCTGCCACCAACATCCACCACCAATTCTCTCCCCCCCATCTCCAGGTTAGCACAGAGACAGCTTTCCATCTTCGTGGCTCCTTTACATCCCTGGAAGGGGGGGGGGGAGAAATACAAAATTAGACCCCCCCCTTTAAACAGTGTGTACGTGTGTGTGTTTAGCTCAAAATTGAATGCTTCAGCCACCTCTCCTTCTCCCCTAACATGTCACTTTAATCATCCAATCATCCCCAGCAGGGCCCAGAACATTCAAAGTACATTTAAAAAGACATTTAAATGCTGGTCAATGATGGATCAGTGTTGTGTCATGGAGTTGCAATGCAACAATGGGGGGGACAAAAAAAAACCCTGCTCGTGCCAGGGCGGGAAAGGGAGAGGAGAGGTGGGAAAGGGGAGGGAAAGAAGCAGAGGGGCATTAAAGCGGTGGAGCAAGAAACCCCTATTTGTGAGTTCCCCACTAGAATACCCCGACTTCAACCCTGTGGCAAAAAGAGAAATTTGAAAATCCCTGAGACTGAAGATCCGGGGGGAACAAGGATTAGATTTGGGCCAACTGCTGACCCGGGGCAACAAGTGGGGAACTGTTGCTCTGCCACGGATTTTATCGGGGGACGACACCGGGGCAACCACTGGTGCAGAATCAGCCTGAGAAAATCTTGTTGGTCTCTAAGGTACAACTGAACTCAGATTTAATCCTTCTATTGTTGCCCAAAACAACTACTCTCTGAAATTATTTTTCTGAACATCTCTGTCCATATAATTATAACTGTTTAATCCTTGAGTAATATTAAACTTTTTTTTTAAAAAAATCACAAATGGGAATTGCTGTGTATCACAGCACCCAGCATTTTCATGGGTGAAAAACTTCTCGTTAATGTTCACAAAATGGGATTTCCTCTTTATTTATCTGGCTGTATGTGATATACAGACATCAGCTAACCATTTGGTAGAGTGCCTAAAGAAGAAGAAGAAGAAGAAGAAGAGATTGGATTTATACCCCGCCCTCCACTTCCAAGGGAGTCTCAGAGCGGCTTACAAACTCCTTTTCCCTTCCCCTCCCCACAACAGACACCCTGTGAGGTAGGTGGGGCTGAGAGAGCTTTTTCCCAAGCTGTCCTTGAGGGAACAGCTGGTACAGAGCTATGGCTTGTCCAAGGTCATCCAGCCAGGTGCAAGTGGAGGAGTGGGGAATCAAACCCGGTTCTCCCAGATTAGAGTCCGCGCACTTAACCACTACACCAGATTAAAGTCCGCGCACTTAACCACTACACCAGATTAGAGTCCGCGCACTTAACCACTACACCAAAAGAAAAATAACAATGATATATAAGGTAGTCAGGACAAATTTACTTGCAACTCAGCTAGTATTTTCCCCTGTTGTTTGTAATTACTGCACAAGGATTGAACATCTAAGATCACAATTTAAACTTGTACTGATCCTACAGTGAAAAATGAACAAACAAAACAATTTTACTTTTTGGATTATTGTAGCTCCATCTGATACCCACTTTTCACTGATTTGAATAGCTATGGTAGAACAAAATAGGTGGATTAAAAGGTTTCATACAATATTATTAATAACAACTAGTTGTTCAATAAAACAACAACTTAGTCATAAAGACTCTGTGGAGTAAGTTCTGTTCCTCGTTCTTTTCCAGTGGAATCCATTTTAGATTGGAAACAGTACAACAATTTGATATTCTGTCCAAGAAACAGTGTTTTTGTTGTGGCGTAGGTAGACAAGGCTGGCTCTAAAAGGCAGCTGTGATGGTTTCCTAAATAGGGTTGCCAGTTCTTACCAGGCTTGTGGCGGGGGCTCCTGGCTCCAAGCCTGGATCTTCTGGTGTGTGCATGATGACGTCACCTGGAAGTGATGTCATCACACTGGACAAGTTGCATGACAACACTCTAGCATTTTGACCAAAACTCTATGGTTACCACAGAGTTTTGGTCAAAAAGTTAGAGCGTCGCCATGCAATGTACCCAGTGTGATGATGTCACTTCCAGGTGATGTCATCACACCAATGCCATGAGAGTACACTGTTTGGGGGTGGGGCATCCCCTGCTGGCCAGCTGGCTGGCAGCAGATTGGAACCTCTGAAATTGGGGAAAACCCCAACTCAACCGGCTGTCTGGGAATGCTACTCCTAAACAGAAAGTGGACAGTCACAGGATGGAGAAAGGTGGGTTGAGTTGAGAATATTTACTTTTCTTTTGATGTGAGAGCTAGAGAAAGAAGTGGAACAAGTATAATAGAGGAATGATTTTTTAAAAAATAAAAGTTGGAGAGGAAGTACAGGAGATGCTCTAGGAAGAGAGGAGAAGAGTACTGAGGTAAAGGCAAAAAATGGAAGGAAAGAGAACTGTAGTCAATCAGGTAGAAAGACTGGCATATGAAACTAGCTAGAGAAAACTTAAGTATTAGTCTGAACTCTATTTGGCTTTTCTTTTTTTTTCTTTTTTGGTTTTTTTTAAATATGTGTCTGTGCATGTGAGTGTATGTACACCTGGAAGTCATGGCGACCTCTAGTAAGTGGCCCCTACTAGGGGCCTGGAGGATATTCAGAGAGGTGACCATCTCCCGACTGCTGGTATTCCAAAGAGGTCTCCCATAGAAATACTTGTCAGAGTCGACCCTGCTTAGCTTCCGAGATCTGACTTGCCTTTGCTATCCAGATCTGACTTGCCTTTGCTATTGGCCAAAAAGTATAGATAGGAACTCTCAGTCTGGGGCAAGTGATGTACTGTATTCTTGATGCTTGGGGTGGGGGGAATCAGTGGGAGGGCTTCTAGTGTTCTGGCCCTACTGCTGGACCTCCTGAGGGCACCAGGTGTTTTTGGCCGCTGTGTGAAAGAGTGTTGGACTGGATGGGCCACTGGCCTGATCTAACACTGGCTTCTCTTATGTTCTTATGTTTCAGGTCAGGTCTCTATTTGGCTTTTCTTAAGATTATACAATACAAAGAATATTACTGTATGATTTTTTTACATGAACTTGCATATCTTCAGGATTGATATTTAAAATGTTCATGCATCTTCATACAATATCCCAAACAGCTGAAAAGGGAAGAGTATTGCTTAGTAGTCCTCAGGTTCATTCTAGTTAGTAGAATGCTACATAACTGAACTGGAAAAAAATTACAGAGCTGGAGTGGCCTCAGAACCCCACCAGTCTAATTCTCTCATCAATGCAGCAAACCCAGAGCTTCTTGAGCTTCTGTTTGAAGGTCTTCAGCAAGAGAGACTCTCCTTCTCCACAGACAGTTGAATAATCTAACAACTCTCGCTATTAGAAATTTTCTCCTCATATTCCACTGAAATCTATCTTCCTGTAACTGAAGCCTGTTTAATCTTGCACTCTCAAGTAAGAAAGAGAAAGAAAGAAAAATCTTTGTCATTTTCCATGTGACAGCTGATAATGTCTTTCTAAAAGGCTGAGGCAGAACTAGATCCCACACCTCAAATTATACACAACATTCCTTTATCCACATGCACAACTGGGCACGTATGGCTGCCAGTCAGGGGAAACAGTCAGGGGGAACTAAATGGGGGTGGGTGGGTGAAATCAGCTTTATCATTTCAAATATGATGACATTACTTTTTTTGAAAAGGTGCTCCTTATCAGACATTTTCACTAAATATGGTTAAAATTTACTCAGTTAACTTTTAACTGCAACTCATCCAATTGATTAATACTCTTGATTTTAGAATTGAATTGAGATCCTGAAATTACAAGAGACAAATGAAAGTCGCTGAGCTGTTAAAGGTGTATAAAAACATGAGCCAAAGAAAAAAGAAAAAAAGCAACTGCTTACTTTCCATTTTAAACTGTCATCGCACACAAACCAGTTTAAAGCTTGTCACGGCAAGAGGCTTTTTGCATGGGCTTCCTATTCTAATTGTACTCCCATTGCAGCTGGTCTTAGTGTTTCTCCATTAGGCACTACAATGCTAATCATTTTGAAAACTATTTGAAAGCTTTTGCTTCATTTGCGGGGGTGGAGGCAGCTATAATGTGAGTCACACAAAGACATAAAGAGTGTTTCTATTTCATACATAAAACAAATGGAAGTAAGGAACGGGCACAACCATTAATGCTAGAAAGACAAGAGGTCAAAAGAAACTGAACATAATGCCAACCTTGACTGCAACCTTGACAACTTCCTTACCAGAAAGGATTTTAAAGTCATTTTTGCATAATTTGCCAAGACTTGCTGAGTGAGTGATGACAGCAGATAAATCATCTTACGTATACATTTTGGATTGGCTATTTAATCTAATTGTTTCCTTTCTTGGGAACTTTGTTGTCTCCACACCTCCCCTCCATCTCCAGCCCATTTGGTCTGTAAAATCATTTTGGTGTGAATTCTTTTTGGTTTGCCACAAGAAAGGCTATAAATGTCTGCTACAGAAACCTGTGTAAGGCACTTTGATGCAAAACAAACTGTTTTCTTTTCTACCAGGCACTTTTTAAAAATAATTCATGTCATTCCTATTCATAAAGGTATAACCTGGTACAAAGAGTTCAGCAGTGAGCATGGGATTACACATGACAGTATCACTACACAAGGAATAGTAGGAATTCATTGTGTTTGAAAAGAGCCTTTTGAGGCATAACACCCTTGGCAAGCGTCTCTTTTGTATTTTTTTATGCTGGTAGAGAGAGTAGGATGTACCAGGTAATTGTAATAAGCTGTGCTGCTTTTACCTTGCACATTTCACAAGGATTTCCTCTGGACTGATAAAGAGGTATGAATGCTCCTTTAGCTCAGTGTGAATTCACCATCTCTCAAATTACTATACCAAACTGACACAGAAAAATCTCTAGATAAAACTTACAGTAGAATGAAGGTGACATTGAGATCTGCCTTCCTTTTACCAGTGCTCCACACACAAACATGCATACATGCATGCACATAAATGCCTTGAGAATGTGGACCACTATAGTCTAGCAGCCAGTCACACAGTTTATGTGTGTGTGTGGGGGGGGGGGATTGTATGAACCAGTGATCCACCAGCTTCCAAAGGAAGGCTCTGACACCAGAGTTGGATTAAATTAAGACTTTATCCATTTTGATAGCTGAATTCCTTCTAGTGAACTCTTTATTGCCCCACAGTGTGCGCAACCCAATGGGTTTGCCAGCTTTTGGGCAATCCTACTGTGTTTTCAAATACAGAACAGGAACATAGCTGCTCTTCACTTATCAGTGCCTGTACTCCAAGCAATGCTGAGAGATGCTGTCTGTTGCTAACTGAACAGCAACAGATTTCAAGCCATCCTCCATTTACTTTAACAGTATACTGGGTATTGTATTAAGTTCATTACTACTGAGTGAACTTAACAGAGTTTTAGCATAAAGCAGTGGATTTCATTAGGGTTCTACCATGTCATCTGTTTCACAAGATCCCACTGTCTCAGGGAATTCAGCAGTTCCTCTTCTTGGTCTCTTAGCAGTGCATACAAAGGTGTGACTTCTCTGTCCATATAGGGAGATCTTAATTACTAGGAGAGTTCATTCTGTGGATTGATGTCTAACTAGCATTCTTTGATTTCTTTGCTGTTAAGTGCCCATTTCCATATTTCTGAATACGGTTTATAAAACATACAGGGCTGGTTCAGCATTCTGGTGTGGTGGTTTATGGTACCAAATCAGCACGGGAATCATGGGGACAGGAGAAGGTGACAGGTATGGCTTGTATCTTTTTTCACCTCTCAGACTACCCTCCTCCAGTGGCCAGCAAAGATATTCCACAGCCATTGGGGTGGGGGGGACACAGTATCAGTTTTGCTAATTTGCTTGCAGGGAGGGTGGGGTATGAATTAAATTAATAAAATAAATATTTAGAAACCAAAGAAGAGAACTGCCTGTGTGGTTGGAATTTTATTTCAGTTTTCTCAGCATCCGTTAGTTCCTAATGCCCCCAAACAAAAACCTCTATGTAGTTTTCAGTACAACTTGTCTGGTTAGCAAAAAAACCTGCTGCAGTGAAGAATACAAGCAAAGCTTCTGCTGTGCATGGAGTAGTTCTTCCCCTTCATATTATGTACCCATCCTTTGGATCCTAGCCTTAAAAGGGTAAAGTCTAACTTAGAGTGCTGGACTAGGATCTGGGAGACCATGGTTTGAATCCCCACCCTGCCACGGAAACTTGCTGGGTAACATTGGACCAGTTGTATACCCTCAACCTGTAATGGAAGCAGCTTTGGGTTCCCATGAAAGGTAGGGTATAAATTAGGATTTCCAGACTCCGGGTGGTGGCTGGAGATCTCTTGCTATTAAAACTGCTATTACAACAAAGGTTTGAGAGGCAGAAAGCAATGTAAGATGAGAAATTTAAATTTGGGACTTCCGGTTTAATGGCGTTCTGAAGCGGGCACTGGTCTTGGACGTTCCGAGCCAGCGACCCGGACTACTGGGGGTAGGAGGGGATTCTGGGCTGGCTCGGACCCCCCAGGGACCCCCAGAAAGGGGGCCCTGCTTGGGGCGCATGGAGCTGTCTCTCCAGGGATGGCGATCCCGGGATTGAGGCTGCTTTATGCCCTGTATAGTCCTCCCTCCATTGGGGTTTTTAAGAGCGGTTACCGACAGCTTCAGGAGTCCAGAGTTAAAAAGAATTAGCAACTTACCGAAGACGCATGGTGACAACCGTGAGTTTTAAAGCAAGATTCTCCGATGTGATTGTGGGATTTAAATCCTCCCCTCCTTTTGACTCTCCGCTTCGGCGAAGAGAAAAATCGTGTTGTGTTAAAATCTGAGAATCGCGGCTTGAAATGGCTTATGAGATCTCAGTGGGAGAAGCTTCAGCAGTACTTTAATGAACTTTAGAGTGACTTGTCGACTTCTTTGAACTTTCTTATCTTCTGGTAAACAAGACGAGATGGCCGGGAGGGGAGAGAAAATGGTGCCAAAGATTAAACCTTCTCCCAAAACAAGCTCTACGTTACCCAGTTCTCTTCCTAGTTCAAAAGGTGAAGCAACAGATCTTAATTTGGCACTAACAGCTGCTTTGCGCCCCCTGATGGATCAGCTGTCTACAGTTAACCAGAAATTAGACTCACTGCAAAAAGAAGCTGCAGAGCGGACAGGAAATCTGAGAGAGTGGAGAAGGATTTGTTGGATGTTAAGATCAAAACAAAGAAGCATGATTTAAGATTGTCCAAAATTGAGAAGGAAAGATCATCTGACAGAAATGCCTTATTAGCTATGCAATTGGAACGTTCTATTGTTTGAGATTCCAGGGTGTTCTGGAATAACAAGGGGAGAATCTTAAAAAGTTACTCAGTGAATCACTGGCCCCAGTGACAGGGATGAAAGCGGAAGATCTTCAAAGCGATATGGATATGATCTACAGAACATATCCAGAATTTGTGAAAAAAAACCTGCCTGGGGAAGTAATGGTGAGATTCTCTAAAAGATTTACAAGAGATGTGGTTCTCAAAACCACCAACAAAGTCACCCTGAAAATCCAAGAGCAGGAAATTAAGGTGTTAAAGGACATTCCTTATGAGATCAGGAAGAAGAGAAAGGCTTATAAAAATTGACTGTTTGGTTACAGTCTGCCAATATTTCTTATCGCTGGATTTATCCAGAGGGCCTAACATTCACCTTCAAAGACAACAACAAGAAGATAGATACTGTTGCAAAGGCAGATGCTTTCCTGGTTTACTGTAAGAAAAAAGAAGAAAAGAAAGGAAAAGAATCTTCATCAGAGGACTCACTGGATCAGCAAAAAAGTATTTATGGACTAGAAAGTTCATCCTCAGAAAATTTGGGACTTGAAGAAGGTGATTCGGAATCTGAACTGGGTGCTGCAGGTTCCAAAATCCCGGGAAAGGGAAAGAAGAAGATGCAGAAGAAAGAAAAACCAAAGAAGAAATAGTTTTAAATAAGCTGTTATGTTTATCTCTCTGAAGTTTGATTGTTTTGTTTACGTATACACTGAATCTCAAAGTTTTTTTTTAATAAACTGAGTAGAATTTAGAAAAGAATAAGATATAGATATAGCTTGAATTGTATAACCATTCTTTTTAGAAAGTTTTGTTAAGCATAGACCAATAATTATCTGGACACCTGTCATTATATGGGTAGTTTAGATTTTAGTTAAGTAGGCTTTTTTTCTTTTTTAGGTGATAGTGTAGTTTGGAAAATCAATAAAATCAAGAAAGAAAAAAATGAAATTTAAATTTGGAAGGAGGAAGTGAAATTACAAGAAAGGGAGGAGTTTTTGTGGTATGTTGGAGGTGATATCATCAGAAGAGGTGGAGCATGGGAAGTGACATCACATGATCTTTGACCTGGAAGTGACATCATGGACATGACATCACAAAAGTCATGTCACATCCTTGTTAGGCACTGCCCCCGAAGTCTCCAGACTCCACTCCCAAAGTCCCCAGGTATTTCCTGAGTCAAACCTGGCAGCCCTAGTTCTTCTACTTCAGACCAACACAGCTACCCACTTGAATCTTTGTTCCAAGTGTATTTACAATGCCTAGTGGTTGATGCTTCATCGATCTAATATATCCTTACTGGGGATCTGATTTAAAATTATGATGTAGACTTATGCTATTCATGCTTATGTATTCCATATTATTAGCTGTAGCCACAGGCCTGTAGCCAGGATTTTGTAATTCAGGGGGCCTTGAAATAAGTCAGGGGGCACTGCCAGCCTACATGGGGAAGCAAGCCATGCTTGGGGAAGGGATGGCGGTGGGGAGTCCTCCAGGAGGCTCAGAGAGCCAGGAGTCCTCTGGGAAGCCCAGATAGCTAGGGGCCTGGATGGAAGTCATGGGGCCTTGAAAGGAAACCAGGGGGCTAGGCCCTGAAATGTCCCACTGTAGCTATGGGCCTGGAAGGAAGGAAGGAGAGCTTGCTTTGCTTGGCTGCCTCAATCACACTGGAGAAATAAAAGAGCCTTTAAGACTAACAAAGTTTTATCCAAGGTATGAGCTTTTGTGTGCCTGGCTACACTGTGTGTGTTTTGTTGGGCTTGTTATACTGTGGCTCTCCTGGGTGCAGCTGGGTTCCCTTCTCCTTTTCACTCTATTCATGCCCTCATGATCCAATCTTTCTCAGTAGGAAAGCCATGTGAACTATTTAGATGAGGAATAACAACAAGCCAGTGAGGTGGATTAGGCTGAGAGTGTATGTCCAGACCAAGTTCACCCTGCACATTTCCTTTATGGATTTTGAATTTAGACTTCCCAGATAGTAGGCTAATACTCTGTGTCACGGTGCCATCTCATGTTCTTGACCAGTACACAAAGCAATTTATGTACAAAAGCTCACAATGCACAGCCATTTCATGTTTTCCTCTGGGTTCTAGGCTCAGAATTCTGAGCATGAGATTGCTGTAGTGAATATCAATAAATCAAAAATAGACTTGCAGCTTACAGATACACACTTGAACAACATACTCAAGATTGCAACAGCACAGAAATTTTGATACAATAATTCAGAGCAAGAGGTGTCAGTTATCAGACACTGTTAAATAAACAAAATATTGCAAGAGTGCTAATGTTTTAAGCATGTTTTTATTTTAAGTAAAAAAAAATCTTTGTGTTTGTGTCCTTTATAAAGTTTATATATTTGCTATCTGGCATTACATTTTATGACACACATGGCCCAGCCCAACAGGATCTCATTTATGTCAGATCTGGCCCTCATAACAAATGAATTCGACAACCCTGGGCTATGTGATCAAGGTACATTTACAGACTACCATCACTACCACTATTAATACCTCATCATAGGGATGCCAGCCTCCAGGTGGGACCTGGGGATCCCACAGAATTACAGCTCATTTTCAGATTACAGAGATAAGTTTCCCAGGAGAAAATGGATGCTTTGAAGGGTGGACCCTAGGGCATTGTCCTCCAATGAGGTCCTGTCCTCCCCAGACTCCATCCCCAAATCCCCAAAAGTTTCCCAACTTTCTCTCAGTCTCTCAATCCTACCCCCATCCTTTGCTGGTGGCCAAACAGGACCTGACAACCCTACATCGCCATGCATCAACTAACAAACTGGATGAACCAGACCCCATGTGTAACAGTCAGAAAGAAAAATATTCCATGTGCCAGATACCCAAATCAGAATAAACTCAAATGTTCCATTCAATCCATCCATTTTTTTTGAAAACTAGAAACCCTGATCATTCAATAAAATGACTCTTTTGTGTAAATGCTTTTGAATACTTATTTTTGCTGTCAAAAACCTACATTCAGTTTGAAACTTTATGCAATTTGAGACTTCAGTGAGACTTCACCTCAGTCCAAATGTATGGTATGTTTTCAAGTTTATCATTCTATCACACAAGAAAGATGTCTCTAGTTTCTTCTTAACATTTGGGATGTAGCATTACATTCACTTCTGTACTGCTATACTTACTTCCATGAACCACTTATGTACAGGTATAATGTCACTGATTTATAGTGCAGTCCTATAGTGCAATCCAGTCTTAAGTTTGGTGGTGTATGTAACCGCACAGTTAAGCAGTCAAAAATACAGCATTATCACAATGTAAATAGAAATTATGAACATTCTTTAGAAGCCCTTTCTAAAGTTGTATTTCCTTAGAAAAATCAATCTCTCTTTAGTGCAATAATAAATATATAATTATGTCCCACCCCAAAATATTTTCTCTGAATTGCAGAAAAAAGTTTTCAGTTTCATTTTATTTTCTTTTAATGGGTTAGATCCAGCCAGCCTTTTGGCTGGTTAAAAAAAAAAGGAGAGATTCTCTTTGACCACCAAGAAATGTTATACTGGGGATCATGGGAGCTGTATGCTGGGGGCTGCAGTAAGGAGGGGGACAGGGTGAGGCTGAGTGAAACAAGCTGACTGGATCCAACCCTATATATTTAATGTACATTCTCTATTATTCCAAATGTTAATGGTACCTGCAAAGCCTATAAAGAAAAACACAGGTTTTGTGTGTATGTGTTTTCATAATAATTATATGCAAATATTAACATGCTTAATAAATTGAATTCATAATTTCATTTCAATATGTTCTACTAAGAACTGTACATATCATTTTCATTTTTAAAGACAGATGGGAAGATTAGAATAAATAGTGGGTATATCCAAATGAAGAGTACACTATAGACAAGGGACTAACAGAATCTATGTGGGTGGCAGCACAGTCTAAAAGAACGACTGCAACAGAAGTCATGCACACACCCATGCTAGATTGTACCTTTTTCTCAAGTCTTCTCCACCCCCATGCCCAACTGTCACCTCTTCAGAGCTTTAGAATGAAAGAAAATACTCAGCTATTTCAAGATGTTACTCTTCAGCTACTGAAGAGTAGCTGAAGCGTACCAATGTCATCATTTGAACAGCTAATACCACAAAGTATGACCAAGATCTATGAAAAATGTGAATTTATATCAGAGATGCACAAATTTGAAAATCTTTCTCATTTAAACCTAAATCAGTTTCTTTAGATTAGCCATAGCTTTGGCATCAGACTTCACCACTTTGTACACAATGACTAATTACCCTCATTAAGCTTTCTGTCAAGAATGAGGAGAATTTTACTGCACATCAGATGCAGGCAAAATGTGTGTGTAAGAGAGAGAGAGAGAATGAATGAATGAATGAATTCCAGTTTCTTTGTTTTAACCTACATTGTAAACTGCCTTGATTTTTTTTATTGGATTAAAAAAAACCTAACTATCATCGGTCATAAATACAATAAAGATATGCACAAAATCTGCCTCCTTGACTTAAATACATGATTGGGGATCTCAAAGTATCTTAATGAAAAACATGGGTTAGGAAACTATTGATACTTTGAGCATTCTTTGAGGTTCTCCTGGCAAGGGGGGGGGGGGGGGAGATAGGATTGCCAGATCCTGGTTGGAAAATTCCTGGAGATTTAGAGGTGGTTGAGCCTGGGACCTCAGTGGATTACAATGTCATAGCATCCTCCAAAGCACCCATCTTTTCCAGGGTAACTGATCTCTTCAGTCTGAAGATGAGCTGTAATTCTGGGGGATCCCCAGGTCCCACCTGTAGGCTGGCATCCCTACTTGCAAATGAATGGGATATGGGAATAGAATATTTGAAACACTTGGGGGAGGAATCTAAACAGAAGAAGGCAGGCAAAGATAAGGGTTGAAATTAGATTCAGGTGGGTAGCCGTGTTGGTCTGAAGCAGCAGAACAAATTCTGAGTCCAGTGGCACCTTTAAGGCCAACAAAGTGTTATCCACAATTCTTCAGATACATTGAAATGGAAGTTACCAGTCCATACACATAGGTAGAGGGTGAGCAGCAAATTAGCACGCAAAATGATAAGGGTGTTTAACAGATGCAAGGACCAAACTGGAATAACAAGCTTAGTTTATATGGTCACCATTTATTTGGGTTTAATTCCAGGGGAAAACATAGTGAAGGAAATAAATATATCAAAATTGGAGACTGATGCCCTGAACCAGATAGCCCAGGAAAGCCCGATCTTGTCAGATCTCAGAAGCTAAGCAGAGCCAACCCTGGAAAGTATTTGGATGGGAGACCTCCAAAGAATACCAGAGTCAGGAGGCAGAGGCAAGCTATCAAGCCACTTCTCTGAACATCCTCCATGCCCCAGTAGGAGTCACCAAAGGTCACCATGACTTACAGGCACAGGCACATTTACACACATGCACACACAAACACAAAATGCAAGGAGGAGCAATGATGGCCTCTATTAAAAGCTGGTATATATATACCAATAGCAATAACTGTGCTTCAGTGTAAACTCATGAGCTACAATGTTGCCACTGTGCAAATTGCTCCCCATTAGGCCTTCATAAATTACTTAAGGCCTTCTCTGAATATTGTCTAAATGAGGGATTACCTATAAACACCCAGAAATCTAAAATCAAGATCTTTTCTAAATACAGGCAAAGCCTTAGTAAAAAAGCAGTCAAAGGCCTGGTTATCTGTTGGAACTCTGCGCTATTTTAATGCATATTCAAATGTAGGTCTAATGTTACAGATCAAATCTTGACATCTGTGTTACTTGAAAACAAAGCTGGTGGAAGTAATGAGCTAAATGTGGAATTCTAACTATGTCAAATAAATAGTCTCAATGATACTTCCTACTTGTATTGATTTGCATCAGCCTCAGACATGTCCATTGCTTGAAACAGCAAAAGATCAACAGAATCGGTTATTGTCATTTATCATTCTTTCAACTTCTAAAAATGTCAGACCTTCTTAAAGTTCTGTCTTTTCTCCTGACACCAGCTAAAAAAATTAATGACTTTATTTTAATTTCATCATCTATGATTTAGGGTTTTTCAGTGGAAAATTCATATTCAAGCTGTACAAGACTTATTGATATGGGTGGTTTATAGCATAACAAATGCTGGAGAAGTAGTAGTTCACAATCCATTGTAAATTTATATGTTTTAAGATTGCCTGGCCATTGAAACTTTTTAGAAAGATGCTATTGATAGAATCAATTTAGGGGTTTTTTTTATGCTTAAGTCCTCTTTCAAATCCCCTTATCCTGAGTCACATTCCTCCATTCAAAAAACTGCCAAAAAGTCATGTATTCTGGCTTGCCAGTGTATCATTAGCTGAAAAGCAAACTGGACTGAAATTCTGATTATTACAATCTCTGCTTGCCTATAATTTAGAACCTATTTGGAGATGTGTTTTTCCATCAAATAATGAATTATGTGCCAGAGAAGACATAATTCAGAGAAATAAAACACAGTTTGGCATAATGTTTCCAGAACATCAACCTTCTTTCTCTGTTCTTCTTCTGCTTGTTGTCTCACTTCTCCCATTTTAAATCAGTTAAACCACTTGGAAGGCAAATGTTATTGGATAACGGGTTTGGGGGAATAGGATTTTCCTAGTGTAGAAGAGATAAAATTTGGAACCTTTTTATTGAATTTGCTAATTAGATCTTTGGTTATTCTGTCAATAATCAACAAAGTATCAACAACAACACAACAGCTGGGTATATAACACTGTATTATGAGGACCAAAATTCATGGCTTTTTTTGTGGTAGTACTCACCAGCACTGAGGACCAGTACCTGAGGGGAGGGCTCTCAAGTCTTGAGGGAGAATTGGTAGAAATCACTGCCTTGTGTATGAGCACTGGCACTCCCCCCAAAAAGCTCAGCAACATTCCATATAGTATGCATATACAAGACGATCTTTTGTGAACTATGAATTGATAGCACTATAGAAACAACTAAATTAGAGCATTTACTGAGAGCAGCCGCTTATTTTTAGAAAGTAACCTGATGAGAATAGTGGAGAAGTTAATTTTTTTTAAGGCAGTTGTCCATTTAGCTCAGAGAAACACAGATAACCAGGACATAATTCTGTATAATAGCATTTGGGTCAAAACATGAGTCATAGAACAGACAGCTAAAGAAATAATAGCTAAAAGCTGTTACTTTAAAGAAAGAATCACACAAAACTAAATTGTAAAAAAGCTATTAGGTCATCTCATTTTTCCTGTCTACCAATGGAAGACTTTATACTGCAGCACAGATATCGATATAGGTATTTGCACCACTCCCATTGTGTAATTTTCCCCCCAAGGGCCTTTAATAATTTAAATACATGCTGACAAATGAATTTGTTTTCTTGACTATTAAAGAAAGCAAATTCAATTGGAAGAGTAAAATATGACTTAGTCTCAGAACCATTCCAAGATTTTATTTATTTATTTATTTATTTATTTATTTATTTGAGATTTATACCCCGCCCTCCCCGCAAGCAGGCTCAGGGCGGCTCACAAGGGCACACAGTGCTGACCCCATACAAAATAAAACTTTTAAAATACAATAACAGAATAAAACAGTTTCACATAAGTTACAATACAATAAATTACAGTAAAGTGCTTCCAGTTGTATTAATCAATATTCAGATGGCGTCCCTCCAGATTGGGGTCCAGTCCCTCAAGGCCGTAAGGCCTGGGCTGCATTTAGGGCCAGCCCTCATCACTGGTGTTACTCTCAATGGGGTGGTACTAACGGTGGTGGCTCCTAATCAAAAGCCTGGTGGAAGAGCTCCGTCTTGTAGGCCCTGTGGAACTGCATAAGGTCCTGCAGGGCCCTGATCTCCTCTGGGAGCTCATTCCACCAGACAGGAGCCACCACCGAGACGGCCCTGGCCTTAGTTCCTACGAGCCTGGCCTCCCTGAGGACCGGGACACAGAGTCGATTTTGTGACCCCGACTGAAGTGCCCGCTGGGATATATATGGGGAGAGGCAGTTCCTCAGGTATGTTGGACCCTGGCCATATAGGGCTTTAAAGGTAAGTACCAGCACCTTGAAGCGAACCCGGTATGCTATAGGCAGCCAGTGCAGCGCCGCCAGCACAGGCCAAATGTGGTCCCACTTTGTGAGACCCAACAGTAGCCTGGCCGTGGCATTCTGCACCAGCTGCAGCTCCTGGATTTGCACCAAGGGCAGCCCCATGTAGAGAGTGTTACAGTAGTCCAGCCTTGAGGTGACTGTCACATGGATCACTGTGGCTAGGTCTTCGCATCTGAGGAAGGGGACCAGGTGCCAAGCCAGCCAAAGATGGTAAAAGGCTGACTTGGCAGTGGCTGCTACCTGGGCCTCCATCGTCATGGAGGGATCCAGAAGCACTCCTAAACTCCTTACCCCTGATGAAGGCACCAATGGCACCCTGTCAAAGCTTGGGAGTGGGACCTTCCGCCCCAGGCCACCCTGCCCCAGACACAGGATCTCTGTCTTCACTGGGTTCAATTTCAGCCAGCTCAGCCTGAGCCAACCAGCCATGGTGTGCAATGCCCGGTCAAGGTCTTCTGGTCTGGAGTGAGACTGGCCGCCCATCATCAGATAGAGCTGGGTGTCATCAGCATACTGGTGGCACCCCAGCCCATACCTCCGGACAATCTGGGCAAAGGGGTGCATATAGATGTTAAACAGCATCGGGGAGAGCACCACCCCCCCCCCGGGGCACACCACATTCAAGCGGGTACCTCATGGATTGCTGCTCCCCAAGCATCACCCTTTGTCCCCAACCCTGGAGAAAGGAAATTAGACATTGCAAAGCCTGTCCCCGTATCCCCACGTCGGCAGCTGATGATCGACCATGTCAAACGCTGCCGACAGGTCAAGCAACAGCAACACCGCCCCACCGCCCCGATCCAGATGCCTCCGGAGGTTGTCAGTAAGATCCTGCAAAGCATAACTATGGGCAAAGCACCTGGTAGAAAGACTTAATAAAATGATCTGCATGACAATGATAACAGTCAGGGACATGGATTAAACAGAACTGTTATTATTTAATGAAGCTGAATAACAGCAACAGTTATCAAAGATTTTAAAGTTTCAGCATGGAAAAACACATGTTCAAAAAACTACTGTCTCTGTCAATTTCCATATGTTAATTTGATTAGTAACACAATATTCTGAATTCTATGTCAATACTTGCTACAGCTGTGTTGTTAAAAAAAAAAATCATCCAAAGCTGTCAGAATCTCTTGGCAACAGCACAGTTATTTCCCCTCTGCTGTGTTCTCCATAATCATATGGGACTGAGGCAGACCATTGTTCCATTTAGCATAATGTCCGCTCAGACTGGAGGTTGCTCTCCAGAGTCTGAAGGCCAAACTACCTGTTTAAATATGTGCAGGTCCTCTGTGGGGACATACAGCCATATTGCAGCAGTGAGTTCTTTGTGGGAACTCCATTTCAAAGCACCCCAGGGGCCCAGTTCAGATTGGGATCACAGCAAGAGGGGAGAAGGGGTTCTTGCCTCTCCCCCCAATACCATTTTTCTGAGCCACGATGGCACTGAGAGGGATATTTGCCCCGTTCAGTGTAAGTGGAGAGCCCCTGATGGAGCAAACAACACTCCAAGGTAGGAGACTTCTCCCTGCATTGTAGTCCCAATCTGGATCAGTACCCATAGTGCTTTCAAATGGAATTCCCACAAAGAACTCACTGCTGCAATATGGCTGTAAGTGCCCATGGTGGACTCACAGATGTTATAATCTGTAGTTTGGCTCTGTGTCAGAGTTCTTTCTCAGTAATACTATCTGAACTCCTTTTATTTGGGTATACTGGAGGTGGACACTTAATGCAGCTACAAGTTCTGCCATAGGTAAAGCCTGCCCCTTATTTCCCATTAACATGTAAATTCTACTCATTCCCAGTGTAATGATATATGAAATACCCAGCCCATGCAAACTCTGTGCTGAAGTAATATAAACATGAGCAAATATAAGTGTTTGCAGTAAATCTACATTAGTGGCCCAATACCCTACAAACCTTCTATTCTCTTGTTAATATCTAAAATCACTCTTTTTTTCATTTTCAATATAAAGAAACAAGTTCTCATCTGATATGTTCTGGGATGTTACTGATCTGCTTCTAGTAGATGAAAAGCCATGTCACAAAATAATTCGATTGCCTTTCATTATGAAACAAAATATATAGATACAGTTGTAAAGACTTTACGTTGTGACACATTTTCCATTAAGCTCAGTTATCCATCTGTCATTTTAATAGTGCCAAACCAGCCCTTATCTTATTTTTTAAAGTTCAATGCTTTGACTCTTTAATATTGTTTTCTCCAATTCCTACACAAGCATTTTAAACGGAAAAATAAACAGACTTGCTATTCAGCCTACGCAGTCTCCAACCACCACATTCACTAATACAGCCAAGCCTCAAACTTGCCTAGAATGAGCCAAAAGTAGTTTTCTCCATAGTGCCCAGACTTCACATCATCACATCATCTAATATTTCATTTAACGACTCCCAGATGTGTGCAAGTCTGACTTTCTTAGTCTTATAAGGGTGCATGCAATACTTATATTCCTGTGTGAAAGAGAACTCGATAGAACTTCTCAAGGTAGATCAAGATGGGTAGTCGTGTTAGTCTGTCCGAAACAGTAGAAAAGTGTAAGAGTCCACTAGCACTTTAAAGACTAACAAAATTTGTGGCAGGATATGAGCTTTTGTGAGTCACTGCTCACTTCTTCAGATATAGCTAGAATGGGAGTCCATCTGTCCCATACATTGTTAAGTGGAGCGATTCAACTTCTTTGCCTTCAAGAGATTTCTCCAGGCTTCCACCCTACCATCAATTAGCTATGAATTACTCTACACAAGAAATAAACTTCCTGGACACCACAGTAGGGATACAAGAGGGACATAAATGCCACACTATACCAGAAACTGACAGATCTGCAAACATTATCTACTTGCCTCCAGCTACCACTCCAACCACATCAAACAATCCATGGTGTATAGCCAAGCCCTACATTATAGTCACATCTGTTCCAACCCCTCAGACAGAGATACTCACTTGAAGGATCTACAGCAGACATTTTTGCAAATACAATATCCTCCTGATATGTCAAGATGGGTAGCTGGGTTAGTCTATCTGTAGCAGTAGAAAAGAGAAAGAGTCCAGCGGCACCTTAAAGACTAACAAAAGTTCATATCCTGCCACATATATTAATGCTAACTTTACAAAATGTGAAATCGTGACAGCCCAATTCTGAATTCCTCATTCACAGTTGCAAATAATGGGGGGGTTTTGCATACGGAATCCATTACAAGATTAGATATTTCTTTTGTACGTAGTTTGCTCTTCTTGCCTCGTTTATCTTTACATCAACCCAGCAAAGTAGGATTAAAACAATGACATTAGCACACTACTTTTACTCTATTTGAATAGCAGACTCCTATAATACAAAATTCATTTGAAAAATGTCTAAGATTGTAATACTAAATTCACTAATTATGGAGTCAGGTTCATTGAAAATAGAGCATTTATCACTATGTGTGTGTGTATTATCTATCTATCCATATATATGTGGAATGGTATTGTATCGCCCGATCTCATCAGATCTCAGAAACTAAGCAGTGTCAGTACTTGAATGGGAGACCAGCAATGAAAACTTTGCAGAGGCAGGCAATGGGAAACCACCTCTACTTAACCACTTGCCCTTGGGGTTGTGATAAGTCAGTTGCGATGTGGAGGCACTTTACACACATACATGAATAGATCAGGTTTTAAAATGATTTGGTGTAATGAGCTGCTGTTGGGGGAGGGGGGAAGAAACATGAACTGACAGCCAACCACAATATCATTCGAGTTTATAAATGAGAACGGGGCTTGGATCCACCAGTAATTTCTATTGGTGGAAGGGAGCACAGCTTTTTCACCTCTACTTTCCACTGCATCCCAAAATGCTTCCCAAAGGTGCATGAAGAAAGAGTTGGAGGTGCAAGGGGGGAAGGGGGAGGAAGAAATTGGTGAAAAGTGCCCCCCCACCATCTGTCCACAAAAATCCTTGCTAGATCCAACCCACCATTTAGCATTAACAGTGCAATCCTATGCAGAGTTACGCCATTCTAAATTCACTGAAATTTTGAAGGGTATTACTCTGCATGAATTTAATGTAAATGAATTTAATGTAAATCACTTAGTCTGCAATCTGAATCGTAATATGCCTGCCTTCACTTACATTGATAGATTCAAGCAGGTGGCAGTGTTGGTCTGAAGCAACAAGACAAAGTTTGAGTCCAGTAGCACCTTTAAGACCAACAAAGTTTAATTCTGGGTATAAGCTTTAGTGTGCATGCACACTTCTTCAGATACATTGAAACAGACTTCACCAACCATTACATAAAGGTGGAGAGGGGTTAACTGTCAAGAAGGTCTAGTAATGTGTATACTTCTTTCTTCTCCCTTCCATTCACTTTCATGTTGTTTATTCTATCTTTCTGTTTTACTTTATTTTCTTCTAAAATGTAACAAAAAAGATGAACAAAATTAATGATGCTAACTTGGTATAATCCCATGACTCAGTTTTAGTCCCAGCCTAGAGAAAGCCATGCTCTGCTGATGGAAGCTACTGCTGTATCTTATTAATTCCATGGGTGATACTGTCTTTGGTTGTTTAGCGCATCAGAGACAATACAGGTTTTACTGAAAGTTGACTATAGTCAACATCTCAATATTTAGAACAAACTCATATATTCCCCCATTAATGAGTGCCTTCACATACAGAACTGGGATAATTTAATAGGCTGCAATTGGGTGTTTACAATATGTACCTAAAGGTGTACCTGAGGACACAGGAAATGTATTTAAATGCTGTGCAAAGGACAGTGAGAACAATTATTCTTAGGCACATTCTATCACCTATTGTGCAGCAATGATTTATTGCCATCACCGGTTCTCTGAAACAGAAAGTTCAAAATCCCTTTGACATTTCCACTTGGTCATTTTTGATAGATCTGAACAATCATGATATACAATTTGTTTCTGACATTTCTTTGAATACCTGGAACATGCCACTCATTCTGACTATAGCAGCAGGCTTTACGTAAGATTTCAAACATTTGAGTAAAGTGTGGCACTACAAAATAAAAGAAAAAGTATCACAAATATTTACTCCCAACCACTGAAAACTAAAAGTACTTTTGTTCTATTTGGCAATATCGTATGAACTCAAGATATGAATAAAAAGATTCAGTAGATATTGTTGGCTCTTGGAGAGCAAGCCCTATAAGGAAAAGCTGAGGGACTTAGAAATGTTTAGTCTAGAGAAGAGGAGGTTGAGGAGGGACATGATTGCTCTCTTCAAGTATCTGAAGGGCTGTCACTTAGAGGAGGGCAGGGGGCTGTTCCTGTTGGCATCAGAGGATAGGACTCACAATAATGGGTTTAAACTAAAGGCTGGATGTTAGGAAAAAAACTTTTTTACAGTAAGAGTTGTGCAACAGTGGAATCAGCTGCCTAGGGTGAGCTCCCCCTTGCTGGCAGTCTTTAAGCAGTGGCTGGACAAACACTGGTCAGGGATGCTCTAAGCTGGGCAGGGGGCTGGACTAGATGGCCTACATGGCCCCTTCCAACTCTCTGATTCTATGATTCTAAGCAAGGCTTCAAACTGACACACTGTTCTGAGCAGAAATCTCTTTATATTTTAATTATTTTAATGCTGTTGTGCTGGATTGCATGATAAAGCAGGCTTTTTAAAATGCTGCTTGAGTCAGAGAGTCAGGGAGTTCAAAAAAGAGAAGAACTTATGTGATTGGCTGCTCCAGCATCAGCTTAGAGAGGAAATAAAACAGCTGATCTGGGAAGGAGATTTAGTTTGCCTTTTGGTCTTTGAAATCTAACATCTGTATCAGTAGCCCATGGATTTGGCTTCTGAGGGAAGAGACTTCGGAAGTCAGTGATTTTTGTCAAGGAATTGTCAGAAAAGTACTCCTATAGAGAGAAGAATAAGGACCCATTGTCTTAAATTTATTAGAACTACTCGGAGGGAGAATGTAGATTCTCAGTCAAGAAAACTACAAAACCACTTTATACAGACAATGGACACTGGAGAAGGATTTGGTAGAAGGTCTGGGTAGTTAAGAGAGAACTCTTATATAAGTCGAATAGAAAAAGGAGTTATTGCTTCTTAAGAACAAGGAGAATAACTTCCTGCCAGTGAAAGGGGTTGGGAACAGAACCCTGATCTGTGATAAAGAGGAGAAACTTAGAAACCTTAGGAGTTAATGAAAAACTGCAATATCTAAAGGAAAACCCTAGATTTCTGAAGGGAGAAACCTAGCATAGGCGTCAACTACGGGGGGACTCGAGGGCTCAAGCCACCCCCAAAAAATGGAGCACCCTCCCCGGACCCTTCCTAGGGCTGCTGCCGTCTCTCTCTCTCTCTCCTCCCACCCCCTGGCCTGCCACTCCGTCTGTCCCTCCGTCCGTCCAGGGGCCAGCTAAGCAAATGCCCAGCTGGCCCCTGGACGGAGGAAGGGAGGGACGGAAGCCGGAGTGGTAAGGCAGGGGGGAGGCAGCGGCGGGGGGTGGCAGCAATGGTGGGGGCATGGTCCCGGCAAAGCGCGCGTGCACACAAGAGCCCCCCCCCCAGGAATTTTAAAACTTGACGCCCCTGAAACCTAGAAGCACTAAGACAAAGCTATTCTCTAAGAAATGGAATTCAAGATTCTGTGTAACAGCTGATATATATAATAAGTATTTTATTTTTAACTTTTATTTAAAGTTTATTTATTTAAACCTTTGTTTTAACTGGCATCTATGGCATCTATGCCAGCCGCCCTGAGCCCACTCATGGGGAGGGCAGGGTATAAAAATAAAGATAAATAAAAAAAATAAAATAAAATAAAACCTCTCACTGAAAAGAACTTGAAACTCAGAAATTAAGCTTCAAGAACACTCTCTTGTTTTTCAAAAACCTCAATTCTGTGTATATACATATTTGAAAGTTACCTCAGCAACCTCTATATCTTGAATCCTCTATATCTTGAATCCCCATATATTACTTGCATGTTTATTTAAATCTTTATTCTGTTTTTCAACATTAATTTTGCTTCATTTGCCATTTCATGAGGATATTTTAAAACAAGACAGTTCCTGAATTCCCTCTAGTTCCTGTGCTGGGTCATAAGCCTTAACTAATATCTGTGACAGGTGAGATGTTTATAAAATAAAGAAGAAATGCACGCTACTGAAGGGCAGCTCAATCACTGAGGGGAACTAAAAAAAATCTGGTGAGAAAATCTTCCTGAGAGTAGGGAAGGACTGGGTTTGTCATACCTATATTCCAATCTCTCCAAATAAAGACCACAAGCCCATTATGAATAAATATTTGCATTATCCAGTGGACTGGAGGATTGGAATATCAGTACCCAATATCTGACATTTTGTACACCAACATTATATGGAGATACTTAGCAAACCATCTTCTCTTGTATTGTACTTGGCTAGCAAGAGAGCTTGACCTGTGTTCAAATCTCCCAAACTATGTTTTGCCATAATCATGTAGAATGACTTGCAACCATAGTAGATGTATGTCAAAGAAAGATCTCTAGCTAAATTTGGTATAATTAACTGTGAAAATCTGCTTAAAAACTCACTATTTTTAAAAACAACAAAAACTGGAATTCTGTCCATACTTCCTTTGGCTCATTTAAACACAATGAGCTTTAGCTTCCTTGTGATTTTACTGTTTCTCTTATCATAATTCCTTTTACCCAAAGAGTTTAAACTCCAGATACTTCATAGTTGTACATCTGTGTGAAGGTTACAGGCTTCGGAAAGCATCCCAGAGTAATGCAAGTCCTAAATTTTTTTGAAGAGAACTGATATGTTAGTTTTATTTTAAAGAAAAAGAATAAATTAAAGAAAATTCAGTACAAATGTAAATGAAATGTTAGGCAGGTGCAGACTTTGAATTATGTATGCTGCACTAAAGAATTGTTACATATACCTTCCAATAAGGCAATTAACCCTGAAATGACCTATCATTATTAATTAAAATCCTGTTTCTTGTACATTTATAAGTTCAGAAGTGAAGAGTTGTTTGAGTTCTCTTATTATCATTCATATTACTGTAATGACTATACATAAAAGTTTTTCAACAGAAGAGTGAGGAGGACAAAAGGGGGAAAACACTGTCTGTTGTTAGAGCAGACTGCCAAGTTCTTTGTCTCTGAGGAATTACACAAAATCTGTGACTAATTAACCCATCACCAGCTGTCCATGCTAGCCTCATGACAAACAGTTGGAAAGAGTGGTATATCTTTAATCCCTAAATGATACCAGTTTCTTAATATCATTCATTCATTCATTCATTTACTTATTAATTTTTGGATTTCTATCTCGCCATCCCCACCATTCGGCAGGCTCAGGGCAGCTAACAACATGATAAATATATGATAAATTTCCAATAAAACTATCAAACAATATAAAACATACTATGTAGACATAAAATGCAATAAAAGATGACAGTCTTCAACATCCCTATCAGCTGTGGTATCAACAGGCTCTCTCATACCTATGAGCCTCCATTGGTGATACCGTTGGTCCTGGTTGGTACACTTTGGTGGTCGGGCCAGGGCCATAGGATCGAGGCAGAACCCTACTTGAAAGCCTATCGGAAGAGCTCCGTTTTACAGGCCCTGTGGAACTGTAAAAGGTCCCGCAAGGCCCTGATGTTCTCTGGGAGCTCATTCCACAGTGAGGGACCGCCACGGAGAAGGCCCTGGCCCTTGTTGTCATCAACGGGGACCCCTTAGGCCCTGGAAGAACCAGGCAGTTCTGGGAACCTGATGGCAGTGCTTGCTGGGGTACATACTGGGAAAGGCGGTCCCTTGGGTAGATAGGTCCCTGGCCACATAGGGCTTTAAAGGTAAGAACCAGCACCTTGAACCGTATCTGGTATGCTATAGGCAGCCAGTGCATAGTTTTTAGGGCGGGCTGGATGTGTTCCTGCATGGGAAGACACAACAACAGCCTCACTGCTGTGTTCTGCACCAGCTGCAGCTTCCAGATTTGGGACAAGGGCAGCCCCATGTAGAGAGCATTACAGTAATCCAATCTTGAGGTGACCAATGCATGACCAATATCAACATAAAATACTGTGTCATTAGCTTCTCTTAACTTCACTGCATTTATTAACCCTGGGCACTCAATGTACATGAATGAGGGAATAGCTTTAGGGGACATGTATTATCATAACAAAGAGAATTACTTGAGTAATATCCACTTCTCCTATCACTAGACAGGAGATATGACCTGGCTTTTATCATTCTCTTGACATGTGTTTTAATTATCTTTATGAGTGCCTTGGATATTTTAATGGAGCTAGTGGGATATAATCTACTCTAGTTATAATTGTAAAGCACCTTGAGCAGGAAGTGGAATAGAAAAAAGATAGATAGATAGATAGATAGATAGATAGATAGATAGATAGATAGATAGATAGATAGATAGATGATATGCAATCTATCTGTGCAATACAGGAATAATTCTAACACCTTGTTATTTCCCATCAAGTTCCTGTCCAGCATCTTTTAGATAAATGGACCTCTTGGCCCAAAACATGCATGGCCCAAAACATTTTTAGACAAAGGCAATATGTTCAACTCTTAAGTGCTTCCACAAGTCCACTTGCCTCCTTTTGCACACAAAGCCTTCAGAGCAGTTATTCCTATGGTTAGGAGTGCAAAACCTATTGTATTACAGCATATACTAAAAATATCAGTGAATGTTAATAATAACAAACACAAATGAATTTGTAGCTCCTCGAATTTCCATACTTTTTGAATAACACACCAATCACATTTAAACAATGGCCACCTTCCCCATTACTATTGATGATGACACTAGCAAGATTCAAGGCAGCAGGCTCCAGAGAAGTTGTCTAGGAGCTTACCACCTTCAACCTGGGCAGCAACGTGGTGGCTTTGGGAGGCACTTCCTCCGTCACCCATGTTGCTGCCAACAGGTTGAAGGAGGAACCACAGGTGGTGGTGTAGGGGAGCCTTTCAGGGCTATGCTTTTGCACTGGCACCTGGGCCACAGATGGTGGCAAATATGAAAGAAGTTCTGCTTCTAGGGTTTGCCACTTCGGACTTGCTGGAGGTGACAGGGATGACAAGAGGGAGGTACCTTCCAACCCTGCACCTACCTACCACCTGTGTCCAAGACAGCACTGGTGATTGGGAAGGACCTTCCCAGATCCATGC
Source organism: Lepidodactylus listeri (assembly GCA_029233225.1). Taxonomy (NCBI): domain Eukaryota; kingdom Metazoa; phylum Chordata; class Lepidosauria; order Squamata; family Gekkonidae; genus Lepidodactylus; species Lepidodactylus listeri. The sequence continues at coordinate 50,655,021 of JARCFY010000004.1, forward strand.
TGCCGCAGCCTTGGACCTTACCAACAGAGTGCAGAGGAGGAGCCTCCAAGACCCACTCGACTATTGGTCGGGTACAAGGCAGCGGCTCCCCACTTTTATCTATCTATTATTTATTTATTTATTTATTGGACTTCTATCCCGCCCTCCCCGCGAACGGGCTCAGGGCGGCTTTGGAACTTGCCGGCGACCGCGAGGGTGGGGGGTGGGGGGAGCAAAGCAGTTTGGGGGGGGGGGGGGGGCGTGATACCTTGAGCCAGCCCTGGCGCGTGTGGCGCTCCCCTCGTGGAGCTTGTCAGCGGCGGCGCAGGTGGCGGAAGAGGCGGAGGAGTCTCGCGTGCTGCTGCCGTCACCAGGGGCGCCAAGCTCCACGACGGGCAGCACCTTTGCCTCAGCTTACCGCCTCGGCTAGAGGGAGGGACGTCCCGGACTCACGCCTAGTCCAAGGCGGCTCGAAAAGGGCGGGAGGCGAGCGAGAAGCCGCGCGGCCGTGAAGGCGTTCAGGGTGGCCCGTCAGCCTCTAGTCCGCCGGCACGACGCACGCTTTTTCGCGCTGGCGCCTAATCTCTTGGGGTTGAAGAGGATCAAAGTAACAGAGATGACGACGAGGAGGGGAGAAAAGCCCTGCGAAGAAAAGCGCTGCCGCCGCCGCCGCCCCCCCCCCCCCCCCGGGGACTACTTAGCCAGACGAAAGCGGGGCTTGCTTCAGCGTCGACAAATGAGGCTGCTCTTATCACGCGGCGGCGTTGCTCCTCGGTGCGCCTCCTTTGGAAATCATCGCTGGGACAGATTTTTAAAACATCCCCCATATATTATTTTATCGGGGGGGAGGGGGGGGCTCCTTATTTTGGAAAGGGTGCCAGACGGAAAAGGGACGAACAACAACAACAACAAATCCCGCCACCGGGAGAGAAAAGAGCTTGAGGAGGGAGCCCTTTGGGCTCAAAAGCCGGGAAGAGACGGTGTCTCCCTTCCCCTCCCCTCAGACCGCGAAAACTCTCAGATCGCGGACGTGAAGGGAAAGAGGAGAGTCTCCGGGGGGGGGGGGGGGGAAGGAGAAGCCTCAGACAGCACCGATCTCTCTGTGAAGCCGAACATTGATGAGGCGTTTTATCTTCTCCCCGCGTCTTTTGGACATTATGCGGTGCCACAAACGCCGCCAGTTGTTTCAAAGCTGGACCAAACTTAACAGCCCCGGTCTCCAGAAGAGCAGAAGGCTGCTTTCCTCTCCAAGCGCTCAGTCCCCCCCCCCTTTCCCCCGCAGTCCGAAGAGCCTCCTCCTTTAACGATGCCTTCTTCCTCTCGAGAAGACGCATCTCTCAACTTTTGCAACACATTGGTGGGGGGGGGGGGGGACGTTTTCTGAAAGGGACAGGAAAGACCTCGATACATCAGCGGATCTAGGAACGTCCTTGCTCTTGTCCAGGCAAAGGCTGGATACACCTAAATGATCTAATCCGTGTCCGTCCCATGTATTTATCTGCGTCTCTGTTCATCTGCTTATGCGTTACAGACACGGAGTTAATACATGCATCTATCGGATCTCTGTATCTGACCTGGTCTTCCCTGCGTGCCTCCCATACAGGAAGAAGACTATGAAGTCCCGTCCCCCCTCCCTCGCTGGACCTTTCAGATGGAGAATGTCCTATTTAGAGACAGGAGGGAGGGAGGGGAGAAGCAGAAGCGTTCCTCCTCGCTGAAAATCACGGCTGCATTTGCAAACTGTCCAGCGTTCTATTGGATCTTCAGCACCCCGTCACTGTCCGTCAATTTTTTTTTCTTAACAAAATGGGGAGGGACTAAGGAAAGGGTAGCTGCTTTCTCTGATGATGGGTATATTATTATTCAATCTTTCCAGTCCACTCATCTAGATTATATTGAAGCTCTGCCTGCATTTATTAAGCGTCCATTGCTAAATTTCACTGAACATGTCTGCGGATGGATGACACATAATCTGATTAAAGAAAATAAATACATACAAGAAAACACCCACGCTCAAGCAGCTCTGGATTATTCACAGTCTCCAGCCACGCACTTCCCTCTCCTCGCCCCCCTCCGCCCTCCAGTATCGCCCGCATTAATCCACTTTTTCTGCCGACTTTGCAATTACTTTAAAATATAAGATCGGGAAATCCCTCCGGCTACTGCTCTTCCCTCGACACTTATGGTGCCCCCTCCCCGGACGACCCCCCCCCCCCACCGTCTAGCATCCTCTTCCCTTTAATCTCCTGCACCAACCCGCTGAGTCCCCTCACCTCTGGCCGACGGAGGGGTTCCGAGGCTGAAACCCAGCAGGAACCAGGTGGCCACCCAGCGTCTCATGATCCTTTGATCTCCCAAGGGACGATCCCAAGAAGGTGGCGAGGAGATTAGGTGTTTTGAGCCTTGAAGGAGGAACAGAAGCAATCCTGCGACCTGGCGGCTCAGCAAAAAAAATCAAAATGTGCCCCAAAATAATTGTCCTTTAAAAATAAAAGAGCAGGAGGGGGGATGCTTCCCTATTTGCGACGAGTTCCTTTGCTTGCCTAATAGTCAGGATATCCTGGGAGACCCGCACGCAGCTCGCAGACGAAGTGCTACCACGAGTCAATCATAGCTCTCAGAGAAGCGCCTGCTCCAGGGAATGGGCTAGGTAGGTGTGGATGTGTCTCTTTTCTCCCCCTCCGTCTACCGTGGGTCGGTGACAGCCTCTTGGCTGGCTGCTCCTGCCGCTGCTGCAGGGAAGAGAACAATGAAGGGAGAGAGGAGCGAGAGAGCGCCGTGCCGGCTGGAAAGCGCACTGTATACAAACAGAGGCGGCGTGCGTCTGTCTGAGGCGAGAGCCACACGCTCCTCTGCTCGGCTTCTTTTCCCCCTCCACTCCTCCCTTTACTCGAGGGGCTGCCGCTGCTGCTGCCAGAGAGAAGCAGAGAGGCCCCCACAGACACACCCTGTCCTCTGATTGGCCCGTCTTTTTCTTTCGGGATTGGGCAGGGGGAAGAGGCCTGCAAAGCCAGGTCACTGGCCGAGCAACCGTCTTGGGATGACATAATTGGCCAAAGGCTTTGCTGTCTTTCTCTTGCAGCCAGCCATCAGAAGGGATGGGTGTGGTTTCCCCCGTTACCCCCTTCCAGGTCTGCACCACTGCTGCCCAGGTCCAAAACCAGTCTACCCCTGAAGGATGCAGGGTTGATGGGGAAAGGCACATCCTAGACTTTCAGTTCTGTGTTGCCACCTTTGACCCTGCTGATGGTGGCACAGGAGAGGGAGGAGGCAGCTCCCAACCCCATGCTGCTGCTGCACTGTAGCAAGTGCCAGAGGCTGTGCCTCTGGAGGCTGGCACCTTGGTAGTGCAGCAACCAAAAAGGTTCGCTTGTTAGGTTTTACAGCTGAACAGTACTGAACATGCTCCCCCTAATAAAGCATGCTGAAGCCCTTTCCCCTTTGGTTGTTCGCAATTGGTATCCTATTTCAACACACTTGAGAAAAATGTGGTGCAAATAAGTCTAAAGTTGAAGAGATTGGAAGATGTGCAATGTGTACAAGTGTGATTAGGTGAAAAATCTGCCATGCTGCAAAATAGCTCCAGAGCTGGCAAGGACAGACTATGTTCAGCTTCTCCATTGTAGCCTCTGCCCTTATATGCCCACATGAGCTAACAAAAAGAGCAAAAAAAAATACAGTTATTCCAATCCAGTAAGAAAATGTTGGGGGAAAAGATATGATTGTGCTAAAGGGAAACAAATACTTTAGATTTCTGTTCTCACAGCTGCAGAAGAGTACATACCCAGCTGGATAATCTACCTGTATAACTGTCAAGTTATATCTAACTCTCAATATGTGAACAGAGTGCATTCACTGTTTTTGCAGTTCTGCTCTCCTTGACATTGGAGAACCAGGGATTCGCCTATGGATCCCAAACAGACTATTCATTCTTGAGCATGTGTAATGTACAACATCTTCCTGACTGGAAGCATTTTATGCCCCAATGTGTTCTTTTTTGTGATTCTGCCTCTATCATACAGGAACATGAGATCTGTATACTGGAAATACATTCTGACAGCAAGGTCATTTCTGCAGCACTCCACATCAGCAAGATACTTCCACCATCTTCCTATACTGGATGAAATCTTTTGTTAAGTACACCATCAATTTGTCTTCTCGGTGGAATTTTCAGATAGTGGGGTTTTTTCTAGTGTGGTTTTGCTTCCCATTAAAAATATACAGCCTAGGGACCTAGGGAAACAATGTCTCCAAGTGTTACCCAAAATGATCTAATTAATTAGTTGGTTCATTGTGGAATTTAACTTTTAGCAAGAGGGGGTGACTTGAGATCTTTTCACCTGTTTATATGGGGGTCCTTCCCCAAGAACTCTTAAATGAACCAGGCTAATGTTTAACTAACAGGGTTTTATTGAAAACTACTAGAAGACAAAACACACATATACAGGGCTATTTTGGGGCAAGAACACTAGGAGACTAGAAAGGTGATGCTGAAGTGCTTCAGCAGTGCCTTTTCCCAGCCGTCTGGTTTCAGGGAGGGGGGTAGACTAGAAAGGTGACGCTGAAGTGGGGTGGAGAAGCTGGGGGGGAAAGAGGCAAGCTTCTATGCCTGCCCTGTGCTTCCCCAGCCTCCCGCCCAATATACTAATGAGCTGCCCTGCCAGGGGTGTGGCCTAATATGCTAATAAATGTTTACTGTTGGGTGTGGCATATTATGCCAATGAGTTCCTGCTGGGGTTTTTCTACAAAAAAAGCCCTGGACGTATAGAATACTCAGTAAATCAAGCATACAAGGCCTAACCAAGAAATAAAGATTATAGCAGGGAACAGAAATGAGGTTAGACTATATTTACCTATCTAGAAGTTTCAGATCCATGGAAGAGAAGGGCAGCCAGTGCTTGGTGTGCATGGTTGATGTGGGTGAGGGCATCCAAGTCGCAAGATGTCATAGTTCCACTGTACACTGCATTGGTCAGGCTGCACCTGGAGTATTGTGTGCAGTTCTGGAGGCTTCACTTCAAAAAGGATGTGGACAGAATGGAACGAGTGCAGAGGAGAGTGATGAGGATGATCCAGGGCTTGGAGAAAGGCTGAGGGACTTGGGAATATTTTGTTTAGAGAAGAAGAGATTGAGGGGGGACATGGTTGCTTTCTTTAAGTATCTGAAGGGCTGTCACTTAGAGGAGGGCAGGGAGCTGTTCCTGTTGGCAGCAGATAATAGGACTCACAAGCATGGGTTTAAATTAAGGGTGGGAAGGTACTGGCTGGATATTAGGGGAAATTTTTTTTACAGTAAGAGTTGTGCAACAGTGGAATCAACTGCCTAAGGAGGTGGTGAGCTCCCCCTCACTAGCAGTCTTTAAGCAGCATCTGGACAAACACGTGTCAGGGATACTGGCTGATCCTGCACTGAGCAGGGGGTTGGATCAGATGGCCTGTATGGCCCCTTCCAACTCTGTGATTCTATGACACACACACATAAATGGCAGTTTGGGCGCCCTTGCTATAGGAAAACTGTGCTTTGAAGCAGAGTGACATGCTGCCAAGATCAAAATCTTGGTGAGTTTACCAGATGAAAAACAATGAAAGTGTGGGATGTTTTATGGCTTTCTCAAGGGATCAGTCTTTTCAAAGAGATAAGAGGTTGTAAATGTATCAATATCCCTTGATGACCCCTTGATTTATGGAATGGGAGGGGATACCAAATGTGAAGTATTGCTTCACTGAAGTAAGGGAGGGCCAGGAGAAGAAATTGACTTAGTTAAAAGAAAACAGTCACTTCTATGCATAACCAGACCAAAGTGTTGTTTCCCCAATAAATCCACTGTTGTTGCTGTTTGGGGTGAGAGGGATGTCTTGCAAATCAGCCCTCTGGATCACTTATCAAATACCTTTCTCATGCTGGTTTTCTGCTTGGCATTTAGGATCACACTTGGGTCAAACAGTGTCTTATAATCATGATATCTGGAGTGATTTTTATATGTGAGGGGTGTATGGTATTACTTCCTTTGTGGAAAACCAACTGCCCCTCTGCAGAATGATGCTGACCACTAACAGAAGCACATGCAGAATGACTTTTGATTGTGACAGCAGCAGTCGCTTAATCTGGCTGGAGATTAATTATAAAAAGGCAGATGAAGAAAAAGGCTTGTAGAATACATCCTTTTATCAGGACCAGCCATGGTACAACAAACTAGTGATATAAATGTCTCTGAGCATGTGCACAGTGCCTTTGAATGGTAACATTAGTCAGTTTAGGGGAAAAAATATATCTCTTGATCACACAAATTGCAAAGTAGCTACCCTCCATATCTATGTGAGTGTTTACAATCAAATTTATAATCAATCTAGATAGAAGTAGGCTTGCCTTTGGACAAGGAGGTTCATTAATGTGCCGAATATTATACCTATTTTGAGCTAATATATATTTTTAAATCAGTGGCAGAGCTCATAATCACATATCACAAAGAACAAAATATAGCACTGGTAGATTCGATCTACCTAACGTGGCACCCTTTCCCTGCTGTAACCAACTAGCCCCCAAAGCAGGGCATAAAGGTTTCTCCAGTATTTGTCTTAACAGCAGCTGTTGTTGGTTCTTAGGTAAATTACCTCTGTTCCGAGAGGATCTGTTTAATTATTGATAGATCTATATCTTCTATGGGTTTGTCCTTTTTTAAAGACATGTAAGCAAGTAGACATCATTGAGTCCTGTAGCAAAGAATTCCATAAATTAATAGTTTATTTAAAACATTTCTATCCAATCTTTCTACCCCATTAGGGCCCTCAGTTCAATAATATATTATGTGCAGAAGACAAGGCTTAATTTTTTGTCAGTCCTGTATCTGCTGCACACCCAAGTTCTACTATTATGGGAAAGGGGGGGAAAGTGCTCTCTAAACCATTTCCTCCAGTTTTTAAGCCACCATTCTGTTCACCCTTGGACATTTTTAAGAACTTAAAACTCCTTAGCTTTGCTTAAGTATGCCAGTCCTTGATTGTTTTGGTTGCTGTTTTCTATACATCTTACATATCTGTGATATTCTTTTTGATACAGGGTGACAATGAGAGCTGCTGAAAAGAATTCATCAACTGTTAGACAAATCTGACAGGCATATACTTACAGTGATCACTGCAACATATTATAAAATGCCACCAGAGACAAATGATAAATTTATACATCTCTGTCAGGTCCCCCCAGTACTTTTAAACTACAGCAGATGCATTTTTCTGATAGGGAGTGCAACAGGAATTACTTTGATATCAGAATATGTTTCCACTGTACAAATCTTGTGATCTTCCACTCCAGCGGCAGAACCACAACATAGGTTATCGATGAAGGGAGCTTTGACTCTCAAAAGCTTGTAGTCTGAAGATGGTGTTGGTCTTTTAAGGTGCTATTGGACTACTGTTATTATCTTGTTAACACAACTCATTGACACTAGTTGACAGCTCAAACAGAGCTATTTGGATCCTTTCTGTAGTGCCAGTACTGAATACCACAAATCATTGGACTGGCAGACTGAGTCAATGACAACAGGCTGCACCTTGGAGAATAGTGTGTGAAAAATTACACCAAACCCAGTAGAATATATTATATAGTTAAATTAGTATGTTTAACAAAAGAAGAAGATGACTCAGACCAAAGCACAGGGTACTGATAAGAGAATGCATATTGTTCTTCAGAGGCAAAGGAATTACACATTGTGTGCATGGTCAGTGCAAGAACAAAGCTTTTCCCTAAGTGAATGCTGCCACTGCCAAACAGTGATGTACGGATGTTCAGAGGCATTGTTTCCTGAACTTCAAAAAAGAAGGAAAAAAGATAACTACTTTGTGAAACTGTAGTTGGTTCTGATAAGAAGTTGTACTCTATCATACTTCAGAACATCCTCCCACAAGCCTTTGTAGTTAATATCCAGCTAGATGTTGTTATGGTCTGGGCATGCCCAGAAACATTGTTTCCTTTGGTCCTGGCCATCGTTTGTTTCTGATTGCAAGAACACTTGTAGGCAATTCTCTCAGGTGTACATTTTTTATGGCTACTGCCACAAAAGACTATCCTGTGGTAGGCAGTTTTGACAGATAGACATGGTTGTCCCCAGAGCAACAGAAAGCACTACAGTGGATAAAACTGATAAGAGAACTGGTCATGACTTGAAATAGATATACATCAGCTGCATATTTAAGTGGCCCAAAAGGTACACTTCAGGTGAAAGCAGTCGGATGATCAGGGTAATTTTGCTTATTTGTTTTTTAAGTTTCTTACCCAAGTGGCTTGAAAACAGATATTTTCTTGGAAAATTGATCTACCATTCTGATTTAGGGAATAATATTGTCATGGAAATATACCTGCTAATTTAACTTTTGCTAAGCATTTTTGCAAATAAAATTTCTTGCATTCATTTCAACATGGACCAGACTTGGCGTCGAAGCTGGGCTTACTTGATCAGCTGCCACCCAATGAGAGCTGCCAAAGGGCTCACTCCCAATTGCAGCTTCTGCCAATGTGGGAGGGAGCCTCCCTGCCTCCTCCTGCCTTCCTCTTTGGCTTTGTGAATGAAAGAAGGACACTCCCCACCCCCCGCCCAGCATAGGCATCAACTATGGGGGGCTCGGGGGCTCAGGCCACCCCCGAAGTTTCCCAGGGGGGACTGAGCCCCCAGGGAAATGGGGTGCCCCCTGCCACCCCTGCCATTGCCGTGCCTTTCTGCCTCCCATGTTAGGCAGGCAGGCATGCCTGCCCGCCCACCGCCCGCCGGCCCACTGCCCACCACCACCACCAGAGCCACTCGCCCAGCCACCCGGCTGGTTCCCCTCCCCTGAACCCACTGGCTCCCTCCCTCCCGGCATGATGATGTCACCCAGAAGTGACTTCATCACACTGGGCACATTGCCAGGGTGATGCTCTAGCAATCGCCTGGAAACTCTATGGCACCATAGAGTTTCGAGGCAATTGCCAGAGTGTCACCCCAGCAATGTGCCCAGCATGATGATGTCACTTCCAGGTGACATCATTACACTGGGGCCCCGGGAGGGAGGGACAGAGCCAGTGGGTTCAGGGGAGCCAGCCGGCTGGCCAGCCGGGCTGGGGGGGAGATTCTGGTGGCAGCGGCAGCAGCGGGGACACTGTTGCAGTGTGTGCACATGCAAAGTGCACATGCAAGAGCCCCCGCCCCCCCTAAGTAAAAAACTCTACACCCCTGCCGCCAAACTTTCTCTTTGCAGTTTGCTTGGTGCACAAAGCTCTTGCAGGCTCTGAAGCCCATGGCCTTTTAGCACCTTAAGTTATTATAAAATACAAATATTTATTATGGTGTACACATAATAAAAGATAAAATAAGTAAAAAGAAATGGTTCAAATATCAGGCTCTTAAAACTTGTGACACACAGAGCTAATAATTTTACATATACAATTGATGGGTATATCTTATGACCAGTAGACCATACACGATTCAGCCGCTTAGGGCCTTCCCCAGTGGTCAATATTACTATTGTAAAACAACACACATCCAGAAATAAGTATATGAAAAAAGATTTTCTTTAGAGCCAGGTGTTGCTTTCTCATGTGATGTGCAGTTGCTAAAAGTTTACTCAGTGAGCCACGGATAATCTCTCATGGTAATTGCACATGCTCTCCAAAGAGTCAAATATTTGGACCATTTCTTTTAACCTATGTTATCTTTTATTAATGTGTACACCATAATAAATGTTTGTATTTTTACCATAATAAATATTTGTATTTTTATAATAACTTATTTTGTTAGCTTGACCCTCTTAGATCACAGCCATATTTTGTGTTGCCCCCCCCCCTTTTTCTTGGCTTTTAGCATCTTAGCCTGCTAGCTCATGCCAGACAGTTCCCCTCAGCAGCAGCACATAAGGTAGATAGTTTGGGAGGCTTTATTTTTGCTTGGGTTATTTTCAAAGGTGGTTGGAAAAAGAGAGGGTGGAAAGGTGGCTGGAAACAGCTTTTGCTAATGGGAAGGAGTCTCCCTCTCCTCCCTTCCTTCCCAGCTTTCCCTTTGCAGTTTGCTAGGTGCACAAAGCATTTGCTCCTTCAGGCTCTGGATCACATGGTACATTCATTTTCATGCATTAGCCCACCTGCTTATGCCAACTGTCAAGACCCCTCATCATCAGCACATAAAGTGGGAGGATTTTTTTGGCTTTATTTTTGTTGTGGGAGGAGGACTGTTCAAAGGTGTTTCAAAAGGGGGTGGGGTAGGTTCTGTAGCAGCTGCCACATCTGCATTCTGCCTTTCACAAGATCAGTTGTAATTCTGGGAGATCTCCAGACCCCACCTGGACTCTGGCAACCATACTGCATTCCAGCCTGAGTGCCTGTAGCAATCCTTGAGGCCTCCTATAGCAAGTTACATGGAGCCAAGCCAGAGCAGGACATTGGGCTTTGGGGGGAGGTGTTGATGGAAGATGGTGTGAATCAAAGGGGCCATCCATACAAGAAAATATACACTCTTCTGTGAACAAAGCCTATTTCATGTTCAGAGGAAGAAACAGACTCTTTTATAGTAATACATTGGAGGGGGGATTCTCATTTGGCACAGTGAAACCCAGGGAAGTAAAAGTGAGTACAAATAATATGGGGGAAGATCTTCATGCATTTACAAGACTCTGCTCATCATGTGTAAAGAATGAGTGGGCATATCTGGTTTTAAACAAAAAATAGATTTCTTAACCTTTATTGTAGAATTATCCCTTTTTATTCTAGAGTCAATAATTATGTAAACTGTAATTCAAATGTTTTTACCTGTAAAAGCCATTAGAATCAAGTAGATGTTTCAAATAAGTGTTGTGAGAAGGACTGCAAGCTGAAATATATATTTTCTTTTAAGTTGTTTGTCAGAGAATAAATTGCTTTTCAAGGCATTTTGTAATCCTTAAAGCCCGTCTGATAATACAGAAATGTCAGATAAAATGGGAGATGCCCCCCTCCAATTCTAATACATGACACTTTAAAACACCAGAGGAAGAACACACCATCTCTCTAACTAAGACATTGTGTATCTGAACATGGAGAAAGATTGATAAGCAGTGACAGTAGAGGAGAAAGGGACTGTACCAGAGCCTACAAAAACCTGTAACCAGGTATGACTCGGACTCTACATTAGCAGTGACAGGATCAAGTGGTCCCACGGTGCCATTTATCTAGTTGTCTGGAGCTGTCATCACACACACACTAAATAATCCACTTTCAATGCACTTTCCAACTGGATTTTGTCAGTTCACACAGTAAAATCCAGTTGGGAACTGCATTGAAAGTGGATTATTTTGTGTGTGTGATTGCAGCCTTTCAGCTTGTCCATTCAAAGGATATGGATAGGATTCTTGGACGTTTTAGACAAACCATCTGCTTGTACAACTCTTGCCCCTCCTGACTGCTTAAATCTGCCAGGGAGTGGTGGTGACAGAATGTGTCCAGGAGACAATAAATGCCTTCTAATAGAGGGGCTGGTAACTCCTCTCTTTAAAAAGGTAGTAGTGTACCCACTCCTAAAGAAACCTACTCTGGACCCAGGAAAGTTGACTACCTACCATCCAGTCTCAAATATGCCATTCTTGAACAAGGTGATTGAATGAGTGGTGGGTGGCCAACTTTAGGGATTCCTGAAAGAAGCAGATAGTTTGGATCCTTTCCAGTTTGGATTAAGGCCTGGTAATGGGACTGAAACAGCACTGGTTGCCCTGGTGGATGACCTTGGCTGGGATGTAGACAGGGGGAGTGCTGTTCTACTAATTCTCCTGGACTTCTCAGTGGCTTTCGATATGATGGAACATCATAACATTCTGGTCCCTCTAGTGGGATTGTGACTGGGGTGGGGGGCACCGTTGTGCATTGTTTCCAGCTACTTTGAAGGTAGGTTTCAAAGTGTGATGCTGGGGGATGCTGCTAAGGCACTTGCTTTGGCCTACAGAGTTCTGCAAAGTTCCATCTTGTCCCCAAAGCTTCTGTAAAATAACTGGGAGGGTCATCTAGAGATCTGGGCTGAGTTGGTACCAATATGCAGATGACACTCAGCTGTATACTGCACATCCTGCAGATCCCAGGGAGGCTCTGAAAACTGAATAGTTGCTTGGAGGCAGTTTTGAAATGGATAAAGGCTAACAAATTGTAAGCTTAATCATGAAAAAATGGAGGTACTACTGGTGGGGGGAAGATCTGACCCAGAAAATAGATCATCTGCTACTCTCCATTGGGCTTGCATTCCCCCTAAAGGAATGGGTTCATTGCTTGGGGGTATTCCTGGATCTGGAGCCCCTGTTGGAAAACAGGTGGCAGGGATGGCCAGTATGCCTTTCACCAGCTTCAGCTGGTGAGCCATCTGCAGCCATTCATGGAGGGGAGAAGATCTTGCCACTATGGTACATAACCTGGTAACATCTAGATTAGAATAATATGATGCTGTATGTGGCACTGCCTTTGAAGATGGTCCAGCAGCTATAATTGGTACAGAATGCTGCAGTTAGAATGCTGATTAGAATGGGTTGTAGGGACCATATAATTCCAATCTTATTCTGTCTACACTGGTTCCCAATTTGTTTCTGGGATCAATTTAAGGTGCTAGGAAACTCCATACAGTCTGGGACCAATGTACCTTAAGGACTGCCTTCTCTCATATGAACCTACTCATCCACTCAGGTCATCTGAGGTTCAATGGTTGGCAACCCTAGAAGGAGCATTCTCTTGGTCATGGTACCAAAATTTTGGTACTGTCTCCCCAAGAAGATTTATCTGTTTCCCTCTATTATTGTCTTCTACCAGCACATGAAAATGTTTTTGTTCTGTTTGGCATACCCCAGTAATTGTTACCAGCCTCCTCTCTGGTTTTTTTGGCATTGTCTGTCCGCCTGTTTTGGCGGGGAGGGCAAGGTATAAATTGAACTAATAAATAAATACATACATAAATACATACATTTTTATTGAACTATTGTATCTGTACTAGAAATGTTTTAAATGTTTGGGTAGAAAGGCAGCATAGAAATGTTTTAAATAAATAATAATTTTGGGATTCACAATTGTTGATGAGCCTGGATTGAAGGGGACTTTGTGAGGGGATCCAGTTTTGCAGCCAGCAAGCAATCAGCATTATTTGCCTGGAATGAATTATGATTTGAGACTGGGTTTTGGCAAGCATTCTTCAAAGTTAAAATTTCAAAGCAACACTATTATTATTGATGCCAGGGCTTTCTTCTTCTTCTTCTTCTTCTTCTGGGGGAACATGCTGGAATGGAGTTCCGGAACCTCTTCAACAAAATTCTTTTAAAAATGTTTAAAAGTTCATGAGTTTTCAGTATATAGATGGAAAACTTCATTTCCCTCTTGAGAGTTCCGGCACCTCCTTTTAAAAAAAAGAAAACGAAAAAAAAGAAGTCCTGGTTGACACCATTATCATCATGTAGCAGCAGTAGTAGAAAGCAGGACTGAATTTGAGAGGCAATGCCTACCTCTACATACTTGTGTGAGATTCCAGCTGAGAGTTCCAGCCTCTCAACTACTTCACTTACTCAAGCCTCCTTTTTCAAAGTTCAAAATGAATTCTGAAGCTTAGCTTTTTCATTGTGAGTGCTATGGAATCAATGCGTGTCTTCAAGTAAAAGACACTTATCAAACCAAGAAGATGGACATTGTACAAAAACCTGATAGAAGGCAGTTCCTTCTTTATGCACAGATAGATAGAATTTAGGAAATGTCATGTTTTCACATGGATCAGACAACGATACCTTTAACATCAAAATGCATGCCACAAGAATGAATTCAACATAGAGAAGCACTGTCTTAAAAAATAATAACAGCCATTAGTATGTTGCAAAAGAGACGTTTGGTCCCTAGAGAGGAACACATATGCCCTCAGGCCTTTGAATGAACTTTGTTACTTTTTTGACAACATGAGACTGAAAAAAAGAAAGATCCTAGAGTGAAGGAAAGAGTGCAGCTGTTACTGCCAGAAATTTGTACTTTATCCTCAACATTGTCAGAATATCTTTGGAATAAAACTGAAGGAACTGACAATTGATGGTTTAAAATCAGATAGCAAGTCCATAGTCCTCACTGTGCAGTTAACATCATTTGCATTTAATCTGTGCCTCACCTGCAGCCATGGGTTTATATTATCTCTTTTTTTCTACTCTTCCCCTACCCTATACAGATAGGTATAACTGGCTGCAGCTTACTCAAGATTTTTGCCAGGAGAGAGGCTGTTCTTAGTTCACCAGTTCTTGTGTTTTTTTAAAGCACAAATCATGTGATGGTGGATGAAATGCTTTCAAGAAACAGGGTTTAGTTGAGCATAGCTCAGTCATGGAACCCATTTTCAGTGACAAGGCTCATGTCTAAAACCTGATGTTTATTCATTTAGGGAAGAAAATTATGCTAGCTCCGGGATGGTGCCTCAGGTGATTTACAAAATAAAAATTTATTTATTTATTTATTTATTTTAGTTTTTATATCCCGCCCTCCCCGCAAGCGGGCTCAGGGCGGCTAACAAAGGCTCGAAGCCATGCATATAAAACAATTTAAAATCATTTCAACACAACAATAATAAAACTCTATTACACAGGAGTATAACAACTACAATAAAACTAAATATCCGCTAAAATGCTTCCAGTTTCTTTAAAATGGCATCCTCTCTAGAGAGGGACCTTCCAGTTACAGTCATCAGTCTGGGCTGCATTGGACCAATTTTACTGTAGATGTTCTTACAGTGCTGTTACGAGGTCGGTGGCGGCTCCTAGCCAAAGGCCTGGCGGAAGAGCTCCGTCTTGCAGGCCCTGTGGAACTGCATCAGGTCCCGCAGGGCCCTGATCTCTTCCGGGAGCTCATTCCACCAGGTTGGAGCTGCCACCGAAAACGCTCTGGCCCTGGTACCAGTGAGCCTGGCCTCTCTGGGGCCCGGAACATGAAGCCGATGACACGACCCTGACCGAAGTGCTCGCTGGGGTATATGCGAAGAAAGGCGGTCCCTCAGGTATATTGGACCCTGGCCATATAGGGCTTTAAAGGTAAGAACCAGCACCTTGAAGCGAACTCGGTATGCTATAGGCAGCCAGTGCAGCTCCGCTAGCACAGGTCGGATATGGTCTCGTCTTGAGAGACCCATCACTAACCTGGCCGCGGCGTTCTGCACCAGCTGCAGCTTCCGGGTTTGCACCAAGGGCAGCCCCATGTAGAGGGCGTTACAGTAGTCCAATCTCGAGCTGACCGTAGCATGGATCACTGTGGCTAGGTCAGGATGGTCAAGGTAGGGGACCAACTGCCGTGCCAGCCGAAGATGATAGAAGGCCGACTTGGCAGTGGCTGCTACCTGGGCCTCCACTGACAAGGAGGGTTCCAGGAGCACTCCCAAACTCCTTACCCACAAAGCAGGCACCAACGCATCGAAGCTCGGGAGTGGGAGCCCCCGCCCTGGTCCACCCCGCCCCAGACACAGGACCTCCGTCTTTGCCGGGTTCAATTTCAGCCTGCTCAGTCTGAGCCACCCAGCCACGGCGTGCAATGCCCGGTTGAGATCTTCAAGGTCCGAATCCGGCTGGCCACCCAACATCAGATAGAGCTGGGTGTCATCAGCGTACTGGTGACAACCCAGCCCATACCTCCGGGCAATCTGGGCAAGGGGGCGCATATAGATGTTAAATAGCATCGGGGAGAGCACTGCCCCCTGAGGCACACCACATTCCAGTGGGTGTCTCCTGGACCACTGCTCCCCTACAACCACCCTTTGTCCCCGACCTTGGAGGAAGGAAACGAGCCATTGCAAGGCCCGCCCCTGTATCCCCACGTCGGCGAGACGGCGAGTCAGCAGCTGATGATCGACCATGTCGAACGCCGCCGACAGGTCAAGCAACAGCAACACTGCCCCGCCGCCTCGATCCAGATGCCGCCGAAGGTAGTCAGTAAGGGCAACCAAAGCCGTCTCCGTCCCGTATCCCGGGCGAAAGCCTGACTGGGCAGGGTCTAAGATCAAAGCGTCATCCAGGTAACCCTGTAACTGTAACGCTACCGCCCTCTCAATCAATTTGCCCAAATAAGGCAAATTGGACACCGGCCGATAGTTTGCCAATTCGGCCGGGTCCAGATGTGGTTTTTTCAAGAGAGGGCGGACCATCGCCTCCTTGAGTGCCCCTGGGAATCGCCCTTCGGAAAGGGAGGTGTTAATAATTTCCCAAGCAGTACCTCGTAACCCATCGTGGCTGGCTTTAATCAGCCAGGACGGGCACGGATCAAGGATGCATGTGGTTGGGCGCACAGTCATAAGGAGTCTGTCAACTTCCTCAAGATCAAGCAGGCCAAACCCATCGAAACCCGGAAACGAAGTCGTGCTCGGAGCCTCGAGCTCACTCACTGTTTCTAATGTGGCAGGGAGGTCGCGGCGGAGTGACAGGACTTTATCTGCAAAGTAGCTCGCAAATGCCTCACAGCCAATTTCCAATTCCCTTGCATTTGGCCTGCCTTGTGGCAGGGTTGTTAATGACCGAATTGTTCTAAACAATTGGGCTGGGCGTGAGCTAGCAGACGCAATCTCAGCAGCGTAGAATTCTTTCTTCGCTGCCTTGGTTGCCATCTCATAGGCCTTCATAAGCGTCCTATAGGATGTTCTTGTAGCTTCGTCACGAGCATGCCGCCACCGCCTCTCTAACCGTCGTAGCTCTCGCTTCATCAGCCGTAATCCCTGGGTATACCAGGGGGCCAATCTAGTGCGAGGGCATAGAGGGCGCCTGGGAGCGATCTCGTCGATGGCTGTAGAGAGCCGGCTATGCCAGTCCTCCACCAACTCATCCAACAAACCGCCAGGGGGCATCGGCTCCCGCAGAGCTGCCTGGAATCGCACAGGATCCATCTGACTCCGCGGGCGAGCTAAAATACGCTCACCGCCTAGAGGTCGGGGTGGTACATTCAAACGGGCCCCCAGCGCATGGTGGTCTGACCATGGTACCGCCGAAACAGTAATCCGGTCCACGATTACCCCCGCGGCGAAGATCAAATCGAGTGTGTGACCGGCCCGGTGCGTAGGGGCTGAGATGTACTGGGAGAGTCCTAGTGCCGCCATGGACACCAGATCCGCCGCCTGAACGGAAGCTGCGTCATCGACATGGACGTTGAAGTCACCCAAAACCACTAGGTTAGGGTGCTCCAACGCCCAGCCCGCCACAGCCTCCATCAGGGACAGCAGGCTGTTGGCTGGTGCATTAGGCGGTCGGTACACCAACCATACAGCCAAACTCTCTTCAGCCTCCCACACCAAGCCAACACACTCTACACCCGTGATCTCCACCGACGGGAGCGCCCTGAAGGAGTAAGCCTCCCGAATGAAAATTGCCACTCCTCCCCCCCGCCCCACAGTCCGTGATTGGTGTAGGACCGAGAATCCCGGGGGGGCCATTTGGGAGAGAGCTACTGTCTCTCCTGCCCGCACCCAGGTCTCGGTCACGCACACCAAGTCGGCCTTCTGCTCTACCAGGAAGTCCTGAAGAACCCTGGCCTTGTTGTTGATTAAAAACAAAACATTAAAAAGATATTAATTAAAACGCATTAAAGACACACCCAGGATAAAAACAGAGCTCATACAAACAGACCACTGGCAGCTCAAAATAACAATTTCCAGGCTAAAATAGTGTTTTAAAAAGCAGTTCATTAAAAATCCTTGGTGAACAGAGAGATTTTAGGCTGACACCTGAAAGAAAGCAATGGAGCTTCAATGGGAAGAACATTCCATAAGTGAGGTGGCACTACTGAAAAATCCTGTATCTGGTTGCTACTCATCTCACCTCTGAAGGTTTAGATACAGAGAACAGGGCTTGTGAGACAGATCTTTACTGCCAGGCTGGACAATATGGGAAGAAATTGTCTCATGGATATGTTCATCATTATTTTCATGATCACTCAGAGAAGGATGGAAATAATGGAACTTGGTTTTGGATAATGCCTTTTGGGGGGAATAAGAACTTCATTATAGAAGATCTTGTCAGTCCTCCCAAGACTACCATCTTCATAAAAGCTGTTTGGGATTCCTAGTAAAGCCACTTAAAGCCACCCTGTGTGAGATTTATTTTTCCATGGGTGGCTTCTGCACAGCTCTGGTAAATTTTAAATGATCCAGCTATGTGGACAGATGGCAGGCATTGTATCAACAGCATATGGTGGTGCCTTCGAATTATCAAGTGTACATCACTAATTGTGGCTGGCCCAACTCATTGTCTTCTGTCACTTTTCTTAACTGCTGGGAGCAGGGCTTCCCTGCTCAGCAGACAGAGATCGATGGAGATGCCCTAGATCAAATTAGAAACCAAGGACACATGTATAATTTCTATCTAACCTCAAAGTTATCTCTCACTGGTGACAGCCAAGTCAGCACCTCCCCCTGAGTAACTACTTGTTCCATTTTGTTTGTGTGTGTTTTCAGCCTCAACGCAGCAGAAAGTTTTCTGATGTACCACCAATTTAAGCAGTCACACAGAACCCATGATCATATGGGTCTTCCCACATAATTAGCTCTGCTCTTTCCCAGGATGTTGGTTCCATGCTCCAGACTCCTCTTCACAGTTTGTATGAGGACAGAATAACATTAAAAGGGTGCCTATAATGTCAGTTTATTTAAATTAAATGGGTGCCCAATCCTCTTTAGAGAAATGTGGCCAAGTGTATATTTAATTCCTACTTAAATGAATATATGAAGATTATTTAAATGTTAGCAATGTCTCCCAGGCCATGGATAAAAAGATCATAGTGAAATCCTATTGCTTACAGGGTGGCTATATCAAAGCAAATTCCAGATTACCCCAGCAAATGAGCTGAGTTCCCAGATTGTTTTTAGCTTTAACAACGTAGTCGCTGTCTTCTGTAAAATCACATGCTTGGCTTGACTGGCTTTGTTCCAAAACTATTGTTACGGCTATCAAGTATAGGGGTGCTGCAACCAATAAGTTACCATATTGAATTCTGCTGTTTATATACAGAGAATATACTGTGCATGGCTATTGTGGCTATTAATCTTCAATCTGGGTGTAAATGCACAGTACTGTACATCTAGAATTCAAAAAGAAGAGATACTATCAGTTTCTGTATGTTACCATAACAGAAGTAAGCCATACATGTTTCCATAATACTACTTGAATAAGTAGCACTAGCAAGTTTTGCCTTATTATTTTGACCCATTGCTATTTATGACCAAACAGCACAATGAAGGAGGTTGCTGGGGATAGACACGTGGCTTCTAAGAACAGTAGGAAACTGTGGGTGTTCCAGCACTGTAGGAATTCAGCAGCAGCAGCAGCAAAGGAATTTTCCTTTTAAAGCTGTGCAGTTAGGAGAAACCCATAATTTATATGGACTGCAATTCAAAAATAAATCACTTCAGGAAAAAGCATATTGTGAAGCAGAATACTTGACTACATGAATGCTTGCTATGAACTGAATGCTTTTCGATCATCTTGGACTGTGAAAGGATATTCTAATTCTGATATGAGAACATAGAATAGTGCTTTACAATATTGTACAATTACATACATTAATAGAGCTTTCTTTCCTGGCTACATGTCTATGGTTACTATCCTAAGAACACTTTCCTTGGAGAAATCCCCATTTAATAGAATGGGACTTACTTACTTCTTTAGGATTGGTCCCAGTGTTTGTTATCAGGGCTGATCAAGACATGCTAAGTCCCTCAAGCTATATCAAGTTTAAGAGGTTCTAAAAACTGGGTGTGTGTGTGAAATCAAGAGGCCTTGCATAATCTGAAGCCTGAAATGTAGTTAATTTAGTTTGTACATAATTCCAACTGTTATACATTCTACAAAAATGCACTTGTGCACTGACATAACATGCTTAATGACTAAGGACCACTGATATACTAAGCAAAAGACTTCATAAAACTGATATCAAAAGATACTCAGGATAGACTCAGAGATCGAGAGGAGCTATTTAAAGTCATTCATATTATTGTTTTATGATTATCTGCTGGTCTTTCAGACCTATCTTTGAAAGCTATAGAGATTTCTTGATTTATTTATATTTTTGCAAACACTTTGACTGCCTTCCTTAAAAACTATTATTTGTACCGCTCTCACCACTGAGATGTATTTTGTCTATGACATTTTATTTTTTATTTAATTTTATCCCATTAGGTGGCTAGAGGAGAGATTTATAATGTAGGCCATGTCCTTTTTATCTTCTCAAAAGGGTTGAAACCACCCAAGTAATAACTTACATTTATACAGTGCATTTCCTCAGTAGAATCCCAGATTGCTTTACACTTTCTATATATACAACAATCACTCCATCCATCACTAAAACGCAGCTACCTCTCCAAGTGAGTTTTCTGGAGAAGCAGTGTACACCTACATATGAGTTTCAGATAAGAACACTACTTCAGAATATAAATGCAAGAACACACTGCAGTCCGAAATAATGGCTTTTTAGCCAGGAAGTGTGGGATAACACTTCTAAATCTTACTGCCATTATTATGAGATAATAGGGTCAGAGGTGACTGGAACTCAGTTGTTGTTTATTTAACATGTGGGGTTAAAAGACAATGATACAAACATTCCACAAAAGTGTCCCCTTACACATGTTCAACACACCTACACCTTTCCATTTATTCATTTCTGCAACAGCACTCTACACAAATCCATTAATACAGATCACCTGAGCTTCTGTTGCTCAATCACTCATCAAAAAGCTACTACTCCATTTTTTTCACCTAAAAGATGAAAATTAAATGGCGTTTAACAACATGTCCCCAGATTGCTGTTAGAACCCTGATTCTTTTAGAATCAAGTTAATGTCCTGGATATGGAGCTGCAATTTCTAAAACGATGAATTACCTTGAATTCTTAAAAGTATGCAAGGAGGAAAGAAAGCACAGATGAATTCTTCAGAAACATATTCTACACTGTTAAAAATAAAAGACGTGCTCGGGGTATAAAGGGAGAGGCTTGGCCTCAGGCTACACTTGCCTCCCATGAGAGAAAGCTCACCTAGAGCAAGCAGGCATAGAGGGCCTGGAAGATGGAAGGAAATACCAGGTGTCCAGCCTCCCCCCTCCCCCCAGGATAGGCAGCCAACCTGCCCTTCAGAGAGAGAGAGGCTAAGGTGTAAAAACGTCCTGGTGACAGTAAAGAGCAAACACAGACAAACACAAACATATCTATGGGATGTCAGTGATGTTGAAGAATCAGATCGTTTTTTGAATCATTCAGATTCTAAGATCTCTCAGATATAGGGTTGCCAACCTGGAGGTCTCCTGCTAGTACAACCAATCTCCAGATTACAGAAATCAGTCCCTGAGAAAAATGGCTGCTCTGGGGGGTAGACTCTCTGGCATCATACCCAGCTGAGGTCCCTCCCCTCCCCCAACCCCACCCTCCTCAGGCTCCACCTACAAAATCTCCAGGTATTTCACAACTGAGCGCCAGGAACCCTACTCAGACATCTTTATTGAATTAAAAACACTGAAGCCATGGGGAGGCTGTGCCCTTTAGCTTTAAAGCAGGAGTAGTATTTAAAACTAACTCAGTATAAAATTAAAAGTACAATAAAACGTCTTTATTAGCCTCTGTGTCCAGCTTTTCCTCACCCGGGCCAGGGTCAGCATGCCCTCCAGGTCCTTCTTTCAGCTGTGTCTCAGGAAGGGGTATGGGATTCAGAGAGGAAGGGGGTTGGCTACACCTTTGGACTCTCTTTCTCTGGCCAGCAATTCTTTCCCAATTGTCATGGGATAGGTCTGACCCTTCCTTCTTGGACTTCCCTGGACTGGTCTAATAAAGGCTGTCTGGAAGTAGGCTGACTCTGGACTCTCTCAGTGCCCTCATTTTAGGGGCAGGCTTATGGTAATTGACAGGAATTTGGGCCAGTGGCTGGGCCTCACCCTCCCCTGAAGTTTTAGAAGGCCACTGTTACTGCCTGCAAAGTCCCTAGTAGGCC
This sequence comes from Lepidodactylus listeri, assembly GCA_029233225.1. Lineage (NCBI taxonomy): Eukaryota > Metazoa > Chordata > Lepidosauria > Squamata > Gekkonidae > Lepidodactylus > Lepidodactylus listeri. Next base: position 50,676,938 of record JARCFY010000004.1, read on the forward strand.
CCAGCTGCTGCTGGCTTCCTCCTTTGGCCCCTTGCCAGGTGTAGCCTGCTACCTAAGCTTTTCCTCTGTTCCATCTGAGGACTGTGCTGGGCCTGCCAGGCTGTGAAGCTGCTGCTGGGGCATTTCTGGGCATGGCCTTGTCCTAACCGCTTTCCTTGCCGCCTCTTTTTGGACTGCCTGCCTCAGCAGGGCTTGGGCAAGGTTGTCCCTGCCGGAATCTCTTCTGGAGGGGGTGAGTGTGGGGGTTGAACTGCCCCTCTGAACTAGGGTTGCCAAGTCCAGGTTGGGAAATACCTGGGGACTTTGGAGATGGAGCCAGGAGAAGGCAGGGTTTGGGGAGGGGAGGGGCCTCAGCATGGTACAATGCCATAGAGTTCACCCTTCAAAGCAGCCATTTTTTCCAGGGGAGCTGATCTCTGTCAGCTGGAGATCAGTTGTGAAAGCGGGAGATCCCCAGGCCCCACCTGGAGGCTGGCAACCCTACTCTGAACACTGTTTTCCATATTTCCCAAGCACAATAAAATACTAAACACCATAAACTTTAAAACTATAATTAACGCATTAAGTAAAAAATAATACCACAATAGTTAAATAACCATATCAATAAGCAGTACAAAGGTGTTTGTACAGTAAAATAATAAAATGATACTTAACATCACTGTTCCCAACTCCTGATTTAATTTCTTACCTTGACTCATCTGCAACACATTTACTAATTGTATGAAGTGAAACTCTGTTCAGCCACAGCAGGATTTCATTTCAGGTGAAGCTAACAAGGGTTTATCTGAAGACACTTCTTCATTGTTCTCAAATATATGATACTTGAGAGAGAGTATCTTTCCAATGGGTCTGTCCTTCAAGGGAGTAGTCATACTGTGTCCAAGGTACCTATAATTATCGGGTGGTGCTTTTAGATCAGAAGGTGTAAAGAACAACCAGGTTTGAGCCCCAACAACTTTTTCCAGCTTTGCCAGCCTAGCTAGTCCCCATTCATGACAGAATATGATTGACACTCTGGAATTGCTCACAGAGTCAGATGCAGTCAAGACAGTTACACCACTTGATTACCCAAACTTTACTTAAAGCTAAGAAGAAAATAATGAAAAATGACAACACAAAATACTATTTCATCTCCACTCTCTAATTATCCAACCTAAACATTCTCTATGGGATTCCAGTTTGTGGAAACAGAGTGATTGAACACCCTGTCACTGCCACGTTGAAGCTCCAGATTTCTTTGCTGTGGACGCAACACTTAATTATTCAGAGGTACTGTATGCAGTAACTTCAACTGAAACAAAAACATTGGATAGGATTTTAATATATTTGTTTCTATCAGTGACGTACAAACAATCCTGTTTTCAGCTCTCAATATAATTGCAAATTTTGAGCTAACTAAACTCTTGAACACCCAAAGCAATCTTCATTTTTAATGTTCCTAAAATTGTTCTAAATTGCACTGTATAAATTTTGTATGTGCACATTCTTCCACTGCTTTGCAGTGGTGATAGCTGTCCCTTTCCCATTTAGACTATCTTGTGAGGGGGCAGGGGGAATTACAGAACTGGTGCATTCTTTGCTTGTCCCGGTCCTTTTTGGTTGGTGTTTTTTTTGTGCATATATGAGGGGAAACTAAATGGTTTGACTCTCTTGTATCAAAGTCATGTCTGTTTTGACTGCTTGGCTCCTAGAGCTGAACATATCTGCATATATCATAGGTGGTTCCACAGTGAGATGATTCTCCTTGATTCTCCTTTTAGTTCTAGTTGCTTCCACAAATGTAAAGGTGTTCTCAGTGGTGACAGAGCATCCATGGATAAGTTTTCATCTAGCTTACTTTGTGTCATCCTCCCATAGATGCCATTTTCTTCCCTGCCACCAGAGGGATTTTTCAGGCTTTAAAAAAAAAAAAAGATAAAGCACTCTAGTGTTAAATCATAGCAACCTATTGCAACAATTAAATCATAGCAACCTATTGCAACAATGTTCTAGTCAGTTTAAATTTTTAAAAAGTAAATCTCTAGCTCTTTTGGTTGCAGAATTATAAGGAGAAATGTATGAATAGTGCAGTAGAGATCTTCAGCCAGTGCCTTATTGCTGTGATTAAATGGCTGAAAATAAACAAACTGAAACTAAACCCAAACAAGATGGAAGTGATGCTGGTTGGAAGGATATTGTGTTTTCCACTTTTGTTGGGATTCACCTGATCCTTGCAAACTTGGTTAAGAGCCTAGGTATTACACTGTACCCAGCACTAGTACTGTTGGAGAAACAGGTTAATGCAGCTACAAAAACTGGATTGCCCGCCCACCCCCGTTTAGTCTAGCCCAGAGGATGGCCCTTTACTTGGAAAAAAATGTATACCTTCCCATCTCACTTTGGCTGTGAACTTTCCAAAAACACTGCATCAAAGCAGGTTTGGAAAAAGAACATGGCAAAGCAGGGGAAACAGGGTAACAGGCTGAATAGAGAACTACATAAGGTAGATGTTCCCCAAAACAAAGAGAAACCAAGGTGGAACAAACCTCTGAGGAAACTATTGGGATACTTGGGAAATATAGCAGAGTTTTGCCCAGTCATAGAAACATGATACTGAGTGCAGTAAATAAATCTCCCCGAAAGTATATTGCAAAAAAAGGTAAATGTACTTTATTCAAGTAGATCAAGATCACATTCAGATTAGTCAAAAGAAGAGAACGAAGCCTCATCTAAAGAGTACTTCCCCTATCACAAATGGCTAACCTGTCCAGCATCATGTGCGTGGGAATAGGAGGGCATTGTATCTACAGGAAAGACCTGCAGATACATGTGTCTGCATGAAAGACCATGTAAAATGTGTGAGAGAACAAAGGGGAAGAGAGGAGGGGTCAGAGGGCAGCTCCCAGGTTAAGACAAAGAGAGGCATCTGATTCAAGGAGATAACATCTGGGCACACTTGGAGTGATGTAGCAACACCCCCCTCCATGGGCAGGCATGCTGAGTTGCTCACTCCTGACAGACACAGCCCATGTTCTAAACTGGTTTGCAGATACTGGGCACATTCTTTCACTGATGTCTGAGTACTGAGGCAAGAAAAGTAAGTTCTGAGCAGGCATCAGTATGACAGTGACTGATGAATGCAATCCCTGCTACAGATACAAAGGCAACACATTCACTCAAAATGCATGTAAAAAAGATGCATGTTCAGTGATGATGCTGGAACATACACAGTCCAAGCCAGCCTTCAAATGTGCACCAAAAGTGGCTAGCTGGCCAGCTGCAGTGCCGAACATTGTCAACTGTGCAAGTGCAAATGATTTAGAAATATTGTACATTTTGAATTGTGAACAAATCATCAATGCAACAGTATGGTGAGCTTAATTCTAGAGTAAACAGTCAGTGTGAACAAGGTAAGTTCAATTTTCAATTTTTTGTTTGTGAAAGTCATCACTAGTTACTACATGTTTGGTTTAATATGCCTTTTGAGGGAATGGCATTTGATTTACAAATACCAATATATGCAATTCTCAACACTCTATCTGTGGATATTAAAATTCAAATACTGGAGCCATAAGCAGACAAGACATCTTTCTACAAGCTCCAAATAGGCAGAAAGTTCTGAAATTTAAAGAAAAACCCCAAACCACTGGGGTATTAAGTGCTCTGAAATAACAGAAGCATCTTCTGTACCTTTAAGAAATGAATGTCCTCTGAGATTTAAGTGGCTATTGTGTTGGTTGCTAGGCAACAACAATATTACCAGCCTTCAAACTGTGGTTTCTGTCTGTAAAAGGCAGTGGAAAAGCCATTACATGCCTCTTTTGGCCTCCCAGTCCACCATTGTTCCCCTCCCTTCTGCCTTGGAAAGAGGACCCATCAGGGCCAGGCCAGCAGCAACCACTGGGCAATTTGAAACTCAACATCAAATTGAAACTACATCCTGAAAAAGCATAGGTAATGCAGATTTAGAAGGGAAAGATCTTGAAGGATATTATGCTCCCTGCTTTTGATGAAGTTCAGCTGATCTTTGCTGAATTGGTTAAAAGCCTTGGGATTATACTGAATCCAACATTATTGCTGGAGAAAATAGTTAACGCAGCTGCAAAAACCACTTCCAAAGCCTAGCCTGTAAATTGGCTCCTTACCTTGATTTGGCTGATCTGTCCATCTGGATCCATGCCACAGTAACATTGATGCTAGACTACTGTAATGCACTGTAACTTGTTATTTCCTTAAAATCAACTCAGAAATTACAGGTGGTGCAGAATGCCATGGCTCAGCTATACTGGGAGCTAAATGGAGCATGCATACTACTCCCCTTACAATGACTCCATTGGCTGCCCATTTGTTATCTGGCTCTATTGAAGGGCACTAGCTATCGCATACCCTTCATGGCCTTGGATGCTCCTATCTGCAGGATTGCCTCTCCCACTATGCTATGCCACAACAGCTTCACTCTTCTGAGCAGGGCCTTCTATAGGTGCGAAACTGCAAATGAGCAAAATCAATTGCCAATACACATGCTTGTGTTGTGGCATCCACCTTATGAAATGGTCTGCCTGAGGAGATCAGAAAACCTCTCCCACTCAGGGTTGGGGTTTGTTTGTTTTTGGCAAACTATACAAAAGTCAGTCATTCAAGAGGGCTGCATAGGTAATAGGGGGGTGCACTGTACGAAATAATTTACAAAGTTACTTGGTTAAATGACTGGGGACTGTGGTCTGTAATACTGAATATAACTTGCTGTAAGTAGGATCCTGCTATATAATTTTTGCATCATTTAAGGTGTCATGTTAACACTTATGCTTTGCTTTCCTGTTGATTGTTCTGACTCATTTTGTGTAATCTGCCTCAAGTCTGTATGATTCACTAGGTGTTGCAGTGGCTACTGGACAACATAATTCCATACAACTTGCCTGGGCCCAGTAGCAGCTTGAGCACAACTTGCATAACTTTGCCAGGCCTAGTAATGGCTACCACAGCTCACTTGAGGGCTATGCTTTCTACCTCATGACTTTTGGACCTCGGCCAGACTTTTCCCAGGGAGAGGCAGCCAGGGCTGAGAAGGAGGGAAAGGCAATGTGGTATAGTGGTTACAGCATGGGACTAGGATCTGGGACACCCAAGTTCAAATACCCACTCTGCCATAGAAGCTTGCTGACTGACCTTTGGCCAGTCATACATACCCAGGCTAATCCATTTCACAGGGATGTTTTGAGGATTAAAATGGAGGATAGTAGAACAGTATTAGCTACTTTGGTTCCACATTTGGGGCTATAAATGATGCAAGGAACAGAGAAAGAGGAAAGGAGATTAGGGGTGCCAGGTGTTCTGGGTGTGTTTGTGGATGCCCCCAAGAATGACCACCTGCCTGGCCATCCCTCTCCCTCCCCTCCTGCCAGATTTAAAGGGCTTCAGCTGATCAGCGGGAACCACCGATCAGCTGGAGGGCCTTTTAAATCTAGCAGGAGGGAGGTAGAGGGGACCTCCAGCTGATTGGTGGGCCATGTGGTCCCTGCCGATCAGCTGAAGCTCTTTAAATCTGGCAAGAGGGGAGGGAGAGGGGTGGCCGGATGGGTGGTTGCTCTTTGGGACAGGGCTTGAGGGTAGGGCTTCCCCCACTGGCCAACTGGATGGGGCAGATTGGAGCCCACAGAAGCAGGGGAACCCCCACCTGGATCTGGGGATTGACCACCCTAAAGGAGATACAAGAGGAAATGAAATGACACCCACAGTTCCTTGCAGGTTCCCATCTTGTAATTCTTCTAATTTTCACCCAAGACTTTATCAGTGTAGTTGATATTAATGTAGTTCACTGAAGAGTAATACTAATTAATATACCTGAGAAATTCTTATTTTACAAGAAATACTAAAAATGAAGTTTTTTTTTAAGTGTTCATTGGGAATGTATTTATGTATAGCTCAATGATGCTACTCTGTTCCAGTTTCCGCCACTAATCTGTAGTGGAAAGGTGGTGATATCACATTTACTTCTCTAAGCCTTTGCCAGCTCCTTTACCTTTCTTATCTATTTGCATTATATGGCAGGAACTGAAATTGTTATGGAGTATTTGAAAATGGGACTTTGATTTTTCTTTGGACACCTTTTCTTCTTGGCTACTTCAGTAATAGAACTTTGGAGCACAAAGTCATTCTAACACAAAGGGATCTTAGCTTTAGCTAGAACCTATATACTCCCATTACCCAAACAACAATTGTGAACAGTTTGTCCCTATCACCAAATCTTCTTTCCTCTTCATTTTAAGATTTCCTAGGAAACAAGCACACAAGCTCAGAGTTACCTTGGTGACTCTTGATGTCACCTTCAGAGTATCTTAGATAGCTTGTTTATTGTACAGACCTGTTTTAATTTAAAGATTAGCTTTATCACAGTCTCCCATCCAAGAGCAGACCAGATCTGAGACTCCTTACTTTCTGAAATCAGATGAGCTCAAAGCTTGAGGTGGAGATAGTAGCAGCTTATATGGACACCATCTCAATTTTTTAAATTAAGGCCATAAAGACAACAACTTCACCCAAGCTATTTCCACAGGATAACATTGTCAAGGAACAACAAAGGGGTAATACAGCGAAGTCACATAACAGAGCCCACAACCAGTGCTGATTCACACAACCATTTTGATATGATAGGGACATGAAAAAGCAATCTTTACTTTCCACTTTTGGGGGACACTTCCTGCAAATTTAAATTGTGTAATTTGTATTTTTTTTAAAGTGGAAATTGACAGATATCTCCTAATCAGAAACGCAGCTCAAGATTTAAAAAACAAAACTGCACAAACTGGCTTTGCATCCCCAGAAAACAAGTAAACTAAAAATGTTTATTCCACTGTATTCTTGTGTATGTCTAAAGCAGCTCTTTGGGTGCTGGATATAACAAGAAAAACAGGTGGGGGGGGTGTTTTATCGGAATGATCCCTCTGGGTCATGACAAGAAACTATTAAAAGGTTAATGATATATCAAGAACAATATGCACTCAGCTGGACCTGTAATGTTGAGGATTGAATCTCAAGGGGACACTCACTAACAAATAAGTCATGTGAATATCTTTATGATTCTCTGCCCTTCTTTTGGTCCTCTTCTTAAATGGAGAAAGCATACAAGTGAATTAGAAATGAGCAAATCACTGTAAATTTTAGTTTGAAAAAAAGCACAAGTTCTCATACTCTGGAAGTTGAAACCATTCTCAGTCAAAGATGGAAAGTTGTTTAGATTTATGGGGAAAGCAGTAAGAATGAATCTAGCGCAGCACTGTGCTTTAAGGCTAATGGACAACTAAACGAAGAGAACACAAGACACAGAAGGTGCTTCTTGCCTGCTTTCTCTCCCCAGAGCCTTGCTTGCTACTGTCTCTAAACCATGGAATTAAATATTTATTGCTTCTACATCCTACCATGCTGTTTATTTAGATTGCTTTAGGAATATGATTTTTTTATTCTTCACTTTTCATTCCTTTATTTTGCTAATGGTAAAGCAGCAGCCTCCATGTGCAGACTTGCAGCTGCCTACAAAGCTGGAAAGAATCAGAGATTGTTATGAGTATGACCAATATGATCCCCAACAAACAGGAGTCTTTCAACTGCAAGACTGTGGGATGGCACAATAGTTTCCATTATGATTCAATTGTCGTCCAGTGACTCACAGCTGATGCATGAACAGTTTCAGGCAGAGTACTCTGTTTAAAGTGGTGTCATGAGATGTGGAAGTCTATTTATAGTTAAAATACATTTGCAATTTGATCTATGATGGTTGTTTCACAGGTGCAAGTCATTGCTTGACCCTGTAATTGACAGGTTATGAATATGTCTGTGTGAACATGTCTTACGTAATTACACTGAGTGACCCCTATGTGATGTCATTCAAGTTCCCTCCCCCACTTCTAAGCTATTTATTGATCTGTTTAAACTTATTTCTTTGTTTATTCAACATTTTTTATCCTACCCTTCCTCCAAGGAGCTCAGTGTAGGATACACTGTTTTCCCCTTCTCCATTTCATAATCACAACAAAAACCTTGGGAGGTTGATTAGGCTGATAGTGAGTGGCTGGCACATGTTTGCCCCACAAGCTTCATTGCAGACCTGGAATCTGAACCTTGGTTTTCAGCACAAACAAGGTTGTTGGCAACCCAAATGGTGAAGGAGGCATCGGAAGGATGAGAAGCAGGCATTACTGTATCCCAAGAAAAAGGGTCGATATAAGTGGAGATAGTGATGGTGCTGGAAGAAAGGACAGGCCTGAGGTTTGAGGTTTTGAAGCGCTGAAATAGTTACTCAGATTATAGTGATACGGTCAAAATTCAGAATGAGGGAGTTTGGTATATGCCCCCACCTTTGGAAAATGCAAGCTTATTAGAAGCTGAGCCCAAATCACTCTGAAGTGTAGACTTGGGGGATAATTAAGTTTGTTTCTAGCACCAGCCATATGTGCCATCACACCCTTTCTTGGGGGATCTTATACAATAACTGGTCCTGTGGCCATAGAACAAATGCAGTTTCCTAGAGCTTCTGAGTTCTAAGGACTCAGTTCACAATGAACCTGGCACCCACCATACTTTCAGCAGCTGATTCAAGAGAAAGAAGAGGCTCTTCTTTGGATCCTGGGGGAAACAATAATGAAATCTGTGTGTTTATAATGCAATATGCTTATGCTGAAATCAATAGAGGTGTGTCTGAAAGGGTATATAGTCATGGGAATGTGACATGAACAATGTGTGAAATAGAGAGAGAGAGAGAGAGAGAGAGAGAGAGAGAGGTACCACACACCCACAAAATAAAAATCAAATCTTGGAAGCTTTTACCTAGTAAACTTCACAAATCAAGTCTAGACCAAGACATTCAGCATTTTTAACCTTGCCAGAAAATATGGTTTTGCCAACTAGACAGTGAACCTAAAGATTCCAAAATACAGGTTTTACATGGATGTATGCTTTGTAGTAAATCTATATATTCATAGTGAAGGGGCATTATGAAATACTATATTCAGAGGCAAACAAGAAAATATGGGTCTTTCCTTTAATACAAAATCTTTTGTCTTATTTTCCTTACATTGCACCGTTAGTTTTAACAGCTCATTCACACTCGACTCAGAACCCAGGGGAGGATCCACTAAATTACAATAAAGTATTTAATGGAGCTGTGCCATCTGTGTTTCAGAAATTTTACTGCTAACTGAGCTAAAGGACCTTGCGATTTCAAAATAAGAGACTATTACTGAAGTCAAAGGACCTTCACCAATGCATTTTTCATTCTGAAATATTAAATTAAAAACCACTGCATGAATACTTTGTAACTTCTATTATATGCTTATTCCTGCCTCTTATAGATAGCAGCCATCCTGATTTGTTGACTTTCCCAGTGATTGTTGCATTTGTTTATTTATTTTAGATATTTTTATCCTACCTTTTCAGTGTTAAAAACACTAAAACCATTTGCATTTCCTGTATAGCCACTGCTTGCTTTGTTGTATTGCGTAACCACTGTCATAGCAACTTGTGATCACTACCTTCCCAAATATTTCTCTGTTTACCTACTCACATGTTTTGTACTAATCTGTTCTTTTATTCTTTCCTCATCATTAATTGCTCACCTCAAATGTTTTTCTCTCATGCAGTTTTGTTCATGAGTTCACAGTATCATGGGCCTTGTAGTGATAACATTATATAAATAGTCAGGGCTCTTTTTCAGCAGGAAGCACCGGAATGCCATTCCGGCTGGCGTCCGAGCCTGCCCTGCCCCCTCCCTGCTGGGCCTGAGCTGTTTACACTTAAAGGGAAAGTTCCTGCAGAGAGCCAGCAGGAAAAAACTCCACCTGGCGCTTTCCCTTTAAGTGCAGCAAGCCAGCAGGAGAAAGCCCCGCCCAGAGATTAAGAACGGGCCTAGGCCCTTTGCACTGAAAGGCCTGGCTCTGCATTTAGCTTGCTGACTTTGCCTCGCTCTCCCTGCTCCGGTAAGTGCCTCCCCCATCTCTTCCTTCTCTCTCTCTCTCTCCCCCCCCCACCTTTCTTTCTGTCTTTCTCTCCTTCCTTCCTTCCTTCCTTCCTTCCTTCCTTCCTTCCTGTCGTTTCTCTCTCTTGTTTCTTTCTTGCCTTCTGACATACTTCCAGTGATGTCAGGTGGTGTAGTATATGCAAATAAGTTATGCCATTGAGTTATGCTAATGAGCTCCGGCACCTCTTTTTCTACAAAATGACCCCTGGGGGAATCAAACCCGGTTCTCCCAGATTAAAGTCTGCTCACTTAACCACTACACCAAACTGGCTCTCATGTACTACTTATACATGATATGATTGTTGTAAAATGCTCATGCGACTAGCTTGGTGCCAAAGCATAAAAATATACTGGAAGAATGAGAATGCAAACACTTTAGATTCCAACATAGGAAAGGCTATTATGTCATTAGGTTGTACAAAAGATCAGATATCTAAACCACCTCCAGAACACTGCAGTATATAATTTTTCTTCTAAAATAGTCATATCATGTAAAAAACCCAGCACCCTGATTTGTGACAACAGATCTTTTAGTTTACCTTTTGGTCTAAGAGTTGAACATATGGGTTGTTGTGCATTTGGGCTAGAGTAGTTCTGTCAGTTCAAGTCAATGCATTTGGCTAGAATGAGCATGAAGTATGGCCATACACCTGGAAGCCTGAAAAAACTCTGAAGACACATTATTAAGGAAAACTAATATGTAATCCCTACCATATTACTAATCTATTGGCAGCTACTCATTGACTTGTCATGAGTCACTCTGGGCACCATCCCATCGTCTCCAGTGTGCATCTTATTTCACTTTTGGGGTTAATTGCAGTCAATGCGAACAGTTTCAATTGTGTAATAGATGCAGGGGTGAAACAAGTTATTTTCTTCTTGCCTGTGATTCAGCACCAATCTACATCAAAGCCCCCACAGCTGCTTTTTAAGATTTTTTTTAAAATGTCATAATTTGGTATTAACGTATCATCATTAATCTGTTGGGAATTGGAGGGGAATTTAGCTTCACTAAGCCTGGGATCCATCCCTCCTTTCTCAAAAGATCTTATGAGTATTTTTCCAGTTCAGTGAGAGGGCACAAAAGGGGAGGAGTCACTTTGTGCAAATGCCTCCCCAGACTCTTCCCCAGACTATGAACTACAGCTATTCTGACTTTCTTCTATAATTTGGGGAGGTGTTGCCTTTTTAACATTTTAAAAATAATGTATTATTTTTCTGTAGGAATCCTTGCTTTCATTGAAGCTTGGTATATCAAGAACACCAGAAAGTACTCTAACGTCACATAGAAATCCTACATTTACTGAGATTAAATATAAACCTGTCAGTGGAGATCCATGTTCTGATTCCAGCAGGAATTATTTAGTTACTGAATTATGGCATGAGGTAGCATCACTAATGTCTCCTTAAATAATTTTGTTGCTCTTTTTTAGCACAGGAGGCACTAACTTCTAGCTCACCATAAAATTTATTTAAAAAACAAAAATTTATGTCTGCTGACTACCACATGGCACCAGCGACATACAGCCTGAACTTGACTCCTGGAAACAATAGGAGTCAGGGATCCTAGACCACCACTAGCCCTCCAATAAAAACTCTGGTGGGAAATTCAAACCCACCAATGGGACTTTTGGGTGTGTCCTAGGGACTGTATAAAGTTGGCCCTCGTGGCCGGTATTGCATGCTTAGTTGTGTACCTAATAAAGAATGCTGATAATTACATTGTAGTCCGGCTTTTCAATGCAATGAACCCAGTACACAATAAAAGCCCAGAATGCTTTATTTAGCTACCTGAAGGAATGCCTGTGTCCTATCTGACTCAGGGTTTTCAATTGTTTTGCCACATTGTCCCTTTCTAGTCTTAAACCAGCAGCACAGGAGTAGTACAAAAAACAAACAAACATGGGCTAACTTATTTGCTGCGACTGTAAATGGAAAAGAAGGAGAAGGAACCTGTTGCGTATTTTGAATTCTGCTGAATTCACATATGTATTGTACTGGTAAGTCATCAAGGTTGCTGCTGAATTGTACACTGTAAAAAAATCACAAACTGATACAAATCACAGTCTAAGAGAAAGACAAGGTACAATGGACAGTAAAGACAAGGTGACAAGAAGACAAGAAAAAGTGATTAACAAAAAATAAAACTGCACTTTTCAATAGACTTGCTGTGCCTGCATTTCTTAACCAAAATGGAGACGCCATCCTGGATTTCTATCTGTCTGTAGGGACGCTGACATTCTTTTTTCCTAGCTGAGAACTGGCAGTCAATCTGTTGGAGCTGGGCTCTCTGGAAAGAGCCAATGGGCACCATACCACTCTGTGGACAAGACTTCATTGAATGGTAGTTGCAATGGCAGTTCTTCATAATAGATTCAATATATCTAGTTCTGTTGGCTTACTCTGCAGTGGCTCTTGGCTAGCACTGCTTTGGAAGCTTCTGAGAGTCACTGGTGATGATGCAAACGGTAAAGTAGATATTTGATAAACATTTTAATAAATAATTATTTTACAGAATTAAATTCTCATATTTTTAAAATTACTACAATGCCTGATTTATTTAGAAGATTTTAATGCTGCCTCTTGAATCCTACTTGAGGCAGCTTACAAGTAAAATTGTCATACAAACAAAGCAAATAATTAAAAACAAGCCATGTAAATATCCATTAGTGGTCTAATGAATTGAGGCCCGACTCACAAAACCTTGTGCTGAAAAAGTGCCATTTGAATTTTGCTATACTTCACTACCACAAACTAACTTCTCCCTCTTGCAAAAAAGAAAGAAAAGAAAATCTGGTTTTCTCAGTTGAAGATTTTATATTTAATACATTTTGACAAATGCTTCATTTTGTCAATTGTCTTTGTATGTAATGAAATAATATTTAATTAATGAAGTGACTGTTAACACCAAGACACTGCAGAGAGTCAAAGAGGCACCCACAAGGCCTTCCAAGCCAATGTTTGATGTTATATTTCAACCATTAGTTTTTCTTTTAGTGTTTAGGATTCCCTACAAAGTAGAGAAGAGTGCCAGTTTACCGTCCTTCATTCCTTCTCTCTTTTGAAGCTTTCTTCTTTGGTATAGCATCTGCTTCCATATCTCCCCCCCCCCTTTATTGTGAGGAAGTGTAATAAATATAAAATCATAAATCAGGTCATAATGAATCAAATAACTATCAGGTGCTGGGTTAATTGCTCCCGCTCATGGTGCTGCTCCATTCCCCATGGAGGACTGTGCTCATTTCACCTGCACATGTTTTTCCAGACTGGTAATTTGCTAAACTCATGTTAGCAACACAGAGCATGCTGCTTGACATTGTTTCTGCTTTGGAAGTTGACACCGAAGAGGTAGTAGAGAATGTGTGAGTGCAGCTGAAACAGACACTCAAAGGAATGCTTTTAAATGAGGTCAGAGAATGAAGTTTCCTTCAGGTCCCAGACTTACAAACCAATGGGAGTTTTACTAGAGATTGCTTTATTCTATTTATTTGTTTCAAGCATTTATATTCCTCCATGCCTCCTCAGACTCAAGGCAGATAACAATGAAACCACCAAGGTGCAAGGACACAAAACTGAACAGTCCATTAATTAGATTAAAATGAAGCTGGGTGGGGTAGGATTTAAATCTGTGTTGGGTACGCTGGGTAATTAATCTTATTAAAATAGTCTTAGTAAAATAGTAAAATCTTACTAAAGTAGGAAGTTTAATTACTAAAATAGAAGTTACACCTGATAACAAATCACTCTCTCCAGTTTAGAAACTGATGCCCTACTATCAGAAAGGTAGATGTCTGTGGACATTATTTAGTAAAGGAATAGCATCCTGCACATATGTGGAATGTTTTAGTTATGATATTCAGCACCGTGATTACTCATGGTTGAATTTGTTTTAGAACCTCCCAAAGACCTTATTTTTCTGTAGTAAGAGGCAGTGCAGCTTCAGGTTGCATGGATATTAACCCTCATCCATTTAGGTTGCAGGCAAACTCCGCCCCCACTCGCTGGACATTGAAAGGTCATAGGATTTACACCATATATTAGGAGATTGTAGATCCATCCACAACTTGTAGTACATACACATTATTGAGAGAAAACAGCAGATGATGCCTGTTTGGGGAGGAGGGGGCTCTATTAGGGCTGCCTGGCAACCAGAGGGAGATAGGGTAGTAGCCATAGGATGGCACAATGCCAATCTGGGAAAACCCAGAAGTGATGTTCCACCTCTTGTGAGGATCCCATCCCCCCCTCCAGCAGAGACCCTTTGGATAGTAGAGTCCCCCCCTCTCATTTTGGACAGTTGTTTTAATAGGTACCCCCTTTTTCAGCCTAAGTGCAATGGGATCTGAAACTTGCAGTCTCATAAAGGCACCTGGGTACAGCCATGACATTGGAAAATCCCAAAAAAGAAGAGGAAGGGTGTGCTGGAATTAGAAACTGATTAAGTGCAGTCTCCCCCAGGTCAGGGTAATGTTCCCAATGCTGGAAACATTACCTAATATCATGACATACCCCAGCCCAAGGAAGTTGCTATTTTATTAACCAATGCCCAGTTCCTCTTTTGCCATTTTTTTTTTACTCAATCAGGAAGGACACTCAAGTGATTAATTTGCCCTCCATCCTGTTTCAGGAGCTATCTTGACTCACCTAAACCTTGGTGTCTATGGAGATCTGGCTCCCTTCAGCCTAATTAAAGTATTCTAATCATGTTGCCTCACCCAGGCTGTTTGTGTGCCCATGCAGATTTGGCTCACAATAGTTTAATCAAGGTATTTCCCACACTTTCCCCCCAACAAAGTCTGACAGCAGTTAATTTTAAATCAGCAAGTGAAATTCAAACTTTGTATCTTGACCCAATCCAAAGCCAGGATAGCCAAACCAGACCTATGCATAGGATCTTCTGTTCATAAAACAAGGACCCCGGGTGCTAGCAATGGTTCCTCAGATCCCGGGTCCAGATCTCAGCTGGTCAGAACTCTGGTTCCCTTCTGAGCATCCCTGCTATACTCTGCAGGTTTTTTCCCTACCCTTTTCCTCCTCACTCTGCTCCTTGGACCTCACCTGTGTCTGCCCCTGGACCTCTCCAGATTGCAAGCCCCAGATTTAAGGCTATATGTCCATTCCCTAAATTTTACCAGTTTCCTCCCTTCAACCTTTTATAAGTGCATCCTCTTGATGATGTGTGAGTATGTGTAATCAATTCTCAAGTGTTTAGGGTCTTTACAATAAAGCTATTTGTTCACTCTCTCACTCTCTTCATTGTTTTATTTTGGGGTATCCCTACTAACATCCACCCTGGTACACACAGGCTTGCAAGGTCCTGCATTATTCCTTTCAAGAACCCTTTTAAACCTAATTTCCTCTTTTTAGGGTCCTGTTTGGGTAACAGTTGAATGGTTAAGGAATGCAAGAAGTTTACTCTCCCTAGGAATCAAAGGAAAATCTATGGTTTCCCCCAAAGTGATATCATGCCATTAGTCATAATGGCTATATCTGAAGATTTCTAAGTATTATCAACTGTCATTATAGTTGCAGTTCAGGTTAGACTAGATGAGGAATTGGGGGGTTAGGTTTTGTTTAATTAATATCTAAATTCATATTCCTAGGTTTTACAAAGAAGAACATGATTTAGCATATGTTAAACACTTATAGGCTGTGGTCACCCACACTAAATAATCCACTTTCAATCCACTTTCAATGCACTTTCTAGTTGGATTTTACTGTAAAGTGAATGGGGCTTACTCCCAGGAAAGTGTTCTTAGTACTGTTAGGTTTATGAATTTGGTTTTAGTTAATAAGCAATATATTCACTGTGATTCTAATCTGGGAGCAAAAGCATAGATCTATGCATACATGGTTGCACTCATACAGATCAATTAGACACTCCCATGACCCAATCAGTTCAAAGGCAGCATAGAAGCTCTGAAAAGTGTTGACCTTGACTCAAAGTCCCCTGTTAGCTGCCGATAACCAGATATCATGGGCGACATTGCCGGAATGTTAGCACTGATTTAGAAACTGACCTCCATAAAACCTTGAAGTGAAAACTATAATCAGGAACTTCAGCCAGAACCAGGCATTGATTCTGCCAGGTTTTTCTAGTATAGTCGGGGACACAACTTAGAAAAACTGCTGATGTAGAAATATACCTAGGACACATGCCTAAATACCTGTTTATTGCACCCTCTTCCTATTTTGCTGTAGCTTTTTATTTTCAATTCATTTCTATGTCTGTGGGAGGGATGCATGTGTGATAGAGAGTGTGTATTTGAAAATGTTTCTTGAATTATGGCATTCTATGAATTATATTTTCTTTTATCTTCTTGCATGATATATTAGGGGATTGTAAACCCGTCCACGATTTATTGGTTGTAAAATGACACAGTAAACATTTCACTCAGGCAGGATGCACAAAAACAAAAGAGAAGAGAGGAAGCTTTCCCTTAGCAATCCAGAAGAATCCTTTGATCCCTTGTCAGAGGTATATTTACATGTTTGAACCAATATTTTTTATTAAAAATCTAAACGGAGTCAAATAAAAATGATTAAAGTCATTAGCCATCTCAGCATTAATATTCAGACAGCAAATTCCATAGCATTTTAATACTGATAATCAGGGCTTGTGGAAATCAATATTATGTCTTTAGTATTCTGGATGAACTCTGAGTGCTCTGGTACTCAATTTACAGCTCATTTTCAATATTATCATTTCTCGTTGGCTACTGCACATTGTTGCTTGTCGAGCACTTTATTTTCAGTGACCTCTCTTTTTTAATTCATGGCAGATTCACCTCTGCAGCTCTTGTTCATAAATATAGGTAATTATTAATGGCTCTGATATTTCCAACAATTCTTTAGCTTGTTCTAAGAATACTAGTCGAGTTACTTTGTATCCATTATGAATTAGAATACAACCACTCCAATCTAGAGATACAAGCTGGGGGCTGGACTCACTGCAGGCCCCATTTGCAGTGCCATGGGGAGGGTGGGGAGGGTGAGGGCAGCCATAGCAGTTCTTGCCAGGTGGAGGGGGCAGGCTGACGACTAGCACAGGGAGCTGCCCCCCCCCCAACCCAACGTTGGACCTATCAGGGACTCATGAATGGCTGGGGGGCAGGGAGGAGGAGGAGGAGGAGAAGATTGGATTTATACCCCACCCTTCACTCCCTTGGGAGTCTCAGAGCAGCTTACAAACTCCTTTCCCTTCCCCTCCCCACAACAGACACCCTGTGAGGTAGGTGGGGCTGAGAGAGCTCTTTCCCAAGCTGTCCTTGAGAGAACAGCTGGTACAGAGCTATGGCTTGCCCAAGGTCATCCAGCAGGTGCAAGTGGAGTGGGGAATCAAACCCGGTTCTCCCAGATTAGAGTCCGCGCACTTAACCACTACACCAAACTGGCAGGGGCACCCAGACTGCTATTTAGGGCATCGCGCTGCCTTGTCTCAATATGTTTCCACCATTGGATGTTTTGGCCTCCCCTCCCATCCCTTACTTAGTTGTAGTTAGGAGGTGGAGTTTGCATGCAGGTTTTGTTTCATTTAATCTCTTCCTTGTCACAACTTTGCTGTATCAGCATGGGGCCAGATCCATTCTCAGAAAAGCAGGCCTGTGTGCCCGTATTACAGAGTATTGGGATTTTCTTAAAGGATCTTGGCATGAGGGTCAAGAGGAATGCCCAGCCCAGGGACACAGCTGGGGATTACTCTCATGTTCAGGTGGCAGGGGAGAGGTTTCCAGGGGATCATCAGCTGGCAGGCAGGTCAGTCAATCAACAGGATCCAGTACCCCATGCTATGCCAAAACATACTACAGCTGTAACAATAAAGTTGTGGCCAGTTTTATTCAACTTTTCCTGAAAACTGTGTGTGCATGTGTTATTTCAGCTGGGACTGTAAATGGGGTTACTAGTGGGGGTATAGAGGAACCCCTCACCTTCGGAGCCTGCCTCACCCCTCCCCATGATGCTGGGACCACAAGCACTGTTGTTGCTGTAAAATCAATCTGGTTGGTACTGATAGCCAGTGCATTCACATGAACATGGCTGTGTGTAATGTCGCCATAATGTCATTCATGTTCTGTGATGTGCTGGCATAGCTGAAAGTACTTTATCCTCTGAGCTGGGGCAAAAGGCTTTAGGCCTGGGCTGTAAATGGGGCTGTGCAAACAAAAATCAAGGGCAAGTTCAGGCTGAGGTTGAATGTCGTTTAAAACATGATATGGAATTATTTATATTAGAAACAAAGCTTGTTATATAAGGAAATGAACCTGATTTGAATGTGAAACACATTTTTGGATTTAAGTACCCTCCTTCCCAGCTGTATTCTTTTCAGAGAATTACTTTTATATTTGTGTTCGAAATTTGGGGATCATCTACAGTGTGCAGCCCTTCAAACTTTTTTTAGGAGTAGGTAGCCTCCCCCACAGCAGCCTCATTCTAACAAATGAAACCTTTAGTTAGTCATATCACTTTGTGGCCTATATTTGCAGCAATATTTATGACTAATTCTTTGCAGAAATGCTTCTTAAATCCATATATTATCTTATCAGCTAGCTATCATTTCTCTATTTCATTTATGCTGTTCAACAAAGCAAATTTCCTTTCCTTTGCAGTTATTTTTAATGGTTTTTTTCATAACATATTGATTAATTTTGAGGGCAGAAATATGATCTGTAGCTTGTACAGGAAAACAGATTTACTTATTTAGAAAATGCATCTCTCCAGAGACATGGAAGACCACACTGGGAACTAAAATAAAATATTTAAACTACACACACACACACACACACACACACGGGTTGCCAAGTCTGGGTTGGAAAATACCTGGGGACTTTGGGGGTGGAGCCAGGAGAAGGTGGGGATTGGGGAGAGGAGGGGCCTCAGCAGGGTACAATGCCACCCTTCAAAGCAGCCATTTTCTCCAGGGGAGCTGAACTCTGTCAGCTGGGGATCAGTTGTAAAAGCGGGAGATCCCCAGGCCCCACCTGGAGGCTGGCAACCTTAACACACACACACACATAAAAGTGGAGTGTAGGGATGAAGAAGGAGAGCCACTAAAATGGTGGGCATCCAACTGGTAAGCTGGTGGGGGTCCAATGATTGAACTCGTTACCACTGGTCTTTGTGGGAGAGAGGGAGGAGTCATTGGCTCCTGACCTAATTTCCTGAAAAATGTTTTTTCCATCCTGTGTTTCACTGTCTTGTAGATCACAGGTACTCTATTATAGTTCATGGTAATGAAGAACCAATAAGTCACTATGATGGTTTAAACATGTTTCTTGTTACCACTCCACTTCTCCATATATCTGTATTAACAGAAGCAACAGAGTCAGTCTTAAGGATGGTTTTTCAACTATCATCTTGACGTCTGAAATTTGCTATTCAAAGAGCACAGATTAGGTATGCTGATAATCCTTTCTTCTAAGAATACTTCTGCTGCTTCCAACCAAGAAGAATTGTATAGTAGCAGTCAAGAAAAAGCAAAGCATTCACAGATATCTAGGCCTAGAGCCAGACACAGTTCATACAGTCCTCTGGTATATAGGTCACCCTTCTGGATTGTTTAGCCAAGTTTGTGAGTTCACTGTTTTGTGTGACTTCAGTCTTTCATAGGGATCAGGTTCCAGAAAGTGGTGCTAGGAATTATTTTTCTTCCCTTTAACTCTTCAGGATTCTGAAAAGTTGTTTAACATCTATGTGTGTTTGGCACCAAAGTGCTGATGACATCCAATGCTATTTCTGCTTAAATCTGGTCCGTTACAGATCTGGAGGGTGATCTGGAGTTGGGGGAGTTAAAGCTTACTCCCTTGTAATGGATGGATCATTACCTCATAGAGTTTAGACTTACTGCTTTGTCCTTTCTTAAGATGGTCCAGTCCAGGCGCCTGATGGATCCTTTTGGTGTAGTGGTGCCAGTGTGGTGTAGTGGTTAAGTGTGTGGACTCTAATCTGGGAGAACTGGGTTTGATTCCCCACTCCTCCACTTGCACCTGCTGGATGACCTTGGGTAAGCCATAGCTCTGTACCAGCTGTTCTCTCAAGGACAGTTCTCTCAGAGCTCTCTCAGCCCCACCTACCTCACAGGGTGTCTGTTGTGGGGATGGGAAGGGAAAGGAGTTTGTAAGCCGCTCTGAAACTCCTTTGGGTAGTGAAGGGTGGGGTATGAACAGGGGTCCTTTCGTAAAAAAAGAGGTGCAGGAGCTCATTAGCATAACTAATTTGCATATGCCACACCCCTGATTTCACTGGAAGCGATGACGTCATCGGCAGTGTGTCAGAAGGCAAGAAGGGAGGGAGGGAGGGAGGGGGAAGGAAGGAAAGGAAAGGAACAGGAAGGAAGGTAGGTAGGTAGGTGGGAGAGAGAGAGAGAGAAGGAAGGAAGGAAGGAAGGAAGGAAGGAAGGACGGAAGGACAGGGGAAGGGGGGAAGGAAGGAAGAAAGGAACAGGAAGGTAGGTAGGTAGGTGGGGGGGAGAGAGAGAAGGAAGGAAGGAAGGGGGAAAGGAAGGAACAGGAAGGTAGGTAGGCAGGTGGGGGGAAAGAGAGAGAGAGAAGGAAGGAAGGACCAGGAAGGTAGGTAGGTAGGTGGGGGGAGAGAGAGAAGGAAGAAAGGAAGGGGGAAAGGAAGGAACAGGAAGGTAGGTAGGTGGGGGGAGAGAGAGAAGATAGGAAGGAAGGGAGAGGGGAAGGAAGGGGGAAAGGAAGGAACAGGAAGGTAGGTAGGTAGGTAGGTAGGTAGGTGGGGGGAGAGAGAGAAGGAAGGAAGGAAGGGGGGAGAGAGGGGAAGGACGGGAAAGGAAGAAGCAGTGAGAGGGGGGAGGGAGCAGTGGGAGGGGGGAGGCTTCTCCTTCCCGGGGCCGGCAGAGCGCCGCCGGCCCCGGGACAATTGAAGGGGGGGGAAGGGAAGCGGCTTCCCGGGGCCTGCGGCACTCTGCCGCAGCCCCAGGAAGCATTGACGGGGGACGACGGCGGGGGGGCGGGGCTTTGTTAAGTGCCCGCCCCCCCGCTGCGTCTCTCCCAGAGCGGCGCCCCGGCCCCAACGGAGCCCTGGGTATGAATCCAATATCTTCTTCCTCCTCCTCCTCCTCTTCTTCTTTCCTATTGGCACTATGGGCATTTCTCTACCTTGGCTGCTGACAATTCTTTCAAGGCCCTGATCTCTCTCTGTAATAGAAAGATGGCTTGGGCTGTTGACACAATCACCCCTAGAAGCTCCCCCCACCCCAGACAGAGCCAAGCAGTCTCCCTGTTTTACCAGGAACTGATGGCAATGGAAAAGGAAGGACAATGGCTAGAGTGAAATTGGCAGAAAACTTGGAATAAGACTGATTGAACATGGAATGAAACCTATATTATTGCTTATTCTGTGGCAATGACACAAAAAGGCTATATTTCTCCACCCCTATTGTGTCTGCACATAATCATCCAGCTGTGCTGTTTTGTGTGGTGTGGGAGCTTTCACATCTGGGAGCTGACCACGCAACAGCTCACTGTGATCAATTTGCCACTTACTTTGCATTTGATGAAAGTTGTCCTAAACTGTGGTTTTAAATTGTGGTTTTATTTTAATGTGATTTATTTTGTGTATTTGATTAATATAGTAAACCACTGAGCTCTGTAAGAAAGAAAGGTGACTAATAGATCTTTAAAATAAATTAATAAATAAAATAATTCTCATTTAATCTAATCCTGGAAAGACAGTGGAAGTTCCGAACTCAGTAACAAAACAAGAGTGCTCAGCTCTTCTCTGTGCTTGGGGAAAGGGCTTGGACTGCAGACTTATTGTATTGGATAGATTTTATAAAAATCATAATGCATTGTTTCATAGGCTGTGACTTAATGTAAGCTGCCTTGGATCCTGCTTTCTTGGAGAAAGGCAGAGTAGAAGCATTTAAAAATAAATATACAATAAATAAATTTCAGCAAGTAGTAAAATAAACAGCGATACCAGAATCAGTCAAACATGATCTACATATTGTAGGTGGGGATATGAACTTAAGTCTGAAGTTGGTTTGTTCCTGCTTTTGGATGGAAACTGACAGCCAACCCTTTCAAATTTGACAAGTCAGGACAATCAGAAAGGGGAATTGTATAGTATCCATTACCTTCCTGTCTGGTCAAACCATCTTTCACTTGCAGCCTACTACTGCTTCTTTCATAAGACAGTGTGAAACCAGCTGGTCACTTCAGGGCTGAGCAGGAATGTTTTGGGTCTTTCTAAAACTGGCTGAAGAAGTATCTCATGCTGCTTATGTTAAAGGGAGAGGTGCTATTTTCTGATAAATGGGCCTGTTCTTAGTGAGAGCGGTTAGGACCTTACTAAGGGCAGTCAGGATTAATGAAAATTAGATGCACCAAACTTTTAAATTGGCAAGTACCTGAACAACATCTGTTTGGTGTGCAGGCAAGGCAAAGCGAGGAATGGCTTCAGTGTCATTCCAAGATCTGAGCCACAGTTATTCAGCCTCAGTGCAGAAAAAAACTATTGCTAACTTCTTAGGAAATGCAGACTAATATAAGGGAAGTAGTTAATACATTGCCATTCATCTGTTTAATGGTTGAATTTTTTAGTAAGTATGTCTTCAGAAGTGTATCACCTCTTAGTTATGCCCAGTCCTAAACATACTGGGTCTAAAGAAGTATGAGCAAAGTTCTGCTCACACAATAGATATTTTCCTACCAGTCTTCTGCAGCCCTGAGTGCTACCCCAAAAACCTGTTCCTTAAGCTCAACCGATCCCCAGGAGCAGCCTTTAATGCAATTCAGGGACTCCAACTTCAGCAGGAAACCCACAGAAATACTTGAACCTGCTTGCACAAGTCTTTCATTTAGGGTTGCCAGCCTGCAGGTGGGGCCTGGGGATCTCCCACTTTTAAAGCTGAATTCCAGCTGACAGAGATCAGCTCCCCTGGAGAAAATGGCTGCTTTGAAGGTTGGACTCTATGGCATTGTACCATTCTGAGGCTCCTCCCCTCCCCAAAACCCACCCTCTCCTGGATCCACCCCCAAAGTCTCCAGGTATTTAACAACCCAGAGCTGGCAACCCTACTTTCATTTGTGCAAGAGTTACTTTGGATTCAACCAGTAGATTTAGTAGTTAATCGAATGATATTAATCAGATCTGGAACTGCAGACCAAGAACACAGTTCACAATTCATTTTCCACATTTTCATTTGATTTCAGTTGGACTTTTATAGAAGAATTTCCTTGCTAATCTTCTGGCTTTGCACAAAATGTTTGATTTTTAGTTTCATTTCCTATTAGCTGACTTTGTTGGGTCTACCCAGAGAAAATTTGTAACAGCATTTGGTGATACAGTGTAATAGTTTTATTTTTCCTCACACTGGCCTTCTATACTTTTGATCCATATCTGACAGAATTTTGTCCATTCTTCAACTAAATGAGGGCCTGGATACAGACTGGGATAAATGCAATGCATCCAGATGTGTCTTTGATAAAGACCTACATTTCTTTTTATGTTGTAGATAGGGGGAGAACAGGAATGGCTAACTGTTTGATCTCTGTGTGTTTCTGTCAGTCTGAGTTCACTGTTTTCTGATCTCTTCTTCTTCTGAAAATACTGAGGTTCAGTCCTTTTAACCACACTCTGTGCGAACTGCAGCTGTGAGTTCCCATTCTTCTAAATGGAAGTTGAAACTAAGATAATGCAGCTGTGCCTTTAACAGGTGTTTGATCTGTAACAGTTAGTACATGATAATGTTTATCTCCATGCTGTGAAAAGCTCGGCTGCTGGCTTCTGTACATTATGCTTCTGTTAAAGGCACAAGGCCATTCCAGGCCAGGGTTGATTTTTTTTTCTCTTCTGGTCAGTTGACAATATACAGCACAGTCTAAAGAAGCAAGTGGGGAAAAGTAATTCTGGCATTTACCCTTAGTCTCAAACCTATTATTTCAGCTGATGATCACCGTTCTCATCTCTGAAACTTTAAACCTTGCAATAAAATATACACCACAAAACTACAAAAAAGGACAACACTGTATACCAATATAAATAAATGCCAGCATACAAGCATTATATCCACACAAAAAGTAAAAGAGTAGTTTAAAAAAAAAGATTGATGGTTTAAATACAAAAGTCTTTAATGTACCACTTAAACACCAGTAGAAAAGCTGCTTCATAAACCTTAGAAGCCAGTTGGGCATCCAAAGATAAATTCTCATCTAATCGTACCTCCAAGCTATGAATCTGGTCTTTGGGGAAGAATAAAATCCCATCTCAAACTGTTCATAAGCAACCACCTTGCCCTGGTGAACTCTCCTTAATAACAGACATTAAGGTGCTGGTGTTTTTTTTGTTTTGTCTCAGGCATATCTTGAGAATAGCCCATTTTTCAGCTGGAACAATACCTTGAACAGCAGTGTGGCCTGCAGGAATTAGCAACTGAAGCTTTTCACAAAATGGAGATAGATGGTTTCACCAGCTCACGGCTGCAGATCAAGCGATAGTTCGCTTGAAAAGTTAGCAATGCTATATAGTTCGTGTGCCTTTAAGAGCTTTGAGAGAAGCAGAAATCCATCCCATAAAGCAGACATGTCAAACAGATGGCTTGGGGGCAGGAACCAGCCCATCCAGGGCTCTTATCCAAACTGGGAGCAAGGGGGGTGGGGAGGAATTGTCAAAGGCTGCAGTCATATAATCAGTTTGATCCAATGTTGCTGCTGTTCCCTTCCAGATTTAAAGTACATGATCAGACAGCAACATTTGCCTCTCATTCCCCAGTTGTTGGCACCTCCTTCTGGCCTGTCTTCAACCTGGATTTATTGGACACTGTGGAAAGTCTGGTCTTTATGGATGTCAGCACTTTCATTCTGCATTTCTGGTTGTCTGAGCTCCCCTGTTGCAAACTCAAGCCGGTTGGGAAATGTGAACCTTCCCTTCTGTTTTTGTGCTCTTTTTTAAGAAATCAGCTAGTGATGGGCACATAAATGCATCTTCTTGCAAGGGTTGTGAACCAATGCTTATGTGTTTATTTTTTTACAGACATGTTTCGGACATCTCTCTCGCTTTCTCACAGGAACTTCTCAAAACTTTGTTTTTCTCAAAAAAAAACAAAACACTTTACAAAGAAAGATGCCTGTGTGTTTCACCTTTTTTTCCTCTGAAACTAGAAGGGTGGGAGGGGGGAGAGAGAGAAAGGCAGGCTCCTTTGTCTTTTTTCATGCCAATTTCTCTGCTTACAGCTTTGCAGCACATGGGGTGGGGAAGGGGTTAATTGAAAAGATGAGGGTTTTTTTCAGAGGGGGGAGGGAGGCTGAGAACAATCTCCCTTTTTATGCCTGTGATTCCAGCTTTCCAACAATCTTTTAAATAAAAATGTCAGCACACAGGACACGATGAGGCATCTCTCTTTTATTCTCTCCCCTTCCAGATTTGAAACACTGAGTTTTTCAAAAGCACAGTTTCAAAACACTCCCTTTAGAACCCTAGCCACTGCCTTCATGCACACTGCACTACATATCCCAGCAGCTTCCTCCAGCACACCCTTAAGCGGGCAGGACTAGAGATGTCACTTTGGAATCCTTTGATTTCTGGCAGAGCTGAACTGTCAAAAAGTAGTGGTGCTTCAGATATGCGCTTATGTGCATGAGTGAAAAACAAATTTTAAAAAGGTTGCTGCTTGCCTGCCCACTCCATGGTTGCCACGCAGCAATAACCTGAATGGTCAGCCATGGGATGAGCACAGGGTGAAGCTGGCTCAGGGTGGGATGTCAAACTTCCCATGACAAAATAAAACAGTATACTTAGAGGTGCAGCCAGAGTGTGCCAAGCCTGTCATCTGACTGCAGCCAAAATGTGGATCAGAAGGGCCTTATTTGGGTATTATACCCCCCTGCTGAGGTCCTTCCCATCCTCAAATGAGGGTCCTCCCCAGGGTCTTCCTCCAAATCTCCAAAGATTGCCCAACCTGGAGTTGGCAACTATAAGGGGCGAGGAGGGCTGGTTTGGCCCTGAGCTCTGCACAGCCAGTTCCCTTGGGACCTGCCTGCCACCCTTGGCGAGGCACCAAGCCAGGACATGCTGCCTGCCACCACCGCCTCCTCCTATGGCCAGAGTGGATTGGGCTCCTGCCTGGGCCACCTGGGCTGCTGGAAGGATGGCTGGCTGCTCATGCATGGCAGCCAGAATCTCTTTGGCCCCACCTCCCCAAGCACAGCTGGGCAGTTTTCCACTTGCAGGCAGCCAAGGGAAGGTGCCTGTGGGCACAGACACCTGGTGAAAGCTGCTGGCTGGCTCACCAAGTGTGCCCCCTTATGTAAGCGTGTGAACAGAGTGACTGGCCAGGCCAGGCATGCTGTGTGCAGCAGCCCAGTCAAGAGACAAAAGCCCAGCGTTTATGTAAGGGGCACAACATGTGCAGAACGACAAGAGTCGGGGATGGAGGAGGCCTGCTGAGTTGTGTGGTCCAAAGCCTGCTAACCCACTAACCCAAATATGAACAGCTCCTCCCCTGCCTCCCCCCCTCCCAACAGCACAGGGAAGCTAAAATAAGAGGCGAAGTCAAAATGCACTCATGTTTCTTGACTCCTTGCATACAAGTGCTGCCTTATGTAGCAGAATAAATGGAAGCAGAGGGGGGGTGTGGGGTGGGGGAGGTGAAGGTCAGGGTCAGGAGCAGGTATTTCAGAAAAGTGGGATGGGTTTGCCTGGCAGAGGCAGGCACTGGATATGCATCTGTGCACTTACAGATGGGAATCAGTTTTTGGGTGGTTGGATAATGCTGTGAAGCTGGCAGGAAATAAAAGTCTGCAATTGAAGTGGCATCTTTGGAGAGTGGCAGCACCTGAAGATTGCTTGTGGTTCTGGGGAGCACCACAGTTCCTCTTGTGGTTCAAGCTTGTTGCTGAATTTAAGACTTTGACAGAGGGAGGTGTATTTTTGACTTTAACAGAGGGAGGCTGCTTCATTCCCCTCCCCTCCCTAAAGCCTGTTGACTGCAACAGTTTCTTTAAGGCAAGCCTTGTTGGGTTCCCCTGGTTGATGCCACTTGACTATGTGTCTTTGGCTGCTGCATCTGTGGCAAAGAAATGAAGCCCTTCATGCTCCAGCTCATCAAAAGCATCTGAAATTTGTTAGTCTTTAAAGAGCCATGAGAGTGTCTAGTTGTTGCACCTTGATTGCCAGGCAATACCTCGCTGTGCAAAACTTCTTGTGCATATCAACCAAAGGGTGGCTAGTTAGGTGCTGAAGAGAGGCGTGGGTCACGGTCAATGGTAAAATATCTCCAGTGCCTGGCATTACATTTTATGGCACATATGGCCTGGCCCAACAAAGTGACATTTATGTCAGATCCGACCCTCATGACAACACCTCTGCAAAGCTTTGTCTCAGTATCTGCATACTGAGAGAATTTCATTTGTTGAACTAATTCCAGTCTCTTTATTAACTATTTGTTTTACTTCAAGCATTAATAGCCCAAACCCCTAACAAACAGCTGAGCTGAGGCAGCTTACAAACATGGTACCTGACCTTCATGTGCCACTCCAGAAAAAACATATGTCATTCCTAATTTAAACCCCACTAATATATTTAAAGATAGCTGCCTAGTTATTGGGCAGCAGGTGGGTCACCTGATGCTGGATCCATCCCCATGCTGCACCAATGCTCCTTCGACTATATCCAATAAAAAGCTATGGCCATATTTTCACCAAGATCTGTGTCTCTGTGTGTTCCTTCCACTGCATTACCCGCTATCCCCCCTGAGCCTGCAAGCACAGAGCAGACTTATCTGGGTGCTACCATTTGCTGATCGGGGGGAGGGGCATGGTGAAAAGAAGGATGTTTGGCAGTGTGGTACTGCCTGGAGGGCCAAGGGAGGATGGGATTGGCCAGCCTACGTCAGTGGGTGCTGCCCCAAGGGGAGGGCTATTTAAGGGTGCGCGCTGAGGCTTTTTAAACCCAAGCCATGGCTGTTGTGCTCCTCGGTTTTTGCAGTTGTTCCCAACCACCCACCCTTCCTCTTTTGTTTTAACATTTTGGTTGTTATGGGATGAGTTTCGGGTCTTCTGATTTTATTTCTTTTGTCACTGCTTGGGCAGTTTGGGCCTTAGGACTGATCCTTTTGGGGGGAGGTGGGCCTGCATGTCCGCCTCCCCCACTATCCCCTTAGCCTGCAATCAGGTTGTATGACTCTGTTGTTATCACTATATCTAATAGAAAATTGTCTGGCCCCTGTGTGTATAATGAAAACAGAATAAACCAGCCAAAGACATGGTATAACACCTATTTGGTAAACTCTTCAGGTATGCATTATGACTTTGTAAATTAACAACAACAACAACAACAAAACCAGAAGAAAACCTCTCAAACATGACTTGATGAGACCTGAAAATGCTTCAGAAGGGGTGGAATAAAGGAAAGGGGGGGATGGTATGGAGAGATTAATTAACCATGTAACACATGTAAGGGAAGATGGGGGGAGATTTCCAAATTACCTTACTGCATGATTTCTCAGTCTGCTAAATTTGTTCTCTTGCAGAGGGCTAATAGACCATCTGATGAAGTCTTGCAAAATAAGTGTTATTTATTACAGGAAAGGAAATAATGTTCCTTTGTCAGGCTAAGACACATGATTGTGATTTTCCCCAACGACATCGAAGGTTTATTTTTGTCCATTTATTCAGGCTAGCCCAATCTCATCAGAACTCAGAAGCTAAGAAGGTACATGGATGACAGATCATCAGGGAAGTCTAGGACTACTATGCAGAGACAGGCAGTGGCAAACCACCTCTGAGTGTCTCTTGCCTCAAAAACCCTCTCGGGTCACCATAAGTTGGCTACAACTTGATGCCCCCTCCACAAATCACAACTAGCTAGCTACCAGTTGGTTCTTCAGCAGGGAGGGACAACACAACTGAAGGAGTCAACAGGTGCTAGAAGTTTGGTTTCTGCTAGAGGAAGATAACTTAAAGGAACCAATCTAAAATTACATGGGGTTTCAAAAAGAATAATAATAATGTCTACAGTTTGGAATAGTGGTTAAGTGTGTGGACTCTAATCTGGGAGAACTGGGTTTGATTCCCCACTCCTCCATTTGCACCTGCTGGGTGACCTTGGGCAAGCCATAGTTCTGGCACTGCTGTTCTTGAAAAAGAGCAGTTGCTGTCAGAGCTCTCTTAGCTCTGCCTACCTCACAGGGTGTCTATTGTGGGGAGGGGAAGGGATAGGAGATTGTAAGCCACTCTGAGCCTCCTTTGGGTAGTGAAGAGCAGGGTATAAATCCAATCTCTTCTTCTTCTTCTGCAGTAGGAGCAGAAAATAAATTCAACACTGGAGTAATGCAAATCAATATGCCTGGACACTGGGAGGGCTGTGCTACATTGCTCTAGATGTGTACATGTGTTCTCTCAATAATAGGTGCCTATCTTTGTTCCTAATCTGGGAGCCTCTTTCTCACTCTCCCTCTTCTGTTCTGTGCCCTTTGTACTGTACCATTTGCCACATGGCTCTCCAAGGAGCCAGATGCATCTATAGGTCTCTCCCATAAAAGCAATGTTCTCTTACACCCAGAGTCCCACATATGTGCTGCCCGATCAGTTGGCCAATTATGATAGGGAATAGTATTCTTTAGATTAGGTTTCTCTGTCCTTTCCACTGCAACATGGATGTGAACTGAATCTACCTGAACGAATGTAAATGTTACCATTTGCAATATACTTTGCAATATACTTCTTTGGAGTTTATCTACTGCACACAATATCACAATCTATGACTAGGCAAACTCTGCTCTGTTAACTAATACATATCTCCAATATTCAGTTCCTTGTGTTCAGGAATGGCTGATCATTATGAAAGGATAAAAACAAAGAGGAATTTAATCAGAGTGTCTGTGTCAATTGAGGAAGGTTCTGTTGAAAGAGGAAAAATAAAGGAAGCATTTCATAGAAATGCTTGTCTTGGGGAGGGGGAAACCTTCAGAAAAAGCTGAGTAACCTTGTCTGAGCTCTCACTACTGTAGGATGATTTATTTCCCCACCCTTGACATATTACTGTAGTAGGCCAATATATTTGCTAAAAAACAATTGAACTCAGAAAATCTCTTTTTTTGTGGAGGGACAAACCAAAACCTAAACAGGGAAGAAGGAAGTTCCCAGAGTTTGGTATACACAGATTGTGCTGGGCTCTCTCTCTCTCTCTCTCTGTGTACGCACCCACAATGTATTTTGACCAGTCTGATTTACTGTAGTATTTCCATTCTATCTTCCCCTCAGGGACTCAATAGAGTACAAGCCATTAAAAATGTCATATATACAATAAAAACAAAGACCCTCTGATCAGTCAAAAAAATCTTTGGAACTCACAGCATACCCAAGTGCTAAAATTAGCCGCTAGATGGACAGATCTAAAGAGGAACACCTAAACAATTGGCTTTATATAATTGTTGAAAAGTTAACAGAGTGGAGACCTCTGATAGGCCATTACACAAAACAAGGACTGGCATGATTGGAAAAGGCTATATTGGAGACCTTGGGAACTGAACTGAAACAATTTGTGCGTGATGGGGTCTGTAATGAGGATTGCAGTTGGACGTGATTGATTTAAAAAGATGTCTGGATCTAACTCATGGCCATTAAGTGACAGGAACAAGGTTAATTTCCACATGTGAGATTATTATTTAATGCCACAGCAGATTCAGTAAAACACTGACAACCTTAAAGTATGCCAGCTATAATGGATGATTGAGAAGCACACACAATATTGCTGTGAACATGTGACCCATTAGGTCACACATGTGTGTTTGGAGAAAAAAGGGCATGAAATGGTTCAGGATTTTTTCTTGGGGTGGGGAGAAGGAAATCCCATTTCAAGTCAGAATGAAAGAAAAATTCAAGTCAGAATGTGCATGTTATGCACCATCATATTGTTTTGTACTTATGGCAACCCTCTGAAATGATGACATCCAAACTTCCTATCGTGAACAGTCTTCCTCAGGTTTTGCAAACTGAGGGCTGCAACTTCCTTGACTGAGTCAATCTATCTCATGTTGGGTCTTCTGCTTTTCCTGCTCTCGTCAACTTTTCCTAGTGTTGTCTTTTTCAGTGAGTCTTGTCTTCTCATGGTGTGACCAAAGTATGATTGCCTCAGTTTGGTCATTTTAGCTTCTTGGAAGAGTTCAGGCTTGATTTGATCTAGAACCCACTTATTTGTCTGTTTGGTGGGCCACTGTAGCCATTAAACTCTCCTCCAACACCCCATTTCAAAATGAATCAATTTTCTTCCTGTCAAGTTTTCTTCACTGTCCGACTTCCACTTCACAAAGTCAGAATTGTCAAATACAAAGGCAAGAATGTGTGTGGGAGATTTTATATTATTTCTGAAGTATTTGTGTTAGAAATATGGGTATTGTGATTTGAAGAATCTTGTAGGAGACTCATCACAAGACTCTTTCTATTCACTGATATTCCATAGATAGGCTGGTAAAACCAATTCTGATATGTGTTATGTATTAAGCTTAAAAAGAATGCAAGATAGAAGGCTTTCCGGGAATGATAAAACCACAAGGGATCTCAGAACTGACTATGATCCTTGCCCAGCTGCAGCTACATTGATTTTCTGAAGGGAATTCTTGCAACAAGAAGAAATAGGTGTGTTAGAAAAATGGCTTCAAGCACTGGTTTCTTTGATTTTTATGACTCTCTTCCAACAGCCATGAATAAAACACTTCCAAAATATTGTACAGAGTTCTGCAACAGAGGGCACTGCTAACACTAAAATGGTTTCAATGTCAACTATGAAAATAAAAGGCTCTTACACAAATACTGAATCTCTGGAGAGGTCCTTTTCAAGCATTCTATGAGATAATGCAGATCAATACTTTAGTACAGAATTTTGGTGAATATTACTGAAACATGATGTTTGAATTGTTTATACAATATTTGCTGAAAACTAGGAAATTAGGGTTTACAGCTGTCAGGGACAGAAACAAGCACCCTCCTTTGAAGGTATACAGGGTTAAAATAGCTACAGTAAGACTGAAGCAAAAACAATTACAAGTTTATGAGATGATAAGGCTAAGACAATTTGGAAAATACTGATGGTACAGTGTGGCTTAATATTCTTTCATTCTTTTAAGGGAACCATAAGATTGAAGAGAGGGGTAAGAGACCTCGAATGATAGTTTTCAGTGTTCTCACCAGCTAAAATTCTTTTCTGCAAAGTTTGAAAGTTCTATTTAAAGTTCTAACACTAACAATAAATTTGTAGTACGAATATGTTCTTATTATAGCTGTCAGTAATGATGCTGTTACAGATCTCTGATTTAACAGAAACTGCATTTACTTTAAAAGGACTACCTGAGCCTTATCTCTTTTGTAGACTTGTAAGATTTTATCGTAG
This sequence comes from Lepidodactylus listeri, assembly GCA_029233225.1. Taxonomy (NCBI): domain Eukaryota; kingdom Metazoa; phylum Chordata; class Lepidosauria; order Squamata; family Gekkonidae; genus Lepidodactylus; species Lepidodactylus listeri. Next base: position 50,709,273 of record JARCFY010000004.1, read on the forward strand.
GAAGGTTACATGTTTGAACTTTAAAAAGCCAGCTGAATTTATAAGAAGCCAAATATTTTGTTTGAAAAGAGAAAAATAATCATGCATCTTCTAAGAAAAAGTTCTTGTGTGGGCATGCTGACAGTTTGTCCTGATGCAATACTTTGGAAGTAACTACAGTTATATGAGCATAAAAAAAATGATGCCTCTCTCTTATATTACCCACTGACATTTGGCGGTTCCACTGTTTCAATTCTGGTCTTAGTACTGCTTGGCTGCTAGGGACCCATAACACCCTCAACGGCAGGATGAGTCAGTGTAATACTTAATAGAACTTTTATTAACAAGCCCATTGCTTTATGAATAATGCTGTTGCATAAGTCTTCTCATGCTCTTGGAACTTTTAAGCTCTGAATACTCTTGTGGACCATTTAAAGCACTGGAACGTGCTATTTCTAGACTTGCACTACAGAAATAGGTTTCACACCATTTAGTTTCATTATCCATATATTTGCTTCCCATAGGCTGCCTCGTGACTTTCCAAAAAAGAATCTTAATGTGAACTGAAGGAGCTTTTCCAGTTCTTTTTCAAACTTAAAGTGGGGGCACTTTCTCTCTCACACAGAAGTGTCTGTTGTTTCTTTACCCTTATGAAGACACTTTAATCAAAGGTAAACATCTGGAAAAGATAAATCACATTGAAAGGCACTTTCTACTCTGTGTTGCAATAATCACCTTTCACATATATCTTTCTCCCACGGTGCTGGGAAAGGCAATCTTTTGGCCAACAGAAGGGCATTGGCTCTCTAGAAGACTTGAAAAGACTAGGAAGCTTTAATAATAATTAATGCAAACTGGAACATATTGATAAGATTAAGGTAAATTTTCTCTTTTTTTCTTACCTGCCTGAAAAGTTTATTCACCTTTTGTTATCCTGACTCTGAATGATTCATTTTTGAATTTCACGTTTTTCCATATATTGCACCCTTTCCAGTCATGTCAGAAAAAGAAGAAAACACCCCCAAAACTCTTGGCTCCAAAATCTTAATGTTTTTGGATAGGAAATGTCAGACCTTTATTCACATTAAAATCCAATCAGACATTAGTTTCAATAATGCCTCTTTCTCCAGTCCATTCAAAGGACTTAATGATAATTTGGGGTCTGGTGCTTTCCCATCAAGGTGATGAGGAAAAGTTTCAGAATAAGGCTTAAGACTGTCTAAAACAAAATACAAATTTATATCCCACTTTTATCCCCAATGGGGATCCAGACTAGCTTAGAACATAATTCTCCCCTACTCCATATTATCCTCTCAAAAACAACCCCATGAGGTAGGTTAGGCAGAGAGAATGATGGACCCAGAGTCATCCAACGAGTTTCTGTGGCACAGTGGGGATTTGAACCTGGTTATCCTAGATCTTAGTTAGCCACTTTAGCCACTACACACTGATTAAATGGAGATAGTTGAACTGTACTTATTATATAATGACAGAACAGTTACAGTTTGTTCAAAATATTCTTGATTTAGATGATCATGTGTTCTGTATGCATTACTATGGGTATATTGCACATTCATATTGAGAGGTCTGCCATATTAAAGGGAGATTTAGGCAGCCTCTTACATGGCGGAATCCATGGTGAACAGAACTGAACACCTGTTTGATGAAGGCCATCTATAGCACATAAGTGGCTGCCCTGGGAAAGCACTCTTATCCCATGCTACTTGGCAAAGTTGCTCCTGCTCAAGAGCAATTGGAGCCAAAGAACTTGTAATAGGAGGGGTAGCAAGGTTATAGTCAAGTGAACATTCACGGACAGAAAGGAGCTGGGTATGAGTAAGTTTAGAGAGCCCATCACTAGGGTTCTGTATTTGAGATAAGCCTTGAACTCTATGTGGGGGGGGGGATATTTTCCTGAGGGAAGGTGTTGACTGATACATTACACAGCCACAAATTTGGGGGAGGACTTAAGAGGTCTGTCATTCCAGTATAAACCATGTGTGGGAAGGCCACATTGCTTCTCTGTATATTTATTTAAAAATAAATATGATCAGCTTTCCGCCATGTACATTGTGCTGGGAAGTGATGCCAGTAGTTAATGCCAGTAGTTAATGCCAGTGTAGTCTTAAGACTTCAAAATCATCTAAATTTTGTTTGCTCCTCAATAGGGCTATTAACATAAAAACATAAGGAGACCCCTGCTGGATCAGACCAGTGGTCCATCTAATCCAGCATCATGTCTCACACAGCGGACAACCAGTTCCTCTGGCTGGCCAACAACAGGGTATAGAGGCTGAGGCCTTCCCCTAATGTTGCCTCCTGGCTCTGGGAGTCAGAGGCTTAGTGCCTCTGAATGTGGAGGTTCCCCTCACTCATCATGGCTAGCAGCTATTGATAGACTTATCCTCCATGAATCTATCTAATCCCCTTTTAAATCACATTTGTTAAATGTGTCGTTACACTAAATATACATCAAGTTTTAGATTTCCTGATATTAAGATTCTCTTAATTGGGAACTTTAAATTTTAGTGGGACATCCAGGTCTACCCTCCCTCCAAATAACTGAAACAGTATCTGTAGCTTCAAGAAAATGAATGACCCTTCAGTGAAAGAGGAAATAATGAGGGGAGGAGGACACAGGGTGGCCCTCAAATCCTTGCAAGTTTCCCACCACACAACTTGATCTGGCACTGTGCAACTGAGTCTGCCCCAGCCCACCAGTTGGCACTTCACACAGCTTTTCCAGGCAGACTCTGCCAGAGGAGGGAAGCTGGGAAAGGTGAAGACAAGGAGGCTGATAAAAGTCAATTGCCTGGTGGGTGGAAAAAAGGGAAGGAAACAAGAAAAGAGGAGAGTCTGTGGGGGCTTTGAAGGAATGGAAAAAGGAAACAGTGGGAGAGGGGGTAATGAGATGCCCCTTGCAACTCCTTGCCAGTCCACCACTTGCACAGTACAAAATACACTAAAAGCTTTGTTAACCAGCACCCAGTTATTCAGAAAAGTCAATTGCCTGGCATGCTGGGCAAAAGAGTCTGGTGGATGCTGGCTGAGTGGCTCGGGTACATGCCAGTAAAAGCCTTGTGTAGCTGGCAAACCCAATTCCCCCATGGATGCCAGTTAACAAAGCTTTCTCTGTACTTGAATGAGGAGTGTAAAGCTGTTTCAGGTAAACAAAACTAGGAAATAGTACTGATTTGTAAGGAGGCAACACTAACATTATCCCACAAACATCTCATGCCTAAATTCCCCATTGCTTAGGGCTCAGTTAGACTTGACTTTGCATTAACCCTAGATAATTCAATTAATCTCCCTGCTTTGTTTCACTATATAAGAATGATAAATGAAGAGCCGAATTCTCTTACTTATCACAAACCCTGATTAACTGACAGTAGATATGTTGGTACAAATTTCGCTTTAAAAATGAAAACTTTTTAAACTTCCTTGCTGAGTCAGCCTTATCAACGTTAGGCAATACATTGACGTTTTCCACATGAAGATTTATTTAAACTTATAAAATCTAGGAACAACTTTTCTTTCATATTAAGAATTAAATTTGTCATACTTCAGACAAGGCCACCTTCATAACATCTGTTTTTATCACAGCCCACACAGAGTGGCAGCCTGATCATTCTCTTTTATAATAACAGAGAAGAAAAGTAAGAAATTACTGCCATTACACAACAATAATTATAGGCTCCTTAACTGTAACAATGGGAGAAATTCTAAGCACGTCCACTTAGAAATAAGTCCAATGTTAGTCGATGGGACTTGTTCCCAGGAAAAGTGTCCTTGGGATAACAATGTACTGTGGAGCAGGATTTTTCAGCTTCTTTTAGATTTTTCAGAATCCTTCAAAACTCATCCAAAAAGAAATCCACAGAAATATAATTGAACTGACCTATACAAAACTTGGACAGTTTTCTTTTACTGAGTCAGATTATAAAGCAGTATTGTTAAGTTTATTTTCATGTCTTTGCAGTATTCTTTATCTAAACTTTAACTTATTTACAGTGCAGTTCTAAACAGATTAATACCCTTTGAAGTCCATTGAAGTCAAGTGAACTTAGAAGGGCATACCTCTTCTTACGACTGCACTGTTACTGGTGTTTTGTTTCATCTACTAAATGAATAAGTCTTCCCCGAACATTAAAAATTGTCTAGCAGTGCAATAATACATTCAGAAAATATTCCAAAAAATTGTTCTGGTATGGCCTATAAACAGAGCAATCTGAGCATTCCTAACTTTTATTTCTTTTGTTCATCATTTATCTTTTTCCATTGCCCAGTCCATAGGGTAAAACACCAGAGAATAAACAATAACAATAAAAATAAACCAATAAAAATCACAATATAAAAACAGCAGACTAGCAGCAGTTTGAAAACCAGAGCAGTGCAACAGAATTAATATAAAACAGTGAACTTCACAGTTTACAATGAACAAAAATAAAGCATAGCCATAAAATCAGGTCAAAATATTAACTAGAGTATTTAATACGGGATTAGTAATACAAGGAATTTTATATATTCTACTTATATACTTATTTCTTTATGCTACTGCTCAAACTTATGAACTCTTATGGTGCATCCCTCTGAAGACATGAGAATTTCAAGCAGAATAGATTTTCAGTAGTAGAGTAATGAAGCTGTTCCAAGGGCATTCCAATCCAACTGTGCTAAGTAGGAGAATGATGGTTATCAAGGGCATTAGGTATTCTTAAAGGACAGAAAAATCTCTTTAAGCTTTCAGTAAATGATAATTACTATATTGGACACACTACATGTCAGATGCTAGGCAAAAAATGGAGGTATTAATTTACTTCAAATCACCTGAATTGCAAAAGAAATAAAACAAACTGGTGTTAAATTTAGTAATTTATGAACTACCACCATACAGTGTTTATTTTAACAAGTTCCTTATTTGGTCTCATTCTTTGTTTTATAAACCCCAAAGTAGCTGAAAACAATCCCATTCAGAGGTTTTCCTTTATAGCTGAGCAAAGTGCAGCTTCTTCTGTCACTTTGGTAATGTCAGAATAATGTGGGAAGAGTTCATAGAGTGGCTCCTGTAGCAGCCTTCTTAAACCAAGGAAATGCTGGTGCAGAAAGAGCTGCATCAGGAATTCTATCCAGGTGGTCTTGGACTGCTGATACTAGCTAAGGTGAACAACAACAAAAAACTGGCATCTCTGCAAAAAATTGTGAAATGTACTTTTAAAAAAACACCAGAATTGTTTTTGCTAGGTCTTAAGTTGGAAGAAATAGATGTCAGTAAACAGACAATGATATGGTATATGGTGACAACCGCAAGAATGGTTTATGCACAAAACTGGAAGAATGAAAGAACTCCAGAGCTTTGGGAATGGCTCAGAAAACTAGTATTTTTGGCTGAAATGGACAAATGGACTAAGAAACTGAACAATCAAGATTCTGTGATATTTTTAGAAGAATGGAAAGATCTGCAAGAATATACAGAAAAGTGTATTGAATTAAAGGGAAACATATTTACATTTTCTAACTATTGAAAAATCTGTAATAACTGTATATGTATCTAACATTTTTAGGAATGGAATAATATATAAAAACATTAGAGGTACATATGTTATAGAAAAAGAGCTAAATACTCAATCCTTTTAAATTAGTAATTTACCTGTTAATCTAAGTTCTCTCAAGGACAGCTTGGGAAAGAGCTCTCTGAGCCCCACCTACCTCACAGGGTGTCTGTTGTGGGGAGGGGAAAGGAAAGAAGTTTGTAAGCCGCTCTGAGACTCCTTTGGGGAGTGGAGGGCAGGGTATAAATCCAATCTCTTCTTCTTCTTCTTCTTCTTCTTCTTCTAAGTTTAAGTACAGGTGTGGGGTCTGCTGGAAGCCTAGAAGGGGGGAAGAGGAGGAAAAATAAAAAGAGGTCGATAAAAAATAAGATGAATGTACTGTCTAATGTAAATGGTGACTTCAATAAAAAAAATTTTTGGCAAAAAAAACCCTGGCATCTCTGAGGTCGTATGGCCAGGCTGGGGGGGAGGGGTGGACTGGGTTCGCAGCAAGGACTGCCAGGACCTTATGAGGGTACATGTCCATCAGGTGGGCAGGGAGGAGGTGGGCAATCCAGGTGGTCTTTGTCTGCCCACCCCTCCCCTATATATCCAGCAGCCACATTTTCCCTGGCTTCCATTCATTGCAGCTTTCCCACCCACCTTCCCTGCAATTCGGTTGTCATGGGATATGTTACTGATTTTCTACTACTGTCACAGCTTTGGCGGTTTAGGCATGGGACAGATCCTTTTCATTAGGGAGGTGGTGCCTGCATGCCTGCATCCCATGGTTCTGGGACTCCCTAAAGGGGTCTTGGGGTAGGGCCAACATTAGTGGCATGCCCAGCTTGGGGGCTGTTGGTGGGGCTCTCACCACCAGATGGCAAGAGGACCATGTAGCAGTTGGCACTCACATGGCTCCAGTTTGGTGCAGCAGTTAGGAGTGTGGACTCTAATCTGGGAGAACCAGGTTTGATTCCCCACACATCCACATGCAGCTGCTGGTGTGACCTTGGGTCAGTTACAAGTTCTTTCAAAGCTGTTCTCTCACGACCAGTTCTCTCAGAGCTCTCTCAGCCCCACCTACCTCACAGAGAGTCTGTTGTGGGGAGGGGAAAGGAAAGGAGATTGTAAGCTGCTCTGAGACTCCTTTGAGTAGTGAAGGGTGGAGTATAAATCCAATATCTTCTTCTCTCTCTCTCCCCAGGGGTTTTCTCACTCCTTGGTAGCACCCCAGCAGGTGGGCTTATCAGGAGGCAGTTGGGTCGCCTGACTTAGGATCCATCCCTATGCTGCACCAGTGCTGTAAAGTACTGGGTTTGGAGACTTGTTGAGTGATCAGAGTTCATAGTTTATTAGAAGGCTGGAATAAGGCTGCAGAGCTGGACTCACAGGACCTCTTATAGTCCCATTCTTGGCCACACCCATGCACACACCCAACACCCGTGACTGGTTATTTACAATGCCCTAGTCACCCATAGGACTACCTACGGATGTGGGCTTCCCCATTGGTCCCCAACTAGGATCCTCTGGATCTATTGTCCTGGGAGCGAAGCTCGACAGCTTCGTCTGACCACATGTATGGCCAACCGCGTGCGTGGCTTAACGGTTGGGACATAACAAATGCTCCTACGGTGTAATTAGTAAAAGCTGTAATGAAATGGCTGCCAGGCAGAGGCAGCAGTTTTCCTGTTAAAACTCTGAGGAACCTCCTTCTCAGCAGCTTGCCCAGCTGGAGCGGGCAGCTCCTTATCCCACCTCAGTCGAAACTGGCGGGAGGGAGCAGCCAACGCCATGCCTGGCCCACTCTGCCCCAGGGACACCTCTCTGGCTCAGTCGCCACCTGAATCCCAGAAGAGGAGACCCAGGAGGGGGTCACCAGTGTGCCACAGACACACAGTGGAGGAGGGTGTCCCCCCACCCCCTGCCCTGGGCCTCTTGTTTTCCTGGCTGCAGGAGGGATGCCTGAGATGCCCCCTTTTCACAGCCCCCCTCCCTGGCCTGGTGGCTTCTTTGGCCCCGAGGAGGAGCTCAAGGAGTGGCCCCAGCCAGAACATAGCAGGGTGAGCCACACCCTTGGGGGCTGTCCGGGCGAGGAGGGCAAAGTCCATCAGGAAGGAAGCCGTGTCTCTCAAGGGCTTTCCCCATCCTCCTGCCCAGGAGAGTCCCCATGCTGGGGGCTCTGGTGAGGAATGCTTGAGCCCAGCCCAGTGGGCCTCGCCCTTCACAGGAAGAAGCGGCCAAGGCCATCTCATGTGCCTCTTCAGTGGCTCCACAGTGGCTGCCTGGATGCAAGGGGGCTCTGTACTGCTCCTGGCTGCACTGTTCCTGCTGGTCCTCTTGCACTGCCCAGAGGGAGGCTGTGCCTCCACCCCCCACCCCGGGCCCTCTCCCACCACCCACAGCCTTGGGCCTGAGGACCCTCGCCACCCATGCCTGGTGCCCCCCACTGCCCCCAGCATGTGCACTTCCTGGCCCACACCTTCCGGCATCGGCTCCTCTGAGCACCCGGCTGCAGCAGGCCAGTCACTTCTTTTAAAGGAGCGGCAGGGGGGATCGGGACAGGAGGGGCAGGCCAGTCATTTTTCTTAAAGGGGTGGGGGGTCGAACAGGAGTCCAGTTCGGCACTCACCATCAGGGGGCGCCCTAGGCCGAAGTCTAGTCTGCCTAGCAGGTGGGCTGGCCCTGCATGTGGGGGTGAGTCGAGGACATTCAGTTTGCAGTTCTTCCCCCTTATCTGAGCCAGGTGTGAAAAATGCTGATACAGGCAACTGCCAGCTATCCTCCTCTGCTGCTTCAGAGGGGGCAGCTGCAGTTTCTCCAAGCTCTGTCAGCTCTCCCTCATCCACACCCATGACACTCTTGGGGTGGCAAGTTGTGGCTCTACACAGCAAGAAGGTAGGGACGCTGCAGAAATGCTTGGTGAAGTCAGACAACTTGGAGTTGAGTGACCAGTGTCGAGAAGTGACAGGCTTAACCACTGAGAGACTGAGTAAAGCTGAGCTATTGGATCGGGTTCTCCAACAGTTCAGTCAGTTGGTATCCAGTGATCTGAAGGCATTTGGCATAAACTCCTACACAGTCTGCCCAGATGGCCAGTTACTCATTCAGCAGGTCCTTCATCCAGAGGCCTCAAAAAAGAATCTCCTGTTGTCTGATAGCTTTTATTCCTTTTATGATCTATGCAAAGAATTTCACAACAGTTACCCTAACTCAGCCTCCATGAAGGATCAAAGTATCCAATCCATGGCTGAATGTATTGGCTTCACAATAGAAGAAACGGAGCTAAGGCAGGGCTCTAGGACACTTCCTGGTAGGGTGGGGTGGAGGGGAGGAGCCAGCCCTGAAAGGTGATTGGAAGCAAGGGCGTAGACTTTTCAATTTTCCGGGGGGGGGGGGCTGGGGCTGAGCCAGAGTCGCTATGCTAGGTCCTTAAAAGAACCGAGGCCCAGTGACATCATAGGGAGGAGCCAGTGACATCATAGGCTATTGTCACTATCTATGGAGGTAGAGCCATGTGGGATTTAGGGAGGGGCTCTCCGGAAATTTAGGGGAGCCTGGGAACCCCCAGCAATGCCCCCGGGCTGGGCCAAACCCAGGAAAAGGTGGGAGTTGGCCAGTGGTTATAGTGGTAGCGGTCTCTGCTGTGTCCTTTATTTAAATTCACTTTTAGAGTAGATCTGCAAATATACATACCATGTGCATCAGACAAAGTAATGGTCACAAATTTGACAGTAAGGAAGACAACACAGAAAAGCCTGTAGGGGAATATTTTAAAAGTTTTCCTGGACATTCATTTAGAGGAGTCTTGTTTCTGTCTTATTTGTAAGGGTGACGTTGTACTGAAATGTACTAACTTATGGCATCACAGATGCCTTCATTTGGTAAATGCATGGCTGAAATCTCTGAGCCAGGACAGAATACCAAACAGTTGCTGCGCACTCAATTTCTGAGCAATGTACAGAGTTCAGAATAGCAGCAATCTTGAGAGCCAGTTTGGTGTAATGGTTAAGTGCATGGACTCTAATCCGAGAGAACTGGGTTTGATTCCCCACTCCTCCACTTGCACCTGCTGGATGACCTTGGGCAAGCCATAGCTGTGTACCAGCTGTTCTCTCAAGGATAGTTGTCTCAGAGCTCTCTCAGCCCCACCTACCTCACAGGGTGTCTGTTGAGGGCAGGGGAAGGGAAAGGAGTTTATAAATCGCTCTGAGACTACAAGTGAAGGGCGGGGTATAAATCCAATCTCTTCTTCTTCATCTCTTCTTCTTCTCACTTCAAACTCATATCCTAGGAGTGAGTGCAAGTCCCAGAGCACTGAACCTATTCCCAGTGGCTGTCATTTCACTTTGTGACCTGTCATTCCAATCCCAGAGCACAGATTCTATTGCTAGGGATTGTCATTCCACTCTGGGGGCTGTCATTCTAGTCCCAGAGCACAGATTCTATTCCTAGGGACCGTAATTCCACTCTGGGAGCTGTCATTCGAGTCCCAGAGTAGCCTATCTGGGCCCAAAGACCTTAGAGAGCCAGTTTGGTGTAGTGGTTAAGTGCGCGGACTCTAATCTGGGAGAACCGGGTTTGATTCCCCACTCCTCCACTTGCACCTGGCTGGATGACCTTGGGCAAGCCATAGCTCTGTACCAGCTGTTCCCTCAAGGACAGCTTGGGAAAAAGCTCTCTTAGCCCCACCTACCTCACAGGGTGTCTGTTGTGGGGAGGGGAAGGGAAAAGGAGTTTGTAAGCCGCTCTGAGACTCCCTTGGGGAGTGGAGGGCGGGATATAAATCCAATCTCTTCTTCTTCTCTTCTTCTTCTTAATGGAAAAACCATTCCATATTTTCTTTGCAACTTTTTTTGTGCTGCAATGTATTTCAGTATGCAAGTCAATTGGCATTCCTGGCTCCCATTATCTCCAATGGGCCTTCAAGCCTCTCCCATTGTTTCCAGTGGGCAATCCTGTCATTCCTTTTACACATCCCAGTTAATTGTCCCTTTGAAACTATACCACACCATTTTAAGTAACAGCAAAATGAAGAGCATGAACATAAGAACATAAAAACATAAGAGAAGCCAATGTTGGATCAGGCCAGTGGCCCATCCAGTCCAACACTCTGTCACACACCAGGTGCCCTCAGGAGGTCCACCAGGTGCCCTCAGGAGGTCCAGCAGTGGGGGCAGGAAGCCCTCCCACTGTTGTCCCCCCCAAACACCAAGAATACAGAGCATCACCTGCCCTAGACTGAGAGTTCCTATCTGTACTTTGTGGCTAATAGCCACTGATGGACTTCTGCTCCATTCCCTCTTGAAGCCATCCATGCTTGTAGCCACCACCACCTCCTATGGCAGTGAATTCCACGTGTTAACCACCCTTTGGGTGAAGAAGTACTTCCTTTTGTCTGTTCTAACCCAACTGCTCAGCAGTTTCATCGAGTGCCCACAAGTTCTTGTATTGTGAGAAAGGGAGAACAGGACTTCTTTCTCTACCTGCTCTATCCCATGTATAATCTTATAAACCTCGATCATGACACCCCCTCAGCCGTCGTTTCTCCAAGCTAAAGAGCCCCAAGCGCCTCAACCTTTCTTCATAGGGAAAGTGTTCCAACCCTTTTATTGTTCCAGTTGCCCTTTTCTGCACTTTTTCCAATGCTATAATATCTTTTTTGAGGTGTGGCGACCAGAACTGTACACAGTACTCCAAATGAGGTCGCACCATCGATTTATACAGGCGCATTATGATACTGGCTGATTTGTTTTCAGTTCCCTTTTTAATAACCCTCATAGTGTTGGCCTTTTTCATTGCAGTCGCACACTGTCTCAACATTTTCATTGAGTTATCTACTTCGACTCTAAGATCTCTCTCTTAATCAGTCTCTGCCAGTTTGGACCCCATCAATGTGTATTTATAGTTAGGGTTTTTGGCTCCAATGTGCATCACTTTGCACTTGGCCACATTAAATCCCATTTGCCATGTTGATGCCCACTCACCCATCCTTGACAGATCCTTTTGGAGTGCCTCACAATCCTCCCTGGTTCTCAGCACCCTGAAAAACGTCGTGTCATCTGCAAATTTAGCCACTTCACTACTTACTCCCAACTCCAAATCATTAATAAACAAGTTAAAAAGCATTGGACCAAGTACTGATCCCTGCAGTACCCCAATGCTTACCTCCCTCCACTGAGAAAATTGCCCATTTATACTCACTCTGTTTCCTTTTAATTAGTCAGTTTTTGATCCACAAAAGGACTTGTCACAAAAGAGAGCCAGTTTGGTGTAGTGGTTTAGTGTGCGGACTCTAATCTGGGAGAACCGGGTTTGATTCCCCACTCCTCCACTTGCACCTGGCTGGATGACCTTGGGCAAGCCATAGCTCTGTACCAGCTGTTCGCTCAAGGACAGCTTGAGAAAGAGCTCTCTCAGCCCCACCTACCTCACAGGGTGTCTCTTGTGGGGAGGGGAAGGGAAAGGAGTTTGTAAGCCGCTCTGAGACTCCAAGTGAAGGGCGGGGTATAATCCAATCTCTTCTTCTTCTTCTGTCCCATGACTATTGAGCTTCATGTACAGAGTGCACAGTTCTTGCCAGTGTTCTCTCCAGGCTGCACACAGCAAAAGGAAATTTTAAAAGGACGTTGATCTCCATGTCCCCCCCCCCATCTTGTTCATGCAGATGGGCTTACCATTTAAAAACAGACACCCTGTGACTAGGCAGGTGGGGCTGAGAGAGCTCTTTTGAGGACTGCTCTTGAGAGAACAGCTCTGAAAGAACTTGGGACTGACCCAAGGTCACATCAGCAGCTGCAAGCAAAGGAGTGGGGAATCAAACCCAGTTCTCCCAGATTAGTCCATGCTCCTAACCACTACACCAAACTGTAACTCAAAACCTATCTCTTTTAGAAGCAAGTGGCTCAAGTGGTTAAGATGCTGAACTGCAGACCGGTAATTCAGCAGTTCGAGACCTGAGTGCTGCATGATGGAGTGAGCTCCCATCTCTGGCCCCAGCTCCTGCCAAGCTAGCAGTTCAAAAGCAAGAAATTGCAAGTAGATAAATAGGTACCAGTTCGGTGGGAAGGTAACAGAGTTCCGTGCGCCTCAGCGTCTAGTCATGCCGACCATATGACCACGGAAATGTCTTTGGACAGCGCTGGCTCTTCGGCTTGGAAACGGAGATGAGCACCGCATCCCTAGAGTCATATTTGACTGGGTTTCGAGCAAGGGAAACTTTTACCTTTACCTATAAGAAACATAGAACACCATCTCCACCACATCAGAGTCTTTAAGCAGATCATTTCCAAAACAGTCCTTCAGAGCCTAATTACATGAACTAAGCAGCAAGCAAGATACACTGTTCCCTCATAAATACTCAGAGAGCCTGTTGTCTCCCAGCAGTGACATTTATTCACTCCAAGGAATACCAGGGACATGATGCAGAGTCAGGCAATGGCAAATCACCTTTGAATATCTCTTGCCTTGACAACCCTACAGGGTTACCATGAGTTGACTTTGACTTGCTATCACTTTCCATAATCACAGGGCAACTGTGCTTTAATGCCCAGAACCATTTGGGCAAGGCCTAATGTGTAACTATTGTCAGTAGCATGAGATGGACCCACAGCTCAATTGGCTCTCATATCACTGCCATAACATACAAAATAGTAAAAAGCTCAGTAGTTCCTTTAATATAAACAGACTGTATTGTAGCATAATTATTACTGTAGCACAAGATTTTTCAGAAAGCCACACATTTTTCTCATCTCACTTTAGTGCCAGTTCCTGTCCTCAAATTCACAGAGAAACCCAAACCTTCCATTTTTGGTAGAATGACACCCTTCCCTTCCTCCAACTTCCCTTCCTCCACCCACGAAGGGTGATTTAGCAAATGCAAACCAATGCCAGTGGTTTGCATGCACCAACTCACTCAGCAGAACCAGAGCTTCCAATTTCAACACAAGAGCTAGGGATGCTACCCTCCAGGTGGGATCTGGGAATCCCCTGGAATTACAGCTCATTTCCAGACTTCCAGATTTTTCCCCTAGGAAAAAAAATCAAGTTTCTGGAGGGTAGCCTCCATGTCGTATCCCAGAGAAAGAAAGAAAAGTGAAAGGGAAAGTCTCTCCTTGCGTCCAGTCTCTCCTTGCTTTCAGCTCTCCCAGGATGGAGTAACAGAAAGAGAGAGAGGGACAGAGAGCGCAGCCACCCACCCCCACCCCCACCCCCCCAGAAGAAAGTGAGCCCAGGATTCCAACGTGCTCCGTGCAGCACAAGAGTTCCTGGGGCTGCAGGAGAAAGAAAGACAGCACTGGCTTCCTTACTTTGTTTGGTGAGCGCGGGAAAGCAAGGAAATCAATCTTCATGTGCAGCCTCCAGGCTCCTGTAGGCTGATCCGAGAGGGGGTGGAGCTTAGCTTCCAAGCTTCCTGTGACTTCCTCCCCCCCCTCCCTCCCTCCCTCTCTCTAGTCACCTAGCAGAAGAACGGAGTCTCTGAAAGCGGAGGGGAAAAACCCTCGCTTTCAAAATGAACTGGAACTTGCCCTGGGCCCCAGGGGAGGCTCAGCACTGTCTGAAAAGGTTCAGGGAGGGAGGGAGCTCAAGCTCCCCAGCCCCTGTAGATGACGCCTATGCAGCTGGCCGGTGGGCCGGCAGGCAGGCAAGCGAGCCTGCCTGGTAGAGGCTTCGTTTTGCCGGGAGAGGCTGAGCCCCCCCCGGGAAATTTCGGGGGGGGCTTGAGCCCTCGAGCCCCCCCGTAGTTGACGCCTATGATTGGAAGGGTGGCCTATTTAAGGAGAACCTGCAGCAAGCTAGGGAGAATGAAGTGTCCCTGCTCAGGCAGCATGTGAGAGTGGATAAGGGAGAAGGTATTGGGTGCTGTAACCCCCTCCCCAATCTGAGGCCTTATGGGTCTTCCACAGTGGGGAAGGTCTCAGTGGAGCAAGGACAACATATCCTTGATGTAGGGTAGCATCACAGTGCAGTTACCAGATTCTGATTGCAAACTTCAGTTGCGTGGAAAAATTGGAAATCTCAGATAAGCATTATGGTTCAAGAATTCTTCTCTGGCTTAGATCATAACCTGAGTTGAAAAAGAAATCCTCTCCCTTTGCACCCATTTACCTGAGGCATTAATACAGAAGGAGGGAAGTCTTTCTTCCTGGCACTATGAATACTGCTATAGAAACATCCGAAGTACAACATGTCATTTCCAGGATGCCTGGCAGTCACACAAAGGAAGTCAGGTGCCTGAATTCTGGAACAAAGTTATTCCCTCTCCCCACTTTTTTTTTAAAAGGAGAAGAGTCTTTGTTCACCAAGCCTAATTTCAAGACATATTTCATGAAGTTCATCAAGATGCAACAAAGGCAGCTTGCTCTGCCAGTGGAGGATGTGATGTAAACTTATATTCTAGGGGGTGGCGGCTATAGATCTTCCTCTGCTCCATCCCTGCAGCAATTGTTTGAGATGACGAGGAGGGAGCTGCTTCCTGCAAATAACCAACCAGTGGCTGCACCTTTTCTGCCATCTCCCTTCAGTATTATTGGAGACTTAAAGGGTGAAACAGGACTTGCTTTGGGACCAAGCTAGGGACCAAGCCATCTTGGAAGCTATTACTTGCTGTTGAAGTAATTACTGCTAACTCTGGATAGCTTTGGGGGATAGAGACAGGTTGGATCCAGTGCAAAATTTCCCCTCGTGCTAGAGCTCTTGTGGAAATGCAAGAAAAAGACCACAATCGCGACTAATGCGAAGTCAAATTTGTTGTATCCTCACTTACAGTTCAGCTTGTGCAAAATCTTGTGCAACCAATTTATGGGCACTAAAATATATCATGAAGAAAATGCTAGGTGCTGTGCAAAATGTTGCACTAGTGGAATTGTGCTAAGTCTGTTTATGTTTCTGCTTGTGCATTGCTGGATCTAAGACATTGACTAATAAAATAACTAATGGCACACAAACTCTAATCAACAAATAGCAATTTCACAAAGTCTATAAAATGTATAAAAATATTACTTATATTAGAATAAAACAAATGACCAACCATATGTTGACAAAGCCTCCAATCACATACCTAATTTACAAAGAAAGTGTTATACATATGAGCCCAGTCACATGAGCAAGATAATCCATGGGGGAAGTGAGGCTTTTTGCGCTGGAGCAAAATGAAGTGTGGTATCACGATCAGACAGTCTACTGAGGCTCTGTGCTCAGGCCGTCAGCTGCCAATCACATGGTGATGGTGAATCGTCGCAAAGTTCAGCAGTACCGCGTTTGTGCATGTGCACAGGTCCGTGTTTGTGCACATACCACGGAGGCTTAAAAAAAAAAATCCGGTGTGAGACGGGATGCAGATGGGCACTGGATGCGATGGGATACCAGCGCTTCCATAATCTGATGCCCATCCGTGCCCCGCATTTTCTGGAAAATACTGCACTTTTGGTGGTATCTTTTAACTCCACTTCTTCGGCAGGGTCATACGGGTTGTCGACAGGTGCGGGACGCTTGCCAGATGTTTTCATGTGATTGCACCCTTAAAATCTGGCTGGCGTTCATGCCTATTGCGCAGCTAACGTGTGTGTGATTGGACCCTATTCATGAACAAAAGTCCATAGTTTTGCTATACATTGAAATCTGGAAAGGCCCTAGTACCATATCGGTTGAGTGTGTAGTTGTTCCAGTAATCACACCAACAACAAACATATGCTTTGTATAACTTTTAATATTCTCTGTTCTAATTATACATAGAAATAATAACCCAGACAGGAGATGTTGAAAAGTAGCACCTTTGCACTCTAACACCCATCAAAACTAAAAATAACCAAGCTGCTAAAGTAAGTTGTTATGGTTTTCTTAATTATTATTTATACAATGGAAATGTTAGCATAAGGATATAAGAGAAGCCAATGCTGGATCAGGCCAATGGCCCATCCAGTCCAACACTATGTCACACAGTGGCCAAAAACACCAGGTGCCCTCAGGAGGTCCAGCAGTGGGGGCAGGATACTAGATGTTCTCCCACTGTTGCCCCCCCCCCCAAGCACCAAGAATACAGTGCATTGCTTGCCCCAGACTGAGAGTTCCTATCTATACCTTGTGGCTAATAGCCACTGATGGACCTCTGCTCTGCTTTGTTTATTAAAACAAAGAAATTGTGTTCAGTTACAGAAAACCCACTGAGGAATTATTAGCATGACTTCTCCAAAATGAAGTCCTACCTCATCACCCTCTTGGAGTTCTTTGTGCATGTTAATCATGTGGATAGATGTGAGCTGGTAGACATTATATGCATGGATTTCCAAAAAACCCTCCCTAACTGAAGGCTCTTAGTGGTTTTCTTAGTAGGGGATAATAGGGCGAGTCTTATGGATTAGAAATTGGATGAATGACAGGGGGAAAAGAGTAGGAGTTAATAGACAGTGCTTTCAATGAAGGGAATATGCAGTAGGATTCCACAAGGAACAGTATTAGGACTGCCCTATCCTGCTGACTGCTCCCCAGCAACTGACAATAAAATATATTCTGCCTGTGAAACCTGAGGTCCCATTCAGCTATTGTGGCTAATAGCCAAACAACAGACCTAGCCTACATAAATATATCCTTGACTGGCACATTGTCACATTGTCTCACACTGACTCAATTTGGAGACATTCATTGGGATCTCTTCACAATCCACTTTGGTTCTTACTAGGACTGGTGCTATTTGATTTGTTAAATGATGTGGAAGTCAGAATGGGGAATGAGGAGGTCAAGTTTGTGGATGACACCAAATTAGTCAGGATAGTAAGAACAAAAGTGGATTGTGAAGAGCTCCCAAGGAATTTCTCCAAATTGAGTCAGTGCGAGACAATGTGACAGTCAAGGATATATTTATCCTTGGCTAGGTCTGTTGTTGGCTATTAGCCACAATAGCTGAATGGGACCTCAGGGTTCTCAGACAGAATACCTTTTATTGTCAGATGCTGGACTTTCTTGTGCAATCTGATGGCCCACTGTTGGGAACAGGATGGTGGACTTTAGAGACCGTATAACAATTCTTACCCTTTTATCAGTTTCACTGTGAATAAAGTTTAAAACTATATGAACTGGGCCAAAAATTCAGACTTTTAACTCAATAAATCTAATTCTCAACATGGACAAATCTGTGAATACTTAAATCAAGAGACCTGAGCCATGAAAAGATGACATATCCCTCTACTAACCTGAAAAAGTCACAGGTATGCAGAAGAATCTGATTTAAAAAAAAAACAAAAACATTGGGGATTAAGCCTCTGCAATACTAGAAGCAGTACCTGTACTTTAAGAAACAAATATCCTTAGTCCTGTTGCTAGGCAACCACACATTATTGCCAGGCTTCAAGCTTTGGTTTCTGTCAGTAAAAGTCAGGGGGAGGAGACAGCTCCCTTTCCAGGGCTGTTTTAGCCTTTGAGGGAGGATTCATCAAGGCCAGGCCTATCAGCAAGCACCAGATGACTTACTAGCATGTAACTGGGTGATAACTTAGCCTGACAGCAGTTATCTCACAAAAGCCAGTGTGGTGTAGTAGTTAGCGTATCAGACCAGAATCTAGGAAACCCAGGTTTGAATCACCACTCTGCTGTGGGAGGTCACTGAGGGACTATGGGCCAGTTATTTATTTACTTATTTACTTATTGGATTTATAGCCTGCCCTCACCTGTGCAACAGGGCTCAGGACTGATAACAACAGTATCCATAACACAATAAATATAAAAATTAATTAATTAAAACAATTTTACCATAATATTGACACTAAAAGATGGTGCCTAAAAAGACAACCTGGCATCCCCTATCTAGGGGGGAGAGTAAAATGTTATTACTGATTGCCTGGAAGAATAACAGACAAAAATAGGGGAGCGGAGAACAGCCAATCTAAGATGGAGGCCATTGCTGCCTCAGCTGTAAGCCTGGTGGAACAGCTGTGTTTTGCAGGCCCTGCCGAACTGCATTAGATCATGCAGGGCCCAGATCTTACTTGGCAGAGCATTCCACCAGGCTGGAGCAAGGGCTGAGAAGGCTCTGGTTCTGGTTGAGGACAGCTGGATACTTTTCGGGCCAGGGATCACCAGAAAGTTATTGTCTCTTGAGTGTAAGGCTCTTTGGGGGATATACCAGGAGAGGCAGATGCAAAGTTACACATTTTCAGCCTAACTTTACCTCATAGAGTTGTTGTGAGGATAAAATGGAGAAGAGCTGCTTTGGGTCCCCATTGTGGAGAAAGGCAGGGCATAACTGAACTAATAAATACAGCTGGAGATGGGGGGGGGGGGCAGATAAAACGTAGTTTGGGGCATGGGAAGAAGAGAAGGAAGCAGGAAAGTGTGAGGATATGGAGGTTGCCAGGAAGAGAGAGAAAAAGGAAATAGTGTAAGGGAGGATATACAGGGGGGAATGAGGTATCACCCCACAAGCTGTTGTAAGTTCCCCACTGTGCAAATAGGTCCAGTTTGGTGGCTGGCATTGTGTAATTGCAGCCATATAGAGGCTGCGAGGGGAAAGAAAGGAGGGAAAGCTGAAGATGGGGGACAGATAAAGCTAGATCTTGGTGGGTGGATTGGAGTGGAAACAGGAAAAGTGGAGAGTCTTGCAGGTCTCCCACTTGTATATACTGATAGAGGTCTGATCAAGGAAGAGCTTTTGCAGTCATGGGGGAAATCATGATGAAAATGTCAGTTCGTAGTACCCAGTAAATTGCTATGCACAAATTGTGCTTCTCATATAGCCTTCTCCCAATATTTAGGGGAAAAAACCCAGGACAACAGTACATATCTAATTTCTCAAGAAACTAATAGCTTAGCATGGCTTTTTTTTTAAATGAAGAACGAGGACAGGAGAAAAAGCAGCTTTATGAAAAGACCCCCATCCAACAAGCAGATGGGGAAAAATCAAGGTCTGAATAACACAGTGAGGCTAACCATGTTAAAAAACAGAGATCCAAGCCTCAGTCAATGCAAAAGAAATAAATAACTTCAGAATAACACTAACCTTGTTCACAATGGAATGACAGTTCAATGAGACACATGAAAAGAAAACTGAAATACTAGACACAGATCAAGTTCAAGCACAAAGGAAAGGAAGGAACAGAATTACAGCAACATCGCCCACTGAAATAAAAAGATGACACAAATCTACAGCATAAGGCACCACTAATTAACAACTAAAAGTTGTTAAAAGGTGATATAAAAGCAGGAAAAGAAGAAAAGCCTGCATTCATCATGAAGACAGACATCTCCCCATTCCCCAAATCCCCACAAAGAGTAAGGGAAGAAAAGCTCTGTCTCCTTTTGGTAATACCACAATCTTCTTGACTCCAGGGCAGCTTCAGGGACAGAGTACAATTAGCCAGCTACAGAGACACATGTACTGTGGTGACAGCAATAGATTTCTCAGGTATGTTGTCCTGAAATCCTTGAAGCAAGAAGGGGAAGGCAATCGTGCTAAATAAAATGATGGTGGTGTCATGGACTGTGTGTGTTCAAACTTGGTGTCTCCTGTTTTCTTTGTACTGAGGATTGTCTTATACGGAAACATGGACTTGACAGGTACAGATTATTGCCACTGAGCCTTCATTTTGGTTCATATTTCTTTCCTCTCCCCCTCCATCTTCAGGCAGGGACCATCTTCTCCCTGTCTTTGCATGGACCAATAAGCAAGTTGTGGCTGGTTACTGAAAACGAAGACAGATGAGTAAGTAGGACTGTGTCTCGTCTCGCCAGAAATAATGAGGAAAATATCTGTTCCAGAGAGCAGTTAAGCCTTGTCCAGCACCTTACTATCAAACCAGTAATCCGGGCCTCTCAATGATCAGTCCACTTTTTTTCTGGGGCAGCTGCCCACGTACTCATCCTGATGAAGGCAATGTGAGATCAGTCTGGTCATCTTTTGGGGCCAAGCAGGAATTTTTGGACTGTAGATTGGCTTAGGTTGAAGAATTTTTGGCTACTCCACATGGTATTGACATGGTTTGACAAGGCTGGGAGTTCACATTATCAGACTTTGTTCTGAGAGACTGATGAGGCTCTAATGAGGGATGGCATGAACAGTGAAAGTTGCTTTGGCATAGGTAAGAATAACTGGCAAACTCCTGAGCTATTGCAACATGAAGGGAGGTTACCTGGTCAGTTGTTCACTGGCTATGCAGCCAGGGGTGGGGCTGGGGGGCAGGTAGATTAGCTGAATCCTAACTGCTGTGCACTGTGGAGGGAGGGAGAGGAAGCCTGGCACCTCTTGGCACAGATTTTTATGTAGGTTCAGAACAATGGCAGTGATGCCAGCTGAGTTTGAAGCGAGGGTGGGCTTGTCCAGTGCTGGTAGCTCTTGAAGACTGCCAGTGGATGTAGAAGTCTGTTCATTATGCAGATCACCCATTCATAAAACCTAATTTAATCCATATTTTGGCACCTTCATCATGGAGAGTGGGGGAAATGTGAAATAAATAACTTTTTCAAAATCGTTAAGAATTATTATAACTTTTAACAATGTTAGGTAAAGTTTCTACAAATGTTAATGATCCGGTTAACTTTTCTTCCTTTGGGCTTTTATTTTAGAACAGCAGGGTCAGCCTACACTTCCTTTCTTTTTTCTGTAACCCCCCCTCCTTCCGAAGATTAATACAAAGTAGTAGCTTTAAATAAGTAAAGATAAGTAACTGGGGTAGCACCCAGAAAAAATTCTTTCATCATTCTGGCTCTGCAATCTATTCTGAATGTTCTGATTTGTTCCTGCAGCTACTCAGCAGTTGGAAGTCACAAACTGAGTGGTTTCTAATTACTGCTGTGTCAAGCAACAAATGCACTCAGAGCAGCCAATCTGCTTTACACTTATTATTATAAAATTAATACTTTAAGAACATCTGTGCCACCCAATTGCTTGATCTATGGATGATCATTATTCTTGTCAAATTATACCTGACATGAAACTGTGCTCAAATCAAACCAGGGAGACCACAGTTAAAGATCTTGGTCAGGGTCTCTTCCATAATATATAGGATAGCAATAGGTTGATAGATAGTGGAAATGAGACCTTTGGATAAGATCCTGTGTTGAAGGATACAGGGTGGCAACTTCCACCATACTTTGACAAGGATAAATGAATAACCTTGGGATATATTGTTCATGCTCCAGTGATGCTTGGTGTATAATGTAAAATCTTGATCTGCAATATAAATTATGTGCACTGTCAAACTGAGCTCTTTTTCATCCTGTGTTGCTGTGTTAAACAATTTTTGGAGATTAGATGGACATTAACTTTCGAGCCACTTTTCTTCACTGACCTCCTTGGAGATTGCAATTCCCTCCCCCCTTGCCAAGTTAATTTGTGACTGAGTGTTAATATTCTGAATTATTTACCTTTTTCCGTAATGGGGAGGTTATAGTAAAGGTCAGCAGGCTTTTAATCATATGTCCTGGTGTGAATATTATACTTTCAGGGTGATGAGAGATTATATTAGTCATTTTGTTTCTATCTACTGATCTGCTGTTTAAGATGCCGGCTGATTTTTTAATATACATGAATATCTATGGCATAAAAGGACTGGGTAAAAAAAAATGGTGAGAGTTAGTTGAAACAAAATTCTATTGAAATCAGACTTGTTGGTTTAGGCATAAATCTAACTGACTTCATTGAATGTGCCATCTGAAATCTTGCCCTTGAATGGCTTGACATGGCAACTGAGCCCTCTGACAACATATCTGGAGTTACACTGGCATAGAAAATGGCAATACCAGGAGCATGTTGGGGGTAAAACAGAACTTAACCAGAATCCTACATCATTGGGAAACACTACCATTCATGTTGTCATGTAGGATAGAATGGGCCATAGTAACCTGAAGCAAAGCCTGTTATGTATAGAAATATTTCTTCAGGTTGCATGAATGACCAATGAATGTGATAATGCAGAGTAGAAGGTCCCAGGTTCAATCCCCGGCATCTCCAGTTAAAAGAGCCAGGCAGTAGGTGATGTGAAATACCTCAGCCTGAGACCCTGGAGAGTGGCTGCCAGTTTGATGGAGATCATCAACTAAAGTTAGCAGAACCAGCTCTATCCCATATCCTGACCTGATCTCTATCCCAACCTCTATCCCCTGTGATGGATTTACTGCCTCTGGTGAGAGTCTCATAATATTATGTCATGGGGGGGGGGACAATAAAAGGAATGATAAAAGAAACAAAACTTTGTCCCAAGACATTTTAAAAGGTAGAGAATGTGACTGACATTTGCAGTAGACATGCCCACTGTCTGGTATAGCTTGCGGAGAAGACTAGGAAAGATCTCACAGATGCTCTTCCTTGGATGGTACTTAGTTCTTATGAGAATGCCTTAAAGGTCAAGATGCAGCAAATAAAATTTGTATCAAAAGAAATGTATTTATTATATAGCGTATACAATAATGTAATTAAAAACATAGGGCCTGAATATCAGGCTGCATTAAAAATAACTGAGAATTAGTTTTACGTAGCTAGTATGAATCCTTCATACAAAGTTGATGATAAATACCAAATGACCAGCACAGGACCATATGCGTTTTGGCCTCATCTGGAAAATAAACAATATATATCAACCCTGACCAGGTGATGTTATCTGGAAAAGCCAAACTGTTAGAATAGAAATAAGCATTATTAACACTGCATTAAAATTATTTGGAAAATTGTAAAAAAAATAATCAAAAACCCTTTTCTACCTCATATTGTGTGGTTTGAGGTTAGCTTATAAAGCAAACCATGGGTCCTGTCACATGGTAACTATGCTCACACATAAACTGTCCATTGATACTATAATCTATAAAACAAAAAAATATGTATGAGCTAAATTCTATTATAAACCTACAGATGAACATTTAACCCTCATAAGGAGTACATTAAAAAAAAGCAAATGCAAACTAACCTGGTGCAGAATTTCAAATATTTCAAGATGCATATGTCATCAACTAGCAATAAATTACAGGGGCACATTTATCATAATCAGGTCAGTTATGTGATGAAAGGAATGGATGATGGAATACCTTCCATGTGACATGTAATACAGCTCTCAAAAGGGGGAGGGGGAAAGTCAGCACTGCTAATCTGAGAACAACAGGCACCTTAGATACAGAAGCAACCACTCACAATCAATGCTCCCTCAAAGTTGCAGAGTCTTGTAAGCAAAAATTTTACTTTGTGAGCTACTGGCATTAAAGTTGTGAGCAAGCAATTTGGCTACTGCATCAATTAGTTTGCTATAGAGCCATCTTCCTGAGCTAGGACAAAAATATGTGAGCTGGAGGCTAAAAAACTGTGAGCTAGCTCACACTAACTCAGCTTAGAGGGAACACTGCTCACAATTAAACCCAGCAAGTCCAATCCACTCCCTCATTCAATCCCTGTGGCGACATGCTTGTAGATGGTAAATCCAGAACACTTCTTTTTTTCTGTAGAAGTCTGCACAGATGTAGAGATGTAGGCTGGATACATTCCACCAGCCAGAAGCACAGCTGTTTTTCCATGTGTCCAGAAGTTAGATAATGGTTGGATGTTCAGTTCTTATGACCATACAGAGCTCTGACATGGCCTGTATCATATTTATTTAGGGAATTTAAATGTTTCCTCTCCAGAGTAATGTGTGATTAATTATTCCTATTGTTAATGCATTAGGAAAGGGTGAGTGTGGTGTAGTGGTTATGTGAGGTCCCCTGCTCTCCATGGCAGGCACTACACCCTCACTCACCACATGGTTACCCACACCCTCCCATGGTCTTATAATCGGAGAGAGGAGGGGCTTGAACCACCCTGTTCCTCCTCCTCTCACCAGTGAGACAGGCCTTTTCTACCAACTGAGGAGACTCACACAGCGTCCTGTGATTTTGGGGAACCAGGTTTGTTTTAAGCTATAAACCTTTCCCTCAGTTACGTATATAGGAATAGCCTGGTTCACTGCTGTGAGGTAAAGTTAGTGGTGCACAAGTAGAATACGGAGATCATTGAAATAGGATTAGTACATAAACAACAAAGAAGATTTTTACAAAATTTATAGGTAAGATTCAAGGAACAGATCAGCAGCACAGGTCACCAGGTATACAAAAAAGAAACCTGGCTGAGGTACATAAATTTAAACTAGTTATGGCTTCAGAAAGTAGCTTGTAATGTAGTATGCTCTGTGTAGCAACCAGCCTGCCATGTGCTCCCAGGTAATGGCGCCCGCCGCATGACCAGAGCACATGGTCAGGCAGAGAGGGGAGCTTGAATCTGGAGGAACAATAGACATCCGGATTGAAAGCCTCCACCAATGTGGGACCTAGGTTCTCCCTGGAGAGCCAATGCAATCAAAGGCTCCTCCAGGGAACCTATGACAAACATGCGCATATGTTAAGCCCCTATCAGGTCTTTTGGGTGCGGCTGGAGGTGTGGCTCCGGCCAGCATATAATGAGGGCCCTGGAGCCCTGGAAGCATGCTTGTTCTGACCATCTACTGGGCATGCTGACTCACTCAATAAAGGCTTCATGATTTCACCGTTCCTGGTCTCCCGAGTCCAGTACTCTTCACTGGCGACAAGGATGGGATCCCGATGAGTGACTCCTTAGCTGACACCAGCACCGCATCGAGCCCAGACCAGATCCGTAAGCCACCGGCCCTGCTCGGCTCCACCACCACTACACCGCCATTGGCTCCCGAGGATCTCGCTCAACGCACTGCTGCACATCCCAGAATGGCCACCGCTCTGGGAGCCACCCACCCATTCGATCCAGCCTGCCCTGAAGACTGGGAAGCCTGGACGGACCAGCTCACATCCTACTTCGACGCACAGGACATCACGGATGCTGGGAAGAAGAAGTCCTGGCTCATGGCCTCCTGCGGGGTAAAGACGCTGAAGTTACTCCGCAGCCTGCTTTCCCCTCGTACCCCAGCGGAGGCCACGTACGACGACATCATGGCGCTCCTAAGGAACGCACTACTCACCGAGACCCTCCAAGAACACGCAGTGGGTGAAGTTCTTCCACCGGCTGCAGCAGAAGGGTGAGTCTGCCTCCAATTACCTGGCGGCCCTCTGACATCTCCTGGTGGGGTGTGAGTTCATGGCTGTAGAGGACACGCTATACTCCGCGTTCCTGTGTGAGGTCTGCGACCCCAAGCTTCAAAGAAAGCTGATGGCCAACTCCACCGCCACCCTGGATGAGATGCTAACCACGGCTTGTGCCTTTGAGGTCTCTCAGCAGGAGAAGCTAGGCACATCCGCAGCCACCCACCAGACCGAGGCCTCTGCAGACTCCGACATATCTGAGGATGACAAGACACTCCAGGTACAACGCCGGCCTCTGGGACAGGGGTCCCACAACTCAGGTGAGAAGGCATCCGCTCAGCGACACCACACTCCAAACATTCCATGTGCGCTAGCTGTGGCGATCAGCATGACCGCCAGACCTGCCGTTTCCGGGAAGCAGAGTGCCGGTCATGTGGCAAGAAGGGCCACATCGCCTGGGCCTGCCGCACCCACTTCAACCACCGCACCCAAGCCGCACACCAAGAGTCCACCGAACTCCTCCAGACAGCAGCAACCCGCCATCACCACCGCAAGACACAGCAGGTAATGAACTTGCCCCCCGACACCCCCAACAAAATTAAGGTCTCAGTTTTGATTGAGGGGGACCCCCTGCCAAATGGAAGTAGACACCGGGTCGTCCTACTCCATAATCTCGGAGTCCACCCTCCGCAGGCTCTGCCCCACGGGGGGGCCCCGACTTCGGAAGGTCCAGGGCCTAACCCTGCAGGACTTTCAGAAGAACTCGATACCGATAAGGGGGTTGGGCAAGTTCCAGGTCCAATTTAAGAACTTTACGGGACGCTTGGGCCTCCTGGTGGTGGCGGGCAACCTCACAAGCCTGCTGGGACTCTCCTGGTTCCAGCCCCTAGGGCTGGGCATCACCGGGATACACAGCCTGCGGCCCACAGATTTTCCCGACATCTGTGAGGAATTCCCAACTGTTTTCGACGGGGCACTGGGCTCATATACGGGGCCACCCATCACCCTGGACCTTGACTCCACGGTCCGGCCCGTGCGCATACCGGTCCACCATTCGCCGCTTGCAGTGTGGCCCAAGATCGAGTGGGAGCTTGATAAGTTGGTCTCCCAGGGTGTACTAGAACCAGTGTCTCACACCTGATGGGAAACCCCGATTGTGATGCCAATGAAGGCAAACAGGGACATCCGCATCTGCGTGGAGTATAAGTGCACCATCAATAAGGCACTTCAGGCCCATGCCTACCCAGTCCCGGTTATCAGCCACGTGTTGGCCTCCCTGGCTGGGGCGCGAGTGTTTGGGAAACTAGACCTGGCCCAGGCCTACCAGCAGCTGCCGGTCGACGATGCCACAGCAGAAGCACAGACCATTGTGACACACAAGGGGGCGTTTAAGGTAAAGCACCTCCAGTTCGGGGTCAGTGCAGCCCCCGGGATCTTTCAAGAGTTAATGGACCGTTTGTTAAAAGGTCTTCCAGGGGTGCAGCCCTTTTTCGACGATGTCCTGATTGCGGCTCCGGACATCAAGACTTTCTTGGCCCGCCTACGCTCTGTCCTCCAGCGATTCCAGGATGCCGGCCTGAAGGTGAAACGCGAGAAGTGCCTCCTCGGGGTGTCTGTGGTGGATTTCCTCGGCTTCAAGGTGGATGCCCACAGAATTCACCCCACTAACCTGCTTGCACCCCCCATATCACCACTCTCCACCTTCACCTTCCAGGAGTGGTTTCCACCAGGTCAAGAACCAGGGAACTTCCAGACATGGACCAAAGCGGGACTCACGAGACTCCAAGACCTTACCAGGAACGGTAAAATCTTACAGAAAGCGAAGCTTGAAGAACTGGTCAATCACCAAATCCCCTGGCTCACATACTACCAACTAGGCAGCTTGTTCTCCTTTGTACTAAACAAAAAGAGCCTCCACAGGGCCAAGACACCATTCGAGGTACTACTATCAACCTACTCGGAACACTCCAAGAGCCTTCTCTCAAACATCTACAGAATACTCTCAGACTCCTTTGGCCCCCATCAACTTCACTACCAGAGGGCTTGGGACAAGGACCTTGGCCGAACGCTAACTGAACAACAATGGTCCTTGATCTGGTCCTCGACAGCAAACAAATCTGGGATTTTCAACGTTAGATATCAATTCTTCAAACTGACCTCCAGATGGTACTACACGCCAACCCGCCTACATCACTTCAACAAGAACCACTCACCCCTATGTTGGAAAGCCTGCGGAGGACGAGGTGACTATTTGCACTGCTGGTGGTCGTGCCCTCAAATCCAACAGTTCTGGTCTTCAGTAACTAAGGAGATAACAACCATCACATCTCAATCTCTACCTCTAGACCCAACAGTCCTTCTACTGCACCTTAGGGACCCCTCTCTAGGAGAAGAGCCACTTCTCCCTCTGACCACCCTCCTCCTCACGGCGGCCAAAACATCCATAGCGGCATCTTGGAAACTCAATACCGCTCCATCTCTAGACTCATGGCGAAAGAAGGTCTGGGAACAATTTCTCATGGACAAAATCACGAATAGCCTCAGCCCGCCCAACCCCTCCATTGATGCGACCTCCTCCCGATTTGTGTGCACCTGGTACCCATTCCTAACATACATGACTGCCCAGAACTTACTTCCCCAGGATCCTGGCTACTCCTCTTGGCTCCGTCTCTGAAACCTACCACTCTGTCTCTTTCATGACTCTTTTCCCCTGCTCACACCACACACCCCACTAGACTTAATGGTTAAGACAGCTACACTCAGGTTAAAACAGATTTAGCAAACCACCAGACACTAACTTGACTCTTTCAAAGATACTTACTTGTGATTGTACACTGCTTGATATGATGACTTTGGGTTTTTGTTTTGTTTTGTTTTTGTTGTTTGTTTTTTGTTTTTTTGGCATGGAAAATGTTGACATTGTTGTATCCTGCTTTGATTTGCTATAATAATAAAAATTATATATAAAAAAAAAAAAGAATTCACCCCACTAAGGACAAGGTGAAGGCCATCTCCGATGCCCCGGCCCCCAAGTCCAAGGCTGAGCTGCAGTCTTTTCTGGGACTCATCAACTTCTACCACGCCTTCCTTCCCCACAAGGTGGTGGTAGCTGAGCCCTTACACAGGCTCCTGGACAAAAGCGCCACCTAGACTTGGGGTCCCCGCCAGGCAGCGGTCTTTCAGGGCATCAAGGACCTCCTAATGTCCAATGCGGTCCTCGCCCACTTCGACGAAGCCCTGCCCGTTGTATTGGCCTGTGACACATCTTCTTATGGGGTGGGGGCAGTTTTGGGTCACAAACTGCTGGACGGCCGGGCGGTCCCAGTCGCATATTACTCCTGGACCCTAGCGCCGGCCGAAAGGAACTATGCTCAGATAGACAAGGAGGCACTTGCGATCGTGGCCGGGGTAAAAAAGTTCCATACTTTCTTGTACGGGCGCAAGTTCACGGTCGCCACGGACCACAAACCTCTTCTGGGCCTCCTCGCCCCGGATCACCACATGCCACAAATGTTGTCCCTGTGAGTCCTCCAATGGTCAATCTTCCTCGCGGGGTACGACTATGACTTGGTGCATTGCCCGGGGAAGGCCATGGGCCATGCGGATGCACTCAGCCGCCTTCCACTGCCTTCCTGCGACCCCGACCCAGCTCTGGCTTACCACATCGCTCTGCTCGAGGACCTGCCGGACCAGCCACTTCAGGTATGGGATGTGGCCCGGCGCACGGCCCGGGACTGTCAACTCTCTTGGGTCTCTGACTGGGTGGGAAGGGGGTGGCCCAAGAATCTGGACCTTGAGTTCACGGCCTTCTCAATCCAGCGTGCAGAACTCTCCACCCACAAGGGGTGCTTACTCTGGGGCTCGAGGGTAGTGATTCCGGAACCCCTCCGCCCATGAGTGCTGACCGCTCTGCATGAGCACCACCCTGGGGTAGTATGAATGAAGGCCCTGGCCCAGAGCTACATCTGGTAGCAAGGCCATGACAAGGAGATAGAGGACTGGGTCCGCCACTGCAAAAAGTGCCAAGAGACCCATCCGGACCCTCCACACTCTCCCATCTGCCCCTGGGAGTCCACCCAATGCCCCTGGTCTCAGCTTCACGTGGACTTTGCGGGCCCGGTACAGGGGCAGCTTTTCTTTATTCTAGTCGACAGCAACAGCAAGTGGCTGGAAGTCGTTCCTGTGCACGCCACCTCCTCTGAAGCAGCCATTCGAGCAATGTGGTGCATCTTTGCCACCCACGGCCTGCCGGACACCATCGTCTTGGACAACGGCACGGCTTTCACCTCCGCGGAATTTCAGTGCTTTGTGGAGCTCCCTGGCATCTGGCACATGAGATCTGCCCCTTTTCACCCGGCCACAAACGGCCAAGCAGAGCGAATGGTCCGCACCACTAAGGAGGCGCTAGGCACATAGACCAGGGGGATCTGGGGTTGAAGTTAATGGCTTTCCTATTTGGCCAGTGCACCACCCCTCACTCAGCTACCGGTCGCAGCCCCGCAGAGCTGCTCATGGGCCGCCGGCTGACAACCCAGCTTGACCGGCTCCACCCCGATTGGGCGCCGGCCACCTCCAAAGAACCCAACATCCCCAAAGCTCCCAGAGGGTTTGCACCAGAGAACCTGGTCTACGTCTGCAACTACACCCGAAGCCCCCTGTGGTTGCCGGGGTGGATTATCCACGTTACCGGTCCCCTCTCCTATGAAGTCACGGGTGAGGAAGGACAACGGTGGAGGCACCACATGGACCAACTTCGACGCTGCCTGCACGCCTTCTTTGCGGACGATCCAGGGCTGGACTTCCCAGATGAGGAACCCGAGGTACCAGAGATAGACGATCCGCCCGCCCCATGACCGGCCGACATCACTCCAGTCACTGTCCCTGCACCGTCCCTGTGGCAGATATCCCCGAATCTCCGCTCCCTACACCGGCGGTTCTGGCAATCCCGTGTAAGCCAGCAAGGCATTTTATATGCTCTTATGAACTTTAATATCATAAATTTGACCTTTGGGGTTGGTTCTCTGTCTAAGGCAAAAGCACTCTCTATTGCTATGAGAGGCTCCAGCCCACAGCGGGAGACTTCCTTCATACTTGCATGAAGAGCAAAAATACTTTTCAAAGAGCTCTCACAACTACTTCACATGCATCCACCATCAAGGAAGCCAAGACTCCATTTCAAAGAGTCCTTTTCTCCTTTACGCTGGCCCCTTCACACCTGCCCCCAACAGTTCCAGTAAGAGATTAGGTTGCCCAGCAACTAATCATTGTCCATCAAGTGACCTGGCCGAAGCCATCACAAGACCAGAGATTGGTGCCAAGAAGACCGACCAGATGGCCCAGGTGTTAGATCCTGATTAGCACCTAGGTTTGCAATATTGCCCACTCCTTCCTGCCCCCTCCTCACTATGACACTGACCAATAGAAAGACTAGAAAGGACGGACAACCTAGTGGGTGTGACAATGGGATGTGGTCAGCGCAGCCCGCCCAAATGCCACCTGATAAAAGATCTTGCACAACAGAAACACCTATCCTACCTACCTCTAGACCAGCTAGCCTGCCCTATTCAACCCCTGTCTTCTTACCAACCTCTCATGTCCAGCTTGCTATACCCAGTACCTTGCCTCCATCTTTAATCCCTGGTTTGCGCAGCCAGGACTGGAGCGTGTATCTGCAGGTTCAGATCTTGTTCCCCCTATTTTTCCATTCATCCCTCCTCAATCTTCTTGTGGAAGCGATTCACCCTCTATCAAGACAGGTAACGTAACTCCCCCTCAACGATACTCCTGCTCTTGCAACAGTGCTATTTTCTGTCTAATTTCCTTAGATCTTGTGTATGTGGTTTTTATTATTATTCCTTGTATGCTTGAATAACATTTTATAGTAAACATCATTTAAAGAAACCACTTTGTCTCCACGCCTATTTACTGGGAACTCCTGGAAGAAGCGGGACCTTGGTATAGTGGGCAAGAACCTGTTATTACGCCAATTGCTGAACGTAAATTAAAGCAATTCGGCTAACACCCGCGCCACTCGACCAGAGAACGGAAACGTCCCGCGCACCTCAGAGACTATGTTTGCCAAGGGACAGTCCGGACTATGGGGGGAGGGGTGTAATGTAGTATGCTCTGTGTAGCAACCAGCCTGCCATGTGCTCCCAGGTAATGGCACCCGCCTCATGGCCAGAGCACATGGTCAGGCAGAGAGGGGAGTTTGAATCTGAAAGGTGATTGGATGCTGGAGCAGCACTCCCATAGGTTCAGTTGAGTGGCTGGTGTCCCCCCCCCCCTTCAGGGGCAAGACAGGACATCACACCTAGGCTGTCTCAATCTCTCCTTGGATTTCAGCTCTGAGCTCAGCCCATTTATCCTTCCTCACCACTCCTCACATGTGGGAGTGCACTTTTTATAGGGTTTCCAGTCCTTTCCCCTTTCTGGTTCCCATCCAATCCCCTCTCCATCCCCATCTTCTTGCAGGCATAAAAGTTGGAGAGACGGCTATCTCCCTGTTTAAACAGCCTCAAGGACTGCCACGATAGTCTTTTCCTCTTCCTTGCCCAGCCTGGCTGCAAGATCCCAGTCCCTACCTGACCTTCCACATTCTCCCATGCCAAGCTGGGACTCCTGAGGCTCTCATGTTCCCCCAGGTTGCTTCCTCCAGCTTTGCCCCGTCCACACATCCCAGTGCTTCTGTAGCCAGCTTGAGTCCTGCGAACCTCCAAGATATCTTGTGCTGGCTGATGATGTCATTGGCAGGTCCTCTGAGGCCACAATCACCAGTTTTCTCTCCTCCTGGCTGCTCTTCTTCTCTGCGCCTATGTGGCCTCTTGCTGACTCTCCCTTCAGCCCCAGAAGCCTCAGGACTGGGTAAGAAGAAGCCCCTGCTGCATTCAGTCCACCCCTCTGGGATGGATTGGGTTGGGGACAGCTTCCCACTCCTGGCAGGTAAAGCGTGCTGGACTAATATCTGGGAGACCTGGGTTCGAATTCCCACTTGTGCTATGAAAGATTGCTGGTTGACTTTGGACGAGTCCCACTCTCTCAGCTTAATCTACCTCACAGGGTTGTTGTCAGGATAAAATGGAGGTGAGGCAAATGATGTAAGCCACTTTTAGTCCCCATTGAAGAGAAAGGTGGGGTACAAATGAATTAAATAAAGAAATATATTGCTGATGCTTTATAATAAAATGTCTAAGCTTTAGAAACTTCTGTTTTCACATCTATGTTTTGACTACTTATATAGGCTAATTCAAAATTGTCCTTTGAACTCCAGTACTAAAAAGAGTTTCCATGCTACTATTAGTTTCAAAAATATTGTTAACAGCTACAGAGAAAGTCAATTTTGTCCTGAAATTATATCCAGCTTGTCTGTATATACATAAAACAGCCAGTGTCCTTGAGTGAGGGATACATTTTTCTAAGAATGGTTTTGACTTACTAGGATTAACGAATGTCTATTTTTGTCTTTGGCAGAAATAAATGCATCCTTAAACATTATTAAAAGAGTTTATATAATGACCAAATGAACTGCAATAAAATGTCAAAGGAAAATTTGGTAATGGATTAAGAACCTGCTTGCCAAGTTTTAGTCTGAAATTTATTTTTATTAGTGGAACAATAAATTCCTCAAAAATGATATTTCAACTAAATATAATGACTACTTTAGACCAAAGGTGTTATAAACAAAACATAATTCCAATAAAATAAACAATTTGTAATTAATTTGCAAGTTAACATCAAGTTCTGAATTAACTACTGGAAAAGAAATGTTCAGACTAAACAATTTTACTGTATTATCTCCTAAGGGGATGGAAGAGGAAATCAGAAACTGCATTTAAATGTCATGGAAGCTGGTCATAATCATTCAGTTGCTGCTCTTGTACAAGTTTTCATTTATTTTAATGCCACATATTCCTGAGCCAGGGTGTGGTGAAATAAATAAGTTCAACATATTGCAGTGTACCCATTGTCAAGGTAAACCATCGAGTATAATGGACAAAACATCAGTATGGGGAGAGGGAACAACAGAATCCACATTAAAAAAAAATGTGAGTATCACTTTTGAGTTTTGAAAAATTTGACAGCCCACAGACAGAACTTTCAACAAACGTGATAAAAGCCCCAGATTTGCAGCAAAATTTGAAATCTTTAAAAATATACATGGGGGATATAGGCAGCAAATGTAGCTTCAATAAATAAATGCCCTCAGTGGCCATTGTGAAACAACCACAAGAGGATCACCAATTTTCCAGCCTTGGTTTCTGTCATAAAAGGAGGAAGG
This sequence comes from Lepidodactylus listeri, assembly GCA_029233225.1. Taxonomy (NCBI): domain Eukaryota; kingdom Metazoa; phylum Chordata; class Lepidosauria; order Squamata; family Gekkonidae; genus Lepidodactylus; species Lepidodactylus listeri. Next base: position 50,743,056 of record JARCFY010000004.1, read on the forward strand.
AGGGGGCAGGGCCATTTCCATGCCAGCTTTGGGGTTTTAGGGAGGATTCAGCAGCAGCCCTTCACACACAAAAGCCAGTATGGTATAGTGATTCGAGTTTTTGAATAGGTTCTGGGAGACCCAGGTTTGAATCTCCACTCTGCTGCGGAAGCTCACTGGGTGACTTTGGGCCAGTTACACATTCTCAGCTAACTTAACTTATCTGATTGTTGTGAGGGTAAAATGGAGAGGAATAATGTAAGTCTTAAGCTGCTTTGGGTACCCATTGTGGAGAAAGGGTGAAGAAAATAAATAATCATCAGTGAAGTAAATAAATAATAAACACAGCTGGACATGGGAGTAGCAAATAAAAGGAAAGTTGATGGGTGTGTGGAAAGATCAGAAGAAAGCATGGGAAGTTGATGATATGGGAGTTGCAAGAAGAAGATTAGGTTTTTCTACCCCACTTTTCTCTACCTTAAGGAGTCTCAAAAGAGCTTACAATCATCTTTCCCTTCCTCTCACCACAACAGACACCTTGTGAGGTAGGTGGGGCTGAGAGAGCTCTTTCAAGAACCGGTCTTTCAAGAACAGCTCTGACAGAACTATGGCTTGCCAAAGGTCATCCAGCAGCTGCAAGTGGAGGAGTGGAGAATCAAACCCGGTTCTCCCAGATTAGAGTCTGCACACTTAACCACTACACCAAAGTGGAAGACAGGTGGACTGATAAGGGTAGATTGGCTGGTAGATGGGAAGGACAGAAGGAAGCAGGAAAAGAGGAGAAGTGCAGGGAAGAGAAAGACAAAATAGTGGGGGAGGGAAAATGAGATACCCCCACATCCTTTTTGATCCCCTACTTATACTAAAGATTAAGAATAGACAAACAGACATAATAAACAATTGAACAGGAAGAGTGGTTGTCCAAAGAAATCTGGAACTCAGATTTTAACTTTAGGTAAAAGTCAGAAACCAAAATGGTTCCAAAATTTACAGTGAAATATCTTGTATACCATTCAAATTTCCAGGCACTCAATATTCTAACAGCTGTTCATAGGCTATTTTTTTCTTAACTGCATCAATAATTAAGCACTCTGAAAGCACTTTTATAACTTTGATTCTGCTGAAGGAGGTAATGGAGCCCTTATCATAGGGCAAAACAACACAAGCATTTTTTTTCTAGAGTCTGTAGTGATTTTAATAAGGCACTTTAAATAGCTTTACCTACTAAATTTCATTGCTGTCTCTTAATGCTTATTTGTAGAAGGCAATGACACAAAGCTAATGCTTGTACTAGAAAATAAACCTTTGCATATGTGTATTTGGCAATAAGGTAGTGTTACATCCATATCTGACAGAACGTTTTCTAAAAATAAACAACATATAATGAAAAAAAGTTGGATGAGCTTTGCAATAATAGTATTAGAAATAGGGAATTGTAAGAATGCCAATGGCATGTGCTTTGTCATACAATTATATAACTTTCTCACAGCCTGTACCCCACCCCATGTGTGCAGCTATTTCTAATACTATTTCAGATACTTTTTAAAAAAAAATCCCAGTTAAAACTTTGTGCTGAGACTTATGACTTAGGTGTTTCCATGTGCCTTTGATGTTTGCCCATGAATCCAGGTAATCTTGTCATCAGTTCTTGCAATCATATGAACAGATGCTGCAAGTGAAACATGCAGTCTATCAGATGCCAATCATTTAGAGCAGGGGTGTCGAACTCATTTGTTATGACATAAATGAGACCTTGTTGGGCCGGGCCATGTGTGTCATAAAATGTTATGCCAGGTAGCAGAGATATAAACTTTATAAAGGACACAAACACAAAGGGCTTTTTTACTTAAAATAAAAACATGCTTAAAACATTAGCACTCCTTCAATATTTTGTTTAACAGACTCTGATAACTGACACCTCTTGCTCTGAATTATTGCATCAAAATGTCTGTGCTGTTGCAATCTTAAGTATGCTGTTCAAGTGTGTATCCATAAACTGCAAACCTACTTTTGATTTATTGACATTCACCACAGAAATCTCATGCTCAGAGTTCTGAGTTTAGGACCCAGGGGAAAACATGAAATGGCTGAGCGACTGAGAGAGTCTGGCGAAGCAAGCTATGATGCAGTAGCAGCAACAGAACTGGAAGCAGGAGATGGCCAGTTCCAATGCGGGCCTGATAGAAGCCCTCCATGGGCCTGATCTGGCCCCCAGGCCGCGTGTTTGACACCCCTGATTTAGATATATCTAAACTACACAGTGACTACACAGGCACAAAGAGGGAATGAGCTGCAAGCAATTTGGTGCTTTACAACAAAAGTAATTCAATTTAAGGACCAAACCATGACCCCAGGGATACTGCTCTTCTCTAGTAAATGGGATACTTCAGTTCTTGAACTGAACAAAAACAGCTACAGACTGCAACAGTCTGGCTGCGGTCACACACGCTAAATAATCCACTTCCAATCCACTTTCAGTGCACTTCCCAAGTGGATTTTTACTGTGTGAACTGGCAAAATCCAGTTGGAAAGTGCATTGAAAGTGGATTGAAAGTGGATTGTTTAGTGTGTGTGACCGCAGCCTCTGGCTCTGCAACACAAACAGTAACTGTGCAGGTCCACAGATGCTTGGAGACAATATTAGGGTTGAAACAAATTTCACCAGGGAACACTGAGATGATTTGATCAGGATCTCATCCCATGGGATCAAAGAGTGCAAATAAGCTAACTTTTCCTGGTGATCATGTTCATGTCAAAGTTCTTAGCATGCTTAATCCTAATGTCAGGCAAGCTATACTTTCGTGATCCAAGAAGAAACAATATACTGACAGCCTAATGCACACAGGAACATAAGAGACACCTTGCTGGATCAGATCAGTGATCCATCTAGTTCAGCATCCTATTTTCCACAGTGGCCAGCCTGGAGGAAATGAAACAGTAGACCAAGGCCTCCCCAGTGTTGTTGCCTCCTAGCACTGTTATTTAGAAGTTACTACTTATGCATGTGGAGATTTGCGGCTAATAGCTATTAATTAATCCCCCTATAAAGCAATCTGTGTGAATGACCTTCACTATACCCACTCCCAGTGAATTCCACAATTCTGTTACTTTTTGACTGCAGAAATACTTTATCTGTCTTGAAACTGCCCATCAATTTCGTAGGATGCCCATGTGTTCAAGTATTATGGGAGAAATAGAAAATGTCCTCTCTTTCCACTTTTTCCCACCACATGTGCCCCCTTAGTAAACTGTTTTTTCTAAACTGAAGAGCCCCAGAGTCTTGAGACTTTCCTCACAGAAAAGTGTTATACAGTGCTATCCAACTAGAGTTAATCTTTTTTCTAAATTCATGGACTTCAATTTATCTGTTTCTTTACTTACTTACTTAATGTATTTATAGTTCACTTTTCTTACAGAGACTCAAGATGGATTAAAAAGTGCAAGCCAAGGCAATCAATAAGATGAGGCAACTAATAAGCAATGCAATAGGATGAGGATTGCAGAAATCTGAAAAAAGGCACCAGCTATTAGACATGATATGTTAATGTGGAAAGTGGTATTTCATAAGTAGAAAACAATGCAGTGAGTGCAGGATGCTATATACAACAAGCAGATAATAGAAATATGGTGCCCTCTTTGGACACTTAGATCTGCAGATAGGGGGTGCCTTGAGAGAAGGGAGACTACTTTTCAAACTTGAGAGACTCTCCAGACTTGCAGAAAAATATAAAATTGGTGGGCAGGTAGGAGAAGGTTCTCTTTCAACCTTCAACTCCCCTGCCCAATGCTGAGCTTGCAGGCACAGTGGTGGAAAGGGTGGGTGAATGAATGAACTCCACCTAAATCTTACAGGGAGGGAGGGGGATAGGGAGAAAGAGAGTGGGAAGAAAGAGAAAAAAGTGACAGTGAAGGGGTAGGGAGGAGAAGGAGAGAGAGTGACAGAGAAGGGGTGGGGGAGAGGGGAGGAAGCAAAGTCTTCCTGCAATTTTCTTGCATGTCCCTGCCTGTGCCTACTATACAAGTGGTACAGTCCACACTCCCATTCCCTTTCTAGAAATGCCTTCCTGAACAACTCAATTATAATATAGCCCTATAAATAGCACTATTGTCCTCCAGAACAATTATTTTACATAGTTTGCAGAATAACAGAAATGTGGAATCTTTCCTGATGTCCTCACGGATGCCATTCTATAAAGTAGGGGTCACTACAGAGAATGCATGCATATGGACATTTGTTGATCTTGCCCAATTGCAAGCCAGCACCTGCAGAAGACCCTGTTCAGATGACAAAGCTGTTGTGGTGGAGCATAGGAGGAGGGGTGGTCCTGCAGATATGAGGGTCCAAGGCCACAAACAGCTTTGTATGAGACAGCCAGTATTTTGAACTGAACCCAGTAACTGATGGGCAGCCAATGGAGTGACTTCAGGATGGGGGTAAGATGCATGCTCTGCCTAGCTCCTGATAATGCCCTAGCTATGGCATTCAAGATACTACGATCAGCTGTATCAAAGACTGCAGCTAAATCCAGTAAGAGCCTCAAAGAGGCTTTGCCTACATTCAGACAGAAATGATAAACTAAAGCATCCAGCACCTTCTGTTGCCCTGAAACCATACTTTAAAAGGTCCAGAGCACATGAATGATCAAAGGAGATCTGGGGTTTATCTACCACTGCTTTCTCAATAACCTTTCGTAGAAAGGGGAAATTAAAAACTGGGTGATAATTTCTGATATCATTTTTCTTCAGTAATTTTTTACACAGTGGATAGATAAACACCTCTGTGAGTTGCTGAGGAAAGTGCCTCAAGCCAGTGATTGATTCAGGATGGGCACCAAGGATTTGTTAATATGGTCCTTATGTGACTTCAGCAGCCAAGAAGGGCAACGATCCAGAGCACAAGTGGTGGCCTTCACAGATCCTAAGATCTTATTGATTGCCATCATGGTCCATATGGTCTATTAACAGACCAGAGAATGCATTTCTTATGAGTTATGTCATAACCAGCATCCAAATGAGATGTATTCAAGAGATATTATCAGCAAATAACTGCAAAAGCATCACAACTAGGGATGTGCATTCAGATATTTCTGGTCTCAATATGTATCAGCCACACTGAGCCTGCTTGCGGGGATGGCAGGATACAAATCAATCAATTAAAAAAAACACAAATAAATAAATATCCAAAAAAACCCCTTATCAGTATTTTCTAAATATATTCAGGTGTCCAGATGATATGTGGGATTTTTTTGTATACCAGGAAATGGGTCCTGAAAAATCCCAGAAATATTTAGGAGTAACAAGAATACTGGGAGCCAGAGTTTTAAGGCTGACCAAGACTGTTTCTGTGTGTCTGTGTCTTCTTGCAGGGCTTGGTATCAGGGCTTGCCCTGGTTGGTTTGGCTTGGATTCTGCCCTTTGAAATTGGTTTTGTTGGTCTTGCAACACTGTGGTCTTTGCTTAAGTTGGTTTGTTTTGGGCTTGTAGTTTGCATTGGATTGTTTGTTTCAACATTGGTTTGGATTCATTGGGTTGATATTGGCTTGGAGTCTTTGACATTGATTGGGATTACAACAGAGTTTCTTGTTAAATCGTTTTGGTTTGGAGGACTCTCTGGTTTAACATTTGTTGTGTTAGGCTTGCCACATTGTCCAGTGCTTCTGCTGGGATTCCCTGGTTCTGCATTTGTTATTTGGGCTTGTTGCTTCTATTTGCATTGGGAGGCTTTAGTCCTTTGCTTGATCTTGAATGTTTGATTACTGTTTGCCCTGGAGATAACTTGGAATCCCCCCCATAGGAACCAATAGAGTATAGCTGTGGACACAGGGGTTCAGGGGACCACAGAATTGGACCTCTTGGTCCAAATCACTTGAAACTGGGGGTTTATTTAGTAAACAGGAACCAGCAATTGTGGTGCGATTTTGTTGCTCTTTGTTTGTTTGTTTATTATTTTTTTAAAAAAAACACCCTCCCCAAAGATCCCCCATATAGAAAAACATACCCAAATAATATTGTAACCCCCCCTGGAAAATGCCAACATTTTCTGACTCCTTGATATCCAGATCTAAAAAAAATAATTTTCTTCTTTTTTGGTGAGGTGCACAATCAATACATCTAATTCTTAACAACAGCCATCTGTGAATACTTAAATGGGCAGACATCATATCTTTCCACAAATCTAAAAAAAGCCCAATAGTTGCAGAAAAATCTGGTGTTTTTTTTTTAAAAAAAACCCAAAACATTGATAAGTGTGGTTTAAAATCTTCCAAAATGATAGAAGCAGTGCCTATAGCTTTAAGAAAATAATGGCCACCTCAGTGGTGGTCATCATGGTGTTTGCTAGCTAACAACAACGGTATTGCCAGCCTTCAAGCCTTAGTTTCTACCAGTAAAAGGTGGGGAAAGGGTGTGGGGCCCTTTCCAATGCTGTTTTGGCCTTTAGGAAAAACTCATTGGGGAAGGCCTGGCAGCAACCACCAGGCAACTTGATACCACACAACTTGTGTGTCTCACCCAGGACTGACTGCTTGCTACCGTTCAACCGCAGCCACTCTGTAAAAGCTACTGTGGTATAGTGGTTAGAATTTCAGAGCAAGATCTGGGAGACCTAGGCTGAAGACACATTGGCAGTTTGCCACGCCTCCGCGGCGCGGCAGACTGGGGCAGGGGGAATTTTCCCCGCGGCGTGGCGTTCGCATGCCGCCGAAAGGAAGCCGCCCGCAGCGTTCAGACTGCGGGCGACTTCCTGAAGCGGCGGGCGGACGCCACACGGCTGCCCCTGCCCATGCGTGTTCACACCCGCTCTGGCGGGTGGAACGCGTGCGTGAGGCACGTTGCAGCAGCCGAGCACCACTTTGAAGTGGTGCTCGGCTGGTGCAGGAGGAGCACGGCGCTGGACGTGATGCGTCCGGGCCGCCTCCGGGGGCAGATGCGGCCGTCTGAACGGCTGCTCTGCCTCCGCTTCTGAAGCGGAGGCAGAGCGGCCGAGATGGCCAATCTGTCCTTGGCCCTAGGTTTAAATCATGACTCTCCTGTGAAAGCTCACTGGATGATCTGGACTACTTACACATTCTCAGCATAACTTACCTCACAGAGTTGTTGTGCAGACAAAATGGCAGCAAGGAGAATGATGTAAACTGCTTTGGGTTTCCATTGTGGAGAAAGGTGGGGTATAAATGAAGTAAATGAAGCATAAATATAGCTGAAGATACAGTGTAGGTTAGATGGTGGGTGGCAGAGGGAAAGAGGAGAGGCTAGGGGCTTTCCAGGAAGAGAAAGAGGAAATAGTGGGGGTGGGGAAAATGAGATGCTGTGTGGGTCTCCCACTGGTTGTAACCAATATGTGAGGCAATAATGTCTTAGCATTAGAAGGATGTAATTCTGCTCAGAATGGCACTTGCCTCTTCTGCACTTTTTCCATTTTTGTAACATCTTTTCTGAGGTACAATGACCAGAACTGTACCCAGTATTACAGGTGTGCCACTATAGATCTATGCAATGACGTTGCAATACTAACCAGTTTATATCCACCTGATTTGGAGAGGCCATTTGAAGCTCTTCAGAAAGTGCTTTGGTTTTCACTTTCCTGAACAATTTTTACCATTCATAAACATGGCCACTAAATTTAATTGGCCAATAATTTATGAACATACTACATAGCACCAGTCCATATACTGATTCCTGTAGGGCCTCACTGTTTTCTTGCAACTATTGTGAGAACTACCACATGGCGCAGTGGTTAAAGTGCAGGAGTAAAAACCTGGGAAACCCAGATTCTAACCTCACTCTCCCATGGAAGCTTCCTGGGTGACCTTGGCCTGGTCACGTACTCTAAGCCTAATCTACCTCACAGGGTTGTTGTGAGGATAAAAAATGAAGGAGAGAGGAATTATGCATGCCACTTTGGGTTCCCCATTGGGGAAAATGGTGGCATATAATTAAAGTAAATAAATAAAATTCTCTGTTACTGTTATTTAATCTGCTTTTAAACCATATAAGGTCCTGTCCTCTTACATTTATATTCTTATGTTTATGTAATAATGATGTAAGAATGCAAAAAAAGATTAAACTCTCCATCATGACTGTGATTTGTGTTTTTTTTCTTTTCTATGACATCTTAGGTATGTTTACTAGAAAAGCAGCCAACTGCTAAGAAATGGAGCAACATCTTCTTTTGATGATCAAACACAGGAGTGGGAACTGATTTCTCCATCCTGTCTTTAATTCTTTGTAATAGTGAGAATGGGGGTATCATGTCTTTCCATAGAGAAATGTTTGGACTGCCCTTTCATTGGAATACAATAAAAAGCATAAGTGCTAGAAAAAAACTATGTTGGGTGTCTATTGTTTATTGTTGCTTTTTATTGTTCATTAATCATTCCTATAAAGTTTGCATGAATTTTGTATTTTTACATAATGTTTTCTAAGTGTATTCCTAGAAGCAGTATATGTTTAACAAGCACATTCATGGAGCAAATCATCTGTCTTCATCAGTATGGTTATAGTTTTTGCTTGTAAAAAGTTGGAAGTATGCAGCGGGGTGAATATTATTTTCCATTACTTAGATATAGAACATGGAATTTTTTTAACATAAAAAATCTGTGGGATGATCTGACAGATGAAGATTGTAGACTTATTTATTAGTGGTCTTAGCCTCATCCTTCAGTCAAGCATTTCAGTTAATTACAAGATGTCAGATGTGCCATAGAAACTTGATTGTTATTGACCTTATATAATTAGTTGATGGGAGCCAGTACGCATCATAATATCAAAGTCCAGTAGATTAGGAGATGATTATTGAGGAAGACAGAGAACAAAATTCTATTGTTCAGATAGCTGAGCCAAACAATTTTTAATAATCCAGAACTGCAACTGCATTATCTTATGAAGAAAGAAATCTATTTTCGATCTAAATTAAGTTTTGCTACCAAGTAGAATGTTTTAATGTGAGTTACACAGACCTTTATGCTACTAACTAATCAGAACAACCACATTTTTCTTCACGTACAGAATTTTTTACAACTCTTCTCAAAATGGCCATGTTGCTTCCCCCTGACCAACCTTCATTTTTACCTTGTATCCCTAATGAAAAACTTTTAAAGTTGCAGTCTAATTTTGCCTGGCACAAATCTGGAGGTTCCTGCTTTGGCAAAATCCTGTAAAATATCGAAAGGCACCAAAAAGGTTTCTCAAAAGGGCTTCACGTATCCCTAGGACTTTGGCTTTTTCATGGTCCCAATTGCACAGGGATTGAAAATTACATCTGTTCAGCAACTCACTCAAACTATCATTATAAAATTATTAGTCATATTGTATGAGAGGAAGCACAGTCAAGAACATAAAATTGATACTAGATGTTCTTTCTTCCTAATCTAAATATTTGTGCTGTTAAATTTTTACGTGTGCACAGTGGTCTTCAAGTCCATGATTTTAAACTATTTTCATTCTTATATTTCTCCAAGTCATTTTCTTCATATCACATATGAGTAAAATTGGTAGAAAAAGCACTGTATGTCATTAGTTTAAGTTTTATAGCTTTCATTGGATTAGCCTGTTTGAATCACAGTTGTTTCTCTGCTTGGGCTTAGTGAATAATAACAGCCTTTGTTGTTCTATGCATTGATTTGTGAAGAGACAAAGCACTTCTTTCTGCAGGGACAAGAGACAGCATCTTTGCTGCAGTGCAACACCCCCCCCCCATGCAGATGTTGGTGTTTATTATGGCTTGATATTTATACTATGTGGACTTGGGTCATAATTTCTCAGCAGTGGGTTAAATAGGTTCTCCATTAAGGCACCAAAATCTTACAAAGGATTGCCCAACTACAGTCATATTTGTAAAGACAAAATCTTTAAATTCTGGAAACAGCTAGTTTATTATGTCAGCAAGGTGGGCTGTATGAGGTCAAACCCAGCAAAATATGTTAATGTTCTTTCTATCTGTCTTCAAGATTTCTTCAGTAACTTCACAATATGCATCTGTGAGTTCCTTCCATTCATTCATATTATTCAATTGCAGGTAAACCATACACATAAACATATAAACATGACTATCTTTTTCTGAATGGAAAGCATAACAATTAAATGTAACTGCCTTCATCTTCATTGAAAATCCCCTGCCGATAAATACTTAGAGAATAAAATAAATCATTTGGAATGCAGTGTAGTAAATTCTTGTGTGTGTGTGTGTGTGGGGGGGATTTCCTCATTGCAAATGAAGAGATTCATATCCCAGAATAGCAATAGAAAGTTGGTTGTTTAGCAACACAAGACTACGGAAGCTTAAACCCCACGGAAGCTCAGCTTGTGTCACCATCACCAACTGTGAATAAACTCCAGATTGATCACTGACTGAATTGAATGATTGCTAAGTCTTTCACTAGAGTTTGCTGGGCAGCTGCATATCTACATCTAGCACAAGAGCACGCATGTGCATCCATGAGAGAGCAAAGGAGCACGGGAATTGTATTTTTCCTCATGGCTGCTTTAACTCCAAGGAGTTTCCCATTTGGGGACTTTATTTCAGTGTACTGCCTATCTGTCCTCATTCTATGCAACCCTTTCTAAATTTAGTGGCAATTAATTAAAACATTTGCAAAAGCTATTAGTCTGTTCCTTTTCCTGGGATGGGCAGTCAGAAATTTTGTGGTAAGTTGGACAGGGAAAAAGAACCCTTTCCATGTGATCAAAATGCTGGATTTTATTCGTGATGCTATATAACAGAACAGATGTTTTAAAATGGATTCTCATTATTCTTAGATGGGGTTACCCCAAACTTACCATCAGATCACATATCAATAACAGGCAGGCCCACAGACAGCTTTCACCTCCAAAAAAAGTTATCTACAGTGTAAAAGTCAGCAGAAAAAGCAAGCCTCTGCCCCAAAGAACTTACAATCTAAATTTAAACAGTGGGAAAGAAAGGAATTATGGCAAAACTTAAGTTTCACTGCCACAGGAGGTGGCGGTGGCTACAAGCATGGATGGCTTCAAGAGGGAATTAGATAAACATGGAGCAGAGGTCCATCAGTGGTTATTAGCTACAAGGTATAGCTAAGAACTCTCAGTCTGGGGCAAGTGATGCTCTGCATTCTTGGTGCTGGGGGGGGGCAATCAGTGGGAGGCCTTCTAGTGTCCTGGCCCCACTGGTGGACGTCCTGAGGGCACCTGGTGTTTTTGGCCGCTCTGTGACAGAGTGCTGGACTGGATGGGCCATTGGCCTGATCCAACATTGGCTTCTCTTATGTTCTTAAAAGTAGCCATGAAATCCAGCAACTACATCTTTCCTCACTTTCTGGAGTTCAGTCTCCACTTTTTTGTTGTTTCTCCCCCCCCCCCCCCCACTTGTGGCTGCTCTGTCTGTTAATTATGCCCAAAGATCAAGCAAATAATAATGATGGAAGCAAAAACAACAATAACAACAACAAAAACCTCAAAAGCTTCTGTGCAGCCACTTGCCAGTTTGTGAGGCATTCACAACGTGGCATTGACAATGTTAAATAGTGGGTTTAACACGGCAGAGGCGAAGACATAGTGATTTCAACATGCAGTAGTTTATTGCATCTCAACAAGAATGCTTTACATGGGGCAACTGCCCTAACTCTATACACCTAAGCCACTCCCAGCCCCCATGCAATTGGTGAGTTCAGATGGTCTCCAGGCTCCAGATTGGCTGGTTGCCCTCAGGGGCCAATCCACAGGCAGTTTCCAGGATCCTGCCAGCCTTTGTTCTGGGGCTTCAAGCTCCAACTAGGTGGCCTGCCCAGACAAGCCCAGACATACCTCCCCACGCTTCATCTAGATGGCCTGCCAGACAAGTCCAGGCATGCCTCCTTATGCTGGCTACAAGCACCAGCAGCAGTTAAACCTGAGTGGAACATTGCTCATGTCCAGATATAACAGTGTGCCAGGGTAGCAGTATAATCCTGGAATTGGCTCACCATAATCACATCTCATCAAACAAGATAAGTTTACCTGACAAACTCATTTGTGGCAAAGATCACAACATCCCTCCACAAGAAACACATAGAAGACCAGTAAGGTGATTTGTACATCTGTAAAGATAAATAGTTCCAAGGCATGTAGAAAGGCAGATAGTTTACAATTTTAACCTGTTTTCCCTCAAATAATCATGGGACCATTTTTATATCATCACATTAACATTGATTTTAGCTATTAATATCTGTAGTGAGTGAGAAAACCCAAGTGTTCGTTCAAGCCTGGAGGATAGTTCCGAATCTCTCTGTGAATCCTAAAGCACATTGGCTTCTCCCTTTGAAGTTTTTGTAGGACAAAATAAACCTTTAGATCATCAGCACTATGTCCTGAAAAAATTTTTTTTCTCAGTTTCCTGAATATTTTGGTTTTTAATGTCAGACTTGTCTCTATTTATTGGGCTGTGGTCACACGGTCCCTTAAATCCGGGAGTCCTCCCGGATTTAAAGGGACCACTTTTCTAAGTTTTGGGTTGGGATGTCTTCACATCCCAACCCCAGCAGCTGGCGGCGGAGTGCGGCGGAAGATGCGGCGACGGAGGAGCTGGCTGTGGCGGGCAGCGGAGGAGGTGGCGGTGGCAGCAGCCAGGGGAGGCATCCTTCCCCGAGCCTTGCCAGCCACCTGGTAAGTGATGGGGTTTTTTTTCCCCCTTTTGCACTTGGGTGCTTGAGTTCCCAAGCGCCCAAGTGCAAAGGGGGGGGAGCCTATCTGGACAGCCCTCTCTCACAATGATTGCGAGAGAGAGCTGTCCAGATAGGCACAATTGCGGGTTCCTCCTGCGACCACCCAGAAAATCAAGTATTTTCCGGGGGTCGGAAAACACGGGAGGAACCCGCAATGGAGCCCGCTTTGGCACGGAAATTCTCCCGGCTGTTGTGAACGGCCCCTTTAAATACGGGAGGAAGCAGCACTTCCTCCCGCATTAAAGGGCCGTGTGACCATGGCCTTGGTCTTGTAGGGAATGTCTTATTTGTTCAATGTAGAAAGCAGAAGGGCATTGTTGACATGTGTGGCAACACCCACCCAATCTGTTAATGGTAATGCTAAGAAAAAGCAACTGTTATGAACAGGGATGTCAGCCTCCAGGTGGGACCTGGCCATCCCCAGGACTTACAGCTCACCTCCAGACTACAGAGATCAGTTCCCCTTGAGCAAATGGGTGCTTTAGAGAGTGGAATCTGTGACATTGTATCCCACTAAGGTCCCTGTCCCAGGCTCCATCCCCAAATCTCCAAGAATTTCCCAACCTGGATCTGACAATCCTACCCCCCATCCCCTGCTGGGGGGGGGGGGATCTGGCAAGCCTACAAATGCCTCCAATGAAGTGACCTCCAACTCAGGGAAACTTTTGCTTGAATAAATTTTGTTAGACTTAGATGTAACTGCACTTCCATGATCTTTAGTGGCAATTGACTAATATGGCTACCCCTCTGGAACTGCAAAAGCTGAATAGCTACTTTCTGTAGGCACCCTTAGATATGAACTTGAATCCAGATAATTTTGCACTAAGAAACATTCTAACCTTTTCTTGCATTAAATGCACTGCAGGTGATCTGTTTTTTGCCAAATGAATATTTGAGTATGAAGTTTTCATGAAGGAGAATAGCAGATTTAATTTACAGATTTGCTGCTGTACATGGTTTATATTTCAGTGCACAAATGTTAATGCAAATGAATGGAAGGTATGAAAAGCTATGACAAAAGCGGACTTCACAGGCTCAGTTGCCTTTACAAAGCCCTCAGATCCAAACTCAAAAAATGACAGACAGTGGTTATGCTGGTGCTGCTTTACGGCCAGAAAACTGAACAGATGGATAGTTGCCCCCATAGACAGAAGAAAGACATGGAAAGACAACAAACATGGGATTAACGGCCACTTTATTTATTAACAAAAACATGGCAAGGGCTTAACCTAACAAGCGGCATGGCCAAGGCCTGGGGTTACCATAAACCCTACCCTTGCCATAGTATGGGCAATGCACCTGGCCCCCGGGTCGTAGCCCGCTATAAGCGGCTTGAACCCCAGGCAGCCCAGCCTTGGAACATGCCTTGATGATCCCTCACACACAGCTGCAAGGTCAGTGCTGAGTATCCCTCAACAGCACTCCAAAAGGCAGCCTGTTCCCCTCATCCCAGGCCGCAAGGCTGCAGTTATGATCCAAACAGGCCCCTTTCCCACCAGGGTTGCTGATAGGTGCTTACCAAGCCACAACAACTATTTACTAAACTTCCGCCACAGCAAGGGTCAAGCCTCTGCTTAGGCCCTGCACCCACTAAACCCCTAACACTGTTACCAGCCCTTGCTGTAAATCCTTAAGGAAGATATCCATACCCTGCTCCAACAAATGAACGCCGTCACCCCTCTATAACTCAGCGTGCGTAGCCCTAATAGCCAGATGGGGTATGAAGTGGCCACCACCCATTACTAAAATGCTCCTAAATTCCCCATTTACCTTACGCCTAGCCCGCTCAATCCACTTAGGGTCCAAGGCCCATCACCAGTCCCTTCACAGAACCATGGCTGACCAAACCACTGTGGTATTAGGCCATCGCCTTTTAATAAAGTTAAAATCCTCCCTAGCTTGTAGAACTAACACCTTCCCTTTTAAAATTCCTAAATCATTACCCCCTAGCTGAATTAGCAATATGTCAGGAGGAACACTGGCATTCAAACCAAATAATAGATGGAGTAGGCCCGCCCAGCACAAGCTGAGGCGTCCCCTCCATTCAACAGTGGCCCATCGACTTAGGCCCAACTGCGAGCCGATGGCCAATCTGTTAGCTCGGTGAACAGCCCAAAAAATGAAGCTTTGCCCGCAGATGAGAATGGTTCTCCACCTGCCACAAGACACAGCACCTGAAAGGAAAGGACAGTCAAACACTGGGCCAAAAGAACAGATCACCACATGGCCATTGAACGCACATAACCTTTATAAGCATCGCATCTCCAACGCCCTACGTGCTGAACATCCTCAGCTGAATAGCCCATAGCTGCCGCTGTGGAAGCCGCTCCAATGCGAGAGGAATGGGTCCCAAACTTTACACCTGATAGACCCAGTTTCCCCAAAGCCAGGGAAGTAACTGCCCCAAACTGATGTTTAGTCAGAGGGCTCCCATCCTCATGCCTAAAGAGGAAACCGGCTTCCAGACTCCTCAGGGCCAAATACTGTGACAGGGCCAGAACTGGGCAGAGCTCTGAATCCTGACAGGTCCCCAATGTTACCTTGGCTCCTTTTTGCATCTGATACGTCTTAGAGCTCCTAATCATGACCAGCATGCCATTGCCGTGAATATCAACATCCCACACCTGCAAAGCCTTTCTCGACTGATCTGTCTTAGACTGAGTGACCAACTCACTCATCCGATGAGCCCCAAAGAATGCCAGCAAAGAGGCTGCATGAAACAGGCATGCCTCATAACCAGAAGTGCAAACCGCACCCCAGGTCGCTCACAACCCCTTAAGTATCACGGGCGAGATAGGCTGTTGCTCATCTTTAGCAGTACCCCTCTTGTGCGTCCAACCCCCGAGCATCTTTCTAATCCTGGATTAATCCTACAGTGAAGCCCAAGGCTTTGCTCGTGAAGGCTAGCGCAGCAAGCTTGCCTCGGATTGAATGGACAGCTAAGCCAGCTTCTTTGCTCGATACCCAGTAGGGCATCAGCTGATCTAAAGGAATAGGCCAGACCTTGGGATAACGTTCAGCTGCCCTGAAGATCTCGAATTGGTGAACTGCTTCCTCATACCCTTTCTGGTGCTAGGTGCAATGGCGAGGCTTATAGCCCTGCAAGCCTCAGCCCTCCAACCTGCAATAGTTCCTGAGGCATTTGAGCTGGATGAAGATCAGCTTCTGGTGCAAGCTGACGAAACCTCGCCATCTGTTGGCGAGAGAGAGCATCAGCCACACCATTTTCCACACCCGGCACATGCCTGGCAAAAATTAGCAAGGCACTGCAAGGTGAAAGCCCGGACAAGCCCCATGGCCCGTGGAGACCTAGACGTGAGGGAACTGATTACATGAAAAACTCCAAATTGTCACACCAAAAGTGGACAGTGCGATCTCTCAATTCTTCACCCACAACCAAACTGCCACTAGTAGGGGAAAGAACTCTAAAAAGGTGAGATCCCTAACATATCCTGCTGAAACCCATTCCCCAGGCCACTCCTCAGCGCACCAGTGTCCACGAAAGTACACACCAAATCCCAGAGATCCGGCAGCATCAGATGTCATTTGGAGTTCAGCCTCCAGCTTCAATTCCTCCCTCCAAAAGGAGACACCATTAAAAGAACTTAAAAACTCCTGCCAGATCCCAAGGTCGGCCCGCACTTCCACATTAATGCACACTCTATGATACAGGTCCTGTAGCCCGTTCATCGCATCACAGAGCCGTCTAACAAAAGCCCTCCCAGGAGCCACTACTTTGCATGCAAAATTGCCTAGCAATCTGCTGAAGTTCACGCAAAGTGGCCTTCTTCTTTTTAAGAAATATAGAAAGCCGGACCTGCAAGTCCTGAATCTTGCTCAATGGCAACCAAGATGTCTGGGCAACTGTGTCCAATTCTACCCCTAAAAATACTAACTTCTGAACAGGTCCCTTCATCTCTTTGTGGGCCAACGGAACTCCCAGCTCCTCTGCTAGTTGTGTAAAACCCTGCAACAGCTGGGTGCATCTACCCATCCTACAAGGACCCACGAAAAGAAAGTCATCTAAATAATGAACCACTTCTGGTAATCCTGCTTTAAAACATGTTGCCCATTCCAGAAATGTGCTGAAGCACTCAAGTGCAGCGCATGACACAGAACTTCCCATGGGCAAGGCCCTATCCATAAAAAACTGCCCTTTAAAGGAAAATCCCAACAGCTCAAAATCATCTGGGTGCACGGGGAGGAGACGAAATGCGGATTTGATGTCACACTTCGCCAACTCCGCCCCACGACCACAGTGGTGCACCACATGCACAGCTTGGTCAAATGAGGTGTACCTCACCGGAATAGCATCATTTACTGATCCACCTTGGGGATAAGAAAGATGATGAATTAAACAGAACTCACCAGGTGCCTTCTTAGGTACTATACCCAGAGGTGAAACCTGCAAATTAGGAAGCGGTGGTGCCGGAAATGGACCTAGAACCCTACCTTCTTGAACCTCTTTGGCAATCTTCGCAGCAACCACAGCCTCCGTGCCATTAACTGATTTTAAATTGCGGGCTAAAAAAGGAGCCCTCAACCCCAAAAACGGAATTCTAAAACCCCCTTGAAAACCCTCCAGCAAATACATGGCATCCTCTTTATTAGGATACCGCTTCAACCAACTCTGCAATGGACCAAGCTTAATTGGCGTGGGCCCCCTTTCCAGTAGCTGCTGAAGGACCACCACCTCCCCTGGGCCGTTGGCTACCCCTGGGCCTTCCTTTGGGGCATTCAGTGAATGCATGCGGTCCACTGCACATTGGGCACTCATGCCTGTAAGTGCACGTCTTCTTATTGCAGACCCCCTGTGAACCAAACTCCCAACAGAGCAAGCGGGGTTGAACCGCCTGCTTCGTGGGCCCACGGGAAGCAGTATTAGCACCAGCTGGAAGGCTCTGCACCATGTGCCCACTATGTGACCATTCCCCAACATTAGGCTGCGCCTGCGACATCAGCTGTTACCAAAGATGCGGATGTATCTGGTCCCATGGAAGGTTGGAGTTCAAAGCAGCCCTCATCCTGAACTCCTCATCATATTTGAGCCAGGCTGAACCAGTGTACGCTTTATAAATGATATCCAGATACTGGTATAGTGCTGCAGCCTTCCAGCTCTGGGCCCAAGAAATCACCCCTGCATAGACAATGTACCCTGCCAGCCATTTTGCCCATGTCCTGTGAGGTAGGTTAGGCTAAAAGTCTGTGACTGGCCCGAAATCACCCACTCAACAAGAACCTGGGTCTAGCAGATCCTGCTCTGAAGCACTGACTGCTACGCCTAGGGTAGCCAACCTCCAGGTGGAGCCTGAAGATCGCCAGGTATCACAATTGAACTCCAGACAACAGATCCTTCCCCCTCCCTTGGAGAAAATGACTGCTTTGGAGGGTGGCCTCTATGGCATTCTGTTCACCTGGCCCCAATGAGTTTTCTCCCAAAGGCCAACACAGGTGTGGACAGGGGCTTTCAGAGAAGCCAGCTTGGTTGCCTAGCAATGGGCACTGAGGGGGAAGTTGCCGGCTCTGATTATGGAATAGGGTTCCCAGCCTCCAGGTGGGGCCTGGGGATCTCCCGCTTTTACAATGGATCTCCAGCTGACAGAGATCAGCTCCCCTGGAGAAAAGGTGGACTCTATGGCACTGTACCATGCTGAGGCCCCTACCCTCCCCAAACCCCACCCTCTCCTGGATCCACCCCCAAAGTCTCCAGGGATTTTCCAGCCCAGACCTGGCAACCCTATGATGGAAATACCTGAAGATTTGGGGGGTGGATCCTGTGGAGAGCAGCTTTTTGGGGGGGGGGGGGGATGGAAGCTATAATGCCATAAGGTCTACCCTCCAAAGCAGCCATTTTCTCCAGGGGAACTGATCTCTGTCATCTGGAGATCAATTGTAACAGCAGGAGATTGGCAACCCTAGGGGGAAAGTCAGCCACACTGCAGGGGGTTGAAGGGAACGGTTTGATGGTTGCTGGCCCACCTCATTAGCCAGCCAGCCATGGTGGAGCTAAGCAGGAGAAAGAGCCTGAAGAATTTCACACAGCCATTATGTTCCTTTTCAGGAACTCTTCAGTAACGGTTTCTGTCAGGCATTTTACCCAGAACCGTATTAGTACTGGTTCCCTAATGGAACATATTGGCCCTTTTACACAGATATAAGCCTCTCCCATTGGGAAAGCATTCCTGAGCCGGTTTACCTTGAAAACTCCTCTCAAGCGTTCTTCAGTTCCTGAAACGCTAAGGGGTGCTGTGTGAAATGTCCCCTGTTTCTGACAGTTTATTCTGGCCATGCTGGCAGTGTGCGAGGGAGGGGGTTATGCTGATAGTCCGTTGTCTTTTCACTGACAGAAGTAGGGGACAGTTAGACCCACCTGGCAGTGTGTGGAGGAGAAGAGTGGACCCAGCTCCCAGTCAGTCCTTCCCCTTCGCTGGCTCCCTCCAGACTGAGGCCGGGATTCTGGCCGGTAACTCTGTGGGTGGGACTGAGGCAAAGCAGGGAGAGAATGCAGCCAGTGGCCAGGGACCCCCTTTTGAGTGGCAGTCCATCCAGCCAACTGATTTTTGGCACCCCATGGAATTTTGCCCCTTGGAATCTTGAAAACGGCTTTATATAATAGGAAAGATACTGCAGCTTAGGTCTGAAGCTGAAAGGCTGGCATATCCAAGAGTGTGACTCTTCTTAAGCTCACACCATTTACCATTCTCCTACATCTGCACCTACCGGCTCCCTAATAATAAGTTGCCAAACAGGTTTCTCTCTGAACTTTCCAGTTTCACTCCTGCCAAATGCACAGTTCCCCAAATTCTAAACATAACTAAGCTGCCACTGGTTAAAAATCAAGACAATTTTATATTTTCATCTGACTCAGCATTCCCCAAACCATCTTCCAGCATTCATCTGTTGCCACTTGAGATTGCCAAGTTAATTAACCACCAAATGGCATTGGCATGCAGTGCCAGTTATCAGACCCTCATTAAGAGTCTGACTAAATTGAAATGAAGGTGAAACTGGGGCTCTGGGGTGTAGAAAGCTATGTAGTTTCACAAAGTCTAGTGGCACTTTTGTTGTGTTTAATCAAGCAGAACAAAGTAGATATTAGATCCTAGTAGACTCCTTTGCTTAGCTTTCTCTAAGATGTATGTAAACCTCAGTGGCCTGAATGCTAATTAATAGAGCAAATTAAACTCTTTGACCCAGAGGAAATTTAGTACCATGTTCTATTTTCACTTACAAAGATATTTTTATGTAGTGTTTCAATGGTTCCATGACAAAGAATAAAAGACAAAATGTGTGAAGGTCCCAAAGCGAAACGAGAAGGAATCTATTTTAAACGATGAAGCCTTATAAAATTTGTTTCAATAGAGTGAGACTCTAACACGACTTGTTGTCAAAGCAATTTGACATCTCAAAGGAGATGATTTTCTCAAAGAAGGTAATTTCTTTTTCAATTGCAGTTTGTAAATCAATACTGTGTTGCAAAAGTAAGAAATTAAAGCATGTTCTGCAGTCTTAAAATGGGAGATTTTCACCTCATACGGTTACTATTTCTTGTTTCTTAAGTGCCGGGGGGGGGGGGGGGGTTAGTCAGCTCATTGATGGGAATGCAGTCTGTTTGCAAATTACAAGCAGTACAACTGAAATTTGCAGGTGATCGTATGAGGTGTGCAACTCAGTAGAATGGACATTGTGAGCAGGGTAAGTTGGCATGTTGGTTGTACTTCCTGTGCAGATTGCAGTCTACTTGAAAGGGGGGGAAAGTGCTGTGTGTAAAGTAAAAGGAAAAACGTCCTTTCTGTATCCTCACAAACTGTGCCATTCTACGCAGAATGCCTTTGAAGTCAGTGGGCTTAGAAGGGTAAAACAGTGCTAGAAAAAGGGAATATTTCCATGCCATGCTGCACTTCTATCATTGTACTTCTAGCATTTCGGAATCTGTGTTTATTTATTTCCCTTTTGTAAATTCTTGTGCAAGCAAGACAGCACAATATAACAATGACAACAGCAAAATAAATTTCAAAACTAACCTTTTTTCCTGACATAATTACATTTTTTTAAAAAAAAGTTGAGAGAGTTAGAGAATTTTGTTACTTTAATTTAACACATGGAAAATGTGGTGGTGTTACAAGAGAGGGACCAGCAAGGAAAGGAGGGGGCATTTCATTTCCCTCTGTTTCTTATTTCCCTTATTTGAAAGCCCCCATAGCTTCTTCCCTTTTGCTGTTTCCTTCTCTCCTTCACACCCACCAGCCAACCTACCTTTATCTACCCCCCCCCCCCCATCTTCAGCATTCCCTCCTTTCTTCCCCCTACCTGGGAAAACTGTGGCCCAGTTGTGTGGTGCCAAACAATGGACTGGGCCCTGTTGCATGGTAAGAAATCTATTAGGTGTTGTAGGCAGCACACCACTTTCCCCACACTATTTCTTCTTTTTCTCTTTCTGGCAAACCCCATATCCTCACCTTTCCCTGTTCCTTATCTTCTTCCCACTCAGCAACAAACCTTAATTTTATCTGCCCTTCCCTCAGCTTTCTTTATTCATTTACTAGGAATAAGGCCTGTTGTGGAAATAAATACAATGGGCTTTAGAAAGAGGCTCTGGGTGGGTACCCGGGCCTTGGGCATTCAGCATCAATGTACTGTGGTGACCTCAGCAGGGTATAATGACACAGAGAAGAAGAAGAAGAAGAAGAGAAGAAGAGATTGGATTTATACCCCGCCCTCCACTCACCAAGGGAGTCTCAGAGTGGCTTACAAACTCCTTTCCCTTCCCCTCCCCACAACAGACACCCTGTGAGGTAGGTGGGAATGAGAGAACTCTTTCCCAAGCTGTCCTTGAGGGAACAGCTGGTACAGAGCTGTGGCTTGCTCAAGGTCATCCAGCCAGGTGCAAGTGGAGGAGTGGGAAATCAAACCTGGTTCTCCCAGATTAGAGTCCAC
The DNA here is from genome assembly GCA_029233225.1 of Lepidodactylus listeri. NCBI lineage: Eukaryota > Metazoa > Chordata > Lepidosauria > Squamata > Gekkonidae > Lepidodactylus > Lepidodactylus listeri. The sequence goes on from JARCFY010000004.1 coordinate 50,764,646, forward strand.
GCACTTAACCACTACACCAAACTGGCTCTCTACTTGAAAGGGGGGGAAAGTGCTGTGTGTAAAGTAAAAGTATTTTCTCCAAGGAAACTGATCTCTGCCATCTGAAGAACACTTGCAATTCTGAGTGATTTTCAGCCCTCACCTGGAGATTGGCAATAATGGTTCCCCAGGAGGAAATGGCTGGTTTGGAGGGTGGAGTCTATGGCATTGTACCTTGCTGAGGTACCACCCCTCCTCAAACCTCACCCTCTCTGGGCTCCACCCCTCAAATCTCCAGGAATTTCCCAGCCTGGAGTTGGCAAACCTATCTCCATCCCAGCCAAACCTATCTCCCTCCCAGCCAACCATTTTTCCCCCTGACTTCAGCTTTCCATCTCCCCCCCACCTGCAGCCTCCACTGTGCTTTGAACCCCTGACTACTATGACACATTTGCTGTCATAGGGAGGCCATCCCAGCAGAGTATAAGGACACAGAGTCCACCATTTTCTCCAGGGAAACTGATCAATGCCATCTGGAGAGCAGTTGTAATTCTGAGTGAACTCCAGCCCTCACCTGGAGACTGGCAACAATGGTTCCCCAGGAGGAAAAGTAGTCTTCTCTGCAATGGGAACCAAAGCAGCTTACATCATTCTCCTCTCTCCCTTTTGACTTGCACAATGACCCTGTGAGGTAGGTTAGGCTAATAGTCTGTGACTGATCTGAAATAACCCACTCAGCTTCCACACCTAGAACCTGGGTCTAGCAGACCCTACTCTGAAGCACTGACTGCTATGCCTAGGGTAGCCAACCTCTAGGTGGAGCCTAAAGATTGCCAGGTATCACAACTGAACTCCAGACAACAGATCGCCCCCCCAAAAAAAACAATGACTGCTTTGGAGGGTGGCCTCTATGGCATTCTGTTCCACTGAGGCCTCTCCCCTCCCCAAACCCTGACTTTCTATTGACTCTACCATAAAATCTCCAGGAAAGGGCCTTTTACTGACAGGATTAAGCTTGGTTGCCTAGCAACAGGCACTGAGGGGAAAGTAGGATTGCCACCTCTGAGTAGGGAAATACCTGGAGATTTGGGTGGTGGATCCTGTTGAGTGCAGCATTTGGGGGACAGGGTGAAAGGACTCAGCAGGGTATAATGCCATAGGATCTACCTTCCAAAGCAGCCATTTTCTCCTGGAAAACTGATCTCTGTCATCTGGAGATCAACTGTAACACCAGGAGATTTCTAGGTCCCACCTGGAGATTGGCAACCCTAGGGGGAAGTCAGCTGCACAGCAGGGGGTTGAAAAGAATGGTTTGATGGCCGCTGGCCCACCTCATTAGCCAGCCAGCCATGGTGGAACCAAGCAGGAGAGACAGTCATTTTTGCAGTTTATTCTGACAGGAAATTGGCCAAGCTGGCAGTGGGTGGGGGAGGAGGTTATACTGAAAGTCTGTGACTTGTTCAAAATCAACCAGTCAGCTTCCACAGCAAGAATCTGGATCTGGCAGACCATGTTTTGAAGTGCTAACTGCTACACCTAGGGCAAACAACCTCCAGGTGGAACGTGAAAATCGCTGGGTATCACAACTGAACTCCAGACAACAGATCTCTTTCTCCCCCTGGAGAAAATAACTGCTTGGCACAGTGGACTCTATGGCACTCTTTTCAGCTGAGGCCTCTCCCCTCCCCAAACTCTGGCTTCCTTAGACACAGAATATCCAGGAATTTCCCAACCGGGAGCTGGCAACCCTAGTCAGGACTGGCCCCAATGAGTTCCTCACCGAGGCCTGGAAAGGGTTTCCTTCCTTTGTCTTTTTACTGTCAGATCTAAGATTGGTTACCCAGCCACAGCCACTGAGGGAATAGTCCCACAGGAGCCAAGCAGGAGAAGTGTCTGTCAGGAGAGACAGTCATTTGGCAGTTATTCTGACAAGGAACAGTGGCTGAAGTGGGAGTGAGCAGGGAAGAGGAGAGGACCCAGCCCCCAGCCAATGGCACATGAGTACTCTTGAGTGGCAGTTGATAGGCCAATGGCTGATGGAGTGCACTGCACAGCAGTTAAGACAATAAATTAAGACAACAACAGCTAAGACAATAAATAACTATTTGCAATCAGAAGTCCCAAAGAATCTTTGTTTCATCATTCTCCATGATCTTGTCTGGTTTGTGTTCCCATGAATGCCTGGCTAGCAGTAAGCCATACTTCTTGCAAAGATTCCTGTACAACATGGCTGCAACTCTATTGTGATGGTTTTTATAGTCGGTTTGAGCAATTTTACTACAGGCACTGACCATGTAGTTGACTGTTTCATCCTTTGTCTTGCAAAGTCGACATTTGCTGTTATTACTGGTCTTCTAAATCTTGGCTTTCATACTATTTGTTTCAAGTGCCTGCTCTTGTGCAGCTTGAATAAGTCCTTCTATTTCTTTCTTCAGGTGCACATTTTGGAGTCACTTCCAGGTGATTGCATTATCAGTTTTTATTTATTTATTTATTTACTACTACTGACTTGTTTCTGGTGACCATGTTGGTGGAATTAAAACAAATACCTTAATATAATATTGAAAGAATAGATTTAGGCATAAAGAGGACTTATTCTGCTGCTGTTTCATGTTGTGCCTCATAAACAGAGCAGAACAAACCCTCTTCAGAAATAGCTGTTTCAGTGGAAATGTTTGGCTATTAGTATTGGTGCTGTTGTTGGTATTTCCTTTTAGTGCCTACAATCCAGAAATACAAGAACCTCAGATTCCAACATTATGAGTAAATATAAACACTTCCAACAAATGCAGACTCCTGAATCTAGGAAGAAATCCATTGGAGGAGCATTTTGTATGCCTCCCTAGTGGCTAGCCAGATGCCTCTAAGTACCTCACAAAAATTAGAACCATATTCTCTTTTGAGTCAATAGGTATGTTACTACTTCATATGGAGGCGTAATTTTTAGCTATTGTGGCTAATAGCTATGGATATACCAGTCTTCCATACATTTGTTTAATCATTTTTGAATGCCATCTGGTTTGAAAGCTTCTAGCCAAAGTCAATGTAGCCTATTTTATGCCTCTAGCACTTAGCCAGTGGTTATGCATTCAATTACTTCTATCCAACAGTAGGTTGGATTCAAATGTTAGTGCAGTTGTGTTCTTTCCTAAAAAAAATTGGACTCCCACACATTCATGGCTTTTATTTCTCAATTGTCAATATCCAGTTTACATTTTCTCCAGATATACGTAACTTTGCTTGAACTTTCTATTTCACTTTTAAGAACCAAAATCCATTGTATTTTATGAAAGAAAGCCCTAGAACTGTATTTGATGGGACATTTAGGAACTACTTATTCAGTCTATAAAGTCAGGAGTTGTTCTGAATATAATACGTATTTGCTGTCTGGCTGGCACTTAAAAACTAGTTTTACTCCATTAACCTTATGTGGAAAAACAGTGGATTTAATCTGAGTTGGACAGAATATGCCTGTTGCTACAAAGCACTATGACCACATAACTGAACAGCAATACAGCATAGATGGCTAGATAAATATATGTAAATGCAACTTTATCTTCTCTTGGGAAAATATGCAAAACTAATCAAATACAGCATAAATGACCTGGGGGGGGGGGAATCTTTTTTGACCACTTTTCAAAATTGTGAGATTTTATTGTGATAATATATGATACCCAACATAGTATTTATAGTTCTCTTATTTGGTTGCTTCTTCTTAAGATGGCAAAATGTTGCTTCTTCATTCTAGTTTATAGCTACTGTCTGTCTGTTTTCAAGGTAAATGATCAAGCAGAGATGGTTTGCCATTGGCTTCCTTTGCAAAGTCTTCCTTGATGGTTTCCCATCCAAGTACCGACTGAGCTTAGCTTCTGAGATCTGTCGAGATTGAGCTACACTATAGCATTCCACATCACTTGTTTGGGGGTGTACATTCAGGTAGACCTGAACTCAAATTAAGCATGAAATTAGCTTTTTTTAGGTTGGCTTGGTGATATTCTAAATGATCCAAATACTCCATTTATTTTGGGAGTAATGATAATTTATATCCTGGATTTTCAGGAGTGTTCCAGGTTTTGGGAAGCACAGGAGCAGAGAGACAGAGAAAGAGAGAGAAGAATCATGCCCTAGCAAATATCTGTTTGGTTTCTTGGCCATTAAATTTTAAAGGGCTATTATTTTCTCCTACAGTGATGGAAGTGGGGGGGGGGGATTCTTTGCTCACACTTGCCCACCTCCAGCGCTGCTTCTCTCTGCAGTCTGTCATGTTAGAAACCAGAGAAAACTTTTTAAAGGGCAGCTGAGCTGGGCAACTACAGAGCTTTGCGAGTGGGATAGAAGGCTCCCTCTCAACCCTGAACTCTGTAGTTGCTGGCTCACCTAGGGTTGCCAGCCTCCAGGCTGGGCCTGGATATCTCCTGCTATTACAACTGATCTCCAGATAATAGATACCAGTTCCCACGGAGGAAATGGCTGCTTTGGAGGGTGGACACTATGGTATTGTATGCTGCTGAAATCCCTCCCTTCCCCAAACCCCCCTCTCCAGGTCCAGGTCCCCCCCCCCCATTCTCCAGGTATTTCCCAACCCAGAGCTGGCAATGCTAGGCTCAGCTGTCCTTTTAAAACTTTCCCACTGGCTTCTAACTGGACCAACTGTGGAGAGAGGCAGCACTGGAGGATTCTTTGCCTATTTCCAGAGCTGTTTCTCCTCACAGTCTTGAGCTTGGTGGGTGGAGGCTGTATGCTGAAGGTGAGTGTGTGTGTGGGGGGGTGAGGCATGGCTGCACTCCCAGTGGGCAGGGGGGGAGTGGGAACTGTTGTCCCCTCCTCCACTGAGCTGCAGCAGCAGGAACTATTGGGTTGTGAAATAAGAAGCTGGAGACTGACCAGTGGTGGAAGTGCATAAAGAGTTTATAAAGGTGAAATACTTATAAATATACATAGACAATCACCAAGACATTCAGCAGCATACCTGGCTTAGTCTTGGAGAGCTAACAGGCCCTATAGCTTACTAGGCAGATAGCTAATATACTAACACTAGCCAGTCCCTGGCAAGCTGATGCAATTGCTAATTAGATTCACAGGACTAGAACAGTAACACCTGGTATAATCACCTGTCTGCAATTACATCATCCCTAGACTAACAGCTAGGTCTGACAGTTTATCTTGCGAATACTCTGCGCCAGGGGTCCTTTCGTAGAAAAAGAGGTGCAGGAGCTCATTAGCATAACTCATTAGCATATGCCACGTCCCCTGACATCACCAGAAGTGTGTCAGAAAGGGAATGTCAGTTTCAGCCCCATTATATCCTATGGGCCATTGAAATCAATGGCAAAAACTCATAGGGTATATGAGGGGCTGGAGGAAAGGGGGTTTGAGGGAGAGGCTCCAAACTGTGTCTGGCCACGCCCTTGCATCTGGGATTGCTGATGCCTCCTCAGCTCTGGGCAGTTCCTCTTGAGGTGCAAGTCATCTCCACACGAGTAGCACTGACGAACTCCAGACGCTGCAGGAACATTGACTGGCTTGGAACAGTTGCTCCTTAGAACATCCTCTGATGGAACCCCATCTCCTCTCTCTGGTCTGGCATGCTGCCCAACACATGGCTGTGAAGCACGCAGCTGCGTCTCCTCATCCAGCAGACGTGAAACAACATAGACATAGGTTAAACGAGCAGAGTCTAGTGTTTCCAATGAAGAAATCAAAGGGTTAAACTCAGAAAGTAGAGAAGAAAGCAAAATAAACACTCTGTCCATATCTTGTATGTTTTTGCCTCTAGACTGGAGCTGAAAATAACAATCAGCCAAGACATTTACATGCTCTTGAACAGAGCTTCCTGACTGCATATGAAGGTGATACAGACACCTCATTAAGGCAATCAATGTTCCAGCCGACTCCCTTGCATAGACCCCCCCGCAGGGCATCCCATGCACCTTTTGCAGACTGTTGGGATCGGACAAACACCAACTGCGAGTCAGACAAGCTGAGTATAAATATGTGCCAATGCTTTCTCATCCAACACCACATCAGCTACAGACATAGGGCTTGCAGGAGGATTGTGCACAAACCGCCAAAGAGCTTCCGTCTTCAAGAACCACTCCATCTTTAGACTCCAAGATGAGTAATTAGAGTCAGTGAGTTTGTCTATGAGGGCTATGGTTGAATGCGCCATACCGCCACCACCATCCATTACAGGAACCACTGAAATTACCTCCACAGGTCTCCCATTGTCCTCAATCTCAGACAAATCACCATCAGCCGATGAGTCAGAAATTACATCTCCCACAGAACCTGGGAAAGCACTCTCTGTCAACCAGTTCAGAACGCCGTCCTCAAAGCTCTCCCATTCGGCTTCACTCATTCACCTTTCTTCACCACTCTCAGCACATAACTTACACTAGCCAGTACAGTCTACCACAGCTGGACCCATAACCCTATTGGGTTGTGAAATAAGAAGCTGGAGACTGACCAGTGATGGAAGTGCATAAAGAGTTTATAAAGGTGAACTACTTACAAATATACATAGACAATCACCAAGACATTCAGCAGCATACCTGGCTTAGTCTTGGAGAACTAACAGGCCCCATAGCTTACTAGGCAGATAGCTAATATACTAACACTAGCCAATCCCTGGCAAGCTGATGCAATTGCTAATTAGATTCACAGGACTAGAACAGTAACACCTGGTATAATCACCTGCCTGCAATTACATCATCCCTAGACTGACAGCTAGGTCTGACAGTTAGATCATTCTGATCTACAATGCAGTAACTACTTGCTACCTCAGTTCAATATACTCCAATAGGAACTGCAGGAGCAAACTAGTGGGGGACATAGTGGGAGGGGGAGAAAGAGTGAAGCTAATGAGTGAATATGTGTGAGAAGGGAAGGGCTTGAGAAAAAATTAAGGAGTGTGTGAAAGAGAGACAAAAATGAGGAAAAGGGGAGGGGACTCAACCCAAGATATGGCTGTGATATATGAGGGTCAAGCTATCAAAAAAAGTTAATATAAAAATACATTTTTAAAAAAATATGGTGTACACATTAGTAAAAGATAAAATAGGTTAAAAGACATGATCCAAATATCAGACTCTTAAAACTTTTTTACATGCAGAGCTGTTAGTTACTCATATACAATTGATGGGTATATCTTATGACCAGTAGATCATACATGTTTCAGCCCCTTAGGGGCCCCTCAGTGGTCAATATTACTATTATAAACCAACACACATCCAGAAATTTATGAAAATATATTTTCCTTAAAGCCAGGTGTTGCTTTCTAGAAATGTCAAAAAGGAGAGAAAAAGCCAAATTATTACATATCAAATGCACATAATTCCATAATAAATTTTAAAACGACAGAAAATTATTTGCTGTTGTTACCTTGTGTGATGTACATGTTATGTTCTCTCATGTTGTTTTACATTGCATCATTAGGGCCCTGGTATCCTAACCAATGTTTCCTCTAAGCTGAGTTAGTGTGAGCTAGCTCACAGTTTTTTAGCCTCCAGCTCACACCTTTTTGTCTCAGCTCAGGAAGGATGGCTCCAGAGAAAACTAATTTATGCACTAACCAAATCACTCACTCACAGCTTTAATGCCAGTTGCTCACAAAGTAGAATTTTTGCTCACAAGACTCCACAGCTTGGAGGGAACATTGATCCTAACTCCCTCATTCCAATTGGCTGCCTAATAAAGACTCCCATTGGTCCTGAAGCCAAGCTAGGGAACCAGTCACAGAGCTCTGCTTAGGTCCAATGATATCGCTTGTAAATAGTTACAATGTTTATAGTTATCTGTTTGGAAGCATATAAGTTAGAGTGCCGCTCTACCAGAGCTGTCTTTGAGCTGAATGATGTTAAGAATAAAAGCCTGCATTGGATTCATTGCCTCCTGACTCAATACTTAATAGTACAATTGCTAAATTTTACACACAATGGCATCACACTACCAGGAGAAATAGGTGTCCAGGAGGAAGAAGGGAGAGTTGGCAGTCTCCAGTGAAAGGGCAAACCTGTGGGAGGCTGGCTGGTGGAAAGGCTGGCTGGTGGGGAGGCCCAATCCAGTGGGCCTCCTGGGGTAGCCAATGAGAGTGTGGCAGGAGATCAAAGGCTCAGCTGGCTGCCAGAGGGAGTGGCAGCTGGGCAGGCCATAGCAGAGCTGTGCACCCATGCACCCAGCTTCTCTCTCCCCCTCATGCTGCCCTGCCCTCCTCCAAGAGTGAGAAGAGGCAAAAGCATGCACACACCCGGCCTGGAGGTGTCTTGTGATCCAGGGATGGCCAGGCCCCAGGTAAGGAGCTTAAGATCAGGGAAGACTGGGGTGGGGGGTTAAATTAAAATAATGTAATTTAATTTAATTTACCTATGCAAGCACCCAACCCAACCACAGCCCAGTTGGGTCCGTTGCCAGAGAGGGAGAAAAGCAGGCAGGGCAGCAGGCAGACCGTCATAGATCGATGCTGCCCTGAGGAGAAGTGGGTCAGTTGGGGGAGGTCAATAAGGTCAGTAGTGGGGCTTAGGAAAGCAAGAGCTGGCAAGCAAGGTCACCCCAGTAAGTGTCTGGACACTGAGATGCCACGCCAAAGAGAAACACACCAGTGGCAGGGCTTTGGAAAGCAAGAGCTGGCAGGAAACATCACCCCTGTAAGTCTGTGGTCTTTTACCACCCTTTGCACCAATCAACAACAGCTGGTACAGAGCTATGGCTTGCCCAAGGTCATCCAGCAGGTGCAAGGGGGGGAGTGGGGAATCAAACCCGGTTCTCCTAGATTAGAGTCCGTGCACTTAACCACTACACCAAACTGGCTCCTAGTGTTGTTCTGCTAGTGAACTAGGGTTGCCAACTCCAGGTTGAGGAAATCCCTGGAGATTTCGGAGTGGAGGGTGCAGTTTAGGGGAAGGAGGGACCTAAGCAAGGCATAATGCCATGGAATCTACTTTCCAAAGCAGCCATTGGCCTGATCTCTGTAGTTTGGAGCTCAGTTGTAATTCCAGGAGATCTCCAGACCCCACCTGTAGGTTGGCAACCCTAAAAAATCATATTCAGCGCACTAGTTCTGCAGGAAGGCAACCTGATTTCCATGGGAACCTAACCCTAAGGAACTGAATCCAATCCAGTGTGGGAATAATTGTTGGACATAAGATATTGGCTCAGGCAAGGTTTTGTATAGATGGGACAGAAAATAATATTTTTATTGGTTTTGTCAAAACTGTTTTGACAACAAGGTAAACAGAATAAGAAGCAAAAGGTGGATGTGGCTGGATGACCACACTTCTGGGAACATTGGGTGTGGCCTAATATGTTAATGAGCTGTGCTGTCAGGGGTGTGGCCTAATATGCTAATGAGTTCCTGCTGGGCTTTTTCTACAAAAAGAGCCCGGGTCACCACCCCCATGTTAACTAGCATTTGTGCACCAGCCTTTGTAGGTGAGTTTTGTTGTCCGAGCCACTTTGAGCCATGCCCAGAAGCTCAGAGATTTGTTCAGCAAACACATGGGCTCGCAAGCTGTGAACTGGCCAAAGTTCAATTCAGATTTTGGCTCATCAAGTAGTTTGTGTCCATCTCGAGACAATAGTGATGATTTGAAATAACTACTGAGGAAGATTAAAGCAAAAAGTGCCAAAACAGGATCACAGCTGAACACCAAAAAGACAAAAGTAATAACTACTGAGAAATTACATAACTTCAGGGTTTACAATGAAGAAATTGAAGTTGTCTAAGATTTTCCATTCTTCGGCTCCATTGTCAACCGAAAGGGAGACTGCAGCCAAGAAATAAGAAGAAACTTGGTTTTGGGAAAGGCAACTATGAAGGAACTGGAAAAGATCCTTCAAGATCCTTGGCCTTGGCAACCAAGATTAAGAAAATTCATACTATTGTATTCCCTGTTACTATGTATGAGTGTGAAAGTTGGACAGAAAGCTGATTCATTGGAAATGTGGTGCTGGAGGAGAGTTTTATGGATACATGGACCATCAAAAAGACAAATAAGTGGGTTACAGAGCAAATCAAATCTGAACTTTTCCTAGAAGCGAAAATGACTACACTGTCCAAATCATGAGAAGGCAAGACTAACTGGAAAACAAAATAGTGCTACAGAAAGTTGAAGGCAACAGGAAAAAATGAAGACCCAACATGAGATAGATCAACTCAATAAAGGAAGCCAGGGCCCCTAGTTTACAAGATCTGAGCAAGATTTGTTAACGGTAGGACATTTTGGAGGTCATTAATTCATAGGATCACTATAAACTGGAAGCAACTTGGTGGCACTTAACACACATACATTATACTCTGGTCTTTAAATATTTTTCCATAAAATGTATTTGGTATAAACATAATAACCTAAAAAGTGAAGACATCAGAATAAAAAAAACAAACCCTGAGGTTACCTTGTATAGCTGAGCTAATATTTATAAAGGACAAACATTTATTTTTATTTTACACTGAAGTTTTCTTTGCTTTTATAGCATTCAGCACCATACACTGAAATTAAATTGATAGTCTAGCAATCCAAGGCTGAATCAATTTACATCTGTGTAATTTAAAATTGTTGAACAATAAAGAAATCAATTGTTATATGAACATACTCTAAATGTCAGCAAATGTGAAAAGAAATGGCTTTTGATAACCTGTGGAAAGTAAGCATTTATATAGATTATTCATACAATATAGTTAGTAGTCTGTCAGCATTTCCTTCAGTTTCTACTCTCACAATTACATTCACACAGACAGCCATTTTAAACAGGTGAATACAAAATAAAAGCAAGAAGATGGTGGTGGAATCAGTATAGACTCCTTTTATGGAATTGGAGGAGTTCAGCATCTTATATGGTCTGCCATCTTAGATATGATTCCTCAGGTTTCCTCAGGTTTTGTTTTAGTGATGGCAAAACAATTCTAAAACAGCTGAATGGCACTGAAGTGGTAAATATTTCAAAGGAAATGGACAGATACCTGCTGGAGATAGCTTAGAACCTAGGCAAGGATACCCTGTTTTAGGGAACAATTGTATCAGCTTATGAAATTGCCACTGAGATAAAAGCACTAACTGGGGAGTTCAAAAGACTCCAGAACTCATAACATAATTTAGGTGACGTCACACAAATATCTGAATATTTAAATTCAGACACACCTGTTCTTCTAACTTTCTGCAATGCTTATTATGTTCCTAATGTTTAGACACACCTATAGCCAAAACTAACTGTAAGAGAGCTAGAAACTTGATCTGTGCCTAGATTTTCTTGAAATGTACCATGAAAGCTAAAGGTTAATGCAGCTATTGACTGAAGGTAAGGTTCTCAGGAGTAAATGCCCTTCCCTCCCTTTCCAAAGTGTAATTGTTCAACAGCTGGAAAATGGTTCATTGTGATCTCAGTTTTTAGTAGGATTTAAGATGATAATAATAGAGATATCACCTTGATAGGTATTTCCTGTAGAATTTCAGCAAAATAAAAATATTGAAGACAGCTTGCTTTCAAGAACATACTTTTTTTTGTAAGTCTGCCAATTCAAGGACATGTTAGGAATGCAAGTTGTATCATTCAGCCTATTTTTGTTTACTTTTCTTTTTCTGTAGTACAAGTGGGTTACAGCATATACCTGCAGCTCTCTTTAATACAAAACATGCTTTAGTCCATTTTCAAAATCTTTCCTGTTTACTTAGTGGATGTCTTTCATCAAGCTGTTTTATAAAACAGGAAGGACACAGTCAGCTCACACCACAGGTGAAGATGCCGCATATGAAGGTGCATACAAAACATGCAGAACACAAACACGCCAAACTGTTATTGTGATCAGTTTTTTAAATAGGCTTGAAACACTCCCATGGTGAACATCTGCTAATGGAAGGCATTTCTGTCGGCTCAGAGGGACTTCCTTGCCTCCCCTTCTCTGAAGTTGGAGATGCTCCCCCAGTCCCTGCTCCTGTGTGACAGGGGACCAGTGTTCCCTCTAAGCTGAGTTAGTGGGAGCTAGCTCATGGGTTTTTAGCCTCCGGCTCACACATTTTTGTCTTAACTCAGGAAGGATGGCTCCAGAGCAAACTAATTTATGCAGCAGCCAAATTGCTCATTCACAGCTTTAATGCCAGTAGCTCACAAAGTAGAATTTTTGCTCACAAGACTCCACAGTTTAGAGGGAACATTGAAGGACCCTCAGATATTGTTGTATTCTTAATGCTGGGTATCAAAATAAAGAAGAAGCATGGTTTCAAACAGGAGCACAGTTTAATAAGTCCAGTTCTCTGTCTGGAGCTACAGTGCATACAACTTCCTTTTTCTCCGCTCCTGCCCACACCAAGTCCTGGAGTGGAGTAGGGCAGTCTAAAACACTGGCCCGGATTTACACTTAAAAAAGACTGCAGAAGACAGCCCAAAAAACAGCTGAGCCAGCAGGAAACACTCTCCCTGCTGGCCCAGCTTTGGGCTCTCTTGCCCAGCCCTGTTTAAAGGAGCTGCATAAGGGAGCCCATTTAGAGCTGAGCCTGTGGAAAGAAGTCTCCCCGCTGGCCCAGCTTTAGGCTGTCTTGCACAGACCTGTTTAAAGGGGCTGCCCAGCAGCCCAATGGAGCTGACCTCACAGGGAGAAATCTCCCTGCTGGCCCAACTTCAGGCTGTCTTGCACAGCCCCATCTAAAGGGGCTGCACAAAAGAGCCCAATACAGCTGAACGTATGAAGAGAAGTCTCCCTGCTGGCCCAGCTTCTCCCTCTGAGCTCAGCTCCATTGGGCTCCCTTGTGAAGCTTGAAGCTGGGTTGGCAGGGAGACTTCTCTCAGCGGGCTTAGCCAGTTTGCTATGGTGGTTAATAGTGGTGGACTCTAATCTGGAGAACTGGGTTTGATTCCCCACACCTTATGCAGCTAGCTGGGTAGCCTTGGGTCAATCACAGTTCTCTCAGAACAGTTCTCTCAAGAGCAGTTCTCTCAGAGCTCTCTCAGCCCCACTTACCTCACAGGGTAGCTGTTTAAAGGGGCTGCACAAGAGAGCCAAAAGCTGGGCTGGTGGGAATACGTCTCCCCGTGGGCTCAGCTCCATTGGGCTCCCCACCACTCAACTGTTTTGAGGCTTTCAATGGGAACAGAAAGCAGGGGTTTGAAGGGAGCTGGAGTCCCTTTAAGCCCCTGCTTTCTGCTCCATCCATGAACCACTACAAACCATTTAAAAGTTCATGGAAGTTCATGATGTTAGACTTGCCAAAAATTTGTTTCCAAACCATGAACAAGGCAAAATTCATGATGATTTTGCTTCATGGTTCAGTTCATGCCCATCCCTAGTCTATACAGCTGTTTGCCAAAGGGGTCATTTGCCTCTGTCTCATACCCTGTCCACACAGCCTGGCTGGGCTGTCAACAGGTATGAACAAAATTTACCCTCAGCTTAGCAGATGCAGCATAACCAGAAAGCTCTCCCAGTGGCACAGAGATGGGACAAGGATATGAATAATGTAAGTGGAAATACTGTGCCCAAGGTACCCATAGGGACAATCCTATTCAGTGGGAAAATCAGCAAACTTTTCTGGGTGGACAAAATGTCTGTCAGGAACATGTCTGTTGAGTTACTGTTTCCCTTTGAAGTCCTTCCTGCTGCACAGAGAAATGAAATCAAACTGTGAGATTCCAAAACAATAATCCAATCAAAATATGTCCAGTCATTACCTAGTACCACACATCATTGCGGTTGAATCAGATATATTAATGATGATGTGAACATGATTCTGACTGAATCTTAATGATCTGACTATGAATCTGTATATGGAGGATCCCATTAGAATTAACTACAGCCCTCTTATCTCCTTTCCTCCATTTATGAATACAGGCAGTGTGAGCAATATTAGCAGAATGGAAGTTCTGTGTGCACCAAGGGTGTCAAACCAGACTGGCTGATTACATGGATAGAATACCCAAAGCTTTTAGAATAAATTCACCAAACACACAGTTTCATGAACAATTATCGATATTTGGACACAGTTTCATGGACAATTATTGATATTTGGGCATATCATCATCTCAAAATGGGAGTGATATAGTCTCTTGGGGACTAATTTTGTACTTTTCCAAATACAGTATATTGCTGTAATGCATAATAATAAAAGGTTTCGCACCAGCAAAATAAATAAATAAATAAAATTAAAATTAAAAAACAACAGCAACAACAACAAAAGAGAGCCAGTTTCATGTAGTGGTTAGGAGTGCAGACTCTAATCTGGGAGAACTGGGTTTGATTTCCACATGCAGCTGCTGGTGTGACCTTGGGTCCGTCACAAGTTCTTGCAGAGCTGTTCTCTCAAGAGCAGCTCTTGAAAGAGTTCTCTCAGCCCTACCTACCTCACAGGATGTCTGTTATGGGGAGAGGAAGGGAAAGGAGATTGTAAGCCACTCTGAGACTCCTTCGGGTAGTGAAGGGTGGGGTATAAATCCAATATCCTCTTCTTCTTCTTTTACCTACCATATGAAAATGTACTCCAGGAGATTGTGCAGCCCACTTAGGTCAAATCTACATCCGACTTTCCCGCTGGAATCATTCTAGTTTAAAAAAACCCGTCTATACCTGTTTCTAGTTTCAAACCATACTTGTTCTAGTTTAAAAATCACTGTCTACATTCGTTAATTGCCCTCTTGTGGTCAAGCTAGCATTACACTGCATTAAACAGATCCTGTTGCTCTTCAGACCCAGGGGAAAAAACCAAAGTGAAATTTGAAACCAGTGTGAAATGAGTGTAGGAAAAGACAGCAGTCAAACTACTTCAGAGGAGAAGGGTAGATTTGGCCTATTGGCCCACAGGATACCATTCAAAGAAGTTCAGGTAAGGTCAGGTGATTACTCTGTGTAATCCACCTTGAGTCTGAGGGAGAAAGGTGGACTATAAATAATGTAAATAAATAAATAAATATTTATTTATTTATTTTACATTTAAACCCCGCCCTTCCCGCGAACGGGCTCAGGGCGGCTTACAAGGACACTTAGTGTCAGGTTCAATACACCATAAAATTACAATAAAGCATTTTAAAACAACACAACACAACCCTAATAAAACAGTTCAATTTAAAGTGCTTCCAGTCAATATTTAGATGGCTTCCTACCAAAGTTGGAGTCTAGCTCCCAGACCGCTTGGCCAGGGCTGCTTCCAGGGCCGACCCTCATCGCGATGGTAGTTGCAATGGTGGATGGTACTAATGGTGGCGGCTCCTAGTGAAGGGCCTGGCAGAAGAGCTCCATCTTACAGGCCCTGCAAACTGCATAAGGTCCCACAGGGCCCTGATCTCCCCTGGGAGCTCATTCCACCAGACAGGAGCCACCACCGAAGAGGCCCTGACCCTAGTTCCGGCGAGCCTGGCCTCCCTGGGGCCTGGGACAGTAAGTCAGTCTTGTGACCCCGACTGAAGTGCTCGCTGGGGTATATACAGGGAAAGGCAGTCCCTCAGGTATGTTGGACCCTGGCCATATAGGGCTTTAAAGGTAAGTACCAGCACCTTGAAGCAAATTTGGTATGCTATGGGCAGCCAGTGCACCGACGCCAGTACAGGCCAGATGTGGTCCCTCTCTGTGAGACCCATCAGTAGCCTGGCCGTGGCATCCTGCACCAGCTGCAGCTTCCAAATTTGCAACAAGGGCAGCCCCATGTAGAGAGCATTACAGTAGTCCAACCTTGAGGTGACCGTTGCGTGGATCACTGTAGCTAGGTCTTTGCGGTCAAGGAAAGGAGCCAACTGCCAAGCCAGCTGCAGATGATAAAAGGCTGACTTGGCAGTGGCTGCTACCTGAGCCTCCATTGTTAGGGAGGGATCCAGGAGCACTCCCAAACTCCTAACCCTCGACGCCAGCACCAATGGAACCCCATCGAAACTCGGGAGCAGGAGCCCCCGCCCCAGGCCATTCTGACCCAAGCACAGGACCTCTGTCTTTGACGGGTTCAATTTCAGCCTACTCTGCCTGAGCCAACCAGCCACGGTGTGCAATGCCCGGTCCAGGTCTTCTGGGGCAGAGTCCGACTGGCCACCCAACATCAGATAAAGCTGGGTGTCATCAGCATACTGGTGACACTCCAGCCCATACCTTCGGGCAATCTGGGCAAGGGGGCACATGTAGATGTTGAACAACATTGGGGAAAGCACCGCTCCCTGGGGCACACCACAATTCAGCGGGTGCCTCATGGATTGCTGCTCCCTGAGCACCACCCTTTGTCCCTGACTTTGAAGGAAATGAGCCATTGTAAGGCCGGTCCCTGTATCCCCACGTCGGCAAAGCAGCGGGCTAGCAGCTAATGGTTGACCGTGTCGAACATTGCCGACAGGTTTAATGACAGCAGCACAGCCATGCCACCCTGATCCAGATGCCTCCGAAGGTCATCAGTTAGGACGACTAGAGCAGTCTCCGTCCCATGTCCTGGGCGGAAGCCGGACTGGAAAGGGTCTAAGACCGAAGCGTCATCCAGATAACTCTGTAACTGTAACACCACCGCCCTCTCAATGAATTTGTCCAGATATGGCACCGGCCAGTAATTTGCCTATTCAGCAAATTAGTCAGATATGACACCGGCCAGTAATTTGCCTATTCAGCTGAGTCCAGATGTGATTTTTTCAAGAGTGGGCAGACCACTGCTTCCTTGAGTGCCCCCGGGAACCGCCCCTTGGAGAGGGACGTGTTGATAATTTCCCGGGCAGCACCTCCCTGCCCCTCGTGGCTAGCTTTAATCAGCCAGGACGGGCATGGGTCAAGGATGCATGTGGTTGGACGCACAGTCACAAGAAGTCTGTCAACTTCCTCTAGGCTGAGCAGGCCGCGCCCATCTAAGCCTGGAATTGAAGACGTGCAAGGGTCCTCGAGTTCACTCACTGTTTCAAATGTGGCGGGGAGATCGTGGCAGAGCGTCAACTAAATTAAATTTCCAGGCTTTAGTAACAGAGAAGATCTGAGGGTTCTGCTTGTAATTTACAAACAGACAGCAATCTAAACATAAGGCTGATCAGGCCCCCTGAGCAAAGCTGTGATGGATGTTATGCTAGGAATGCCAGCCTCCAGATGGGACCTGGGGATCCCCTGGAATTACAGCTCATTTCCAGACTGAGGTCCCTGTCTTTCCCAGGCTTCATCCCCAAATTTCCAGGAGTTTCCCAACATTGATATGGGAACCCTACCCCTCATCCCCTGCTGGTTGCCGGGGGGACCTGTTAACCCTAGCCAAGAAGGGGGCTTACATCAAACTCACTCTGCTCAGAGAATTGTCTCAAATTAGTCAGGAATAGCATAGCTTCCCTGCACTGAAGGAACTGAGTTCTCAGCAGCCTTAAAAAAACAGCAGTCTGGACAAACAACACTTTTTGGATGTTTATGCAGTTTGTATAGCTGTTTGCCAAAAGGTTCTCTCTCATTAACAAAGCCAGTTTTGACATGAAAATCAAACTGTGCGCAAATTCACTATAAGTCTCTGGCAGAAACCTAGTCTCACTTAACATGATATTAAGTTTTCTTGATTTCAGTGGGATATATAATTATGGGATGGACTGCAGCTACAGGGTGTTTCCATAGGCAAAATGTAGCACACAGCACACTGCACTAGAGAAGGTGCCTTAAAATTGCCATTTCATGGTTCAAATGCAGAACAATCTATTATCACATCAATGCTGAGAGATAACCTGAAGCCATTAAATAGTCAATATGCAAAAATCAAACTGAAAAGAAGAAAGCCATCAAAGTCTGAGGTGTATTAGGAACTGACATTCACCCTGACTAATCTCCGTTATTGGGCAGGTTTTCCCCATTCCTTGAAACACACAGTAAAATTAATCATTTTATCATGGGAGAGTTGGCATTGCCACTGTCAGCATTGCAAACACATAATCCTGTTGTGGAAGATGTTTCCCTACTGCAGCATCCGTACCTGTCAGGAGGCTAGCATGCCCTACATGCAGCAAAGCTCACAATTCACCAGCCTGCTGACAACCATGATCACTGTGAAATCAGAGTAGTTCTGCATAGGATTATAAAGGCACTTAAAGCCTTTGGGGTTAAATCCTCTTGCATGACATATTTACTAAAGTGATGCAAATTCTTTTTGGGGTTTATTGTGGGTCTACCACACAGCTTCCCTCCCTCTCTCCCTCTCTGCTAGCATTTGGAATAATTCAAAGTGAAGTCTGCATTGGAAACGTTCTCATGCTTCTTTTCCCCTTGTCTTTCTTTGTTGCCACTATGTAACCTTTTTCCTAATGCACAGACTGACAGTATGTGGGAGGGGGAGTTTAGGGAGGGGAAAAACAAGAAAAGTGCCTATTCCATTTAAAAGTTTTGAAATGGTTAATTGAGGCTGACATATTGTTCCCTGTAAATTCTATTTTTAATCATTGTATTAGTTGAGGAGCAGATTTTAAT
Source organism: Lepidodactylus listeri (assembly GCA_029233225.1). Lineage (NCBI taxonomy): Eukaryota > Metazoa > Chordata > Lepidosauria > Squamata > Gekkonidae > Lepidodactylus > Lepidodactylus listeri. The sequence goes on from JARCFY010000004.1 coordinate 50,782,992, forward strand.
TCGGATATTTATTCATTATGTCCCAGAAAGGTGCAGTCTTCTCAAACTGCCTGCACTGTTGTTGAGGGAAGTATTTTCACATTGCCCTCCTCCCTTTGTAAAAGGCTCAAATGCAGCAGTTAATTTGAAACAGGAACCACTGGTGCTTGGCTAGGGTTGCCAGCTCCATGTTGTGAAATTCCCGGAGATCTGGGGGTGGAGCCTGGGAAGGGCAGGGTTTGGGATGAGGAAGGACTTCAGTGGTACATAATGCCATAGTGTCTACCTTCCAAAGCAGCCATTTTCTCCAGGGGGACTGAACTCTGTAGTCACGAGTTATAGTTCCAAAAGATCTCCAATTCCCACCTGGAGGTTGGCAGCCCTAGGCTTAACTCTGGAATCTGTTTTCCAATCAACAGTTTAGCTTGGGCATTCAATGTTAATTGGTGCCAATTTCAAAATCTCCCCCCCTCCCCCCAAAGTTGTTCTTACTTCCCTTTGTTCTTCATCTTTCTGTCCAGTTTTAGCAAGGGGTATCAGTTCCTATAGAAGTAGATGCTTCTCCAGCTTCATTGTATGTCTTTTCTATTTCCTGTATTTCTTTAAAACTCAAAGGGTGGGAACAATCTAATCCATATGAATATCTCCTAGAAAAGCCATGAGAATTTTCATGACATTTGCAATCACATACATAGGCCTGTTTCCACAATTCTCCACCACCACCCCCCAGTGGATTTTAAAGCGGTGAATTGTCTAGCTTTGTTTACAAAGTACAATCAGTGCACTAGGAAAACTTTATTGCTTCTTTTTTTAAAAAAATCTTCATTTTCTTCAGAGCACTGTATGAGTGGTTTGTCACGTATTTCCAGTCATTTTATTTTTCCTTCACATTACTGATGTGCATATATGCATAGAAAACACTGCAAAAAAGCAATCTTGATATCTCTGCCTATCACATTTTTACTCCATCCTTCCTCTAAAGGAAATTTATGGTTGTATAAACCTAAGAACATTAAAGAATCTATGCTGGATTAGATTTATTGTCAGTCTAGTCCAGCATCCTGCCTCATATGGTACCTAACTAAATATCCTTGGCAGGCCCATAAGCCCGAGAGTGGCATGAGTGCCTGGCACCTCCCCCCCAACCTGGCACCCTTCCCAAACAGCCATGATTGCCTTCTCCACTTCCCACCCCCCAACACAGTCTTGCAAGGGCTCCTGGTACTCAGCAGCACTGTCAGTCTTCCTTGGCCAGTGGGTAACTAAGCGGGCAGGGGGGCATGCATGAGAGGCTCGCTCAGCCAGTCAGGTGGACCAGCTGCTTGCTGCTTTGGAATGCCAGCTGGCTTCAGTCAGTTATGCTTTGATCAGGGGAGGTGACACAGTGAGGGAAAGAAGGCTAAGAAGGGGACGGACAGATGATGCAGGATGCCAACAAGGCAAGGCAACTGTCCAGGCTGCTGCTGCCACAGGGGATAAGGCTCAGAGAGAGGATTACCTGCCACTGAACCTGCAAGCACCGGGCTCCGAAAGGTGGGGGAAGGCCAGTGCCAAGCCAGTGCCAAGAGAAAGGCCAGTGCCAAGCTTGCCCCACATGACCTGCTCCAGAGGCGGCAGGGACAGCAACAACCAAAACAACACCCACCCACCTACCAGTAACAGAGCCCCTCCCCTCTCCTAACCCCACCCTTCCCAGGTGGCACCTTGGAGCACCCCAAACAAAAATTTTCTGTGTATGGGTCAGGTCCCCAGGAAGTCTGTAAGCACCCTCCACCCAAGCACTGGTATTCACAGGGTTACTGCCTCTGAATATGAATGTTCCATTTAGTTCTCATCACTAATAATCACTGGTGGACCAGACCTGCATGAACCTGCCATTACCACATACCACAACAGCAAATTCCACAAGCTAACTATCCTTCAAGTGAAGTACTACTTTTTTTTCTGTTCTGGATCAACCACACATGAATGTTGTTGAGTACCCATGAATTTTAGCATGATGGGAGATGGAGCTTCCTTTGTTTTACCTCTGCATACTTATATCTGTGTGCTTCAGGTAAGATGTCATACAGAAAGCAGTCTTTATGTGATCATATGTACAATCCCATCAAGATTGCTTTTTGCAGTTATAACACCAACAACTTCTCCCCGGCCATTGGCTGTGACTGAGCTGTAACGTCCTTGCCTATTTGTATATTTCTTTATACTGGATTCAGTTATTGTGTTGTGAGGTAACTTGTTGCCTAGCAAGGCACATCTTGTGCTCTTATGGACTTTTAATGTTCATAAGTTTGAACTTTGAGATGTTATGCATTGAAGGACTAAATGCATTCTTCATTGCTGTAAGAGGCTCCAGTCCATTCCAGGAAGCAGACACCCAACATAGTTCACACAAAGAGACAAAGACCCCATTGCAAAAGGGTTCTCCTGTCACCTCTCACTAGGCAACCCCCAGCCCCCTCCAACATTCCTGCACGGATTATGTTAAGTGAAGTTACCTGGCAACTAATTGTTTGCCCATCAACTGGCCAGGCTAGGGCCATTAAGGAACAATGGAATGGCTCGGTGACTCATCACAGACTTGGCCAGGTGTCAGTTCCGGTTTAGCCTCTAGTGTTGCAATATTGACCACCTCTCTGCATCCCCTCCTCTCTTTACCTTGACCAATGGTAGGGTTTGAAGGGACGGACTACCTGGTAGGTGTATTAGTGGGATGTGGTTAGCGCTGACCACCCCAAAACTCACCTAATAAAAGAGGCTGCACACCATGCAATCAGTCTCTTGAGCCCCTACGACTCCTATCTGCTTTTATCCCTCTTGAGTCCAGCTTGCTATCCCAATACCCTCCCTCCATCTTTGATCTCTGAGTCGGCAGCCAGAGAGAAGTGTGTTTCTGCCAGTTCAGGACACGCTCCCCATTTTTCCTTTCAACCCCTCAATTCTTCTTTTGGAATGGGTAGCCCATCTCCAGGACAGGTAATGTATTTTCCAACCAACGAATCTCCTGCTCATGCAAAAGTGCTATTTCTCTATCTTAAACTTCTTAGGACTTGTGTGTTTGTGTGTGTGATTCTGTTTTTGTATGCTTGAGACATTTTATAGTAAAACATCATTTAAGCTGACCTCTGCCTCAGTGCCTATTTTCTGGGAACTCCTGGAAGGGGCGGGACCTTGGTATAGTTGGCTAAGAACCCGGTTATTTGCCAATTGCTAATCTTAAATTAAAACAATTTGGCTAACAAACTGATCAGTCCCCTATTTCAGTAGTCTCTTCGGGGTTTGTTTTATAAGTCGTCTCTTCGGGGGTTTTCTATATATGTTCTAGATATATTGAGGGCTACTGTCCAGTATACACTTTACCACAGACTTCAGGCACCAGTGCTTGTAAACATCAAACAGCACAGATCTTTATTATACAGAAAATTCAACAGGGGGATGGGATTTATATAGAGGATAGTTTGTTTCGTTGGTCACTAAACAAGTTACTTTGCTTGGAGCCAGTTTGGTGTAGTGGTTAAGTGCACGAACTCTAATCTGGAAGAGCCGGGTTTGATTCCCCACTCCTCCAGTAGCACCTGCTGGGTGACCTTGGGCAAGTCATAGTTCTGATAAGAGCTGTCTTTGAAAAAAAGCAGTTTCTGTCAGAGCTCTGTCAGCCCCACCTACCTCACAGGGTGTCTGTTGTGGGGAGGGGAAGGGAAAGGAGTTTGTAAGCCGCTCTGAGACTCCCTTAGGTAGTGAAGGGCGGGGTATAAATCCAATCTCCTCTTCCTCCTCCTCCTTTAACTTTCACAAAGGCTGTATGCTTGTTACTTTTAGTTAATTCAGATGTTACTAGGTTCACAAAACCCTTCTACTGACTCCACTCTCCAGTCACTTTTTAGTGGTTAACCTTTTGGGCTTTATCTGGTCTCCTGAGTCCAGCTCTCCCAGACTCCTTTAGACCCTTTTGTCCTTCTTTAGCCACCCTTTTAAGTTCCCTTGAAGTAGTGTGTTTGGTGTTTGTGACCCTTGAGGTCTTAAACTTGCCCATTCTCTGGTAACTCTCCTCTCACTGTTTGAGAATACCAGTTAAGAGTGTTATTCAGCCACAGTTCTTTCACATGAACTGTTTCCTGGCTGTTTTCACTGAGCGAAGAGGTTTCACTTTCTCCTCAGAGCTCTCTCAGTTAACTCCCTGTGTTTCAGTTAATGCTCTTCCAACCACTTCTTTCAACTCCCTCCCTCAACTTTCTGTTCTCAACTGTCCACTCTGACAGTTATCTGTCCCTCAAACTGAGAATTCCGAACTCTCTGGCCCCCTCCTTTCTCAATCACATGACTCTGCAGCTTCTTGCATTCCACAACTCTTCAATTCCATCACAGCAGTATTTTATCAATACACACGATTTGGAAGGCAGAGGAGCTGTCAGTTGTCCCATAAATGCAGTCCCAACAATGTTGCTTAACTAGAAGTAGTTTACTGAGAAATGTAGTAGGTCATCCGTACATGCTCTGTGTCAGGGGTCATTTCAAGCAGGAGCTCGAGGGAGCTCAGCTCTGGGAGTTGGTGCCAGCTCCCCCCCCCCCCCCGTGGGGAAATGCCTGCTTGTGTCATGGCTGCAGCAAAATGACCCCGTCCCCTGGAAAGGTCCTTGTTCCTCAGACCAGCCTTCTGAAGGCTTCAGCCACCACTGAAGCTATCCTCCCAGAATAGTGGTATTTCTGAGGCTTGGATTAGTAACTGTCCCCTCTCTGCCAGCTTTTTCTTTCTCACTCTCTCTCCTTCCTTCCTTCCCTCCCTCCCTCCCTCTCTCTCTCTTCTTTCTTGCCTTCTGACATACTTCTGGTGATGTCAGGGGGTGTAGCATATGCAAATAAGTTATGCTAATGAGCTCCTGCACCTCTTTTTCTACGAAATGCTCTGTGTCAATAATGGCAAGGGGTCCCAAATGATGAACAGTTATACAGAATTTAAGGGGGAAAACTGCCAAGTAAGCCCAATCATATTACACTAGCAAAGCACCTAAAATAGTGGCTACAGGTTCCCAAGGGAAGAAGCAGCACCAGACACTAAGGCCAGAGCTAGTCAGCAAGCGATAAGGCAGCTGCAGCAGAAACAAAACTCAACATTCCACCCAGCCTACATAGGCAGGAAAGAGATGATAACTCCCACCTGGGAGAGATGGCAGCATTAGCTGACAGGAGTGAGGATTCAAACAAACTGAATGAAATGACAATGGTAGTAAGGTGGGCATGCCCACTTACAAATTCTCCTAGTTTATCCAGTTGTAAGGAGTCAAACACAGAATGTGCTTCTGGAACAGTGGAAGTATATAACCAGGGAACTCTGCTCCTCCCTACATACAAGGCAAATGCGAGAAATATCCCATACCTGAATAGCCCAAGCTAGCCCAGTCTCATCAGAGCTCTAGAAGCTTTGCAGGATCTGCCCTGTTTGGTATTTGGGTAGGAGACCTCTAAGGAAGTCCAGGATTGCAATGCAGAGACAAGCAATAAAAAACCACCTCTGAATGTCTATTGCCTTAAATACCCAACGGGGTTGCCATAAGTCGGCTGCAACGTGATAGCACTTTCCACCGCCAAATTTAGAGAAGGAAAACAATTCTATTTTCAAAAACAGTTGATGACTGAAAGCAAAAATGCAAAAAAAGAAGAAGCCAGATTTAAAAACTGAAGTGTTAATGGCAGGGCACACTGGTCCTCAAGAAAATCAGCTGTGCAAGGAGGAAAGTGAATAACGAACTCTGGGCCTTTGTTTTAGCTCATGTTGGTGGGGTTATTGAGCACCCAGCAATTTTCTGCAAACAGGAAATTTAGTGTCAGATTGTGCAGAGTAGGCTCCCGGCATGACCAAAGGATAGTCTCCTTAAAGGACTCTGTTGGACAACGTACAGGAGAGCCAACCTCTGGGCTGATGCACTGGCTATGCCCCAGGAGGAGGATGGCTAGGAGTAGCAGTTTCCACTGCTTCCAGACCTAACACCACACCTCTACCCTTAGTTACCTTGACAAGCAGGTTGGGGAAGGTGCTGACAGCAGTTGGGCTGTCAACTGCACCCATTGTCCCAAGACTTTACTGTGCTAAAACCTGAGTGATCTGTAATCAATAAAGCTGGCACATGATTCTTCCCAGCGCAGTGTGTCTGCGTTGCCTCCCCCCACCCCCCAATGGCTGGTTCTGACTCCTGGCACAAAGTGCTTCTGGAACATAAAAGTATAGAACCAGGAAATATATGCTCCTCCCTACATACAAGGCAAATTTGGGTAATGTGCATTCTGTAAATTTAGAGATGTAAAACAGTTGTTTTTTTAAAAAAAGGTGATGACTGAAAGCAAAAATGTCAAAAGAAAGGAAGATTTAAAAAGTGAAGTGTTTATAAAGTGCTTTACGAAAAGTGGTGTAAGTAATTGTATACTACATGAAAGCAGCAGCCTTCTGAAGAGGCAGGGAGGGTAATTTTTTGAAAGCAGAGATGGATATTATAGTGTTTTCAGATAATTACTAAATAAACGGCCGTGTGTTTCCCAGAGTTTGCCATTTGGTGGTGAAACACTCGTTCCGAAGATAAACGGCTCACTATTGTGAATACTTCATGAGAGACTTTAAACAGGAAAAAAAATACAATAAGAGGAGACCTGGAAAGTCTTTTGTTGATCCCATGAGAGAGCAAGCTAACATTTAGTTCATTCCAGAAATAATAGTGCTACTTCCAGTGTTGGAGGAAGCTGTCAAGGTTTGGAATGAGTGGAGGAAATAGCAAAATAATACCTCTGGTAGCAGATTACTAACGGCTTCTCTTATTTGAGGACTAGTTTCCTACTTTTACATAACAGTTTTCTTCTAGCTATATAGTGAGGGTCTATGCAACAGCTCAGGTTCCAACTGCATGTTAACATGAGTTGAGCCAGCATGAGAAAAAAGGAAACTACAGGAAACAATGGAAGTTCTCTGTTTGTGGAGGCCTGATCCAGGCCAGGACCATGGTCCAAGGGGAGGAGGCATAAGGGGCCTTCCCTCCCATATCATTTTGCAGTGTAAAAGGCCCTGAGGAATCAAGAATTTGCTGCACTGTGGAGAAATAGAAAGAAACCAATATGGATAGCTATATGCTGATCCCCACAAAGATAATACTGATTTCATGGAGCAATTTTAAGTTGGAAAATGGCATGGGGGACAAAACAGGGATTCTGTTCCTGAAACTCTGTGTCTCATGCAATTGAGCCCTGAATATACCTTATAGTCTGAAGTCACAGATATTATTGTGCTATTATAATCATTCACCTCCTGATTGTCTTGTACAAGAAAATACATAGTGCAATATCCAGTGACAATCTGTGGCTACAAACCAGAGTTCAGCACCAGAGTTTAAATCAGAGTTTAAGCATGTTTAAATCAGTGTGACTTAGTCCTTATGTGCATCTTCTGTGTGGTTACAGAATACATGTATCTGTATTGCCTAGGACTGTAGCCCAGTTCTTTCTAAATGTACTCTCACAAAAACAAGAGCTCTAAGCTTTACTGTACAATCCTACACAGAGTTACCCAGGTCTAAAGCTATTGATATCAGTGGACTCATACTGGATTATCTCTGCATAAGACTGCAGTGTTAGTTTATTAATACACAAGCCAAAGCTTATGGCATATATCTACAGAATATGATAAAAATAATCTATAAGAACACAGTAGATTCATTGGATCACAGCTGAAAAGAATAATGTAGCTCTAACATTGCCTGAAGCCAAGCTAAGCACACAAGAGTAGATATTTAATAATCCTCTAGTTCTCATCATTTAAAAGCACATCAGATTTACCATGTCTAGAGGGACCAAAAATGCTCAGAAATCTCCAGGATACAAAAAAATCTCAATTTGTATGCCAGATCAAGCATTTAGAAGATGTTCAAAGATCCCAACTCTCTCCCAAAGATGCAGTGGATTTGTCTAAAACAAAGACTTTATGTCTTTTATGTAGTGATAAACTTCCAAAAAATAAAAGAATTTCTTCCTGTACAGAACATGACAGAACAATGCAAGTCAACCGAATATTGCTTAAGATAAGCAAAAACTATTTTTTCTAGCAGAAGAAGCCCTTGAAAACAAGTGTGAGAATGTTGAAAAGAGAAGATAGCTGTGAGGTTGTCCCAAAAGATGCAGTCTGCAACAGGTCTTCTTAACCAGAAAGTCCTTTATTTGCAAAAAGGTTCTTATTGGTATAGTTACACTTTCTCTGTTAGTAATGACTTTATTGAAACAAACAGTTAGTATTACACTAAGTAACTGGAATCCCCCTCACGGCATCTACACCAATCATAAAACATAAAAAGTTGTTCCAGCCCCCTAAACAGGTTTCACATAGAAATGGCAGCAAGCGGGTTATTGTGTTTTGTGTTCCCAGGGAACTTCTTCTAAAATGTTTGTGAGAGCAGCTGCAAAAAGAATAACATGGTAGAGGAGGATTTATCCCAGACCTTGAGCAAGCTGGGAGCGAAGCAGGCACAAGCTGGGAGCGTAGTGGGAAAAAGCAGGGCATGATAAGGAAGCCAGGCAGCTAAACAGCACATACCAGCGGATCGGGTCACTGGTCGAGTCCCAAACCCGGCTGGGAAATGGCAGAGTAGTTGACATTCTCCCCTTTCCAAAGAAGCCCCCCTTACCCCTTATGTTTTAACGGGTACAGTTTGTGGAAAGCACGAAGTTTGGCAGGTGCATGGATGTAAGGAGCCTCAACCCATTCATTTTCTTCAGGACCAAAATGCAACCACTTTATAAGATAAAATACTCGACCCCTTTTTAATTTGGAGTCCAGAATTTGGGCTATTTCATAATGAGGCTCATCATCCTTCATCAGAGAAGGAGGAGAGAAAGAGGAGGGTCTCCAGTGATTTGGTCCTGGATCTTTCTTCAACAGACTGTAATGAAAAATGGGGTGAACAAATCTTAGTGATTTCAGCAATTTAAGTTCAAAAGTCACATCGTTAATGCATCGGACCACTGGAAAAGGACCCACATACTTCCAACCTAATTTTCTGCTAGGTTGCAGCCTTTTAATGTTTTTGGTGGAGAGGTAGACCAAGTCCCCGGGAGAAAGTTCCCATCCCGGCATTCTACCCTTGTCTGCATGCTTTTTGTAGTCTGCCTTGGCGGCTTCCAACGTTTTTGCAATTAGTGGCCAAGATTCTTGGAGAGAGTTCCACCAGCTAGCAAATTCAGTGAATGGGTTTGCAGCCGGTGCCAAACTGGGTAACGGAACTATCCCTCAAAACCCCCTACAGCCATGAAGGGAGAAACTCCTGTTGAAGAGTGCACAGCATTATTGTAACTATATTCCGCAAAGGGTAAGAGATCTACCCAATCATCTTGTTGGTAGTTGGTTTAGCATCTTAAATACTGTTCAAGTATTTGATTAACTCTTTTGGTTTGGCCATCAGTCTCTGGGTGATAAGCGCTGCTCATGGTGGTTTCAATGCCCATAATCTGTAATAACTCCCACCAGAAGTTGGCAACGAATTGAGAGCCGTGATCGGAGACCACTTTCCATGGAATTCCGTGGAATTTAATCACCTGATTCAAGAAGGCTTTAGCCAAAGTCTTAGCAGTAGGTAATTTTTTAAACGGGACAAAATGAGCTTGTTTGGAAAAAGTGTCCACCACCACCCAGATTACTGTTTTCCCTTGGCTGGGAGGAAGGACTGTTATAAAATCCATAGAAATGGTTTCCCAGAGTCAGCTGGGGGTTTCTAAAGGGTGTAAGAGTCCTGACAGTTCCCCCCCCCCTTTGCTTTCCCATGAGACAGATCTGGCAAGAGGACACATAAGTTGACACATCCCCTCTCATCCAAGGCCACCAAAATTGTCTCTGCAGTAAATTTACCATTTTCAGATAGCCAAAATGTCCGGACAACTTAGATTTGTGAGCAGCGTGCATGATCTCCCCCCGCAATGAAGCAGGGACTATTAGTTTGGTTCCCTTAAACCAGAAATTGTCCGGGCCCCGGGTTAAGGCAGGGAGCATCTGGAATTCTATGTTTTCAGCATCTGTGTATGCTATAGCAAATTTTACAGTCCACTTGGATGGCTCAGGAGCCTCTAACAGTCTGTGAGGTTGTCCCAAAAGATGCAGTCTGCAACAGGTCTTCTTAACCAGAAAGTCTTTTATTTGCAAAAAGGTTCTTATTGGTATAGTTACACTTTCTCTGTTAGTAATGACTTTATTGTAAACAAACAGTTAGTATTACACTAAGTAACTGGAATCCCCCTCACTGCATCTACACCAATCATAAAACGTAAAAAGTTGTTCCAGCCCCCTAAACAGGTTTCACATAGAAATGGCAGCAAGCAGGTTATTGTGTTTTGTGTTCCCAGGGAACTTCTACTAAAATGTTTGTGAGAGCAGCTGCAAAAAGAATAACATGGTAGGGGAGGATTTTTCCCAGACCTTGAGCAGCATAACTGACGACAGTAAGGTCCACAGTAGTTGTGAAAGTGATAGACACATAGGTCTTCCCCAATCACAGTTAACATAATTGGGTGGCTTTACTTTGAAGTAGAAAGAACACATGAGATTGGCCACAAACCATTCCCTTTTACCATGCCTTAGTCCACTGTTCCAGGGACTGTTCCCTATTCTGCCTCACTTCTTATACTAGAAATGCAAAGAAAAAGTCTCCAGAGCAAGTGACTTTGAGAAGATAATATACAGAATGGCATAAAGTTCAGTACCCATCTCCTATTTGTTGCTTTTATTAAGACCCCATCGTGGTCTTAGGGTTGGCTCTCCTACTCTCAAAAGCACTTGTTTCTCTTTGCTGGCCTAAGGACATGAAGGGGCAGTAGAGAGGGGGAAGGGGGACACACAGAGAAATACACAGAAACCATATAGAGTGAAACAGACCACAGCTTTATTGATTTCAGCAGATGGAGAATTGGCACAGCATACAACATGGATCCAGGCATTGGGTGACCTGCCTGTCTGCTGATGGAACTCATCCCCAACCAGCATGCTGGGGGTAACCTGGAGTAGGAAACCAATGGTCCCACATGGGTGCAAGCCTCTGCATGGTTCCCTTGTGACATGGAAGTGGAACCGATTGACCACCCTCAAGCTGGACATGCTGTTGCAGGGCTTAACCCCCAAGACCCTTTAAGGGGTCCCCACCCAGGGGAGGCAGGAACACAAGCACAGCCTCCCCCCCAAATGGATCTGGCTCAATGCCTGAAACTACCATAAAGCTGTGACAAGGAACAGAGCAACAAGTAAAAAACTGGGTGTGACAGACCGCACTTTTTCAAAGCTTAGAAATGCTGTACACACAGCTAAAGGACTGTAAAGGGTTAATTCTTCACAGAAACAGAGAACCTTGAGAGACAAGCTGTTCCAAGAGATCTGATTGGTTAGCATCAGCTGAGCAGAGAAAGTCTTGCGAGAGCTGCATGCTGAAGAGACAGTTAGTCAGATTTCTGCCTTGACTGAGTTGAGTACTGATAGTCTGATTTCAGTCCTAGCTGGGAAGAGTCTAGTAATGACAGTTTTGGAATTCAGCCTTAGCTGAGAGCAGTTTAACACAGACAGGAAAACTGAGTGGAAGTTGGCAAGGAAGTTTGGGAAGTAGGCAAAGACACCCATTTGAGCTAAAGGAAAGGGGATAGATCTTCTAGAGAGAGAAGAAAATCCACTACCCAGTCAAACAGGAAATTAGCTCTGAAGAGTGCAGAGATCCCTTGTCTGCTGTGGTAAGAAATTACCTGTAGAAAACTTAAGAGTCAGTTAAAAACTCAAGACAAGCACCGGTGTTTCAAGAGAAGGGGTTTGGTACTGGAAATAGTGTGCCAACCTTCTAGGAACCAAAAGAGTCAGAGAATACTCTAAGAAAGTGTACTGGAGTGTGGGAACACTGGAACAAAAGCCTATCAACATAAAGATTTAAGTCACTATGAAATGCTTAAGATACTCTCATTAGCCTGAAACACAAGAACTAAAGTCTGTACATGTACTGTTTTTACCTCAGAAATTTCAACCCATGATTTCACCTGACCTTTCCCCTCTATGTTAAATAAAACATTTTGTTATTTTGGAATTTCAAAACACCCCAAGGGCCACTTAAGTTGTATAAGTAAAAGAGGGCTCCTGATCCTTCCCTCAGGTTCCCGGGCTGAGGCAACAGCCAAAATATCTTATTGTGACAGAGTGGGACAGACAAAGTACTTCAGCAAAGAAGAAAACACATTACTAAGGCAGCCCAATCAATAAAGAGAAAGAACAGAGGGAAAATCTTGCCTCTGAGGGAGGGAAGTGGACGGGCCATCATACTGTGCTGAACACCATGCCAATGAGGGAGGGAGGATGCCTGAAGTCGACTGAGGTCCAATCTGCATTGGTATTTCACACCATTGTGCCAATGATCTCACATCATCTTACAAATTTCTGTCTACATTTCATGCTGCATCTACTGCCCAATTGTTTCATCTCAGCATCAGCTGTCTACATCATTTTATTGTGAGCAAAAAAAAAAAAAAAGACAACTGGAGCCAAATCCCCCCCCCCAATCTTTTCTAAGGAGATACACAAATTGTCACAAAGGAAACAAGTTAGCTGAAAATCCAGTCATCTGCATTTAAAAGCAGCCAGGAAACTTTTTTCTGCTATCATATTTTTGGGAGGGGAGGGGGACTTGGAAGCATGCCCACCACTGAACCATTTGTTATTTCCTAAGGCTGCTCCTCCCTCCTCTTGTGTGCTCTCCCTAAACAACTTGTGTCCTGACAGAGGAGAGCTTTATACTGAGCCAAATGGGAAGCTGGCACCACAGCAGCATGGAACAGCTTTACATAACAAATGCAGATTGGGCCTGAGTGTGTGTAGGCCTGGGCCTTAAAAGGGGCAGGAGCAGACCAGAATGAAGCCTGTGCTCCTCAAGTCTGCCCAGACCTGGCCCCTTAGGAGCATTCAAAGTAACAAGTGATTGGCTGATGCACTGAAAAGGCTCATGGGCCCTCTACTCAGACTTGCCCACTGCAGTGATTGAAGAAAGAACTGCTTTCCCATCTTGCCACCCTGCCCCGCAGCCTCAAAACAGACACGGGTAAGTATGTGGCTGAGATTGCTTGCCAAAGGTTGTGGAATAGCAAGGCAGATAAGGAGTCCAGTTTTTATTTGCCTCCTTCTTTTTCTAAACAGACCTCAGCAACAGATGTGGAGCGAGAAAGGGCAGACTTTCACAGTGGGCAATGTTTAGATTAAGATAATTTCAAGGAGTGGTAACTAAATTAAAAGAGAAGGGAAAAATTCTTCTAGCAAAGAAATATTAACCTGCAGGAAGATTTGGCATTGCAGCCTAGGTGCTGACCTAGCTATTTTGCCCAATCAGCACAGAGAATAACACATACCGTGGTGATTGGTAGCGTTACCAACCCTGGCAACCAGATGGAGGGGTGGGATTGAAGTCATGGGGTGGTGTGGGACATTGCTAACATCATTATATTATTTCTGGATACAACACGGAAGTGACCATGGGGAGCTCTAAGTTGTACCTGGAAACGATGTACTGGTGCAGAGGCTGGCAGTGTTTTGTTTTTTTTCCTCCTGCTATAGGTTAAAGCAGTAGCAGGCAATGGAATCAACTGGAAGAGGCCTAGCACCCTATGGATTGGGCAGTATCCAGTTCCCAGTTCATCACAACCATCACTGCGAAAGCTCTTTATCTGGAATGTTCTGATTCAATGGAAACCCAATGCTTGTTGAGGAGAAGCCTCCCCATCTCCACAAGCCTTCTTCACAAGCATTAAAGATAACTGAAAAAGGAAAGATGTGAACCAGAAGAAATTTGTTGATTCCTAGAATGAATGAATGAATCCCTTTGGTACAAACACATCTTGAACACATAAAGTTGCTGTATATTGACTTAGGCCATTTGCCTTCCATTATGAGTACTCTTTCATCAGCAATTATCTGATCCTTTTAATTGTAGCTGCCAAGGATTAAACCTGAATGTAAAGCAGATGCACTACCACTGATCATGACCTCCAACTATAATGGCAGAATTATAGGTAAGATTTGGTACCTCTCTTTTCACCTCCATAAATTGGATGAAAACCATAATCTCTCTAACTTTCAAAGCTGCTGAGATACATTCCTGCTCTCTTGCCTATAATTATGTTATGTTTGTACTGCAGGGCTTCTTTCCTTATTACTTCTATGGAAGCTCATATTAGGATGGTCGTGGAAGAGATTGAGACATGGAGATAAGACCAAGAAAATAAGAGAGAAAGGCTCTTGCTTTTATAACTTATAAAATATGCCTCTGTTTTAATAACAGCTACCCCAATTGCTGCAACCACATAATCACTAGGGAAAATGTTACACGTTGCTGCAAGGAGTTGCACCCATTCTAATAATAATTAGCAAGGCAGGTCAGCAATAGGGTATCTGTTTTGCATGGAAAACGGCTGTGGTTCAACATCCATAATAGCCAGTTAAAAAGGATCACAAAAGCCTATTATGCACACACAGCTTACTGCAGAGAATCCAAGCAGTCAGTCCTTTAAGCCTGTATGGATTCTGTGCCTGCCTTGTATTAATTCTGCAGCTACAACCAAAAAACACAGTTTATCTCAATTGGGGTAGGAACATCACTTGGGACATGTGGTGGGTGGCATCCAAAGGTTGTTTAAAAAAAAAAAAATTATGCAGCTGCCCTATTGCAGCTGCACAGTAGCATCAAGTAAGCACCTTTCATTTAAAATGTAAAACAACAGGGAAAAAGTAATCATTAGAGCTTGTCAGAAGATGCAGAGTGGGTCTCTTTCTGCCTGAGGCATGTGGGTGCTAGGCGGGGGCGAAAAGGCTCTCTGCTGCCGAGTGGCCGAGGGAAAGGTGGGCTAAAAGCTGCTGGGACTGTGTCAAAAACACACTAAACCAACCAACATCAGGTTGTCCCCCTCAATTCTGCTCCAATTCTGGGAAGGGGAGCACCGTCCTTCCTCTCCAGCCTGGAGTTTCCTGCTAATTCAAGCCCCCCCCCTCCATCTTTTTCCCTCGCAGAGGCACACTCCTCCTCAGAGTCATTGCCTGTCTCATGCACAGATTTTCCCCTCCTCTTTCCCTCTCTTTCCTTCTTCCTTCTTCCCTACAACCCCCCCTTTTCTTTAAAAAGCAAATATGGAGGAAAGCATCCCTTCCCACACCTCTTTTATCCACCTGCTTCTTCTTCAGCTCCCTCCACTGGATTTAATGAGTTCCGGCTCATGCGTTAGCATGCAAAAAAATAAAATGCAATGCAAAAGGTGGTTTGTTTGTTTTTGTAGTTGCATGAGTGTTGCATTACTTCAGAACTGATTTGTGAAGTAGAAATGTGTGTGAGAGAGAGGGGGATAGGAAAGTGGGGGGGAGGACTGACAGATCTGTTAAACATGGCCAGCATATTTTCAAGATGAGGCATTCTTGAACGGGAAATAAGGAGTTTCTCACACAAAACGTCTCTCCACTCACATACAGATACACCTCAACAAAAAGGAAGAATACTTCCACTTTGTGAAAGTTTGGTTTTTTCAGCTGTGCCCCTCATGGACAAATCTGATGGTCACCAGTGTTTAGACTTTATTCCTCACAACTCTCAGGGGGGGTAGCTATGTTGGTTGGAACCATTAGAACAGAGTGGGTGGAAAAACCTTGATGTGGGTGGGGAATGACCTGAGGGGCAGCAAAGGAGCAGGGGTGGAAAATCCAAGGGGATCTGTATGGTTTTGAATTACCTTCAGCTCAGAAGTGAAACAAGGAAAAAATCAGCACAAAACCACTCTCAGAAAACCCAGGGAAGGAGCAACTGGAAAGCGAACTGAATGCTGAAGGGGGGGGGGGGGTCAATGCAGAATGAAAAAGAAAACCCAATGGAGATGTATGGCAAAAGTAGTCAAGGAAAACACCCGTACATAATAGGCCATAGTAAGTGATGTGAAATACCTTGAACTGAGATCCTGGAGAACCACTGCCAGCCAGAGCAGAAAATACTGACCTTGATGGACCAAGGATCTGACTCAGCAGAAGGGGTAGTTGCAGGTGTTCATGTGTACATAGGATTGCACTGAAGAATATATGGGTTCAATTACTTTATTCTTTCTTTACTATAAATATTCTAAGTTCTTAGACAAACACTTGTGGAGAGGGTGGGATATAAATTAAACAAAATAAATAAAATGTAAAACATTTAATGGTAGAATGTGTACCTACAGCTCCAAATCAGTTACACAATAATTTGTCTTTCCTCTCAAGAGTTTAGAAAGAAATTGTCAATATTGCTTTGGAAGAAGGCAATTTAAAATACACTTTATTCCCTTTTCACAGTAAAACTATGGAAAAATAAGTAAGTAGTTTCAGGTACACTTGAAGACAGTCTTCTTATCTGGTAAAGAAAAAGTAAAATCAATATAGTTTTACACTGCTTAATTACTACCTGGTAGATGGCATCGCATGTTTTGTTCTAGCAATACAAAGCAGCAAAAGATGGGTTTTAAACAAATACCTTTTTGTTGGTATCACTTAATGCTGGGCTGATCTCTTTAGTAGGTCATTAGCACAGATTTAAGAGGAGAGTGATTGCATGTTAATTAAATACCAGTTGATTACTTAAGACATCTTCACTGAGGATTAACAACATTGTAAGACTGCTTTGCAAGGCAAAGTCTCTCATACACAAGAGCTGTTAATCCCCAACAAATGTATCCAATCCTCAACTGATATATCTTTCTTCTGAAGCACTTTAAGATAAATACTGAAGCACATGTTTTGGCACAAGTTCCCTTCCTCATGTTACTTCAGAGATTACAAAAGAATGTCTGGATGAAGCAATGGGTTGAATCCCTAAGAACATATGAGACAATTATACCCATATGACTGGACTTTTCTGCTTCCTCTTTCTCATTGCTGTCTCAGCTCTTGGTGTGGAGGTGTGGATGAGGTGGAAGGCAAGGTAAGGGTGACTATAGAGCTGTTGTTACTAAAATAGTACCTGTGCAAGTGATATAATGTGCAAAGCATCCTTATAAGACCCAACATGTATCACCTGGGCTATTCACTTTGGGAACTTCTGCCTGTACATACCAGTATTCCAAATTGGAACAGCACTCCAAAAGAATGAGGGAGAAAATAGCTCTTAAAGAAAGACTGTTATTTCCCTAGCAAAGTACAGAATGGAAACAAGAAATGGCAGGGAAAGCAAAATGAGATAGCACAATAAAGAAATGCAAAACCCTTACATAATCCTACTTACCTATGAACTGTGGTTTACTGGGGGAAACTTGGAAAAGGGGGGCTGGCTAGCAGTAAGGGAAGCTAGGAGTGTTTTAGGGGAATACAAGTGAAGAAAAAATATATGAGCTTGACCCTGAAGGAAAAGATGATTGAGAGTCTCATCCAGGAGTGGATGATGAGGCAGGTCTGGAGATAAAGTTCCAGGGTTCAAATGAAAGGAACATTCAGTGGTTTCAGCCAAGGAGAAAGATGGGGGGGAGGTCCAAAAAGTGAACCAACCATGATTGAGGAAGCTGGTTTGGTTCCAAACACCTCCTCCAAATGTCTGGAGGGTGGTTGTAATATAATTTTTATACACCTTTAATTATAACTTGAAATCTGTTGGAGAGTTTGAAAATAACTGGCAAATTTATCCCATTAGGACAGATTGGATTATGAAACTGGTGATGAAGTTGAGATGTGAGTGAGATGCAGTCAGGCTTAGATATATTAGAGATATTAAAATACATGGTGACAGCAACTAGAATTATCTATGCAGCAAAATGGAAATTTGATGTCTGTCCAATCTTAGAAGAATGGGACAATAAACTTGTCGACTATGCAGTATCGCAAAACTAAAAACTTATTTGAGAAACAGAACAATGACAAAATTTGAGGAGAGACAGAACATGTATTATGCAAGCAGGAGACAAATTTAGAATGAGAAACTTTAAAAACTGTATAAATGTTTAAAAAATGTATTGTAATGCAGAAGCTGAATGAGATCAAATTTTGAACATAAATGTGTAAGGAAATAGATTTTGAGCAGGAACATCTTTTATTTTCTTATTATGAGACATATAATAGATTTTCCTTTGTACTTTGATATATTAAAAGTTATAGTGAGTATGAAGAAATGGCAAAATATGTAGTATTGTGTATATCGTAATGGTGAAACTAATAATGTAGTTGCAAAATAGATCAGTTATGAAATTTGAAATTTAAAATGTTGAAGATAAAAGTACCCCAACAGAAATAAGGTTCATTGTATTTTATAGATGTGTTAAAAATTATAATAAAGAAGAAATTAGGTAGAAATATTTTCTGTTTTTATCCCCTCTATACTATTACTTTGTTTTCTAAAATAAAAAACACATATATATTAAAAAGTACACAATAAAGACATAACAACATGACAGGCTCATATGAAGCCCTGACAAGAAGACTCAGAAATACAGTAAAATTAAAGTTGGGGGAGGGGAGAATAGTCCTGGGAGCATTGGAGATTGCCTAGGAGATGGATCTAATCAGGTTGGGGAAGGAATGGGTTTTGGTGGAGTCAGGAACCTCAGTTATTATCAAGCAAGTTTGAGTCAATCATTCATAGTCAGAGGAAGCTGTAGAGACATGAGACAGAAAGTTTTTTATCAGTGTACTCCATAAACCATTTCAGGAGGTGGGCTACTCAGTTTTTAGAGTGCCCAGAGGAATTCCTGCTGGTTTCATTGGTCCCCAATATAATGTCAAGCTGAATATGTTACCCAGGCCTCTTATCAGTCTAGCCAAAGGATCTTTAAGGGTTAACAACTATAAGGGTCCCCACAGGAGTGTATGTGTGGAAGAGTCTTGTAGGTATCATTGGAAGCAACAGTGAATGGCAGAGCATGTTCAGCCAGCCTTGCAGCACCCCCCCCCCCCTTTTGTCTGCCTGTCTTCTTTTTCCCTGCAGGCCTAATAGCAGCTCATGTGTATCTGTAGTTTCATTTTGGAAAACAGCATAAGAGGAAAATGTTATGCCTTCTTCTCTGGCTTCATAGTCCTGATTCAAATTCTGCCTTCCTCAGCTGTTTTTTTTTATTATTATTTTAAAGCTATACAACATATTGGGGGATCCAATCACATATTTCCAGCTTAACATGAAATGGAGCCCTGAGGTATGGCTGAAACTTTTATTTCTAAATGTTATTCCACATTATTTCATACCTTGTGTCTCATGTTTTCCATACCAGAGGTAGGTTTTTCTTACTTCTTCTGTAATGAGCATATTTCTTTAAGTATGGCAGGAAATATGATGTAGTTCCTAGAACAATGGCCCTTTGGGACATTCCTTTTTACACTCAAATTTGAGGTTATTACAATGTTGTCCTTGACTCCTGCAAGTGGGTATGCCTCAAGTCTGTATGTATTCCAGTCAGCCCACCAGAGCCTCTTTCACATCAGAGTTTTTACCTAAACATTTGCAGCTGCAATTTGGATTTTGTATTTGTATGTTTCTCATCTAGGAGCTGTTCCTTCTGCCTTAGTAAATCAAACTATAGATTTTTGTAAGGTTTCACAGAGCCATTTTAGGTAACTTTTAATTTTGTTTGTAAGTTGAAATTTTTCACATAGCAACAGAATTTTGTATTAGGCACATTACAGCCCCAATCCACAATCCATTTAAGTGGAACCTGAAGTACTTTGATTTAAACTGATTTATGACCTGATGCAATAAGCCACTTCACTAACGCAATGGTACATAGATTCAAGAATAAAGACCCAGAACTGCTGCTGGATCACAACTGAACAAGATTATTTTAAACTAAGATTATTTTAAACTTCAACAATGTTATAAATTGGACTTCCTTTACAATTGGCCAGAAAGATTGAAAATAAACTACTGGAATGGAAGTAGCTTCCTGGGTCCTAAAAAGCTTCTGGGTTAGTTAAAACTTGACATGATTGCATTATGAAATAGAGAAGGACTGTGCTGAAGTTGGATTAAGTGCAATAAAGGTAAAATGTCTGTTGGGATTAGGGATGTAACCTAAAAATAATCAGTATCTTTTGGGAAGAGCCTAAATACTGGTATTCATGGGTATTTGGACACCCCCCCAGTACCATTTCAGGATAGAAGTTCAGCGTGTTTCGGGATTCTGGCATTATTTGAATTCCATCATTCCCTATGGGGGACTTTTGGGGGGAGGGGGAGCTGGAGTGGCTGTTTTTCAAGGACATGACACCAAAACTACAGATAATTTCATAGTGTCTGTCCACTAAAGATCCCTCAAGTTTCATACAAAGCTGATTAAGGGGTCCAGTTCTATGGGGCTGTGAACTATTCATCTCTGTTGTTTCCTATGGTGAGCAGCTGGCTGTAAGTCTGACCCTTAAGCATATGGCTATAAAAACCAGCCAAGGGAGGCTGTTAAGCATGGAAGCAACAAGCTGAAATCTTTCTGACCACTGCATCAGATCCTGCCTGAAACTGTGACTCTTTGAACCATTTCCTGACTTTGCCTTTGTCTTGCTCCTGAACCTGCTCATGAGTAACCCTCAAATTCTCAGACCCTGGTGTATGGACTGACCCTCAGACTAGACTCCTGACTCTGTGCATAACCTTGGACTGGACCAAGTGAGGCGTGTGGAATATTCAGAATGTGTCACCCCACTACTGAATTATATATAAGGAAAGATCCCAACTAGGGATGTCATTCAGATATTCCCATTCAGATATTCCCAGTCATTCAGATATTCCCAGATATTCAGATATTTCCAGTTTGAACATATATCCAAAAATAATTTGCTGCTTTTGGGGGTTATATTCATGTATCCACACCCTGACCTTGATAGCCAAGGCTAGCCTGATCTTGTCAGATCTTGGAAGCTAAATAAGGTTGGTCCTGGCTAGAATTTGGATGACAACTCCAAGGAATACCAGGGTCATGACATGGAGGTGGGCAATGGCAAACCACCTCTGAACATCTCTTGCCTTGAAAACCCTATGGGGTCGCCATAAGTCAGTTGTGACTTGATGGCATTCTCCACCGCCACCATTCAGGTATCCAGAAGATATTCAGCATTCTTGGTAATACAGGATATATATTTTTTAAAATGTTGGATATATCTGAAAATATCTGGGGCTGGCATTTTTAGGCTCCCATACCTGTTTGTATTCAGTTTTACAAGTTTTTTGGACAATGTTGTGGAGGGAGGTAGCTCTTCTTATGTCAGGCAATGGAATCAGTGCTTCTGTTGGGGAGTTCATTCCCCTAATGTTTTCTAGCTTATTTGATTCTATGCCCTCCTTGATGTACAATGCAACACCTCCCCCAGCGCTTCCCTCCCTGTACTGACTATAGAGTTTATACCCAGGGATGACTATATCCCATTGATTTCCCTCATACCACCATGTTTCTGAAATACCCACTATATCTAAATTGTCATTCAGCACCAAGTACTCCAGCTCCCTCATCTTGGCTCAGAGATTTCAAGCATTGACCTATGGACCCCTATAAAATATTTCCCTCTCCAGCTACCCTCATTTCCTTTTACCCCTTTGTTGCACACATGGCCTTCTTGCCATCCTACCCTCACTCCCAAGTCCTACTATGCTCCTATCAATATTACCTTGAATGTTCACACAATTATCCCTTTGGATTGACTTGTCCTGAATCAGAGGTTCCCCAGCTCCTGTTAGTTTTCCCTCCTGAAAGTTGCTACATGTAGATGCTATTCTGTGGCTTTGAGGGCATATATATCTGCCAAATTTATATTGGGCCACTGTAATCCAGAGGCCTTATAGCAGAGGTGTTGAACTCATTTGATCTTCAACGTGGTCTCTGTGCTTCACACTGATGGGTTTCTGCACCTGCGCAGGAATCCTTCGGTATAGTAAAAAGCTCTCAACGGATTTTCGTGCTCAGCGCCTCCGGGCATGTGCGGAGCCCCCACTGTGCATGCCCAGAGAAGCGGGCGTGGACATCCCGCCAGTTCTCTTCTGACTGCCATGCTGCTAACAGCTTCTGCTGAGTCCTTTGAGGAAAGCTCTCCTTCATCTCACTTTCAGAGAGCCAGTCTGGTGTAGTGGTTAAGTGCGCAGACTCTCATCTGGGAGAACCGGGTTTGATTCCCCCCTCCTCCACTTGCACCTGGCTGGATGACCTTGGGCAAGCCATAGCTCTGTACCAGCTGTTCTCTCAAGGACAGCTTGGGAAAGAGTTCTCTCAGCCCCACCTACCTCACAGGATGTCTGTTGTGGGGAGGGGAAGGGAAAGGAGGTTGTAAGCCGCTCTGAGACTCTTAAGTGAGTGAAGGGCGGGATATAAATCCAATCTCTTCTTCTTCTTCTTCTTCTTGTCTTCTCTCTCTTCTCCTTAACTTTCAACACTTTCGTTCTGTACTTTCTGCTTAAAAAATTACAAAAAAAATATCTTTCTCCTCAGGTGGTGGGGTTCTTTCCTTTCTGCCTTCGGGCTCCTCTCCTTTATTTTTTCATCTCTGTTTTTCTACTTTATGGCTACAAAGTGGGGCTGCTTCAAATGTTGCTCAGCTTGCGGCAGCAAATTGGCGGCTCCTGATGGTCACTCCTTGTGCATTCTCTGCCTTGGAGAAAGTCACCGGCTGGATTCCTGCCCTCATTGTGCTAAGTTTAGCAACCAAACTCGGAAAAATAGGTCAGCCCACTTAAAGGTTGCTTTACTGGAGTTGGCATTGCTTCCTGTATCGACCTCGACAAACTCCTTCCCATCGACGTCGATGGTATTGACAGCCGACTTCACCGCCCCATCGACATCGAGGCCGTCATCTGATATAACTTGACATGTATCGAAACACCAGGTTCCAATGCAGTCCACGGCTTCGACGCCAATTAAAAAGAAGAAGGATAAGTTGGAAAAATGCCACAAGGCTCTATCCGCAGCCACTGGCAAGCCTTCGAGTAAGGCCCCGACTTCGGTCTCCAAACCAGTAGCAACCCCACTAGATGCTACCTTGGTACCGATAACTCCCTTAATCATGCCTCCACCACCTACTGAAGTGACCACTATCAATCTCCTGGATTCTCCCATCCGGCAACTGCACAAGGCACTACTGGACAACATTTTGGAGGCACAGGAGTTTCTCGAGATCGACCAAGAACTCCATCACCAAGAACTATGCTCCATCACCACGACACCCGAGCTCTCATTCTCGATCTTGATCGCCATCTGAGGGATCCCTCTCCTACATCAAGAGCAATCCTCCTCATCCAGACAGGGATGATAGACACGACTACCGGCCTCCGCCACCTCGATACCGCTCCCTGAGGCATAGGTCTCCTCGGTATGGATCACCCAGACACCGATCCCCCATTTCGATGCACTGAGCATATGCTCCTTGAATGGCACCATGGGATCAACACTGTGCTGCCTATCCGTACGGAGGCTACCCACCATCGACATCGATGCCATGGATCCCTCCGGTCACCCACTCTGACTGGGACAGGTATTCCCATTGGGCTCAATCTCAATCGCCAGAGGGATCACGTCCATTGGCTTCGGCAACACAGTCTAGACCCCCCCTACCCAGACTATGGTCCACCAACGTCCTACTTTGCCATCGGCACTGAGTGCCACTGAACCATCAATGGCTATGGCATCGAAACACTCCATGCGGGACCCGAAACCAACACAGATGACCCCACCCCCGGCTCAGTCGATCCAGACGAACGCAGCACCTGCCTCTTCCTCGTCCGAGTGGGATTCTGATGCCGATCAGTCCGACCATAGCTCCCCTGTCGACCCTTCCCCGAAACCTGATGTCACAGAAAATCTACCAATTTCCCTGTCAGAAGATCTCACCTCCTATGGAGATCTAATTAAGCAAATGGCCCTCTCCCTTGGCCTCCCTATTGTACAACCTATTGTACAAATGGACACTTCCACTTCCATTGCACTGCTGATGTCTGTGGTCCTCCTCCAAGCCACCAAATTGGTATGGGATAAGCCCTTGTCGACACAGGTCTCTACCAGATGCCTGGACCACATATACAGGGTTCAGGAAACAGATGCTGAGTTCCTGACAAACCATCCTCGCCCCAACTCGATGGTCATCACCTTGGTCCAGAAGGACACATTCTACCCCTGCAGATAGGGAAGGGCGTAAGCTTGATGCATTCGGATGCCATTTCTACTCAGCTGGAGCTCTGGGACTGAAAGTCATCAATTATTCCACCTGCATGGGAAGGTACCACTACACCCTGTGGGAACGGCTTTCGGAAGCCATCCGTTTACTCCCTGAGGACCAGAGAAACAATCATATGCTCCAAGACAGAAGTTCTCACCAGCCCAACAGCCTGGCCACTCCAAGCAGTCCCGACAGGCCAAGCAGGGCCTTTGACTTTGTCCACCCTGTCTCCCCTCTCACTCGTCTTGCCCCCTTCCTTCTTATGTGGGACAGGGTAATGTCAGACTCTTGGGTCCTCACCATTATCTCCAGGGGATACCTTGACAAATTCATCCAGCCCCCACCGACCCCAACCTTTGTTGCTACCATCTCTTCAATTATCCTCCTTCGAGAAGTCAGTGTCTTCCTTGACAAGGGTGCCATAGAGACCGTCCTCACTCACCACCAATGCAAGGGTTTTTACTCGAGGTACTTCGCAGTTCCCAAAAGGGACGGCGGCACCAGGCCCATCTTAGATCTTCGAGGCCTCAACCTGTTCATACAATACCGTCTGTTCCGAATGGTGACACTACGCTCCATTCTTCCCCTACTTTGCAGACAAGCATGGATGGCCACCCTCAATCTGCAGGATGCCTACTTCCATATCACAGTATGTTCCCCCCACTGGAAATACCTCCATTTCACCATTGGACATCAACATTTTCAATACAAAGCCCTACCGTTTGGCCTTTCCACAGCGCCCCGCATTTTCACAAAGACGATGGTTGTCATTGCGGCCTTCCTCCGCCTGCAAGGGATAACTATTTTCCCTTACATAGATGATTGGCTCATAGTGTCAACTTCCCCCAAGGACTTGCTAACTGACATTTCCGTCACCTGAACCGTCCTGGAAGATCTCGGCCTGATGATCAGTGAGGACAAATCTCATCTCATCCTTGCTCAAAGGGTACAGATCATCAGGGCGGAACTGGACTCCATCTCCCTTTGGGCTTACTTTCCAGAAGACAGGGTGTTACCAATAGTCACATTGGCCTCACATGTCCACTCCGATCCCGACTCTTCAGTGCTCTTGATCCAGTGATTATTGGGTCACATGGCTGCCACTATGGCTGTACTGCTCTTTGCGAAGCTCAAAATGTGGCTTCCCCAACTATGGTTCATCCATTCCTTTCACCCACAGTGGGACCCACAGAACCTTCGTCTCTCTCCCCAACAAGATGTCCGGGACTCTCTCCTCTGGGGATCCTGCCGTTAAACCTCCTCCAGGGATCCCCCTTTCATCTCCCGTCGCTGCAACTCACCCTAACCACCGACACGTTGACATGGGGATGGGAGGCACATCTGAATGGCCACAGCACGGGTGCTCGCTGGGAACATGACCTGAGATCCCACCACATCAATTACCTCGAACTTCTGGCAATTTTCTTCACACTTCAGACCTTTCTACCCATAGTGAAAGGCCACTGTGTGGCTATCCTTACAGACAATACCACTGCAGTCTGTTATGTCAACCGCCAGGGTGGCACAATTTCCCACAGCCTTTGCCACCTTGCAATCTGACTTTGGGACTGGAGCACATCCAACAACATTTTCCTGAGGGGCACACACATCCCCGGCTCCCTAAACAGCCAAGCTGATCTCCTGAGCAGGGGACACACCGGACATCACGAATGGGAACTGAATCCAACCTATCTCCACAAGGTATTCCTTCTTTGGGGAACTCCACCCGTAGATGTCTTCGCCACTCGTCAAAACACGAAGTGCATGGTGTTCTGCATGCAGGGTGGAACCGACCCCCTCTCCCTGGGAGACGGCCTACTCTACCCATGGAATCACGATTTCATCTATGCCTTTCCAGCCCTACCACTACTCACACGAGTGGTACACAAGATGCTACACGAGACAGCGGAATACACACTGATCACTCCTTGGTGGCCCAGACAAGCCTGGTTTCCAGTCCTCCTCTCGCTGGCCCAGGGGAAATTCCATCACTTTCCTCTACTGCCAGATCTCCTGATACTCTCCGACTCCCCCATTCTCCACCATGACATCCCCCATCTCAAGCTCATGGCATGGAGACTGTCCCCTCCGTATTCTCTGACAGAGTGAATAATGTCCTGCTTAACCCCTGCAAGGCATCCACTCACCAGTTGTACGCTTACAAATGGGCTCATTTCTGTACTTACCTAGCCTCGTCTGACATAGAACCCTGCTCTGTGGGCCTGTCCCATATTTCTGTTTTCCTCCTATCCCTAGTGGATGCTGGACTCTCACACTCTTCTCTGAGAGTATACCTGTCTGCAATCTTGGATTTCCACAACAGAATTGACAGCTATTCTGTTTTCGCCCACCCCGTTTCAAAATGCTTTCTGAAGGGCCTTCTCCATCTCTATCCACCCACCAGAGTCCCACCACAACCTTGGGATCTGCCGTTGGTCCTCCGTATACTCAATCGGAAACCATTTGAACCATTGGCATCTTGTGATCTCTGCCTGCTGGCTTGGAAAACAGCCTTCTTACTCACCATCAGTTCTGCCCGTCGAATTGGTGAACTCCTAGCCCTCAGACACGATCCTCCATTCCTCTGCTTCCTACCGAATGCAGTTCGCATGGTTCCGGACATTTTGTTCCTCCCTAAAGTCATCTCTGACATCCACCTGCAGTCTGAGATCATCTTGCCTGACTTCTACCATTCTTACATTTCTGAGCAAGAACATCTCTTACATACCCTTGACGTAAAACGAGCACTTCTTTTCTACCTTGCTCGCACTAAGCCTACTAGGAAAACACCCAGGCTCTTTGTTTCCTATGCGTCACACAGAATGGGCAAACCCATCACTGCCCAGAGACTCTCCAGATGGATTGTGGGGCTTATCAAACTTGCCTATGAACTTGCCAAGACCCCAATTCCGGGGCCCATCCGGGCACACTCCACCAGGTCTATAGCTGCTTCTACGGCATTCCTTAAAGGTGCCTCCTCCCTGATGGACATTTGCACGGCTGCGACTTGGGCTACTCTGAACACTTTTATCAGGCACTATGCACTGGACACTCGAGTAGCTGCCCGCTCTGCAATGGGCATGTGCAGTGGGTGTCCACACCCGCTCCTCTGGGCATGTGCAGTGGGGGCTCCACGCATGCCCAGAGGTGCTGGGCATGAAAATCTGTCAAGAGCTTTCTACTATACCGAAGGATTCCTGCACAGGCGCAGAAACCCATCAGTGTGAATGCACAGATGACCACTCGAAGATCATCAGTTACAGGTAAGCAACCTGTTTTTATGAGGGCTGGATCTGATGCCAATGTGACTCATTGCAGTATCCTCACTGCAAGGCCCCATGGTCTGGGAAAGGGTGCAGAGGAAAACCTACATGGACAGACTGGAAGCCAGTGGTGCGGCACTGAGCAGATGTTCCTGCATTGTCTGGAGAGGGGCAAACCCCTTCCACAGCCTGCTCCTGCACCAGTCTGTGACTCAGGGCCCCAGGGTAAAAATGCAAAGCAGCTGGGTTTAGCAAGCTCCCCCCTGCCCCCAAGCCACCATGGAAGGAGACTGGGAAGAAAAATTGAACTAACCCCCCTTCACTTGCAGAAACAGGGGGGCATGAATATGGTGGTGGAGCAGGCCCCAGCAGAGGATCATCTGCACCACCACCCCACATTCAAATGCTGATTCTTGCAGCCATCCGGAACAGAATCCCCCGGGCTGCAGGCTGAATGCAACCTCTCCTAAGCCAGCATGAATGAGGCTGTACTGACTCCCAATTTGCCAGTCAGTCTGCCACCTAAGCAAAGATGTTCTGCTTGATTGTTGCAGATGAGCTTGTTATGCCATGTTGAAACCACACTCCACAATCCACAAACCACAGTGGGCTCTGCCCACTCCCCCCCCAAAGTAGCCTTCTGCCTTCCCTCTCTCGTACCAGTTGCTTGCAGGCCAGATAAGAGTGCCTTCAATATGGCATCAATGTGGAGGGCTCAGATAACAGTGAGAGTGTGTTGTCATCATGGATGAACTCTTTGGAATTAATCTAAAAGCATTTAAATGGCTTATGCTATGTCATGCTGGCATAAAGGAAATGCCCCACATTGTACATAAAAGCACTGGCATTATTCTTGAGATGGGTACAACTTTTATTTTTTAATATTTGTCTTATTTTGTATAGTCCAACTGAAATTGCTGGTTAAGGACAGTTTTTAAAACTGTATATATAAAACACAAAACGATCCCTTTGTGAAATTTTATTATTACAGCAGCCTTCAGGAGATTTTGACAACACAGATTGTGATTTCTCCCTGGTACCCTCTGAAGAACACTTTCTGGAAAGGTAACTTTGTATTTAAATCCAACAATTTTCAGTTAGCATTAATAAGAAAAAAGTTACATTCCAATTAACTTTCATATATCTATCTCCCCCCCCCCCCCAATCACTATTCAACTGGGATAACCCATTTCTAAAAGCATGGGTCACTAATGGTACTACTTAAAAGACAATGAACTATTGTGAAGCAGTCAACAAGATGAAACTAAATTACAAATTGCCAGGCATCTAGTTTATAACTTGCTATTCCTGTCACATTGCTGGTACTTGCTTGGGGCTTTGAGTACTCTGTGTCATAATTGTCTGCATTAGAAATAAAATGTTCATCTTGAATAGCCACCTGCCTTTTGCCTTCCCTGATATTCAGAGAAAAAAATGCAGAGAATTTACATGGTATATGGTTCCTGTGACTCCATTTTCCTTGTTCTTTTAGAAAAGACCTAAAATGCCCTGCATGTGAAGTTTTCCTGCCTTTTTCCAATCCTCTCCCCATCACCTTGCCTTCTGTATTCCCTATATGAAATTAAGTAACATAGGCTGTAATCCTAAAGAGATTTCCCTGACAGTAATTCCCATTGAATAACATGGGACTCGCTTCTGAGTAGACTTGCTTAGGATTGCTCCCATATTACTTTGCAAATCATGAGTCTCATCTTTGTTCCATACCAATGGAGTAAAATATAAAAGGCCACTCTGATCCCCCAGCTGCTGGATGTAACAAAGTCTGGCTGAAAGCTAATTGCAATCAGCAATTTTACTCACAGTAACAACCTTAGATCAATTCTGTGTATGCAGAAGTCCTGCTGATAAGCATGAAGGGGCTGCAAGCATGCTGAAAACATCATAATTGCCTTCACTTAGAATACTTGAAAGGCAATTAAAGCTGTAGAGCAAGGGTGTCAAACATGCGGCCTGGGGGCTGGATCAGGCCCCTGGAGGGCTTCTATCAGGCCCACACTGGCCATCTCCTGCTTCCAGTTCAGTTTCTGCTGCTGCATCATAGCTTGCTTTGCCAAACTCTCTCAGTCGCTCAGCCATTTTATGTTTTCCCCTGGGTCCTAGACTCAGAACTCTAAGCATGAGATTTCTGTAGTGAATGTCAATAAATCAAAAGTAGGTTTGCAGCTTACAGATACACACTTGAACAGCATACTCAAGATTGCAACAACACAGACATTTTGATACCATAATTCAGAGCAAGAGGTCAGTTATTAGAGACTGTTAAATAAACAAAATATTGCTAGAGTGCTAATGTTTTAAGCATGTTTTTATTTTAAGTAAAAAAAAAAACCTTTTTTTTTTAGTTTATATCTCCACTACCTGGCATTATATTTTATGACATATGGCCCAGCCCAACAAGCTCCCATTTATGTAAGATCCAGCCCTCATAACAAATGAGTTCAACACAGAAAGGACTGGTTGACTTGTTTTGGCTGAGCTTAAAACCTTTGGTCATAGAAGCTAATAAACGAAAGAAAGAAAAGGACTACTGATCTCCTGTGAGCCACATACATGTTTAAAAATGACCTTTTTTAAAAATCTCCTATCTTGACCTATTTCAGTTGAATTCTTGTATTGAAGAATTCATGCATGGTAACATATGGCACCTTCTTTATAACTTTTTAAAAATCTTAACCTTCCTCTAAGAAGCTTAGGAGCCATACCTGGTTCTCATGTCCTCCATTTTATCTTCCCATTAAAACTGTAAAATAAGTTAAACTAAGAGACAATGGCCTATTATGCATGGGTGTTTTGCCTCGCTGTCTCGCTGGGGTTTCTTTTTCATTCTGCATTGATCCCCCCCCCCCCCCCCCAGCGCACAGTTTGCTTTCTGGTTGCTGTTTCCTTGGGTTTTCTGAGAGTGGTTTTGTGCCGATTTTCCCCTTGTTTCACTTTAAGACAAAGGTTATTCAAAAGTTTACAGATTCCCATGGATTTCCCCCCTACCCCTTTGCTGCCACTCAAAGGTGACTCCCCACCCACATGAAGGTCTTTCCATCCACTGTGTGCCTTCTGCCATTCATTGGTGTGCACTAGCCTCATGCCACTTGTAAAAAAAAATTAAATGACTCCTGTCTTTCTCCCCATGCCCACCCCTTCTCCAACTCTTCCAGTGTCTCCTCCCCCATACAAATTGCAGCCCTGTGCAAAGTGTGATGGAGGAGTCGCAGCCAACCTTGCACAGGCATGCGTGCACACACACACCTTGCCAACAATCACAATTTGTAATGGTAGTGTCAGTGAGTTCTACCGTGCATTCTGTACACTCATTATGTTCCCCCATATTAGGAGATCATGTGACTCCCATTTTTCATAGTGGCTGATAACACAGCAGACAATCTCCTATTGCTCGGCCATATAGAAAATGGGACTTCACAGCTGCTTGTCAGTTTCAGAAAAAGTCTGGTCAATTTCAACAGTGGGTCCCCCCCTTGCCTGTGTTCCTTTCTGTTCCCTTTTATTCAAGGAACTAATGCTAAAATGCATGTGCAAAACCCGAACCACAAGGATTTAAATTGAAGGTGCTTGCTGTATACTACTGCACATCCATGATAGGGCAATTGTGTATTTTTTTTAAAAAAAAAAGCTAGATGCTACCCCCATGACATTCCACCCCAATTTAGAAAAAAGGTGTTTTAAAAATTGTAGCTGCAGAATGAATACACTGGCATGTGAGGTGGGCATAGAATCCGAAGTCAAGCTTAAAGGCTTACTGCTTGGGAAATCTGCAGTAAGTTGTGCCTGCATAATGGGCCAGTGACAGACACAAGGGAAATGAGAATTCAAAGCAGTCTCTCCCTAGTACTAGTGTCTTCCCAGTCCCAATGTGACACAATGCACTGCACTGGGGTCCTAGTAACATAAGACGTGTTACATGAACCAGTGTGGGGATATTCCAACCTGACTTCAGAGCGAGATGTCCTACTGGAAGTGTTTCATTGCTCACTGTGGCCCAGGAGTACTATGTGGGGGAGGAGGGGCTTCTGTCTTCACTCTGAAACAATTTTCCTTGTTGGAAATAGTGTGTGTGTGTGTGTGGGGGGGGGTCGGTTGCCCCACTGTTGAGCTGCAAATGTACTCAGTCACATGATCCCAGGCATCCTGAGCCCAAGAAAAGGGCAAAGAGACCTCCATGGCCATTTCCACTAAGGAAAATGGCATGGGATGAAAGTCAGAAGCCCCTCCTTTGCAGTACTTCTGAAGTGAGTCCCCTGGTAGTATAGGTGACTGCAAATCGAGTCAGCAGTCCCCCAACCTGACATGTATCACATGTCTCATGTAGCTATGGCTTTTCTGTCATATAGGGCCAAAGTTGCTAGTTGGACCTCTTTCTTTATCTTATTTGGTCACTTTATTGCTCTTTTAAAGTTGCTTAAGGCAGATAATATTTTTCATATACCGGATAAACAAAAGAAAAGATTAAATATAAGGCCTAAAGCCAAACAAATTTTAGAAACATTTCTTGAAAAGGAAAAATGGACAATTTATAAATAAAAGACAAAGGTGAGATGATAGTTTTGCAAATCAATCACAGTTACTTGAGATACTTTGCAGCATATGACTCAGCAATATTAAGGGATTGCTGTTATTTTTATGTAACTGTCAGAATCTGCTGATTCAGACAAGGATTTCTGGGGCTTTCTGCTATGCTTCCTATTGCTATGTGCTGTATGTAATCTGTGTTTGCTGCACCCATTTTGTATTCATGCCTATTGCTTTTAGTTGCCTCTATGCCCATCCTGTAACCATCTCTTTTGCCAGTATGACTGTATGCTATGTGACCCCAGGTTTATGACTTTGACCAGGCCTGGTCTGTGTAACTGTTTGCCCGGGAGAATGACAACTTCAAAGCATGGGAACAATGGGCCTCTCACACTCCTACCTCCGCATTCCATTCATCCCGGCTGGGAAGACAAGGGGAGGACAGAGACCAATTCTTATCAACGTGCGAAGGCCTTGAGGCATGCATTTGTTATGTGAATATGGTTACATCTAAGTGGTCTGGTTTGGGAAGGGAAATTTACAGCTTAACACCTAGCTTTCTTTCCTGTGGGAAGCAAATGGCCAAAGACCCCTTTTGCCCACCGTTTTTCCCCTCTGGTGATTGGTTACCTATGGGCAATTCAAATTGTACTGAAGGGTATAATAGACCTGCTTCTATCATATGCATTATCTCTGACAATAATCCGAGAACCTGTACCAATGTAGAGATTGGAAATAAAGAACTGTGTTTCATCAACAAAGATCTGATCCTTGACTACTTTGAGCAGAAGTCTCACAGATTGTCAGAGATCTGTGACTGGGACTTGGCCGTTCCTGACCATGTCGGACGACGGTACTCTTCCCATCCCTACTACCGAAGACCAATCGGTGACCCCGGGGGACCAGGGTGCCAGTGGTGGAGGAGGCGGTGGGGAGCCCGAAGTGCCAGTGACTACGATTCAAGGGGCTCACTACATCCCACGCCCACCTCCTCATCAGAGCGTGACCCCGAGGTACTCATGGAGCAACTTCGGTCATGGGACCGTAGACTCCTGGGTGCACGATCGGAAGGGGGCATGGGTGTCGATCCAGGTAGATCACACCGACCGCGGGAAGCCGAGTTTCCTGGGAGACGAGCGAGAGACGACCTACGGAGGAGAGTGGCGTCCCCCGCCCCTGGAAGAAGAGAGAGTCGGACCGTACGGGCCCGATCCCTACGGGGAAGACCAAACCCAAGCCCTGGACCGTATGATGGGAGATTTACGGTTCCAACTCACCACCGAATTGCGCGAGCTAGCCCTCGACCTGCAGTACCAGTTTCGAGACGCCCTAATGGCTATGCAAGCAGCTCGCCCAGCCCCGGCAGGGGTAGGACCCCCAGGAGGGGGAGTCCCGCAGCCGGCGGTTCCCCCAGGAGGAGTCCCCGTGGGAGTCGTCCCACCGCAAGTGCCGCAGGTCCTGCCACAGGTTCCGCAGCCCATTCCCCATCAGGTGCCCGCACCCGTACCTGCGCCGGCCCCAGTGCTGGCAGGGCCGATGGTTCGCCCAGCCCCCGCCGATCCGTTGACGGCTACTTTCGATGGGGACCCCGAGAAGCTGCGGTTCTTCCTTCCTAGAGATCGAGCGGTTCCTAGACACCTGGGGGCATCTCTACCCCACTGAGAGGGACCGGATTGGCTACATCGGGTCCAAGCTGAGGGACACCACCAGCGACTGGTACGTGAGCCTGCACAACACCCCCGGGCCTGAGTTACGTTCGGTGAACAACTTCATGTGGGCCCTCCGACACCACTACGAGGACCCCCTGGGAGAAGAAAAGGCCCGGAACCAGCTGCGGAGGCTGACCCAAGGGCGGTCCTCAGTGAGGGACTACACCGACAAGTTCCGGCGCATCACGGCCAAGATTCGCGGCTGGACCCAGGACCTGTTCATAGAAAAGTACAGGGAGGGCCTGAGCCACGAGGTGTACGAGACGGTGCTGCGAGGGGGAAGACTGGGCTCGCTGGCCGCCTGGATGAGAGCAGCCGCGGATGTGGAAGAATGCTTCATCCTCATCAAGATGGGAACTTCAGCAACCGCCCAAACCAAAGCGGCTCAGAAGGTGAAACCCAAGCCGAACCTGCAAGAGATCCGGGATGCCCGCTTCAAGCAGGGGCTCTGCATGAGATGCGGGGAAAGCGGCCACTTCGCCTCGGCGTGCCCCCGGGGGGGGGGAAGTCCCAAAAACCTCCACCCCGGTAGCCGGGAGCACCCCTAGTAAAGGGAAGACCTCGTTCAAGCCCCGGGCACTACAGCTGGAAGGGGCCGCGAGCGAGCAAGGAGAGCTGGAGCTGACGGAAACACAGATGTCGGGAAACTCCAACGGCCTGCAGTGCGCAGCACAGAACTGCAGGTCCCCATCCACGACGCGCCATCTCCGGTGAGCATCCCTGGCCCCTTACTGTATATGGTAGTGACTGTGATAGCCCCTGGGACTGGGACCCATGTCCGCGTCCGAGCTTTAATTGACTCAGGGTGTGCCTGGGACTTGATTAGCCCCCTGGTAGTGGAGGGGCTAGGACCTAAGGTCGCCCCGTTGGGGGAGCCACTCACTTTCACGCAAATGGACGGATCCGAAATGAAAGAGGCGTGTGTGGCAGAGACCAAGAGACTGATTGTGGGGATGGGGGAGCACTGGGAGAGGAGAGCTTTCGTCATCACCCCGAACATCCAGTTCCCCATGGTGTTGGGGAGTCCCTGGCTAAGCTCCCATGACCCCTATATCAAATGGAGTGAAGGGAAGATCTCCTGGGTGGATGAGAAGTGTCAAGACCATAAGTGGGACGTGGGGTGGGGAGCGGGACCCCCCGCACCTCTCCGGGTGGCGGCGCTCACCCTGGTGCCCTCTGCAGTTCCCCGGGAATATCAAGACTTGATGGGAGTGTTCAGTGAAACCGAAGCCGATGAACTACCCCCCCATAGACTGTCGGATTGTGCCATAGAGCTGATCCCGGGAGAGAAGCTACTGAAGGGAAAGCTTTATTCCATGAGTCCTCCGGAGTGCGAGGAGCTAAGGAAATTCCTAGACAAGAATTTGGAGCGCGGGTTCATCCGCCCTGCTAAGTCCCCCTTCGCGGCCCCCGTTCTGTTCCGGAAAAAGAAAGATGGGGGGCTACAGTTATGTACAGACTACAGAGGATTAAATGCAGTGTCCGCTTCTAATGCCTACCCCCTTCCCCTCATTAAAGACTTGTTAACGGAGGCGGCCAAGGGGAAAGTGTTTACTAAGTTGGATCTCCGAGACGCATATTTCCGGGTGCGCATAAGGGAGGGAGACGAATTTAAGACTGCATTTAACACACCCTTGGGACAGTTCGAGTACCTGGTGATGCCGTTCGGCTTAAGTGGCGCGCCCGGGGTCTTTATGAGTTTAATAAATGAAGTGTTGCACAAGCATTTATTCAAGGGGGTGTTATGTTACTTAGATGATATCTTGATCTACTCTACTGATAAGAGAGAACATGTGCGTTTGGTCCGAGAAGTGCTCTCAACCCTGTTAAAAAATCAGTTGTATGCCAAGTTGTCGAAATGCAAATTCCACCGGGATTCAGTGGACTTCCTAGGGTACCGCATTTCTCAGAAAGGGCAAGAGATGGACCCTGCCAAGGTGGAGGCCGTAGTGCAGTGGGAAGCCCCTAGGACGAGAAAACAGCTTCAGAGTCTCTTGGGATTTTGTAACTTCTACCGCACCTTCATAAAAGACTTTGCTACAGTCACTCTCCCGCTAACTGAACTCCTAAAAACCAAAGGGAGGGGCCCGGAAGCGGGGAAGCCCGGGGAGAGAATAGCCTGGACCGGAGAGTGCCAAAGGGCGTTCGAGACTCTTAAGACCCTTTTCACCTCGGAGCCCATCCTGGCTCACCCTGATGAGACCAAGGAATTTGTAGTTCATGTAGACGCGTCGGATGTGGCCATGGGGGGGGGCATCCTACAGAAAGGGCCGGATGGGAAGCTGCACCCTCTTGCCTACATCTCAAAGAAGTTTAACGAGACAGAGAGAAATTGGTCGGTGTGGGACAAAGAGGCAGCAGCCATCCGACTGGCCCTCACCACTTGGCGGCATTGGCTGGAAGGAGCACAGACCCCTTTTGAAATTTGGATGGATCACAAAAATCTGGAGGCATTGCGCACCCAGAGATCGCTAAATGCAAAGCAGCTCCGATGGGCCGATTTTTTCTCAAAGTTCAATTTTGTGCTCAAACACTTCCCCGGGAAGGCCAATTCGTTAGCCAACGCACTGTCCCGATTGCCCCAGCACGAGAGCTCAAAGGAAGAGGTGTTCGACTCCATGTTCTCCCCCCAGCAGCTGGGAGGAGCGGTGACCACCAGGAGTCAGAGTAAGCAGGCTGCGGTAGAGCCGTGGGGGAGCGATTGGGGGGGGGATTACTCCCCGGAAGAACTCGAAGAGTTGCAAAACTTAGAAGACT
The DNA here is from genome assembly GCA_029233225.1 of Lepidodactylus listeri. Classification (NCBI taxonomy): domain Eukaryota; kingdom Metazoa; phylum Chordata; class Lepidosauria; order Squamata; family Gekkonidae; genus Lepidodactylus; species Lepidodactylus listeri. The sequence goes on from JARCFY010000004.1 coordinate 50,819,390, forward strand.
GTTCCCTCCGGGAAAACAAATGCTGGTACCATGGGGACAAGCTAGTGGTACCCCGAACCAGAAGAAAGGACATATTGTTGACTTGTCATTCATCAAAATTGGCGGGGCATTTTGGGTTTTTAAAGACGCTTAATTTGGTTCAGAGACAATTCTGGTGGCCGCGCATGCGCAAGGATGTCTCGGACTTTGTAACTGCTTGCCAGACCTGTCTGATGTGCAAAAGAAGGGGAGGGAAGGTTCCGGGACTATTGCACCCACTGCCCACCCCCTCTCGCCCATGGGAAGCGATAGCCATGGACTTCATTACCAACCTGCCACCCTCAAAAGGAAAAACTGTAATTTGGGTGGTAGTAGACATGTTTTCAAAGCAAGCCCACTTCACCCCCTTCAAACAACTACCTACGGCAAAGGGGATGGCCAAGGCTTTTTTCAACCACGTGATAAAGCTGCATGCTTTCCCCAAACGCGTGGTATCCGATCGGGGCAGTCAGTTTGTTGCCAACTTCTGGCGGGAGCTTTTGACACTAATGGACATTGAACCAGCCCTGAGCTCAGGGTACCATCCAGAGACCGATGGACAGTCCGAACGAACTAATCAAATCCTGGAACAATTCCTAAGGTGTTACACTAACTACCATCAGGATAATTGGGTGGAATTACTGCCATTTGCAGAGTACAGTTATAACAATGCTATTCATTCGTCGACGGGTGTGTCCCCTTTCATGGCGGTGGGCGGCTTTGAGGGAAAACCGCTGCCTACCATAGAGGAAGCGCCAACCACTCTCCCCACGGATTTTAAGCGGTGGTGGGCAGCGTTGCAAGACTCATGGCCAGTGATAGCTAAAACACTGGACAAGGCAAAAGAGGACTACAAGAAATATGCGGACCGTGGCAGAGCAGAGGGCTGGGATCTGTAGCCAGGGGACTCAGTCTACTTGTCCACAAAAAATATACATGGATTACAACCCAGTAGAAAATTAGGGTGGAAATATGTTGGACCTTACAAAGTGCTGCGTAAAATCTCTGATGTATCTTTTGAATTGGAGTTGCCCAAATCACTGAGTTCTGGGCACCCTGTTTTTCATTTCAGCTTGCTGAAGAAGAATCCTGGGCCGAATGCTTGGCATCCAGTTCCTCCAACTCCTCCTCCACTGATGAAGGGGGAGGCACCCCATTTTGAAATTTCTGAAATCCTGGATTCTAAAATGCGTAGGGGCCACTTATATTACTTAGTTAGATGGGTAGACTTTGGCCCGGAACAAAATGAATGGGTTCGTTCTGAAAATGTGCATGCACCTAAGTTAGTGAAAGCTTTCCATAAAAGGTTCCCAGACAAACCCGGGTAGGTTTATTTTCGGGGTGGCAGTGTGTCAGAATCTGCTGATTCAGACAAGGATTTCTGGGGCTTTCTGCTATGCTTCCTATTGCTATGTGCTGTATGTAATCTGTGTTTGCTGCACCCATTTTGTATTCATGCCTATTGCTTTTAGTTGCCTCTATGCCCATCCTGTAACCATCTCTTTTGCCAGTATGACTGTATGCTATGTGACCCCAGGTTTATGACTTTGACCAGGCCTGGTCTGTGTAACTGTTTGCCCGGGAGAATGACAACTTCAAAGCATGGGAACAATGGGCCTCTCACACTCCTACCTCCGCATTCCATTCATCCCGGCTGGGAAGACAAGGGGAGGACAGAGACCAATTCTTATCAACGTGTGAAGGCCTTGAGGCATGCATTTGTTATGTGAATATGGTTACATCTAAGGGGTCTGGTTTGGGAAGGGAAATTTACAGCTTAACACCTAGCTTTCTTTCCTGTGGGAAGCAAACGGCCAAAGACCCCTTTTGCCCGCCGTTTTTCCCCTCTGGTGATTGGTTACCTATGGGCAATTCAAATTGTATTGAAGGGTATAATAGACCTGCTTCTATCATATGCATTATCTCTGACAATAATCCGAGAACCTGTACCAATGTAGAGATTGGAAATAAAGAACTGTGTTTCATCAACAAAGATCTGATCCTTGACTACTTTGAGCAGAAGTCTCACAGAAACGTACTTGAAGTACAGAACAAATTATAGTGATCACCCTCATTTTTCAGTTCCAGCAGCTGGGATTTTTAATCTCTCTACTAGAACTCTGGAAGGTTTTATTTCTTTTTTGTTCTCCTGCTGTACAAAGCAGCCAGGGAACATGTGGATGTGTTGCCTGGCTCTTTGAGCTATCAATCATTTAATTTGCCAAGCAGATTTCATTCCTAGAAAGCCTTGATTGTATAGGATTGATGTTTCTTTGAACTGAGTTTGACTAAATGGAAAGAACAGCACCTCACAGCAGTGCCGTTCCTGTTCTAGAGAGAGTGAAAATGATTGGAACTGGCTTTTGTAAATAACACACAAAATGGGAGGTTTGATTTTCTATCATTATTATTAACATGGAGATTGAGGAAAAGAAAATCATGTATTTTTTACTCATTCTATCCCCCTTTAAAACTTAATGCATGCCATGTGAATAGATTATGTGACCTCTTTTCCTTCAACACATGAAATCAGAAGCTTGGCTGAAGAGAGAGGTTAATTTTATTAACTACAAGTGACAGTAAAAAAAATGAAGTGAATTTATAAGCCCCTGTTTAGGTTCAAAAGGCCAGCAGGAATTTCAAGATGATCAGAGGAATTTCTCAGGGGGAAGGGTTGTATATTTCTGATGCATACTGCTGGTGAATGAGTTGCTGCTGTCTAATCTAAGCCTGATCTTTTCAGATGCCACTTAAAACTACCATTTTATGCTGTAGAATATAAAACTTTTTGCTATCAATGTAATGCTGATAGTGCATTGCTTAACGTTTACTGTAAATCAATGAAATTAATACGATTTGCAACACCTGGAAGAAAAAGAAATAGAAATAATAGAGGCTTAATGTGTGGAAATGGGCAGGTGAAGGTTTTTGTGGCATGGGGTAAATAACATCAACTGATAACATCCCAATAAGCCTCTATTAAGGGGGCAGGACATTTTTCTCTAGGTGTTGGCAACCCCACATATGTATTTTAACAACATTCGGTTAAAATGTCTGTAAATGTAAAAAAAAAAACCCACTGTTTGTTTTTATCCTTGAAAACCAGGGTCAACCTACACCTGCAGTTTTTGAAAGACATTAGAAAGGAATAAAGCAAAGTAAAAACAATGATTTAAAATGTTAGTTTTGAAAGAAATTATGCTAACAACAGAATGGTTCAGTAAGGCATTTTATAAAGGGGAATGGAGAGCAGACTATACTACTGGGTTTGGGATGTATAATGGGGGTCGGCAAGTGCTTTGCATGGGATTCCCAAGGATTTGTGGGAAATGTGCCCAAGTGCAAGACAGTCTTGGCTCCCTATGCATGGACTAGAGGAGGTCAAAAAGGGAGCTGCTTAACAGAGGAGGCTGCCAGGCCTTCCGAGCCAAGCGCACCTGGGAAGGAGCCAGCAAGGGCAGGCCACTCTCTGCCACCTCCACACATGAGCAAGGGCAAGGCAGGCCAGTGAGCTCTTTCCTTAGTCACTCTGTGTGTGGTCTGCTCCCAGAAGGGATTGGGAGGGGAGGGGGGTTGGGGGGGACTGGGAGAGGGGCATGTGGGAACTGGCTATGGGGCATGCGGGAATTTGGCAGAGAGTGGCACCCCATACACCCCATGTTAGCTACAGCCCTGGATGTATTATCTATTTGCTGTTGTTACTGCATTGTTTTCTACTGTTGCAGTATCATATTTTTGTATTATAGCTGCACACTGTATCTTAACCTATGCTCCTTTTATATAACTTTACTCCCAGTGCATTGGTTATTAGATATCGCTTCACATTGATTGTATTGATTTACACTGTATGATCCACTTTGACTATCAGTGAGAAAATAGGATTGTAGGGTGAAAGATAATGAGTTTAAAAAATATGCTGCCAGTTTTAATGTATTTTTCCTTGCTTTACAATGGCCATGGTCAGATAATAGTTCAGTGCTTACTGTTTGATGGATCAATTAATTAGCATTCTATCCCAGACTGAGGTTATTGTTATTATTTGTCTCCATTTTGTGCATGTAAATTCTAACACTACCTTCTGACATTTCAGATGGTAATTAACCAAGACTTATAGTTTTACTTTTGTATAAATTAATAAAACAAATATTTGTAGTCACGATCATCTGCAGGTCTTTTCTTCTTTACTATTGATAATGGGAAATCTAAAAATAAATAAATAAATTTTAGGTTAGTCTGTCAGTGTTTCTAAAAAAAATAATTTATATTCTATTTTTTTAAAAAATGTATTTGAGTGTTGAATCAAAACATTCAAGTTTCTAATATGAAAGTTTTAAAAATTCATTCATATGCAATTATCTTATTTAATTTTGAGTTTTACTTGATAGTTTAGCTCTTCAAATACACATACACACCTGCTTGTTAGTATTTATTTACTTATTTCTTTTTAGCCCAACTTTATTTGATTTGATTAGTTCATCTTTGTCACATTTTCATCTCACTTTCATCATGATCATTCAGAGAGACAAAAAAACCTGAAGACAGTCTATCTGTACATCAATTATTCATCCCCAAACTAAGTAGGACATTACTGATGACAGAACAAATCAGTAATTTCTATAAACTCTCTCAAAAATCTGTAAAAGTAAATATACCAATATTGCTTGTTTAATTGATGAGTTTATTTAGACGGCCACTTTGAACCATGTGGCAATTTGTTTTTAGCCTTTGTGGGATAGTTCCACAAGCAGTTAGACAGTACTGTACACAACTCACATATAATGGATGTAGCCTTGTTGTAAGGAGACATCATTGAGGTGTGTTGCCCCATTCTTGAAAGGTTGAATAAAAATGTCCTCCAGTACACAAGATGATGAAGTCTGAGACTGCAAAAATAGTATCTTAGCACAGGCTAGACCAGTATGGAATGCCTCTAAAATCTCTAGACAATAACGATTCTGTGCCATGAGTGAATCATTTTGCTACTATGCTCTGGAATACAGACACAAAATGTGTACATGGAGTTAACTAGGTTCATGAAACTGATTTGCAGCTCCTTCTCAATTTAATAATTCATCCCCCAACTTGTGCAGGTTGTTTTTAAAGCAGACTATTGAAGGCTGCTTGGTTAAGGATAACCCCATCCTGGCTGAAAACTCAGCACAGCTATTCCTACAATGACTTGCTTTTCATCACCTGCACAGAATTTTGTGAGAACTTTGAGCCTCCATGATGTACAGCAGCCAGTGTTCAGAGTAATGTTGCCTAGCCCCATTCACACTGGGAGGTCCTGCCTTGGGTGAAGTCTCTTCAGTCTTAGATGCCTCAGGGTGCTTGCCAGTAATGCCCACCAACACCTTTACTGGTGCCCATTAGGTGTTTTTAGAAGTGGGTGGGTCTGTTTTGGGTTCTTACCCAGCAGGGCTTCTGAGTGGCTGTACAGATTAAAATAATTTTGTTTCAGTAGCAACCAGTGTTAGTTTTATTTTTCTTTCTCTTCTTTCCCCTGGCACTTGGGCTTCCTCTGTGGGTTTGGCTCCACCTCCTGCCACAGCCATTTTGTGGTTGGCTCCTCCTCCTGCAGCAGCTATTTGGTAGTGCCCATCACCCTGTGTCAGAATTTCAAAGGTGCCACTGCCTACAGGCTCAAAAACTTTTGGGACCCCTGGTATAATGATTGCTTTTGAGACAGTGGTGGATAGTTCTGGTTTCCCCTTATTAATTTTTTCAGCATAATACCTGCAGTGGTCTTACCTGGACCCAAGATGCTCCTCATCACAGAACCTGCAAGCTAAAATGGCTAACATAGTTTGGAATTTTGACACCAAATTTGTTGCTTAGGAATCTTGAAAGACCTGATTTGTGATTAAAAAGAGCTAAAATGTTTTGCCATTTTACAGGTAATAGGATGGATCTGATTCCCACCACTTTTCTGACTCTAGTTCTTCAGTGTGCATACTCCATTCCTGCTTAATCTTCCTTAATCACTACATTGTAGTATCTATCAAAGACTACATCAATGCTACTGAACTTTGTGCACTCACAGATAACAGAACAAATGAAAACATCAGTAAAGACTCTGAAGGTTGCTACTCCATGGAGTTTAACATTTGCAAGTACTAGACTTTGCCCATCAATAATTAAGTCTTTACTTGTGCCAAGATCTATATCAAGTAGAGCTGAGGGACAGTCAACATTTGACTGTAATAATTTTGTCTTGAATCCAGTTCAACATTCATTTTCTATTGCAATAATTACACATTGTAACTTTTTTTACTATGTCACTAAGTTCGACTTGTCACCAGATATGTATACTATCATAGACTTTGGTACTGTTGGCATCCCTTACTTTCTCTTGCAGCACTCTTCCTTTTGATTGCATACAATGGTAAAAATAAAAGCAGTGTTCTTCATTATACTGAGAATATTTTTTTAACCATTGGTTTGTAATCATCAGTCTTGTTCCTACTATCCTTTGTGATTGTATTGCCCTCCTAAATTCATACCATTCAGATCGGATTTCTTAGTGCCTGCTATTACTAAACAATGTTTTGTAAAATAGTTATAATCTTATCAGAAATGATGTAAAATCTTGGGAAACAGACAATAACTAGGAATGGGCATGAACTGGCTCACAAAAAAAGTCTGTGATGAATTTTGGACAGTTTGTGGTCTGCTGAAGTTTGTGGTAGGTCAACTGGCACCTTGTCCATCAATAATTAACTGCCACAAACTTTCCATGAGCTTCCGAGCTGTTCATGGAGGTTCGTGGTGGTTCATGAACAGATACATTTCCAGCCAGACTGTCTCCACTCAAACAAAATGTTTATCAAACTTCAAAGCAATGAGGGGCAGAATTCTCAAGCCGTGGAAACACCAATAGGTTCCCTGTGTGTTTGATGTGTGTAGCTTGCACTTTTGAACCCTGTCTGACATTTTTCTTGAAAGCACTTTCCTGGGGGCATCTTCTGGGGGGGAGGGGTAATAATTCAGACCCCCTAAATCCAATCTGCTCATAATTTGGAGGGCATGTAGAAGAGCATTAGGGGAGGTCCCCTGCAAGTTCAACGTCTTGAGCTTGCACAAGGTCTGTTCTATACACTCCTGAACCTCCTGAACCTGTACCTGTCATTTCCCCAGAAAGCACTTTTCCGGGGGCACTTTCTTTGGGGGGGGGGCTGTAACTTGGACCCCATAAATGCAATCATCACCAAACTCAGAGTATAGGTAGAGGAGAGTCAGCCTGAAATCCCATGTGAGCTTTGTGACTCTAGCATGCCTGGGTGACATTCTACTTCATCATGAATCAAACCAGTTCATTCGATAGCTAAAAGTTTGAGACGGTTCATGGCTCGTGAACCAGGCGCACCACACACCAAACCAAATTGCATTTTTTTGGTTTGTGCCCATCCCTAGTAATACCTCATGCTTAATCTTTGCATCATGGATCTATGGGTGTGTCCAAATTTTTGGCTCAGTTTGAATGTTGCAGGTCACACAGGTTCACCAAATTAATGAATGTCAATAAATACTGATACCAATATTGATGCCTGCTGTTGAGATATCTGAGGTTAAAAGTAACTTTCTCCCCAGTATAGCTACTAGCAGTTATTCCTTTGTTATATTGATGAGGAAAGGCTGAGAGATTTCGGAATGTTCAGTCTGGAAAAGTTGAGGGGGGACATGTTTGCTCTTTTTAAGTATTTGAAGGGCTTTCACTTTTAGAGGAGGGCAGAGAGCTGTTCCTGTTGGCAGCAGAGAATAGGACTCATAATAATACATTTAAATTAAGGACAGGATGGTACTGGTTGGATATTAGGAAAAACTTTTTTTACTGTAAGAGTTGTTCAATAGTGGAATGAGCTTCCTAGGGAGGTGGTGAGCTCTCTCTCACTGGCAGTCTTTAAGCAGTGGCTAGACAAATACTTGTCAGGGATGCTCTAGGCTGATCATGCACTGAGCAGGGGGTTGGACTAGATGGCCTATATGGCACCTTCTACCTCTGTGATTCTGTGATGACTCAGATGTTTCCTCAAGGGAGTTAATTGTTTGGACATAACTGACAGCAAACTACAAGCCACCTTCTCCAAATTCTGATGCTTAACAAAAGTATTCACAGATTGTCTTCTGTTTGCATTTGCCCACATGAAGTCATACGACGAATGAGTTAAATGAGATTTATTAAAAACTGACCTGCAGCCAAGTATTAACTCTATATAACTTCTATCATACCAGGTTGTGCTAGTCACCTAAAAGCAACCCACTAAAGACTGCTTGGGTAAGAACAAGCCCAATTTGGGTTCCAACCCAGTAGCATACAGGCTGCTACAACTTGCATTTCATCACCTGCAAGAAATTCTGCAGAGCCTACCAACTACATCTCCTCCTGCCATACAACAGTTAGAGATCACTTAAATGTTGCTCAGCAACAAGGGAGTCCCCTCCCCATGCCCCCATGGCTGATAAACATCTGGCTTGGATGAAGTCCCTTTACCAACAAATGTCTCAGGGTGTTTGCCAAGTTCTTCTGGCTATCTTATATTAACTTGAACATTCCTGCCAACTTAGTTAGTCCTGGGACCAGGCCTATTTCTCTCTCCCTCCCCCCGCCCCCGCCCTGAGAACATCAGTATAAAGCTGATAAAAAAAGGGATCCCATTAGGCTAATTCTGAGGATCCCCCCAAATTCCAGTTTGCCCTTGAGACGACCAGTGAACCCCACACAGCAAGTTCTAGTGGTAGTTGAGAGAGTAACAGTGCAAAAGCCTGAATGCAAAGGTGGATCTTCTCTCGTATAGGTGCCAAATCCTGGTTGGGTGAAAATGATGCCTAATGTTAAGTCTTTGACTGCAGCGGCTTGAAGCAGTCTTCAAGTTCCTCAGGAGCAAGGGTAATTGGGAAAGGGTCTGGTCGTTCAAAGAGTTCTGAGGCAGAGCTTGGTCCAGGATCACAGGTATGATCCTGGCCATATGAACTGGTTGAACCAGCAAGGCTCTCTGCTTAGACCATGGCTTAAATACTCTAAAGAGGGAGAAGCATCACCTGTACCTGGGTTTCATATGGTCATGGCTTGATTGAGACCAAACTTTTAAGTCATTATATGAACTTAGTCGCTGGAAAATTGGCCATGAGCCTAGCGTTTTGTTCCTGTTGAGCTGCCTTTTCATTGACGATGTCTCTGCCACTCTTGCCAGGTGAGGGGAGAACCCAGGGGAGTAGTGGTCTGATACCTTATGAAGTTGGGGGCTGGATGCCCTGGGCTCTGACATTGTCTGGATTTGAACCTTCAGGGGCAGGTCCTTTAACAGAGGCCTCAGAATCCAGGACCTCTGGGTCTAGAAGGGGATTCAGTGGTCTCTGCTGTCTCTGAGCTTCCTGATCATCCCCAAGGACAGTTTCTGGTTTATCCTGGTCATCCTGAAATTAGGAGTCCTTTCCTGGGCCTGGGTCTGGTCCAGGTCAGGGAGAGTCATGATGCCATCTCATGTTCCAATTATCTAGCATGTCTTGTGTTCTCATTCCTTCCAAGAGAGGTGGTGGCAAAAAATGCTTCCTCTTTCAATTAGGGAAGGGAAACAAAATGTTGTTAATAAAGTAAATATTACAGAATACCAGAAGCCACATCCTTGGAGCCTTATCCTGATCTCCTAACTTCTGAGATGACTAAGCAGTCTGAATAATAGTTGCAAAAGAACAATATTAGGTGGAGTGGTGGCAAATCAGTCATCTTTTGTCTTTGAAGAGTTTGCCACTGAAATGTTAAACACCTGTAAAACAGTTGACAAAACAGTTATAGAACGGCTGTAAAAGCAGAGCTCATTTTGTGGCAGGAGCTCCTTTGCATATTAGGCCACACACTCCTAATGTAGCCAATCCTCCAAGAGCTTACAGAGCTCTTCTTACAGGGGCTACTGTAAGCTCTTGGAGGATTGGCTACCTTAGGGGTGTGTGGCCTAATATGCAGAGGAGCTCCTGCTATGAAATGAGCCCTGTGTAAAAGAAATGACCAAGCTTGTACTTAAAAAGACATTGGGGGAAAACTCTACACATTAAACGAACCTTTAAAAATCCCAAAAACCTATTGGTACAAAATTGATCTTATTTCCAGTGGTTGATTCATTATTTACTACTTCATTATGATGGATTAGCTGCTTGAAACAATGGGATCCATTAGTTTAGGACAACTTTTTCAGGTGACACCAGTGATTCCTTGTTTTTGTCCAACATCATTCTTTACTGTCATCAGCATCCACTTGATTATCTCTATCTAGTGATTTCTTGTCAGTTGTCAGGTATACCATTTCTCAGCATACATAAAATAGTATCTCATAAAATAGCAACACTGATTATAAGAAATCAATATGGAAGTCCTGTATTATATCTCCTAGTGTTTTTATAAATACAAGTAAGAAAATAACCATGCTCATATATCCCCACAAAACAGGCATTTGGGTTCTTTTCCTGTAATACAAAGGAATTTACTGCATCCTGTACTAAATTCCATGCTGGAAATTGGAGTAAATAAGTCATGTGATAATATGTTACCTCATACCTCCTATACTGCAGTTAGATTCCAAGCATCCAATAATCCTGAAGTTGCACTGGGTGCCTTGATCAATAACATCCAGAAAGGGTTTTGCTGAGACTGCAGCAATACAGCACCAGGTGAGGGTTTTGCAAGCCATGAGAAGCATCTAATCTCAAGTAGCTGTAAACACTGGGAAATTATCTCTTAGTATTGAGAGAAAGCTTTTGTTTGGGGGGGGGGGGAAGCATATCCAAAGTTTGTCTAAATGGATTGGTACAACAGAATACCCCTCTCACCAGATGACCCCAACTGTGTTTGACCCTACATGATAATATGGGGCAAGGAAAAGCATGGACTGCAGGAATTTTGGTTTTCTTTTGTGTGATTGTTCCATTGGCTTTTAGAGAATTAACCAAATTAACAACTCCAGCCACTCATTTTGGGAGTTTGGGAGTTTGGGAGAGGACTCTCATGATGTTAAGCACTGTCAGGTGAATCCTAAATGTATCATGGTATTGTAGGAGATCTTTTGGTACAGCTTTATTTGTAGGCAAGGGAAAATGAAGCATGGCATCTATATCAGCCAAGTTTGGGGCAAGGGTGGAGTTGCCCAAAGGGTGGCAGCCATCTTGGCTACCCATAAGCAGGGCTCCGTTGGGGCCGGAGCGAGCCGGAGCGCCGCTCCGGGAGAGAAGGGGCCGGGGGCCCCCGCAAAGGAGCCCCGTCCCGCCCCCAGCCACCTTCCGCGGGGCCGTGGCCGGCCGCCGGCCCCGCGAGCGAGCCCGGTCCGGTCCCCAGTTACCTTCCGCGGGGCCGCGGCAGGCCGCCGGCCCCGCGAGTGAGCCCCGCCCCGCCCCCTGACATCTTCCGCGGGGCCGCGGCCGGCCGCCGGCCCCACGAGCGAGCCCCGTCCCGCCCCCTGACATCTTCCGCGGGGCCGCGGCCGGCCGCCGGCCCCGCGAGCGAACCCCGTCCCGCCCCCAGCCACCTTCCGCGGGGCCGCGGCAGGCCGCCGCCCCCGCAAGCCCCGTCCCGTCCCGCCCCCAGCCACCTTCCGCGGGGCCGCGGCTGGCCGCCGGCCCCGCAAACGAGCCCCGTCCCACCCCCAGTCACCTTCCGTGGGGCCGCGGCTGGCTGCCGGCCCCAGGAAAAAAACTCTCCCTCCCCCAGTCACCCCCCCTCCCTCCCCCACTCACCCCACTCCCTGGGCCCAAGGGAGGGAGAAGCCGGGCCTGAGTGGCTTAACACCACTCAGGCCCAAGCAAGGGGGGGGAGGGAAAGCCAGCCCCAGTGTGGGGAGAAGCGCCCCTCCCTTCCTTCCCTCTCTCCCCCCACCTACCTACCTGTTCCTTCCTTCCCCCCTTCCTCCCTCTCTCCCCCCTTCCTTCCTTCCTTTCTTTTCTCTCTCTCCCAACTACCTACCTACCTTACTGTTCCTTTCTTTCTTCCTTCCCCTTTCTTCCTCCCTCCTTCCTTCCTTTCTTTCTTCCTTCCCCCCTCCCTCCTTTTTTTTCTTTCTTTCTTTTCTCTTCCCCACCTACCTACCTTCCTTCCTGTTCCTTTCCTTCTTTCCTTCCCCCTCCCTCCCGTCTGGCCTTCTGACACACTGCCCATGACGTCATTCCGGTGACGTCAGGGGGTGTGGCATATGCAAATGAGTTATGCTAATGAGCTCCTGCACCTCTTTTTTTACGAAAGGACCCCTGCCCATAAGAATCAACCTCCAGTAAACAGGGGCAGGAAGTCTTTTAAAAAAATAATTATTATACCAATGAATGAAATCTAGTTTAACACATCTGCTGGTAGTCTTGGTTCCAGGCTGTATGGGCAACAGACTTGCAACATTCTGTTGTGATTTCAGGATCATTTGTGTTTCTTTTTCATTGACTACCACCCAGCTTGCAGTTTCAGATGGTTATTGATGGCTAAAAACAAATGTCATGCTTATCCTATGTTCAAATTATGCTAATTTATGCCATTTCTATATTATGCATCTTTTCTATGCTATTTATCCACTATTTATAGCCAAGTTTATTATCAGGCCATATAGCCGCCTTGAGCCAGTTCGCTGGAAAGGCGGGATAGAAATGTGAAAAATAAATAAATAAACATAAATAAATATATAACCAAACGGCCAAAATGGCTAAAAATTTCAATCATATGCCTAGCATAAACATGTCCACCACTCACTTCAGCCACAGCTTCATACTGAGAAATTTAAATAGATTTGTATTGAGACATCCACTCAGGAAGCAAGGAGGCTGCTTCAGGAATATAATCCATCAGTTAAATTGTTGACTTTTTGCACTAGGGTCACCTGAACTCTGTTCTGATTACTAGATTCAGAAAGAATGACGTGATCAAATGTGACTTTACTATGTCAGGAAAGCAACAGTGTCCCTTCGTAATCAGTCATGAGGACAGCAACAACCCCAAGGGATACAAAAGTCTGGTCACCTGCCTGCAGGTCATATTGGTAACATAGCAATTTCAGGCTTCTTACTCAAGGATAACCATGTTTGGCATGCCTGTTCCTCCCAAGAGACTTTTCTGCATTCAAGGTTACTGGCAGAAAAGAAATTGACAGAGACATCGGACTGTATTATTTTTAACTTCTGTTGACACTGGTCTCCAGAAAAAGACACATTTTCATAGCAAAGTTATAGCAGAAATATTTACACTAAAACCATCTGGTTTATAATGATTTTGATGCCCCATCCCAATGTTTATTAAAAGAGGCTCAGACTGAATCCAGATTCCCAAACAAAAACACAAGAATGGGCTAAACTAAAATTTATCAAGTGGCTAATCTGGATTATCAAATTATTCACTCAACTCTTAAGTGCAAGTTACAATTAAGGCAACATCCTGACTGCCAGCATTTGGACAACACACAGGCCCCAAACTTGGCCAGCACTACTGTGGTGCTCTCTGGCTGGTAAATTATGCAGGAACCTTTATTCTATAATTAACAATATGTTATTAACCAAATGACTCCATTGGTAATGAGCCTTTCTGCTTGGTCTTGTAAAGCTCCTCTACCTGATAACACACCCCTCCCACACCCTTAGTCTCTATTTGTTCCTTCCCACCCACCTGTTAAAGGAACCTTATCCTCACAACTACCACTGACCTTGTTTGGTGTAGTGGTTAAGTGTGCGGACTGTAATCTGGGAGAACCGGGTTTGATTCCCAACTCCTCCACTTGCACCTGCTGGATGACCTTGGGCAAGCCATAGCTCTGTACCAGCTGTTCTCTCAAGGACAGCTTGGGAAAGAGCTCTCTCAGCCCCACCTACCTCACAGGGTGTCTGTTGCGGGAAGGGGAAGGGAAAGGAGTTTGTAAACCACTCTGAGACTCCAAGTGAGTGAAGGGCAGGATATAAATCCAATCTCTTCTTCTTCTCTTCTTGTTTATCCTAACCTGCGTACTAAGTGTTCTAGGGTGATTTTTAATATAGTTTTAAAATATTGTATGTCTGCTTACTTTTATCTGTTAAGTTTTATATTGTAGTTACCCACCTTGGGTAAATATTCACTGGAGTCAATGCTAGTTGAATTCATCTTGACATCTGAACTCAGTAAGGATACATTACCACAAGGTTCAAAAAAGGAATTCTGTTTTTGGCGCTCGCCGGGTGAGCACACTTTCATCAGAGGCCCAATGATAGCGGCCTATGCCTGCGGTAGCTGGGAGAGGTACCAGCCAGATCCAGCCCCCCCTTGAGCCCTTGTAGGGGGCTCTCAGCCTGGGGTGCAAGAGGTGCCTCTCCCAAGGTGAATGCCGAGGGATTGAGGCTCGTCTTTGCCCTGATAGGTCCTGCTGCCGTGCAATCAGTGATGGTGACAGAGACACACACCAGATGAGCATGCAGGTGGTCAAAACCATTTCTCTTACCCGGTGAAAGATGACTGATGAAGTGTGAGTTTCTCGTTTGTTAATCCAGATGGCCAGATAAGCACTTAAGTCCCTGTTCCTCAACTTTAAAGCAGGCGGGGGGAGTTAACTCCATCCCATAAAGATAAGAACTCTTTAAAACTCAATGGAGAGGAGGAGGGGCACAACCAAAGCATTTTCAGCTGAAATAGGAGGCAGATAAGTTTAAAGCGCTTTTCCTAACTGGCTCCAGAGACTTTCTAAGAACTGTCCCCAAATGTATGAAAATCATGGCGCCCAAAGTCAGACCTTCCCCAGGAACTGCGAGCTCAGCCATGTCGTCATCTAAATCAGTAACCATAGACTTTCCAAACTTTTTAAATACTGCATTGCACCCTCTGCTGGACCAGATGACAACTCTTAACATGAAATTTGATACTCTTCAAAAACAGCTTGAAGAGACTAATCTGAGATCAGAAGAAACTGCCAAATCAGTTTTAAAAAGTGTATGCCAACACCAAAAAACTAAAGCAGTGACTGGAAGCAGTGGAAAAAAGAGAACCTCAGATGAACATCAATTGTTACAACTGCAAATGGAAAAATCAGCTTATGAACTGAGATTCCAGGGAGTCCCAAAACATAATGGAGAAGATCTGAAGAAGCTTTTAAGTGATGCCTTGGCACTGGTTGCAGATACTACAGCGGAACTTCTACAAACAGATATGGATATGGTTTATTGGACCTATCCAGACTATATTAAGAAAAAAATAATTTGCCCAGAGAAATTTTCGTGCAATTCTCCAAAAGATCAAGCAGAGATCAAGTACTTAAAGTGACTAATGGGACTACCCTAAAAATCAAAGGTACAGACATGTTTTAAAAGACATTCCATTTTTAATTTTTTTTAAAAAAAAATTATTATTATTAATTTTTAATTTTTTTAAAAAAAATTATTTTTATTTTTCAAATAGACATTCCATTTGAAATTAGGAAAAAGAGGAAACAATATAATAATCAGACAGCCTTTTTACAGAAAAATTCCATGTCCTACAGATGGATTTTTTCTAAAGGGCTCATTTTTAAATTTAAGAACAAAAAAGAAAGAGTGGACTCTGTTACAAAAGCCATAGCCTTCTCGGAGCAGTATCAAACAATGGAAAACCTTGAAAGGAACAGCACAAGATGACAAGACATCCGATCACAGCGACTATGATTTGGGAAGGTATGGAGACACATCGAGCAGCTCCTCTGAGGAGGACTCTGAATCCAAATTAGGAGCTGCTGCTCCTAAATCACTTAGTCAGAAGGGAAGAAACCAAAACAATAAGAAGAATGAATCCAGTTATCTGTTTTGAACTTTGAATGTTCTGACACACCTATTTCAGCCTTAAAAAATCATTTTGTATTATTAATAGTATATAACCATAACTCTTATGTTTCATCCCACTAAAATGTATTGCAAGTGAAATTTCTATTCAGCTTTGTAACACTGAAAAAGACCACTGCTACTTGGGCTTTTAGTGGCCTTATCTTTTCTTTCTCCCATAGTTTGTAGTTCCCCCTTTCTATTTTCTGTTGTAGTTTTATAGAAAACCAATAATAAAAAAGGAATTAATGAAAATGAATATAACATTAATAAAATGCACCATTAGCAATAGATTATTTCTACTGCTATAATGATATAACCAATTCTCCAGTGACAGTTAAAAAAAGGAAATGCCAGCAGAGGCTATCTTTCAGCAATGCCAGTTGTCAAGTAATAGCAGGTTAGATCCTACTGGCTTTCAATCCCTGTCTTGCCCAGTTCCTTGCCTCTCTGCTGCCCCTGTCATGCATGGCACTTATCCATGGTGGACCTATGACTACTGACATAACCTTTTCAATTTTCAAAGCACCCCCTGCTCCCTCTTTTGTCAGCAAAAAACTGGGGCCCTGAGAAACCAGAGTACAAATATATAAAAGGACTTTCCAGTACTTAAAAAGGTTGGCTTGGAAATAGCACTGACAGTAGAACAAACTTTTCAATCCCCTAGGCTAGACCAAGTGAAAAAAGGACAAGTGGAAGGAAGGAGAAGCATTTCAACTCTTGAATGATATAATCAACATATTTAATAAGGGCCTATTAAGAACAGGTGTTTTACCTTGCTTTCACCATGCATGTCCATTGGGTTTTCTTTGTCATTCTGCATTGATTTTCCACTCTTCAGCACTCAGTTTGCTTTCTGGTCGCTGTTTCCCAGGTCCTCTGAGAGTGCTTTTGAGCCAGTTTCCACCTTGTTTCACTTCCAAGTCAAAGGTAATTCAGAAACATACAGATTCCCTCAGATTTTCCCCTGCCCTTTTGCTGCCCCTCAAAGGTCACTCCCTGCCCACACTGAGGTCATTCCACACCCTCTGCACTTTCCACCATCCTCCCCCTCTTCATCAGTGTACAAGCTCCATTTCCCCTTTATTTTATTTTTTTAATTTTTTCCCACAAGTGGCATGAGTCTATTGCTAGTCTTGGATGACTGAATAATAATAATAAAAATTATAACAAGGGGAGAATTTAAATGGAGCTGTGCAAGGTTTAGTTCCCTGATAATATTGACCTGAAAGAGGGATCAGAAAGGAGGCAAACGGCAGTGTCCCCAGTGCAAAAAAAAAAAAGATTTCAATGCTGCATGGAAACAAAATAAAGGGGGGGATCATAAGCATGTAATGAAATTTATATGAGATGCAGAGAGAGAGAGAGACTGGGATGGGAAGCCTAAAGCTTTGAAAACATTTTTCCCTTTCATGCTTTAGTGAACTAATTTTTTGGGGGGGGAACTATTTTAGCATACTCTGGAAGCCTAACATTAAAATGGCAGCTGAGCCACATGGACCTTCTGTGAACTGCCAAACTTAAGAATTGCTTGGGATCAATCCATTTAGAGTAAGAGTGCAATCTGCACATGGTAGGCTTTTAAAAACTGCCAAGATCATGACCACTGTGCAAGATCAAATGAGAGATGCATGGAGAACCACACAAATTTACAAGGAAGGGCAGGAAATTCACATTATTATGCAGCTGCACTAAAACATTGGCAAAAATACCTCCCTTTTTTCAATTTAGTGGTACAAGAATAAAAATGCCCTCCAGAGCTTCTTCCAGAGGACTCCTCCCCCATGCAAATTGCAGCCCTATGCAAAGTGTGGTGGAGTTGCAGCCAACTTTGCTCAGGCATGTGCATACACACGCATTGCCAGCTATCATAGTTTGCAATGCTAGTGTCAGTGGGTTCTACCATACATTCTATACACTCAACATGTTTCCCCATGTTAGGGGATTGTGTGACTCCCATTTTTCACAATGGCATATAGCACAGCAGATAATCCCCTAGTGCTCAGCAATATGGAAAATGGTGCTTTGCAGCTTCTTGTCAGTTTCAGAAAAAGTCTGGTCAATTTCAGCAGTGAGTTTTTCCTCTTTCTCTGTATTCCTTTCTGTTCCCTTTTATTCAAGGAACTAATGCTAAAATGCATGCACAAAACCTAAATCACAAGGGTTTAAATTGAAGGTGCTTGCTAAACGCTACTGCACAGCTGCATTAAGGCAATTGTGTATTTTTTTTTAAAAAAAACTTTGGATGCCACCCCCACACATCACAAAGAACGTTCCACCCTGATTTAGAAAAAGTGTTGTTGTTGTTTTTAATTGTAGCTGCAGAATAAATACACTGGAGAAAAAAGAATGGTGTGTAAAATGGGCACAGAATCCGAAGTCAGGATTAAATGGTTACTGCTCTGAAAATCTGCAGTAAGATGTACATGTGTAATGGGCCATTAACAGATTAAAAGAGGTCAGTTCTGTGTAATTACAGCACATTATTTTCTGACCTTATAGTCAGCCTTGAAGTGCCTGAAAACCATATATCTCTGTAATGATAAAAAGAGAGGAGAGAGAAAAAGAAAAGAAGTTTTAAAAGGGGAAGAGAAATGGAGAACTGGAGAAATTAGACTCATTTTAGTCCTAAAGAGCACACCAGTTTTTGGGGTTTTTGTAAGGCTTCATAAATATACTGGAGGTGTTAACACCATAAGTTGCATTTCAGGGATAAAAATCTGTGAACAGTCTATCAAACCTATACACCAAAGCAAAATGCTCATGTGCTGAAACAATATACTTTCATTGCAAAATAAAAGGAAAAGAAGTATAACATAAAAGATGTCTGCTGTGCATACTGCAAAGACAGTATTATACATATTACAGTAACAATAAGTATACAAATGCAGGATGTGATGAAGGAGTTTTGACTCTTGAAAACTTATACCCTTAAAAATCTTGTTGGTCTCTAAGGTACTACTGGACTTGAATCTAGCAATGCAGTATATGTTGGTGGATGGGATATTCCATTCTATGGATAATCAGGAAAGACACTGGGAAATTTCACACTACACCTTTAAAAATGGTACTGAACCGGCTTGGAATAAACCGGTACAGTGACGGCCATTTCACACAGCACTTCCCCTACCTTTTTGGAGCCATCTTCGAAGTGGTTTGTCAGTTCAGATGGCCGCTTTCTTTTTGTGCTTCTTTTCACCTGCATGGGCGATCTCCATGAATATTTTTTCTAAACCAGCTCTTTTTAAAAAATTCACAGAGATCACCCATGTGGGTGAAAAGAGGTGCGAAAACACTAGTCAGAGGAGGAAGTGCTTCAGGGGCATTTCACACAGCACCCCGTAGCACTTCAGGACTGGGAGAAGACTGCTTGGGAGGAGGTTTCATGGTAAACCGGCTCAGAAACGCTTCCCCAACAGGAGAGGCATGTTTCTGTCTGAAAGGGCCAATATGTTCCATTAGTGAACTGGCACTAGTACAGTTCTGTGTGAAATACCAGACAGAAACTGTTACTGTAGAGTTCCTGAAACTGAACTGTGTGAAATTCCTTTCTGATAATAAAACTGTCATAGTCCCTAGTGCAGCCTCATTTGGAAATCTGTGTAGTTTTATTTGCCATATCTAAAAAAGCAAACTGAACTCCTAGAAAAAGGCAATCAAAATGGTCATACAATGGGAGCACCTTCTCTGTGAGGCAAGGCTCAAATTACTGGGGATTTTCAGTTTAGAAACAGGGCAGTATGAATTTATTTGTTTGTTTGTTTAATTCACATTTCTATCCTGCCCTCCCTGCAAGTGGGTTCATGACATGACATGAATGACATGACAAAATTAAGTACATAGGTGAGAAAGGGGATAGGAAGAAACTATTCTTCCTCTCCCATGATACTTGAACTCAGGCATCACTGCATGAGACTAATTGGCAATAAATTCAAGACAGACAAAAAAAGGACTACTTGACACAATACATAGTTGGCTTATGGTACCACAAGATGTGGTAATGCCTGATAGCTTAGATGGCTTTAAAGGGGCTGGACAGGTTTATGGAGGATAGGTCTATCACTGGCTTTGTCTTGAGAACTGAATGGGTCCTCAGGGTTCAGAGTCAGAGTCCCTCAGCATGTGAGATTGTTTCAGTAGTCCCTGCTTGTGGGCTTTCCTGTAGCAGCTGACCAGCCACTGCTAGAAACTTGATGTTAAGTTAAATGGACCACTGGTTTGATCCACCATGGCTACACTTTTATTCTTAATAATAATCTTGTTCATGATTCAGCCAACTTTTTCACTTAATCCAGGCATTACTGCAATCTTTCCAAAAACTTTGCAGCAGTTTGAGAAAGGTTGGCGAAAAACCAGGGACACCCCCCACCCCGAGGTGCATGAATGCACCATGATGGTGTGGGGAAGCAGGAAATAAAGCTTCCCCAAAAGCACTGAACTCTGGGCAGATAACCTATTCAGAAATAGCCTGCTGTATGGGGAGAGCAGCCTAGAAATTGAATTAAATAAATAAGAAAGAAAGAAAGAAAGAAATGATCTTTACCACAATCCTGTAAAGACAGATTATTACACTCATACTATATATGTTAAGACCAAGCCTTGAGACAGTAGCTTGCCTCACTTCACATTTGGTGTGATTTCAACTGGAGTTTTATATATCTACTAGGAATAAGATTCGTTATGGAAATAAATACAATGGACTCTACAAAGAGGCTCTGGGCCGGCCTTGGGCACTCAGCATCAATTTGGTGTGGCAACCTCAGTAGGGTATAATGACACAGAATCCACCATTTTCTCCAGGGGAACTGATCTCTGTCATCTGAAGAGCAGTTGTAATTCTGAGTGATCTCCTTCCCTCACTTGGAGATTGGCAACAGTGATTCCTCAGGAGGAAATGGCTGGTTTGAAGGGTGGAGTTGTGACCCCCTCCAGGTTCCACCACTTAAATCTCCAGGAATTTTCCAACCAGGTTGGCAACCCTATCTCCTTCCCAGCCAACCATCAATGTACTATTATTTGCCCCCCTGACTTCAGGTTTCAGTCTCCTCCTTCCTCCTGACAGCCTCTACCTCGAAAAAGTAGTCTTTCTCCACAGTGGGGACCAAAGCAGCTCACCCCCCTTTTTTAAAACAAAATTATTTTATTTTCTAAGACACTACAAAGACAAAATACTAAACTAAAATCCACTAATCTAACCCTAAGGTATACAGAGACCAGTTTTTAATTATAAATAAATTAATAATGCTTCAGTTATATTCAAGAAAATAATTAATAATTCAGGGCATTCTCAGCTAGACAAAGCTTCTTACCCTAAAAAATTAAACCACATAAATGACTGTGTTTCAAGCAAGTGAATAGGTTCTATAAACCATATACATATCACTTTGAAGTATATCAGCTTGTAAACCTCTCATTGGAGCCAATGCTTCACTCAACATTTTTTTGAGATTCTCACCTTTTTGTTCAGGGACACCTTGAAATATCAGATTGCCTGGAAAAATAGGCAACATCCATTTGTAAGGGGTTGGGGAAGGGGAGGTGAAGGAGAGTTGCTGTTTCTGTACCACTATATACTTTTTTGTAGTTCTAATTGTACAAGTGAAACTTCTGTACTCACAATGGTGTGGTCAACATGAGCTTCACAGCTTTTAAAAATCACTGTAGCTTTTAACCATTCATATGTAGGTAGAGATCTTGTTAAATGATATCACACAATAAAATAAATAACTGGAGTGCAGCACTTACAAAAATTGATGGTGCTTTACCATGTAAACAAAACCAGAACCAAAAGCAGAATTGTTCAATAGCTACCTTGATTATAGCTACTAAGGTTAGCTTCAGCTAACTAGGGCTCTTTAAACTAGATGGAACCTACAAGGTAAGTATTTAAAGAGCCCTAATGAAGACAGATATTCAGAATGTAACTAACCAAAAATCTAAGAGAAATATATTGTGCCTATTTTGGACAGGTTAACTAAACTGAATGAAATTATCTCCAACTTTTTAATGAAACTGAATAAGCAGCATTTTTGGTGATGCTGCAAGACTTGTGGCAGCATTCTGCTTTCAGTGCTTGTTTCCCTGTGCTATCCTTAATTTCCTATTTCCAAAGGCACTGAGGTAAGGAAGGGGCAGAGAGGTGAAAGAAGACTTATCAAACATATACCTGACCAGGAACTTAACCAACCGCTATGTCTCTGTGGTCTTTATCACACAGAGTAGAGAAAACTCCTAGAGCATCACCCAGAACTGATGTCACTTTTGTGTGGTTAAGAAGCAGTATGAGGTAGTGGTACTTTTGTGTGGTGGAGTAAACAACTTACACCCAGTTCATTCTACAGGGAGAGAGCCACAACCGATACTGTGCAGGTATTTACTTATTTATTACTTTCAATTTATATCCTGCCTTGCTGGGCAAACTGGGAAGCTATCAATTTTACCCATTGACAGGGTGCGCCTTCAGAAGGGTATGCTTAGATTAGTGAAACTGTTTGGGAGATCCTCCTTCAGATATGAGAGTACAAAACTGCAAAGGCCTTTCTATGGGATTATACATATTAAAAATATTATTATTATATAGTATATATTATTATATATTTATGTGGTCATTTATATATATATATATATATATATATATATATATATATATATATATATATATATATATAATATGTCTATTCAGCAGTGAAACATATATTGTGTTTGAAACTTGCACTCGGATTTGTTTAGCTCAGGAAAACAGCTGCTGAACAGGTTGGTTTAAATGCCAACTCTCAGCTGATCGGGGATAGGGTTGTTAAGAGGAAATTCTCTTAATTTATCTTTACTCAGGATTATGATTTTTCAATTCAGATAAAACCATTGTTAGTTTATAATAATTTGCAAACCTATTTTGAATCATGGCTTCTTATTTTAATTTCCTGGGCCGTTTGACCACAAACCATCATTAAGTATGTGCATTTGGTTCATCTGAACTGAATGCACCCCCGAAAATGCCGCATTCGGCCCCTTTTTGGGCAGCCATGGGCCTAATCAAGTACTCTAATCTGATTTGGCCTGCTGCTGAAAGCTGGCAGCAAAATTCGGTGGCATTTCGGCGGTTGCCCAAAAAGCAGCCAGCAGTGGTGGAGGAGGCATGGGAAGACCTTTAAATCCCTCTCCACCTTGTCCCAGGCCTTTTCTGGCTCACCTGCCTTGGCTAGTGAGCTAGGAAAGGCACGGGGGGGCTCCACCAGGCCTCTCCAGTGTGCCTGCTGAAGCAGGTGCACCGGAGAGGCCCCAGGGGACATTTAAATCCCTCCCCCAAACTTCCTAGCTTGTCTGCCTTGGCAAGTGAGCTAGGAAGGGCGTGGGGGCTCTGCCAGGCCTCTCCAGCATGCCCACTGAAGCAAGTGGATAAAGGGCACAATAAAAATGTACCAAATAAATAGCTATATATACTATATGTATACAATGTAATACAATGTTTTCAAAAGTATTACCCAAAATATTTAAAGTAAAACATTTTATGCCAAATTAGTGATGCAGACATACGATAGCTTTTTTGGTTTGTTTACGTAAATATCCCTTCCTATCAGCCACATTACTTTTCTCTGCTGTACATTTTTTAAAAAATGACAGGTGTTACTGATCTGTTGTCATCTGCGAAGAGCTATTGGAGCTTAAAAGTAGGACCTCTATGTCTATAAAATGAGTATACAAGAGCAATTTACTCCATTTTTACCGGACAGCACTTGAGGTGATAGAAGCAAGTTACAAGGACAAATTGCACAGTTCTCAATAGGCTCTTGTTATTTCTGCTTAAGCTCCAGTGCCATCCTGAGCCATTACCTTGAGTCTTCATGCTTTATTTGATGTTATAGTGTTATTCAGTACACATTTGCTTTTCTGAGCCTAACTTTTTGAGCTGATATCTGTTCAACGAACACTAACAAACTCATAAGTCCTTGTTGCTCGTAACCACTGCAGTTTGTCAATTGAGTTCACTCAATAAACGGAAGGTTAAATTATAAGCCTGGCGATTTCTAGGTAATTGAGCAAATTTTGACTTCCCTTAAGTGATGGGTGTTAGGAGATTTCCTAGAGGAAAAAGCTAAATGTGGCTGATTTGACATTCGGGTCCCCCCCCCCCCCCCCCCCCCGCGAAGTAGTCATGTTGGCAGTGCAACTGTTGCTGCTTTCACACTTCCAACAGATTCCACATGGCATGGGGTAACCTGGTTTTCACTCTTGTTGGCCAGGGTTTCCCTTTCACACAAGATACAGATGGCATCACACACATCCTTCAATTATTGTAATGCTGTCATCATGATTCTGCACCTACTTCTTATTTTTGTGGTATATGAACAGTGCAGCTCAAGAATAACATAATACTTGAATCCTTTGGTAATCCTAATTACTGGTAGGAACTGGGAGTCCCACTGCTGTCATTTACACTGAAAAGTCTAATTGGTCCCCTATTGCTTGGAGGAAAAGGACAGAGGACTTCAGGAACTTTTCAAAAGCTAATTGAGACAGCAGCAAAACAAAGCCAAACCTTCACACTTGTATTGTCATAAAGTAGTAACAGTTTTAAAACATTCCCTGAACATTTTTTATTTCTAAATTTTCTTTTATCAGCAAGTAGAGTAAGGCAATTCACTGTGAAAATACTGAGGAAGGGGGTGAAGAGGGCATTCCCTTCCAGATGCTTAAAAATACCTTCCCTTCCAGACACTGAAAAATATTTTGCCAAAAACTCCATGTCAGGAAAGATTTTTTCAGTGTTTTTTAAAGCAGAGTTTTTCATTGGGAAAAAAATGGCACGTTCACAATTTGAACAGGAATGGAGGATGCTATTCTGTAGAAATAAAAAAGGTGCACAGCTTGAGTTGCTGAAACAAAGAAAAACCTCCAAGTGAGATTGGCCAAAATCAAAACACAGAAAAGAGTATACAATGACATGACAGTGATTCCCTTGCTCACTCTTTTTGACTTCACTTATTAGGTTAATCACATGGAAGCCGAAGCTGTCTAATTAACACCTGTCAATACTACTGTAACCACTTACCTTTGCTTCATCTTGATTCCTTCACAATTTGTAAGCTTTCACACTGGCCCCCTTTGCACTATCCATTAACACCAGTAATCTAATCCTTACTTTTAAATGGAGCGGAATCCAATCTGACTTTCTCAAATCCTCCTCTAAACTGTCTGTGAATTTTGGTGCAGAGTATTCTCTGAGTATGAAAATATTTCACAAATATTTGATACTCTATAGCAACCCTTCACATAATGATTTCAATATTTTTGACATTCAGTGACAGATGGTGTCTAACAATGCTTGAAAAAGCCATGTAGTAGTATCTTGAATTACCGCTCAAACATGGAGTGATGACCTGGTTGCTTTAGAGTGAGAGATACAGTCCATGCCCCCCCTTCTGAGAGACAGCAAATTTTGACTTTGCCCTACAGTTATTTCTTCCTACTCCCCCATGTTATCAGTGTACATGTGCACTATGATGTGATTATATGTACCATTGCATAACAATTACTTAATATGGCAATATACCAATACTCAATTGAATGTGTATATCAGTAAACAGCACATTAAAACAATGTTGATGAAATGTTTATTTCCAATTAAATCAAAAGCTTTTTTTCTGTTTTGTAGTGTGTATATATGCATTTGGTGTACTTTATCAGTTCTGTCTAGATTCTTAAACTGGCTTCCATGTGTGCCCCTCTTTGCAGCAAAAGTAATCCTCTGCTATGTGCCACTTTCCTCTAGATCTAATTTCAGGTCAGTAGCCATGTTAATCTGTAGTGGTAGACCAAAACTGATCAGATGTCAGGTATCTGGACAAATTTATCTGTCATTAGGAGTCTGATGAAGTGAGCTTTGATTCATGGAAAAACTTATTGGTCTTTAAAGTGTTACTGGACTCAGATGTTGTTCTCTGGCTCTAGGCAATTGTTGACTCATTGAAAAATGTTGGTCTTCCATGAGCAGAAGCTCATGATGACAAAGGAACATGCTCTGTAGTGGAGGATCACTGTTGCAGTGCAGCACACACAGAAGCAAGAGTTAGGATCCATACCTCCAGATCCAGAGCGCATTTTAGAAATTCTGCAAGTTAAAATAGAATTTAGGATATGTAGAACACAGGGTACTGCAATAGAAGAATAAAATATCAGAAATTATCTCATTGTTAATTTAAAGCCACTGCTTCATGTGGACCCAAATTACTGTATCAAGGCAACTTTTATTGTGACTTGTAGGAATTTTTGTCACTTTTAAAAAAGAACAACAAAACTTAATGCTGATAATTCAAACAATTTATTAACACTTCTGAAGAACAGTTAGAAAGTACTGTTGTCACACCTTGAAATAAAGCTCAGTTATTATTTCACGATTATGTAGATTTAGCCTTCAAGCTGTTTACATTTCTTTAACAATGCATTTTCATCTATAATTGGGAAGTTCACTCATATTAATTAGTAAAAATCTGAATGCACTTTTTTCATATATTTAATATCCTGGTTGTTAAAAATCAGTTGATTTGTATCTCCAGAAACCTAAAATAACCTTCTAAAATAAAATGCAGGTGTCCTATTATCGCCTTCCTTCCTTCCTTCCTTCCTTCCTTCCTTCCTTCCTTCCTTCCTTCCTCCCTCCCTCCCTCCCTCCCTCCCTCCCTCCCTCCCTCCCTTCCTTCCTGGAACCCAGGGTGGCTTACATTGTTCTCCTCTCCTCCATTTTACATTTGCAATAACTCTGTGAGATAGGTTAGGCTGAGAGCATGTAACTGGCCCAAGGTCTAAGAAAATGTCAACCCAGTGGTGAAAAAGGCAAACTCCATGCTTCTTACGATTATGATTTTTGGGAAACAGGTTTATGACAGACAAAAGGAAATACTTCTTTATTCATTGAATAATTAAATTGTGGAATGCACTCCCAGAGGAGGTAGTGATGGTCATGGGCATAGGTGCCTTTAAAGGAGGATTAAAAAGATCCATGAAGGAGAGGTCCATAACAACTACTAGCCATGGTGACTGAAGTAGCCTCTATTGATAGAGGCAGCAAACCTCTGAATACCTGTGTTGGGAAGCAGTAGTAGGGGAGGGCCTTGGCATCTATGCCCTTTTTTTTGGTCCTGTAGGGCAACTGGTGGCAGCTGTGTGGAACAGTATGCTGGAGTAGATGGACCACTGGTCTGGTCTGATCTAGCTGGCAATTCTTAAGTTCTTGGCAGACTGGGGATTCAAATCTGAGTCTCCCAGATCCTAGACTAAAACTCTAACCACTGTACCACACTGGCCACCCTTACACAGTGTGAGGGAATGGGGAGGTGCACCATGCCTACAGGCAGAGCATACAGTAGTGATGGTATATTCCCCTGTTCCAAAGACAGCATTAGGCCACTCAGAAGGCAAGTTGCTGTAGAGGTGACTGGGAATGAGATATAAGAGAGTGAAGGCCAAACCATATTAGATACCAGAGATCTACGATGAGGAAGAATTGGGGATTGCGTTCTCCACATGAAAGAATAGGAAGTATTTAATTTCTGGGTTTCATCTCAACATCTTTAATTTCATGTAACAGCAGTGGTGTGGTTTCTGAAATCTTCATGCTGCTGCTATTAGTCCAACAGGAAAAGAAAGTCCAGAAACCTCTCATTGACATTTAAAACCCAACGATTACGTGTGAGGGGCTCTAAACACTGTCCTGTCCAGATGTCATTCCAATGCCTGAATGAAGCATAATTTCCTAGACAGCCTCTGATTCCATAAGTCAACCGGGGGGGGGGGGGGGGGGGGGCGGAATGTCAGCATCAACCAAGCATGACTGCATAAAGTCAGGATTTAATTCACTTCACCAGCATGTTATGTTTTTGTTTAAAAATAGATCCCTCACCTCCAACTCTGGACTAAAGGAAAAACTGATGTGCTGATTTTTGCCCTCATGTTTCTATTCTGCAATTAAATTAGGTATAAAACAGGAACCCCTTGCCCTGTCTATCTGAAATTTGGTAAAATGGTGCTTTAGGTGAAGGGTTTTATTCCTAAAGTTTTCATCCTCATGGGTTGGGTGAGAAAAGTTACATGTGAAAATATAACTGAAACCAAATGTAGCAACTATACTAATGCTTTCAATCTTGTTTATAAAGAACTAGGAATAAGGCCCATTGTGGAAATAAATACAACAGGCTCTAGAAAGAGGCTCAGGGAGAGTACCCCGGCCTTGGGCACTCAGCATCAATTTCCTGTGGTGACCTCAGCAGGGTATAATGACACAGAGTCCACCATTTTCTCCAGAGGAACTGATCTCTGCTACCTGAAGAACAGTTGTAATTTTGAGTAATTTCTAGCCCTCACCTGGAGATTAGCAACAATTGTTAGCCAGGAGGAAATGGCTAGTTGGGAGGGTGGAATCTGGCATTGTACCTGTCTGAAGTCCCACCGCTCCTCAAACCTCACCCTCTCCAGGTTCCCTCCCTCAAATCTCCAGGAATTTCCCACCTGGAGTTGGCAACCCTATCTCCTTCCAATCCAATCATCAGCCTATATTTATTTCCCCCTCACTGTTCAGCTTTCCATCTCTCCCCCACCTGCAGCCTCTACCGTGCTCTGAAGCCCTGGCTGCCACATCACATTGGCTGTCATGGGGGGGGGGGGATCTCAGCAAGGTATAAGGACACAGAGTCCACCATTTTCTCCAGGGGAACTGATCTCTGCCATCTGGAGAGCAGTTGTAATTCTGAATTATCTCCAGCTCTTACCTGGAGATTGGCAACAATAGTTTCCTTGGCCAGGACAGCTGGATAAAAATTTTAAAAAAAAATTCCCAGGAGGAAAAGTAGTTTTTCTCTGCAATGGGGACCAAAGCATCTTACATCATTCTCCCCCCTTTTGACTTGCACAACAATTTTGTGAGGTAGGTTAGGCTAAAAGTCTGTGACTGATCCAAAATCACCCACTCAGCTTCTACAGCAAGAACCCGGGTCTAGCAGACCCTGCTCCCCTCCCCAAACCTTGGCTTCCATAGACTCTACCAGAAAATCTCCAGGAATCTCCCAACTTGGAGCTGGCAACCCTAGTCAAGACTATCCCCAATGAGTTCCTCACAAAGGCCTGTGAAGGGTTTCCTTCCTTTGTCTGAACCAAGCTTAGTTGCCTGCTGTGGCAAAACGGGCTCCAGTTTACAACTCAGCTGTTTATCTCCTACCCTTGTCCCATGGGCGTATCTCACTTTTTAAGTTCACTGCCACCACACACTGAATTGTCACTGCCTTTTTAGAGGGACAGTGAGATCCCTGTGGCCAAATCTCCCTATTTGAAGATGGCATCCGCAATCTTGGGGGATTCCTGGAAAGTTGGCAACCCAAGGGTCTGGCCTTTCCTGGGCTACCCCCTCCCTTTGGTATTGTGCAGAGCAGGGGAGACATTATGGTCAGAGCACAACACAGATTATTAGCCCAAATAAAAGAATTTATTTAACTATTTACACAATTATGGAGCACACAGACATTAGCATGATTGTTGATATGGACAGTATGTCTTCCACGATATTTCTTCCTGCAGTTTCTGAACCCCTAACCCAGGGAATTACCTTTCCACAAGCTTTGCTTCTATTCATGTAATTAATCAGTATTTTGGAGCTAGAATTACAGATATGCAAAATTATACTTTGCTTCTTGGACTTGAACAATGCATAGCAAAAGGGTGGGGGAATCCAAACTGTATCAGATAGATAGAAAAACATTAATAAAACACAATTTTAAATATTAGGCATGTTTTTTTTCTAAATAAACATAAGTTTAAAGTTTCTAAAATCCTATGTCACAGCAATATCAGAATCTGATCTTTATAGCTGTATTTTATATGGTAGGGTAGGCTGAAAGATAGTGAAGTGTTTGTGGCCTGCCCAAAAAGCTATGTGGATCACCATGTTGTCTTTAAGTTCTCTTGACATCAATGGATTTAGACTGGAGTAACACAGCAGAGGACTGCATGGTCCAGCTTTTTGTCTGCTTATCACACTGTACAGAAAGTAAGTGTTTTAAATCAAGAGACACATGAAGAATTTCCTTGGTGAGAAGTTTCCAGTAAGTAGGCAGCATTTTTCACTCACAACAATATTCTCTTAATGCAGAGAATATTGTTTACTATATGCTGTTTTAAGTGCACAGAGTAATAATAAAAAGAACGGTAGAATATAGTGTTCAGGAAGGCAACCTCTGCAAGTCACATGCTCCATACACCCCAAAGCTGCAACCTGAAAAGGAAAAAGGGTCATTGTGTAGCCTCAGCATTTGAACTCCAAAGCCCTCTGATGAAGCAAGCACAGTCAAGAGGACAAGAATTGTTCACTCAAGCATGGAGCAGTTGAAGCTGAAATTCCCAACATTTGACATGTACTGCTTTAAGGGCTATTTCCATATCCCAGAAGCGCATGCAGGCTTAAAAGAAATAGATCACTGTGCTTGCACGCACAAACCAATTTGTATGAGACCCAAAGTATCTAGCACATTTAAGATTAGAACCTTTATTTTGTTCTTTTAAAGACACTGCTCCAAGGTATGTCCTCTTCTTGGCTAAGTAAATATTAAACTAATTTTGACAAACTACAACTCTGCATTGAGTGGAGTATTGATTGCAGTAAAACCAGGTGAAGAATTCCCAACGTTGTGCCTATAAAATATGATTTGTGCTAGAATAACTTGAATTCCTAAGAGTCTATTGTACAGCTGGATTTTATATCATGCTAGATTCAAGGTTTCAGTTTATTGATTTGAAATACTTATATCCCACCTTCCATCCTAAAGTCTCAAGGTATCTTACACCAAGAATGTTCAGCAACATCCATAAAACACTAAAATCCAGACCCAAACAGCAATATCCTATACAAAAATGATCCATGGCCAAAAACTTCAGGCTCAGATTAAACACTGCATAGCTGAAAAGTCGTAAGGGGCAGGGGCAACAGCCTGGTACCTCTTGTGGAAAGGCAGAAATGAAGAGGCCCTTCTTACCTCCTCCAACAACCTGTTCCTAAAAAGTCAGTACCACAACTGAGAAGGTGTGGGTTCTAGCAATAATAGAGCTAACAACCCTGGTAAAGAGATTGCAAGCAGCACCTCATTTGAAGTATGAAATTAGTGCATGCATCCATACAGGGAAAGATGGCCCTTAATTTAAGCAAGGTTTTCAAAAATTTCATCACAGTGTACCATCTGAAGTCAGCAAAATCCTTTTATACCCTCCCCTTCTCCACTGTAATATAAGATGAAACGAAGATGTCTTACAGACAACCTTAATGTGCTGGTTTCATTACCCTTCATTGCTGGGGGGGGTTTCATCCTTGCCACACAGTTTCATTGATCATCTCTTGCTGTCCCAACTTTTCTCCATTCCCTCCCCACACTCTTTCTCAAACCCATTTTCCCCTGATCTGTTTTCTAAAAATGACTTGATTTTTTTGGGAGGCCATCAGTTTTCTGTCTGTAATGGCTGTGCCATTGAATATTGCATGGCAGTGATCCAACAACATACCAACCAAATTCTGAGGGAAGCAATGACCAATCAGAACATTGGAAACAAGCAGCCAACCCTCTCCTCACAGCCACAAGGAACATGCCTTTTCATAGCACACCTGAGTGCCATGCCTGGGTGTCCTTTTCAAACACTGTGTGCACTGAGTACTAGATTCATCATCCTATCAAAAGAGAAAGTCAAGCCTGTGGGAGTACATAGGATACCCTGGAGAGAAGTTTACAATTAATTATTACAATTAACAATTTAGGCAGTATTCATGATATTTGCCATCTTGTGGACCCTATTCAGGTAGAAAGGCAGTATAGATATGTTTTAAATAAATAGGATAGTCTCCTTTAAAGTTGTACTTTTAAAAAATGCACTGTCCCCACCAAAGAGAAGCACTGAATCCCCCAGTGATTTTAGTGGGAGAGACATGGGAAAACTGGCAGTCTCATGGACCTCTTGTTCCAAAGCAACATCCCCTCAGCCCTGTGACTGACCATGATCACAGCTATACCAGATTCTTTAGTTACTGTCCCTGATTCACAAAGAGAAAGAAGGACAGCAAAGCCAACTGAAACAACCACTGAAACAAGAGAAAACAGCTAGCCAATCAAAGCCCACACACATACACAAGCAATGATTTGCTCATGGGCATTTGGGATGGTGACTGTATAAGCCAATGGGAGCTGCTGGGGGGAAAAGACAGCAGCTGAACAGTCTGTAAATGAAGGTAGAACACACACATGGGGAAGTTTCACATAAGACCCCCACAGTGTGGAACAATTATTTTGATTGCTCTATGAACTAAAGTGGTCTGTAGGCAAGGATAATCTAGGCTACAGTCTGGAATACATGGGTGATATAAAAGGCTGTATTTATACAGATCAATAAACAAAAGAGAAGTAGATCTATTTTTTATAGATTCATAGGAGGTATATAATGAGGTTCTTACTAAATTGAACTATTCAGATGCCTATCAATAGGGTTGCCAGGATTCCTGCTATGGCAGGAGACCTCCCACTGATTGCTGTTACTGCCCACTGCCACTCCAAGTGGTGGTGGAAGAAAAATAAAAATGCTGCCAGCCTCTGTGCCAGTATGTTGCTTCCAGGTACAACTCAGAAGTGAAAATAGCTAGCTCTAAGAATCACTAGGAACTCTATGGGTTCTGTTGCTGATGTCACCCCTGCCATGTCTCCACTTTCCAATTCTCATGCCTCTTTGGTGAAGAGAAACTGTCAAGGTAACCATGTTGATACTCCCTGCTTTACCATATTGATATTCCTTGCTTTACCGTATTGAGCTGCAGCAGGGAAGCCATCCCCAGTACAGCATGGTAAAAGGAAGTTTTGACCCAACTCAGCAGGGATACAATCTATCATATCTTCATCCACTAATGATCATTTTGAGTCATGGCAAAGACCTGGTTTAATCTGGCTTCAATTACATCACAGTGAAGCCAAATAACTTTTTTACTCTAAAAATGTTTGTGGGTGAAAATTCAGTGTAATCATAGAGTAGGCATATCTCTCAGAAAGAGAACCAACAGCATCGATTCACTTGTGTTGAAACAGAATTTCCTTCTTCCTACTAATCTTCGCAAAATCAAAGAGCATTGGCAATAGAAAGAAATGAGCAACCTGCACATTGCCAGAGGCATCCCTAGGAAAAGGAGTAGCTTCAGAAACCAATAATTAGGATATTGTATAGTATATTTTTACTGGAGAAAAATATGATTGAAGCAAGCAGGCGCACAGCAAAGCTACTTTTCATATGCTCTTTAATATACTAAGCCTTTAACATTTTGTTTTTCATGTCTGCAGGAGATCAACAGCAGTTGGCTGGAGAAAGGAAATGAGCTACTGTCTTTTTATTGTTCGATTTTGGGAATGGAAGCCATTGCTGAGCTGAGAGTTTGCAGCATGTGTCAATAAGTTATTTATTTGGCAAAAGGTGAGGAGAAATGCTGTTTGCTGTCTTGGCAGCCAGAAGGAACAGCTGGTATTTTCTATTCTTGAAACGGAATGCCAAGGATAGAAATACACGGGGAACCGGTAGTGCAAAAAAACTCAGAAATCTGTCTAAGCAGCTGTTACTATAATGTGCCTAGTGCAAACATGCAAAATGTCACTGTTAAATTGCCAGAGACTTCGGCAGTTTATAGTGCTAATGTGGGGTATTCTGTGGCTGGCTACAGTGTCAAGGCTCTCTGCTCAGCAGCATGCATTTCCTTGCCTGTTTGCTGAAGCATTGCCAGTGAGGGAAGCATAGGTAATGCAGAGATATTGAAAAGCTTCATTAATTGTGTCTGTGGTTTCTTTTTAAAATTGAATTTAGTCTTACAACTAATTGGGTAGGAAGGAACCAATTAGCCGTGCTTGCAACAGAACCATGAAGTAGAGAAATAAAAGAGATTAAGTCTTCACTAGCACAACAATCTTTAACCTGCAAATAAAGCTTAGCTGATTATTGGCCAGTGGGAAGGGGGGTGAGCAAAGGATATGCAAATTCACTTTGGAGGCTCTTTTGGCTAATATGAGAGGAGACCATGGAGTGCAGCATTCTGTTTCACACAGTGTGAGCCAAACCCTCTGAAAAACCTAAAAACAGGGCACAGAGACAAAAGCCTTCTCCACAACACTGGTATTCGGAGGGTTCCCACTACTGAACATAGTGTTACCATGGAGCCACTTACTCACTGTGGCTAATGGCCACTGGTAGACCTGACCTCCATAACAGTATGGTACTGTTGACAAAGAATGGTGGGGAAAGAATGTGAATGAACAGTACACTGAGTGGGAGCTATAAGTAAGCAGGAATACTCAGAAGTAAGTCTCTTTTTATTTACTGTGGTTTACTCCCAGAAAAACGTACTTAGGAATACAGTCTTAGGTTGCAATCACATGCACAATTCGCCCAGACATAGGTGTAAATGCTGGGTGGATTAAAGGAGCACAATCAGACAACAACATCTGGAAAGCACCCTGCAGCCATCGGTAACCTGTTTTGCTCCACCACTGAAGAAGAATTAAAAGAAACC
Source organism: Lepidodactylus listeri (assembly GCA_029233225.1). Lineage (NCBI taxonomy): Eukaryota > Metazoa > Chordata > Lepidosauria > Squamata > Gekkonidae > Lepidodactylus > Lepidodactylus listeri. The sequence continues at coordinate 50,853,738 of JARCFY010000004.1, forward strand.
TCAGAAAGTCTTGTAGTTGCTACGAGCCACAGACGGACTTTCCTGCGTCTGATTGCCCAAGCGGATTTCCATGGTGTTGGGGTAGTCTGATCAGGCTATCCTGACTCTGTACTGGGTTCTCCCCCTCCCCCCCCCCGGTCACAGTATGTGCATCAGCGCACACTGCCGCACACTCCATAGGGAGATCTCAGGGTGGAGGTGCGATTCATCGATTCTTTGTGGATGCGCATTGGAAACACACGATAAAAAAATCTTCCAACTCACTCGTGATTGTGTCTGATTGCACAACTGCGGGTCAACTTCTGCTGGAGGAAATAGCCTAATCCCCCCCCCCGCGCGCGCTGTATCTCATGTGTGTGACTGCCACCTTTGTGTTAAATTGTGAATGATCACAAAGGATTAGATCTAAGGTTACCAACTGGCCTGGAGAAAATGACTTGTCCCTTTAATAGAGACTTAATGGGATGGTATTTAGCCACTGATGCCATAAAAACTTTTAACTGTCAATTTCCATACATTAAGCTTCTATGAAAGGAACAGGAAATTTTTCTCCAGGCCAGTTGACAATCTCAGTAAGACCTGTGGGATCTGTTCCAGTGTGTTTTCAGCATTTAAACAGAAAACACAACATAACAACACTATGTTGTACTTTGTAAATTCATTTAAAATAATAATTAATCAGCTAAAACATTTATTTATTTATTTATTTATTACATTTATACTTCCTCACTCCCTTATGGGGACAAGAAGTGGTTGACATTGTTATCCGGTCCTCCATTTTATCATCACAGCAAGCCTGTGAGATAGATTAGGCTGAGAGTATGTGACTGGCCCAAGATCACCCAGCAAATTTCTGTGTTATAAGAACATAAGAGAAGCCAATGTTGGATCAAGCCAGTGGCCCATCCAGTCCAACACTCTGTTACACAGTGGCCAGAAACACCAGGTGCCCTCAGGAGGTCCAGCAGTGGGGAATTTGTTGGAATTTGGACCCCGGTATCCCAGATCCTAGTCCAACACTCTAACCACTACACTACACTACACTGGCTCTTGAATGGAAAATTAAAAAGTTGAAAAAGTGACTGGGTTCAGAGAGTGCAAAAATGCTTGGGAAAGGATCGGTAATCAGTATAATTTCTGTAGTATTCGGTATGTGTGATCCTGGTAGCTGGCCCCAACCAGCAGTCTAGCTGAAGCATTCTGCACTGGCTGCAGCTTTCAAACACTATTCAAGGGTAGCCACAAGTAGAGCACATCACAGTAGTCTAGTCTAGATGTAACTGACAGCACAATCCTAAAGACACTTTCCTGGGAGTAAGCCCCATTGAATACACTGTAGTAGGATCTACGTAGGATTGTTCTCTAAGGCATGGATCACTGTGACTAAATCTGACTGACCCAGAAACAGACATAGTTGACACACCAGCTGGAGATGGGCAAATGCACTCTGAGCTACAGAAGCCATCTGATTTTCTAGGGTGACCACTGACCACTGTGTCAAGCAGCACTCCTAAACTGCAGACCTGGAATTTCATGGGGAATATAACTTAATCCAGGACGGGAGATCTCAAGTCCCTGGTCTGCCTTTCTGCTAATCCAGAGAACTTTTCTTGTCAAGATTAAGTTTCATCTTGTCCCCCCTCATCTGTACCATTACCGACTCCAAGCACTGGTTCAGAATATCAACAGCATCCTTGGAATTTGGTGGAAAAGAAAGGTAGAGCTGGGTATCATCCACATATAGGTGACATCACAGACCATACCTCCTGATAACCTCTCCCAGTGGCCTCAAATAGATATTAAGTAATATGGAGGATAAGATAGAATTTTGCAGTACCTTGCAGGTCAGTGGCCATGGCCATACAAACTGGCCATGCAAACTGGAAACTCAGCTTGGGCCAACACCTTCCTATCATTCAGCAATATCCTTCTAATCTTTGAAGAGGTAGTTTACATCAACAAGCAGCAGAAGTAATCTTCTCCATATTATTACCAGCCATGATTATGCTTAGGCTTTATATATATATAGCTGTTGCTTCACACAAATGCACCTCTGTGCTGGCCTCTATCCAAGCACATAATGGCTTATTTGTGTGAGCCAGTCTTAAGGGATTTCTTAAGATCCACTAGATTTCCGAAACCATTACACAGAACTAACTTAAATGCCTTCTTTATCCAACAGGATAAAGCATCCCCAAGCTACAAATCTGCTTATTTAAAGGGAAATCAACCTCCTCCAGAACAGGGGATAACCCATTTCCCAAGTCAGACCTTCCCTCCACCAATAGCATCTCTGTTTTGTTGAGATTAGGTTTTAGCTTGAGACATGGAATTGTATAGTATAGCCCAATCTTGTCAGAGCTTGGAAACTAAGCAGGGCTGGTACTTGGATGGGAGACCAAAGGAAGATTTTGCAGAAGAAGGCAATGGCAATCCACCTCTGCTTAATCACTTGCCATGAAAACCCAGTGGGGTTACCATAAATCAGCTGTGACTTGATGTCACTTTAAACACACACAAGTTTCTGCTTGTTAGCCCTAATCCATTCCAAAACTGCCTCCAGGCAACTGTTCATGGTTTCCACAGATGGAATCTATTGATAGCACAAGATGGAGCTGAGTGTCATTTGCATATTGGTGGCAGCTCAGCCCAAATCTCTGGATGACCTCTCCCACATTGATGCTGAAAAGTATGGGGGACCAGATGAAACCTTGGGGAACTCTGTAGGCTAAAGGCTAAGGGACAGAGCAGCAGCCCATCCCCTGCACCACATTTGTAAACCTAACTTTACTCTATCTCTAATGAGGTGGTTCCCCTTACCTCTTCAGGGATCCTGTTCCACAGAGCAGGAGCCACGATGGAAAAAGCCCAGGCTCAGGTTGATGCCAGATGGGAAACCCTAGGTTTTGGAATAGCAAATAGATGTCTGTCTGCTGACCATAGCACACAAGATCATGTGGAAAGAGTCAGTCCTTCAAATATGTACGTCCCAGATTCTTAAGGGCTTTAAAGGTCACAACCAGCACCTTGCATTGAACTTGAAAACAGACTAAATATCAACATAGATTAAATAATAAAACAGACTACATAATAACATACTACTATTGTAAAGTAGGACATATTACTAGTACAAGTGGATGAGGTTGGAGCAGATGGTCACAAAACTTACTGGGAGGAGGTGATTCTAAATTTGGTCTTAAGTAATGCTCAAAACCTGGTGAGATATATAAACGTGATAGCACCAGTTGGGAACAGTGACCATAATGCTATTAAGTTTAGTATTTATTTAAATAGCTGCCTAAAAAGACCAACAAAACCACATTTAACTTTAGAACGGGTAACTTCTCTCAAATGAGGGCATTTGTGAAGAAGAAACTGAAAGGAAAGGTAAGGAAGGTCAAATCCCTTCGGAAACCTTGGAGACTTTTTAAAACTACAATCCTACAACCTCAGATAAAATGTATACCACAGGTTAGCAAAGGTAAAAATAGGTATAATTAGAGGCCCCCATAGTTAATGAACAAAATAATGGAAGCAGTAAAAGGTAAGAAAGATTCCTTTAAGAGGTGGAAGGCTAGTCTGAGTGAGGTTAATAAAAGGGAGCATAGGCTTTGGCAAATAAAATGCAAGCTGGTGATCAGAGAAGCAAAAAGGAACTATGAGGAACATATTGTAAAACCCCCATAAAGACCAACAATAAGAATGTATTCCAATACATTCATAGCAGAAAACCAGCCAGGGAAGCAGTGAGGCCCTTGGACGACCAAGGAGGGAAAGGATTACTAAATACTGTTAATGTTTTTTAACCCCCCCAATAAATATTCTTCTAAAAAAAGGATGATAGGGAGAGAAGCATTTTTGCCTCTGTCTTCACTGTGAAAGAAGGGAGGTGTTTGCCTACTCCAGAACCACCAATTTTAGAAGGACTGTCGTAAGACCTTAGTTGGATTGAGATAATGAGAGATGAGGTCCTATAACTGATGGACACATTAAAAACTAACAGATCACCAGACCCAGATGTCATACATCCCAGAGTTCTGAAAGAATTCAAATGTAAACTTGTGGATCTCCTGACATAAATATGCAATCTATCACTAAAATCTGCCTTCATTCCTGAGGACTGGAAGGTAGCCAATGTAACCCCCATCTTAAAAAAAAATGGTTCCAGAGAAGAATCAGATAATTACAGTCTGGTCAGTCTAAGTTGGGTAAGTTGGTAGAATCCATTATTAAAGATAGAATAAATAGGTACATTGATGAACTAAAGAAGAATCAGCATGGATTTTGTAAGAGAAGCTCTTGTCTCACTAATCTTTTAGAGTTCTTTGAGGGGAGTGACGTAGTAGATGTTGTTTACCTAGACTTCCAGAAAGCTTTTGATAAAAGTGCTTCATCAAAGGCTCATCAGTGAACTCAGCAGTCGTGGAATAAGATGACAAATCCTCTTGTGGATTAAATACTGGTTAATTAATAGGAAATAGAGAATGAGTATAAATGGGCAGTTTTCACAGTAGAAGGTAGTAAGCAGTGGTGTACTGCAGGATATGGAACTAGGTCCAATGCTATTTATTTATTTATTTATTTATTTATTTATTTATTTATTTATTTATTTATTACTTTGATTTCTATCCCACCTTGCCAGGCAAGCTGGCTCAAGGCAGCAGACACATGGTAAAATGATAAAACAATAGATACAATAAGTTATTTAAAACACTTACAGTACTAAAATAACATTACATTTCAGATACAAATGATGGCAGCATTCAGTAGATAGTCCGATGATGGTATACCCAGCGGTTTATCCAGGGCCATAGATGTTCAGATGACTCATTCACTGGTGGTGGCTCCTAATTGAAAGCCTGGTAGAAGACCTCCATTTTACAGGCCCTGCAGAACTGAAGAAGGTCCCTCAGGGCCCTGATATCCTGACATACATTTGTTATAAGAGAATATATTTGTTATAAGATAATTTGTTATAAGAGAATATATACTATGTATATGTTAGAGCATAATTTGTTTTTAATGTATTGTTTAAGAGATTAAAGGGATTTTCATTTAGTTGGTAATGTTACAAAACTTCATTTAAATCTTAATGTCATAACAGTTCCTTTATATTCAGAATTTGTTCTTTGTAAATATGTACTCTATCATAAATGAATGAATAAAATTCTTTCACAAGTCAGAATGAGAGATCCTGAATGACTTGATCCAGTGCAGGTCTGATTATAAAGTTCCGAATTGCTGTGTATTGTTTTCACTCTCCATGTTAGCACAATGCATATACTTATGCATAGTTATTTACCTTGGTTTGGATAGATTGCAGTTAGTCCCTGTCCTTCAAAACCTGACACAGAGAATGAATGTGGGAATGAATGTTGGCTGTAGTTCTTCCTGCCCCCAACAACGAACAACAAACAATACAGGGAAGCAATTGGAAGACTGCTGTATATAAGCACAGTTATACACCCTGACATCACAGCAGATGTGGGCATGCTATGCAGAAAAACAGAGTCACCAAGTAAAAGAGACTGGGATACAGTAAAAACACTTGCCAGGTATTTTCATGGCACTGCTCATCTAAAACTGAAATTATCAGCATATAACAATCCCAAACTGATAGAATACATGGATGCATACTGGGCAAAAGATACCGTGGACAGGAAATCAACCAGTGGACATTTATTTTTGTATGGAAATGGAGCAGTCAGCTGGACCAGCAGAAAACAAGAGACTGTGGTTGTATCTGCCACAGAAGCAGAGTTTGTATCTGCAGCAGAAACATGCAAACAACTAAAGTGGATACTATAATTAATGCAGGACTTTAGGATGGAAGAACCCAGACCAGTGCAACTTTTTGAAGATATCCAGATGTTGTGTACTGGGTTCGATGCATGGAGAAGCTGGTCAATAGCATGATGATCAGCTCATAGTTTATTGGTACACAACAACACAAACTACAGGCTGATGCAGCCAACTATATACAGCCCCTTGAGACACACTCACAGTCCTATTGGAGGGTTTGAATTTCCCGCCAAGGCTCCTATTGGTGCACTCTAGGAGGTCCAGGATCCTTGGCCCCTATTGTTTCCTGGAGGCAAGCTCGGACTGCATGTCACTGGTGCCTAGTGGCAGTCAGCGGACATAACACCAGGGATGCATAAAGCTTGCACAAACAGAAAGAATTACTTCAAGGAAAGATATAAATCATTATCATGTAAGAGACACACAGAAGGAAGGGCTTGTTGAATTGGAGTGTTGCCTTACAGAAGATATGATTGCAGATGTGCTTTCCAAGCTTCTTCCATGTGAGAAATTTGAAAGTCTATGCTAGAAAATGAAATCTTGTGAATTTTGTGCACTAGACCTTGAGAAGGGGTGTTGGAATACACAAGGTCTATTGTTCATACATAGAGAATATGACAAGAGCATCCTGCAGAGGGCAGCAGAAGGGACAATTAGCATAGTGAGATTAGGGACTTCCTGCTATTTTCAAATAATCTCCTTCCTGTCTCCTGATTGGCTCAGTTAGGTCTCCTTCCTGCTCCTGCTGAGGATTGTTAGTCTACTGATTCTCTCCTAGCTAGTTAGACAGAGTTCTCACTCTCCTCTTTCTTACAAAGTTTGTTCTCTTCTTAATAAACCAACTTTATTCTTTAAATAGCTTGTGCTCCACATTACTGCATACCTACACTCTGCCAACAGCACTCTTAGCATATGATTTGTATCCCTAGTGACAGGACTATTCCTGGTCCAGTTACAGATCCTATTCCCAGTTCCTAGCACCTCTTCCCAAGCCTTGTTTTATTTTCTACCTCTATTACTATCTCTATTCTTGTCCAAATCTGTTGTGTTCATTGATCAGCCTGAGCTTTTCCTCAGAGCCATGCCATCTATAAAATTTCAACTGTAATCCTTCTGGCACAGAGATTTTGACACTCCTGTGTGCTGAGAAAACTGTTGCTAACTCAATAAATGTTATGTAATAGTGGTGACAGTCATTCACACAACACAGATGAAAGCAGGGCAGACTAGAACCCAAAGACATCTTAAAAAGTTACAGAGGAAACACAGAAGCATTCCATAAAGGGGAAAAAAAACTGTGAAGAGGAATAGTTTCATTTTTATTAAATGCTAACTAAATATAGGGCAAATGAAAATTTGGTCAAATGTTACCTTGTTATGCAGTTTTCCAAAGAAACAGATAATTTTGATGGTGTATCTTGAGAATAGGAGGAAAAGACCCTCTGAAGTGTGATTCTTGTAAATTATTCAGTGTATGTGTGTATGTGTGTGTGTGTGTGTGAGAGAGAGAGAGAGAGAGAGAGAGAGAGCGAGATTTACTGCAGTCATTAGCTCCAGTGCTATTGGTCTTTGAACAGTGTTGTATGCATAGATGGTATTTCTGGAATCCCAAGATCAGAATGAAAAGTTTGGCTGTCAGCTTTCTAAAGCAGGATTATGTCATCTCCCCCAACTACTAAGATACATGACATAAGCATTTTCTAGCAATGCTATGCTTAAATATGCTATACGGGAAGCAGTGGTTTTAATACCTACTTTAAAGTATCTGTCTGGGTGGGAATCAAATTTTATAGCCTTCAGCTACAAGAAGGGCCCTAAAGTAAGCCATTTCCTCCCCTAGAAGTCTACTAGATGTGGTGTGCAGTGCAACACACGCACACACATTTACTATAGAAATTATAGACCTGGACAGAATTTAATAGAAGTACTGCAACCAGAGATTTAAGAGAGGAAAATCAAATAGAGATTTGTTCTAGATTGTTTTGTTGATAGTTATGCAACCAGAGATTTAAGAGAGGAAAATCAAATAGAGGTTTGTTCTAGATTGTTTTGTTGATAGTTATGCATCTAATAAGGGTCAACTATTTATGTCACAGTTGTATATCTGACCTCACCACTTGACTTTTATGACAACTTAAAACCATTCATTCATTCATTCATTCATTCATTCATTCATTCATGGAATTAATATATCACTTCTCCAGAGTCCTCCTTGAGGCTGCTTACAAGAAAAAACAATAACATATATATTTTTTAAAAATCACAAATTATCAATATAAAAACAAATTATGTCTTTAAAAAAGAAGCCTAGGGCAGGGGTGTTGAACCCATTTATTATGGAGGGCCGGATTTGACATAAATTGTAATGCCAGGTAGCGGAGATATAAACTTTATAAAGGACACAAACACAATTTTTTTAACTTAAAATAAAAACATGCCTGAAACATTAGCATTATTGCAATATTTGTTTATTTAATAGTCTCTGATAACTGACACTTCTTGCTCTGAATTATTGCATCAAAATGTCTGTGCTGTTGCAATCTGTGAGAGGGAGAAACCTCAGCCCAGCACAGGGAACAGAAGTTTGCCTATAGGAATATAAGAACATAAGAGAAGCCAATGTTGGATCAGGCCAGTGGCCCATCTAGTCCAACACTCTGTCACACAGTGGCCAAAAACACCAGGTGCCCTCAGAAGGTCCAGCAGTGGGGGCAGGGCACTAGAAGCCCTCCCACTGTTGTCCACCTTCCTGTCAAGCACCAAGAATACAGAGTATCACTTGCCACAGACTGAGAGATCCTATCTATACCTTGTGGCTAATAGCCACTAATGGGCCTCTGCTCCATATGTTTATCTAATTCCCCCTTGAAGCCATCCATGCTTGTAGTTGCCACCACCTCCTGTGGCAGTGAATTCCACATGTTTATCACTCTTTGGGTGAAGAAGTACTTTCTTTTATCTGTTCTAACCTGACTGCTCAGCAATTTCATGGAGTGCCCACAAGTTCTTGTATTGTGAGAAAGGGAAAAAAGGACTTCTTTCTCTACCTGCTCTATCCCATGCATAATCTTATAAACCTCGATCATGTCACCCCCTCAGCCGTCGTTTTTCCAAGCTAAAGAGCCCCAAGCGCTTCAACGTTTCTTTTTTTTTTTGTAAAGAAATTTTTATTTTTCAAAAAAAACCCATCAAAAATAATACATTTACCTTGTACAAATCCCTTTTTCCATATTATATAACATTTTGTTCTATTTGTACATTCTATTTTTATCTTATTTTGGTGGTTTCCCACCACCTCTGAAGCATAACACATTTTCCATTTTATTCAAAATAGTAATACTTATATCTATGTTTCATTTCTGGTAACGGTTATATATCTTTAAAATACTTATACACCAATTCTTATTTTCTATACTCTTATGTGTTTCTAAATAAAAACAGCTTCATTGTCTAATTTTAACTAAAACATTCATATAATATATTTCTATTCCTTTATGTTATTATAACCATGTATAAATGTAGTTTTTCATATCCCAGTATTTTTCAACATATTCTTTCAAATCTTTCCAGTCTTCTAGAAAGGTCTCTGAGTAGAGATTATTCAATTTTCTAGTCCATTTATCCATTTCAGCCATATATAACAGTTTTTTCAACCATTCCCACACCTCTGGAATTTTTTCATTTTTCCAGTTTTGTGCATACACCATTCTTGCTGTTGTAATCATATACCATATTATTGTCCTTTTCTTTACATTTATCTCTTCTAGTTTAAGTCCTAGCAATAACATTTCAGGCAACTTCTTAAATGTACATTTCAAGATTTTTTCCATTTCTGCATGTATTTTTGACCAATAAATCTTTGCTTTGTCACAAGTCCACCACATATGATAAAAAGAACCTTCTTTCTTTTTACACTTCCAACATTTGTTAGACATATTTTGACCAATATTTGCAAATATTTTGGTGTCATATACCATCTATACATCATTTTAAAACAATTTTCTTTTAAGTTATAACACGTAGATATACTCATAGCATTTTTCCATAAAAATTCCCAAGATTCCATTTCAATGTCTTTGTTAAAGTTTATCGCCCATTTTACCATTTGTTCTTTTACCATTTCATCTGCATTAAACCATTTTAGCAAGACTTTATACATTTTAGAAATCATTTTTTCCCACCTTCCTCCCAAACTTGTTCTATTTCATTATTTTTTTCCCTGAAACCGTGTTTTTTATCACTTCTATACAAATCATATATTTGTCTATATCTTAACCAACCATAATCAAAGTCTATCTGGTGCTGCTCCTTCAGTTTGAAATCCTTGCCATGTCTTATTAATAAGTCTCTATACTTCAGCCAATCTTGTCCTTTATATCTTGATGTTGGATGTAAGACTTCTGCGGGTACAATCCACATGGGTATCTCTTCTGAAAAAAAGTTTTTATATCTTGTCCACGTATCCATTAGTGTTCTTCTCAAATAATGATGTTTAAACATATTGTCCATTTTTGTTTTGCCATAATACAAATATGCATGCCACCCAAATCTACAATCATGACCTTCCAGGGACAATAACATTCTATCTTGTAACATAGTCCATGTCCCTACCCAGGTCAAACATATTGCATCATGGTATAACCTTAGATTTGGTAGTTGAAACCCTCCTCTTTCTTTGGCATCACACATTATTTTCATCTTAATTCTTGGTTTTTTCCCTCCCCACACAAATTTAGACAGCTCCTTCTGCCAACATTTGAATGTTTTTACATCTTTCACAATTGGAATAGTTTGAAACAAAAACATTAATCATGGTAACACATTCATCTTGACCACCGCAATTCTACCCAGCAATGACAAATTCAATACATTCCACTTTTTAATATCCTGCATAATTTGCAACCATAATTTTTCATAATTATTTTTATAAAGATCAATATTTTTCATAGTTAGGTTTACACCCAGATATTTTGTCTTTTTCACCACCTCACATTCTGTAAGTTTTTGTAACTCGTTTTGTTTCTTATTTGACATATTTTTGCACATTACTTTCGATTTGTTTTTATTTACATAAAATCCTGCTAAGTCACCAAACTCTTTTACTCTCTGTAACAAATGTGGTAATGTGGATAAGGGGTCTTCCACTATAAACATCACATCATCTGCAAAGGCCCTATATTTGAAAGAAAAACCTTTAGTTGTTAAGCCTTTAATATCTTTGTCTTCCTTCACATTTAACAGTAGAACTTCTAAAATCCAAATAAATAGCAGCGGCGAAAGTGGGCATCCTTGTCTTGTTCCTTTTTCAACTTTAAAATCGTCTGTCTTTTCGGTATTAATTATTAATGAGGATTTCTGTTCTTTATATATTGCTTTAATGAAGTTAAGCATATATTCACCAATCTCAAGATGTTCTAAAACTTCAAACATAAAATCCCAGTTTAAATTATCAAACGCTTTCTCCGCATCTAAAAAGAAAAAGCCCACTTCCTTTTCAGGATGTTTGTCGTAGTATTCTATAGCATCCACTACTACTCTTAGATTGTCCCTTATTTGTCGATTAGGTAAGAACCCTGCTTGTTCTGTTTGTATAGTCTCTTTAAGGTGCTCTTTTAGTCTATCTGCTATAATCTTAGCAAAAATCTTATAATCATTATTCAGTAAAGAAATCGGTCTATAATTCTTAACATTGGTCAAATCTTGATTTTCTTTCGGGATCAATGAGATGGATGCATCTTTCCAGGTTTCTGGTGCCTCTCCAGTAACTCTTATATCGTTCATCAATAGCAGTAACACCGGTGAAACTGACTCCTGTAACGTTTTGTAAAACTTCGCTGTAAATCCATCCGGTCCAGGTGCTTTACCTAATTTTGAGTCATTTATTGCATTTTTGATCTCTTGTAATGATACTGGATTATTAAATAGTTCTTTAATTTTCTCTGTTGGTTTTGGTAACTTTAATGTTTGCAGGTATTCTTTAATCTTTCTTCTGTCTTTGTTTTCCTTCTTAAAAAGTTTTGCGTAGTATTTAAAAAATTCTCTTTTTATTCCTTTGTTATCTATTATCTCAGTATTATCTCTTATCACTTTAGTGATAAATTTATTTTCACGTTTTTTCTTTAATTGCCATGCTAAGTATTTTCCGGGTTTATTTGCACCTTCAAATGCTTTTTGTTGAAGTTTTTTTAAGTTCCAGTACATCTCTTGGTTCAAAATGGCTTTTGCTTGGTCTTGTAGCATCCAAATTTCCTTTTGCAGTTTCTTTTTCCCTGGTTTCTTTTTCAGTTCTTCTTCCTTTGTTTTAATGGCTTGTAGAATATTTTCATATTGCTCTTTTTTCTTTTTATTATCTTTAGCATTTAACGATATCAATAGTCCTCTCATCACTGCTTTGTATGCATCCCATACGGTTTGAATTTTAACTTCTTGCTGCATGTTTACTTGGAAGTATAGGTCTGTTTCTTCAAGTAATTTTTTAATTATTTCTTGATTATCTAATAAATCCTCGTTTATTCTCCATCTCTTTTGTTTTTTAATCTGCCCAGCTGTCCATAAACACGGATTGTGATCTGAGATTATTCTGGGTAAAATTTCCACTTTTCTTGTCTTAAAGGTTAGGTTAGTAGTCATCCAAATCATGTCAATTCTTGAATGTGAGTCATGTCTGTTAGAGTAAAAGGTAAAATCTTTTCCTTGTGGGTTAGCTTTCCTCCAAATATCTTCCAACTTTTCTTGTTTTATCAGTTCAAAAAAATTTTTTGGAAGCTTCCCTAACGTCTCATCCTTTCTTTTAGAGCGCCTGTCTAGTTTATTATCTACAGTTCCATTGAAGTCTCCTAACATCATAATTTGATCATAGTTTACATTGTCCAATTCCATTTGAAGTTCTTTAAAAAAAAATTTCTTTAGCTCCATTCGGAGCATAAATGTTCACAATCAAAGTTTTCAATCCTTGCAGTAAAATTTCAATAGCTAAATATCTTCCATCTTTGTCTTTGAATATTACTTTAGGTTCCAAATCTTTTTTGACATATGTTACAACACCATTTTTTTTTTGTTGCTTGCTAAAGAATAAAATTCTTCTCCCAATTTTTTCCTTATTAAATATTTATGGTCTTGTTTTTTAAGATGAGCTTCTTGCAAGCAAATTATATTACATTTTTGTTTTTCCAACCAATGACCTACCATTGTACGTTTTTGGGGTGAATTTAGTCCATTTACATTCCATGTAAGTATTTTGTAATCCATTTTGATATGTTCTTAAATATCGCCAAAATCATCTTTATTCTCTCCCAGGAATGCATACATTTCTTCTGTGCTTTTAATCACTACTCTGGAGTTGCCATAATAAAAGCTTAGTCCTTGAGGTATTTCCCAATGAAATCTGATTTTTTTCTCCTTCAGTTTATCCGTCAGACGCTTGAATTTTTTCCTTTCTTGCAGTATTGCTCTAGGCAATTCTTTCATTACTATGATTTTCTTTCCATCTATTACAAAAGGGTCAGTAAAGCACTTCCTGTAGATTTGTTCTTTTGTTCTTTTCATTGTAAATTGGACAACCACATCTCTTGGTATGTTTTTGTCTCTTGCATATGTAGAGTTAACTCTATAAACAAGATCCATGTGTTCTTTAACAACTTCTTCCTGTTCTTGTAAAAAATCTGCTATTGCTTCTTGCATTCTTGTAAAAATGTCCTCATTCAATTTTTCCTCGATCCCTCGAAATCTCAAATGATTCTTCATAGGGAAAGTGTTTCAACCGTTTTATCATTCAATGCTATAATATCTTTTTTATCATTCAATGCTATAATATCTTTTTTGAGGTGTGGCAACTAGAACTGTACACAGTACTCATTGCAGTCGCACATTGTCTCAGCATTTTCATTGAGTTATCTACTACGACTCCAAGATGCTTTTGTGGCTGTAGGGTAAGGAGGAAGCAAAAGGTGAAGGATTCCCCTTCCTTCCCTTGGCTCCCCACATGGGCTGGCCCTGGCTGTAGCCGTGGACAGCCAATCAGGCACCTGGACTTGCTGGGGGAGGGTGGAGCTTCTAGGAGGACCCAGAAGCTGAATTTTCACTCTGGTCCATCCCTCTCCTATATAGCCAATCCTGCCACGGGGCCCTTGTTTTTTTGTGCTTCACAGTGATGTGTTAATTTGGGGGGTTTTTTGTTTGCATGTTTTTGTCACAGCTTTGGTAGTTTGGCAGCATGTGGTTTGGGCAGCAGGCTGGATCCATGGGGGGCGGGGAGGCTGAACCTGCATGCCAGTTTGGGCCTCCCATAATGGGTCTTGGGGATGGACCCATTCAGTGACATGCCCAGACTGGATGCTGTTCATTGCTTCTCACCCTCAGGTGGCAAGGGAAACATTCAGTGGCTTGCACTCATGTGGGATCCCAGTACTCTCTCCAATGTTGCTCCCCTGGGCAGGTGGGCTGGATGGTTGGTGCTATCAGCCGACACCAGCATCATCCAACAGGCAGATCACCTGATGCTGGGTCTGTGTTCTATGTTGTGCCAATGCTTCTGTGGTTGTGTTCAATAAAGCTGTGTCCTGTTCCTTCTCTCCAGTCATGATATCTCCCTACCCTGCCTTTAGGACTGCAATTGAGTTTGTTGCTTTTATGCCAAAGTCATGAAACATCTCTCTCTATCTCTGGAAGTTAAATTGCCAAATCAAGTAGCTGTTGTATGAAGCTCATTATTGCTTGTATTTCATGTTCTGTATGCATAATGCTTATTGTCCATTCAGAAAAGTAAATAACGTTCAATGACAGAACTCCCTGGGTGAGACTGGTGATTACATTACATATTTGGGCTCAGAAATTTGTGGTCGATACTTGTCCAGAAGATTAAAATAATTCCTTTTTTCTGCTCTGTCACAACCAGTTTTTAAAGTACAAACACCATGTAGAAATAAGTTTCAATATGAATTGAAAACAGCCTTTAAGACAGTGAGCTATGGCTTCTGTAGTACACCTGCTAGTACAGTAATATCTTTTCCAAATGTGCTACTTTGTCTCATTTTAAATCATGTTTAGTAGAGATTATGAAACTCTTTAAAGACCATCAGGGAACATTTACTGGAGTTTTTAAGGAGTGGGGGAGGGCATATTGAGTGCATTATTAAGAAATGACAGTGGTCCCTGTACTCATCCTCACTATCCACATGGCAAACTGGGAGACTAATATATTGGGAAGATCTCATCTACCTTTAATGGGGGTCTGGGATGCATAAATCCATCAGGTTCCTCAATTTAAGGAGAGTTTTAGCTGCTGAATTTCAGCATACTATACTGCTTTTAGAGGCACGGGAGCACTGCCCCCCCCAAATCCATGACAATTGCATGTCTCTGCTTAGGTATGCCTTATTTTTATCCCCCCCCCCTTTAAAATTCTGCAGATCATTGTAAATTTGAGGGTTTAGTGGCATAGTTAATGCTGGGGACTTGAAGCCATAATTGAAAATGTTGGATCTTGGACCTAGCCTGGCAGAGGTTCAAAACCAGCATATGCCAGAGGAGCTGCAGGACTGTTCTGATGCCTGGGTACCAAAAGCTGCCAAGGGGTTGGTCTTGCAGCTGTTGATAGTAAGAGTACAGTTTGTCCACCTGTTCCCAATGAGCAGTGCCTTGGATAAAAGTCAGGGCTGCAGGAAGGTTTCTTTGACACAACAGAAACTCCTGTTAATGCTCCAAACCAGCTTTTCAGCTGCTTTATGGGTAATCTGGCCTTGAATTTTTAATTAAGAAATAAATAAAAAACCCATCAGCCTAAATTAAAATAAAACACCCAACAATCTTAGAAAGCCTCACACATGTAAAATCGCATAGGTAGCCAACGATTGTGACACAGGCATAAATGCAAGTCAAATTTCATTTAATATTGTAATTCAATTCTATTAGTTTTTAATTGAATTCTACTTCAGCTAATATTTACAAGTGAGAACTGCTTTTATAGGAAGCCATCTCCCAGTGTGAAAAATCTGAAGTAATCAGCTCATTGAAAGAGCTTTCGGAATGTCAAGAATTATGATAATGGAATTAGTATCCTATTTAACCTGCTCTGTGGAATGCGATTTTGTGAACCTTGTCCAAAAAGCTGTGCAATAAGGTGTGTGGAATGGCTATAATAATAGTTGAAAGAGTGATATTTTCATTCTGAGGGTGAGTGCACTTTCTGTCTTCTTTTTGCCTCCTCCTGGTCAGATTTGTATATTGAAGATCAGCAGAAGGCTGAAATCAGTATTTCTGAGGTTCATCATTTGAGATTGACAGGATTGGGTGGGGGGGCTACTGCTGTTTTGGCTGTTGCAAGGTAAGCTCTGTTCTTATAAAACATTACCAAAAGCTATTTTTTTATCTGTGTTCACATATTTAAACGTGTGAAACTGCCTTGTACAAAATGAGGCTATTGGTATATCAAAATCAGTTTTGTCTGTAAATTTGCCTGTAAATTGGCATGGAAGACAGACACAATAGAAATAAATGGATATACTCAATAATTATATATCATTTCTCTAAAAAAAATTAAAAAAAATCAGTTTTGTCTGCTCTGCCTGGCAGCAACTCTGCAGGGTCTCAGATAGACGTCTTTCACATTGCCTGATCCTTTTAACTGGAGATGGAAATTTGGACTATCAGTTTTTAAAGCAGATGCTCTACCAGTGATCCATTGTCCCAGCCTCAGTCTCTGTTCTTGGAAGTTGGACTGCACTGGGTAAGGAAGCATAGCCCAGACTGGCCTTTATGCAAGGGTGGTCTTATCCTATGGGCAATAGGGGCAGCTCTGCTTGGCCCTGTACTGGGGGGGGGGGGCAACAACCCAAGATCCCTAAGGTGAAAAGAAGAAGAAGAAGAACAGACTCCTGCCACCACTTGCACCTGCCCTGTTTGGATTCTTGCAGCACCTTGTATGGGGTAACGATCACCCCTTGCTTGGCCCTAGCAAGGGGGGGCAGCAGTGGGGTGGCAGTGATTGTGAAGCCCCATCCTAGACTTTTGTCCAGGGCCCCAGCATCACTATGTGCCCCTGCCTTTTTGGGCTTATCTCACACAAACAAGCCATCCATGTAGCAACAGAGTAGGCTATGCACAGAGAAGGGCAATTATGTCATCCCCTAATAACTGTGATGTAGTTTCTGTCATCTGTCAGCAAGGCATAAGACCTCCCTGTCCTACTTCCTGAAGCTGCAGTAGAGCTTACTGGGACCTGCCCTTTTCTAAGAGATATGACATGTATCAACACGGTGTATAATTTTCCTATAGCTACAGAATTCTCTTCTTCTTGAGGTTTATCAAAATCTGAACCTCAATATAGCCTAAAAGCACTTTAGCCATACAGGCTTTAACAGAGCGACACCCTTCTTGGACTACTTACTACAGTGGACTTAGAAGGGTAAAACTCTATTTAGGATGACACTAAACAGGATGGCACATGTACTTGGTTTGGGTTTTAGTGGCCACAGTTAAGCAGGAATGAAGTCATTTTAAACAAAACATTTACAATATGATTTATGAGGCTATTTTTTCTGGGTTTTCTGCATTTTTAAAATGACTAATAATGAGGCTTGGGGATAACTGAAATAAATAAACAACCATAATATTAATGTTAGTGCCTTTTTATGATCATAGATTAAATATAGGTTGAACATTTTATATTGTTTCTTGATTTTTACATATGTAAGTTACTTCTGCTGCTGCATTTGGGTTCAAATTTGCCATCATTACAATGCAGTGTTTTAAATTATTGTCCTCACTCTAGGATTGAATGGACAATATTCAAGAAAAATACTTCTATCAAATTTTTGGTAAAATTTTTATTCTGGGAGAGTGAGGGTATGAGATAACCAACTAGGGATGATAGTAGCTCTAAAAGGTTCCAGTTTTGCCCTTATTTTGAGAAAACAACTTGTATTAAATAAGATATACAATTTTTAGGGAAAGAGGTTTATCTGACCAGGTAATGATAGTTTTTATCCCTGCTTTCACAGGCAGATCCCATATAAGGACAGTTAAAATTGCTTTCCGGCTGTTCACCTGTTCATTTTTCATCTTTCATTGTTTCTGAAGCCCCATCCAATTTCTCTGGAATTGTTTTTAAAATGTGATTTTGAATGTTATTAATCAAAGTGGATTTTTTTTAGCAACAATGAGTCTCATGAAACCATATCTCAACCCAACAAAGTTTTTAAATCTCCATGTGATACTTGATATGCAAATAACTGCATTCTGGGATGGTGCTTTGCATCATATCACAGTAACATGGACTTACATAAGATGTGGGATCAGTGAGTTGGACCTTATGAATTTCAAGCTCCATTCCATTCATGAAAAGCAGGTCTATTTTGGGGCAGGAACACACAGGAACAGAGTTCCGGCTGGTTTCTGAGTTGGCCACACCTACAGTCTCCCCCCCTCAGGTTCCCCAGGCATCTCACAAGCCACAGGGCACCTGGGGAAGCCAAGCTGATCCAGGGAGGGAAGGCAGTTTAAACTGCCCCTCCCTTGGGTTCCCCATGTGCCCTGCAAGCTGCAGAGCACCTGGGAAAGTCGATCCTGGGAGGGAGCCGCACTGTCAGGGGTGTGGCCTAGTATGCTAATGAGTTCCTGCTGGGCTTTTTCTGATGAAAAGGATACTTCCAGGTTATCCTAATTGTTGCAGCACCTGCAAAGCAAAAAGCTGATGCTGAATCAGAGAATTCTTGGGAATAATGCATAACACAACCCTGGAATTGAATCTCAAACCTAAAATCACAGAAAAGACATCTCCTGTGTGAGTGGAAATGCCTTCCATTCAAAGTCATCATAGGATCCGACCCAGTATATTCCAAATATCCACACCACAGTTTAGGTCAATGGCATTCTGCAGTATATGTAAAGAATGCTCTTGAATGTGGTCTGTATAATTAGAATCAGTTGTAGAAAGCCTGTGAATTTGATGTTTATTTGATGGGTATATGTGTTGTAATCTGTAGCTTTGTGTACACATTAGCCACAAAGATCAAAATTAGAAGCATGGGTATTCTATTTTAATGGATTTCCCCCCCATTCCGATTTCCTGGACTCTGTGCTCTAAACTGGCAGATAGTTTGAGCCTTTGTGCTGTAGGCTTCCTTAGTGAAGATTAAATTGTCTGGTACAATATGCTGACATTCAAAATTTAAGACAGCTATTTGTCTATGACTCTTTTTTGGCCCTGGTACATTACTCTCTAGCTGGCAGCACTAAAATTCAGAGATTATGAGTGCACCATAGATTTCATAAATGTTCCACAGTCATAAGCAGCAGTACAACCACTCCTGCCTTTCACATCTTCATCGCCAAACAACAAGCTTCAGATACAGTTCTAAAAAAAATAATAATCCCAAAACACTTTTGTTCACTTTAGTTTTGCACGAACATAAGAACATAAGAGAAGCCAATGTTGGATCTGGCCAGTGGCCCATCCAGTCCAACACTCTGTCATACAGTGGCCAAAAACACCAGGTGCCATCAGGAGGTCCAGCAGTGGGGCCAGGACACTAGAATCCCTCCCACTGTTGCCCCCTGTCACGCCCCTGCACGGCCCCCGGTGGTGAGGGGCGATCTTTCACCCTCCCACCAGAGCCCCCTAGGGCGGGGGGCGGGTAAGTGGGAGGACGGGCGTGGCCTCAGAATGGGTGGCCCCTCGTTAACACCACCAGGTGCCACCCTGCGTGGGCAGTGACTTGTGAGGCTGCTCAGCTGGGCCTTTGGTTGCCTCCTTCTCTTTCTCTCGGGCTCCAGCCTCAGCCTCCTTGCAACAACTCAGCTGTCCTTCTGCGCACGCCACTTCCTCCTCTGCTGTCCCAAGTGTCCTCCTTTTATCCCCTTCCCTTGCGCTTCAGTGCTCCTCCCTCGCTCCCTTCCCGCCTTCCCATTGTGCCATCCCCCGTCACCCCACTCCTCCTACACCTCCATTGGCTTCCCCTGTTCCCTCTGGCTCGTCACATCCCCGCCCCTCCCGCAGCTCTGGGCATCCTCCCTGGCCCCACCCGGCTTCAGCTGTGCCAGTGAGTCCGTGGCTGCCCTGGGGCATCTGCCTGCTGCCTGCTCCTGGGCCTGCCTGGCCCCTGCTGGGTTCCCCACCCCTCTCGGGGGTCCTGACTCGCTCCAGCTTGCAGGTGTGCCCAAGCCAGCCCCGGGTCCTTGTGGCTCCTCTGGCCATGCCCAGGTGCATCCTGGCTGCCCCCTCCTCAGCCCGCTCTCCCTTGCTGTCCCGGGGCCATGTCCGTGTGGCCCCTCCCGGGCTTCCTTCCCCCCCAGACCCCTTGTCACTCCTTCCAGAGGGGCTGTCGGCCCCCTCCGAGGCCCCAGGTGAGTCGGGGGAGCTCCCACTGTGGCGGGAGCGATAGCTCCCGGGGCTCCCAAAAGCCCCGCAATAGGACACCCCCCCCTCAAGCACCAAGAATACAGAGCATCACTTGCCCCAGATGGAGAGTTCCTATCTATACTTCGTGACTAATAGCCACTGGTGGACCACTGCTCCATATCTTTATATCTAATTCCCAAGTGTCCCCCCATGTGCGGATACTTAAATCCGCATGGGGGGGCACTTGGAGGGCAGAGGGGGGGGGTTCTGCAGGTGGGGGTAACCCCCCCACTTGCAGAAAAATCTGAAATCTATCAAAAACTTTTCGGGGGATCTTTAAATCTCCCGAAAAGTAAAAGACCATCCCCTGTGCATGCGCGGGGAACGCTCTTGGAACGGCAGCGGCCCGGCGAGAGTCGCCGAGGCCAGCTGACAGCCCGCGGAGGAGGGTGAAGGGGGCTAGTGGCAGGCCCGGTGAGAGGCGCCGAGGCCCGCCGACAGCCCACGGAGGAGGGGGAAGGGGGCGAGTGGCAGGCCTGGCGAGAGGCGCCGAGGCCTGCCGGGAGTCTTGGGGGGGAAGGGGGTGAGTGGCGGGCCCGGCGAGAGCCGCCGAGGCCCACCAGGAATCTCTGGGGGAGGAGGGGGCAGAGGAAGGGGGGAAGGGGGCGGAGGAAGGAGGAGCAGCTGTCAGCTTCTCCCCCCCCACGAATATCACGCCCCCCCTTGTGTTTATCTAATTCCCTCTTGAAGCTGTCCATGCTTGTAACCGCCACCACCTCCTGTGGCAGTGAATTCCACGTGTTAATCACTCTTTGGGTGAAGAAGTACTTCCTTTTATCTGTTCTAACCCAACTGCTCAGCAGTTTCATGGAGAGCCCATGAGTTCTTGTATTGTGAGAAAGGGAGAAAAGTACGTCTTTCTCTACCTGCTCTATGCCATGCATAATCTTATGAACCTCAATCATGTCACCCCTCAGCTGTCGTTTCTCCAAGCAAAAGAGCCCCAAGTGCTTCAACGTTTCTTCACAGTGTTCCAACCCTTTTATCATTCTAGTTGCCCTTTTCTGCACTTTTTCCAATGCTATAATATCTTTTTTGAGGTGTGGTGACCAGAATTGTACACAGTACTCCAAATGAGGTCACACCATTGATTTATACAGGGGCATTATGATACCGGCTGATTTGTTTTCAATTCCCTTCCTAATAGCCCCCAGCATAGCATTGGCCTTTTTCACTGCAGTCGCACACTATCTCGACATTTTCATTGAGTTATCTACTACGACTCCAAGATCTCTCTCTTGGTCAGTTTCCACCAGTTTGGACCCTATCAACATGCATTTATAGGTAGGATTTTTGTCTCTAATTTGCATCACTTTGCACTTGGCCACACTGAACCTCATTTGCCACATTGATGCCCACTCGCCCATCCTTGGCAGATCCCTTTGGAGTGCCTCACAATCCTCCCTGGTTCTCAGCACCCTGAACAACTTCATGTCATCTGCAAATTTAGCCACTTCACTGCTTACTCCCAACTCCAAATCATTAGTAAACAAGTTAAAAAGCATTGGACTGAGTACTGATCCCTGCAGTACCTCACTGCTTACCTCCTTCCACTGAGAAAATTGCCCATTTATACTCACTCTCTGTTTCCTTTTAATTAGCCAGTTTTTGATCCACAAAAGGACTTGTCCTTTTATCACATGACCATTGAGCTTACTTAGGAACCTTTGATGAGGAACTTTATCAAAAGCTTTCTGGAAGTCAAGAAAGTTTATATCCAGAATTAAACTTTGTTAGTCTTAAAGGTGCCACTGGACTCAAACTTTGTTCCTGTGAATGCAGTGAATGATTTTCTTGAACTCCTTTTGCAAGGAATTAGGTGATACTGTTGAAGATGAGCTTATTTAAATCAATATGAATTAAGGAGTCTGACTGGCTGTACAGGAGAACTAGATTGAGCAGTAATTTTTGGAGAAACCTTTGATCTTTGCATCAGTGGGGAATTAGTGACTAATAAACTTATTAGTACTAGCTAATCCATGTTACGTTATTCATTTGAAGGCAATCAACTGACATTATACCGGAATAGTTCAAACATGGGGCACCTTCAAATGGGAATACAAATTACAGATTAATGTTCTTTAGCTTTAATGATAACACGCATAAGGGTATATAACTCTTTTGTTTTTATCTTATGTTAATACTAATGTGCTGCTTCCTTATCCTGCAGCATCAGCAATTGATATTGAATGACAGATCAAAAGGAAAAGTTTCCACCTTCATATTTGTTGATTTCCCCCCCTCCCATGGGAATGTGCCAAAAAGAGGTGGTGAACTAATTCAGTCTGCAGATCTTTCATCTGCTATTTGGAACATAATTAATAGATCTAGTATCAGTAAGTAATAAAGACAATGGATTCCTCCCCCTCCAAGTACATGCAAGTAGTTTAAATGCACCTACATCTCCTACTGTCGACACTCATTTCAACAAGCCCTATTCAGACATTACA
Source organism: Lepidodactylus listeri (assembly GCA_029233225.1). Lineage (NCBI taxonomy): Eukaryota > Metazoa > Chordata > Lepidosauria > Squamata > Gekkonidae > Lepidodactylus > Lepidodactylus listeri. Next base: position 50,876,385 of record JARCFY010000004.1, read on the forward strand.
TTTTTGTCCCTGCTAGCTCACATACCTGGAAAGTGTGCTACATGCAATCCCCTTGATAAATGTGATCACAATTCTGCATGAATAGGGCAACATGCATATTTTTGAAGGCAACTGCACATATTGGGAGGATTGCAGGTAGCACACCATTTAGCATAGCAACTGAAAAAAGCTACATGTTCAGATCAACCCAAAGCATTTTGATTGAAAGTTAGTTACTTTATACATTCACTATATTATGGAAATTCATCAGTTTTGCATGCAAAGACTATTTGTACAAGCTTAGCTAAGGGAACTCCTTTGGATCCACCTGCTTCTCTTGAAATGAAGTGCAGCGCTATGGTCAGGGGAGCAAGCTTCTTTGTCAGGGGCTATGGTCAGGGGAGCAGGCTTCTTTGTGAAGTCTAGCTAATCCAGATGGAAGGAAGGGAATGCTTTTACCATTTCTTCTGTAATAGAGATTGGGGTGGAGGACTAAATCGAGGTGGGAGGAGAGACCAAAGGGAAAGTACGGCTGCAATCACACACACTAAATAATCCACTTTCAATCCACTTTCAATGCACTTTCCAACTGGATTTTACTGTGTGAACTTGCAAAATATAGTTGGAAAGTGAATTATTCAGTGTGTGTGACTGCAGCCTAAGAAGGATAGAGCTTGTGCAGCTAGGCATGAGAAAAGCACCCAGTCTAACCAAACTAAACCCTGGGTTAAATTTGTGGGATTGTTAAGAAAGGATGGAAGATACAAAGTCTGTTCCAGAGGGATTTAGATGGAGTTTTCACATTCCACACATAAGGGGGGAGTACTGTCCATCTAAGAACTTGACATCAGCTAAGTTTTATGAAATACTGTCAGACAAAAAAAAAAGGCAAACAAAATCAAGGATTGTAGGGTGGCAGTGCTAACATCTAGGTTCAGTTATTGAAATGCACTCTGCATGGGGCTGCCCATGAAAACTATCTGGAAACTACAGTTGGTACAGAATACTGAAGCCAGAGTGTTGACTGGAGTAGGTTGTAGGGACCATATCACTCCACTTTTGTTTCATCATTAGTTCCAAATTTGCTTCCAGATGCTATTCAGGGTGCTGGTATTGACCTTTAAAACCCTATACAGCTTGGGCCCACATACCTTAAGGACTGTCTCATCCCATATGAACCTACTTGTCCACTTTGGTCATCCTTAGACACCCTGCTTTAGATGCTCATGTCATCTGAGACTAGATGTCTGGCAACTCGAGAAAGGACCTTCTTGGTCAATCTTTCCTTTTTATCTTTCTCTGTCTCCGCCCAGCCAATCCCCCCTCTTCCCCCCCTCGGTGTTTGCAGCGGGCCCAGTGGTGGCTTGGGAAGCTTGGTCCTACCCTCCTCTGTGTTGGTGGTGGTTCTGGCAGCTGTGGGGAGGCAGTGGCAGCGTAAGTGGCATGGATGGCAATTTGCAGGTCTGTTTGTTGGTGGCAGTCCTGGGGGTGGCAGGGATGTGTATAGGAGAGGAGGCATTCCTGCAGTGTCTGTTTCTGACAATCCCAGTGGTGATGTGGATAGTTCTTGCCATGGCAGGCTTAGCAGTGGTGAGAACTATTATTGCTGTGGCGTTTTCCCTAGGTGATGCAGTGGGTTTGTTTGGTGGTGCCAGTGTTGGCGGGAAACAGTTGTTGCTGCTGCAGTTGGAGCAAAGGTGGGGATGGTTAGCGGCACAGCAGCTTCCCTTGTGGGTACAGCAGCTGTTCCCATACCTCCGAGCAAGCAGTTTTAGTTTTGGGGAGATTTAAGTGCCCAGAGCAAGCAGTTTTAGTTTTGGGGGGTTTAAGTATCCCCTGTATAATTTTTTTAAACATGTAAGATTTTCCTCCACACCAAGTATGCAGGAAAAACTCTCTACCCTCCATGTGTCCCCTATCTGTGGAAATAAGTATCTTCACACAGGAGGCATGTTGAGATTTAGATATATAGATAATTAAATAAACATATAAATTAAAATGATATGTTAAAGTTCAGGTAGAAGACAGCATAAAAATGTTTCAAATAAGTAAAATAAATAATTTTGAGACCATTCCCATTATTATGCTTGGGGTTTCCTCTGTATAATAATAATTATAATAATTCCAGAGTGGTAGCCATGTTGTCAGTTGGAACAAAAATAAACAATAATCTTATGGCACTCTGAACTTGCATTCCAGCAGTGTGTGAGTGTGTGTATGTGTGTGTAGACAGACTAAAGACAACTTCATCAAATGCTAACTCATGCTGGATTTGCTTTTTTAAAATCATAAAGGTGCTACAAGACCCATTTTAGAGTGGGGGTCAAGACCCCTTTTAGGGTCAGGGTCAAAGAAGCAACCTAGGGAGTTCAGAATTATCCATCACCTCTTCTTCCCTAAGAGGAATTTCTTTGACAATTTAATGAGATCTTTTGAAGACAGGAAATGTTACTTGAGAGAGATTTTCAAAACAATAAATAAGATAAATACATATATGATTATCTAGAATACAAACTATTGTCATTTTGATACAACCAAAAGTCATATAATATGAGTAAATTATTATGGCAATAAAATATATATGTTTAAAGGATATTGCCAAGTAATTGTTCTATTCTTTTTTGACCTGGGAATGATCTTTAATTCCAATCTGCAACAAGGGACTAACTTTTAATAATAATAATAAAAACCTTTAAAATTCACATGCTTCAAAGGTAATTCCCCCCCCCCCCCCCAATAAAGTTTGTTGTGCTGGATTTTTTAAGGATCAATATTTCAAGAAATTTAATCAGCTTATATACTTGTTTTCAAAGGTCACTATGAAAATTCCCTGTACTTTCATCTGTGTAAAGATTCAGAAACCTATACTTAAAGACTATGATGAATCTACAAAAGGTACTTAATGGAGCAGTGAAAAGTTCAAGGAGGAATACTGGGAAAGTAGGCTTGCTCTGAGAGCATCCAGCCTACTGACTTGACTGTCAAAGAGGCCTGTGGAAAATTTCCAGAGACATAACAATATACAATTCAAATCTGTATTCTACAATGGAAAGTGCCTGTCAAGGGAAAAAAATGTTTATAGGTATGATGGACCCCATCCACTTCCCTCCCTCAGAGGCAAGATTTCCCCTCTGTTTCTAATTCCCTTCACTGACTGAACAGCCCTGGTAACGTATTTATTCTTCCTTTGAAGAAACCTTGTCTGTCCCACCCAGTAAAGTATATTTTGGCTATTTGCTCAGCCCAGGAACTTGAGGGAAGGGATAGGTTTGCCCTTTAACTTAAACCTTTGGTAATGGCACTTGAGACCTTTTAAAATAAAAAACAACAAAAAGTTTTATTTTAATTTCAAAGGGAAAGGTCAGGTGAAATCTGAGGTAAAACTATTTCAAGCACAGATGTTTGTTCTTACATATCAGGCTAATGAGAGGATCTTAAATTATTCACAGTTACTTATATCTTTATGTTGACAGGCTTTTGTTCTAGTGTTTTCCAAGCACTTTAATACACTTTATTTGTATAATTGCTGACTCTTTTTGGTGACCAGAAGGCTGGTACCCTCTTCCCAGTACCCAAACCCCACCCCTTTGGAACACCAGTACTCTTCTTGAGTGTGTTTGACTGACTCTTAAAGTCTCTGCAGGCAGTTCTTTCAAAAATCAGAGTCTTTTTTCAGGCCCAACTAGTTCAAGCTGGGAAAGAACAGGTGTCTTTTTAAATCACCAGAGATTCTCAAAATGCTAATATACCTTACCATGCAGTAGTTGCAAGAAACTTCCATGAAATCTTCATTCATTCGTTTAAAATATTTATACCCAAAACAGCAACAGCTGCAAGGGCACAAGCTACATAAGCATAATGTTGGCCTTCATCTTCAACCCAACATTTTTTCACTTATCCCATATTTAGACAATCGCAACAGCCCCATAGAAGCAGGATTCAACTGAGCTCTGTATCACCCTCCCTTCCACTGATGTGAGCACTGAAATGGGCTGTGGAGAACCCTCAGAAAGCTGGGATGTGACAAAGGAATGTCTAAATTATTTTTTATGTTAGATTTGCAATAGAATTAGAGGTTTTTATTTACCCCGTAAAGAACAGGATAGAAGTGTAATTATTTATTTATTTATTTATTTATTTTTTAATTGATTTTTCTCTATAACTACAACTATAACGCTACAATCTAAGCTACATATACCTTATACAGAGAGTACTTTATCATTTGCTTAATACTACCTTGTTACATAAAATAATTATGAAGCATTTAAAACCTTGGATAAATTTCAATTACTTGTTACTGCTACTATAAAAGTTATCAAAAACTATTTGGCAGGCACGCCCACCTACAGAAATACGGTTAATTAAACCATTTATAATACATAAGTGCAATACTTAATAAAACAGTTTAATCACTATTTCTTCTTTCGTTCTCTTCTTGTCTTAACAGTCTCAACTATTTTTGGAGCTGCAGCTCCCTTTTCCGAGTCAGACACTTCTTCTTCACTCTTCGAGCTATCAAATCCATACATGCTTTCTTGCGAGGCCAGTGAACCATCTGAGTCTCTCCCAGTTTTCTGCTCTTTGCTTTTTTCCAGAAATTTTTTCGCTTGTTGAACAGAGTCAATCTTATACTTCTTATCTTTGATGCTGAAGCATAGTCCTTCTGGAGTATTCCAACGATAGATGATAGACTCAGACTGGAGCCAAGATGTCAATTTTCCATAGGCTTTCCTTCTTTTCCTTATTTCAAATGGGATATCCTTCATCACTTTTACTTCTTCTCCCAGGATCTTCAGAGCTGCTTTGTTTGTGGTCCTAAGCACCACGTCTCTTGTAGATTTTTTGGAGAACCTTATCATAATTTCACCAGGCAGGCTTTTCTTTTTAGTGTAATCTGGATAGGTTCTGTAAACCATATCCATATCGCTTTTTATATCCGCTGCTTTCATGCCTGTCACTGGTTCAAGTGCTTCACTTAGCAAATTTTAAAGGTCTTCTCCTGTGTTTTCTGGCACATTCTGAAGTCTTAGGAAAAAATTCGATCTATCCATTTGTAATTTCAAAAGCTGATCGTGGTGGAAGGCCTTTTCCTTCTCTGCCTTTTGTAGTCTTGCGTCTTGGTTTTTTACTGAAGTTTTTACTTCCAGAAGTTCTCGCTGCAGCTTCTCTGTGGATTTATTCAACTCTTTTAGTTCTAGCTGCATTTTGTCCATTTTAACATGGAGAGCTGTCATTTGGTCCACTAGAGGTCGCAATAATGAGGAGAACACTGCACTCATCTCCGTGGTATCAACCTTTGAACTCGGAGCTGTACTTCCTAGTTTGGGGAAAGGTTTTGGTTTCCCCGTCATTGTTGAGACTACGCTCTTTGTTTATAGATAGATAAGATGAACGAAAGGAGCAAATTTTCAAACAGCACTTATGTCCTTTTAAAGTTTATATCTCCAAGTGAGTGATGCTGCCATCTAGCAAGGCGGATGGGCTTTTATTCCTGCAGTAACGCCACGTAAAGAGTCTCGTAAGTACGCTAGTCCCGGAGAGGGGGTGGGTGGGTTTCACTCCTCCCGCCGTCTTCCCTTGTGTTCTGCTTTTCTTACTTCAGACTCACGTTTTCTCCATGTGTAACTGTCAGTTCCAGCCTCATTGCTTCGCACTCTCTGCTGCTTCTCGGATTTGCACTTTCAGCCATACGGCTCCCATGGCGGGGGAACCTATGGGGGTGATGAAAAGGGATCTCTATCCCTCGGTTGCCACCGTAGGGAGAGATCCCCTTCGGGCCACCCCAGGCAGAGCCCCCTCACTGGGGTCTCTGGGGGCTCGGCACCAGTCCAGAGCCCCTTCTTCCCACCGGGTATGGATCGCGCTCCCCGCAGATGCGGAGGAGCATGTCCGCCATGCTCGCAAGTCTTGCCGGAAGTCGAAGTGTAATTATTTATGAGTCATGTCCAGATGTCTCTAGGATTTTCTTGCACCTGCCTCTTGGAAATGAGGCAGCTGAATCACACATTAATTTTCCTTCCAGTTTTGCATTTTGAGTACAAATTTTCATAGGGCCCAAAATTCTAGAGAATCAATAGCTTTCTTTTGAAACCCCTTCTGGAAAAAAATCCTTGCTATTTGATAAGGTTGTCTACAAGAATAGGCTCATGTAAATTTGACTTTGCTTAGGTTAGGCCCACTGACAGTTTTTTATCAGATGCTAAACCATGTAATCATTCACTTCTGGAAATTTAAGTACATGACAATGCAGCCCTAAAACATTTGCCTCAGGTAAGCCCCCCCTTCAGTATACCTGTGTAGAATTCTGAGTAGACCTGCTTCAGATTGACCTCAGAATATATTTGACTAAAATCAGGGGTCATTTAGTAAAAAAAGAGGTGCAGGAGCTCATTAGCATAACTAATTAGCATAATTATTTGCATATGCCACCCCCCTGATATCATTGGAAGTGTGTCAGAAGGCAACACCCACTGTTCAGGCTCCACCCCAAAAATCTCCAGGTATTTCCCAACTCAGAGCTGGTGAGCCACCTTTACACTTTGACTAAAGCCACTTCAGGTTTCCTTTGCTCTTGCAGGGAAGCTACCCTACAACAAGCATGAAAATACAGATTAAGTTAGTATGCTTTTGCTTTTTTCCACAGCACATCACCATATCTGCCCACTCCTGTGCTTGTTACTCCTGGAACGGCACTCCTGTGCACTCCTGCTTGAAATGACCCATGACTAAAGTAAATGTACATTCAGAATAGATTTAGTTTAGAATGTGTGATCAGAATTTAGGAGGTATCTGTGAATGTTTTGAACTATACTTTGCACTTGAGAATTATGTTGCTGGCACAAAATGTCAGAGAGTGAGATTATGCATAATTCTAAAAGTAACTCTTAAACATTTCAGGCAGAAGCTTTGCTTAACCAGATGCCTTTTTAAATGAATATATTGTTCATTTTCTTGCTTACAAAAAGTTTACCTTCAGTCACTCTGTAAAGATTCTTGTGCTGCAGTGGCAACTGCTGCAGAAGCAATTTTTTTTTAAAAAAATGCACTGACAGTCAGTCCTCCAATGGCCAATCTGAATTGTTGCTGGGCAAAAACACCACACACTTTTTAAAAACACTTGGTGGGTGTCAGGAAAGGCACCACATTGGGGGCCTCTGGTCTATAACAATTCCTTCAAACAAAAAAGAAGGTTCAATTTCTAAACTTGTCCATCAACCAAATACACACACACACACACACGCACACACACACACCAAGCAATACCACGACCCAGATTTATAAAGCATCAGTGATTGCTGTACAGGGGAGGAAAGAGCCTGATTCTGACTGTCAGTGTGAAGTTAGGTCAATCCCTATGTAATGTTTGAGATAAAAATAGATTCTAATGAGTAAATTAGTTACTACAGAGAGCACACCAGCTAGCCTGAGGAACTTTAAAAAAATCCTTTTAGAAAAAAAATGTCAGGAGGCAGGGAAACCTAGTTTTGAAAACATGCTGTTATTTTTAAATATAGAAACAACTTTATGGAATGGCAATTTAAATTAGGAGGGAAAATGTTTGGAAGATTTGTGCTACATTTCAGAGACAAGGGGAAAAAGTGAAGATGATGCAGTTATATGTATAAGGATCCCCAAAATGATCCTTACTCCTGTGCTTTCTTTTTTCTTTTTCTTTCCACCCCTTTGCTAATTAGGTCAGCATGGGTCACCAAGTTTGCTACTAGAGGGACTCAGGCCATATAGAATACTTGATCTTACAAGAGTTAACAGGTTAGCATTCATTGGAATGAAACCTTCACTAACTATTGGGACGCACAGCAGCCTTTTCGCCTGTGCAAGTTATGTGAACAGCAACATCTAATGTAAACGAAGTCACCAAAATTGAGAAACTGCAGACATGTTTATACATATTGCCATTTTTCATAACCATGAAATTAATTCATCTTGGTCAATGGCAAATTATCAGGGAAAAGAAATGGTAGCAATTAAACTGAGCTAATCAAACTTTGTGATCTTCCTTAGTCACCAGTCTAGCTGTAAGGGAAACAGCAATACAATGTGTAAGTGCTTCTTTCATTTTAAGGTAAGCTCTAAAGTGGGGGGGGGGGGGGGAGAGATAAGGCTCTGGAACATTAAAAAATTGAACACTTGTTTAGAATACTCAAACCCACAGGCTACAGTCCGGAGAAGTGAGGAGCAGCTGGGGTCACCGGTGTGTGACAGTTCCTGATGGCAAATCCTGAAACCCACAGCGTCAAAGCAGGCAACAACTTCATATTTGTGTGTTTAACTGCAAAAAAGGCATCAGAGAAGAAGCCCATGCCTGCAAAGGACAAATTCCTCAACTTCTTGCACTTCATATGAGCCAAATATTCCCATACCTAATAGGAAGGCCCATACAAAAGAAAAATGTGCCTCAAAGAATGAAACCAGTTCTACGGTACTACCCTCAATGAACAAAAGCAACAAGATATAGCACATGAGCAGTGCTCAGGAACAAGCAAAGGGCCGATGGGACAGAAAATGTATTTATCCCATTTTTCTTTTCACTGGGGCCTCAAGACAGCTGATAAAAAAAATCAAAAATATGATTTAGAAATAAAGCAAACAGCAGCAAAAATATACCAGGTTGGATCCTGACTAATGTTATATTAGCAGAGCAAATGTTTCTTGGATCCCCGTCCCTCTGCAACCCACTCTTTTCCACTAAATGTTGCTCCTTTGGGGATAGGGGACCTGAGGAGCAACATGAAGGGGTCTGCAGTGGAAAATGGGTTTTGTGGAAATTTCTAGTCCATGAGCAGGAATTTTAGTTTGGATCCAACCCTACAGATGCAGCTTCTGGGCTGATCCCTGGAGCCCCTGAGCCAGTTCACTAAAGGCTATGAGCTAAACAACCAAAGTTCAAGAGCCCTTTGGTTCTTGACCTTCAGCTTACACTATGCTTTTTTACAGGCCCAGGTAGAAATCTTATGTTTCCAAGATGCCTCTCTCCTACTTGGATATATCAGGAAAGGAAGGAGGAAACTGAAGCTCAGCCTTATTTCCTTTCCTGATACAGGCATTTAATCCTGATCATTGCTGGGGACTCTCAAGATTACTCGTCCCTACTACACTGTAGAGTATTCATTGTCTTCTGATGCAGTCTTATCCACATGAACTACCCCTTTACAAAATCTCAGGCTCATCTTCAAATATGATCAGAATGCTAGTAGATGAAATAATCTGCATTTGAAAGTAAACTTTGTACTCATCAGGGTCTTGTTCAATAGAACTTCTGAACACAGTCTATGCTACAGATAATTTAAAATTCCACATCCTTGCTTTCTTGCCCCCCAAATACATCTTTTAGTCTCAATTCTCTCTTGTGGAAACTGAAGCAGTGGTTATGTTCTGTTTCCTCACACATTTTCCCCATTAAAACATACTAATTTTTAAATATTTATACATCAATCAATCACATATTACATAATCCCATGATGTACATGGTGTATATAACTGTCATTTAAATTGATATGAACTCTAAATGTGCATACATAATCCAAATGAAATAAATTAGGTTAATCAGAACCACTGATGAAAATGTAAAGGAATATAAAAGAAATGAAATAAAGAATATTTGCTTATTGAAGCCTGTGTATATATACATGTAGTCTTTGTTCAGATGTCTTGATAAACATACTGAAGTCAGTGACTTCACTCTTGAGTTTGTTACACACACCATAGCATGAGAGCAGTAACATACTCTTAACTGTGTGAGCTTCCCATGGCTTGTGGTATGTACATGTATTTGTGCTTGGGAATGGCTACTGAAGTACAAAAGGTAAAATAAAATCACCTCTTAGTCATTCTAAGCCAATAGAAGTCCCTGCCCTTTGGAAGTCAGGTTGGTGCTTGATTATGTGATCACATGTAACACAGGAAGATGTAAATTGTTTATTAGGCAAACTGCTTCTTCTACCCAAAAGATAAAGTGTAATCTCATTGATTATTGGCCTTGAAAGATGGTAATTCAATTGGATTTTCTTGATGGCTGTTAATAGCATTTATGTTTGTACTACCAAAGGCAGAACAAGACTTCAAATGTTGCCAAAATAATTTTCAAAGGTAGATTAACTCTGGTACAAGCCTTCTGGGCACATCCAATAAGCATTGCATATACAATAATTACAGAACTTATAAAATTACTTCATCATGATGAAGCCCTATTACTCAATAAGCAAGTTAAAGGTAGCCAAAAACCGTCAGTTTCAATAGCCATAATAAGGAATAGATTTTAAACTGAATGACACCCTTATGAGTCAGTTGACATCAGAGGGTTTAGCAAGGCATAACTCTGTTTAGGATTGCATGGTTAATCATTTTCTTGAACTGGAATTCCCTTCTAATGAATAGACATACTATTTAAAATAGCCATTAATGTCATTTTAATAGCTGAATCATTTTGTTCTGGATGTTTAGAGGAATTAGGCTTGTATGTTTTGCTTACAAAGATCATTGCTGCATAATTCATGAACCAGCATAATAACTGATCAGGGCATATTCACTCAAAGGTTATTTAGAATTCAAAGTAGCTGTTGAGTCCCAGGTCATGGTTGTGCACCAAAGTCTGATTTAGCTGAAGTGCCTTTCCTTGGCCTCAAGCAGAGAGGGGTTAAGCAATATGCTAATCCATCTCTTCCCAACACACTTCAGAGCTGGCAGCCAGCGTAGGTATGTCCTCCTTGTCCCTTTCCCTCAAGCCTTTAAAAGCCCTACCTAGGCTCTGGGGATGGCCAATGAACTCCTTCTAGTCAGAAGTCCCATGAGAACATGGCCAAGCCCATGAAGAACTAATAGTGGCATCATAGCAGTCTCTTCCCTGCTGGCTGACAAAGGGTTTATTGATTTCTCTACAAAGAGAAATTTCTCCACAAGGAAAAATCAAAAAGAAATGAAGAAGAAATCTGATTTTTAAAAGAGAAAAAAATAAGAGGAATCAATGTCTATATGTTAAAAAGTAGGTTTTTCTGGGTGGGGGAAATAAACTCCCCTCCCCATAATAGCACTATTTTGACATTAGTGTTAATTAGGAATGGGCTTTTCAGATAAGGGATGAGAACTAATGTTTATCACAAATTATGGCTGGTTAGTAGTTTGTGAAGCAATGTTTGCAAACTAAAGAACCACCACAAACTTCCATAAATTTTGATGCAGTTCTTGGTGGCTCATAAAGAGCAGAAAGCAGGAAAGCTTGGAGCCATTTAAACCCCTCTATTATTTATTTATTTATTTATTTATTTATTTATTTATTTATTTATTTATTTATACATTCGATTTATTGATCGCTGCTTCCCACACACAGGCGGGCTCGCAGCGATTTACAATTTGTTTGAAGACAAGGGACTAACAATTCGATTCTATGATGCCTCCGTCTACTTCCCTCTCTTAGAGGCAAGATTTTCCCTCCATTTTTCTTTCCCTTTTGTGACTGCGCTACCCTAGTCTGGTTTTTTCTTTCTTTTCTGAAGAATTCTGGCTGTCCCACCTTGTCACAGTATAATATTTTGGCTGTTTTCTCAGCCCAGGAACTTGAGGAAAGGAATGGGAAATAACCTATTCAACTTAAATAGTACATGAGAAGTTTTTATATTCCAAATTAACAAAATATTTTATTCAACATAGAGGAGAAAGGCCAGGTGAAATCAGGGATAAAATTTCTGAGGTAACTCAATATAGATAACATTGAAGTAAAATCAGTACATGCACAGACTTTAGTTCTTATGTTTCAGGCTAATGAGAGTTTCTTAAGCTATTCACAGTTACTAAAATCTTTATGCTGAAAAGCTTTTGTTCCAGTGTTTTCCCAAAAAACTTCAGTGCACTTTCTTTGAATATTCTCTAACTCTTTTGGTTTCCAGAAGGCTGGTACACTCTTTCCTGTACCCACCCCTTGTCTTGAAACACCAGTACTCATTTTGAGTTTTTAATTGACTCCTAAGGTCTCTAAAGGCAGTTTCTAACCACATTAGACCAGGGTGATAGCACTCTTCAGAGCTTTCACCCTGTTTAGACTGGATAGGGCAATTCTCCTCTCACCAGATCTATCCCCTTTCCTTGGTCCAAATGGGAGTCTCCATCTAACTATCCACTCATCTTTGCCAACTTTACCCAGTTCTCCTGTCTGTGTTAATTTGCTGTCAGTCAGGGCTAAAGTCTCTCTCTGCTCAGCTGATGCTAACCAATCAGATTCTTTGGAGCATCTTATCATTCAAGGCTCTCTGTTTCTGTGAAGAATTAACCCTTCTCAGTTCTTTAGCTGTTTGTCTAGCACTTCTAAGCTTCTTAAAAGTGCAGTCCATTACACCCTCCTTTCTGCTCTTCACAAAAACAGCTGAGCTTAGCTGTTTGGTTTAAATGGTTCTAAGCCATTTAAACCCTGCTTTCTGTTCCCCACCACTCAGCTGTTTGGTTTAAATGGCTCTGAGCCATTTAACCCCCTGCTTTCTGCTCCCCACCAAAAGCAGCAGTGAGCAGAAAGCAGGGGCTGAAATGGTTCTGAGCCATTTTACTCTCTGCTTTCTGCTTGCCACTGTTTTTCATGGGGAGCGGAAAACGGATTTAAATGGTTCACAAACCTATATGAACTGGTTCTGTTCATGAACCAGCATATTGGTTTGTGGTTCAGCCATGACCCATGTACCGAACCACAAAAATGTGGTTCGTGCCCATCCATAGTGCTCATACTGTGGAAACCTGCTAAGTCTCCTCCAATGGAGTCTTGAACCATTCATTTGGGTCATACCCATTCCAAGAGGCTTTGTAAAATACATCCTTGTAAATGGTAGTGTCAGTGCCTTGTTATCTTTTTATGTCTTAAAGGATTTGGCCTTCCTATAAAACAATATTTGGACCTGAGGAGCATATCAGAATACTAGATAGCACTGAAAAAAGTAATCAGGTATTCATTTTCTTCATCTATTACAACTGTATCTTTAGCTATGAATACCTGTTTCAATTGATAAGACGTTGCCATGTCCAAACATGCACACACATGTGCACACACACACATACCAACCAAACACTGCAAATTATCAGTATACATGAAACAAGCATTCTTGTTTTCTCATAATTCACTAGCTACTCAGCACCCTACCTTCACCATCACTCTATCTGATTTTATTGTTTTAAAAACACAGAATGCTTCTGCAAAGACTCAATGGGGAGAAAAACAGCAGACTACACATCATCACACTAACTACTGTTATAAAACAAAAGGGAGAACTAATAAAATTCATCTCCACACAAGAGAAACTTCCCCCCATTTGCACTTACCTCTGGTATTTCACAGTGGAATGTGTTTGACACCTCATTAAACACTGATAGTGCTACTCAGTAGGGACTTCCCCAAACCCGTACACCTTTCTAATTTGAAAAACAAAATCAAAATGAGCTTCCTATAGATCATGACACAACAATCTAAACAACGGTGATCCCCTGTAGGTACAGCAGATGCAAGAACGGCAGGCACCATTCAGTCACAACAGTTAACAATAAATACACCACAGCAAAGGGTTGCAGCTTATGTACTGTGCATTCATAAACATAACATATCTCATTCATTCATCACAACAATTTTTCTAAAAGATTATTCCTGCGGTCTCCAATGAACTCAAATGTAAAATTATGGTGGAAAATAGGATAGCATGGAAACCCAATATAGTCATTAAATCCAGTGGATACCCAATATAGTAATTCAAATTCATTTCTGCTGAAAGTGACACAGTAGATTATTTGTTTCTGTTTATCGCATTCCTTCTACAGGGAGCTCAGAGTGGCTTAAAGGGTTATTTCCTCCTTTGTTAAGAACATAAGAACATAAGAGAAGCCAATGTTGGATCAGGCCAGTGGCCCATCCAGTCCAACACTCTGTCACTACAGTGGCCAAAAACACCAGGTGCCCTCAGAAGGTCCAGCAGTGGGGGCAGGAAGCCCTCCCACTATTGCCCCCCCAGCACCAAGCTTGTTTTATCCTCCTAACAATCCTGTGAGGTAGATTAGAATGAAAGAGAGAATGAGTAGCTCAAAATCATCCATGTTAAAATCAGGATTTTGATCGAAGTCTTTCTAATCCTAGCTCAGTGTTCTAAACACTACACCATGTTCATTTTCTATTGCTGTGAGGAATCTCCACAGTCATATCAAGTGGCTAGATTAGTAGGGAAGCAATCCATACATATTGCAGAACCACTCAGTATGTCACATGCCTGACTGATTTACCACTGGAGACACAAACCATGTGGCTTGAGATGCCGGGACCCTGAACTTATCAGAGGTCCTGTTTGTGGGCCTGTGGAAGGGAGGGAAAGGAAATGGCAGTTGAGCATCTGTTGGCTGGCTACATCTAGCAATGGTGGGCTCAGCTGTGTGGCTGGCTGGGGGCCAGGTGCATTGCCGGAGGGATGTTGGTGAGCCCTTATCAGGGTGAGGCCAATAGGGCCAGTTGGGAGGGCTGAGGGAAGGGGCAGGGGGCAAGTGCCGACAGGCAGTTAAAGGGCACTTTAACACACATGACCTTGTGGTTCTTTACTACCCATCCTTCCCTCTTAAATTAGTGTTAGGGCCTGTTGGTGAGGGAATGTTATTGTCCTTTGGTGCTTGAATGTTAATTTTGGTGTTGGGTTTTGTTGTGGAGTAGTCCTTTCATGTTTGTTTAACTTATTTGTCGCAGCCAGTTGGGCAGTATCAGCATGGGGCCAAATCCATTTTAGGAAAAAAAACAGCCTGTGTGCCCATTTCCCATGCTTCTGGGGATCCCCTTAAGGGTTTTTTGGGCGGTGAGGGCTATCAAAGGACATGCCCAGTTACCAAGGGACACCCTCTCAAGTGGCAGGAGAAACCATACAGTGGTGGCTGTCTTTGTGGAATCCAGCATCCTGCCATTCCATTGTCCCCCCACACCAGCAGGGCAGGCTTAAGTGGGGCTGGAGTTCATTAACCAGCAGGCAGGTCAGTTGATGCTGGGATCTGTTTGCCCCATGCTGTGCCAAGGCTTCTTACAGCTGTAACCAATAAAGTTGTGGCCAGTTTTATTCCAAAGGGGATTGTAAGTGTGGTTATTAATGACATGAATGTTCCTTGCCTTCCTTTGCCTCCCCCCCTCCTTGATGATGGGCCTGCAACCCATGTTTCCTGTGGTATTCATAATATTACTTTGTCACTGTATTCAAAACTAAGCATTCTATACTGGAAATTATGAAATTTTCCTCAAGTGGTATCACGAATTACTCTCCAGTTGAATGATATTTGCAAATGATTAAAACAAAACTTTTTAAAAAAATTAGGAGTTATAAATCAGCTCACATATTGGCGGAGGACAGACTGGCAGAATGAAATGCAAGGGAAGTGGGGCAAAAAGACCTGGGCCAAGTTGTCGCAGGGCTTTCCAGTTGCACTGCATGGACTGATGCGGGACCATACCAGGAAGGAGGCGTAATAGAGCATTCACACTGCGGGGCAGCCCCTGGTGGCACCGCCACAGTTGTGCATGGCTTTGGTCCATTTTGCTGACCAGCGCATAGGCACATGGGCACATAGGTGCAGCAGCAATTGGGGCAGGATCGCATGGCTGGGAGCTTTAACACCAAGAGCCAGAAGCATCCCCATGGACGGTTGTGCACTCAAGTGCACAGCATGCATGGATGGTTATGTGCATCCCTGCCAGATCAGCGGGGTTACATTACTGGTGCAGCTTGAATGTGGCTTATTTAAGAACATAAGAGAAGCCAATGTTGGATCAGGCCAGTGGCCCATCCAGTCCAACACTTCACTGGTTATTCCCAACTCCAAATCATTAATAAACAAGTTAAAAAGCATCGGACCGAGTACTGATCCCTGCGGTACCCCATTGCTTACCTCCCTCCACTGAGAAAATTGCCCATTTATACTCACTCTCTGTTTCCTTTTTATAAACATAACAAAACAAAAGCAAGGAAAACTGTTTTTAAAAAGAACCACAATAAACTAGGGTCTCCTTCCTCCCAACAACTTCCCCCAGGCATCATCATCATCATAACTAAAGGGAAAAAATGAATCCATGTTTTAAACAATGTTTTAAAACAAAGTCACCTGTGGGCAAACCAGTACTGAAAATATCCAGGCACAGATCAAGAAGAGACACTTCCTAGGCAGGCAGCCTCAGGCTGCAGAATTAATCCAAGGCCCAGGCAGACCAGATCAGCAGAAGCATGCAGCACTTCAAAAAACCTCACCATGAAATGGAGTCAAGCTGTAGCCAGGACTATTTTTTTATCATGTTTGCCCATGCTCAGAGAACCAGTGGGCAGACAGTTTTAGTCTCCCCCTAACGTTTTATTCCACTGCCCGGGAGAGCTGCTTCCCTCCTTCCTCCCTCCCATTGTCCAGGTAAAGGTAAAAGTAAGGTAAAGGTTTCCCTTGCTCGAAAGCCAGTTGAGTACAACTCTGAGGACGAGGTGCTCATCTCTGTTTCCAAACCGAAGAGCCAGCACTGTTCAAAGATGTTTCTGTGGTCATGTGGCTGGCATGACTAGACACTGAGGTGCACGGAATGCTGTTACCTTCCCACCGGAGCAGTACCTATTTATCAACTTGCAATTTCTTGCTTTCGTACTGCTAGGTTGGCAGGAGCTGGGATCACAGACGGGAGCTCACTCCATCATGCAGCATTCGGGTCTCGAACTGCTAAACAACCAACCTTCCAGTCTGCAGTTCAGCATCCTAGGACCTGTTAAATGGAAGGAAAAAAACAGTTCTGGAAGCCTTATATGTTGGCCCTGGATATTCCAGAATATTCCAGAATATTTCCTGAAATATTCAGAATTTTATTGGTATTCCAAGAATCTTGAATACCACTTCAGATACCCAGATAGATCAAAGAATACTGATAAGGTGGGGTTTGGGTTGTTTTTTTTTTTTTGGATATGTATTTGTACCAGAACTTTCAGAATGCACTTCCCTAACTGTCATATGATTTATGATGACCTAAGCTTAATGAGTATTTTGGAGTTTTGTCTGATGTTGAAAATATTGAAAACTATTTTCATATCATCAGGTCTTTAACCCATGTAGCTAATTGATTATACACTCATACATTCATTTTAATAGATGCTTTATCGACTAGTTGATTTGCTGTTTCAAGTGGAATTTATTTTGAACTGCTTAGAACTTCCCCACCCATGGGGCAAAATACATGGGCTCTCTTATTCCCCCCCATCCCCCATGTGGAGTAAAGCACCTTAGGAAGCCATTTTTAGCAGGCCAATTGCTGGCAGGGAAAGGATTAAACATCCCTTCCCCTCATTAGTCTTCTAGTCAGTCTGGACAAACACTCCCATTTGTGCAAGAGATACAATCATTTTCCTCAAATCTGCAGTCCTAAGCAAGAAGAGATAAAAACTGCTTGTGCAGGTTAATTAGGTGGAGCATAACAATGAATACAACACTGAAGAAGAATTCTATATGAATGCAACTTCAGAAGAAACAGAAAAGAATGATAATACAGAAGCATTAGGAACCAAATTGCACACCTTTCTGTTGTAAAACAGTTTCAGAGGCACAAGAAAATGCTATTGTTGCTTGATTCCTGAACAATTAAAGAAGAAGACAGCATATACTGAAAGTAAAACTGTACACCTGTACACTTAAAATAGGAATAATTCCCACTAGAGGTGTATGTGAGCTGTAAGTGAAAATGAGAGATGAAGTTGAAAGGATAACATTTGTTTCAGTATTTTTAGGTAAAACAATTCCAGTGCAATGTTAAGAACACTTTTCTGGGAGTGAGTTCCATGGAACAGACCAGAATAGGATTCTGAGCAGAACTCTTAGGATGGCAGTGTTCTGGCAGTCTAAGGGTGTCAATTGTCTTGTGATCATTGGTTAAGTGGGAATATTTGATATTACATGATTTGAAGAAAAGAATAGCCTCCTCCCCCCCCCCCCCCCCCAGTTCATGTACTACTGCAGGATTTGAGTGACAAAAAAGTAAGTACAAAATTCTGTAAGGGGGAAAGATTTTGATATACATCTTGATATACATTTTGATATACAAAAGAATACATGTAATAACATTAGATGATTTTCTCTCAGCTGTACACTAAGACCGATTTCCTACAAGCAGCTGGTCCAGGCTGGCTCTTTTCTTTCCCCCGATTGCATGTATCAATTTCCCACTATGTGCTGCATGGCCACACTTTGACCCACAGCTTTGCCCAATCTCCTTCGCGTCTTCCAGATCCTTAAAAAACAGGATCGCAAAGACGCAGGGGAAATCAGGCGAAGCTGCGGGTCAAAATGCAGCAGCACAGCACATAGTGGGAAATTGACGCATGCAATTGGGGGAATGAGAAGAGTGGGGATGGAGCAGCAGCTTGTGTGAAATTGGTCTAAGAGAAATCCATAAAAAGTTGCCTTTCATTGGTATCTTGCTCTGGCAAGACCTAATAGAAAGTTTTAAAAATATAACGTTCTGCTCTTTATACAGACTTCCTTTATAACTGGTGAAATAGTCTTTATATCTAGTAGTACCTGTCATAAGTTATTTCAGCGATCCATACCATCATACACATTAAAAGAGATTTCACTTAATTTATCTGTTACAGCATAATGTTCAGGCATACTATCAATTTTGTATAAAACTGATAATAGTTAATCTGTGGTCATAATTAAGGATGGGCATGAACTGAGAAAATGGATGTTCATTCTGGTTTATGAACCATGAATGTTCATGAACCTTCCCATTTACTGAACAAGTTCATTTTATGAGGTTCATGATGCGGTGGCCAGGGGCGGGGAAGATCTCCCCCCCTTCTTTCTGCTGGAGCAGCTCCCTGAGGCCAGCAGAATGGGAGGGGGAAGATCTGAGGCCTTCCCTCCCTCCTTTCTTCTAGCAGCTGCTCCCCAAGGTCAGCAGAATGGAAGGGGGGAGGGTCTTGCAAAAGTCATTCAAAGTGAACACGCCCTTATAAATGGCTTTTGTAAGCTGTGTGTGATGCAGTCCAAGTGGTGAGTTCACCCAGAAATGAGTGCACTCGCTGCTTGGACTTCATTCTCACATGGCACAGCTTGTAAAAATGGCTTTTGCAAGCTGCACCACACACCAATGAAGTCCAAGCAGTGAGTTCATCCAGAAGTGAGTGAACTCAATGCTTGGATTTCACTCACATGTGGTGCAGTTTGCAAAACCCATTTAAAGTGAATGTTCCATTTAAATGGTTTTTGCAAGGGGCACAACATGTGAGTGAAATCTAAGTGCTGACTTCACTCAAAAGTCCATCCCCTCAGTTGCTTTGCCAATTAATTGATCAGAGCCAGCATGTCTGGCTCACAAACTGCTGCCATGAACCTAATGAACCCCCATGAAAAACATGATGGTTCATGGGCAGTTTGTTGGTGATGTACTCTCATGAACCAAGGCCTCCCGAATCATGAACTGGCCATGTTCATGATGAAATTAGGTTCATGATGAGATTCATGACCTTTCTTAGTCATAATGATATGGAGCCAGGTACTGAAAAAAGGCTACAGTTGCAATGATTCATGAGTGCATACCTGAGGCTTTGGACTTGTTGGAAATGGTAGTGGATTTGGTGGACTAGAATCAATAGGAAACTCTTTGGTTCCCTATGAACAAAAGCAAATTCCTTTTACTCTCTACTAGAATGTCTACCTGAACTTTGCAAATTCTTGTGTATTGACGCTGCGGTTGCTATGTGCTCCCGCTACAGTGACCGCCACGTGGCATTTTGCACGTGGTCCAAACCTATGTCTGAGCTTCGGCCAGGTAGTACAATAGATGGTCGGATCCTGAACGGCCACCAATCCTGTGCCTAGGTTTCCTCCTGGGGACCTATGAACTGCAACCATGAACTTAAGGTCCTATCTGGACAATTGGGCAAGGTCGGGGGATTATCTCTGACCGGCATAAAAATGGGCGCGAAGCCCGGGGTTTGTATGTACCATCTGAACCCGCAATAAACTACCATGCTGTTTTCACCACTACTGGCCTCCCAACTCCAGTACTTTTCAGTGGTGATGAAGGTGGGATCCTGATGAGCGACTCATCAGCCGAACCGAGCAGTGGAACACTGAGCACTGATCCGCCGGCACCAGGCTTCATCGAGCCCCAGCACCCTGAAGGACCACTGCTTGCCTCCGAGGACATCGGTCGCTGCACTGCTCCTGCTCTGGTAATTATGGCTGCCACTGCAGGACAAATCCCTCCCTTCAACCCTTCCAAACCTGAGACCTGGTATGCCTGGTCCAGGCAACTCGGGTTTCTCCTGAGTGTGCATGCAGTTACCGAGGCTGATATGAAGCGGGCCTGGCTTCTGGGCCATTGTGGCATCAAAACCATGTGCCTCACCCAGAGCCTCATCTCACCCCAAGACCTGCTGGATGTCACCTATGATGACCTGATCAAGCAGCTCAGGGACTACTTCGCGCCAAAGCCATCCATGCTGGTGCTCCGTGTCCAGTTCCTTGAGAGGATCCAACAGCCAGGTGAGAGTGCTGCCGCGTTCCTCGCCAAACTCAGCTGGATGGCAGTTGGATGTGAGTATCGGCATGTGGAGGACCATTTACTGGGCAGTTTTGTGGCAGGGGTGTGAGAAGCCAAGCTTCGGTGGCGGCTAATCATGCTCACAGAGCCTACCCTCGAGAAGGTACTGCAGTCGCATTTGAAACGACCTACAAAGACAAAATGGCCACCCGCTCGCACAGCACCACAGTCTCTGAATCAGATGGTTTGGAGGAAGAGGACATCCACCAGCTGCAGCCTTGCTCCCACAAAGGTGAGTCCCATCCTTCCAGTTCCCGTTTCCGCTGTGCAGCTCCAGCCACGGCTTCCTCTCCTGTTTCCCAGCACAGGCTGCCCCCACTGTGCGTAAGCTGCAGAGACCCCCATGAGAGATGTTCTTGTAGGTTCCGAGATGCAACCTGCCGAGCCTGTGGATGCACAGGGCACATCGTGAAGGTCTGCTGCTCCCGGGACCACCATCGCTCCCAAAACACCCACTTGGAGGCGGTGGACAGCATTGCAAATGGACACCAACAGGTATTGAGCTTGCCCCAGCTCCTCCCTGGGAAAATTACGGACCATGTCTGAATTGAAGGGGCCCCCTGTTCCCTTGAACTAGATACGGGGTCTTCTTATTCGATAATCTCAGCCACCACCTTCAAGCGGCTCTGTCCCAAGGGGGGGGGGCCCGCTGTGTAAGCCCAAAGGACTAATTCTCCAGGATTTTCAAAAGAACCCGGTTGCAATTAAGGGGCTGGGGAAGTTCAGGGTGCAGTACCAGAATTTTGACGGACTCCTGGACCTTTTGGTGGTGGAGAGAGACCTGGTCAGCCTACTGGGAATCTCATGGTTTAAGCCCCTAGGACTAGAGATAAGGGGGGTGAATCGAATTGGATCAGCAGCCTTCGAATCAGTCTGCAATGAGTTCCCTGCCATTTTCGATGGCACCTTGGGCTCCTACCAGGGGCCACCCGTCTCCCTAGACTTAGACCTTAATGTCCACCCCATCCGCATAGCTGCATGACGGCCCCCACTCGCAATACAGCCCATGGTAGAAGCGGAGTTGGATAAGCTCATGGCACAAAGGGTGCTGGAGCCAGTCTCCCATGCGAGGTGGGAATCCCTGATCATTACTCCCATGAAGGTGAATGGGGAAATCCGCATCTGTGCGGACTATAAGTGCACCTTGAATTTGGCCCTCCAAGACCACGCTTACCTGGTGCCCGTGGTCAGCCATGCCTTGGCCTCCCTTGCAGGAGCCAAGATTTTTGGTAAGCTGGATCTGGCGCAGGCCTACCAGCAACTCCCCATGGACGATGCCAAGGCAGAGGCACAAACAATCATCACCCACAAGGGGGTATTTAAAGTAAAGCAGCTCCAGTTTGGAATGAGCGTCGCCCCCGGGTTGTTTCAGCAGTTAATAGACACTGTTCTGAAAGGCCTTCCAGGGGTAAAGCCGTTTTTTGACGACGTCCTGATTGTGGCTCTGGACGTCGCCACCTTCAAGACCTGACTACGAGCCATATTGCAGTGTTTCCAGGATGCTGGCCTAAAGGTGCACAATGTTGCAGTGTTTCCACGACTACCTGTACAGTAGATTGTTCACTGTGACCACGGACCACAAGCCGCTCCTGAGCCTCCTTGCTCCGCACCACCAAACCCTGCAAATGTCCCCGCGGGTGCTGCGGTGGTCTATTTTTCTTTCAGGGTACCAGTACTCATTAGTGCACCGCCCTGGGAAAGCGATGGGCCATGCTGATGCCCTCAGCTGCCTCCCGCTGCCAACCTGCGATCCAGACCTGGCACCAATATTCCACATGGCTCTCCTCAAGAATCTCCTAGATTGGTCTGTCCAGGTACAGGATGTGGCCCATTGCATGGCCCAGGATCAAATCCTCTCCCAGGTCTTGGACTGGGTGGGGAGGGGTTGGCCCGATCACCCGGGCCCAATTTTGCCACCTACACTGCAAGGCAGAATGAGCTGTCTACCCACAAGGGGGGCATACTATGGGGGACAAGGGTAGTTATTCTGGAGCCACTACGTGCTAAAGTACTGGCGGCCCTACACGAGTCCCATCCCAGAATCATCTGGATGAAGGCCCTGGCACGCAGCTATGTGTGGTGGCCAGGCATGGACAAAGAGATTGAGGACCTGGTCCATCGATGTGTCACATGTCGAGTCATGCCCTGACCCTCCTCATGCCCCCATTCGGTCCTGGGAGTCGACCAACAAGCCCTGGTCATGACTCCACCTGGACTTTGCAGGGCCGGTCCAGGGCCGGTTGTTTTTTCTCATTGTCAACAGCTACAGCAAGTGCCTGGAGGTAGTCCCGGTGTGGGCTACCTCGACCGATGCGGCCATCCGAGCGCTATGGCATATCTTTGCCACCCATGGACTGCCCAACACCCTTGTGATGGACAATGGGATGGCATTCACCTCTGCGGGGTTCCAGCACTTCGTGGACTCCCTCTGCATTCGGCACATCTGGTCGGTGCCCTTCCATCCCACGACCAATGCCCAGGTGGAGCAAATGGCGAGAACCATGAAAGACTCTCTCAAATGC
The DNA here is from genome assembly GCA_029233225.1 of Lepidodactylus listeri. NCBI lineage: Eukaryota > Metazoa > Chordata > Lepidosauria > Squamata > Gekkonidae > Lepidodactylus > Lepidodactylus listeri. The sequence goes on from JARCFY010000004.1 coordinate 50,899,464, forward strand.
ATGGAACAAGGGGACTGGGAGTTCCAGCTGACAAAGTTCCTGTTTATCCAGAGGAACACTCTGCACGCCGGCACGGGATGCCAGCCAGTGGAACTGCTGATGGGCTGGCACCTCGGCTCCATGCTGGACCGGCTCCACCCTAACTGGGCCATCAATGGACACACGGGGTCCGAGTTCCGGCAAGCTCCCCATGGTTTCTCCCCCAAGGACCCAGTCTACGTACGGAGCTACACCAGAGGTCCTGCCTGGGTCCCCAGAAGGATCGTTCATCCCACAGGTCCACTGTCTTATGAAGTCCTCATGGAGGATGGCATGGTGTGGTGGTGCCACATTGACCAGCTGCGACAGCGCCTACTGAGCAGTGCACCCCAAGTTCCTGCGACTCCTGCACCCGAGCAACTGGACCAGCAACCACTCCAGGAACCCTGCCCCGAGATGGAACCCATGGACCACCTGCCTCCCAATGAGCCAAGAGAGACAGCAACACTGGAACAACCGCCGGACCTGCCCCAAGACTTGCCAAGCATATGCCAGCTTCCCTGCTCCTGGAACCCTGTGATGCCCCGCAACCTGCAACTCTCTGGTGCTTGGGACACGAGCATTGCCAGCTGAACTACCTAAAAGACTATGTGTGCTGGGGTTGTCTGGACTATGGGGGGAGGGGTGTTGTGTATTGACGCTGCGGTCGCCATATGCTCCCACAATGGCGACTGCCACATGGCATTTTGCACATGGTCCGAACCTACCTGAGCTTCAGCCAGGTAGGACAATAGACTGTCAGATCCTGAACGGCCACCAATCCTGTGCCTGTTTCCTCCTGGGGACCTATGAATTGTAACCATCAACTTAGGGTCCTATCCAGACAATTGGGCGAGGTCGGGGGATTATCTCTGACTGGCATAAAAGGGGGTGCGAAGCCCGGGGTTTCTATGTACCATCTGAACCCACAATAAACTACCATGCTGTTTTCACCGTTACCGGCCTGCCGACTCCAGTACTTTTCACAAATATTAAACTGATCTCCCCCACTCTCTCTCACACACACAGCTTGGGGAAAACCCCAGGTTTGCAGAAAAATATAAAACTTAAAAAAACACATTGGGGGTTAAATTCCCCCAAATCCCATACCTCTTCCAGTCATTAGTGACAGCAGAAACAATGGCGGAGGTGTGCCTGGGGGCTGTGGTGGCCCTGGTAACAGCTGTGGCAATGGGGGGACTATAACAGGCCCAGCCACTAAGGCAGAAAGGCATGCTGGGACTGGTGAGGTTTGCAGCAATGGTGGAGGATAGAGGGGAGCTGTGGTGGCCCTAGCATTGGCAGCAGCAATGGGGGGAAAGCTGTGGCAGGCCTGGTGGTGAAGCCAAAAGCCACACTGGGCCTGCCAGCATTGTCAGCAATGGTGGGTGTATGAGCCATGGTGGCCCTGGGGATTATAGCAGCAAGGGTGGGAGAAGAATCTGCAGTGGGTGTGGCAGTGAGGCTGGGAAGTGTGCTGGGGCCATTGCTGATGTCACCAATTGTTGGGGTGGGTTGCCAGGAGCCAAGATGGCTACAGGGATGGTGGTGGCAAATTTGTGGTGGGCCTGGTGGCAGAGGCCAGAACCCATACCATGCCCATAGGGGATGGTGGGATGGTGGTGGCCAGGAGCTGCATTGTTCCTGGCAGTGACAAAGGTGGTAAGAGGGGAAATGGATCCCCCTTCCTGAGAGTATCATGGGTAACAACTTGTGTGTGTATATTTCACCAATATAACCCCCCCCTCTCTCCGCCTCCTTGGAGTACATCTCTCCCCCCCTTTCCTCTGCTGGATTAACAAGCTTGTATATTTGTATTTATTTAAAATGTTAAAATGTATAGTGATCATAGAGAAGAAAGCATCAGGTTTGTGTTTGAAAATATGTCAGCCAGGAATGAACAGACTTTTCTAATCCATTCCTTTATTGTTATGGAATTTTGCTCTATAAATTCTGTGTGCCTTAACTGTGGGTTAACTAGGAATTTTTTTTTAAAAAAAAAAACCCCAACCCAAAACACTTTATTTTAGAATTGCAGCATGTATCATTTGCCAGAGCTATTAACTTCTTCAGTTGATTTGAATATTGCACCTAATATAGTCTTATACATGGCAGTACGAAGGCTTGTTTTGGTGGAGTTTTACCAATGTGTTCATGCATTTCTGAACTTTAAAATATGACATAAAAAGGATCTTGACAGTATCCAACAAGCAATGCTTTTAATGCTTTTTTAAAACCAATGTAGATGAGTGCACATGTGTATCAATAAAACAGGATACAATATGAATCTTGGTAACAGTCACAACTATGATCATTTCAAGATTTTTCTAGCAGGTCTTTTCATGCACTTAGGCAGTTTGGTAATATAAAGAAGGGGGAAAGGCATGAAGGGACAAATTGAGTTTTGTGCACTTTGGAAACAAGACCAGTTAATCCAGAACTCCTAAATCTAAGGTCAAATTCAGATCATGAGACATTTGGAAGCAGCCCTTACTGCCAGGTCCTATTTCACCAAACTAATGTGGCTGGTAAATATCTCTAAGGCGTCCATATTGAACAGAATGTTATACAACATTATACAAATAAGGAGGGGAGGAAGTGCAGTCATTTTTAAATGAAATTATGGCTTGGTTCGAGTAAAGTAAATTCTCACTTACATTTGTGCACAGAACCTTTTCAACTTCTGTCTTTGGATCACAGTATCCTGTTCCCTGTTCTCAGGCTTCAAAGACCAGGTCCTTCTGGAGCAGCACCCCATGATCTTATGCAGAGCTATCACCAGATGATAAGCTTGGCTGCTCCTAGTGGTGTACGTGCTGTAGAGTTTTGTTGTTGTTTGTGTGTGTGTGTGTGCATGCGCGCGCACATGCATGTATTTAGGTTTCTTTGAATCCAAGTCACCAACAGCTTTTGTGTTGCTACCATGGTTTCTCTTTCCATGCAATTACTCTTCTTTTCAGGAACTAGAAGTATGAAGCAGATTTGCTTCAGCAGAAAAAAACCCGAATAATCATAAAAAGCTGCTGCACATTTGCCTTTGACAACAAGCCCCTCTACAAGCCAATTAGAATGTTAAATTTATTCATTCATACTTTGTATTCATCTCTGTGACATTTTCATATTCTGCCCTCATTACCACTGCATAACCCAGGTAAGTCTAGTGGGGATATGTATCCATAACAGATGCCAAAATGTGGTTCACAATATGTCTGGTATTTGGCATTCATCTTGCTATGGAGCCCTATGACCTAGTTCCGCATAATACTCCATTCAAGACACAGGTATTCTAGAGAGAGTATGTTGTCACACTACATTCCAGCTGCATTGAAAAATAGTAGGAAAACAAAGTAATAAAATAAGGCAACAAGAATGTATAGCAGCTGTAGCCCTGACAGGATTGTTTATGCATGATTCAGTAAATCTGCTAATTTGTTAAATTCCCTTTAAAAAAACTTAGTTGTCATAGTTCAGGCATGCCTAGCTGCCTACATACCTTGGCAGAAAAAGAATTTCAGGTGTCAGGTATCCCAGAAAAAATCCTAGTCATAAACTTGTGTATACATTTTATTGTGGGTGACAGATACTGACACAAGTTTCCTCACAGCAAATTTCATAACTCTGCCCATAATCTAATGAAAAATACAAGTGCTAACCCCCGCCCCCACCCCCCACCCCCGATTAAACTCATGGCCTGTTCAACAGTTGCAGATAGGGAACCATTTTTTTTTGAATGACTGTCTGATCATTGCCCTGTTTGTGGCTCTTCAGCAGCGTGTTTCACCATATTCCTTCCTAACTTTGCTGCATAGTGCAATTGACTTCTACTTTTTATGCCACTGCTCCAGTTGCTACAAAACTGCTTCAAGAGTCTGTTATATCAGTTCCAAATAATATATATCAGTCATAAATAAATGCTTTTTAAAAATACTATTCAGTATTTCTTCAAGTAGTCCTAAACTGCACCAATGGCTGTCATTCTGCTTGAATTAACAGAATGTTTGTGCATGCACAGTTCTGAAGATACCCAGTACAGGTATACAAGTTGTTCAGTGCCAAACTGAGCAGACCATATGATCAGTTCACATCTCATGGTAAGATTGACTTTGAACATACTTGCAGCAAAATTCACTGAAAGGCAGCTCTGGTGTAGACAGATTTGTAGAGCTGCCTTCTTCCCATATTGCCCTCAACAGTGTTCATTTTCCCACAGTCCTCTCCATTTGTGATGGACAATTATGTTTTCCCTTGCCCACTTAACTTCCTGTGTATTACTTTTTATCAACCCCACTTCTGCTTAGAATCCCAGGATTCTCCTTTCTTTGCATTCAGACTCCATGGAACAGTCCAAGGAAACTGTGTATCCAGGTCCTTCTTTAATCAGCAGTTGTCAAGGAGTCCAGGCCTGAACCCCGTGGGTTCCCAGGGCAGTGTACAAAAGAAACCAGTCCTTTGTAAAAAATATATGAAGTTTATTAAATACTTTCAGAAATAGTTTTTGTTTCTAGGCAACACAACACTCTAAAAATCTTTTAGCAGAAGAAAACAAAAAAGCGAACTTTTACTATCTAACACATTCATAATCTTGCATTAGGCCGTGGTCACATGGCCCTTTAAAGCGGGAGAAACTGTTGTTTCCTCCCGCATTTAAAGGGACCATTCACAACAGCCAGGACAACTCCCGCACCAAAGTGGGCTCAATCGTGGGTTCCTCTGTCATTTTCTGACCCCAGGAAAATCAAGTGTTTTCAGTTTGGTGTAGTGGTTAAGTGCGCGGACTCTAATCTGGAAGAACCAGGTTTGATTCCCCACTCCTCCACTTGCACCTGGCTGGATGATCTTGGGCAAGCCATAGTTCTGTACCAGCTGTTCCCTCAAGGACAGCTTGGGAAAGAGCTCTCTCAGCCCCACCTAACTCACAGGGTGTCTGTTGTGGGGAGGGGAAGGGAAGGGAGTTCGTAAGCCACTCTGAGACTCCAAGTGAGTGAAGGATGGGGTATAAATCCAATCTCTTCTTCTTCCCGGTGGTTGCACGAGGAACCCACAATTGAGTCAATCTGGGCAGCCCTCTCTTGCAATGATTGCAAGAGAGTGCTGTCCAGATCGTCCTGGAGGTTCCCCCCCTTTTTGCACTTAAGTGCTTGGGCACTCAAGTGCCCAAGTGCAAAAAGGGGGGGGGGGGAAACCTTACCAGGTGGCCGGTGGGGCTCGGGGATGGGTGCCCCCGGCTGCCTCCTCCACCTGCCTCCTTTGTTCAGCTCCACTCACCTCATCTGCCCGCCTCCTCTGCCGCCGCCGCTCACCTCCTCCTCCACCACCACTCACCTCCGCCCACCAGGGTTGGAATGTATAATCATCCCAACCCAAAATAACCCCCCCGGTACTTTTAAATCCAGGAGCCCTCCCGGATTTAAAGGCCAGTGTGACCACAGCCTCATATGGCACAATCTTAAAGTTCCAAAAGGTGGAGGAAATGGCTTAAATCACATTCCTAACTCTGGCCTTGAAGATTGTAAGGGCCATGTAGGTAGAGAGGCCTAAATGTGAACACCTGCAAGATGGAATCATCCTGTTAGTATTCTCATTAGCTCTTTGGGAGAAATTTCCTCCAGCAGTGCTGGAGGAAAATGACAATGGGATCTACCAGTATAAGAATGACTTATATGTGTGAGAGAGGACTGAATTTGAAAGCAGCCTGGAATAATAACACTTTAAGTGGCTTGTTAATTGTACAGCTTTAATAAAAGTGTAAATGTGAAGCCACAGAAATCTGCAATCCTTTTCATTTAAATGAAGTTTAGTTATCACTTTTTAATTAAGTCTACAAATATTGTTAATTGCTTCACACCAAAGTCTGTCTAACATGTGAAATTCTATCAGGTTTATACATTAATTGTGATCTAGCTTGTTAATTTTATTAGACACAGTGACTGAAATCAGTATTTTGGAGCCTGTAATGCAAAATTTATGAATTAAAAAAAAAGCCAGAAACACTCTCACCAACTGTCCTCCATGGGTAAAGACTAGTACAAATGTTGTAGCAGTCTTTTACTCTTATGATTTGTTCATAAACTAGAGAATTATGGGCAGTTCACCTCAATAAAACAGCACAGGTGCCCCTCTCCCAGAACCACTTTCTCTGAGTGTTTTTGGAGTTTAAAAAAAGCTGGATTAGAACCTCTTTAATAAAATAAATCTTCAGTGCTTCCATATGAGGTTTCTAATTAGTAAACACAGCCCACAGGAAATCCTATTCACAAAATTCCTATGTCAAATCCAATTTATGTTGGAATATACAAGGCCTATAGTGCACCTACTTGAAGAATAGAAGAACAGCCTATAGGGGACAGCTGAAGGACTGCTAGTTAGCACAGCTAGATTAGGGACTTCCCACAGTTTCAAATTCCTGTCTCCTGATTGGCTCCTTGGAGACTTCCAGCTCCAATGGAGCCCTTCTCCTTCATTCCTATCTCTCAAAGCAGTTAGGTAGTCAGTTAGTTAAGCCTCTCTCCCTCTCTGTTCTATCAGAGTTTATTTCTTCTTTAATAAACTGAGTTATTTTCTTTAAACAGTTGGTACTTTGTAGGGCCTTTTGTGCACATCCTAAGGAAACTGAAGCGTACTGGACTCGGGAGGCCAGGAACAGTTAACGCGCCCCGGCCAGGGAGGCCAACACGTGGCTGATGACTGGGACAGGGTAGGTGTGGGCCTGAAGTGCTGCATTGATGGTACACTTATAGTCCGCGCAGATGCGGATGTCCCCGTTTGCCTTCATTGGTGTCACAATCAGGCTCTCCCATCAGGCGTGGGAAACTGGTTCTAGTACTCCCTGGGCGACCAGCTTATCAAGCTCCTGCTCGATCTTGGGCCGCACTGTGAGCGGCGGATGGCGGACCAGTATGCACATGGGCTGGACTGCGGGATCGAGGTCCAGGGAGACAGGCGGCCCTGTATATGAGCCCAGTGCCCCATCAAAAACTGCTGGGAATTCCTCACAGATGTCGGTAAAATCTGTGGGCCGCAGGCTGTGTACCCCGGTGACGCCTAGACTCCCAGCAGGCTTGTGAGGTTGCCCACCACCACCAGGAGGCCCAAGCACCCCGTAAAGTTCTTAAATTGGACCCGGAACTTGCCCAACCCCCTTATTGGTATCAGGTTCTTCTGAAAGTCCCGCAGGGTTAGGCCCTGGACTTTCCGAAGTCGGGCTCCCCCCCGGGACAGAGCCTGTGGAGGGTGGACTCAGAGATTATGGAGTAGGATGACCCGGTGTCTACTTCCATCTGGCAGGGGGTCTCCTCGATCAAAACTGAGACCTTAATTTTGTTGGGGGTGTCGGGGGGCAAGTTCATTACCTGCTGTGTCTTGCGGTGGTGGTGGTGGGTTGCTGCTGTCTGGAGGAGTTCAGCGGACTTCTGGTGCGTGGCTTGGGTGCAACAATTGGAGCAGGTACGGCAGGCCCGAGCAATGTGGCCCTTCTTGCCACATGACCGGCACTCTGCTTCCTGGAAATGGCAGGTCTGGCGGTCATGCTGGTCGCCACAGCTAGTGCACATGGAATGTTTGGAGTGTGGCGTTGGTGAGCAGGAAGTCTTCTCACCCAAGTTGCAGGACGCCTGTCCTGGAGGCCGGCGCTGTACCTGAAGCATCTCATCATCCTCGGATACATTGGAGTCTGCAGCGGCCCTGGTCTGGTGGGCAGCCGTGGATGTGCCTAGCTTCTCCTGCTGAGAGACCTCAAAGGCACAAGCCGTGGTTAGCATCTCGTCCAGGGTGGTGGTGGAGTTGGCCATCAGCTTCCTTTGAAGCTTGGGGTTGCGGACCCCACACAGGACTATAGAGTATAGCGTGTCCTCTATGGCCATGAACTTGCACCCCACCAGGAGATGGTGGAGGGCCGCCAGGTAATTGGAGGCAGACTCACCCTTCTGCTGCAGCCGGCAGAAGAACTTCACCCACTGTGTGTTCTTGGAGGGTCTTGGCGAGAAGTGGTTCCTTAGGAGTGCCATGATGTCATCATATGTGGCCTTTGCCGGGGTACGAGGGGAAAGCAGGCTGCGGAGTAGCTTCAGCGTCTTTACCCCGCAGGAGGCCATGAGCCAGGACTTCTTCTTTCCGGCATCCATGATGTCCTGTGCGTTGAAGTAGGATGTGAGCTGGTCCGTCCAGGCTTCCCAGTCTTTGGGGCAGGCTGGATTGAATGGGTGGGTGGTTCCCGGAGCAGTGGCAATTCTGGGAAGTGCAGTAGTGCGTTGAGCGAGATCCTCAGGAGCTGATGGCAATGTGGTGGCGCTGGAGCCTAGCGTGGCCGGTGGCTGACAAATCTGGTCTGGGCTCAATGCAGTGCTGGTGTCAGCCAAGGAGTCGCTCATCAGGATCCCATCCTCGTTGCCAGTGAAGCGTGCTGGACTCGGGAGGCCAGGAACAATGAAATCATGAAGCCTTTATTGAGTGATTCAGCATGCCCAGTAGATGGTCAGAACAAGCATGCTTACAGGGCTCCAGGGCCCTCATTATATGCTGGCTGGAGCCACACCTCCGGCCGCACCCAAAAGACCTGATAGGGGCTTTACATATGCGCATGTTTGTCATAGGTTCCCTGGAGGAGCCTTTGGCTGCATTGGCTCCCCAGGGAGAACCTAGGTCCCACATTGGTGGAGGCTTAGAATCCAGACGTCTATTGTTCCTCCAGATTCAAGCTCCCCTCTTTGCCTGACCATGTGCTCTGGCCATGCGGTGGGCACCATTACCTAGGAGCACATGGCAGGCCGGTTGTTACACAGAACATACTACATTACAGAAACAAAGCTAGAAGTATGGCTTTGGAGGACCAGTGAGAAGGACTAAATTGAGGGAAACCAATCAATGCTGCTTGTGTATTTTAATAATGATCTCTTATATTCCTTCTTGTAATTTAGGCTCTGATAGTGACATAGACTGGGCTACTCTGTACATCTGCAAAGTTCTACTTTAAATGCTTTTCCAATAGAAAAGCAATTGCTATGAACCACATACTTTAGAATATATGGAGAAATATTAAAAAAAGTTCTCATAGATTCGCTTCATTTATTTCTTTGCTCAGGGTACTGAACATTTTTTTCAGCACTAGCTTAGGAATTCTTTTTTTAAAAAAGGTTTCCCTTCAGTGACTTCTCAACAACTCTCTTGAACTTTCACAGCATTTAAGGGAAATGGCCATTTTCTTTATGGTGCCGTGGGGCCCAATGACAGCCCTTTTCAGACCATGTTCATATGATTTTTCAAATGACAGAATGTTCCCATCCATGTGGGATGGAAGTGGGTCTCATGCATTTAGTTTTATTATAATTCAATTTGTATCTCCATATCATAATTTGATCTTGATTCCCAGTATACAATTACATTTGAAATGAGTGAGGGTAGGCAGCTATGCAATACTTAAAGGGCAATTTTATTCAGAATTTTATGGATGATGGCTACTTCATGAAACAAAATCCTTACGCTGTGGTAGAAGCTGCTGATATTCAAGACAAGAAAGGAAAGTCATGCCATTTTTTTTTTGCTCTGAAATCAAGAATAGAAATTCCAGAATTTCCCCTGTCTTCTGTAGTTTAATGAGCCTTGAGAATGTGCATTCTCCATACCATACCCAGAATGAACATTCATATGTCATTTTCCTCTTTGTTAGAAAGCAGCCCATTTTGTTTTATAAACAAACTCATTTCATTTCAGACTGTTTGGAGACTACTTCTGTTTTCAAGACAGGCAGCCAAGGTTCAAAATCTATTAACATGACCAGATTAACTTTGTTTTAGTCCGCAGTTGCAGATTGTAGGTGATTGGCAGCCTTGGGTATTTCTCTTTCACCAACAAATTTGTATTGTGGAGTGTCAGCATAGGTCCCTCGTGAGCAAGTGAACAGAACCAGTTCTTAGCACAACAATAGCAATTACAACATGCAGCAGCAGACCATCACCCAGGCCACAAATGAAACCAAGTCAGTGAACGATCCCCCTCCCAATATAATAGCATACATTATCTATTTTAAAAGTACAATATATACATGTTTTCCTTTTGAACCTTGATGGATGGTTGGGGATCATTCCCCTGGCTTAAAAGAACATTTGAAACCCCATGTTTCAAATGGAGCTGACAAACCTGAGTTCTTTTAGATCCTTATATCAAAGATTTGCATGCACCCCCTCCACCTTCCCCTAACATGCAGCTCAGAAACAGGATATTTTATTATTCTGAATAAACCACCTTCTTTTGCTTTATCCAGTCTGGATGCCATGTCAAACTGTACTTTGTTGGGAAGCAGCAAGCTTTATATATCTGAGTCATATAAAAGGGAAGGGAAAGAGTTGGACCACACAAGTTTCTATGTCATCATAGTAACAAAGGGAGCTTTGACTCTCAAAAGTTTATACTCCCAATATCTTGTTGATCTCTAAGATGCTACTGGACTCAAATCTAGCTTTTCTACTGCAGACCAATACAGCTGAAAAATCATCTTGAAAATAACTTCTTCCCCCAACCCTATTTTAAGAAGAAGAAGATAAGAGGAGATTGGATTTATACCCCACTCTTCACTACCTGAACACGTCTCAGAGCGGCTTACAATGGCTTTCCATTTCCCTCCCCACAACAGACACCCTGAGAGGTAGGTGAGACTGCTCTTTTGAGAACTGCTCATGAGAGAACAGGTCACACCAGCAGCTGCATGTGAAGGAGTGGGGAATCAAACCCAGTTCTTCCAGATTACAGTCTGTGCTCCTAGCCACTACACCAAACTGGGTCTCAGTTCACTCATCACTAATCAGTTTACTCATATTAATTCAGACCATCATACTCATTTAGGGACATTGCCAGGTGAACTAAGCTGAATGAATTCACCAGTACTCACCATTACTTTCTGTCTTGTTCAATAGCATTGTATGCCCACAAATTCTCTATACTTTTCTGAATACAACCTTTCTATTGGCATTAATGGCTTCTTTGTAAAACTGTAATTTAATATATATTATTACAGTGTAATATTACAGTAAATTATACAGTTTTTTTTTAACCAGTCACAACTTAACTATATGTAATGTATGTTCAAACTACTGTCTTTAATCATATGAAAACAAGCAACTGGTATTTTGTAGGGTGGCTTTATTTAAGTGCCTGTTTTATGAATATTGATACTAATGGTTGTATGTTCCCAATCCAAAAAGAGAACAAAGAGCACACGACTGAAGCCGCAGTGAGGAGAAAGTTCTTAGGTATTTAATTGCAATGAAATACCGGAAAATGGGCCAAAATAACCTGTCAAAAATTGACTGAGCAATATGAGGAAATACATGAAGTTTTATACTCAAAATGACATAAGCAGAATATAACATACAGAAATCATAATTGGTTACAAATGGTAGAGCATCATTTGAGTATATATACATTCATTGTCCACACAGCCGGGAAGCGGGATCCAAGCGGCAGACGGCCCCTGGATACCGCTTTCTGCTGGTGTCCCTCTGAGGCAGCAAGGAAGTGGCTCACATGCGGGTGAGTATGGAAGGGAGCCGGAGGACAGCTGCGGCTGTCTGAACTCCCTCCCTTCCCCCATTTCTGAAGCGGAGCTGTCCCACCCCACATTGCCAGTCCGTCCTCAGCCAGGGTCTCTACAATATTTTGCTTTCTTTTAAAAGGTTTTAAACTTCCAGAGAACAGAGGTTGTAGCTTAATCTTTGGGCATAAGTTTCACTGGGTTGGATCCACTAGTCAGCCATACATTTCTCCCTACCTGGCCTGATATGGATACTGTTTGAAAAGCTTTATGACACAAGGATTCATCTCTTTGCTACTTCAGTGGGTTTATATTTCATGGTCTTTTGTTTTATCACCCCAACAAAAAGAGAAAGAAACACTGATAATATCACATTCACATTGATTACAGCTCATGTGCGCTGTAGGATTTTGCCTTAAGCACATTAGCTTGTTCAGCTTTCTGTGGATCAATAAATAATGACTGGATTCCAACAGTTTCTGAATACAAGATGTGAAACCATCAGTCTCTTCCTTTCCTATTCTTCCTAATCATCTCTTCACCCCTTTCAGAAAAATCAATACAAATTTCCATCAGCATTTAGACTTTCAATAGGAAGCATTTTCTTCAACGTAAGTGTTGTGTTAAAGAAGCAAAGTGACCATTGGGTCTCCAATGTTCAGGATTACTCAGAAAGCAGAAATTGCCGATGGAGCAGCATTTTAATGTTTCAATTCCTTACGAATAACCTCTTCCCCCACCATTTTCTTTCCATGTCAATTTCCATTACCATTGAAGGATAAAAGCTCAAGAGCCCAGCTATTTCTCAAGCAGATTGCTTTGCAAATAATAATTGCTTATTAAACTATTCTTTTCAGGGAAGATTGGAAATGGTGATTACTTTGCAGCTAATTTCAAAATGAACATATACTGTTATTATCTAGTAGCATGTGGTTGGCTATTCCCCTGCATATTTGCTTTAGAACAAAAAATAAACTCATTAAGAGTCTTTAAAAGTGCTTACTGTGACTGATGAGAAAACTCATCCTTCCAATGGATTAAAAGACAGGAAGAAATCTCATTGGCAATCTCTCTTATTTGGTTGCATATCAAATAGCTTATCATTAACCACAGAATGGCACATCCAAAGAAAAATGAGAAATGGGAAAGAAATCAATAATAAAGTATTGAAAAAAGTATTGACAGGGTTGTGTACATATATTTGTAGCTATTCACTGAAGTGCTCTGGGTTTAGATTCTACCAGCAGTATTGGCTTCCTAGCGGTACCAGTAAGCAAAATTGTTAAGGTTTAGGCAAAATCTAGCATGTTCTTCAACAAGCCTATGATTCCATTTAGCAACAAACAAAATTATTCACATTCACTTGTTTCCCACATTTTGAAACATGGTTTTCACTAGATACAGGTGGTCAGCCATGTTGGTCTGAAGCAGTAGACAAATTTAGAGTCCAGTGGCACTTGGTCTTAAAGGTGTCACTGGACTCTACATTTGTTCATGGTTCTGACTGTTGATGTAGGGATTGCAGAACCTAAATTTTTGACATTTTCTGTTAAATAATTTTTCACATTCACCTGAATTATACAAATTCCATTATAATTATATATAACACTGTAATAGAAGGTTTGCTTGTGTCCGAATATGTTATTTCCCTGCTTTTGTGGTTTTACAAAAACCAAATGCATTGACTACTATGCAAACTGGCTACCAAGAAAATCTGTGGGATCAAAACATCTTTGTTATTCTTGTTGCCATTCAGAGAATTATTCCTCTTTTGTTTCTAGTAAACAAAACACAAATAAATATAATGGGTGGTTACTGGATGGCTCTAAGGGCTCATTTGAGACAATCTGTACTACAAGTATTGTGTTGTTTTGTGCTGGTGATGAGCCCTCTGACACTGATTGAAAGCATTTCACAAATTCAGCATAAGGTGGGACAGACAGAAGTGTCTGTGGTTGCCAGTCACTAATTTGCTTTAGTTGAAGAGAGGAGCAGAGTAGGCAAAAATTTAGTATTTAGAAGGACATGAGAAGCCAGGAAGGCCTTAGGAATGAAAGACTGGAAGAGGGAATGAGCAAGAGAGAATGAGGCCAAAAGGAAGAGTCTACAATGGAAGAAAAACTGAGCCAGAAGAGAAATCAGAAAAACAGAAGAGGTTATGAGTAGGGATGGGCACAAACTGGTTTGTGAACCAAAATTCAGCACCTTCCCTAAACATTTACCAGAAATGTGGCCGATTCGGTTCAGCTTGTTGGGGCCAGACATTTATACCTGACAGCTGAGTGGTGTGGGGTCTGTTGGTCAGCTGTTAGGTTTAAATGTCAGGCCCCAACTGGCTGAACTGAATGTAGTGTAGTGGTTAAGTGCGTAGACTCTAATCTGGGAGAACCGAATTTGATTCCCCACTCCTCCACGTGCACTTGTTGGATGACCTTGGGCAAGCCATAGTTCTGGCATACCTATTTCTAGAAAAAGAGCAGTTTCTGTCAAGCTCTCTCAGCCTACCTCACAGGGTGTGTGTTGTGGGGAGGGGAAGGGAAAGGAGTTTGTAAGCCACTCTGAGACTCCTTTGGGTAGTGAAGGGCGGGGTATAAATCCAATCTCTTCTCTTCTTTAACTCACTGGTTTTGCTTTCCCTTGGGAAGTGAAACCAGTAGATCCACCCAGCTATTAGGCTTAACTGATTGTGACCTATCAAATCCTCCAGTTTTGCTCCCTCCCTTTGAAGTGTGAGGGAGTGAAAGCAATGAGTTAAATGGCTGGCAACCATTTAACCCTTCCTGGGCATTTCCCCCTTTCTCCTGGCCCCAGCAAACGGCTGCCAGGAGAAAGGTGAAAGGGAAGTCCCTTCCAGGGCAGTCTCTGCCCCATTTCTCCCAGCTGCAGCTCGCCATGGCCAGGAGAAAGGGAGAACCAGATTCACAGGACCTCCTCTGTTCAAATGCAGCCCTTTTGGGTTGGTTCAGTTCAGGGTTCCAAACTGAACCATTGGGGGGGGGGGTTCATACACATCCGTAGTCATGCGCTCTAGAGGTGAAAGGCAGCCCAAAGTTCGGGCTTATGAATATCACAATTCATAAGAGCACTAAAAGTGCCTTGCTGGCCAACAAGGCCAGCAGCCCATCCAGTCCAACACTCTGTGTCACACAGTGGCGAAAAACACCAGGTGCCCTCAGGAGGTCCAACAGTGGAGCCAGGACACTAGAAGCCCTCCCACTGTTGCCCCCCCCCCCAAGCACCAAGAATACAGAGCATCACTTTCCCCAGACTGAGAGATCCTATCTATACTTTGTGGCAGGGCTCATTTCATAGCAGGAGCTCCTCTGCATATTAGGCCACACACCTCTGATGTAGTGAATCTTCCAAGAGCTTACAGTAACCCCTGTAAGAAGAGCTCTGTAAGTTCTTGGAGGATTGGCTACATTAGGGGTGTGTGGCCTAATATGCAAAGGAGCTTCTGCTATGAAATGAGCCCTGCTTTGTGGCTAATAGCCACTGATGGACCTCTGCTCCAATTACTTTATTTCCCTCTTGAAGCTGTCCATGCTTATAGAGGGAATTAGATAAGCATATGAAGCAGAAGTCCAACAGTACTCTTGTTCTATGTATCAAATATCAGAATTGTGTCCTCAACAAAGGTAAAATGTCAAAACTGCTGATTAGTGACTTTCTGATTTCTTGACACCCCTTTTTTTCTTTTCTGTATCCTTTCAATGCTATCATAAAATTGTGTGTGTGTGTGTAATATTTTCCAGTGCTCTAGAGTCCTGTGGACTTAAATTGCAGGGTGGGGATATTTTAGGTTATTTGTTTTTTTCATTTATACCCCACCTTTCTCTCCTAAGCATGTTGTGAAAGAAGTAATACACTGGTGCAAGAGAGGTGTACAGCAGCTTTGTGCAGTGGTTTGCAATTACATTTTTTAAAATGTGGTCCTTTCTTCAAAGCACTCAGAGCAGTAAGCATGTTTCTCTCCTAGGTATGTTATGTGCCACTACTTACATGCATAGTAAATACTAATTCCTATGCAGAAGTAACTTCTGGCTAGTGATGTGTAAAGTGGCTTATAGGCTCTGAAACCAGTTGTCAAATGTCATATATGAGATACGGGACATGAATAATACAGTGCCTTTCAGAGCATTCATGTTGCCTTCTTAAATATATAGTTTAAAAGAATTCATTCTGATATTTTTACCAGGTTATGATAATAATCTTCTAAAAACCTAATTTGCATGTGGTCAAATGTATGCTCACTCACAACTTTAATACAAATAGATCTTTTGGCTTACTAAATAGAATTTTTGCTCATAACACTCAACAGCTTAGAGGGAACATTGGACTGTCACCCTTTAACCATCGGGGACTTTTTATAATCAAGGCATTGCATGGATTAAAGCTTCCTAGCTCATCTCCAAGGCTCCAAGCTGCATAATTCTACTGTAATATTTTCATGCATGTCCAATGTCCAGTGAGATATTTTAAAAAAAATGTGATAGATTCCAAATGGAAAAGAAGGGGGGGGGGGGGCAGATGCTACAGTTGTGACCCATGGAACATATGCTACTGGTGTGATGAGATTTAATGTAAAATTCTGTAGAATTGGTGAAACTTCCAAATCTACTTGCAGTGTTGTATCTGAATACACATGGTAATAAAAATCTGTGGAATTGCTAAAACTCCTTACATTAAAAGGTTCCAAAATCTTTGGTGTGTGATAGGGAGTAATATAGAAGTTCCTTACACTTAACTGCACATGTCACTATTCATAAACTAAGTTATTAGTCTTGTGGCAAAGATAAAAGTGTTCTACAGCTAATTGACCACTTTGTAAATGTGTGAAAGTTTGGGAATGTAATTAATCTTTATCAAAGGAATATTTATCAATTGGGTGTATTTGACTGCATCCAACATGAAAAATGAAGAAGTATGATAAGAGGCTTGACACTGGGCAAGGTTCAGTACAACTGATACTCTTAATTCTTCTTTCTGAGCCTAAGCTGTATGTGGGACTAAGACCATGGAAAAGATTGACAGCAGTTCAAAGGCAGGTGAGTTAATTAATGTGCCAATGCAATGGATCAGCATATATAGTTGGGGAGACATTGCGTTCCTGGACATGTATTTATAGTTCTATATTCCGCTTTGGTTAATGTAACATAATGCAAATTAATAAATGAATGGTCCCCTCTAGGGTACTCTGAGTACAAGGCAGAAAACCTTTCTTCAGATTCCTCTTAGTCCTAGAGCATGCTCACATACATTTTATACTTGGTTTAAAGGAATAAACCCAATATGGACAATGATACAGACATGTTTATAAAGGGTTCTTTTAACAAGATGACAAAGCTTCTTATGCAAGTTTTGAAGAAGTAACAAGTTCATTAATATGACAAAATCAGAGATAATTTATTGAGGGGAATAACTAGAATATACAGTCAATATAATATCAAATATTCAGTAATGATATTCAGTACTACAATGTGCACGTTAAAAAACAACTATTTTAAATCACCCCATACTCTGTTAAATATGTTCACACTGAAAAAGGGGAAAGAAAAGGCCCAAAAACCAAAGTAAGAGAGCAAAGTCAGTGTTATGGTTATTCAGGTTTCAGGCTGGTTGTACAAGACCTCCAGGGTACCATAGATTTGTTAATCTACATGTCTTACACACCAAGATATGTGGCAGGCAACTGTCAATATGCTGCCATAATTTCTGCCCCTACAATGGCCAGTAGTGTATATAGTAAATCCTTCTCACTTCCATTTGGGAAACCATGTTTTTATGCTACCTAGGAATCTCCACTTTTCTTGGTCCCTTCTCCCTTTTCCACCAACCAGCCAAGCTATCTTTATCTGCCCCCCCCCCCCCCGGTAGGGCTGCCAAGTCAGCCCAGGGGGCGAGGGATCCCCTGCTACAGGGGTCCACAATCCACTGGCCTGGATTCAGCCGGCGGGGGAACCCCACCCCCGAAGTCATCCGGTCAGGTACCATAGAGTTTTTGGGCAATTGCCAGAGCGTCATCCTGGCAACATCCCCAGCGTGGTAATGTCACTTCCAGTGACATTGTGGCGCGCATGCTTTGTGTGCATGCCAGGAAAATCCCAGAGAGAAGAGGACTTCCCCCCACCAGCATCCGGCAAGCACTTGGCAACCCTACCCCCCTGCATTCAGTTTCCTGTCCTCGGCTCTTCTTGGCAATCTCTTCCCAGAAAAAACCTCTGGCCCAGTTACATAGTACCAGCTGAGCCAGGCCCAGCTGAATGGTAGAGAGCTTGCAAAGACTTGCAGAGTGTATCTCACTTTCCCCTTTATGCCATCCCCACACTTTTCTCTTTCCCTCCTCCTGGCAGCCCCTATATTGGCTCAGTATATGTGGCCCCCATATGGGTCACATCAAGAACTATATAATATACACAAACAGACATCTGCTTCTGTGGTTCTATAATATATTCTATTACCATGGTTACAGCTATTACTCCTTCCTCTGGTTATTGTGACCTGTTGCATAGGGTTAATTGCTGCAGCATGCTATACTTATTTCCTTTATATTTAGCTGACCCATCCTCAGACCAAGTGCTTGTGCAAAAAGAAGAAGAAAAAAAAGAAGAAGAAGAGAAGAGAAGAAGAGATTGGATTTATACCCTGCCCTTCACTCAGAGTCCCAGAGTGGCTTACAAACTCCTTTCCCTTCCCCTCCCCACAACAGACACCCTGTGAGGTAGGTGGGGCTGAGAGAGCTCTTTCTAGAACTGTCCTTGAGAGAACAGTTCTGACAGAACTATGGCTTGCCCAAGGTCATCTAGCAGGTGCAAGTAGAGGAGTGGAGAATCAAACCTGGTTCTCCCAGATTAGAGTTCACACACTTAACCACTACACCACTATATTCTGAGTGTATCTGGGAGTTCTTTGACAGGAGATTCTCCCAAACTCTCTGCTTCTTTCTCCAACCCTTCCCTGTGGATATCAAAGCCAACACCTGTTCTTGCAGTGCATTCACTATTTCTGTTCTATTCTGGAGACTGTTGAGCTTTGTCAACATGAGGGCGGCTAATTTGTCTTTCACTCATGTCATTATACGCATCGTGAGCCTCATCACTACGGGCTCCTGATCAGTTACAACCAAGGCCCAGCAGCATACAAGCAGTTGATATTCAAAGTTAGTATAACATCTGGCCTCCTTTGCAACCAGAAACTTAATGGTACCTTCTACCCCATTGCCCTTTCTGCCACAGGCTCCATACAGCCACTTCTTGGTTGTCAGATACCTGCAACTAAAATAGGAGACTATTCACAAAGGGACCTAATGTCATTGCAGCTGCTATAGCAGCCTTGACTTCTGCCAAGGCCTTTTGCTAGCACTCCCCATTCAAATTGGGCTTTCTCTCTGGTGACTTGATAAATTGGTCATAGGATTTGGACAAGGTGTAGTATGTGTTGCCTGAGAAGCCCATCAACCCTACAATGTGCTGGGCTTCATTTTTGAAGGTTGGGTGCTGCAGAATGGCTATTACATTTAGCACCTTTTCAGGTATATTACCAGACCTGTTCAGCCCACATCACCATTAACAACTGTACTTGTACTTGCCTTTTCTTGAGATTTATTTCCCACCCTTGGGAGTGCATGTACTCTACCACAGCAGTACTTCCCATTGTCTCAGTTTGGCAAAATGAACAGCCAAAGTTATGGCTCACACTTCTGCCCTAACTCAGCTCTGCTGCTCACCTTTCTGTATTCCTTTCAAGAATGTCTCTTGTTCTTTTCAGGCAACAATATAATCTGCCTGCTGTTGTACCAGCAGGTGTCCCCATACAATACAGAGTGCAGTGAGAAGGACCCAACCTCTTCACATTGCTATTTACTGCTTCTCTCCTCTCCCACACTTAGTATTTGTGGGCACCTCATCACCACACTGGTGTTAGACCCCCATTCTCAACCAGCTGAGATTCCTGTGACACCAGAGGGATCACCTGATTCAATACATGAATCGCCAGGGCCCAGGCATTTATGCCAGGCCATTAAGGAATGCAGATCTGGTCAGCACTATGCATCACATCTTCTACTATTTTTCTTCTCTGAAATGGTATGACCAACCATCCCCCAAATAGAAGAAGAAGAGATTGGATTTATATCTCACCCTTCACTCACTAGGAGTCTCAGAGCAGTTTACAAGCTCCTTTCCCTTCCCCTCCCCACAACAGACACCATGTGAGGTAGGTGGGGCTGAGAGAGCTCTGACAGAAATTGCTCTTTTTCAAGCAGTTGAGTGAAAACTATGGCTTGCCCAAGGTCATCCAGCAGGTGCAAGTGGAGTGGGGAATCAAACCTGGTTCTCCCAGATTAGAGTCCGCGCACTTAACCACTACACCAAACTGGCTCGCTCTTAACCACTACACCAAAATACCATTGCTATCAAACCTTGCTCTCAGCACAAAATGTATTCCCAAATGGCAATGGTTAATTCTCCCTTAAAAGGACTTAGAGGCAATAGGGAAGATAAGTGGGGTGGGAATTAAGTACTTTATTAGCAAGACAATTACAGAAAGAAAAGAAAACACAGCAATAGGAACAGACGCGAACCGGTTGACAAACTAAAATTTGTTGTGTATTTTGTCTGGTTCGTGTTTTATGAACTGAAGAACCACCACAAACTTCCATGAATTTTGATGCAGTTCATGGCTCTTCATGAAAAAAAACACAGCTGTTTGGTTTACATGGCTTGGAGCCATTTAAACCTCTACTTTCTGCTCCCCGTGAAAAGCTGCAGGGAGCAGAAAGCAGGGATTTCCAAACAGCTGTTTGATTTAAGTGGCTCCAAACACTTTAAAACCCTGCATTCTGCTCCCCATGAAAAGCTGTCCCTGCCACATATCAGCATTGGTGATGAGACAGGAAACCTAGGTATCAGTTCCATTCAGTCCAGGAGGATGCAGAGAATAAATGGACATAAGTATCATATTGGAAACCACAACATTCAGTTGCTAACCTAAGAGTAGCAGTGCTCTTACAAAGGAATTTCAAAGGGAGATTAGAAGAGAAACTGCTGAACTGCTGAAACTGATGATGAACCTCAAGATAATGGATCCTCCTGGATTGAATAGAGAGCTAATTTTCCTGTCTCATTACCAATGTGTGCTATTATCATTTGGCATCTGAAATCACTTCACTCTCCAAGATATAAGGACCAATCCACATGTTCTAATTCCTAAGGTTGTTGTGAGGTGAAGAAGGAGAAGGAAGAACCATGTTATATATGATTCCCTTATGTATTGGCCATTTCCAGCTTTCCCATTGGCTGTGCAGTGCGCACCATCTGCTACTGGTCCATCAACTACCACTCAGAAATACTTGTGTGCCATTGGCTGGGTGCTGGGTCCACTCCCCCACCTACTGCTAGCCTGGACACTCTTCTCAGAGAATAAACTGCCAAACGGCTGTCTCTCCTGATGAAGACACTTCTCCTGCTTGGCTCTTGTGGGACTAACTTTTCCCTCAGCGGCTGTTGCTAGGCAGCCATGCTTGGTTCTGTCAGTCTTTTGGCAGCCATTGACGAGATTGCTCCCCAGCATCCTCTGCGCCCCTGTTCCCGACTTGCCCCTTGGTATATGGGCGAGTTGAGGGATATGAAATGGGAGCTCAGGCGTCTAGAGAGATGGTGGCATCACGCTCCCAATGAGGCAACTAGAACATCTTATAGGATGTTTGTGAAAGCCTATGAGGTGGCTGTCAAGGCTGTGAAAAAAGCTTTTATGCGGCCGAGATAGCGAGTTCTCGCTATCTGCGAGTTCTCGCCCGGCCCAATTATTTAGGACAATTCGGTCATTGACGACTCTGCCGGTGAGCAGACCAAACGATAGAGAATTGGACATTGGCTGTGAGGCTTTTGGGAACTTTTTTGCAGATAAAGTCTTGTCGCTCCGCCGAGACCTCCCTGCCACAGTTGATACAGTGGCAGAACTTGAGGCTCCAAGCACGTCTTCTGGTCATATTTTGGATTATTTCAGTCCACTCTGCCTGGAAGAGGTTGACAATTTGCTCTCGCTGGTCCGCCCAACCACCTGTAGTCTCGATCCGTGCCCTTCATGGTTAATTAAAGCGAGCCACGATGGGGTGCGAGGGGCACTTAGGGAAATTGTTAACACATCCCTGGCTCATCCCTGGATGTTCCCTAGTGCCCTAAAGGAGGCTGTGGTACGTCCCCTCCTAAAAAAAACCAACACTAGATCCTGCCGAATTGGCCAACTATCGGCCGGTATCTAACTTGCCCTACTTGGGCAAGTTAATCGAGAAGGTGGTGGCGGACCAGTTGCAGAGCTTTTTGGATGACACCTCTGTGTTAGATCCCTTCCAGTCTGGTTTCTGACCAGGCCACGGGACGGAGATGGTGCTGGTCGCCCTCACAGATGACCTCCGGAGGCATTTGGGTTGAGGCGGTATGGTGGTGCTGATGTTGTTGGACCTGTCGGCGGCATTCGACATGGTCGACCATCAGCTACTAGTCCGCCGCCTCGCCGATATTGGGATCCAGGGGTTAGCTTTACAGTGGTTTTCCTCATTTCTCCAAGGTCGGGGACAGAGGGTGGCGATACGGGAACAGCTCTCCCGAAGACATCCATTGGTGTGCGGTGCCCCACAGGGAGCAGTACTTTCCCCTATGTTGTTTAACATCTATATGCGCCCCCTCGCCCAGATTGCCCGGAGGCATGGGCTGGGGTGTCATCAGTATGCGGATGATACCCAGCTCTATCTGTTGTTGGGCGGTCAGTCAGACTCCAGTCCAGGTGATCTGGACCTGGCATTGCAAGCCGTGGCTGGATGGCTCAGGCAGAACTGACTGAAATTGAATCCGACAAAGACGGAGGTCCTATGCCTGAGTCGAAGTGGGCCAGGGGTAGGGATCCCTCTCCCGGCCTTCAACGGGGCACCGTTGGTGACAGCGCTGTCGGTCAGAAGTTTGGGAGTGCTCCTGTGTCAGAATCTGGCAATTCAGACAATGTATTCTTGCATGCATTCTATGTATCCTATGTAACCTTTATGCATTATGTATTGGACCTTTGTATTAATCCTGTTTTGGTCGGGAGGGTGACAACCCTTAAGGGTGAGAACAAGGAGGCCTCTCATCTCTGCCTCCGCATTCCAGCTGCCCCGGCAGTAACTTCAAGGGGAGGATGGCTCTCATCTCTTATCTCATGCAAAAGAACCTTGGAGCCATGAATTGTTATGTGAACTGAGGGGTCTGGTTAGAGAAGGGAAATTTACTGCTTAACACCTCACTTTTTTCCTGTGTGAACCAAACGGTCAAGACACCTTTTAGCCCGCCAATTTTCCCTTAAGGGGATTGGCTACCTATGGGTAATTCAAACTCCTTGGAATGGTATAATAGACCCGCTTGTATTATTTGTCTCATCTCTGACAATAACCCGAGATGCTGTACTAATGTAGGAATAGGTAATAAAGAACTGTGGTTAACCAACCAAGATCTGATCCTTGACTACTTTGAGCAGAACTCTCACAGATTGTCAGAGATCCGTGATTGGGACTCAGCCGTTCCTGACCATGTCAGAAGACGACGCGGTCCCCCTCAACCCTACTACTCCAGAAGAGACTCCCGTTACCCCGGCGGATCCGGGGAACGGGGGTGGTGGCGGCGGAGGAGGTCCCGAAGTGCCGGTGACCACGAGCCAGGGGGCTTACTACATTCCGCGCCGCCCGGTTACTCATCAGAGCGTGACCCCCAAGTACGCATGGAGCCACTTCGGTCAGCGTACTGTGAATTCGTGGGTGCATGACCGGAAAGGGGTGAGAGTTTCGCTCACCGGAGACCAGCCCGATCGAGGGAGACCGAGCTACCTAGGAGACGACCGCGAGCCGATCTATCGTGGAGGGCCGCGTCGCCCGCCTCTCGAAGAGGAGGGGATGGATCTGTATGGGCCCGATCCGTATCGCGAGGAGCAGACGGTCCCTTTGGATCAGATGATGGGAGACCTGCGGCTTCAACTCACCGCCGAGCTCCGCGAGTTGGCCCTCGATCTCCAGCACCAATTTCGTGATGCTATGATGGCCATGCAAGGAGCCCTCCCCGGTCAAGGGGTCGGAGTCCCACTACAGCCGCCGGCGCCCGGAGGGGTTCCGGTTCAACCGCAGGCGCCCGCTCTACCGGCGCAACCAGCCCAGCTGGTCGTCCCAGTTCCAGCTCCAGGGCCCGTCCCAGCGCCGGCCCCAGCCCCGGCCGCGCCGGCCGCCCGCCCAGCCCCCTCCGACCCTTTGACGACTACTTTCGATGGGGACCCAGAGAAGCTACGTTTCTTCATGCTGGAGATCGGGAGATTCCTGGACAGTTGGGGCCACCTCTACCCCACCGAGAAAGAACGGATTGGCTACATCGGGTCCAAGCTGAAAGACACTGCCAGCGACTGGTATGTGAGCCTGCACGACAACCCCGGACCTGAACTGCGCTCCCTGAACAACTTCATGTGGGCCCTCTGGCATCAGTTCGAGGACCCCCTGGGTGAGGAAAAAGCCCGTAATCAACTAAGAAAGCTGTTCCAGGGAAGGTCGTCAGTGAGGGACTACACTGACAAGTTCCGGCGCATCGCAGCAAAGATCCATGGGTGGCCGGAGGAACTATTCATGGAGAAGTATTGGGAGGGCCTGAACCCGGAAATCTACGAGACCGTGCTGTTAGGGGGTCGCCCTGGCACCCTGAACACCTGGATGAGAGCAGCCATCGACATGGAGGAGCGATTCGCCCTAATTAAGATGGGAGCGTCCGCGACGGCAGCCAGCAAAGCAGCCCCCCGAGTGAAGCCCCGATCCAGTGTGCAAGATGTCCGAGATGCGAGGTTTCGACAGGGGTTGTGTATGAAGTGTGGGGAGAGTGGCCACTTCGCCTCCGCTTGCCCAAGAGGAGGGGGGAAGGGCCCGAAGACCTCAACCCCCGGAGCGGGAAGCACCCCTAGCCGTGGAAAAACACCAATGAAACCTCGGGCGTTGCAGCTGGAAGGAGTAGCGAGCGACCAGGGAGAGCTGGAGCTGATGGAAGCGCAGATGTCGGGAAACTCCAACGGCCTGCAGTGAGCGGCGCAGAGCTGCAGGTCCCCCGCCAAGAAGCGCCATCTCCGGTGAGCATCCCCGGCCCCCTGTTATATATGGTAGTGACGGTGGTGACCCCCGGATCGGGTACCCACATGCGGGTTCGCGCTTTAATTGACTCTGGGTGTGCGCGAGACCTGATCAGCCCCCTAGTAGTGGAGGGGCTGGGACCCAAAATCACCCCTTTATTGGAACCCCTGAAGTTTACACAGATGGATGGGTCGGAGATGAAGGAGGAGTGCATAGCAGAGACTGAAAGCTTGATTCTGGGAACGGGGGAGCACTGGGAGAAGCGAGCTTTCGTCATCACCCCAAACGCCCAGTTCCCTATGGTGTTGGGCAGCCCTTGGCTCGGGGCGCACGACCCTTACATAAAATGGAGCGAGGGGAAGATTTCGTGGGTGGACGAACGCTGCCAGAGCCACCGGTGGGACCCGGGATGGGGGCCTGGACCTCCGACCCCGCCTCCCCCGGCTCCCGCACTCGCCCTCACCCCTACCATGGTGCCTAAAGAGTATAGAGACTTGCTGGAAGTGTTCAGCGAGACCGAGGCGGATGAGTTGCCCCCCCATCGACTGTCGGACTGTGCCATAGAACTCCTCCCAGGAGAGAAACTCCCAAAAGGGAAATTATACTCCATGAGCCCGTTGGAACGGGAAGAACTGCGGAAGTTCTTGGACAAAAATTTGGCAAGGGGGTTCATCCGCCCAGCCAAGTCCCCCTTCGCGGCGCCCGTGCTGTTCCGAAAGAAAAAGGATGGGGGCTTATGGCTATGCACTGACTACCGGGGGTTGAATGCAGTCTCCACCACGAATGCCTACCCCCTCCCATTAATAAAGGACCTCTTGGCGGAGGCGGCCAAGGGAAAGATTTTTACCAAATTGGATCTACGAGATGCCTACTTCAGGGTGCGCATCAGGGAAGGGGATGAATCTAAGACTGCCTTTAACACC
This sequence comes from Lepidodactylus listeri, assembly GCA_029233225.1. Lineage (NCBI taxonomy): Eukaryota > Metazoa > Chordata > Lepidosauria > Squamata > Gekkonidae > Lepidodactylus > Lepidodactylus listeri. The sequence continues at coordinate 50,925,049 of JARCFY010000004.1, forward strand.
CCCTTGGGGCAATTTGAATATCTAGTGATGCTGTTCGGCTTAAGTGGCGCGCCCGGGGTCTTTATGAGTTTAATTAATGAAGTGTTGCACAAGCATCTATTTAAGGGCGTGTTATGTTACATAGATGATATCTTGATCTATTCTACTGATAAGAGTGCGCATGTGACTTTGGTCAGGGACGTTCTCTCAACCTTACTGAAAAACCAGCTTTATGTGAAACTGTCTAAGTGTGAGTTTCACCGTGAGTCCGTGGACTTCCTGGGCTACCGCATTTCTCAGAAGGGGTTGGAAATGGACCCGGGGAAGGTGGAGGCAGTGGTGCAATGGGAGGCTCCGCGAACAAGAAAGCAATTGCAGAGCCTCTTAGGATTTTGTAACTTTTACCGAACCTTCATCAAAGACTTTGCCAAAGTCACTCTTCCCTTAACGGACTTGTTAAAAACCAAGGGGAGGGGGCCCGAGGCCGGGAAGCCAGGAGAGAAATTGGCGTGGAATGGGGAATGTCAGAGGGCGTTTGAGACTTTAAAAACCCTTTTCACTTCCGAACCCATTCTGGCGCACCCGGATGAAACGAAAGAATTTATAATTCATGTAGATGCCTCTGATGTAGCCATGGGGGGGGCCATTTTACAAAGTGACTCGGAAGGAAAACTGCACCCCTCGGCTTACATTTCAAAAAAATTTAACGAAACGGAAAGGAATTGGTCGGTGTGGGACAAGGAAGCCGCAGCCATTAGGTTAGCGCTCACTACGTGGCGCCACTGGCTGGAGGGAGCGCAAACTCCGTTTGAAATATGGACTGATCATAAGAACCTGGAGGCGTTGCGCACTCAGCGGTCCCTCAATGCAAAGCAGCTGCGATGGGCTGATTTCTTTTCCAAGTTTAACTTCGTGCTTAAACATTTTCCTGGGAAGGCTAACTCCCTGGCAGACGCGTTGTCCAGATTACCCCAACATGAGAGTGTGAAAGAAGAGGTGTTTGATTCCATGTTCTCCCCCCAACAGCTGGGAGGGGTGGTAGTCACCCGGAGCCAAGCAAAGAAGGCCGAACTCAACACGGGGAATTGCCAGTGGGGGGGGGAGTATGCTCCTGAAGAGATAGAGGAACTGGAAGCTTTGGAGGAATGTTCCAAGAGAGAGGACCACTGTTGGCTACATGGGGACAAATTAGTGGTGCCTAAGACCAAGCGCAAGGAAATCTTGCTAAATTGCCACTCCTCAAAACTAGCCGGGCACTTCGGTTTCCTAAAGACACTTAATTTGATCCAGCGTCAATTCTGGTGGCCGCGCATGCGCCGAGACGTCTCAGACTTCGTCTCGGCATGCCAAACCTGTTTAATGTGTAAAAAACGGGGGGGAAAAGTCCCAGGATTGTTGCACCCCCTTCCCACCGCGTCAAGACCTTGGGAAGCCATAGCCATGGACTTTATCACCAATTTGCCCCCCTCCAAAGGAAAAACAGTGATTTGGGTGGTGGTAGACACTTTTTCTAAACAAGCACATTTCACCCCCTTCAAGCAATTGCCCACAGCCAAAGGAATGGCTAAAGCTTTCTTCAACCACGTGATCAAATTACATGCTTTTCCGAAGAGGGTGGTTTCTGACCGCGGAAGTCAGTTCGTTGCCACCTTCTGGCGGGAGCTTTTGAAATTAATGGACATAGAACCTGCCTTAAGCTCGGGTTACCACCCAGAGACCGACGGCCAATCCGAACGAACTAATCAAATTCTAGAGCAATTCCTAAGATGCTACACAAATTATCACCAGGATAATTGGGTGGAATTGCTGCCATTTGCAGAATATAGTTACAATAATGCAGTGCATTCATCCACAGGGGTCTCACCTTTCATGGCAGTTGGAGGTTTTGAAGGAAAACCACTTCCTACTATTAAGGAGGACCCTCAAGCCCCCCCCTCGGATTTTAAAAATTGGTGGTCCAGCCTCCAAGACTCATGGCCATTAATAGGGAAAGCCTTGGACCATGCCAAAGAGGACTACAAGAAATATGCTGACCGAGGGCGGGCACTGGGTTGGGATCTTCAGCCCGGGGACTCTGTTTATCTCTCTACTAAGAATATCCATGGGTTGCAGCCCAGCAGAAAGCTGGGATGGAAATATGTTGGACCTTATAAAGTACTACGTAAAATCTCTGATGTGTCTTTTGAACTGGAACTGCCTAAATCACTGAGTTCTGTGCACCCTGTGTTTCATTTCAGCCTGCTGAAGAAAGATCCTGGGCCGAATGCATGGCATCCAGTTCCTCCAGTTCCTCCTCCACTGATGAAGGAGGGGAGTCCTCACTTCGAGATAACTGAGATCCTTGACTCCAAAATGCGAAGGGGCCACTTGTATTATTTAGTTAGATGGTTGGATTTCGGCCCGGAGCACAATGAATGGATTCGTTCAGAACATGTTCATGCACCCAAGCTGACTAAACTATTTCATAAAATGTTCCCTGATAAAGCTAGGTGAAGAGAATTATGGGGAGGGCAGGGTGTCAGAATCTGGCAATTCAGACAATGTATTCTTGCATGCATTCTATGTATCCTATGTAACCTTTATGCATTATGTATTGGACCTTTGTATTAATCCTGTTTTGGTCGGGAGGGTGACAACCCTTAAGGGTGAGAACAAGGAGGCCTCTCATCTCTGCCTCCGCATTCCAGCTGCCCCGGCAGTAACTTCAAGGGGAGGATGGCTCTCATCTCTTATCTCATGCAAAAGAACCTTGGAGCCATGAATTGTTATGTGAACTGAGGGGTCTGGTTAGAGAAGGGAAATTTACTGCTTAACACCTCACTTTTTTCCTGTGTGAACCAAACGGTCAAGACACCTTTTAGCCCGCCAATTTTCCCTTAAGGGGATTGGCTACCTATGGGTAATTCAAACTCCTTGGAATGGTATAATAGACCCGCTTGTATTATTTGTCTCATCTCTGACAATAACCCGAGATGCTGTACTAATGTAGGAATAGGTAATAAAGAACTGTGGTTAACCAACCAAGATCTGATCCTTGACTACTTTGAGCAGAACTCTCACATCCTGGACCCCTCGTTAACGATGGAGGCCCAGGTAGCAGCCACTGCCAGATCAGCTTTTTATCATCTATGGCTGGTCAGGCAGTTGGTTCCCTTCCTTGAACGCAACGAACTGGCTACAGTGATCCATGCTTTGGTCACCTCAAGATTGGACTACTGTAATGCTCTCTACATGGGGCTGACCTTGTGCCAAATCCGGAAGCTGGAGCTAGTGCAGAATGCGGCGGTGCGGCTGTTGATGGGTCTTCCTGTGCAGGAACACATCCAGCCTGCGCTAAAAGCACTGCACTGGCTGCCTATAGCATACCGGATAAGGTTCAAGGTCCTGGTGCTTACCTATAAAGCCCTATATGGCCCAGGACCTATCTACTTGAAGGACCGCCTCTCCCCATATGTTCCCCAGCGAGCACTACGGTCTGGTTCCCAAAATCGTCTGACCCCCCAGGGCCAAGGGAGGCTCGGCTGGTGGGTACAAGGTCCAGGACCTTTTCTGTGACGGCCCCATACTGGTGGAATGAGCTCCTGGACGACATCAGGGCCCTGCGGGACTATTTACAATTCCGCAGGGCCTGCAAGACGGAGCTCTTCCACCAGGCTTTCGGGTAGGGGCCGCCTAGCACTGAGATTTACATCTGGTCCTGGACCGATTTTATCCACCAGCTGTAGCTGTTCTAAGGTTGCATTCGGGTGCTGCATTGAATGATCAAATTGAAGATACGCCATCTGTATAATGTTATGTTAGTTATATGTTTTAATGTTTTAAATACTTACATTATGTATGGAAATTGTTGGTATGCTGTTAGCCGCCCTGAGCCCACCATATGGCGGGGAGGGCGGGATATAAATTAGATGAAATAAATAAATAAATAAATAAATAAAAAGGCAAAGGCAGGAGGCACTTTCCAGGCCTTTGTGGGGAGCTCATTGGAGCCCATCCTTTGTGGGCCTTTGTGGGGAGCTCATTGGAGCCCATCCTGACTAGGGTTGCCAGCTCCAGGTTGGGAAATTCCTGGATATTCTGTAGTGGAGTCTACAGAAGTCAGAGTTTGGGGAGGGGAGAGGCCTCAGCTGAATAGAATGCCATAAAGCCCACCCTCCAAAGCGGTTATTTTCTTTGGGCGGGGGGGCAATCTGTTGTCTGGAGTTCAGTTGTGATACCCGGTGATCTTCAAGTTCCACCTGGAGGTTGGCTACCCTAAGCATAGCAGTTAGCATTTCAGAGCAGGGTCTGCCAGACCCAGCTTCTTGCTGTAGAAGTTGAGTGGCTGATTTCAGACCAGTCACAGACTTTCAGCCTAACTTACCTCACAGGGTTGTTGTGCAGATCAAAAGGAGGAGAGTAGAATGATGTTCGCTGCTTTGATCTCCATTACGGAGAAAGACTGTACTTTTCCTCCTGGGGAACCATTGTTGCCAATCTCCAGGTGAGGGCTGGAGATTACTCAGGATTAAAACTGCTCTCCAGATGACAGAGATCAGCTCCCCTGGAAAAAAATGGCTGTTTTACAGGATGGATTCTGTGTTATTATACCCTGCTGAGGTTGCTTTCCTCCTACTTGGGTCCCCACTGTGGAGAAAGACTATAGTTTTCCTAAGTAGAAGCTACAGGGAGGGGGGGGAAGAGATGGAAACCTGAAGTCAGAGGGGCAGATAATGGTATGTTGATGGTTGACTGGGAAGGAAATAGGGTTGCCACCTCTGGGTTGGTTAATTCCTGGAGATTTGAGGGGTGGAGCCTGGAGACAGTGGGGTTTGAGGAGAGGTGGGACCTCAGACAGGTACAAAGCCATAGACTCCACCCTCCAAACCAGCCATTTCCTCCTGGTTGCCAATCTCCAGGTGAGTGCTGGAGATCACTCAGAATTACAACTGCTCTTCAGATGGCAGAGATAAGTTCTCACAATAAGCTCTGTGTCATTACACCCTGCTGAGGTCACCACAGCAAATTGACACTGAGTGCCCAAGGCCAGGACTCCCACCCAGAGCCTCTTTCTGGAGCCCGTTGTATTTATTTCCACAATGGGACTTATTCGTAGTTAATAATAATTAATAAATGAGTTCCAGTTCACCAGAAGTTTGACTTGAGAAGCATACTACATGTGTCTGGGACTTGGGCTGATAATTTTTTGCACATGCAGAAACTCTTTTTTCCCATCCAACTTTATCAAATTTGGAAGGACTGATTAAATGAAACATTCATAATAACATGTTCTAACGTAAATAAGATTGAGGAAACATGAAAATATTGAGAAAGCAACAAATGTGTAAAGAAACAAAACAATAGTCATTCATATGGTTATATTACTGTTTGCATATCACCACCTCTTTTATTTATATCTTTTGGCTATCCTCTCATTGTATTCATTCAGTCATTAAAATATAAGATTATTAACTTGCTTACTATTATTTTACTTTAGCAACTTCCATTTTTCATTTTGCAGATAGGAACAGTTGATAAGGATGAAGAGCTTAATAGACATTTAAATGCAGCAAATTCTGGCATAATTATCTAGGGAATAATGTAGAAAAAAGGATGATAATGATGAATAGTAATTTATTGTCTCCTGTTATTTTTTATGGAGGAAAATTAAATCTCCGCTAATTAAAATATCCAAATAAATCTTTAGTTGAAGAGAACTATGCTAAAGTCAGTTATAAAAGCCCCAGTGATAGTTTCATACTTGATGATTCTTAAGAGAATAAAATAACTGACAATCAAGTGATAAAGTAGTGTTTCTTCTTGTTACTTTTATGCTTAAAATAGTATTCACATTGGATAATTCTCTACAAGTTGGTTCATAGATATTAAATTTAAATATGATAGTCAATGCTGTTTGCTATGTATACCATAATGATATACACCACTGCCCCAGTCAAGACACCTGCGTGCGCTTAACTGTGCACATGAACCTTCCATGCTTCCATCTTTATTTCAGCTGAGGGGAACAATCTTCATGCACCACAGCTGCAAGAGTTTTGCAGGGATGGTTCCCGAGTGCACTCAAGGAGGTGATGGTCCGCCCTCTCTTAAAAAAAAATCTTTAGACTTGGCCGAATTGGCCAACTATCGGCCGGTGTCTAATTTGCCATATTTGGGCAAATCAATTGAGAGGGCGGTGGCGGTACAGTTACAGGGTTTCCTGGATGATGCTTCGGTGTTAGATCCCTTCCAGTCAGGCTTTCGCCCAGGGTTCAGAACAGAGACTGCTCTGGTCGCTCTGACGGATGACCTCCAGAGACACTTGGATCGAGGTGGCATGGTGGTTTTGCTGCTGCTTGACCTGTCAGCGACGTTCAACACGGTCGATCATCGGCTGCTGACCCATCGCCTCGCCGACGTGGGGATACAGGGGCTTGCTTTACAGTGGCTTGCTTCTTATCTCCAAGGTCGGGAACAGAGGGTGGCGCTCGGGGATCAGCAGTCCCGAAGGCATCCGCTGGAATGTGGGGTGCCTCAGGGGGCTGTTTTGTCCCCGATGCTTTTTAACATCTATATGCACTCCCTTGCCCAGTTGGTACAGAGGGAGGGGTTGGGATGTCACCAGTACGCTGATGACACCCAGCTCTATTTGATGTTAGGCGGCCAGTCTGGCTCTGGACCAGACGATCTTGACCGGGCATTGCATGCTGTGGCTGGATGGCTCAGGCTGAGCAGGCTGAAGCTAAACCCTGCAAAGACGGAGGTCCTGTGCCTGGGCAAGGGTGGACCATGGTTAGGTGTTCGACGGGGCATTCGACAGGGCGCCGTTGGTGCCTGCACCGTTGGTGAGAAGCTTGGGAGTGCTCCTGGATCCCTCCTTAACTATGGAGGCCCAGGTAGCAGCCGCTGCTAAGTTGGCCTTTTTTCATCTGAGGCTGGTGTGGCAGTAAGTTCATTTCCTGGACCGCGCTGACCTGGCTACAGTGATCCATGCAATGGTCACCTCAAGACTAGACTATTGCAATGCTCTCTACATGGGGCTGCCCTTGTCACTGATCCGGAGGCTGCAGCTGGTGCAGAATGCTGCAGTGAGGCTGCTGATGGGTGTCCCAAGACGGGAGCACATCCGGCCAGCGTTGGCGGTGCTGCACTGGTGCCAATAGTGTACCAAATCTGCTTCAAGGTGCTGGTGCTTGCCTTTAAAGCTCTAAATGGCCTGGGTCCAACCTACCTGAGGGACCACCTTTCCCTGTTTGTACCCTGGAGAGCACTACAGTCTGGGGGCCAACATAGGCTGACTATGTCTGGCCCCAGAGAAGCCAGGCTTGCTACCACAAGGGGGAGGGCTTTTTCAGTGGCGGCCCCAACCTGGTGGAACAAGCTTCTGGAAGAGATCAGGGCCCTGCGGGACCTGGTGCAGTTCCACAGGCCCTGCAAGATGGAGCTCTTCCGCCAGGCATATGAATAGGGGCCACTACCCTTCCTCCCATAGTACATCTATTAGCGTCTGACCGCCGATTGTACCATCAGCCGCCGGAAAAATGGTGTGATCAGACAGTCGCCATCTGAGCTTTGGTTTTGATTGTTGAGCACTTTAAATTGTTGTTGTTTTAATGTAATGCTTTATATTGTTTTAAATATTTATTATGTTTATTGAATCCTGGTGCGCCAGGTCTTGTATGCCGCTCTGAGCCTGTGAATGCGGGGTGAGTGACTTAGAAATTAATTAATTAATTAATTAAATAAATAAAAGAGTTTGGGCTTTGGCCTGAAGCAGTCAGTGTTTGGACATCATTCTCAGGGACTCAGTATGCACACTGAAAGAGTAGTTGAGTAGCGAATACATTTGATGGATTCTTCTAAGGTATTTGTATGTGTCTTCTTGTGGAGCTTAAAGGTGGTAGTTTAATGCTGTCAACTACAGTTTATTTTTACTGCATAATTTCCTTATTATTTCATTTAAAAATTGAGAAGTAAATAGTCCTCTTCAAAGCAAAAGCACTAAATATAGTCATGTGCTACATTTCTAATGATGTGTGGAAACATAATTAGTACTGCTACTTAAAATGACATTATCATTCTTCCCATGACTTCACCAGGGGCCAACACAAGAATTCAAGGTTTGGAGTGCTGGGGAACAGGGAGCCCAAGTAAACACCCAAAATTGCACATGAAGACTGGTTCTCCCCATTGCAATAAAAATATTCGGAACAAAATCATCCAAAGCTATCAGTGCTGCTAACGTTTTTTTTTTTTTTTTTGCAGTGGTGGTGGTGGTGGTAATGGTGGTGGGTTTACAGAGTTCATAAACTTAGCGTCTGCCTTTTCATAGAATAGAAGAATCATAGAATCACAGAGTTGGAAGGGACATCCAGGATCATCTAGTCCAACCCCAAGCACAATGCAGGAAATTCACAGATACTTCCCCCACCCACCCCCAGTGACCCCTGCACCATGCCCAGAAGAGGGGGAAAAACCCTTGAGGATCCCTGGCCAAACCAGCCTGAAGACAATTACTTTCTGACCTCAAAGCGATGATCGACATTTCCCTGGGCATGTAAGAAAGGACCATGAGAACTAAGCACTGATGCAACCCTTCCTGCCCTTCCTCTCACAATCTGCCTAAGTTCATAGAATTAGCACTGCTGTCAGATGGCCATCTAGCCCCCCTCCTCCCCCCTCCTCCCAAGGAGCCTGTTCCACTAAGGAACCATGCTGTCAGGAAGTTCTTCCAAATGTTTAGCCAAAAACAATTCTGATTTAATTTCAACCCGTTGGTTCTGGTCCAACCTTCTGGGGCAACAGAAAACAATTCCACACCATCCTGTATATGACAGACCTTCAAGTACTTGAAGATGGTTATCATATCACCTCTCAGTCATCTCCTCTCCAGGCTAAACAAAGCCAACTCCTTCAACCTTTGCTCATAGGACTTGGTCTCCAGACCCTTTACCATCTTTATTGCCCTCCTCTGGACACATTTCATCTTATCTATATCCTTCTTAAATTGTAGTGCCCAAAACTAAACTCTCTACTCTAAGTGAGGTCTAACCAGAGCAGAGTACAGTGATACAATAATTTTGTGTGATCTGGACAGTATACTTCTCTTGATGCCGCCCAGAATTGCATTTGCCTTTTAAGTTACCACATAACGCTGCTGACTCATGTCCAGTATGGTCTACTAGACTGCTAGATCCTTTTCACTGCTAGATCCTTTTCACTGCTGCTAGATCCTTTTCACTGCTAGATCCTTTTCTGCTAGACTGCTAGATCCTTTTCACACATACTACTGTCAAGGCAAGTCTCCTCAGTCCTATAATTATGCATTTGATTTTTCCTGCCTTTATGCAGAACTTTACATTTATCCCTGTTGAAATTCATTTTATTTGTTTTAGCCCAGTTTTCCAGCCTGTCAAGATCATCCTGTAACCTGACCCTGTCTTCTACCATATTTGCTACCCAACCTACAAAACTGGGTGTACAAATGTGATGCCCTATTGGACAGCTTTACCATCCTTCAGTCTAAGTTTTCACCTTGGTTTAAGCTGATCAAGAGAGATCACACCAGAGCATCTTATTTGGTAAACATTTCATCTCCAAACCTTAGAAAGGCAGTCACTTCCCTATGTTTCCAAACAATGCTGACAACATTGCTCATGAGAAGTGAGAAGTATTGGAGTCGGGAGTCCATGGAACAGTGAAACAGCTAGATCTTTATTGCTGGTCCGGATGAAGCATACAACCCAGGGCTCCGAGCCCTCCTTTTATGCTGGTCAGGGATAATCCTCTGACCTCGCCCAACTGGCCTGATAGGCTATTATCAGTCTATTTACATCTCATAGGTTCCCTGGGAGAAACCTAGGTACATGATTGGTGGCCAGTTAGAATCCACCTGGCCTTTGTTCTACCTGGCTGAAGCTCAGGTAGTTTCTTGGCCATGTGCTCTGGCCACATGGCGACCACATGGTCAATACATAACAGGAAGATATTCTTAAACACCGATGGCTCTATGTGTTTGTATATGTGGTGTTTCAGTTCCAGAGGATATATTCCATTATCTGCTATTTTGTCCTATGTATACAGAAGTCAGAATTAAATTTCTTGACAATTTGTTAAAGGGACAAAATCTCCCCTCTGATTTGGATAAATTGGTCTTTCTATTATCTGATACCAATCCATTTGTTACCTATAGAGTTTCACTTTTCGCCCTGGCTGCAAGGAAAATTAGGGCCAAGATCGCTGCTTCAGAAAATGAATGACTACCCGGATATATCTTCGAGATTTGTAATTTTACTGAATGTAATTAATTGCATTTTATTTCTAATGATTTTTTAAAACCACTCTTGTAATCATGTTTGACCCTTTACCTCTATATTTTTAATTTTCTTTTGTGATGGCCTTTGGCTACATGCAATAAATATGTGTCTGTCTATATTTGCTACCCCTCCCAATTTAGTGTCATTTGCAAATTTTATAAGCATTCCCTCTATTTCTTCATCCAAATCATTGATAAAGAAGTTGAACAAAAGAGTCCCAGGACAGATCCCTGAAGCACTCCACTTGTTACTTCTCTCCAAAAGGATGAGGAACCATTCACAAAGACTCTGTCAACTAATTACAGATCCACCTAACAGTAGTGGGATCCAAACCACATTTTACTAACTTGCCAACAAGAATATTATGTGGAACCTTATCAAAAACCTTACTGAAATCAAGATAAACTATGTCTACAGCATTGCCCTTGATCCAGCAAGGTAGTAACTTTCTAAAAAAAAGAGTTAAGGTTAGTCTGGCATGACTTGTTCTTGAGAAACCCATTCTGGCTTTTAGTAATCACAACCATCCTTTCTAAATGCAAAAGGACTGACTGATGATTTGTTCTAAAATGTTTCCAGGTATAGAGGTCAAGCTGACAGGTTGATAGCTACTCGGATCCTCCTTTCTCCCCTTCTTGAAGATGGGGACAACATTTTCCTGCTTCCAGTCTTCTGGCACCTCTTCAGTTCTGCAAGAATTCTCAAAAATAATGGACAGAGACTCAGAAATTACATCCACGAGTTGTTTTGGTACTCTTGGATACAGTTCATCTGGCTTGGATACATCTGGGTTACAGTTCATCTGAGGACTTAGTTTCATTTAAAGAAACTAGGTGAGGAATTCAAATTTATTCACAGCAAAAAGCCAACACTCTAATACAATAGTTGAACTGAATTTGCCAGAATTCATGAAACCACAAGCATAAATGAAATACATAAAATGAAAATATCAAATAGTGCATGGAAATAAAACATGTTAAATCCTATAACAAGTTATATCTATTCACCTTTCAGTAGCAGCTTTCTAGTCCTTATAGCTAACCAGCCAAATTTGGCAAGTTTAGCGGTAACCTCAGGGCGCCTACTTTCTAGGAGGTTCTTCAATAATTGCATCTTTTGACTAGTTGAGGATAAAGTAATTGTAGAGTGGGAGAATATCACGAAAGTGGCTATATGCCCTGCAGTCATAAATAATGTGCATCAAAGTTTCAATTTTGTCATTGCAACAGGGACATATACGATCAGCCAGGTTTTTTAAAAAAATTAAACCTTCCCTCTGTAACCGCTGAAGGGAATGCATCCCATCTCATGAAGGTAAACAGTCTCCTTAACTCATGATTTTCTAAATAAAAAAGATAGGGCATTGGCACTACCTTATATAGTGGTTCTAAGAGGGCTTGCCATTTGCATGAACTATTAAGATCCTCCTGTCTCGCTATGTCCTGGATTCTTAGTCTCACTAACTCTCTCGCTTTGTCGTGTGTTAGAGAGCTAAGAAATTGTTGTGAGAGACCAAGGTGAGATAGTTTTTTTCCCCCCAATGGCCCTTAGCCAAGGCGGAACAAAGGTATCCTGGAAAATTAAACTTGTCAACCCTCTAGGGAAAAGTGAAAGTTTCAGCCAATATTAAATGGCCAACATCCAAAGCCTTGCCTCCACCGGGATCATGCCTGTTAAAGAAACTAGGGCTGAGGACAGACTGGCAGTCTCGGCCGCTCTGCCTCCGCTTCAAAAGCGGAGGCAGAGCAGCCGTTCAGATAGCTGCATCTGTCCCGAGGAGGCGGCCCGGACGCATCGCATCTGGCGCCGCGCTCCTCCCGCAGCAGCCAAGCACCACTTCAAAGTGGTGCTTGGCTGCTGCGGCACGCATTCCACCCGCCGGAGCGGGTGTGAACATGCGCCAGGAGGGGGAGCTGCGCGGCGTCCACATGCCACCGTAGGAAGCCGCCCACAGTCTGAATGCTGCGGGTGGCTTCCTTCCGGTGGTGTGTGAACACCGCGCTGCGGGGGAAATTCCCCCCGCCTTAGTCTGCCGTGCCGCGGAGGCGCGGCAGACTTTAAGTCTGGTTTTTAGGTGCTATCCCAATGCTGATCCTAGGCTGCAACTCCCTTCCCTCATCATGTGTTCCATTTTTGCCATGTTGAGCACCATTTCCCTCACAAGAGAGGACTGAGGAAAAGTAGGAATTGAGCCGTTCTGCCCTCTCTTCATTACCTATTACAGTTTCACTTTCCTGTCCCTGCAATGGGCCTATCATGTCCTTGCTCTTTTTCTTACTTTGAATATAAGAAAAGAACCCTTTTTTGTTGTTCTTAGCATGTCTTGCTAGCCATATCCCGCATGAACCTACTCATATACTCAGTCATCTTCAGGGTCCCTGCCTTGGGTACCCCCCCCCCCCCCCCCCCGCATCTGATCCTAGAAAGGTGGCAACCTGAGAAAGGGCCTTTTCAATTTTGGCACCAAAACTTTGGAACTCCCTCCCCAGAGAGAATCATCTGTCTCCCCATATCATTGTCTTCCATCAATAGGTGAAGACTTTTTCTTCTTTTTTATGACATACCCCCAATAACTGTAATTGGTTCCTTCCTGGTTTTGGTGTTTATGTATTTATGTTTTTATCAAAATATTTTATGAGTACTTTAAATGCTGTTGTAATGTTAAAATATTTCAATTTTTTATGCTTGCCACCTTGGGGACCCTGTTTGGGTGTAAAGGTGGCTTAGAAATATTGTAAATAAATACACAAATCTGAACCAAATTCCTTTTGAATTTTGGCTCTGCTTACAAATAAATTCAGCTAATTCCAAGGTTTCTCAGTTGTCTTTGTCCAAAATTTAGCTTGCAGCATCAGTTACTAGGGTTGGGGAGAAACCTGAAGAGAAGAACATCCCCTAAAGTATTTGTTAGTCCCTAAACAGATGATTAGTAGTTAGGGCTTCTGTATCTAACAAAGGTCACTTTGTGAGACTCATCAGCATTGCAATAGAAACGTCCTGTCAATAAGACTTTGTGGCCAAAAAAAGCTCATGCAGTAGCTGCCTCCTCCATGTTTCCCTCTCATTATCACTGCTACTAGACAGAAAGTTTGATGGAAAGGAATGAGGTGAAGGCCTTACAAATGCTTGGGAGGCTTTCAGGCTTTATCAGGAAAAAGGGAAAGGAAGGGTTTCCTTCAAGGATTTTCTCAGCACCAGGGATCTTTCTGAGCTGTTAAAGAACCAGCAATCTAATTTGAATCAAAGCTTGGGGCTTGAAAGTCAGCTGAGTGAGAGCCACCACTTCATCCTCATCCACCCTGATCTCAGTCAAGCATGCCAGATCAAAATTGCCTTTCCTAGTACATTCTTTAAGGGAGGCAGTCTTATTCATAATCTATCTGACATTGCACAACATCAAGCTTGAAAAGGAGGGCAAAGAAGTTTGGTTCTGCACACCATCATTCCTTGGGATGGGCAGGAGTTTAGAAGGGGGCCAAGCATGTCCATAATTATTGTGAAATATTAAATTCCAGTAGTTGCAGTAAGGGATGAAATTTTGGACCGGGGTAAAATAAGTGCCCGTTATTATGCTTAATCATTTTGACTCTGGAATGTATAACATCCCACGTAAACATGATTAAATCTAGTTGAAATTGACTGACTTGTAATGAGCTGAGTTACTCTGATGGATTCACAATATTTTGGTGTAGAGTAGAAATGATGTCAGTGAATTGGGAAGCACCAAAATTTCATTTACTTCTCACTGAATTAGTTTTCCTCGTGTGAGAGAATATTATTTCAAATGCCACATTTGTTCTAACATCTGGGGGGATTCAGAGGGCAGTGCTTAGGCACACTAGAAGTCAAGAAAGAAGCTAAGGTGACACCAGGCCTATCAAAATAAAACTCAAGCTCCAAAGGATATCCTAAGTAGACCTTCAAAGAAGCCTAGGAAGAGATAGGAAAACAGGTAGACCAACTCAATAAAGTAGAAAAATGAGGTGTTTGGAAAACACTTGGGTAAACTTACAGTCAAGACAAAATCTGGCTGTGGACCAGGCAACAACTTTGGCCTGACCTGGAGAGTAGAGACTTTTTATGCGCAAGTCAGGCTAACATAGAATCAATGGAAAGCTGAATGGGTAGTTTTGCTGGTAATTGGGAAGATAATATAACTATAGCAGCCTTCGCTTTGTAGCCTCAAAGAGGCCTGGAGGAGGCTGGAATTCTAGTACTGATATCTCTTGACAGTTTTGCTTATAGTTGTCTTCCACCCTCTTACATAATGGGAGAGGAATATTCTAGTATTTATTGTTGAGAAATGTATGTGCTGCTCTCCAGGGACTTGATTTAGCATTTTCTTCCAGGGACTGTAAAAAGCTGGAGATACAGAAGAGTTAATGCATGTCTATATTTGAAAATTTAAATTATTTTTACATTAATATTGAAAATACATACCCAGCTGCATATCCTCCTTTGCTCTTTGCTCTTCTTAATTTCCCCTAAGAATGAGCCCAAGTACCGGATGTGGAATCAAGAAGAGAACAGCAGAGCAGTGTTCTTGAGCTTCATGTTATTTATCAACAACACATTGGCATAGGTGAGCAAACAAAATTTGTTATCTGCTTACCACTGTACACATGCATACACATGAGTTCACTCACAACCATGCACATGTGTGCTTTTCATAGTAGACAATATAAGTTTGGTAGATTCTTTCTTTAGTAACTTAATGAGTATTTCCTCCCTCACTAGCAGTTATGTCTTTGTGTGTGGGGAGGGGGAACAACCCCACAACACTCCATGGCTTTATTAAACCAACAGCAAAATCCTCCTTCTGATATCTTGTTAGCATTTCCAATTTAGAAAACACAAATTACCTTTCACGAAGGTCACCATGAAGACTGATTGAGTGAAGAAGCTAATTACGTGAACAAAGGGTTCATATCTTGACAGATAAGAGAGAGCCATGAAATAAAGCACAGTGCAGAAAATTGCAAGTTGATCACATTTACATTTTTACCATTAGATGCCAGATTCACATGGCATTGTTGGAACACTTAAAACAGCCCAGAACCCAAAATATCAGGAATTTCTTCATACTGCATCTCACTGCATTCACTGAACAGAATTTGCTCACACTGAATGAGGTCAGGATTCCATAAAATGCACTTAATGGATGAACTTTTGACTTCTGGAAAGTATTCCATGAAATGCCCGGTAAATTAATTTTATAACTCCAAAGACCTTTTAGAAATAAAACAAGAGGCAGCTCTGAAAAGAATATCACAGTGATTAAGCTTGGTAATTTGCTTTATGCTTATCCAGAGAGGCTTTGAACTATATACGTTTCCTTAACTACTAATAGTTATGGAGTGTAACCATATATGTAATTTCTAATTACTTTTCAAATAACTAATTAAGGTTATCTATCATTGCTTAAAGTAAAAAGAGCTAAGGTGAGTGTAATTAAGGCATAAATATTCTATGAATATTCCCATGTCCAGTTCAGTTGGAGAATTACTAATTCAACATTAAAATATGGTACCATGGCCAATGACTAGGCTTACCAGCCTCCAGGTGGGGCCTGGAGATCTCCTGGACTTACAACCAATCTCCAGACTACAGACATCAGTTCCCCTGGAGAAAATGGCTGCTTCGGAGGGTGGACTGTATGGCATTATACCCCACTGAGGTCCATTCAATCTCTAGCCCCAAAGCTCCAGAAATTTCCCAAACTGGAGATGGCAGCCCTACCAATGTTTCAAAGTGTGTCCCTTGCTGTTTTGATCACTGTCTGCACCACTGAAAGGAGAGGAAGTATTGAAAGAATACTAGGCTTGGACAGTAATAGAGGACTGAAGCAAGTCAGGAGAGTGACTGAGGTATATTAATGTTCTGGGGTATGTTGATATTTGACCATATATAAAACAACTGCCCTGGGATGTTGTGGAATCTGTTTCTCTTAGGCTTAGAAGCAAATACTGGGCAGTTTCAAGGTATACACTTTCATGGTTCAGGAAAAGAGTTTAGGTTAAATGTTTGCTGAATACTTTCCATCTGTGATCCATTCTTGTAATGAAGAAGTGGCCAACAGTACAATCCTAAATAGAGCTATACTCTTCTAAATGCATTGAAATTAATAGGCTTAGAAGGCTTAAGACACAATGCAGATGGTACAGGAAGACAGGAAAGAGAGGCTATAGCATAGGCCTACACACCTGAGTAGTATTCTAGTACTGCTATCTGACTTGTTCCTGGCATGGCAGATAAAGCCCGAACCATCCCACGTCACTGTGATATGCACCAGAATGAAACTCTCTCATAACCTGGACTTGATTTATGCCACTCTGGCCAAAATAAAAGTCAGCCTCTATTTTTTTAAACATTTTATTGGTTTTCAGATAGAAGAAAGAAAAAAATTAAAAGGTGAGAGTATTACAATGCCATTATATCTTTTCAGATTTCTCATACATAACATGACAACATTAATTAACATTTTAGCAACAGTAATCTCATTAGATTATATCTATATAAGCTTTTAACATTTCTAGTATATATTTTCAAACTATGCATCAGCTTGCTGTTTATCCTTATTAACTGTTTCCATCTATAAATACATCTAAGCAAACTACTATCATTTCTACTATGATCTTACTGGCCAGTTTCATATTTATCATCCTTTAGAAAGAAAAACAATTTATAGATAAAAACAGGGACATTATCCAGTCTATCTTCAAATTAAGCTCTTCAAATTATGTATTACATTCTGACTGCAATATTAAGTTTATCTATACCTTCTTATTATAAAAAAGCCATATTCATATTCTGATTCATAGTTCAGTGTCAGCCACTATTATAATGTGGTGATGGAGAAATGAACCAAATACAACTCCATTTTGTGTTCCTTAAAACTTAGATCTTTGTATGTCCTGTTAGGCACAGAGGGGCAAAGCCTGCTGAGGGAAAATCAGTATGGCTTCTGCAAAGGAAGCCATGACTCACCACCATTTTGGAGTTGTTTGAGAAAGTGAACATGCATGTAGATAACGTTGATCTGGTAGACTTTATATATCTGGACTTTCAAAAGTCTTTTTACAAGGCACTTCACCAAAGACTCCTGAGTAAACTTAGCAGTCATTGCATAAATGTACAGGTTCTCTTATGGATTAAAAACTGGTGAAATGACAGGAAGCAAAGAGTAGGAATCAATGGACAGTTCTCATAATGGAGGATAGTAGGCAGTGGGGTCCCACAAGGATCAGTATTGTGGCAGGTACTATTTAATTTATTCATAAATGCTCTGGAACTAGGGCTGAGTAGTGTAGTGGCCAAGTTTACAGATGACACCAAATTATTCAGGATGGTGAAAATCAAGACTGACTGTGAAGAGCTCCAAGAGGACCTCCACAAACTGGGTGAGTGGGTGACAATGCAGCAAATGAAGTTCAGTGTAAGTGTAAGGTAATGAACACTGGGACAAAAAAAAAATCCAACTTCAAGTATAGGCTAATGAGGCCTGAACTTGCTGAAACTGAGAGGAGAAAAGACCTTGAGGTCGTAGTAGATAGCTCGATGAAACCCAGTGTGGTGTAGCAGTGAAAAAGGCAAACACTATGGCTGAGGACAGACTGGCAAAATGAAGCACAAGGTAAGCGAGGCAAAAAGACCTGGGCTAAATTGTCAGAGGGATTTCCGTTCGCACTTCATAGACTGATGCGGGACCATACCAGGGAGGAGGTGGAATGGAGCGTTCACACTGTGGGGCAGCCCCTGGCAGGGGTGGCATGGGGCTTCGGTCTGTTTTGCTGAGCTGCACATAGGCGCATGGGCACATGAGTGCATAGGTACATGGGCGCAGCAGTCGGATCAGTGGGATCACATTACCATCGTCGCTTGATGCGCGGCTTATTTGCGTCCACACTGTCAGGAAGTGGGAAGAACGTGCACCCAGACGGCTTGACACCGGTTTCACCAGGTACCTTTTTAAAGTGGGAAGAAAGCACTTCAGGACCAGGTGAGTGTGGCATGGCAACACTGGGCAGCTGCAGCTGTCTGAATGGGCTCTCTTAATCTGTTTGAAAAGTGGACCTATATCGGGCCAAAATGCCGGTCTGTCCTTGGCCTGTGTTAGGGATTATTAGGAAAGGGATCAAGAATAAAACAACAGATATTGCAATGCCCCTGTATAGATCTATGGTGTGGCCTCTTTTGGAATTCTGTGTACAGTTCTTGACACTGTATCTCAAAAAGGAAAATACTACAGAGAAGGGCAACCAAGATTAGGGGGTTGGAGCACCTTCCCTATGAGGAAAGGCTGAAGAGTCTGCAACTTTTCAGTTTAGAAAAGAGACAACTAAGCACATGATACAGGTTTATAAAATTATGTATGGGGTAGAGAGAGTTGACAAAGATACATTTTTCTCCCTCTTCCAAAATACTAGAACTCAAGGGCATCCAATGAAGTTGATGGGCAGTAGGTTCAGGATGGACCAAAGGAAATGCTACTTTACACAGAGTGATTAAAATATGGAATTCACTGCTAGTAGATGTAGTGATGGCCTCAGGAGTAAATAGCTTTAAAGGGGAATTAGAGAGATTCATGGAGGAAAAATCTATAAATGGCTACTAGCTAGGGTGACTGAGGAAAACCTCCACATTTAGAGGCACTAATCCTCTGAGTCCCAGAGCCAGGAGGCAATATCTGGGGGCAGCCTCGGCCTCTATGCTCTGTTGTTGACAATCCAGAGGAAATGGTTGGCCACTGTGTGAGACAGGATGCTGATCCAGCAGGGCTCTTCTTATGTTCTTAATACCTGAACTCTGCCAGAATCCTGCTAATATCATAAATGATACTAACATCATTTAGAAGATATTACATTAAGAATGTGCATGCCTTCTTCGAATAGATTTAGTGCTGTACTCAAGAAAATAAACAAGTTCCTGGTGATGTCTGTTCTGAGCCTAGCCTCAGAGATAAGATATGGAGGTCAGAAGATGAAAATATAAACCATGAACAGTTGCCTGCCATTAGTTAGGTTGCTGAAATGTTCATTAAAGAAATGTGATTGGTAAATGTAGTAAATGATAATGAAAACATAGTGAATAGTTCACAGGATAACTGGAGATGAAAAGATGACACTATGGTTTGTCTGTTAGAACTCTGGAGAACTTATTTTCAATGCCTTGGGTAAGGATCCCCCTCGTAGTTTGAACTACTTAAATAACTTTCTTCATTTTGAATCCCTTGTTTGGGGACCCTCAAAAAATTCCCCATCATGCTTTTGTTTTTGGAGGTTAGCTAGCCTGAGAGAGTTTGGCTTTAAACTGTTAACTCAATACTCATAAGTAGCAGAAAAAAAAAGATATGAAAAAAATTTGAAAGCTATAAAAAAGTCATATGACCTCATTTCCAGGGATTGCAGAATAAAGAACCCACAAGTTCTATTAAATTCAGTAGAGCTTTATCAAACAGGTCACTAGAGCCTGTGACATAATGCAGTAGTATAAATTTCCCTGAAGAAAACTGTAGTCTTACAGATTGTGAATATCAAGGTAAGTGTAAGAGTATAAATAATGAAACCAGGCAAAAGTTTTCGCACCAAGACCAGAGATGGAGACACTCTAATTTTTAAAAATCCTATCTATAATCAGTGCATAATAAACACATGTTGACAACATAGTTTTAAAAAATTCATTCATTTTATACACTATTACAAAAATGAAAAGCAGTTAGCTCATTTTAATAGCCATGTACAATACTGGATCTATTCAAAATGATAGTAAAATATTTAAGGAAGCATTTAATATTGTTAGCATATGCAAGTAAATATTGAAGAAATATATATTTCTATAGGAAATTCAAACAGTATAATGTGATCAACAGTTATAGAATAGAAAATACATTTTAAACTTGAGGAAATTGAGGAGATTCTTGGAGGGAGGATGAGGATAAATTTGGGGAGGGTTTTTTTCCAGTATACAGCTTCTCTTAGTTCAGAAATCCATACCCTGTTACCCTGAATTTGCAGTTACAATTAAAGTTGCCCCTCTACCACATAGCCTCCCTTCAGTTCATCCGATCAAGCAAACATATTCTTAATTATGTGATAAAGTGGGAGGAGGACAGTAGGAGTGGGTAGTTCTCAGCAGAGAACATGAAGGCTTTTTCTTAACTGGTAGAGATTCTTTGGAACACCCTGAAGTATCCAAAGCACTCCAACAGTTCCTGAGGACTGGAAGGTAGCTAATATCACCCCCATCCTTAAAAATGGTTCCAGAGGAGATCCAGGAAATTACAGGCCAGTCAGTCTGATGTTGATGGAAAGTGTTATTAAGGAGAGAATTAGCAAGCACACTGATGAACAAAATCTATTGAGGAAGACTCAGCGTGGGAAGACTCTGTAAGGGAAGATCTTGTCTCACTAAACTGCTAGTGCTCTTTGAGGGGGTGAACAAGAATGTGGACAAGGGGGACCCAATAGGTATTGTTTACCTTGACTTTCAGAAAGCTTCTGATAAAAGTTCTTCATCAAAGGCTCCTAAGTAAGCTCAATAGTCATGGGATAAAAGGACAAGTCCTTTTGTGGATCAAAACTGGCTAATTAAATGAAAATAGAGAGTGAGTATAAATGGGCAATTTTCTCAGTGGAGGGAGGTAAGCAGTGGGGTACCGCAGGGATCAGTACTCAGTCCAATGCTTTTTAACTTGTTTATTAATGATTTGGGAGTAAGCAGTGAAGTGACTAAATTTGCAGATAACACGAAGTTGTTCAGGGTGGTGAAAACATGTAATGGTGAGTTTCTCTGTCTGAGAACAGTGTTCAGGAGTGCAGTAATTCTGAAAGCGAGAGACTGGCTAGTGACAAATGGTTCAGGTTTTAACACACAACTTGTATGAAAGATTAGGCTTTTTAAAAAGGATCTGTAATCAGGACTGAAATTAACTAGGGTATCTTTTACAGCGGAAGGCTAGCACAAAATGGTTGAGGCAGCAGGAAGTGGGCTATGAACTGCATTGGGGTTCCATGTCCGTCACCACTCATCGGCCTTAATAAACAAGAGAAATGTAAAAAAAAAAAAAAAACAGGGAGGATTGTGAGGCACTCCAAAGGGATCTGTTGAGGATGGGTGAGTGGGCATCAATGTGGCAAATGGGGTTTAATGTGGCCAAGTGCAAAGTGATGCACATTGGAGCCAAAAATCCTAACTATAAATACACGTTGATGGGGACTGAATTGGCGGAGACTGACCAAGAGAGAGATCTTGGAGTCGTAGTAGATAACTCAATAAAAATGTTAAGACAGTGTGTGACTGCAATGAGTACTGTGTAGAGTTCTAGTTGCCACACCTCAAAAAAAGATATTATAGCACTGGAAAAAGTGCAGAAAAGGGCAACTAGAATGATAAAACGGTTGAAACACTTTCCCTATGAAGACAGGTTGAAGCGCTTGGGGCTCTTTAGCTTGGAGAAATGATGGCTGAGGGGTGACATGATCGAGGTTTATAAGATTATGCATGGGATAGAGCAGGTAGAGAAAGAAGTACTTTTCTCTCTTTCTCACAGTATAAGAACTCGTGGGCACTCCATGAAATTGCTGAGCAGTCAGGTTAGAACAGATAAAAGGAAGTACTTCTTCACCCAAAGAGTGATTAACATTTGGAATTCACTGCCACAGGAGGTGGCGATGGCTAAAAGCATGGATGGCTTCAAGAGGGGATTGGAGCAGAGGTCAATCAGTGGCTATTAGCCACAAGGTATAGATAAGAGCTCTTGGTCTGGGGCAAGTGATGCTTTGTATTCTTGGTGCTTGGGGGGGGGGGCAGTGGGAGGGCTTCTAGTGTCCTGGCCCCACTGCTGGACCTCCTGATGGCACCTGGTATTTTTGAACACTGTGTGACCGAGTGTTACACTGAATGGGCCATTGGTATGATCCAACACTGGCTTCTCTTATGTTCTTATGATCTATAAAAAAATTATTTTCAATAGTGTCCTATTACTGACACAGCTCATCTGAATTATTATCCATTGCTCTTCCTTACAAGCACACATGCCCTATGTAGCCATGTATTCTGGGGGGAAAGCCAAATTCATTTGGTAGCATTACTTTACAAAATATAGTAAGCTATCTAGTGCTACATTAAAATTCAAGTAGTGATGCACAAATGTGTTATATCTTGGTGTGAGGGGTATTTATTTTATTTATTTATGTACTTACAGTATTTATAGTCTGTTTCTCACTTGGAGTCAAGGCGGATTGCAAGGCAATATAATCGACAAGATTGAACGTTCAATAAAAAAATACACAGTAGGGTTAGGGCTGCAGATCCAGTCAAAAATCTAAAAACAGAACTGAAGCAAAGCATTATTATGAATATGGCACATTAAATGATGCAAAAATTACATAGTACAATCCTAGTTTCAGCAAGCTAAATGCAGTACTGTAGACCACAGTCCCCAATAATTTATCCAAAAAACTGTGAATCATTTAGTACAGTGAGTGCAACTGTATTGCCTATGTAGAAAAGTCTCTTGAATAATTCAGTTTTGCATAGCTTGCAGAAAGCCTGGAAAATGGGAACCTTTCTGTGCTCTTCAGGCAGGTCATTTCACAAGGTGGGGGCATAAAGGAGAAGGCACGTGTAGGCAATTGTTGAATCTGCCCACTTGGAGGTTGGCACCTGCAGAAGACCTTGCTCAGATGAATGAAGCTGTCATGGGGCTTCATAGGGGGAGAGGGGGTCTCACAGATATGAGTGTCCAAGGCCACAAAGGGCTTTATATGTGATGGATAATACATGAAATTTAGCCTGGTAACTGATGGGCAGTGAGTGGAAGGACTCTAGAATGGGAGAAATATGTGTGTTCCATTTAGCTCCTTATAATAATTGAGCTATGACATTCTGTACCAGTTGGTGTTTCCAAATTGATATTACTGTGGCTTGGATCCAGGTGCCCAGATCAACTGTATTAAGGTAAGGGGCCATCTTTCAGGCTAGGCTGAGTTGGAGAAAAGCCTTCTTTGCAGCTGCATTAACTTGTTTCTCCAACAATAGCACTGGGTCCCCCCAAGGTGCTTAACCAAATCAGCAAAGGTCAGCTTAACTCCATCAAAAGTGGGGAGCACAAAATCCTTCAAGATCTCCTCCTTCTCTGCCAGCATTACCTCTGTCTTTTCAGGGTTTAGTTTCAATTTTCTTTGCTCTTAGTCAATTAACCAGAGCAGCTGGGCAGTGATATAGGACCTCTACTGTATCACCAGGAGACTTGAATAAGGACATATACAGCTGAGTATCATGCACATATTGATGAAAACCAACCCCAAAGCTTTGGATGATTTGTCCTAAGGACTTTACATGGATTCTGAAAAGCATGGAGGATAGAATTGTGCTCTGTGGAACTCCACAGGTCAGGTCCCACACTGATGATAATAGGTTTCCAATAGCAACCCTTTGATACTGAATTGTGAGACATGATTTGATGTATGAGAAACACAAATTCTTCCCTCCTGAGTTATTTTCTCTTTAAAAAACACTGGTCAGCGATTCCACCAAATTTTACATTACTGTTTTATGACAGACATTTTAAAAAAATGTTTAGTACTTTTCCACTTGACTGTAATATCTCCTGATTCTCAAATGAGAATTTAAAAACCTTTCAAAAATTACACATGAATATCCCAAGATAATAACTGTATAATGAATCCCTTCCTTTCTTGTAGCCTGAAGCAATCTTCTAATTTACAGCAATTAAGTAAACATTAATTGTCCATTCTGAATCATTACTATAATAAAAGAACGACCAGCCAGCAGCAGTACAAATAGGAAAAAGTGTTGGAAAAGGCAAGGTTTATCATGTACAGATAGAGAAGATGTCAAGAACATCTAGCAAGTGAAAGCAGAAGGGACAACTAGTTAGCATAGTGAGATTAGGGATTTCTACTATTTTGAAATAATCTCCTTCCTACTCCCACATTGTTCACCAAGTCCCAAATCACTGGTGCTCCCAAAGTTCCTTCTTAGAGCTTCAAAGCCAATGCCTCCCCAAAAAAACATAAATAAAACAGAGCAAAGCCCCAGTGAACTTCAGGTATGATCAAGTAAGGCTGATAAATGAAGCTGGCATCAAGTACCTTAAGTGATACCTTATAAGCATCCCAGTCCTGCTGCCATTCCCTCCTCCTCTGCTTCTCTGCAACTGTAGCAACAGTGATGAGCCTGTTAGCTACCATTCCTGTCACCTTCCTTGTTCTTTTGCACTTGGCGTCCCAGTTCACACATGCAAGAGAATGAGGTAGCAATGGAAACAGCAGAAGGAAGAATACCATTTCAGACTGGAAGATCTTGGTGGATCACATTTTTGTGATCTTTCCTTGTCCTGTGTGACAAGCCAAGACAAGTGACAGAACCATTCTCCCTCCAAAACTTACTCCCTACTGTGCTAGTGTTCTATATTTTTTTTATGAGGGGGGAATTCAAAATTGGAATGCACCACCTGCAGTGTAGTCATTTGTATTTGCCTCTTTCACTCCTCTGTCTCCTGCATATGTAAATCAGGACTTTGTGTGCCATTCCCCTTAATTCTAGCCACCACTCCACACAGGTAGAAGTACACTTCCTTTTCTATCTCATGCTTAATCACACTGGGTAGGGACATCCCCTCTTGCCCACTGATGCTGCCAGGAACAATCTACATACTCTTCTCTTTTTCCTCACCACGACATGTAAAAGCTCCCCCAAACTCTCCTGTGACTGAACCATCTGCACCATCAATTTTTTGTGCCTCTGCTTGTTGTATCTGCTTCTATATGCTTCCTACTTCCTTACTTTTCTGGAAACTGTGTCCCTTCAAAATATGCTGCCCCAAGGAATTTTGCTCTGATATTGGGCTGGCCCTAGTTTCTTAATTCTGAAATACCTGGATGCTTTGTCCTATAATTCAGCAAAATAACCTTGCATTCAGAGGCTGGAATATATATACCTGCAATATTTCTCCTCCAACCTAGATGCAACCACATAAAAATAAAGAATTGTAATGAAAATGTCAAGTTACCTTTAACAATTGGGGTGTGAATATCATTGAAATAACAAGTGCATATGCATGTTTACAGTGTTTCCATGGCTACATGCTTTAGCCCTAGATAGAAAATATAATTTGAAAATTTTACAGCTGTACACTTTTAAAAATTTCATTATCATCCATCTCTTCTCTCTTTCCACATACAAAAATATGTATGGAATTATTTGTGCTGAATGGTAATGAATGGGAAATAATATAACTCAATACATTTGGTGAGTGAATTATGTATTAACTGTGTTCATTTGTTATATAACATCTTAAATAATCTTATTAACATATTTTGTACATGAAGGGCCTTACAGTTCCTTTAGGAGAGGGCCTGAGTTTCCACAGCCCAACTGAAAAATAAATGTTTCAGTAGTCTTTTCAAAAATGTTTACATATCTGGTCCACTTTTCAATGTCTTCTTCATATGTTCCTATTGAAGCTTTAATAGGATACCATAGGCA
Organism: Lepidodactylus listeri; assembly: GCA_029233225.1. Taxonomy (NCBI): domain Eukaryota; kingdom Metazoa; phylum Chordata; class Lepidosauria; order Squamata; family Gekkonidae; genus Lepidodactylus; species Lepidodactylus listeri. The sequence continues at coordinate 50,950,833 of JARCFY010000004.1, forward strand.
TATAAAAAAATCTTCTTTTGCCAGCTGCCTTCAATAATTTATCACTAAAGAAACTGGATATAATTCCTGTTGCATGTTTGTTGAATCTGTTTGGAGAGATTAACATGTTTTTTGTAACTGCTCTTATAAATTCTGATTTGTCCCAGTGACACCTTCCAATAAAAAAGTAGATAAAGAAAAACAGGTATAGATAGAAACTCTCAGTCTGGGGCAAGTGATGGGGCAAGCATTCTTGGTGCTTGAGTGGGGCAACAGTAGGAGGGCTTCTAGTGTCCTGGCCCCACTGCTGGACCGCCTAATGGCGCCTAGAGTTTTTGGCCACTGTATGACAGAATGTTGTACTGGATGGGCCACTGGCCCAATCCAACATTGGCTTCTCTTATGTTCTTATGTTCTTAGGATATACTCAAAGAACTGCAGGCTTATGTATGCACACGTGAACATGCACACAGAGCAAATCTTAACCCTAGACAACCTATCATCTAAGTAATAAAAGCACATAATACAAGGGGCAAAATAAAAACAAGCAAGCCTGTCCAATGTGGTATGGAGATCCTTAAGGTCTATGGTGGAAGGAGAGCAAAGAAGGAAGAAGCAGGGTAAAGATGAAGACCAGCTCAAGATCTCCAAGGGTCCTGTGTTCCAGGGTGTGGTCACACTGCACCAGATTCCCGGATAAAATCCCGCTGAGATTTTATCTGTTTTTTTCCCTTCTGGCAGCGGTGGCAGGGGGAGGCACCCTTCCTGCTCACAGGAGAGCACTCTACACCCCCCTCTGCTGCTGCCACCAGCCGCCACTGTCAGCCACCGCCAGATCCGTCCTGGCTGCCTGGCTCACCCCGTGCTCCGCTCCGGGACCCGAGCCCCGCCGGTTGCTGCCTGGTAATTTTTTGGGTTAGAGAATGCGAGGGGGAATGAGGTGGTGGCACCCAGTGGGGTTTGGGGCTGGGAGTGGAGTGCGGGGTGTTCCCCCCCCCCCCATTTTTGCACTCAAGCACCCAAGTGCAAAAACAGGGGGAAAAACACATGGCCGGGACAATCTGAACAGACCTCTCTCGCAATGATTGCGAGAGAGGGCTGTTCAGATTGGCTCAATCGTGGATTCCTTGCGCTAACACCCAGAAAATACCTGATTTTCCTGAGGGTTGGAAACAGCGCGAGGAATGCATGATTGAGCCCACTTTGGTGCGGGAGTGGTCCCAGCCTGTATGAATGGTCCCTTTAAATGCGGGAGGAAACAGCAGTTCCTCCTGCTTTAAAGGCCGTGTGACCGCAGCCCAAGTTATACAGGGGCAGTAGAGAAAGAAGTTCAGGAGAATTGCTGCTGATGCAATGTTCTGGGGTTTTGGAAAGGCTATATTTATACTGTAAAAATGTTGAAACTGAGTGGCTTTTGGGCTCCAAAGCCAGGATGGTTTTGGAGCCAAAAATGTTTGAACCTTACTGCCCAATTTGATTCTAAATGCCAGGCAGGAAAATTATAAATGCAGAAAGTGACATTCCAAAAAGGGTGTATGACTGGATTGAACTGTTCACTTGATTGGTCACTGGCTAGTCTAGAGGGTAGACAAAGAAGCAGGTATGAACTGATTATTGTATTCTGGGAAAACAATAGGCTAAAGAGATGGATGATTGCTGACTTAATCCTTTCTTAGGTAGCTAGCCCCTTTAAACAGCTGATCTACTGTTTAAAGGGGCTTTCCTGAATTCAGCCCTGAGACATTTAAACCACTGCTTTCTGCTCCCCATGGAAAGCTGTGGAGAGCAGAAAGCAGAGACTCCTTCAGGGAGTAAAAAGCAGGGTATAAAACCAACTCCTCCTCCTCTTCCTCCTCCTGGTGCCTCAAGGCAGTTTTGGAATGGATGCAGGCTAATCAACGGAAGCTTAATCCCAGCAAGGTGTTCTGGGTGGGTGTGTACTCCCCTTAAAGGAACAGTTCTGTAGTTTGGAGGTGCTTTTGGACCCAGTGCTACTGCAGGATAAGTTGGTGGCAGCTGTGGCCAAGAATGCCTTTTATTAGCTTTAGCTGGTTACTCAGCTATAGACTTTCCTGGGCACTGTGTTGCATGCCCTGGTTACATCTAAACTAGATTCTGCAATGTGTTCTATATGGGGCTGCCCTTGAAAAGTGTTTGGAAACTTCAGTTGGTACAGAATACTGCAGCCAGCATGTTGACTGGGGAGGGCCATAGGGATGAAATCACTCCAGTTTTGTCCTATGGACACTGGCTCCCAATTTGTTTCCACACACATTAAAGGTGCTGGTCTTGACCTTCAAAGCCCTATACTGTTTGAGACCAACATACCTGAAGGGCTGCCTACTCCCTTATGAACCTGCATAACTACTACGGTCTTCAGAGGCCCGCTTTGGCTGCCCTCTCCTTCCGAGAGTCAATGTGTGGAAACCCAGGAAAGGCCTTTCTCAGTCATGGCACCAAAGATCTGAAACTCTCTCCCCAGGGAGATTTGTCTCCCTTTCTGTTGTCATCTTCCTGCAGCCAGTGAAGATTTTCTTTGTTTGTTTGTTTGTTTGGCGTACCCTCAGTAATCCTCCCTCCTAAACAATGTTTTAATGGCTGTTTTTATTGTTTTGCATGTACTTCAGCTCTGTTTTAATTGCTTTAATTATGTTTTTGGGAGTTAAAATGTGGTTTTATTATGTATGTTTTAAATAGTTAGCTGCCTTGGTGCCCTTTGTAAGAGCAGAAAGGCAGCATACAAATTTTGTAAATAAATAATAATAAGGGAGGGTGAGATGATGTCTCAGACTATAATCTTCAGGAGTCCTGGGGCTGCACAGAGCCTTTCTGAGGCAGCTTGCGGTGCCAACCACTTGGTGGGACCTGGAGATCTTCCAGGATTACAATTGATATCTAGACTACAAAGAGCAGTTCCCCAGAAGAAAATGGCTGCTTTGGAGGATGGAGTCATACCCCACTGGGGGGCCTCCCCTCCCCAAACTTTTTCCACCTAGCCTCCACCCCGAAATTTCCCAACCTTAAATTGGTACTCTAGATGGCCTAGATGGGGCCCACACCAGCAGAAGTAAGAAACCCAATTATCCTGGCTGTATCTGTTTAAGCCTCAGAGATGGAATGTATGTTTCAACACAAAATTTTGGGTCCAAGAGAGACAAGTTTAAATTATGTATTTACAAAAATGTGAGTACAGGCTTTGAGTGTTACCATCTCTCTCTCTCTCCAAGCTCATGTTTCCTTCTATTTAAAACTCACCCTGCCACATATACAGTCTTTGCTTAAGAAGTTTTATCTCAATGTTTGCCACCATCCTCTAACAACTGGACACTTCTAGCCTTGACTCTCAGTGCAGAATTAACAGTCAAAGCAGAAGAGGCTTCTTGGTGCCTGAAAAGAGACAGTGAATATAACACTATGTTTTTCACAAGGCAAAAACTGTCAAATCCAAAGGTCACTAGTCATTAATCAAATTAAAGTCAAAAGTCACCAGACAGACAGTTCTGAGGGTGCCTGACATTCATATTAAGAACATTAAGCTCCTCTAGGCTCCAATTCAAAGTCAAGTCTGATGTACAGGCATTGTTGATGCCAAATGAACAATGCTTCTTGGACAGTGTCATGGTTTGCCCTATCTAAGCAGCAAAGAGAAGTCAGACAAAATCTATTAGCAGCAATGTTGCTTGAGCAGCACTGTTTCTGCTGTAGTCTATAGTAAGGGTTTTTTGTATGTATGTATGTATGTTTGTATGTACGTATCTCCTTCCTTTTATTGAACTGTAAACTTTGTTACCCGCTTTATGTATTATGGTATGTCATGTTTTAGTTCCCTCCCCTTTTTGTTTATATTTGTCCAATTTTGTAATCCTAGTCCTACTGTGCTGTTAACTGGAATTATCTGCTGTCTGGTCGTTTTATATTCTGTTATCTCTCTTTTCAGTCTCAGTGAGAATGATTTGTTTATTTTATTTTTATTTATTTTATTGGTCTTTTATCCCCCCCTCCCTGCAAATGGGCTCAGGGCGGGTTCCATCAGTCTCAATACAGTACACAACACAATGATGCAAATAAATAAATAAATAATGTCTGAGATACTGTCATAGCACTGCTGAACGCTGATGTAAGATGGAGCAGGGAGATACAGGCTTCTAGTCTTCTATCCTTGCCACTATTGTAGCCACTATAATCAAAGGATAAGGGATCTGGGGACTTAATCGAGGTTGGGAGATCCATGGGAAAGTAGGGACATTTGTATACCCTGCAATATTTATTTTATTTATTTATTTCATTGAATTTCTATACCACCCTCCTTCATGGGAATTAGGGTGGCTAGCCTCCAGAGGGGGGCTGAAGATCACCGGGAACTGCTTTCCAGATGAGAGAGATCAGTTCCCCTGAGGAAATGGCTGTTTTTCAGGGTGGACTCTGTGACATTATACCCTGCTAGGGTCCCTTTCCTCCTCAAACCTCACCCTCCCAAGGCTCGACCCCCAAATATCCAGGAATCTCCCAGCCTGGAGCTGGCAACCCTAAGGGGAACTGATCACTGTTGCTGGGAGATCCATTGTGATTCTTGGATATTTACTGCTTCCATTGCTGCTGGGAGGGGGTATAAGCAGGTGGACAGCTGGGAGAGCCACCACCACTGCTGCTGTGTGGGGGAAGCAGGTGAGAGGCTGGGAGGGTGATGTGGGGCAGAAAGAGAGAGTGATGGGGTAGAGAGCAGAAAGAGAGAGAATGAGTGATGGGGTGGGGAGCAGAAATAGAAATCATGATGAGGTCGGGGCAGAAAAAGAAAGATACAGTGATGGAGTTGATGGCAGAAAGAGAGGCAGTGACAGGCATGGAAGAGAGAGACAGTAAGAAAAGGGAAGGCTGGAGGGAGGAAAGGGTGTGAAAGAAGTAGGGGAAGAGGGGAGGAAACAAAGAGGGGGAATGTAATAGCCTCTCCTGCAAGTTTCTTGCCAGTCCCCATTTGTTTGTGTCTATTTTAAAACTTATAATTATGTACCACATTTAGCATACTAGTCAGAATTAGAACATTTCTATTTGCTATTACTGATATCATGACTGTGATTGTAACTCTCAAAAACAGCTACACCAGCGTGACTATTTCTTTCATATTTATATGTAAAGTACAGTTAACAGTGGCAATAAGACAACTCCAGGAACTGGCTCCTGGGAATTACTGATTTATAATTCTGCTTGAGGCATTTTAGTTATTCAAAGTGCTGCACACATTTCATTTTGTTTTGTTTTATGGCTTAAATCAAGTTTTGAAGTTATCTTTTAAAAGCACAGTTCGGTTGTATTAAGCACTCTGTCTTCTAAAGACACTCAGTGAAAGTATTTGGTAGGCTCCATTTTGCAGTTTTCCTCCATAAATATATGAGTACATGCAAACTGGCTTCTATCAAGCTCATTTTTTCATACACATATCATCTGCCAAACATGGTAGACCATAACATAAAATTAAAATTGACATATTTGCAAACCCACAAATACTTGCTGTCTTACCATTTATATAACTTTTCCTGTGACCTTCAATGGTTTATTCTATCAGCTGTATACCAAGGAAACTTTCAGTACCCATGAACTGGTCAGTTCCACACTGACCATCATTCTATATATTCTAATCCTGGGTTGTATCCAGCCAGCTGTTTCACTTAATCCTGGCTAATCCACCTCCTCATTATATCTCCCATTCCACATGACTTTTGTTCATGTAGGTCCCGTGATTCCTAGCATAGTCTCTGTGGTGGTTAAAGAGGACCCTATCTTCCCTTTTCCACCAGCTGAGAAGCTAATTGGATCCAACCTACTATATCTTTATAAGACAATCTACAAATGAGTGGCCCATCCATTATGCAATTGTCTAGGGTGCCAAAGGCATGGAGGAGCACCAACCAGCCTATGCCTACTCATGCCACCCATACCCACCCACCCAGCATCCAGGTCTGCTGCAGCAAGCAGCAGCTCAGGAGATGTCACCTGGCTCCAACAGATGGCCAAAGTAACCCTGCTGTTTTCTTCCCTTCTTCCATTGTAGGAGCAAGCCTAAAGGAAAAAGAGTAGAGACCTACTGCCCAGCCCTAGTGGGGGTCAAGGAGGATGAAGAAGGAAGGCACTGCCATGTGTCCTGTAAGTATGGGAGATTGGGAGGGTGGACACTGCCATGCTGCACCTCTGGGGATTGTGGGTGAAGAGGGAGGGCACTGCTGCACCCTGTGTCCAGCATAGGGGGAGAGGAGTGTGAGCATTGCTGCACCACACCACTGGGAAGAGGAAGGGGCAGGTGGGTGTCACTGCACTGCAGTGAGGGGATGAGGAGGGCAGGCTGCACTGCAGCTCCAGTGAGGGAGCTGAGGAGGTGAGTGCTCCTCCCACATGCTCCAGTTATAAATCCAAATGAGAGGAGGTTTATTGGGAACTTCGACACAATACCATCCCCTAATTGTCTACTTCCTAGGTTTTTCCTGCTTTGCTTCAATTTTTGTCAGGCCTGGTTTGATCCAACCTTTTTTTTGAAAATGACAGACAAGAGTGCATTCTCATGTTATGAAGATGGAAAGGTGTACATTTTTAAAGTCCCGCCCACATTGGTGCCATTTTTTTTTTGTTTCAACCTCTCCCTGTGGCAGCCCTCCTCCATGCACAACCAGGGGATTTTGGCAGCTTTATAAAAACTGGTAAATGATAAATCACTATAGCATTATAATGATTTACACCCCAATCTAATAGTTCTTTTGAATACCCACTTTCCTTTTTAAAACAGTTATAGAGACACACATTTCCCTTTGTATTTCTGCAATGAAAAGGGCAAAAGCTTCTAGGGGCATGGCAGAGGAAAATGCAGGGGAAATAGTAGCTGATGGAGGAAAGTGCACACAAAAATTTTACATGGATACTCCACTGCCAGTGCAAATGACTTGGGAATGGGGACTCCTCACCATGTGGATATAGCCACACATATTTAAAGAATTGCTTGCTCCTGTATAAATTCTCCTGCGTGTTAAGATCTTTCTCAGGGGCTTTCCTTTGTCTTTGATTCTGGATGTTCCGAGGATGGCAGCACTTCAGAACTCTGGAACTCCCCATTCCTTCACTAACTTGTGCCAGGTGCTGGTAATGGGTGAATTTTTTTAGGATAATCTTTGAAGTTCCATGTTAATTTTATTTGCTGTATTGCTTTGTTGTTGTTGTTGTTCCTACCATTTTCTACACCATCTAATTTCAATTATCTTAATTAGTTCTGCTGTGGTTTCAATTTTATTTGTACTTTTAATTTTAATGTTAAATGTTGCTGCCACCTTGTTGATTCCCTGATTCCCTTAAATCAGAAAGCAGGAAAGAGATTTAAAAAAAACCACACACACAGGAGATAAATATATAAGATACACTACATATAATGAGGGAAAGAATGAGAGATAACGGTGCCTTTAGAAGAAGAAAAGTGTAGCTTACAGCTGCTGTTGAAATTTGATTCTCAAAATTCCAATCAAAATATGAGGATTCCACTCGGTCAAAGGTACTGTGAAGTTTCTACTCACTTTTTAAATATTTAAACTCTGTATTGTCACCAGACCTGTGAGGAATCACTGTTGCATCAACCCAATATTTCCTGCCTCCTTCTCCAGTAGCATATCTTATTGTCTGGCTGCAGTCACATTGGAGGCTTGGTGCTATCTGCCTGCACCTCTGTTTGTGGTGGTTTAAATAGTTGTGGGAAGTTTTGATCAGACATCCCACCCTGAACTGGCTTTACTTCACACTCACCCCATGGTCCATTGTTCAGATTGTTGCAGCATATTTTTTTTTGTCTTTCATCCATGCACATAAGCATGTATCTGAAGCTCCAACTCCTTTTTGACAGATACACAAACTCTCTGCCAAGTACTCCAGCCCTTCTTAGTCTCCTTCCCTTTGTCTTTCTTTTGTGGAATATGGGGGGGGGGGGGGGGGGTAAAGTGCAGATTTACATGAGAGTAGTCCCATTGCTCTCTCATGGATCGCTGCCTTAACAAGACATGGAACAACTGATTCGTTTAGAATAGGAAATGAAGTATGGCGATGTATATTGTCACCCTGCTTATTTAATTTATATGCAAGAGTACATCATGCAAACTGCTGGCCTGGATGAATCACAAGCCGGAATTAGGACTGCCGGGAAAAACATCAACAACTTCAGATATGCAAGCGATACCACTCTAATGGCAGAAAGTGAAGAGGACCTAAAGAGTCTCTTGCTATTGATGAACAAGAAAAGTGTAAAAGTTGGCTTGAAACTCAACATCAAAGAAAATAAGATCATGGCTTCTGGCCCTATCACTCCTTAGCAAATAAAAGAGGAAGTCATGGAAACAGTGACAGACTTCACATTCCTGGGATCCAAGATCACTGCAGATGGTGACTGCAGTCATGAAGTTAAAAGATGCCTGCTCCTTGGGAGGAAAACTATGGCAAACCTAGACAGCATAATAAAAGTAGAGACATCACCCTGCCAACAAAAGTCCGTATCGTCCAAGCGATTGTATTCCCAGTAGTAATGTATGGTTGTGAGAGTTGGACTATAAGGAAGGCCGAGAGCCAAAGAATAGATGCTTTTGAATTATGGTGCTGGAAAAGACTCTCGAGAGTCCCTTGGACTGCAAGGAGATCAAATCAGTCAATCCTAAAGGAAATTAACCCTGACTGTTCCCTGGAAGGCAAGATACTGAAGCTGAAGCTCATATACTTTGGCCACCAAATGAGAAGGGAGCTCTCTCTGGAGAAGACCCTGATGCTGGGAAAGATTGAAGGTAAAAGAAGGGGACGGCAAAGGATGAGATGGCGAGACAGTGTTATCGATGCGATGAACATGGAGTTGAGCAAGCTCCAGAGGGTGGCGGAGGACAGGAGGGTCTGGTGTGATATGGTCCATGGAGTTGCGAAGAGTCGGACTTGACAGTGTGACTGAACAATAACAACAACAAAGTCCACACTTTCACACAATTTCATTTTCTGTATAAGGCTATAAATGTATTTTCCCCGTATCTTCTCTATATGTTTCACCAAATATCTATACAGGAATGCACATTTAGTTAGTAAGGAATGGTGTTCTCCTTTATCCTTTTCCTGTTCAGAAAGGGTACATGTAACTAATTCTAGTTTCAAACAGATCTCTCCAGCTTCTCCTCCCATCCTATGTGCAGAAAGCAAAAGGGGACGAGTCTTCATTACCTAACCATTGGGTAGCCATTTGGAAATGATAACTGGAAGCTTTTACTGTAAATTATGTTATTTATTGGAATTGTTTTACACTGATTTTATCTGTTTTATAATCTATTGAATCGGCTGCATGCCCATGGACGCTGCCCTGAGCCCATTCGCGGGGAGGGCGGGGTATAAATACGAAAAATAAATAAATAAATAATTCTAAGACAGCAGAGCATGAAAGACCCCCAACTGCTCACCATGAAAGACCAGATACCGTATTTTTTGCTCTATAAGACGCACTTTTTCTCCCCCAAAACGTGGGGGGGAAGTGTGTGCATCTTATGGAGCAAATACTGGGGGGGGGACCCCCCTCCCCCCTCCTTCGCTCGCTCGCTCACCTTTCCCGAGCCGCGGCATGGCCGCTGGCCCAGGGAGAACCCCCCCTCCCGAATCTGTGCACGCAGCATCCGAGAGAGCAAGCCTCAATCGAGCAAACAACGGCAGGAGCATCACCAGGGGTCCATTGGAGCCGGAGCCCCCCCCCGCCTCTTGCAGCCATGCGCTGGAGCGCCGGGCCTGGGAGAAGGCTTCGCTCTGGGATGGGCACGCACTCTGCCTCTGAACGGAAGGGTGCTTTGCCGCAGGACTCAGCTGCTTCCCACGGTTCCATTTCCCAGCGCTCTCCTTCTCCTCACAGACCCGCTAGGAACTGACATTCCTGTCTGCGCGGGCCGGTGGGCAATTCCTGAGCTGAGAAAAGCACGCGATCGTTGCGGCGGGCATGGCTCCGAGCGGAGTTGCGGTGGCGGGCATGGCTCCGAGCGGGCAGGGGGGAGCTAGTGGAGGCGCCTCTGGAGCGGTGACGCCCGAAGGACTGCGAAGCTGGCTCCAGGGGGGCCTATCGCTTCGCCACTGACCGCAATGATTTCCGCAGGTGGGCCTTGCTTTGCGTTTCGAAGGTAAGGGAAGGGACGAGACGGTCAGTTCCGCCGGGCAGAAAGTGTTTCGGGAGGTGCGTTCCTCAGAGAGCAGGGGGCAAGGCTTGCTCTTTGACAGCCGTCACCCCGCTCCATCTCTGTTCAGTCTGCTGGCGTGCTCGGTCCGAGCACGCTGAGGGCGAGGGCTGTGTTGCTTCGGCTTTTCGGTGCTGCGGCGCGGAGAGGGAGCCGGGAGTCGTCCTCTAGCTGTTGGCTGGGGTGGCGGTTGCGAGCGGAGCCCTCCTTCTCCCACCCTTTGCATGGCGGCGGCAGCGGCCCCCCTTTTACTCAGCCCGCTTGAGGAGAGCTTGCGACGCTGTCGGGGCCTGCGGACTCGGCCCAGCGCTTATATAGCGGCGGGGCGCTGACAGCGGCGGTGAGTTTAGGCGTCCGACTTCTCTCTGAGCATCCCCCCCAACAACCAGTGGAGTAGTTAACAACAGTGCCGAGTTCTGACTGCCTGTGGCATCTTAAAAGTCTTAGTAGTTTTATTCTTGTCCGTTGGAGCTCACCTAATTCTTGTCCGTTGGAGCTCCAGAGCAAACATCCCCCCTCCCTCGCTCCCCCCCTTACCAGGAAGAACCCCCCCTCCCTCTCCTGCTTACGTTTCCTGGGCGGCAGGCCACCAGCTCGGGGAGAAGCCCCATCCCTCCCCCCCTCACCATTCCTGGGCTGCGGGGGGGAGGTAGGGAGGGAAGAGCTGGGCCTGAGTGGCGTTAAGCCACTCAGGCCCAAGCAAGGGGGGGGGAAGGAAACACCCTTTCTTTTTTTCTTTCTTTCTTTCTTTCTTTCTGTCTTTCTGTCTTTCTGTCTTTCTGTCTTTCTGTCTTTCTGTCTTTCTGTCTTTCTTCCTTCCTTCCTTTTCTTTCTCTCTTCCTTCCCTATTTTCCTGTTCCTTCCTTTCTCTTCCTTCTCTCTCTCTCTCTCCCCCCTCCCTCCCTCCCTCCCTCTTCCTTCTCTCTCTCTCTCTCCCCCCTACCTACCTACCTACCTTCCTTCCTTTCTCTTCCTTCTCTTTCTCCCCCCACCTAGCTACCTACCTTCCTTCCTTTCTCTTCCTTCTCTCTCTCTCTCCCCCCTACCTACCTACCTCCCATCCTTCCTTCCTTCCTCTTCCTTCTCTCTCTCTCTCTCCCTACCTACCTTCCTTCCTTTTTCTTCCTTCTCTTTCTCCCCCACCTACCTACCTACCTTCCTTCCTCTTCCTTCTCTCTCTCTCCTCCCTCCCTACCTACCTCCCATCCTTCCTTCCTTCCTCTGCCTTCTCTCTCTCTCTCCCTCCCTCCCTCCCTTCCTTCCTTTTTCTTCCTTCTCTTTCTCCCCCCACCTACCTATCTACCTTCCTTCCTTTCTCTTCCTTCTCTCTCTCTCTCCCCCCTAACTACCTACCTCCCATCCTTCCTTCCTTCCTCTTCCTTCTCTCTTTCTCTCTCTCCCCCTACCTACCTACCTACCTTCCTTCCTTCCTCTTCCTTCTCTCTCTCTCTCCCCCCTACTTACCTACCTAACTCCCTTCCTTCCTTCTCTCTCTCTCTCCCCCCCCCCCCTACTATTTGGTTCAGAATATTTTTTCCCCATTTTCCTCCTCCAAAACTAGGTGCGTCTTACAATCAGGTGCGTCTTATGGAGCGAAAAATACGGTATGTTAAACAATGAGGGGAGAAGATCTTGAAGGAACTCCAGGGCCACTTCTATGAGACAACGTGATATAGTTGCTTCATACAGAATATTATCGGAGTCAGCAACCTCCAACCACTGCCAGCCTCCCATCCCCCACCTGCTGATTACTGCCACCTGCCTACTGTTCCTATATGGGAGCCAGTTGAGAATTCTAGTAACCACCTCACTAGCAACTTGCACCTCTTTGAAAACATGTATCTCCTGGGTTTCCATGAAATAAATTCTTCTCACAATAATACAGCAATCATTTCTGGTAGCCTGTTGTAAGCAGTTCTTAAAGCCCCAAAGGGCACGCATAGCCTCCTACGCTATTTTTTTTAAATGAAACGTATGACTATCAGGTCAGCAGCAGCATTGAAGTGGGTAGGCAGATGCAGCTACTAGAACCACATGGCTAGCAGCAAGGCATGGCAGCAGCTAATACTGCCACTGCCTTAGGTGGCAAAAGGTCTCAAACCGCTATGGCTGAAATCTAACATGACGAGACCTCTTAGAGAGGTAGATGAAAAATGAGAAAAAAGAACTGTTTAATTTCACCCTAAAAATGTAAGAGGTGAAAAAAAATAATACAGCATGTTCAGACTGAGAGTTAAACCAGTGGTTCTCAACTTTAGCAATCTAGGGATCCCCATATGACAAAAAAAAAGTTTCATGGACTCTCTTTTCCTCCCTTGTTGGCACATGCCAGATTGCCACTTTTCAGAACACATGCTATGGACATGTATGCCCCATGGAAGTGTCCATCCTCGAATCAATTAAGTCATTACCCTTTAAGTTTAAGAGAAAAAGGTTTTTATTTTCTGTGCATGTCCTACCCGATCAAATGTCAGAGGGTAGCTGATTCTGTAGGAGCATGACTCAAAGGTAATGACCTAAGTTCTAATCACCCCTTGACTGAAAGACAATTTGCACCAGAGACAGTGAGATTTCCTTATTGGTTAATAATGTATAGATACAAGTCAGCTGAGCAAAGATAGAAAGGGAGCTGGGAAAGCTTTTGGCATGAATGATAGAAATAAAAATAAAAGACCAGTGTTACACAAAACCTAAATTTCTGGAATTCAATTGAACCTTCCACTGGTTATTACTATTAGTGTCTGTGCATGCAGCATGGAATCTCTCTCTATAGAGAATTCCATTGCATTGAAAAATAAAGTGAAAAATGGTTCAATTGTATATTGGAAATAATAGTGATGGTTGCATTAGGACTGTATTTCCTGTGGGCCGCTCAACAAATAAGTGTTTCCAGAGCTGACCTGTTGGTTCTGGTGCTGTCCTCCAAGTGTTCTAAGGTGAGCTGAAACATAGGTGACTGAGGGCTTCCCATTAAGTTTTCTGGAAGGTCCTAATCATGGATCTTTTGCATTATGTTTGTTGTGACCCTGCATCATGGGCTCCTTTAAAATGGAGGTGCTGAAAAGTTCATGCAATATGCAATACCTCAGTATGATAGGGTAGAACTAGGTCTCAGATCCTTCGAAGCTCGGATCTGGGCTGCAACCTTAAGAAGAAGAAGAAGAAGAGATAGGATTTATACCCTGCCCTTCTCTTGGAGTCTCAGAGTGGCTTACAAACTCCTTTCCCTTCCCCTCCCCACAACAGACACCCTGTGAGGCAGGTGGGGCTGAGAGAGCTCTGAGAGAAGTGCTCTTTCAAGGATAGCTCTGACAGAACTATAACTTGTCCAAGGTCATCCAGCAGGTGCAAGTGGAAGAGTGGGGAATTAAACCCGGTTCTCCCAGATCAGAGTCTTCCAGATTAGAGTCAACCACTACACCAAACTGGCTCTCTTTAGATTCTCTGGATCAAATTTTTATTCTCCATGGAGTCAAATGGATACTTAGTTACATCTGTGTGCAATACCTGTGCCCTAGCACTGAGCTATGGATCCTTAAAAAAATAGACCTGCCTGGAATATGCATAATTCATGGGCTCATATCTTATATTCTAATAGTTAAGTATGATCCAATCTGCACATATTTATATCTGTGGATCAGAGCCACATTGATGAAAGGTAGGACCAATTTCCCACTAGTGCTGCCCCGGCATTCTTCTTCCATTTGCCCTGGTGCTGTGCTTGAATTTCACACTATTTGCCGTGGGGCACATTTTGACCCGCGGCTCCGCCTGATCTTCCCCGGGGTTTCAGTGATCCTGGTTTTTGAGGATCCCCCACCCAGGTTTGCAGAAAAATTTAAACACCAGGCAAAAAATGGATGGCTTGTAAATCTCCCAAAACAGTGTTGTTTGTGCTCGTGCAGGCAATATTTCTCTGCTGAAGTGCTGGGCGGGGGGGCAGCTGTGAAGAGGAAGTGTGAGCATTTTAGCCAGGTGGGCTGGGAAGGGGTGGAGGGAGAAGTTGCAACTGCCTCACATCATCAGCAGCCCCCAACTTGGCTAGCTGGCACAGCTCCCAGCTCCATTGCTATCAACCTCCAGGCCAAATACAATTCATTGTCAGCCCCCTCCCCCACACATCATTGCTACCACTGCTATCTGGGACTAGCATAGTTGCTGGCATCTCTGTCATCCCCCAGGCCTGGCACAGCTCCTTGCCCCACACCATCGCCACTGCCTCATCCTCACCTCTTCACCTGCCTTCAGCAGTGTTGCCTGAGCTGGCCTCCCCAACTCTCCTCTCAGCTGCTGAGCACCAGGATTGAAGTGACAGCACTGCAGATGGTTGGTTGGGCAAGGAGGAGTGGGTATAGGGGTAAGGACATGGAAGGGAGCAGGCAGATGGGTGGCTACAGCAGCTGAAAAGGAAATAGAGGGAGGGATCGACAAAGAAGCAAGGGAGGGGGATTCCTCTTTCCATGAACACACTGCAACCCACAACCATTCTGTTAAAAGTTTCCACTTGTCCATATATCTAACACTCAACATGGCCCCATCCAGCAGGCAATTGCAAGCCATTTCTCTGAAATGTCCAAGCCCCACTAGAGGTCGCCAGAAGTCAACCATGGCTTCCAGGCACACACACATGCACACATACAAATACTCACAACACACACACACACACAGCCCCATCTAGGGTCCCCACCCTCTCCTGGATCCACCCCCAAAGTCTTCAGGTATTTTCCAACCCAGACCTGGCAACCCTAGCCCCATCTGATACTTAAATCCAGAGACCAGGACCGTGACAAAACAAGACAGATCTTTCCTGAAGGGGCACGGGGGCAGGCTTACAGAAACAAAATCTGAAATCTTACAAAAAATACACTGAGGAAATAATAGAAACAGTACCTGTACCTTTAATAAAGGAATCATGACAGTGCCATGATGAGGGTTGCCAGGCAACCACAATATTACTAGCCTTCAAACCTTTGTTTCTGCCAGTAAAAGACAAAGGAGAGGGACATTTCCAGGGAGTATTTTGGCTTCCCAGTACACCCCAGCTCCCCTCCATTCTGACATGGAGGGAGGACTCATCAGACCCAGGCCCAGCAGCAACCACTGGCAACCTGCTACCGTGCAATGTGCATCATTCACTCAGGTGTGATGGTGGTGGCTACCAGACAACATCTTGCCTTCCATTTTGCCTGGGCCCAGCACCAGCCTCTACACAACTTGGAAGACTTGGCTGCTCTTGGTAGCAGCCAACAACTTGCTACTTCAAGGCTTTCACAAATTGGTCAGATGTTTCCCATGGAGAAGCTACCAGGGGGAGAGAAGGAGGAAAAACTGAGAATCAGTGTTATGCAGTGGTTAAAGTGTCAGACAAGGATCTTACAGACCCAGTTTTAAATCCCTACTCTGCTATGGAAGCTTGATGGGTGACCTTGGGCCATTCACTCTCTCTTAGCCAAATCTACCTTGAAGAGTTGCTGTGAGGATAACATAAGAACATAAGAGAAACCAATGTTGGATCAGGCCAGTGGCCTATCCAGTCGAACACTCTGTCACACAAAGGCCAAAAACACCAGGTGCCCTCAGGAGGTCCAGCAGTGGGGCCAGGACAATAGAAGCCCTCCCACTGTTGCCCCCCCAAGCACCAAGAGTACAGAGCATCACTTGCCCTAGACTGAGAGTTCCAACCTATACCTTGTGGCTAATAGCCACTGATGGACCTCTGCTCCATATGTTTATCTAATTCCCTCTTTAAGCTATCCGTGCTTGTAGCCGCCACCACCTCCTGTGGCAGTGAATTCCACGTGTTAGTCACTCTTTGAGTGAAGTACTTCCTTTTATCTGTTCTAACCCAACTGTTCAGCAATTTCATGGAGTGCCCACGAGTTCTTGTATTGTGAGAAAGGGAGAAAAGGACTTCTTTCTGTACCTGCTCTATCCCATGCACAATCTTATAAACCTCAGTCATGTCACCCCTCAGCCATTGGTTTTCCAAGCTAAAGAGCCCCAAGTGCTTCAACCTTTCTTTACAGGGAAAGCGTTCCAACCCTTTTGTCATTCTAGTTGCCCTTCTCTGCACTTTTTCCAATGCTATAATATCTTTTTTGAGGTGTGGTGACCGGATGAGGTCGTGTCATCGATTTATACAGGGGCATTATGATACTGGCCGATCTGTTTTCAGTTCCCTTCCTAATAACCCCCAGCATAGCATTGGCCTTTTTCATTACAGTCACACACTGTCTCGACATTTTCATTGAGTTATCTACTACAACTCCAAGATCTCTCTCTTGGTCAGTCTCTGCCAGTTCGGACGCCATCATCATGTATTTATAATTAGGATTTTTGGCTCCAATGTGCATCCCTTTGCACTTGGCCACATTGAACCCTATTTGCCACATTGATGCCCACTTGCCCATCCTCAACAGATCCCTTTGGAGTGCTTCACAATCCTCCCTGGTTTTCACCATCCTGAACAACTTTGTGTCATCTGCAAATTTAGCCACTTCACTGCTTACTCCCAACTCCAAATCATTAATAAACAAGTCAAAAAGCATTGGACCAAGTACTGATCCCTGTGGTACCCCACTGCTTATCTCCCTCCATTGAGAAAATTACCCATTTGTACTCTCTGTTTCCTTTTAATTAGCCAGTTTTTGATCCACAAAAGGACTTGTCCTTTTATCTCATGACTATTGAGTTTACTAAGGAGCCTTTGATGAGGAACTTTATCAAAAATTTCCTGGAAGTCAAGGTAAACAACAATAAAATGGAGTATATGAGGATAACATAAGATACACTGGATGGAGATCTCCTCTCTTCCAAGGTGGGAAAAAAGATGGGAATTAAGTGATGTAAATAAATAATAAAGCTGAAGATTGTGGGGCAAACAAAAGAAAAGTTGATTTTCAAGTGGGAACGAGGAAAGGAAGCAGGGACAAGGGAGAGAATATGGGAGCTGCCAGAAGGAGAGAAAGAAGAAATAGTGTGGGGAAGGAGAGACAGGGGGAAATGAAGTGAATCCCACAACTCCTTGTGTGTTCCCCTCTTGTAAGAATTATTTGCATGAGTGATTTACATATTATCAACCAATACTAGATGGATTGTTTCAATGGATTTCAAACAGTTTGTCTCAGAGATTCCTACTCTGCTGCAGACAGAAGTCCTCTACTAATACACATGCTGAATTCAATGGCTTGAAATTAGAAGAAGGGGAAGAAGGGTTGGTTTTTATACCTGGCTTTTCTCTACTCTAAGGAGACTTGAAGTGGTTTACAATCACCTTCCCTTTTTCTTCTCGCAACAGTCACCTAGTGTGAGGTGGGTGGAGCTGAGAGAGTTCTGAAAGAAGTGTGACTGTCCCAAGGTCACCCAGCAGGTATCCACTGAAGTTACTTATGAATAAACCTGTTTAGTGTCATGCTGTTAGTTTCACACAATTTGGGGTCAGCAAATCAGTCTTTTATCAGCTGCATGATGTGGGGCCAAAGGTACTCCTTGGCTGGCATGTTAGATGCAACTTTAGTCAAGAACTTGAGCCCATTAAAGTAATTCAGGCGTGATTCCTGATAACTTTTCTCTTATATGGAAGAAAGAAATAAAACGGCAATATGTGAAGTTATACACAGAGACAGAAAAATATTTTAGTTACAGCTCAGCCTTACAAAAGAGTGCAAAAGGGTGTTTTGGATTATTTAAAGTAATTTTGAAAGCTCTAAACGGACAAATATAATTATTGGTAAATCAAGTCAAACTGTTTTGTCTCGACTTTCTGGCAGGCCACTTGAATGCCTAAATCACTGGGATTTTAATGTGTTTATTTTCTTTTAAAAAGAGTTGTTGAGTTATCAAAATACAATGCAAAATATGGTATTTAGAGAAAGGTCAGAAAGAAAAAAAAACTAAGAGGTTTCAGAAATGTAAAATGTCAAGACACGCAAGAGATGCAAGAGATAAAACATTTCTGAAGCTTCAATCCTAATTGGCTATAAGTTTCACTAAACACACTAGGCTTGTTTTCAAGTAAATGTAGTTATGATCAAGGTGTTAAACTCTTGGTGACTATTTTTAAGACCAAGTAATACAGAATATAACATGTTGATCACTTCTGGCTCTCAGCAGTAAGTTCATTGTACTGAAAACTCAAAATACATTTGGACAGAATCCTGTGGGCATTTTCCCTTTATGCTCCTTATTATTCATTTTAAGCTTCAGTGGCCTCATGTTCTGCACCATCATTTATACTTTAAACATGGAATCGTTCCATTCTGAGCAGTTAAGCTATTAGTACTAGCTCTAAGATTTGTTCCTCATGTAAGGTATGCTAAAATATTGCTATTAATAGGGAAGATAGGAGAACATTTGTACATTATTAATATTGGTGAATTAATGCACTGCAGAAAGCATTTGGTTTGCTGAAGCTAGAGAAAAAGATTACCTAAGGGATGCTACTTCAAAAATGTTCTGCATTCCAGATCAATAATGGATTAATTGCAACACATTAGGAGCATTTTTCTACATGTTTGAGATGAATACAGAAATATTTTCAGTTTCTGATTTGGTTCATTTTAATTTTAAAAAAATGTTTACATATGCCCTTGGTCATTATTATATGTTTACATAGACATCAACTACAGGGGAGCTCAAGGGCTCGAGCCACCCCCGAAATTTCCCGGGAGGGACTGAGCCCCCCCCCAGCAAAACAAAGCGCCCACTGCCGCGCCTCCCTGGGCCCTTCCTAGGCCCGCCCGCCACCACCACCCGCTGCTGTCACCTCTCCCCCCCGCCTGGCCACTCCTGCCTCCTTCCCTCTCCCTCCCTCCCTCCATCCCTCCCTCCTTCTGTCCGGGGGCCAGCTGGGCAAATGCCCAGTGTGAGAGTGTCACCTGGAAGTGATGCCATCACGCTGGGCACATCGCCCCGGCAACGTGCCCAGTGTGATGGCATCACTTCTGGGTGACACCATCACACTGGGCATTTGCCCAGCTGGCCCCTGGATGGAGGGAGGGAGGGAGGAGTGGTCAGGCGGGGAGAGCAGTGGCGGTGGGGACATGGTTCTGGCATGCACACGCAAGAGCCCCCACCCCCCCAGGGATTTTTAAACTCGACGGCCCTGTATGTTTACACTGCAGTGAAGAATCAGGGGAGGTGAATATTCCAGTGAGTATTCCAGCACCCTTGGTCTGCACCAAATCATTTTCACCCAAGTGCAACACTAGAATTTCAGGATGACTGCCCTCTCTCCTTACCCGGTAGAGAGAGGGCAGCAGCTGGCTCCACAACTCCACTGAACATTCACCATAGGGGGAAGGTGCTGACTTCTGCCCCTCTCTTCATCCAGGAAACAATGGAGTGGTCCAGGATGAGAACACTGCCTGGGCTGTGTGATAAGCCTGAACCTGCAAGAAACAAAGTACACTGCCTTATCTAATTCTGGCCATAAACTTTGTTGGGTATAAACTTTGTTGGTCTTAAAGGTGCCACTGGACTCAAACTTTGTTCTGCTGCTTCAGACCAACACAGCTACTCACATGAATATGCATTATCTAATGTAGCCCCAAAGGCACCAGAACACCAATGGCTGATCTGCTGTATGTAGTGGCCAGGCAGTCTCAATCCGGCTGCCTTTGACATGCCCTAGTTCGGAATGCACCCTAAACTCATGTGCTGACAATTCAGCCTCTGACAGTATTTTGTGGGTACTGACACTTTGGCTGCGGTCACACACACTAAATAATCCAATTAGATTTTGTCAGTTCATACTGTCAGCCACCTTCCATTGTCATGCTGAAACAAGCACCCTGACTGTGATCACATACATTAAATAATCCACTTTCGACCCACTTTCTAACTGGATTTTATTGGGTGAACTGGCAAAATCCAATTGTAAAGTGCACTGAAAGTGGATTGAAGGGGATTATTTAGTATGTGTGATCTCCAAATGCAGGTCCAAAGCCTTAACAGGACACAACTGGGGATTCCCTGCAGTCCTCAGAACCATTCAATGCCCCTTTGCCTTTCTGGTCCACCTTGGACCTATGAACAATCAGCTTCACCTCACTGGATGACAGCCTCAGGTCTGGCATCTGCAACACCATTATAGGACACATAACAGTGAGACTGAGCCAAGAGCTTACAATCACAGCTTCACCTCACTGGATCATAGCCTCAAGTCTGACACCTGCAACACCATTTGAGACACATCAAACAAGACTGAGTCAAGAGCTCACTGATCCTCAAAGCAGCATAAAATATCACCAAGGTAGCTGCTTGGAATAGAAGCAGCTCATAATGGCTAACACAGTGTGCTTTGAACCCCTGCCCAAGCAACCTCAGCAGCCCTAGGGTGAAAGTCACCAGCCCTCCAGCTCTTTGCACATCTTGAAATCAGCCACTGTATTTACAAAACCTGTAGCCTTTATACCAGTGCTGGTAGGTATGACTTCAGCATCACCAGTGCCAAACTACATGCCTTTAAGGCCACCCAAAACTGAATGTGTAAGACTATTAAAGGCCACTGCAGCACCAGACCTACTTGTCTTCTAAAGCTTACATATTCTGTACCTGCCCGACATAAGTTGCCCTCATGCAGAGCCAGGGATGCTGACATTGTTCCTTGAGCCTCAACTCCCTGAGAAACCACAGGCATATGTGTGGGGATGCTGTCTGCCCCAGCATCAGCTCTTGAAAGCACTGCTCCTTGAAATAAGACAGCATATCCACTATGCATTAACAAGACTTGTTTATAAAGAGAATATTAAACTGGTCATTGACAACCTGAACCACAACAGCACTGTTGCACCAAAAAGGACAACAGAATTCCTCATCACACTTCCCCACAAAGAGACAGCTATTACTCTCAGTAAAAAAAAAAGTTCTAAAAACATGAAATAGTGCAGCAACCCTGTTGCCCCCAGCTAGGCTGCCATCTATGTGCCCACCAAGTGTCCATAAAATATATTCCAGACCCATGCCCTCCTGCAGCATCCAATTGGAAATTTTGACCAAGAAGATACTCCATTGAAACTTTCTTAGAAATGCAACCACACAAACGCCTTCATGTGGCTGGTGACACTAATCTTATGGTGGGCTTCCCTGAATCCTTTTGTGACATTTACTATGTGCCTAACAAAAGGCTTACCCAGGGCTCCCACCCAACACACAACATTAAGATTTCCTATGACTGCATCTCCCTAAAAGCCCTTAGAAGAGACCACACAGTTCTCTAGCTTGTCCAAAGGGAGCCTGAAAGCCTCAGCAATCATATCAGTTTCTACATCTAAAATGATAAGCATCTAGACTTTTCAGCTCCAAAGGAACTCCAAGTTCCTACAGGTCTCCCATTATTTACTGACCCACCCTGTGGAAATGACAAGTGGTGGGCTATCCTAAAATCCCCTGAGGCTTTTTATCATTACCATACCTAACAGAAAAATTCTCATTTAAAAAAAAACACAAAATCTAGGGTCTGAAAAGGCTCTGCTATCCTATCCCCTTTTTCTTTCCTTAATTTGTCCCTGTCTATGTGCTCCAAGCCCCACACTGACCTCAGAAAGGCATTTGAGGGCCTTCATAAGGAATCCCAAAACCAGAAATAAATCTTTTCAACAAATAACTGACACCTAACCTCCTGGGATAATGGTGTAACCAGAACTTAAGGGAACTAAGCTGAACTAGATTGGGAGCCTTGAACACGGCCTCCCCCAAACCTCTACCTCAGCCACCTCTCTGGCCACTGAAACCATGGCTTGATTTGTACTGCAGGCAGGAAGCACTGCTGTGGCTCCCACCACACCAGTTACACTCATGGGGAAAGTACATTTTTTTAAAGTGCATGCAGCCATCTCAATCTTGCTGGGCTTGCCCTAACCTTGGTCTATTTACTCTTTCTCAGCTAACCAACCTTATGGGGTTGTTGTGAGCCTTGGGAGGGGGGATGAGGTGTGCAGCACTGCACTCCTTAGAATAATGGTTAAATAATGATGTACTAAATAAACTCATTCAGAAACAGCAAGAATATCTACTGCAATGGGACAGAACAGGAGGAAACTCAAAGGGTCAATTTTCCTTGTTTCCCAAATTTTAGTATTTCTCACATTATGAGTAGCATCAAATTTTGACCATGGATACATCTGTTGAGAGCTCTAGATACTTTCTCCTTTGACATTTCTTCTTATCTTTAACCTGGCTAAGACTTTGTGACTAAAGGCACATCGTGGGATGACAGGCATTCCGAAATGCACTCAAAATTGTTCAGGCATAGCTGAAGAGGTCCCAGAAGACTGTTTTCAAAACCATGCCATCTGCTGTATAATGGTCTACTGTTCATAAAATAGTCAAATTTCTCTGTGTGGATACACATCTTAAATCAGCCAATGTCAAGTCCATTCATGCTGTGCTTGCACTAAAATACAACAAAACTTCAAAAAGTCACTGACATGTTTCATTTTGTCTTAACTCTGCCGAGTGCTCCACTGCTTTATTTGCTGTCTTTATGATCTCATGCCAGCCATTTCCGACAAAGTCTCATGCACTGCTCTGTAAGAAGAATCCTTAATTTTATAGCCTTCACTGCGTTTGCAGCTTAATTACTATCATTTCACTTTCCCCATTTTTCCCTGTGTTTGAGCTATTTTTAACATGAAGTTTTCTTGAAATGTAGCTACAAATACTTGTACAATATGCTGATTAATTATAATATAAAGACATCTTCACAAGTGCTTTTCATATTTATAAGCTTATTTTACCCAGGAGATTCTCAAATATTTGATTAAGGTCACTGAAGAAAGTGAATAATATCGTATGCCAGCATATTTTTACCCATGAATTTGAAAAAAAAATGTTTATATCTCATCCACATGTAAACTTTAAGTAAACAAGATTCACCACCAGCCAGGTGCAGATCTAATGTCTGTAATTTTTAAGTGGGTTGCACTTTCAGTTTCAGATTGAAAGAACACTTTGTCACCCAGAGGAAGTTACTAATTGCAGCTCAAGTTAGGAACACATAAACACACATACCCCATACCAGTATGCCTTGAGGGTTCTTTCTAAGCACAAATATGTAATATAATGTTTCCTATTAAAATAATAATCATAACCATAATGCTAATAAATATTTTCATGTCTAAAGTACATGGAGTGAAAGGTTGGGGGTGTTCCATAGCCCTGGAAACATGCTGTTCAAAATAAAGGAAAAGGCAGGAGAGGATTTCATGTAACCATATTCTTCCAATATTTTCTTTTCACTAACACTACAAACAGCAATGGGAGGGAGGCATTTTGCACAGGGAATATGGTATTAGGAGAGAGTATTTTGAACTTTGCCCCCACATATTTTTTACCCAATGGAATTCTCATGTTACAATCAATGCATGTACAGTTGAATGTGTGATACAAATCCCACCCTTATCTAGGTACTGGTCCCTGGGTTCATTCATAAAGGTAACATACTTTGACTTTTTCTTACAAACAGATATATGCATGTACAGGCAGGATATACTTGCTGTCACTGTAACATTTGGACATCAGGGACATGAAGAACACTTAGAATGGGTAGTTAAAATACTTATTTAAGGCCATAACTTTCTAAGGGTTGAACTGGTACTAGATCCCTATGCTACGGAGTAGGATAATAACTAGTCCTAATAAGTACACAAATGAAAATCTGGAGAACAATAAGGACTATGTCCTGCCACAACTTTGGAAGAAACATGAACATCTAAAAGTCATGGATATAAATTTCTGGAAGTTGTTTAGAGAAATGTAGAGAATAATCTTCCTCACTAGTTATATAAATGAAGGCATGTTAAAAACAGAGTGCAGAGCTGTCTGGATCTCATCTGTAAAGAGCTGACTTCCAGATGGATTTCAACTCTCAACCCATTCAATACTTTATTTTGTTGCCAGAAATGGGAAACATTTCTCTGGCCTGGCTCACCACCACCCAAGCACACTGGTTTTAAAGCAACCTTATTTACTCTGCACCATGCTTCCTGTCAGTACAGATGAGAGCCTTACACAAGCACATGTGGCATCACAACATTAATCATTGTTATCAAGCCATGAATCATTTTGCCTACTTCGCTAGCTAGAGAGCTAAATAAGAGGAAGCCCTGAGAGGATCCATCCTGAAAATAAATGAGTTAGTGAAACCTGTATATCCAATTTGTGCATCTCCTCTAAATGTAAAGAACAGCCAAGGGTAAAAATAAAGAAGCCTAAACACAGATACAAATCCATTGCTTTAAACTCAAAACCAAGATACCTTAATCACACGGAAAACAAAGGGATCAGCAGGATTTTGGAACTAGGGATGGGCACGGACCACATTTTTGCACTTCAGTTCATGGTTTGTGGTTAGCCACCACACACTTCCATGGACCGCTATACTGGTTCACAAAGTTCATATAGGTTCATGAACAGTTTAAAGGTTAAACTGTGTGAAAGCAGGGGTTTAAATGGCGGCTGCTTCAAAGCAGTGGGGAGCAAAACCAGATGGTTAAATGCCTCCATTTAACCCTCTGGTTCTGACCCCCCCTCAAAGTGGCAGGGAGCAATTAGGAGTGTTTAAATGGCAGGGAGCTCCTAGCCATTTAAACCCTCCAAATCTGCTTCAAAGCTGCAGTGCCACTTCAAAGTGATGGGCAGCAAAACCAGGGGTTAAATATGGGTGTGAAGTGCCTCCCAGGGGACATTTTACCCCCTCCTTTCTGCTGGCCACAGCTTTCCCTAGCCAGCAAAAAGGAAGGGGTGAAGTGCCTCCCAGGGGCACTTCACCCCTTCCTTTCTGCTGGCTGGGGAAGGCCAGGGAGAACAGACAGGGGGGTGAAATGCCCCTGGGAGGCTTTCTGTGGCCAGCAGAAAGGAGGGGATGAAGTGCCTCCCGAGTGCCATTTCACCCTTCCTGTCTGCTGGCTGTGGAAACCTCAGGGGGCACATCACCCCTTCCTGTCTGTTGGTCGTGGCTTTCCTTGGCCAGCAGAAAGGAGGGGGTGAAGTGGCTCCCTGGGGTTTCCACTGCCAGCAGACATGAGGGGGTGAAGTACTTCCTGGGAGGCATTTCATTCCCAGTTTTCTGCTGGCTCGAAGCCATTTACACCTTCTGGATCTGCTCCCTACCACTTTGAGGGGGGGGAGTAGAAGCAGAGGGTTTAAATGGTTTGAAGCAATTTAAACTCTCTGGATCTGCTCCCCACTGCTTTGAAGGGGCAAGCAGAAACAGTGGGTTTAAATGGCTCCAAGACATTCAAATAATCTAGAATTGCTCCCCACCACTTTGGGGGGGGAGCAGAAGTGGATGGTTTAAATGGCTTCAAGCCATTTAAATCCTCCCAATCCGCTCCTTGCTACTGGGAGTAGCAGAATTGAAGAGTTTAAATGGCTCCAAGCTATTTTAACCCTTCAAATCTGCTCCTCGCCACTTTAAGGGGGGAGCAGAACTGGAGGGTTTAAATGGCTTTGAGCTATTTAAACCTAACAGCTGAGGGGCAGGAAGCTCCCATCACTCAACAGTTTTTTGTGAAGAGCAGAAAGCAGGGGTTTAAATGGCTCAAAGCCATTTAAACTCATTTTCTGGTCTTCATAAATCACCGTGAACTGGCACGGATGGCATCAGAGTTCATGGAAGTTTGTGGTGGTTCCAATGTTCATGAACATGGGCTCATGAGCTCCCCAAAATTCATCACAAACTTTAGTTCATGAGCCAGTTCATGATCATCCCTAATTAAAACAGAAGGAGATTGTGCTGAGAGAAACTGAGCTGTCTTTATTACTTTTCAGCCTCTCTACCCAATATCTTCCTCAGAGTTTAGCTTTGGGGGGGGGGGAATTGAGGGACAAACTGTATTGAGGTAACCCAATGGAAGAGGAACCTAAGTGTTCTAAAATTCAGACACTGTCCCCCATACTCATCTCCCACATGATTAAGGTAAATCAATGTTTCAGTAAAGAATCTGCTACTACAACACATCAAGTCTGGCTCTAATCTACTCGCTGCATGTGCCTATCATGTACATTTTTTTAAAAAAACTTATAATAACCTAGACAGGTTATGATGATGAAATGCCATTTCTTAACTTCAATATGCTATCTTAGATTGTAAGCAAGGAATTCTGAAAAATGGTTTATGAAGGGCTTGTAATCTTTGAGTGAAGAAACAAGTATATCCTCAGTGTGATAGAAGGTTTAAACACCTATTTTCTGACTCAGAAACAAACATTTACTACAGAGGCTCAAAACACTTTAGGATGCTTGTTCACTAGTGTTGCCAAAGACCAAAAAATGGGCAGCTGAAACTTTCATGGCATGGAGGGAAATAACAACACCTGGCAAATAACATCCCATGAAGCCCCCATTAAGGGACCAAGCCTTTCATTTTTATCCAGGCAGTTCTCAGCCCTAGTCTTCACCTAGTCTATAACAATTTTCAGCACCCTAAGAAAACCACAGTTGTAAGATTCTTAGGGGAGGAAGAGAAGAGACATGATATTTAAAGAAAATTAGAAGCTGCTTTAAATTTGTGCTGAAAATATGGAGTACATGAGACCTGTAGCATGTGAGTTAAAGCCATCCTCCCTTTAGCTGGCCATGTAGTAAGAGAGTTCTTCAATATTTGAATAAGCAGCAAGTTCTAGGCTGCAGTCACACACACTAAGGGTCATTTTACACCTCCCCTCTAAAGTAGTTTGACTGCTGTCTTTTCCTGTGCTGATTTCACAGTGGTGTGAAATTTCACTCCAGGGGGTCTAAGTGCACTAATCAACAGCAATTGTTTAAAGCAGAATAAAGCCGGTTGAATACTAGCTTGACCACAGGAGGGCAATTAGTAGATGTGGACATTTCAGTAGCAGCACGGTTTCACAGCGCACAGAAGTGTGGGCAGGGTTTTTTGGAACTAGAATGATTCCAGCGGGAAAGTCAGATGTAAAAACAGCCTAAGTAATCCGTTTTCAATCCACTTTCAGTGCACTTTCCAACTGGATTTTGCCAGTTCACATAGTAAAAATCCAATTTGAAAGTGGATTATTTAGTGTGTGTGACCACAATAGGACTTTCAGCACTCTGTTCATTAACTGCTGAGTGCTGACCATTTAGTAACAGGGCTCACATGAAGGGTCATCCAGCAACACCAAAAGAAAGTATGAAGATTTAAGATTCACCCGAAGAGCAAATATAGATTGGGTCTGCTTGTTGTTGTGTGAACACATGCTTGAAGCCTGTGATTCCTTCTTTCCTTTAAAGAACAGGGCAGGATTTGGGAAGATGAACTGGCTCAGAAATTCAGGCTCAGTTCATCATGTCTAAATGTCAGAATTCCCCTCAAGCACACTCATTACCTGCAAACTCATCTGTTCTTATAAGTGATTGTAGCCCAAGGTGTTAATTAGCTACACTCTGAGTGCTCTGTAACTAAGAAGTCAGTACAATACACTGTAATTCAACCTGTTATATTTATAGTGCACAGCTTCTGTAGGGCTGAGGTTACAGAAGAGAAATAACTAGATGCTCTTGTTTTGTTTTTCAACAACCAGGGTACAGGAGCGGTACTGTGAGTTTTCAATGGTCCTCCAGACTGGCTCCTGGAGCTGAGAAGACAGAGCAATGAACACAGCTCAGTCACATTTTACCTGCTTTGCTGCTGCAAGAAAACATACTGTTGAAGTACAAAAACAATAAATCTGACATACAGATTTACCATCCTTTTAATGCTGGCCTGCATTTTGAGGCAAACTCTCTGTCATGAGTATTGTGATTTTATTTGCTGATTTTGTATCTACATTGTTGCTATTACTCAGACTAGCACAGCAATCTTAAAAACACTTTCCTGAGAGTAAGCTCCACTGGAAAAAAAAAGAAAACCTGAGTAAAATTCTAAGTAGAACTGTATAGGATTGCTTTCAGAAATGCACCTGCTGTGCTAGCATATGCCTGCTGACTGGAATGCATGAACTTTTAAAAAATTCATTAAGGAATTTACAGAACAATCCTAAATCACGATACAAGCAATCAACATGGAGAGGAATTTGATGGCTCCCGCATGTAAATATGACCTTTAAAAACAAAGGATGTTCTAACATTTAAAAATTCTGATCCCTGAACAAATCAGTGTTTCTTCAGAAATACCGCAGGGAGACTGAGGAGAGAAATAAGGGTGCAAAATTCCATATCATTCCAGTTACTCAGGGGGGCTGAATTATTTTGTTCTTCTGAGAGACTAGATAAACAAGATCCTCACCTCTGCACCTACTAGAAGCCTCTCTAAGAATGCTAAACACTTATTTTAACCTTTTGATTGAAAATATACCATGCATTTCCCTGCAGCAGGAAAGTACTTATTAGCATTTCAAGTGAAATGAAGGACTAAATAACAAATAATTCAAGTTCCTAGAGAGATTTTCACCACTCTGTTCCTTAACTGGGAAGGGTGTTGCCAATTTCAGGCTACAGACCATCACCTGTGGCTTAATGGGATTAAGGTTGTAGGCTAGTCTTCTGTGTTTCTGACTCTCAGTAAGCTCAGTTTTTATCTTTTTATTACAAACATTCTCAATGACCTGTTTAAGAGCTATTGTGATTATTATTTGCATTGTAAACAGATTGCAACTTTTGGAGATTCTCCTCTCCCTCACACCACCAGTGTGTGAAAATATTTGGGGGCATTATTTAACGAAGTCCAGGATCTAGCTCATAGATACATTCAAGGTTCAAACATTTAAAAGCTCCTATTTTAGAAGCATTACTTGCATATATTTTTCTCTCTTCATAATTTATGGGTCTGTGCCTTCCCTAGCTTGGAGGACTAGTTTGATGACCAGAAAGCTACAACAAATTCTGTGGCATAAATATACCACAGAACACATAGCTCATAGAATCATAGAGTTGGCAGGGGGCATACAGGCCAACCCCCTGCTCAGTGCAGGATCTACCTAAAGCATCCCTGGCAAATGTTTGTCCAGCTCCTGCTTGAAGATTGCCAGTGAGGAGGAGCTCATCACCTCCCTAGGCAGCCAATTCCACTCCTGAACTGCTCTTACATTTTAAAAAAAATCCTTCCATCCAGTTCATATCTTTCTGCCCATAATTTACACTGATTATTGTGAGTCCTATCCTCTACTGCCTACAGGAACAACTCCCTGCCTTCCTCTGAGTAACGGCCTTTGAAATACCTTTGAAATACCAATCGTGCCCACCCCCAGCCTCCTCTTATCCAGACTAAACATTCCCAAGCTCCTCAGCCATTCCTCACAAGGTTTGGTCTCTTGGCCTATTATCATATTCGTCACTCTCCTCTGCACCTGCTCCATTCTGTCCACATCCTTTTTGAAGTGAGGCTTCCAGAACAGCACACAGTATTCCAGGTGTGGCCTGACTAATATGGTGTACAGTGGGACTATGGCATCTTGTGATTTGGATGTTATGTCACTGTTGATACATTCCAAGATTGCATTAGCCTTTTTTGCTGCTGCATGACACTGACTTCTCATATTTAGCTTACAGTCTACCCATACCTCAAGATCTTGTTCTGACACACCTATGCAGAAGTGTGTTCTCCATCTAGTAAGCACGCTTGAAATTTTTGTTATTTAGATGTAGAACTTTGCATGTATCCTTGTTGAATTGCATCTTATTCACATCTGCCTACTTTTCCAGTGTGTTCAGATGTCATTGAATTTTATTTCAATTAGGGGTGTGTGCTCAGTAAAAAAAACACACAAGCCAAATAAATACCTGAAAAATACCTTATCGGTGAGCTCGCTGGCTGCTTCGGAGTCTTTGCAAAAGCCCCACTGTATGCCAGTGAACCCCGAAGTGGCTGGTGAGCTTGCCGGCCACTCAGAGTTCACTGGCATGCCATGCGGCTTGGGGACTGATTTTCCCTTTGGGGATAATCCCTATGGGGATAATCCACCACCAACCCCTGATCCCAGTGTGTGTATGCAAATTCCTATAGACTCCAACCAATGAGAGGCCATGGATCTTCTGTGAGGAGGGAAGACAGGTGGTCAACTCAGATAGGACTTAGCCAGGGCTACAGGATAAGGGTTAACCAGGCCTAGGCCTAGGTATACATATCCTGTGCTAGGCAGGTTAGTTCCTTTCAGGGAGACAGTAGGTTGGGAATCCATGAGAAGGTCAAGGCAAGATCTGGAAAGCAGCTAACTTTATTTCCTGAGTACAAATCCAAGGGTGACTACAATGAAGAAGAGCAAGAATCCAGTAGGACCTTAAAAACTAACAAAAATTGTGTCAGGGTATATGCTTTCGTGAGTGACTACTCACTTCTTCAGATATTGAAGATGTCCGAAGAAGTAAGTAGTGACTCATAAAAGCTCATACCCTGCCACAGATTTTGGTAGTTTTTAAGGTGGTAGTGGACTTTTGATCTTTTCTACTGCTACAATCAGACTAGCACTCTTTTCTACTGCTACAATCAGACTAGCACAGCTACCCATCTTGATCCATCTATATTGGGGACTTAATAGGTGAAGTCTACCCTTCAGGTATTTCTGTTCACATGGTAAAAACAGTAATGAAGGAACCAGATTTCCCAGGTGATCCTTTCCTAGACAAAATAAATGCATTTCCCTCAGAAGGGAAACCACTAGTTAGTTAATGTACATTTAAAATTGTGACCCATCTTGCTGACCCTTGTAAGGCTAGAAAGGCAGGATATAAATTTTGTAAATAAAATAAATAACCCTGTGGGAGATATGTGATATGGTAACAATTTATAAGGGAGCTCATCTGTGAAAAGAGACCCATTTTTACATCATCTCACCTATCAACCAAAATAACCCTTTTAACCCTTCAGTTGAAAAGACAATAAACTTATTTTTTATTTGTTAAAAGAGGATGTTGCTCTGAGTTCAAAGAGGGAGGTGGCGTACAAATCACCTCAGAAATCACTGCTGCCATCCCTAGATCCACTAGGTAATGTCAGCAAGTTACCCAGCCATCTCAATTATTAGGGATGGGCATGAACCTGAAAAATGCATCCCGGTGGACAAATCAAAACAATTGTTGACCTCATAACCTTAGCTTGTTATTTAGTTTTGTCTTTGTGTATCTTAAAACATCTCCATCATATTACATGCTAATTTGCTGTTCAGCCTGTCTATAAGTTTGAACTGCTGGCTTCCATTCCAACGTATTTGAAAAAGTGTGCATGCACACAAAAGTTCATACCTTGAATAAACCTTTGTTGGTCTTAAAGGTGCCACTTGACTCAAAATTTATTCTACTGAAACATGCAGTTTGTGTCAATTTGTGATTCATGGCCAAACCACGAACTGAACCATGGACCGAATTGGGAGTTTTGTTTGTGAACCAAACTGGTTTGTGGCCCTGCAAACCTTGTTGAAAGGGACCACAGTCCATTTAAATGGGGTTTGCAGAAAGCCTCCAAAAAAACAGCTGAGTGATAGGAAGTAAGCCTGTATCCCATCACTCAGCTGTTTCAGTCTGTCTCGTTTAAAGGGACTACTCAAGACAGTCTGAAAACAGCTGAGTGGCGGGGAGGTACTCAGAGACTGTAGGGCTAGAGGGCTGCTCAGAGACTTAAGGGCTCAGAGATTTGAGGTTAGCATCCAATCATTGTTGTAAGGAACTAACTAAATCTGTTGAAAAAGATAACAGATCTAGAGGAACAAATATGGATCATTCTGGCCATGGTGTTGAGGGACCTGTTATCCTTGATCTACTTATTACAAGTGAATGAGATGCTATTTACATTTGGTTTCTGTCAATTCACCTGGTGGGGGGCTCTTATTATAATTTTAGCTTAAGGGCAGAAGGCTTTTTTGTAGAAAAAGCCCAGCAGAAACTCATTAGTATAATAGGCCACACTCAACAGGATTTGTTGCAGTTCCGCAGGGCCTGTAAGACGGAGCTCTTCTGCCAGGCTTTCAAATAGGAGCTGCCATCGGGGAGAAAGCTGACTATACCATCTCCCTGGCCCTGTTGATCGCACCCTGCTGCCTTTACCCACCGGAGCGCTAGGAAGTCGCCATCTTGTGGAACCGTAATGTAGTGTTGTTTTAAATGTTTTATATTGTAAACTTGTTTTATGCTGTTTTATGTTGTTAGCCGCCTTGAGCCGGTTGAAAAACTGGCAAGGCGGGATATAAATGGAACAAATAAATAAATAAACAGCAGAAACTCATTAGCATATTAGGCCACACCCCTGACAGCACAGCTCATTAGCATATTAGGCAGGGGGCTGGGAAAGCACAGGGCAGGCATGGAAGCTTGCCTCCCCCCCCCCGAGCTTCTCCACCGCTGCAGAGAAACTCAGTGTGGGAAGGGGAAAAAACAGAAGGCATGTTTAAATGCCTTTCTCTCCTTCCCCAATCTCAGGGAAGGAAGGAAAGGCATCTAAACATGCCTGCACTCCCTGCCTGCACCTCTCTAGGGGCCCCCACAGCTGGAAGGCAACTGGAGAAAGGCAGGCATGGAGCCCACACATGCTTCCATGCCTGCCCTGTGCTTTTTCTCCCCCCCCCCAGCTTCTCCACAGTGGCAGAGAAGCTGGGGGGGGGGGGGAAGAGGCATGCTTTCCCTGCCTGCCCCTGTGCTTTCCCTGCTGTGGGGTGCCTGGAGAAGATTGGAAAGGGAAGCAGGCATATTTGCCTGGCTGCCCTGGGTCTCCCTAGGCAGCCCGCCAAGGCACACAGGCTGAGGAGACCAAGGGCAGCCAGGCAAACATGTCCCATTCCATCACTGAGCCTCTCTGCCATTGCAGAGAAGTCCAGGAAAGTGGGCGGGGGCCATGTTTAAATGCCTTTCTTTCTTTTTATCCCTAATGTTGGTGGGAGAGGAAGAAAGGCATTCTAAACATGCCGGCTTCCCTTCCTGATCTTCTCCAGGTGGGGTGGGGGCATGGGTAAATCCCTTTCTCTCCCTCCCCATTTTCAATGTGCCTGGGTTCCCTTCCTGATCTTCTTGTACCTGGAGAACATCAGGAAGGGAACCCAGGCAAGTCTGCATGCCTGCCCTCTTTCCCCAGCCTGCCTGCTGTGGCAGACAGACTGGGGAAAGGCAGGCAGGCATGCACACATGCCCCTTTCCTCCCTGAGCCTCTCAGCTATTGCTGAGAGACTCGGGGAAATGCGGGGGGCATGGTTAAATGCCTTTCTCTCCCTCCCCCAAATCAGGGAGGGAAAGAGAGCCATTTTCAATGTGCCTGGGTTCCCTGCCTGCCCTTTTCCAGCTGTAACAGCTAAAGAAGGGAAGGCACAGAGAGGCTTTTCCTTGTCAATTTCACTCTCAGCTGACTGGTGGGGAGTGAAATTGACAAGGAAATCCTGAGGGGCTCCCCAGAGGGAAAGACGGCATTTTAACTGCCACCTTTCCCTCTTGTGTGTAACATGGGGAGGGCAGCATGCTCTGTAGCCACGCATGCCCAGAGGCTTTGGCTGTAGGCGTGGCCATTCTGGTGCATTCCTGCCCCAAAATAGCCCTGCTTAAGGGGCTCGGTGACCAGATGAACCTAATGCTCTATCACAATACTATTCATAGTTATATGTAATACACTTTTTAAAAAATGGAATAACCAGATACCATAGTGTATTTTCTGGATGCAGTTTTAAACTGGTTAACAATGGCCAAATTGCCCAACAAGGGCAATTACTTATCAATTTTAATGCATTAATTGAATTCTTTTAATGCTGTTCTCTGAACTGTGAAACTGATATCTATTCCCTGTGACCCAAATTTGTTCTCTTTTTGAATCCATTAAATTAAATTGTGTGATACAAAGATTAATTAATCATGCATACTCAGCAGCAGAAAATCAGGCACCTAAGCAGGGTATTGATCTGAAAGGTGGTTGTTTGTTTGAAACCATAATGGAATTTGCAACAGGTTTGTTTTTTTGCACAATAGTTATATAATTAACAGCAATAAACTTCAGAGTTCATTAAGCCACAGAGCAACATTTCACAGAATTTATCAGTAGCTCTTGCATGACAGAAAGAATGCATACTCTTGACCACAGTAGCATTTTATGGCAGGTCTGGAGATATTGCTCATAAACTAAGTCATGAATACTATAGTAAAGTTGTTTTAAAGGTGATGGCTCTGGGTCTAAATATGCCTGCTACTGAACCCCAGTAGGTCTTTTTGTTCTGTTTTGTTTCATTTTTTCTGGGGGCTGAAAAGCCATTTGGAGAGTGATCTGAAATGGAGAAAGAACAGATGGAGAGATAGCTTAATCCATTCACTGACTAGCGTTGGTATATTCAGAATCTCCCCAAACTCACTCTCTCCCCTCTGCTTTATGGTTCCAAACATGTTAGTGAAGCCAGCACTTTGGGGAGTACGGTTGCTAAGTTCCAGGTGGGGTGTTGAGATTTCCTGGAATTACAAGTGATCTCCAGACTACAGATTTTAGTTCCCCTGGAGAAAATGGCTGTTTTGGAGAGTCAATCTGATGGAATTATACCCTGCTGAGATCCTTCCTTTCCACAAAGTCCACCCTTCCC
Organism: Lepidodactylus listeri; assembly: GCA_029233225.1. Classification (NCBI taxonomy): domain Eukaryota; kingdom Metazoa; phylum Chordata; class Lepidosauria; order Squamata; family Gekkonidae; genus Lepidodactylus; species Lepidodactylus listeri. Next base: position 50,985,490 of record JARCFY010000004.1, read on the forward strand.
AGGCTCCACCCCCAAATCTCCAGGAATTTCATGACCTGGAGTTGCTTATTGGGGAGGTTGCTTAGAAGTGGAGAAGCAATGGGAACTATAAGAGTAAAACATCCCCCTTCTTTTCTCCATGCAATATCACCTCTCCTGGGCTGTCAGTATTTGGTTGATTCTAAGCCATTTAAACCAAACAGCTGTTTCTCATGAAGAGTAGAAAGCAGTTCTGTTGTTCATGAACCACCACAAACTGAGCCAAAACTTGTGGTAGTTTGTCCTGGTTCTTCAGTTCACAAACTCCAGTTCATAAACACTGAACAGTCCAAAATTCATGACAAATTTTGGTTTATAAGCTGATTTGTGCCCATCCCTAATGTTGGCCACTTTGGGTCTCCATGGGGAGAATGGTGGGATATAAATGAAGACAATGAATGAATGAATGAATGGATTAGCCCTGGGACATTACCAAGGGAACATTAAACAAAAGAGAGAACTTTATCATTACATACCTGAGACAAGCTATGAATAATTTATAGGGAAGAATGCCTGAAATATTCCAACAAATGGCATAATGTTTGGACCTTATGTATAACAACTGACCAGGGGTCATTCCGAGCAGGAGCTCGGGGGAGCTCAGCTCCGGGAGTTGGTGCTAGCCCCCACCCCTGCACGGGGGAATGCCTGCTTGTGAAATAGCTGCAGCAAAATGACCCCATTCCCTGGAAAGATCCTTGTTCCTCCAACCAGCCTTCTGAAGGCTTCAGCCACCACTGAAGCTATCCTCCCAGAATAGGGTATTTCTCAGGCTTGGATTAGTAGCTGTCCCCTCTCTGCCAGCTCTTTCTCCCTCCCTCCCTCTCTTCTTTCTTTCTTGCCTTCTGACATACTTCCGGTGATGTCAAGTGGTGTAGCATATGCAAATAAGTTATGCTAATGAGTTATGCTAATGAGCTCCTGCACCTCTTTTTCTACGAAATGACCCCTGCAACTGATACTCTGTGGAACATATATTGGTTACTTAGCTACAGACCCATCCCTGTAAAGGAATATATCAGCTGCATGTTTTTAAGAGATCATAATATGGAAGGAGCTGTAAGTCATGGATTCCAGAATGATGCTCATATTGCTCTTCATTCAATATCAGTCAGTTCATTGAAGGTAGCTGGGCTATGAGGATTGGGGAACATTAATGCTTGGTGGCATTGCCTAAAGCTGGCCTAGAAGTATGGATTAGTGCTTCTTTCAAACCATAGTATGTTGATTGAGATCGTCACTAAATGTTAAATTTCTGGCCAGTGTATTGAATTTTATTTGTGAATTTATGATATGACAGATTTCAATCTTCATTTTTTTTCTTATAACATCATTCCATCACATTTTATATGTATTTTAATTTTAAGCCAAAATGCTCTCTTTCTCTCTCTCCTATACTTGATCATTGATTGTTGTGTATTCCACAGGTTTTCAAGATTTCTCAGTCAGCAGAGATCAATGTTTTATTTGTTTGTTTGTTTAAATATTGGTACTCCATTTTTCTTTCTTAAAGAGACCCCAAATGGCTTACCGGGAGGGGTGTGTGTGGAATTAATGAACCAATCAACCAAACAAAGAAAGTAGGATTCAGTGACTGGCTCATTTAACTATGACTTCTTTGGCCATGTCCAAACTTTATACCTGTGTGAAGAAATGCCTTTTTGTCTGGGAGGTCTGAGAGAATAAAAAGCCTCCACTTTGCATTTTAACACACACACACACCCCCCAGCAGAGAATAGGCTGGGAAGAAGGAAGTTTGCCAATGGCTTTCCAGGCTCACAACAGCTCACCTTCATACAAATGCTAATAGACCTAGCTAGAGACAATGAGATGGCCAAGCTCCTCCCTCCCCCCCCCTCAACCAGGAAACAGAGTTTTTGGGAAACAGATTGCTGGAAAGCCTCCAGGAAAGAGACCTAGCAAAAGGGCAGCAAAGGTGTTACAGCAGTCAAAGATGTTCCTCCCGTTCCTCCCCTCCCTACCTCAAAACTTTGGAGTTGTTTTCTTGAAGCCGTATCAACTCCAATGGGATACATTAGGAATCCAACTTCAAAGCTACACAAATAATCACTCCAGGAGATACCAATAAATAGTTATTTTTCTATAAACATCTATTTTAAAGTACGAGGTTTTCTACAGTTTCATACAGGGAAACTAGCATGTCACAACTCTGAAGGGTCAATATCTGACCTTTATCACTCTGCCATGACTTGAAGGGATCAATATTTTCATTTTGTGTTACATGAAAATAAAGCCTAAAGTTTTGTGCAGGAGACATGTTGTCTAGCCTGATTATTTGTTTGCTTTCTTGAAGGACATTTTGATATTAATTATTAAGCACATACTTAAATATTTACAAGAATGGTTGTTTTAAAAAACAGAAAGGAAATGAACAGAGCAGTCCTTTTGGATTATGACAGGACTGATTTATAGTGTTGCCACTATTTCATTTTTTATAGAAACCCTACAATGCTGTGTAGTAAAATGACAAGTCAGTGCTTTAAACTAACCCAAGATTCTATATTACTTGAAAGCAGAACTAAATTTTAATGTATTAATTATGAAGCTAGATAAATGTGCAGATTAAAACCTACTTGTCCTTACAACGATGCCACCTAAGCCCTCTGATGTATTAATAAGATTCTCAAAAAATGCCTTTTCTTTACTGTGGGATTTGCTCCTGATTTTTACCTTTCCAATGAATTTTACTAACTAGGCACCAGCGAAGGGTTAAATGAAGTCAGAGTTCATCAGAGATGTAAATGAGAAATGCATATGCAGCAGTTAAAATAAGTAGGTACTTCCCACATAACACATGTGATGGTATATGTTTGTTGAATTATTAATTGTTAATTTTGATTCATAGGTTAGACAAAGTGTAGTTTGTTAATGATCAAATGATCAGAAGAGCTAATTTAAGAAAAAATATTAAAGAAAATGTTTCAAATGAAAGAAATATACCTCACCATACAACGTATCCATACCAACCTTATATAGTCCACAAAAGATTTCTCTTTGAACAGCCCCCTCTGACCTGCAGGCCCTGTTCTTCCTTGGCCTCTGAGGCCTCTGAGGATCAGAAGCCCTTTGAGATCTTCATCTGGCACTTGCTACCTGCTTGGCTTTTTCAACACTTGGTGCGGATTTTCCTCTCCCTCTGTAGGAATTGCCTGCTGAGATTACCAGGGTTCCTAGCTTCCCTTCTCTTCACTGCTGTTCTAAGGTCTCACCTTGACCCCGTGTCTCTCACTCTTCAGTGTCTGGTTATCATGAAGACTGTTTAATGCACTTGGATTCCACTGGGGGAGTAGCCACTTGCCAAATGGCTGTCCTTCCCTATCTTCCTGGTCTTTTAAAAATAGCATATCTGTAACAGTGGAGGTGTATGTGGTGCCGAGAACCACTACATCATTAAAAATTCTAAAGTATGTATTGAAAGAAAAATACCCACATGCATACTCTCAGCACAGCAACAGAATGAGCAAGGGAGCCACAAGAAAAGTGTAAAACACATTTCCTCTGTTCCTCCCTTTGTATATACCCTAGTGGATGTTGTTGTTGTTCAGTCACACAGTCGAGTCCGACTCTTCGCAACCCCATGGACCACATCATGCCAGTCCCTCCTGTCTTCCATCGTGCTCTGGAGTTTGCTTAATTTCATGTTTGTTGCATCAATAACACTGTCTAACCATCAGTGGATATTAACCTAAGGCAAACTCTTTAGTTTATAATGTTACAGTGATTCTAAATAGATCCCATTACCTCGGCACCTCTGCTCAGGCCTGCAGTCCTACACATGGCAATGGCCACTTTCAGCAGGCCCAAGTGAGAGCTCTGTCTCCCTTGATGGAATCAGCCCCAAAAGAAAGCCTCCTCTTCATGCCCAGGAATGTTAACATCTGTTTCCCCACCTACTGGGATGGCAGGTTAGGTGAGGTCAAAGAAACTTTTCCTAGAGTTTTCTCTGAAGTTTTTCTAGCACCTTATGTCTTCCAAATCTTTGTTCTCTGTGGGGTGTCAACATTCTAACTGGAGGGGGGGGGTGTGGAAGGGAAAGGATACTTGACCATCTCACTGTATTTTTAAAAATGCAAAGCTGAAAGTTTTGTTCAGTCCAACCCTCCAAAGAAAAATGCACTTCTCCACATTATGCCAAGGAATGTCTGACAGCAGTGCAAGCTCAGCTGAACTGCTACGCAGCTGCTGCAGGAAGGTTGTGCTCGTCAGGGCTTTTTTTTGTAGAAAAAGCCCAGCAGGAACTCATTAGCATAACAGGCCACACCCAACAGCAGAAACTCATTAGCATATTAGGCCACACCCCTGACAGCACAGTTCCCTCCCAGGATCAGCTTCTCCAGGTGCCCTGTGGGTAGCAAGGCGCATGGGGAACCTAAGGGAAGGAAGGCAGTTTCTGGATTGGCTTCCCCAGGAGGGGAGGCAGTTTGAACTGCCTTCCCTCCCTGGATCAGTTTGACTTCTCCAGGTGCCCCATGGCTTGCGAGGTGCCTGGGGAACCTCGAGGGGGGAGGCTGTAGGCGTGGCCAACTCGGAAGCCAGCCAGAACTCCTTTCCTTTGCATTCCTGCCCAAAAATAGCCCTGATGCTTGTCATAGAACACACAGGCACAACTCAGAAATTGCAGTTTGATGCTTTCAGAATATGTCGTGAATGATCTCTGAGCTCAGTTGCAGAATCCTTCCTTCCTCTTCTTTCGTCTTTCTATGGTGCTTTGGGTACTCTCTTGGAGGGCATCACACTTCCCACATTTGACAAGGCTTAGTTGGGGTTATCTGACTGTTATCTGACTGCTGTATTCTTAGCCCTGTATTGCTTGTGTGAATGCTTGATTATTATTTGTATGCTTGAGAACATTTAGTAAAGGAATCAATTATTTTAGTAACCTAGTCTCTTTGTCTATTCACAGACTCTAGGAATCCTGATTCTGATATACATGGGTTATGATCCTATATTTTATGCCTATTGCCATTTAATATTCATGATTCCCAAGCTTATTAATTAATTGAGGTAATTTGGCTAACAATATCATGTATAGCTGAGGACAGACTGGCAGTATAAAGCCAAGGGAGGTGGGGCAAAAAAGACCCGGGCCAAGTTGTGGTGGGGATTCCTGGTCGCACTGCACCAACCAATGTGGCAGCATGCCAGGGAGGAGGTGGAATGGAGTGGTCGCACTGTGGGGCCACCCCCGGCACTGCTGTGGTTGCACATGGCTTTGGTCCACTGCACCAACCTGCACGTGGGTGCATAGGTGCATAGGCACAGCAGCATTTGGCGGTTAAGCACGCATGAGCGGTTATGCGCATTCCTATCGGATCAGCGGGTTCACATTACCAGTGCCGCCTGATTGTGGCTTTTTTATGTCCATACTTCCAGGCTTGCCCTGGCTTTCAGCTGGTACTTTTTAAAAGCGTGAGCAAATCATTAAAGGACGGAGTGAGTATGGCAGGGGAATGCCAGAAAGCTGTGGCTGTGTGAACCACCCCACTTAATCCATTTGAGAAAGGTGCCTATATCAGGCCAAACTGCCAGTCTGAACTCGGCCTATGAGAACTAATGACAAGGACATCAGTGAGTTTATTCACATAACCGAGCAACTTCCATCTGAGAACTTACATGGAAAATAGGCTGCCCAAGTGTGGTTGAAACCCTAGCTGTATCACTATTTTAGTAATAAAATTAAGGTTTGTATCAATTTCTGTGAACAGTCATATTTTAGCTTAGCTAGTTTAATAATCAGCTGGAGGAGTGAAGAGGTGGAAGTGCTCATGTTGGATTCAGATTTAATTAACACAAATATATTCTTTCATTTTGTATTTTTGATGTTTTATCAGCTCAGGTATGAATGATAACATCTACCCATTTGTCTTAAGAAGTGAATCATGAGCTTCAAAGACACTGGTAAATTTTGTCTAACTACCTATAGGAAGCATCTCCTGTTAGCTTTCTTGTTGAAAATATAACGTGGTTTGTGTGATTTCTGTCATAAATTACCCCATAAATTTTTACATTCTGGCAGCCAAGGGCAATACAACTGGGATGGTCACATATTCACAGTAGTGCAACTCATTGGGGTTGTGTTCTTGTACTTAGTTCTCACAAATAATGTCTCCATGTGGGCCAGTCTGTGAGTTCAGCAGGGTGCCAAGATGTTCACTTGGAACTAGGTAAATGTTTCCCTTGCTCGAAAGCCAATCGAATCCGACTCTAGGGAGTGGGGCTCATCTCCATTTCCAAGCCAAAGAGCCAGTGTTGTCTGAAGACTTCTCTGTGGTCATGTGGCCAGCATGACTAAATACTGAGGTGCATAGAATGCTGTTACCTTCCCACTGAAGCAGTGCCTATTTATCTTCTTGCAATTTCTTGCTTTCAAACTGCTAGGCTGGCAGGAGCTGGGGCCAGAGACAGGAACTCACTCTGTCAAGTGGCACTAGGGTCTTGAACTGCTGAGCTACCAACCTTCCAGTCTGCAGCTCAGCATCTTAACCTCTGAGCCACTGCAGCTTTAGACTACAGCGTGCATAATTCTGTTCTGAACATACTTAAACTGTATTTGAAGCCAAATCTGTTGAGAGAGATTCTCTTTAGAAGAAGAAGAAGAAGAGATTGGATTTATACCCCACCCTCCACTCCCCAAGGGAGTCTTAGAGCGGCTTACAAACTCCTTTTCCCTTCCCCTCCCCACAACAGACACCCTGTGAGGTAGGTGTGGCTGAGAGAGCTCTTTCCCAAGCTGTCCTTGAGAGAACAGCTGGTACAGAGCTATGGCTTGCCCAAGGTCATCCAGCCAGGTGCAAGTGGAGGAGTGGGGAATCAAACCCGGTTCTCCCAGATTAGAGTCCGCACACTTAACCACTACACCAAACTGGCTTTACCCTTTCTGATAGAAAATGTGCATATTAATTGGGCCTGTAAGCTGTTCATCCATTTTGTCCCAGATCCACCTGTTTGTTTACAGAAAGCAGTGTTTGTTTTGCATTTTATCCAGAATGAATGGACAGCTATGTACCCATATTGCCACTGTGTGACGTTAAATACTGTCAGGGTGCTGCAATTTTATATTAATATTTCAGTTTTTGGCTTGAAGATGTGTGTCAGCTTTAGACACACACACACATTATGCATCAGTGTTACAGTGCTCTGTTGCTGCTAGGGACCTACTCTGAGGATTTAGCCTCATGATATCTGACATCAAAAAATGTTAGGCGAGAAAAGATAGCTTCTTACAATGTTAATCCAGAATTAAACATTCCTTAGTAAATGCCACTGAAAATGAATTATGGGAATTCTTCAAGAAGCTGCAAAACAAGATCTTTTCATATCTGTTGTCCCATGGTAAGAAATTAAAATTCTGTAAATTGGATTTCCTTTTTGTTGCTTTGTATGCCAATACACTAGGTCTCATTAAAATTGAGCTTTATAGCTTGGCACAACTAGTTTGAAACTGTCTCCAAAATAACAGCTTTGTTCTCCAACTTGTGGGAGCATTCTGTGAAATATTCCAAAGCTGCACACTCAAAGGTATTGCAAAACAGTTAAGATTTCCTATGCATGAACAAGGACTTCTGTATTTGAGAAACACATTTTTAAGGCTAAAGATTAAAACCAGCTCTTTAAATTTACAATATCATTTGAATTTGAAGTAGCTGATGTCTTCAAATGTACATATCCTGTTCTCTGAAATTTGTTCAGACTTGGAATTATAGCATCCATGAGTATGTAGTCAGAAATGTGTAGTTTTGTTATTGAATAGAAAGGGTAGACAGAGTTAATAAAAGGCTTTTATGCAATTCAGTGACTTACACTTCCTTGACTGTTAATAAAAAGACCTGCCTGTTTGTTGTTGCACATTTGATTTACAGTTTAATAGGCATGCAATCATCTCTTTAGAATGATCTAGCAGACATTTACAAAATAGGCTTTCTAGAACATCCTTACCAAATACACTAATTCAGTTTCCAGGCAGAGAGGTGCCACTGACAAACAGAATGAAAAAGGAAGGAACGAGATGTATTCTTGATACCCAGCAGCACAGCTTCAGAGCCCAAAGTACCACTAGAACAATGACCATTATATATATTCTTTTGTCCAGAATAATTTAAAACACAAAGTAAGTAGCATTTACTAGAGTATATCATTCAGTTATACTAGAGAATCTCTCTCTGTTTCTCTCTCTCTCTGAAGGTTGACTGAAATTGAATCCGATGAAGATGGAGGTCCTGTGCCTGAGTTGGGGTGACCCGAGGGTAGAGAACCCACTCCTGACCTTCATTGGGGCACCACTTGTGCCAGAGGTTATGAGTCTGGGAGTACTCCTGGATGCCTTCTTAACTATGGAGGCCCAGCAACCTCTGCCAAATCAACCTTTTACCATCTTCAGCAGATCAGGCAGTTGTGCATTCAGTTGCTTCTCCTTGTTTATATGAGGAAAATTATTCCACATCTAGCAGCATTTAACTAGGAAGTCCACAAGAATGTATTCATAGATATCTACAATATTCATGGGATGGACATTTCTGTTGTATGGAGGGTAATAATGCAAATTATTGTACCCATATTAACCACTTCCCATGGTCGTCATCCATCAGCCAAACTCAAGATTTAAAGCTTTTTCTATATCTGTGAGACCTGTCTTACAATGGAGTTTCACTGAACTGTGCTAAGTGTCACAAATCGTGACACAGTCACTATTAACAATTGAAGCACAGTAGCATCAGTGGTAATAGAAGTCCATCTGTTCCAGTCCTACAGACACCTGAGGGATCTACAACAAACTTTATTGGAACTAAAATTTCCATCTGATGAAGTCAAGAAACAGATTAACAAAGCCATAATGGTGCCCAGAGAAAACCTGTTGCAAGAGAGGCCCCAAAGAGACAATAACAGAACACCACTAGTGGTCACATACAGCTCTCAACTCAAAACAATTCAATGCATCATCAGCAACTTACAACCTCTATTGGATAATGACAGTTCTCTTTCACAAGTACAGAGGGACAAACCTTTTCTTTCCCACAGACAGCCCCCCAATCTTAAGCAACTCCTAACCCACAATAATACTTCGTCTAATTTGAACATGGACATTAGTACCAGAGCTTGCAATAAACCCAGATGCCAACTTTGCTGCCACATACACCTAGACAACACAATCACTGGTTCTAACAACATCAACTATGCCATCTCAGGCACATTCACTTGCTCATCTTCTAACATTGTTTATGCCATTAAATGCCAGCAGTGTCCTTCACTTCTCTACACAGGGCAAACAAGTCAAGCCTTACACAAATCTCACATTAAGAATCTCATAAAGGTGAAACCTGTAGGATAACAATCTTCCAGGACATTCAATGAAGGACCTCAAAGTAGCTGTTTTATTGCAAAGGAATTTCAGAAACTGACTAGAATGGGAGACTGCTGAGTTACAAGTTATTACAACAAGTTATTTCAACGGAACCCCCAGGACTTAACAGAAATATTCATTTCTTATCTCACTACACATGCCAATGTCATTCAGTTCTCGCTTCTGTTGTACACTCCTTTATTATGCTGTATGCACATTTGCTGCTATTCACAGATCTTACCAATTGCCAGTTTTAGCTATATTTACTGTTCAGTTACCTATGCATCTTGACTCTAATTGGTCCTTCCTGGCAATACCCTCCCCACCTATATGCAATGGTTTGTGACTTCTGTTTCATTGTATCTAAAGAAGTGTGTATGTACACAGAAGTTTATACCTAGAATAAAACTTTGTTAGTCTTAAAGGTGCCACGTGGCTTGAACTTTGTTCTGCTTCTTCAGACCAGCCTGGCTGCCCACCTGAAGACAGACAGACAGACAGACAGATAGATAGATAGATAGATAGATAGATAGATTGATAGATAATCTAAAATATGAAGCAAAAATGGCTTTGTAATGATTCTTCAGCTTTAAAAAATTGCCATATGAATAAGCTTTGATGTATTTTAATTCAGAGAACACAAATAACTTATAGATTCTCCTTCAGTGACATCTTATTAGAGTTCTGTGGAGGACACAGTCATTCTACACTTCGACATATATAAGCAACTATCTGGGACAGCATCTCCACAGGGGGTTGTGGACAGGCATGCATGAACGACTAGCCCACTAGAGCTCAAAAACCTGTCATTATTCAAGGCTCACTATGTGATGAAGGAGATGCGGGACACAACTGTGATGTAATGCCTGCTGGCCAAGGGGATAAAGGAGACTGTATTTTGGCTTAGCTAAAATGGGGATGTGAAGAAGTTACATTAAAAAGATGTCTGAAGAAGAGACCTTGACAAGAATGCAGGATCAAGAGGCAAAGGTGGGAAAGTAGCACAAGTATCTAAAAAAGTTTTTATTGCTGCAAAAACTTTATGGAGTTCTATTTGTGGAAATGGAACAAGTAACAGTATATGGCAAATGATTCTGAAAATACATTCTGATTTACAGAATAATTATGATTCCATCCAAAACAGTTTAAATTCATATTTTTTTCCCATGCATGAAACCAAATCTGTATTCATGAAGACTTAGAAAACCATAGGGTGCAATTTGTGGAATAAGTCATTTAATAAAATAGGCCTTTGCAGAAAAATCTGTTTATCTACTAGACTAAGATTTTAATAGAAAAAACTGCAAAAGTCTTGATGAACAAAGAAAGATGCTGAGCTATATAGGTATGGAGAACACAAGCAATATTTAAATATTTTAACAGTAGGAAGCAATGCTCGCTGCTGCACAGATTGCACTGAGTCTCAATTTTGCTTGGCATTGCTTAATCTTAAAATAAATTAAAATCCCCCAAAGGATCATATTGATGAAAGCATTTTGTTTCCTTTTCTCCGTCTTATATAACCTTCCAAATTACCGTATTTTTCGCTCCATAAGACGCACCTGACCATAAGATGCACCTAGCTCCGCTCGGTGCCGTGGCTTGGGAAAGGTGAGGGGGGTTTAAGATGCACACACTTCCCCCACCCACACACTTTTTTTGGGAGCAAAAGTGAGTCTTATGGAGCAAAAAATACGGTACTTCGACTATAATAAGGAATATTTTTACTAGCCCTGGTGCCATGAATTATTGTAATAGTTGCAGATCCCTTTGTCCATACAGAATTATGAGTCTGACATGAATGGTGTGAATTTTGTGTGTAACTTTCTCATCTCACAGTAGTTTCTAAAATAATCTGTCATTGGAAGTGTTAATCCCAAAGGTTTCTTGAGAGCTGATATTGTGTAGTGTTAGACTAGGATCAGGTTAGACTCCTTACTCTGCCATGAATATTTGCTGGATGATTTGGGGCTGACAGAACAAAAAGGGGGAAATGCCAAGTGATAGTTGAGTGATTTCCCATGATGAAAACCACACGGTGATACATGTAGGGACTTTGTACAATAATAAATCAGTCAGCTATCACCTGGCATTCCCCCCCCCAAGCTTTTTGTTCTGTTGGTACATTGCTGGGTGCTGCCTATTTTTCTTCATCCTTTGATTTTGGGCTAGTCACACACTCTCACACAGGGTTGTTGCAATGACAAAATCAAGGAAAAGAGAACAATGCAGCCATTTTGGTTTCCCCTTAGGTGAGAAAGGCAGGGTATGAATGAAGTACATAAATAATAAAATAAATATAAACCATTGGCAGGCAACAGAACCTTCCAATATATGTCAGGCTATTGTTGTAGTCAGTAGATTGAATTAGATGTTTTGTTTCACCTTTGTTTTTAAATACTAAATTATTTTAATAGTACTAAATAACACATTTTGCAGTCTTAATTTAACTATCAAAAACAGAAATTGGGAAATTTCTAGGAGATATACCTGATAGTGTTTGCTTCCCTTTTTCTATTCCCTAATTCAAAAGCATCTATCGGAGTACGGAATAGGTACATGGGCACATTAAGGAAATAATAAAAGAATGCCACCACTACCTTAAACCCAATTATGGAACTCCTCTGACTAGAGTCTCTTTTTGTTTATCCAAAGGGACCTAGTAACCCCACTGCTTCAGAATCCCACTTGTGGGATTCTGAACACTTTCTCTGGGGGACCTTGCTTCCCCTTCTCTTTTGTGATCTTGACCTGCATTTGCAGCCCATTCACCTAACTGAACCAGGAAAAACCTTAAACTAAGAAAAAGAACTGAAGATGTTTTTGTGATCTTTCTACCCAAAAGGATCAGGACCTTGTTTCGTCATTATTTCTGGTTGATGGGGTGGAGGGTCATTAGTTAGGGTCTCCAACACAAGCAGCAATATGTACAGGAGGAGAAAGGGGGGGAAGGTAATGGGGATCTATCTGATCTCCCTTTTTTAAAGGGTTTTCTTTTTTACATACATAATTTTAATTTCAGCTTACTCTTCTATTGCAATGTTCATCACTTTTGTTCCACTTCAAATTTTGTACTAAGCCATCGAAAAGAGTCCAGTAGCACCCAAGACTAACAAAATTTGTGGCAGGGTATGAGCATTCATGAGTCACTGCTCACTTCTGCAGATACAGCTAGAATGTGAGTCCATCTGTCCTATATATTGGAAAGTGGAGTGTAGGGAAGATCTGAGGCTGGGATGCTAGCCAGGTCAAAGTCCATGCTTCTTCCCCCTCCCTGCTACACAATGAGCATTGTCCTCCTGAAGCTGGCTGGCTGATAATTCCTTCTGCAAACAGCAGGCTCCCGAGATAGTTGTCTCATCCCTTCATGTTGATTCCATGTTGACCCTCTTGTAAACTGAACGCTGACGCAGCAACCTAAGGGCGTGGCGTGTAAGTCTGTGTATGTTTAAAAATAAACTGCTCGCTGCCAGAGGCAGACTTGAGTTTTCCCCTTCAAACTCACTTGTCTCGTGTGCAAGTCCTTCAGTGGAGTGATTTCAGATGCCAAATGACATTAGCAGGAAATGACAATAGAAAGTGACATTGGATCAGTGTCATATCCAGATACGTAGTAGGCATGGAGAAATCAGCATTGGTAATGAGACAGGAAACCTAGGTCTTGATTCAAGATTCAATCCAGGTGGATTTATTTATTTATTTATTTACTTACTTATTTTATTCTATTTCTGTCCAGATCTCCCTGCAAACCAGCTCAGGGTAAGTTACAAGGTCACATAAAAATTGTGACAACAATAACATGTAAGTTAAATAATTACAAACAACATTTTAAAACAATGGTAAAACCAACAATCGCTGTGAGAACCTCATTAGCTATGCTCAGTTTACGCCGATCAGAAGGCAGCGATTTCAATAGGGGAGGCCAGAGATGGATTTTGGATGTCTGTTGACTCAGCCAAAAGCCCAGCGAAACAGCTCCGTTTTACAGGCCTTGCAGAACTAACAAATCCCACAGGGCCCTTATCTCAAGTGGAAGCTTGTTCCACCAGGTTGGGACCAGGGCATAGAAAGCCCTGGCTCTGGTTGAGGATAGCCAGACATCCTTGGGGCTGGGGACAACTGGTAAATGTTGGTCAGTTGAGTGCAAAATTCTGCGGGGTGCATATAGGGAGAGGCAATCCCAAAGATATGCAGGTCCCTGACTGCATAGGACTTTGAAGGTTAACCAGAACCTTGAACTGAATCTGGTACTCTATTAGTAGCCAGTGTAGTTGGCACAGCACTGGCTAAATGTGAGCCTGCACAAGAGTCACTGTCAGCATATGTGCCACCACATTCTGCACTAGCTGCAGTTTCTGGGTCAAGTTCAAGGGCAGCCCGGCATGAAGCGAGTTACAATAATCTAGTCTGGAAGTGACAACCACATTGATCACAATAGCTAAGTCCCAGGAAGTGAGATAGGGAACCAGTTGCCTGACCAGCCGCAGATGATAGAAGGCCAGTTGAGCAATGGCAGTGACCTGGGCCTCCATCAAAAGAGAGGGATCCAGGAGCACCCCTAAGCTCTTCACCCTCTTCACCAGCACCAGCAATGTCCTGCCAAGAGATGGGAGCTGGATTCCCAACCCCAACTCCCTGCGACTCAGGTACAGGACCTCCATCTTCATTAGATTCATTTTCAATCAGCTCGGTTGGAGCCATCCAGTCACAGCCTGTAGTGCCCTCTCCAATAGCTCTGGGACAGAGTCCGTCCATCAGCAAATAGAGCTGAGTGCCATCAACATATCGGTGACAGCCCAGCCCATACTGTTACCCCATGGCAGCTTTAATAAATAAATTATTGCCTTTGGTTTGATTGGGGAAATTAGCAGCGAAGGCAGAGCTAGCAAGAGGTTGTGGTAAAAGTGAGACCTGTTATCTGTGTTTATGGAGATAGTCCCTTTAGCCCCCTGATTGAGTTAATGACCAGTCCAAACTGGTCCAACACTCTGTCACACAGTGCAACATCCAGTCCAACACTCTGTCACACAGTGGCCAAAAACACCAGGTGTCCTCAGGAGGTCCACCAGTGGGGCCAGGACACTAGAAGCCCTCCCACTGTTGCCCCCCCAAGCACCAAGAATACAGAGCATCACTTGCCCCAGACTGAGAGTTCCTATCTATACTTTGTGGCTAATAGCCACTGATGGACCTCTGCTCCATATGTTTATCTATGAAGCTGTCCATGCTTGCAGCCATCACCACCTCCTGTGGCAGTGAATTCCATGTGTTAATCACCCTTTGGGTGAAGAAGTGCTTCCTTTTATCTGTTCTAACCTGACTGCTCAGCAATTTCAAGTGCCCACGAGTTCTTGTATTGTGAGAAAGGGAGGAAAGTACTTCTTTCTCTACCTGCTCTGTCCCATGCATAATCTTATGCAAATTCAATCCTAAGTGCAGTTCCCGCTACACATCTCGGAGCTGCCGCAATTTCCCTCAGGAAGCTGTGCAGGGGGGAGTCAAGGACATCGGATACTCCTTCGATCCATCGATTTATACAGGGGCATTATGATACTGGCTGGTTTGTTTTCAGTTCCCTTCCTAATAACCCCCAGCATAGCATTGGCCTTTTTCATTGCAGTTGCACACTGTCTCAACATTTTCATTGAGTTATCTACTACAACTCCAAGATCTCTCTCTTGTTCAGTCTTCGCCAGTTCGGACCCCATCAACGTGTATTTACAGTTAGGATTTTTGGCTCCAATGTGCATCACTTTGCACTTGGCCACATTAAACCCCATTTGCCACGTTGATGCCCACTCGCCCATCCTTGACAGATCCCTTTGGAGTGCCTCACAATCCTCCCTGGTTCTCACCACCCTGAACAACTTCATGTCATCTGCAAATTTAGCCACTTTCACTGCTAACTCCCAACTCCAAATCATTAATAAACAAGTTAAAAAGCATCGGACCAAGTAATGATCCCTTGGTACCCCACTGCTTGTCTCCCTCCAATGAGAAAATTGCCCATTTATACTCACTCTCTGTTTCCTTTTAATTAGCCAGTTTTTGATCCACAAAAGGACTTGTCCTTTTATCCCATGACTATTGAGCTTACTTAGGAGTCTTTGATGAGGAACTTTTATCAGAAGCTTTCTGGAAGTCAAGGTAAACAACATCTATTGAGTCCCCCTTGTCCACATGTTTGTTTACTCCCTCAAAGAACACTAACAGGTTATTGAGACAAGATCTTCCCTTACAGAACCCATGCTGAGTCTTCCTCAATGGATTTTGTTCATCAATTTGTCTACTAATTTTTTCCTTAATAACAGCTTCCACCAACTTACCCGGTATCGATGTAAGACTGACTGGCCTGTAATTTCCCAGATCTCCTCTAGAACCCTTTTAAAAGATGGGAGTGACATTCGCTACCTTCCAGTCCTCAGGAATGGAGGCAGATTTTAATGAAAGATTACATATTTTTGTCAGGAAATCCACAAGTTCACATTTGAGTTCTTTCAGAACTCTTGGATGTATGCCATCCTGGCCGGGTGATTTGTTTTTAAATTGTCTATCAGTCGTAGGACCTCCTCTCTCGTCACCTCAATCTGACTCAGGTCTTTCAACACCCCTCCCGAAATCAGTGGTTCTGGAGTGAGCAAGCACTTCTCATCTTCCCCAGTGAAGACAGAGGCAAAAAATGCATTCAGCTTCTCAGCCATTTCCCTATCATCCTTCATCGCAAGCATACAAGAAGAAATAAAAGGAGTTAGCTGACAGATGGGGGGGGCAGGGGATCAGGGTAATGATATACCTGTCCTGAAGAGGTGCAGAGGTCTGGAGGTTGGAGAGAGAAGCTGTATGGATCCAACCAGCAAGACCATGGAGGACCTGAGTTATGATCAGGGGTGCTGGCTTTGTGTGCACCCAGCTCAATCACACCATGCCTGTTGTCAGACTCCTGGACAAGTGTGCTCCCAACAACACTCTCCTAAGCAGTAATGTGTTTATTGAATCCTGTCTGTCTTATGATCCAAAGGTAGATTACAAGGACAAGCAACATAGTTAAAACACTGTTACCTATCTGTCTGTCTGTCTGTCTGCCTGCCTGCCTGTCTGCCTGCCTGCCTATCTATCTATCTGTCTATCTATCTATCTGTCTGTCTGTCTGTCTGTCTGTCTGTCTACTGCCTTTCTACCTTGTAGCACTCCAGGCAGCTTACAATATAAATAAAACAATGTTTATAAAACACATGAAATATGACAATTTACATTTTCAATCAGGACTGCCAATAAATAAAAACTAAATGAAAACTAAATTAGTCAGATGCAGTCCTAAATAAAACTGTCTTCAGCTGCCTCCTGAAGATTGAAATTGACGTGGCCAGGGGTACCTCCCTGGGGAGATGGTTCCTTAATTTGGAGGCTGCCACTGAAGGCCCTCTCTCACGTGCCCACCACACAAGCTTCTCTGACTGGTCAGACAGTCAGGAGACCCTCTCCATGCAATCATAAGTCCCAGGCAGAAACATATGGGAGAAGATGGTCATTCAGATTGATAGTGAAATTGCTGTAGTATTGAGGCCACATGCTTCCAGTAGTTGGCCCAGCCCAGCAGTCTAGCCACAGCACTCTGCACTAGCTGCAGCTTCTGGACACTCTTCAAGAATAGCCTCAAACAGAACATATTGCAACATTTAGTTTAGATGTAACTAAGGAATGGATCACTGTGGCTAGATCTGACGGAACCAGGCACAAATGCAGCTGATGCTCCGATTGAAGCTGGGTGAAATCACTTTGAGCCATAACAGCCACCTGGTTTTCTAAAATGACTGCTGTGCCAAGCAGGACCCCCAAGCTGAGAATCTAGTTTTTCAAGGGGAGCATAACCCGATCCAAGCCATAGGAGAGCTGAAGTCCCTGTTCTGTCTTTCTACTAACAAAGAGCACCTCTGCCTTGTTAGGATTAAGTTTCAGCTTGCTCAGCCTCAACCATCCCATTATTGACTCCATGCACTGGTTCAGAACATCAATAACATCCTTGGAGCTGGGTATCATCCAAGTATTGCTGACATCACAGGTCATACCTCTTGACTTAGGAAGATAATGTTTCCTCATTGAAAAGCCCTTTGAATTAGCTCAGGCCTTACAAAGGGGCCTGAGTGTGCCTTGCAAACCACCTTTGGAAGACTGCTACAGTATCCTGGCATCAAAGAAACCTAGATATGGTTGTAGACAGAATTGCCACATAAGGGGTTGGTGTACCAAATGTGGGAAGCACTGAAAAGAGCTTGCATGAGTTGATACATGGAGAGGCAATCCTTCAGACGTGTAGGTACCTGTTTGCCAAGGGCTTTAAAATTCAAAACCAGCTCTATATAGAGTTTCTGCTCAATGGGTTACATGGAGTTTGTATTGTTAAACCTGTTCTTTGCTCTCCAAGTTTAGCCAAACAGACTCTTTAATCCTGCTTACTATTTCTTTTTAATACATTGGTTGTAGAAATTTGTATTAATAGGAGTATTTAGACATGGTGATGATCTTACAAACAGAGAGTAGAAGTAGGCAGATTTCAATTGCTTTCTTTCCTACAAATTATATTTCTTTTACAACTCTTCTGGTTTATAAATAAGAAGTAAAGAAATTAGCCAGGGCAATTGTAATATTCAATGCAGTTCTAATCATTCAAAATTTGATCCACAAACCAGTTTTAAAATAAAAAGTGTTGGACTGCATCACATCGGGAGAAATAGCCTAAATTTTGTCTTTATGTGTTCACTAATTCTTAATCTATTCTTGCAAAGGAAAGAACCCCCCCCCCCGTACTGATTAACTATACATAATGAAGTACTAGTTTTAGTTTATAACAGAGCAATTGATCATGTCACCAAACTGAATCCCAATTTTATTTTAAAAGACATTGAAGTTAATGCTACAAGGACATTTTCTTTCAGAATTGATAATAATTGTTTCGAATCTTTGAAGAAAAGGGTTTCTAATACAAGCTATTTCCAGCCATACTTATTATTTTATTGAATAATTTGCATATATAAGTGCCAGACTCAGTTTGCTAATAGCACTGCGTCTGAACTGTCCTCACTTATTTGAATACTTAAAAAACAAATTTGAGATAGTGGAGCTGTCACTATTTTTTAAAAAAATACTAAGCTAGACTGCAAGAAGGAAATATAAAATAAAGAAAAGGGGCTAAACCAGTATTTAATATGGGAATAAAAAAATAATGCATTATGGAGCTGGACTTCTAGTTGGACTTCCAGTTGGCTTCCCCTGTTCCTGTTTCCCAGATGGGATTATGCTGCCAGACCATCTCTGATCTGTGAAGAGCTTTGCCTTCTTTACTTTCATAATAGGCCTGTGAGGTAGTAACAGCAATCTGACACACAGTTAGGTGTTCCAGGTCTCAAGATTTGGTCCTGATATTTAGATTTTGGGGTTCATTGTCAGAGCTTCTGGGCTATCAGTTGAAGCCTCAGGAGTCAGGACACTCAGCTAGCCCACAGACTTCTTGGTTTCTGTTAAATTTCTGTGCATGATTGTTTGTGGTAAATACTGGATGCATAAATTGAAGATGGGAAGCAATAATTTGGACAGGCTGGGCAGACCATTACAGTACTTACCCACTCTTTGTTATAATTTGGCCCAACCATCCTCCCTGTTTATAAAGTGTGATTAGCGGGTTGCTGTTAGTGGTTTCTCAGGAGGCAACTGAGGTGGTCTGGTACTCCCATCTCTTTAAGGACTTGCCACAGTTTGTTGTGATCCACACAATCAAAGGCTTTAGTCAATGAAGCAGAAGTCAATATTTTTCTGGTACTCCCTTGCTTTCTCCATAATTTAGTGAATGTTGGAAATTTGATCTCTAGTTCCTCTCCCTCTTCAAAACCCAGCTAGTACTTCCGGCAGTTCTCTAGCCACAAACTGCTGATGCCTAGCTAGTAGGATCTTGAGCATGACCTTGCTAGTGTGTAAAATGAGTGCAATTGTGTGATAGCTTGGACATTCCTTGGAATTGCCTTCTTTGGGATGGGAATGTAAACTGACCTTTTTCCAATCCTGTGGTCACTGTTGCATTTTCCAAATTTGCTGGCATATGGACTGCAGCACTTTAACAGCATAATCTTTTAGGACTTTGAATGGCTCAGCTGGGATACCATCATCTCCACTAGCTTTGTATAAGGGTCAAGAAGTGACAGAACCAAACATAGAAAACTGATTGGTATATTATAGGAAAAGGAGTATGACAAGATGCATATAGTCACCCTGCTTATTTAATTTATATGCAGAGTACATCATGCAAAATGCCGGCCTGGATGAATCACAAGTCTGAATTAAGACTGCAGGGGAAAACATCAACAACCTCAGATATGCAGATGATACCACTCTAATGGCAGAAAGCGACCTCAAGAACCTCTTGATAATGGTGAACAAGGAAAGTGCAAAAGTTGGCTTGAAACTCAACATCAAAAAAACTAAGATCATGGCATTGGGCCCCATCAATCCTTGGCAAATAGAAGAGGAAGTTATGGAAGCAGTGACAGACTTCAAGTTCCTGGGATCCAAGATCACTGCAGATGGTGACTGTGGCCATGAAATTAAAAGATGCCTGCTCCTTGGGATGAAAGCTATGGCAAACCTAGACAGCATAATAAAAAGTAGAGACATCACCCTGCCAACAAAATCAATTTAGTCAAAGTGATGGTATTCCCAGTGGTAATGTATGGTTGTGAGAGTTGGATCATAAGGAAGGCCAAGCGCTGAAGAATAGATGCTTTTGAATTATGGTGCTGGAGAAGACTCTTGAGAGTCCCCTGGACTTCAAGGAGATCAAATCAGTCAATCCTAAAGGAAATCAACCCTGACTGTTCCCTGGAAGGCCAGATACTGAAACTGAAGCTTAAATACTTTGGCCACCAAATGAGAAGGGAGCACTCACTGGAGAAGACCCTGATGCTGGGAATGACTGAAGGTAAAAGAAGAAGGGGACAGCAAAGGATGAGATAGTTAGACAGTGTTAGCAATGCAGCAGACATGGAATTAAGCAGGTTCCAGAGGGCAGAGGAGGACAGAAGGGCCTGGTGTGATGTGGTCTATGGGACCACGAAGAGTCAGACAGGACTGTGCGACTGAGCAACAACAAGAAGTTAGTGAATGAGCAGTAATTTTTACGATCGCCTTCAAGTTGTAATATAGACCTGGCTGTTTGAGAGGTTAGGCTATAACTAGTAAATATATAAAAAATAGGCAGTCATAGTGAAAGATGGTGGAATAGGTAGGGCTCACTAGCAAACACCCAGAGCCATTTAAACATGGGGGCTATTCTCAAACAGACCCATTGTTTTCTTGAATAGCTGGGCTGCCTGGGAAGAGAGCACCCTAAATGGTTTCTGAAGTGGTATGTGCCATTAGTTGTTAGAGCTGCTGGAGTGGCATGTGCAAATAAAGACTTCTATCACTTCTAAGCACATTCATTTGCAGGAAAGGAAGAATGAAAACTGGAGCTCTATTGTGTTCACCTGCAAAACATGGGAGAGGTGACACCTTGAAGGATGACCCCACATATTAGTCCCCACCCCATTATCATACACACACTTTGCTGGATGCTGTATACAGCTTGCATGGGGAATGGACTGCTGGGTAGGGGTGTGCATTCCAGATTTTCTGAGCTGAAAATATGCATGAAAATCACTGTTTCATGTTGTTACCATGATTTTTCAGAGTGGTAACACAAATCTTTAGGCATTACAATCTTCCCCAAAGAATCTGCATAGGGTTTTTTTGCGCTTGTGTATAGTAGAGCAAATGTTGCCTGCCCACTAAAAAAAAACACCTGAGAAGAAAAAAAAGAGTTACACCATTAGAGCAAAGAGGCAAAGGAAAACAATTTTATTTCAATATAATAACTCATATGTGTTTCACATTGAGCTTTCTTAGGGGGATCTATACATATGTTAAAAAAATAAAAGAGAAAAAAATTAACAATTATCTTTCATCTGTTATTTGTTAAATATATCAAAACAATAAAAAACATGTTTTAAAAGATAGAACTCATGAACATGTGCAAAAAAAATGAGTATCAAGAACCACCAAATAGTGCACTAGGAACTTAGAATAATGTTATAACAATTATTGCAAGCATTTGGAACAAGAGAACTCCAAAGCTATTGATTTCAAAAAATATTTTATAGAGTGAATACACCCTTTATAACTAAATAATCTATATGGGCCTGTAATATAAAAGCAACAATGCTCCCACTGAACCAGCTTCACAAATAATATATTATGTTCTTGCTCTTAATTTATCTAAGTCAAAAGAACTCCCCCATTTCAAACAAATTGGACCAAGGGGTAGAATTCTATGGAGTCCTGAACAAGGTGCCCCCAGCTTTCTGTTTTCCCAGCCATAGTACTTCTAAAGAAGAAAAAGGGTTCCATTCCCAAAAAAAAGAGAGAAAGAGAACTCTCTGAATGTTATTGTTTGGAAGTGCTCTGTGCTTCTCTCTTGCAAGGATCCAATTGGAAGAGAGAAACACCATTGGCTAGGAAATCAGTAGAATCAGACAAAAACATAACCACATGCTATAGCCTGCTAGCAGCACTTGAAGAGGGAAAAAAACACCAGATTGGAAGGGAGATTTCATAATATCTAAGAATCCTGGATTTGTGTAACCATTCTGGAAAATCATGAGGATGTCCCAAACCATCAATCTCCATGTATATCTTCATCTCTGGAATTGTGTAATGCATATCCCTAGTGTGTGTGCCATATAAAACATTTTAAAATTATTTACTTGGCCGTTACATTATTTGAACATTATATTTGTACTTGAACAAATCCCAGATTCTTATACTTCTTTGAAACACAATGAAAAATGCCTTGTGAAGATTCAAAGATCAGAACAAACAAGATAACTGTAGTATCCACATTAACCCTCATTTGTTCACATATGTTCTACGTTCAAGGTTTGTTCAAACTACGATGCTGCTCTCCCTAGAGAAGCTCTGATCCCTTCCATAAGAGACTCACACACAATAAAGAAAGATAAGAAAAGGAACATTTTGTTCTTGTTCCATTCAATTTATCTATTTTGAGTTTTGTCTCTACCTGTAAGGAGAAAAGTTATGGCAAAGGTTGAGACACACTTTTCTAGATTTCTATGATCCCGTTTGTGATGTTCCAGCAGTTTCTAAACTGAATATTCTTCTTTGTAAAGAAGAGAGAGAGAGAGAGAGAGAATATTAGGTTATACTCCATTATATTTCTGTTGTTTGTACAGTTAAAAGTGCTGTTTTCCAATTTGTATCCATCCATTCCCTATCTTTTTTAATTGACAAACATTACGAGATCTCTTGATGGTGATTGTCTAACATCTCCATAAAATGTTTTTAATCAAAGGTCATTTGATATTGTTTTAGATTAAGCTTTAAAAAGTAAAAATCAGCAATGGCTCACAGAGCAGTTTGTCTTAGGGGAGACGCCTATTCAATCACTAATTGCACTGTCCCTTTTGAAGCTTTATGCAAATTTTCATTGCTCCATGTAGATATCTCTGAACTCATCAGGTAGTATATTTTTAATTCATGTCTGAAAGAATAATAGGGCACATGAGGCACACCATGCTATTCTGTTCTCATTATGATTTACTAGTCAAATCTGTCCACTGTCAGCTCTGGTCCATTGGAGGGGTAATACAATTCCGTAGAAGTTCATCCCCTTTGGATACCCAGGAGCAGAATTCCCATATTTCTGCACAAGAAAAGGTTAAAACAAAAGCTATCATGGCTATCTGAATCTATTTTTTTAAGGTACTAGATTTGCCTTTTCTCCATTTTAACTCACAGCAATGTTGTGAGGTAGGTTAAGTGAATCAGGTACATTTTTGGACCTCAAATGGAGATCTCCTGGAATTACAACTGAGCTCCATACAGAGATCAGGCCAATGGCTGCTTTGGGAAGTGGAGTCCATGGCATTATGCCTTGCTTAGGTCCCTCCTTCCCCTAAACTGCACCCTCCACTCCCAAATCTCCAGGGATTTCCTCAACCTGGAGTTGGCAACCCTAGTTCACTGGCAGAACAACGCTAGGAGCCAGTTTGGTGGAGTGGTTAAGTGCGCGGACTCTAATCTGGGAGAACCGGGTTTGAGTCCTCACTCCCCCCTTGCACCTGCTGGATGACCTTGGGCAAGCCATAGCTCTGTACCAGCTGTTGTCTCAGAGCTCTCTCAGCCCCACCTACCTCACAGGGTGTCTGTTGTGGGGAGGGGAAGGGAAAGGAGTTTGAAAGACACTCTGAGACTCCCTTGGGTAGTGAAGGGCGGGGTATAAATCCAATCTCTTCTTCTTCTAGGTTTGTGGATGCACTGGATGGGAGTAGTTTGTGGACTATTTCATTCAAGATACAAAATTTTATTCAAGGTATAAGATTTCATGTGCCACCCACACTTCTTCAGATGGAAGATGTGTGCATGCACACAAAAGCTTATACCTTGGATGAAACTTTGGACTCCAACTTTGTTCTGCTGCTTCAGACCAACACAGCTACCCACCTGAATAATTATACTATAATACTTTTTACAAGCAATTATGTACCAGTGGAGTGGTTACCATGCAGAGTCTGTCCCACAGGTAAAATTATCCTGTGAACAGGTGGTCTTTACCACATAAAAGTATCACTACCATCACAAGATCACCAATCGCTGGAACTCCTCAGAAGTGGAAATCTCTCTTATTAGGAGGTTTAAGAACATCAACTTTGCTGGCCCATTAAAGGCAGATGTCAGTCCAGTGGCAAGAGAAGAGGGACAATCATCTTCTTCAGAAACTCTGCCCACTTTTTTAAATTTCACAAAACAGGCAATCTCCAAAGTGCAGCTGACCATGCTCATTTTTAGTTACAACTCTGTTTCTCTGCAGATGTTTCCCAAAGTGCCCCATGCAATAGTCAAGTGTTCTGCCAACACACACAGCAATGAAGCTACTTTTTCAGATTTTTCTCTTACATTGCAGTAAGCACCAAACCACTTTAATAAAGACTTTAGACACACATATATTTGCAAGCCGTTCTCAACAAGATACAACAATGAACTCAGGCTTCAAACTTACTTTTCTTAAGCAGAAGATGCAATGAGAAAACCAAAGAGATGCTCAAAAATTAAAGATATTGTCAAACCCAGCATTTCCTGGGCTCTCTGCTTTTTTACATCCCCCCCTTTTCAATAATTTTTTTTATAAAAACAGAAAAAACAGAAGGAAGGAAGGAAGGAAGGGAAGAAAGAAAGAAAGAGGTAGGTGGGGGAAGAGAGAGAGAGAAAGGGAGGAAGGAAGGAAGGAAGAAGGAAGGAAGGTAGACAGACAGAGGAAGGAAGGAAGGTAGGTAGGTAGGTGGAGGAGAGAGAGAGAGAGAAAGGAAGGGGGGAGGGAGAGAGAGAAAGAGAAAGGAAGGAAGAAAGATGGGGACAGAGAGAGAGAGAAAAAGACAGAAAGAAAGAAACACAGAAAGAAAGGTGGGGGGAGAGAGAGAGAAAGAAAAGAGATGGGGAGGCACTTACTGGAGCAGGGAAAGCCATGCGACGTCAGCAAGCCAAATGCAGAAAGCCTAGCCCCTGTGCTTAATCTCTGGGCGGGGCTTTCTCCTGCTGGCTGTTTGCTCTTAAAGGGAAAGCACCGGGTGGAGCTTTTTCCTGCCGGCTCTCTGCAGGTACTTTCCCTTTAAGTGTAAACAGCTCAGGCCGGGCAGGGAGGGGGCGGGGCAGGCTCGGACACCAGCCGGAACGGCGTTCCTGTGCGTTCCTGTTGAAATCGAGCCCTGCTGGCAAGTGTTTGTCCAGCCTCTGTTTAAAGACTGCCAGTGAGGAGAAGCTCACTACCTCCCTAGACAGCTGATTCCATGGTTGTACAACTCTTACTGTAAAAATGTTTTTTCCCTAATATCTAGCCAGTTCACAATCTGGAGTGTATAAAATGTGGATCCTCATCTAAGGCATTCGGCATGAGCAGAGAGATGGGGTTTGCTCATAGCCCTGAGTCTACCTAACATCCAAACCCCAGCAGAGAGACCAGTTCACAGTCAGGAGGGTATAAAACATGGCTCCTCACTCAGCCAAGGCACCCAGTGGTTAAGCCCTACCACTCGGCATGAGCAGAGAGACAGGGTGGCAAAGAGCCCTGAGTCCACCTAATATGCAAACCCCAGCAAGGAAGAGGAGTTCACAGTCAGGAGTAAATAAATGAATGTGCTCTGCTATTCAGCTTTTAACAAGTCCCCTGCCTCTCAGTGTAACTGTGATGTGAACAGCCAACAGAAAAATGGGTGTGGAGCTAAGCTGAGCATATAGCTTTCTGATCTCATAAAGCAGAATGAGACCTCTGTTATTGGCAGCCAGAAGTATCTGTCAGTCTTCAGAGGGCTCCGATTGGTGTTTCTAAGGCTGGAGAATTCTGCCTCCACTGTTGCCTTGGAGTTTTATAAACAATTTATCTGAAAATGTATCCATTCTTGAACCACCACAAACTGCCCTAGAGTGCATGGAATGTTCATGCTGGGCGCCCTTCCATGAACATCACTTCATGAACCATAAACCGGCCAAATGAACTTTAATTCATGAATGGGTTCATGCCCATCCTTAGATACTACTATATATCTTGCTGGCCAGATATTACTATATATCTTGCTTGCCAATTTAGGAGTAAAGCAGACATAGTTTCTTGCCAGGCCATCTATTCACCAAGAGTGACCCACTTCTACTAGAACATAGTCTTTTTCTGTGATACCTCCTATGTTCTAGAACACACTTCTGAGTGGACCCTGAACTGCTCCATCCTTGTTGTCATTCTATCAGCATCCAAACCATATAAAACGAACTAAACATCAGCTATAGATTCTGTAGCTTATGTGTGTCTGAAGGACAATTGATTATAAAGTGTTGTAAGAATTTTATTTTAGTGGCTACATGTTCTTGATGTGTTTATTTTTATTGTATTGTTATTACTCAGTTATTGTAAACCACTTAAATCCACAGGGAGAAAAAAGTTATACAGGCTGAAATTTAGCACAACAGCTGATCAATGGAAAACTGAAGGTGCTATGTGTCTCTGAGTATATACAGTCTATGCTCTCCCTGCCTGAATTGCCATTTCAATAAAACTTATATTAAATTTTAAATGAAATGCACTATGTTGGATTGTGAGACACATTAAACAGTATATTTCATGAAGTTGAATGCATTTCACATCTCAATAAGCATTTACAACACTTTGTTAATCCAGGTGGGTAATTGTGTTGGTCTGAAGCAGTAGAACGATGTTTGAGTCCAGTGGCACCTTTAAGACCAACAGAGTTTTATTCAAGGTGTGAGCTCCAACTTACGTAAGACGTACGTCTTGCCATTTCTGGGCAAGGTGAAAATGCATGGGATAGGGAACAACAGCAGGTTTGTAGTGGCAAATTCTGTCCCTGGATCGACACATACTCATTGGAAGGTATCAATGGAATATACAGTCATACAACTGTACAGATAGGGGGGTTGTTGAATCAAGGAGCATGTAGGCTCTATAATAGTTTCCAGTGGGTTTGGGGTACAGCTTACCATTGCCATCCTACTCCTCCCATGCATCTCTATGCACTGAAAGAGCTGTACTAAAGACAGAATCTGAAACTATCCATCTGTTACTACCACGGGAATTATTATGATGATTACGATGACTGCTGCTACTACATTTTATAAAGCTATTGTACAAATCCTTTATTGTCTATGTTTGAAAAAGCAGCAGCTAAGGTTGCCTGGCCACACACCATAGTGGGAGGCTTCCCGCTGTCAACCTTTGTTGCTTGCCATCACTCCAAGCACTGGTGAGATTTTTTTTAATGCAATTGTTTCATGTGTTGTGAAGTCACTTTGGGGGAAAACCTGGAAGTAATGCCATGTTATTCTAGGAATCACCAGAAACTCTACAGTTTTACTGTAGAGTTTCTGACAATTCCTATAACAACATGGTTATGAAACTCAATAGATTAATCGACATTGTCCCAGTCGTGGGCCTTCCCCAGCCCCCGGGGAGCCCAACACCCTCCTGCCGCTGCCAACAGACCCCCCACACCCATCCAGACCTACTGAGGGGGGCAGTGAGGGGAGAAAGAGTTGCTTATGTATTTGGATATTTACTTCAATAAAGTTTAAATTTAAAACAATAACAACATGGTGTCATTTCTGGGTTTTCCTGGAAGTGATGTCATGGCACAAGTGACACTGCAGACTCCCCTGTCCCCAACCCTCTAGCAACACTGCTTGCATCAATTCTGTACAATAAAAATCAGAGATCAGTTTTTATCAGACGGTTAAAAGGCATTTGCGCAATCTAAATTGGAATGTAATGTAACTATCTAATGTTTTCTTCTGAACTCTGACTCAGAAGCCTAATCTAAAACATACATGTTAAAATCCACTGACAATATGATTGGCCTATTACCTTATTGTTTAGAGATGCAAAGTTAGGGTCAGAGTTGGGAAGAAAACATTAGATGGTTACATTACATTCCAATTTAGGTTGTGCAAATGCCTTTTAACCATCTGATTAAAACTGATCTCTGATTTTTATTGTACAGAATTGATGCAAGCAGTGTTGCAAGGAGCTCGGGGGGGGGGGCATGGGGAACATGCAATGACATCATTTCCAGGAAAACTCCCACAAAAAGAAATCATGTAATGTGACCATTAAGCAAATTACCTGATTTACCTGATTACTCTGATTACCCAATTGCAATAGATAAAGATTCACATTTGAAGATCAAATCGGGTACAAGGAAGTAATTTATGGCATTTACTAAATGTATATTCACATAAACAGCAGGTGCAGTTGATACCACTGTACCTTGAGAACAACATATCTTAGCTTTCCTGGGAACTATCTGAAAAATCCAGAACAAACAAACAAACAACAAAACCCTTAGCTTTCCCTTGCTTTGTCTGGGTCTAGCTGACTCCTGAAATCCTTGAAATTATGGTAAAACACACCCTGAAATCATGGTATATTTTGCTGAATCACAGTGCCGCAAATACTGTTGCAAAAGTATTAGGACTCAGTAATAATGGCATGAAGATGCTGTCATAAAGCTACTGCTGCTGAATAAAAAAATAAGACTATACATCCTCAGTCCCTTGTAATATTCTGCACATTGGAACAGGAGCAGGCCTATATCAGGAATAAATAAGAGAAGAACTGTTGATGAGAAAGAAATGCCAGCTTTTTGTGCTTACACATGAGTAAATTTGTTAGACAGGGGGATCTCCACTCTACCATTTGACCTGGCAACAATTCTCTGTTAGCAATTCTACTCCCAATGAATGGCTTCTGCAAATCTACTGGCTAGGAAACATTCTGGACTGCAGCTTGAAGCAGCCCCTATTCATGCTGTGATTGATGGACCAGGGATTTCAGTCCCCCCACTATCACTGAAAATAGACTATCAAGAGATTTGAATGAATTATCTCCAAGGCCTGACAACAAGGGAACCTTTTTGAGCAGCTGATCTTAACTGTTGTGGCAGAGACAAGGTCAATGTCAGTCATTTCAACAGCATGTGCAATTTCAGCACCTGTCACTAACACTGCTGAAGCCATGAGCTTGACTCTGTCTTTAATATACCTTTGTTCTAGCTGTGCCTTCCAGGAGATTCCTTGGTTAGACTTAGGTCAAATCTACATCTGACTTTCCCACTGGAATCATTCTAGTTTTTTTTAACATGTCTATAGCTGTTTCTAGTTTCAAACCATACTTAATCTAGTTTAAAAATTACTGTTTACATTAGTTAATTGCCCTCCTGTGGTCAAGCTAGTATTTTACTGCTTTAAACAGATCCTGTTGCTTAGTACTCTTCAGATCCAGGGAGTGAAATTTGAAACCAGCATGAAATGAGCATAGGAAAAGAAAGCAGTCAATCTACTTCAGAGGGGAGGTACAAATTGCCTGAATCTGGTACTATATTAGTAGCCAGTATAGCTTAGTATGTCATTGTCTGCCTTGGCTTCTAAAGACAATTTTTTGCAAACCTACACAGATGTCTTTCAAGGGTTTGGACAGTTCCCTGGCACCTACCATATTGATGTGGATCCTGAGATACCACCAGTGATACACAGTTGTCACAAAATTCCCTATGCTATACTACCTGCACTCAATGAAACTCTTGACCATCTGGAAAAGACCAAAGTCATCTCTTTGTCATCATACCCAGAAGCCAACTGCATGGGTAAATAGCCTTGTCATTACCCAGAAGAAGAATGGATTGCTCCACCTTTGCCATCCCTACATTGAGGTTGTGCAGCAGAGTCTGGCTGGCAAAAAAATTCTTCAGCACTCCATGGGGTTGCTACCATTTCAATAGAATACCTTTCAGCATCAAGTCAGCCTGTGAAGTTTTCTAGCAAAAGAATCATGAGCGCTTCTGTGACATCCCCAGTGTGCACATCATCACATATGATATGATCATTGCAGCCTCTATGGAACCAGAACACTATCAGATTCTTGAACATGTCCTGAAGAGGGCTCGCAGGAAAGGTATGAAGTTAAGCCCGACAAATTTCAGTTCATGGTTGACAAAGTCAAGTACATGAGGAACATTATCTCTAAAGATGGTCTTCAACCTGATGACGTTGTCAGATGCCCCCCTAACAGATAGAAAAGGCATGCAATGGCTTTTGGGTACCATATAGTATTTCTCTAGGTACACCCCTAATGAATCAGCTCTGACAACACCTCTACATGTGCTCCTACAGAAAAATGTAGCCTGGCAGCGGGACCCAGCTCAACAAGATGCACTGGACACTCTTAAGACACCACAGCTGCTGTGCTCAGATTCTTTGATCCAATAGAACAGCTGGTAGTCAAAGCTGATGCCTACAAAAATGGATTGGGTGCCTGCCTCCTTCAAAAGATAGAGCCCGTTGCCTGTGCTTCTCAAGTGCTTACACAGGTTGAGCAAAACTATGCACAGATTGAAAAAGAGCTTCTGGCCATTGTATTCACCATGGGGAAGTTACATCAATATGTGTTTGGTGTACCAGTGGTGGTCCAGTCCATTCTCTGTAGCCTGGCAGAAGCTTTGCTGATGGGCTTACTGAAGATTGCTTCCAGTGGCTTGTGATCTGACTGGATCACAAGCCACTGGAAGCAATCTTCATTAAGCCCATTGGCAAGGCTCCTGCCAGGCTACAGAGGATGTTCTTGCAACTACAATGGTATAACATAAGAATTGTCTATTAAAAAGATAAGGACATTTTTCTCACTGACACATTGTCCAGGGCCAGTATAACCACCCCAAAGCAAAGAGCAAGAGTCCAGTAGGACTTTAAAGAATAACAAAATATGTGGCAGGGTATGAGCTTTTGTGAGTCACTGCTCACTTCTTCAGTTAAAGGAAGATGTAGATGTTCTCCTAAATGAAAAAGTAATCCATGCAATTACACAAATTGATCCACCAGCACTGATCCTGTCCTAAAGAGTCTGAAGGCTCAACACATAAATGGGTGGCCCCCCCTCAGCAGCAACAAGATAAACCAGAACTTAAAGCATACTGGCCTCTGAAAGACCAGATCTGTGTTGAAAATGACTTTTTAATGATTGGCCCAAAGAGAGTCATACCCCAAGGCATAAAACACGATGTGCTGAAGTTACTGTACTTACCACATCAAGGAAACCAGTGCACTAAAGCACAGTACATTGAATCCATGCCTGGGGACACTATTCATTCCACAAAGCCTCCAGGACTGTCAACAAATCTGCAACAAACATTCATCCAGATCAGGAATGGGCAGGTCAGTCATCCCCCATGTAAATATTCTGATTTTGTTATGCAGATGTGAAAAGCCCTGCAGGAGAGGTATGTGATTGAGCCTCTGCCCCCAAACTTGCAATAGATTTTTCTTTTGGGGCTTGTCACTCTAGGGGTTACCCATGTAAAGGGTGTGTGTGTAGTGTATGGGACCTGTCTCTTTAAGAGACAGGCCTAGGTCCAAAGTGGAACTCCCTCTCTTCTCATGAATGGATGTATCTTCTAAAATATACTAGTTAGAACTGGGTTGTTGGTAGTTAGGACCAATGTTCCCTCTAAGCTGTGGGGTCTGGTGAGCAAAAATTCTGCTTTGTGAGCTACTGGCATTAAAGTTGTGAGCAAGTGATTTGGCTACTGCAAAAATTAGTTTGCTCTGGATCTGTCCTTCCTAAGCTAAGACAAAAATGTGTGAGCTGGAGGCTAAAAAACTGTGAGCCAGCTCACACTAACTCAGAGGGAACATTGGTTAGGACTCCAGCATTGTTAAGTCTAAATTGTTCTCTGTCTTGCTGTTCTGCACATTAAAGAAGGTTTTTTGAAGACGTCCTGCCTGTGTCTCTCTAGCCTTAGGGCAGACCATTTACCCACCTCCACAGTGGAGCCAAACTCCACAAAATGTATTATGTTGATGATACAAAAAAAATTCTTAAATGTTGAAGGTATCTTCTCCTTTTCTTATATCTATACAGCTTTGGATGTCTTTAATTGAAGCAGAAAAGTTGAAATGCCATGGAAGGAGCTTGGAATATATCCAGCCAAAGGGATATTTTCAAACAATGCTTAATCTCCCTAGAAAAAAGAGTAATGGAGGTAAAACATCCTGTCTGTTCCAGTTCCCCATTCCTGAGAAATATTTTTGAATTGTCTCTCCCAAGGGAAAATTGCAACAAATCTTAAAATTACATCTGGAGCTCCTCTGAGCTTTTTATATTCTGAGCCTTTTAATGCAAGGCAACTTTTCTAAAATCTACTATGTTCACTGAATGAGACCAGGACATGATAAAGAAGTGTCCTTCTTCCACTCACCACCACAGTAGCAGTCCACCATTAAGTATCATAGCAAAGTCAGTCACATGAGGAAGAAAGAAATTGCTAAGTGAAAAAGTAACACCTTAAACATTACTGTTAACAAGATCCTTCTCATTTTAGATCAAGTAATCATGAGTCTATTTCAGTCAACAAGGATTTTTTTACTGTGGATTATTGGCTTATTAAAGTTTTGTGGGGAGGGCAGGATACATCTGGAGATGTTTTGATGTGCTGTGTACATGTCTGTAACAGCTGGGAGTCTGTTAAAGGAAGAAAGAATCTATTTCATAGCCAGCTGAGGTTCCTGAACCCGAGTTGATTTTCAGGTAGGTCAAGTGAAGCCACTGAATGAATATTATCATGTTTAATTTATGACCCTGTGATGAGACAGAAATCTCACAGGAATCCTTGTCTATTGAACACAAATGAGACAGAGAATTCATTGTGATTTCTTCTCATGATATATGCAGCTTAAAGTCACATATACTACCTTTCACCAGGCCCACCTGTTTTATTGATGGACACTGTGGTCTTTACTTTCATGCCAAAGCTGGCAGAAACAGATAACTTTGAAAACAAAATAAATTAATTTGACCAGGAAAGAGGGCAGGGAATTAGTTACATACAGCTATGGTACCAATGTTGTTACACCTCTTGTCATTATTTACTATATATGAAGGCCAGAACAATAGTGCAGTCAATTCCTGCTACATTTCCCAGATGTGCTCTCAATTTATTTAAAGACAGACAAATGGCATGAATAAAAGCAACTCGGCAGCTTCTTCATAGGTGTCAGTGCTGCACATGCTGTTGCACTGTTTTCCATTTACTTTATACTGGTCTTGTAATTCGACATGGAAAGTATCTCATTACAGCTTTAAAGTGAAACATAACCTTGCGGCAACATTTTATAGCTCATCTCTGCCCTTTGTCTAGCTAAGGTTTTAAGCCATTTGAAATTAAGACTACAGTTCAATCATTTTTATTGAATGTTCCACATGTGAAATGGCCAATAAGTATCCAGTCTATCTCCTGCCCATCAGCTCTTGAGGTACTTTGCAAAAAAGCAATAAAATAAAATCTCATTGAATTCCATATACTGTCTTTTTTAAAAAAGGAAGAGAGTGGGAGGGAAAAGCAGCCAACCATGCATTCCTGAAAAGTACCTGGAAAATAAGGTAAAACAATGCCTTTGGACAAGTCCTCTCTTAAGGAGAAATAAAGACGGAAGGAAATAATTATCCCAATTATTCTTTCAATTTTTCTCTGACATACCTGTTTTTTCCTCTTATGTCATTTTATGCCGCTAATTGGCAGCTGATGAAAAAAGTGCCAATTTTAAATGCAAACATAAGAACATAAGAGAAGCCAATGTTAGATCAGGCCAGTGGCCCATCCAGTCCAACACTCTGTGTCACACTGTGGCCAAAAACACCAGGGGTCCTTAGGAGGTTCAGCAGTGGGGCCAGGACACTAGAAGCCCTCCCACTGTTCCCCCTGACAAAAGCACCAAGAATACAGAGCATCACTTGCCCCAGACTGAGAGTTCCTATCCATACTTTGAGGCTAATAGCCACTGATGGACCTCTGCTCCATATGCTCATCTAATTCCCTCTTGAAGCCGTCCATGCTTGTAGCCGCCACCACTTCCTGTGGCAGTGAATTCCACGTGTTAATCACTCTTTGGGTGAAGAAGTACTTCCTTTTATCTGTTCTAACCCGACTGCTCAGCAATTTCATCAAGTACCCACGAGTTCTTGTATTGTGAGAAAGGGAGAAAAGGACTTCTTTCTCTACCTGTTCTATCCCATGCATAATCTTATAAACCTCGATCATGTCACCCCTCAGCCATCATTTCTCCAAGCTAAAGAGCCCCAAGTGCTTCAACCTTTCTTCATAGGGAAAGTGTTCCAACCCTTTTATCATTCTAGTTGCCCTTTTCTGCACTTTTTCCAATGCTATAATATCTTTTTTGCGGTGTGGTGACCAGAACTGTACACAGTACTCCAAATGAGGTCGCACCAGCGATTTATACAGGGGCGTTATGATACTGGCTGATTTGTTTTCAATTCCCTTCCTAATAACCCCCAGCATAGCGTTGACTGATTTCACGGTAGTCACACACTGTCTCGACATTTTCATTGAGTTATCTACTATGATTCCAAGATCTCTCTTTTGGTCAATCTCCGCCAGTTCGGACCCCATCAATGTGTATTTGTAGGAAGGATCTTTGGCTCCAATGTGCATCACTTTGCAAAGTTTATAGGGATTTAGTCAATGTGGTTGGGGGAAAAAGATGACTACAGAAAAGCCTGACAAAGGGAGCTTTGACTCTCAAGAACCTATGCCCCACACAATCGTGTTGATCTTTAAGAAACTACTGGACTTAAATCTTGCTCTTCTCCTGAAGATTAGCATGGCTGCCAACCTGAAACCACATAATCAACTGGAGTTGTTATGTAATTTGGCAACATTCCTAAGCAGGGCTTTTTTTTGTAAAAAAAAAAGCCCAGCAAGAACTCGTTAGCATAATAGGCCACACCCAACAGCAAAAACTCATTAGCATATTAGGCCACACCACTGACAGTACAGCTTTTTAGCATATTAGGCCACACCCCCATGTTACCAGAAGAGTGGTCATCCTGCCACACCCACCTTTTTCTTCTTATTATGTTTACCTTGTTCATTGTCAAAACCCAGGGCTTTTTTACAGCAGGAATTAATTTGCATGTTAGGCCACATACCCCTAATGTAGCCAATCCTGGTGAGTTTCTGCTGTTGGGTGTGGCCTATTATGCTAATGAGTTCTTGCTGGGTGTGGCAAACTCAGGAGCCAGCCGGAACTCTGTTCCTGTGCGTTCCTGCCCCCAAATAGACCTGTTCCTAAGAAATATACAGCTTGGGGGCAATTTCTATACTAAAATCTCAACCCTCAGAGGTCCAATATCAACTTTAAGTTTAAAAAAGGGGGGGAGTTTTATCTGAACACACTGAGAGTTGTGGAGTGAACACTAAAGGCTGATTTCACACAGAACCTTTAAAACTAGCAGTGTAATCTTTGAAAATCAGGCAGTGAGTCAGATGTGATATGATTATTTCAATCTATTTTTACTTGTTACAGTATTTTCCTCCAGTTTCCAACCAATATGTCTCCAAGGCCATTTACAACAAAACACTGTAATTCAATCATATCAAAACACTTAGTTCAGCCCAAAAGCTGTAACAGAAGAACATTAATCTTTCTTCCACATACCATCATTGAAAGAGCCATGTGTGCATTCCTCAGGAAAGTATTTTACAGTGTTGATGATGCTACCCCAAACCCCTGTTCCATGTTGCTAGTCATCATATCCTGCATTGATGAAAATGGATGGGGAGGGTCATATAGAACAAAGTACCCTGGTCTCAGACTCTTTAGGCCTTTCATAACCAACTTTGTGAATTGAACACAACACATGTGTAATTTTGCCCAGCCCTTCATAGGTGTCTAAGACAGAAGGCAACTACAATCTCACATTCTAAAGATGCAATGCACTACATCCCCCATGCTGGGGGGAACTAAGCATCTCTTACAAAATATTCTAGTCCCAATTCCAGTTATGCCAAATGCATGATCAGTATGTTGATTATGTTTTTAAATATCTATTCCCAAATGTCATATTTTATGTAAATTCGTTGCGTACACATAAACACACACACAGGGCTGAGTATAGAAGGTTTCCACAGAGCACAACCTCTTTGCATGCCCACACAGAGATCACCCTTGCTAAATTAGGGTGTAAATGTGTTGTGTTTATGTATGTGTTAGCGCATGCATGTGCATATGCACAGAGAGGTTTATAGCTACACATACAAAGGGTTTTTCCCATCAGATATATGAAAGCATTACATCAATAGTGCCCATAATTAGGAACTAACACTTATGAAGTTCCAACAAGATTTATAATCAATTTATACCAATTTTCTTGCAGGGCCTGTTGCCCAGTATCAACATTAATGTAACCACTATGGTAATAATTACACAGGGTGGGGGGAACCCAAGTAACTGTGCTTTGATAATGATATGCCAGTCTTAATCTGCAGAAAGTGCTTTTGCATTTGTTGCCTTGAGACAGGCAGGTAATTATTTCATTGGACTAACTGAAAGGCAGAAGTAATGCTTAGACACTTAGATAACTGTGATCTTCCCCCCTTTTTCAATTATATATAATAATAGTTACGGAACAGTGTACGTTATGTGTACAGGATACAAAACCTATTCAAGAAAAGAGGCAGGCGTAACTGACGCTCTCTTGTTAAGTGAAAAGTAAAGAGTGTCTCAAGACTACATTATTGAGACTGCATACCATAAATCATCTTCACAACTTCAATTATTCCTACTCATGTTAATGGATCCATTTAAGGATTACTCTGGTATACACAGTTTTTGAAGCTGTCTCTTATTTTTGCCTTCTGGATGTAGATATGAGCCAACAAAGAATTCTGCACCATTCTGCACCATTCTATATTGTACAGAATCTCTGTGAATTGGAGCTTATTCACCCTCTGGGGAAAACATTGTAATGAAGCCATGTCTTCAAAGCTTGTGGGACAATATTTGGCATGGGATAATCCACTGATGTGTCAACATGGGGCTTACATCTAATTTGGCAGCAAAAAGGTACAACATGAACTCTATGAACCAGCACAGTGTACATTTGAGCATCAATAAATGGCAGGGTAGACAGGACCTGAGTCTGTAAATACACACTGAATGAAAGCATGAAAGCAAGAATTCCCTAGAGTACTTTTTCCCCTGGAACTTGTCACTGAGCCAAAGAAGGATTGTACAAGCTTCAGCTTGCTATTGGCACTTTTTATCCAGAATTATGGTGTACCACCAAGATATTGTCCAATTCTCATAATGGATTGTTTAGAAAATTCAAAGCCTGGTCCAGTTGATCATGTGGTGAAGCAAATGCTCTCTTCCCCTCAGTTAGGCCAGTTTTCATCATTCAACAAGATTATCAGCTAGTATCAGCTTTGTTTGGAGCAACAAAAGACTGTCGTTCAAGGCAAATGCTGCTTGTGGCCCAGTTTCAGCAGAATGTTCTACCAGACCCAAACCCCAACTAGCAAAACATGACCGACTGGCCACCATGGGGTACTGTTAACCCCTTAGGCCCATTTCAGGTGCTACTTCCTGTGGCAGAACGGGCCTAATCTGGTTTCCCCAATACCTGGAGAGCCTTTTCTATTTCCTGTAACCCACTACCACCACCTGAACTACCAGCATCAAAAGTTATAATGTATTTATTAAAAAGAAAATGTTCACAAGCATACTATGACAGAATTAAAGATCTTGGACCAGCAGCCTGTCAACAAGTAACACTGCTGAGTCACATGACTGAGTGAGGAGGGGGCCACGGCTCGGAACACTCAGTGACTGACACTTAACAGGCAAAACTGACAGTTTGGGTCTGACAATTGGAGAGAGAGCAGAGAGTGAGAGTCTGTGAGGGAACAAGTCTCTTGATAGCTCTGTGAGGATTCTGAGTGTCTCTCTGTAGCTCTGCGTGAGCAGCCAAAAATACCAGTTAAAGCAGATAACTGGGTGCTGGATAGTCTGGTTCACGGGACAGTGAACAGACTAGTAAAGTCAGAACACATAAGCGGTCACAAACCTAAAATACATCACTCCTGAGGAACCTGAGATAGGAGGTTAAGGGAGGGCTGAGGCAAAGACTGGCAGAGTCTGGACAGCTGGTTGGTGGCCAGTTGGGATGTAAGGGCCAGGAAACCAAAGCCAAAAGGCTAACCCCTAAGCAGGACAGGAGAGTGTACTGAGGAAGGTGTTGAGTGAGCTTATGTACGGTTAAGGAAACAGCAAACAATATAGCCTACTGCCTAAGTATCATCTAAGCCAAACGTGCCAGCCTATGCAGAAACCTAGTGTCCACTGTATATACATTCTCCATCCCCTGTTTGGTTCTGGAAATAAAGTACTGTTGTGTTTTGAACCAAAAAGCCTGAGTGCCTGACTCTTAAAAACAAGGACAAAGATATCTAGCAGTAGTCCTCAACTTACGTATAAAGCAATTTAAAACAAACCCTGAAGAGACGAATAAGAGTGAGGAGGGAGCTGGTCAGAACACTAAAGTTGAGCCTGATCAATCTCCTCAGAGAATGCCACAAAACGGCAGATTAGAAGGCCGCGCGTCATACATACTTTTAGCACAGCACCAGACTGAACAAGAGATTCAAAAGAAATGGGTAAAATGCAAATCCTCTGTCCCTCTCTCTATACATGTCCTATCAGATGTTAAAAATATAGGACAGGCCCCTTTAGTTTAGGAAGTCACAGATCTCTACAGAGTGGTCATTACCTTGAAGCTTTCTCCATCTCTTGAGGCCTGCACATGGTCAATGGCTGCCTTCTCAGTGGAGAGTTCTGTTTGCTCTCATGAACTCAGCAGCCAAACAAAGAGGCCTCCTCCTTGCTGCAAGGAGTCTTTATCATTTCTATTTCTTCACCCAATGACGAAGTCAAGCGGGGTCAAAAAAATAACCTGTTCCTGAAGCCTCCAGAAGTTTCTGTTCCCTGCTAGAATGGGGAGAGGGAGCTTGACCATCCCATTGTGTATTAGCATTTGTATGAAAGTGGGCTGAGGTAAGTCTGGAAAGCAACTGAACTGATTTCTTCCCTTTCTGCCTGTTCTCTGTCCAGAGAGAGAGGAAAAAACCTTTTAAAATTCAGACAGAAGGTTTTGCTCATCTCAGATCTCCAAAAAAAAATGCATTTCTACACCCCCCCATTCAGATGAAGTGTCTGCAAAATTTGTTTCTCATCCCTCTGCTGTTCAGCCTCTGACCCCAACAACCTCCCTGATTTAACATTCATTCATTAGTTCGTTCATTTATTTGTTTGTTTTTCACATTTGTATCCTGCCCATCCTGTGAACAGGCTCAGAGTGGGTTACATCATTTCAATAAATACAATAAAATTTAAAACATATTATAAACATATCAGATCAGTAGTCACAGCTTGCCATTGGGAGAATCCAGCCCACTGATGTAAATATATAAGTATGTGCAGTATATTTATTAGTACGGTCATTGACCAGATGCATAAAAGAACCAGAAAGACATCAGCTGGTTGATGTAAATAGATATGGCCAGTTATCAGTGGGTGGGTGACAGCAACCTTGGGGAAGCTATGTGTGGATGCCCATTGTTTCAGCCAATGGCAAAATTTCTAGGCTGTGATTGGGTGCTTGGGAGGGGGCAGGGACACAGCAGAGGGAGGGGATTGGTCACATCCTTAGTCAACATCCTAAGCTGTTTTGGATTTAGTGGGCAAGGACACAGCAGGGGACAGTTGGTTTTCTCTTTCAATGGGTGCCCATGGGCAGTGCCACCATTTTTGACAGCACAACTTTGTACCTGTTTTGGTGGGCATTCCAGTGCTGAATCCATATAGGAAGCCCCCTAAATGTGGCCAAGATCCTGTGGAGCTCTGAGTTACACTGGCCTAAGGGTCAGTCAGCTCCTCCCCCCCCCAGATTGGGCTGTCAGCCTGAGTATCATGTGTTCTCTTTCATTCTTGTGCCTTTGGATTCTCTGCTTCACTTTCTCTTTCATGACAAACCATACTTTGGCATTACAGTCAAATTGGGCATACTATGGGTTGCCCACAATTAAAACTGGAAATTATTACCTAACCAATGTTGCCAGTTTTTGCAAACAATCTATGATTGGTTTCTGCCAATCATAGTTTGCCCAGTTAGGATGTAATACAACATGGTTTCCTAAGAAGAGAAGGGGCCATGTGGGAAAGAAAGCACGCTAACCAGTAGCTGCCTTCCACTTTTCTAGTCCATGGTTTGGAGGATTGGGAGAACTGCATCTAAACTGGCCCAATGTTAATCCATTTTTGTTCAGTTATTGTGTTGTACATTATCATTGTAACTAGTTAGTTAAGGTTATTTGTTGTGATAAATAGATTATGTTGTTAAGAGTTATACCACTTTAATAAGTATAAAAGAAACTGAATATTTATAAGTTCAGCACAGAATGATTCACTCTAAGAAAGAGTCTGAATGAAATCATTGGTGTATTTATAGAACAGGTTATTTGCATAGAACTGATACACCCAGGAGAATAGAAGCCAGCGTGCATCACTTTGACACCAAATTGCAGTGAATAATTACACCTTGGATTTCCTCTTTTTCCAAAACCTTGTTCAGCTTCCTTGCAGATTGATGTACAATATTTACCCCTATTGCTGACTGCAGCACTTTGTTCCATCTCATTAATTTAAAGAATAAGAAACATCAAGGAATATCAGGAACATCATTAATCCAAGACTCAGTTCTTTATGC
Organism: Lepidodactylus listeri; assembly: GCA_029233225.1. Taxonomy (NCBI): domain Eukaryota; kingdom Metazoa; phylum Chordata; class Lepidosauria; order Squamata; family Gekkonidae; genus Lepidodactylus; species Lepidodactylus listeri. Next base: position 51,026,076 of record JARCFY010000004.1, read on the forward strand.
TTAATTCCTAACCAGTTATTAGAGATTTTATATTTTTATGATCTGAGCAAAATGGATGAAAACTCTAATATGAAGAAGGCACTTTTAGTATAATATTTTTGTTGTTGATATGGGATGGGATGCAGAAGGCATCTTCCTGGTTCATTCCTTCTCAGTTCTGAATATATTCTCACCTACCATCTCAAGTACAGTAGATAAAGTATTTTCTGTACTGTCTGCTCTAACACTTTCTGTGGTGTTTGTACCTTAAGAAGAAACAAGGATAAAATATAAGCTGCTTTTGAAAATGGTTCACATTGCAATCCTAAGCAGTTACACCATTCTGTGCTCATTGACTTCAAGGATCAGACTGTCAGAAGCTTACACTGAATCGTGGCCAGTGTTCCCTCTAAGCCGAGTTAGTGTGAGCCAGCTCACAGTTTTTTAGCCTCCGGCTCACAGAATTTTGTCTCAGCTCAGGAAGGAGGGCTCCAGAGCAGACTAATTGATGCAGGAGCCAAATCACTTGCTCACAGTTTTAATGCCGGTAGCTCACAAAGTGGAATTTTTGCTCACAAGACTCCACAGCTTAGAGGGAACATTGATTGTGGCTGCTCATTTATAAGATCCTGCATGGTCTGTGACTAGGTTACTTAAAAGACCACGTCCTCCCACAATACCTTGCCTAAACACTGAGATCATTACCACAGGCACTCCTCTGTGCCCCTCTTGGATCAAACCAGTGATAAATCTAGTTCATCATCCTGTTTCATATAGCTGCCAAACTGCTGACCAAGATGGCCAACAAAACAGGGACAGAGGACTCCAACTGAAGTCTAGCACTGGTATTCTGAGGTTTACTGCTTCTGGATGTGCCCTAACTATCTTAGCCATTGATGGACCTGTCTTCCATGAATCTGTCTAATCCCCTTGTAAAATCATCTATGTTCATGATCATTACTATGTCAATTGGCAGTGAATTGTGCAAATCTAAACCTTTCATCCTGGCACCACTTTCTCATCCACACACTGAGATCCCAGTTTATCTAGCTGCCCCTGTGTGTGGAACCAGCACCACTACTGAGAATGCTACCTTTAAGGTCCAGGCCATTAATTTTCTGCCCAGTAACCTACATTTTCCTTCCAGGATCACACAACTGCATTTCCCAATGTCATTAGTGCCAACATGCACCATGACTGCTGACTCCTCCCAGCACTATCTATTAACCTATCTAGACAGTGTGTGACAGACCCATAGCCAGGATTTTTTTTTAATTCAGGGGCATTTAAATGTTTAAGGAAACAGTTAAATTACAGTTAATTAAATTAATCTGAATGTCTTTAAAGAGGGAGGCTCTAAGCCTGTTTCTAGCCCCCCTTTCAAGGCTATTTATAGGGAAGGGCTTTTAATTAAGGGGGCAGGGCTCCAAATGCCCCACTGTCACTAAGGGCCTGGTGTGTGATGGCAACAACCTTCATACCAGGCAGGCAAGTCACCGTAGAGTCAAAACACCTGTCACAGAACTCACTTTCTATATTCCTAATGTGTGGGTCATCCTCCATCAAAAGTCCATCACCCCCAACCCCAGGAGGCTATCCTCAGTATGAGAGGATATTTATCGATTGCCCAAGGAAGGGGCCCCTGCTAAGGAATCATATCTGTCCTCCTCAGACTTATGGCCTCCACCCTTGAAACTCACAATCTCCGACAACAGCAGAACATCTGACAGCACAGGGGTGGGACTGTTTTGGTAAGTCCCTGAGAGTCTCCTCCCCAAAGCTCTCTGTTTGCCTCAGCTTCTCCAGGTCAGCAACCATAGCCCTAAGGGAAAGAACTGAGAGCCAAGAACTCCATGCAGCAAGCACACACCCATGATTTCCACCCAGTGGTTAGATTATCATAGATGAATAAATTTGTAGATTAATGTGTTTGTACTTTTTTAACACATGATACATTGATGAACTGAAATTGCAAGCTTTCAATATGTTCAAATTTTCTTATTCCATAGACTGATGCCAAGGGCAACAGTCACATCACCAATTTAATAATCAGGCCTAATGAATATTAACGCTTAAAAACAGGATAATTTGTCAGTGCTGTGTAGCTGATAATAATATGAAGGTTATGAGAAACTAATTTTGTCCTACTTCTGAAGGGCATCATACTTGATAAAAATGTTAAATTGCTTATTTTCTGACTTGGTACTGTGGCGAAATCACATACTGGTTAAATAATTAGCAGCAACAAAACCATCTTAGACTTTCCTTTGAATTTCTGAATTGCCTTTTGATTATTACATTTATTGCAATTTAATTTTAAAATAATAAATATTGCTTTTTTCCAAGAAGAAAAAGAAAACTTGAGATAGTTATTATATATAATACAACTGGTAAATGGTCTTTGATAGCTTTACTATTCTGAAAATGGCACTAGTAATCTGCATACATGTTAAAAACTCTTAAGAACCATAAACCTATGAAGGTATTTAGATGGCGAGTCAGATTGTTGTACTATCTAACTCAGTATTTTCTGCTCTGCTTGACTTCTAACAGTTTGTTAGGGTTCCAGGTAAAGAAAGGTCTTTCTGAACATGTTATTCCTGATATCTTTCAACTAGAGATGCTGGGTACTTTTACATTCAAATATGACTTGCCACTTCCCATATTCCGGGGCCCTCTCTTAAGATTACTTTGGTGTGCTATAGTTATAGGGTCGTTTATGTGCCCACCCAGTCTTAGTAGGCTATGTGCATCAGATGCCTCAAGCAGGATTGGTCTTTTGGTATGCCTGTTCAAAAACATCTAAGTGACTGTTAGTTTTGATGGCATTATATATCTGCTTCCAGTTTTGTCTTAGTGTTGGGACCAGCTTCTCTCTTTGTTTTACATCAGACAAGTAAACATATAATTTGCCCTTACTGAGATAGAAGGCAATAGCCAGGAGAGGGAAGGACCACATCTAATTTAACCACACTAAATGAAATATGATAGTTATCTTCAGCACCACATGAAGGATGTAGGCAACACACTGTATGTCATGGAAACCATCTTTATTGACTGTTTTTATAATGTTGGCACATCCATCGGTCACCATGAATCCCATGGCGACTGCTGTCCCTATTTTTCAGCACTGCCAAAATGTGCATCAAACTCTGTTTCTCATCCAGCACCTCAGCATGGACAAGGAAAGACTCATAGTCTGGAAGCAATCTTTCGGCTCTTCTGACTATCCTCACTGATGGGCAAACCATTGTTGCTGCTGGTACTATCACATCCTCTGGTTGCCAGCAGTGTGCTACCAAGGACAAGAAGGTATGTTGTGAACTTGGGGAGCGCCAAATGTTGAAGTTCACAGCCTGCCCTGATGCATTGGCTAGCTCTACATTCAGCATTGCCATGCATTAACAATACAAGGATGGCACCACATTCCTGCTGAATGTAGTGTATGATGGGACGTGATACCTGAGCACAACCACCTCCATTAGCTGCCAAAATGGTCCATTTCCCAACCATGTTGAATGCTGTTTTTCCCACTTCCCAACTGGCCAATCAGCCTAGTTAATTTGTTGTACAATTGCTTAGGGATTTCTTGTGACAGCCAGCTTCTTTAAACACACACACACACACACACACACCTTTCTCCATCACTATCCTCAACATCTGAGGGATATTTTTCTTTCCCATTTTGAGGGCTGCTCAGAGGCTGTAGACCTGGAGCCTGGACAAATTAAGGGGCTGATTTGGGTAAACCAACAGTAGATCCCACAGAACCCCTCTTAAACTTTCCCCTCAGCCCAGCAACAGAATCCCAAGTGTCCACTGATTGACTAGTGAAGGATAGCATTTAATAAATGTTTGGCTGTAAGAAGAAAACCACCGTAACTGACACAAGAAAAAAAACCTGTGAGCAATCTCTCCTCCTCTAAGATAACTAGGAACAGGCAAGAGGCAGTATCTGCTTTTATCAATATAAAGTTCCACCCCATATGCTTCAGGATAGGGCTACCTCACACATGCATGTAATTCTAGTGGCTACAATTTGCAGTCAATCAAAAAAAGCTCAAAGGCTCTCCCCCCCTTAAGGAACATGGATTTCTATGCCCATATTAGGAAAACACTGCTTGTAAAAAGAGCAGAAAGAGTAACAAAAACTACTTAAAATATTTTTTTAAATTATAGGCTGTTTTGATGGCAAATTTGTTTTGTTTCCATATTAACTACCGTATTGTGCCTGGCTACCAGACAATTAATCCAAGACCTCCAGTAATTAATCAACATAACTTTAGCAACAAGCAGAAGCTCAGCACATAAGAACATAAGAAAAGCCAATGTTGGATCAGGCCAGAGGCCCATCCAGTCCAACACTCTGTCACACAGTAGCCAAAAACACCAGGTGCCCTCAAAAGGTCCAGCAGTGGGGGCAGGAGGCCCTCCCACTGTTGCCCCCCCCCCAAACACCAAGATTACAGAGCATCACTTGCCCCAGACTGAGAGTTCCTATTTATACTTTGTGGCTAATAGTCACTGATGGACTTCTGCTCCATATGTTTATCCAATTTCCTCTTGAAGCCGTCCATGCTTGTAGCCACCACCACCTCCTGTGGCAGTGAATTCCACATGTTAATCACTCTTTGGGTGAAGGACACTCACTTGAGTCCCCATGTAGCCCATTTTTGTTTTTTTTACAATCCTGGGATAAATGTTTTTATGGTTTGCAACTTGTCCTACAACTGGGAACAGAACCTGCTGTAAAATTGAGGCCAAGCCTCACTCCTTGAAAAAGGATCTATCTTCGGCTTGTGAGCTGCTTTTATCTATTGTGTTTTGCATGGATTTACCTCTTCCCCCAGGATTAATTAGTATCTTGGTATTAACACCCTCATCCCCATTTTGGCCCTATTTTGGCCTCCTGCCCTCCCCCCTTGAGTGGAGTAAACTGCATAACACTTGGATGCCTGGAGTATTTAGCTCTTTGGTGGAGCTATAGTGTCAAATATTACAGTAAGTTGGTGATTGTTTGGTCACTTGAGATTATTCTCCTTAATAAACCATGTCTTTGATTTTACTCCATGAGAATTTCTGTATTATTTTTAACACTGTAGCAGTGCTTCTCCCCTTATCACAGTTCCCTTATAACTATTGTGTGAGTGACTATCTAGCTTTAAGAGGGTTTTTTTTTAAGCCATGAGTAGAACATTTTATTTATTCTTTCTTTCTTTCTTTCTTTCTTTATTTATCTTTATTTTTATACCCCGCCCTCCCCACAAGCGGGCTCAGGGCGGCTTACAAGGGCACAATGCCAGTTAAAACATCATATACACATTTAAAATCAACAATAACAATAAATAACAATAAAAATTCCGAGGTTACAATATATTACAATGAATTTCCAATAAAGTGCCTACCAATTTCCAATAAAGTGCTTCCAATCTTACTGATCAGATGGCGTCCTATCAGGTTAGGGACCTACCAACCATGCCCATCAGGTCTGGACTGCGTTCAGGGCCGTCTCACACTATAGATGTTATTGCAGCGGATATTACTGGTGTTATTATTGGTGGCGGCTCCTAGTTAAAAGCCTGGTGGAAGAGCTCTGTCTTGCAGGCCCTGTCGAACTGCATCAAGTCCCGCAGGGCCCTGATCTCCTCCGGGAGCTCGTTCCACCAGGTTGGAGCCGCCACCGAAAAGGCCCTAGCCCTGGTCCCAGTAAGCTTGGCCTCCCTAGGGCCTGGGACATGGAGTCGATGACGCGACCCCGACCGAAGTGCTCGCTGGGGTATATGCGGGGAGAGGCAGTCCCTCAAGTATGTTGGACCCTGGCCATATAGGGCTTTAAAGGTAAGAACCAGCACCTTGAAGCGAACTCGGTATGCTATAGGCAGTCAGTGCAGCACCGCTAGCACAGGCCGGATGTGGTCCCACCTTGAGAGACCCATCATTAGCCTGGCCGCGGCATTCTGCACTAGCTGCAGCTTCCGGGTTTGCACCAGGGGCAGCCCCATGTAGAGGGCATTACAGTAACCTGACAGTGTTACTGATGCAATGGGTGTGGAGTTGGGTAGGCTCAGCAGGGTGGTGGAGGACTGGAGGGCCTGGCATGATGTGGTCCATGGGGTCATGAAGAGTCAGTCTCGACTGTGCAACTGAACAACAACAACAGAGCATAAGTCTCTTAGGCTTGTAGTAAAGAGCAGCAGAAGACAGGTAGCTTCCTGAAGCAGACTGTGTTAATTTGCCTTTGGGCAAATTGGAGCGTATTTCAAAAGACATATTCCTAGGCTACATGTATCTTTGATCTCATGTAGTAATAATAAGTCAGAGGTTGGGTCCCAAATGAGATATTGGCTTTGGAGGATGACACAAAATTATGGAGGATATGCCATCAAAGGCTACTAGCTGTGATGACTTGATGGGAGCTCATTATTCAGAGGCAGTACTAGGATACTCAGGGGAAGGTTTTGACCTCCAGACTCTGTTTGTCAGCCCTCCAGGGCAACTGGTTGGCCAGTGAGTGAAACAAAGTTCTGGATTAGATGGACCTCTGGTCAGATCCAGGAGGGTACCTCTTATATATTTATTTTAAAAATGACTGCATACTTGTATCTGGCATGCACAGAACATTAATAGGTTTCCCAGATACAGCCTACACCTAGTGATTAAAGTTAAACACTTTAATAAACAAAAAATTAAAGATTCTTCAGCTGTATTTTAACTTCCATTTATTGTATCACAGTCTGTTTCTTGACAAAATTAGGCATAACATTAAGCAGCAATCATTCCAACATACCCTGTAATTACTTACTGCATATAACAAAAAGCAGGTATACTTAATGAAAGTGTATGAAAAACCCAACATCAGTCTAGAATATATCATTATTCAAATAAAAGAGAACACTAAACATTTTAAAAAGTTAAATTGTGCATTCCGCACTAGACATCATTTCAGATGTTAACAGTTAGAGATAAGATCCACTATTCTTTTCCTTCTGTGTAGTGAAATAAACAGATTGGCTTTACAGTCATGAAGTAAATGCACCATATATGCCTTACTGAAATATTCATTCCCATTCAACATTTTTAAATTAAGTTGTCTTTTATTAGTGTTTTCTTCTTTAAACTGCCTGCAACATGATTCACTCTAATGCACAGAATAGGAGAGCCTTAAATTAAGTCCTGAGGATTAGCACTTGCAAGTCAGAGCACAGGCAATTTTAGCCTAGCTTATTCTTCACATCCACTCAATTAACCTCGCAGTGCTTTAGAACAAAAGTCAGCATGACAGGCATCATTTGAATGGAACAAATGCCATTTTTCTGTCAAGGCACAATGAACCAGCACCAGCCCTTCTTAGCCAAGGCCAGGGTTCGAAATGAGGTGGAGCATCTATGAAATACACAGCAACTTAATTTTCAGATATGTTGCACAGGGGTATATATAGCTTACAGATTTCTAAATTTAATGCATTTGAAGAGGTAAAGAAGTTTTTAAAAGAGCTTTATATATGCACAATAACATCTGGAAATTAATTAGAGGAATATTTATTTGTACAGTGAGTGATTAAAATATGGAGTTTGCAGCCAGAAGATGTAGTGATGGCCACAGGCATAGACAGCTTTAAAGGGGGATTAGACAGATTCTTGGAGGATAGGTCTACCAGTGGGTACTAGCCATGGTGTCTGAGGGGAACCTCCCTGTTCAGAGGGGAACCTCCATGTTCTGAATCCCAGTACCTGGAGGCAACATCAGGGGAAGGTATTGGCCTCTATGCTCTGTTGTTCCTTCAGAAGAACTGGTTGGTCACTATCTGAGACAGAATGCTAGACTAGATGGACCACTGGTCTGATCCAGCAGGACTTTTCTTATGTTCTTGACAGGTGTCCCTTTTCAACTGATGCCTCAGTCCACTTAAGTCAGAGTACACACAGGGAATGTAACTTCTTTTTTCTTGGGAATGGTGCATGAAGATAGATACTGTGTCCATAATTCTCTCAGGTTCAGTTTGTATGAAGGAGAAATGAAAATGAAATGGCAGTTTTTGAATCAAAACAGTGGGCTGCAAAGTTCAGTAACATCTCCTTACTGACAATGCTTAGAGGTAGTATTTAATACTGAAAAAGAGAGGTGTCTGAAGACATTCTTCCTTAGAAAAACTGTGATTTAACCCTTGATATCTTGATCTGCAGGTGAATGGAAAGAGCATTCTTTCCTTTATTCAAGACACTTGTCTTTATTATTGCTCGTATGAGATGTCATTTAGTGAATCTGCTTCGGATGCTTTAGTATCAGTCTAGATGGGTTGTCTCAGAATCATATATCTTGTTCCAAACTGGGCCACAGAGTGTGCCTTAATAGATCAGCAAAATGGAACAAGAGACAAATGGAGGGATTTCTCTAAAAACCTGAAGGAAGTCCCAAGCTTGCAGAAAAACCTGAAATTAAAAAAAAAATACACCAGAGGACTGAAACGCCTGAAAGAATAGACACAACACCTGTAGCTTAAAGAAAATAATGTTCTCTGAGTGCTCAGTGAACACTTTGAAGGTTACTAGGCAATCACAATAAAATTGATAAGCCTTCCAAGCCTTGATTTTCTTGACATGGACAAATCAAACCTTGAAAAGGTCCAATCCTTCTCCCCTGTCATGTACCTTGATGAATGAGGACAGGGGACAGGCTGGGTGGTGACTACCAAAGACCCACTACACACATCCCTCGGGTTTTATTTATTGTTTTATTTATTTATTTTATATCCTGCCTTTTTGTTCAAAAGATCACCCAAAATGGCTAACAAATATGAAACATCCTATTATAATACATCAAATAATTAACTATCAAAATCTTCCCAAGCAAAAGGCAGTGCCTCCAGGTTGCAGCTTCTTTTAAAACTCCCTCTGCCTGCAACTCTGTTTACAAACTTCTCAGTTTTTTACTTCTAATATCTTGGTGTTCTGAGATACCTGGTCTTGCATGCATAAGGAATTTTCCTTTGTTTTGCTTGGCATATGCAAATTTTGTACCGCTCCAAGCTTTACCCACATGACCCTCCTTGTTTTGCCTACCCAAGGTTCCCGTTAAATGATTTTTCACATCACTTATCATGCTTAGACGATTCTCTATCCCTTTAGCTCCTGTAACTGAGCATGACAAGATGTTTAGAAGAAGGAATGGGAGAACTGAAGGGATTTATTATTTACAATACAAAAGCCTTTATGGGTAAGAGATTTGGGAATTAAAACAATGCTTCTTATTAATCTTCAGAATTTCGGATGCCAAGATTGCACAGGTTCTAAAATATACACAGGCACCAGGTTTAGTACCAGTGCTCCAAAGGTTTATCTTGGTTATAAGGAAATCATTCTCTGCCCATCCAGGTTTTTAAAGCCTTGCTGGAAATAAGGGACCCCACCTTGCAGGATTTTCTCATCACAGAGTTTTTGAGGTAAGAGATTATCAGAAGTGGTAAACCATCACCTTCTTCCGGCAGTATTAACCAGGGCAGGCCCGTAGCCAGGATTTTGTAATGGGGGGGGGGGGTTTAAATAAGTCAGGGGGCATTGATGTCACAAAATAAAAAAAATAAAATTTATTTTAAAAAACCCCAACAACCTCACTTTTGCAGCGTTTGTACTCTGCCTGCCTATGTGGAGAAGCAGGCTGCACTTGGGGAAGGGGCAGCAGTAGGGAGTCCTCTGGGTGGCCCAGAGTCAAGAGTTTTCTAGGTGGCCCAGAGAGTTGGGGGTCTGGGGGCTGGATGGGAGCCTTGGCAGGAAGTCAGGGGGCCAGACCCCGAAATGCCCCACTGCAGCTATGAGCCTGAACCAGGGTCACCATAAATTGGAAGGACTTGAACACCCCTAACACACACACACTCACAATGAGCCAGAGACTTGCTATGACCCTGCCTTTCACAATTTAGACTGTAGTCCAAAAATGTCTACACAGAAGGAAGCCAGTTGAAACACGTGGTACTTACTTCAAAATAAAAGTGCTTGTGGATCAGGGTATTGAAGCAGTCATCGTATGCTACAAAAAAAGCTTGATAAAACTGAGCTTCAAGTTTATCTAGCTCTATTCTTTCATTTAGTTTTGAAAGAGTGTATTTTAAGTACTAAATACACATACTTTTCAGAATCAAGCACTTTGCTGTGTTTTAACTAAATTGGCAATAATTGTTGTTCTCTCAGTACTGTTGCAGTTGTTGAGGATGGCAAAGCATCTTTCACAGTAAAAGCTCCATAAAAATGAATAATAAATAAAAATAACATAATATCTTTGGGGAAACAGGACAAACTTTGATTGTATTTCTGCAAGAATGTGATATTTGTATGTGTACATTTCCAAACATCTGGGTCATTTTTATAGGCATTGTATTATTTTATGACACCCACATATTTGATATGCATGATAGCACCAAACAGATGCTAAAATTAGCAACACATCAGCTTCATTTCCTCAGTGTGTATGATTTTTTGCAAATGAATTTTTGTGGAACTTTTCATCTTTCAATAATAAGCCTGCGACTAAGTATTATCCCCAGTCCCCAATCCAAGGAGAATGGTTGTTTAATCAAAATGAATAGTAATCTAGTCTGCACACTCACCAAAGGAATAGTCTTCTAGATGTAGTAAATTAGTAAAGAAGCTTGTATTGTTGTCACTGGGCAACTCCATGTAGCTATCTTTTAAAACAGAAGCACTGATTTACAGGCTATGAGGAAATAGATTTAAATGCTGTCTGAAATCTCAATTCTTGCTTTTATTCAGAGAAAGATCAGGGTAAAGTAGCACTGTGAATGTGCTCTTAGTCAAATTAACAGAGTTATATATCCCAGTGTAGATTATATAATCATTAATAAAATTGTGAGTGATTGACCAATAAAGATTGTGTAGCCCAGAGGTGCTGCCTTACACATGGGTAGCCCTAACAGCAGGAGCACCCCAATCCTGACCTGAACCAGAGACCCATAAAAGTCAGGCCAAAGGAAGGCACTCCTGGCCTGAAACACAGAGCTAGCCACAGCTCTGGGAGGAGGGTCTCCATTTTCAGGTTTTCATACAAGGCAGCCTTCCAAGGCAATCTTTACCCTCCTCTCCTCCAGCAGTGACAATGAAGGCAGGTTCCTCCAGTTGTAGTATCTGCATTTCGAAAGCTATTCAGAGGCCACCTGGCAAATAGCCTTTCTATCTCCAGAACTTCACCTAGCCCTTTTTTGTGATTCCTGTAAATCCTTTGTCTCAGCACCTGTCCTTCCTGCCCCATCCCTCAGGATACTGAGATAACTAATCAAACATTCAAATTATTAACAGTCCTTCCTGGTGTCTATCAGGGGCCCATCTCCCACCTTTTGTGTAAATCTGGGAACCATCAGTGGTCGTCAAGGCCCATTCAACTAGCCATCCAGCACCTGGCTTAATGCCATCAACGGTATTGTATAGCCAAATTCTGCCCCTCTGGAAGCTCATTGGTCACACCTGAATTACATTCTGCCTGGTAACACACCTCCATGGACTCCTTATTGGTCTAGAAGGTCTATTGTTCCCACCTGACACCAGCCCTCAAAGCCTCCCATTGGTCTAATGTATTCCAATGTCTATATCCATCAGAGCACATGGCCTCAGATTTTGTGTGTCTGCCCCAATGCCAACTGGCAGTTCACCCCCGAACTTTGGTTTGGGCCATAATCTCATCTCCATGGACCCCTGCCCATCTGATCAGGTTGTATCATCCCATAACTGACCCCTCTATTTGCTATCAACCACCTCTGCTTTCTTAGTTCTGTATTGATTGCTCTTTTTGAATGCTTAGTGTGCCTATAATTAGGGAAATTCTTCAATGAAACCTATTTAATTTACTATTCAAGTCTGGAGTCTTCCTACTGTGCCAGACTTTGGTATACAAGTGGTGTGTGATTCCTGTATCCCTCCAGCCTATCCTGCCGCATAGCTAATTTCCCTCAACAACAAGCCAGGTCATTGGTGGTAATAGTTGTGTCTAAGGTTTTTATTATTTATTTGAGATTGTCAGTTCTCAGTTCTCCTCACCTGTATTTTATCTCCAGAATAACATGTAAGGTAGGTTAGGTTGAGAGAGAATGAATAGGTCACTCAGCCAGCTTCATGGCAAGTGGGGATTACTGATGATTTTCTGGGCCAATTCTGATCCAAGCTGGGGAAAGTTTTCCCAGCACTACAGTCTTCAACTTTCTTCTTCAGTCTTTGTTTTTATCAGGTTGGAGCATATATTATTTTTAGACTTGTACATGGAAAAAGCCATATCAAAAAAGACAACACCAGATAATAACCTCATAAACCACCTTTTTGTCTTTCAGAATGCTTACTTCAGTATACACCTTATAAAAAAAACAAGGACGGTTTGTGCCAGAAAATCTAATTTGATTGTGATCTATTTGGCAATTGAACATTACTATTTTTCTTTCGTTCCAGTGAAAGATTTGTAAAGCCAATCCTAAAACTTTATTATCAGGGCAGAGCATCAAGATGTTCCTTGCACATTCATCACAAAAGTGATGCTCATCTGTAGCAGAGTATGAATCATTCTAGATTACCTATCTCCTACTTGAAAGCCCAGCTACAAAATAGCTGTAGCAGAGATTAGCCTTCTCCCATTGCTACTGAATTTAAAAGGCTGTTCTGCAAAAGAAAAAGGAGTTCATTCAACAAGCTCTACCATTGAAAGGGGTCTTAAATCAAATGCATGCTTCAGACAGGACAGCCTTAAAAGTATGCATTGTAGGTCAGAGGTGCCTTGTGAATTCTTCTTTTTTTGAGGGCTAGTTCATACATATAGATCACTTAGTTGTACCCCGCTCAAACAATATTAAAGATGTGTGAAAGCATGTGGGATGTGGGACCGGTGTTTACTTAGTTGAATATCTGCATGGAGCCTGTACAAAATTTGGCAGCAGCTTAAAAAGCAGCTGGAAAGAAGGGGGCTTGAGGGAGAGGCTCCAAACTTACAGGATAGCTGATGGAGCCTCTCCCCAAAATACCTACCAAGTTTCAAGAAGATTGGACCAGGGGTTCCAATTCTACGGGCCCCCAAACAGGTTGCCCCCATTCCCTCCATTGTGGGAAAAAGTAACATTTTTTCCCACCATAGAGAATACTGGGGCTGAAACTGACATTAGGCCACCCAATGACTCCCAAATCAGCTTGCATTGCTGAAACTGACATGCGGGGGTCATTCGGCAGCCAGAACAGATGTGGCTTGATTTGGCTTGATCTGAATCAGGGCAAAAAAATTTTTATTTGCACACCCCTAGTGAGCACAAATGGCAGTGGTGACAAGCCCCTCCCCCAGCTCCCAGCGAGCCTGTGGAAGAAGCAAAGTGAGAAGGGGTTTAAAGTTTAAACCCCTTCTGTTTAGAGTCACACAGCAGTGGCGGCACAATCTTTCCATTGTTTTATATGGGGCCCTTCTCACTTTGCCGCCCCCCCCCCCGCCTTGGCAGGCCAGCTGGGGAAGGGGAGGGGAGGCTTTTGAAGATGCCCTCCATTTTGCTTCCCTTTCTGACACACTTCCAATGATGTCAGGGGGCATGACATGTGCTAATGAATTATGTTAATAAGTATGCTAATGAGCTCCTGCACCTCTTTTTCTGCAAAATGCCCCCTGGGTAAAACACACACAGAGAGACATCCTAGCATTATGATTCTAGGTTTTAACATTTTAAAAAGAATTTTGGAGAAGAGGTTCGGGAACTCTGTTCCAGTGTTTCCCGCCCCCCCTAAAAAAAGCCCTAGAAACATGATTTAACAGAATAGCATGTAAGTACACAAGGAAATAAGGGTGGAAAAAGGAATTAAGAAAGAGAAGAAATAAAAGAAGGAAGGTAAGGCAAGAAGTATTGAGATATTAATCCCAAACCCTAATTATTTGGAATTTCAGCAGTAGTGGGATAAGGGTATGTAATTTGGTTCATAGTTGTAATTATGAATGACTTATAGATAAGTATGTTCTTTCTTTGAAATTTTCAGCAAATGACTGATGACTTGGTCCTATGGATTTTCTGAGAGTGCGAAATCAAGTGATATGAACATGGAAATCCACTCAGGCTAAAGTTCCACATACCCAGTTTAAATCAAAGCCAAATTGTTTGAGTGAGTGTCTCATTTATATTGCCCATGATTCTGCTTCAGAACACCACTATTTAATGATGGAAGATGATTCACTGCACTGATAATTTCCTGATAGATTTGCATTTGGTATTCATTTGAGTTTTATCCCCCCCCCCCCAAATCTCATATTTTCTCCCTCTGTGTAGTATGGTGTTATTTTTATCTTAAGAATAGTTCTGTTGAGATGGTAATGCCCTCCTTTAGTTGTTACTTAAATGTTCCCCCTATTCTTTTTTTAAACAAAGACAATTGTTGTGAAAAATACCATTTTATGAGTAATCACATGAAATAGTCTCTGAAAACCCTGCTGCTTAGATTTAATTTATTATGATTTGGAATATTCCCAAATGGTATTACTAGCTGCATAAATAATCCTTATCAAAATTAACAGCAGCCAGTACAACAGGTCCACAAGAGTAAAACCTACATTCTTCCTTGTCACCATTTTCTTCTTTCCTCAGCCAGTTTGAAACTGTGTCCAAAATTTGCTGAATTATTGAATCAACATGCTTTATACACATCATTTGAAGAATTGTAATCTGCTATTTAAAATGTAAACACATTGTCAAAATTAACAACAATAACCATCTTCAAAACTGCAGTGTAGATTTTTTTAAAAATAATATAGAACAAATTCAATTATCCCATCCAACATGGTGATAAAGAAGTACAACATCAAATTCACAGCATTCTTAATGAGTAAATGCTACAAGGAAAGATTTTAACTTTGATGATAGGAACTGTGTAGCATGCTATTTTCCATCCATTAGTCATTTCCTTTGTTCGGTATATTGATCTACTAATCTATAATCCTTCCCCTCCCCTCACATGCCACCAAAAAAAGAGAGCATTTTTTGGACTCTAGTATATTGGATCCAAAAAACCCCAGAATTTCCAGTATTCCCAATACCAAATACCAGTATGGTATTCGTATCCTGTTTTCTTTCAGGTTTCCAATTTTATTGATCCATTATTCTCTATGGGCAAATTTTCTGCATAGATGTAGGGGTACTTTTAAAGGTACAAGCACCGAAATTGCAGCAGAATTTTAAATAACCGCAAAATTTTAAGTAGATTGGACCAAGGGCTGCCCCCCCCCCCATCCTCCATTATTTCCTGTGAAGGAGGAAACCCCTACAAGCTGCTTCCAGGGCAAAACCCATGCCTGCAAGCAGCAAATCAAATGTGTGACTGCCTCCTAGGCCTGAGGAGAAGGATTGCCCATCTGCAGCAACAATGTCTACAATGAGGAGGTGGGCAGTACTTGTCCCCCCTAAGAGAGCCAGTTTGGTGTAGTGGTTAAGTGTGTGGACTCTAATCTGGGAGAACCGGGTTTGATTCCCCACTCCTCCACTTGCACCTGGCTGGATGACCTTGGGCAAGCCATAGCTCTGTACCAGCTGTTCCCTCAAGGACAACTTGGGAAAGAGCTCTCTCAGCCCCACCTACCTCACAGGGTGTCTGTTGTGGGGAGGGGGAGGGAAAGGAGTTTGTAAGCCGCTCTAAGACTCCCTTGGGGAGTAAAGGGCGGGGTATAAATCCAATCTCTTCTTCTTCTTCTTCTTCTTCAATGTAAACTTTAAAAAAAAAAATAATTATTTTTTATTGAAGATAAAAGATGGTACAGAGTGATAAATCTTATTTTCAAAGGATAAAAAAACTTTCACAAGAGCACTTGTGCATTAAGAGCCTAATATACTAATTAACAAACTAGTATGCAGTATATACATAGCATATGACTTATTAGAATTTACTTGACTATCATTACTTGTACTATCGTTTGTATCTCTATATATTTAACAGATTAAAAAAACAGGTATAAAGAGGAATTATTCGCTCACTCTTTTGGAAGTGTTCCTACTCCTTCATTCTTATAATTGGTAAGTAGGGGAGACCATTTAGACATTGGGCTTTTATTAGAATCTGTCTCATCATTTTGTTGCACTATGTCAGCAATTTTATCAAAAATGAAAAAAATCCCACACTTTGGCTAGCCACATAGCAATAGATGGAGAGGCTGGGTTTTTCCATTTAATCACTATAGCATATTTGGCTGCGGTTAGGAGGACAGTAATTAAGTCTCGATTCTTTGCTTTAATAGGTGTTCGTGGCCTAAGATTCAGAAGTATAAATGATGGATCTGGAGGGATGGTGGTGTAGAGCAGTTTTTTGATTTCCCTGAGGACTGCCTTCCAAAAAAACAAGATGAGGGGCAAGACCACCAGGTGTGATAGTACATCCCAACAGCATTTCTACACTTCCAACACAATGGCGATTGAGTCGAGTATACATGGGATAACTTAGCTGGTGTTATATGCCATCTATATAAGGTTTTGAGAGCTTGGAATTGGACTGGAAGAGACTGGGATTTGTAGATATTGGAGTTCCATGTTTGTTCCCATTGGTGTCCAGTTGGATTTTTGCCCAAGTCTTTATGCCAAGCACGTTGTATAGGTAAGGGATGGTCAGCAGAGTCGAGAATCAGGAAATTGTAGAACAAGGAAATAAGGCCTCGTTTGGTAAATGAAATGGATAGCAGTAACCTTTTGAAGAAGTTGGGTTTTCTCTGGAGGTTGAGATTTTTCTTGTAAGTGTTAAAAAGGTGAGCCACTTGGAGGTACTCATACCAAGGTAATGTCACCTTAGCAAGTTTTTCTAATTCAGATTTCTCTAATAGAAGACCTTGTTTAATAATATCAATAAATCTGGTAATGTGGGATTTCCTCCATAGTGAGTAAGAGGATGATGGTAATCCAGGCTGGAACCATGTTTGGCTTAAAAAACTTTTTAGTGGTGAGTCTGAAGGTAATATTTTTCATTTACAGGTATCCCATACTCGGAAGGTAGCTGTCAAGAATGGATGCGAGATCCCCTGCGGTAGACGGGTCGAGGGGGATTTCCACAATGCTTCTGGAAACGACAAAGATTTAAGGTAAGTATTTTCTATAAGCTTCCAGTCATCTTTGTAGTCTGTATGGTAGTGCTGGGGTAGGTTGGCTAAAATTGATGCTTGGTAGTACAATTTGATATCTGGGACTGCAAGCCCTCCTTGGTTCCTGCGTCTTCTGATTGTGTTGAACTGTATTCTTGGCTTTTAAAAGTTCCACATAAAGTTAAGGAGATTCTTTTGCCATAGAGCTAAATGTTTAGCTGAAATTATAAGAGGTAATGCTCTGAAGCAGTAAAGAAACTTAGAGAGAAGAGAGGCTTTAATAATCAAAATACGTTCCAGCCATGTGAGGATTTTTGAATCCCATGCCTTTGTTAGGGATAAGATCTGTTCATTTGCCTGCATATGGTTATATTTCACCAGGTCCTTTAGGTCAAAAGGTATTCTAACTCCTAAGTACTGCCAGTAACAAGATGTCCATTGAAACGAGAATTGTTTTTTAATAAGTTTCGTTGTGCTTTGGTCCAATAAAATTGGGTATAGATTAGATTTAGATTGGTTTATACAAAGTCCAGAGATTTTACCAAAGCCAAGTAGCAGTTTAATGAGAGCTGGGATGGATAACAGTGGATTTGTGATATATACAGTAAAATCGTCTGCAAATAGGCTGGCTTTCAGGTGTTGGTCTCCAATGGTGATTCCGACGATGTAGGAGTTGTCACAGATAGGGGACACTAGTGGTTCAGTCGCAATGGCAAAAATAAGAGGAGACAGGAGGCATCTCTGCCTGGTGCCCCTCTGTAGTACAATAGGATTTGAGAAGTGTGCATTAATATTTAGAACTGCTGTTGGTGAGGTGTAGATAGAATAGAGAGCGGTTTGAAACTTGGAGCCAAAGTTCATGTGCTTCGGGAGAGTATGTATGTAATCAAATTCTAAGGTATCAAAGGCTTTTTCAAAGTCCAATTATAAAATACATGAGGATTGGATTCGTTTCAGTCTGCTGTGGTGAATTATATCAATCGTTTTGCATATGTTATCTGTGATATCTCTTTGAGTGATTAAAACCAGTTTGGTCCAAATCAATATAGTTAGGTAATATTTTAGAAAGTCTAGTCACTAAAAGTGATGTAAAGATACTATAAAAGACTATATGGCTCAACTGCTCCTCTCAAACAAGATATTGACTCATACCTTCTTATAGCCAATATCAAAAATAAACTTTCTCCACCTCATTGCCTATCTTTAGATGCTCAAATCACATTGCATGAAGTTCAGGAAACCGTAAAGAACATGAAGATCAACAATATGCCAGGTCCAGACGGGTTCCCTATGGAATATTATAAAACTTTTCAATCTAAATTACATCAACATCTCACTGACATCTTCGATCAAATATCAGAGGGTCATCCTAGTTCTCCAACTTGGTCTCAAGCACGAATTACAGTCATTCCAAAGCCGGATAAGGACAATTCGCTCACCAAATCTTACCGCCCAATTTCTCTTCTTAACTGTGATTACAAAATCTTTACCTCACCAAACTTGTAGAGCAAGTAGAAGGGCATCCCAGGGAGGTCTATGAGTTAGATTTAGCTTGCAGGGAGGTCTAGCTTGCAGAAGGACCATTCAATACTCTCCTCCTTAACTTGCGGCAGTGATTTCTCCAGAGAGCACTTTCCTGGGGGCACCTGTTTGGGGGGCTGTAATGCACCCCTAAAATCCAATCCTCACCAAACTTGGAGGGCAGGTAGAGGAGGGTTAGCTGGAAACTGTCTGTGAGTGTGACATCTCTAGCCACCAGGGGGCTCTTCTACTGCATCATGAACCTCACAAAATGAACCAGTTCAGTAAATGGGAAAGTTTGTGAAGGTTCATGATTTGAGATCCCATGAACCATGAACTGGGACAAACCTCCCTAATCCCTAGTCCCAGTAGAACCATAAGCCAATGTGTCAAGACAAACAACCAAAATCGAACCAGAGAATCTCTGCAATGGAAACTCAAGGTGGCGGGCACTTTTGCAAGCCCAACAGAACCAATTGCAATGTGCAGAAGTCCAGTAAAACCCAATACCACTGTGGCAGTGCAAGCCCAACTGAAGTCATGTCAAACCAGAGAATCTCTGCAGTGAAAACTCAAGGTGGGAGGGCACTTTTGCAAGCCCAGCAGAACTAATGGCAATGTGCAGATGACCAGGAAAATGCAGGGCTGACTGTGACAGTGCAAGCTCAACAGGAATAATGTCAAACTGGAAAATCACAGCAGAAAAAATCCAAGCAAAGGAACTCTGGCAAAGAGTGAAAAAACCCTACTGAAACTGACAAACAGGCCTGAAACTGACATGCACAGTTTGGACAGCCCTAAAAGCCTCCTGGGAAACACAGAAATAAAGAAAAATGGGGGGGGGGGGGATGCTGTCTCCCAATCTTCATGGTTAATCCCAAATATTTATGGGGGTTTTCAGTAATAATAAACTGGCATCCTAAAAAATCTCTCTCTCTCTCTCTCTTGGTATATAAGTTGGTGTCCTGAAAAATTCACAAATGCTTTTGGGTTGCTGAATCTCTCTCTCTCTTTCTCTGGATACACACACACACACATACAGAGAGATGTTATTTTTCGAGTATATTTTGGGCTTGGTTTTATCTGAATTTACATTCCTAACCATGAGTTCTTGAATCAATGAATATATGAGCGATTCATTGCTACCCACATCCAATGTTGTGTTTTTAAGCAAAACTGAGAGCATCACTTTATTCTTTCTCCTACACAATCTACATCAATCTGTTGTGTCAAAAGAGGCTATTAATGTTCACTTCCTTTAGAGATTTTCAACCAAAGAAAAAGTCATTGGCTGGATTATTCTCAACAAGAAAAGCAATCACCACCACTGTACCCATGCTAGGTATATATGATGTGCCAATGACATTTATTTAAACTTTAAGACTAAGAAAACACTCTGCTCTTCCAATGAAAGGAAAATAAGGTGCTGGAAAATTTAGGTCAGGACCTTGAAACTGAGGACTGTAGGATGTGGGTGGTACATAGATCTGCCCAAATTGAATCTCTCTTTCAAATTAGGGGAAGGATATATTACCAACCTTTTAGTTTCTTGTTAGACTTGTGTATGTCAGTCTGCTCTATAAACACTCAGTGGCTGTGATGACTAGAAGAATTTTACTGGATGTCTTACTGCCTCCCCAGTGCTTTGTTTTGTTATTATCTCTGAAAGCTGCAACTTTGTTTTGAAGAATCCCCCATCCCAGCTGTCCTGTTGGACTTTGGCTTATTAGGCTCTAGGCTTTAGTTTGGTAGGTATTTTGGGGGGTGTATTTTCCCCCAAGGTTGACCACTAACCTCATGTCATTTTTGTTTTATTCTTAAGTGAGCCTCTGAGATTGTCATGATGTCAGAAACAAACTGGTAGGTGTTGATGTTTATTGTAATTATTAGTTCCTGATATCTTCACATATTTGAATTTTGAATTGTGATTTCAAAGATTGAAAGCCATTTTGAGTCCTGTAATTAAATACAGAAGTGGAATATAAACATTTAACCAAACATATGTAAGATACCAGGGTATGTGTATCAAAACTTTTCCCATCTTTGTATGCTTCATTTTTAAACAATATAGTCTTTCCTGTGTGCTGCTTGAGCATCCCAGGAAAGGAGGCAAAACTTACCTTTTCCTGTGCCTGCTCTGCAAGAGAGGAATCATCCCCCCTCTGTTGCAATTTGATAGGGAAGAATAAATAATAAAACATCTGAGATTTTCATCCTAATTGACTAATGAGAAGAAGTTATATGCACAAACATGTTTTTCTGTTAGATCAAGACGGGTAGCCATGTTAGTTTATCTGTAGCAGAAGAAGGATAGATCCCTGCAGCCACTGAAGGCCGGCTGGGGGGGGGGGGCAAAGTTGCCTCCTTGTAAGGAGGCTTGATTAGACTGGCTGCATTTGCAGCCTGGTTTTGCTGGGGGGCGGGGCTAGCATGCTGAAAGACAGCCACGGCTCCAGCAGCCTCATTCGTGCTTTGTGCTAGACAGAGAAGGAGCACTAGGCCTTTTTTCACTTGCTCCCTGGCTTTGGGCCTAGAGCCAGCAGAAACTCAAAGGGTATTCCCCCCCCCCCCAAAAAAAAATCAGCCTCCCTTCCCTCCTTTCTTGGAGGCTGTGGCTCGGCTGGGACTGGCAAGTGGTTTTTGGGAGGTATTTTGGGGGCTGTTTTGGGGGCATCCCCTTGTCAGTGGAGGCAGCACTTGGGTCTGGAGCACCTGCAGGACGGAAGACACGTCAGTGGCTGGGCAGCAACTGTGGTGTAAATTAGAGTCGGCTGTGCTTCAGCTGGCTCCTAGGCTGCGGCCTGTGTGCTGTTAGCCTTATTAAAGCAAGAATTACACACACATACACTTAGAGGGAGTTTTCTTAGACCCAGGGCTGGGGGCTAAGGTGGAGTTGGTGAGGCTGCTTGGGGCCCAGTTGGTCATTTGCCCACTTCTCCCCCCCTTTTTTTTCTCCGTTTGGGTTCTATAGATTTACAGCCAGTTCCTGGCAGTTTAGCTGTTGCTGGGCAGTTTTTTCACTGTTGTTAGGCAGTTAGACATTAGGTGGGGGCGGACTTTGCTGAAATCATCAGGGACAGTGGCCATTTTGGGAAGGTCTGCTCCTGTGGGCTGAGTGGCCATTTTGCTTTTAAATTGTTCCTCTGGGGTATCCTTAGGATCGGCCATCTTTGGAAGGTCCTTTTAGGTGGTGGCCATTTTATTTGGCGGCGGCCATTTTAGGACAATTCTATTAATTGAGGGAGGCCTCCTGGCTCGTTGTGCTTTGAATATGGCTTCTAGAAAGGGTCAAGGTCAGTCTAAAGGAAAAGGGCCTGCAACAAAGGTACCTAGGCATACTGTGGCACCCCCTCCTGTTGCTCCATCATCCTCTGAGGATGAGGAGGAGGTGCAGGAGCAGCAGGTTATATTAAATAAGCTTGCAGCCTTACAGAAGGCCAGGGACACTTGGTCTCCCCCCCTTTTCAAGCAGTCATTTGAGCTTCAGGAAGTCCTGGGGGTAGAGCAGAGCAGAAGAAGTTTTGTGAGGAGGTGCTTAAGAAAATTTACCTTCTTGAATCTTGTGCTGTAGAGTCCACTGGTCACGATGAGCATGAAGAGGTTCCAACAGTTGCATCCTTGGTGGTGACAGTGATGCCGGTTTCTGAGACATCTGCAGTGATGGCGGTGGCTGAGGTGGAAGTGCCTGGGCCCAGTGGTAAGGATGAGGCGGATGCACAGCCAGCCACGGTTTGGCCCTGGGGACTTTGGGTACATAAGCCTGGTTTTATGCAGGACCCCTCGGGGTCTGGGCAGTCGTGGGCTCGGGGCCCTCCTCATACGATGATGGATTCACCTGGGACTACTCAGCCGTGGGTCTGGGGTCCTCCGCCTATGGGCTGCAGTTGCCTTGGGGCCCTGTGCCACCTCCGGGCATGGTGTTGCCTCCTAGTCCATGGGGGGCATGGGGTTTTTCTCCCACTTATGACTACCCCTATGGGGCGGCTTCTGCAAAGGTCATGCCCTTTGGCAATGCAGCCTTGCCCCTTGGTGACCACCTTTTGCCAATCACTAGGGAAAAGATTTGCAAGCGTAAGTACATCGACCTCTTCAGCCTTCTTTACCAGGAATTGGAGAAGAACGATAAAGAGGAGATGGATGACAAGGGCAAAAAATTTTTAAAGAAAAGGAGGGTTGATAGGACATGGACAAATTGGCTGGCAGGGTACATTGTCTATGCAGGGGTGATTTCTTGGGCCCAGAGCTGGAAGGCCGCAGCACTATACCAGTATCTGGATATCATTTATAAAGTGTACACTGGTTTTGTGGGTTCAGCCTGGCTCAAATACGATGAGGAGTTTAGGATGAGGGCTGCTTTGAACTCCAACCTTCCGTGGGACCAGATACATCCACATCTTTGGTTACAGCTTATGTCGCAGGTGCGGCCTAATGTTGGGGAATGCTCACATAGTGGGCACATGGTGCAGAGCCTTCCAGCTGGTGCTAATACTGCTTCCCATGGGCCCACGGGGCAGGTGGTTAAACCCCGCTTGCTTTTTTGAGAGTTTGGTTCACAGGGGGTCTGCAATAAGAAGACGTGCACTTACAGGCACGAGTGCCCAGTGTGCAGTGGACCGCATGCATTCACTGCATGCCCCAAAGGAAGGCCCAGGGGTAGCCAATGGCCCAGGGGAGGTGGTGGTCTTTTAGCAGCTACTGGAAAGGGGGCCCACGCCAATTAAGCTTGGTCCATTGCAGAGTTGGTTGAAGCGGTATCCTAATAAAGAGGATGCCGTGTATTTGCTGGAGGGTTTTCAAGGGGGGTTTAGAATTCCATTTTCGGGGTTGAGGGCTCCTTTTTTAGCCCACAATTTAAAATCAGTTAATGTCATGGTGGCTGTGGTTGCTGCGAAGATTGCCAAAGAGGTTCAAGAAGGTAGGGTTCTTGGTCCATTTCCGGCACCACTGCTTCCTAATTTGCGGGTTTCACCTCTGGGTATAGTACCTAAGAAGGCACCTTTTGAGTTCCGTTTAATTCACCATCTTTCTTATCCCCAAGGTGGATTGGTAAATGATGCTATTCT
Organism: Lepidodactylus listeri; assembly: GCA_029233225.1. Taxonomy (NCBI): domain Eukaryota; kingdom Metazoa; phylum Chordata; class Lepidosauria; order Squamata; family Gekkonidae; genus Lepidodactylus; species Lepidodactylus listeri. The sequence goes on from JARCFY010000004.1 coordinate 51,049,709, forward strand.
GGATCATCTGTGCATGGTGAGGTACACCTCATTTGACCAAGCTGTGCATGTGCTGTGCTGCTGTGGTCATGGGGTGGAGTTGGTGAAGTGTGACATCAAATCTGCATTTCGTCTCCTCCCCGTGCACCCAGATGATTTTGAGCTGTTGGGATTTTCCTTTAAAGGGTAATTTTTTATGGATAGGGCCTTGCCCATGGGATGTTCTGTGTCATGTGCTGCATTTGAGCACTTCAGCACATTTCTGGAATGGGCAACACATTATAAAACAGGATTACCAGAAGTGGTTCATTATTTAGATGACTTTCTTTTCCAGGGTTCTTGTGGGATGGGTAGATGCACCCAGCTGTTGGAGGGTTTTACACAACTAGCAGAGGAGCTGGGAGTTCCATTGGCCCATGAAAAGACAGAGGGACCTGTTCAGAAGTTAGTATTTTAGGGGTAGAATTGGACACGGTTGCCCAGACATCTCGGTTGCTGTTGAGCAAGATTCAGGACTTGCAGGTCCGGCTTTCTATATTTCTTAAAAAGAAGAAGCCCACTTTGCGTGAACTTCAGCAGATTGCTGGACACCTCAATTTCGCGAGCAAAGTAGTGGCTCCTGGGAGGGCCTTTGTTGGACGGCTCTGCAATGCGATGAGGGGGCTACAGCACCCGCATTATAGAGTGTGCATTAATGCGGAAGTGCGGGCCGACCTTGGGATCTGGCAGGAGTTTTTAAGTTCTTTTAATGGTGTCTCCTTTTGGAGGGAGGAATTGAAGCTGGAGGCTGAGCTCCAAGTGACATCTGATGCTGTCGAATCTCTGGGATTTGGTGTGTACTTTCGTGGACACTGGTGTGCTGAGGAGTGGCCTGCAGAATGGGTTTCAGCAGGATATGTTAGGGATCTCACCTTTTTAGAGTTCTTTCCCATACTAGTGGTGGTTTGGTTGTGGGGTGAAGAATTGAAAGATCACACTGTCCACTTTTGGTGCAACAATTTGGTGGTTGTTCATGTGATCAGTTCCCTCACATCTAGGTCTCCATGGGTCATGGTGCTTGTCCGGGCTTTCACCTTGCAGTGCCTTAGACTTAACTTGCTAATTTTTGCCAGGCATGTGCCGGGTGTGGACAATAGTGTGGCTGATGCTCTCTCTCGCCAACAGATGGCGAGGTTTTGTCAGCTTGCACCAGAAGCTGATCTTCATCCGGTTCGAATGCCTGAGGAACTATGGCAGGTTGGAGGGCTGAGGCTGGCAGGGCTATAAGACTCGCCATTGCGCCTAGCACCAGAAAAGGGTATGAGTGAACAGTTCGCCAATTCGAGGTCTTCAGGGCAGCTGAAGGTCTGGCCTATTCCTTTAGATCAGCTGATGCACTACTGTGTATTGAGCAAAGAAGCTAGCCTAGCTGTCCGTTCAATCCGAGGCAAGCTTGCTGCGCTAGCCTTCACGAGCAAAGCCTTGGGCTTCACTGAAGTCACTTGTGACTTCAGGATTAGAAAGATGCTTGAGGGTTGGACTTGCAAGGGGGGTGCTGCTAAAGATGAGCAACAGCCTATCTCGCCCATGATACTTAAGGGGTTGTGAACGACCTGGGGTGCGGTTTGCACTTCCGGTTATGAGGCATGCCTGTTTCATGCAGCCTCTTTGCTTGCATTCTTTGGGGCTCTTTGGGTGAGTGAGTTGGTCGCTCAGTCTAAGACAGACCAGTTGATCAAGGCTTTGCAGGTGCGGGATGTTGATATTCATGACAATGGCATGCTGGTCATGATTAAGAGCTCTAAGATGGATCAGATGCAAAAAAGAGCCAAGGTAAAATTGGGGACCTGTCAGGATTTGGAGCTCTGCCCAGTTCTGGCCCTGTCGCAGTTTTGGCCCTGAGGGGTCTGGAAGCCGGTTTCCTCTTTAGGCATGAGGATGGGAGCAGTCTGACTAAACATCAGTTTTGGGCAGTTACTTCCCTGGCTTTGGGGAAGCTGGGCCTATCAGGTGTAAAGTTTGGGACCCATTCTTCTCGCATTGGAGCGGCTTCCACAGCGGCAGCTATGGACTATTCAGCTGAGGATGTTCAGGGCATAGGGCATTGGAGATCTAACACTTATAAAGTGCGTTCAGTGGTCATGTGGTGATCTGTTCTTTCGGCCCGGTGTTTGACTGTCCTTTCCTTTCAGGTGCTGTGTCTTGTGGCAGGCAGAGAACCATTCTCATCTTCGGGCACAGCTTCATTTTTTGGGCTGCTCACCGGGCTAACAGATCGGCCATCGGCTCACAGTTGGGCCTAAGTCGATGGGCCACCGTTGAATGGAGGGGATGCCGCGGCTTGTGCTGGGTGGGTCTACTCCATCTATTATTTGGTTTGAATGCCAGTGCTCCTCCTGACATATTGCTAATTCACCTAGGGGGGTAATGGTTTAGGAATTTTAAAAGGGAAGGCGTTAGTTCTACAAGCCAGGGAGGATTTTAACTTGATTAAAAGGTGATGGCCTAATACTGCAGTGGTTTGGTTGTCCATGGTTCTGCGAAGGGACTGACTGGCGATGGGCCTTGGACCCTAAGTGGATTGAGTGGGCTAGACTTAAGGTAAACGGGGAATTTAGGAGCATTTTAGTAATGGCTGGTGGCCACTTCATACCCCATCCAGGTATTAGGGCTACGCAGGCCGAGTTATATAGGGGTGACAGCGTTCATTTGTTGGAGCAGGGTATGGATATCTTCCTTAAGGATTTACGGCAAGGGCTGTTAACAGTGTTAGGGGTTTAGTGGGTGCAGGGCCTAAGCAGAGGCTTGACCCTTGCTGTGGTGGAAGTTTAGTAAATAGTTGTTGTGTCTTGGTAAGCACCTATCAGCAACCCTGGTGAGAAAGGGGCCTGTTCGGATCATAACTGCAGCCTTGTGGCCTGGGATGAGGGGAACAGGCTGCCTTTTGGAGTGCCCTTGCGGCTGTGTGTGAGGGATCATCAAGGCATGTTCCAAGGCTGGGCTGCCTGGGGTTCAAGCCACTTATAGCGGGCTACAACCATACTCGGGCAAGGGTGGGGTTAATGGTAACTGTAGGCCTTGGCCATGCTGCTTGTTAGGTTAAGCCCTTGCCATGTTTTTGTTAATAAATAAAGTGGCCATTAATCCCATGTTTGTTGTCTGACTCTTTCTTCTGTCTATGGGGGCAAGGACGGATCCCCGCAGCTACCGAAAGCTGGCTGGGTGGGGGACAAAGTTGCCTCCTTGTAAGGAGGACTGATCAGACTGGCTGCATTTGCAGCCTGGTTTTGCTGGGGGGCGGGGCTAGCATGCTGAAGGACAACCCCGGCCTCAGCAGCCTCATTCATGCCTTGTGCTAAACCCACCCTCCCGCCCTGTAGGTAATGCAGACTTTTGGCTGTTCGTCCCATTTTTTAGGGAGGCTGGGTAGGAGTTTTTTTCCTACCCTGCATTGCTAGCAGCGGATTGAGGAATTGGCTGGGGTGGCGTCTGCATTAATTTGTCACTTTATGGTTGGGCGGAAGTTTAGTAAATAGTTGTTGTGGCTTGGTAAGCACCTATCAGCAACCCTGGTGGGAAAGGGGCCTGTTTGGATCATAACTGCAGCCTTGTGGCCTGGGATGAGGGGAACAGGCTGCCTTTTGGAGTGCCGTTGAGGGATACTCAGCACTGACCTTGCGGCTGTGTGTGAGGGATCATCAAGGCATGTTCCAAGGCTGGGCTGCCTGGGGTTCAAGCCGCTTATAGCAGGCTATGACCCGGGGGCCAGGTGCATTGACCATACTCAGGCAAGGGTGGGGTTAATGGTAACCCCAGGCCTTGGCCATGCCACTTGTTAGGTTAAGCCCTTGCCATGTTTTTGTTAATAAATAAAGTGGCCGTTAATCCCATGTTTGTTGTCTGACTCTTTCTTCTGTCTATGGGGGCAAGAGTCCAGTAGCACCTTAAAAACTAACACAATTTGTGGCAGGGTATGAGCTTTTTTGTGAGTCATTGCTTACTTCTTCAGATGTTTTCTGTTGACTACTAATGGAAATGATCATTCATTTTATTATGATTAACTAATGACTGTTATTTTGATATTATAGAAAGTGACTAGTGTATTTAAAATCCTACAAATAGATTTTGAATTTTTTTAACATACTTAGTAGGACTGAACTTATCTTACTACCTTGATATATTCAAATGGATCCTTGGCTATGGATAAATCCTTTGAACGAAACTTTTTTTTTTGCCAAACAGCTGTGAATTTGATGTTTTTCAATGCACTCGTAACTGCAGGCAAATAATCAGTCTTGTTTCATTTCTTTTGCTGTCTGGATCCTTGTGGGCGACATTTGCATATTACAGTTTCACAATCAAGTAGGTCACAAAAATAAGGCAATTTGAATGTCAAAAGGAAAATAACTGACTTTGTAGAAGCAAAAAATTCCCTAGACACAAATACAGTTTTCCAGATTTACTGCCAGAAATGTATCATGAAGTCTTTGTCACTATATGGGGATGACTTTTCTCCTTATATAATTTGAATTTTGTAATAGTTTTTAGACACTCAAAACAATTTTGCCAAATTTATTTCTTCACTCTGGTGACTAAAATTGCTTGGACTTTAAGTCACGTGTCAGAAATAAATTAAAAATGCAGAGATTGTGTATTAGTCTATTATAAAAAACATGAAAAAGCAACAGTAAAAATATTAAAAAGCAATAGTAATGGTCAACTTACACCAGAGAATCAAAGCAGTCAAGCCTTTAAGCTTGACTTTAAGCTGTGCCCACTCTGTGCACCATTTTTTTTCTTCAGTGTATTTATCCTGTATTCCAGTGTATTTATTCTGCAGCTGCAACAAAAACCCCCACAGTTTTTTTTTTTAATTGGGGTGGTGACATCACTTGTGATGTGTTGAGGTGTCATCCAAAGTGGGCGAGCTGGGGAATGCCCTGCAAGGAGCAGTGAGGCATTTAAATGCCTCCCCGTGCCCTCCCCAGCCTGTCCGCCAAAGTGGGTGAGCCAGGGAAGGCTTGGAGTCCCCCCCCCCCCCACCTTCCCTGGCCCACCAGCCAAGGCAGGCAAGCCAGGGAAGGTCCTGGAAGAAGCGGGGAGGCATTTAGGCAGGCATGCCAGGGAAGGCCTGGAAAGAGCTCCAGCCCAACCGCCGAAGTGGGCTTCTGGGGCCTGTGCTGCCTTTAAATACCTTCCCTTGGCTGGGGAGTCACTCTGCTGAGGCGGCACAAGCCCCAGAAGAAAGGGAAAGTGTTTTAAGTTTAAACATCTTCCCTTCCTCACCCAGCAAAGGGATTTCTCAAATGGATGCCAACTACATGGCATCCATTTGGGGAATCCCTGTTCGGCCAGCTGAATCAGATTAGAGAATCGGATTCAGCTTTTGGCAGGCCCAATAATACCAAATCAGCATTATTTAGCGGTTATTTTGGTTCGTCCGAGCCAAATGCATATCCCTAATGTCACTTGTAATAATAACAATAATAAAACGTAAAACAACATGGTGCCATTTAAATGTTAGGCTTCCAGAGACTGCCAACCCCCCCCCCAAAAAAAACTTTGTTTACTGAAGTATGAAAGGGAAAAAAAATGTTTTCAAAGCTTTAGGCTTCACATCCCAGTGCCTCTCTCCTTTTACATCTAATGTCGATTTCATTCCGCGCTGATGATTCACCCCTTTTGTTTGCATTCAGTACTGGAATCCTTCTCTTATTTTTGCACTGGAGACACTGCTGTTTGCTTCCTCTCCCATTCCCCTTTCAAGTCAATACCAGCAGGGAACCAAACTCCACAGCTCCTTTTAAACTTTCCCCCATCTTTTTAATTCTTTTGAATTCAGCAATCCAAGACTAGCAAAAGTCTCATTTTGCTAGAATCATTCCACTTGTAAAAAAATAAAATAAGATTTAAACGATGGAAAAAGTAAACAATAGTGGAGCTTGTACACTGATGAAGGGGGGCGATGGCGGAAGGTGCAGAGTGGGAGGAACAACCTTGAAGGCAGTGGAGTGGCCTTTGTGTGTGTGTGTGGGGGGGGGTAAATCCAAGGGAATCTATACACTTTTGAATTTCCTTCAGGTTTAGAAGTGAAGGAAGGAAAAAATTGTCACAAAATCACTCTCAGAAAATCTGGGGATAGTGATCAGACAGTGAACTGAGTGCCGAAGGGACAAAAATCAATGCAGAATTGGGGGGGGGGGGGGGGGAGGGGACCCAATGGACATGCACAGTGAAAATGAGGGTGAATGCAGAATGACAAAGAAAACCCTACAAATATGCATGGTGAAAGTGAGGGCAAACACCCATGCATAAAAGACCCTAGTCCTAATGATTCAGACTTTATTGATAAAACTATGTAAACCTGGGCTGATGTTCTGACTGCTGTCTTGGTTTTCTGACTTATGATCTGAAGCTACGCTTCTAGTAGTCTATGCATGCCAGATAATATATTTATTGCAGTTTCCCTGCTGGATAGGAGGGCTATCATAACATTCAGTTCACGAACATCCAGATTGTTGGAAAATTCTGGGGAACTCAAAAGCTTGTTTGCTGCTTTATAAAAATGTACTTGCACCAGGATGGCATGGCTCAGTAATGGAGAAAATTAGGGAAATATTTGGCTTGCTTGTGGAGCTTCTGAAACATGTGGTTGGCCATCAAACACAATCCCAGACTTGTTGGACTATTTATCTTCTTATGTTCTTAATAGCTACCATCTTTGATTTTTTTTAATGGTGTATTAATGTTTATGTGCTTATCTTGTTGTATTAATGTTTATGTGGCTATCTACTCATTTGCTGGTTTATTAATTTTTAAAGGACTATTTTATTTAAAATGTTGCAAACTGTCCTTGCTGCTGTTTTTGGATCTATCAGTAGTCTCTGACTAAATTGACAACATGGTTTTGTTGAAATGTCTGGTAGCTGAGATTGGAATTAGACGAGCAACATTAAGGTAGTCTAAATCATTACTTAACCATGTTTAGAGGGTCATTGTTGGAAATCAGGAATCAACACTGTGGGATCTGTCTCATTGAGTTCCACAAGCCTCTGTGTTTATCTCCAAAGCCATTTAATCTGTAAATGAAGACTTTAGGGAAAATTGTCTGTTACTTGGGGATCAGGTGTCATGCATATACTAATGATATTCAGCTGTGTCCTTCTTTGTCTAAATCATGGGAGGCAACTGTGGCCATACTGGCCAGTACCTGTTAGCCTTGGTGAAGTGGTTGTTGCTGAACAAGTTGAAACTGAATCCTGACAAAACAGAGATGATGCTGGGATGCATCCACACATTGCTGGCTATTGACCTTTTGTAGCACTATAGCAATTATTTGCAATTGGGTAGTAAATGTGCAATGTTAGTACAATATCCAATAATATATGGATGCAATACTAGTTGGTAAGTCTGAGGTCTAGAAGGATACTTTACTCTGTATTTTCAATGGGGTCTATGACGCGCGGCCTTCTAATCTGCCGTTTTATGGCGTTCTCTGAGGAGACTGATCAGGCTCGACTTTAGTGTTCTGACCAGCTCCCTCCTCACTCTTACTCGTCTCTTTGGGGCTTGTTTTAAATTGCTTTATATGTAAGTTGAGGACTACTGCTAGATGTCTTTGTCCTTGTTTTTAAGAGTCAGGCACTCAGGCTTTTTGGTTCAAAACACAACAGTACTTTATTTCCAGAACCAAACAGGGGATGGAGGATATATATACAGTGGACACTTTGTTTCTGTATAGGCTGGCACGTTTGGCTTAGATGATACTTAGGCAGTAGGCTATATTGTTTGCTGTTTCCTTAACCGTACATAAGCTCACTCAACACCTTCCTCAGTACACTCTCCTGTCCTGCTTAGGGATTAGCCTTTTGGCTTTGGTTTCCTGGCCCTTACGTCCCAACTGGCCACCAACCAGCTGTCCAGACTCTGCCAGTCTTTGCCTCAGCCCTCCCTTAACCTCCTATCTCAGGTTCCTCAGGAGTGATGTATTTTAGGTTTGTGACCTCTTACGTGTTCTGATTTTACTAGTCTGTTCACTGTCCCGTGAACCAGACTATCCAGCATCCAGTTATCCGCTTTAAGTGGTATTTTTGGCTGCTCACGCAGAGCTACAGAGAGACACTCAGAATCCTCACAGAGCTACCAAGAGACTGTTCCCTCACAGACTCTCACTCTCTGCTCTCTCTCCAACTGTCAGACCCAAACTGTCAATTTTGCCCGTTAAGTGTCAGTCACTGAGTGTTCCAAGCCAAGTGGCCCCCTCCTCAGTCATGTGACTCAGCAGTGTTACTTGTTGAAAGGCTGCTGGTCCCAGATCTTTAATTCCGTCACAGGGTCCAATTAATTCTGTCTGATTTACTGATTAATTCAGGAATATTGTTAGATCCAAGACAATTTAGAAAATTCCACTGGTGCAGAATGAGGTAGCTCTCCTATTATCTGAGTGCCCAGGCTCAGTAAGGCCTGCTGCACTATCCCAGGGGCTTTCATGTTTCTTAAAGGAAAATCCCTAGAGAAGTGAGTCACATAATACAATATATCCAATCTCTGACATTGTTTAATATCTACATGTGCCTCCTTGCCCAGCTGGTACAGAGTTTGGGGCTGGGGTGTCACCAGTATGCCGATGACACCCAGCTATATCTGTTAATGGGTGGCCACCCAGACACCACCCCACAAAATCTGGCCAAGGCTGTGGTGGCATGGTTGAAGAAGAGCAGCTGAGACTAAATCCAGCTAAGATGGAAATTCTGTGGCTGGCGGGGCCGGGGCTGGAGTGCCAACTTCCCCCCCTCGATGGCATCCCACTGCTACTGGCACAGACTGGTCCCTTCTGCACTGTCATTTTTGTCACTCATTTGTCCCTGTTGCTTCAGGGTCCCCCTCCCCCAGTGTCTTTTGCTTTCTCTAGTAGTCCCAGAGGGAGCAAAACACATATGGGAAAGGGGGGACCCAAAGCAATAGGGAAAAATGAGTGACAAAAGTGACAGTGCAGAAGCGGCCCCTGTCAGGAGTTTCAGCATGGTCCTGGATACCCCCTTATCTATGGAGGCCCAATCACAAATGTTGCCAAGCTGGTGTTTTTCCATCTGCACCAAACTGGACCCTTTCCTGCCTTGCCCTAATCTAACAACAGTAATCCACACAACAGTCACCTCCAGACTGGATCACTGTACCTTGCTTTACGCTGGCATGCTCTTGAGACTGATCCAGAAGTTCCAGCTGGTCCAGGACACAGCGGTATGAGTCCTGGTGAGAATGCCACAGACAGCACATATTCAACCTGTGCTGCATTAGCTGCACTGGCTTCTAGTGAAGTACTGGATCAGGTTCAGGGTCTTGGTACTGACCTTTAAGGCCTTAAGCAGTCTGGGACCATTGTACCTGGAGGACCACCTTCTCTGGTATTTCACCGAAGAGCATTGCACTCTGCCAAGAGCAACTTACTGGTGATCCCCAGCCCAAAAGACATCTGGGTGTCCTCAGCCATGGCTTGGACTTTTTCTGAACTGGCCCCGGCCTGGTGGAACTCTCTGCCAAATGACATCCATGCCCTGTGAGACCTTATGCATTTTCACCAGGCCTTTGGTTCAGGACAGTGATGGTTACCATCTTGGCTGGCACTCCCACTCCCCCTGCTCCCACTCATCCCCCTGAGATGGTGGCACAGATTTGAATACTGTAAACCATGAATTGTTTTAATCATCTTTTACATTGTTGGTATTGTTTGGTTATATATTTTAATTATATGTTTTTATTATCATTACATAAGAACATAACATAACAGAAGCCAATGTTGGATCAGGCCAGTGGCCCATCCAGTCCAACACTCTGTCACACAGTGGCCAAAACACTAGGTGCCCTCAGAAGGTCCAGCAGTGGGGGCAGAACACTAGAAGCCCTCCCACTGTGCCCCCCCAAGCACCAAAAATACAGAGCATCACTTGCCCCAGACTGAGAGTTTCTATCTATACTTTGTGGCTAATAGCCACTGATGGACTTCTGCTCCATATGTTTATCTAATTCCCTCTTGAATCCGTCCATGCTTGTAGCTGCCACCACCTCTGTGGCAGTGAATTCCATGTGTTAATCACTCTTTGGGTGAAGAAGTACTTCCTTTCATTGTTCATCATTGTTCATCACTCAGAGCCCTTAGTACTCAGGGACTGAGCAATTGATAAATCCAAATTATAAATAAATAAATAACTACTATATACTTGTTTTCGCAGCATGTTATCCTCAAAGGGCTGATCAGGACCACTGGTATCATTTGAAATGAAAAAGGTTGTAGTAGTGCTGGCAGTGGGGTTCTTTGACATCATACAGTATAATATCTACATATCATACAATATTCACTTACATCCTCAGCCTGAAGACCAAAAGGCATTCCAGTACCCTTATCTGGATCTTTGTTTGCCCAAGATGACCCCACCCCCATCTTCATCCTGCACTGACCTAGGAACACCAGTTGAAACTTTTGTGACAATTTTTTTATAGTAGCTGTTGTTGCTGTTCAAACTGGGACAACCATAGATCCTATCAACTGCATTTTATTTGTTCCTTGCACCTTTTCAGTGCCTCCCAGTTGTCATGAAACATCCAACCCTGAGTTTGCTGTTCCCAGAACGGGAGATCAATTGTTCATTGCATGGCATGGCAAAAATGAGCAAGCAACACTCTATAGAACATTTATGATGCACCAGTTCCACTTTGAAGATAACAGAAGGTAATTCAAATTCCAAAATCTAGGAGAAATTAGGTGTGAAGAATGAATGCTCGCCTAATTAGTTATGGAAGTTGTAAATGTGTGTTTCAGATAATACAAAGCTAAGCAGAAGAGGTGATATGTACAGTTCATTTGTATTGTCTATTTATCACATTTATAGCTCACCTTTCTTCTGCCATGGAACTTAAGACATAGAGTTACCAAGGGGTCTTGCATCCAAGTCCTGACCAGACCCAAACTTGCTTAGCTTCTGCAATGTTGGTATACAATACCCTGGGACCATATCCACTTTTCCTTTCATTTCAAGTAAGCTGGCACAGAAGAATGTCCCCAGTGGACTGTGTCCTTAATTCTTAATGTACTGGCTATGAGACTATGATGTTTTGCATCTTTTAATAGTAAAGCCTTGCATTTTAAGAGCTTTGACTTCACCTGATAAAACTGCTGCTCCATTTGTTTTCAAGCATGACATCTCTGTACTTTTTTTTTAAAAAAAATTGTTGATTTCTTCTCATGTTTTCATCTCTACATAGCTATTCTTTTCTTTGAAATGATCGGGCACAGATAGAAATGGGTGGACGAATAATAAAATGTTAGATGTTTGCTCTGCTTAAAGCTTGGTTTGGAAACAGTTCTTGTTTTGCCCTCCTGCTTGTTCCGAGCCCACTGACAGTTCCTTTCAGCCAATTCAACATTTGCTTAGCATTTTAACCTTCACTTTGATATGTATGCACCCAATGGGCCAATTTCATCCAACCTGGATCCAAATTGATGCACAAAGCAGGTGCAAGAGCTGTATGAATTCAAAGCAGATACAGTAACAAAATATACTGGCAGGGAATAACCAAAACAAATTGCTTCTTCCCTCCCAACACACACACACACACACACACCTTTCACTCTGCTTTCTTTTTGAAATGTTTTCTGTGTAACTTTGAAGTAGCTGGAGTTTTGGCAGCTGTGTACCATTTCAGGAGCTGATGAGACTGATACTTTCTAATTTTCTGGGGCGACCGAATGATAGACTGTCTTTGTAAATGAAGTCCCATGCTGCTACTGTCTACAGTTCAGCATTGTCATGTTAGATTAAACAGCAATGTGTTTGTTGCCCCTTATTAATTATGATGCCTCCCACTGCATCTCTGATTGTTTTGTTCCAAGGGTACTGTTATGCAGAAGCGCTGCTTCTCTTAGAGAAGCCCATCATGCTGAAAGCAGCTCATTAACTTCAGACTCCCACTCAGTTTGCCATGACAGACTTCCCTAACTAACTTTAGATGTGTGGTAATAAAGTTTTATCTCTTTGCGCAGCATCTGAAGACAGTTCATAATGCACTCTTCTCACCAACAGAATTCTAAGCACAAATGCCTCATGTCAGGAGCCATTTGGGTACGAGATGCTTGCAAAATTTAAGCAAATAATGAGAAACCATCCTTCCATAAAGACTCACGGTGTTTGGTACACAGAAAAATGAGGCTGCATGATACTAACCAAGGATTTATTGTTGCAACACAAATTTTCTCCTGCTTTACTCCTATCTATCTTCTCAGCCACTTTTCTCCTTACAGCACCTTTTGGTAATTCTGTGCTTGAGTCAGAGTTAGGGGGCAAAGGACATGCCCACAGCAGCTAGAAGTCCATAACAGGTTTTGCTTCTGTTTTCTCTTCCTCACTGCATTGCATGCTACCTTCACATTGTTTAGGAGCTTCTCCCCAAAGTAAAAAAAAAATCAGTTCTGGTTATAGCATATGTATTTATTTCACATCCAGTGTGAATCAGGTTATATTAAAATGTACCTTTTCATTCAAGGAATCATACCTGGTACATTTCAAAGGGATGAGAGAAAGGGTCCTTGTGATGGGACAAGCCTGTGGTCCATCCAAGAGCACTCTGAGACCAGAGAGCAGGGGCATATGGAGACCCTCCAGATGAAAGGAAAGGCTCAAGGAAAGAGAAAGGCGGCATCGTAGTAAATATTTAGCATTGTACAGGGGATCTGGTGCAGGGGTGATTAACTTGGGGAGTACACCCAGGGATGATAGAGCCATAGAGCTGGAAGGGGCCATATAGTCCAACCTCCTACTCAATGCAGGATCAGCCTAAAGCATTCCTGACAGGTGTTTGTCTAGTCACTGCTTGAAGACTGCCAGTGAGGGGGAGCTCACCATCTTCACTAGGCAGCTGATTCCACTGCTGAACTGCTCTTCCTGTAATTTTTCTCCTAATACCCATCTTGTACCTTCCTGCCCTTAATTTAAACCCATTATTGTGAGTCCTATCCTCTGCTGCCAACATGAACAGCTCCCTGCCCTCCTCTAAGTGACAGCCCTTCAAATACTTCAAGAGAGCAATCATGTCCCCCCTGAACTTCCTTTTCTCCAGTCCCTCAGCCTTTCCTCATAGGGCTTGGTCTCCAGGCCCCTGATCATCTTCATCGCTCTCATCTGCACCCAATCCATTCTGTCAACATCCTTTTTGAAGTGAGACTTCCAGAATGGCACACAATACTTCAGGTGCAGCCTGACTAATGCAGTGTACAGTGTATTGTGGCATATGGCATCTTGCGATTGGGATGATGAGACACACCATTAGGTGAGACTTCAGTGCAAAGCTGATACATGCAAGCCTGGTTGGGACCCTAAAAAGGGTGGCTTGCCAAGACCTGGCATGGCTCCTGAGGAGAGGGAGTGAAGAAACATCCTCAGGTAAGGGCATGAAGGCTACACTCCACAAGCCAGCAGTGATAAAGTGTGGACATTGTGTTAGACCCCCACTGTATCTGGTTGTTTCTGCTGACTTTACACAGAGGATGAGATGCACTGGCAGCCCCTGTCCAGTTTGCTGCACCCTGCTATGCTTGCTATCCCAGTGCCAGTGGCAGACTTAGTTGTAGTTCCAGGGGCAGAGGGGAGAGCAAAGATGAAGGGGACAATAGACCAACCATAGCAATCAGGTCAAAGATTTATTGAGTACAGCCATAGAAGCACTGGTATAGCATGGGCCATGAATCAAGCACTGGGAAACTCACCTGTCAACTGATGGTGCCCACCTTCCCACAGCCCACCTGTTGGAAAGCAAGGTAGAATGGAAGGGCAAAGCCTCTACATGGTTTCCCTGCCAAATGGGAGTGAGAGCCAGTCAACAGCCCCCAGTTGGGTACACAAATGATTGACTCTATCCCCAAAACCCCTTATGGGGTCTTCAGAATAAAGGAGGTCCCCAAATGGATCCTGCACAAATGAATCTGGCTCAGTGCCCAAACTGCCCACAATAACACTGTGCCAGAGCATGCAAGCAAGGGGAGGGGAGGGGAGGGGAGGGGAGGGAAGGGAGGGTGGGATGGGGAAGCTGCAGCTGACAGGAGCAGGCCCAGGTAGTACTCATTGAAATAGTGGACCAGGGTGACACTGTGCCTTCCATCCCCAAAGGGGGCAGAGAGAGAGGTGTTTGGCATTCCAATGAAGGCAGAAAGTACCAAAACAATCAGTGGCTTGCAATAAGAGTTGTGCAACAGTGGAATCAGTTGCCTGGGGAAGTGATGAGCTCCCCCTCACTGGCAGTCTTTAAGTAAGTGGACAAACACTTGTCAGGGATGCTCTAGGCCGATCCTGCATTGAGCAGGGGGCAATGCTTCTTCTAAGCTGTGGAGTCTTGTGAGCAAAAATTCTACTTTGTGAGCTACTGGCATCAAAGGTGTGAGTGAGCGCCTTAGCTATTGCATATATTAGTTTGCTCTGCAGCCATCCTTCCTGGGCTAAGACAAAAATGTGTGCACTGGAGGCTAAAAAACTGTGAGCTAGCTCACACTCTCAGCTTAGAGGGAACACTGGCAGGGGGTTGTACGAGATGGCATATATGACCCCTTCCAACCCTATGAGTCTATGATTCTAAGATTTAACATCAGAAAGTTGTCATTAGTACAACAGAGCAGGTAAATTGAGACTGGTATTTGGAGCCTCTATTGCGGCAATGTAGGAGCACAGAGGCAGAAAAATATCTGTTTGCACACTTAGGACATCATGCAGAAGGTGTCTTTAAGAGACTTTCCCCCTCATTTTTCCAAGTGTAGATTTGAATTTGGGCCGTGGGCCTAAGATCTCTTTCTTTCTGCTCTTCACAAAAAACAGCTAAGTGAGGAAAGGTTTAAATGGCTGGGAGCCATTTCTTGAGCAGCCCCTTTAAGCAAACTGCTCTGGATCTAGCTGCCCAAGAAACCATCTTTAAACAGCTGAGCTGTGCCAAACAGGCTGACCATAGCTCAGCTGTTTAAAGGGACTTTCTTGGGCACCTAGCCCCAGGGGCTGGCTGCAAAGAAACCCCCTTTAAACAGCTGAGCCCATCAGAGCAAAGTGCTCTGCATGGCTCAGCAGTTTAAAGAGGCTTTCTTGGGCAGGCAGCCTCTGGGGCTAGCTGCCCAAGAAAGTCCCTTTAGACAGCTGAGCCTTTCCATGCAGGCTGTCCTTGTAGCTCAGCTGTTTAGATGGGAAGCAGCTTAGCTGCTGGGCAGCCTGCTCACATGGCTCAGCTTTTAAATGAGCTTTCTTGGGTAGCTACACCATGTAGGCTGCCCCCAGAGCTGAGCTGTCTTGATGGGAAACAGCTGAGCCTCTGGGGCAGTCTGCTCCTGTTGGTCAGCTATTTAAAGGGGCTTTCTTGTGCAGCGAGTTCCAGGGGCTGGCTGCCCAAAAAAGCCCCTTTAAACAGCTGAGCTGTGGGAGCAGGCTGCCCCCATGGCTCAGCTGTTTAGAATGCAAAACAACTGAACCGTGGGAGCAGGCTACCCCTGCAGTTCAACTGTTTCAGCATGAAACTCAGGAACCCGGTTCAGTTTGAATGTGAGGGAAGGTGACTTGACTGGGTTCAAGTGGTTCATGATTCAGTTGGTGGTTTGCCCGTGAACTCCAAATCGAACTGTATTTTTGTGGTTCGATCCCTATACATGTATTTGCTCTGTGCTAAGAAGGGGATGCCTTTGCATGTTATGGCCCTGACATATGTAGACCCGTTTGGGTAACAGAACCAACAGTGGTTGGTGAAAAGACCTATCAAAGCACTTTAGCAATTTATCCTTGTGGCTATGTGAGAAGTGTAGTCATAGTTTTGCTGCCTATTCTCAAAACTGATTCAAGAAAGTCTTCCTCCAGCCACTCATCCAGTAATGATTGGTGGAAATACTGAAGAAAGAAAAATCTGTTGACACAAATAGAAGTCATAAAATCAGTTTGACTTTGATTGCAGCAAACATAGCAGTCTCATTTATTAGCTGCTGATTTTGTCTCTTGGAAAGGCTCCCTGTCAGTTTCTTTCCCCTTCCTCTGCACTAGGGATATTGTGAAGTATGGATTTCACTGTGAACATATTAGACAGTCAACCTTACCATGTTTGAAGGGAGTTGATCACTTTATGCCAAACAGCTCTAAATGCCCACCAAATAGATTTGTATCAGGTCTTTGAAAATCTGCACATGTACAGAGATGCTGCTGATTCAAACCAATTGACAGCCATTAGTGTCTTTAAGGACTACTCGGACAAACACTGAAGGATAGGATTTTATTAAATGACTGTCTTCAAAGTGGAGCAGTTACTCAGTGAGATTGAGGGCTAGTGGAACTCAATCAGGCTGTGTGACCATGCATGTGCATGAAAAGCCAGCTGCACTATATTGATGGTTAGGAAGAATACAGTAAAGCAGCATGCTGAACAGCTATGTATGGGTTGACAAACAGTTGCCCTGATCATCGAAAAATCACCTCCCAGCTCACTACTGAACATGAGGTGAGCAGAACTAGCCTTCCTACTCTGAATTCTCCTTGACCTCTTTAAACTAGAGGGCTGGACACCAGCAAAAGGTATGAAAGGAACAGAACAAATGATATTTTTATTAATTGTTATTTCCATTGCTTCAGTTATTTATTCATCGGCTGAATGGATATGGCTCTTTTGGGTTGCTTTTTAATTGATTTGGTTCATTGTTTTATTGGTTATAACTACTTAGAAAATATGCCTGTCTTCACCCAAAGAAGCTTTCGTGGACAGGTATTTTCTTTGCTTCTTTGGGATTGGTCTTTTTTTTGTCTGCAGAGCTACATATATCACAGAGTAGTCTCAACAACTTCATTTTGTTCTACTCAGTCTTCATCTCAGACTGAAAAGGCAAAGAACTAGGGAACGGTATGGTGACTTGAACTATCTAATCTGTTTTAGTGTTGCAAACACTGAGTTTCAATGTTTGTTATTTTCGAAGTTCCCTGTACGCTTACATATTGATTTTCCTTTAAACAGGGTGGGAAGGCAGAGAAGCATTCTGATTAAATTATCAAATGCTTCCCTTCTCTGAAAGGTTTCTTTTTTTTTTATTCTTTAAAGCATTGGTACAGAGAATACTTCAGAGAAGAAATACATATTTTAATAATAATGTAGTAAATAACAATTTTAATAATAATAATTTAGTCAAACACCACATGGCAACTTTTTCTTCCCATCCCAGTCTTTCTCCCTCCCAGTCTATTATGAAAATAACATTTATATTTCTAGGTTATTTTCTATTGCTTGAAAATAGAGATCTCCTTCTAGAAAAAAATAGGTAAAAGAAGGAAAACAAAAAGCTTCGGTGGGATATTTTTGTGTTTTTCATATGTGCATGTGTGAATACCTGGGAATTATGGTGACCTCTGGTGACTGACCCCTGCTGGGGGCCTGGAGGGTATTCAGAGAGGTGGCTGAATAAAGCCTGCCCCTGCCTCCCAACTCCTGGTATTCCAAGGAAGTCTCCCATTCAAGTACTTGCCAGAGTCAACCCTGCTTAGCTTCCAAAATCTGATGTGATCAGGTTTGCCTTGGCTATCCAGGTCAGGGCAAAAACCAAAAAGCTTTGATGGCTAGTCAACTGGGGACTCATGTACAAATGGTAGAATATATAGCAGGTCAACAAACATATGATATGATATTTTTCATATCAGCCTTTGTAATCTCTCCCCCACCCCCACCCCCACCCCCAAAAAACAGGTTTCCATGCCATGTGTGAAATGTTTTTGTGACAGACTGCACTTTTTAAAAACTTAGAAGTGCTGTGCAAATAGCTGAAGGACAGTGAAGGGTTAATTCTTCACAAAAACAAAGTCTTGAGTGACAGGCTGTTCCAAGCAATTTGATTGGATAGCATCAGCTGACCAGAGAAAGACTTGAGAGCGGCATGCTGAGGAGAGAGTCAGTCAGATTTCTACCTTGATTCAGTTGAGTCTGATTTCAGCCTTAACTGAGAGCATTTTAACACAGATGGAGTACTGGGGGAAAGTTGGCAAGGAAGTTTGGGAAGTTGGGCAAAGACTCCCATTCAGGTAAAAGAAAGGG
The DNA here is from genome assembly GCA_029233225.1 of Lepidodactylus listeri. Lineage (NCBI taxonomy): Eukaryota > Metazoa > Chordata > Lepidosauria > Squamata > Gekkonidae > Lepidodactylus > Lepidodactylus listeri. The sequence goes on from JARCFY010000004.1 coordinate 51,067,745, forward strand.
TATAGATCTTCTTGTGAGAGGAGAATTCCCCTACCGAGTCAAACAAGATGTTAATTCTGAAGAGAGCACAGAGATCCCGAGTCTGGTGTGGTTAGGAACTGCCTGTAGAAACCTTAAGAGTCAGTAAAAAGTCCCTCAGGATGAGTACTGGTGTTTCAAACAAAGGGGTTTCAGTACTAGAGCATACCAGCCTTCTGTTATTACTCAAATAAAGTGTACTGGAGTGTTTCAAAAACACTGAAACAAAAGCCTCTCAACACAAAGATTTAAGCAACTGTGAATAGCTTAAGAAATTCTTATTAGCCTGAAACATAAGAACTAAAGTCGTGCATGTACTGGTTTTACCTCAGAGATATCTATACTGAGTTACCTCAGAACTTTCAAACCCTGATTTCACCCGACTTTTCCCCTCTGTTGAATAAAATATTTTGTTAATTTTAAATTTTAAATGTCTCAAGTGCCATTTTCAGTGGTTTAAGTTAAAGGGCGATCTTGACCCTTCCCACACGTTCCTGGGCTGAGCCAGCAGTAAAATATACTGAGACGGGATGAGAGAACCAAAGTTCTTCAGGAAAGAAGAAACAGACCACTAGGGCTGCTCAGTCAGAAAGGGAAAGAAAAACAGATCTTTTGTAGTGCTTTTGAAAGTGGTTGCATTTTCCTTCTCATTAATTATTAGAACACTATCAAAAACTCCAATCCTGTGCCACATTCTTTCTATTTCTTTCATTCTCTCCTTTTGCTATGAATTAACAAGCCACAAATAAAGATACTTTTGCAGAGAAATATTTTGTTGGGCAAGTGTACACAGCCATTTCTTAATAATCCAAGAGTAGGCTCTATATGACAGAAATTATTACGATAGGCCATGATATCAGTGTTCAAAATTTTGAAAAACAGAAACAGTTACTTATTAGGGCAACTCAGGAAATGGTCTCAGTAAAGCAAATTTTGGCTGGCCATATTAGCCAACACCTACTACTGAATAAGGACAAGCTTTGCAGTATCAAGAAGATATTCTGAGAATCAAAGAACCATGCAATGAATAGTGATGAAAATGTGCCATTAAAGAACTTTTCAGAATTCCTCCTGATCCTATTATGAGCCAAAGCCTAACCTCCTATGAAGTTCAAGACTGGCTCATAATGGGCTCATCACCACCATTTTTTTTTTTTGCAACCACAGCTCCAGTCATCCTTTGTCAATTAGCTCACAACAGAAAAGTATCTATAAAACTGTTGTTTCATGTCACATTTCCCCAACCATAATTTTTTTAAAAGGAATGAATTCACACATTCAGCGAATAGAATCAGTTGATGTTCCTGTATGTTTGCTGGTACTTAATTTCTAACTGCCTCTCCTTCTAGTCCTACCCTTTTCGTTGCACTTTCAAAGTGGATCTTTGAGCAATGCTACCCAGAAGTATTTGAATAATAAAACTATGGCAATAAAAATACAGGTTAGTATATTTTGTTCTAGATAACATGTCATTTAGGCACTACCTTTGTAAGGTGAGAAGCAAATGAATGGGGAAGGAGTCTTAAAAGGTGACTAAACAATCCCATAGAGATTAGGCAGTAGCAATACAACAGATACAGGTTTGGGGGGGGGACACAAAATACTGAAAATGAGATCGAGGAGCTCAGATTTGCAGCTATACTTCAAATGGGAGTGATGGGCATAGAAAGGTGTATAAAAGGTGTTTTCAAGCAGAGAGCTGCAAGAATCTTGCGAGTACAGTTCTGGCACCCAGCAGGTTCTTAAAGACTTCCTTATTGTATAGGCAAGCATAGAGTTCAATGCTTCCAGAATCCCCTGCTGTAACATAACAATGCCTATGACGTGAAGGACCCACACTCAGCTTTCACAGCGCTTACCTTCTACCAGACGCCTGTTCACAGAAAGACTTATGGCCTTACCAGTGTCGAAGCACTTGTGTGGGATTCCAGAGAACAGTCCAGTAGTTCATGACTTGGCCATAGTCCAGTAGTTCATGACTTGGGACAGACTCTTACAAGTGCAACAGTAGAAGTTTCCTAGGGAAAAACAGTCATCCTTCTCTAGGATTCCCTGTAGCTTATTCCTGTTATAAGTTTTCATTCTCTATGAGCAGTATGCTGCAGATGGACATGACATTTTATGAATGATTTCCCCGTTATCACCCCTTCAGTGATATTAGCTCCAACCTGGCTTTGACTGCTGGATAGCCAAAAAGAAAGAGAATCTGAGCTTTGCTTTAGGAAAGTTGTTCCTTTAAGAGAAAAAAAGATCTTGTGTAGTATGGAGTCAGGAGAATGTCCTTTGCTCAAAGTAAAACCATTTTAAAACAACACGGAAATCACTGTTAAATGTCAGGGCTATGCTGAAGGGATGAGTGAATTGCCTTCCACTAAAAGTTTTTTTTTAAAGTACTACATATGAATTCACCCTTCACATTTTTTAAAAAATCAAAAAGGTCAAGTACAGTTATATGGGCCACTAGCTGATGGAGTTTCATAGCACCCTATACCTAATACCTCAGGCTTTGTCTTCCCTATTAAAAACAGGACTTGCCCCAAAACTCTGGAGAACTGATTGAACAGAGCATGCAGTGGGACACAGATTTGTTCCATTTATTTATTTATTTATTTATTAACATTCTTTCATTTATTTCAACTATACCACACTTTTCTCCCCAATGGGGACCCAAAGTGGCTTACAATGATCTCCCTTCTCCACTTCATTAGCACAACTCTGTGAGGTAGGTCATACTGAGGGTGTGTGACAGGCCCAAAGTTTCCATGGCAGAGTGGTATTTGAACCTGGGTCTTCCAGATCTGCTCTCCCAAAAAACTGGGACCTAAGGTGCTGCCAAAAAACTGGGACAGTCCGCTGCTCTTAATCACTGTACCAAACTGACTTTCTGTTTAAAAGCTGCAGAAGAGATTTAAATCCTAATGCCCTCTGGAAGACTATTCCTCAGCATCAGCTACTGAAAAAAGCCTGTGATACCTACTCTACAGAGTGATGATGCTATTCCTGCTTGGATCCCCACTCTGCCACCACAGCTCACTGAGTGGCCACAGGCTGACAGGTTTGTTACTCAGAGGATAAAATGGAGGACAGCAGAATGATGTTATAAACTGCTATAGTTCCCCACTGTAGAAAAAGGCAGGATATAAACCAATCAATCAAGATTTCATTGGGACTTGATCTAGGTTCACTGTTTGCCCACTTTGGGCAGGTGATCTCCTGACAATCTAGCCCTCCCACCTAGCCTTGAATCCAGGCTGGCAAGAGATTTGTGAGGTGGAAATGACATCACGCAATACACCAGTGTCGTATCTGGGTTTTCACTTAAGCATGATATCAGCATGCCCAGAATTGTTATGGGATTTCTTGGGGGATGTGTCGTACAATATGGTGTCCTCCATCCCCCTCAGCTGCCGGAGGTGCCAGGAGACAGCCTGGCAAACCTACTTTGTGTATGTGTGTGTGTGCATGTGTGTGCTTGTGTATACTGTAAGCCAAATCAGATATTTGTGAAATACAACTTTATGAAGTTCAAAACTCTTTCCAAAATTGGTCATTATTTTCTGTCTTATGCGGAAGCTCTCAGCTGACACCCACTAGCTACCAGCCTGTTCATCTACATTCTGTCCTCATAAAGCTGCATAAGCATTACAGCAGGATAATCTCCAGTTCCTTTATATATTAATTTTTGTATGGCCAAGTTCCCCATCTGCAAAAGAAAAAAAGACAGTTTCCAAGGTATAGGTGCCAGGTCTACTTACAATGACATGCAGGTATCAAAGCAAGAGCTGTTTGCAGGGCTTCCCACAGGGTAGGGTGCCACTAAAACAATTTATCCCCTGGGCTCACAAAGCAAGGAGTCTTCTACCTCACCTCTCATGGATACTGTTCGTCTCTGTGTTGACATGGCCACATTGCTCACAAGCATTTTTGATAGTTTGTTTAAAGAATTTACTGAAAATAAGTAATGGTTTACTACAGTAAAAGATGGAACTGCTTTTCTGATTGTGACATAACAAGACCTATCCCTAGTCATGATGGTGTACATATTCGTGTGTGAAAGGAAATAATGGAAATAATGATTTGAGGCTTAAAGGAGCAATATGAAGCATGTCTCTTCAGAAGTAAGTTTCATTAGATACAGTAGGCTTACTCCACTATGTATCCAAACCCAAGCAATGAAATGCAAAATTACCCAGAATAACTATATAATCTGCAAAAAGGTGGAAACAGTTATGGAAGGCAACCAGAAAAACCAACAAACTAAGAAAGAAAAAGCCACAATGAAAAACAAGAAACAAACTCCTCAGAAACACAATAAAGGAAAGACAGAAGATCAAAATAAAGCAAATATTAAACTGCACAGACCCCACCAGACAGAAATAATACCTCTCCCAAACTTCTCCCCAGTGACCAAGAATGCCTCCTCATTACTAGTGCTCTCCCAAGAGAAAAGGTTGGAGAACCAGTCTACTGAGAAGCACTATCCAGGTAGGATCCATCCAGACAGAATCTCATATAATCCAAGCAAGGTGTCTGTCCCAAGATGCAAGGGCCAGAGAGCAGCACACATGGAGCACAGAATGGCCATCATAACAGATGGCTGTAGGCTAAAATTTTTCTCACTATCACAAGGATTGAGTGATTGGACAAGGCACCCACCTAATTGGTCAGAGGGCTAACATTGGCGGGGGCAGGGCGCTCAGGCAGGATCCATTAAATGTCTGACAATTAATTACCAATGTTAAGAAATGCAGGAATTGTTCCAGCAAGCCATGACTGTCTCAGATATAGATTGTGATCGGACGGACATTTAGCCCCGACATAGGTGTGAATGCCGGCTGGATTAAGAAGAAGAAGAGATTGGATTAATATCCTGCCATTCACTCACTTGGAGTCTCAGAGCGGCTTACAAACTCCTTTCCCTTCCCCTCCCCACAACAGACGCCCTGTGAGCAGAGTTCCCTCTAAGCTGAGTTAATGTGAGCTAGCTCATAGTTTTTTAGCTTCCAGCTCACACATTTTTGTCTTAGCTCAGGAAGGATGGCTCCAGACCAAACTAATTTATGCAGTAGCCAAATCACTCACTCACAACTTTAATGCCAGTAGCTCACAAAAGTTGATTTTTTTGCTCACAAGACTCCACAGCTTAGAGGGAACATTGCCTGTGAGGTAGGTGGGGCTGAGAGAGCTCTGAGACAACTGTTCTTGAGAGAACAGCTGGTACAGAGCTATGGCTTGCCCAAGGTCACCAGCAGGTGCAAGTGGAGGAGTGGGGAATCAAACCCGGTTCTCCCAGATTAGAGTCCGCGCACTTAACCACTACACCAAACTGGCTCACCATTAAAGGAGCATGATCAGACAACAACATCTGAGAAGCACCCTGCAGCCGCTGGCAACCCATTTTGCTCTGCTGCACAAGCAGAGTTAAAAAACACCTCAGAAAGTCTGGTAGCAAATGGGTTCCTACAGGCCACAGATGGACTTTCCCGCATCTGGTCGCTCCAGTGTGTTCTCATGGTGTTGGGATGGTCTGATCAGGCTGATCCCAACTCTGTGCCATTGTTTTTTCCTCTTCTCAGCATATGCATCATCACATACTCCACAGAGAGTGTGAATCATCGGTGTGAATCATCAATCCCTTGTTTAAGCACATCAGAGACAAACGGCAAAAAAAAATACCCAACTCTCCTGCGGTTGCATCTGATCAGGCAGTGGTAGGCTGTGCCCGCAGCTTCAAAAGACTACCGGTCAACTTCCCTGGAGGAAATAGCCTCTCTTCCCCCCCTGCTTTACCTCGTACATGTGACCTCAACCATAGTCTACCTGGTCTAATGCCCTGTAAATTGGATGACTTTCAGGGATGGCAATATCTGACTGCACTTCCCTAGTCATTTGTGGTCGAAGACATTGCTCTCTCACTACAATGCTTTTTTATTGTACAATCACAGCTCAACAAAAACAGAACAAAACAGGATACTTTATGTTTCAAAAGAGGTGTTCTTGTGTTGGAAGAAAGGAATTGCAGTGCAGGATTGAGGTAAATATAAATATATGTCATTGATCGTTGCCATTAAAGAATCATATGTAAAAAAGAGTACATAATTTCCTTTCTAAAATTATGTACTTTCTTATTACTGTAAATCTCATTAAAATAATTTTCGGCATTATGGAGCTATCCATGACATGTTATAGAATAAAATGTTACAGATCACAAGGGGAAACTTGTCTGAGCCCTGATGGAATGCAGATAAAGTGGGACACAGGGTCTGCAGTAAACTATGGCAAAGATTCACCCTTGTCAGTTAACTGGCCATTACCACAAAAAGTACATTTCATTTTTAGTTTTTAAAATTATATCCTGCTTCTATCCTTCATGGGAAGTGAAAACTGCTTAGCCCATTTTTCTCTTCTCCTCTAACTTATCCTCAGATTAACAAAGTTAGGCTGACTGATTGCAGCAAGACTGAACTCACCCTGTGAGGTTCTGTGGCACAGCAGGAAAGCCAACTCGATTGTCCCAGGTTCTGGTCTACCACTGTGCCACATTGGCTCTCATGGGTCATATTACAAAGGACCATCACCTAGGTTGCATCAGAAACAAAGACAGTGAAAAAATATTCTTTAAAAACTGAAAGAGCAATAGTATAGTATAATAAAGGATCCATTTTATATATCACAGAATGAGGAAAGGTAAATGTCTGCCTTCTTGAAGTTCAAATTTTAAAAAAATTATTGGTGGTTGAAGATTCATGCTTAAAAGAATAAATGTGAAAAATGTTTCACATTAAATTGATAAACATGATTTTTTAATATTGACTTTTGATGTATATAGTTGATGTATGAAATGCATAGTAAAGGTAAAGGTTTCCCTTGCTCAAAAGCCAGTCAAATACGACTTTAGGGATGCAGTGCTCATCTCCGTTTACAAGCCAAAGAGCCAGCGCTGTCCAAAGACGTTTCCATGGTCATGTGGCTGGCATGATTAGATGCCAAGGCGCACAGAACGCTGCTACCTTCCCACCGAAGTGGTACCTATTTACCTACTTGCAATTTCTTGCTTTCAAACTGCTAGGTCGGCAGGATCTGGGACTTAACCACTTGAACCACTGCAGCCCCTTATGCATGAAATGCATACATAGCATTAAATAACAGCTGGAATTACTCATCCACATTCCCCCTTTCCCACCTCAAATAAACAAGATGTCACTTTTTAGAACAAAGGATATATATATAAAACTGTGGCCATTTTGCATATGCTGTAATGGATCAGAGCAACAGATTTCTTTAGTATTAACTGCACACACACCCTCTCTCTGCTCACCAATCTTGTAGCTTGCCACACTTGTAATATTGTTTTATGAGGGTTCTGCCCCTGCAAACTGTAGTCTTTGGCCATATTTTTCCTCATGTAATGACAAGTATTTTCAGTACACTTAATTCCTGTAGATTGTCTCCTGTGGCTTCCTGTACACTATTATTCCAATGAGCATCATCTTAACTGACAATTGGCTGAGAGGGTTTTTTTTTAAGGAGGGGATATACTCCACCCTAGTTTTATGTGTTGCCTCCTTCTTCCTGACTTTTATGGAGTAAACCATCACTTCCCTTGCCATTAGTACAGAGGTGATGTTCTGGACCTTTGTTGTTCAGTCACACAGTCAAGTATGACTCTTCGCGATCCCATGGCCCACATCACGCCAGGCCCTCCTCTCCTCTGCTGCCCTCCAGAGCTTGCCCAACTCCATGCTCATCGAATCTGGACCTGACATTGATTAAAATGTTTAGATTCCTCTTGCAGCTATCATGGTCATCCTGAAACTGGTGGCCAATTTTGAAACTCTGTGCTTTATTTTCTGATGAGTTATGCCTGTCACAGCCAGACAAATTCTTTTGTTATTATAGGTAACATAGAAGTGCTCTGAGATAATATGGGCCAGGATATTCTGTTTTGCACAACAACTCCCATGATTATGCTAAAGTGTTAATCAAACATCTATCTTTATTTTCTGATAGGTCAAAGCTGCCACAATTAAACAACCTTAGCTTCCTTTGCAAATAGAACCCAGGAGTGGGGGTATGGAGATTATCTGGACCAGAATGTTTTAATTTGCCTTGGTTTTTGGCACTGCAACTGCCACAGTCACCCTGAAGATGGTGGCCATTTTTGAAAATCCTTGCTTTACTTCCTGAGGAGTTATGCCTTCCACAGAGAGACAGACAGATCCTTTTATTATTGTAGAAGATTAAGTTCTTCTCTATCTTCATTGCCAAGGCCTAGAAACTTAGAGAAGGCTTGACAGAACTCACCTCATTTTTCACTATTGAGGAGGGGTTTTTTTACTCAGGAAGAAAAATAAGAAAAGGAAACTGTGAACCAGATAAATTGTTTTGGATAAAATTGTTAGTGTACTACCCAGTCCTTCCTGCAAGTGGTGCTTCTATATTGATTGCCATGGATAGAATTGCTGCTATCCATGATAGCATCTGCTGTGCAAGCCAGGGCCATAACCAGGATTTTTCAATTTGTAGGGCAATTTTTTTCTTATGGGGCACACACACACTTCATCCAGAATAAACAATGCATCCTCTGTTCCCAAACAGTTTGCCACATGAAACTCATGTTGGGGAGGGGCTGTGGCTCAGTGGTAGAGCATCTGCTTGGATTGCAGAAGGTCCCAGGTTCAATCCCCAGCATCTCCAGTTAAGAGATCTGGCAGTAGGTGATGGGAAAGATCTCTGCCGAAGACCCTGGAGAGCTGCTACCAGTCTGAGTAAACAATACTGACTTTAATGGACCAAGGGTCTGATTCAGTATAAGATAGTTTAATGAGGGAGGCATGTGGCTTGCCTTGCCGGCGATGAGAGACAGACAGAGCAGCCACTGTGAGAATCATGGTGACCTGGTGGTATGAAATGGAGGGCAGGGGCAGGGCTGGCCGGTGAAGTCATGCAGTCCTGGTCATGGTGTGAGAATGCTGCAGAGCTTCCCAGCAATGAGAAACATGGGAGCGAAAAATAAAATAAAAATGGGAATTTGGGGGGCCTGAGCTGGATGGGAAGTGCAAGCAAATTTTCTGTTGAGTGTCCAGCCACTGTGGCTTATCTTCATAACCTGAAGAAATTCTATGCTCAGATTTATTGACTGGCAGCCTGTCCATTATACTTTCTTCCCATCCATACTCTCAAGGCTGTCCTATAATTGATGGCAGTTCCCATCAACCATGTTGTGTCACTTCCAGCCCTGTTGTATTAACTTCTGGCTAGGCAAGTTGTACTGCAAAGCTGCTGATGCTGATACGGAATCGCTTTCCCACATGCTATGCAACTAAATCATATAAATGTGATCAGACTACCAGAATATGATCCTAACTCACTTATTTAGAAGTAAATTTTGCTGTAATCTGTGGTACTCTATTCCAAGTAATCGTGTTCAGGGATATGCCAGTGCTTTCTGTTTCAAATGAAATATATACAGTAAAAAACAGAAATACATTTAAAAATCTAGTCTGAATTTTGCTGACCTGCTAGGGTGCATTTGTAAAAAAGGTAAATTGCTTTTTTGCTTAAGACAGAGAAGTACAACCAAACTTTTGGTTGCATTTTTCATACCATATTCATTTCTATAGACTAGACACCCAGCAGAATTGTGCATTTGTTTCTCCTGCATTAGAAATAATTTCATTGCTTTTTTTAGTATTCATAAATGCTAGGATTGCTCAAGTATTGATTAACATGCCAGATAAAGGCTGAGTCATTATATTATTTGTATGAAAGATAATGGGCTTTAAAAGGGAGCCAAGCTGCACTGCTTAATACAGGTTTTTTCCCTTTCCTTGTGCCTGAATATTTTTCCTCATTGATTAAGCCAGGACAACTTTCCTTTTAGCAGTTTTCAGGCTGTTTACTAATGAGACATTCTCCTTGAATTGAGGGCTTCTCTAATAAAATAGTTTGAAGATCATCACTAAACATTTCCATCAAAATGCACTGAATGAAGCTAACTGTGAAAAAGAATGGAATTTACAATTTATAGATGGTTGTGCTCATCTGAGTTGTCATAGGAGAGGACGTAATATTATATAACCAATGAAGTTTGATCCTTTAGAAAACTAAATTGTCTCTAAGCTTTTCCCATTCTGTGATATTTTAAAGAAAATATGTCTTCATAAAAAGTTGCTATATGAAATTTTGGGCCCACTCAATCTCAATAGCAAAACAGCTCAGTAATAACATTTATATTGAACTGTTGTTAGATGTTTGAGTCCAGTGGCCAATAAAGTTTAATTCTGGGGATAAACTTTCATGTGCATGCACACTTCATCAGAAAGCTTATACCCAGAATTAAACATTGTTGGTCTTTAAGGTGCCATTGGACTCAAACTTTGTTCTATTCCTTCAGACCAACACAGCTGCCCACCTGGATCTATTGCTAGATGAGAAATGTGTTTAATTATTTGGCTTCATAGTTTATCTTAAATAAATTATCAACTTTGATATTATCAACTTGTCCCTGAGTTCTGGGACCTTTCCAGGGACTTTGAAAAAGGCAGTGGTGAGACCACTCTTGAAAAAAAAATCTCTGGATCCTACTGATCCAGCCAACTACCGAAGTCCAGAGTTTTATTGTGCATATAGCCAAATACCATCAAAATACAGAATTAGGGTAATAAAAAGAAGATAATTCTAATAATACATAAGTAAAACAATTAAAAGAGTTTTTGCACAGATAAATACAAGCCAATTATAAACAATAAAATTGTAAAATAAAAGATTAGTTAGTTATAAAATGAGTTTTTGCACAGATAAATACGGACCAGTTAGGAACAGTAAATTGTGAAGTAAAAGATCTAGTTAGTCATAAAAAGGTCATTAAAAGGTTAGATTTTTGAAGCTGCAGTCTTAGCCCTGATTTTTTTGGCATCCAAGGCAAAAAGAGATACTTTGTAACTACCGAACGGATCAGTGTCAGGTATTAGAAAGACCAGTTTGTCAGCATCAGAGGAAAATTGCTGTTGGGGTGCTTCTCCTTCGGGATGGTCTGCGACGCTTCCCTGACCATCCTAACTAAGACGGACCAAAATTTTAAAAAAAACCCTAAGCTAAGCTTAACAAAAAAATAGTCCAAATTACCAGACCAGCACACCAACAACCTATGGAGGCAAATATGACCTGGAGCTTGGGGGTAACTTGTAAAGTGTTTAACTAACGAAACTATAAAGGCGATCATACAAATGCAAACTAATATCAAACACTAGCTACATGAAGCATAACATCTGTGAATAGGAAGTAAATAGAAACAAATGTTACATACACATTATGACATCGCGGACTTCCCTGTCTTCTGCAGTAATTGTAAGCCTGCACACCATTCTTGTGAACTTTTCTGATTATTTATGAGAGCAGTGAATGGACTGCTCCACCTACCTCACAGGGTGTCTGTTGTGGGGAGGGGAAGGGAAAGGAGTTTATTAGCCACTCTGAGACTAAAAGTGAAGGGCGGGGCACAAATCCAATCTCTTCTTTTTCTCTTCTTCTACACCAGTGGTGAGGAGTTTGGGTGTGAACCTGGATGACTTGCTTTCATTGGAGACCCAGGTCACAGAAATTGCTAGATCTGCGTTTTTCCATCTTCGACAGGTCAAGCAGCTGGTCCCATATCTCTCTCCCCAGAATTTAGCTATGGCGATCCATGCAACTGTCACCTCCAAATTAGATTACTGTAACTCGCTCAATGTAAAGCTGCCCTTCAGATTATTTGGGTGGTGACCATTATCCAGTGCATATATTTTTATGTTTGCACACTTGTTGCTCTGCACTCTCTGTAATGAAAATAGCCTTAGCCCAGAAACAATCTAAGACCACTAAGATGGTGTGAAGCTATGGAAGAGAAAGTGAAAGCATAAATGAGTCTGATAAAATCTAGCCATATAGGCTCCCATGCAATTAAGAACATGGGAATCATGGTCTTCCTTACTGAATTAACTGTTGTTGTTTTTTCAATCAATCCTGGTAACAGATGGAATAAAGCCCAAGAGACAGGCCATGCCAGGTAGAAATAACTGGTATGATACTGATTGCAAAGCAATTAAAAGGACAATTAGGCACTTACATAGACAATTTAAAAACTGCCTTTGTAATAGAGGTATTGCAAAGGAATTGCAAAGTATTTTGAAATTGAAAAGAGAACATTAAAAAATACTGAAAATTAAGAAGTCTGAGGCTCAGAAAAATGAATGGGCTGTAAAAAAAAATAACAAACTTTTCTGGACCTTAATAGCAAAAGGATTAAATACAGGGTTCCTTGTACCTTGCCATATTCCAGCAGCTGTCTGGGAAGGCTCTTTTCTACTATTTTCACAAATAAAAATGGCAATATCCCAGACAGTAGACCAAAACTGCCACCAGATATAAAAGAATGGCCACTGGTATTGACAAGTGAAATTATGAGCTTGATTAAGCAACAACAAAAAAAGGGGAAAGCATCCGATCCTGACCTAATACCAGCAGAACTGTTTAAAATTGACATAAACTAGTGGTCACAGATTCTGGCCTTAGTTTTATAGATAGATAGATAGATAGATAGATAGATAGATAGATAGATAGATAGATAGATAAGAGAAATATGCCTGAAGATTGGCATAGTGTGATAATTGTCCCGATTTATAAAAGTGGGGACCTGATGGATCCAACAAATTATCGTCCAATAAACTGGTTGTCCACCATGGGAAAACTTTATGTTGCAATGCTCTCTGGAAAGCTTAGATCCTGGGTCAAAGAAAATAATGTTCTTGAGAATGAGGAGGCTGGCTTCAGGAAAGGAGCAAGTACAATTGACCATTGCCATACACACCAATACTTAATAGATAAATATATGAGCTCTGGAGAATGTATATTGGCAGTTGCCTTTATGGATTTTAAATCAGCATTTGATACAATCCCCAGGCCCTGATTATGGGAAAACCTGAAGAAGTATGGCATTGAATCTTGTCTCCTTTATTTAATACAACAGCTATATAGCTGTCCAACCACCCAGGTCAGGTGTGGGGATCTGGGCCAGTTATTTGGGGTACTTTCCTAAGACAAAGGTGTTAAACAGGGATGTATTCTTGTAATCCTGTTGTTCAATTTATATATTAATGATCTCAGACCTTGTCTTTTGAGGAATGATTTCCATCTCCCATATTTATCCAAATGCAATATTCCAATTCTTTTATATGCAGATGATGCAATGCCAGTTTGGTGTAGTGGTTAGGAGTGTGAACTCTAATCTGGGAGAACCAGGTTTGATTCCCCCACTCCCACACATGCAGCTGCTGGTATGACCTTGGGTCAGTTACAAGTTCTTTCAGAGCTGTTTTCTCAGGAGCAGTTTTGGAAAGAGCTTTTTTAGCCCCACCTACCTCACAGGGTGTCTGTTGTGAGGAGGGGAAGTGAAAGGAGATTGTAAGCCTCTCTGAGACTCCTTTGGGTAGTGAAAGGCAGGGTATAAATCTAAACTCCTCTTCCCCTCCTCCTCTTTCTCTTCCTCTTCTTCTAATGTCCAGATCAGTTGTGGGGATCCATAAACTGATTAAAAATTATGAGGACAACTGTAATCATAAAGATCTGTCTAGTTTTCAGTAAAATGAAAAGAGAGAAAAAATTTAGTTGCAATATAGCAGGCCAATCTATGGAAAAGGTTAATCAATTTAAATACTTGGGAATTTATTTTAACACACTTCTTACATGGAAACCACACTTGGACCTGGTGAAAAATGCTGCCTTGAAAGTAAGGAGGACAATTGTAAAATATTTTCATACAGCAGGAAGTGAATTTGTCCCTGCAGCTTTAAAGGTATATAAAGGTACTTAAAGATCACAAACCAGTTTTTATATGGTGTAAAAAATTTGATTGACGCAGCCTCTGAGAGAATGGACCATATTCAATATTTTTTTTGACACTTATTGGCTACTCCTAGATGTGTTTCAGGCATAGCACTGAGAGCTGAATTTGGTGAACAGTCAATGAAGGCTAGGGCATGGATAAAAGCATTCCTCTTGAAAATTAAAATATTAAAATCCAAGGGTGGGCTATTCTACTTGGACTTGTACAGGAAGATGTGCATATTAGCCATTGGAATCATCTATTGGAAAAGAAAATGAAATGTTTAGGAATAACAAATGATACGGTAAAGACTACAGAGACCACAGACTTAACTAGGATAATTAAAATGTGTGTAAAGAAACTCAATACTACTACCACATCTGTAGAGCCTGTAGGGTATGTTTGGAATTCTTTTTGGGCATACCCCTCCCGATGCAACTCCCAAAATATTTTTATCGTTTGACAATACCAAAGCTCAGAAGAGCTTTTACTCTGGCAAGAATGAATGCCCTTCCATTGGTGGTTTTGGGGGATAGATATTGAAAAAAAGTGCTATATTCAAATAGAACATGTAGATGCTCACATGATAAAACTGAAACAATTGAACATACAATTATGGAATATCCTATATATAATGAGCTGAGGGCTAGTTTAATTACTCCTTTACTTAGAAATAAGAAAATGCCAACTGAGGCATCTGACAGTATGAGGGCACAGGTGATGTGCTTACTACTGGATATAAATGATTTTGTTACTCTCTCCATGGCAAACTTTATGGGGACAATAATTAAACAACAGAAGAATAACACTGAGTAAGGCATTATCTTATTTTATAATTTTATTTTCTGCTCAAGGCTATCGCTATATGAACAGTACTAGATAGATTATTATGCATTTTATTGTTACGTAATCAGTTCTATCCTACTGGCCCACATAATATCCCTTTTATGTATTTACTAGGAATAAGGCCTGTTGTGGAAATAAATACAATGGGCTCTAGAAAGAGGCTCTGGGTGGGTGCCCTGGCCTTGGGCACTCAGTGTCAATTTGTTGCAGTGAGCTCAGCAGGGCATAATGACACAGAGTTTACCATTTTCTCCAGGGGAACTGATCTCTGCCACCTGAAGAGCAGCTGTAATTCTGAGTGATCTCCAGCCCTCACCTGGAGATTAGCAGCAATGGTTCCCCAGGAGGAAAAGTACAGTCTTTCTCTGCAGTGGAGACCAAAGCAGCTTACATCATTCTCCTGTCCTCCTTTTGATCTGTACAACAACCCTGTGAGGGAGGTTAGGCTGAAAATCTGTAAGTGGTCTGAAATCACCCACTTAACTTCCACATCATGAACCTGGGTCTGGCAGACCCTGCTCTAAAGTGCTAACTGCTAAGCCTAGGGAAGCCAACCTCCAGGTGGAGTCTGAAGATTGCCAGGTATCACAACTGAACTCCAGACAACCTATTCCCTCCCCCCCCCCCCCGAGAAAATAACAGCTTTTGACAGTGGACTCTATGGCATTCTATTCAGCTGAGGCCTCTCCCCTTTCCAAACTCTGGCTTCCATAGACTCCACCATAGACTATCCAGGAATTTCCCTACCTGGAGCTGGAAACCCTAGTCAGGACTGGCCCCAGTGAATTTTTCACAAAGGCCTGGAAAGCACCTCCTGCCTTTGTCTTTTTACTGACAGAACCAAGCATGGTTGCCTAGCAACAGCCACTGAGGGAAAAGTTAGTCCTGCAGGAGCTAAGCAGGAGAAGTGTCTTTGTTAGGAGAGACAGCTGTTTGACAGTTTATTCTGTGAGAGAAGAGTATCCAGGTTGGCAGTGAGCAGGGGAGAGGAGCAGACCCAGCACCCAACCAATGGCACATGAGTACTCTTGAGTGGCGGTTGATGGGCCAATGGCTGATGGTGTGCACTGCACAGCCAAGGGAGAGCTGGAAATATCCAAATATGTAAGAAAATTATATATATGGGATAGTTGTTTGCCTGAAATGCATTTATTTTGTTTTAAAAATATGTTCTTGTTTTAAAGAGTGTATTGTATTTATGTTACTTCATTTGCTTGGTTGCAGATTGTGCTTAACCAATCATTTTCATTTATTTTGATGAACTAATAAGATTTTTTTTTGTATTGGCCCACTGGAGTGAAATAGTATCCAGACTTTTATAGAGCACTGTCCTTCATCTTATATTCCTTGCATAACTTGCCTTCAGTGCAATCCCCCCCCCCCAAAGGCAAAACATTTCCCCCAAAATCTGCTGTGGTTATCAACCATGCTGGCTAAAAAGAATCTTAGTGCCTTAAGGCAATATCTCTTTGAATTGCCATTGCTGGGGAAAACAACAGGAAGAGACAGTGCCTTTGCTTGTAGACCTTCTGGAATGCCTAACTGGTCACTGTGAATGCTGGGCTAGACTTAGCAATGATCTGGTCCAGAAGGGCTTTTCTTATGCTTTCTGCTTCTCCAAAGCTCACTATACACTCTTTGAAATGGAAAATATCAGCTATGATTTTTTTCAAATCCCACATTTATAATCTAGGATTATAATTTATAATCTAGAATTTTTTCAAGTCCCAGCCTTTTTGACCCTGCAGGCACCTTCGAAATTCTGACACAGGATGGGAGGTGGAACCACAAAGTGGCTGCCACAGGAGGCAGAGCCTACCCCAAAATGTCAAGAAGTGCAGTTATGTATAACTCTAACAGTAACTCTTTAACATTTCAGGCAGAAGCTCTGTTTAAAAGGATGCCTTTTCATCTGCACAATGAACTAGAAACCCTGCTGGGCAAAAGCCCCAGTTGATCCCATCCAGTTTCTAAAAGCTCTTGGTGGACATCAGGAAAAGGCCGCAGGCACCATGTTGGGGACCCCTGATCTAGGATTGCATTTGTGCATTCAGTTAAGATGAAAGTATCCATCCAAGGTCTATTTGTGGTTTTATTGAAAGTCAGGATTAAATTAAAATTTACCTTAACCTGTTTTATGTTTTAAACAGATAATTAATTAATTAATTCAATTTGTGCCCCACCCTCCCTGCGAGCAGGCTCAAGGTGGCTTACATTCATCGGTACAAAATACCATAAAATCCACACAAAACCATTTAAAACAGTCAGTTACAATGAAACATAAAATCATAAAGTACTAGTAATAATTCCTTCATTGATTAAGATGGTGTGCTGTAGGATGTAAGCAAACAGACAATTTCCAACTCAGTGATATTCTTAGGTCTCACGATGATATGGCTCGATCTCAGAGCTTGTGCCAGGCCCATAACCACGGTTGTTGTTGGTAATGGTGAGGGCGGCTCCTTAGTTGAAAGTCTGGTGGAAGAGCTTGGTCTTTCAGGCCCTGCGGAACTGTAAAAGATCCTGCAGGGCCCTGATCTCTTCTGGGAGCTCATTCCACCAGTATGGAGCCACCACTGAGAAGGCCCTGGCCCTGGTAGCAGCAAGCCTGGCATTCTTGGGGCCCAGGAGGGTCAGTCAATTTTGAGACCCCGATAGTAGTGCTCTCTGGGGTATATATGGGGAAAGGCGGTCCCTCAGGTATGTCAGACTCTGGCTATATAGGGCTTTAAAGGTGAGTACCAGCACCTTGAAGTGAATTTGGTATGTTATTGGCAGCCAATGCAGTGTCTTCAGCACAGGCCGGATGTGCTCCCGTCTAGGAAGCCCATCAGAAGCCTGGCCGTGGCATTCAGCACTAGCTGCAGCTTTCAGATTTGCAACAAGGGCAGCCCCATTAGCATTAAATAGAATGAGATTTCCACATAAATCTGATGTCTAGCATTCGTGCTGCAATTTAAACCCAAAAAAGACAGAAATAATGCTGGTTGGGAAAAGGGAGATCATGAAGGACACTGTGCTCCCCACTTTGATGGAGTTCAGCTGACCCTTGCTGACGGAAGGGTTGTGGTGGCTCAGAGGTTAAGACGCTGAGCTGCAGACTGTAAAGTCTGTAGTTTATCAGTCCAAGACCCGAGTGCCGCGTGACAAAGTGAGCTCCCATCTCTGGCCCCAACTCCTGCCAACCTAGCAGTTCAAAAGCAAGAAATTGCAAATAGATAAATAGGTACCACTTCAGTTGGAAGGTAACAACGTTCCATGCACCTCGGCCGGCCACATGACCATGGAAACATCTTTGGACAGTGCTGGCTCTTCAGCTTGGAAACGGAGATGAGCACCGTCCCCTAGAGTTGGATTCAACTGGCTTGCGAGCAAGGGAAACCTTTACCTTTACTACATCACGTACAGAACACTTCATGGCCTTGGTTTCCAATATCTGTGGGACCACCTCTCCTCCTGCACGCTACCATGACAGCTTCATTAATCTGAGCAGGACTCTCTGCAAGAGACAACCTGTCAAAGGACAAAATCAACAACTGCCTGTACGTGTGCTTTCTCTGTTGAGGCCCCCACTTTATGGAATGGCCTGCCTGAGGATGTCAGGAAGGCTCCTACTCTCCTGGCTTTCTGCAAAGCATGCAAAACTGAATAATTCAAGAAGGCCTTTGTATTCAGGGAATAGGGTTGCACTCTACAAAATGGTTTACAAAGTTACTTGGAACACAGTTTGAGTCCAGTGGCACTTTTATGACCAACTGAGTTTTATTCAAGGTATAAGCTTTTGTGTGCAAGCACACTTCCTCCAATACACTTACTTGTATATATGATTAGGGATTGTGGTCGATACTACTGTGTATAGCTTGCTGTAAGTAGAATCTACTATGAAATTTTGCATCATTTTATGTGTCATACTAATCAAATGGTTTGCTTCAATTCTGTTTTTTTTAAATTTCTGGTTGGTTCCAGACTTCCATAGTCCTGATCCTAGTTTATCATTTATTGAATGTCCCATTCAGTTGATTGCATTGACTCCCTCTGTATAATCTGCATGGAGTGATAAAGGTGGACTATAAAGTAAAATATTTTTCTATCCATCATCTAATGATTGTCTCCCCATTGAAGATATTCATAGCAACTGAGTAACATTCATATTTTTTTTCATCCTAGGACCTGTTCCCTTAACTCATTACATTCTTTATAGAATGTAGAATATTTCATCCTGAGATTTTTAAAGCATCCTGTGTGATCTTTAGGGCTGTCAGGTGGAGGCTGGCAGCCAGTAGGGGGACTTACTGGCAGTGGAGCCCCCCCCCACAGGTGATATAAAGACATTTTGGGCACTTGAGCAATATCAATGCATCACCAGGGGATGCTGGAGATGTTCTGGCATTTGAGCAAAACTCTGATGACACAGCATCTCTAGCATCCCCCAGCGACAAGCTGATATCACTTCCAGATGCATGGGTAGTAAGTAACATCACTGCATTGATACACTGCCAATGTTTCCCCATTTCCCTCCAGTTTTCCTCTGTCAATTGAGTTAAAGTATATAGACAAGTTCTTTAAAAATATATGCCAGTATGAGCTCTAGAAGTCAATGAGGCAGAGCCATAGACTTCATGAGATTTAAGAGAGATTCTCTCCAGTGTGTCCATAAACACAGTGAGTCAAACCACATACGTTGTGTATTTCAGTGATTAGATTTTCCAATGATTTAAAACTGAATTCAGCTTGCAGGAGCTCTGATTGAAAGGCAAAGGGGGAATAGTTTATTATTTTCCCTGTTTTGCAACCAGACATCACCACTCCCCAAATTGCTTTAGCTCCTGGGAAAATTTATGGGCAGTTGCATTTTCTTTTGCCCAAATTAGATAAAAGCAGGTTGGGATAATGATTGGGAGGGTGTGTGTATAAGAAAAAGAGTTCAAGAGCCCTGTGCACTGGTCTCCCCCAACCCCTATGACTGTATTCTGTTAAAATAATGGCAAACAGAATCACAGAGTTACACATAACAAGTAGTTTCACCCCATGACTTTCCCTGAATCTCACAATTTAGACACTGTAATGTTCATTCTGAAACTTTATCCCTTTTAACAATCCCTTAAAATCTCCTAATACATGTTCTCCAGAAACATTTGTCTATTCTCTATCTTGTAGTAATTGAATAAGTAGCTATGAACCCAAATAAAATGCGGGAAAATGGAGGTGAGATTTAAGATGGAATATGGACCTCCTGTCCATCCAAAACCATGCTAAGCAAACCTGTTAAGACTAATCAGTCTTTGATAGTAATCCACTTCAGACATTAATATTCCAACACTCAAAAAAAAAGTTACTAAGAACATTTTTATGGTTACTAAGTGTCAATAATGTGCTTGCCTGTTGCATCATTTCACAAACCAAAAGCACTAGTAGCAAAATGAATGGTTAAGAATACTATAAATCTTGCACAGCCACATAATAAACAAATACATTACTCATATCAGCCCAAAAGACATGCATTTTTCATCACAGTGCAACAACCTAGCTTATGAGGTATGGATTTTTTAATGGATTATATTTGTTATCTTGATATCATGTTCTAAACCTTTTTATTACAAGGCATACATTTAAGTGGAAAGATTCAGTCTGGATCCTATACTAATTTTTCATTAGACAACACACACACACACACACACACACATGCACATTTGGGGACAACATTGAACATCATAGATATTCTACCCCACAATTTTTAAGAAAAGGACCATGCTTACGTCTCTCATTTCGGCCTACCTAATTTAGGCCTACCAAGAGCTGGCTAAGATCACAAATGGTACAAAAGGTATTTTATTTATTTATTTGTTTGTTTGTTTGTTCAATTTATAGGCCACTCTCCCCGCTATTTGCAGGCCCAGAGCGGCTAACAAGTCTTGGCGAGCCAAGATTCATAAATACATTAAAATTAAACAGTTAAAACAATTATAAAACCTTCCTAATTCACAGTAACAATTTGAATAAAGTGCTCAATACTCAGTAAAATCAGATGGCGTATCATAACCCCAATGTTTTCAGGCTCCAATGTCAAATAGCACTGGAGCCAGATGGTAAGCTCTGAGGCCGATCATTGATGATCCAAGGGGCGGGGGGAGAGAAAGAAAGGCGACGGCCCCTATTCATAAGCCTGGCAGAAGAGTTCCGTCTTGCAGGCCCTGTGGAACTGCATCAGGTCCTGCAGGGCCCTGATCTCCTCTGGGAGCCTGTTCCACCAGTAAGGGGCTGCCACCAAGAAGGCTCTCCCCCTAGTGGCAGTGAGCCTGGCTTCTCTGGGGCCTAGTATAACCAGGCGGTGTTGGGCCCCAGACTGTAGTACTCTATGGGGTACATATGGGGAAAGGCAGTCCCTCAGGTAGGTTGGACCCAGGCCATTTAGGGCTTTAACGGCAAGCACCAGCACCTTGAAGTGAATTTCGGTACACCATAGGCAGCCAGTGCAGTACCTCCAGCACTGATCGGATGTGCTCCCATCTAGGGAGATGCATCAGCAACCTCACCGTGGCATTCTGCACCAGCTGCAGCCTCTGGATTTGTGACAAGGGCAGCCCCATGTAGAGAGCGTTACAATAGTCTAGCCTCGAGGTGAGTGTTGCATGGATCACTGTGGCCAGGTCAGCGCAGTCCAGGAAGGGAACCAACTGCCATGCCAGCCTCAGATGGTAAAAGGCTGACTTGGCAGTGGCTGCTACCTGGGCCTCCATAGTCAAGGAGGGATCCAGGAGCACTCCCAAACTCCTAACCGCTGGTGCAGGCACCAATGGCGCCCCATCAAAGACTGGGAGTGGGAGCCACAACCATGGCCCACCCCAACCCAAGCACAGGACCTCCATCTTCACCGGGTTCAGCTTCAGCCGACTCAGCCTGAGCCATCCAGCCACAGCATGCAATGCCCGGTCAAGATCATCCAGTCCAGAGCCAGGCTGGCTGTCCAACATCAGGTAGAGCTGGGTGTCATCAGCATACTGGTGACAACCCAGCCCCACCCTCTGGGCAATCTGGGTAAGGGGGTGCATATAGATGTTAAAAAACACTGGGGACAGAACTGCCCCCTGAGGCTATCTTCATTCAAGCGGGTGCCTCCGGGACTGCTGCTCCCCTAGCACCACCCTTTGTCTCCGACCTTGGAGAAAGAAAACGAGCCACTGTAATGCAAGCCCCTGTATCCCCACATCGATGAGGCAGCGGGTCAGCAGCCGATGACTGACCACGTTGAATGCTGCTGACAGGTCAAACAACAGCAATACCGCCATGCCACCCCGATCCAGGTGTCTCTGGAGGTCATCAGTAAGGGCCACCAGAGCTGTCTCAGTCCCAAACCCTGGGCAAAAGTCTGCCTGAAAAGGATCTAACACCAAAGCATCATCCAAGTAGCTCTGCAACCGTATTGCCACTGCCCTCTCTATTAATTTGCCCAAATAAGGTAAATTGGAAACCGGCCGATAGTTAGTCAATTCGGCCGGATCCAGAGATGTTTTTTTCAAGAGGGGGCGGACCATTGCATCCTTGAGTGCACTCGGGAACCACCCCTCCAAGAGGGACTGGTTGATAATCTCCTGCAGTGCACCTTGAAACCCATTGTGGCCAGCTTTAATAAGCCAGGAAGGGCATGGATCAAGGTTGCATGTGGTTGGGCGCACGGTCATGAGCAACCTGTCAACTTCGTCAAGGCTGAGCAGGCCAAAGGAATCCAAACCCAGAAATGCAGACATGCAAGGGGCCTCAAGTTCACTCATTGTATCAACCGTGGCAGGGAGGTTGTGGCGGAGCGCCAAGACTTTATCTGCAAAATAGCTCACAAAAGCCTCACAGCCAATCTCTAATTCCCTACTATTTGGTTTGCCCTGTGGCAATACTGTTATAGACCGAATTGTTCTAAATAACTGTGCTGGGCATGAGCTAGCAGATGCAATCTCGGCTGCATAATAATCCTTCTTAGCGGCCTTGACTGCCACCTCATAGGCTTTCATAAATGTCCTATAAGATGCTCTTGTAGCTTTGTCACAAGCGTGTTGCCACCGTCTCTCTAACCGTCTGAGCTCCCATTTCATAAGCCGTAGCCAGGGGGAAAGCCTAGCATGGGGGCACAGAGGGCGCCTGGGAGTGATCTCATTGATGGCTGCAGGGAGTCAGCTATGCCAATCCTCCATCAGCTCATCCAATGAGCCGCCAGGGGGGCTCAGATCCCTCAGAGCTGACAGGAGCCACCCAGGGTCCATCTGGCTCCAAGGGCGAGCTAAAATATGCTCGCCACCTAATAGGGTTGAAGTGGAATGCTCAGATGAGCCCTCAGAGCATGGTGGTCCGACCATGGTACTGCTGAAGCAGTAATCCGGTCCACTGTTACCCCCGCCGCAAAGATCAAATTGAACATGTGTCCAGCCTGGTGAGTTGGGGTCATTGCAAACTGGGAGAGTCCCAACACCACCCTGGATGAAATCAGGTCTGCTGCCTGCACAGAAGCCGTGTCATCAGCATGGACATTGAAATCACCCAGGACTATCAGCCTTGGGTGTTCCAACACCCAGTCTGTTACGGCCTCCATCAGGGCGGTAGGCTTTTGGCCGGTGCGTTAGGTGGTCAGTACACCAGCCACACTCTCCCCAGCCTCCAGCACCAGGCCAACACACTCTAAGCCCGTGATCTTCCATGACGGAAGTGCCCTGAAGGAGTAAGCCTTTCGAATGAGTATTGCCATCCCTCCCCCCGCCCCCTAGTCTGTGATTGGTGCAGGACTGCAAACCCTGGTGTGGCAAGTTGGAAAAGTGCTACCATTTCCCCCTCCCGCACCGAGGACTCGGTCACGCAAGCCAGATCCACCTGTTGTTCCACCACGAAGTCCCACAGGATTGTGGCCTTATTATTTATTGATCTGGCATTGCACAGCACCAGTGATGGAGGGGGGTCCTCCGTCCTTGCCCCACTGGCAACCACCCTGTGAATTTTTTACTGTTAGGCTATGAAGCAATGGCTACGTTATATTCATTGTAAAATATGAAGTGTCTGAAGCAACAGATATTTTCTGGTATCTTCCCTTCTCTTCACTTATCTGCCTTGTGGCTAAGATCATGCATAGTATATACAAAGATTACATGATCAGACAACAGATCCTTGGTGTTGTGTGAACAGGCTATGCTAATAGGGATTTTGCAGGGGAGTTTGAGAGAAAGCAAGAGACAACTGAAAAAGAACATACAGTTAAGTTCCTATGTGAGCACAGTTTTCAGGGTGAGGAGCTGAACTCTGCATAGTTCTGGTAACCCCCTTCTTATTCCTTTACACCTTAAACTAGCTACAAAGGTAGAAAGGCAGTGGGGGAAGAGGGCTCTCCAGTGGAGTGGGGACCACAGCACACGGAACTGATTTCCCCCAGCCCTGTGTGCCGTGGCCCCCACTTCACTTGCAAAAAAGCCCTTTAAAGGGCCTTTTTGCAAGTTGAGTGTGCGACCCATGACCGCCCCTCTTCATCCCTCCTGCTAGATTTAAAGGGCCCTCCTGCTGGTTGGGGGGCCACATGGTACCCACTGATCAGCTGAAGTCATTTAAATTAGGCCAGAAGGGAGGGAGAGGGGTGGCCATGCAGGTGGTCACTCTTGGGGGTGGAGTTGGGGGCAGGTCCTCCCCCACCAGCCAGCTGGCCAGGGTCAGACTGAAGCCCTCAGAAGAGGGGAAAACCCCACCCAGACCTGGGGGCTGGTAACCCTACATCTCCTACTACCTGATCTTTTAAACTGGAGATGTCAGTGTTTGATTTAGTTATTTAGAACATCTATTAGCTGCTTTTCCCCTGGCCTTACAGAACATAAGGTGGCTTACAATATAAATAAATCATTATAAAAACACAATAACAATTATGCAACCCATAAAAGTCAACAGGAATTGTACCTAAGCCCTTCGACATGTCAGGCAAATGCTCTGCCATTAAGCTACAGCCCATCTTTTATAGACAGTGTGGGGAGGAATCAATGAACATGGTGTATGTTGGCAGCACTGGCATTTGCAAATGTAGCCATGTAGTCCTGGAAGCAGGGGGAAACAGGTTACTGGGACTAAGGCCAGCATCTCCAAGGCAGTTCCCCCCTCCCTCCAGAATTGCTACTGGTTCTGTATGCAGGGATATTATGGGTCTCCATACATTAGGGTTGCCACTGGCAGGGGATGGGGGGGTAGGGTTTCCAGATCCAGGTTGGGAAACTCCTGGAGATTTGGGGATAGAGCATG
The DNA here is from genome assembly GCA_029233225.1 of Lepidodactylus listeri. Classification (NCBI taxonomy): domain Eukaryota; kingdom Metazoa; phylum Chordata; class Lepidosauria; order Squamata; family Gekkonidae; genus Lepidodactylus; species Lepidodactylus listeri. Next base: position 51,092,724 of record JARCFY010000004.1, read on the forward strand.
GGGGGAAGGACCTCAGTGCCACACAGTCCACCCTCCAAAATATCCATTTTCCCCAGGAGAACTGATCTCTGTAGTCAGGAGGTGAGCTAATTCCAGGTGATCCCCAAGTCCCACCTGGAGGCTGCCATCCCTACAATATGTGGCTGAGAATGTGGTGGCAGGAGGAAGGGTTTCAATTTGTTATGCACAGGGGAACTTTCTGGGACAACTCAGATCTGGATCAAAAGAAAACCAGGCTGCTGACATCTCATACCAAGAAGATGGCAAAGCAGCTTCTAAACGAAATCCTTGGGGAAGCCAACAGGAGCTGGGGAGCCACCAGTTCAGATGGCCCATGACAAAGGAATGGGATTGTTAATTCTTGAGAAAATGTTGGTGGGAGTAGGCCAAAATTTGAGAATAGGTGTATGGCAGTAAAGGAGGGACAGTTAAGGACACCTCAGGACTGAGGGAGGCAAGGATCCTTAGAGAGGAAAACAAGGTTCTTGTGCCTACATGTTAATGCTATAAGCCTTCAAGCCAAGGTAGGGGAGCCAGAATGTTTGATGTTAATTTGGGTATAGTAAGTCTGAGTAGTAAAGAGTGTAATTACAGGCCAGTTAGCCTAGGATCTGTCACAGGAAAATTAGTTAAAGGTACAATTATAATACCCATTGAGGACCACAGCCTGCTAAGGGAAAAACTCATCTCCCGGCACACTGCTCGTCGTGCCTGGGAGGCGCTTTGCTGCCACGCCAGAGAGCAGGGCAGCAAGAGTAATCGTGCTCTCATTCGATTTTGTAGCTTGCGGGGGCAGGGTGTGCCTATAAAAGGATAAAAGCAAGGTGACCTGGGGTGTAGATTGTTTGGTCAGCCATGCTTCCGTGCCAAGTGTGGTGGCGTGTAGAGGATCCCAGGTGTATTGACCGGTCTAGACGTAAGGCCAACAATCAGATGAGGAAGGCCATGGAGTCTGGGTTGGGCTTATTTTTGCTGCACCCCAATATAAGGTTCGAGTTTTCGGACCTTTATAGGTCCGATGGGGTGCACCTTTCTGACAAGGGCAATGGGATATTCTTAGAGGACTTGCAGCATGGGATACGGATGGCGCTTGGTTGCTGAATGGGGTAGTGAAGGCCAAAGCAGAGGCTTCGCCTTAGCTGTGGCAGGTTTGTGCAAGCAAGAAAAGGAACTGGTGAGTGCCTTATGGAATATCCCATTTGGGAACAGGTCATCAGGATACTGCCCCAGGGCTAGATGGTTCAGGGTGGAGAATGGTGATCGCCTCTGGGAACCTCTCCGGCTAGGCTCCTCCCTGAAGGTCCGTGTGGTCTCAGGGGTAGGCGCTCCTGCGGGGCAACCAGTATGCTGGGCTGCCGGTTACAAGACAGTAGTTGGCTGGCTCAAGACTGGAGTAGGTGACCCACCCACACCAAGGACAAGGAGGTTGTGTCAGTGAGTGATGCCTGCCTTGCCTGTTCCTGTGCTTGCTTAGTTTTGCCCATTGCTGCAATGTTCTGTTAAATAGTTAATAAAGTGGCCCTTGTTTAATTCCAAACTGTTGTCTGTCTTGTTATTCTGGCTGGGCTGGCAACTTGTCTCCCGGCGTGCTGCTCATCGCGCCTGGGAGGTGCTTTGCCACCACGCCGGAGAGCAGGGCAGCAAGAGTAATCGCGCTCTCGTGCAATTTTGTAGCTTGTGGGGGTGGGGCGTGCCTATAAAAGGTGGCGCCCCACTCCCGCCCTTGTCTTTTGCGCCTCATGCTCGCCCACCCGCTCACCCTGTTTGCAGTGTAGGCTTTTGCTGGTCGCCTGTGGGGCCAGGTAGGAATTTTTTGCCTCTACCTGGATTGGCCGTTCGGTGGAATTGTTTTTGCCTACCTTACACTGTGGTCAGTGGATAAGGGTATAGGTGGTGGATGAGTGTTAAATAGCTCGGTCACTTGGCAGGCGTGTGCAAGCAAGAAAAGGAACTGGTGAGTGCCTTACAGCATACCCCGTTTGGGAACAGGAGATCATCAGGATACTGCCCCAGGGCTACTTGGTTTGAGGTGGAGAATGGTGATCGCCTCTGGGAACCTCTCTGGCTAGGCTCCTCCCTGAAGGTTCATGTGGTCCCAGGGGTAGGCGCTCCTGCTGGGCAACCAGTATGCTGGGCTGCCGGTTACGAGCCAGTAGTTGGCTGGCTCAAGACCAGAGCTAGGTGACCCGCCCATATCAAGGGCAAGGAGGTTGTGTCAGTGAGTGACGCCTGCCTTGCCTGTTCCTGTGCTTGCTTAGTTTTGCCCGTTGCTGCAATGTTCTGTTAAATAGTTAATAAAGTGGCCCTTGTTTAATTCCAAACTGTTGTCTGTCTCGTTATTCTGGCTGGGATGGCAATCATCATGGTTTCTGCAAGGGGATGTCCTGCCTCATCAACAGTTTGTAGTTCTTTAAGCAGGTTGACAAATATATGGGTTATCCTACTATAGCAGATAAGGATTATCCTACTACAGCAGAAGACCTCTTCTGGCAACCCTCTCCAGTGCTTGCTGCCACTCTGTTGGTCACCAGGAGAACAATACATCTGAAAAATCACCATTGGTGCAACAGCGTCATGTCACTTCCTGGCAAAACCCAGAATTGACATTTTGCCTCTAGAAAATACCATTTTTATCAAAACTTTTCCGATGATTCTTGGAGAGGCATGATGTCTGTGGTGGTTATGGGAGGAGGCAGAGTAGGATGAAGCTCTGAGGCAATTATACCCTAGGCTCAAGAGTTTTATTATGTATAAGATTATGTTGTATTTAAACACTTCAGGGTCCTGTGTAGTTGTGTGGAACCTTTCTAAAATGGCCCCTTCCTCACACTAGCCTCTCTTTGTCTTTGAATCCCCAACTGCCCACATTCATGAAAATGGGTGACATGAATTTGTGATGAAGTGGTGGAAGCATGTAAACTACATGGCCTTACAGGTCTCTTCTTCTGACACTTTATAACAACATTGGTAAATTTTACAAGGTAAATTTTAGTCCCCTTTTACTAAATATTCAACTGGACAGATAAGACATGAGTGAAGGCAAAACAGCATGATCTCTTTAATAGAAAAAATATATTCAACAGAGTAAGTGTTATGTGTGGGTAAAATGATTCTTAGCTGCATCCCAGCAGTTGCAACCTTTTCCCCAAGGGACATAATACTTTGTAATTGCCCAAACTATAGTAAACAAACACTAAGGTGATATTCTTGCTTCCTTTTCCCCAGAAGATTTACCTCAGGTTAGGAGGTTTACTGGACTTGGTTACCAAAATGCAGGTTCCCTCAAAGGTGTAGGTTTTCCTTTCACTTCTCGGTATCTTGTTCTCAGAAACTGCTTAGGCAGATTTGGTGCATCTAGCTTTTACGAGTGTGCTTATTTATCTCCTTTAAAAATTAAATGTTTATTACCATAAGTCTACCCAAATCCTACCCAGAAGCTAAATAAAAATCCGGACTAAATTGGTGCTCTAATCCAGAGCCTCAAACTCCCTGTCTGAAGATAGAAGTTTTTCCTCCCCCTTTTAAAACTGAGACTTGCTCACCCACTCCCATCCAGACAAGTTCCATGGGTTTTGATGGTCTGACAATCACTTGGGTTTGCTTGACGATATAATCATAAGGATTGGTTCAGAGCCTGGGCTGAGAGGTGAAACTTGATGATTGCCGCAATGTCACTTCCAGCTTTCCCCTTCACATGACATAATACTATTGTGCTGAAGCCCCCCCCCCCCCCCCCCATCTTCAGCATCCACCCGACTCCCAATTTGAAAGAACCTTCAAATTCAGTTTTGGTTGGGAAACATCCATTTGCAACACTGAACTATACTGATCCCTCTGCAGTAAACTTTACCAGCTCTATCAAGACACTTCCCACTATCTTCAGCATTTTCCATATGCTTTGCCTGAGAAGGAACCTCCGCATTAATTCTGAATTATGTTTTAGGTCAAAATTTCAGTTTCAGCTTACCACAGCACACTGAGACTCTTGTTTTCCCTCACTTACAGTAGCATCTTTTTGGTTGCCAACAGGCCTGGGGGGAAATGTCCTGCCCCTTTAAATAGCAACTTCATGTGAAGCTCATCATGACATGGAAGTAAATAACATAACCTGTTAAATAACAATCCATCATGCCTTTGTTAAAGGAACAGGACTCTTATTCCAGTGTCAACCCTAACTACACAGGCTTAGGTATCTTATCTTTTGATATGCCCCATTTCTCTGTTTTGAGTCAAAAAAGCCTGTTGCTGAGCTGCAGCCTAAATACTGAGGGGCTTGCTGCCGGATCCTGCACCTAGTGCCAGGGACTCTCAGACTTCTTAAGCAAGTTACCTGAACCTGTAGTTACACCTGCTCAAGACTCTAGTATTTTTCCTCCTATAAGGACAGATGATTCACATGGTGGGGTACCTATCAAAGCCAGAAGGTGCAGATCCAAGCAAGGGCTCTGTTTCTTCAGATACCTGCCAGATATTAGGAAGCAAAACTTGAACATTCAGAAGGCCGGCTCTGCTATTCCTCTGCTGATTGCTGGCAATGGTTAAAAAAAATGCTTGCTTTCTCCTAGGTTTGAGAGGTCTACAGGTTCCTGCAATCTGTTTCCTCTTGCTGAATTCTGTTTGTTTATTAATGCCCCATTTGTTCACAGCATGTCTAGAATAGAATACCTTTTTTGCATTTGTCCAGCCATGGGAATCATGACCCAGCACAACAAGATAAGACAAAAACTTCTTGGGACAACTGTCTAGGTGAAAGCCTACACACTAAATCTGTCTAGTTTTTCTTGTGAAATATTTTGAGTTGAATCTAGTTTAACATTTATGCTTGAATAGTATTGAGGGACATAATGTAATTGCTTTGGGGAAGTCTATTCTTTCCCACTCACATACAGGCAAAAGCATTACTCCCAGGGTGATAAATGACTAAGTAGAAAGGGGATATTTATTCAAATAACATCCAGTTATCATGTGTTTAGGTTTAATATCCAAATAAGAACCACAATAGGCTCATTTTAGCAAGATCAAAAACGATGACTAGTACAACAAGAAACACATAAAAGGAAGTAGTCCTACGTTCATGCACTGCACATATGAATGAAATTATAATAGAAGCTGTTGAATTAAAAGAAGCTGTTGAATATTGGTAGCTGTTGAATTAAAAAAGAGTAACTAAAGAATCATTATTTTGTGCTTTATTAGTAAGAACTTGGTTTCTGCTAAAATCCTGTTCTTCACAGTAATTTGCATTTTTCAGAATAATTTCTTTTGGATCACTGTAATGCTTGAAGACTCATTGCATAAATGTACTCTGAAATTAGCATAGGGCATTTTTAAAGAGTTCTGTTCATTTTCTATAAGCCATTTTTATTGAGGTGTCCATACTGTATGATTAGGAAGCTACAAGTGTCCCCTGAGTTATATTTGGTGGTTTCATGAGACAATTTCCAGTATCTCAGCTTCTACTTAAACAAATCTTGTTTTCCAAATAATTATAGGAGAAGACAAATAAAAAAGCTTAAATTCTCTGTGTTTGTTTTAAATTTTAAGGTACAGCAAGTCAGCAATAGCAGATTTCCCATTGTGCTTTACTTTGTTTGCATTTTTGATCATGCAACCTACAGAAAGTGCATTATAGCAAAAGAAGGAAGGGACCATGGAGTTCCTTGGAAACTTATGAAGGGTTCCTCAGTGGGAGATGAACTTTATCAAAGGCAGCTTGTCCACCACTATTTTCTTAAAATTTAAGGTGCTGGCTTGGTTATACGATCAAGTTTCTTTCAGTCTTGGAGAAAGGGAAGTCTAGCCAATATTTTGCTATGCACAGACTTCCCTACACCCCTAGTGGCTGCAGCCAGAACTGCATTTTAAAAATAAAAAGAAAGATGTTTGGCCAGATGCAGACTTGTGCTAGCTTTAAGGGCCCCCCCCAAGGGCCTTTGTCAAGCTGCACCCGGGGCAGACCATCCCCCCTGGCCCACCCTTGGAATGCCATTGCTCCTTTACTTTAAGACATCCGGTGTGAGGGTGTGTGCATATGAAATGTGGGGAAATGCATGCATTAGTTCCCAATAATAGATTCTGGAGTATTTATTATTATATAGTGGTAATTATATTATTATTATTATTACTATAGAGTTTAAACTATAATACATGATTAACAGTTCCATCCTAAACAAATTTACAGTCTTCTAAGCCCATTGATTTAAATAGGTTTAAAAGGGTGTAACGCTGCTTAGGATGACAGTGTAAATTATGATTATAGTATGATTTTAAAAATTTACAAGCAATAACATGAAAACAATCAGTATAACAACCCTGGGACAATAGACCAAAGAGTGTAGTCAAAATGCTGGCAGTTTTTAAAGAAAAACCTTTGTATCAGAAACAAGAATCAGATTCATTAACAAGCAAACATAATCCATCACAGGCATGAAATCTGACAAAGGTGACAACTTCGGAAAAAGCCTTTTACTACAGGCAAAATTACAGCTGAAATTTCAACCATGAAATTCAGACCGTTTCCATTTTGCACACCCAAAATTGGTCTCACTTATTTCCAATTCATTCTGAAATTCTCCCATGTCCCACCAACAGCTATTTACTTTATCTAGAGCATTGTGCATGACGGCTGGGTCAGCTATGCCATTTATTGTTGGCCATTAATCTTTGACCCTATGAATTACATGTAAAATTGTGCTTTGTTGAAATGCCAGGCTTGCTACTTATGAAACTTAAAAGCTAACTGATTTCTTCTGCTGTTTATGAAGAAATGCTATCTTTGTTATGACTGAGAGAGTGTGGCTTTTGGATAGAGAGTGCACAAACGTTCCCAGGTTTAGTCCTTGTCATCTTTTGTTAAAATAAACAGGTAGGCTGAAAACAGGGAAGGCCTGCCTATTAGTGCAAAACGGACAGTACTATACCAAAATCCACTGGCAAAATGTGTGCAAAGGGACTCCATTGGGTAACCAGGTGGCCATTCAGTGAAGTTCCAGTCATTTTTTGCACCAGATGCCTATTCCATAAAAATGGAACAAGCAGGGACCAATGCTTCCTCTAAACTGTGGAGTCTTGTGAGCAAAAATTCTACTTTGTGAGCTCCTGACATTAAAGTTGTGAGTGAGCGATTTGGCTACTGCATAAATTAATTTGCTCTGGAACCATCCTTCCCGAGCTAAGACAAAAACATATGAGCTGGAGGCTAAAAAACTGTGAGCTAGCTCACACGAACTCAGCTTAGAGGGAACACTGGCAGGGACCCTTGATATTACTGCTAACCAACTGTCAGATTTCCCCACCATAGAAAAGCCAAGCTACAATGTTGTTACCACTTTTCTTCCACATGCCATCTTTTATTTTTGCATGCTGTACACTTTCTGGCCCCTGGCAGATCTCTCCTGGCAACCAGCAGGAGATGAGGGGACTTACCCAGAATGGGAGAGAGGCCTCAACCTCATCACTGGGGATATGGTGATGCTCTGGTAACTTGGGCAAAACCTTGGTGGTAAAAATGGCTTCTACCATATAGTCTTTGCCCAAATGCCAGAGCATTGCCACTTCTAGTACACACAGAAAGTGACATCACTGTGTCACCAGCAACAGAGTCCTAGGCCTGCCTTCCCTGCTGGTAAGTCCCCCTGTTGGCCAGCTGATTGGTAGCAGGGAGCTGGCAACTCTACCCAGGATGGAATGAGCAACACAGCGGAAGCTCCTTTCTGGCCTTTCCTTCCATACTCCATTTTGTAATTTTGCATAGTGCTTGTATCCACTTGACAACCAAACCACAGAAGCCTATCAGATGGCAAATGGGCAAAAGAGGATTTGTTGCATCTAAGGGAGTATCCCACCAGTAACAGGTACCTGTTGTGACACAGTGAGCTTTTGCAAAGCAGGCCCAGCTGAAATGGCTCACCATCACAGCAAGGCAAAAACAACCTTTTAAAATTCAGTATTGTCATCTGATAATTTTATTGATCTAAGTCATTACAGGGACCTTCATTTGCATACTCAGATTTCCCTGCTCTTCCTTCAGCTGCAATTACAGTGTTGGGGGGCAAGAAAAACAACAACTCCCATGATCCTTTGTAGAGTTGTACATGCTTTCAACAGAATGTATGTGTGAAAGGCTAATCATGTGTTTGTGACATGCTACATGCTGTCCTGTGAACTCAGATGAACCATTCAGTGATCACTAAATTCAACTGATGAACAAGCAGTGGGATATTCATGATACGTGAGTTAGGTATGAGGAGTTTGTGCATCCTTAACAGAGATCTCCAAAAATTACAACTGGTCTTCAGACTACAGGGATCAGTTCCTTTTTAGAAAATGACTATTCAGGAGGGTGGAATCTATGGCATTATATCCAGTGAGATCCCTCCCTTCCCTAAATCCCTCCTTCCAGGCTCCACCCCTAAAATCTCCAGAAATTTTCCAACTTGTATTTAGCAACCTAAGGTATAGTACACAAATACTGCAATCCTAAGGACACTGTGACCGATTTCCCACAGTTCCCACTGTGAACGATTTCGCCCCAGCATCGTTCTTCCCTTTTCCCCGATTGCATGCTTGAATTTCCCACTATTTACCGTGGGGCACATTTTGACCCACGGCTCTGCCTGATTTCCCCTGCGGCTTCAGTGATCCTCAAAAAACAGGATCACTGAAGCCGCAGAGGAAATCGTGCAAAGCCAAAATGCACCCCGCAGCAAGTGGTGAAAAATTGAAGCACACAATTGGGGAGAAAGGAAGAACGCCAGGATAGCGCCTTGTGGGACATCGGTCTGTGCTCAATTGGACTTCTAATTTATCATCATCAATGTATTTAGGACAGCACTGCAAATCTTTCCACTACCCCCTATCCCCCATTAGACTGCCTGAAAGACTTCTCTTTCTCTCCCTCTCTCTTTTCATCCACCATTCACTTTATATTTGCATTTTAACATCCAGCCTGATGAAGAATTCTGAAGAACTTGAAAGTTTGTATATTGTGATGGACTATTTTTGGTTGGTATTAATAAAAGGTATTGCATGGTTTGGGCTTTTGAATTTTTAAACAATACAATACTTTAAATTTCTTTTATGCACCCTCTCATATTTGACCTCTTTTTCATGCAGTCCTTTTGGTACGTTGTCTGAATATGGTATAGGATCCTTACCATACATTCCTATGCAGATTCTGTGTTGTTGTATTCATTATTGTTATTACTAAAAATGTCTGTTTTGAAACCTCCTGTATATTTTTGAAAATCAGTTAATCTCATACTCTTGGAAAGAGTAATCATAATTCAGAAGAAAGAAATATATAAAAATTGAAGCCTGAGGTTGAAAACAAACAAACAAATAAATGTCAGAGGACAAGAATCCTATGCATGGATGCTTTCTAAGAGACTTTCTAGATGTAAATTTAATTATGTGTATCTTAATGGCAATAAAATGCTATTTGTATACTCATACTTGGTCAGATTGCTTCAGGGCAATGCTGGAAGAGCAAAGGAACAAAAGTTTTCTTTCAGAACATTTTTTTTAAAAAATATTTGTTTTTAATTTAGTTTTATTCATATACATTCATACATATATCAAAACAAATAAAAAATTCTTACATTCTTAGTTCTTCAAATTTTAACTAAATACACTGCATAACTTTAGACTACTTGGGACTTAGAAAATAAAAAATTCTTATTCCTTTGGAGAGATGTAAATTTTAGCATTAAAAAAACCCCTCCTTTACTTTACTTAACTATTCGCTAACTTCAGGCACCTTGTTTGATTTCCAATAGCATGCAAAAGTTAAATATGCTGCAGTAATTAGATTCAAAATTATATCTCATAACCTAATTGGAACTCTTGGTACATAATTCAGTAACAGGCATTCTAGATTACTTTTTGTGGTCCTTTCCAAACCAATACCCTCCCCAAAGACAACAATAAAGAAACATCTTTTGGGCAAATCTACCACATGTGATTAAAATCAGCTGATTCTGCACAAAACATGATCTGTACATTGGGAAAATGCTTTGGGGATTAAATAAAACCAATTAATCATTTTCCATAGATGTTCCTTGACATTCAAACATATAAAACTAAGATGCATATGATAAAGAAAATCCCCAAATTTCTGCTAAAACTAGGGTCGTGCACTGAAAAAAAATTGGCTAACTTCGGATTTGGGAGGTATTTGGGGACATCATATTGATGTTCAGCAATTCTATATGATGAATATGATGTTCAGCAATGCTAGCCAATTCGCCCCCATGGGAGAGGGTTTGAAGGAGAGGCTCCAAATTCACAGGGTTGCTGCTGGAGTCTCTCCCCAAAAGAACTACCAAGTCCCAAAAAGATTGGACCAGGGGGTCCAATTCTATGGGTCCCCAAAGAGGTTGCCCCTGTCCCCGCCATTGTTCTCTATGGTGGAAAAAAATCTAAATTTTCCCACGGTGCTTTTAGTGGGCTGGGGGTAGGGGATTTGAGGGAGATGCACCATCACAGTATGGCTGCTAGAGCCTTTCCCCACATGAAACCCCATGTCTCAAAGACATTGGACCAATGGGTCCAATTCTATAGGCACCCAAACAGGTCACCCCCCCAATTCCCTCCACTGTTTTCAATGGGGATGAAAAAACCTAGCCCAGCCAGCAGACACACAGCAAGGCAGGCAAGCAGAAAGGCACCCAGCAGTCAGACTCTCCCAAAGAATCTCAGGGAAAGTAAACTGTTGGGAGATTGTTTGTTTCCCAGGAGCCTAACACTCACTGCAGAACAAGTGCCACAGTGGCAGGGCAAGTGCCACACAGAAACTCAACAGGACCAGTATCAAACCAGAATATCTCTGTCCTACAAACTGAAGGGGGGGCCTTTCTGAAAGGGCAACAAAACAAGTGCATTGAATGCAGTAGTGCCAGCATGGTGACAGAATCCTGTGTCTGCCACTGCCAACAATTGGTATTACTACATTTAAAAGTTTCAAGCCCGACATTCTCCCCGCCCCCCCCCCCCTGACCTGGGAAAACTGGGAAAGGAAGGATAGGTGGAAGTGGGTTCCACACGACATTAACTAGCCTCTCTCCCTGACACCCCCTAGCTTGTCACCTCACCTGTAAGATCAGATGGACTACTTGGGAGTTTCCAAAGAATACACAGAGTGTCATGTTTGAAGTGAAGAAAGTGCTTTCCCTGGATCACCCTCCTCCAGACTTCATAGCAAGACAGACAGCTGGATAGTCATTCTCACACTAACCTTTCCTTCCTGTTTTTTTTCTCTCCTGTCACTATCCCTTTGATATGTAGAATGGAGTTCTCAGGGTAACAACTTCCTTTCTTCCTTTAATCTCTCCCACACCTGCCTCCACTCTTAGCTAATACTCTGTCCTATCTCTCATTTTTGCTATCCAGATTGTAGTTCCACTACAATCTATATATCTAATTCTGAAGTGGCCCCCTTCGTGCAGATCTCTAAATTTGCATGGTGGGGCACTTGGGGGCAGGGAGATTTTCCCACACGTGTGGAGGAGTCCCCACGTGTGCAGAAAAATCCTAAAAGTTAAAAAAAAAACTTGGGGGGATATTTAAATTCCCTGAAAAGTAAAAGCGTTCCCTGCGCATGAGCAGAGAATGCTTTGGCTGTTGGGGGGGCTCGGTGGGTGGTGGGCCTTGCTGCTGCTATCGAGGAGGGGAGAAGGTTTGGCGTACGGTAGGCCCCACCACCACTGTGGTTGTCTGTAAGGGAACGGGGAGGGAGGTGAGAAGGCTCGTTGTTGGGGAGGAGAGAAGGCTCGGCACATGGTGGGCCCTGCCGTTGCCACTTTTGTCAGGGAGGGAAGGGGGAGGGAGGAGAGAAGGCTTGGCGTGCGGTAGGCCCTGCTGCCGCTGATGTTGTCAAGGAGGGAAGGGGGAGGGAGGGGAGAAGGCTCAGTGTCTGGTGGGCCCCGCCACCACCACTGTTGTTGGGGAGGGAAGGGGCGGAGGGGAGAAGGCTCACCAGGCTGATGAGCCGATCAGCCTCATGGAGGGGAGGAAGAAGGCTTACCTGGTGCCGCTTCCTCCTCCTGTGGAGCTTCTCCTGCTTCTGCAGGCGGGAGCTGTGGGGAATACTCCCCCTCATGAGTATCGCAGGTCCCCCTTCTTATAAAGAGACTAATACTATTCTGTTAAACTTAAAACTTAGCTCTGTGTACTTTTGTGGCACGCTAAGCCTAGCTACCCTAGTTGGATCCCCAACTACTTCCCTTCCAAGCAGCTGAACCAACTGCTATTGTGGGCCATGCCAGCTCTACAGGACTGAGTATCCCCTTTACCCCTTGTCAAGTAGTCCCAAGAAGGACTGCTTGTCTGGCCAGTGGTCCACTAGGTAGTATGGACAGGGGATTCTGGGATTGCCTACCTGAGGGATGTTCTAGCTCTTTAGTATTACACAGGGTGCACCACAGGGAGGTGAGCTAGAGTAGCACCCCAAATGAAAGACTCACATTCTAGGTAGCGATATTTAGTGGGACTGCTGCCCTGTCAGTCCACAAGCATACCCTTACCCATTGAGTTAATTCAGGGAGGGCCTCAGAAAGTGAGAGGGAGTGATTGTGTGTCCACCCTGATCCTCCTCTCTCAGCAGTAATGCAACAGCTATCACTGTCCCATTTGACAAACCTTAGCCTAGGTGCGGCCATCACTCATCATGGGCCCTCCCTCACCCACCGCCACCAGTGTTCCATCTAAGCTGAGTTAGTGTGAGCTAGCTCACAGTTTTTTAGCCTTTGGCTCACACATTTTTGTCTTAGCTCAGGAAGGATGGCTGCAGAGCAAACTAATTTATGCAGTAGCCAAATCACCTGCTCACAACTTTAATGCCAGTAGTTCACAAAGTAGAATTTTTGCTCACAGGACTCCATAGCTTAAAGGGAGCAAACCACCTTCCCCTGCAAAGAAACATGTCCCAGGCAATGACGTCAGTCTTCATGACACTCCTGTGGGTTTTTCTGGTTTTTGTGTGGGACTGGCCATTTTTCCACCTGGAGTGAAGACTGTTTTTGCCACTGTTTAAACCAGCATTCAGTTTTTGTTTGAGGATGGATGGTACACAGAGTGAACCTACATCACCCAGTGCCACACAGATACTGGGATTCTATGGAGGTGTTCTGGGGGAGGGTGGCATGAGTGAGAGAATGTCGGGGGGGGGGATTTGGTGGGGCATCTCTCTGCTAATCATTCTCTTCTGCTCCTGCTCCAATCTGTTCACAGCCTTTTTGAAATGAGGCCTCCAGAACTGCATACAGTACTCCAGGTGTGGCCTGAACAATGTGGTGTACAGTAGGGCTATGCCATCTTGCAATTTGGATGTTATGCCTCTGTTGATACACCCCAAGACTACATTAGCCTTTTTTGCCACTGCATCACACTGACTTCTTATATTTAGGTAACAGTCCACCCGTTCTCCAAGATCCCATTAAAACACACTGCTACCCAGAAGTGTACCCCCCATTCAGTATGTGTGCTTCTCTTTTTTTTGTTACCCAGATGTAGAACTTTGCACTTATCCTTGTTAAATTGCATCTTGTCCACATCTGCTCACATTTCCAATGTGTTCCAATCCTGTTGAATTCTATATATTCTGGAGTTTGCTACTCCTCCCAATTTGGTGTCATATGCAAATTTAATAAGAAATCACATCTTTTAATAAGTAGATTTGTATAGTAATATAGCAATTTAGACTCCTTTTAATTTGTTGTTTTGATATTTAATGTTTATGTGCCTTTGCTAACTTGAATGAGTTAACATGTAAAATGTACCAAAAATATTCTTATACAAAACTACCTTTGAGTAACACCCCTCTGCCATATACTCAAGCATTAATTTATCTTTCATGTCTTCAGATTATAGAGATTTCCTAGACAAACTTTTCATTTGTGAAAAGGTTGTTCCATCCTTACAACAACCCTGTGGGGGAAGTTAGGCTGAGAGCGTAGCACTTGGCCCAAGGCCATGCAGCAAGCTTCCATGGCAAAGTGGAGATCTGAAAGTGTCTGTCCCAGATCACAGTCCAACACCCTAACACGGCAACACACTGGCTCTTGCCCTTGACATGCTAGCTTTCTTATATACAGGAATTCCCTTTCCCATATGGTAGTTGTACAATTTTCAATCCTTCATATAGTTCAGGAATAGTTTTATCATTTAATAAGCTATAGAGTCTCTTAAAATGAGTGCATGTATTTCACATGCCATGGGGAAGCTTCTGGAAATGGTTTCTCTTTAATGAAAAACTCCACCCTATCAGTGACCTTTTGATTATCATCTTGATAAATAAAAGGGTTGGGCTGTGAGTTTCCAGACCCCTGCCAGGGAAGCATAGAAACATTTCTTTATTTTATAAAAAATTATACCCCACCTTTCTGCCCTCATAACAGCCACCAAGGTTTGTAGCAAATTAAAACATGCATTGTAAAACCACATGTTAAATACTATTTTAAAAAAACCACAAAACTCAGATCATTAAAACAATAAAACCAGAGCTAAAGTCTTTACAAAAGACATAAAAACAACAAAAACAACCTGCTGGGGTAAGATGGCAATAGAAGGGGACAGCAGTTTCCCAGGGAGACCGTTCCAGAGTTTTGGTGCCACAACTGAGAAGACCCTCTCCCAGGTTGCCATTTGCTGAATCTTCTAAGGAAGGTCACTCAAAGCAGGGTTTTGGAAGATGACTGTAGTGGTCAGGTTTGTTGGTCCCAAACCATATAGGACTTTAAAGCTCAGCACCAGCATCTTGAATTGTGCCTAGAAACAGACTGGAAACTAGTGTAGATGGGGCAAGACTGGAGTTATATGGTCCCTACTACCTGCTCCGGCTAACATCCTGGCTGCAGCTTTCTGCACCAATTGAAGTTTCTGAACACTTATCCATGGCATCTCTATGTAAAGCACATTGCAGTAAACCAATTTAGATGTAACTAAGGCATGCACCACAATGGCCAGATCTTTTCTTCAGCAAAGGTATGGAACAAAGATAAGGAGCTGAACCATGCAATCCTAAGCAGAGTTACAGTTAAGGCTCCTGGGCCATGCCTGGCAGCTGGTAGAAGTCCAGGAGTACAGGGACATGGGGGCTCCATCAGCTCCATCAGTGTCACATCAGTTCTGAGAAAAAAAACCTGGAAGTGAAGTCAGTCCTCTCTAGAATTATTAGAAACCTTGATTTTATCATAGAGTTTCTGGGTATTCCAGAGAGAACTGATGTCTCTTCTGGATTTTTCCCAAGATATTATGCTTTCACCAATGGTGAATTTTTAGGCTTTTCCCCCTTTTGCAAGCCTCTGGAGTACTAGTGGACAACAGTTGTGGGGGCCACTGTACCCTTCTGAGGTCATTGACTGCAATGGATTTAGAAGGGTACAACTCTGCTTCAGATGGCATTGTAATACCATGACAGCTGAGATCAATATGGTAAGTGCATATGGATTTAACCCAGATATTGCATTAATGCCATCTGAGGTGGTAATATTCCAACAAGATGGACAAAGTTCAGCTGAATACTTTTTGTGTCATGAGCTTCACACTTTAGACAAAATGAAACAATAAGTAAATACAGAAAACATAAAATCTTTCAATGTGGAATAATTTCATAATTATTGAGAAACCTAATACATTTGGACAAGAGCCTAAATTAAACTGTTTTCTATAGACACTGTATACGAAACTTCCTCCTACCATTCGAACATTGGTTCCCCTAGCTCAGGGGTGGCCAGACTTGTTTAACATAACAGCCACACAGAATAAACGTTAGATGTTTGAGAGCCAAAAGACATGAACAAATATTACACACATGTTTCTATTGAAAAATATGCAAATTTGCTTTTTATTAACATTAAATTACACTGTGTGAAAGAGCTGCATGCGGCTTCCGAGCTGCAGTTTGGCTACTCCTCCTGACTAGCTCAATATTGTCACATCTGAGCAGGACTGCCAGGCTTTCCCACCACTGCTGGGGGCAGGCTCCTGTTTCCCATCACTGCACTACAGTGTGTGTGTGTGGGGAATAATGGGGGGAAAGCACTGTCCATGACAACATTACATCAGTTCCAGGACAAACTCAAAAGTGCCAAGAGTAATCTCTATGGTTTTACCATTTCATCCTCACAATGACCATGTGAGGTAGGTTAGGTTGAAAGGAAGTAAATAGCCCAAGGTCACTCAGCAAACTTCATGGGGATCTGAACTTGAAGATATGAGAATCTAGTCCTGCATTCTAACCACTATGCTGCACTGGATTTTTATTTTTTATTTTTTAAATGGCCAAATGTATTTTGACAACATCCTCAGGACAGCAGTAATGTCCACCCTTAACCATGGTTAATGCTGCATGTAGTACAGAGCCACCTAGTTGCCTTTTTGTGTGTGGAATATTGTGCCTGAAAAACATGCAACCTTTCAATCAAGTTTGTACGAGTGTCTCTGCAACAGGAATCACAGTGGCTGCCATAATTTTACAGGTAATAGAATTCCTTTTAAAGACCAGTCACAATTTTTGGTTTATTTCAAAGGATGACTGGTGGGAACTCATTACAGTATTAGTATTTTAAATCAGAAGACCTAATCCTTTGACCTAATCTTTTGATTTCCCAAACTGCCAGTCAAACAAATACTTAGAGGGCATGCATAGAGTTCCCAGACCCTTTGAAGTTTTGCACCAAATATTCTATTGACCGCAATGAGCATCGTATCAAATGTTCTTGACTGCATCACCCAGGGGCCCCAACTTAAATTAAAATATCTTTTTGTGCATTGGTTGGTCAGATTTGAATTTTTTCACAAACTGTACTAATTAGTTACCTACCTGAATCTTATGATGATTTTGCTTTTGTATCATAAAAGTTATTTTAATATGAACTCCCAAGGCTAAAAATATTTTTGCAAGAAGATTATACAGCTATTTTATCCTTTTCAGCTTGAATTTACCTTCCAGCTGAATGAAATATTCTCATTACTAATGGCCTGTCTTTTGAATTATTCAAAAATATCCAGGGTGCTCATTTTTTTTACCAAGTAACAAATTTCCTTTCAATTTCCATTGTTTATAGCTGTATTTTGTTGGTTTGACTTCTCATAACTAGATATGAAATTACTTTTAAATTGTGAGTTATTCTAAAGGTGTTCTGGTTAGGAAGTTTGGTTAATCTCAGTGAGATCAGTTCTATTTGGCTTCAGGCTGCATTTTCATAAATCTTTCTACTCTGCATGTCTAAAAGTCAGAGTTTACATTTAGACTATAAATAGGGGAACAGATTTTTAAAAAATGAAAGCTAGTATCGTGAAATCTTTTTTCCCTTTTTGTTCTGGAGTTTTCCGCAAGCATGTTGAAATGTTTTAGCATCTTCTTTCAACTGAGTATTGTAAGATGACCCCAACACCTAGGCCACAGAGTTTGTATACTTCAACTAGCACAATTGCTGTTAAACATCCTCTAGCAACTTTACATTAACTTGTCATTAGTTATGTACTTTCTTAGATAAACTGATGACAACATTTAATATTTTAAGATCTAAGACCAAGCTTTAACTTTGTCCTGTAATATGATACCCAACTCCATCTCTTCTTCCATCTTCCTCCTGCCATTTCCTTTCCACATTTATCTTTTTCTCTTTCCTTTCTTTGCAAAAGATGGCCATTGTATCAGAAGGGTGACAACCCACCTTACATCACTGCTAGAGGACTACTGGTAGTATAAACAAACTGTTTATGAACCAGCCATTTAACAAAACACAGACCTATATGATACAAGGGTTCCATTTCTCATGGCCTTAGCACTGACAAAGTTAGGTGATACTGCTAATCTCTAGTGATTTAGGAAAGCTGAAGAATGGATTGCATTTTTCCCATCTATGTACCTATGACACTAGTAAATGAGATGCTTGGGAACATGTAACATGCATGACGTGGAGAAGCAGTTTGGAAAATTTGACCCATTAAATCATATTTCTCTTTTCCCAGAGATCATCTGTGTATGTTTTTAAAATATGCTGCTGAAGAGCTGTGTCTTTTCATAGTAGATAAGTACTTAATGTGTTTAAGTGTGCTTTACCTTTCAGTATGAATATAACTTCCCCCATACATTGCTCCTTTAGAACATGCATTGAGGGGAATCTTAAGATTTAGGCTTTCATATTCAGATATAGTTTCACAGATTCAAAGATAGTTGCAACAGTAACAAATTGCTACAACGTCATTTGAAGACAGATTCTCTCTCTGTGTGTGTGTGTCTCCCCTCAGGACTTGGGAGAGCCCTTTCCAGGTGCCAATGTTCTGTAACAGGGAGCACCACCACAAAAAAAACCCTGAATTTATAAGAAAAGAGAGGCTGTTGCAATGGCAATTTTGTGCCCATTGCCAAAATCTAACTTGAAACTGGTCCTTCCATGCATTTGTCTCATTACATCAGCATTCCTGACTTTTTCAAGATTGTCCATGAGGAAGGAAATGACACCTCCATGCTGGACCCGTTTCAGTCCGGGTTCCGACCGGGTCATGGGACGGAGTCGGTTCTGGTCGCCCTCACGGATGACCTCCGAAGACATCTGGATCGAGGCGGTACGGCGGCACTGGTGTTGTTAGATCTGTCGGCGGCATTTGATGTTGTCGACCACCAGCTGTTGATCCACCGCCTCGCCGATGCTGGGATTCGGGGGCTCGCTTTACAATGGCTTGCCTCCTTCCTGCAAAATCGGGGACAGAGGGTTGCACTCGGGGGACAGACCTCCCAGAGGCACCCACTGGTGTGTGGTGTTCCTCAAGGGGCGGTTCTGTCCCCGATGTTATTTAACATCTACATGCGCTCCCTTGCCCAGATTGTCCAGAGGCATGGGCTGGGGTGTCATCAATATGCTGATGATACCCAGCTCTATCTGTTGTTGGGTGGCCGGTCCGGCTCCTCCCCAGATGACCTGGAACGAGCGCTGCAGGAGGTTGCGGGCTGGCTTAGACTGAGTCGACTGGAATTGAATCCTCTGAAGACGGAGGTCCTGTGCTTGGGTCGGACCGGAACGGGGTTGGGGCACCCACTTCCGTCCTTCGGTGGGGCACCATTGGTGCCAGCTCCGAGGGTCAGGAGTTTGGGTGTGCTCCTGGACTCCTCTTTGACGATGGAGGCCCAGGTAGCAGCCACTGCCAAAGCAGCCTTTTTCCATCTATGGCTGACTAGGCAGTTGGCCCCCTTCCTCGAACGCGAAGACCTAGCCACAGTGATCCATGCTATGGTCACCTCACGTCTTGATCACTGTAACGCTCTCTACTTGGGGCTGCCCTTGTCCCAGATCCGGAGGCTGCAGCTGGTGCAGAATGCTGCGGCCAGGCTTTTGATGGGCCTCTCTTTGCGGGACCACATCTGGCCTGTGCTGCAGTGGCTGCACTGGCTGCCTATAGCATACCGGATCAGGTTCAAGGTCCTGGTGTTAACCTTTAAAGCCCTTTATGGTCAGGGGCCCACCTACTTGAGGGACCGCCTTTCCCCATATAGGCCCCAGAGGCTGCTGAGGTTGGGCACCCAAAATCGCCTGACTTGCCCCGGTCCAAAGGAGGCCTGGTTGTCTTGTACTAGGGCCAGGGCTTTCTCGGTGGCGGCCCCTTACTGGTGGAATGAGCTCCCGGATAACATCAGGGCCCTGCGGGATTTGTTGCAGTTCCACAGGGCCTGTAAGACGGAGCTCTTCCACCAGGCTTTCAAATAGGGGCCGCCGCCGGGGAGAAAGCTGATTAGACCATCTCCCTGGCCCTGTTGATCGCACCCTACTGCAGTTACCCACCGGAGTGCTAGGAAGTCGCCATCTTGTGGTATTTAATTTAGTGCTGTTTTAAATGTTTTAATGTTTTAATTTGTAAACTTGTTTTTATGATTTTATATGTTGTTAGCCGCCTTGAGTCAGTTGTAAAACTGACAAGGCGGGATATAAATGAAACAAACAAACAAACAAATAAATAAATATTTAGCACTGGGAATGGTCATGAACCAGCTCATGAGCCAAAATTCAGCATGAACTCGGGCCAGTTCTGAGCTTGGGAACCAATGCTTGGGGAAGGCAGTTTCCCCAAATATTTACTGGAATTTTGGCAAGTTTGGTTTGTCTGTCTGGGGCCAGCCATTTAAACATAACAGCAGAGCAGTGTGGAGTCCATCACTCAGCTGTTAGGTTTAAATGGCTGTTAGTCTTTGAGGGGGGGGAGCAAAACCGAAGGGCTTACAGCCATTTAAACCTAACAGCTGAGTGGTGGACCTGCTGAGCTGTTAGGTTTGAATGGCTGCAATCCATTAAACCCTTTGGTTTCGCTCCCCCCTTGAAGTGGAGGGAACAAAAACAAAGGTTTAAATGGCTGGCATCCCAGGCAATCCCGGCCCCCTTTCTCCCAGCCATGGCAAGCCTATATATCCCCCTATATATTTTTCTTAAGATCTGGGATTTTTCTGCATACCTGGGGAGTCCCCCAAGCATGCAGAAAAATCTCTTTAGCCTCTGTGTGCCCCCAATCCATGGATTTATATATCTGCAGATTGCTGCCACACATGGCTAATAGTACACAGACAAGAGGAGACCCACAAGAAACTTGTGGGATTGCTATCGCATTCCTCACACCTTTGCTTTATACCCTCTCCCTCTCCCTCTCATATACACTTTCTCACTTCTATCCCCCTTTTCTTACTTTCTGTCTCTCCTCCATGCATGTTACTTCCTCTCTCTTTCTGACCTGCCATCATTCTCTTTGTTTTTTCTGCCTCCCCACCTCCTCACTCTCTCTTTCTGCCCACATCACTCTCTCATCCTGCTGCCTCCCTCATCCTGCACAGCAGCAGCAGTGGTGGTGGTGCTCCCAACCACCCACCTGCTTCCACTCCCCCCACGGCAGCAGTGGAAGCTCTCTGGGAATCATAACAGATCTCCCAGCTACAAAGATCAATTCACCTTAGGGCTGCTAGCTCCAGGTTGGGATATTCCTGGAGATTCAGGGATGGAGGCTTGGAACAGTGAGGCTTGGGGAGGCAAGCAGCCTCAGCAGAGTATAATGCTAAAGACTCAACCCTCCAAAGCAGCCATTTTATCCAAGGGAACTGATCTCTGCCACCTGGACAGCAGTTGTAATTCTGGGTGATTTCCAGCCCCCACCTGGAGGCTGGCAATGGTAGTTCTCATGGAGGAAATGACTGGTTTGGAGGGTAGAGTGTATGGCATTATACCGGTCTGAAGTTCCTCCCCCCC
Organism: Lepidodactylus listeri; assembly: GCA_029233225.1. Taxonomy (NCBI): domain Eukaryota; kingdom Metazoa; phylum Chordata; class Lepidosauria; order Squamata; family Gekkonidae; genus Lepidodactylus; species Lepidodactylus listeri. Next base: position 51,113,951 of record JARCFY010000004.1, read on the forward strand.
TCAAACATAATCCTCTTCAGGCGTCACCCTTCAAATGTCCAGGAATTTCCCAACCTGGAGTTGGCAATCCTATTTCCTTCCCACCCAGCAGCCAACCTATCTGCCCCTCTGTCTTCAGCTTCCCATCTCCACCCTCCTCCCCCACGGCCTCTACCTAGGAAAATTACAGTCTTTCTCCACAGCAAGGACCAAAGCAGCTTACATTATTCACTCCTTCTTTTATCTGCACAACAACCCTGTGAAGATAGTTAGGCTAAAAGTATGTGACTGGTTCAAAATAATCTAGTTAACTTCCACCACAAGATGGGGATCTGAACCTGGGTTTTGCAGACCCTGCTTTGAAGCTTTAACTGCTGCACCACACTTGCTTCCATAGGGTGGCTCCTAATGAACAGTAGCAAACAGCAGGGTCTGGTTGAATCATGCAAATCAGGTGGTATCAAGTCACCCAGAGGGTGCTGCCTAGGGATGCCAGCATCCAGGTGGCCCTTGAAATTACTGCTCATCTCCAGACTACAGAGATAACTTCCCATGAAAAAAAAGGATTATTTGGAAGGTGGGGTCTATGGCATTGTACCTCACTGAGGTCCCTGTCTTCCCCAGGGACCACCCCCAAATCTCCAGGAGTTTCCCAGCCTGGATCTGGCAACCTTACCCTCCTCCATCCCCTGCCAGTTGCCAGGAGGGACTTGGCAAGTGTAGACTGCTGCCAGGCCAAGGGTTGCCAACCTCCAAGTAGGACCTGGAGACCCTGCAGAATTACAACTGAACTCTAGACAGCAGAGATCTGTCTCCCTGGAAAAAATGGCTGCTTTTGAGGGTGGACTCTGTGGCATAATACCCAGCTGAGGCTTCTTCCTTCCCCAAACCCAGCCCTCCTTAGAGTCCACCACAAAATCTCTAGGCCTGGCCCCAAGGCTTCCTCTCTTCAGGGCCAAAATAGGCTTGGAAAGGGCCCTTCCCCCTCCCTCTGCCTTTTACTAACAGAGCAATTAGAAGCCTTCCTCCTTCCCCCTCAGAATGTTCTAATCTCTAACCACTGATGGCTGGAGTGACTGGCCCCTGCAGAGGCCATTTCAAAAGGTATTGGGGGGAATTCAATCCTCCCCAAGATTTGGGTGTTTTTTTTTTTTACTTTTTGGATTTTTCTGCAGGTACAGGAAGTCCCCAGAGTCTGTAGAAAAAGCTGTTGGGGGAGTGAGCCCTCTGTTGGCAGAAATAATTATCTGCATGAAGAACAGACTTTGTGAAATAGTATATCTGATATACTATTTCACAAAGTCTGTTCTTCGTGCAGATAATGTATTGGCATTTTCCACCTCTCCCATTGGCTGTGCTGTGTGCTCCATCGGCCATTGGTCCATCAACCCCCACTCAACCCCCAATGTGCCATTGGCTGGGTGCTGGGTCTGTTTGTCTTGCCTGCCCACTGCTAGCCTGGCCACTATTCCCTGACAGAATAAACTGCCAAAATGGCTGTCTCTCCTGAGGAAGACACTTCACCTTCTCCCGTTAGGCTCACTTTTGCTTCAGTGGCTGTTGCTAAGCAACCAAGCTAGGTTCTGTCAGTAAAAGGTGGGGGGAAGAGGCCTTTTCCAGGCCTATTTTGGCCTTTGAGAGAAAACTCATTGGGGCCCATTCTGACTAGGATTGCCAGCTCCAGGTTGGGAAATCCTTGGAAATTTTGTGGTGAAGTCTATGGAAGGCAGATTTTGGGGAAGAGAGAGGCTTCAGCTGAACAGAATACCATAGAGTCCACCCTCCAAAGCAGTTATTTTCTCCAGGGGAAGAGAGATCTGTTATCTGGAGTTCAGTTGTGATACCAGGCAATCTTCTGGTTTCACCTGGAGGTTGGCTACCTGAAGCCTGGCAGTGCCCTCTAGGTGACTTGATGACACCTGACTGCATGACAGCTAGGCCTGGCTGCTCGCTCCTGTTCACCTCCAGAAGCCCCTTTATTTTTTAATATTTAGAAGAAGAAGAAGAAGAAGAAGAAGAGAGTGGATTTATACCCCACCCTTCACTACCTGGAGTCTTAGAGTGGCTTACAATCACTTTCCCTCTCCCTTCCTCTCCCCACAACAGAGGTAGGTGGGGCTGAGAGAGCTCTCTGGAGAACTGCCTTTGAGAGAACAGCTCTGAAAGAACTTATGACTGACCCAAGCTCACACGAGTGGCTGCATGGGAAGCAGTGGGGAATCAAGTTCTCCTGGATTAGAGTCCACTTTTCCTGGATTAGAGTCCAGTTCTGGATTAGAGTCCATGCTCTTAATCTCTACTCCAAACTGGTTCTCAACTAGGACAGCCATTATGGCAGAGCAGTTAGCACTTCAGAGCAGGGTCTGTGAAGATCAAAAAGGGGGAGAAAAGAATGGTGTAAGGTGCTTTGGTCTCCACTGCAGAGAAAGACTGTACTGTTCCTCCTGGGGAACCATTGTTGCCAATCTCCAGGTGAAGGCTGGAGATCATTCCGTATTACAACTGCTCTCCTTGGATAAAATAGTGGACTCTGTCTCATTATACTCTGCTGAGGTACCCCCCCCCCCATGACAGCCAGTGTGATGTAGCAGTTAGTGCTTCAAGGCAGGGTCTGCCAGACCCACGTTCTTGCTATGGAAGCTAATTGAGTGATTTCCAATCACCCACAGACTTTTAGTCTAACCCACATCACAGGGTTGTTGTGCAGATTGAAAGGGGGGGAGGAAAATAATGTGAGCTGCTTTGGTCCCCACTGCAAAGAAAGACTGTTCTTTTCCTAGGTAGAGGCTGCAGGGAGAGGGAGGAGATGGAAAGCTGAAGTCAGAGGGGCTTGATAACTGGTTGGAAAGGGGATAGGGCTGCCAACTCCAGGTTGGGAGATTTGAAAGGGGGAGCCTGGAGACCATGGGATTTGTGGAGGGGTGGGACCTCAGAAAGGTACAATGCCATAGGCTGCACCCTCCAAACCAGCCATTTCCTCCTAGGGAACCATTGTTGCCAATCTCTAGGTGAGGGCTGAAGATCACTCAGAATTACAAGTGCTCTTCATATGGCATTTCCCTTGAAGAAAATGGTGGACTCTGTGTCATTATACCCTGCCGAGGTCACCACAGAAAATTGACGCTGAGTGCCCAAGGCCGGGGCACCCACCCAGAGCCTCTTTCTAGAGCCTGTTGTATTTATTTCCACAACAGGCCTTATTCCTAGTAGATAAATAAATAAGCAACAAAATAACAGAATGTAGGAAATCAGACACTAACTATATAGGTTAGCTGTTGCTTGAGAATCTGCTGTCCTGTTTCATTTTTGGCCAAGTTGCTGTGAATCAGGGGGTCAGAGCAGCAAAATATATCACTTCCTGATAGCCACTAATGTTATGGGAAACTTAACACCTGTCTAGGCAATGAGCAGATTTATGTTTGCTTGCAAAAACTAATGGACCCAATTGGGTTTCAGAATTCTCTATGGGATCTGATGCCCCTTGGCAATTTATTGAATGAGCGAATAGAGGATTGGAACTCCAGTCTCTCTGAAGCCATCAATGAAATTGCCCCCCAATGTCCTCTTCGTTTCCATCTCAAGTTGTCTCCATGGTATACAGTGGAGCTCAGAGGGATGAAATGGGAACCAAGATGACTAGAGTGAATTTGGCAATGGTCTCATGATGAAGTTTCAATAACGTCTTATAGGACAGCTATGTTTATCTATTTTGATTTTTGTGACCGCCCTTCCCCACTTGCATGGGGTTCAGGGCAGTTCACAACAATTTGGTTCAATATAATGTAAAATAAGTTAAAAACATAAAAACACAATATTTAAAACATTCAGAACATTTAAACATTTTAAAAACAAGATGGCAGTCCTAGCATTGAGTCATGGGGGGGCAGGCAAATGTAAAGAACCATCACTGGCCTCAACCAAAGGCGTGGCAGAATATTTTCCACCCGGCTGGGGCCAGGGCAGTGAAGGCTTGGCCTGGTTCAAGTCCAACCGGATATCTTTGGGACTGGGGACCACCAGAAGGTTCTTGTTCACTGATCTTAATGCTCTTCAAGGGACATACTAGAAGAGGTGGTCCTGGAGGTACATATGAAATCCTATGAGGTGGCAGTGAGGGCTACTAAGAGAAAATTCTATGGAGCCTCCATCGCATCTGCTAGCTCTCACCCAGCACAATTATCTAGAGTAATAAGAATGTTATTACAGAAAAAAACCAAAAAAAGTTAGGAATTTGGACATAAGCTGTGAGGCATTTGAAACCTTTTTTGCTGCTCTGCCATGACCTGCCAACTTAGATACAGTATATGAACTAGAGGCCCCTTGTCTATCTTTGGATTCATTATTTGACAGCATCAGCCGGCTCTCAGAGGCTGATGTCGACAGGATCCTGAGGAACACTAAGTCAACCACTTGCCTCTTGGACCCATGTCCTTTGTGGCTGGTATATGGGGCCCTCTAATCAGGGCCAGTGCTACCATTAGGCCAACCTAGGCGACTGCCTGGGGCGGAGACCTCAAAGGGGCACAGAACTGACAGTTTGCATTACTGTGCAGGAGACCCGCCGCCAGGCCCAGCACCAGCAATTTCAAATTTTGTGGTTTTCAGTCTTTCTAAAATGCATTTATGTTTGAAAATTGGGAGGCACATGGGGGGGGGGGGCGCCAGAAGGTAGCCTCACCTAGTGTGCAAAAAAAACCTGGCACCATCCCTGCCTCTAATGAACATTATCAATCTGTCCCTGTATTCAGGGGTCTATCCAGAAAGTTTAAAAGAGGCAATGCTAACACCGCTCTTGAAGAAACCATCACTGGATCTGTCTGATCTGTCCAACTACTGCCCAGTCTCGAATGTGCCATTTCTGGGTAAGGTATTGGAGAGAGTGACAGCTGAGCAACTTCAGATTTTCCTGGAGGATACATTGGCTCCAGTCTGGCTTCTGCCCTGTCCATGGGATGGAGACTGTGCTGGTTGCCCTCACTGATGATCTCTGTAGGCAGCTGTATTGAGGTGGATTGGCACTGCTGTTACTGCTTGACTTGATGCCAGCATTCAACACAGTGGCTCAGCTAAATGACTGAATCCTCTATACCTCCTAGCCAGCTACATGTTGGGTTGTCCAGATACTCACACAATGAAAATGTCACACTTCATATTCTCAGTGTACCATACCAAGGTGTAGACAAATAATTAAAAATGATGATGACTGATTTCACACTAACTGTATATACTTCACCCATGCAAAAACCCACTAAAAACCAAAAACTGCCACACATAACAACCATAAGCAGCACAACATCTTGATCCAACCAGCTATACAACCATCAATACCAAAACAACATATGCAGACCCAACATGCACCGCCTCCTCCTCCCCCCCAACACCAGGGCACTCACCCATAGCCTCTCTCTAGAACCCACGGTATTTATTCCCACAATGAGCCTTATTACTCTCTAGTATTCTTATATTTGCCCACATCACTTCCTATCTAGTTATCTTTTTTTAAACAAAAACAAAACAAAATTCTATATAGACAGAATAATTAAACAGTCAGTATGCAGAAAACTCCAGTTGAAATTCATTAGCATCATTAATAACAATTAACAAACCCACACAACCCTTAGACTGAATCTACTGACCCCTCAGGCTTTTTCATACATTAAAACCATGTAAGAGGAGAATGGTGAGGACACATAATATTTCCTTTGAAAACCCAGGTTAAAAATGTTTACACAAGGAATGTAGACTTTGACTGCCAAAGCAATCACTACTTAGAGTTTCTTCAGTCAATTAGGGGTAGTATAAGAATAGAATACTGTTGCAATAAGAGTGATAATTAAGACTTTATAGAAAGACTCAGAAGATTAGGTTTATTTGGACTGTAAGCCTTACAGAGCAGGAACCATCACTTTCCATTTGTATGTAATACTCAGAATATTACAGTTTTAGTCTTAGTTAGACACCACTGTGCTAAAAATGCAACAGCCCAAGAAGAATCCAATTATTCTGACAGTGGAACCTCAGTGTACTGGATGCACAGTAGATTTCTCATTAGTTTGGAAAATCCTGTAGGTCAGATGGTATTGGCTTTTAGAAGTTGGATACAGTAACTGTTTTGCAGGGCTCACATTTACTTTAAGAACTCTTATATTTATAAAAAGTTCCCTTTAAAATGCAATGGTTAAAATGTTGAGGGTTAATGCCAAATAAGTACTGCAAGAGTTATATCAGGGCAAGATGCACAAGAAAAAGGTCAATGGTTGAGAATTTACTAAATGATAATAGTAATAAATTATATAAAGCTTGTTCAAAACATGTCATCTCCACTACTTTGTGTAACCCTGTAATAGAGCAACTCAGCATGGCAGAACAAAGAAAACCCTTTCACTTTGGGGGTCCTGGTAGGGAACCTGCTGCCACTGCCTAATTACTCTCCTCAGAAAGCTCCTTGGTGTCATGGAGAACGCTAAGGCTGAGGACAGATTGGCCGTCTCGGCCACTGTGCCTCTGCTTCAGAAGCGGAGGCAGAGCGGCCATTCAGACGGCCGCATCTGCCCCCAGGAGGTGGCCCGGATGCATCGCGCTCCTTCCACACCAGCCGAACCATCGCTCCTTCCACACCATCGCGCTCCTTCCGCACCAGCCGAGCACCACTTCAAAGTGCGCCCCGTGTGCGCGTTCCACCTGCCGGAGCGGGTGTGAACGTGCGCGGGCAGGGGCAGCCACGCGGCATCCGCCCGCCACTTCAGGAAGCCACCCGCAGTCTGAATGCTGCGGGCGGCTTCCTCCCGGCGGCGTGCGAATGCCGCGCCGCGGGGGAAATTCCCTCGCCCCATTCTGCCACGCCGCGGAGGCGCGGCAGAATGCCAATCTGTCTTCAGCCTAAGATGGGAGAAAGGTGTAGCTTAAAGAAATGGTCTGGCCATGGGTAGTATGAAGTGCAGTCTCAATTCTTAACAAACAAAAGCTTTATTGACTACCAGACTGAATCCATATACCTGCAGGGCTTCCTCTTCCGCTGTGTTCCACTGTGGCAATTTGACTCATATGAGCAAAGGGGCTCTCCAGCAAACAGGTACAATTGGCAACTGCCTGCTCACATACATTCTGTGTAAACTTTGAGTCCACCGTTAAGATCAACAAAGTTTAATTCTTGGTATAAGCATCACTCCCTTCCCAATAACTAAAATATCTCTCATAAAAAAAATTACACTGGTTCCACAGGATAAAATCCCCACCAGAACTTGTCACCTTGTGGACAGGGCTCATTTTGTATCAGGAGCTCCTCTGCATATTAGGCCACACACCCCTGATGTAGCCAATCCTCCAAGAGCTTACAGTAGCCCCTGTAAGAAGCGCTCTGTAAGCTCTTGGACAATTGGCTACATTAGGGGTGTGTGGCCTAATATGCAAAGGAGCTCCTGCTACAAAATGAGCCCTGCTTGTGGATGAAAGTCACACTTGCTAGAATCCTGATATCAAAGGGCATTAGGAATACACTTAGTTGGGGGGAGATTTCTCTCCCATCATTGCTTGGTGTGACCATGGGCCTTTCCACATTTGTTGTTGTTGTTGTTGTTGTTGGTTCTGGCCTCATTCTGCTTTGGTTTATCCCCTGATTTTTGTTCCTTTAATTTTCATTTCTTTTATCATTGCCCCCCCCCCCCCCCCCGGTTCTTTGAGACCACTTCTACCCTGATGTTTTTCTGGAACCCAATTTTGCTTCAGCTTTTTCCTCATGCATAATATTTCTGTCAATTTTTTTGTCCTGCCCATTCCCACCCACCTCCAGCCCACTGTTTGATGAGTCAACTGTCATGTTCAAATCACTCTTCCCCCCTCCATTCTGAAGACAATTGATTTCCCCCCCTCTTTTTTAATGGCAGTAAAATATTGATATGGAAATAGGTACACCTCTAACAAGTTAAGGGTCTAGAGACTTACTTAAAAAAAGAAATCTGGGAATTCTCTGTACCTCCTAATGCTCCAGTGATATTTTATTGCCTTTTTAAAATATTTTATTGCCTTTTTTTAAAAGGGGAGGTACTGTAACCCCACCAATGACACCACCAATGATGACAGCACCCTCCCTTGAAAATCCTCATCATTGAAGGGACATGCAGAAGGAAATAAAATTGCTCCACAACTATGAAAAGGCAAAGGAAGGGCAAATGTGTGGAAGAACCATGGATGCCTGTGGATTCACTCCCAAGAAAATCAGGAGTAACTCAAGCATGCAGAAAAGCCCCATGAGAATGTGGTATTTCCAGTTTTAAAGTTCATTACTTTACCAACTGGATATTAGGAAAACCTTTTTAACAGTATGAGTTGTGCAGCAGTGGAATCAGCTGCCTAGGGAGGTGGTGAGCTCCCCCCCCCCCTTCCCCGACTGGCATTTTTTAGGCTGATTTTACATCTCCCCTCTAAAGTAGTTTGACTGCTGTCTTTTCCTGTGCTGATTTCACAGTGGTGTTAAATTTCACTCCAGGGGGTTTAAGTGCACTAAGAAACCACAATTGTTTAAAGCAGAATAAAGCAGTATAATACTACCTTGACCACAGGAAGGCAATTAGTAGATATGGACATTTCAGTGGCAGCACGGTTTCACACCGCACAGAGGTATGGGCAGGTTTTTTTGGAACTAGAATGATTCCAGCAGGAAAGTCAGATGTAAAATCAGCCTTAAACAGCAGTTGGACAAATGCTTGTCAGGGATGTAGGTTGATCCTGCATTGAGCAGGGGCTGGAGTAGATGGCCTGTATGGCCCCTTCCAGCTCTGTGATTCTATAATTCTATCAAAATTCTCTTGGCTTGCCAGTATGAGCTCTGAGGTGAGCTTTTCCACCACTTGAGAAATGGATGAAATCTAGAGAGAGAGAGAGAGAGAAATATATACAAAGACTATTCTTACCTACAGTCAACAGTCCACATTAAAACTCTCCATTTACCTTTTCACAGTAACTTTACTGATCTCTCAAAACTCCCAATACATTTTTAAAGGTAAAAATCCAAAAAAATCTTTTTCAGTGCTTCAACCTTAGCTATTTTCTTTGGTGCTAATATATTTATTCATTTATACTTGTATTTTCCACAGTATTCTCCCACTGATTTTATCACAATTAAAAAAAATAACATACTAAATTAATTTACCAACACAGAAGCCCTAGAGATGTTAATGTGTAACTGGATAAATTTATCAAGTAATGGTCAACATTTGAAGCAGTGTGGAGTGATAAAGTTAAAGATGGAATTACACCTTATATATATTTAATGTTTTGTGATAACAATGACATATTCACTTTTGTAAAAAAACAAAAGCAAAACCAAACCCAAAAAACAAAACCCTCACAAAATTGCAGCCCAATCATTTCAGGTGTAAAATGACTATTCTACTGATTCACTGAGGATATGGAAAGCATATTTAATGTTGTTCACAATTTTCAATAATGCTTCCTCTCCAGCCTCCCCTGCCCAAATATGCCATCTTTTTTAAAATAAAAAGGCAGCTGTGACGTTTGTAGGACTTGCCCCAGAGGTGGAGACATTTTGTCAATTTCACCATGTCTGCATTGGACACATGGTATTTTAATCCATTAAACTGACCTTTGCAGCAAGTCCAAAGAAGCCCAGGAAGGATTTGTAGCTCATGTGTTTAGATAACCATATCATTTGAATCTTTATTGTTTTAAATAATCATGGTGGCAGGAGATAAGTTAGAGCCCCAGAAACTGGAAAAACCTGTCTTCCCTTCAGAAAACTGTCTTCTAGTTTGCACAGAGTAGCTAATGCAAAATCAACAGTGAAGAGAGATAACATTAGGGTAGCATTTGTTGTTTTTTAAGTCAGAATTTTTTTGTTATTATCTGGAAGCCACCACGTTGTTGCAACTCATTCCTAAACTTCTGTTCTATGTTAGATTACCTAGCCCAAAGTTCTCCTGTCAGCAACCCCTTGAAGAGCAATTCTTGTATTTAACACATTCCAACTTCTTGAGGCACCGTCGAAACCTCTCTGTAAATTGCTTGAACAAATCCATCATCCTAGCTTTCTTGCCTCAACTCTTATTTGTACTGCTGTTCTTCTAAATAGTTTCACCACAGAAAATCGAAGCAGGCAGTTTTTCCATATTTCTGATGCATATGAAAGAAACTTTAAGGTATTTTTAACTTATTCTCTACAGACTGCTTCCCCTGCTCCTGATGGCACAGGAAGCAAGACTGGAGCAATAGTGATAAACAGTGTTGATGCCTTAGGGTGATATCTAAGTAAATTAGCTGGTAAAGAGAAACTGTGTTCAGCCTCAATTTTTAATACTGTTTTGTAGCTATAGTTGTTCATTCACCATTGAATTGACTTTGCTTACTTTGTGATTTAATTGTTCTCCACAAAGTAATGCAAGCTTACAGAACACATAAAAGCAATGCATCCTTTATAGGAGAAGTTAAGTAAGAACATCATCAACATCAAACAATGTCCTAGAGGAGGCAAGGGACTATTAGTACTGTAAAATCTTTTTTTTTTAACCTTATAAAGATAATAGCATAGGGGGAAAGGACTTTTTCATAGGGTTTGAGATGCGTGTTTAATTTGATGTTACAAAATCAAGCACATTGTCTCCAACTAGGAGTTTTATATTGAAAACAGAAGAAAAGTGATAACCTTGCTGGTGAATTTTGGGTAAATGTATTTGGGATACGCTATCCTATTCATTTCTCTTTAGCTGAGCCATTACTGTGACCAGCTGAGTTGAAAGAAAAGTCATGAAGCAAAAATTCCAGCTAGTTCAAGATGCATAATCAGATATGGGTCAGTGGTGCTGAACTTTGAATCATAACAACAGCCAACAAGCAAAGTCAATAAAGATTCTACAAGCCCATTCCAAGGCAGAAAGAAAGCAAAGAAATTTATGGGACAGAACAATAATAACCCAGCTTTGAAATAAGAAGGTTGGATGCCTGCTGGGTTGTATATAGAGGTAAAGGGCAAAAGTGTACTGTAGTGCATGGCCATCATCTTGTACTTTAGGTAAGACTCCACCCATTGAGAAAATATGTCCCACTTCAACATTTGGACCTGGACAAAAATAATAACTGAACCCATAACTAAGGAGTGTGTTTCTTAGTATTCAAATGGATCACCATGGATCACCATGATGGGTCACCATGGATCACCATGGTGAACAACTAATGACAAATAAGGATGCAACAAATTTCTCAGGAAAGTTGTTAGGCAATTGAACATACCCTATTCAGCACTCATGATCCAGTTGTGAGCTGACCAGGAGTATGCTCAAATTGCACTGAGTAACTCAGACAGCTGCGGGACAAGTTTGCAGGGCCCTGTTGGCCAAAATCCAATTCACAGCTCATCAGGGGACCATCTGATCCACCCTGCCCAGCACAAAGGTTACACAATGAAGTTGAAAAAGGGAGAAAGAGTTCATTTCTCTTCCACTCTCCCCTCCTCATGGACAGGAACAGGAACAATACTTCTGAGTTCCACATTACAAAAGTGAAAGAAGAAATAGCTTGATTCAAGTCCAATAGCACCTTAGAGACCAACAAGATTTTCAGGGTATGAACATTTGAAAGTCAAAGCTCCCTTCATAAGATACAAGAAAGAGCTTGTTTCTCTCTTTTTCTCTGCAGCCCAAGCTGACAGCTTTGGATGGCAAGAAGAAAAGGGAAATTAGCTGGGCTTCTGATTCTACTCATGGCTACCAAATCTGGAAAGAAGCTAGGTCCACCACCCATAGAAAATAATTTACTATGAGACACATTCAGAAAAACAAGTAGCTATGGTTTTCGTAGACGCAGAGAAAGCCTTTGATAATATCTCATGGAAATTTCTCTTACACAAATTGGAACAATCAAATAGCGGCACTTTTTTTCAAGCAATGGTAAAGGCCATATATACTAACCAGCAAGCAAAAATTATAGTAAACGGGGATCTAACAAATAATATCGAGATTCAAAAAGGAACCAGACAGGGATGCCCCTTATCCCCACTACTATTCATATTCACATTGGAGACTCTAAATGAACAGGTAAGAGAGGATGATCATATAATGGGCCTCAAAGTGAAGGGTCATGAATTTGGATTGCGAGCATTTGCTGATGACCTTTTGTATATTGTGGAAGACCCACTTAAATCTCTTCCCCAGTTACTGATATTAATTGAAGAATACGGCCAGCTGGCAGGATTATGAATTAACTTCAAGAAAACAAAAATATTGACCAAAAATTGCTCAGTGGAAGTAAACAATATAATCCAGGAAACTACTAAAATAGAAGTAGTAAAAAAAGTGTGATACTTAGGAATTTGGGTGACTAACAAAAATAGTGCGCTTATAGAAAATAACTATTGTAAACTCCTAGAGAAAATCAAGAAAGATACCGAAAAGTGGAAAGAATTACAACTCTCCTTGATGGGTAGATTAGCGGTAGTTAAAATGAATATTTTACCTAGATTTTTGTTCTTGGCCCAAAATATTCCGGTCCTTAAGAAATATGATTTCTTTAAGGAGCTGGATACTTTAACTAGGTCTTTTGTATGGTATCCCAATAAACCAAGAATAAAATGGAAGTTGTTACAGGATAATAGAGAGGAGGCTTTGATGCACCAAATTGGAAACTTTATTACCAAGTGGCATCCATAGCTTGGATCAAGGACTGGATTAACCTAGAAGATATAAGATGTTTAGCCTTAGAGGGCCATGATCTTTACATGGGGTGGCATGCTTATATATGGTATCAAAAGGATAAAGTTCATTCCAATTTTCACCACCATATTTTAAGGGGTGCATTAATAAAAACTTGGTTAAATACAAAAGAAACATATTACCGTAAGATTCCAAAATGGGTCTCTCCACTTGACGCATTTGTAAAACCAACATTAATTGGTGATCACAATAGAGTTAGCTATGAAATCCTGTTAGATAAAGATAACAAATTAAAAAATGAAGAGAGTCTGAAGATGAAATATGATATAGAGTTGTCTTGGTGGGAAAAGGTTCAGCTACAATAAAGGTATGATCAAGATAAGAAAATTGGCTTTTTAGATATTAAAAATGAATTGGATAAGGCATGGCTAATCTCACATGTGAAAAATATAAAAAAAAATATATAGAATATTATTAGTAGACGAGCTGCAAGAAGAAACAGTAAAGAACATGATAGTATCCTGGATGAAAGATTTTGATCATACTATAGATCTGGAAGAATGGTCAAAGATGTGGAGAACACTGAAGTATACAAGTGCTGTTTCCTATAAGGAAAACTTGTATAAAATGTTCTATAGATGGCACTGGTCTCCTGACAGGATAGCCAAATGTTATGTGAATGCTTCAAACTCTTGTTGGAAGTATGGGAAAAATATAGGAACATATTTCCACATGTGGTAGAGGTGCGGGAAAGCCCAAAACTACTGGAAGAAAATTCAAAAAATGATACAGGAAGTCTTAAATATAGATTTACCACTGTTACCAAAAAATTTTTTTATTAAATATGCTCCCAGAACATATAAATAAAGCAGACATAATCTTTATAGTTTATATTATTACTGCTGCACGAATTACTTGGGCTAAAAGTTGGAAAGTGGAAATTAGCCCCACAATAGATGAAATAATACATAAATTAATGGACCTTGCAGAAACAGAAAAATTAAGCCAGACATTACACAAAAAAATAAGGAAATTCTGAAAGATAGATGGTTGAAATTTTATGAATGGTGTAAAAATAAATGAATGACTCAAAATGTAAATATATTAAGTATACATTTACAAATTTTAACTTGGAATAATATTGGGATAAACCAAAAAGGTGATGTAATATTATTATATGGATATCATTAATTTGTTTACTTATATTTATGGCTTTGTTTAAGTACATATTTAGACTTGATTTTAAATGAATATGGATTAATAATATGTCAATAAAATAAAAATTGTATTAAAAAAAGAAAAGAATTTGCCCATTGTTTCCAAGCATGAAAGGATAGAACATCAAAAGAACCTGATTTCCAACTGAACTGGGAGTTGGCTCCTGACATCCCTCCCACAAAGAAACACTGTGGTGCACAGAACAAAATTTCTTCCGTAGAAGATCAGAAGCCTATTACTGATGGCTACAAGTAGCCTGCTGCAAACAGCCAAATAGCCCACTGATTAATTGTATCTGATCACCATTGGTGAACCACTGGAGATGCCAGGGATTCTTTACAGTTAAAAAAGGGAGGATAGATTTTAGAAATTGGCTTTATCAGCCTTTGCACTTGCTCATCCATTCATTCGTTCATTCGTTTGTTCATTCATTCAAATACTTCTATACAGGGCTCATTTTGTAGCAGGAGCTCCTTTGCATATTAGCCCCCCCCCCAATGTAGCCAATCCTCCAAGAGCGTACAGAGCTCTTCTTATAGAAGCTACTGTAAGCTCTTGGAGGATTGGCTACATCAAGGGTGTGTGGCCTAATATGCAGAGGAGTTCCTGCTACGAAATGAGCCCTGCTTCTATATGACTTTTCATCATTTCTTGGGAAACCTGCAGTGTTTTATATAACACCCCCCCCAGCAACACAAAACAGCTCCAAAACTTCAGTAATTCTAAACATTATCTATCTACTAATAGTCAAGTGCCCCCTTTGCATGCAGATATCTAAATCTGCACATTGGAGGCACTTGGGGGGGTAGAGAGATTTTCCTGCACACTTGGGGGACTTCCCAGGTGTGCAAAAAAATCCAAAAACTTTAAAAAAAAGATACGGGGGATATTTAAATCCCCCCCAAAATAAAAGAGCATCCCCTGCACATGCACAGAGAATGCTCTGGGGATGGTGCCTGACTGCTGTTGCTGGAGAGGGGAGGAAGAAGGCTTGGTGGGCTGATGGATGGGAGCCATTCAGGCCTCGCTACCAATGCCCAGGGGGGATGATTGGCGAGCCCAGCGGCTCGGAACCACATGGGCCTTGCTGTCAGGGAGGGGCAGGCAAGAAGATCAGGCATGCCTCACTATAGGTGGGGGCGGACACAAGAGAAGACCTGGTGGGCCCCACACAGGCCTCTCTGTTGGTGGGGGTGGGAGAGAAGGCCCAGCAGCTCAGAACCACATGGGCCTCGCCATCAGTGCCAGGGGAGAAAGGGAGAGGGCTTACCTGCTGTGGCTTCCTCCTTCTCCATGTGGAGTGCCCCCCGCAAGTATCACAGGTCCTCACCTCTTGTCTATATAGCTAATAGCCAAGGTGCCCCCTTTATGCAGATATCTAAATCTGCACATCAGGGGCACCTAGGGGGCAAAGAGATTTTCCTGCACACTTGGGGGACTCCAAAAAAAATCCAAAAAAGCTGAAAAATCCAAAAAGTTAAAAAAATATTTGGGGAATACTTAAATCCCCCCAAAAAGTAAAAGAGCATTCCCTGCATATGTACAGAGAATGCTCTGGGAACTGTCATCACCGCTACTGGGGGGGAAGGCTTGGCAGGCCAGCCTCACTGCCACAGCTGGGGGGGAGGAGGGAAAAGGCTTGGCGGTCCAGCCTCTTCGCTGGGGGAGGGATAAGGGCTCACCTCCTGCTGCTTCCTCCTTTTCTGGAGCTCCTTTGGCTTCAGCAGGCCCTGAGCTGTGGAGAATACTCCCCCCCTATGAGTATCATGGGTCCCACTACTTGTAAAATCCTAATAATATATAACCTCAGTATAAAACTGACAAATTTGACCAGCAATCAAGCAATTAACACTTACCCCTTGAGGCTCACCTGGCACCTCCTTTAGGCAAAAGCTTTTTCTTTTTTTGTCCAGGCTGTTTTAACTGAGAGATTCCATCTTTCTAAACTGTTTTATGGCCAGCTGTTAGCCTGAAGATTGTTTTAATAATATCATTTTAGGCTGACAAATCAGGTTTTGTATTTCATGTTCTCAGTTGTCTCATGGCTTAGTTTTATGCTGTTGGTTTTAAGATTTTGTCGTATTGGTTTTGCCTTAGCTGCCTCAAATGGGTTTCTGGAGAGGCAGCATATAAATTTTCTAATCAAAGAAAAATAAGATCCTGCTGCTTCTGACAATAATCACCAGAATATGAAAAACAATTTTTTTGGGGGGGGGGGGGGTATTTTTTGTAACACCTGAGAATCCCAGATTTGTGTTACCATTCTGAAAAATCAAAGTAACAGCAATTTTCATGTATATTTGCAGCTCAGGAATTTTGGGGTGCACACCCCTAATTACTGGTGAATAAATCAGTTACACCTAGTCGTGGCACAAATGCTATTACTGATGAACTGAAAAACTGGTGTCCTTTAAGTAATTAACATTTCAAGCATAAGCCCCAGGATAAGAGAAATTCATGGAGTGACCTCAAAAGGCGAAATCTTGTGTTAAACGGCTTACCAAAAATGTAAGATTACCAGCAGTATCATGTAGCTGAATTCAATATACTCTGTAGGCATACATAAATATTGATTAAACCAGAAATGATTCCCTGAAAACCTTCGATTGGCAACTAATAATATGTTTCCATTTGCACCATAAAGTGTTTTGTGGATAACAAAATGCAGATCTAAATGTAGATATGAATCCCAAACCTTCCTCATAACTCAAAATGGCTGAATTCGGTATGAAACATATGTAGGACATTTTCTTCCTTTCTACATTCTGTTGCATGAAACCTTTTTTATCATCTCAGGTCCTTCACTGCCCTTGCTGTAGATAACAGTGAGTAACTCTTGCATACAAATGTCTCAGGAGCATTTCAAGCTTTCTTCTGTGAATTGAATGTCATCTCTTTCATCCACAGCCACAAAAGCATCTAAATCTTCACTGTCATCTTCCAAAGCTAGGAACACTTTCAGCAGAGAACCTGTCAGACAGGTCTCATCAGTCTGTTCCACAGAAGGCAGATGGGCCAAGCAAGTCTTTGTCTCTTTGTCCCAAGAGCATCACATCAGCTACTAATTAATCTTAATATAGTGATTTGTCCACTAGCAAAGTTCTGACAACATGGAAATGCAGAAGCATCCATATTTCACAGTACTAAAGAGATTCATTTATAAACCTAACATGTTGAGATGAGGTTAATTAGAGTGATCCCAGTTCCAATAGTGGAGTTTTAAAAATGGCTATAAATGGGTGCTTGCTCAAGTTCACAGTGATAATGGCCCCCACTCAAGCGGCTCACTTATTGAGAATTGGTGCCTCCACATGTACTGAATTTGTCATTGTATTTTGGCCCATCAAAAGGGGTTTCACTACTTAAGTTGTAGTTGGTAGCCCTTGCAGCTCCCACATAGAGGCACTGCT
Organism: Lepidodactylus listeri; assembly: GCA_029233225.1. Classification (NCBI taxonomy): domain Eukaryota; kingdom Metazoa; phylum Chordata; class Lepidosauria; order Squamata; family Gekkonidae; genus Lepidodactylus; species Lepidodactylus listeri. Next base: position 51,131,217 of record JARCFY010000004.1, read on the forward strand.
TCTCAAACATGGTTTCCCTATGTGTATGCTGTGCAGTGGTAAGTTCAGCAATGACCTCCTCCCCTCACACTCCTCAGGTATTTAGATGGAACCATTGCAATGGTGAAACATCCCTAATTTGATCAGTAAAATCTTGGTGGCTTTAATGGCTTCAAAACACCAGTGCACTTTAAAGGCAGAATTATTCTATCCTGAATAGAAATATACACAATTATAATTCACTGTAGTCATAGTTGAGTCTTTCTCAGGGGTCCGTTGGGGCCGGAGCAAGGCGGAGCAAAGCTCTGCCAGCTCAGGAGTGGCCACTAGGGCAGCCATGGGCCGAATCAGATTCTCTAATCTGATTCAGCCCGCTGCCAAATTGCCACTGAAATTCGGCAGCAACTTTAAAAGCAACTGGAGGGGAGGGGATTTGAGGGAGAGGCTCCAAACTTGCAGGGTAGCTGCTGGGGCCTCTCCTCGAAATACCCACCAAGTTTCAAGACGATTGGACCATGGGGTCCAATTCTATGGGCCCCCAAACAGGTTGCCCCCATTCTCTCCATTGTTCTCTATGGGAGGAAAAAAGTTAACATTTTTTCTCACCATAGAGAACAATGGAGGGTATGAGACAACCTGTTTGGGGGCCCATAGAATTGGACCCCGTGGTCCAATCTTCTTGAAACTTGGTGGGTATTTCGAGGAGAGGCCCCAGCAGCTACCCTGCAAGTTTGGAGCCTCTCCCTCAAACCCCCTTTCCTCCAGCCCCTCATATACCCTGTGAGTTTTTGCCATTGATTTCAATGGCCCATAGGGTATGATGGGGCTGAAACTGAGGCCAAGGACAGACTGGCAGTCTGGGCCACTCTGCCTCCGCTTCAAAAGCAGAGGCAGAGCGGCCGTTCAGACAGCCGCATCTGCCCCGAAGAGGTGGCCCAGACGCATCGCGTCCAGCGCCGCGCTCCTCTCGCAGCAGCCGGGCACCACTTAAAAGTGGTGCCCCGGCTACTGTGGCGCATGTTCCACCCGCCTCTGGCAGGTGTGAATGCACGCCTAGAGGGGTAGCCGCGTGGCGTTCGCATGCCGCCATAGGAAGCCGCCCGCAGTCTGAACGCTGTGGGCAGTTTCCTACCGGCGGTGTGCGAACGCTGTGTGGCGGGGGCAATTCCCCCCGCCTTATTCTGCTGCACCGCGGAGGCACGGCAGAATACAAATCTGTCCTTGGCCTGACATTCCCTTTCTGACACACTTCTGGTGATGTCAGGGGACGTGGCATATGCTAATGAAGTATGCTAATGAGTTGTGCTAATGAGCTCCTGCACCTCTTTTTCTACGAAAGGACACCTGGTCTTTCTCAAGAAATGAACATATCTTTAAAAGCCAGTCACTTTACAGGAAGAAGGCACAGTCTTTCTCCATTTTTGTAAAAAATTGCACCATTTGTAATTTATTTTATTTATAATAGGAATAAGGCGCATTGTAGAAATAAATACAACAGGCTCTAGAAAGAGGCTCTGGGTGGGTGCCCTGGCCTTGGGCACTCAGTGTCAATTTTCTGTGTCAACTTCAGCAGGATTTAATGACACAGAGTCCACCGTTTTCTCCAGGAGAACTGACCTCTGCCATCTGAAGAGCAATTGGAATTCTGAGTTATCTCTAGTCCTCACCTAGAGATGGGCAACAATGGTTACCTGGTAGGAAATGGCTGGTTTGGAGGGTGGAGTCCGTGGCATTGTACCTATCTGAGGTCCCACCCCTCCTCAAATCCCACATTCTCCAGGCTCCACCCCCCAAATCTCCTGGAATTTCCCAACCTGGAGTTGGCAATCGTATTTCCTTCCCAGCCAACCATCAGCATACCGTTATCTGCCCCTCTGACTTCAGGTTTCCATCTCTTCCCCCCTCCCTGCAGCCTCTACCTAGGAAAAGTACAGTCTTTCTCCATAGTGGGGACCAAAGCAGCTCACATCATTCTCCTCTCCCCCTCTCAATCTGCAAAACAATCCTGTGAGGTAAGTTAGGCTGAAAGTCTGTGACTAGTCCAAAATAATCCACTCAGCTTCCACAGAACCTAGGTCTCCTCCTGGAGAAAATAACTGCTTTGGAGGGTGGACTCTATGGCATTCTACTCAGTTAAGTCTTCTCCCCTCCCAAAACACTGGCTCCCATAGACTCCACCACAAAATCTCCAGGAATTACCCAACCTGGAGTTGGCAACTGCAGTCAGGACTGGCCCTAATGAGTGCCAAAGCAGGCCTGGAAAGGGCCTCCTCCCTCCACCTTTTTACTAACAGAACCAAGCTTGGGTGCCTAGCAGCCACCACGGAAAGGAAACAGCCACACAGCAATTTTGGCAGTTTATTCAGACAGGGAATGGCAGTGGGCAGGGGAGAGGAGCAGACCCAGCACCCAGCCAGTGGCATGCAAGTACTCTTGAGTGGTGCTTGATGGGTCAATGGCTGATGGAGCTCACAGCACAGACAATGGGAGAACCAGAAAGTGCCAGTACACTAGGCTTTTATATATATAGGATTATCTGGCTTTCCATATTGGCTGACTGACTTACAGTAGGGCCAAATTTAAACATTAGGTTTGCAGTGGTTGAGTTCTGTGCTGAGGTTCATTTCCATATTGTGCTGATTTTTTTAAAAAAACAATCCACATGAGGAAGTGAATATGCTGGTATATTTACTTTGTACATGCCAGCCCTTCTATAAGGAATGACATCACTGGAATGAGCCAAGGTACCCTGGCCATACCAATGTTGTGGTTCCTTACACATTTGTTAAATGTCAAATCACAATGCATTTGCTCTCATACTATATAATAAACCTTTGAATCATCCCTCTGTGCATTTAAATGAGGTCAGAGTTTTAAAAATGTTAATCTAACATTTCCCTTGCTGATGTCAGACAAAATCTCAAAAACTAAATGAAAAGTGAAGCAGTACAATGTGTTATCTACAGTAGAATGAAAAAAAACCCCTACTCAGTGGTTCCATAGCTGAACTAGAGGACTCCTACCACCAAGTGCAACATTGTCACCAATAACCACCAAGTGACATTTATTCACTTTAATTTAAAAAAAAAATACCTTTTGGAGATTTTCTGACCATGTTTTTTTTAAATTTTGAAATTTTTATTAGGTTTCCAAAAAGTAACAACCAGTAACAACCATTATAACTCATAACCAACATTGAATAATAAAAAAGAACAGCAAGTGTAAACAACAATTAACACCACTAGTAAAATGAAAAATCTCTAAATACCGCTGCAGAGAATTCTAAAGGCAACATATAATGATAACTGCATAAATTTAAAACATAGAAAGGAAGTCTTCCAAATTGGATTTAGGACAATGTAAATTGTTACAGATAATTAACTATTTCATAAAAACGTTGAGGAATTTGTGAGTGCACTGGTGAATTAGGTAGGAATGATGCTTCTAGAAAAGGAAGCCACTTATGCATTATATTAATTTGGTTCCCAGAGTTACTATACATGCTTGCGCTAGATGCGATCTTGTCCTTTACGTATAGTTCCCAGACTTTAGCATACCATAACTTTAATCAAAGTGGGCTAGGGTCGTTCCATTTAGTGGCTATGACCATTTTTGCAGCTGCTAATAAAGTAAAAATCAAATCTTTGTGAATGGGTATCACAGGTTTTGACAGTAGCTCATATCTGTGGGATAGGAAAAGGAAAGCCATCAGTGGGCGATTCTGCAATGGCTTTTCCCTCCATTGTCTTACCAAACCACGTTGGAACAGAAATACCCCTTTGCATTGCATGCTGCTTTTACTTTCTTTGACCATCGGATTTTATGGTATCTTCTGCATAGAGTTATAGCCATTCAGTGGTAACTTTGCAGTCGGTACGGCATTGCCCTGGGTTATTTGAATGTGGTTTTGAGCTGCACCTTTTCCTCAGTATTGAGAAAAAGTGGAATGAATGCTAGATGCAAAATCACCCATTGTTAGTCATAAAATCAAGTTAGATGCAGAGGGACATCAGGGTTTGAGGTGTTTTCCTGTCTAACCTAGTTCCATCAGCTGAGCTATACGAGCAGTGGTGATTTGGAGCACATTGAGCAGGGCACACCACTCCATGTTCTGCATGTTCTCTGTCCTAAACTTCTGGCTGCTGAAAAGGCATTTATAAGAGGAGGGGGACAGAGAAAAAGAAAGTAGCAATAAGAGGGTGGGGCTGAACAAGAGTGAGGAAACAAAGGGGGGTGGGATGTCCCCTTCCCTGTGAGTTCTTGTGGGTCCCCTTCTTTTTCCCATTATTCCACAGATATTTATTTAATTTGACAATGAAGCTACTTTAATTGGGGTTTTATATAACTTTATGCCAGGTGAGAAATTTGAAACAAAACATAACTTCTGCCATTTCAAATTTAAACTTTCAAAATATGAATTGCTTTCAGGTATGATTCTTTTATCAAAGTACCAGATTTTTTCACATTTTTAAAAATAGCTTTTCTCATTTCATAGTCATCCAATGAACCCAAAAGTATTTTTTCCTGACTTTACAGTTGCTAATGGAAAATCACATATCCCTGTACGAGCAGCATAAATAGGTCTGGAGGTTAGACTTAGCATTTCCTCGGATAAATAAAAATAAGCCAATGAAGAGTATAGAATGTATTCATACCTAAAGTATTTGCAATGTGCCTAATATGATACCCTGTGAAACCAATCAGTTTTTTCTGCAAGAATAACCAGCCTTGATTCTCCCATTGGTTATTTTGCAATAAATAATGCTGACTGTTAATAAAAAAAATGTTGTCAATATCAGATGGCTAAGACTGCATTCAGAGAGATGGATTTGTAAACACATGAATATTTTAGAAACAGTGTCTGTGACATGAATGCAATAACTTTTTGGAGTATCTAATGTACTATAAAGAATAGAAGTCATTAGAAGTCCAGTTCTATTGGAATTCACTAGCTCAGATTGCTCTGCAAGCAATCCAGAGCTGAAGTCTACATTAGCCACTCATGACTTCCTTATTCCATCCTTACTTTATCAGGGAACTAGCACAGCTACCAGCAAGTGCAACTGTGGTAGCCTGAAAATGCAGATAGGGGACTGAAATCTGGAGATGTACAACCAATTCATTTGTGATAGGACCCTCAGAGAATCATAGTCATAGAGTTGGAAGGGACCTCCAGGGTCATCTGGTCCACCCCTTGCACAATGCAGGAAATTCACAAATACCTCTTCCCACACCTCCAGTGCCCCCTGTTCCATGACCAGAAGATGACAAAAAAAAACCCTCCAGGATCCCCAGCCAAACTGGCCTGGAAAAAAATTGCTTCCTGTCCCCAAAGTGGTGATCAGCATTTCCCTGGGCATATAAGAAAGGGCCACGAGAACTAAACACTGAAACCTAAGAAACCGGCTTCCATGAGGCAACACTTCAGATTTAGAAACAATGGCTGAGTTCAGTCTGGCAATTTGGCCTGATATACCCATGTTTCTCAAGCGGATTAAGTGGGCCAGTTCACACTGCCACAGCTGTCTGGTGTTCCTGTGCCGTACTCACCCCGTCCTGAAGCGTTTTGATCCCACTTTTAAAAAGTACCAGGTGAAAGCTGTGGCAAGCTGTTTGGGTGCACGTTGATCCCACTTCCTGTTGATCCCACAATCAAGTGGCATCGGTAATATGAACCCGCTGATCCGATATAACCGCCCATGCATGCTGTGCGCTTGAGCACACAATCACCTGTGGGGATGCTTCCAGCTTGTGGAGTTAAAGCTCCCAGCCATGGGATCCTGCCCCAATTGCTGCTGCACCTATGTGCCCATGCGCAGGTTGGTAAAACAGACCAAAGTTGTGCACAACTGGGGCACCACCTCCAGGGGCTGCCCCGCAGTGCAAACACTCCATTCTGCCTCCTCCCTGGTATGGTCCTGCATCAGTTCACGCAGTGTGACCAGAAAGCCCCAGGACAACATGGCCTGGGTCTTTTTGCCCCACTTCCCTTGCACTTCATTCTGCCAGTCTGTCCTCTGCCAATGTGTGTGAAAAAATTGTGTGTGAAAACCTTTTGTATGCATGCTGACCTTAGTATGTATGAGAAAATCCAGGGCTCAATGGAGACATTAACTTTTGCTCTAAACAGAGAGTGGGATGAATCTATCCAAAATGCTAGAATTCAGGAGTCAATTGCAGCATACAGAATGGACATCCCATCTGGAATGGATTGCTTAATCCAGTATGGCCATGCACAGGGAGGATTATTGTAGTTAGCCCTCCCTTTCTGTAGCACTCTGTCAGACCAGCAAGATAGCAATATAGGTGGTTGCAGGTCAAAGGATTTCAAGTACACAAAGGAGGCCTAGTGCAACCTAGAGTGAATGGTCCTGTGATGTAATTTAGCCTTGATTGATGTAATCCAATGTTTCCAGCATACAATTGGCCAGCAAAATCTATGGTGGAAGAGGGTTTTTTTTTATTTTTCCAAGTTTTCTCTGCCTTGATGAGTCTCAAAGAGGCTCACAATCTCCTTCCCTTCCTCTTCCCAGGCACCTTGTAAGGTAGGTGGGACTGAGACTGTTCTGCAAGAACTGTGACTGATCCAAGGTCACGCAGATGGCTTCATATGGGAGAAAGGGAAATCAGACTTGGTTCTCCAGATTAGAGTTCATCGCTCTTAACCACTACACCATGCAGGTGCAATAGAAGCTGTCTGAAACAGAGGGTGACATAACACAACCAGGTATAGCCCTGCATACCCCTCATATATTTCTGGAATAGATTTGGAAAGCAGCCAATCATGGTGGAAGACTTCCTCCCCTATTGGAAGCTGTAGTTCAACACAGATTTCTATTAAGGTGAAACTCCCTCCCCATCCCTCTGAAAATCTCCAGATCGGTACTACATAGAGTTGACACAACTGTTACAGAAATTGCTGCACCGAGAAACATTGAGGGGTGGTTCAGATACCCTGGAACTCTTTGAGGAAATTGTTCACCAGTTTAGACCCTTTCTCTTTAGTGATAGACCTCCAAAATCTAAAACACATTCTTCTGCAGTTTGTTCATTGTGCATAACAGCAGGGGTCCATTGGAGCGGGAGCGCACAGGAGCGCAGCTCCGGGAGTGAGGAGCCGGGGAGGCGGGCACATGACCAAGCCCCGCCCCCTCCTCGGCTTCCCCAAGCAGTGCAGAGGCACAGCGCCCCGGGGAAAGCCCTGCTAGGGTCTTTATTGTTTTTAATGTTTTGTTTTAATATTGATAATTTTATCATTGTTCCTTTTATGACTGTGTGCTGCTTTTCCAGAGACTTGCTCAAGGTGGCATATAAATTTTCTAAGTATACCATTTTTTATCTGGGCACATGGCACATAAGTACAGGAGAAATTTCACCAACCCTTCAGCAGCTTCCACCCCATCAGTTTGGTGTAGTGGTCAGGAGTTGGACTCTAATCTGGGAGAATTGGGTTTGATTCTCCACTCCTCCACATGCAGCTGCTGGTGTGACCTTGGGCCAGTCACAAGTTCTCTCAGAGCTGTTCTCTCATGAGCAGTTCTCAAAAGACCTCTCTCAGCCCCACCTACCTCACAGGGTGTCGTCTTGTGGGGAGGGGAAGGGAAGGGATGGGTGGTGCACATGTCCTGGGTATCTCAAGTCTACTTGAAACCTGGTGGTTTCAAGGGAGCAGGAAGAGAATGAGGGTGTGTTCTTTACGCTTATTTTTATTGCACAAAGTGTGTCAGAAGGCAACACCCACCCCTCAGGCTCCACTCCACAGGTGAGTGAAACTGACCTGCTCTTCCTCCATTCCCTTCCCCATCCAATACTTTGTGCAATAAAAATAAGCGTAAAGAACACACCCTCATTTTCTTCCTGCTCCTTTGAAACCACCAGGTTTCATCTTTCTAGGCAATGCTTTATCCAACTCCAGAAAGACAACTTTTGGGTTGCCAGTTATCTCAGGCTTTTCCACCAATACCAATATCTGTTGACCCCCAGGGCTTCCCTCTAAATAGGTTCAAAACTTAGGATCAGAGATTTAATATAGATGCTACCTTAGATAGGGGTACCATTATTAGCTCCAGATTTCCTCCCTGGTTTAAACTGCTTAAACAGGACCACAACAGAACTTCCTATTTGTACACCATCACTTTCCACAAATTTAGAGAAGCCTTTGCAGCTCTCAGATTTTAAACAATGACAACTGCCATGTTAGATGGCTATTATCAGCATACACCAGTTGTTCAGTGATCATGTATCTGTAGTGCCTTGGAATTGGAGGATCCTCATTATGTCTTGTCCTGTGACTTTTACTTGGTTCCCAAAACCAAGTTCCTTGTATCCATTTTAGCTAGGCTTGCCCTGAATTCAGCAGCAGACAAAATCATTTGTCATCTATATCATGTCACTGTATGCATTGGCTGCCAAGAAGATTTGTGCAAAACTTTCACCTTGTTATTTACCATGCTAAAATCTATGTTATTCCCTGGCCCCGACAATTTTCAAACTGTTTTTAACCTTGCGGTGTGGTTTATTGTTGTATTTATTATTGCTTGGGCAGTTGTTTTGTTATATTGTTATAGCCTTTGGCCACGCACAATAAAATTTTACCTACCTATTACAGAAATGGTGGTTGGGTTTTAGTTTCTGAGTGCTCCTTATATATTTCTTCAAAACATTTTATTCATTTTTTATACCATTGAGACAACTTGTACAAATGATAAAATAACAATAAACATAAAAAATTCTAAAATGAAGAAAACAACTCTGAAAAAGCAGCAACCCCAACCTAGAAATGTATAAAAGGAAGTAAAATGCAGATTAAAAATAGCAAATAAAAAGCCAGTTTCATCCACAATTAATTTGCAAACGTTAAATATATAAAGAATACTGAAACCTTTCCATTTTTTAATTCAGAACTTACTGTGGGACATCAACATACCTTCTCACATAGGTATTTTGGTACATTCAAAACCATTCTCTTTGCAGTCACAGTTTGCTCCATAGAAAATGGCACTTCATACAAAACCATTCCTGGAGTGTTGGTAGAGTCTCCTCCTGGGAAAATGGAGGGTCCTTGTTGATCATAGATTTGCATGGTAACAGAAAAGTGGGATTACCGTGACTTCTGGCAAAACTGGATACTGGTTGCATTCAAAAGACAGAAAGAGCCTTGCAAGCATAAAAGAGTGTCTTCTGATGGTGAAACTAGAAAGAAAGCTCTAGCTATGTGTGGAGATCCTGTCCTCAGAAGTCTATTTCTGCTGTGAGGCACAGCTGTGGTACTTATTTCTCAAATGATCAAACATTTTTTTGAATCAGTAGTATCTGAAGACCAAGTAACAACAAAAACATATAGGACTTGTCTATCATTCCTTAATCTGATTTATATAAGTTTACCTTGCACACAGGGAAAACTATTTCCCTTCTGAAGCCTCTGGAGGTTAAAGTCAAGCATATAACCTCATTATTATGAAGAGTTTCATGTTAGGGAAAATCAAGGAGCAGAATGAACATTAAAGATTCATCAAAAATCCCATGATTATTTAAAGAGTAACTGACCATATATTGCAATGTAATTAGCTATTGGTATAAAGAAAATGACCCCTTTTCTACCACATTGCTCAGCTTAATAGCAGCCACTGAGGGTGTTTTTCCTCATGATGTACTATTACTGACTTTGACTATTGAGTTCAGGGTTGATTAAGAAAATTACAGCCATTCAGATTTGTAATAATTGGATTAATGCTGCTGCTGATAATAGGATGAATGCATGTGAAGGGTACACCTTCAGCCCATGAATAAATAACCCCTCAAGTAAACTCTAAGAAAGTGCTAGTAAAATAAAATCCAACAGTAGCTTTGTATAGCCGGTCCCCCTGGCTAGGCGGGATATAAATGGAACAAACAAACAAATAAATAAATAAATAGCATGTGTCATCACAAATTATGAGAAAATGTCACTTTTCTATCCTCTTTGACATAGTTTCCTTCCTAGCAGCCTAAATTTTTCCTCCAGGACCTCACGACTGCATTTCCCCACAACATGTACCACGACCACTGGCTCCTCCTCAGCACTATCTACCAGGCTATCTAAAATACACGTAATGTCCGCTACCTTTGCACCAGGCAGGCAAGTCACCATACGGTCAATACATGGTTTCACCACCCAGCTGTCTACCTGCCCAAGGATCGAATCACCAACTACCAAGAGCCCCCCTCCCTCCCTGCCTAGGGATGGTTCCTTGGTATGAAAGGATACCCATTCACCAGCTGTAGAAGAGGTCCCTTCTGAGGGCACATTCCCCTTATCCACAGCATGGTGCCCTGTTCCCTCTTGACCCTCATGCTCCCTGACAGCAGCAGGGCTGCCAGATACAGAGTGGGACATACCTAACAAGTCCCCGAGAGTCTTCTCCACGTGCCTAACTGACTGTCTCTGCTTCTCCAGGTCAGCCACCTTGGCCTCAAGGGAGCAAACACGTTCCGTGAGAACCAGGAGCTCATTGCACTGGGCACATACCCAAGACTTCTGCCCAGTGGGCAGATAATCATACGTGTGACACACCGTGCAAAACACTGGATAGCCCCCAACCCCCTGCTGACATTCTGGCTTCATAATTGCTTTAAAAATAATTTAATATAATCCCCCCTTTACACCCTTTGTATTCTCCTCAAAATCCCCTCCACCTATGCTTTTCCCACCTTCCCGGTTAGAGCCTAATCAGCTTTACCAGGCCTATTCATACCTCACCCCTTCTGACCATGCAGAGCAGGCGAAATAAGCCAGTTCAAGTGAGGCCCCCAAAAATTCCTCCTCAGTCCCCAAAACTGGCAACTAGCTAAAAAGAGGTGTTGGTCTAAAAAGAGGGTTGGGTGGGTGGGGAGCTCGCACTGGGCTGCACTGAGGAGGGAGGGTGGCCACTGCCAAACCTGGCTGGCAACCTAGCTCTTAATTGGCCAGTGCTCCCACGCTGAGCCTCAATTGGCTTCCCCACCCTCGTGCTTCCTGAGGAGGTGGGTGGCAGGTAACTGCCAGGGCCTGCTTCATGGGTAGGCACCAGTCTTAATAGAGTTGCCAGCTCTGGGTTGGGAAATACCTGGAAATTTTGGGAGTGGAGCCTGAAGAAGGTACGGTTTGGGGGGGCTAAGCAGGGTATAGTGCCATAGAGTTCACCCTTCAAAGGAGCCATTATCTCCAGGGGAACTGATCTTGGACATCTGGAGATCAATTGTAATAGTGGGAGATCACCAGGTCCCACCTGGATGTGGCAGCCCTATCTATTAACCTTTTGTTCTGCCCTTCCTCCAAGGAACTCAGGACAGCATTCATGGTTCTCTCCTCTGGTTTTACTTTCACAACAGCTGTGTACGATAGTTTAGGCTCACTGGCCCAAGGGCATCCAATGAACAGCACGGCTCTGAGGAGACAGACAGACATATTTATTTATTTATTTAGACAGTGTCTATGCCTCTTCTCTATACAGCCTACTTAAAGTAGCTAACAAAGTAAAACATAAAACACAGCTCCATAAAAGATACGACAATAAACTTTAAAAAATCCAACAAACATGAAAGCAGTCTAAAACATATAGCACTTTAAAGTGATTCTCATAAAATGTTTCTCAAGCTAGAAGCAGACTGTAAAATGAGTGAAAAAAACTCAGCACTGTAAATAAAAACCTGAGTTTAAAATAAATGTTTTAGCCTCGCACCCAAAGGATAATAGACTAGACTCTGGCCCAACCACTGAAAAAGCCTTGTTTCTTGTTGCCGTCTCATCTCTGAAGGAGTAGAACAGAGAGCAGGGCTTGTGAGGAAGGGTGTGTTGGACAGTACAAGCAACCATGGGGTTTCAAGTATTGTCCTCTTGAATATAGATTTTGTGAATCTTAGTCTGACATTGTAACCATGACATCACATTGGTTTTTCCATAAGAAAAGTTATTAGTTCATTGCTGTGGTATCTTTGCAGTCCCAGATGGGTACTATGGATACACAGGTCAATCACAGAGAAGTTTTTGAAGCTTAGAAACATCAGAGGGCATTCCTTTTCCCTCCCCCATACTTAGAGTTGCCAATCACACGGTGGGAGCTAGAGATCTCTCAGAATTACAAGTGATTTCCAGACTACATAAATTGCTTAATTCATTGTTTATTTATTTGAAACATTTATTCCACCTCTCTAGAAGAAAAATGGCTGTTTTGGAAAGTAGACTGCATGGCATGATACCCTACTGAGGTCCCTCACCTTCCTAAACTCCAGTCTCCCAGGATCCACCTTCAAATCTCCAGGTATTTCCAAACCCAAGGTTCCCAACCGTACCCATGCTGTTTTCCCACTTTTTCCAGGTGGGTTTAGGAGGCAGAGGAGTGACATTCCCTCAGTTCTTTCCCTGCCACCACTAAGGGGAGGGATAAGGGGAAGGATATGTTTCCTGCCTAACTTGCCAAGACATTTGTCAAGACCAATGGGTCCTTATCAGGGGTCATTTCATAGAAAAAGAGGTGCAGGAGCTCATTAGCATAACTCATTTGCATAACTCATTTGCATATGCCACACCCCCTAACATACCGGAAGTGTGTCAGAAGGCAACACCCACCCCTCAGGCTCCACTCCACAGGTGAGTGAAACTGACCTGCTCTTCCTCCATTCCCTTCCCCATCCAATACTTTGTGCAAAAAAAAAAAAAAAGTGTAAAGAACACACCCTCATTCTCTCCCTGCTCCCTTGAAACCACCAGACTTGAGATACCCAGGACATGTGCACCACCCATCCCTTTCCCTTCCCCTCCCCACAACAAGACACCCTGTGAGGTAGGTGGGGCTGAGAGAGGTCTTTTGAGAACTGCTCATGGGAGAACAGCTCTGAGAGAACTTGTGACTGGCCCAAGGTCACACCAGCAGCTGCATGTGGAGCAGTGGGGAATCAAACACGGTTCTCCCAGATTAGAGTCCAACTCCTGACCACTACACCAGACTGATGGGGTGGGAAGCCGCTAAAGGGTTGGTGAAATTTCTCCAGTACTTATGTGCCATGTGCCCAGACAAAAAATGGTATACTTAGAAAATTTATATGCCACCTTGAGCAAGTCTCTGGAAAAGCAGCACACAGTCATAAAAGGAACAATGATAAAATTATCAATATTAAAACAAAACATTAAAAACAATAAAGACCCTAGCAGGGCTTTCCCCGGGGCGCTGCGCCTCTGCACTGCTCAGGGAAGCTGAGGAGGGGGCGGGGCTTAGTCATGTGCTCGCCCCCTGGGCTTCTCACTCCCGGAGCTGCGCTCCTGTGCACTCCCGCTCCAACGGACCCCTGGTCCTTATGATAGTCCTCAAGAGTTATGCAACAGCGTTTCAACCACTTGCCTGCTACTCCTTCCCTTTGTCCAATCCTTACACTCCATCGCACCCCAACTTCTGGAGGAAATCAAGCAAATGTTTCTTTAAAGGACAGCACCAAGGTTTTTAATTGAGATATATTTCTGGTAAACAAAGGAAGGGATGGAATAAAACCAATTCTCAGTCTGAGAAATCTTGATGAATATTTGCCCAAAAGAAGAAGACTCATTTTCATTAGGCAATCCAAATAGGGAAATTGCCTGTTTTCATTCAGGCCAGCATCCAGACTGCTCATGTAGCAGGTACCACCAACCTATTTGTGGACTTCCTAAATTGTACCTCTCTAGCTCCACACCAATGGCATCTGAATTGGGATTATCGTGCCCCAGTATTCCACAACAAGGAGTATCTTCAACAGGTCTGTTCGCCTCCAAGTGCAAACAAAAACTGCAGGGACTTTTGCCCCAGGTAGCTGGGATCCAAACTCTCTGAGGAATACCTCCAAGCACCCCTGCCCTGAGCAGATCTGAAATTACCTCTTGAATTCTTACCTAAAGTGGTCCCCATGTTCCATCTGAACCAAGGCTAGTTCTGTTTCCACAATCACAAATCACAATCATAACAAAGAATGAGCTCTCCATACTCCTGACATGTGTAGAGCTTTGTTATTGTACCGCAGCAAGGCCAAATCCTTCAGGGAATACACAAATCTGCCCTTTCACTGTTCAGGATCCAGAGCAGAGTACAGACTTTGTTCAATCCATCTTTAGATAGATAGTATCCTGTATTCACTTACACTATGAACTTGTGTGAGGAGACAGCCCTTTACAGCTCAATACTCATTTCACTTGAGCACAATCAGCTTTTGCTGGGAGCTGCCATGGCCCCTCCAGAGATGCAAAACATTACCCCATGGATGTTGACACCATGAAAGATATGGAAGTTGGAATAGCAGTAGTCCAGTCATGGTTCATTCACAGAGCTCACACCCGCCTTTCACAACTCCATAAGTCAACTCGGTACTCTTCTATGTGGGACTGCACAGGTACCACAATGATAAAATAGGGTTGCACCTACCCAGGGCCAGTTTCAGGATTGTATGGGCCCTGGATGAAGGAGTATAACTGGGCTCCATTTCCCCTTTGTTATGGCCCCTTTTTCCTACAACCATAGCCCTTCCATTTGGCCCCTCCTTTCTTCAATCACTCCCTTTTCCAGTTTAATTTCTTTACTATGACAAAAAGAAATCATACCAAATTGTGCCCTTAGATACTTTTATTAGATGTAAAATACCAGAGAGAAGAAAATATGATTTTATTTGGAGGCCATTCAATAAAATTGATATAATTTGTGTAAAAGCAATAAGAATATCAGTCTGGAGGAACCTCAGTCTCAATGTCTGTGGAAAAGTGACTGCACTCTCATCACTGAAAATGAGGAGGCCAGTCCATATCCATTCACAGTGGTTAAGCAACTGAACAATCCTAGCATACTGAAGATGTTCATTTGGAAACATCAAGCAGAAAGAAGGAAACTTAATTTCATCACTCAACACTGAATCAAAGGAGCCATAACTTAACTTACATTAGAAAATAAAGCTTATTTTTTAATACCAAGGAATACATCCCTCATTTTCTTAAATGAAGAGTCACATCTTTGATACAATTAATTTAATTCTCCAACAAATATCACAATCCAAATCTTTAATAGTTGGTTTTAACATATGTACTGGTTTTAAAACTGATTGGTATTTTTTTAACCTCTGAGTGCCTTGATGGCCCTAATTGGGTATAAAGATGGCCAAGTATATTATTTGATCACAATGTCGAGAAGAGATCAAAGATATAAATAGATTTTAGAGGGTAATGCCCCAGCAAAATGAGCCTCACCCAAACATTTTAGTTATTAAAATTTTAATGGATGCTACTCAAGAGGAGTAGAGAAAAAAAGAAAAGAAAGAATGATTAAGATATGTACTATGAGAAAGCAACTCTAATGCACTGACTAGTTGTGGCAATTGCCAAGAAAACGGATTTGACAGCATCTTCTCCAACATGTAGTACTCAAAGATGTCTGAGACAGAGCTTTCAGGGTCCTTTTTGGTAAATCCTGTAAGGTCCCAACACAACACTATGTCCCCCGTGTCTGAGAGTCCAGAGCAGCAAAGAGCAAGCAACTGTTACAGCCTGCCCCAGCATGGCTGATCTTATGGCTGGAAGTCAAGGGAAACTACTTCAAAGGCATTGACACATTCCTCCTATATCTTCTTCTCTTAATGTCTAAGTCTCCAATGCAAGACAAAAGACTACAGCAAAGTGCTACTACACTTATGGTAACACTTTGCTTTCATTTTCTATGCTCAATACAGTTTGTTACAGTTGAAACTGTGAGTCTAATTCCTCATCATATGTCAAAATATTTCAGGGTTTCTCATATTCTCTCTGTGTTTTAGTGTCTCCTTATGCTTCTGTTTTTTCACTACTTTCTCTGCCTCTATTTTTCCAGTTTCTGCATACTTTATCATTATATTGCTGATTCACTTCTGATTAAACTGTGAATCTATTGTTTGTCCTGATTGTCAAGAGCCAGCTTGGTGTAGTGGTTAAGAGAGGTGGACTCTTACCTGGAGAACTGGGTTTGACTCCCCACTCTTCCACATAAAGCCAGTTGGGTGACCTTGGGTCAGTCACAGTTCTCCCAGAAATCTCTCAGCCCCACCTAACTCACAGGGTGTCTGTTGTAGGGAGAGGAAGAGAATGCAATTGATTGTAAGCTGCTTTGGGACTCCTTCAGGTAATGAAGAGCAGGGTATAAAACCAGTTCTCTTCCTCCTCCTCCTCACATAAAATTTAGCATCCAAGGTAGCAAAGATGCCAGCAGAAGCAAACACTACTCTGGCAACTAATATATAGCATGTACTGGTTTTCGTTGTGCTGGCCCTAGGAGATTGTGCAAGGGTCTATTGGTGGTTCTGCTTTCTTTGCCTCCACTGACCCAAATATCAATGACAAATTACTTCTTTTCATTGTACAGTTCACTGCTGTTGCACATGGGTTCCTAGGATAAGACAATAGAAATATTTTGACATATTCTACAATGGAACTTTTTAACGTATTATTAGTGGTATAGTACAAAGTTATCTTGCCAGTATAGTGGGTTTTTTTAAAAAAAAAATCTGCTAAAATATATCTGTTCAGCCATTCTGAAATCTGCCAGTTTTATTGAATTGTTTCAAAGATGACACTTCTAGCATTATTATTCCACAAGCTCACAATATGTTCAAGTTCTTGGTCCAAACTATATGCATCTTTGTAAAACTGCTCTCTCTCTCTCATTTTTTAAAAATTAAATCTTGCCCTTCCCCCAAGGAACTCTGGATGGCATAGATGGTTCTCCCCTCTTTCATTTTGTCCTCACAGTAACCTTATGAAGTAGGTTAGGCTAGAAGTGACTGGCCCAAACCCACCCAGTGAGCCTCATGGCAGAGCAAGGATTCTGTTTTTCTCTGTTCCGGTCCAGCATCATGAGCATTGCACTACAATGGCTCGGTAATGTAGGGGGTAAGTTATATCTAATAACATTTTTCCTTTTCATAGGAAGATTTACAAACATGTAAGAACACAATCAAGGAATTTTTTACTTCCATTTTCATTTTTCCAAATATAAAATGCATGAATGTATACAAATAACTAATTGTTCATGTAGGCATAGGACTACGATATCCTTGATGCAAAATACTGCAGGCTCTTAAAACGAACCATTTATGATATCCAAAGTACAATGCCAATGCACAGAATTTGAATAGAAATGCAGATTTCTCAATAGACATATACTTCAGAATGAGAAAAATAGCTGCAAAATGGATTTTTGACTTCACTTTTTAAACATGTGTAGTACAAAGCTTTTAAAATTTGAATGAGCTCTGTTTCAATTCATTGCATTGATTTAGGGCATAGTTTATTTATGTGGGGCCTTTCAGTAATTCCTTGCAGCTGTTCTTTCTTCAGCATTCTCATCTGACTCTTTTTGATATTCTTTTTGCCCTGTCGGACTTGGTTCTTCTACAGGAGAGCTACTCCCCAAGTTGATTATTATGCTGCTCATTCAGGTCTCCTGAGTAAACTGGTGGCATGCTGTTTGTCATGAACAGCACAATATCTGGTATAATAGAGTCTAAGGTGGCAAGGGAGTACTCCTGTTCTGAGTATTTAAGAGGCATAAATGCATAAGCATTTTCAGCTGAGAGAAATTATGAAACAAAATTGTCCCCTGATGTTTTAGGACAATATTTTATTTTCCCATTGGAGTCATTGTTTCAGAAAACTGTTTAAGCTGTTTCCTCTGGTGTTTTGTCCCAAAGACTGACGTTAGATCAATTTGTAATCAAGCCATGTGACCTGTCTGACTGTTGTCCTTAATAAGGGTGTTATGACTTTGTTTTTGTTTCTGCCAGACAGCAAATGTAATAGAGGGAATGCAAGAGGGTCAACCTCAGTCTCTTTGGAAATAATTTCTTATGGCATGAGCTTTCATAGATGACAAGATACCTTAGCAGGGAGGCAACTTTCCCCACTACTCTTAGAGATAACCATTGATGGCTTGTCTTGACTTTTTGTTCCTCTCCTCCTCCTCCTTCTTTTCTTCTTCAAAGAATTTATTGGAAATTGAAATGAAATACAATACAAATAACCTACAATAACAGCATGAACTGCATTTAAATCATCAAGGGTTCCATCAAATCCATCAAATCCATAATATACCATCAGGTAATTCACCAACTGATTTCAAACAGTGACAATCAACCAGTCAGGAATTATTAGGCAGATTCCTATAATTTGTCTCAAATTAATGTGTATAACACCAACAGGAGTCTACAGCTCTGAACAACAAAAGGAGTCCTAAAAGCAAGGCAGAATACAGAGTGAGATCAAAAATGGTGCCAAATGTGGTAACTCGGATTAGAGGGAAGCAAGTCATGTTCTGCCATAAAACATAGCACCGGGTTCCACGTAAGTACAAATTTGCTGAATGTCTTAGTGGAGCTGTTATGTGTCTGATCCAGAGTAGTAGAAATTTTATTCATCACAAATCGATTCCAGATCTTGTCATACCACGTTGACAGACTGGGAGGTAAGAATGATTTCTATTTTGCTGTGATTGTGAGTCTCACTGCTGCTAGGAGAATAGAGGTAAGGTTTTTATGTGAATCATGTCAGGTGGAGGAGTCCCATAAATGAAGAAGTAATAGCTCTGGGGTGACGGGGAGAGATTGCTGTGTAATTTCATTTATTTGGAATACTATTTCCTGCCAGAATTTTTAATGACTGGGCAATCCCACCAGCATTTTTCCAACATATCGGGTCGTATTTCAGATTTATTCAATTCAGCCATTTTGGCATGAGATACCATCTTATTTATAATTTTGAACGAGTTCATCCTAACATTGTAAACACTTGAGGAATATGTCAGAGAGTTCCAGATGTTGAGCCAATGTGTTTGCTGCAAGTCCATTTTGAGATCCTCTTTCCAGGATTGTTGGCAGGGTATGGAGTTAGAGCCTTCAGTAGATAATAGGATCTTATAAATTTTGGAGAGTGGACCTTTCATGAAGGAGTCAAGTTCTTTATTTGCAGATATTGGAACCAGGGAATTTGAGAACCAATCATTATCCATCAGAAAGGGAATGTTGTTTTTATGGTTTGTCGAACAGTGTCACTTAGCGAGATTGGATATATCTCTGGCCGAAGACAGACTGGCAATCTGAAGCGGAGGCAAAGCGGAGGGAACTGGAGCGGGGGAAAAAACTCACGGAGCTGGCCGTTCACACTGGCCAGAGCAATGCGGATCAGCGGCGATACGGAGCATTCAGACTGCCATGGAGAGTTCAGACTGCCGCATAGCCAGCGCGCGGGGCTCGAGCGTGCCGCTGCACTTTTTTTTGTTTTCCTTTGATGTTTTTTGCATATGCGCATATGCGCATATTTGCATATGCACATATTTGCATATTTGCATATGCGCATATGCGCAAAACTTTTTGCCGTGCGTTCACACTTCCTCCGGATGCCTCCCGCTTCTTCCAGTTCACACTGTTTGGAAGCGGGAGGCATGCGGAGGAAGGCCCCTGAACACCGGTTTTACCCGGTGTCCGGGTAAAGCGGAAGGAAAGCGGCTGGGAGACGGGTAAGTACGCAACGGAGCCGATGGGCAGATGCGCATGTCTGAACGGGCTCCTTTCCTCCGTTTGCGAAGCGTGCCTGCCCCGCTTCAGATTGCCAGTCTGTCCTCGGCCTCTGATTTTGAAGAGTTGAGTTTGAGGCCAGAGACCCACCCAAATTCTGATAGCGAATCCAGTATTGCAGGAAGAGATCTCAAGGGGTCTGTAACATAAAGTGTCAGGTCATCTGTGTATAAATTTACTAAATGTTCCTGCTGTCCAATGGTAATTCCAGAAAAGTTTTTGTTATCCCTGAGTTTTTCTGCCAACGGTTCCATAGCTATCACGAAGAGTAAGGGTGAGAGTCGGCACCCTTGTCTTGTTCCTCTGGTTGGATAAAAATATTGTGAGTTACATCCATTGACTCTTACTTTGGAACTCAGTTTAGCATACATGGACTGTAGAGCTCTCATAAAGTTGCTTTCAAATCCCATATTGTGCAGTAAACTTAGAAGGTAACTAGTTTCCAAAGAATCAAATGCCTTTTCAAAATCAAGGGCCAGCACCAGAGAGTCTTGAGGTGCACTTTTACCTTTAGCTATGATATTAAGATTTCGACGAATGTTGTCTGTCAGTTGTCTGCAAGGTATGAAGCCCGTTTGATTGTCTGCCATGTAATCTGGAATTATAGTTTTGAGTCTGTTGGCCAGTAGTGTTGTAAATATTTTGGCATCATTGTTTAAAAGGGCAATCGGACTATATGCTTTTGGGTCAGCAGGATCCTTGGAGCCATTGGGGATGACTACAATAGTAGATTCTGTCCAGGAGGGGGGGAGTTCTCCTGTTGAGAGAACATTATTGCATACTGATAATAAATGGTCCACTAGAGAGGATTGGAAAGTCTTGTAAACCTCTGCAGAGAGCCCATCCGTCCCTGGAGTTTTATTTGGTTTCAAAGATTTGATAGTATTCTGGAGTTCCTCCCTTGTAAAAGGTTTATCCAGGAATGTTGAATGATCCAAGGAGAGATGTCAGTAACAGTTCATAGTGTCCAGATGTTCTTCTACGGAATCCAAGGTTGGATTTTCAGAGCTACACAACTGTTTATAATAGGTAGCAAAGATGTGAACAATCTCTTTGGGTAGATAGTGTGTATTTCCATCTGGACTCTTTAGAGCCTCAACCAAAGAGGATTTGGTCCATGCCAATACTTTGATGTTTTTGGCAGATTTTTTGCCAAAAGCATTGTTTTACATATAAGAGATTTTTCTGTATCTGAGAGGTTTCAAGGGATTATAAAAATTTTCTTTCCACTAATAATTTAGCATATATTTGTTTTTTGCCCATTTGTTTGTGCTCCCTCTCAAGCAATGTGATGCGAGACAGAGTCTCAGTTCTAATACAATTTTTCTCTTGCTGTTATCAATATAATTGAGCCACTAAGGACTGCCTTCATTGCATCCTATACCATCGGAAGAGGAATAGCATCAGATTCATTTTCTCTGAAATAATGTTTGATATCTGAGTCTAGCTTTTCCTGATAGATTGCCTTAATAAAATGCTTTTATCAAGAGACCACTGTCTATCTTTAACAAAAGATGCGTTAAAGTCAATTTGCCAATCTAACCAAGCGTTGTCTGTAAGATGCCTTGGAGCAATATTAGCCGAGGAGACCAGAGGTAGGACTGAATTAGACACTAACAGATAGTCAATTCTAGTGAATGTATCATGCCGTGCAGAATAGTACATGTAGTCATGGTCCTTCGGATGTAGTGTTCCCCAGGCATCCTGTAACTGATATTTTGTGAGCAGTTTAGCTAATTTAGTCTCTGATGAGCTTGAGCTAGATTTCTTGGGTTTGGGGTGAGACCTGTCCAAGAATCCATCTGCTATAAAATTGAAATCTCCTCCTATAATAACGTCACCATTCTGAAAGGAGTGCAATTTCAGAAAGACCTCATCTAGAAATCTGGTCCCTATTGGGAATATACAACAAACCAAGAGTCAGGGGTCATTTGGGGCCAGAGCAAGGTGGAGCCAACCCAGGAGAGGGCACTAGGGCAGCGGCAGGCTGAATCAGATTCTCTGATCTGATTCAGCCCATCGCCGAATTGCCACTGAAATTCAGTGGCAGATTTAAAAGCAGCTGGAGGGGAGGGGGTTTGAGGGAGAGACTCCAAACTTACAGGGTAGCTGCTGGAGCCTCTCCCCCAAATACCCACCAAGTTTCAAGAAGATTGGACAAGGGGGTCCAATTCAACTGGTCCCCAAACAGGTTGCCCCCATTCCCTCCATTGTTCTCTATGGTGGGAAAAAAGTAACATTTTTCCTACCATAGAGAACAATGGAGGGGATGGGACAACCAGTTTGGGGACCTGTAGAATTGGACCCCATGCCCCAATCTTCTTGAAACTTGGTGGGTTTTTTGAGGAGAGGCCCCAGCAGCTACCCTGCTTGTTTGGAGCCTCTCCCTCAAACCCCCTCTCCTCCGGTCCCTCATATACCCTATGAGTTTTTGCCATTGATTTCAATGGCCCATGGGGTATAATAGGACTGAAACTGACATTCCCTTTCTCACACACTTCAGGTGATGTCAGTGGGTGTGGCATATGCTAATGTGTTATGCTAATAGGTATGCTAATGAGCTCCTGCACCTCTTTTTCTATGAAATGACCCCTGCCAAGAGTTATATACTTTCCGTTAATGCCCTTGATGCCTTTAATGCCCTTGATGAAGAGAAAGCAGCCCAAGGGTCAGAGAGAGAAGATCCTAGTTTAAAATTGACATCTCTTGCAAGTAAGATCACAACACCTCAGACTTTGGATGATCCCGGTGCTTGGTATTGTTGAGGAAAAGCTGATGTGTGATTCTTGAAGAAATAAAATATGAGGTTGTACATGCTTCAAATGTTGTAACACCCTTTTCTTCTTGATCATTCTGCCCAGACCCCTGATGCTGACAGAGCATACTTTATAGGTAACCATCATGGTGTTATATTTCAGAACTTAGACTCAAAACAAGATGTTGCAAATGCACAAAATGCCAGAAGAGGCACTTCAAGTATTACGTAACTTAACCAAGGTCTGCAATGAGGAGCTCCTATGTGCAAAACTGCAGAAAAGAGATTCCTACTGCAAAGCCTAAAGTTGGATGGAAAAGCAAAGTATATCAAGAGTAGACTGGCATTACCACAAAATACTTAATGTAAACTACTTTCTATCCCCAAAAGGTTTTGTAACAGATACAAAGCACAATAAGAAACCCAAAATCAAGAGCGCAAACTGCAAAATTCATAAACTTCAATAATGAATGTTTTCTTATGAATTAATTGATTTAAGTATTTATAACAATCAAACAGGAAGATTGATTAATTAATTAATTAATTAATTATCAAAACCGAAGTTAATATTTAAAATAAAGGAACTAATCAGCTGGTATTTTCTGTTTGTAAAATAACCTAGACAGTCAGACAGGCAGCTAGACAGTCAAGACAGTTTATCACTTATAAGAAATTTCAGCAATGTATAACCATATAGATGCTTCAAATAGATGAAAAGCTTACCCCTTTCTTTAATTCTATAATCCCACTCCCTCCCTCTTAATTAAATAATGTTTTCTTTATTGTTTATCCCTATTGAATGTGAATATTGTTACTCAGTTTATAGAAATAATTAATAAATAAACAGTGAATAATTCTAGTAATAAATTGAAGTGAACAATGAAATTATAAACAGGAGAAATGAAAAATGAAACTCTGAACCATTTAGGAAAGCTTAATCTCACCCCCAAAATGGGGCAAGTGTCCAGAAATGGTTTCAAAACTTGAGAGCGAAGAATTCCTTGTGTGCTCCTCCCCCCGTAGACAACTCTATTAACTAAATGAACAGTTCAACTTTTTTACTAAAAATATTAGTTAGTAATGGGCAGTTTATATAATTCTTAGAAGAATCAGTGTGGAGATCTGGATCTGTCTGTAGCCATTGGAGAGGATGGGATCACAGGATGGGATTTTATGTAATTTCTCGGGAGTCGCATGTAGATGAAACTTTCTTTTATAAGAACGGCGGCCATTTTCTGTGTCCTCAAGAAGCCGGAGTGCTGCAAGCAAATCATGGCCAGAATCTTCGTCTGCTGCCAAGTGTAGAGCTCCATGATGAACCACTTGGAGCTTACCGTAGGGCAGCCATTTGTAATGAATGCCAGCTAGCTGAAGACTTATTGTAACTTCTTTAAGACTCTTCCTTATGTTAAAAGCTTCGGGCGGGATGTCAGAGAATGCTAGTATTTTTAGATCTTTAAATAAAAGATGGCCAGCTTTTCATGCTTCTTCCAGGGTCTTTTTTATGTTCTCCAATCAGCAAACAAGACAAGGATATCCCTGGGACCTGAGCATCAAGGGGTGTTGTAAGCTGCAAGGCGCTGTTTTAGAGGATTTATGAATGATAATTTCATAAGTGTAAGATCATGGACAATAATGATAAGTGTATGAGAGGACTTGTGTTGCTGAGTGTACAACAACAGATGCCAACTGCAGACAAACACCATTTTATGCCAGGAGACAACAGTCCAGCAGAAACTATTGTACCAGTTCCCAGAAGCCTCTCTGAAGTACAGAAGCCAGTTTGTGACTCTGGTTCATCCCTGTGTGCAAAGAGATGTCTAAACATTGTCAAATCCAAGTCTCTGCATATCATGCTCCTCCCCCCCCCCCCAACAGACATTGTTTCCGCTAAATAAAGGCTTAATTGCCCACTTCACACGGACTATGGAAGCAGTTAACAGACAATTGACTTGGCCAGGCCAAGAGGTTAATCCCTGGTGGGTAGAACAATGGCCTCACTTATGAGTCATCTTTCCTCCAGACCAGGTGTCTCTAGATGTGATTAGGTCATCCTTAAACATTGTCCACTCCCATCCTATACCCTATGGGTTAGAACTTTAGAGGTGGATCAGCACAGAGGAGGTCACTTGACAAACCAGCCCCCAGCGACGCCCTCCCTTATGAGCAGTCTCCCCAGCTCCAAACAGTCAGATCTCACTTCTCTTGCTATCTCCTTCCCAACCTCCCTCCTGGACCCTTGTGTGCATGCTAGGGCCCACCATGTGCTTCTGCTGGTTCAGAGCATGTGATCCCCCCCCCCTTTTCAAATACCCTCTATTCTTCTAGCAGGATGGAAACCAGGCTTCTGGAAGGTAAATATTTCCCTCTACAGGATACCATCACTTTCCTGCTAATGAACCATCTCTTTAATTCTATCTTACTTCTTAGACCTGTATGATGGTATGTATGATTTTTGAAACATCTGAATGAATCACTTTTATTATCATTAAGTAAACTAAAGACTCTTTTTAACTTCATTTGAGTCTCTGTGTCTCTTCTTGGGAGGTCTGAGAGAGGCCTAGCCTCTGTATACAAAGGTGCTAGGTCCATTAATGCCTACTGCTGATTATTAAGAGCTAATATTCCCCCAATTTTGATAACAGAATAAAACAGTAAGGCTAACAGTGTTGGGGGTCCAAGACGGAAGGCTTTTGGAATGGCTGGTGCCAGTCCTGCTTCTAAGTTTTATTATAGAGGAAAGCCAGTGTGATATGAAGCAGATGAGACTGGAATCCTCTTCCACCCCCTCAGGGAATCCCCAAAATGTAATGTTAAGCTGTCTGGCTTGGGATTCTGCAGTTAGCAGACAATCCCTAATATTTGATTCCTGAAATCTTAAGTCCCTAACATAGTCCTTGAGTATCATACTCATATTTATAGCTGACTCAGCCATTACGGTCGTTTTAGAAAAAGAGGCTTAAATTTCATTTAGCTGATCTCTTACCGGTTGCATAGAGAATTGGATGTGTTCCATCAGGCATTTCTCCACGTTCTCCAGGAGCTTTGTGAGAAGCAGTGTCACCCACCATTTCTTTATTTTCAACGCCAAGCTCTCTCTGATCTGGTCTCACCTCATGGAGCAAGAAAAAGGTGTGAGATGATTTGATCGAGTTTTTAGTATTACTAGTATGTGGTCTATTGTTTCTGCCCATCACCAATAGTGAAAAAGTATATTTTAAGTTTTTTTCTTAGGATATTGAGGGGAGGGAGGTAGAGCCAAGAGATTAGGCAATCTTGCCCAGCATCACCCCCCGCCCACCTTGTTCTTCTAAGGGACAAACATAATAGGCTATTTAATGCTCATTATCCCCATTATCAACAGCAATAGAGATTTTGGTACAGTGTTCCACTCAGGGTGGTTCTACACTGGGAATATTCCCATAATAAAATTGTTATTGTTGTGCTATTAGCTGCAACTGAAATTAGAATATAGGATCCACACATCAGTGTGTTACCTAAAGAGGTCGTCTCCAATTAGTTGGGGAAAATTAACATAGAAGACTGAGTGAGAGTGGGCAACCAGAATCAAAACACCAGTGTTCAAGGGGATTGTCCCTGTGAGAACTCTAAAAAAAAAGAAGGCAATTTGTTTGAATTAAAGAGTTTTTTATTAACAGAGAAAATGAGGAAAAAGGGGGGAAAAGTTCACTCAGCAAAACACACAACATTCAAGAGCTAACTGGAAAGTCAGGGAGGAGTAGGAAATAGTGTTTTAGGAATTGGGTGATAGTTACCAGTCCTGGAGAGGTCCACAGAAGCAGCAGAACTGGAGAGAAAGGGCAGCATTTCGATCCTTGAAGGAGAGAAAAAGAAGTCTATGAGGGTGGATATATGTGTGGTTGGTACCAAGGACACATAACACACAGGCCAGGTTTTCGGGGCCGATCTTTATAGGAAAATTGTGCCCTGAGGCTGTGGGAAGGCATGTGTCCTTTCCTGTGGAAAACCTTTAGAAAACAATTGTGATGATTGCTTTACCAGGATGAAACAAAGGTTTGGGCCATGGCCTGATGGATGCTAAAAGTCCTGTTGATGACCCAGGAAGGCTTGATCAGACAGGTGACACTGAGATAAAGAGATTAAGATACACTTAAAGGTAAAGGTTTCCCATGCTCGAAAGCCAGTCGAATCTGACTGTAGGAGGCGATGCTCATCTCTGTTTCCAAGCCGAAGAGCCAGCACTGTCTGAAGACTTTTTCTGTGGTCATGTGGCCAGTATAACTGAATGCCGAGGTGTACAGAATGCTGTTAACTTCCCACTGAAGCAGTACCTATTTATCTACTTGCAATTTCTTGCTTTCGAACTGCTAGGTTGGCAGGAGCTGGGGCCAGAGATGGGAGCTCACTCCGTCATGCAGCACTAGGATCTCAAACTGCCAAGCTACCGACCTTCCAGTCTGCAGCTCAGCGTCTTAACCTCTGAGTCACTGTGGCTCTTTAAGATGCACTTAGGCGATAGCAAAGAGGAAAAAGTGATCTTGGGTATGCAAAAGAGGGTTTGAGAGTAATTGCTTGCTTGAGTTGCTAATGAAGTCTTCCAGAGATGTTTCACATAAATCCTGAATAATCTATTAGTTTAAGCTATGTGTGCCTTTTAGGGCAGGGGAAAGACATCTGTTCTGACCGCCTCCTGATTTAATTGAAGTATATTTCTCTCATTTTTCAATGGAGCTCTGCAATTGACATTTATGTTTGAACAGTGTCCTGGCCTGCCCAGGCCCTGGTAGTACCTGCCCTTCTGAGCATGAGGTTTGGCTGCTATGACAGTGGATATGCATCATATGAACTTGCTTCCTTTTTGCCCACCAATGTTAATGGAGGTGTACCGTCATCATTTTCCCCCTGTTTGAGCCAATTACTGCTATTATACTCCAACAACATACCAGCACATCTATCTGATCTTTCTCTTTAAAAACTAAACAGTGTATTCAAGGATCCCACAAGGCTTCTACAACTTAAGATAAATATTTGCAGTTGTTTTAGTCCAGACTCAGTACTTTGGCCTTGGTGTGGCATTCCACAGCAGTTCTCCTCTGACCCCAGACAGAGATATATTGAAATCAGTCACTCAGAGGTATACTGAAAGGAGTGCCTATTGTGGTGTTTCATGCCACTGAATTTTCTCCTCTCCCCAAATGACAAGGAGATCCAAAACCTTGTGCCATTAGAACACATCTTGCCTGAGAACCCCATCATTTTACATCATATAGGAATATCACTGCAACATTGCTTGTCCACACACACAGTGTGTATACCACCCTCTACAACCTCCCTTATCCAGGTTATGGGTTATAAGTAGGTCAGGACTGCACACTCACCACCATTCTTGTCCCTTTTAAAATCAACAGAGAGACATGATGACCATCTCACACCTCAGGTCCTCTCTCTCACACACCCAGAGACATCCACATAGAGAATAGCCTAGTGTCCTTTAATAATCAGCTCTCACTCACACAGAGCTATTGGGGTTGGCGCTCATACACTGTTTCAATCACTTGCTGCCGCTATTCATTCATGTACTATACATATGCATTTAGACCAAGATATTAAATTGTGTGTGTTTCTTTCCCTTAGACACACAGCCCAAAGGGTTAATCAAAACAAGAAACTCTTATTTATAAGAACAAAGCACTGAGGAAAGTAAAGTCTAAGAAACAACTTTTCATTCCCACCGAACTTCTGAAATGAGGTCCTATAATTACAACTGGGAGCCTTTAGTTACAAATATACTATTTTAATTGTGTTCCAAGCAGCTGTTCTATATAGTTCCTTTCAGTTAGAAAAACCTTTTTCACCTCAGTCCTTAAGCTTTCAGCTTCATTCTACACCTCACCCCCAACTCTCATTCTTCAACTGATGCTTTTCAAGTACCCCCCTCCCTCAACATTCCATCAGCTCTCATTGGCTGCTCTTAGGGAGAGGCTGAACCTAGCCTGTCTGTCACAATCATCTAACAGAAGTTTTCTCCAGATTCAACTGGAACCCTGATAAAGAATATACAATTAAAGATCTTCACATGAATCTTCCATATATCATCTCCCAGATAAGGTACACTGAAGTCTCTGTGGATGTTTCTGATTTTTTAAAGATATGATATGAAAAAGCATTTATGCAAATAAACTTACCACATGAAAAAGAAGAGATGCATATATTAGAATGAAAGTGAGTATAAGTCACATCAGACTGAGGATCTGAATAACTGCGCACTCAACAAGGCTTCCAATATTGGACCTTTTCCAAGAATCCTTTACTTAGACAATTGATCAGACCACTCAACAAGCAATCTTTTATCTGGTATGTCTCTAACTGGGTCAATTGTCTTCCCCCCCATCCCTTAGATGATGAGTGTGTTTGCTGTTACCCATCCAGATCCAAAGCCCTCTATTTTTCCTTAGTTTGTCTGGAAAGGTAGATGGTAAAATTTCCAAATGGTTTCACACCATGACTGGTGCTATTGGATGGGTGTTTTCTATGTCTCATTGGTTTTGGAGGTGTACAGCAGTTCTACTCATGTCTCTCACTTCTGCTCAGGCGTGTGTGAGTGTGTGTGTCCTTTTGCCAAAACCATCCCAATTCCCAATTTCTGTGTACAGGCATGTTTTGAATTCCAGCTGTGTTTTCTCTGGAATCAACTTATTTCAGCTTTCATTGTTTTGAGGAATATGAGCCAGGTCCTTCACTACCCCAAATGAACCCCATATCTTGTTCCTGTGGCTATGTGCCTGAATGGGGATGGTAATAAGGAGAGGAATACCATGCCATGGTGAAATGTAAATATGGTGGTAAATGAGGTATTTGTAGTGAATTAGTTTTTTTTGGGGGGGGGGGAGCAGCTATTATATTAAAGTGATTTCTCAAACCCTACTTTAATCTTCCCATTTGTAGCTTAGATAGTTTCCATGCTGTAGCTTTGCCAGCTAGGGGGCAGGAGCGTGTAGTACCACACAAAACACTACCTTAATTTTGTCTCATATTTGATATGAAGTCACTGCAGCAATAGTAGTTAAATGCATCTTCACTTTACAGCTGCTGTGCCATAACCCTTACTTGTGGTTCTCAATGGGATCATTTAAGTTCCACTGTAGTCTCTTCACTGCAGTCAAATTCAGTTAAGCTTATATATGCATTTCAAACTGAAATAGGCATTATTTTATTCATGTATTTTAAAAGCCTTTAGTACATAATAGTAAGCTCCATTTTAAGCATAAACCAAAACCCACTTGAATATAACAGCTGAATCACACAGAGATTTCATTTTTCAAGAATGATATATTAGGTGACTATTTTGATTTTTTTGGTTATCTTATTTTATGAATCTGCATCTTCAGTTACTGGCTAGGGTGACTCTCCGCCTGTTCCAAATGCTATATAGACAAGCATTCCCCCCCTCACCCTCACCCTTTTCTGATTTACCTCAAACTTGTCCAAACTGAATCAAATCTGAGGTGCTTTTTTTCTGGGGAAACTGGACACTTGCATGGGCTCAGATCCCAGTTAAAGGGGGGGGAGCAGATATTTTAATCTTCATGCACAGAAAACACTCAGAGCATTCAACACTACTGTAGTGCAGGCTAGTGTTTCCTGGATGCATGGTGAGGCAATCACATGACCACTTCATCAGACTTCAAGAAGGAATGGCATCTGCTTAATTCTTATTTCACATCTAAGTGTGTCCATTTATATCCCAAACTACCTTCAAAAGGACAAGAAAAATGTGTAGTGTGTTCGTAGTTTATTTGTGTAGTTTATTTGCTATATCTTCAATGACATTTCAATGATCTCTTTCTTTGCTTCTCCTTGGCTTCTATGTGATAACTGCAGCACCCTCTGGCACATGCTGGTCTCCAGATAATGTGCCAATAAACTCAAGATATCTTTCTGTCTTTTAATTACAAGCCCACAAACACATGGTGTTTTCCTGTTATTTCTACCATGAATGCAAAAGTGGTTGCACTGGCCAAAGTCTTTCCATCAGCAACCATTTTTCCTTCATTTTTCTTTTACCATATCAATAGATTTGTATTGCTATTGTGCTATAGTATTACAACATTCTAATAATCTATTGTCATAACCTACTAGTTATTCTAAATTTCCAGCTTTCATTGGGGAAGTCTGTAGCCATTTTGTTGTAGAAATATAAAGGGAAAGATATATCTCCGCAATGAAAAGGGATAGGCTTACCTTTAGAAAAGAAGGCTAAGGAACTAGCTGATCATGACAAGAGACTGCTGTAACATAATGGCCTTAAATTAAAACAATTACCTTTTTTTTTTTAAAAAAAATCCAAAATAAGCCCTATGGGGGCATGGTAAGAAAATAGTGCCTGTGGGTTTTTTACTCACTGACTCACTGACACAGATGAATTTACATTTCTCAAGCATGTTTGATTATATATGAAGTGAGGTCCTGATAGGATTACCTCACTGTTCCTGATGTCCTTCATATCAAGCATAGCACCATGCCAAGTAGCTATGCACTGTGTAGTGGCCACTTGTATTAAAGGGCCAGGTCATTGCAGCATGTGGCTGTTCTGCCCATTCTCAGAACTGATTGTGCAATCACAAGTGTGTATTCTCAGAAGTAAACTTCATTTTATTCAATGGGACTTCTCCCTTGCATGTTTAAAATGGCAACCCTAATCACCCCAAATACTAGGGGGGAAAGACATGTATTCCCCAGCATTGAGATGGGGTGACTAAATGGACTGACTGCACATAATTACTTGTCATTCATCTCTTCTTTGAAACTGCTCGCTCTTTAACGACTGACATCAGGTAGATTGCATTGCCTTTTTTTTATATCTGTGCAGTCAGTGGCATCTATTCAAGAACTGATTGTGAGAGATGATTACAAGATTAGGCAGGCTCATGTGCAGGCAATAAAAGACACATAGAGGTAGTTACTCTCAACTCAAAAATCCAGGGCTCATTTCGTAGCAGGAGCTCCTCTGCATATTAGGCCACACACCCCTGATGTAGCCAATCCTCCAAGAGCTTACAGTAGCCCCTGTAAGAAGAGCTCTGTAAGCTCTTGGAGGATTGGCTACATTAGGAGTATGTGGCCTAATATGCAAAGGAGCTCCTGCTACGAAATGAGCCCTGCAAAAATCTCATATGGGATCTTCTTCCTCCTCTTCCTCTGTGCCTTTTTAATAACTGAAGGTCAAAGTAGATGGGTGGCAGGGAGATAGAGACTACAAGAAATCAGTGTAATTATGCCAGAGAGCACAGCAGTTATGCAAATCAGATGCACCTGAAAGCTTTGCTGAATGATCAGCTCCCCACTCATGACTTGCTAGAATGATGTGAGTTAAACCAGTGGGTGCTTAAGCATGAGTAATAGACATTGGTTGGTATTGAGTAAAAGAGATTGTCCCACACTCTGTTCAAGCTATATCTATGAAACTGGGGCTATACGTTTTAGCTCCTTTTTAGAAAAAGTATCCAAGACTTTAAAATCTTGATCTACCAAAACCATAACTTTTAATAGCTCTTTTTCATCACACGAAACAAAATGGTATGTTTATGAAGCCCAGGTTGCAAACCACAATTTGTGATCTCATGCCCTTTTTGTAGCTGCTCAAAGCTATACATCTGCATCGTCATTCAGGAAATCATTTTAAAATGATCTGTAATAGCTTGAAATGATAGAAATAAGCCCTTTTTAAAACTGAAACTTTATAACTGCTTCGGGTTCTTTGCTGAAGTTGGGGCTTTCTTGCTTTCATGAAAAACAGTGTTCAGTGGGAACAATTCCAGAGGGGAGGGAAAACATATGAGAAATGACCATTTGTTTCTCCCTTTTTCCTTAGTTGCTGAGAACAGCACAAGGAGCTCTTGAATGCCCTTTCAAATATTGAGTCCTTCCTAGAAGCAAACTCCATTCAAAAGCTATTAATTCAACTGATTTTATGAACCAGGTAGACTGCCAAATACCGAGAGAGATGGCAAAGCACCACAGGTCATGTAACTTTCAGATATTAATTTATTTGAAGTCTGGGAAGGCAGTAGGTGTTTATTTGCAATGCTTTGTTCTCAAAGTAGTGGGAGAAAAGAAATTTGTTTCCTCTTTGGACATTGCTGGTTGTTTTGCTATTCATGTTCTGTGCTGAATGAAGGCATGAACTTTGCCATAAAGCAATAAACTTTTAAATGGGTTAAATAAAGCACAGCACCTATTGAGATGTTGCTTCAGACTACTAAACATTTGTCAAGTGCCAGTGCCAGCATGTAGGTTCAAGAGTCTGTTAATGGAAATGGTTACAGGAAAAAGGATTTGCTTGTATTTTTTTAAAGGTACCCGTTACTACTACCGAGAAGAGTCCTCGAGCACTTAATTTCATCATACTGTTTAGGAATTGTTTATCAGCTAAAAGGAGAAACTAACTGTTCAGTTGTAAACTCAGGATTACTTGTATTTTATTTTTATTTATTTATATCCCACAAGCAGACTTAGAGCGGGTAACAGTATATAGATTAACACACATGAAAGCATTGAACATAAAGTCTAAAACAAGTTTAAATAAACAGGTAATGGCAACAATGGCAACAGGATGAAGAATTCAAATGTCTCATGCAATTGCCAGTCTTCTATCAAGGTCAGTTTGGAGGAGACACAGTGACAAAGACTGAGCAGGGAAGGCTGGAATGGAATGGACATCCGTCATCTCAACCAAAGGCCTGACAGAACAGGTCCATTTTGGAGGCCCTGCGGAACTGTAATAGATCCTGCAGGGCCCTGATCTCAGAAGGGAACATGTTCCACCAGCCAGGGCCAGGGCAGAAAAGGCCCTGGCTCTGGCTGAGGCTAAATGGACGTCTTTCAGGCCAGGGATTACTAAGAGATGTTTGTCTGAGGAGCACAAGGCTCTAAGGGGCACATACAGGGAGAGATGGTCCTGAAGATATGCTGGTTCCTGGCCACATAGGGCTTTGAAAGTTAATACCATAACTTTGAACTGGATCCAGTATTCAGTTGGCAGCCAGTGCAACTGGTGCAGTACCAGCTGAATGTGTGCTGCATACCTCAGACACATAGGGAACCTCACCCTGCTGCCCGCTCCTCTACAATCTCTTCAAGTTGGGAGTGGATTACATTTCTGGAGTCCCAGTTATGGACCCCCCCAAAAAGGTCTCCCACATCTATACCCTCCCACCCCTCCTAAGTTTGAACACCTCTGTGTGCCACAAGGGTGAAAGTGGGTGCAAAGGGTGCTCATTGTGGGGGGATGAAGTCCTCCTCCCCCTGCATACCACAGGCCCCCATCCCCAGGCATAAAACCCATCCTGCCAGCCCATGGGAGCTTGGCCCTAGCAGGACATCACCAGGGATCTCAGACCTGCCTTCCCCTGATCTGTTCTGGGGCTCGCCACTGAGGCAAAGAGTTGTTAGCCCTGCCTGGAGACACCAACAGTTGTTATCATTCTTTAGAGAGGAGGACTCTGACAGCAGTGATTCTGAGGATCGGGGGGAAGCCTACAGTTTGGAAACATTTCCATACTCTCCCCAGTGATTCTTGTGTGGCAGGGTGCCAGGTGTGCCTCACCCATGTCTGGAAGGGCATAAACCCCCAACAATTGTCCTTCTCTGTCCTTCACAGGATCCTGAAAAGGGCGCACCCCAGTATGTTGTCACCAGAGAGTGGAGGCCAGAGTGAGGAAGAAGAGGCCCACTCCCTCTCAGCAGGAAAAAGCAGAGGGGGAGCAGGAGGCCGCTCCAAGAAAGGTGACCTACATTCAGGGTACTATGGTCAAACGTGCTGCACGGAGGGCTCAGGAGCCAGTCACTTGCCTCATCATCAGCAAGATGATTGCTGTGGATGCCCAACCCATCTTCTTTATCGAAGACATAGCCTTTTGCTGGCTGCAGTGGTGATGGTCAAGGCTCAGCTCTCCAGAGTACAAAGCAGAACTGTGCCCTTCACAGCAGACCTCTGGAGCAACCAGTAGGTCTGTCAGGACATGGCATAGGCCCCAGGAGGGGACAGTCCTGCCACCAGGCTACAAAGTGGTTCTGCTCCATGTGCAGGGGATGGATGCAGAGCACACAGTGCAAAACATCACTACTGTGATGCAGAGTAGCCTGAGTGGGTGGGCAGTAGCAACATCGTCCATGGCTACATAATCACAGATACTGGCTGTGAACATGTCAGCAGTGGTGAAGGCTGTGCACCTGAAGGGCATCATCTGCCTGGTACACATGCTTCACCTGGTTCTGAAGGATGCTCTGGGGCTGGGAAACATTGTCAAGGCCACCTGGGATGCTGCCTGCTTCGAGATGCAGTCCTTGCCTGAGACATGCTGGTGTGTGGCCACCCACTTCTCATGCAGCATCAAGTCTGCTTATCTGCTGTGCAAGTGGTGGGATAAGGAACTCCACCTATACCATGATTAAGCATTTGGTGGAGTTGGCAGAGAGGTTGCAGGTGGGCATTACCCCCAGGTTGCATCCTCTCTGCAAGAAAGGGGAGTAAAAGCTGGCCTGTATCTGTGACCAGTGGATAAAAGGCAGCATTGTTCCTTTGAATGCAGCGCTCATGCAGTGGAAGCATGGCCTCTCCAAAGATGTGCAGAGGCTACAGGCCAACAGATGTGGCCAAAGGGAACAGTGGGTGGAAGAGGCTGGGGAGGGGGAGAAAGAGCTGCAGCCCAGCACCTTTTCCTCAAAGATCCCAAACAGGGAGCAGCCCCACTACTGGTTGTTAGTAGTGAAGTGGGAGGTCAGCAGTGGCAGGGATGCCAGGCATGCAATGGCAGATAATTCCATAGAGGTGATGGTGAGGGAGTACCTTACCAAGTCCCCTGAGCCTGTCAATGCCAATTCCATGGAGTTCAGGTCATGCAAGGAAGTCATCTGGCCTAACCTCTCTTGCATGGCCATGAGTCTCCTCTCCTGCCCTCTCACCAGTGTACAGAGACTTTCTTAGCCCCACCACTCGGCACAAGCAGAGAGATGGAGTTGCTCAGAGCTCTGGAGTCTACTGAACACCCAAAATCCAGCAGAGGAGAGGAATTCACATTCAGGAGGGTATAAAATGTGAGTCCTCAGCCAAGGCACCCAGTAGCTAAGTCCCTCTGCTCAATGTGAACAGAAAGATGAGGTGGCTCAGATCCTTGAGTCCACCTAACACCCAAACGCCACCAGGGGAGAGGTGTTCACAATCAGGAATAAATGAAGAATATACTCTGCTTTTAATGTTCCCTGCCTCTTTGTCTAACTGCCAACAGCCAACAGAGGAGAGGCTGAGGAGCAGAGCTGAGGGTATATATCACATTCTGATCCCAGAGAGCAGAATGGGAAAGCTGTTATTTGCAGCCAGCAGTGCCTATTAAGCTTTGGGGGGCCCCTATTGGTGTTTCCAAGGCTAGAGAATACTGCCCCCCCCAATGCTGCTTAGAAATTTTGTAAACAGTTTAGCTAAGCAAAGAAAGTCTGTCCAAAAATGTATCCATTCATGAACCACCAGGAACCGCCACGATCAGCATGAAAATTCATGGTATGTTTGTGCTGGTCACCCAGCCACACACTTCACTTCAAAAACCACGAACCAGCCAAAGTTTGTCACAGACTTTAGTTTGTGTGCCAGTTCATGCCCATCCCTACTCACTAGTCATGATTCAATGGGATATTTGCAAAAGGCACATGTGCACACCCACACAATTCCTCCAATACTCCAACTTTACCTTTTGGGGAGTAACCTACTTCATGATCACTAAGGAGGACATATCTTTCTTACTTACTCATTTCAGACTTCATGCTATGTTTCATGGGAATTGTACCTTCCTGAAATGAATTACAAGGCCAAGAAACGTTTCAATCAGTTTGTGCAATGCATTAAGTTCTGGCTATGTCTATGTGATAATGAATGCTACCAATTTAATTTATTTAATATACACCCTACTATTTTTCCCAAGAGTGACCCAAAGTAGCTTACAACATCCTTTCCTTCTTTATTTTATCTTCACAACTACCCTGTGAGTTAGGTTATGTCAAGTGTGTGTGACTGACCCAAGGTAACCCAATAAGCTCCCTTGGCAGAGTGGGGCTTTGAACTTTGAGAGCCAGTTTAGTGTAGTGGTTAAGTGCGCGGACTCTAATCTGGGAGAACCGGGTTTGATTCTCCACTCCTCCACTTGCACCTGGCTGGATGACCTTGGGCAAGCCATAGCTCTGTACCAGCTGTTCCCTCAAGGACAGCTTGGGAAAGAGCTCTCTCAGCCCCACCTACCTCACAGGGTGTCTGTTGTGGGGGAAAGGAGTTTGTAAACCGCTCTGAGACTTCCTTGGGGAGTGGAGGGCGGGGTATAAATCCAATCTCTTCTTCTTCTTCTTCTTCTTTGGTCTCTCAGATCCTAGTCCAGCATTCTAACCACTACACCATGCTGGATCTCATTACACAGATAGAAATATACTCAAAATACTGCCTAGTTTATATTGGGAACAAATGACCAATATGAGCCACATGCAGCTTAATTCAAGAGAAAAACCAACACTGTGGGCACAGTTAAGTTTGATTTCTGAACACATATTTTGAGTTGCCAGCTTCACTAAAATGAACTCATATATTTTTGAAATAATTATTTTTCTTTCCATGAAGATTACAAAAAGAAGATACTAATTTCCAGTGTGAAATTCTGCATGTTTTTTGATAGATGAAAATATTAAGTGTTTGAAATTACTTCCCGGCTCTGCAGATTTATTGTAACGCAACTCAATTCAATAAGTTCCTAATTTATTTTAAAAACAAAATCAATAGATACCTGTGGCGCTAATGGGAAGAAGTGGAATAAAGCTCCTCAAAACAATTTGAAATAAAGCAACACATGCTTTGTACTTAAACCTTAGAGAGAGTTCTGAAAGATTACAACTTACCACAGAAGTAATTTGGTAAAGTGACCAAATGCCCCCATTTTTAATGGACTGGATCAGCCTCCAAGGGATTTTTACCGGAACATTAACTTGTTCCTTTTATAGCCACACTCTCAAATGGTAGCATGTTTACTGACTTTCTGAAAGAGGACAAGGAAAAGCATATTTTTCTTTGACCCTCCTGTCAGTTTGTACAAAAAAATTATAGGGATTTGGGTAGCCTTTTCAAAGCAGGAGAACCAAAGCTGAACAGCACCACTTTTAGACTCAGTGTGCTTTTGATAAAATTGTTGTCCAAAATAATAGGAGTACATTTTCTTCTAGTCTAATGTGCTGACCCACAGTATTGGGCCCCTACCTTATGAATGCCAGACACAGACACAAACACACAGACTTCAGATGTTACAAATAAAGCTTGACAACCTTTTATTTAGGCGGCTAGGCTTCAGAAAAAAGGCTATTAGAGATGTTACCAGATTTCACAACCACATATTTTAAAATATTTTATGTATACTTCTACTGTGCAAATTGAACTAATGAATCTTTATTTTTGTATCAGGAATTTGTTTTGTACAACAGGGAAGTAAAATCAAAATGGGGACTTTTTCCAAGATAAGAATAGAGCATCTTTTAAAAATTCCACACAGTTTTAATTTTTTTTTAGCAATACTTTGATATGGAGTATGCAAGGCAGATATTATGTTAGACATTATAATTGTACAAGCAGGGGCCCCACAAGGAATTGGAGGGAGCATCTTATTTTCCCCTTCCCCATAGCCACTCCCTTTCCCCACTTCCCTCACTCCTTTCCACGCACCAGAAAACCAACTTTTATCTACCTCCCCCCATCTTGAGTGTGCTCTCCTTCCCCATTGTTTGTAAACCTCTCCCTGGGAAAATTATGGCCAAATTGTGTGGTGCCAACTAAGCCAGGCCAGTTGCACAATGGGGAACCTGCAAGGACTTGCAAGGGGCACTTCATTTCCCCCATATCCCCTCCCCCCAACTGTCTTTAATCAAGGCTGGAAGGCTGGCAATACTGCTGTGGTTGCCTAACAATGGCCACCAAGGGCATTCATTTCTTAAAGTTACAGACACTGCTTCTATCATTTTGGAGGGTTTTAACTCTGTAATATGTGTGTGTGTGTAAAATTTCCAGAATTTATGCACACCTGGGTCTTGTCACGGTTTTGGTCCATTACTCCAGTGTCTGGATTTTAGTATCCACAGATTTAGCCACAGTGAAAATTAGATAAATTGATATGTGAGTTTGAAGGAAACATTATCTCAGAGAATGGCAATTAACAAGAACTATTGAGCAATTTCAGCAAGAAATTTCCCCATTTCCACCTTGGCCAGCCATTTTAAAATCAAATCATAGTTCAAAAGTTAAGAACATAAGAGAAGCCAATGTTGGATCAGGCCAGTGGCCTATCCAGTCCAAGACTCTGTCACACAGTGGCCAAAAATAACAGGTGCCCTCAGGAGGTCCAGCAGTGGGGGTAGGACACTAGAAGCCCTCCCACTGTTCCCCCCCTCCGGTCAAGCACCAAGAATACAGAGCATCACTTGCCCCAGACTGAGAGTTCCTATCTATACTTTGTGGCTAATAGTCACTGATGGACCTCTGCTCCATATGTTTATCTAATTCCCTCTTGAAGCTGTCCATGCTTGTAGTTAAACATCTTTCCTAATAAAACTAATTAATCCAATTATTTAACAACTTCTGATCTCTGTATTTTTCCAACAAACATTTCACTTTCTCAACCAGTAATTTCACTATCATATAATGTTTCTTGAAATTATAGGATCATTTCTTCTAATGACTTGCAGACCAAACCAGACATGATGTGGAAGATTTGTGCTCATGTTTGCTTATTTATTGAAACTGATAAAAGGTGCAGGATTTTTATCAAAGTACAAATACTGAAGTGTGTTGTTTAACCTTTCTTCTCTCATTTTCTCCAATCTAAATAGACCTTTTGAAATTATTAGCCCTATTTGGGAAGAAATATAGGTACAGTTTGGGAAAATGGGTTAAATGAGAGCCAGTTTGGTGTAGTGTTTGGGAGCACGGGCTCTAATCTAGGAGAACCAGGTTTGATTCCCCACTCCTCCACATGCAGCTGCTGGTGTGACCTTGGGTCAGTTGCAAGTTCTTTCAGAGCTGTTCTCTCAAGAGCAGTTCTTGAAAGAGCTCTCTCAGCCCCACCTACCTCACAGGGTGTCTGTTGTGGGGAGGGGAAGGAGATTGTAAACTGCTCTGAGACTCCGAGTGAAGGGGAGGGTATAAATCCAATCTCCTCTTCCTCTTCTTCCCAGCATCTCTGTTCTAATCTACTTCAGATACTTTGTTATCCAAGTTTTTTTTAAGTTAGTAGAACTTATTCTAAGTCTTCCATGTCACATCTGATCTGAGCCTACATCTCCAACTTAAATAAACTTTGATTATAACAGACAATAAACCATGTGCACTTGACAGGAATTGCTGGCTTTCTGTAATCCTTTCAGCAAGCAAGTCTAGAAACTTTGGGCTTTGGTCAGATTGAAGTCAGGAGATCAATGGGTCTCTAATATCAACAACAATATGAATGTATGTCAAAATATATAAATCTAGGTCCATGCTCCACAGCTGTACTGTGAAAAGGTGTTTACAAAAGGTCATCATTTTCCATTATTAGTTTAAGAATAAAATAACAAGAGCCATCATCTTATTCCAGTGTTACCATATACACACTGTATATCACAAGTACAGTTTGTCAATATATTTATCATTTATTACTTAGATTACATTATGTTTTCAAAATACAATTGCATTCGAATAAAAGACATCAGCTATTGCTGAAGACCAAAAGAAAGAAAAAAGACAATTTGATAATCTATACATTAATGCAGTGTTTTTCAACCACTGTGCCGTGGCACACTGGTGTGCCGTGAGATATTGTCAGGTGTGCCGCGGGATTTTTTCAATGAAAGAAATGTGCCTTCTGGGCTGACCTTCCGGGACACGTTTGCGCATGCGAGAAAGAACAGTGGCGCTCTCTTGCTGATTCCACTCGCACGCTCTGTGGCCGGCCTGAGGTAGGAGGGAGCCACCGTTGAGGCGCAGCTCCCCTTGGCCTTGCGAGAGGGTTTTAAATGAATGAGGAGGACTTGTGTGCTGAATCAGAGTCATGCTAGACCTGTGGATGTTAATACAGAGGACAGGAACATTCGGTACCAAGGGCATTCACTCCTCCAGCAGAATAAGCTGGTTTCTTCCAGTGTGTGTGTGTGGGGGGGGGGGGGGGGTGATTTGCACCAAGACATTCCAGTAAACATGAATATGTTTGATGGTAACAGCTAGCTGTTTCTGTCAGGGTGGGGTTCAAATCAGTAACTGTCCCTCAGCGAAGAATGGGTGTACTGTGTTTCTCTTCAAATCACTTATGGTCAGCGGAATGCCGTTCACATAAGAGTAAGAGTTTAAACTCTCTATTTGAAAAACTTTAGCAGAATCGCAGTATTAAAATACATCCACATTATATTTCTTCTGAAACTCAGGTTAATGTTATGGGAAGGAGCCATTACACTTTGGATCTGTAACTTACGATTTCAAGTTGAGTAGCTATTACGTGTATTTGTAATACTGTCATAGTTAATACTTGAGCTGAGGCAACTAATGACCCATTTATCTTGTATTTCAGTGTTTTTCAACCACTGTGCCATGAGATATTGTCAGGTGTGCCGCAGGATTTTTTCAATGAAAGAAATGTGCCTTAGCTTGAAAAAGGTTGAAAAACACTGCATTAATGCATATGCACTTAAAAAAAATTAAAATCTCTTGCCAGTTTTTTGCTGTTTATTCTTATTTGCCACAAGACTGAATGGATACTTGTTCCATTGATCTGTCTTTGATATATACTTGGATTTTAAGTACTGTAATATTCTTTTGATAAGTTTTAACAAGTACACCTGTTTGATTATGTCTCATTTATTTGAATGGTGTTTTACCATCTTCAGTACAACATTTCTCTAAGAGTGGGAAATGGTACATCCTTTGAAGCAGATGGATACTTCCTTGGTTCTGGTTTTCATTTCATCCATTATTTTTATTTATTTAAAAATTATCTGCCGTTCTTCTTAATTCTAGAGCAGATAACAATAGTTTCAAAAGATAGGTAGGTAAAAAGTAAACAAAAACCCCTTTACACTGATACATGCTAATGTGGTTCTTTTGCCCCATACATTTGAACTGATTTGGATCATCCAGTTTTGAACAAGATGGCGTTTATTCGATTTTTTAAAAAAACAACACCGCCACCACCACATAGGTCTCAAACTAAGGCTTCAGAAAACACTGCTGAAAGTTGCTGGCTGAGATAGGTCAGAAAGACACATTTGGTATACATGTTTCTAAATAACAAAAACTATTACAGAGGCTTCAGTTCAAAGAGTCTTGATCTTTAACTGAAATAGTATCTTTTAATCATTATTTTGCAATAATTTTTACCAGCCAAAGAACCTTTCAGACTTATGCACACAAATGATAAGATTAAGGTTGTAATGCATTTTTTCCCTTCTAGAGTCTATTTTTTAAACTTTGGTTCAGACCACTGTTTGAGGCCTGTTGCAAAAGGCCTCTCCAGCACAGAAATATTTCCATGAGGCTGTAAGTGTTTTCCTTGAGTTAGAATAACATAACACAAGATTACGGGAGGCCATACTGGCCATACTGACCTTGCCTCCCTAATGCTCGCTTATCAGTGAAGCTCAACTTTTGCATTCCGACCCAATTAGAATGATTTACACCTGGATGGTGGAAGCAAGCTTGTTAACTGCAGTAACGAGCCCTTTTCCCATGATCAAAGAACGTGGTTGTTTTAGCAGCTAACTGAGGAGTTACATCATGCATATGACTTCTGATTGGTTACTGGCCATGACCAGCTCAGAAGCCATATTGCCTATAAAAGTTCCCTGGACATTAGATTCGGGGCTAGCAATTTCTACTTGGACCTGGTAGGTCAAGTGGGACGCTGTTAGTCACTATGACATCGTGACCAAAGGCCGGGATGGCCTACCTGACTCTATGGATTACAAACTGTCTCATGTCTTGTCAAGAACCTGTGAGTAACTGAACCTGACTGTGTTATAGCTAGGCTGGTTACGCTTAAGAGTTTGTTGTTTTACCCTCTCCTTTCAAGTCTTGTCTTGTTTTTATAATATTCTTGCACTTATTACTTAATAAATAATCATTATATTTTACCTGAACTGTGCCTTGATTTCTTGCAACCATAATAGGCTTTCTCCAAGTGCCTTAGACCTGAGACCACATTGCTACCCTGATAACTGTTTGCCTTTGGGTGCCCTGAGAGGCTGGGAAGTTTGATTCTCTATTCTCAGCTGGTGGGGTGTAGACTGAGAGAATCTGGTGGCAGCATACCAATAACCTGTGAAGGCGGTAGGCTTTCTAGGTTTTTTGTTAAGTTGTTTGTTTGACCCTGAAACCTGCCCCTGCTCCCCTGGTCTAGGTGAGTTGGAGGTGGTGACAAAGGTACAGAAGCATAAAATTTCAATCTTATTTTAAACACTCTTATAGCAGAAGAGATGTAGTGATTCAGAGGAAGACGGGAATAGAGTAAGATGGCATAGTAATGAAGTATTGAAACTGACAAACAGGGCACCTTGCCAACAAAGTAAAAAGAAACCAAAGTATTCCAACAGATAAAAAGGACTATGAAGACACTTAGGCTGAGGACAGATCGGATATCTGCAGCACAGTGCGAGTGGGCGAAAACGCTGCAGGGACAACTCGTCCCGGGGCTTCTCATTCGCAATGGTTGCAGTGCTGCAGGAGGAGGCGGACCATGGCATCCACACTCCACGGTGGCTCCTGGTGCTTCCACTGCCGCGGTGCATGGCTTCTGGCTGTTCCGGCGAAGCACGACTGTTCGCATAGCTGCAGCAGCCGGAACAGCCCGTTCACCTTGCTGGCGCCGCTTCCTGCATGCCGTAGACGCGTCCACAGCAGCAGGAAGTGGCAGGGATGCATGGCCAGATGGCTGGAGACCAGTTTCAAGGGGTGTTCGGTGGAAGCGGGAGGATGGTGCCTCAGGGACGGGTGAGTGTGCGCAGCCGACAGGGGACAGCTGTGGCTATGTGGATGACCTCTCTTCCTCCGCTTTTAAAATGGAGGCATAGCGGCCCACCTTGCCAGTCTGTCCTTAGCCTTAGGCCATAAGAAAACAGTTGTATGCAACTGCTGCTTACAGCTGAAGTTGAACACACAATTGGAGCTCAACACAGGCGCAGCCAGGTGGTTTAAAGGAGGAGAGGTAATTCCGACTTGCAAGAGATATGGAGCTATGCCTAACTGGAATATTTTGATCAAGACCTCGCTTATACATGTGTATTCATTATACGTTAATGAAGACTTACCTGATGAAGGAATAGATCTGAAATGCTGATTATATTATCCGGAACAGTGTAGTTTCCACTTGAAATTGATTTTATTTACTACAAGCCACAATATATAGATGTTTGGACTTCAATTCAAGGACATGTGATATTTATATAAACAAAAAATGTTTTCTTTGTGTGCTTGTTCTATTTATGAAGGAAGTCTGCTGCTTCTGAGATATACTAGGAATTATTGTTTGTTGTCACCTGCTTTGGATAGAACAGATACAAGATGAGGTCCAGAAGTCAAACTAACATTAAAAAAAACCCTGGAAATCAGAAGAGTGAGATTGTAAACAACCTTGGAACAAGAAATACAAGATATGGCACTTCATAGTGACATCACAGAATAAAAGGCAAACAATATGGATAAGATGACACATATCAAGTTATTTTGAAAGAGGAATCTGAAAGACGAATCTGAAAGGTGTTACAAAAATGTGAACCTTGTCCTCTAGGGAAGGACTGACGAGGATAAGGGGGAGAATTATGTCCTCGCCGGTCTTTTTACCCCACTCAAATGAAATTTATAAAAGGAAAAGTCAGCATGAGCTTAGATAGGGTATGAGGATTCAGTAAAGATCTTCAACACTAAGCCTCTGAAAGGTAACAACGGAAGCTGCTTCATACCTGGAATACATTAATGAAGTTATTTTGATCAGAATACATTGAACACATGAAGCTGCCTTATACTGAATTAGACCTTTAATATATTAAGGTCAGTTGTGCCTATTGTGACTGGCAGTGGCATTCCAGGTCTTTCAGTTACCTATATCTGATCCTTAAAACTGGATATGCCAGACCTTCTGCATGTAAAGCAGTGGTACTACCATTGGTTCCTGGTCCCTCCCTGGGCCAATGAGCAATAGGAGGGCAAAATGTTATAGACATTATTATTCGGCTGCCATTTTAGATGCCCACTCCAATTTTGTTTTTATAACATCATGTTGCTGAACTGGTCCAGTCTGTAGTTGTCATGGACAGGCATTTTCTTTATTATTTATTTAATTTATTTATAGTAAAACTTTCTCACAGAGAGGCTATGGGGGCTGCCTGGAACAGGAAAG
This sequence comes from Lepidodactylus listeri, assembly GCA_029233225.1. Classification (NCBI taxonomy): domain Eukaryota; kingdom Metazoa; phylum Chordata; class Lepidosauria; order Squamata; family Gekkonidae; genus Lepidodactylus; species Lepidodactylus listeri. The sequence goes on from JARCFY010000004.1 coordinate 51,175,932, forward strand.
AGGAAATAGTGAGGAGAAGGAAAATGAGATCCCACAAATGTCCTTGCAAGTGTCCCATTTGTACTACCAGTAGTAGAAACATATCATACTTATAATCAGGGGGCATTTTGAGCTGAAACAAGCTGGAACAGTGTTCTGGCAGTAACAAGTCCTCAAGCCTCGCCCCCAGCAGCCCTCAGTTGGGCCAGGAGGAGCGGGAAGCAACGTGCTGCCTCTGCTTGCCTCCACTAGCTAGAAGGCAGGGTAAGTTGGTGAGGGTGTAGGGGATGGGGGCTTGTTTCAGGTGGGGTGGATGGGAGCAGAGGGCACCCAGGCTGTGGGTGGCTTGGGCACTCTAGTGGGGGTGGGGGTGGGGGGGCTGCATTTCAGATGGGGAGGGGTGAGGCTGGTGGGATGGCAGGGAGTGATTTCAGGGCAGGGGTGGTGGCGGCGGCATGCCTCCTCCTCCTTTTCCTATCTGAGCCTCCCTATCTGAGCCCTATCTGAGCTATCGGAGAAACTTGGAGAAGGGAGGGAAAGTATGTGTGTTTGGGGGGGGGGGGGGTGTTTCAATGCCTTTCTTTCCCTCCCCAGATCAGGGAGGGAAAGAAAGGCATTTTAAACATGCCTAGGTTCCCTGCCAGATTTTATCCAGGTGCCCCACAGACACAGGGCACCTGGAGAAGATCAGGCAGGGAACCCAGGCATGCTTGCATGCCTGCCCTTTGCTTCCCCAGTCAGCCTACCATGGCAGATTGGCTGGGGAAGGACAGGCAGGCAGGCATGCCCCATTTCTCCCTGAGCTTTTCTGCTTTTGTGGAGAAATGCAGGGAAGGGGGGGGGGATTAAAATGCCTTTCTTTCCCTTTCCCATCTGGGTAGAGAAAAGAAATGCATTTTAAAAATGCCTGGGTTCCCTGCCCAATCTTCTCCAGGTGCCCCACAGCTGCAGGGCAGGGAAGATCAGGCAGGGAACCCGGAATCGGGGAGAGAAAGAAAACCATTTTAAACAAGCCGCAGTGGGTTGGCTGTGGAAGGGAAGGGCAGGCCTCTCCACTTTTGTGGATAAACATAGTGAAGTGGGGGGGATTTAAATGTTGCCTTCTGACACACTTCCAGTGATGTCAGGGGGTGTGGCATATGCAAAAAGTTATGATAATGAGTTATGCTAATGAGCTCCTTCACCTCTTTTTCTACAAAATGACCCCTGCTTATAAGTCAAATACTTATACTTAATTATTTATTTGTTTCATTTATAGCCCACTTTTATCCCCACTGGAATTCTGTTTCATATAATTAGCACTTCCTGACAGAATTCTGAGGGTGTCCTGCCATTAAACTAGTTGAACTCTCTAGGGTGGATGAGCCTTAAATTTCCATTTACCTTAAAATGGAGTTACTAATTTAAGAAGGACAAAAGGGTAAGGAAAGAGTAAATATTAACAAGATAAAGAGATCTTAGCTTAAATGAACAGAAGAAGCAAAGTCTTTCCAGAGGGCATACACAAAAGGAGGAAAGGAAACAGACGTCTCGAGATAATAGACTCTAAGTAGTAAGCAAGAAGCAAAGACAGCTTCTGTGGTGAGCACTTTTATTTCAGAATCCTAGTGAATAATTTATATTAAAAATGCATTAGCACTGCCGAGCACTCACTTCAAATCTAAACTGTTAAGTGCTAACTTTAAATGGAAAAGTTCTCATTGAACTCTTTGGATCTTTCCTCCCTCTCTTTGGAGAGTGATGTTCTCAATCCAGGCTTGTGAGATGGATCTCCACACACACTGCATCTGATCTTGATGTTCTTTGAGTCATCTTCAGCCTCTTCTGACATCATACTTCCCTAATATCCTTATTGTTGTATGCATTTTTTTCATGCATTTTCCCAGTTCACTTTCATTAAAAAGGGGTTTTCCCCCATCGTTTTTAATACCTCATTGGTTTTTCAATCTTTGCCTATATTATATTGGTTATGTGATCTTTCTTCTTCTCCCCCCATTCCTTTTACTGTATAGGTGGGGCTGTAGCCAGTCCTGGGACTACTGCTAATGCTGTCTTGACCAGTGAAACCAAAAGACTGAAAGAAGAGTGTGGAAGACTTACCAAGTAGACATGGATTAAAATAATTCTAATATTATTTTGCCATTTTGTATCATTAAAGGTTTGACTGGTCCAATATAACCTTAAAAATGTTGAGGCGCTGAGGTCAATAGTGCTGTGATGTTCTGTCTTGGGCAAAAAGCTGGTACATGCAAGCAATACGGTGTGAATGATTATTTGTGTTGTTGGAAATAACTATGGTAATGTATTCATCATTGACCCTTCTCTGAAGACCTTCAGCTTGGGTCCATTGTTCATTTTAAATGGCTCTGTAAGTCAGTTGTTGGTTCTTGCTCATTTAACCTCACATGGTTACAAGTCTTCCCCAACAGAAGGATATCTATGGTCTTCAATGTACATATTTCTATATATATATATATATATATATATATATATATATATATATATATATATATATATATATATATATATATATATATAAAAGCAACACTTGAAAACAATATTGACTAAAATCATGCATGTTGCAAAAACACACCAATAAACCTGGAATTGGGATGAAAGAAGGCATGACAACATATAATTGCTCTTTTACACTTGGATAATAGGCTAGTCTATTATTATTTTCCTTTTAAGGAAAAAAAACCCAGTTGCTATTGTTAGCTGTGTTGCTGTGTTCGTTTTTGTAAAGATGTGATGGTGTAATTTTTTTTTCTGATGCAGGTTTTAATTAAGTACAAATCATATCTAGTTTTCTTTTTCAGTAAAAAAACAAATCTGAATGTTTTGTTTGGTCAAAAGACAGGTTATTTGCTCATGTTGTATGGATTTGCTCATAGTGGCTTGTTAAATATATCTTTTGACTAAATGGAATTGATTAGAATGGTCTAATAGTGAAAGGTACAATTGAAGCCACCTAGAAGGGTCCTTTTTTCCTGTAAAACACAGCTGCCCTACAGTACCCTGTTGTGCCAGTTAGGGGAAATTATGATGCCATTTTGCTAGTGAAAGACTAAATGTAACAGGAGTAGGGGAAAGTCCTACTTCAGATGCTTGACCTTCCGAAAAGATTATATTTAAGCAGGAGTGGAGTGAGTCCAGACTTGAGAATTTTTGTGCCTAACACCACTGCAAATGATATCACATGTAAGATGCACTATCTTGCATACAATTATGTATCTGATGAAGTGTGCATGCACATGAAAGCTTATGCCCATATATAAAATTCATTGGTCTTAAAGGTGCCACTGGATACAAACTTAGTTCTAGTGCTTCAGACCAAAATGGCTACCTACCTGAAATTATGTGTGCCATTCACGTAATCATTTTACAGTCCATGATGAAGGTCAGGATTTCCCTGTGTGCTCTTCACTGACTTGTATGAACTGATTTGCCCAAAGTTCCCCAGGTGTTACAAATACAGTTAATATCCAGTATTTTGCATGCTTTCACTTTATGAAATTATTCAGTGGTGGATATTAGGATGCAAATAAAAGTGTATGTTTCCTAAGCAAGAGAAGTGTATGTTTCCTAAGCAAGTTTTTGTTAGATAAAATTTGCTAAGGATATTTGCTAAGAGAAGAGTCTAATTTATATCTCACAACTCAAAGAAACATTGTTTTTGAAAGGCCTTTAGAGTAGAATCTGTACGTTGCCCCCTGCTTGCGATCTAATTCCTCTTGGATGGCAATGTATTCTTTGCTATACAGACTAATTGCAGCCAAGTTACTAGAAATACAGAAACATTAGTCACAGTAAATTTACATCCTATCGTCTAATCAGAGACACTTACATAAAGTAGCCTGAAATAAAGTAGAATGGGGTTTTTTCCCCCTGCTACACTGCAGATAAGGTTAGAAGGAGGGTGGGAAACTACTGGTTAAAGGCATTTTGGCCTGAGAAACAAATCAAGCAACAAGGCAACTGGCTAATTAGTTCATGTAAGTAATTGAAAACTGAGCTAATGCTAAATTAAATTAAATCTGGTTGGGTTTTTAGAGCACCCTTGAGACAATGGAGAACAAAACATTCCTTAACATGTATTAATGTAAAGCTAATGTCTGGTTGTTTTGCTGCAGAAGTCACAGTATAAAGTTATCTGTTCCAAATCATCAAAGTCAGAAACTTTTTAGAAGGTTTGGGTATAGGTACTAGAAATTCCTAAGATAGCCTCTTAGGAAGAGGGCATTCTCCAACCATAGCACACAAATCTCTGGTTATTTATTTATGTATTTATTGACTATTATGTTGCCCTGCCTGCCTACAAAAGCACTCAGGGAAGTTTACAACAAATTGAAAGAAGCACCAATAACAATCAATAGTAGCAGCATATAACTATAAGACTACAACTCCGTGTAAAATCAGAAACACATGTGGTAAAATAAAACTAAAATTAATCAGTGTGCCACTAAAATAACACCCCATCATGTAGCAAATATAATACAGCAGAAAGAACACAACCAACAGTCTCATACTAAAATAAAATCAGTGTGCCACTAAAATAATACCCCATCATGTAGCAAATATAATACAGCAGAAAGAACACAACCAACAGTCTCATACTAAAATAGCATCATGTGTTCAGCATCAGTTAAAGACCTTCTAGAAAAGAGCTGTTCCCACCATGTTACAGAAGGCCAGCACTGAGGAAGCTGATTGGGCTTTATGAGGCAGGGAATTCCAAAGCCTGGGGCCCTAGCAAAAATGTCCTTGACCATATGCCCACTGATCTTACTCCATTCAAAGATGAGCCATGGAGAAGAGATGCATTAGGTCAGGGGTGGGCAAATGGTGGCCCAGGGGCCACATGCGGCCCGCCACAGAGTTTTTTGCGGTCTGCCAAGACAGTTGGCCACTGTCCGCACCTGAGGAGCTGCAGCTTGAACTTATTGACATGCAGTCAGATCACACTGTGAAAGAAATGTTTAATGCTGTGATGTGCTACCTGTGAAATTGAAATGGTTGGACATGTGCTGCTTCATTGCCCCTTCAATAATTATCTTAGATATATATTTATCATGCCCATCCTCCAGAAACCCCTTGGAAGACTGGAAGAATGATATACTTCCTTTCTTCTAGCAGACCTTGAATCTGGAACCACAGATAGAGTTGCAAGATTCTGTGCAGCTGCCAGTCTACTGAGATAAAGTGCTGATTTAGTAAAACATATTTTCTATGTTTTATGTTTCTTAATATAAGATTTGTGTATAGGGTGTGTGTATGTGTGTGTGTGTATATATATATTCTTATAACTATTCTGCTAATGTATGTTTTCTTCTGCTGGTCAATTGTTACTTCTACCAACTTTGATTTAAAAAGCTGAATCGTTGCCTTCAGTTCCTGGGGGAAATTAGCTAAATGGCAGTCCTCAGCAAGAGGTGGGGTAATAGTGAGGTTCGTCCCACCTATAGGGGGATCTTTCCTTTTTGAGAGCTCTTAATACCAGTCCAAGGATAAAATAGAGAGTGTTTTATTAAAGGGTGTTTCAGGAATGTAACACTCAAGCAGTACACATGAAACATACAGACCGATTCCTCAAAAGCAGTTGTTCCACCCCCAGTCTCCCATTTCCCCTGACTGTACTGCTCAATTTCCAACTATTTGCTGTGTGGCCACAGTTTGACCCTCATCTCCCCCCAATTTCCCCCATGTCTTCTTGATCCTAAAACATAAATCTATAACACATTTCCCTCAGATAAACCTTTTGTCTATGCTGAATATAAAGAGGCAGTATATGACATATTCAGATTAGGTTCTGATTACTTCAGAAAGAACTTTAGAAGTCTAGTACCATAGAAAGAGAAATCATTTAAGTCATTTAGTGCCAGACTAACAGACTATTTTGATAAGTGGATGTCATCTGCCAAAGCTAACCCTAAAGAGGGATAAGGGATCTAATGATTTTGGTTCAATTTTTATTTCAACTTCCCTCAGAGATCAGGCTTCTGGTAAAAGATAAGCTTCCGGAGAATGTCAAACAGGCAATAGATGGGGCTGATAAGTTGTTACTTAATAGAGGTTCTTGGGACAACCAGGAAAAGAAAGACTTTCCTTATAAACCTCAAGGAGAGGACAAGAGAAGGAAAGGAAAGGAATATATAAGAAAGCTGAGATTACAAAAAAACAGGATAACTGTATAGAAGGAAACAAAGGTGGATACTGGAAAGATAGGCAGTGTTTTTTGTGTGTTCAAAAGGGGCATTTATCTTACCAATGTCCAAACAGACAATACTTGTGCATGTATGGAGGGTCACTAGAACTAGCTCAGAGAATGAGAGGGAACAGGCTAGAGGATCCAGCAGCTCAATAGACACACCTGAAAGATCCAATAAAAACACTCCCTTACCCATAAACACTGAAGAAACAGGTGAAAATTAACTGGGGGGCGGGGAAGAAGAATATTTTCCTGCAGCAGTTATAAAAGAACAGAAAATACCAGTAATATTAGGAAGGGATGTAATGGGAGCAAAGGCAAGGATTCAAATATGTTCAGACTCAAAAGATTTGTTTCAAGGCAAACCAACAGGTTCAGAAAACTGGCCCCAGGTATCAATAACAAACACAATTGATACATTGCAGGAGGAAAGGAGAAACACAGACTCAGAAATCCCCGCAAGTACTGCCGAAATATCCCAAGAAAAAGGAGAATGCATAAATGAAAACTCTGAAGAGTTTAAGAAAGAGATTAAAACAGACCCTGAGTCTTGGATTTCTCTAAAAGACAGAAAACTATTAGCACTTGAAGGACATGATTGTCGATTTGGTTGGCATGCATATTTGTATTATAGTAAAATGAAAATGGACAATATGTTTAAGCATCATTATATTAGAAGAACATTAATAGATACATGGTCTAGATATAAGAGTTTTTTTCAGAAGAAAAGCCACTGTGGATTGTACCAGCAGAAGTAATAAAACCCTTTTCAAGTTTCAAAGGGCAAGACTGGTTGAAATACAGGGACCTGTTAAAAATAGAAAATAATGAATTTGTGTTGAAAAAAGAGAATCAGTTGGATTTTAAATATGGTTGGTTGCGGTATAGACAGATTTATGACCTTTTTAAAACAGATAAAAAAGTGGCAGTTTCAGAAAGAAAAATAATGAAATTGAACAGGTAAGGGAGGAAGGAGGAAAAAAATTGATCTCAAAAATGTACAAAATTTTGTTGAAATGGTATAATGCAGATGAACTTGTAAAAGAACAAATGGTAAAATGGGCAATTAATATGAATAAGGAAATAGTTATGTCATCTTGGGAATTTCTGTGGAAAAATGCTATGAGTATTTCTACTTGCTATAATCTAAAAGAAAACTGCTTTAAAATGTTGTACAGATGGTATATGACTCCAAAAAAAATAGCAAATATTGATCAATGGTTGTCTAATAAGTGTTGGAAACGTAAACAAAAAGAAGGTTCTTTCTATCACATGTGGTGGACTTGTGATAAAGCTAAAGCCTTTTGGTGTATGATTCATGCTGAAATGGAAATTTTTTTGAAATGTACTCTTAAAAAACTACCTGAAATGCTACTGCTTGGTCTTAAGTTAGAGGATGTAAATGTAAACAAAAGGACACTGATATGGTATATGGTGACTACAGCAAGGATGGTCTACGTCCAGAATTGGAAATGTGAAAGAACTCCTGACTTATGGGAATGGTTGAGAAAATTGCTATTTATGGCAGAAATGAACAAATGGACAAGAAAATTGAATAATCAAGACTCAGAGAGGTGGGGGCGTGGCGTCGGAGTGAATGGAGTAAGACGCATAGCAGAACGGCTCCTGACCCATCCCCTTATCTAAGCGATAATACCACCTAAAACCACCCAAAATTCATCTTAAGTGATGGGCAAAAACTGCAGAACCAAAAACCAACAAACTGTGAGTAAGAACGTCATCTCTTACTTTGCGAAATCCGGAACTCCAGATCTCCCACGGGAGGCCCAAACGAGCGCACCTAAAATGGCGACGGGCGGTAACGAGCCCAATCAGGACGGCCTTGTCGTATCTAAACAGGAGTTCCATGAAACCATAAAATCGCTCGAACGGAACATGGCCACGACCATGGCAGAGCTTTTATTACCGATTAACTCCCAGATAGCGGAACTTAAGCAATCCATGGCACAAGTAACACAAACAGCCGAAATCGCAGCCGAATCAACTATGATCCTCCAAGAGGATGCTCGTTTTTTTTATGAGAGGGAGGAGTGGAGCACTGACAAAATTCTAATGTTGGAAAATCAATTAAAAGCTAACAATATCAAATTTAGAGGGGTGCCGGAAGAAAGCGAACAATCCACAAACGCCAAAACCTTTCTTATGGAATGGCTATCTACCCTTATAGACGCAGATCCCGACGCAGCCCCATTTATTGATACAGCTTACCGGGCGGGAGCCCTAAAAACGCGCCAAACCAACTACCCCAGGGATATAATTGCTAAATTTAATGACACTCAGATTAAACAAAAAATCACAACATTAGCCAGAGCAAAGGGGTTTTTATTGTACAAAGAAAATAAAATACAAGTCCTCCAAGACTTATCAATGGAAACCCTTCTCAGGAGAAAAGCACTCCGCCCAATTACTTCAACCCTGAATGCTGCCAAAATAAGATACAGATGGGTGGCCTCGCACAAGCTCCAAGTCTCCTACCAAGGGACCAAGCTACAAGCCACTGATTTAGAGTCCGGCCTCAAACTATTGCAAGACTTACAATTGCAACCCCCTCCAGAAGAACCTGCAGAAATCCCTACACCCCAACCCGTAACTTCTAACCAGCGCTGGCAAACACTCAGGGAACGTCGGGAGAAAAGATCAAAAATTGTGTGAACATAATGATGGGAGGGTTTTTCTCTTTAATAAATAGTCTTTATTAAGGTTCAAATTATGGGAAACAGAATACTATTTTACCTTACCCATACTACTTCACAATGTTGGAACTAACAACGTTGTTATATAGAATTTAAGTACACAGTTTATTCTTGATAAGCCACGCTACAAAATATAGATGTTGAAATTTGTTATCCTAATCAATTTATTGCAAAGTTATCACACAGTTATTAAGATTTCTTTCCAAAAAGAAACACAATTAATTAATACTACTGAGTTGCAATCCAAGCTCATCATACTTGGTTCCAATGGCACTTTGAATCATAGAAATTAAATTATGTTTGATGAGGCTTTGTATGTTTCTTGGAAAGCTACTATATAGGACTTATAAGTTAATGATTAGTTTACTTGCTAGCATACGCCACATTACAAAACATAGATTCTGAACATTGATAATCTAATTAATTCATTGCAAAGTAATCACATAAGTATTAAGGTTTATTTTCAAAAGAAAATGTTATTAATTAATATTTTTGAGTTGAACCCTAAGTCCATCATATATGGTTCTAAAGACACCTTGGGTAATAGAAATTAAATTTTGTTTGATAAGGCTTTGCATGTTTCCTGGAATGCTACAATATAGGATTTATATGCAAAGGACTAGCTTATTTGGTAATAGACAGTACAAAGTTCCTTATAGCATTATTTCATATATGAGTTTTAAGGTAAAGGGAAGGGGTTTCCTTTCCTTTTAAGACAATTCAGGCTTTAATAGACATTAATTTCATTATAAAACTGCAATTGTCATGATATTAATTTATTCCAAAATCTTCCACTAATTAATCTCACTATTTAGAAATTGATTATTACAAAGATGAATTATGTTTTAACTTTAATGATAATGATACCCAACTGAGAGTGGAACCAATTTGAAATTTCATGTAGCAAGTACTCATCACATTAAATTTTTATACTTTCACCAACTTTGGAATATAACCAAAATACAGTTACATAATTTTGTAATTTTGACAGGAAATGCACAGACCCAAAAATTAAACTGGCTTAATAAAACAAGTAACTATATTATTATTTAGGATATTTGATATGTATGAGTTATATCACCTGTTTCTCATGCCTTTAATTTAACTAAATATGCCCAAATATGGTATTATCCTTTAATCTTATTGCTATATCAAATTAAAAAAGGGGTGGGGGAGCTCGGTATAAACAATGCTCAGCCCCACTATTCAGATTGTGATATTAATGTTTTTAATTTTATATCGACACCATTCCCTGAAGGAAAGGGAGGTTGGAGCTCTTAATTTAGCTCTGACTCATATTTGTTCAATGTGTTTAAGTGTTGTTGGCATTTGCATGAACTATGTATTATCAATGGTAACCACCTATTCTGCAATTTTGATATTGTTATATTTGCAGGACATACTGTATTATCACCATTACAAATACTTTTATGTGAAGATATTGTCTGCAATTTATGTCTATGTACTGAAAAGTTTAATCATTTTGGTGTTGGCCCCTTATTTACACCTCAGTATTAATATATGGCTATTGATCTCCAACAAAATCTCTAAAAATACCTTATTCTATGATGGCAACCTCAAACAAGGTTAAAATAATTTCGCTAAACTGTAGAGGCCTAAATTCCAGTATTAAACGTAAGAGAACATTAACAGCACTACTAAAACAACGCTCTGATATCATATTCCTTCAAGAAACGCACCTGAAAGACAATAATGATTTTGTGTTCAAATCTAACAAATTTGTTGCACAGATCCAAGCACAAGGCTCTAAAAAATCACGAGGTGTGGCAATTCTCATACGCAAATCAATAAAATTTCAGACTCTGAAGGTAGAACAAGATCACAATGGGAGATATGTATTTTTAAACGGCAAGTTTAACGGCAAACAACTTACATTAGTTTCACTGTATGCACCCAACGACAGCCAGCTAGCATTTATTCAGGAAGTTCTTCAAAAATTGGCACTATTCAGTGACGACCCTTATATAATTGGGTGTGACCTTAATCATGTCTTGGATCCCATGCAGGACATCTCCAGAGGCCAGAAACTGAAATCTTCTAAATACCCCTCTCAAGTACTATCAAACTCGGCTAAATTGCGGGACATTCTAAAGCAATCTAATTTAATAGATGTCTGGAGATTGCATAACCCTAATTGCAGAGACTACACCTATTACTCATCACGATTTCATACGCATACAAGGATAGATTTTATTCTAATTTCTTCTCTACTCGTCAATTCCTTTTCAAACTCCTCCATAGGATCAAGAATATGGTCTGATCACGCCTGGATGGAAACTTATGTAGAACTCTCAGGACAACAAACGAAACAATACAACTGGACTTTGAATCCACATCTTTTATTATCCACAGCAATCACTGATTCTATCGAATCCGACATTAAAGAATACTTTAAATTCAACAAGGAAGATGACACCTCGCAACGCTTTGTATGGGACGTCCACAAAGCCGTAATTCGTGGCAAACTTATTGCGTTGGCTTCATCCTATAAGAAAACAAAAACAGAATTAAGACAAGCCCTTATGGACAAAATCAAATCTTTGGAGTCTGAATATATGTCTACCTGTAGAAAAAAGACATATAAGCTTTTACTAACTGAAAGGAAAAAATTGGAGTCCTTGGAGATAACACACATACAAAAGAAAATCGCCTACTTAAAACAACGCTACTGGTTCAAATCACCACAATCAATTAAACTATTAGCATGGAAGTTCAAAAAGAAAATATCAGATAACACAATACATGCTATCCGCAAAGCTTCCAACGACTTAGTATATAGTGACTATGAAATAGCAAAAGGTTTTCTCAATTACTTCCAAAAATTATATTCCACAGAAAAACCATCACCCTCATATATTACTGATTTTCTAAACCATTATCCACTTAATAAACCACTATCTGTACAACACAAAGACTGGCTAGAGGAACCTATCACTGCAAAGGAAATCCAAAATGTTATAAAGCTTCTCAAAAACAACAAAGCATCAGGGATAGACGGCTTCACTGCAGAATATTACAAAAAATACAACACTCTCCTCAGCGAACATCTTGCGTTCACCTGCAATCAAGTCATAAAAGAAGGTATCATGCCACCCTCCTGGTATAAAGCGAAAATCATACTTTTACCAAAACCGGATAGAGACTCGACCCAGCCCAGCTCTTACCGCCCTATTTCCCTGCTTAACCAGGACTATAAAATCTTTACCGCAACGATTGCTACCAGATTAAATACCATCATTCCTCAATATATCCACACGGACCAGACGGGGTTCATACCCAAAAGAGAGATCACGGATAACACACAGAAAGTTCTGAACACTATACAGTATGCCAGATCCCACCAAATAGACTCCTCATTTATTCTTTCACTGGACATTGAAAAAGCATTTGACAGTGTGGAACCGGATTATTTGTTTGCTATTCTTTCATCTATGAATTTTGGACCCGACTTCCTTAAAACAATAATGACCATCTATAAAGAACCTTCACCTATAAAGAACCTTGTCAGGGATGTCCACTATCCCCACTCCTGTTCGCTCTAGCAATAGAGCCTTTAGCGAATGCAATCAGACTAAATGACAACATCCATGGCATACCTGTTAAAGACAAAATTATAAAACTGACTCTCTTTGCAGATGATATGTCATTGCTTCTCACACATCCTGAACAATCTCTACCAGAACTCTTTGCACTACTGCAAACTTTTGGACAGATATCCGGCCTCAAAGTCAACCGAACCAAAACCAATTTATATCCTATGGTGCTGTCTAATATCCATCGGGACTACATCAAGAACAACTATGACATCATCTGGACTAAAAAAGAATGGAAGTTCCTCGGCATTAAAATACCACTCAATTTGATGGACTTAAACAAAGCAAATTATGCACATATAACGAAATTGCTAGAAGATCTACCGTCATCACAATCTGCGCCATTATTATCGTGGATTGAAAAGATACAATCAATAAAAACCTTCATATTTCCGAAACTACTCTACCTTTTCAGAGCATTACCAATTATTGTTCCCCACAATCTGATTAAACTGTGGCAAAAACTTATGCTGAAATATATTTGGAACAACTCAAGACACAGGATAAACCATAAAACCCTTACAAGGCCCAAAAACTCAGGAGGCCTCTCCCTTCCGGACTTCTCTTTGTATTATGAAACCACAACATTAGTCAGCGTGCTGAAACAACTCAATCCCAATTACAAAGCAGATTGGAAAGACATCGAAGCTACCTACTTAGACTCTTTAACATTCCAAGAGGCTCTATGGTAAACTAAAAGCAAAAGACCAGCTTCCTCACAAACCAACATTTTCCTACAGAACACCCTCAACATATGGGACAAACTTAAATCAGCAATATTATCCAAACCTTCGATACTTACATCATTCACAGGACAATCATGGTTCCCTCCTGGATCACGGCCCAACTCATTTGAAACTTGGCGTAATCTAGGAATAACCAGATTAATCGACATTAGCAAAAACTTCAAAATACTTACCAAATCAGAGCTGGAATCGAAATATAAATGTAAGATTGCATGGTTTGAATATCTACAAGTTCAACACCTTTGGAATTCTATCTTTTCTAAGACTACAAATATCACACCTATCACATTTTATGAAAAATTATTAATGCGGGAAGACCCTTCATACAAAAGTTCAATATCGCAAATCTATATGGAACTACTTCGTATATCTCATAAACCCCCTCTCGCTTTCCAAGTGGCCTGGAACAAAGATTGCAATTATCCCACAGACGATACATCATGGAACAATATATGGCTATCACCTAGTATGCAGTCAAAATCTTTGAATATTAGAACCTTAGCAACTAGAATCATGCTGAGACGGTATCTTACACCATCGCAATTGCACCGTATAGATAATAATTATCCACCAACCTGCTGGAGAATGTGCGGTGAAGAAGCGTCCTATATTCATTGTTGGTGGTCGTGTCCGAAGCGTCACCAATTTTGGACAACAATTTCACAGAGCGTAAAATCAATAACCAACATAAGCATTCCACTATCCTTAGAGTTTATAATATTAGACTCCTGGCCAGATGATGAAACTCCAAATATCCGCAAAGATCTAATTTCAATTTTACTTATGGCAGCCAAACATCTTATAGCCTCAAACTGGAAAAACTCCAACAGATTAACCAAACATCAATGGTTCTCTACAGTTTGGGAATATTACACTATGGAGAAAATAGCCTCTTCTATTCCGCCTAATAACACCCCTAGACACCAAACTTATTTCTACGCTAAATGGTTACCATTTATAGAAGCAGCTTACAATGACTATATCCCCAAAGGTACTATTCAGAAAAAGTACCTTGACATAATTGCAATATTTTAGTTCACCTGTTATGCCAGTTTGTAAAGTTACTAGTTGTTTGTTTAGTTCGGTTTGAATCCTATCTTAATTGAGGATATATGTTATATTATATTTACATACTTAATATATATCACTATCCTGCAACCTACTGTATATAGCAATTGAAACCATGTTGAAATATTATCTTATCTCATTGTATTTTACATGAAAAACTTAATAAAAACGTTTTTTAAAAAAAAAAGACTCAGAGAGGTTTTTAGAAGAATGGAAAGACCTGAAAGAATATTTAGAGCAATACTGGGACATGAAAAATAATATTTTTACACTGTCTAATTACTGATTTTAGATGGTTAAAATAAGATTAAGAAAAGAAGAAATAGTTCTTTTTAAGGAAAATATATTGAATATATTGGTGTGATAAGAATAGAAGCTAGATTACATATAACCTATACTTAGATAATATTTTTAAATGTTTAAAATTTTTTATAACCAAATATGTTACCTGTAAGAGATAATACTTCTAAATTGTTATCATTGTTGTTAAATATATAATGGTGTAGGTGAGGTGGGAAGTCATAAAAAGTTTGAATTGTAATCGGAGTACATGGTTACATAGAAATTAGGATAGTGATGATAATACTCTGAAGGTAACTATGTAAAGTTTTGGATAAGAAAAAAAAATAAAATTGGTTTCAAAAAGAAAAAAACCAGACCCTGAGTTAAAGGTCATAAGAGAGAAAGCCAGGCAGAAAGAGGCTGACACAGAACCAATTTTGTGTGGGAAAATGAGCTAATTTACAGGATTTGGAAAACAAAGGGACCAAGTCAAATTAGGAGCCTGTAAAATGTCTGGTTCTTCCTAAAAAAAATACAGATAACCCTTGATTGAACTGTCACGTGACATCCCACATGCAGGTCATCTAGAAATTAGTAAAACAAAGAAAAGGTTAATGAAAGACTATTACTGGTCTAGATTTGTCAGAAGGTGGAGAAACAAGAGCATAAAGTAAAAGTTCCTCTGAACCCCTTACCCATAATTGGAGAAGCCTTCCATAGAGTGGGAATTGACATAGTGGGACCACTTCCCAAACCCACCAGAAAGAGATGCATATACATCCAGCGCTAATAGACTTCACAACTAAATACCTAGAGGTAGAGCCACTCTCTTCTGTGGATGCAAAATCAGTTGCAGAAGCACTTTTAAAGATTTCCTGAGATTAGGATTTTCTGCTGAAATACTATCTGATCAAGGCACAGTATTTCTATCTGAAATCATGCAGGCCATATGAGAATGTTGTGGCATCAAGCATTTGAAGACCACTGCATTTCATCCCCAGACCAATAGTCTTGTGGGAAAGTTCAATAGCAGTTTAAAGGCATAAATGCAGGATCACCCAAATGATCGGGATGACAACCTTCCCCATTTTCTATTTGCATATAAGGAGGTACCTCAAGACTCCACATGATTCTCCCCATTTGAAGTGATGTATGGGTGTTATCCTCGGGACCCCTTCATTTAGTAGAATAGGAAGGGAAAATATCAGAAAGAAAAACATCAGTAGTGGATTGTATATTAACTCTCAGGGGAAAAATGGAAGAAATGATGAGGCAGGTTCAGAATACTATGCCAAATGCACAGGCCAAACAGAAACTCTGGTATGACAGGGATGCCAGGCAAAGTACTTTTGAAGTGGGAGAGCAAGTGATGGTATTTTTACCTGTAAAAACCCATACATTGAAAGCACCCTGTGAAGGACCATTTGTAGTGAGGGATAGGCAAGACCTATACACGTATGTGATCTCTAGGGACAAAAATGACAAGAGGTAGAAGTTCCTATATGTGAATATGCTGAAGCCTTATTACTCCAGGGAGCATTGCACCTTACAGATTGTCAGGTAGATGTGGAGGAGGTCACCTTTAGGGAACTATCAAACAGAACCTGACATCAAAGAAAAAAATCTATAAGCTCCTAGAGAACTTTCACAGCCTTTTCTCCTCTAAACCTGGCAGGACACACTTAGCTGAGCACCACATAGACATGGGAGACCACCCACCTATTAGACTGCCACCTTATAAAGGAAATGGAGAGGTGCTGAATAACATACAAAGAGAGATGAAAGAGATGCTAGCATTAGGTGCAGTGTTATTACAGGAGGAAGATGACATTAAACATCCAGTAGAAGCAAACAACAACCTAGCTGAGAAGACTAAAGCTGAAATGACCTCTACCCAGTAGAAGAACATCACAGAGAAGGAGATGACTTCAGCCCAGCAGTAAAACATCCCAGAGAAGGAGATGACCTCAGCCCAGCAGTGGAACGTCCCAGAGAGGGATCTACACAGAGTCTGAGAAGTAGTCTTCTAACAGTGCCAATGGTGGGGAGGGCGGGATATAAACATAAATATAAATAAATAAATAAATAGAATCATATAGAAGTGCTTTGAAAGACATTAAGATTCTAAAGGAGGAAGAACACATACTTAAGGGGCCATATTAGGCAAAATCTAATATAGTTAGAATATTTTAAGAGTGTGAGGGAAAAGGCTGACAGAGACCTGAGTAAAAAGGGAAAATTTTTACTGAGCGGGCGTTTTCTCACTAGCTTTCCCCCGCGGTTTACACCGAAGCTAGCACCGGAGCTTCTGGTCAGTTTCCCACCATTTGCTCCGTGCTCACAATTTCCTCCAGAGTATCACTGCACTGCTCCGGAGCTTCCCTGGAGCAAGAAAATCCTGCTAGGAACAGGTTTTAGCAATAAAGTTTTATCTTGTTTATTGTTAACTCAGAGTCTTATCCTCAGAACCACATAGTCCAATGAAGGAGCCTTAGAACTTGGGCACAATACTGTGGGAAAGGTTAATTAAAGATTGGAATTAAATTCCTGGTGGCAGTAATAGATACTTTGAGTGAGAGAAAGAAACAACAAGAAATTTAAAACTACATCACACCTAACCATACAAAATTAAAAGAGAGGTACCATCACAGAAGAGATATTTAGATGGGACCAAGAATAGTTATCCTTTTGTATCTAGTGAACATGAGAGTACTTGTAGGGAATATTTTGGTTTTCCTTGCCCTATTTCCTCTGATTTATAACCATCAGCTAAGAGGAAATAGTTTCTGTCTTTGGATGAAAGCCATTAGTTTGTTGTACCACAGTAGTATGAAATGGCCAGATGCCAGAGATTGATCAGTCATGTTGATGAGGGATCTGGTGAGCCAGTGGATTTTAAGGTTCTCACACATTTAAGCCAACCTTTCATTAGCAAACTGACCTTTCTTCCTCTGTCCAAAAAGCAGTGTAGGAATAACTGCTCACTTCAAAGCTCTTTTGTGGTCTCAAACTGGCAGCAAAAAAATATTTTCTTTTTTACGTGTTCCATACTGTTTGTCTTGAAGAGGGCTTCTTTCCTCTTTTTTTTAAAGTCCAGATCTTAGCAAGATTGTGCCTAATAGGGGTGAGTAAAAAGAAAAAAAATCAATATTTTTGGGTTTGGGTATATTGAACTTGAAAAATATTCCCCAAAGGCTATAATGGAAAATTAATCCAGGAATTTCTTGGTCTCTGTAGGGGCTGCTATTTTAGGTAGAGGCATCAAATTAGCAACATAGCCGCTGATACCTCTCCTCAATACCCCCCCCCCCCAAGTTTCAAAAAGATTGGACCAGGGGATCCAATTCTATGGGCCCCAGAAGAAAGTGCCCCCATTCTCCGTTGTTTCCAATGGGGGAAGTGGTTCCTTTAAATGCCTTCTCCAAGCCATGGTGTGACTCTATGGTGCAACAAGTGAACTCCAAAGGGTAAATGATTTGCTGAGAGTTTACCCCCAAGGCATTTAGGTGGGTGAGTGAACTCCAAAGGCATTTAAACTTTAAATGCCTTGCTGAGAGATCACTCCATTATACCCTCTGCTCCATTATAGCCTATGAGGACCATTCACCATAGGCTATAATGGAGAATTGATTGTTGGTTATCTGGGGCTTGGGAGGCTGGTTTTTTTTGGGTAGAGGAACCAAATTTGCTAGTGTCTCCCCTCAAACCCCCTCCCCACATTATAAGAAGATTGGACAAGGGGGTCCAATTATATGGGCCCCCAAAGAAGGTGCCCCCATCTTCCATTCTTTCCAGTGGAGAGGAAAAGGCACGGTCCCTTTAAATTCCTGAGTTCACTTGCCAACTCCTGCAGCCACTGCCATGGTGTGGGTTGTCTTGGAGAAGGGATTGTAAGAGACTATGCTTCTCCAAGCTGTGCCCAAATAAAAGCTGAATAATACCTAAAAATACTGATAGGGGTGTGCATTTGGCAGAAGCTGTGCTGAATATATACCTGAATCTATCTATCTATCTATCTATCTATCTATCTATCTATCTATCTATCTATCTATCTATTTATTTATTTTTCAAATTTATATCCTACCCTCACCGCGAACGGGCTCAGGGTGGCTTACAAGGGCACACAGGCCAATTCAATACATTAAAACAGATAAAATCAACGAAAACAATTTCCATAAATACAATAAATTACTATAAAAGCTTCCAGTATCATGTATTCAGATGGCTACCCCGTGGTAGGTCCAAGCCCCCTTGCCACCAAGCCCGGCTGCACTGGGCCAACTACATCACAGATAGCATATGTGATGGGTAATATCACAGGTGGCGACTCCTATTCAAAGGCCTGGCAGAAGAGCTCCGTCTTGCAGGCCCTGCGGAACTGCATTAAGTCCCACAGGGCCCTGATTTCCTCCGGGAGCTAGTTCCACCAGACAGGAGCCACCACCGAAAAAGCCCTGGCCCTAGTTCTGGTGAGCTTGACATCCCTGGGGCCTGGGACACAAAGTCGATGGCATGACCCCATCCGCAGTGTCCGCTGGGGTATATACGGAGGAAGGCAGTCCCTTAGGTATGTTGGACCCTGGCCATATAGGGCTTTATAGGTAAGAACCAGCACCTTGAAGCGAACTCAGTATGCTATGGGTAGCCAGTGCAGCACCGCCAGCACAGGCCTGATATGGTCTCGCCTTGCGAGACCCATCAACAGCCTGGTCATGGCATTCTGCACCAGCTGCAGCCTCCGAGTTAGCACCAAAGGCAGCCCCATGTAGAGAGCGTTACAGTAGTCCAACCTCAAGGTGACCGTCACAAGGATCACTGTGGCCAGGTTATCTCGGTCGAGGTAGGGAACCAACTGCCGTGCCAGCCGAAGATGGTAAAAGGCCGACTTGGCAGTGGCTGCTACCTGGGCCTCCATCGACAAGGAGGAATCCAGGAGCACTCCCAAACTCCTAACCCACGATGCAGGCACCAATGGCACCCCATCGAAGCTCAGGAGTGGGACTACCCACCCCAAACCGCAATGACCCAGGCACAGGACCTCCGTCTTCGCCAGGTTCAATTTCAGCCTGCTCAGCCTGAGCCAGTCAGCCACGGCGTGCAATGCCCGATCTAGATCTTCTGGGTCAGAGTCCGACCAGCCGCCCAACATCAGATAGAGCTGGGTGTCATCCGTATACTAGTGACATCCCAGCCCAAACCTCCGGCGATCTGGGCAAGGGGGCACATATAGATGTTGAACAGCATCGGGGAGAACACCGCCCCCTGAGGCACACCACAATCCAGTGGGTGCCTCATGGACTGCTGCTCCCCTAGCACCACCCTTTGTCCCCGACCTTGGAGAAATGAGATGAGCTATTGAAGGGCCCGTTCCCGTATCCCCACATCAGCAAGGCAGTGGGTCAGCAACTGATGATCCACCGTGTCGAACGCAGCCGACAGGTCGAGCAACAGCAACACCGCCCCACCACCCTGATGTTGCCGGAGATAAACTGTTAGAGTGACCAAGGCCATCTCCATCCCATATCCCAGACGGAAGCCAGACTGAAAGGAGTCTAAGACCGAAGCATCATCCAGATACCTCTGTAACTGTAATGCCACCACCCTCTCTATTAATTTGCCCAAATAGGG
Organism: Lepidodactylus listeri; assembly: GCA_029233225.1. Lineage (NCBI taxonomy): Eukaryota > Metazoa > Chordata > Lepidosauria > Squamata > Gekkonidae > Lepidodactylus > Lepidodactylus listeri. Next base: position 51,196,171 of record JARCFY010000004.1, read on the forward strand.
CAAATTGGACACCGGCCGGTAGTTTGCCAATTCCGCCGGGTCCATATGTGCCTTTTTAAAGAGCGGGCAGACCATCGCTTCCTTGAGAGCCCCCGGGAATTTTCCTTCAGAGAGGGAGGTGTTAATAATTTCCCAGGCGGTACCTCACAACCCCTTGTGGCCAGCTTTTATTAGCCAGGACGGGCATGGATCAAGAATGCACGTGGTTGGGTGCACAGTCAAGAGAAGTCTCTCAACTTCCTCTAGGTCAAGCAGGTCGAACCCATCTAACCCTGGAACTGAAGACGTGCAAGGGGCCTTGAGTTCCCTCACTGTTTCAACTGTGGCGGGGAGGTCGTGGCGGAGTGACAAGACTTTATCCGTGAAATAGCTCGCAAATGCCTCGCAGCCAATTTCCAATTCCCTAGAATTTGGTCTGCCACATGGCAGAGTTGTTAAAGACCAAATTGTTCTAAACAGTTGGGCTGGGCGTGAGCTAGCAAATGCAATCTCAGCAGCATAGAATAAGGTTTTATCAGCAATACTCCCTCTAAGCTGTGAAGTCTTGTGAGCAAAAATTCTACTTTGTGAGCTACTGGCATTAAAGTTGTGAGTGAGTGATTTGGCTACTGCAAAAATTAGTTTGCTCATGAGCCATCCTTCCTGAGCTAAAACAAAAATGTGTGAGCCGGAGGTTTAAAAACTGTGAGCTAGCTCTCACTAACTCACTTTAGAGGGAATACTGCTCATCAGCATTATTCTGGCATACATTCAGCTGAAAATTGAATCCTGAATATATTTGTGATTCCTGTATATATTGGGCTCCATTATACCCTATGGGGCCATTGTAGTCAACGGCAGATCTCTCTTAGGTTACATTGAGGAGCCTGGGGTGGAGGTGGTTTGAGGTAGAGCCACTAAATTTGCAATGTAGCTGCTGGAGCCTCTCCCCAGAAAAGCCTCCAAGTCTCAAAAAGATTGGACCAGGGGGTCCCAAAGTGGGTACCCCATTCCACCATTGTTTACAATTGTGGGGAAAATAGCACAGGCCCAGCAGAGAAGAGATTCTCCCAGAGAATCTTTGCAGTAGAAAGTTAAGGGGTTTTTTTTGGGGGGGGGGGGGTGTATTGTTTGCTAGGCCAGCAGCAGAACCAGTGCAGTGTACCGAGAAGAACCAGTGCAACTGTGGCTGTGCATGACATCAGACTTATGGGGCTGGTCTTTGCCACAATGGCTGCTGCTGGGCACTAGTAGGTCAGCTCTGGTTGGGTTCTGCTGCAGGCCACTAGTACAGTGTACTGTTTTTGCTGTCCTTGCAGAAATGCCACCCCTCAGTTTGTACTTCAGAGATTCTCACATTTGACCTTAGTCCAGTTGGTTTTTTGGCAGTGCCACAGTTGCACTGGTTCTGCTGTGAATTGGTTCTTATGTTTGGTTGTCCAAATTAGCTCTAATGGCTGTTTTCCAGAAATTACATTTCCCAAGTGTTTTGCTAAACATATAGGGTGGGGGGGATGAGTAGCAGGTAAAGCTGTATAGATTAAAAATTAAGCAAAAACTAGAGATTACATTTACATTATCCCTTTTTGTGATTAAAGGTTTTGTGGGAATTTTAAAAAGAAACACAGCTCTGCAATACAAAAGTTATGTTAAGTGATCCATTTAATTACAAAATAAAGTCAAAGGAGAACTATTAAAATAACTTTATAATGTGCTTAGTGTACCAGGAAAGCAATTAACCCTTTATTTAAATATGTAATAAACCAGAATGAATTCCGGTCAGATGGGTGACTTTCTTTGCATAGGTACACCAAAATAAATGAAAAGCTGTTGTTCAGTAGTTTGGTTTGGGGGGGGGGGGCTGGGGGGGGTCTTCACTTAAAATAGAAAAAGGGGTATTTTAAGGATATTTTTGATATTTATATTCAACAAATTTTGGGGGTGGTGTTGCCATTTATTTTTCAGCCATTGCTAAACTAATTCTTATGTACTACTGTTATTACTTTTTAGCATTAGTAGCACTGTGTACACCCCATGGTACTTGAAGAGTAAAAAGGTTTGGTTTAAGGAAACAGTTTTGAGTTCATGTGCTCTGTTGGCCACAGATGTCCTTAATACAGATGAAAATCCCAACACACTCCAAAAGCTCCTTCTCACATGGGAGTAATTGACCCACTAGGAAGGGTTTTTCCCCCCATCTATATTAAAGACCTTTGTGACTAATATAGACAGAACCTTGTAGGCCAATTACAGACACTTTTGACTAACTGAGCATATTAGCACTTTCAAAATAGTTTCTTTAAAATTAGGACAGCCTTCCAAATTCTCTGAGTTTCTTTCCTGGGTTTCAAGTTCTGCATTACTTTGCCCCATATTCAAAGCAGACCCAATATATTATAAATGTCCTGTTGTACAATCATTTCCATTCTGACGTTGGGGGGGAGCACTGCATATGTTCAGCTTGCGACAGCTTTCAGATCCTTTATTCCATGATATTTCCCTGTCCTATCATACCAATGTTCACATGCACCTGTATAAACACTGCAAAAAAATTATAAGTTAAACTGCATTATGGCCTCACCACCAATCAGGGAAAACACCCCTAAAATCCTGCTTGGCCCAAGATGGTGACCAGGTACTACTGTGACATTCTAGGGAGGGTGGGTCAGTCTGTAGCAGCTGGCAAAAGCCTGTTAAGAAGGGGCGAGGCTTCAATATATAGCCCCTACAGTATGCCTCCTCATTGGATGGCTACTATCTAGCCAGCCAATTGCCATCCTTTGCTACATTTGAAAAGGGACTGGTAGAAATTAATCTACAACTTTACTGATGTGAATAAGGTAAAGGTAAAGGTTTCTCTTGCTTGAAAGCCAGTCAAATCCGACTCTAGGGGGTGGTGCTCATCTCCGTTTCCTACTCGAAGAGCCAGCGCTGTCCAAAGATGTTTCCATGGTCATGTGGCTGGCATGACTAAACGTCAAGGTGCATGGAACGCTTTTACCTTCCCACCGAAGTGGTACCTATTTATCTACTTGTAATTTTTTGCTTTTGATATGCTGGGTGTGCAGGAGCTGGGGCCAGAGATGGGAGCTCACTCCATCACGTGGCACTCGAGTTTCAAACTGTCGACCATAAAATGTATGTATACTTACTTCAGTGGAATAGCTATGCTGATGGAGAAATATCTTTGCCTGCAGTCTTTATTCCTTTTCTGTATGGTCTATCATATTTCCACCTCAGCCTTCTTTCCAAGGAATCATAAACTATTAAGGGATGACTGAATATTATTTAATTGGTTGATTCTTATGTTTGTTTATAATTTCTCAATGATTTCAGGTTTTAACTTTTTTGCTGTTGATTTTATAGACACGTTTGTCTGATTCTATGCACAGTTCAAATGATACATGCCATTTATGTCCTGTATATGTGTGATATGCAGATGAAGGATATGCTGATTTATTGTTAGGCCAAGAGACAACATAATTGGCTCAAGGTCACCCAGTGAATGTCATGGCTAAACAGGATCCAAACCAAGGCCTTCGACAACATTGAGAATGCAGTTTTGCATTGGAAACAATACTGTGCATTCTGACATTCCTACCTGATCTGAAGAACTGCAGCCTCATTACAGGGGTTCATAGTATGTATTCCATTATCAGGCTGTGACTGAGCAAACTCACTTCCAGTGGATAGTTATTCACAACCAGTGTCATCTATAGATGTGTTTGTATCGGTGCATTAGGACTGCTTAACAGTGGAACTGCTAAAGAAATAAAGATTTTGAAGCGTGTCCTCACGTTAACTACAGAAAGCTGTAGCAGGCACAAATGTCATTATCATATCAAGTATGGTTTGTTACCATGGAGCTCTATATAAACCCTCTTATCCCTTTCCACATTTCTTTCAAAGCTGTGCTTTGGTTACATCAGTTCAAATCACAAAATGTCCCTGTTTTGTTACAAAGGCAGACTAATTATATACAGAATTATCTCATTCCTTGCAGATAGCTTGACTTATCTCAACATAATTATCTGATTTCAATGATAATGCAGCTAGAATAACTATCTACTATACACTTCAGTAACGGATGCCATGGAAAATAAAAAATGCAGCCGTTACAAGCTTCCAGTGTAAATGAATTCACATTTTCCCTATCACTATGGATCACAAAATTCTAGTTTGATATGCTGGTGCTTTTTTGTTAGAGAATAAAAGAATGGAGAGAAGCACCAATTAGTACAGGAAGTTAGAGAGAAGACCTCAACAAGATGCTAGGAAACAGATCACTGTTAAGAAATGTTGTAGCATTTCTTCAGGGGCACAGGGCACAATTTTTAGAAAAATGCAGCCACTGTGGCTGCTGCTTCAAGGAGAAGAACATTCAGAGGCTGGGAAATGGGATTTTAACCATTTTCTTTCAAGAAAAAGCAGTCATTGTGAAGAAAGGCTTAAGAAATTTCTCTCCCATGTGCTCTTCTTTCGTTTAGTGCAGAATTGAGCACCAGTTGACACTTCTGAACAGGCCACATGGAGTTCATTGCCATAATCCTACTCTAATGTGATAAAGGTATGGATAAATGTGACCAAATCATACATCTTGATGAATGAGTACTACTGGAACATCAACTAGAGTTCTCTAAAAACAGTTTGTATTATGTTCTACTTATAGCCATAGATCTCGCAGCAGTCCCAAGAGATGAACCTATTATTTTAGTTTCAGAGGGCAGCTACGTTGGTCTGCAGCAGAAGAGCTGGATTTGAGTCCACTGGATGGCACTATTATTTTAGTACAATTGGGCCCAGTTCAACTGGGACCATACAACTTGGCCAAAGTTTCCCCAGGGAGATGCTGCCAAGGGGGGGGGGGAGGTAAAGCCTGAAGACAAGTGGGGTAGATAAAGGTAGATTGACTTGGTGGGAACGAAAGATGGAAACAGGAAAACAAAAAAGGCTATGGAGGCTGCCAGGTAAGGGAAAGAGGAAATAGTAGGGGAAGGGAAAATGATATGCCAGTGCAAGTCCTTGCAGCTCTCTAAAATGGGTATGCTAAGCATGTTCCTTCTGCTGTTGCATAGAGGCAACATTTTACATTACATCATAGAGTTTTTATTTTATTTCCATTTTCAAATGATGTTGCATTTTACCAGACAACTCTTGCTTTACTTTTTTTAACTTTATGACTTGATGCTGTTCCTATTAATGTAAAGAGTCTGTTAGTCAATGACAAGAAATGGAAATGGGATGAGGGCCAGATTTATTATGAATGTTGTTCTGAAGCTTTGCTTGTCACTGTGAGAGTTCACGGCATGCCCCTTAAAATCTATTTAGACATAAACATCAAAGTTGATCAGTCATAATCCCGTGAAAAGCTGCCATGAGCCAAAGCCATCTTTTTCTATAAGTGCATAAAACCCTTCGGAGTGACAGTTGGTATATTATCTATCAGCCAACTCCATATTCTTAGAATTTAGTTTTTCATGTTAATCTTTAAAGAATGACAAGCTCTCAAGTGGTCAGCAGAAATAGAGCTTTGTGTAGTCTTGACACTAGCATGAAAAATCCCTTTTGACCTTTCCTGTTTAAAGATATTCTTGTTTGCTAATCAGGAGAAAGTGTTTCGAGAACTGCAGCTCACCATCTCTAAAACTAAAATATAAAATTTGGGATACAAAAGTATTTTGAATGTAAACTACTTTTCTTCTACATGTTGAATTATGTGAATTAAATAATATTTTTGAGTATCCTCCCCATATTTGAATTTTATGTATTTATTGAAATCTTTATAAACCACATCTCCCTGTTGGGCCAATACTTTCCATAACAAATACAAATATTTTTCATAACAATACAAGAATATAGTAGCAATTAAATCATGTATTAACCACATCATTCACATTCAAAATAGCAGCCTTTGACAGCAATATCCTAACCACTCAATAAATCAGCAAAATAGTCCTCTGAAGAAATACTTTCTTGCATGCTTTTCTATCAGAAAGTGAAAAGGCACATAAATTATTTCCAGGGCAATCCCTTTCAAATGGTCAGAGCCATCACTAATAATACTGGATTTTTCTGATGGGATTCCTATAATAAGGCTTCCTCAGTCAACTACAGACAGTCTGCCACGTACTTAGTACTCAAATCATTTGAGACTTTAAAGGTTCCCTTCCTACCAATACTTTGCACTGGGTCCAGAAGTACATTACAATACAAGATGGGAGTAATCTGCTCACTGCAGTCAGTCCTCCTGAAACATCTTCACACGTGCAGTGTGTTACAGTAGTCCAGCCTAGAAGTCATGGTTTGTGTGACTGTGGTTCCTATGATATATCTTTTCCAGAAAAGGCTGTAGCTGGCAAACTGGCATAAATTAGAAAAATGCAAGTCTGTTTACCTTTGCCACCTGGGCACTCACAGCCAAAGTAGTCATCCATTCCCAAACTGTGAGATCTCTCCTTCAGGGAGAATACAACCCCATCAACTGCAAGTTAAACACGTGTTCCCTGATCAGCTTTACCCTCTGGCACCCCTGTGTTATTTGGATTTAATTTCAGTTTGTTTACCCTGATCTAATTTCTTACAGCCTCCAGACAGCAGTTAAGCCCTGAGAACCAAAATATGAAGAAAAAACCAATTACCAGTTGCTATGCAAAGGAAGGTAATGGCAAACCACTTCTGCTCTTTTCTTGCCTTGCAAACTCCATGTGGAGTTGCCATGAGCTGGTTATGATGTGACAGCACTTATTATAATTATTAGTGGAGGATAGCTGAAAGGATGCAAGTTCAGAGAAGTGAATCATTCAGCCATGTGTTGGGCAGCTTCCTCTGCTATTGGCTACTTTGACTTCCCAAGATCCTTTAACAGTACAATGTATTTAGTCTTTATAGCACATGAACATGCTATGCATGTGGTTTGGGAATTACTGTACTAAAGTTTGTGGCCATATGCTAAGAAGGGTGGAACTTTGTTTAGGATGACATTGATAGGTACTTCTACCTGCCCACTGTAAGTCTCTGTTACCTTATGTAATAGTAATGATTGTTGGCTTAAAAGTTTTACACTCAAAACTTTCAGTACACATAATTATGATCACTGAGCACAACTTCCCATCTTTATAGACCCAGAAACTGAGAACCCCAATGAACCACCATTTTCCCAGTTCATGCCTGTCCTTAATATATAACATTAAGGTGGCCTCATACAAAAATGTGATGGCCCATTAATTAATTTACTGAATGATGGTTATGCAAAGCCAAAACTCTTTGTCAGTAATACTGTAAAAGGGATAAATTATATGTATACAGTGGCAACCTTAAAAGCTCACTTTCAGGTGCAATAAGCCAAATGAGCCCACTAATTTGGACACCTTGTACATTATAAAGCTCAGGCCATGGACACACGGAACTGCTGTTTCCTCCCACATTTAAAGGGACTGACCAGACTGGCCACGGCTACTCCTGCACCAAGTGGGCTCAATCGTGGGTTCCTCCCACATTTTCTGACCCTGGGTAAATCAAGTATTTTCCCGGAGGTCGTGTGAGGAACCCGTGATTGAGCCAATCTGGACAGCCCTCTCTCGCAATGATTGCACTTGGGTGCTTGGGCACTCTGCTCTGGGCCCCGAGTCCCACCGGCCACCTCCACCTGGTACCCCCCCCCGCATGCTTTTCCTCAAACTTACCAGGTGGTGGCCAGCAGCCGATGGGGCTCAGGGCCCAGAGCAGAGCGCGGGGTGAGCCAGCCAGCGGTGGTGGCAGCAGTGATGGAGGTGGGGTGTAGAGCACTCTCCTGCAAGCCAAGCTGGAAGGGTGCATCCCCCAGCCGCCGCTGCCGGGGTTGGGATGTGTAATAATTGCCATGTTCTACTATTGCATCTGCTGCTAGGCCAACAGGGAGATTTAGGTCACATAATGGACGTCATCCAAGGCCAACTGCCTCAATGCTAAGAAATCATTGGTGCTGCCAGGCCAGCATATGCACCCAAACTGCAGTACATGAACATAACCTCCAATTTCTTAAATGAGGCTTAAATCACAGGTGCTGGCATACCAGGCCTAATGACTATGGTCTGAAACTCACTGTTGCAAATGCAATATTATTAATTCTCATGGCTGATACTAGGCCAACACATGATCCTAACCTCTACAAGATTACTTTAAATAATGGTGCCTCCAGAAAGCCATACACCTGAGCCAGGAGAACAGTTTTAATGTCCTATGATCATGTATGATGCCAAGCCAGCATATGAATACAGTCACCTCACACAGCCATGCAAAATTAAACTTCAGGCAAATCTATAAACCCTTCACAACACCTCTGAGTGAATTATATACATTTGTACCAAATGTATTTCCAGGTAGGCAACACTGTATTTCACCAGTAATAGCAGTTCCCGTTCTGAGCAAGTAGGTTAACTCACATGAGATTTGGTGCTAAAATCTAACACAGATACACTACATCAACTTTCCTATTCTTAATTTAATCAGAGCAATAAAGTGGCCTAGCACACCCATTTGCATTAACCAATCATAGCCTTTACTTGAGGCAAATCATGCATTGGGTGTTGCTGCCCTGGCTGCTTGTAGGTGCCACTGGACTCAAATCTCATTCCCATATCTGTTTGTTAACTTGTATTTATATGCTAATATATTACCATTCACAGATCTTTTTTACATCCAATCTCAGCTATAATCACACCCCCCATGCATCTTGACTCTAAATGGCCCTTCCTGACAACAACTCCCCACCCTCTATAAGTAATGGTTGAGGGGGTTCTGTTCCACTGTATCTGAGGAAGTGTGCATGCACACAAAAGCTTATACCATGAATAAAACTTTGTTGGTCTTAAAGGTGCCACTGGACTCAAACTTTGTTATATTGGTAAATGGAATGCTTTGGTTGTGAAAGTCTTCTTTCTGTGTTAGCATGATTTGCTTTTCATTTCAAAACATTCACCTTAAAAGCTCATTGTAGTATGTACATCTAAGAAAGAAACTCACTTCCAGAGTCACAGCATTTTTGCTGCCCCTGCCTTTATTATGCTTACATGAAAGCCCCTTTTCTATAAAGGTTAGACTATGAAATTGTACATTTAAAGTAAGAAAAGTGATTTTTCATTTTGATCCCCTGGGAGTTGTACTATAAATGCATTTTATAGTGAATGTATTAAGCAGTTCAATGACAGACACTCATACAACAGGCATAGCAAATGATATCACATATATGGCAAACATTACAATGACGGTTAGATTCTATACACACACACAGCATTTACCCTGCTTTCTTGAAGAGGTTGTTTCTGCTAATATTATATTCTGGTGTCTCCTATGAGACAGAAAATGTATTGTTTTGAGCAGCTGTTGATCATAGACCTGACCTGTGCTCTCTGTACTAGCTTTCTTTATTTATTTAGGGAATCTGTTACCTCCCCCCCACCCAAGTGTCTTACAAAAATACTTGTTTAAATAAACAAAATGCAATGTAATCCAGCAAACTGAAAGACAACAACAACGGGTTGTTGCACAGAGTATGGGAAACAAGCAGGAGGAACTTGAAGTCTTAATACAGGAAGGGGACTATGATCTAATAGGCATTACTGAAACTTGGTGGGATGACACTCAGAATATTAGGACTGAGGGGTATAACTTATTTAAAAGGGACAGACAAATAAGAAAGGGTGGAGGAGTCACATTATATGTAAAGGAGGTATATACTTGTGAAGAAATAACAGGAATCTGAGCATGAAAGCCCATTTGAGAGTCTCCGGGTAAAAATAAAAGAAGAAATAATAGTGATATTATGGAGGGTGTCTGCTATGGACCACCAAGTCAGGCAGAGGACTTGGATGAGATGCTCCTAGAACAGTTTACAAAGTCGAGACAGGACACTGTGGTCATGGGAGATTTCAATTACCTGGATATCTGTTGGAAGTCCAACTCTGCTAAAAATGAAAGGTCCAACAAATTCCTGACTTGTTTTGCTGACAACTTCATTTTCCAGAAAGTGGAGAGAGAAACATGGGGACCTGCTATCTTGGACTTGATTCTTTCCAACAGGGAAGACCTGGTGGACAAAGTGAAAGTAGTGGGCACCCTGGGTAGTAGTGACCATGTAATTTTCAAATTTGCAGTCTTGGGGAAGGGAAAAGCTGTACATAGTCAGACATAGAGGTTGGACTTCAGGAAAGCAAATGCTGACAAAGTTAAAGTCATACTGGGTAGAATCCCATGGTCAGAAATACCTATGGAGGAGGGAGTTCAAGAGGGATGGGAGTTTCTTAAAAGCAAAATACTGAAGGCACAAACAATTCCTACGAGAAGGAAAAATAGAAGGAGCCTAAAGAAGCCAAGGTGGCTCCATAAACAGCTTTCTAAATAAAAAGGACTAATTCAGAAAGTGGAAGAAGGGCCTTAAAACCAAGGATGAATATAAACAAATAACCAGTGCTTGTAGAGAGAGAGTTCAGAAAGCTAAAGCTCAGTATGAGCTTAGGCTAATGAGAGATGCTAGAAACAACAAAAAAGGGTTCTTTTCTTATGATCAAAGATAGAAAAAAGAACTAAGACATGGAAAAAAGAACTAAGAACATTGTAGGGGCAGGAAAGTGAAATTATAACAGGTGATGAAGAGGGGATAGAACTGCTCAATTCCTACTTTTCCTCAGTCTTCTCTTGCACAGGAAACAGTGCTCAACATGGCAAAAATAGGACACATGATGAGGGGAGGGAGTTGCAGCCTAGGATCGGCATTGGGATAGTACATAAACACCTAGTTTCTTTAAATGAAACTTTGTCCTTGGGGCTAGATGTACTGCATCCAAGGGTACTAAAAGAACTTGTGGATGTAATTTCTGAGCCTCTGTCCATTATTTTTGAGAATTCTTGGAGAACAGGTGAAGTTCCAGAAGATTGAAGATGAGCAAATGTCCCCATCTTCAAGGAAAAGGAAAAGGAGGATCCTGGTAAAAAACAACACATTAGCTTACCGTCTATACCTGGGAAAGTTCTAGAACAAATCATCAAACAGACAGTCCTTTAGCATTTAGAAAGGACAGCTGTGGGTTTCTCAAGAACAAGTCATGTCAGACTAACCTTATCTCTTTCTTTGAGAAAGCTGTGGATATAGTTTATCTTGATTTCAGTAAGGCTTTTAATAAGGTTCCACATAATATTCTTGTTGACAAATTGGTAAAATGTGGTTTGGATCCTATGACTGTTAGGTGAATCTATAACTGGTTGCCAGATCACACCCAAAGAGTGCTTGTTATTGGTTCCTTATCTTCTTGGAGAGGAGTGACAAGTGGAGTGCCTCAAGGACCTGTTTTGTTCAACATTTCTATCAATGATTTGGATGAAGGGATAGAGAGAATGTTTATTAAATTTGCAGGTGATACTACATTGGGAGGGATAGCAAGTACAGTAGAAGACAGAGTCAGGATACAGGATGATCTTGACAGGCTGGAAAACTGTGCTTGACAGGCTGGAAATGAATTTCAATGGGGGGAAATGTAAAGTTCTGCATTTAGGTAGGAACAATCAAATGCATAATTTTAAGATGGGTGTCAAACTCAGCCCTCGTTTGCCATGTATTTTTCCTCTAGTTGCTCTGATCTCTGTAACAATGCCATGATTCTTTTTCTGCTGGGAATTTTTTTTGGGGGGTGAGTGCATGTATAGAGTTGCTTCGCTGGGAATCGCGCTGGCTTGTAACTTTGTCTATGTGGGGCCTCCCCATTGTGGGAAGTATCTGTGCTTGACCTTGAGTACCAGACACTGGTAGATAATGTAACTGGATGCTTGCAGGTGTTGGAGGGGTGCAGAAGGGTGCACAGCAGATTTTGGTGGGTTGAACTGGAAACTTGGAGGGGTATAATGTGGGAACTGGCACCAAAAGAGTCAGTTCTGACACAGAATTGCTTATGCTTGAAACCTCCTTATCTCTCTCTCTCTTTTTAGAATTGTTTTTAATTTTATTTTCTACACACTACAAGACACTAAACTAAAAACAAACTTACTACCCTAAGGTATACAGAGATCAAGTTGCTACCAATTATAAAATATTATTGCCTAAATTGCTTCATGAAAGTAATTACTGTATCAAGCTTTTTCTTAATGTCAGCCCTAACAATAAAATGTAAATAACTGCATTTAAAACAATTGAGTACAAGATCAAATATAAAAAAGGACTTTCAAAGTAAAAATACATATTTTCTTCTTTCTTTCTGGTTACTTTAATACTTGACTTTTCGGGATCTTGGAGCTGCCACTCCTTTCTCAGCATCAGAGTCTTCTCCCTCCGATTCTTTGCCTGAATCAGAACTTTCTAATTCATAAATACTTTCCTGCAATTCCAGTTCTTCTTCTGTGGATGTTTTTTTCTTTTCTCTCCAGATGCTGTTCCAAAAATTTCTTCGCTTTTATAACAGAGTCAGTTTTTTGCTTCTTGTCCTTATAGCTGAAAGACAGGCCTTCAGGAGCCAACCACCTGTACGCAGTAGATCTTACTTGAAGGAATTTAGTTAAGCTTTTGTTTCCTCTTCTTTCTAATTTCAAACGGAATGTCTTTTAAAACTTTGATTTCTTTGTCTTTGATCTTCAAAGATGTCCTGTTGGTGGCCTTGAGCATCATGTCCCTTGTAGATTTCTTGGAGAATCTCACCATAATCTCTCCTGGCAGGTTCTTCTTCTTCAAAAATTCAGGATAGGTCCTATAAACCATATCCATATAACTTTTGAATAAATCAGCTTGTAAACCTGCCAATGGAGCCAACGCTTCACTTAACAGTTGCTTGAGATCCTCACCTTTTTCTTCTGGAACACCTTGAAATCTTAAGAAAAAAGTTGACCTTTCCATCTGCAGACTCAACAGGTTATTCTTATCAGAGGGCCTCTCTTTTTCTACCACATCCAGTCTTAAATTGATAGTTTCTGTCTTTCTCCATTTCTTTTGCTGTTTGCTCAGTTCTGCTATTAGTCTCAGTGATTTGCTTTTGCATAGAGTCCAGTTTAGAGTTAACAGTAGTCAGTTGACCCATCAGAGGGCACAATGTGGTAGCTAATACTGCAGAAATATCAGTGCTTTCTTGAGACTTATCTGCTGGAAGTGCTGATGTAGTTTTTGGAGAAGGCTTTGGTCTAGTCACCATTTTTTCTCCCTGTCCAGTCATTTTTTTTTGTTTACAATTCCAGAAAGATTAAAAAAAAATCCAAGAGAGTTCACTTTAAGTAAAGCTAGTAGTCAGCTTGCAGCTACTTGCTTAGAACACAGTCATTTAAAACAGTGGGGACTCAAGATCAGGTTGGAGAATTGCCAAATTTAAAGAGCAGAGAGGAATTTAAACCCCTGCTCACACTTCCAATGCAGACTGGAGAATCGGCTTGGGACGTACAACATTCTATGGATGTCAGTGTCTTCAGATATCTGCTTTACTCATGTTGCTTCTGCCTCAGTCCCTGCAGCCATCCGGTGTGTGCCTCTTGTAGCCATCAGGTGCCATGGCGGCAGGACCTATAGAGGCAAAAGGGAAGCCTCAATCCCTCAGTCACCACCTTGGGAGAGGCTTCCCTGCATGCCTCAGGCTGGAAGCCTCCTTCAAGGGCTCGGGGGGGGGGGCAAAATCCAGTCACCACCCCCTCCTGGTCGCCAGGCTTGAGCTGCGTCTCCCAGAGCTCTCCGGGGACATGCCCACCATTAAGGATGCCAAAACTGGAAGTCCAAAACCTCCTTATCTCTCAATAAACAAATCACTGCCAAGTGAGTGTTGGGAGCAAGTTCTGTTCAAGACCTGACGATGGGGGAGACTTATCTTGGCAGTAGTATGTGCAAAAATGATCTAGGGATCTTAATAGACCATACACTGAACATGACTTAGCAGTGTGATGCAGTAGCTAAAAAGGCAAATGCAGTTTTGGGTTGTATTAACAGAAGTATAGTGATGGTATCACTTTACTCTTTTCTGGTTAGACCTACCTAGAGTATTGTGTTCAGTTTTGGGCACCACAATAGAAGAAGAATATAGACAAGCTGGAATGTGTCCAGAGGAGGGCAATGAATATAGTGAGGGGTCTGTGAGGAAAGGCTGAAGGAACTGGGTATGTTTAACCTGGAGATGAGATGACTGAGAGGTGATATTATAACCATCTTCAAGCACTTGAAGGGCTGTCAAATAGAGGATGGAACAGAGTTGTTTTCTGTTGCCCCAGAAGGCTGGACCAGAACCAGTGGGTTAAAATTAAATCAGAAGAGTTTTTGGCTAAACATTAGGAAGAACTTTCTGACAGGGCAGTTCTGCAGTGGAACAGGTTTCCTCAGGAGGTGGTGGGCTCTCCTTTTTTGGAGGTTTTCAAACAGAGACTAGATCGCCATCTGATAGCAATGCTAATTCTGTGAACTTAGGCAGATCATGAGAGGTAGTGCAGGAAAAGTTGCATCAGTGCTTAGTTCTTGTGGCCCTTTCTTACATGCCCAGGGAAATGCTGATCGCCACCACCAGTAGTACTTCCATTTTATCAGGATTAAGCTTAAGTGTATTACCTTGCATCCATGCAAAAACTGCCTCCAGGCACCAGTTCAAGGTTTCTATAACCTCCCTGGTATCATCTGGAAGTGATAGATAAAGGTGACATTTGCATATTGGTGACACAGTCCTGCCCAGATCTCCAGGTGACCTCATCTGGTGGTTTTGTGTAGATGTTAAAGATCATAGGGGCCAAGATGGATCCCTGCAGGAACCCAATGGCCAAAGGCCAAGGTGTTGAGCAACACTCTTTTATACTGCCTTCTGAAACCTGCCCTCCAAGTAGGACATCTCAATTTGGATCTTGCACAACTGGCAGCCATCCTTCCACATTTCCCTTACTTTGCATGTATATCCATGTGTGTGTAAAGTATTGTCAAGTCACTTCCAATTTATGGCATACTGTACATCCATAATGGCATGAAATTACATGAACAGTGAGATCATTTTTCTTTCTCTCAAATGGGTGAGAATCCAGTGATAAAGACAGAGTTTGTTCTTCCCATTGAGTCCAAGTATTTAGATGTCTTAGGAAGGTCAGTAGCTCAGCAGTTATTGCAATACACTAAGCAAAGATAAAATTAGTGTCAAATTTTACAATAACATTATTTCCCGATATACTGTGCCAGATGACTTACTTAAATCCCTTTTGAATACTCAGGATCTGTGTCAATGGATATACAGTGAGGATGCTCTATTAGACAGTATGTTAATAATTCAGTTAAAATCTGCACTGTGGTATCAAAGTGTAAAGAAAAATCATTTAAGAGCACCCTACTTGACAGATATCACAGTACACAGTCTAAGAGCAGCATTCACCGCACTTCGCTTTCAGTCTATGCCCACTGAAGTGCTGTCTAGAAGGTATTCTAATATACCAGAGGAACAACGCACCTGTGTATGTATAACTTCTGTGGAAGATTTATTTCATTATTTAATTATTTGCCCTTTATACTCGGACCTCAGAAGCAGATTCCTATCTGGAATTTTAAGCCAAGTGCACAATTTATCTGAAAGTGAAAAGTTGATCTTTCTCTTGTCAGGTACGAATCCTGTGGTCTCACACAAGGTAGCACTCTTTGCACTTGTAGCTTGGAAAATTAAATCCAAGGCGGCCCTTAGAAATGTTTTATAAAGAGTTATAAAGTACTGATACCATGTTTTTACAATTCCAAATTGTTGTTATTTAGACATTTTAGTTGTATAATTGAGTTTTATTCTGAATGCAATGTTTTAAATCATAAGTACTCTTTGAATTCAATTTTGTATTGTAACAGCCAATGGCCATATACAGTAAATCAATCTTACATCCGGTAGCTTGACAGTTCAAGGCCCTAGTGCTGAGTGACGGAGTGATCTCTTGTCTCTGGCCCCGGCTCCTGCCAACCTAGCAGTTTGAAAAAAAGAAATTGCAAGTAGATAAATAGGTACCACTTTGGTGGGTAGGTAACAGCATTACATGCACCTCAGCATCTAGTCATGCCAGCCACATGCCCACAGAAAAATCTTTGGACTGTGCTGGATCTTCAACTTGGAAACAGAGATGAGCACCGTCCCCTAGAGTTGGAATAGGCTGGCTTTTGATCAAGGGAAACCTTTACCTTTAGTGTGAGGATGATTCACTGAAAACAGCTCTCATACTACTGTGGTTGTGTGTCAATGGAGTTCCTGGATGTTCAAGGAGAAATATCACTGTGTACAATAAAGAACTGGTTAGGGTAATTGAAAAGAGCAGTTTGTATGGGGTAAAGAGCAGCTGCAGAGGTTATGGCCTTGTACAGACTCACCTGGATTTAGTCTGATTGTTTTTGATGACAATAATGAACACTGCAGGAGATAAATGAACTCATTTAAAAGAAATGGAATGTATTTATTAAGTATCATTAATAGACACTGATTTCATAGTCCAAGGATGTAAAAAAAAATCTAATATATAGAATACCCACAAAGCAGTCATCTTAATAATTCACATCACTATTTATCATTTGTTTCAAAGGCACCATCACAGTGCAATGCACTAGTAATCCAGAAATTACAGGTTCCTAACTATATATTTTGGGTTGATATGAACCATATAGGAAACATACTATTTCATACCAATGATTCATGGATCAACGGCAAGTTGAACAGCCTTGAGTAAATCCTGCCTGTTCAATTTCTAATGGGTTTTCTTTCTCTAACCATTTACATAGCTTCAGGCATAAATGCTTGGTGTATTTAAAAGTTATTTGGGTCAGTCTTGATTCCTTTCTTATACATAGGCTCTATAATGGCTAGGCTCCAGTTCTTTGTATTTGTGCTGTTGAGTCTATATATGTGAAGAGATTGGCCAGTATCAGAGCCCGCCAATCTACATGTGATTTAAGTAGATCAGCTACTATAAAATCACTTCCTATGGCTTTCCCATTTTTCAGCTGTGATATCAGTGACGTGACCTCACTTACTGTAACTGGCAACCATGATGGGAGTTTGCCTCCCAGGGGACCTGTAGCCGGAAATCTTGATCATTCCGGCACGAGTGCCCCCTCTGCGCCGGGCCCCATGCATTGTCCCATTGCCCTCTTCCCAAGGGTCGGGGGTGGTGGTAAGGGAGGAAAGCGCCCTGGAAGTAAAGGGAAATTCTTCCCCCCTCCTGACAAAGGGTCCCAGCCCGATTAATTTGGAGGTTTTGGGGCATTGGCTGAGCATTTACCCCAGGACTTTAGATCGGGCCTACCTCTTGCACAGTTTTACTTTTGGATTTTGAATTCCTTTTCAGGGAGTTAGGGCTCCCTATTTAGGGCCGAATTTGAAATCGGTCCTGGGTATGGAGCATGTGGTTCGCGAAAAGATAGATAAGGAGTGCAGGGAAGGTAGGGTCCTCGGTCCATTTGATTCACCCCCAGTTGTTAACCTAAGAGTTTCCCCGTTGGGAATTGTGCCTAAGAAGGCACCGGGTGAATTTCGCCTCATTCATCACCTCTCCTACCCTCGTGGGGAGTCGGTGAATGATGCCATACCCGGAGAGTTATGTTCAGTTAAATATACTTCATTCTACCAGGCCATACGGGTAGTTCGCCTCTGTGGCGGGGGGGCCGAATTGGCAAAGTGCGACATAAAGACAGCCTTCCGCCTCTTCCTGGTCCATCCAGAGGATTTTGAGCTGCTCGGATTTGCCTTTGAGGGTAAGTTTTACATGGACCAGGCCCTGCCCATGGGCTGCTCTGTGTCCTGTTCTGCTTTCAAGAGGTTCAGTTCCTTTTTGGAATGGGCCTTGAGATTCAGGACGGGGCTTCGCAGTACCGCCCATTATCTCAATGATTTTTTTCTGGTGGGCAGACAAGGACTGGGCCAATGTCGTTTTTTGTTGTCCAGTTTTATTGAGCTAGCTTGGGAGCTGGGAGTTCCGCTCGCCCAAGAAAAAACTGAGGGCCCGACAACCACGTTAATCTTTCTGGGGATAGAGATAGATACCATCAGGCAATGCTGTAGGCTGCCCTTGGCAAAATTGGAGGCGCTACAACAACGGTTGGCAGAGGTCGAGGTTGCTCTCAAAGATTACCCTGTTGGAACTACAACAGTTGGTGAGCCACCTCAATTTTGCCTGCAGGGTTGTTGCGCCCGGCCAACCTTTCCTAAGGAGGCTTTGCGAGTCCATGGGGGGTCTCCATCTTCCACACCACAGGACCAGAGTCACCAGGGGGATGCGGGATGACCTTCTTGTATGGCTACAGTTTTTAGCTACGTACAATGGGGTATCCCTTTGGCGTGAGGAACTCCTGCTCGAGGCGAAGCTGCAGATTGCATCTGATGCTGCAGGCTCCTCAGGCTTTGGAGTTTACTTCAGAGGGCATTGGTGCGTGGGGGACTGGCCAGCAGATTGGTTTCAGGCAGGTTGGGTCAAGGACCTCACCTTCCTGGAATTTTTTCTGATTGTGGCTGCAGTTTGGATTTGGTCCGATGACCTTGCTAATCAGACGGTCCATTTTTGGTGCGACAACCAGTCCACTGTGCATGTCATTAACACACTCACGTCAAAGTCTCCCAGGGTTATGGCTCTGGTTCGGGCCTTCACTCTCCAATGTCTACAGAAAAACATTGCGTTTAGGGCCCGACATGTGCCTGGGGTCGATAATGGGGTGGCTGATGCTCTCTCTCGCAAACAGATGCAGAGATTCCGTCAGCTGGCTCCAGAAGCCGACCTGCTCCTGACACCCATGCCAGTCAAGGTTTGGCAGATTGGAGGGTTGAGGCCGACAGGGCGATGAGCCTTGCCCTTGCCCCTTCCACCTGAAGTGCTTACGTGAAGGCAGGTAAGCAATTCATGACCTTCAGGGAGGAAGTTGGCCTCAAGCAGGTCTGGCCTATTCCGGTGTCACACTTAATGCAGTTTTGTGTGACACTTAGGAATAAGGGTTTGGCTCCGCACACTATTCGTAGTAAGCTTTCCTCGTTGGCATTCGCCAGTAAGGCTTCTGGCTATGAGGATGCATCAGGCGACTTTCGTATTAGGAAGATGCTTGAGGGTTGGACCCGGGAGACCTGCAGGGCTGCTGACAATAGGGAAACCCTGACCCCGGCTGTATTGTGGGGGCTGGAGTCACAGTGGCATGTATGTTGTAGTGACGGCTATGAGGCCGAGCTATTCCATGCGGCTTCACTGATTGCCTTTTTGGGGGAATTTAGGATTAGCAAACTGGTAGCAGGCTCTCACAAGGATGTCTCTGGTGTGGCCCTGGAGCGAAGAGATGTGTCCATTATTAATTACCAGGTTACGATTAGGCTGCGGAGGTCAAAGACTGACCAGAAGGGCAAGGGGTCCTCCATTAAATTGGACAGGTGCTCGGCGGCCGGGTTGTGTCCAGTCACCGCCTTGGGTCGCTATTTGGCACTGCGGGGTGACGCTCCCAGTTATCTGTTTCAGCATAGGGATGGCACCCCTCTTACCAAATTCCAGTTTTGGTCCGTTATGCAGAGGGCTTTGGTCCAGCTTGGTTTAGGTAGGGTCCGCTTCAGCACGCACTCTTTTAGGATTGGGGCTGCTTCAACGGCCTCTGCCCTGGGTTACCGTGCATCGGAGATCCAGAGGATTGGGCGTTGGAAGTCCCGTTGTTACAAGGGCTATGTTAGGCCCTGCAATGTGTAAGACAGCCTATCCTCTTGTCGCTTCAGTTGTTAATGTAGCTCTTTTTACAGGCACTGTGGGATGCCAGGAGAGACGGAGGGTCACAATCTGCAGCCACAGTATGGACTTCTGGGCTGCTCATCGTGCTCGGAGGACGTCCGTTGGCTCCCAGCTCGGCCTCAGCAAAGTGGCAACTGTTGAGTGGCTGGGTAGGAGGGGTATGAGATGGCCCACGCTTCTGTCACTGTTGTTTAAAGAGAGGCGGGGGCCTCCCCCTCATGTTCTAGTCCTACACCTGGGGGGCAACGACTTGGGTCTGATCAAGGGTGTGGCCCTGGTGTTGCAGGCCAAGGCTGATCTGGTGAAGGTAAGAGCCAGGTGGCCCAGTGTAAAGATAGTGTGGTTGGCCATGCTCCCCTGCCTGAGATGGCGGCATACCGAAGACCCCAGGTGTATGGACAGGGCTAGGCATAATGCCAACAGCCAGATTAGGTCAGCCATGGAGTCAGGGTTGGGATTGTATTTGCAACACCCCAATATACGGATTCAGTGTCCGGATCTGTATAGACCTGACGGGGTTCACCTTTCTGACAAGGGCAACGAGATATTTTTAGCGGACTTGCAGCACGGGATCCGATTGGCACTTGGTTGCTGAGTGGGGTGCAAGGGCCAAAGCAGAGGCTTGGCCTTGCCCGTGGCAGGTTGTGCAAGCAAGAAAATGGAACCGGTGAGCGCCTCACAGCATATCCCTTTTGGGAACAGGTGATCTTCAGGATCTGACCTAGGGCCTTGCGGTCTGGGGTGGTGAATGGGGATCGCCTCTGGGAACCTCTCAGGCTAGGCTCCTCCCTGTTGGTCTGTGCAGCCGTAGGGGTAGGCGCTCCTGAGGGGGGAGTGCCAGCATGCTGGGCTGCCGGTTACGAGCCAGAAGTATCGAGCTTCAGACCGGAGCTAGGTGTCCCGCCCTTATCAAGGGCAAGGAGGCCGTGTCAGAGAGTGATGCCTGCCTTGCCTGTTCCAGAGATTGCTTAGTTTTGCCCGTTGCTGCAATGTTCTGTTTAAATAGCTAATAAAGTGGCCCTTGTTTAATTCCAAACTGTTGTCTGTCTCGTTATTCCAGCTGGGGTGGCAACATCTCTTAAGGATGCAATAATGGGTGATTTATATTGTCGGTCCTCATACAAAGTGGCAAAATGGTTTCCCCAGATCACCACTTGTACAGAACTTGCCATAACATTAGCTTTGCTTCCCTGTAAGCCAGAGGTAATCTTCCAAAACTTTACATTATCTCCATCTTTAAGGCTGCTAGGTCTTGACAAAGAGATGTAGAATTTAAAATGAGTCTATTGTATAAATTTACCAGTGACTCCTCATCAACTGTAGTTGATGTTAATACCTGGAATATATATTTTTCCTTTTTCTGTCTGTGACCAGGAAAAGAATTTCTCATGTATCTGTGGTCCCCATTTATTTCTCTTCCTCCTTGTCTGCTGCCATATCAACTTCCATATTGATTCTATCTTTAAGGGATCATAACGGCCCTAGCCAGCTGAAATTAAGAGATAAATTATCGCTTTCCATTGTTTTCCTCTGTGTTCTTCTAAAAACCACTGTATCTAAAAATATAATTTCCTTTGAATCAAGAGACCAGGAAAACTTTATGTAGTTATTCAGTGTGTTCATCCTTTCACAAAAGAAAACTGCTACTTGATTATTTTCAAACAAGATGAACAAATCATCTATATATTGCTGTTCCAAAAGAGCCATATAGAGATTTGAAATACTGGGGGCAGCTGCACTCCCCATTGCCTCAAGTGGCTGCTGCAATCCATTGTCACATAGCTGGACTGGCTCCCTGTGTTCTCTGTGCATGTGCAGAGAATGCAATTGTATTTGGGGAGGTTAAATCTCTAGATAGATAAATGGATATTGGATAGATGACACAATTTGTTGCCTGATGCTTTATTTGTACAGTGTTTTTTTGTGGTATGCATAATTGCATGCACTGTACATTCATTGGTGGTTGATTTTGACCTTTATTATGGAGAATTGGATTGAGAAATTTGTTTGTGAGCATCAATATGTAATTATGACTTCACTAGTGAGATAATGACCTGAAGAAGTTAGATACACATTATCACACTGTTTCTTTAAGTATTGCACAACCGTGAACAATCATGGAAACCTGGGAAGGATTTAATGAGAAGTTGCCAGTTAGAGTAACAGGGCCCATCAGAAAGAGCTGAAATGAAGCAAGATAGACTTCAAAGTCAAAGTGAACTTCTAGAGCTTTTGAGGGTAAGAAATTCTAGTCTCTATGACTGTATTTTGAATATGTATACACCATTCATTGCATATAACATGGAATTTGTTTGTAAGTATTAAGATGTATTCACAGTTCCATCACTGAGAGAGCAGCCTGAAGAAGTTAGAAGAAATGGACAGCAACCTGGGCGGTCTGTAGCTGCTTCTTTTGTGACTGTGTTTAGAGACAAAGAGGGCATGGTAAAAAAATGAATGAAAAAGGACTGTAAAAGAAAACACTGATTCATTTTAATGACACAATTTGTTGTCTGAAGCTTCATTTGTACAGTGGTTTTTTGGTGGTTTGCATACTTGCATGCACTGTACATTCATTGGTGGTTGACTTTGACCTTTATTAAGAAAAATAAAATGTCATAAGCTGTCCTTTGTCAAGTACAATAAATATAAAATCAGTTTTACTGATTTTACATTGTTATATTGTTTTATATTGTTCTAAGCCACCCTGAGCCGGCTCTGCTGGAAGGGCAGGGTAAAAGTTTAATAAAATAAAATAAAATAAAATCTCAAATGGCATTGTATATCAGCTATCAAATACAGTCAATATTAATTATTGCTGCATGTCTGAATTACTATTACATATTACTGTTAAATAATGTCAAATATCCAATATAGGAATAAAGGATGAAGTAATTTCTATAATTTGCTTCTCTTTATATTGATTTATATTGTTTCAAGAGTTTGTGTTTTCCACTTTTTGCTGTTGGTTTTATAAATTAATTTGTACTGTTTAGATATGTTGCAGTTTTATACACTTTATATGGTATTTTTACATATAATTTACATTTTTTGTATGTGAAAGATATGCATAATGTATCATATGGATCTATTAATAAACAAATTGTGATATATTCTGACAGTAACCCAAACAGAATGAAAAGGGGGAGCAGAGAAAGCAAGGAAGCTAGGCTAGACAAGAATTCAAGAAGGCTGAGTAGCATTTCTCTCCTACATGCACAGAAATGGGGCTTGTGGGAGTTGTTAGACCACACTGTCCATGGAGCATTTCTTTCTCAACTCCCTCCTCCCACAGCAAGCAGAAATTTTCCCAAATATTGTTCCTGGGGGACAGGGGAGCCTCAGAAACAACATCTTGGGCCTGCTGTGGCAGGGGGAAGCCAGTGAGTCACATTCCTCAGGCAGAATTCCTTGCATCTGTGGAAAACTCTGCTGGATCCAGACCTATAACTCATTACCTCTAGCACAGATCTTCTGCAGCTGTTGCTATAAGTATTTTCTGAGGGTGTGAGGAATCATGTGTGTGAAGCATCAGCTAGAGCAAAGGGTTAAAATGTCTTGTTCAGGGGAATCCATCACATTATATCCAAATAGGTTTGCAGAGGTGAGCAAGTAAAAATCAACTACATGTAGGATTTCCTCCCAGAACACATCTTGTAGAAATACTGAAATAATCCAAGTGTATAGGTTTCAACCACCTACTGAGTGAAGCAGAATGTGTGGGAAAGGTTAGGGTTTCATTCAGTTTATTTATTCTTGGTTCTAAATAACTGTACAAATGTCAACTTACTAAACTAAACAAATCCCCATTTAGACTCAAAGCCCTCCTCATCCAGCAGGAAAATAACTTTTCTATATATTTTTCTTTTTTCTAAGCTCCCTTCTTGAGCTGTATTTTATTCTTTTAACTTTCAAGTCCAGTATCTGAAACACAATCATCTTTTCTAAGAGCTAAGACTCGAGAACCGCCATTTTGAGCCACCATTTTGAGCCACCATGGATACCTCCTTCTTATCCTCAGATATTGCATATGGTTTCAAAAAACCTTTTCCATAATGCTTTTATGTCAAAAATTCCCATCTGCATAAATACAGATTTTGCACTGTGGGTGAGGGGGATGTGGAGAACTGCTAAGTGTACTATTCTCTGTTATGCAAACAAGCAAAAAATAAGAGCTTTTTCTATAATGGCCCCTGCCTGGTAGACCTCTCTGCTAGATGACACCCAGGCCCTACAGGTTCTTTCTAAATTCCATAGGTCCTGTAAGATTTGTTCTGCCAAGCTTTCCATTGAGAATGCTCAAGGGCATTTTTAACCACCTAATAGTAGTGCTGCCTGCTTGCTTGCTTGTTTGTTTTGACAGCAGTCTGGGGCACTGGTTATTGGGTGCCAAATAGTTATATTTTATTCTGACGTCTAAACTAGGGTGCTATTTTATAGATTGTAATTTAATTATTTTTGTAAGTGTGTTTTTATCTTTACTTAGAGATTGTTTTATTGGTGTTGTGAGCTGTCCCACACCCTGTGACCCAGGGAAGTGGCAGGGTGTAAGTATAAAAATGAATACAAATACATAAAATAATTTTGTGCATCTGCTTTTGCACCTGTTAGTATATTGCAGTTACTTGTATGCTAATATATGTGCACAGAAAATGTTTCCGGCTTATATGTTTCCATATTTTGGACTTTCCCTGTTGACAGGAAGCAGAGCAGGATGTCTCCTTGGAGTGTGGTTTTCTTTACTCATTCTGCGGGATGGAGTAAGGATATTGCATTCATATTGTCCTTCTCTGTTGGCATTTATTTTGTTTTCTTCTCCATGAACATTTGCTTTACCATAAAGTTATTCATGTCAAGACTACAAGGGAAGGGCAGAGTCGCTGCAGGTGACAAGTGCAGCATTTATGTCAATGCACTTCAATCTTTCAATTCACAACTGGATTTGCAGTGGTTGAACCAAATTGTAAGAGGATGACATGCTTGGCTTGGTTTGTGTTTTGTTTGGTCTGAAGATAAAATATAGCGAAATAAGGAATAATCAAAGAAGTAAAACTAAAACACCAATTTGAATGTAATTTGCACATCATTAACACTTCTGTAAGTAAGGCAGGAAATTAGATGCAGGAGGATTTATGCTTTGATGAAAATGTGATCCCATTATGAACTTGAAGAGAACCATGTTTGCACAGCACCAATTCAAACATTTATTTTCTGATTCAAGTTGTGTACCCACTTCTGTACTGGAGTAAGAAATGAAATGTCACCAGAGAGAGACCATTAAATATGAAAAACACACACTGTGTAAGGAGTAATGTGTCTAATGAGCCCGACCTCATGTACATTTATGGTAAGTTTAAGGATGCAGCTACATTTTTTTTTTGTGGTAACATAATTGAAAAAAATATGTACAAATTAACTTCAACTATTTATACTGAATGGTTGCTCTCAGTTTTTTTGTTGAACAAAGACATACACTGTGATTCCTAACTCTAACTTGAAAGGACATAACAATACTGATGAAGTATGGCCATTTTGATAAAATCTCAGCATTCTGGCTGACATTCCTGTGGAAGGCTTTTATTTCCCTTTAGTCCACAGAAATAAAGTTCTAGTATTAATGTCCTGACTGTCAGGGTAAGCGGTATGATTGCTGTTCATCAGCCATAGAGGTGTGAGGTGTGCTATACTGAAGTTCTAAAGTGCTTATAGTTGATACTGTCTTTATCCCTTCAGGCTAGTATAAGTGAAGAAAACAGTGTCAGGGTGATAGGGGTAAAATTATTAATAAGCTGAGACTCAAGTATTATTTTTGTAGAATGATGATCTGGGAAAACAGCCCATTTAAAGAAGGGGGAGGAAAAGCCATATGCGTAGCCACAATTAGAAAATTAACAAGCTCCCATACTGTTGGGAATTTTAAAAGCCTCAAATCAGAAATATCTGCTTCAGATTAACATGCTGTTTGTGAGATACTACTGCCATCTATAATTTTAAATGGATCATTAGATTGGGCTGTTTCTTTTAAACATATTCCCTTATAAAATATCCATCATTGGTATGTAGTTGATCATTAAAATAAATTTGAACTTTAAACAAATTTGCAGTGGTTTCACTGCAAATATCCTCCCATAGGAGACTGCTAGAGCTTAAGAGAGATAGAAAATATGAAATTTCTATGGAGTAAAGGCAATTGCAAGACCAAAGTGATCAAGGCAGGATAGATAGGGAATAGGGATGGGCACAAGCCTAATTTTATAATGAACATAGCCGGTTCATGGTTTGTGAATCAAGGTTCATGCCCACCCCTGTCCACAACCCTCCCATGACCCTCTATGTGTTTCTTATTTATTTGTTTGTTTGTTTATTTATACTTTAGATTTATAAATCACCCAGTTGCTGTGTACTCAGGGCTCTGGGCGATGTACAACAAAGTTAAGAACAATGTTAAAATTAATAAAAACAACAATCAATTTACAATTTCAGATGGTATCTGTAATTTTCTTCATAAGCCCTCTCTGGACTGTGTTGTTGTTTTGTGGGCAGGGTGAAGAGGGGGCAAAAGCAAAGCAATGGAGAGGAAGAGGAGGGTGCCAGCCATGATGGAAACCATTGCTGTCCTCAACTAAAGGCCTGGTGGAATATCTCTGCCTTACAGGCCCTGCAAAATTGCATTAAGTTCCACAGGGCCCTGGTGGTATTTAGCAGAGACTTCCACCAGGTCAGAGTCAGGGCTGAAAAGGCCTTGGCTCTAGTCAAGGACAGACAGATATCTTTGGGGCCAGGGATCACCAGCAGATTTTTCTCCATAGAGCGTAAAACTCTCCTGGGGACATACCAGAGGAGAGGGTCCTGAAGATTCACAGGTCCCAAGCTGCTCAAGGCATTGAAGGTCAATACCAAAACCTTGAACCTGGCTCAGTATTCCACTTGAAGGTTTTCAGAGGTTCATGGGGTTTTCAGAGGTTCATGGGGTCATGGTGGGAAGTGGGGGAGGAAAGTGAAATGGATGCTAAAATGGCTTGCATCCATTTCAGCCTCACAGCAGGGCTGATGTGCCCATCAGCTGGTAGGCTGAAATAGATGCAGGCCATTTCAGTAATCCCTTTCACTGCCCCCACTTCCAAGCTTTCCCTTTAAATACTTTTGCAAGATCATCCTCCCTTCCATTCTGCTGGGCTTGGAGAGCCCCCACCAACAGAAACCAGGGACGGAAGACTACCACATCACAAACCTCACAAAATGAACTGGTTCATTAATGGGGAGGTTTGTCAAAGTTTGTGGTTCATGTGACTCTCTGAACCATGAACTGGGATGAACCTCCATTTTCCCTGTTCATGCCCATCCCTAATAGGGAGCAATGGAGGGTAGATAGCAGGCTGAATGATTATTTGCCTGTTGTAATGATTTACAGATACAACTACTTTATGACAAGGAATAAAATAAAAATTACAAAATGTATGACAAACCAACAATTTAGATCCTTAAATGTTATGGATATATAGCATAGTATTAACATGTAACAACACTCTATTGGAATACATACATACATACATTTCTTACAGACTGCAGATTTAAAAGGTAAAATGAAATGACAGGTGGAATTGAAATATTTTTCACAGGAACAACTGAGAAGTCACTCAGAAGATTCAGGTAGGTAGCCATGTTGGTCTGAAGCAGCAGAACAAAGTTTGAGTCCACCTTTAAGACCAACAAAATTTTATTCAAGGTATAAGCTTTTGTGTTCAAGCACACTTCCTCAGATACAGTGTCAGTATCAGTTAATAAGACAGGAGTGGTTTCAAGACTGTTATTATCTGGGCTTCATATACTCGAAGGACCACCTCTCTTCATATGAGCCCACATGCTAGCTGTGATAGAGTTCAGGGATACAGAGAAATTCAGTCTGAACACATTTAGCAGGTAACTTCTTTGCTTAGGTTCAGAGCAATCTTCTGAGTAGACTGGTTCCATGTTTCCTGTCAAATTTTCTGTCAAGCCCTGTACCAGGCAGCTTTGCTTCTACATAATAGCCACATGATAGGACCATGTCATACCTACATAATAAGCTATATATTTGTATTCTGGCTTGTAGCCACCTTTGCACCTGAACAGTCCATGAACTAAATCTTCTTGATTACTTGAGAAGAGGTACAAGACCCCTGAGGCCATGGTGGGGTCATGATTGACCTACTTGTCAAGCATAGAATCACTTGCACTTTGTCCTCTCTGTGTTATTGGACTGTTGTATATATCTTCTTAATGACCAGTTTTATATTCGTTGCCTGTTTTTGCACTTGCATGGTTGGCGGGAACTTGTTTGTGAAGGGATCAGAAGAACAGATTACAAGATTCATGGGCAGAGACATCTAAGTTGTAAGTCTCAACTCAAAAAGCTCAAACATATTTCCCCCCTTTTAACAATATCTTTTTTTTACCAGTTGGTGGTAGTGGCACTGGCAGAAGGGTGGCAGGAAGGAATTAGCTGCAAGACAGTAATACAGTCATGCAAATGGGTACACCTGAATTAATCCAGACAAATCCAAATAGCTTGGTGATTGAGACTAGTGAACATGACATAAGCTGAACCAGTAAATAAATGAGTATCCCTAGTTGAGTTGAGTTGATACAGTCTGTTGAAGGTACCCTCTCACTGACAAGTAAGGATGATGGGGGAGGGTCCCACCTGCAGAGACAGCCCAGCCCACCTGGGGGTTGGCAGTCTGGGTGACATTTGGGGCAATGGGGAGGAACACTTTTCAGATTGGTTGAGGGTTGTTTACATCAGAGGTGCCTGGGTGGCCTGTCTCTGGGTCCACTGGGGTCAGTCTTATGGGTATGTGGCTTCTGGAATGCCAGGGGGCATACTTAATGGCAGCTTCTCTCTGGCTGAGTGGTGTGCTGCCATCTGACCTGGGCCATCAGCCCAGGTGGCCAGGATACAGTCACAGCCCCTGGATGGGAGGGAGGCTTGTTGGAGGGGGGGTGCTACCAAAAGCATTGATTTTTTCTGGACACCATGAACACCTATGAGCTATGCCATGTGTTCTTCTGACATATATTTCTGTTAGTTCTGAGGGCCATTCCCAGCCTTGAGCAGCTTAGGGAGCGAACAAACTTGGCCATGCCCCTGTCCCCCTCCACCGGTGCAAGGGTTTCTTCTGGTGGAGCTCTAGTCGGTGCTGTGGCAGAACTATGCCAGTATATCTCCAGGTTATGTCATTTTGTCTCCAAGATATTCCAGGGTAGCAGCTAGTCAGCTCCCTGAACATTTTCATACCCACATACACACACACTGGACTGCACTTTTTGTTGAGTTTTCAGAGATGTTTTAAGATCTTCCCTCTAAAAGCTTGTAAGTAGTTATTGTTATAGCAGAGGGTTTTTTTAATGACATGTTTCTGAAATAAAGTACTTATTTAATGAGGGGGTGCATATGGCAGCTCTCCAGAGTTCTGCTTGAAGCCACTTAAAAATATAAAACAATATATTTTAAAAAATAATAAAACAGCAATATGAAAACAAAACAAACCATTAAAACTACTAGGCACCTAAAAAATAAAAAGACCTCAGACCAGAAGCAGAGCAGTGTAATAATGAAAATGCTGGACTAGCATCTGAGAGACATTCCATTCTGCCCTGAAATTCTCTGGGTCACTCTGAGCCCATGCCTCTCTCTTGGGTTGTTCTGATGAGAAAATGGGGAACAGAAAACCATGTGTATTCCCCTGAGCTCCTTATGCAGTAATATACACGGCATCAAAAAATATTTTATTTAGCAGATGCTTTTATTGGACTCTTTTAAATGGGATTGAAATTTTTTTTTGAATACACACACAGCACATTTATCTGGCTCCCATGAATTTTACAGTCTTTCCATTGGGTCTAACCATATTGCAATTCAGAACCAAATTAATGTGACCCAAAATGTCATTTGCTTTATTCAGCATTGTAATTGTTTCCCAAAAATATAGCCCTGACCTGGATAGGCCAGGCAAGCCTAATCTCATCAGATCTCAGAAGCTAAACAGGGTTGACCATGTCAAGTACCTGAAATGGTGACCTCCAAGAAATACCAGGGCAGGATGCAGAGGCAGTTAATATCGAAGCCACCTCTCTGAAATGTCCTAGCCTTACTAGGGGCCACCAAAAGTCACCATGACTTCCAGGCTTGCAAGTATACACACACACAAAAAGAGAGAAAGAGAGAGAAAAAATAGCAATTGTTTTCCAAAAATCTCTATTATTGTACAGGATAAAAAGCCACCCCCAAATGGTAAACTTATTGTTATTT
Source organism: Lepidodactylus listeri (assembly GCA_029233225.1). Taxonomy (NCBI): domain Eukaryota; kingdom Metazoa; phylum Chordata; class Lepidosauria; order Squamata; family Gekkonidae; genus Lepidodactylus; species Lepidodactylus listeri. Next base: position 51,226,121 of record JARCFY010000004.1, read on the forward strand.
TAAGGCAGTCATAAGACACTTCAAGCTCTTGTCACTGTCTCTCCCTTTGAAGGGGAGATGCCAATTTTTAATGCCAGGTATGTTTTGTTCTTATTCTATTGACTGTGACTCCAGCGAGTGCTTTAAAATGGCACAAAATTAATCCACAGAGATTATAAAACAATTTAAAGGTGGTTGTTTAACAATATGATAGTTCATCATTTTGGGATGGCTTTCTATTCTGTACAAAGAAAATTAGAAAATAATACATAATCTGCCAATTTGTGTAAGAAATGCAATAAAATATTTAACAGTGCCATCCTAAGCAGGGTGCTGTTCAAAGTCAATGTGTTTAGAACAGCACTGTAAACCACTTTTAATTACTATGTAAAGCTTCGTATCATTCTATAATCCAGGGCACTGACCAGGTGGGAGGAGAATGAAGTACAAAATTCTGGAGCCCCAGGTTACCAGCCCTGTTTGTCTGTCCATCTGTCTGAAAGTCTGTTTGTGAATGTTTAAATTTTTTAAAAAACTTACCTTTTCCTAACAGTCTTCTACTCCAAGGCCTTAAAAAATTAATGTAAAATAACTGACGATAAACCATTCCCACAACTTTAACTTTTATTACTAGGACAAGATTTAAGGGTAAATTTTTACTAGTGCATTATTTTTCAGAGGTTATGTGGTCACATGCCTGGCAGTTGAATTCAGAGAAGAAACTTTCACTAAAATAAATGTATATATTTTCCCTCAGGTCTACCTTCATTGTTTGCCATTCAAATTGGACGAAACTGAGGAGGATTGCAGTATTCCCCTGGAAAAATGACATTCTCAGATGTCAGAACAAAGATGTTCTCCTTTTTGAGGCAATAGAAGGGGCGTGTGTGTAAATGCTGTAAAGTCACTTCTGACCTATGCTGCCTTTTCACTGGTTGCTTTTTATGCCGATTCCCCGCCGGCTCAAAGCGGCTTGCGACAGTTTGACGACAGTTGTGGGATGCTTCCCAAATGTGCTGGTGTGATTGTGCCACTTTGAGCCAGTGGGTAATCGTCCCTCTTGCATCGCAAATGGGTCTGTATGATCGTGCCCATGGTGACCCTATGAATTAACATTCTACAAAACATCCTGTCCTTAACAGCCTTGCTCAGGTCATGCAAACGAAGGGTCATGGCTTCCTTGATTGAGTCCATCCCATGTTGGTTCTTCCTGTTTACCTGCGGCTTTCAACTTTGCCTAGCAACTTCTTGTCTTTTCCAGAGACTTTTGTCTTTTCATAATGTGACCAAAGTACAATATCTTCAGTTTAGTCATTATAGCTTCTAGGGAGAGTTCAGGCTTGATTGGTCTAGAACCCACTTATTTGTCTTTTTGGTGGTCTAAGGTATCTATAAAACTCTCCTCCAACAACACATTTCAAATGAATTAATTTCCCCCCATCAGTATTCTTAATTCTCCAGTTTTCACACCCATACATTGTCATGTAGAATACAATGGCATGAATTAACTTGATCTTCGTCACCAGTGACACATCCCTAGATTTAAGAATCTTTTCTAGCTCCTTTATGGCTGCCTTTCCCAGTCTCAGTCTCCTTCTTGGGCAGGATAGAAATTTAATAAATCAAAACAAAATCAAATCTTATTTCTTGGTGGAAGTCTCTCTTTTGGTTGATGATAGAGCCAAGGAATAGAAATATTGAACAATTTCAATTTCTTCATTGTTGGTCTTGAAGCTGTGTAATCCCCCAGTAGTCATTACTTTTGCTTCTTGATGTTCAGCTGTAATCCTGCTTTGGCACTTTCTGCTTTAACCTTTAGCAGTAATCATTTAAAGTCTTCACTATTTTCTGCCAGTAATATGGTGTCATCTGCATATCTCAAACTGTTAATATTCCTTCCAGAAATTTTCACTTTACCTTCGTCTAAATCTAATCCAGTTTTCTTTATGCATAGACATTGAAGAGATAGGGAGATAAAATGCATCCTTGTCTGACACCTTTGCCAATTGGAAACTGTTCTCTTTCTCCATATTCTGTCCTAACAGTAGCCTCTTGTCTGGAGAACAGGTTGCATTTCAAAACAATGTGCAGCACACCCATTTTCTTTTAAAACCAACCATAACTTTTCATGATTCATGTTAAGTTTTCTGAAAGGAGACCACACTAAGCAGATAAAACCAACACTTTTATTATAGCTCCATAAAACAATGACCATCAAACAGCTGCAAGCAAGCAAGCAAGAAGCCAAAACTGAAAACAAGGCATGGAATGTAACCACCCTATTTAACAGGCTAAGCTCCAACACCACCAAGTATGGCAGGCCAAAGAGGCTAACACACTACAATCTACATAGTCAAAAGCTTTGCTGACTTCCGGTCTAATGGCGTTCTGAAGCGGGTGCTGGTGTCGGATGTTCCGAGCCAGCAACCCAGACTACTGGGGGTAGGAGGGGATTCTGGGCTGGCTCGGACCCCCCAGGGATCCCCAGAAAAGGGGCCCTGCTTGGGGTGCACGGCGCTGCCTCTCCAGGGATGGCGATCCCAGGATTGAGGCTGCTCTATGCCCTGTATAGTCCTCCCTCAGTTAGAAACCCTCTGGGTTTTTAAGAGCGGTTACCGGACAGCTTCAGGAGTTTAGAGTTCAAAAGAATTAGCAATTTACCGGAGACGCATGGTGACAACCGTGAGTTTTAAAGCAAGATTCTCAGTTGTGATTGTGGGACTTAAATCCCATCCTCCTTTCAACTCTCCGCTTCAGCGAAGAGAAAAATCGCTTTGTGTTAAAATCTGAGAATCGCGGCTTGAAACGGCTTTTGAGATCTCAGTGGGAGAAGCTTCAGCAGTACTTTAATGAACTTTAGAGTGACTTGTTGACTTCTTTGAACTTTCTTACCTTCTGGTAAACAAGATGCGATGGTCGGGAGGGGAGAGAAAATGGTGCCGAAGACTAAACCTTCTCCCAAAACAAGCTCTACGTTACCCAGTTCTCTTCCTAGTTCAAAAGGCGAAGCAACAGAGCTCAGTTTGGCACTAACAGCTGCTTTGCACTCCCTGATGGATCAGCTGTCAACAGTCAACCAGAAATTAGACTCACTGCAAAAAGAAGCTGCAGAGGCAAACAGGAAATCTGAGAGAGTGGAGAAGGATTTGTTGGATGTTAAGATCAAAACAGAGAACCATGATTTAAGATTGTCCAAAATTGAGAAGGAACGATCATCTGACAGAAATGCCTTATTAGCTATGCAATTGGAATGTTCTAACTATTGTTTGAGATTTCAGGGTGTTCTGGAACAACAAGGGGAGAATCTTAAAAAGTTACTCAGTGAATCACTGGCCCCAGTGACAGGGATGAAAGCGGAAGATCTTCAAAGCGATATGGATATGATCTACAGAACATATCCAGAATTTGTGAAGAAAAAAAACCTGCCTGGGGAAGTAATGGTGAGATTCTCTAAAAGATTTACAAGGGATGTGGTCCTCAAAACCACCAACAAAGTCACCCTGAAAATCCAAGAGCAGGAGATTAAAGTGCTAAAGGGACATTCCTTATGAGATCAGGAAGAAGAGAAAGGCTTATAAAAAATTGACTGTTTGGTTACAATCTGCCAATATTTCTTATTGCTGGATTTATCCAGAGGGTCTAACATTCTCCTTTAAAGTCAAGAAGAAGATAGATACTGTTGCCAAGGCAGATGCTTTCCTGGTTTACTGTAAGAAGAAAAGAAAAGAAAGGAAAAGAATCTTCTTCAGAGGACTCACTGGATCAGCAAGAAAGTATTTATGGACTAGAAAGTTCATCCTCAGAAAATTTTGGACTTGAAGAAGGTGATCCGGAGTCTGAACTGGGTGCTGCAGGTCCCAAGATCCTGGGAAAGGGGAAGAAGAAGACGCAGAAGAAAGAAAATAGTTTTAAATAAGCGGTTATGTTTATCTCTCTAAAATTTGATTGTTTTGTTTAAGTATACACTGAATCTCAAAGGTTTTTTTTAAAAAACTGAATAGAATTTAGAAAAGAATAAGATATAGATATAGCCTGAATTGTATAACTATTCTTTTTAGAAAGTTTTGTTAAGCATAGATTAATAATTATCTGGACACCTGTCATTAATGGGTAGTTTAGATTTTAGTTATGTAGTTGTTGTTTTTCAGGTGATAGTGTAGTTTGGAAAATCAATAAAATCTTCACAAAAAAAGAAAAAAGCTTTGCTGCAATCTATGAATCACAAGATGATTTTCTTCTGAAATTTTCTTGTATGCTCCAGTAACCAACATAAATTTTCAATATGATGTCTAGTGCCTCTTCCTTTTCTGAATCCAGCTTGAACATCTGGCATTCTCATTCCATATATGGTAATAGTCTTTGCTGTAAGATTCAGAGCATCATTTTACTTGCATGAGAAATTAATGCTATGGTATAATAGCTGCTGCAGTCTTTGGCATCTCCTTTTTTGGAATTGGAATGTTAATTGAGAGTTTCCAATCTGTGGGCCACTGTTTTGTTTTCCATATTTGTTGGCACAATCTTTTTAAGATTTGGATGGACACAATTTCTGTGGCTTGGAATATCTCTATTGATAATCCATCTGTTCCTGGTGATTTGTTTCTCCTAATTGTTCTCAGTGCAGCTTTCACTTCACTTTTTAAAACTGTAGGTTCTTCTTCAAAAGATTCTTCTTAGAAGAAATCTGTCATCCTTTCATCTTTCTGGTATAGTTCTTCAGTGTATTATTCCCATCTTGTCTTTTTTGTGGTTGTGTTCACTTAATATATTTCTGTGTTGATCTTTCAGCCTTTGATCTTTTGGATCTTGTGGAACACATCTCTTGTTCTTCCTTTTTTGTTGTTTTCTTCTATTTCTTATAATAGTTCTCTGTCTCTACGTTCAAGTCACTGGAATGCTGCATTTAGACTTTTGATTCTGTTTCTTTCACCTTTTACTTTTGCTTCTCATCTATCTTTAGTAATTTTAAGGGTTTCATCAGTCATTCATCAAGGTTTTTCATTTGGTTTGGCTACAGGAATAATATTTGCACACTCATCCTTGATAATATCTCTTGTTTCAATGGTTCATGTTCACTTGAACTTAGTAATAGAAATCTGTTTTTTACATGGTCTTTAAATTCCTCAGGAATGTTGCTTAGATTGTATTTTGGCACTATGAATGCTTTGGCAGAATTTTTCAGCTTTTTCCCTACTTTTCGATATTAACAATTCATGAAAGGTAATCGTGCCTAAAATTAAAGTCTATGGGAGCATTGTTAGGAAAGATTCTAAACACCAATATAGACAGCAGCATGAGGAAGTTTAGCACTGCAGACTAGTCTGAAAAGTAGTAGCATGAATCAAATAATATTTTAATAACCAAAGCATTAGGATGGAGTAAGAAGCAAGCCCAAATGCTTCATAACATAGAACTATAAACAAGAAGAAAACTAGGGAAGGCATAATAGTCAATCTAACAGGCACAAAAACTTAAAGCACTCTCTCTTTCAGCAGTAGGCAAGCTTTAGTATATGCAGCATCAGCTTATATCTCTTTCAGAGTCTTACCCCATATCTTTCAGGATTGCAATACCACCCACATGTATTTAATCCTAGTGGCTACAGGTTGCAGTCAATCAAGCAAGGCCATAACCCCTCTTCTCCTCCCTCTAAGGGACACTGATCTCCTTAAGCCCGTATCAAAAAAATGCAGTCTTGTAATGTAAAAGTGAAACAACTGACTCAGACTAAAATAATAAAAGAAACAAAAGAAAAGAAAATCATGTTGTTTTTAGTGTTATTATTATAGGTTGTTTGGATACGGAATTTGTTTTGTTTTCATACTAATTAAGATAATTTCCAAGCATTGCATTTCTGTAATTATTGTAATTAATGATCAAAGAAAAGTCTAGTTTTTGGCCGAGGACAGACTGGCAGTCTGGCCTGGTCTGCCTCCGCTTTGAAAGAGGAGGTAGAGCAGCAGTCCAGACTGCCACATCTGCCTGGAGGAGGTGGGCCGGACACAACACGTCTGGCGCCGCGCTCCTCCCACAGCAACCGGGCACCACTTAAAAGTGGTGTCCCAGCTGCTGTGGCGCACGTTCCACCCACTTCCGGTGAGTGTGAACGCGCGTCAGCCGGGGGAGCCATGCGGCGTTTGCATGCCGCTGCAGGAAGCCGCCCGCAGTCTGGACGCTGCAGGTGGCTTCCTTCCAGCGGCGTGCGGACGCCGCACGGTGGGGGCAATTCCCCCGCCTTGTTCTGCCGCGCCGTGGAGGTGCGGCAGAATATGAGTGTGTCCTCAGCCTTTGAGTTGTCTTTCAGGGCAGCCCACCAGAAAGCATATCACAGTTGTCTAGCATAGAAGTCATATTGACATAGAGACATGTTTTGATAGTAGAAGATAGATAAGGATAAACATTGTCATATCTCGTAGGATAGCCCAGACATGGAGGGGTGTGTGGCTCATGAGTGTGAGGATCTCATTTCTGGGGAAAACATGGAAGTGATGATGGTAGCTTGAGGAATCACCATCGCTTCTGGATTTCCCTGGAAGTGATGTCATCATGCTTGCAGCACCAGTGAGTTTTTTAAATGAGTTGGCAAGCATATCTGTCTGTTTACAAATGATTTGATTCTTCATTATTCCATGCCATTTCATACATTTGAGGAAATGTCATGGACTTTCTGATCTCACCTCACACCATTTCACTTCAAGGGGAAGCGCAGTTCTATTTTGGGTGATATCAGAAACAAACTCAGAAAACAGAAGTGCATGTCCTTATGTTTCCCCTTCAAATCCTTTAACACCCAAAACAATTTTCTTATTAATACTGCAACAGCTGAACAAAATATGTGAACATTCCCTTCCTTCTCTAGAATATAATTAAAAACACTAAGCATTTGGAATTTTCTACATTTCTGTCCACAAATGAACCAATAGACATCTTCCTTCATGTAAGCATTGTCTAAGAAGAAATGGCATACTAGCAGAGATGCTGGGGATTGATTAAATTGTTTCTGGCATTTCAAGCAAGAGAAAATGTGTCTCTTTATTGCATCATTCCTCTCCTGTTCTCATACTTCTTATTCACCTCAGGGGTGATTCTAGGTAACAAAATAGAACCAATTTCAGCATCAGCAGGGACTATATCTGCTATAACTCTCAGTTTCTTAGCCCCAGAAGAAAGGCTTCAACTACTGGCTGATGTATTTTTTACAAAATATGTGGATGGCCTTGGTGTTCAGTGTACTAAAATGAGGCTTCAGATGAAGATAATTAATTGTCTTTCATTCATGTCTCCCTTCAGAGTGAAAATATATTTGCCATCTGGTCCCAGATAAGAGATGTTCTTCAGCTAATTCTTTGGAGAATTACCCCATAATATATCTTATATATTCAATTATAACCATATTCACATATTGCAAACATTGCAGGCCTTGAATCAAATGTTTTCAATAGATTATTTTAATCCACTCTCTGGGAAATGTCATCTGTTTGTTCACAAAGGCATAGTTTTTGAGGGGTGGGGGGGAGTTCAAACAGGCTGGATTGGTAGGATATAGATTACATACTTTAGGAATATCCAGGACAGACTAACAGTAAGCAGAGTTACATCCTTCTAAGCTCATTGACTTCAATGGATTTTAAAGGGTGTAACTCTGTTCAAAATTGCAGTGTAAATTAAGGAAGATTACCCATCCACAGCTGCTTCTAATTACTTCTTTTTAATCCACAGGATGTACAATAGTGTTCTAAAACTGAGGCATTTTAGGAGCTCATTTTTTTGTGTAACTTGTTCTTGATCTTCTGGATCAAGTATCTCATTCCTTATCTTTCCAGACTTCTGTAAACTTCTTTAATCTTCATTTATGTAGAGATGCACACAATGCACAATTCTGTCATCTATCAGTATGTGTGTGTGTGTGTTTATAAACGTATTATAAGTATTTTATATGTTTTGCGATCTGTAATGCTTCCACAATATGTAATAAGAGCCCTACAATATAATAAGCCCTTACAATATGTAAGAGGAGCCCTACTGGACCAGCTCAATGATCCATCTTGCCTGGCATCCTGGATCCTACAGTGGCCAGTCCTGATGCCCCATAACCAAGGGCACAAAGAGCAAAGTCTTACCAAGGTATTGTACTTCCCCAGCAACTATACTGAGATATATATTACCATTGAATATGGGTGTTCCACTTAGCCATCATCATATCCAAATGCATATCTAATGTATAACATCCTCCCCCCAAGAAGATCTAGGACAAACCAACAATGAAGAAAAAGAATATACACATAACACCTTTCTGCAGTATGTACCACCTAGACCAGAACAGTATTTTACAACATAATTCTTGGCAAGATAAAGTGAAAGAAGGAACTGAAATCTCTGGTAGGGCCTGCTCAAGGCATCTTGATATTATTATTGAATGTGATATTAGTATCACATTCTGTTACATGTAGGTCTGCTGGGCCTGTTCTACCAGTCTAACCTTCCTTTATTCACATCAGCATGCTGTGTCCCCAGCTGGTTTTCACCTCCCTCCCTAAATCTCATGAGGCTTCTGATGCTTGATTATTCTCTAGTTCATTGGGCTCCTTGGCCTGCCCTTAATATCTTTTGGTTGCCCCTATTTAGTGTAAGACACTCTGTGACTGACTGCTGTACTGGAACAGCATCACATCTTCTCCCTGTTTTGTACTGCATAGCTGTGTTTGCTTATAGCCAAATCTGATCATAGAAAAAAACCAGCTGCTATGCTTTATCAAGGCTACTTAAGGGATATAGATGGCCGGTTCATAATAACTATCATTTATCTTAATTTCAGATCAAATTAAGAAACTAAGCAGCTATGGGAATCTCAATAGAAATATTTATTCTCTATCTTGGGACTGCCATAATGAATTTTAATTTACATGTTTTCCTATTGGTGGTTAATGTGTGATTTACGGAAAGCTGGACATTGTCTATAACATACTTTCTGATGAATTCAGTGACTAAATTATCCATTTATTTTCACAGGCTTGGATTACATCCATTCATAATGAAGGTAATTTTCTGGATGGGTTACTGTTTCAAGAAGTTCTTACAACTGTGGATCAGAGTTCACTTCTCAGAACTTTTGTGCTGATTCAGAACATAAATCTGAATGTTTTCCTTCCATTTTTATGAGTCTTTATGGCCATGAATGATGTTGTGAAGAATTTATGAAGGTGAAATCTTCACTAACTATGTGGTTATTGCCTTTTCCAAAGGAATAAATCCATGCTACCTAAAAGCAGAGGTATAAAGTTCTCTTTGCTGTAGGATTCACAACTGACAGACAGAGTCCCAGGGTCTTTCTAACTGCAGGATGTTTCCAGTGCTGTAAAAGACATAAATGGAATGTAGGATAAAGATTAATAGAGCTCCTGTGTTGGTCAGGCAAAATGTGCACCTGGATATAAGCTAATCGTGAAGTTAACTTCCTCATCTTGAAGGCACATAAGGATAAATGAGTATCATACAATAAATCAGTTTATCTCAGTTCCATTAAATACTATGGTATCAATAGATCAAGGAGAAAGTGAAGACAACACAAACAATTATGTAAGTTTGGTTCCTTAAATACTTGTTACACAATATTGTCATAGCAGTAGCATTATTTGAATTTGTAGATGTATTTTTTATTTGTTTAGACATACACCTGCCACATTTTCCCACTCAGGGCCCAGAGCATATAGTATCAGAGCCAGTACTACCATTAAGACCAGGTTAGATGACCGCCTAGGGGTGCAGACCCCTGAAGGGTACAGAGGCCAGTGAGCAGGGTGAGGACGATGGTGAGAGCAGTGCTGACAATGAGCAGGATTCCTTGTCTCTGGCTGCCTTGGAGCTCACCTGACAGGGAAAAGAAGAAAGCAGCACTGTGCTGATGCTGCGGGCATCCCTCCCCAGTCACCCTCGCTACCCCTCCAGGCACCTCGGGCCTGGCATGCAAAGCAGGGCGGGTTACAAGGGCCCTGCCACCATGCTGGCCTGCCACCATGCCCCCTTGCCACCCCTATCCAAAAGCTCTGGGCCAGGTGGGTGCCTCCTTCCCAGGCCAGAGGGGAGGTGAGGCAAGAGGCAGGCCTGGCCTTGCACTCCCTTGCTGGTTCAGCTGCGGCTTCTCCTCCCCCCACCCATGCCCATCCAGTTGCTGGGAGCAAAGGTAAGTGGGTGGCGGGAAAGAGGTGAGCCCCCCTAGGGGCTGCATGGGGACTGGAGCCACCCAGCCAGTTGCTGCAGCTTAACTGCCATGGGAGGGGAGGGGAGGGGAGGGGAGGGGAGGGGGAGGCAGGGGGGTGGGATCAGGGGGCAGGCCCTTGAGGCGCCTGTCGGCAGGGGAAAGAAACAAAACAAAATCCCACCCTGTCAGTTCTGCTCTCCCCCCACCTCCCAGCCATGGGGGGGAGGAGAGGAGAGCCTGACAGGCACTGCTTCAGTGAAAGCAGCACCTTTTTCCCAGCCATGGGGGGAGGGGACAGCTGACAGGCACTGCTTCAATGGGTGCATGTGTGGGGGGGGGCCCCAGAAGGTAGCCTCACCTAGTGTGAAAAAAACTGGCACCATCCTTGCCTAGTATAGATAGGTCTTCACTGCTTAAAGAGCTCCCAATGAAAATACTATGGATATATGGATAAGAACAGACAGAATGTAAAGTCTTAAATCTCTCAATATGGAGAGTTTGGTCCAAAATGTTTCACAACCTGTATATAGAATGAAATTGAAAACATGGTTTCTTCTTTGCTAGATACTCTTTGTGCAGCTGAACATTCCAGAAGGGATTGATAACCAGATGTATTAGTGATTCAAACACCTGGCCTATAATGATGTTTGGTTACAGCATCCATGGGGGGAAAGCTCAGGGAAGAAGAAGAAAAGTTGGTTTTTATACCCTGCTTTTCTCTACCCTAAAAAGGCTCAAAGTGGCTTACAATTGTCTTTGTTTCCTCTCACCATAACAGGCACCTTGTGTGGTAGGTGGGGTGAGAGAGTTCTGAGAGAACCGTGACTGGGCCAAGGTCACCCAGCAGGCTTCATGTGAAGAAGCAGGGAATCAAACCCAGTTCTTTAGATTAGAGTGCATCACACTTAACCACTACACCACATTGGCTGTCAGGGGATATGTAAATGCTTATTTATATGCATGCCCTACATGAAAGTTATTCTTTGAACATTATACTGGCTGATATGCAAGCCATTATGGATCAAGTAGGTTGTACTCTTCGTACAACATTTAAAACCACTTATATGTTACCAATAAGTCACTCTATGCAATAATTATTCTAAACAGACTACCAAGCCCTTCATGGCTATGACCCCATGGCAATCTTGCCCTCTTCCCTCCCTTGTGCACAGGATTTCCCCTTTGTTTTTTCTTTCATTCTTGCTGGGCAGCCCCTACATCTATTTTCATCTTATTTATTGGCCTACAGCTGTCCCACCCTGTCATGTTATTATATATTTTGAGGGTGGCCTAGCCCAGATGTTACCATCAGTGGCCTCCCTTGTTGTTGGGGGAAGTTAGCTATGAAACAGAGGAGGCCAGGGGGGTACCAAGGACTGCTCACCTATATATACCAAGGTCCAGTTCAGTAGGAATACTCCAGATTTAAAGAGTAATTAAATAGTTTGATTAAAGAATATTTCTGATTACGGTCACACTAAGCAGTCAAGAAAGAGCATGCAATTCAGAACTAAAAAAAAAGCAAGAGGAGATGGTAGTGATTGTTAGAGTCAATTATGTGGGTCATACTACCTGTCCAGATATGCAGAACTCCATGAAGAGGATAGCATAAATGGCCAGCATCTATGCTATGGAGAAGGAGGCCCAAGGAAGAGATGTTGGGGGCGTATTCAATAATAGACACCCTGAGAGTACACATTGAGGCGGTGCTTGTTTTCTATTTTTATAGGAATTCAGGGGATGGTCCCCCAGGCTAGAACTGGATGGGATTAATGCCTGTTGATTGTCCTACCAGAGCTGGATGAATGGGTTTCCAAATTTAGACAAAAAGGGGGAAATGGGTCTCTGATTAGCATCAGGAAGGATCACTGATGAAATTAATGTTTGATTAGTTTATCTCAGTATCCTGAGGGAGGGGGCAGGAAGGACAAGTATTAAGGGACTACATGAAGGTTTGGAGACAGAGGAGGATTGCCAGGTGGCTACTGAATAGCTTTAGGAATGTAGATACTTTACCTGGAGGAACTCACACTTATTTCACATGCATACTTTTGCTGGGTGGAAGTGGGAGATTGAAGATTGCCTTGGAGTGTGCCTTGTGCAACCTGAGATTGAAACTCTTACAAAGATTTGGCTAGCTCTGTGGCATAGGTCAAGAGTATCTTTTTTGGCCTGTCTTTGTGAGTCTCTGGTTCCGCTCAGAATTGGTGTGCCTCACTGTGCCATGTGATGGAGTGAGCTCCCATCTCTGGTACCAGCTTCTGCTAACCTAGCAGTTTGAAAGCAAGGAATTGCAAGTAGATAAATTGGTGGAAAGGTAACAGCATTCCGTGTGCCTCAGCATTTAGTCATGCCAGCCACATGACCACAGAAAACTCTTCAGACAGCGCTGGCTCTTCAGCTTGAAAACGGAGATGAGCACCACTCCTAGAGTTGGATTCAACTGGCTTCCAAGCCAGGGAAACCTTTACATTTACCTAATGGCACATGAGGCTTTTGGAAGTTCAAAAATAACCAAAATATTTTATTTAGCTTGAAGGGGAAAATGTTTGGTGGAATTGGGGATTGGATGTATGAGGTGAACCAATAATAAAAACTGAGGTAATGTTGTAATCACACTAAATCCAGTTGATATGTTGCAATCAAGTAAGTGTTTTTCTGCTTTTCAATAAGGTCTTTGAAACTTTGAGAAGACAGGCTTTCTGTTCAGTTTCTGCTTTAACTCACAAGCATAGGTTTCTGAGTTTCACTGATACTCCATGTTCAGAAACCAGGAACACACAACTAAGTTCCCAAATCCTTTTATCACACACACACACAAACCAAGGGATCCCTCCTCTCTTTAGAGCTATCTCCTTTTTTAAAAGGCAAGGATTACTTCTCTTCACTATAAACTCTGCCCCTTTTCACCTTGAATGGGGATCTTCCATGATCCTCACTCCTCTTTGCCTCCTTTCCAGTCCTCAGCCAGTGCTAAACTGTCCCTTCTTCGACTGTCAGTTTGCAAGGGTCATTTCTTAATTCATCTCTCCATAGGATTCCATTTGAACAGGTTTTCACTCACTCTGTGAAGCATTAATCCTGGATAGTCTGTAACAGACCCTCTTAATATGTTCCACTCATCTGAGAAAAGCTTCCTATAGGTGCCACCCTACTAAGTGGTAAAAATAACAGTGATGTCCATCTGGCAGAATTCCCTGCCTGATGAGATAAGAAAAGCTTCCACACTTTTATTGTTTCACACAACATATTTTTGTAAAGGGATTAGGGATGTGATTGAACAGAACAGAATTCTTCAGGAAGTAATATTCCTCTCTCTATAGGTAATAAGGTTTTTATGCAATTGTCTGGAATTTGGGGCTATTTTCTTTTCTTCCCCCTTTATACTACATTGTTTACTGACCATATATTCTATCTAGTAGCCTAACTAGCCTTGACTAGCCTGATCTCATCAGAACTTGGGAGCTAAGCAGGGTTGGCATTGACAGTATTTGGATGAGAAATCGATCAAAAATTTAGACTGGAGTTGCTTTGCACAGAAAGAAAATAGCAAACCACCTCTGCTCATGCCTGTTTTCCTCTGGGCCAGGAATGTTGTCTTCTCAAGTCTCCAGGAGACCTGGTATTCTTAGATTGCTGACTGCTCCTTCTCAACTTTCAGCCAAATGCCTTATCTACTTCCTTCAGCTGGGACCTTTTATCTTCCCCTTGTCACTCCTTGGGTTCCCAGCGTTCTGTTGGGAGCAAAACATTTCCCACCTGGGCAGAAGGTGGAAATGGCTTGGCAAAATGGGGGGAGCTTGATCGGCATCCTTGGAACAATGATGTTGTTTCTTCTATGACCTGGAAGTGGTGTTATCACACTGGGGATGCTGATATCTCCCCCAACATAAGTATTCACATCCCCCATATCCCTCCTGGCTATGCTACCACTCCCAGTACCTGCTTCCCTGCACCTAATCCTTTGTCTCAAAGAGGCCTTTATCCTGAGGCATGACTTTGGTTGGCCTTCCTCCTGTCTCCTCCTTCCTTGATCTTGCAGGCCCCAATAGCTGTCTTTTCAGCTCTGCAACAGGGCTGGTTCCTTCATTAAGGCTGTGACCCTGCTTAACACCTTCTCTCTTAGGGTTAGGGCACCAGGTCTGTGATTCAAGGTGCTTTTGAAGTTTTCTCCTCAGGTAAAATATCTAAAGAATTTCAAGAAGACTAACAACATTTCTGAAGAAGATTTCCACATATCCTTCTGCAGTGGACACTGAATGGTTAATGTGCTAGCCTGGTTTGAGAACCCTGACTGACAGGGGATTCAAATGCAATTCTACAGTTGAGAGTGGCAGTTAGTAAAGTGAAGTTCAGTTAAGAGTGACAGTTGAGACTGGAAGTTAGAATTGTGAAGTTCAGTAAAGCAGAGTACAGGACTGAGACTCCTGAAGTAGGGAAGGGAGACCAGTTGTCCTTCCATGAGGGAAATAGCTCCTAGTAAAAGGGGATGATCCCTATAAAGTGTTTAAGAAGGAAAATTGGAAGTTGTATGTATGTCCTTGCCTTCACAAACTTAAGTATTTTGAGATGAAGCAACTTAGGTCTGCTTATTTAAGCAGTTGCTTCCAAGAGATCTTTCCCCCCAGTTTTAAAGACCTGTCCGTATAATGAAACTATGTGACAAACTATGTGCTCTGTTTAGTTATACAACATTATGTCATTTCTATTGCCTGTTCATCTGCCAAATTTAAATCTGATACCTACCTGACCATTTCCCTTAGAAGTGAAATAAAACTTAGAAGTGAAATAAAATTTCCCTTAGAAGTGAAATAAAACTGTTTGTTTTGAATTGCTATCAACCTCTTCTATGCCATTATCAAACATATACAAACAAAAGATTTTTGCTGGTTTCTCAGTTCCCTAGGCTGATTCAGCTTTTTATACACACACACACACACACACACACATTTTAAAAAACTGGGTGGGACAAACAGTGAGACAAAAAAGAAAAGGCCCTACTCAGCCAAGAAAAGAAGAAGAAATTGCATATATGCCCTGCCCTTCACTACCCAAGGAATCTCAAAGTGGCTAAAAATCCCTTTCCCTTTCTTTCCCCTCCCCACAAATGACACTCTTTGAGGTAGGTGGAGCTGAAAGAGCTCTTTAAACAACTGCTCATGAGAGAACACCTTTGAAAGAACTTGTAAGTGATCCAATGTCAGACCAGCAGCTGCTTGTGGAGGAGTGGGAAATCAAGCCTGGTTCTCCCAGATTACAGTCTGTGCTCCTAACCACTACAACAAACTGGTGTAGGAAGAAAAAAGGGGAGTTGGGAAGTGTTATACCTTCATTGATTTATCATCAGTTGGCTCACGGTTTTGTCAACAATAGCAGCAAAGATCACTTTTAACTCATTATATTTATTATATTTTTGGTGATGTATCTAAATTATATTTATGGTGATGTATCTAAATTATGATTACCATATTTTTTGCTCCATAAGACGCACCTGATCATAAGACGCACCTTGTTTTTAGTGGGGGAAAACAGGAAAAAATGAAACAGAAAGAAAGAAAGAGAGAGAGAGAGAGAGAGAGATAAAGGAAGGAAGGAGGAGGAGAGAGAGAGAGAAAGAGAAAGGAAGAAAGAAAGGTGGGGAAAGAGAGAGAGACAGAAAGACAGACAGACAGAAAAAAGGAAATGAAGGAAGGAAGGAAGAAAGATAGAGAAAGGAAAGAAGGGGGTTTCCGGTTGGGAGAATGGAGGTCTGACACGCTTTGCAAATGCGCAAGGCGGACAGTGGCTCTTCCTGACAGCTTGGGTGGGTTAATCCACCCGACGCAACCTCACACAGGTAGTGTGAGGACCAGCAAGCAATATAATCCAGGTTTGAGCAACCTCGGTGAAGGGAAAGCCTCGGAGGAGACTTTTCCGACACCTTGAGCACGGCAGCCGAAGAGGATTTTTGCGAGTATCTCTAAGGAGCCGAGCTGAGCTGATAAATTCAGCATAAAACCTCCAATTCCCCTGATTCCTTGGCAAAGAAGACAAAGTTTAAACGTTGGGACCACATCTGAAGCGAAGTAACAACAAAAGGTAACGGAAAAAAAGTTTTTTGCCTTACCACTACCGCGTTTTGAAAGACGAAAAGCAGATCGGGTGAAGCAATAGACTGTGGTAGACTGGATGAGAGCAGATTTGAAGCGCTAAAAAGCCGAATTTGAACTTAAAAAGCCAAAAAAACAAGTTGTTTAACATTCCTGCGGATAAGAAGAGTCGGGAGGGGGAGCCAAGCATCGTGAGACAAAGAGGGAGAAGGGAACCAAGCATCGCGAGACTAAGACGTGAGGACTGAGACAGGAAGTGACGGCTAGAAGAGCAGACAAGAAGGGAAAAGGAGAAGAACTAGAAGAAGGTAAAGAGGACTCTAAATACTGCCGGACCAGAAAGACCACAACAGGAAGTGACGTGCAGAGAGCAGACAAGTAAATAAAAGGAAGGGACAAAAGGAAACTACGGCAAGCCAGAAGTAAGGTAAAAAGACTATAACCTTTGACATTAACCATAGAGAAGTCGCGCCCGCCATTTTGGATTTATAAAATTTTTAAACTGCAATATCTCAAAGACTATATAACTTAGAAGGCTGAAACCAACATAATTTGACTTGGCAAGAATAG
Organism: Lepidodactylus listeri; assembly: GCA_029233225.1. Classification (NCBI taxonomy): domain Eukaryota; kingdom Metazoa; phylum Chordata; class Lepidosauria; order Squamata; family Gekkonidae; genus Lepidodactylus; species Lepidodactylus listeri. Next base: position 51,242,957 of record JARCFY010000004.1, read on the forward strand.
CTTGTTTGAATGCACTAATCGGTGTTCGACTTGGAAAACAAGATAAAATCGATCTTTTTTAAAGAGACAAGACGGACCGCGGACTAAGATCGAAAGCAGCTACATGGTCCTCTCCTACAATGGCAGCAAAAAAAGAAAAAGAACTACTAGCCGTTATGGAAGCAATGGAAAAGAAAATGTTAGACGCTATAGGAGAGGTAAATGTTAAAATGAATAATATAGCGGCTCAAGCAGATAAAAATTTCATGGAATTAAAAGCAGAATTTCAAAAATTATCCACAAGAACATAAGATATAGAAACTAAAGTAAAAGAACTGGAAGAAACCACCCATAAGACAATGAGAGAGAGTGAGAGGATGGAAAAGATGATGCATTATAAAGATATGCAAAACCATCTGAGATTTCGAGGGATTGAGGAAAAATTGAGTGAAGACATTTTTACAAGAATGCAAGAAGCAATAGCAGATTTTTTACAAGAACAGGAAGAAGTTGTTAAAGAGCACATGGATCTTGTTTATAGAGTTAATTCTACATACGCAAGAGACAAAAACATACCAAGAGATGTGGTTGTCCAATTTACAATGAAAAGAACAAAAGAACAAATTTACAAGAAGTGCTTTACTGATCCTTTTGTAATAGATGGAAAGAAAATTATAGTAATGAAAGAATTGCCTAGAGCAATGCTGCAAGAAAGGAAAAAATTCAAGCGTCTGATGGATAAATTGAAGGAGAAAAAAATCAGATTTCGTTGGGAAATACCTCAAGGACTAAGCTTCTATTATGGCAACTCCAGAGTAGTGATTAAAAATACAGAAGAAATGTACGCATTCCTGGGAGAGAATAAAGATGAATTGGTGATAGAATGGTAGGTCATTGGCTGGAAAAACAAAAATGTAATATAATTTGTATACAAGAAGCTCATCTTAAAAAACAAGACCACAAATATTTAATAAGGAAAAAATTGGGAGAAGAATTTTATTCTTTAGCAAGTAGTAAAAAGAATGGTGTTGTAACATATGTCAAAAAAGATTTGGAACCTAAAGTAATATTTAAAGACAAAGATGGAAGGTATTTAGCTACTGAAATTTTACTGCAAGGACTGAAAACTTTGATTGTGAACATTTATGCTCCGAATGGAGCCAAAGAAATTTTTTTTTAAAGAACTTCAAATGGAATTGGACAATGTAAACTATGATCAAATTATGATGTTAGGGGACTTCAACGGAACTGTAGATAATAAATTAGACAGGCGCTCTAAAAGAAAGGATGAGACATTAGGGAAGCTTCCAAAAAATTTTTTTGAACTGATAAAACAAGAGAAGCTGGAAGATATTTGGAGGAAAGCTAACCCACAAGGAAAAGATTTTACTTTTTATTCTAAGAGACACGACTCACATTCAAGAATTGACATGATTTGGATGACTACTAATTTAACCTTTAAGACAAGAAAAGTGGAAATTCTACCCAGAATAATTTCAGATCATAATCCGTGTTTATGGACAGCTGGGCAGATAAAAAAACAAAAGAGATGGAGAATAAACGAGGACTTGTTAGACAATCAAGAAATAACTAAAAAATTACTTGAAGAAACAGACCTATACTTCCAAGTAAACATGCAGAAAGAAGTAAAAATCCAAACCGTATGGGATGCATATAAAGCAGTGATGAGAGGACTATTGATATCGCTAAATGCTAAAGACAATAAAAAGAAGAGAGAGCAATATGAAAATATTCTATAAGCCATTAAAACAAAGGAAGAAGAACTGAAGAATAAACCAGGGAAAAAGAAACTGCAAAAGGAAATCTGGATGCTACAAGATCAAGCAAAAGCTATTCTGAACCAAGAGATGTACTGGAACTTAAAAAAACTTCAACAAAAAGCATTTGAAGGTGCAAATAAACCCGGAAAATACTTAGCATGGCAAATAAAGAAAAAACGTGAAAATAAATTTATCACTAAAGTGATAAGAGATAACATTGAGATAATAGATAACAAAGGAATAAAAAGAGAATTTTTAAATACTATGCAAAACTTTTTAAGAAGGAAAATAAAGACAGAAGAAAGATTAAAGAATACCTGCAAACATTAAAGTTACCAAAACCAACAGAAAAAATTAAAGAACTAGTCAATAACCCAGTATCATTACAAGAGATTAAAAATGCAATAAAAGACTCAAAATTAGGAAAAGCGCCTGGACCAGATGGATTTACAGCAAAGTTTTATAAAACGTTACAGGAGTCAGTTTCACCGGTGTTACTGCTACTGGTGAACGATATAGGAGTCACTGGCGAGGTACCAGAAACCTGGAAAGATGCATCCATCTCACTGATCCCGAAAGAAAATCAAGATTTGACTAATGTTAAGAATTATAGACCGATCTCTTTACTGAACAATGACTATAAGATTTTTGCTAAAATTATAGCGGATAGATTAAAAGAGCACCTCAAAGAAACTATACAAACAGAACAAGCAGGATTCTTACCTAATCGACAAATAAGAGACAATCTAAGAGTAGTAGTGGATGCCATAGAATACTACGACAAACATCCTGAAAAGGAAGTGGGCTTTTTCTTTTTAGATGCAGAGAAAGCGTTTGATAATTTAAATTGGGATTTTATGTTTGAAGTTTTAGAACAATTTGAGATTGGTGAATATATGCTTAACCTCATTAAAGCAATATATAAAGAGCAGAAATCCTCTTTAATAATTAATACTGAAAAGACAGACGATTTTAAAGTTGAAAAGGAACAAGACAAGGATGCCCACTTTCGCCGCTGCTATTTATTTGGATCTTAGAAGTTCTACTGTTAAACGTGAAAGAAGACAAAGAGATTAAAGGCTTAACAACTAAAGGTTTTTCTTTTAAATATAGGGCCTTTGCAGATGATGTGATGTTTATAGTGGAAGACCCTTTGTCCACACTACCATATTTGTTACAGAGAGTAAAAGAGTTTGGCGACTTAGCAGGATTTTATGTAAATAAGAACAAATCGAAAGTAATGTGCAAAAATATGTCAAACAAGAACCAAAATGAGTTACAAAAACATATAGAATGTGAGGTGGTGAAAAAGACAAAATATTTAGGTGTAAACCTAACAATGAAAAATATTGATCTTTATAAAAATAATTATGAAAAATTATGGCTGCAAATTATGCAGGATATTAAAAAGTGGAATGTATTGAATTTATCATTGCTGGGTAGAATTGCGGTGGTTAAGATGAACGTGTTACCACGATTAATGTTTTTGTTTCAAACTATTCCAATTGTGAAAGATGTAAAAACATTCAAATGTTGGCAGAAGGAATTGTCTAAGTTTGTGTGGGGAGGGAAAAAACCAAGAATTAAGATGAAAATAATGTGTGATGCTAAAGAAAGAGGAGGGTTTCAATTACCAAATTTAAGGTTATACCATGATGCAATATGTTTGACCTGGGTAGGGACATGGACTATGCTACAAGATAGAAAGTTACTGTCCCTGGAAGGCCATGATTGTAGATTTGGGTGGCATGCATATCTATATTATGGTAAAACAAAAATGGACAATATGTTTAAACATCATTATTTGAGAAGAACACTAATGGATACGTGGACAAGATATAAAAACTTTTTTTCAGAAGAGATACCTATGTGGATTGTACCCGCAGAAGTTTTACATCCAACATCACGGTACAAAGGACAAGATTGGTTGAAGTATAGAGACTTATTAACAAGACATGGTAAAGACTTTAAATTGAAGGAGCAGCATCAGATGGACTTTGATTATGGTTGGCTAAGATATAGACAAATATATGATATGTATAGAAGTGATAAAAAACACGGTTTTAGGGGAAAAAACAATGAAATAGAACAAGTTTGGGAGGAAGGTGGAAAAAAAATGATTTCTAAAATGTATAAAGTCTTGCTAAAATGGTTTAATGCTGATGAAATAGTAAAAGAACAAATGGTAAAATGGGCGATAAACTTTAACAAAGACATCGAAATGGAATCTTGGGAATTTTTATGGAAAAATGCTATGAGTATATCTACGTGTTATAATTTAAAAGAAAACTGTTTTAAAATGATGTATAGATGGTATATGACACCAAAAAAAATTGCAAATATTGGTCAGAATATGTCTAACAAATGTTGGAAGTGTAAAAAGAAAGAAGGTTCTTTTTATCATATGTGGTGGACTTGTGACAAAGCAAAGATTTATTGGTCAAAAATACATGCAGAAATGGAAAAAATCTTGAAATGTACATTTAAGAAGTTGCCTGAAATGTTATTGCTTGGACTTAAATTAGAAGAGATAAATGTAAAGAAAAGGACAATAATATGGTATATGATAACAACAGCAAGAATGGTGTATGCACAAAATTGGAAAAATGAAAAAATACCAGAGGTGTGGGAATGGTTGAAAAAATTGTTACATATGGCTGAAATGGATAAATGGACTAGAACATTGAATGATCTATACTCAGAGACCTTTCTAGAAGATTGGAAAGATTTGAAAGAATATGTTGAAAAATATTGGGATATGAAAAATTGCATTTATACATGGTTATAATAATATAAAGTAATAGAATTAGAGTATATGAATGTATTAAGATAACTAGACAAAGAAGTTGTTTTTTATTTTTAGAATTATATAAGAATATAGAAAGTAAGAATTAATGTATAAGTATAAGTAATTTTAAGAAATATGACCGTTACCAGAAATGTAAACATAGATATAAGTATTACTATTTTGGATAGAGTGGAAAATGTGTTATGCTTCAGATGTGGTGGGAAACCATTAATACAAGATCAAAACAAGATTATACAAACAGAACAAAATGTTATATAATATGGAAAAATGGATTTGTATAAGATAAATGTATTATTTTTAATGTTTGGAAAAATTAAAAAAAAATTTACAAAAAAAGAGAAAGGAAAGAAGAGAGACGTCGGCATGCCATGTAAAGCCAGGCCTTTCTGTGCAAAGTAGCCACGGAGCTTAATCTGTGGGCGGGGCTTTCTGCTGCTGGCTGTCTTAAAGGGGAAAAGCACTTAAAGGGAAAGAGTACTTAGCCTGGTGGGGTTTTTCCTGCCGTTTCCCTTTTAGTCTTAACGGCTCAGGCCCAGCAGGGAGGGGCAGGGAAGGCTGGGATGCCAGCCTGAATGGCGTTCCCCTGCGTTCCTGCTGAAGAAAGAGCCCTGTTACAGGTAAGAAAAGCTCCATATTCGCTCCATAAGATGCACACACTTCCCCCCCTACTTTTTTGGGGAGGAAAAGTGTGTCTTATGGAGCGAAAAATACAGTATACGAGAAGGGGGGGACCCACGATACTCACAGGGGGGAGAAGGAGCTCCACCAAGTGGAGGAAGCAGCTACAGGTGAGTCCTTTCCCCCGCCCCACCCCAACCACATCACCCCACTATGGCACCCATGGTGAGGCCTGGGCCTGCCAATCCTTCTCCTTCTCATGCCAATGGTGAGGCTTGAGGCTTCTAGCCCCCAGGCCCACTGCTTATCTCCCACCCACAGGCACCAGCAAGGCCTGAGCCAGACCCGCTGCTTTCCCCCCACCCCCCAGCTCTGGCAGCGAGGCCCGAGTGGCTAAGAGCTGCTTGGGCCCACTGCTTCTCTCCCCCCCCCCCCCGGATCTAGTGGCGAGGCCCGAGTGGCTAAGAGCGGCTAAGAGCTGCTCGGGCCCGCTGCTTCTCCCCTCACCCACCCCCCAGCTCCGGCAGCAAGGCCCGCCAGCTAAGAGCTGCTCGGGCTCACTGCTTCTCCCCCCCATGGGCACTGGTGGGGCCTGAGCAGCTCTTGCCAGGCCCACCAATCCCCCCACCTCTGGCTCTGGAGGCAAGACCCAAGCGGCTCTCAGCCATTCAGGCCTGCCGATCTCCCCTCCTACCCCCCAACACCAGCGGCGAGGCTTGGATGCTTCCCAACCGCTGGGCTACCACAGAGTTCCAAGAGCATTCTGCTCTTTAACTTTTTGGGGGATTTAAATATCCCCCCAAAGTTTGGGTTTTTTACTTTTAAGATTTTTCTGCACATATGGGGAGTCTCCCAAGTGTGCAGAAAAATCTCCCTGCCCCCCAAGTGCCCCCTCAGTGTGGATTTAGATATCCAAATGGAGGGGGCAACTTAGCTATTAGATATATAGATGATCTAAAGAAATCCCATTGAAGCCTATAAGAAAATTCCAGAGAAATTTATTCCCACAAAATTATTATTTCTAAATAAATGTGTTATCTTGCATTAATAGTAAATTAAACAATCATCTATGAACATAAGCTATGATGGATCAGGCCAATTGCTCATCCAGTCCAACATTCTGTGTCACACAGTGGCCAAAAACCAGGTGCCATCAGGAGGTCCACCATACCTTGCAACTAATAGCCACTGATGGACCTCTGCTCCATATATTTATCTAATCCCTCTTGAAACTGTCTATCTACCACCACCACTTCCTGTGGCAGGAAATTCCACATGTTGATCACTCTTTGGGTGAAGAAGTGCTTCCTTTTATCTGTTCTAAACCCACTGCTCATTAATTTTGTTAAGTGCCCATGAGTTCTTGTATTGTGAGAAAAGTAGAAAAGTACTTCTTTCTTTACCTCATGCATAATTTTGTAAACCTCTGTCATGTCATAGCTCAATAGTTGTTTCTCCAAGCTAAAGAGTACTAACCTCTTTAACCTTGTTACATAGGGAAGGTGTTCCATCCCCTTAATTATTTTAGTTGTCCTTTACTGCATTTTTTTCAATGCTATACCTTTTTTGAGGTGCGGTGACCAGAACTGTACACAGTATTCCAAATGGGGCCACATCATTGATTTATACAGGAACATTGTGATGCTGGCTGATTTGTTTTCAGTTCCCTTCATAACAATCCCCAGCATAGCATTGGCCCTTGTTTTATTGCAGTTGCACACTGAATTGGCATCTTCAGTGAGTTATTTACCATGACTCCAAGATTTCTCTCCTGGTCAGTTTCCACCAGTTTTGACTCCATCAATTTGTATTTATAGTTAGGATTTTCTGCTCCAATGTGCCTTACTTTGCACTTGCCTACTTCATTTGCCACGTTGATGCCAACTCACCCAGCCTTGACAGATTCCTCTGGAGCACCTAATAATCCTCCCTGGCTCTCACCACCCTGAACAGCTTAGTTTCATCCACAAACTTAGCCACTTCACTGCTTACTCGCAACTCCAAAGTCATTAACGAGCAAGTTAAAAAGCACTAGATCCAGTACTGAGTGCTACAGTACCCCACTGCTTACGACCCTCCACTGTGAAAACTACCCATTTATACTCACTCTGTTTCCTGTTAATTAACCAGTTTTTAATCCACAAGAGGACTTGTCTTCTTATATCATGACTGCCAAGTTTACTTAGGAGCCTTTGATGAAGAACTTTATTAAAAGATTTCTGGAAGTCTAAGTAAACAGCATCTACTGGGTCACCCTTGTCCACATGTTTGTTCACCCCCTCAAAGAACTCTAAAAGGTTAGTGAGACAAGATCTTCCCTTTCAGAATCCATGCTGATTCTTCCTCAATAGATTTTGTTCATCTACATGCCTCCTAATTCTATATTTAATAATGGATTCCACCAACTTATCTGGTATTGACACTAGACTGACCAGCCTTTAGTTTCCCGATCTCCTCTGGAATCTTTTTTAAAGATGGGGATTACATTAGCTACCTTCCAGTCCTCAGGAATGGAGGCATATTTTAGTGATAGATTGCATATTTTTTTCAGGAGATCCACAGACTCACATTTGAGTTCTTTCAGAACTCTTGGATGTATGCCATCTAACACTGGTGATCTGTCAGTTTTTAATTTGTCTATCTGTTGTAGGACCTCCTATCTCGTCTTTCAACACCCCTTGTGAAATTGGAGGTTCTGGAGTGGGCAAGCACCTGCCGTCTTCCACAGTGAAGACAGAGGCAAAAAATGCATTCAGCTTCTCTGCCATTTCTCTATCCTCCTTTAGTAATCCTTTTACCCCTTGGTTATCCAAGGGCCCCACTGCCTTGCTGGCTGGTTGATCTTTATGTTTTTTGCAATATGTTCTTCATATTCCCTTTTTGCCTTTCTGGTCACCAACTTGCATTTTATTTGCTACAACCTGCACACCCTTTTATTTACCTCATTTGGACTAGCCTTCCACCCCTTAAGGGAATCATTCTTACCTTTTACTGTTTCCATTACTTTTTTGGTTAACCATACATGACTTTTTTATACCTATTTGTACCTTTCCTAACCTGTGGTATACATTTTATCTGAGCTTCTAGGATTGTAGTTTTAAATAGTGTCCAAGCTTCCCAAAGGGATTTGACCTTCCTTACCTTTACTTTCAGTTTCTTCTTCACAAGTCCCCTCATTTGAAATTTTTACTTCTTCTAAAGGTAAAAGTGGTTGTGTTGGTATTTTGGGACAACTCCCTATTTACGTAAACGTTGAACTTAATAACACTTTGGTCATTATTCCCAAGTGTATCACATTTACATCTCTCACCAGATCTTGGACATTACTAAGGACCAAGTCCAGGATCACCTCTTCCCTGGTAGGTTCTGTGACCATTTGCTCCATGGTCCATTGAGAGTATCTAGAAACTCAACCTCTTACTCCTGACTTGAACACATATTGACCCAATCCAATCAATGTGTGGGTTGTTAAAATTGCCTATCATGATACAGTTTTTTGTCTAGCTGCTTTCCTGAATTCTTTTACTATTTTAAAATCATCCTCTAACCATTGATCTTGTCATGCCCTGCTTCCTCCCCGGGAGGGGGGGGTCTTCTGCTGATGGTCATTGCCCTGTCCTTGCACCCACCACTACAGGAGGGAGGCCTGAGGTCTCAGAATGGACAGGGAGGTGGATTAGCATCACCCAATCTGCTCCTCTGTCCTGCTCATGCCTTCTCTCTCTCTCTCTCTGTGTGTGTGTGTGTGTGTGTGTGTCTGTCTCTGAGCTTTGTCAGGCTCCCAGTTACTCCTCCCTAATGTCATGTGTGGCCTTCCCTTTTATGCCCCTCCCAGTTTCCCAGCCCTCCCCCATTGGTTGTCCTCTCTTCATTTGGGCTTGGACCTATCCCTGTATATGAGCCCAATGCTCAGTCAGGCTCTCAGGTATGGCTGTGCTGGCATCCTCTACCATGGCCGGCTCGATAGACTTCTCCTCTCCATAGCTGTCCATCTGCCCTTGCTGTGGCCTCAGTGAAGGCGCCAAGAGAAAAGCTGCATCACTGCTCTCTTCTTGGCAGGGGGGGCTGATTTTGCTGTTGCTAGGATCCCCTGTCATCTCTGGCTCCTGCGTCCTGCCCCAATGGTTGATGCATGTGTCTGTGGCTCTTGCTCTCCACAGTCTGCCTCCTACATCAGCTCTGGGGTCGGGATGGTGCCATGCTCTGTCTGCAGCTGTCCTGTTGTCAGTGGTCACTTCTTGGCCTCCTGGGCCATTGCTCTCTTTGTCTGCCCAGTCGTCTTTCCCCTCAGCTGTTCCATTCAAGGTAGGGGACTGGCTGGGATAGACCCTTGGGGCTGGATAGGGGATTACGTGGAAGCGGGGGGGGGGGGTCTCAGTCAAGTTCCAGCTGAGCCTGGCCTGGACAGATGGGCAATAACAAACTCTCAGAGTTAAACTTCCTTTTTGGACCCACTGTTTCCATCAATAGCATTTCTGTAAATAAATCTATTTATTTTATATTCTCAATCTTACTGGACTGTGCTTTTGCAAGTTGCTGTATCTAATCATTTAAGCAATGAACACTGGGAATTTTTCACTACCACAGCCAAAGAGTTAATTGGGCTTAATATATACATACCTACCCATGAGAATCTACATTATATCCATGGGAATCTACATTACATTGCATCAAAACTGATTTAATTTGAAATTAGAATACACTGTTTTCGCTTTGAAGCAGTTCATTAAAGCCAACATGGTATAATGATTATAGTGTTGGTCTAGGCCTAGGGAGATCCATGTTCAAATTATCACTCACCATGAAACTAAGTGGGTGACCTTTGGCCAGTCATTCTCTCTCAGGCTAACTTCTCTTATAGGATTATTGTGGAGCCACAATAGAAGAGATCTGTGGCTCCATATACGAATTTTGTAGGGAAAATAATAATGGACAGGAAGCATCTCTCTGTCAGAACACAGATAATTGAAAGAAGCATTTTATATGTAATGACAACTTCTATTAATATGGCTGTAACATTATTGCAATTCACTGGAAATTCCAGTACTGCTCCTACAGCAATTAATTTACAAATAGACTAACTTTGTAGAAGGAAATATCAAAGTTAAATACTTTTGGAAGTCTGAGCCTTTATTTTGTGTTGATGCAGATGAAAGACATATTTAGTGCACATGTTGTTTAGTGCTGCAGACACTGCTGCATTAAAAAAAAAATTATATGCTGCTTCTCTAAATAACCTGCTTGAAATGGTCCACAAAACCATGAAACAGAATGACATCTTCTCTATCCTTCATGGGTACTCTGAGATTTAAGCTAACATTTCACCTCATGTGCATGTGGTAAAAAAAATGTGACAAAGCTCATCAGTTGTGGAAGAGGGCTTGAAGGCAAAAAAGTACATACTAACTTGTAAGTATGCGGTTGACCACTGTTTATACTTATGGTTCATAAAAACAGGCTGGCAATTGGAAGTGATACCTTTGCTCAAGTCCCAGGCTGACTACCTGAAACAAACATTGTACAAGTCACACAGCACAGCCAATGACAAATGGATTAGCTGGGAAGTAAAGTTGTCCATAACTTTTGCTCTGCTGTTGATACTATCTATAAAAGTGTCATATTTGTGGTATATTACTTGGTAGGTTAGCTCAACAATTTAATTGCCTTGACTTCAAGAAGCTGAATCTAGGATTGATTTTAGATATATGCCAGGACGCAGTTTTGTCCAGCCCACTCTAGAAGCTTCCAGAGAAAGGATGTTGGCAACTCAGAACACCTTGCATGTTGTTATGGCTACACAGCATCAATCAGGGATCCCCACACAGCCAGGAAGTAAATCTCTGAAAAGTAACTTACATTCCTATGTCCAAAAATAGTCCTGATAGTTTGAGTTCTCTATGGCCACATTCTGATTTTGATCTCAACCCTCTGCTTTAATGGCATTTTTAAATTATTACTGGAAACAAGCCTGCCTGATGGCTGTAATAAAAAACAACAATGAGAACATGGCTTTGCTGTACTTATAACAAAGCTTGCAGATTTTTATTAAAAAGCTATTTTTAGTGCTTTGGTGTCTTTGTTTAGTTAAAAGCACACTATATTCTTCCAAGCTTCATTGACAGTCCTAGCCTTCAATCTGGCTTCTGAAGCTAAAATGATAACTTGCATTGGTTTAATTATGGAAGAAAGAATGAATGCACAGCTTGATTGACAGAAACAGTTTTGAACAGAAATCTATAACCTATTATTTGGTGGTGACAGTATGCTATTATGCAGTGTGCCTTCTTGTTATTTCTTTATAAACTATTTTAAATCCCAGCTCTGTTAGAAAAGACCATTCTGCTGAAAGATTATATTTCTTGAAATATTTTGATTTGGTGTCATCTGAAAGGAATTTCATGCTGTTTCAATTCACTATAATATCTAACGGGATGGGTATTTGTGTGTATTGTGTGAGCAATATTTTCAGTTATGGATCCTATCACGTTGGAAGCATATTTAAATAGCAGAATATCTGATATCTGTAATTATCACATGGACTGTAATGTTTTGGTCTTTTCAGAGACTCCTTATATGTAACACCTGTGAAGGCATCTCTCTTAAGTGTTTGAGGTGACGTGTGTTATATTGCCTCCTTGCTTTCCTTAGTATTTCCTACTTATTTTTACTGTCACCAAAGGCTCTTGCCTTAGAATTTTTACTTTGACCCATATTGGCTTAGTTATATTTGGTAGAATGACCCAATGGTCAGCACTTTGGGGTAAAGTAAAAGGGGATTCTTTAAATGGTCTGAAGTAAAAGGGGATTCTTTAAATAAAACAGCTGTTCTCAAACATAAATAGAGTTTATTTGGAAGTATAACAGAATAACAGTTAATAAGATAAATTATTTCAAATAGGGACAATTCTTCTTTCTTAAATAGCCACATTTTCTCACTTGCCACTAAGGCTACTAAAGTCCACAAAGCTTAATTTCTTGTCTCTTAGGATAAAAACTTCCACAAGGAACACAGATTTCTCTTACAGCACCTCACTCTTTACCCACTCAACTCTTTTCTTCCCTTTCTCACACACTAAACAAACTCTCTCCTCAAACTCGTAAGTCTACCCCATAGGGTACAGCTACCATCCAATTATAACACATTTCAGTCATCCATCCAGCCCCACTCTTTCTTACTCAGGCCTACATTTTAACCCACTGCAACATACATATAAAACACGTACACAATATCTACATAGAGTAACACCACATAGTTACATGGCTTTAATGTGCATAGCCATGACAAATCCTTCAAGTTATGTAGCTAGATGGAAATTTATGAAGCCATGTGGAAGTATGTACATAAGCATATTATCATCATGGTTTCATTGCACTGAAAGAATAACTTTTTTTTTTTACACACACTTGCCATATTAGTGTTATTAAAAGGGGTTAAGAATATCATCATCATCATGTCATGGCTCTGAATTTATGAAAACATGTTAGGGTGAGATTAGTAGATGCAGGATGGTTTCCCTCACTAATTATAGTTCTATGGTATAGATGCTTATTCTCAAATCAGTGTGCCATTAAGAACTTTGAAAATAGGTTAAACATTCATGCAGTATGACCACTTGGGAACCAATAAGAACCATAAAGCACACATAGACTCTTGAGTAGCATAGTGTTTATTCTAGCTGTACAAAAAAAAAATGGTGATTCCTGTCTGCAGTGAATGGGGAACAAAAACTTTACATTTATATATATATCCTATAGAACTGTTAACTAAAAAGAACCGAGCTACTGGTTTTTGCCCTGTTAAAAGCACTTTTCAAATGATCATCTCCCTTTCTTGGGTGAACATATTTCATAAAAAAGTGTATTTGTTTTTGATTAACTACGTAATTTGATGTAAATGATGTACCTGGCTAGAATTTCCACTCTACATTAATGTAAGGTGTGAAACATCAGTGAGATGGTATTTGGTTGAGGTTTAACAAATTCTGTTGGCTTGTATAGCATGCTATTATTCTTTTTAGGGTCAAAGATCTAACTGGCTTTGGTGCAGGCATAGCTCCTCCCAGTAACCAAACCAGTTAGCATCTGGGGCAGAGGGCTCGGGCTTGGAGCTGTTCCTTCTATCTCCCACCACTCGCCTTATATAGGGATTCCTTCCTACCTTTCCCTTTTAGAGGCAAGGTGTAACTGTGTTTAGGATTGCACTGCCAGGTCACTATTACACCCCTACCAACATATTTAACCATTGTTGCCGTGCTATCCTAAGCATAGTTATACCCTTCTAAGTCTATAGAAGTCAACGGGCTTGGAAGGGTGTAACTGCTTGGCATGGTACTGTTAGTCATACAGTTTGCAAGACCAATTCTGATTATAATTTGGCATGCTAAGTGAAATAATGGGACAGATGCAACATAGTTATAAACAAAGCTGAAAGGAGGAGAGACTGTTAGTGCAAGAGGCAGGGCAGAAGAAGGAGAATTCGGAGAGCTTGCAAGGTGCTCTCACTCATCAAACCAAAGAAGTCTGAGTATAGCCTTCACTTTTCTGCTTTAAACAGCATCAACTGGTTACTAACAGAATTTTTCTGTCATTTCAGACAGACCTGTTTTAGTAACCAGCTGCTAATGGATTTTTTAAACCTTTTCACACAATCCCAGTTGTCTCCCATTCAGGAAGAGTGCCTAAGCGCTTGTAGCTGCAAACTGCCTTTCTTCCATTTTCAAGTCTTCCTGCTGGTTTGGAATCACTTTGGGTGTTGGGTGAAATGCCCCCTAGAGTTTCCTGCAATGATGTTGTTTTTCCTACCCTTTTTTACTGCATGCATGATCTTGCACAGAGCTGGGGTTTTTTTTAACATTCTAATGAGAGAGCTGAAATGCTAAACAAATAGAGCAATTCAGTGCCATTAAGGACCATAAACTGCCCTGGCCTCTCAGCCACATTTGCAATTCCCCCTCCCCAGCCCCAGATTGCAGCTCAGCAATGCAAAAAAGAGGAAAAATCCACTTCATCCCAAGTCTTCTTCTCTCTTGTTCTTCTTCCTTCAATGAAACACTATCAGAGTAAAGGCTTTTCTTTTGGGAAGAGAGTGGGGAAAACAATTGTGTGTTGCATTTGCTATTTGCCTAACTACCTGAAGGCATCTCAGAGTGGTTTACAATCCCTTTCCCTTTCCATCCCCACAGCAGCCACCCTGTGAGGTAGGTGGGGCTGAGAGAACTATCTGGAGAACAGCCTTTGAGAAAACAGCTTTAAAAGAACTTGTAACTTACCCAAGGTCACACCAGGAGCTGCATGTGGTGGCATGGGGAATCAAACCCAGTTCTCCCAGATTAGAGTCCACGCTCTAAACCACTACACCAATGAGAAGGAGAAAGGAAATGTGTGCTGCAATCAAAAGCTCAGGGAGTTGCAAAAGTGGCTGAGAGGCCAGGGGAGTTAATGGGTCTGTAATAGCACTGAATTGCTCTATATGTTTAGTGTTTCAGCGCTTCCATTAGAACCTTTTTTTAAAAATGGCCAAGAAAGGTCATGTGCATGGAGGAAATAGCAGGGGAGGAGGGGAGTGGCACTGTGTGAAATGGCCACAGCACTTCAGGGATGGCCCATTAACAGAAGGGAACATGCTGTGTGAAATGCCCATCCCTATATCACTGTACTTGGAACCAGGTCAATAACAAATACCATCCAGTTTAGAAAGGCTATCTGAAAAGGCCCTAAATCATACCTATCACTGCTGTATAGGTAACCCTGGATACTCTGAGTCTCAACAAATTCTACCTAGATCTGTTGCTGATGGTCCTTCCAATGACTTCAGAGCAGCATTTTCTCACTATCAATTCTTAACTCATCCCACACCAGATAGCCCAGGCTAGTCAAACCTCATCAGAGCATGAAAACTAAGCAAGGTCAGCACTGATTTGTACATGTATAAGAGACCCCAAAGGAAGCCTAGGGTTTCTACACAGAGGCACACAATGGCCAACCATTTCTGAATGTTGGTTGACTTGAAAACTCTATAAGGTCACCATAAGTCAGCTGGGACTTGACAGCAAAAAAAAAATCTTACAACACAGCTTAGTCAAGATTAAATTAGCAAATAATGATACAGGCTTGAATTTGGGTGATTTTTAAAAAACTCTCTGCAATGTTTTGTTTCAACACCAGATTTCACTGGGAAACTCTAGGTATATTTGCCCACTTTTTCTATTTTATTGTTCCAAACTTTACATTTTTCACTTCTCTCTGGACTACAGTAACATTTTAAAAAGTCAGATATTGATGTGATCATATATTGTTGGCCTTTGCAATGCCCAGCTGTAATCTTATTAAAATATGATCCTCACCCACTTGTTTTAGCAATACCCCCACTTTGTAATATTTTCATTCTGTTTTGCTACCAGTGGTTTATTTTTGTTTACTATCTCTGCAGCAACTTCAGCAGAAGCTTCTATATTCCATGTGCACACCAATCAACCTTCCTCCAACTGATCCCAGTGCTACACAGGAAAATTCAGGTAAATGAATTAGTGTGAGTGGGTGTATGGGTTTAAAAAGATGAATTGACAAGATAAGTACTAGCAAGGCTGAAATACTTATGCTAAATAATTAATGTGGTTTATTAAACATTATCCATATTTTTTTAATTTGGTTGTCCAAGTTATTCCAATATTTTATAGTAATGGTTTTTAATGTAATAATGTAAGCAAACCAGCATGGGTTTCAAATCAAAGATGGGCATTTCTTTGTAATCAGTCAGGGAAATATTTTACCAGCTTTTTTAAAATTCATTTGAAACAAATATGAAGAGACTGAAAATGGTTTGCAGTAAAATCTGTATGTGTGTTCTGGTGCATGTTCTATGAGAGTGATGCCACTTTAAAGTTTGCTCAAGCACTAGACTGAGGTCCAGTCCCAAGGTGCACAAAACATCCATTAATCAACCTTTAGTGACCTGTTTTGTCTCATCCTTTAAATTAGCTGAATGCGCCTTCCATTTCATTGTACCCAAAGTACAAAGCAATAAATGGAACACTTTTTTACAGGCACAGGCACAAACTATAACTCTGCTGGGATGGCATGAATCGATAAGCAGATTTGATGGCCAAGAGCCACGTGCTACTAGCTGCTTCTATTCTGTGGTGCTCGTAGATATGTGATGTGTATGATCTGCCATTTACTGGGGGTGGTGGACTGTTCTGTGTTTTTATCATTGAGCCATTTGTTACAAAAGCAACAGGAAAAGCTGTATTCCATCACCACCACCCACACAGTCAATGTAGGTAAAAAGAGAGCTTTTGCATTGGAGTCTGTCCCTGATGAGAAACTATTGGGCTCCATCTCTCAACAGGGTTGTGAGCAGGTTGTGGTGGTGGGCAGTTGTCCACACTTGAAACTTGTTGCCTGCCAGCAGTAAATTTGGTGGTGGAAGGAAAAAAAGAGGGGTAAAGGTAGACCCCTTTCACACCCCTGTAAGCCTCCTGCTGATTGCCAAGGGCTGGCAACTCTGTCAACCCGTCAAAAACTTCTGGTTCATGCACCTTGGAAACCACCTCCAGTGCTAGATTCCACCAAAAAAGCTCTGTTGTGTTCCAGAACATATACAAACAGTGCTGTTCAATGGTTAGAGTGTCAGACTAGGTTCTGGGGGACTCCAGTTTCAAATCCCCACTCTGCTATGGAAATTTGCTGTGCTAGTAGTACACCCTCAGCCTAACCTTACTCATGAAGTTCTTGTGAGGATAAAATGGAAGAAAAGAGAAGGATGAAAGCTACTTTGAGTCCCGACTGGAAATAAATCAAATAAACAAACAATAATCCTTTGGGCTCTGTTTGTTGCCCCCCCCCCCCCCCCGTGAAAAGCCCAGGGACCGCTTCTATTACCAACACAGATATCAGAATTCCTAGGGTTAGCAATCCTAGTGAGTAGCAGTCATCTTTAACTTTGGTCCCCATGGATAAGCTGTGGGTTTGCAGATTTCCCCAAAGACATTTCTATATTGTTCCAGAATTTTTTCTTTGTGCACCATTCCATTTAATCCTGGTTCATGTAAGAGAGGTTTTAAAACAAATTCTGGAACTGGAGCACATACAAGCTTTGATTATCTTCAGTTTATCTGCATCTACCTTTCCAATGTTAATGAAGCACACATTTACAGTGGTAAAACAATGCACAAAAATAATCTTCATATGACTCTTTGTACGACTGCACCAAAATTCATTTTGTGCAGTATTTTACTGATATGCCTATATACTCTTGGGATCATTGGTAAAAACACCATACAAAACAATCTTGATGATACAACTGTTTTATCAGTATGCATGTGTTCACTGGTGATACAGAGGGTTGGAAAAGATGCTATTGAACTGAAATAAATCAAAGCTGTGGTAATCTGTTTATGGACAACATTCTGTACAAAATTTGGAGATAAGAATTGAACAGTGAGTGGTGATTTCCAATGGAAACAATGACAGATAATCTGAAATTTCAGCTGGAGACAATTTCAGATGCATCCTAAGTAAATTCTAGCTTCTATTGGCTCCTCTGGATTTCAGAGTAATTTTTAAGGTAAAGGTTTCCCCTGCTCAAAAGTGAGGCAAATCTGACTCTAGGAGGCAGTGCTCATCTCCGTTTCCAAGTCAAAGAGCCAGCACTGTCCATAGACTTTTCTGTGGTCATGTGGCCAGCATGACTAAACGCTGAGGTGCACGGAATACTGTTTCCCATCAAAGTGGTACCTATTTATCTACTTGCAATTTCTTGCTTTCGAACAGCTAGGTTGGCAGGAGCTGGGGCCAGAGATGGGAGCTCACTCTATCATGTGGCACCAGGGTCTCGAACTGCCAAGATACCGACCTTCTGGTCTGCAGCTCAGCATTTTAACCTCTAAGGTGTTAATTATTTGTGATAGATGATTTCAAGTACCACATAGTAAGCTTTTAGGCAAGGATGTGTGGTGACTCAGTGGTACAGCATCTATTTAGCATGCAGAAGGTCCTAGGTTCTGTCACAGGTATCTCCAGTTAAAAGGATCAGATAGTAGACAATGGGAAATGCCTCTAGCTCTGACCCTGGACAGGCCCTTCTAGTCCAAGTAAACAATACTGACATGGATAGACCAATGCTCCAGTATAAGGCAGCTTCATGAATCCCTGATGGTTTGTCTTCATATGCAGTTTGCACCCATAGTAGAAACTGATGAAATGGCATTAGACCTAAATACAATGTGCTTTGAAAAATAATGAAAAGAAATTTCCTGAAGTATTTCAATATTGCTGTTTTTTGTTAGAAAATAGGGATTCAGCCTCCAGGCAGCTGCTGTCATCAGGCTTCACATGTCACTGTCGAGCTCACAAGTAGTAATCTTCTTTGCATATCTTTAAGAATAAAAACCTTGCTAATTAAACTTTTAAAGCTTCTTATCTTCCAGGCCTGGTTGAAGCGGCAGCGGAATATATCATTCCTAGTAACAATGGGTAGAATTGCAATTCCCTGAATAATACAAATCTACTTGATTGTAACAAATTACATTCATTAGAAAGTAATGTTTTTTTCCCTTTTTCTTTGATCAAAGTAGTTGCACTTTAATCCAGTTTAGCGATAGAGTCACTAGCTCACAATTAACGTGGCAATTGGACTGCTGAAACACTGACATGAAACCAAACTTGATGTCACCTATTCAGCAGCACTGCAACTGGAGATGCTGTTCATGGTGCCGCTGATGGTAAAAGTATAGACAGAGGAGAGGAAAGATCCTGTTTAATAATACCTGGATTCTTCATGCTAGATAAAAATACTACTAGTCAAAATCAGAACATGTTATTTGTCTTCATTTCCAGCTGCTGCACCCATTCAAGTCATCTAGGGAACCAAATCCTTAATGTAGAATTTCTAGATTAGCTAGCCAGAATATGACTTTATTGATTACTTGGCACATCTCAGTCAGACAACAGGCTTGTAAGTTGGAGGTGATCAGTAGACTCTTTCATTTCTTAGACTGCTTCTGATTGTAATTTTTCTGCTTGTCTTTCCAAGCCCTCGCTGACTTGGCAAGTGATTTAGCCATCCTGGAGAGGTGGGTTTTGGAGGTGCTCAAACATTACTTCCTGTTGTTGCCTCTCTGGTTTATGCCTTCAAAAAGTGTGTGGAGATGGGAAGTTCCACCCACCCTACCAAACCAATCCTGCCACAAATTGCCTTGGACAATCTATTCTATTTCTACTGCACTTCAGCTCTATGGAAACCTCTCCTGTCAGTAATTGTAGTTAAATGCTTATCCTCAATGTCTGCTTATTTCTGGCTACTATAACCTAGAGGAGAACGTTGCTACTGTCAAGCTCTGCTTGTAAAGTTCCCAGAAGAAATGACTGACCACAGGTAGATACAGGGTGCTGGACCTGATGGAGATAAATGACTGGCCCATAGTGACAAAGTGAGCAAAAGGCATCTTTCCTATTATATAAAGCCGTTTTAAGATTCCAAGGGGCAAGATTCCATGGGGCACCAAAATTAGTAGGCTGGACGGACTGCCACTCAAAAGGGAGACCCTGGCCACTGGCTGCATTCTCTCCCTGCTTTGCCTCAGTCCCACCCACAGAGTCACCGGCCAGCGTCCTGGCCTCAGTCTGGAGGGAGCTAGTGAAAGGGAAGGACCGACTGGGTGCTGGGTCCACTCTTCTCCTCCGCCCACTGCCAGGTGAGTCTAACTGTCCCCTCAGAGGCCTGCTTGTCAGTGAAAAGACAATGGACTATCAGCATAACCCCCTCCCCCGCACACTGCCAGCGTGCCCAGAATAAACTGTCAGAATAAACTGTGAAACGGGGCATTTCACACAGCACCCCGGCTCATGAGTAAACCGGCTCAGGAATGCTTTCCCAATGGGAGAGGCACGTTTCTCTGTGAAAGGGCCAATAACTTCCATTAGGAAACCGGTACTAATATGGTTCTGTGTAAAATGCCTGACAGAAACCGTTACTGAAGAGTTCCTGAAACGGAACATATTGGCTGTGTGAAATTCCTCAGGCCCTCTCTCCTGCTTAGCTCCACCATGGCTGGCTGGCTAATGAGGTGGGCCAGTGACCATCAAACCACTCTCCTCAACCCCTGCTGTGTGGCTGACTTTCCCCCTAGGGTTGCCAATCTCCAGGTGGGACCTGGAGATCTCCCACTGTTACAGTTGATCTCCAGATGACAGAGATCAGTTCCCCTCAAGAAACTGGCTGCTTAGGAGGGTAGACCTTATAGCATTATAGCTTGCTGAGTCCTTCTATCTCCACCCCCAAATGCTGCCTTCCGCAGGCTCCACCCCCCAAATCTTCAGTATTTCCATCACAGGGTTGCCAGGTCTGGGTTGGAAAATCCCTAGAGACTTTGGGGATGGATCCAGGAGAGGTTGGGGTTTGGGGAGGGGAGGGGCCTCAGCATGGTACAATGTCATAGAGTCCACCCTCCAAAGCAGCCATTTTCTCCACGGGAGCTGATCTCTATTAGCTGGAGATCCATTGTAAAAGCAGGAGATCCACAGACCCCACCTGGAGATTGGGAACCCTATTCCATCATCAGAGCCAACAACTTTCTCCTCAGTGTCCGTTGCTAGGCAACCAAGCTTGCTTCTCTGAAAGGCCCTTTCCACACCTATGATGGCCTTTTGGAGAAAACTCACTGGGGCAGCTGAACAGAATGCCATAGAGGCCACCCTCCAAAGCAGACATTTTCTCCAAGGGAGGGGGGAAGATCTGTTGTCTGGAGTTCAATTGTAATACCTGGTGATCTTCAGGCTCCACCTGGAGGTAGGCTACCCTAGGCGTAGCAGTCAGTGCTTCAGAGCAGGATCTGCTGGACCCAGGTTCTTGCTGAGTGGGTGATTTCGGGCCAGGCACAGACTTTAAGCCTAACCTACCTCACAGGGTTGTTGTGCAAGTCAAAAGGGGGAGAGAAGAATGATGTAAGCTGCTTTGGTCCCCATTGAAGAGAAAGACTACTTTTCCTCCAGGGGAACTATGGTTGCCAATCTCCAGGTGAGGGCTGGAAACCACTCAAAATTACAAGTGTTCTCCAGATGGCAGAGATCAGTTCCCCTGGAGAAAATGGTGGACTCTATGTCCTCATACCCTGCTGAGATGGACCCTTTATGACAGCCAATATGACATAGCAGTCAGGGCTTCAGAGCATGGTGGAGGCTGCGGGGGGGGGGGAATGGAAACTGGAAGAGTGAGGTTGATGATTGGCTGGGAAGGAGATAGGATTGCCAAATCCAGGTGGAAAATTCCTGGAGACTTGAGGGGTAGAGCCTGGGGACAGTGAGGTTTGAGGAGGAGTGGGACCTCAGACAGGTACAATGACATAGACTCCACCCTCCAAGCCAGCAAGTCCCTCATGGGGAACCATTGTTGCCAGTCTTCAGGTGGGGGCTGGAGATCACTCAGAATTACAACTGCTTTCTAGGGGGGAGGGGGACGGAGATAGAAACCTGAAGCCAGGGGGCAGATAATGATATATTGATGGTTGGCTGGGAGGTAGGGTTGCCAGCTCCAGGTGGGGACATTCCTGGA
Organism: Lepidodactylus listeri; assembly: GCA_029233225.1. Classification (NCBI taxonomy): domain Eukaryota; kingdom Metazoa; phylum Chordata; class Lepidosauria; order Squamata; family Gekkonidae; genus Lepidodactylus; species Lepidodactylus listeri. The sequence goes on from JARCFY010000004.1 coordinate 51,264,693, forward strand.
AATTTGAGGGGTGGACCCTGGAGAGGGTGAGGTTTCAGCAGGGGTGAGACCTCAGACAGGTTCAGTGCCGTCGACTCCATCTTTCAAACCACCCATTCCCTCATGGGGAACCATTGTTGCCAATCTTCAGGGGAGGAATGGAGATCATGCTGAATTACAACTGCTCTTCAGATGGCAGAGATCTTCCCCTGGAGAAAATGGTGGACTCTGTGTCATTATACCCTGCTGAGGTCGCCACAGCAAATTGACACTGAGTGCCCAAGGCCGGGGCACTCTCCCAGAGTCTCTTTCTAGAGCCCATTGTATTTATTTCCACAACAGGCCTTAATCCTAGTAGTAAGTATAAGGCACACAAAAATGAGTGAGCACCAAAAGTAGACTGAAAGTGGATTGAAAGTGGATTATTTAGTGTGTGTGATCACAGCCCAAAGTTGTGATCCCATATTTGCTGCAATGCCATAGTATGTGTTCTGTGGATCTCTCTTTTTCTACCCACTCTACTCCACTCGAATTGTCATGCTTACAGTGACAAAAGGAAAAAGGAATCCAGGCAGCTTCACAAAACCATGCTGCACACATTATTTTCCCTCACTATGCATAATTAACTTAGGAGTTCATTCCTGCAAGCATAGTAATGGCAGTAGTTTAGTTGGCTTCCTTTGAAAAGATAAATTAGTGGAGAAGGTATCAACAATGAACTTTTTACTGTGATAGTTAAATAGTACCTTTATGTGCAGAGGCTGAATAGTCTTTTGAAAATCAGGCACTATGAACTCATAGCAAGGGATATATACCACTTCAATCTCGTGCTTCTAAACCTCCACAGATATCTGTGTAGCCTAACCCTCTCATTTATTTCTGTCACAGGTGGCCACCCTATTCATTCCCACAGATTCCTTAAGTAATCCCCCCCATCTTTGTGCATTCAGAATCAACTGGAACATATTCCATCAGTCTTTCCCCACACAGTCAGCCCGATTCTAGTGCCATTTTAACCTGTTCTGCCCCTGTAATTTATGTCTCCCCTTTTGGAGATTGAGGGTACTGATTTTTCATGTGGGTACTGCAGAAAGCAGTCATACCACTTCTTAATACATATTAATGCATTCCATGTCCCCTCCCATCACAGAACTTAATTCGCTCCAGTGTTATCCTCCTGTCAGCACTGATTAGCTGCAGGACCATTTGGTCAAAAAATAGCCCTTTATCCCGGGAACATCACACAAATAATCAGATCCAGCAATTGTGTTAATGGCCCTGAAGGCAAGGTAGTTTAGTGTGGGGCAAATCCTCACTCTGAATTAGCTTTGTTTATTCTCAGAGACACCATGTAGCCAAATTGGACTGGCACAGAAGAAAGAAGAAGGGCTACTTTTCAAACAAGAAATAGCACAGAAACTGTGCAGTCTGGGGCTGTGAACAGCAGTGAGCTGGCAGGAAAACAATAAGGTATGATGATCTTTTTGGCCCCTTGCAAGCCCTCTTTTTTCACACCAACTATATTTGCTGAAACACATTGGGCTCAGTCTTACCAAATATTCCTGGTTCAGTCATTATAGCAAACTTGATTAGGTACATCCTCAAAAATACAAATGAGAATAGATGAAAGGCAATTAATTAAGATGAGACACAACTTATTTTCCACTCTCCCTTTAATTGGCTTCTGGCTGCCTCTTTTGCATGTGTATCGCTTCCACATTTGGTTATCTTTGATCCCAGTTTGCTTTGCTTTCAGTTACATTTTATTCCATTTCAGTTGTCTCTTGTTTAACTTGCATTTCCATTTGCTGTATTGTTTTCTGATTAGTTCTTCTTTCAGTGGAACTAATAAACATGGGCAGTCTGTCTAAATCTGATATAAATTATACACCCAGAAGTCAAGCTGCCAGTACAGAGTACAGACCTGCATGTTAATTTATCCATCACCACTCTTAACAGCAGTGCAGTCTTTTCCAGGAGTGGCATAAAAACCTAGAGAGATTAATGGAGCAAATATAGTGGTAGGTGCTCTGAGGCTATAAATGACTAGATGCAAGGGAGAGAGGCTCATCCTTTAAACATGGCCGGTGGGGAGTTACTGTTCAGTCCCTATGGAGTTAGATGCAGACAGTCATGCAGGGCTTGTGGAATTCCATCCCTAAAGAAGACCCAGTTCTTCTGGCACATAAAAAGAAATATATTCGGTTTGTTCTAAGAAGCCTCAATGTTGACTATTAATTGGTTTGGTTTTGTAACTTGCTGGATTTTTTTTTTAAAAAAATTAATATTTATGTTAAAAGCATGTTGTAAACTGTATTGCATTTTATGAAAAAGGAAAGCTGCATATTAATATTTGACTCCACAGACAAATAGGTCAGCAGAATCCCTTCTTATAATAACCATGATATCCTTGGTTTTAATTCACTGCTTTCTGTGCCAAATGAGAGGTGAAGACAGCAGGTGCTTTTTCAGCAATGGCATAACAAGACTCCTTTGTCCTTCTACACATGCCACTTGCCGACCTGGTCCTATAAAGTAGGGCTACCAGTCCCCTGGTCCAGTTGGGGGTTCCCCCGCTTCTGGGGGCTTCAATACACCCCTGGCCAACTGGCTGGTGGGAGAAGCCCCACCCCCCAGGAGCAACCACCTGCCTGGCCACCCCCCTCTCTCCCCTCCTGCCTGATTTAAAGGGTTTTAGCTGATTGGCAGGGACCATGTGGCCCGCCAACCAGCTGGAGGGCCCTTTAAATTTAGCAGGGGGAAGAGAGGGGGCATTTGTGGGCTGCACAGTTGGCCTGCAAAAAGAACCTTTAATAGGTCTTTTTGAGAGCAGGGTGGAGGCAATGGTGCGTGGGGCTGATTTTCCCCAAGCCTGATTCCCCCCCCCCCCCCCAAGCTGAATGGTCTGTTGGTGCTGGATGAACAGAAGGACTGCCTGTCACCCTTCCAAATCATCATGTATAAGATGCAGTAGAAACAGGAAGGTCTCCTGTATCATACAGGATTTAGAACCAGTGTTGTGTAGTGGTTAAATTGGTGGATCTGGAAAGCCCAGGTTTAAATCACCATTCTGTCACATAAGCTTGCTGGATGACCTTGGGCCTGTCACTCTCTTTCAGCTTGGCCCACCTCACACTGTTGTTATGAGCATACAGGGGAGGAAGGGAGAATAATAGACGAGCTGTTAGAGAGAAAAGCAGAGTATAAATAAAAACAATACCGAAATCAGAAATTTGGTACTTCTAGGAATAAGAATATTTTTCTTTAAATTATTCTATAAATTTCCCTTGCCCCATGTTCTGTTCTGCCTGACCTCTGGTTAAACTTGGATAGCTTCTACAAGTAATCTCAGGGTAGGTACAGACAGTTTACCAGAGGTCTCTTGCAACCATTGAATGCAACCATTCTCCAAGTATTCCTACAGCCAAGGAACCTTCCTCCAATTTCAGTGCCTTTTCTTCCAATGGAAGGAAGGCTTCCAACCTGAGCCCCCCCCCCCCCCGAGTAGATCTTCATGAATAAATTAAAATATCAATAAACTTTGCTTAGTGGAATGGTAGGATATCAGCAGGCTCTACAATCTTCCTGGACCACTCCTCTCCCCCACAGGGTTATCAGCAAAAGGCTGGCAACTAGTGGGAGTCTCACTGGTGTGGGGGGGATCTCACTAGCAACATGATGTCACCAGCAACACTTTAGCATTTGGCATTCCCCAAATTGTCCATCCACCTTCCATTTTTCTCCCACCACTTAGCAGAGCAACAGCTGGAGAATCCTTCACCCCCAGTGGGAACTTGGCAGAGATTTTGGACACTGGGAATGTTTATTTTAGTGGCTGCAGGACTTTACCAAAGCACTTTACTAAAGCTATGCACTATAGTAATCTCTCCCTTAACATGTTGCAACTCGATGCTCCAGGTTTCCAAATGGAGGAGGGGTCTGTGCCAGTGTTCCCTCTAAGCTGAGTTAGTGTGAGCTAGCTCACAGTTTTTTAGCCTCTGGCTCACACATTTTTGTCTTAGCCCAGGAAGGATGGCTCCAGAGCAAACTAATTTATGCAGTAGCCAAATCGCTCGCTCACAACTTCAATGCCAATAGCTCACAAAGTAGAATTTTTGCTCACAAGACCCCACAGCTTAGAGAGAGCTTTGGTCTGTGCCTGTTCCCCTCCCCCAACTAAAGGTTGTGGCTCCTCAGTTGCCTATGTGATGAAACTAAAACAGTCAGGATTACCAATTTGCATGTGGGGCCTGAAGTTCTCCCAGAATTACAACTAAATTTTGCATTACGGGGATCAGTTCCCCTGGAGAAAATGGTACCTTCACAGGGCAACCTCTATGGAGTCACAATCACTTGAGCTCCCTCCTCTCCTCATAATCCACCCTCTCTAGGCACCACCTCCAAATACCCAGGAATTTCCCAAGGTGAATTTGGCAATCCTAGAAACAGCACTGTCATCCTACAGTCTCTTTCTAAATTCCAAATCCAGCAGACTTCTCTCATTTGACAAAAACTCATTTTGTGCTAGCTCCCTGTCAATGGGTCCTTAATTTGTTTGGGAATGGGGTCTATATAAACCCATCTCATCCCAAGTCTTACAAGGACTTGGGTTTACAAATATTGTGAGACCTCATGTAATATTGGCTTATAGTCTTGCTGTACAAGCAGGGCCGGTGCTACCATAAGATAAGGTTAGGCGACTGCCTAGGGGCACAGAACCCTGACGGGCGCAGAGGCCAGCAAGTGGGGTGAGGACGATGGGAGAGCAGCCCTGAATACAAGCAGGAATCCTTGTCTTTGTGTTTTTCATTCTTCCTAAAATGCATTTATGTTTGAAAATTGGTGAGCACATGCTGGGGGGGGGGGCAGAAGGTAGCCTCGCCTAGTGTGCAAAAAAGCCTGGCCCCGGCCCTCTGTACAAGACAAATCCAGCCCATCTTTTCCTTCCCTCCCATGCACCATCACTTCTAGGCTGTCTGGTATTCCTAGCCTTCATTTTTGCATATGACAAGTTGTTTTAACTGCTAGCCTGACTCATTTTCTCTCTGCAGTGTCCTCAAAACTTGAAATACAGCCCAAATCAATAAAATGTCAAATGTACTGCAAGTACCTAGAGCCCATCATCCATTAGTCATCACAGCTAGCAAATGCTACTGTGCCACCTTGCCAAATTATTAAATATTGCTTTTCATGCCACTTCAGTCCCATGGACACTTATAAAACAGAACTTCTGCTGCAATGGCCCATTCTTGTCTACCTTGGGAAAAGTGAAAGGCGCTTGCTTCTGCTACACTCTGTAACTGTGAACCCTATATTTGAGGATGCACAAAGTATTTTTGTGCATCCTTCCCTTCTACTCACCAGCCTACTCATTTCACTCAACTTGCTGAATGCTGTTAATTCCTACAATAGCAAACTATAGAAATAATAACAGAAAAGTACTGCATCTGTTTTATGATTCATGTCATGGCAGGAGTTCCCTGAGTGATCCCTGTTTTTTCCTTTGAAGGTCTCCATGTGGCCAAATAGGTGATGTTGCCAGGAAAAGCACATCCTTCCCCTGAGCTTGCCTTGCTTAAGTTTGGAGTCAGATCAGTCAATGCAATGGTCCTTTATCCTGACTGAGCCTTGAGCTGACCCCTGGCCACAATACAACATGTTGTGAAGTATGTCTAAATTCCAGATTCAATAAACTTAAGTGTGCTCAACTATGTATGATGTTGTAGACTTTATTTTTATTTATTCAAACTTTTCTATATCACTTTAATTCCTGCAAAGTGACTAACAATAATAGGATCATAGAGTTGGAAGGGATCTCCAGGGTCATCTAGTCCAACCCCTTGCACAATGCAGGAAATTCACAAATACCTCCCCCACCCTCAGTGACTCCTGCTCCATAGAAGAGGGCAAAAAAAACCCTCCAGGATCCCTGGTTAAAATAGCCTGGAGAAAAATGGCTTCCTGACCCCAAAATGGCAATCAGCATTTCCCTGGGCGTGTAAGAAAGGCCCACAAGAAATAAGTGCTGATGTAACCCTTCCAGCCCTCCCTTCTCATTATCTGCCTAAGTTCACCTAGGCTGCGGTCACACACACTAAATAATCCACTTTCAATCCACTTTCAGTGCACTTTCCAACTGGATTTTTACTGTGTGAACTGGCAAAATCCAGTTGGAAAGTGCATTGAAAGTGGATTATTTAGTGTGTGTGACCGCAGCCTAAGAATCAGCATGCTGTCAGATGGCCATCTAGCCTCTGTTTGAAAACCTCCAAAGAAGAAGAGCCCACCACCTCCCAAGGAAGCCTGAAGAACTGCTCTGTCAGGAAGTTCTTCCTAATGTTTAGCTGAAAACTCTTTTCAACCCATTGGTTCTGGTCCAGACTTCTGGGGCAACAGAAAGCAACTCTGCACCATTCTCTGTGTGACAGCCCTTCGGGTACTTGAAGGTCATATCACTTCTCACTCGTCTCCTCTCCAGGCTAAACATACCCAGCTCCTTCAGCCTTTCCTCATAAGACTTGCTCTCCAGACCCGTCACCATCTTCATTGCCCTGAACACAACATTTAACAGACCTAACAATAACAACAGCAAAGCACTTAAGCACAGTTAAAATTCCTGCAGAAGAATAACTATTAATTAGCTAATTCACTAAATTGATAAACACCTTCCAAAAAATGAAGTCTTCACCAAGCACTGGACAACCAAGAGCAATAGAGGTAGATAGGTCTTCCAAAAGAGATAGTTCCAGAGTGTTGGGAAATTACTGATATGTTCCTTTCCATGGTAAGAATCACCTCACTTTGACAAGATCCATTGTGAGATCGAACATTGTTGACTTATAAATAGGCAATTGTTCCACTATACATTCAGATTCAGGCATGAGTGTGTGATAGATAAATGAGTGCAACATACTTCAGAGCTTTTAGAAATGGGAATTAGTTAGATGCCATGGTGTTCAAGCTGTCAGAAAATAGGAACATTGCAGATTTATTTTTTATTTATTTATTCTTCACATTTATATCCCGCCCTCCCTCAAGATGAGGAAGAGTGTCCCTATTTGTGTTTGTGAAATGCTGGAGCTTAAGATGGAATTGATTTCTACAAGGAAATGTCACCAGAAGAGAGAACAAGCTCTGGTTCTTAAAAGTTGCCCCTACCAACAGCCCACACATGTGTCAAGATTTTTCTTTTTCTTTTAATCACACTGTAAGAATCATAATAAATAAGGATGTTTACGGAAGCTCAAGTTATTATTACTTTGGGATTTATTTAGAAAATAAGGAAAAATCAAATGTCAACATTGAGTTCAAGTTCTTTAATAGGAGAAAACAAAAAATGTTAGAAGAGATTTCTTTTCAACAGTGGAAAATATCAATGATTTGTTCTACCTTGACAGGATGATATCTATAATATAGTAGTTTCAGTCATCTTAAAAGCTTGAAAATTGTTCAAAGCTTTTGGACAATAAGGTATTTGGCTACTCCTAGCTGATGTTTCGTTCACTGTGAATGGACACTGGACATACAGAACAAATTCAGATGATGAGTTTTGAATAACTGAAGCTTACTTTATAGGGAGCTGCAAATGATGGATCTTGATGTGCTCAGTCCTTTGTGTTTTTTTTAAAGAACTGAGCTAATGTCTCCATTATCCTTATTGCCTACTGATCTATGCATTTACACCATGTATGCATTTAGTACTCTTACATTAATTTTATATTGCTGGTTTCCTTCCTTCTTTCCTTCCTCCCTTCCTCCCTTCCTTCCTTCCTTCCTTCCTTCCTTCCTTCCTTCCTTTTCCCTTCCTTCCTTCCATCCACCCTCCCCTCCCTCCCCTCCTTCCCTCCCTCCCCTCCTTCTCATATGCCAGTACATACTCATTAATGGCCATGGGTGCTCTAGTCACAGCTCCTTCTGTGATTCAAATAAGGCACACAACCTTATTGGCTTGGGCAGTTAATTGGGAAGGATCAAGAGCCTATGGGAAGGATTAAGAGGTAAACCCTATTTTGTATCTCTTTCCTTGGAAAAAAAGAGAAAAAAATGAAAGAAAAAGAACAAGAAAAGAGAGACTCAAAATCTAGTAACTAATGATAAAAAGGAGGGGAAAGAGTAGAACTAGGGATGGGCATGAACCAGGAAACTGGTGGTTCATGATGGTTTATGGTTTGTTTCATTAGATGAACCACAAACCATGAACTTTCACAAACTTTTCCCATTTCCCAAACTGGTTTGTGGTTTGTTCAGTTTGTTTGTTCGGGAGGTAGTAGAACAGCCTCCTCATGAGTTAGAGATGCCAAAGTCACAGGGAGTCTTCAGCAGGCTCTCCTCCATTCTTTCTAATACCCATTTGTAATCCAAAACATTTTTTTCCTTAGCTCCACTCACTCATGGGTAAGGTAGTTTGAAGTAAATGTGGATATGATAATGATGTAAACAAGACATGTATCATTTCATTTGAAGAACATTTCAGATTAATCTGGATGTAATATAACCGAGAATAGTAGGATTTTATATCAATATATCTAATCCTCAACATGTCCCTATCCATGGATACTTAAATTCAGAGACTAGAGCCATGAACAGTCAAGAAAGTTTTTTTTTTTTTTTGGTGAACCTGAGAAAAGCCCCAGGTTTGCAGATATAGCTGAAATTTTAAAAATACAAAAATGAGAATTGGAGATTCTTTTAAAAACAAAAAACAATAACAACACCTGTATCTTTAAGAAATGAATGCTCTCTTACAGTGGTTATTGTGGGGGTTGCTAGGCAACCACAATAGTATTGTCAGCTGTGACAGACTGCACTGTGCTGTACAAACAGCTGAACATCTGTGGAGGGTTAATTCTTCACAGAAACAGAGAACCTTGAGTGACAGGCTGCTCCAAGCTATATGATTGGTTAGCATCACCTGAACAGAGAAAGATGTGAGAGCTACATGCTGAGGAGAATTCAGTCTGATTTTTGCCCTGACAGTTTCAGAATTCAGCTCTGATTGAGAACAGATTAACTCAAGACTGGAGAATTGGGGAAAGTTGGCAAGGATGAGTGGGTAGTTAGAGGGACACACCTATTCTGGCCAAAGAAAAAGGATAGATCTTCTAGTGAGAGGAGAATTCCCCTACCCAGTCAAACAGGGAGTTACCCCTGAAGAGTGCACAGAGATTCCTGGTCTGGTGTGGTTAGAAGCTGCCTTTAGAAACCTTAAGAGACAGTTAAAAACTCAAGACAAGTACTGGTGTTTCAAGGTAAGGGATCTGAGTACTGAAAAGAGTGTACCAGCCTTCTGAAAACCAAGAGTCAGAGAATACACAGAGAAAGTGTACTGAAGTGTTTGGGGAAAACACTGGAACAAAAGCCTTTCAACATAAAGATTTAAGTCACTATGAAAAGTTTCAGAAACTCTCATTAGCCTGAAACATAAGACTAAAATCTGTGCATGTGCTGGATTTACCTCAGAAATTTCAACCCTGATTTCATCTGACCTTCTCCCTCTATGTTAAATAAAATATCTTGTTATTTTTGAATTTCAAAATGCCTTAAGTGCCATTTAAGTTGTTTAAATCAAAGGGAGCTCCTGATCCTTCCCTCAGGTTCCTGGGCTGAGCCAATAGCCAAAATATTGTAATGTCACAGGGTGGGACAGCCAGAGTTCTTCAGCAAAGAAGACAACACATTACTAGGGTGGCTCACTCAGTAAAGGGAAAGAGAAACAGAGGGGAAATCTTGCCTCTAAGGGAGGGAAGTGGACAGGGCCACCATAATAGCCTTTAGACCTTGCTTTCAGTCAATACAAGGCAGTGAAGAGGTCCCTCCCCATGGCTATTTTGGCCTCCTGGTCTACTTTTGCTCCCGTGCCTTCTATGCTGTCAGGAAGACTGATCATGACTGGGCCCAGTTGCAACCACCAGGCAATTTAGTACCATGCAATTTGCTCAGCTCATCTAGGTGTTGTGGTGGCTACTGGATGTTGAAATGTGACAGAATTCTTCCGTGCCTACCAGCACTCTGCACAACTTGTACAACCTGGCCAGGCATGGCAGTGTTCTCCACACAATTCACCTGAGCAAGTTGTTACCACATGACTTTTGTAACTTGGCCGGACTTTTCCCAGAGAGAGGCTGCCAGGGGGACTAAAGGAGGGAAAACTGAAAGCCAGTTTAGTGTAATGGTTAAGAGTGTCAGAGTGGGATCTGAGAGACCCAAATTTGAATCCCCACTCTTTCATGGAAACTTGTTAGGTGACTTTTGGGCCAGTAACTCTCTTTCAGCCTAATCTACTTTACAGGATTGTTAGGTGCATAAAATGGAGCACAAGAGAAGAACGGTCCTGATTGGGAAGTATATATAAAGTAAATAAATAATAACTAAAGCCAAAGACCAAGGGACAGATAAAAGAGAGGTCAGCGAGTGGAAAGGAGAAAAGGAAGAAGGGAAATGGGAGAGGATATGAGGGCTGCCAGGAAGAGAGAAAGAGAAAATAGTGTGAGAAAGGGGATATGGAAGAAAAGAAGTAACCCCTGTGAGTAATTGTGGCTTTCTGGCTTGTATGACATCATACCACTGTGGGTGATCATAATTAGTTATTTATTTATTTTGCTAAAATATCCCACAATAGCTGATACCCTCTTTCCTTTGTACCCGAATCCACATCTTGGTTTTGAACAGATTAATGCAACATAATATTCCTCTTTATGAGCAGAACAAAAATCAGTGAGCCTCTTCGTTGCCCCCTTTGTTCTTATTGCTAAGACTGCCAAATTCATTTTTATCAGTGACATAATGTAAGTTGTGGCTGAACAATTGCCAGCATGGTTTTACATTAATGCAATCTTTTAGAGCCAGGTAAAATAAATCTTTCTTTCTGTGTGGACTTTTAAAATGTGGCCAAACAACTGGCTATAAAAATAAAACATACTTTACTCAACAGGCTATACAAATGGTTTGCTAAGATTATGGCATATTAGACAGTCTTGCTGATGCAAAATGTGTTAAGCACAGTGATTATTGTGCTTGGAAAGCAAATGCATGCTGGCTGTTTTCCCCATTTCATCCCCCTGTACTAATTCCTGTCCATTTTTATAACAACAAAAGCATGCCCATGCCTTTTAGTGAGATTTCCAACACTTGGCTGCAGTCCATAATCCCTATTGGCAAAGGCAGCAATCCAGGCCACAGTTACACTGCTTAAGCAACATTGATGTCACATGCACATGTAAGCCTCCTTGATTTTACTGAGAGAGTTTAAAAGAGCACCCAGAAGATATAGTGCTGCCATATACTGAATCAGGCAATAAGTCCATCTAGAACAATACTGTCTACATGGACTTCCAGTGGCTCTCCAAGAGCTCTGGTACAACTGCCCTTGAAGCTCCCTGTGAAGCTGGAAAGTCATGAGCACTAGAGTTCTAGGCTGCTGTGTGTGAATGTATATGTGCTACATGCACTATCAGTACTACATTCAGTATCAGTCACAAAACACAAACCTTTATTGGCATAACAACAATAGCCTTAGCTCAGGGATACAGAAAAGGAAGGAGTTAATTGATTAACTAATTTGACAGAAAAAAACTTCTCCTATACACACTACAAAAAAAGTTTGCCACTGCTTCGATGGTATCAGCCCTATTTGAGGCTAGGATGTTCATTATCTTTAGTTTTCTCAGATTTGCCCTCCAAGGATCACAATATAGGAATGAGGTGATAAGCACGTAAATCCTGGTAAAATCTACAAGAGAGAAGTACATGGTCTATGCCTTCGATCTCCTTTAGCCCACAGGGGCATAACCTATTTGCAAATGGTATTTTTTTTAAAATCTCCCATATAGCACAGCTAAGGGGAGCACGTTGAAATGGGTCAGTGTAAACACCTTTCTAATGTGGGGATCAATCAAACAGGAAAAATACGCTACAAGTGGCCCATTAAAAGAAATCCCCTAATAAATGGGAGAACAGTGCCCAGAAGCAAGACTTCTAAGTTCTAAGCCAAAGGCATGCTTCTCCGAAAGAAGGGTCAGATCATCCATGCTAAGCCCCATCTCTGTAATTTCCCCCTCAATACATGTCAACCAACCTGACAGATGATATTCATGCAACATATAAGTGATGAGACTATTAAACCCACTTCTATAGAGGAGGCGCAGCCAGAATTTAAAAGTTGAGAGCCACGCTTTAGTGACTAAACGTCTCTGGTTTGTCTCAAGGCATATTACCACATAAGGTACACAAGCTGGAAGCCCTAGAATTTTCCTGAGAAATTTGAATTGGATTTTTTCAGCCATTTTGTTACAGGCAGAGATCCAGATTGGAGCACCATGGAATAGTTTAGCCCATATTTTGTATCAATCGATGGTGGTTTACCCCTCCACAAGGTTGCCTAAGGAGGGGTAAACCAGCCCAGCACAGGGACTGAGTAGACCAAAGCTCCCTGGTTGATTTCAGACTCATCAATGCAAAAAGGTAAAGATAAAGGTTTCCCTTGTTCGAAAGCCAGTCGAATACGACTCTAGGGATGTGGTTCTCATCTCTGTTTCCAAGCTGAAAAGCTAGAACTGTCCAAAGACGTTTCCATGGTCATGTGGCTGGGATGACTAGATGCTGAGACACACAGAATGTTGTTACCTTCCCACCGAAGTGGTACCTATTTATCTACTTGCAATTTCTGGCTTTCAAACTGCTAGGTTGGCAGGAGCTGGGACCAGAGATGGGAGCTCACTCTGTCATGCATCACTTGGGTCTCGAACTGCTGAACTATTGACCTTCTAGTCTGCAACTCAGCTTCTTAACCACTTGAGCCACCGCAGCCCCCATCAATGCAAAGCATATGTTCTAATACTGAATAATTCCTCTCTCCAAGTGTTGTGTGCTAAGGATGAGTCAACCCTAAACTAGCCCTGGGGTCAAGTTGAGCTTGCATGCACAAACAGTAGTTGGCTAGGATCCTAGAATGGACCAATAGAGAAACAATGTTATGTAAATAGCCTATCATTGGGAGTGGGGTGTGTTCGGGGTGTGGTTTGTGCATGCTTAAAAAACAGGCTTCTGCCTGGGATTTTTGTCTTTCTGCTCCTTGCTGAAATCACAAAATAAGCTAGAGCTGATCACTGCAATGCATCCAGAACCCTGTATTTAACACCCAGAATGACTGAAACCAATGAGTGCCTAAAATTTTGGTAGCATGTGCCTTTAGTTAATTATATCATCCAGTAGTTTGGTCTGACCTAGAAGAAACAACTGGGGAGGGGCTCACATTTCTAGATCTGAATCCATCCTCTTCGATTTGTTTTACCCTCAAGAATATTTCTTGAGTTTTACATGTAATGGACCAATTGATTGAATCGTCTGTCTAAACATAGTTTTCACCTTGTCAAGCACAGAACAAATGGCATTGATTGTTGGAATATGTAAAAAAGGCCATACTGAAAGGTATACCACCAAATAGCAGAGATGGATGTCTTGAAATTGTTCTTCTCCTGAACATGCACAGAAAAACAACCATGAGATGTTTTGAGGGCTAAGACGAAGGATGCACCACAATCAAGAACTTGCATTATGTGAAATAAATTTGTAGCTGTCTGATCATAATTTGAATTCTGTCTCATCTTAGCTAACACTTGGAGTTTCTGATAAGCTGTAGCACAAAACAATTTTCTAATTAAATATAAGTCTTTCTGACAAGCTTTAACTCTCCCGAGAGCTGATAGTGGGTGATACCCCCCCCCAGATGCTCAGGAAGTGACTGACACAGTGGGGGGGGTTTTACCTCAGGGCAATACAAAATGTACACACCTCATCTGACATTCTAGTCTATGGTTTCTTTTGCCTGGGTATGGGGAAAGGGGCAGACTCAACTTCATTAATAGCACCATCTGCATGTTCTTCCCTGCAGGAGAGAGGGGGCTTTTCTCCTCATGCCTACCAGAAGAGAAGTACTAGACAGAGGGAAAGATGTGGCTGAAGCTAGGTCTCAGCTGGCTACAAGGAAACTGGCTGTGTGGTTGCTCATTCAGGTCCCAAATAAGCAGGCGTGGTAGGGATCCACACCTCTTCATACCCCAGTTCTGGAGCAGAGGCAAGCCCTCCTGCTACCTGTCTTTGACCTTCTAAAGTTTTTCTCTGGTGTGGCTATCACTGCATTTGTCACTGAAACTAAACTACTACTTCTGATGTACCTGTTTCTACACCTTGGCATGACCGCAGCAGTAGGGAGAAGCTGGAGATCCAATGCAGGAGGAATCACTGACAATCTTCTAAACATACCCATAAACACACAATAGCAATAAAAATATTAATGAACCAGCACTTTTAATAGAAAACAACTAGGCTGGTTGTTTCACAGCATTAATCTGAATGGTCAACCACAGGGCAAGTGCGCAGTGAGATCATTTCAGGGTATGCTGTCTGGTCAACCCTTCCCCCAATAATTTAAACCATTACAAATGGAGGCATTGCCAGATCGCACTAAACCTATAGTTTGATCAAAGCCTAAGAGAGGTATAACATGAAGAAAGCAACCTGTTTTAGTCAAAAGACAGGCAACTGTATTTTGAAGTAATTGAAGTTTAATTGTTCTCTTGAAGGACAGCCCACATAAAGCACATTGCAATAATTCAGTTTTGAAGTTACACTAGTAAGAATCAGAGTGGTCAGGCCCAATGTTTCAAGGAGGAAAGTTAACCTCTGAGCCAGCTGTAGTTGAAAGAAGGCATTTTAGCAACAGCACTAGCCCATCTATTCATCAATAGAGTCAGGCCCAAAAGCAGTCCGTAACTCATTGTACTAAGAAGTGAACTATTCCATATAATGCTGGCAATACAACTGTCTCCAAACTATCAGGCTTTCAGATGAGGAACCCCTCCATCTTGTCTGGATTCAGCTTAGTTATCTTCTGAGCAGGGGTCATTTTGTAGAAAAAGAGGTGCAGGAGCTCATTAGCATAACTCATTTGCATAACTCATTTGCATATGCCACACCCCCTAACATACTAGAAGTGTGTCAAAAGGCAACACCCACCCCTCAGGCTCCACTCCACAGGTGAGTGAAACTAACCTGCTCTTCCTCCATTCCCTTCCCCATCCAATACTTTGTGCAATAAAAATAAGCGTAAAGAACACACCCTCATTCTCTTCCTGCTCCCTTGAAACCACCAGGTTTCAAGTAGACTTGAGATACCCAGGACATGTGCACCACCCATCCCTTCCCTTTCCCTCCCCACAACAAGACACCCTGTGAGGTAGGTGGGGCTGAGAGAGGTCTTTTGAGAACTGCTCATGAGAGAACAGCTCTGAGAGAACTTGTGACTGGCCCAAGGTCACACCAGCAGCTGCATGTGGAGGAGTGGGGAATCAAACCCGGTTCTCCCAGATTAGAGTCCAACTCCTGACCACTACACCAAACTGATGGGGTGGAAGCTGCTGAAGGGTTGGTGAAATTTCTCCAGTACTTATGTGCCATGTGCCCAGATAAAAAATGGTATACTTAGAAAATTTATATGCCACCTTGAGCAAGTCTCTGGAAAAGCAGAACACAGTCATAAAAGGAACAATGATAAAATTATCAATATTAAAACAAAACATTAAAAACAATAAAGACCCTAGCAGGGCTTTCCCCGGGGCGCTGCGCCTCTGCACTGCCCAGGAAAGCCGAGGAGGGGGTGGGGCTTGGTCATGTGCCTGCTCCCTGGGCTCCTCCCTCCCGGAGCTGCGCTCCTGTGCGCTCCCACTCCAATGGACCCCTGCTTCTGAGCTATTTGGCAATGGCACCAAGGCAACAGTTAGGAAAATGTACAGTAGTAGATTAGCCATGATTACATTTTTCTTACTGCTGAATGGCAACTATCCACTTTCAGGCAAAATAACACTTGAACTCAAACCATATGTGGAAGTACTTAGCCCTCAGTCACTGAGGGCCCTTATTCTAAAAACATTGAAACCCAGAATATATGCACAGTAATCAAGGTATTTTAAAGCCCCTCCCCCAATAGTAACACCAACAATTGTTACTTGGAGTAGGAGGGATTTACAGTTCTCTAGGGGGCCAGCACTGCAGTCCTAAACTGAAGTATACCCTTCTAAACTCATGGACTTCAATGGATTTACAGGGTTGTAACTCTGTTAAGGGTTGCACTATATGACTCGTAATGTTACATAACACAACATGAATGCACAATGTTGCATACAGTATCACAAATGCAGAACTGACTTGAACTGTCCTCTTATTGCCAATGTTTCTCTAATGTTGATTTCATCTGATTTGCAGCTTGTTAGTAAAGTACATACTTTAATTGGTTCAAAGTTTATACAATGTACAGAGCATTTCAAGATTAATTACAAAACTACTGACAGTATAAATGCTTGTTTTCATTTTGTTTTCAATGTGTGTTTTCCCCCTCTAGAACACAGTACTCTGAAGGAACTATCTCAAATGTACAGCTGTGGCATTATTGACCTTGGCAGATTCTAGGAGGCTATAGAAAGAGAACACAAATTCCTCACTGGCATAAGCTGATTATGTTCAGTAAAGTTGGCATTTAAGGATCATTTATAATCATATCTGGAGGTGATGCATGAATGATAGTTGGCAAAATTTGTTCTTAACCTAATGCTTCTTGTGTTTAAGAGGGAACCAGCACGTACAAAATGTGTGGGCTTACTAAAAGAAATAGAAAAGGATTATTTATGACACCAGGAAATGATCAGAATTCAAACTTGAAGTAATTTTGATAAAAACCTTGAAACCTCTTCTTTAAGTCATTAACATTTTGGCTGTATAAAAATCTGGAGGAAAAATGTGTTGTTGTCAAATGATATAACTTCAGGGTATTCTCAGACTATTTGGTCCAATGAACATCAGAAGGGAACAGTGGTCTTTGAATTTTTGGTAGCAACCATTATTAATACAACTGGCTATGTGCCTTTTTGTAACCCCCGGTATCATGTACCTTTTCCTTTCCAGTTTGTCATAGGTGTCTCCCCTTTCCTTTTTGTTTTCCTTAGTTTTTAAAACTGACATTGTCTGAATGAATGGAGAACAGAAGAAATCTTTGCTTCTTCCCTTGTCACTGGCACCCCTTGAAATGACCCACAAGCTGTCCCCGAGGGCCAGGAGACCATCAGGATATTGGAAATGGGGTAGGGGTAGAAACACCACCCAATTATGAACTCTTGCTCCATTAGTGGAAGACTTTATGCAAGAAGGAATTTGTGATTGATTCTTTCTAAGTATTAACTCACTCCGGCTGCAGTCAAATGAATGTATCTAATGCCAAACCATGGAATTCCCCCAAGTGAGTTTGGGGTGGCGGGGGGGGGTATCTGTAGTCTTCAGTGGAAAGAACCAAATGACAAATATCCCTTTCATGGCCAAAAATTGTAAAGATGCTATCAATTCTTTAAACTGGTCTTGGTTCCACCCAGTAAAGATATGGGGTGGTTATCCACAATGGAGTTGCTCCTAGTTAGAATGGTATCTGAGGAACTGAGTCAAGTACAGATGACAAAAGAGAGACAGTTCCAGGACTCAGATGGGTAGCTATGTTGGTCTGAATAAAATTTTGTTGGTTTTAAATGTGCCACTGGTCTCAAACTTAGTTCTATGGCTGTGGTCACACACACTAAATAATCCACTTTCAATCCACTTTCAATGCACTTTCAAACTGGATTTTGCCAGTTCACACAGTAAAAATCCAGTTGGAAAGTGCACTGAAAGTGGATTGAAAGTGGATTATTTAGCATGTGTGACCACAGCCTATGACTGATACACAGATTAAATGCTACCAGGTCACTGGCTTTAGATAAATACACCCAAAGGTTCTGAAGGAACCCACAAATTAGCATCCATACTGACCATTAAGGAGATCCTGGAATTTATGGGTCAGTTATCCTATTGTTAGTTCCAGAAAAAAATGGTAGAAAGTTATTAAAGATAGAATTATTAAGCATATAGATGGCGTAGATCTATTGAGGAAAAATCAATGTGGCTTTTTACAAAGGGAAGTTCTGTCTCACAAAACTTTTGTAACTCTCAGAGTGCATTAAGAAACATACGAGTAAGGGTAAGCCTGTATTATTTTTATTTATTTACTATTTTATGTTTCAAAATTTATATCTGCCTTTCTTCTTGCACAAGGGTCACAAATTAAAACATACATAATAAAATTACATGTAAAAAAACATTCAATCCAAACAAAAAGAACAAGACAAAACAATCAAAACCACAATTAAAATCCATACAGAAGCATAAAAACAACAATGAAAACATCAACGAAGAAGAAAGGATCACTGTGGAATGCCAAAAAAACCTTTTCATTCACAAGTAGAAAATGGCAACAGAAGGAGATAAACAAATTTCTCTGGAAGAGAATTCCAGAGTTTTGATGCCACAACCAAGAAGGTTGTCTCCCAGGTTGCCACTTCCCTACTCTCAGAAGGAGACATTGTACACTTTGACTTCCAAAAAGATCTTAAGTCCTTCAACAGAGGCTGCTGAGCAAATTTAGCAGCTGTGGAATAAGGGGATTATTCCCAAGAATGATGGATGAGCAACTCCTCAAACAATGGAAACAGCAGAGCAGAGTTAAATACACAGTTATCTTCATGGATGTAGTAAGGTCCTCCAGGAATCTGCATTATTTAAATTGTTTATAAACAATCAAAAATCAGGGGTGAGCAGTGAAGTGGAAAGTCTGAGGAGTCTTCTCCAGTCTGTTGAAAGCCAAAATGGACTGGGAAGAACATCAAGATGATCCCTCCAGTGTGGGTGAATGGGCAACAATGTGGGAGAGAAGTTCAGCATAAGTAAGTTACTTTGGGGGCAAACAATTCTAACTCTATATATACAGTGATGTGATTTGAAGTGGTGGTGACTGACTGGGAAAGAAACTGTGAGGTGTGGATAGCTCAATGAACCTATCAATTCAGGCAAATTTTGTGTAGGAATTATTAGAAATTGGACTAAAAGTTGCTGTCAGTACAAATTTCCTGTTTGGTGATACTTGAAATCAGGGGTCATTTCGAGCAGGAATGTGCAGGAACGCCATTCCGGGAGTAACAAGCCCAGGAGTGGGCACATACGGTGATGCGCTGTGGAAAAAGGCAAAAGCATACTAACTTGATCTGTATTTTCATGCTTGTTGTAAGGTAGCTTCCCTGAAAGAGCAAAGGAAACCTAAAGTGGCTTTAGTCAAAGTGTAAAGCTGACTCACCAACTTTGAGTTGGGAAATACCTGGATATTTTTGGGGTGGAGCCTGAGTGTTGCCTTCTGACATACTTCTGGTGATGTCAGGGGGTGTGGCATATGTAAATAAGATATGCTAATGGGTTATGCTAATGAGTTCCTGCACCTCTTTTTCTATGAAATGACCCCTGTTTGAAATATTGTGTATAGTGAAGTTCTGGAAAATATGAAGAAAATCCAGCTGAATCAAATTAATGGTTCATCTAGTCTGAAACCCTGTTTCCTATGCCAGCTGCATGAAAATGCTATATGACTTCAGTTTTACAGTTCAAATAAAATTATGCAGGGCAAGGTGAAAAAAGAGAATCATCCCTTCCCATATAGCTCTCAGTGGGAGTAATGGACAGTAGATTCAGGACAGACCACAGAACACACTTCTTTACAATGTGTCATTAAGTCATGGAACTCATTGCCACATGTTATAATGATTGCTACTGTCACAGGTGGCTTCAAAATGGCTGAGACAAATTCATGGAGAATACGTCCATCAGCTGCTGTTAGTCATGATGGCTATATGGAACCTTTCTGTTCATAGATACTATACTTCTGAATTCAGTTGGTGGGGGAATAATTGGGGGGGGGGGCTTTGTACTCTTCTCTGCTTATGGGCCTTTTGAGGTATCTGGTTGACCAAGGTAGAAAACAGATTCCTTTGCTTTGTTTACAGTTCATAGAATGCAGGCCATTAGTGAAGCCCCCCCCCCCCCCCCTTAAAGTCTCCACAGTGCCAGTTTCTGTCTTCCATTTAGGGCGAGGTATGATTTTTTGTTTCTAAAAAAAAAAAATTCTTCCCTTTCCCCCCCTCCATAATGAGGACTTCAAATGTAGCAGAAGAGAGCTCTTTTTATTCTATTAAAAAAAGACCAGCACGATACCTCCTTCATCCCCCCCCATACTTTAGAATCCCGACTTCAATTTTACATACTTGGTTGGTAAGTGTAATTGAGATGATTCAAAAAGCTGACAATGAGTGATGACATATATTTCAGTTTTCTTGAAGCTCCTGGGTATAATGTACAACAATACCAATTCATGAGAAAAGTTCTAAGGCAATGAGCTTTGGAGGAAGAAAAATATATCAAAAGACTTTCAATTGTGACAAGTATCTTGGGGAATAAACAATACTGGAATGTTAACTTGCACTTAAAGCTGGTACATTTGTCATCAGGAGACTGGAATATAATATGTAAGCAATAAAAGTCGAAACTTCAAAACACTCATTGGAAGGTTCTTTCTAATTAGTTTATTCTGGATCCAGAAGAGAACCACACTCTTCTAAATCCATTGAAGTTATGCTTATAAAGGTGTGTCCCGCCACGGGGCTCCCGGGAGCCTCGGGAACAGCTGAGGCCCCGGCCGAGAATGGAGACACCTCCAACAGCGTCCATGGTGCGGCGGGGGGAGGTGGAAGCCCCGACGGGGTCGCGCGGACCCGACTGCACAGCGGCATGGGCGTCCAAGCCGACAACGGAGCCGCCAGAACACGCCTGAGGGAGACCATGGGGGCCGCGAGGTCCCAGGGCTGGCCTCGGTGTGCCTGCAGGAGAGGAAGAGTTAGGACCCCAGAGAGGCCCGGGGAGAACTACAAGGGACAGGCCGCCGGGGGAACAGGCAGCAGGGAGACAGCCCGGGGGACTCGGGGACTCACCAGCGAGGAGCAAAAGGGGCGGGCCTGGAGGGAACAGCCAGGAGCAAGCAAGGGGTGGGGACGGGCTGAGCCAGGAGGAGCGGAGGACACCAATGAGGAAAGAAGGAGAGACGATTGACAGGGGAAAGCACGAGTGGGGCAGGTGAAGGGATAGGAGTTGGGAGCACTGAGGGGCGAGGGAGGGGATAAAAGGGAGAGCCACGGGATGGCCAAGGAGAAAGTGGCACGGAGAGAGAGACTAGAGGGAGAGCTGCGGAAAGGTGGTGATGGCAGAGAGAGAAAAGGAACGGCAGGCCTCGCACTCTCCCAGGTCACTGACCGTGCAGGGGTTGAGGCTTAGTGAAGTGAACCAGGCGTCGCCCCATTCTGAGGCCACGCCCATCCTCCCGTTTCCCCAGCCCCACTCCCCGGGGGCTCCAGCGGGAGAGTGGCGAAGCACCCACCACCGCCAGGGGGCGCACAGGGGTGCGACAAGGTGTAACCTTTAGGATTGCACTGTTAACCTTCCTACCACAAGCATAAATTCACATATTGATTTATATAAAAATAGAAATATGTTCAGTTTTCCCCTAAAAGCGCAAAGTACCATCCCTTCTTGCTTCTCTGTATTCCCCCAATTGGCAGTTTTTTCCCATCTAGAATATTCTCAACTCAGCCAATACTGAATTGGTGAGTGCTCAAAGACAATTCCCTTAAATTTCTTTTCCCTATGTAAGAGATTCCATCCAAGTAAATCTACAACAGATGTTAACTATTCTAGACCCATATGGGCTACTCAGTCATCACCAGTCTGTAAAAAGAGGGACTGACCTTTCATATTAAGGAAAACCCATCTGACACTAAAAGGATGCAACTGCCTGCAGCTCCTTTTTCAGTTTATGGTCTCTCAGGAGCCATCCAGAATCACTGACTGCACAGAGGCATTCATCAGTTGGTAGTATTGATTGTGTTGGTGCATGCTTCAAACTGACTAGACTGAACTACAATTTCCAGCCGACAATGCAACAGTAGTGATACAAATGAGCACAAACATGCTCAGCTTTTTGAGTCAGGCAGAGCAGTAAAATGGACAAGCCTGGAAAAGTACAGAAACTTACTATGCAGCATCCCTCACTGCCCACCTCAAGGAAACCAACTCATTTGTTAGCTTAGGGTTATTTCCCCCTTTATGGTATATGAGGGTGATGGCTGAGAGAGGGACCAGCCATAGCAAAATATCTGCACTCAATGAACATTGAGTTAGCCATTTAAAATGTGCAAGGCTAAAATACAGAGACAAGCCACATAGCTCTCACACCCCCTCCACTGGAACCATTCTTTCTTCTTTTTTTAAGAAACATTCTTAAGTGTCTAACAAAGATAAAGGATGAGAATGGGGAAAGCAAAGTGGCAATACACATGCACAGGACATTTTTTTAAAAAAAATTCAATTTCAATCATACAGAAAACAATTGAACTTTTTTCTTCAAGGCTGCAAACAAATTGTAATCTGAGGGAAAGGATGATTGAGCATCCCTGGAAAGGTGAGGGCATATTTTGTAAATTACAGCCAGAAGTCTGCATGGCTGTTTAAAATAACTACAAATCAAATACTATATTGAAAACCTCAATCAGCTTCACAAAACCAGGCAGTTATATGTGACTCAGCTCTGACTTGGGAAAGGTTTATGTGTATCTAAGTCCTAAATAGAACTGTATGGCTATAGTGTTCTCTTCAGCCTAAAGCATACAATATCAATAAAATAGCCAGCTGGGATTTGATTCAGAAATTCCCTTATTGGGGCTATTATATGAAGCAGAAAGAACACAGCTTGATTTCTACATGCTATGTTGAGCTTACAGGGGTAGCAGTGTGGAAAAGGAATCTCTGTTTGATTTGTCAGCTGATGG
Organism: Lepidodactylus listeri; assembly: GCA_029233225.1. Classification (NCBI taxonomy): domain Eukaryota; kingdom Metazoa; phylum Chordata; class Lepidosauria; order Squamata; family Gekkonidae; genus Lepidodactylus; species Lepidodactylus listeri. The sequence continues at coordinate 51,287,444 of JARCFY010000004.1, forward strand.
CGTTTGCTGTGAAAATTCTGAAGGAAATTAGATGTTAGACCTCAAAGGATGCTTCATTTAAAGAAGTATATCTGATCATGCACAAACACAAAGCAGACACCAAGAACATTAAAAATATTTAAGTAGATTCCTTAATAAAATTATATATAATGGAACAATTCACTTCTGATTTCTGAGTGTTTTGTCTCCCTATGCACTGGCAGTCAACTGGCACTGTTACAGCTGCCATTGAAACATTTGATATGGAACCATAATGTCAACAGATTTCTGAATGTACGTATTTAGACACAAGTATTTATTTATTTATTGTTTTATTTTTTTAGACTTATATGTTGCTTCATTTCCTGCCAAGCAATAGAATGAAAGGGGGGCATCAGGGCAGATTTCCCATCCAAAACAGGATTTGTTACCAAATGTTAAAAGACACACTACCCTAGGTATTTGTTTGTGTAAAAGGATACCACTCTCTAGTTTTGTCCCAATTTCCCACTGAGCATAAAGACAATATTTCTTTTGTTGCCTCCTACTCCTAGGAACTGTTGGCTTTGGATTTACACCCAGTTGAAGGGAATGCACCCAGTCTGTTCAGTGACACATTAATGGCTATAAACAACCTTTCACAAAATAGTGCAACTCCTAGCATGAGTTTGGAAGGAGCACTGAAAGTCTGAGCATGGTCTGATCAGAGAAAGTTTACTGAAAAGAATAATTAGGACATTCAAGCACAGAATGATCACATACTTCACAATTTTATCAGTGAAGAAGGGAAGGCAAGAGGCTAAAAAGTTGAAAACGAGAGTGAAGTAAAGCTGTTCATAGCTATCTACTGGCTGCACAAGTTCCAGACAAAATATATTAATCCATAGCAGGAGTTCCACAATATCTAAGTAGCCAAACATCAAAAAAGTAGTCCAAAGTAGAGGAACCTGCCCTTTATTGAGGACCACATCTTAAGTTACATGGCTGAAGTATGGCATGACCAACTTTCAAGCAGAGCACACCAGTTACAATTTGGAGACAGATTCTGGCTTTAGTGACTGGGCCAGAAGATGTTATGAGTCAAATAGGGTATGTATCATTTCAGATTAATCTGGATGTAATGTAACTGGAAATAGCATGATTTTATATAAGTACATCTAATTCTCAATGTACCTCCCTTTGTGGGGGGGCCTTTAAACGCAATGAAATGATAAAAGGAGCACCTGTCGCTTTAAGAAATCAGTGTCCTCATTGATGATTGGTCAGCAACCACAACTGTCTTTCCAGCCTTCATGTCTTAGTTTCTGTCAGTAAAAGGCAGGAAAATGGCCCTTTCTAGGGTTCTTTTGGCCTTTGCGTGAGGACTTACTGGGGCCAGGATTGCTAGTAAGCTTGATACCACATGACTTTCATGAGTCATCCAGACCTACTTGCTTGCTATAGTTCAACAGCAGCCACCTCACAAATACCAGTGTGATGTAGTAGATAAAACTAGGATCTGGGAGACCCAAGTTTGAATTTCTATCTGCCATGGAAGTTCACTGGGTGACTTTGAGACTTGTCACACACACTCAGTCCTAACCTCCCTCAGACAGTTGTTGTGGAGACAAAATGAAGGAAATGAAAACGACATAGGATGCTTTGGTTTCCCACTGTAGATAAAGGCAGGATATAAATTAAGTAAATAAATAATAAATATAGCTAGAGATGGAGACAAATAAAGGTTGGTGGGTGGGAAGGAGAAAAGAAAACAGAGAAAATTGAGGATATGGAGGTTGCCAAGAGGAGAAAATGGTGTTCAGAGAAGAATACAGTGGAAAGTAAGGTGGTCCCCATAAGTTCTTGCAGGTTCCTCGCTACACCACTGGGCCTGGGCCAGCTGGGATCATGCAAATTGGCCCAGCCCAGTGGCTAGGCTGGCACTGTGCAATCGAGCCAGGCTTTTCCTGGAGAAAAGCTGTCAGGAGGAGGAATGGAGGGAAAAATGAAGATGGGGAAACAGATAAAGCTAGACTGGCTGGAGAGTGGGAAGTGGAAGCAGGAAAAGGGGAGGAGCTGTGTAAGTTTTCTGCAAAGAAACATTGGAGAAAGGAAAAGGAGATAACCCTGCAAGTCCTTGCAGGTCCCCTGGTTGTGTGCTATAATTTCTCCCTTGGCTTGGTGAAAAGTGAGAGAGATTTATGTGAGACAACTGATATGATCCCTGATTAGTTAGAGATGAGAAGAAGGAAGTACTCAGGTCCTGGAAACATTTTCTAAAAAACAGAAAGGAGTTTAGTTTTATTAAATTGGGGGTTTGGAAGAAATTCCATCCAACTCATGCCAGGTTAAGGTGAAAAAAGCACTTTTAGCCAAAAAAAAGTGCTAATGTAGGTTGCAGTTGTTTCTGTGGTTGGAATGCTTAGATCGCCAGATATTTTTGTAATAAAATATTTTTTTTAATTACTGATATGTCCTGCTGAATAATTTGAAGGTTGTGTAAAGGCTGCCTTTGGTCCCAAGTAAGCATAATTGGATTATGTAGAATTACTCCTGCCCCTGCCTCTTCTCTCCCAGCTCTCAGCCTTTGTATTGTAGCCAGCCTAAAGCTCATTTTCTTGGCTTCATCCATTTATCAGTCAAAAGACAGTGTGGGGAAGAGAAATGCCAACAAAATGGAGGCTTGATGGTAACATAATGAGATATTCCCGATCTCTGAATGCAAAAACGTGACTGGAGGGTCCACAGTGAGCAACTAGTAATTTAAAGATCAAACACAATTCTCACTGAATACTGAAGACTTAGGCAGACTTTACCTGGTCAGTTAAAATATTATGAAAGGATAAAAGCTAAATTATTGTTGTTCTAAAATCAGCTTAGTGTCAAATTGTAAGTCCCCCCCCACAGTTGTACCAAAATTAGGAATTATGCGGGATAGGACACTTGGAGCAGTAAATACTTCACAATCCATTATCATTGTTGTAGATGAAACACACTGCATCCACATTACTATCATTTTAACTAGAATCAAAACTGCGAACCTCTGATGTAGTGCAAATGTAAATAAAAATGGAGGCATGAAATAAACTTACTTGAGGTTAAGAATTACTATTACTGAATCTGAGTGATAGATGAATGTCTCTCATTTCATTCCATATGCTTATTCACATTCCATGTTCATTCTCATATCATCACAAAGATCCACAATGAACTTGTGGGAACTTTGTCTTGATGTGCATAGAACATGCATTTCAGTACATATTTGGATAGGTACTTTATACACTGATTCATTCCAGGGAGAATTCATTTGCTGCTCAATTACTCAAAAATTTACATGGGAAGAAAAGAAGTGTACTGAACCCTGTTGCTCAAGAACAGTAAGTAGAATCAGGGATGACACAAAGCTACCTAATTTATTCAGTAGAAAAGAGTAAGGCTACGGTCACATGGCAAGCTTACCATGATTTGGTCCCGCTGTATATTTCATTGGGGGTATTTTTTGTGAGTTCAGATTATCACATATCCCTCCCTGAACTGCTTTCATCATGTGACAAGGCACCATCCAGATAGCTGCACTGCCCAAGTGGCAGCGTAGTGAGAGGGTTTTTTTTGTTTTTTTTTTAAATTCTTTGTGCATGCACATATGTCTATGGCCAAATCACTGCTTCCACTTAGATTCACTGTACTCCCTTAATTTTGCAGTGTTTCCCCCCCCCCAAACAGCAAACAAAATGAACCACTGATGTACTACTGAGTGCTGGAGTCTATATATGTGCACTTGAATGTTCATGCATTGAATATATTCAGTGCAGGATTGCTCATGCACACAACAGTGAAAGCTGGAAAAAAAATTCAACACAAGAAGAACATTCAGACAGCCTAATCGCCTTCATAGCGAGAGTTGGCTGTCCAGACTGGTGAAACTGCAGATTCACAGTGCAAATGTTTGGAAAGTACTTAATTTTCCTGGTGTCGGAAAAATCGCTAGGAAACTGGGAGGATTGCGGAGGTGAGTTCACCTCAATAGGGGAGACAGATGCAGTCATCTGATCAGCCCTTTTAAATGCGATAGGAAACAGTGGAGAAACTTGATCAAAATGGCCATGTGACCACAGCCTGAGTCCAGTAGCACCTTAAAGACAAGCTCATACCCTACCACAAATGTTGTTAGTCTTTAAGGTGCTACAGGACTTTTACTCTTTTTTACTTCTACAGGCAGACTAACATGGCTACCCATTTTGATCTAATTTAATTCAGATATTCCCACTCTGATTTCATTTTTTCCCCTTATAGGAAACAAGGAAACCTATGAGTCTTTGTATTCCCACCAGTTAGTGAATGTGAATGAACATATTTGAAAACATTATTTTTTACATGTGAGAGTGTATTAAGTGCTATCAAGTCACTTCTGACTATGGTGACCTTATGAATCAGTGACCTATCATTAATAGGCTTGCTCTAGTATTGCAAACAGGGCCTTGGCTTCCTGTGTTGAGTCAATCTATCTCCTATTGGATCTCCCTCTTTTCCTAGCTGTCTTTTCCAGTGATCTTCTCATGATTTGACCAAGGTACCAGAGTATCAGTTTAGTAATTTTAGTAATTTTAGCTTCTAGGGAGAGTTCAGGCTTGAATTGATCTATAACCCCCATATTTGACTTTTTGGTGGTCCGCGGGACCTCTCCTCCAATCCCACATTTCAAAGGAATCAATTTTTGCATACATTGTATAAAATGACAATCATGTATAAATGGGCATAAAATAATGTAAACATGGCATATATAGCCAGCATAAAACAAAATCCAATGGGTATGTAAATACCATTCAAAAGAATTATTGACCGTGAAAGGAATGAAATAAAGAACAGACAATGAGAACATAGAAAAAATAATAATGATGAAAATGCCCTACTGGCTTACACCTACAAAATAGACTTTCTATATCTCAGTTCAGATTTTCTACTTAAGGCTACTTTGGATGCGAGATGATCTTTGCTGATTTTCCATGTTCTGTGATCTTGCAACCTGTAGTATAAAATATTTTATTTTGGGTGCATATCTTCATTTCACTCATTTCAGAGAAAAGTTTTCCCTTGCACGTTGCTGTTAGTTTTATAGCTTGCTGTACTCTTCATTCTTATTGTGTAGATAGCTATGCCACAACTATCTGGCTGCTAAAATCAGCTCATCATTATCTGTTCTTACTTTAGCATTTTGCTTGGGAAATCAGTGAAGGGAAAATAGAAAACTTATTTACAGTTTTATTTTTTAAAATCTTTTCTTCAGTGTACTGACATTTTCATATTCCTTTATTTCTGCTTCAGCCTGTACTTTCTCGGCCTTGCAATCATCTCTGCTGCAAATGGCATAAATGTCAGCTTGGCAGTTAAATGCAGAAATGTGATTTTTAGCACATCTTTCTTATAAGTGCTGCAGCTTGGAAAACTGTGGCTGTAATTCATGTCAGAAAGAACATCATTCATTTCTCAGAAGCCTTGCAAATGGCAAACCTATGTTATATATGGTCTTCAGTTGTTAGCTGGTGATTAGGAAGATGAGAAATGTGGAGCTGAGCTGACAGCAACACTTGAGACACTTTACAGGGACATAATCTAGCAAAAGAGCATCTAATAAATTTGTCCTTTTTCTGAACTCAAAGTATTTGAAGTAACACACATGGAACCCATTGCTGATAATACTGAAAACACCTTAATCCACTTTTCTTGTTGAATACATAGAATAAGCTAAAAGGGAAATTATGATATGATAGTAATTGCTAAGCAAAATGATCAATTCTGTAATTTTATGAGTACTTATTAATGGCAAAGAACAGATAGGATAGTGAGAATGCCAGGGTACTTAGGAGGGCTCTGACTCCTGTGGTTTATATTAGACTAGGAATAAGGCCTGTTGTGGAAATAAATACAATGAGCTCTAGAAAGAGGCTCTGGGAGAGTGCCCGGCCTTGGGAACTCAGTGTCAATTTGCTGTGGTGACCTCAGCAGGGTATAATCACACAGAGTCCACCACTTTCTCCAGGGGAAGATCTCTACTATCTGAAGAGCAGTTGTAATTCAGCGTGATCCCCATCCCTGCTGATTCCTTCCATCCCTGCTGATTCCTTCCATTCAGCGTGATCCCTGCTGATTCCTTCCATCCCCCCCCCCCAAAAAATGCTGCCCTCCACAGGATCCACCCCCCAAATCTTCAGGTATTTCTATCATAGGGTTGCCAGGTCTAGGTTGGAAAATCCCTGGAGACTTTGGGGGTGGATCAGGATTGGGTGGGGTTTGGGGAAGGGTGGGGCCTCAGCATGGTATAATGCCATAAGGTCTACCCTCCAAATCAGCCATTTTTTCCAGGGAAACTGATCTCTGTCATCTGGAGATCAATTGTAACAGTGGGAGATCTCCAGGTCCCACCTGGCGATTGGCAACCCTAGGGGAAATGTCAGCCGCACAGCAGGGGTTGAAGGGAATGGTTTGATGGTCGCTGGCCTACCTCATTAGCCAGCCAGCCATGGGGGAGCTAAGCAGGAGAGAGAGCCTGAGGAATTTCACACAGCCAATATGTTCCATTTCAGGAACTCTTCAGTTATGGTTTCTGTCAGGCATTTTACACAGAACTGTATTAGTACCAGTTCCCTGATGGAACATATTGGCCCTTTCGCACAGAAACGTGCCTCTCCCGTTGGGGAAACATTCCTGAGCCGGTTTACCTTGAAACCTCCTCCCAAGTGTTCTTCAGTTCTTGTACTGGTCCTGAAGTGCTATGGGGTGTTGTGTGAAATGGCTCCCTGCTTTTTGCACATTAAGCAAGTTTGACAAGAGGAAACATAATCAGACACATCTCCACGCATGCGAGGCCACCAGAACTGTCTCTGAAGTAAATGCAATGTTTTTAAGTAACCAAAATGTCCTGACAACTTAGATTCATGGCTCGCATGCATTACTGCTTGGCACAAGGATTTCGGAACAATAAGCTTCCCTTCCCGATACTAGCATCCATCTGGTTCTTTAATGGCCATTGTCTCTGAGTCAAATAGATCATGCTCCATCTGCAAATATTCTGAGGCACATTTGTGAACCCACTCATTGGGGTTAGGTGACAGTGTGTTTCGAGCTTGGCTACGGGTCACCACCGCCCCCCCCCCCAGGTGGGATGGGGTAAACATTGAATCAAACACCTCTTCCCGTTTCGAGTCATGCTGTGAGAGGCGAGATAGAGCATCAGCGAGCAAGTTGGAAGCCCCAGGGAAGTGATGCAGTGTAAAGTTAAATTTAGAAAAGAAATCTGCCCATCGGAGCTGCTTGGCATTAAGAGCTCTCCAGGTGTGCAGCGTCTCAAGGTTTTTGTGGTCAGTCCACACCTTAAACGGCTTCCATGCCCCCCTCCAACCAATGTCTCCAGGTAGTTAGGGCTAATCGGATGGCAGCCGCCTCTTTGTCCCAGACAGACCAGTTTCTTTCTGCCTCACTGAACTTCTTTGAAATGAACGCTAATGGATGCAACCACCCATCCTCCCCCCTTTGCAAAATCGCCCCTCCCATGGCGACATCCGAAGCATCGACATGAATAGTAAATTCTTTGGACTTATCAGGATGAGCCAGGATGGGTTCAGATGTGAAGAGGGACTTGAGTTTTTCAAATGCTCTTTGACACTCTAGGGTCCAGGAAAGCCGCACTCCTGGCTTAATAGCCTCCGGACCCTGCCCTTTTTCTTCAACAAGTCTGTGAGGGGTAAACTGACTTTGGCAAAGTCCTTGATGAAGACTCTATAAAAGTTGGAGAATCCTAAAAATGACTGGAGTTGTCTATGGGTTTGTGGGGCTTCCCAAGAGACCACCGCCTCAATCTTAGCAGGGTCCATCTCCAAACCCTTAGGAGAAATACGGTACCCCAAAAAATCAATTTCCGTTTTGTGGAACTCACATTTGGATAGCTTAGCATACAGTTTGTGTGCTTTCAGGGTAGAGAGGACTTCTCTGATTAGGTTGATATGGGCCGGCATGTCTTGTGAGTACAGAATGATATCATCAAGATAACATAATGCCCCTTTGAATAAATGCTTGTGCAACACCTCATTTATTAGGCTCATAAAAACTCTGGGAGCCCCACTTAAGCCAAAGGGCATAACCAGGTATTCGAATAGGCCCAGAGGGGTATTAAAGGCAGTCTTATATTCATCCCCCTCTTTTATGTGCACCCGGAAATATGCATCACGTAAATCTAATTTCAAAAAGATTTTCCCCTTGGTGGCCTCTGCCAACAAGTCTTTGATCAATGGAAGGGGGTAGGCATTGGAAGCTGACACCGCATTGAGCCCCCTATAGTCTGTGCACAGCCTCAAGCCCCTGTCTTTTTTTTTTCCGGAACAGAACAGGTGCGGCAAATGGGGAGGTGGCTGTCCTGATGAAGCCCCGTGCCAAATTCTTATCCAGGAGCTTGTGAAGTTCTGCACACTCAGCTGGGCCCATAGAGTACAATTTCCCTTTAGGTAGTCTCTGCCCAGGCAACAGTTCTATAGCACAGTCCGTAGCTCTATGGGGAGGGAGTTCATCTGCTTCTCTTTCGCTGAACACCTCTCTCAAGTCCCAGTATACTTGGGGAATCAATTCTAGCTCCTCCTGAACTAAGCATGCCTGTGGCACCTCTGGGGGACCCGATCCCCATCCTGGGTCCCACCTGTGTTGGGAGCACTGAGGGTTAATCCAGGCAATCTTCCCCTCACTCCATTTAATGTACGAGTCATGGGAACTTAACCAGGGGCTACTAAGCACCATGTGGAACTGTGCATGAGGGGTGATTACAAATGTTCTCTTTTCCCAATGCTTCCCCAAGCCCAAAATGAGGGGCTCAGTCTCTGCTATACATGGCTCCCTCATTTCCGAGCCATCCATTTGAGTGAACCGGAGCGGCTCCACTAGAGGAACCACGGTTGCCCCCAACCCCTCAATCACAAAGGGGCTAATTAAATTGCGGGCACAACCAGAGTCTATCAAAGCCTGTACTCGAACGTGCGTCCCATTTCTGGGATCTACAATAGTCACTACCATATAAAGTAGAGGTCCAGGAGAGCTCACCACTGGTGGTGCTGGTGATGGTGGGACCTGCAGTGGCGCACCTCCTACTGCAGGTCCTTGAAGTTTTCTGATGGCTGCTCTGGGATGACTCCACTATGTTGGTGTCACTCGTTGCCCCTTCCAGCTGTAATGTCCAGGGTTTGAAGATGCCTTTTGGGGGTCTCGGTGTCCCAGTCGGCGCAGTTGGGGTGACCCTCGGGGTCTTTGGGGCAGCCGCTGGACAGCTGGAAGCGAAGTGGCCAGCTTCCTCGTACCTCATGCAGAGCCCTTGCTTCATGCACGCCTCTCGCATTTCTTGAAAAGTGGATTTTGGTTTGGTCTTGGGAGGGCCCCTGGCAGCAGGTTGAGAAGCATGGGGCCCCAGGCAAATTAGAGTGAATCGCTCCTCTACATCAGCCGCTGCCTGCATCCAAGCTGCGAGGGAGCCGGGTTGTTCAGTCCTCAACACAGTCTCGTAAATTTCCCAGTTTAGCCCCTCCCTGAATCGTTCAATGAACACCGGTTCAGGCCACCTATGCACTCTGGCAGCACCCCTCCTGAATTGCTCGGTGTACTCATGAATGGAGTTGTGGCCTTGCACCAGCCACCGCAGTTGGTTTTGCACCTTCTCCCCCCCCATGGGATCCTTGTACTGCTGCTGTAAAGCCCACACAAAATTATTCACAGACTGCAATTCAGTGCTGGGGGGGTTGTGTAGGCTCACATACCACTTGCTTGTAGTGGCCCGTAACCATGAGCCAATATAACCCACCTTCTCATGATCTGTAGGGTAGAGGTGTCCCCACAAGTCCAGGAACCTTTCAATCTCGATGACAAAAAACTGTAGGCTATCTTGATTCCCATCAAAAGTAGCTGAAAGCAGCTCGGCTGGTAATTGACAGTAAATCCTCTCCCCGTGCCAATTGCGTGGGGGTCTGGGACATCAAGTCCCACAGGTGGCTGGAGAGGGCCAGTATACAGTTGCAGAATGGCTCCCAGTGGAGCCTGTTGTGGTTGCTGCTGCTGCTGCACTCCGCCATTTGCTCCCAGGGCCAGGTCAGCACCGGCCACTGCTTGCAACGGGACCCCCCCTTGGGAGGGCCCTCAGCTTGCCTCGTGCCTCCTGCAGTTCCCTCATGAACTGACCCTACATTTCCTCAAACCTCCGATCCATATGCTGCCACGACTCAGCATGAGTGCAACCACTGACCTGGATGTGGTTTTGGTTACATGTGGGATACTCAGTTGCCAGTCTTCCCGGCATTCATCTTCGAACCACACCCCAGAGCCTCACTACTCAGCAGCCCAGGTCTCCTCGGGAGTGTCTCCGAACACAGTCCAGGAATACTTTGGCTTGACTGGTCTCTTGAAAATGATACCCAGGTCGAGGGGGATGTCACCAAGTTCATTTCTGTGGTCATTACCACAGTAGCTGTGGAAGCTGTTCCTTTCTCTGCAGTGGTGTTCGGAATGAGGGTCCCATCATCCAACATGGTCAGGTATGGGTTACTCTCCTCCCGTTAGTGAAAGATCACTAACACTCTGTGAGAACCCTTACAGAGCCAATAAGCCAGGCCTTCTGGAAATAAAAGTCCTTTTATTCTTAATGGTCCATAGTAGTCAGCACTTGTTGTGTTAGTGATACAGAGCATAAGGCTGCAGGTGAATTATACATTATTTAAAAGCATAGAGGGAGGTGGGGCACCAATCAGGTTAGGTAAAAAAGGTGCTACATTACATGTCCATTTAGCTTCCCATGGAAAGTGCACCCAAATGTGCGATTGCTCATCCCACATTCCTTCCCGTACCCCACCAAAACCTCCCCAGCAATTCCCAGGCCGCCATAAGTGAAGAACCTGGAGTCAGAGTAGCCGTTAGAGTAACACTCCAAGGCCAAATGCATCATCAAAACAGATAACAGTTCTAGCAGCAGTAATGAGTTCTCCGGGGAAGCGAGTGACATTGACTGAGGGAGGGAACCCACCTCCCACTCGGGAAATGTCAGATTCTGACACCCTGTTTCACAGTTTATTCTGACAGTTTATTCTGGGCATGCTGGCAATATGTGGGGGAGGGGATTATGCTGAAAGTCCATTGTCTTTTCACTGACAGAAGCAGGCCACTGAGGGGACAGTTAGACCCACCTGGCAGTGGGCGGAGGAGAAGAGTGGACCCAGCACCCAGTCGGTCCTTCCCCTTTGCTGGCTTCCTCCAGACTGAGGCTGGTACGCTGGCTGATGGCTCTGTGGGAGGGACTGAGGCAAAGCAGCGAGAGAATGCAGCCAGTGGCCAGGGACCCCCTTTTGAGTGGCAGTCCTTCCAGCCAACTGATTCTGGCACCCCATGGAATCTTGCCACTTTAAAACGGCTTTATATAATAAGAAAAAATGTGCGCACAGGAAGTTTTTTAAAAAAAAATTAATTCCAAAAGGGATTGTTTTATTATTAGTTTGTTTCATATGGTTTTGTTTCATTCTTGTTTATTTTGTTATGAATGCTTCATTTTCATAATTCTATTTTTTATTACTTCCCATTGGTTTTAAATGGAAGACCCATACCCCTCTTCTTCAGTCTGTACCTTCAGGGTTTTCCATCTAAACTGGACAAATCTCAGGGGGATTGTAGCATTCCCCTACAACATCCACAATCCCAAATTTCAGACAGATGGAATGAAAGAGTCCCCCTTTTTGAGGAACTGAAAGGCATCTATTTTTAATATTAAAGTCTATGGGATAATTAATTGGACAAATTTCAAATACTTAGCTTCTTAGTTTGAAAAACAAGAGCATGAGTAAACAACAGACTGACAAGGCAAGTGTATTTAATGGTCAAAGAGGTCAAGGCATCCATGCAGGAGGAACTTGAAGCAGATTTGCTTGGAGAGAGCAACATGATAACACAGATTGCAAGAGGAAATTTGGTACAGCAGGGCAAGCATTATGTGGAGAGTGGGTGGGAAAGCCCTACCCCATATCCATCAAGATTGGAATACTTTATGCATAAATGTAATCTAAGTGGTTACAGTTTACAGTCAATCAAGAAATCCCAGAGCCTCTCTCTCCCAGTTTCCCTTAAGCAACAGCACTTATGCCCTTATTAGGAAAATGCTGGCTAGTGAAACCAGCATAGTTAGAGAAAGGCAAGACTTCAGTAATGAACTTAAAAGAACAAAACCAAAGAAAAATAATGTTTGTTTGGTGTTTTTTAAAAGGTTGTTTAGATGGGAAATTTGTTTTATTTACATATTAATTATGATAATTACAAAACCCCTATTTTTTGGAATTATTATAATTAATTATGAAACAACCTCATTTATATACTAATCTATTTTATATACTAATCTATTTTGGTCATTTATATCCTGGTTTTCGATCTGAAGCACTCAAAATGGTTTACATGGTCTGGTGTTACAGTGAGCCTGACATCTGAGGGCCAAATGAGGATAAACAATCAAACAATATGTATAAATTGCGTAGATATATAATACAAAAACTCACCCCAATCTCAGTAGTAGCACATATAGAAACCAGTTATACAAAGGATCATGGGTCCTTATCCCACCATGTGTTGCACTACAATTTATATCCAAGAAAGGGGCTGCAGCAACACAGGTCATGTAGTAAGACATCTTACTGACTTTCTGCTGTTGGTTTAATTAGAACAGTAAGATTCTGTTTATCCTCATTTGTATATGCTTTGTATTTGGTCCCACTGTAGCCTATTGGCTTTGAAAAAGAATTATTTGAAATGCAGCAGCTTGCATCTGGACTACACATCATATGGTTTATAGATTTCAAGATTATATGGATTCTTCAGGGACTATATGAATCCACTGGATAATGAATGCATGTCAAGTTGGACTATCTCTCCATATGAATAATTGTGAAGTGGGGTAGTACTCTCCGAACATTTCACATGCTCCTAAATCAGTTGGCTCTATGATGTGTCACTCAGAAGCTGTCCCTATCAACTGGCTGTGTTGCCTGAGTTCCGTCCACAGTACACTCCATCAGCCATTGGCCCATCAGCCTACACTCAAGAGTACTCATGTGCCATTGGCCAGATGCTGGGTCTCCTCCTCTTCCCCACCCACTCCAACCACTGTTCCCTGTCAGAATTACTGGCAGACGGCTCTCTCTCCAACTAGCCTTGGTTCTGTCAGTAAAAAGTCAGGAACAAAACCCTTTCCAGGCCTTTGTGAGGAACTCATTGGGGCCAGTCCTGACTAGGGTTGCCAGCTCCAGGTTGGAAAAAATTTGCTGAGTCTCCCCCCCCCCCGTGCTGCCCTCCACAGAATCTACCACCCAAATCTCCAGGTATTTGCCTGCTCAGAGCTGGGAAGCCTACTTTCCCCCCAGTACCTGTTGCTGGTCAACCAAGCTTGGTTCTGTCAGTAAAAGGCCCTTTGCACGCCTATTTTGGTCTTCAGGAGAAAACTCATTGTGTCCTTATACCCTGCTGAGATGCCTCCCCCCCATGACAGCCAATGTGATGTGGCAGTCAGGGCTTCAGAGCATGGTAGAGGCCACAGGTGGGGGTGGCAAAGATGGAAATCTGAACAGTGAGGGGGAAATAAAGGAAGGTTGATGCTTGGCTGGGAAGGAGATAGGGTTGCTAACTCCAGGTGGGGAATTTCTGGAGATTTGAGGGTTGGAGCCTGGAGGGTGAGGTTTGAGGATGGGTGGGGCCTCAGACAGGTACAGACTCCACTCTCCAAACCAGCCATTTTCTCCTGGGGAACCATTGTTGCCAGTCTCCAGGTGGGGGCTGGAGATCACTCAGAATTACAACTCCTCATCAGGTAGCAGATATCAATTCCTCTGGAGAAAATGGTGGACTCTGTGTCATTATACCCTGTTGAGATTGCCGCAACAAATTGGCGATGAATGCTGAAGGCCTTGGTACTCTCCCAGAGCCTCTTTCTGGAGCCCATTATACTTATTTCCACAATGGGCCTTATTCCAAGTGGAATTATAATTCAACAGGAGTGAGACACATTGATACTTTTGGGACTTTACTTCTCTGTACTACTGTTGTTTCTTGTAAGAATACCTTGGACTTATCTAGTTATATGGTTATTGTGTTAGTGAACTTGGCATAAAAATTATTTTTATACTTTTTTTTCATCTTAGTGATTTTAGCCAGCGGTCTCTTGTGTTTTGTACCATTCCATGGAAGTAGACAGACCGATAAATAAATCTTGCTTTTTATACAATGTATTGTCACGTCTTCTACATAAATAATTATAGGATCAGTCTTTTAATTTCCTAGTTTGGTCAAAATCAACAAACACCATTTTTTTGCCATTTTGTTCATACGTCTGGGTTTTTTGGGGGGGGGAGGGGGGTGTCTTCCCCAGGCCTGCTCATAGTACTTTAGGTCACATGTATCCCACCTCTTAGCATGTTACTGCACTTGTGCTCATATTTATTATGCTGGATTTTTGATAATATGTTGTTTTATAGGTCATGACTTTTGGATAATTTTTCCCCTTTAGATTACGTTGTTAATCCTTTAGATTAATCCTTTAGATTAAGTAATTAATAACAATTAAAATTAATTAAAATTTGCTTTCCATCAAAGATAATGTATTTGTTGTACTATATCCTGGCATATACAAAGGGGAAAAAAGAATTTTTGAACACTTTTAAAGTTGGTTCCTAAACACCCATTTATTTTTGGCTCTTTAGGAAAGTTTCTAGTTCTTCAAACCTTGAGGCATATTTTGTCCACAACGTTTTACTCCCAAACTTGTAAAAATTGTAATGTATCTTGATGTTCATGACCTGTTTCTCCCTGGCCCCTGAAATAAGAGACCAGAAGCTAGGTATGAAAGGAGAGAGGGAATAATACAGTTTCCATTCTGACAACTGCAAATCTAACACCAAAGTAATGTTTTATTCTCTCATGGACCCTTGGTCTAAGCTGACTCACTACTTCATCTAAGCCACTAAATCTGAAGCACTTGGTTTTAAGATCATTGGTTCAAGGGACAGAGAGTGAGCTTAAATTTTAGTATGTTGCTTAACTTGCTTGAAAAGTGTATTCCACTTTCTTCATTTTACTCTCAAGGAATAATTATAGGGAAACCCAAAATATATAGTGAATGCTCAAATAAGAATAGAACAGCAGCTTCCCTAAATGAACTGATGAACCACATGAATACACTGAGGATCTATATTTTATCATAAACATGATTGTTGAAAAAATATTTCAATAGCATGAAATAGACACAAAATGTATGCAATATGTAAGGCATTAGAGTCTGCATTGTATACTAAATTGTTGCTTCATTTTTACCCAAACCGATGTAACAAAACTGTCTTAATTGAAGGCTTCCAAATTTTGGGACCATCAGGTCAAGTTCCATTTAACATGATATCTGCATGCAGGCAACTAGGCAAACAGGAGTTTGTTTCACAGAATCCCGGGATGGATGGCATACATAACTGAGGTGGATTCAAAGCTTCCTAAATCCTGAATATATATTCTATAGATGAGAAGTTTATTTCTGCAACCCATAAACCTTCAAATGGCATGAAGGCTTTCAAATACCTTTCCAAAAGGTCTCTCCCTGAAGCTCAATTCTAGGCAACTGCTCTTCCTTCTCAGTTACTGTGATCAGAGTAGACAATATCATTTTGTGCTCCAAGGAGGCCCTAGGCACCATTTTCCCAACCCATTTATCATTTATGTTTTGTAATTGTTTCAAATATTTTTAGGACTCTGTTTTTGACTATCTAGAGAGCTGAATAATAACAGATCACAGAATATATAATTCTGTTTAGGTGTGCAAGTCTTTGTATTTCCCCCCCTCCCCAACAGATCAGTTTTCAAAACAGTTTGTCCTGTTTATTGTAGGAGAATTACAATGGACAAACCTGAAAAGCAGTTGTCATTTTGAGGGAAACAGAATCATGGATTAGTATAGCATACGCTTGCAGGCATAAAATGCCAGGTACAATCCCAGGCACTTTCATGAAAAAGGATCTAAGGCAGCAATCACCTGGCTAGACCTGGGAAAGCCACTGCTGGTAACAGATGGGACTGGGAACAGTGATGGACCAATGGCCTTAGTGTAAGGTACTTTGGTATATACATATAAATAGCTTCTTTGGACTGTAATTCTTGCATTAAATCGTCTCTGTCCTTTCTCTTCCAATCACAGAATCACATTTCTATGCATTGTGATTCAGTCTACACTTGCATGCAAAATTCCTGGCCCAATCCCACAGTTTTCATTCTGCTTATTTGCAGAGTTGATAGATATGCAGAGTTGCTGTCTACTGAAAAGACCCCTAACAAATAATAATAAAAGATCTATCTCACTGTAGTCATTCCTTTTTTATATGTTGACAGTTGCTCCTATAGAGTTTACTTCTTAGGAATCATACATACCGTGGTACAGGGCTGTAGTTCCTACCCTGTGTTCTTTGTTGACATACGTGTTCAGATAACTTGGCTGAGAACCCAAAACCAAGTCATGCAGTCTCTGGGTGGGTTCACTCTCTAATTTTTAAAGGGAAAGGCCTGACATGTTAGTGGACAGAGAAACTGGATTTGCACTAAGGGAACCTTGGTTTGAATCATCAGAGTTTTAAAGCACTCACTGGGTAGCATCAAACAAGTCACTCTAATAGGTGGGGGGTTTTTTGAAGGATAACATGGGACAGCCCTAGGCTTGCCACCCCTAAGATAATGGTAAGATGTGACTGTGATCATCTATACGCACCTTTACAGAGCCCTGCTCAAGGTGACTCACAAGTAAAAACAATAAAAGAAAATAATATAATCAACTGTGAATAATAAAATAAGCCATACAAACCAACCATATTTGTAGGAGTGAATAAGACCATAATAGAAAGAAAATGGTAAAATGTCAGATTTTCATAGCTGGTCTCTACTGTGCAAGAGATCGTCGTATATGGGCCATGGCAGGGCACCAGCATTAGTAGCAGCTATGGTGTTGCAGTAATAACAGGGTAAGTGACAGCACTACCTGTCCCTTGCTCACATTTGAGGTTAGTTAAAGCAGACAGCTGATTAAATAACCACTTATCACTGCTTGAATTCATACTGTGGTATAATGAAAAGCCAGCAATTATGCTTTCAGTCAATCATGACAAAAAGACAACAAAAAGAGACAAGAGACACAGACAGAGAGAATTGATTTCTGGATCTGGAAGAAGAGAGCTCAAGCAATTTTTGTTCTGTGATTGTGGAACTCAGATGTTTGTGGGCAGGCCATGGTTGCTCAGCAATGAAAGAAACACACTTGTTAGACGCTAGCTTGGGGGTGGGGGCAGTAATTGTCCTGGTCAATAACAATTGTCCTGGTCAATAATGAATCTGTCCTGATTTGTCTATTCAGAGAATACAAGTGGGGATCTGCAACAAAATAGTGCATAATGTGTTGTAGTTAGGGCTGCCAAGTCCCCCGGGAGGGCGGGGGAAACACCGATTTTTAATGCTTACCCCCACTTTTTCAAAATTGGCCACCGGGGGAGGCAATGGCTGCCAGCAGGAACTCAGGGAAACGTCGGAGCCTGCCCTGCCCTCTCCCTGCCAGGCCTGAACTCTTAAAAGGGAAATGTCTGCAGAGAGCCTGCCCTGCAGTAAAAAGCCTCAACAGACATTTCCCCTTTAAGAGCATAGCCAGCAAGAGAACCCCCCGCCCAGAGATTAAGGAGGGACTAGGCTGTTTGTACTGAAGGGCCTGCTTTTGCATGTGGCTGGGGTAAGTGCCTCTGCGAGCTCTTTTCCTTCTTTCTCTCTCCCCCTCCCCCTTTCTTTCTTTTTTCTGTCTGTCTGTCTGTCTGTCTCTCTCTCTCTCTGTCCCCATCCAGCAAAGGTCTATCAATGGCTATTATTAGCCACAAGGTCTAAATGGAACACTTTGTCTGGGGCAGTGATGCTCTGCATTCTTGGTGCTTGGGGGGCAACAGTGGGAGGGCTTCTGGAGTTCTGGCCCCGCTTCTGGACCTCCTGAGGGCACCTGGTATTTTTGGCCACTGTGTGACACAGAGTGTTGTACTGGATGGGCTGTTGGCCCGATCCACTGTGGCCTCTCTCCTGTTCTTATGATATGAAAATCATATTTAGCACTTGTGTAGCACTTAGTGCTTCATATTCTGCCGAGATGAGGAAGGATTCAGTGGGGCCGTTGCTCAGTGATAGAGCATCTGCTTGACATGCAGGAGGTATCAGCCTCTTCAGCTAAAAAAGGATCAGGTAATAGGTGACATTAAAGATCTCAGCCTGAGACCCTGGAGAGCCACTACCAGTCTTTGTAGTCAATACTGACCTTGATGTACCAATGGCCTGATTCAGTATTAGGAAACTTCATGAGTTCATGTGGAAGCATGTGGAAGCAACATCACAGGATGTGACATCACAAAATGATGTCACTTCCTTTCTCCTGGCTCCACCCCCAAAGTCTCCTGGCTCCACCCCTAAAGTCCTCAGATATTTCCCAAGTTGGACTTGGCAGCCCTAGTTGTAGTTAGTTTGAAGTTGTAATTGCATTTTTTTGGAAGTGCAGGATTTGTAGTTACTAAATGTATATACTCCTTGTGATGAGACCCACTCAATACAGTACACAAAATGTATGCAAAACATTAATCCTTTTATTTTATTTCCTTGTTGGTTTTGTGTGCTTCTGTATGTGTTAATTCTAAATGTCACAGTTCTCTTCATTTCTGTATTCTTCTGTTGTATGTAATATTTGTTATTGTTGCTTTTAATTAAAGTATTTCACACACAAATTTCAAATTTATTCACAGCAAAAAGCCAGCACTCTAATTAAAGTATTTCTTTGAATACCACATTAGATGTAAACTTGGATTTTTCGATTTTCAAAGCATTTCACTCTAGACATTGCAGCATATAATTGTCCATGGGTGAAGACTGGTTCCTTTAAGTATATGCCTACATTTTGCAATATTTGGCCTTGGCCTTGGCCTCGGATAAATGATTAGGACTGTGTACAGCTTAATGTAAGGAGGATCCTATTTACTGTATTTTTTGCTCCATAAGACTCACTTTTTCTCCCAAAAAAAGTGGGGGGGAAAAGTGTGTGCGTCTTAACCCCCCCCCTCACCTTTCCCAAGCCACGGCACCGAGCGGAGCTAGGTACGTCTTATGGTCAGGTGCGTCTTATGGAGCGAAAAATACGGTATGTAATCTACCTTGAGTCCTTGTGAGAAAGGCGGTCCACAAATAAGGTGAATAAATAAACATTCAGTTTGCTGTTTCCTCAGACCCCAATTTGGGGGAAGGGAGTGTTTGTTTCTAAAAAGCACAAAACCAGATCTGGCCGCCTGTAGGTCATAAGCACTCCTCTTCCCACTTTTTTAAAAATAAAAGACCCCTCTCCATTTTGAGCAGTTTTAAGAGAGACCCCTAGCATTCTTTCCTCCTGAGACACCTCTCTACTGAGGCTACTGAGATGCCAGGCAGCTTTACCCCTCTGTTTGCTCAAGAACTGAGCAGCTACCACACCCTCCACTGACCTACACTCACTGGCAACCAGGAAAAGAAGAGGAGAATATGTGAGTCATTGAGTCCTAGAGTGGCAGCTTCTTATCTAAAAAATCACTGAAAAACCATCGGGAGGACAACAACACACCCAAGATGGCATCACATACACCTCGTCCAACTGGTTGTTCACATATTGAATAGTGGCTTCCTGTTTCTCATACTGTGATCCAAAATACCACTGCTAAAAAGGGCAACATTGGTTAAGTAGTGCCGTCATTACAGGGGTCCAGAGGATGCTTTGATGGTGAGGGGTCATGGCTCAGTGGTAGACTTGGCTTGTAGAAGATCCCAGGTTCAGTCCTTAGCATCTCCAGGATCTGGCAGTAGGTGTTGTGAAAGACCTCTAGCCTATAATCCTGAACAGCTGCTGCTAGTCTGAGTTGACAGTAATTACCTTGATGGACTAATGACCTTGATGGTCTGGTTCAGTATAAATTAAGAAAAGCTGGAATAAAGAACAAGATGTTATGGTATAATCTGTGCCAAGCAATGGGATTTCTATACTAATAAGTATCTAGATGAATGGATAACAGGATTATTGAAAAACATATCTACCCCAAAATAGGGTGGCAGAGTGTGGCTCAGAGAGGGATTAGAAAGATTTAGGACACTTACACAGTAACAATAGCAATCTGTGGGTAAATGTTCCAGGACTGAGTCCTGACCTGTACCTGAATCTGATTCCAGGGCTAAGCACTGACTGAAAGTCAGTCTTGAGGAACAAACAGCCACTGACGACTGCTCAGAGTTTATCAGAGATGATTTCACATTTCTCAGCCCTGCCATTTTCACTCAGAAATCCTAATTTTGCTTCTGTTTTCTCCAAACTGAACCTGTGATTCGTTATTACTATTCTATTTTCTCACAATTATTTTCTCTTTAAAGTGGACTCATTTTAACATTATTTGCACATCAATACATTAGAATTATGCTTTGTTACATATACTATATGTACAAATTACATACACTTTACATATAAATAGCATTATCAGGAAAAAATGGGAAGAAAAACCTGTGCAATATGTATACATAATATAAAGAAAACTATTAAGCCAACAGCATAAAGTGAAGAACAAAAACACTGGGGGGGAAGGAACAAAATAGGAAACATTCTCTCATTCCTTTAGCTTATGGAACATTTTGGGGGGGAAAATTGTACATTCAATGAGTTATATAATCCACCATTCCACTAATTACTGCCCTTTTCAGCTCACAGTTGAGCTCACAGTTGGCTAATGGGTAAGTAATTGCCTGGTTTATCAGAATATACACAGCATTCTGCTTCCAAATGTCCGATGATCATATCAGGGCAAAACTAAATAGAACTCAACCGGCTGGAGCCACAGAATCACCTGGGATTTGACTAGTGAAGAGGCTTGAGCATGGAGGAATGGGAAATGGGCAAAGTTTATCTAAAAAAAACCTCAAGTGACTCATAATAAGTAGAAACTGTATATACTGTGTAAAGGATAAATGTGGTCAAAAGGCAGTACAAGTAGAGACCTACAAGAAACTTCTGGGAATGGTCATCCCACCCCCCTACCTTTGTTTCCTCCTTCCCCCCTTACTTCTCTGCCTTTCGTTCTTTCTCCCCCACCACTTCTCTTACTCTTTCCCCAATGCCTGTCATTTCTCTCTCTGTCCCCCTCCCCAGCATTCTCTCTTTTTTGGCCACACCACATCATTCTTTTTCTTCCCCTCACCTATCACTATTCCTTTTTCTTTCTACCTCCTCAACCCCATCTCTCTTTCTGCCCCCCCCCCATCACCCGCTCATCACCACTGCTGCAGGGTCCAATGTGGCTTCTTTCACCCTCCTGACCATTGTTGCTTTCAGTGGCTTTCCTGGCATTACTCTCATCATGTCCACTGAGGCTCCCAGAATCACAGCTAGGCTTCCTCCACCCCATCATCAGGCCCACCAACAGAGGAGGAGGAGGAGGAGGAGGTAAGAGTGTTGTATGTGCTTGCTCAGACAATGGTTTTCTTTTTTGGGGGGGGAATTAACCCTCCCCAATTTATTTATTTATTTGCTTAGTTTTAGGTTTTTCTACAATCCTATGGGTCTCCCAAGTTTGCAGAAATATCTTTTTTTCTTTCTGTGTGGCTCCAGTTCACAGATCCAGGCTGCATCCAGACATGCAGTTTGATCCAGTGTGGCTCCACTTCTAATTGATCCAGGGTTTTTTTGTAAGAGAGTTTTGATCAGACATCCCCCCTTAGCCCACTTCAATGTGTTTTCAGAGTGTGGGGCTCAGGCAGTTTTTTTAAACCATTTGTTTTTTGAGCATGAGCATAAGTGCTTATGGGAAGCAGCACTTCAAAATTCTGGCAGAATGGCAGCAGCTGGTTGCTAATGGGATTGCTGGAGGAGGTTGCTGGGATATGTAGTTCAGTATGAAGGAAGTGTTTCTGAAACTGTGATTTTGATAAATTCAACATTTCAAAGCTGGGGGGTGGAGAATACAGAAGTCTCATCCTGTTTCCTGTGTGCTGCTGGCATTTTTATTTAAAAGCTTGGAGCGAGGCTGCAATCACAGGCATCATTCTCAGACTGCCTCTCTCCAGGGGTGTAGACTTTGTAAATCCTGGGGGGGGCGGGGGCTCTTTCGTGCACGCAAAGCGCGCGCGCGCACAGGACCATGTCACTGCCGCTTCTCCCCCCCGGCACCAGGGAGGCAGGAGGGCAGGCCGGGGGTGGAGGGGAAGGAGAGGCGGCGACAGCAGCCAGCTGGCCGGCTGACTGCCGCGCGTGTGAAGCGCGGGACCATGTCCCCATTGCCTCTCCCCCCCACACACCCCAGGGAGCCAGGAGGGCAGGCCGAGGGTGGAGGGGAAGGAGAGGCGGCGGTGACAGCCAGCTGGCTGGCTGACTGGCCACCGGTGGGCGCTCCATTTTGCCGGGGGTGGCTGAGCCCCCCCCGGGAAATTTCAGGGGAGGCTCAAGCCCTCGAGACCCCCCCCGTAGTTGACGCCTATGCCTCTCTCCCTCCCTCCCTTTCTGAAAAAACTCATATTTTCAATTAACCCCTTCCCCCACCTTGTGGCCGGAAAGCACAGAAAAAAGTACACATGTGTATTTTTTGGAAGTTTTTAAAAAAAGAAAACAGTTTTTAAAAGCTCCTTTGTGTGTCTGTGTGTGTGTATGTGTGTGAGGGTGGGAGGGAGTTGTGAATATGTCGTTTTCTGCACCTCGCTAACTGCCTCAAAAAAGACACTCCAAACTGGAAGGGAAAGTTCAGACTTCTCAAGAGACTTGATAGCACAATGGATTAATCAGACACCCAGAAATGTGGGGTGACTCCATTTAAGGTAGCATATTTATCAACATGGCAAATTTGCAGACTGAAAACACCAGTATGTGAGAAAAGTTCCATCTAGCTGTATTGAAGAGGAAGAAAATCATGACACTGGAAGAAGTGAATGACTTAAATGAGTACATACTTTTATCATGGCCTGAGTGACACTACAAGTTGTAATTTTGAAATTTTGTCGCATAATTTCAGTTGTGTTTATACATTGGAGTCTGAGAAGCCCATTTAATTTAAAATATTATTTCTTATATACACCATCTAGGACAAAAAATAGATCCTTTTTTTCTTTTTACAAGTGGTTTTAATGACATGCTACATTTCTTTTTAAATCAATGCAGTCATTTCTCTGTTGCCCACTGAATCAAAGAAATGAGCATGATGGAAAATGGCAAGATACAATGATCACATCAACTGATTAAAAATATGTAATTCCAAGCAATTCCATGTTGCTTATGTAAACTAAGCTGCAAAAAATCTTTTGTATGCTCTCTGCAGGGGTACAGGAGAAAGAAGAGATGGAAATGAATAAATTGGGTCAACATCAGCGGGACTTCTGAGAAAGGACGGAAAATGTCTTCTGTGTGCATACATATTTACACAGCAGGCTTCACAGGAATTGATGATTGTCAGAATGTCACACTGAAGATTCTTCTTGGAAGTGGGTGACAGATTCCAGAAATACTTTGCCTCATCCAGGCAGAAGCTTAACTTTAAATTGCAAGTTTATCATCATCACAAGTGAAGCGTGTCACCACAGCACATTTAAAGCAAAGTTCTTTGTAAATTTATGCCTTTGTGAAAATTAAACTTTATAGAATCAGATTCAGGGTATGGGGGGGGGGGAGAGGATTTTTACAGTCAGTGTGACTGTTACACATTTCAGTGACTACTGGAAATTATTGCTTTATAGCACAAGTTCTCAAAGTGTAGGGAGAGGCATCCAGAGCAGAACTCAGACAATTTCAATGGAGGTTCAAGCTGTTCTCTGATTTCCTCATGGAATGTCTTGACCAAGTCTGGGTCAGGAATCGGGATGTCGACCACTGTCCTTTTTCACTTCACTGGTAATGAAAGGGACAAACCAGCTGCTTCTGCCTTAAAAAATTCTGTTAACAGAACGAGACCTTTTGCTCTTTGTGTACTTTGGGGAAAAGAAAGACAAGTCTGAGTGCTCCTTAATTTGGGGAAAGCAAGGTGATGTAATAATAGGAGTGTTGGTCTAGGACTAGGCCTTTGGTAACCTGGGTTCAAAACCCCCACTCAGCTGTGAAACTCACTGGGTGATCTGGGGCCAGTCATTCTCTCTCAGTCTAATCTTCCTCATAGGGTGGTTGAGGATAAAATCCTGTTTATTATCTGGAGCTCCTTGGAAGATGGACAAGAGATAAGCAAATTCCTGCCAATTCCTCCTTGGATATTGATGGTATTACAAAAACTTTTTACAGGCATGTTAGTGATAATTATGGAAAGTGTCATACTTACAGATGTGTTTCTCCAAAATTTGCCTTGTACTCAACACTGAATGGATTTTGTATTATGCTAAGTCCTGGTTTCATGATAAAGGGGAGGGGTCATTTTGTAGAAAAAGAGATGCAGGAGCTCATTAGCATAACTCATCAGCATAATTTATTTGCATATGCTACACCACCTGTCAGAAGGCAAGAAAGAAAGAAAGAAAGAAAGAAAGAAAGAAAGAAAGAAAGAAAGAAAGAAAGAAAGAAAGAAAGAAAGGAGGGAGGGAGGAAGGAAGGAAGGAAGGAAGGAAGGAAGAAAGAAAGAAAGAAAGAAAGAAAGAAAGAAAGAAAGGGAAAGGAAAGGAAAGGAAAGGAAAGGAAAGGAAAGGAAAGAGCTGGCAGAGAGGGGACAGCTACTAATCCAAGCCTCAGAAATACCACTATTTTGGGAGGACAGCTTCAGTGGTGGCTGAAGCCTTCAAAAGGCTGGTCGGAGGAACAAGGACCTTTCCAGGGAACGGGGTCATTTTGCTGCAGCCATGACACAAGCAGACATTCCCACCCAGGGAGGGCTGGCACCAACTCCTGGAGCTGAGCTCCCCCAAGCACCTGCTCGAAATGACCCCTGATAAAGGGGAAAGCATTAAAAGGAAGAACTTTGTTTCTTTGGGTAAAGTCAGGTCTTTTATACTTTTCTTTCTTTTCCCTCAGAGCCTGGGCACTGGTGCAATTCTTCAGAAAGAAAAATTTTAAAAAAAGAAGAAGCTAAGACATGGCCAGCAAAGGCACTTGTACAAAATTCATTATTGACATTCAGAAATTTTATTTTTCTCCCCAGAAGACAACAGGAGCAGAACAGGAAGCATAATGGAAGAATAATGGAGGGGTACTATGGAAATCCTCTCCTCTTGACTACAATGGGCCATAGGCAGTATTCCCTCTAAGCTGAATTAGTGTGAGTTAGATAGCTGTTTTTTAGCCTCCAGATCACACATTTTTGTCTTAGCTCAGAAAAGATGGCTCCAGAGCAAGCTAATTTATGCAGCAGCCCTGATGCCTCTGGTGGGGGAAGGGATAGACAATGGATTATTCTTTAATTTCATGTTGGTTGTTTTTAAAGAACATGGATTTTCAAATACCAAATTCTCAAACCTGAAAACTATTCTTGAAACAATTTCCTAAAGCAGAAACAATCCCCTAAAGATTTGTCACAGCACAAATCATGCCCTTCAAAAATATCTGACATGAAATTAAAATGATTTTTTTTAAATTCTCATACTCTTATGAGAAGATACCCTGATTGCTGCTTCTACTTTCTGCTCATGAGACCACAGGCATCCCAGTTCTTTCCCCAGGTGCCTTTTGGATCTTTCTAGACAGGGCTCTTTTTCAGCAGGAACGCACCGGAACGCCGTTCTGGCTGGTGTCCGAGCCTGCCCTGCCCCCTCCCTGCCAGGCCTGAGCTGTTTACATTTAAAGGGAAAGTTCCTGCAGTGAGCCGGCAGGAAAAAACCCCACCAGGCGCTTTCCCTTTAAGTGCAGACAGCCAGCAGGAGAAAGCCCCACCCAGAGATTAAGCACGGGGCTAGGCTCTTTGCAGGCTAGGCTCTGCATTTGGCTTGCCGACCTCGCGTTGCTCTCCCTGCTCCGGTAAGTGCCTCCACCATCTGTTTTCCTTCTCTCTCTCCACCCCCCACCTTCCTTTCTTTCTGTCTTTCTTTCTATCTTTTGCTCTCTCTCTCTGTCCCCACCTTTCTTTATTTCCTTTTCTTTCTCTCTCCCCCTCTCCCTTCCTTTCTCTCTCTCCTCCAACTTCCTTCCTTCCTTCCTTCCTTCCTTCCTTCCTTCATCTATCTATCTATCTATCTATCTATCTATCTATCTATCTATCTATCTATCTATCTATCTCCCTTTCTTTCTCCCTCTCCCCCCACCTCTTCCTTCCATCCTTCCTTCCTTCCTTTCTTTTTGT
The DNA here is from genome assembly GCA_029233225.1 of Lepidodactylus listeri. Lineage (NCBI taxonomy): Eukaryota > Metazoa > Chordata > Lepidosauria > Squamata > Gekkonidae > Lepidodactylus > Lepidodactylus listeri. The sequence continues at coordinate 51,313,741 of JARCFY010000004.1, forward strand.
TTCATTTTGTTCTTTGTGTTTTTATTTAAAAAATTATTTAAAAAGGGGGGGGGGGTGTAAAAAAGCAGAGAGCCTGGAAAATGCTGCTTGTGACAATATCTTTAAGTTTTGAGAATCTCTTTAGTTTTCTCATAGCATCTTCTGCTTAAAAGTAAGTTTGAAGCCTGAGTTCATTGTTATGTCTTGTTGGGAATGGCTTGCAAGTATATGTGTGTCTAAAGTCTGTATTAAAGTGGTTTGGTGCTTACTGCCATGCAAGAGAAAACATCTGAAAAAGTAGCTTCATTGTTGTGTGTGTTGGGAGAACACTTGACTGTTGCATGGGGGACATCTGCAGAGAAACAGTTGTAACTAAAAATGAGCATGGTCAGCAGCACTTTGGAGATTGCCTGTTTTGGGAAATTTAAAAAGTGGGCAGAGTTTCTGAAGAAGATGATTGTCCCTCTTCTCCTGCCACTGGACTGACATCTGCCTTTAATGGGCCAGCAAAGTTGATGTTCTTAAACCTCCTAATAAGAGAAATTTCTGCTTCTGAGTAGTTGACTTCCAACGATTGGAGACCTTGTGATGGTAGTGATACTTTTATGTGGTAAAGACCACCTGTTCACAGGAAAATTTTACCTGTGGGACAGACTCTGCATGGTAACCACTCCATTGATACATAATTGCTTGTAAAAAGTATTATAGTGTAATAATTCAGGTGGGTAGCCGTGTTGGTCTGAAGCAGCAGAACAAAGTTGGAGTCCAAAGTTTCATCCAAGGTATAAGCTTTTGTGTGCATGCACACTTCTTCCATCTGAAGAAGTGTGGGTGGCACATGAAATCTTATACCTTGAATAAAATTTTGTACCTTGAATAAAATAGTCCACAAACTACTCCCGTCCAGTGCATCCACAAACCTAGAAGTAGAAGAGATTGAATTTATACCCTGCCCTTCACTACCCAAGGGAGTCTCAGAGCATCTTACAAACTCCTTTCCCTTCCCCTCCCCTCCCCACAACAGACACCCTGTGAGGTAGATGGGGCTGAGAGAGCTCTGAGACAACAGCTGGTACAGAGCTATGGCTTGCCCAAGGTCGTCCAGCTGGTGCAAGGGGGAAAGTGGGAATCAAACCCGGTTCTCCCAGATTAGAGTCCGTGCACTTAACTACTCCACCAAACTGGCTCCTAGGGTTGTTCTGTCAGTGAACTAGGGTTGCCAACTCCAGGTTGAGGAAATCCTTGAAGATTTGGGAGTGGAGGGTGGGGTTTAGGGAAGGGAGGGACCTAAGCAAAGCATAATGCCATGGACTCTACTTCCCAAAGCAGCCATTGGCCTGATCGCTGTAGTTTGGAGCTCAGTTGTAATTCCAGGAGATCTCCAGACCCCACCTGTAGATTGGCAACCCTAAAAATTCATATTCAGCATACTAGTTCTGCAGGAAGGCAAGCTGATTTCCATGGGAACCTAACCTTTAGGAATTGATTCCAATCCAGTGTGGGAATAATTGTTGGACATAAGATATTGGTTCAGGCAAGGTTTTTTATAGATGGGACAGAAAATAATGTTTTAATTGGTTTTGTCAAAACTGTTTTAACAACAAGGTAAACAGAATAAGAAGCAAAAGGTGGATGTGGCTGGATTACCCCACTTCTGGTAACATCGGGTGTGGCCTAATATGTTAATGAGCTGTGCTATCAGGGGTGTGGCCTAATATGCTAATGAGTTCCTGCTGGGCTTTTTCTACAAAAAGAGCCCTGTTTCTAGACATGTTGAATGCACAAGACAAATTGTAGTCACAAACTGGGGTAGGTGGATCAAGATATAATGCTCTAGTACTTGTATTGTTAATTCTGTTCCATATCAGTGCAACAAAGCAACAAAGCAATCAAATCTTTGAACAAAAGTGACAAAACCAGCTGGCTGGTATGTAAGTGCTTTCTTTGGAATCCATGACAGCTATTACAGCTAATTAAAAGCCACAGATGTGAGCTGGTCTGTCTTTAATATGGTACCAGATGTACTTAGGAAAACCAGAGAGCTCATTTGTTCTCCTGCTGGATTAACAGACATGCTCTAAGAGTTTTTCAGAGAATCACTTATGGTAGTGCAAATGACCATGATGATGGAGAACTGATTTTTATAAAAAGTTGCTGGTAAAACGCTATTAATATTGGAAAGATTTGCAGATTACATAACACAGAGTATCAATGTTTATTTTGCCATGAATGTTCAGCTAGAAAATAAATAGAAAAATAATGGGAAAGTTGCCCAGGACTCCAAAAAAAGCCTTGCAAGAGTAGCTGATGCAAATCGTTGCCCACCCAACCCAATATTAGGAGCTAACGTACCCAATCAAACAAAGTAGATTTTCTTGGTCAACAGGGAGAAAACAGTCATTTAGTACAGCCTTATTATGACCAAACTAGACTGCTAGCTTTTGAATTCCCCAGAAAATTCCATCACATCACCAGATTCATCACCAGAATTAATCTCTGATTTAGCTAAAATGAGAGCATTTTTTCAACAGTTATCTGGTTACAAAGGATACATATATTCCAAGTACTGCTGAGAAAACATCTTATAGCAGGTGTTTGTAGTCTCACAAATAGTTTGGCCATTTCTTTGCTTCCAGAAATTAGGGATGCCCCTAATTTCTGGAAATTCCTTGCCCTAGAGAGCCAGAGAATCCTGATGCAGTATACTGTCATGAGCTGCGCTGGGCTGGGCTGAGAGGCAGGAGTCAGGTCCAGTCCAAGTTCATTGCGAGGGCAGTCAGATCGAGAGCTGAATCATGAGTCCGAAAGAGGTGTCATCTGAAGTAGAGGTCAGGAATCCAGGAATCCAAGCGAGAGTGGGGGGTCTGAGAGCAGAAGCTGAAGGTGGATGCGAGGTCCACACGGAGGCGACTCATTGCTTCCACGAAGAGTCCAGTCCCGAGTGGGAGCTATATAGGCCTCCAGTCATGCTTCCCTTGGAGGCAGTGCTACTCCTGCTAGTACTCAGGACTCGGCACTCACCTTCCCTGCCAACATGCACCTCAGTGGTGGGTGACTAAGTCCCTGAGGAGCCACTCCCTCAGCCAAACCACCCATGGAGGTGAGTCAGATGGGCTCCCCAATTGCACCTGTACCTCATCGGCTGCTGTAGGACCAGGTGCAGGTAGGGTTGCCAAGTCTGGGTTGGAAAATACCTGGGGACTTTGGGGGTGGAGCCAGGAGAGAGTGGGGTTTGGGCACGGGAGGGGCCTCAGCATGGTACAATGCTATAGAGTCCACCCTTCAAAGCAGCCATTTTCTCCAGGGGAACTGATCCTGTCAGCTGGAGATCAATTGTAAAAGCAGGAGATCCCCAGGCCCCACCTGGGGGTTGGCAGCCCTAGGTGCAGGGCTTACAGGCTCAGGTGCTGGTGGCAGCAAGCTGTCAACTCCTGAGGAGTCAGAAGGGCTGGCTTCTGGCTCTGGCAATGCCAGCTCAGATGGGGGCCTGGCACAGTCATCTTCTCCCATGACATATACCTCCCAGAAGTGCTGTAAGGCTGATGTTGTTGTTTGAGAGGAAATTAGGCATTGGGCACACTGTTTATATTGTATTCCTTTTGGCCAAAATCATGGCCTTGGGAATAGACAGGATAGAAAATGAAACAAAGCAGGTGACATGTTGATTGCTTGGGAGATGTACCAAAAGGGCTGGCACCTGTAAATCCAAGGCCTAAGCAGGTAAGAGCAGCACAGCACTATAATTTGTACTGGAGAAAAGAACATTGCAGCAAACTTGGCAGGAAACACTATCCCTTGTCTGCTCATTTCGGCAACTGCCTTTGAGCCCAGGAAAGCTTGTGTGTAGCTTATTGTACCCCTTGGGGGTGGGGGTCCTTTGCATTAGAGTACAGGACTGCGGCTGCAGCATCCCCAGCATTTGGGATATTAGATTACAACTGATGCTGCCTGGATCCAGGATAAATAGACACGTTTTTGAATACTCAGCAGTTTGAGGATATTTGCTGAAGTTGTAATATGCCATCAATGACCCCAGCGTGTTTTGCCTGTATAGACTGATGTTAGAAAATGGCTTGTGCATGCACCTGCTTGTCCCATTTTGCTTCATTACTGTTCCCCGAAGAAATTCTCCATCCTTGACACAGTCATACAGAATTAATTATGGCTCTTGTTAGGGTCCACCTAATCTAGTATTTTCCATGTAATATTTCTTATTGTCCTACATTTTTTATCACTTTATAAATTCTCCATTGACATGAAAGCAGCCAGAGGCTCATGAACCTGGCAATCTTGGTAGCAATTTGTTTGAAAGTGAGCTTCCCCAAGCCTGCCTGCTTCTCATATTGATGAGGTCTCTCCTGATACTACAGGATAGATGTTCGCAGTGATTCATTGGGAGTTTTATGTTAAACTCATGTTCATCATGTAAATGGGTGTCAAACATCTAAATCCACTTTTTGCCAGCTCATTCCTCTGCCACAGCACATTATCTTATAGCAGAAATGCAATAACAGCTTAAAGAGGGAAACAATGAGAGAAACTTTGCTATGCCTATTGGACATGATACCATTATAATAATTTATATCACTGTAACAATCAGCCCCATTGTAGAAGTCTGTATGTCTGAGCAAAGTCTTGATCTAACATTGTGCATTTTCAATATAGAATGTGACTTTTCAAAAGGGGCAACATTAAAAAAAGATGTCATGTCTGACGTGGTAAATATGCAATGGGAGGACTGTAGCATGTCATCTGTGCTCCATTATGTAGGCCCAAAGAACCAGTACAGAATGACACAGTAGATTTATGTGGCTGATTCTATTACTTCAGGCTGCAGATAGAGAATGGATGCTGCTTTTTTGAATGCCCACTCATATCATCCCTTCTTACTATACTAATAGTGCCATGCTAAGCAGAGTGACACCCTTCTAAGCACATAGGCGTCTAAACCTTTGTTTCTTAGTTTCTGTACATACATAGTTTTTGTACATCCATGTTCAGCCATAAGTAGTAAAGATAATAATTCTGCCTCTTCAGCCTACTGAATCATTCTGCATAGATCAGCTTTATAACTGGACCTGAGCCTGTCTATAAAATTTCGCATACTGGATTTTTCATTAATCCCCCCTCCCCCGAAACTACAAAACCCTACTGATGGCCTTCTTCCTCTGCTACTGCTTGATCTGGTATGGTAATAGTTTATTTAATAACTGTACTGCCAAACTGATTCTATTGCATTCTGCTTGAGAATTCTTCTCTTGAAATAGTATTTGTAACAATAAAGAGGATTTCTTTAAATATAGCATTTTGGTTATGTAAAATGCTTTGGGTCATATTTGGGTATTCAGAAAATCTATTTAGAAAACTGCCAGCTGATGTGTCTTCCTTCTCTGCCACCATCAGCCAGATGTTGTTCTCTAATAATGGGAAGAGTTTCTGGACCTCTCACACAGGTTTTCAATGTAATAGAAAAGAGCAAGGGTCCAGTAGCACCTTAAAGACTAACAAAAGATGTGGCATGGTATGAGCTTTCTTGACTCACTGCTCACTTCTTCAGAAAGCTCACGAAAACTCATACCCTGCCACATATTTTGTTAGTCTTTAGGGTGCTACTGGACTCTTGCTCTTTTTTTTTACTGCAACAGACAGACTAACATGGCTACCCATCTTGAGGTATTCAATGTGAATATAAGGAGTATGTGGCAAGTCCAAACTGCTTTTTCCATGTGCCATTTAATCCATCTCATATTTTACCATATCGTTTTTTGTCACATGGCCTTGAAATAGAGAGAAACATGAAATAGAGAGAAACATGAATAAGCAGCAAGATTCTAGGGACTCCTTATAATGGAGGTGGTTTATAATGCAAGACGTGTTCCAGGGAAAAACTATAGCTTAGGGAATTCTATGGTGCTGTTACCTGAAAATGTTTAGATATTCAGATGGCATGATTCAGCCAGAATGGCTCTGAATGTTTATTTCATGCTGAAAATTTAACTCAGCTCTCACCATCTCTTGCACACACCATACACACAGGGTGCTAACAACAGCCACACCAGAGGTATCACTGTGTGAGCTTTGGCTGATGAACTGATATCAATGAAAGACCTGTACACAGGAGATGCATAGGAGATCACTTTCCCTAAATTGGATCTTATTCCATAGCCTGGCATTTATCACAGACTTTTGATTACAGAAACACCACATTGTTCCTCTGTGGCATTTATTTTGGATTAATCATTGCCTTCTAATCAGACATATCTGATGTGATTACATTGGAAGACTCACAGCATAAATGGCTAGAATGTGAATTGTTGCAGACTCCCCTATGTTTATTTCATGAAGGCTGCCAGAGCTCTAAATTAAGTCTTAGGGACACTAAAGGATGCTTAGAAAAGGGGCTAAACTAGCAGGATTTTAATTAGAAATTCTTTATAAAGCCTATTGGAAATAAAACTTGCAAGCAACACAACCGTGCTATATAAAAGATAAAGCAAAGTATATTTTTGATTGGACTGCCAACTATACAGGGAATGTATTTCTTTACTCATTGAAGGGAGCTGTACTTTGCCTTTCCTGTGTTTAAGAAAATTAAGAATTACTCCAGTCATGCTATCATGGGTTTAGAATGGGAGTAATTCTGTATAGGACTGCCATGTAAGACACAAAGAAACTGACACCAGTGTTGATATGCCTGGTAGAAGTAAGTAAGATATATGTGTAGTGTTGGGAGAAATATAGTTGTGAAAGAGCTGTCAGAAAAACAGAGGCATTTTTATGTTATGTTCTCAGTAGAAACACATATTGTAAACATCTGAGTTCCAAAATGTGTATTTTAAAACACGTTTGCAATATAAATACAATACAGGTATATACCATAGGGAATCCCTGCCTGGCTGCAACTCCCCGCAGCTCCCTTCAGTGTGTAACTTGTTTTCCTGACATAATGGATAAAATAATGCAAAAAAAGGCATCCATAATGGCCTGCACTACAGCTAGGAAAGATGTCTCCAGGCATGAGTTTGTCATAACAGGAAATATTAAGGGTGCAATTCTGTGCATACTAGCTTGAGAGCATGCTCAACTGAATGCATTGCTTAATTGTAGCTGTTGATTTTGTGGTGCAAGCTGCCTGGGGCTTTTTGTAGGAAAGGCCACAAATAAGTAACCTAAATAAATAACAGGACTTACCTCTGAACAAACAGGAGTAGGATTGAACTGCACAGCACTAGACGGTGATTGTTGTGACTAAACGTTATACGATATTTGAAGAGCCATGAAAACAAAAGCAGATGTGTTCCATGGTTCCCTCTTATTATTTACTAGGAATAAGGCCCATTGTGGAAATAAATACAATGGGCTCTAGAAAGAGGCTCTGAGAGAGTGCCCCGGCCTTGGGCACTCAGTATCAATTTGCTGTGGCGACCTCAGCAGGGTATAATGACACAGAGTCCACCATTTTCTCCAGGGGAAGATCTCTGCCAGCTGAAGAGCAGTTGTAATTCAGCATGATCTCCATCCCTCCCATTGGCAACAATGGTTCCCCATGAGGGAACAGGTGGTTTGAAGGGTGGAGTGTATGGCATTGAACCTGGCTGAGGTCTCATCCCTGCTGAAACCTCACCCTCTCCAGGGGCCCCCCTTCAAATCTCCAGGAATTTCCCAACCTAGAGTTGGCAACCCAACCTCCCCACCAACTGTTAATGTATTGTTATCTGCCCCCTGGCTTCAGTTTTCTATCTCCTCCCCCCTCCCCCTAGAGAGCACTTGTAATTCTGAGTGATCTCCAGTCCCCACCTGGAGATTGGTAACAATGGTTCCCATGAGGGACTTGCTGGCTTGGAGGGTGGAGTCTATGGCATTGTACCTGCCTGAGGTCCCACCCCTCCTCAAAACTCACCATCTCCAGGCTCCATCCCTCAAATCTCCAGGAATTTTCCACCTGGAGTTGACAACCCTATCTCCTTCCCACCCAATCATCAACCTCACTCTTCAACTTTCCATCTCCCTCCCACAGCATCCACCATGCTCTGAAGCCCAGACTGCTATGTCACATTGGCTGTCATAAGGGGTCCACCTCAGCAGGGTATAAGGACACAGAATCCACCATTTTCTCCAGGGGAATTGATCTCTGCCATCTGGAGAGCACTTGTAATTCTGAGTGATCCCCAGCCTTCACCTGGAGATTGGCAACCATAGTCCCCCTCCAGGAAAAGTAGTCTTTCTCTGCAATGGGGACCAAAGCAGCTGACATAATTCTTCTCTCCCCCTTTGACTTGCACAACAACCCTGTGAGGTAGGTTAGGCTTAAAGTCTGTGACTGGCCCAAAATCACCCACTCAGCAAGAACCTGGGGCTAGCAGATCCTGCTCTGAAGTGCTGTCTGCTACACCTAGGGTACCCAACCTCCAGGTGGAGCCTGAAGATCACCAGGTATCACAATTGAACTCCAGACAACAGATCCCCCCCCCCCCCGGAGAAAATGACTGCTTTGGAGGGTGGCCTCTATGGCATTCTGTTCAGCGGGCCCCAATGAGTTTTTTCCCAAAGGCCAACATAGGTGTGGAAAGGGGCTTTCAGAGAAGCAAGCTTGGTTGCCTAGCAACAGGCATTGAGGAGGAAGTTGCCGGCTCTGATTAGGGAAATACTGAAGATTTGGGAAATGGATCCTGTGGAGGGCAGCATTTTTGGAGGTGGATGGAAGGACTCAGCAGGGTATAATGCCATAGTGTCTACCCTCCAAAGCAGCCATTTTCTCCGTGGGAAAATCTCTGTCACCTGGAAATCAATTGTAACAGCGGGAGATCTCCAGGTCCCACCTGGAGATTGGCAACCCTAGGGGGAAAGTCAGGGGGTTGAAGAGAATGGTTTGTTGGTCGCTGGCCCACCTCATTAGCCAGCCAGCCATGGTGGAACTAAGCAGCAGGGAGAGCCTGAGGAATTTCACACAGCCAATACGTTCCGTTTCAGGAACTCTTCAGTAACAGTTTCTGTCACACAGAACTGTATTAGTACCAATTCCCTAACGGAACATATTGGCCTTTTCACACAGAAACGTGCCTCTCCCGTTGGGGAAGCGTTCCTGAGCCGGTTTGCCTTGAAACCTCCTCCCAAACATTCTTCAGTTCTTGTGTTGGTCCTGAAGCACTACGGGGTGCTCTGTGAAATGCCCCGTTTCACAGTTTATTCTGACAGGAAATTGGGCAAGCTGGCAGTGTGTGGGGGAGGGGGTTATGCTAAAAGTCCATTGTGTTTTCACTGACAGAAGCAGGCCACTGAGGGGACAGTTAGACCCACCTGACAGTGGGCGGAGGAGAAGAGTGGACCCAGCACCCACTCCTTCCCCTTCACCGGCTCCCTCCAGACTGAGGCCGAGACACTGGCCAGTGGCTCTGTGGGCGGGACTGAGGGAAAGCAGGGAGGGAATGCAGCCAGTGGCCAGGGACCACTTTTGAGTGGCAGTCCTTCCAGCCAACTGATTTTGGTGCCCCATGGAATCTTGCCACTTGAAAACAGCTTTATATAATAAGGAAAGATTAGATGAAATCCAAACACACACATAGTTATGCATACAGTGCCATCTATTAAGTTATCCAGAGAATAAATATAATATATATCTGGCTACTTTATTCAGAAGCTGCAAGAACCACTTTCATATCTCACTCTGGTAAATGATTGCTCAACTGTAATCTTTCCCCCCCAGCTATGAAAATCCTCTTTCAAAGTAGCTGGTCAGATCCAGATCCAGCTGTGGGAAAACTCGAATGGCATGTATCATAAGCTTAGCTCAGCAGCTCAGGCTGAGGCTAGAGGCAAAGCTGCAGGCAACAAAAAGATTCAAGTGGCCTAAAATGATATCATTGTGGAGTCTCATATTTATTGTGGCAGTCATCTTATGTTCTTTTTTCTCCTGCGGCCCTAAAGAACAGGCAGTCCTTAATGTTTTCACTCTGGAATGTATATGCCACTGACCGCTTTCAAATGGCACATGGCAACCAGGTCAAAATTGGGCAGGCAGGGTAATGGAGACTAGGCTGTGCTAGGGGAGGAGACAGATTCTTTTCCCATAGCATAGTTTGGCCAATGCCTTCTTGTTCAGCTTGCCTGTGTAGATAAGACTGAGGCTACTAAAGATTCTTTCCTTTAAAAAAGGTATAATGTCATACATTCCACCTTCCAAAACAGACATTTTCTCCAGGGGAACTGATCTCTGTAGTCCAGATATCAGTTGTAATTCAAAGGGATCTCCAGGCCCTACCTGGAGGCTGGCAAACTTACTTCTCCCAGCACACCAAAGCATTGGAAGATTCCAGTGCTGAAACATAATACAGCGGTCACACACACTAAATAATCCACTTTCAATGCACTTTCAAACTGGATTTTTACTGTGTGAACTGGCAAAATCCAGTTTGAAAGTGCACTGAAAGTGGATTGAAAGTGGATTATTTAGAAGTCCCAGCTCCTGTGAGAAGTTGCCTTAACAAGAACAAGGCTAGTCAATGACAGGTTGTTTCCAGTTTAATTTTCTTTATAATAATAAAACCAAGGAAGTCCAAGAAGGCCTTCATTTTCATATGTTCAAACAGATGAGAACATAACAGATTAAATGAACTGAGATTGTTGGCTTCTGCCTGTAAGCTTTCATAGCAATTAGGAAACTGATCAGTTCCTTATATTAAATCATTCATTTCAGAAGAAGAAAAAATACTCCAAACTATTAAATGTTCTGGTTTCAGAAATAACATTTTACCTCACATGCTTTTCTTCCATAAATTTGTTCTGTCTTTCCTTGCTAAGATGGGGCTGCCACATTTCCAGGAGTAGTTTCAAAGTAATTAATGGGAAATCTATATTTATATGAGTGATTTCCTCATAGTGAATAGAAATAGCTATACTCACTTGCCAGGCACAAACATCTAAATGTGTCAGTATTGTGCAGTTTTGTGATGCTGCTAGGGTGTCTGGAATAGGGATGTATCTGGTCTCATGAAGCTGCCTAATAGTGAATCAGACCTTTGGTCCATCAAAGTAATTATTGTCTAGATTGGCAATGTCTTTCCAGGGTCTAAGACCGAGGTCTTTCACATTACTTATTACCTGATTTATATATATAGATAGATAGATAGATAGATAGATAGATAGATAGATAGATAGATAGATAGATAGATAGATAGATAGATATGTGGAGATGGTGGGGATTGAATTTAGGACCTTCTACATGCAAAGCAGGGACTCTTCCACTGAGCCACAGACCTCCTGTCCAAAAACATACCCAAAAATACCCGTAAGGAAAAATACCTGTTTGCTATCCTGATAAAACATTAGAGAATTGTGATCGGTACTAGAATCCTGATCTGGCATATTCCTGCAGATATGCAGGAAACTGAGAATATCTGGGGCTGGCTTTTTAAAGCACCCAATTCGAGATTTTTGTTTTTTGCTTTTTTGCAGGTTTCCTGGGCAACAGGAGGGAGGGTGAATGGAGGCAGCTGTCAAATGGGAACCACGTCTTGGGGAGGGGGGTTGCCAGGTTGGCTCTGCTGGGAATCTTTGGTTTGATGTTGTTTCTGTTTGCATTGGGAGACTTGTGGCCAGTTGTTCCTTGCTCTTGTATGTTTGGCTATTTTGTGTCCTGAAAAAAGCATGGAAGTTTTTTCCCCCCATAGGAAAACAGTGGAGGATAGCTGGGGGCACTTTGTTCAGAGGCTCATAGAATTAGACCCCTTGGTCCAATTCACTTGAGACTTGCGTGGGAAGCTTTTTGGGACAGGCAGCACTAACTCTGCTGAAAGTTTGATGTCATTTGCTCAAAAAAGAACCCTTTCAGACACCCCCGAAAAATTCCCCATAGGGAATAATGGACCTGAATAATTTTGGAATCCCCCCCCCCCCCCCAACCCTGAGTGTGATGCCAAACCAGGATTTGGGATCCAAATAGCCCAGGATACCAATAATTATGCCATACCTGGATCAGAAAAATACCATTTTTCCTTGTGCATACTCCTAGTCTGGAGTGTAGGAGGTAGAAACACAGCTTCCATGCTAATGGAGTATGATATATGCCTTTGTTTTTGCCTTAACTTGATAGTAGATGGAGCATCTTAATTTTTTTTTCAGTACAGCAATTTTGCTTTCTTGTGAAGGCCTGAAACTTAGTAGCTGGAAGCTGTTAAGATGGCAGTTCCTCCTTTGAAGTGGGAATAGGCAACAGCTGGATGGGAAAGCATGCCCCCCCCCCACATGCTGGTTCCTTCTACCCTTCTCATTCCAGATAGGCATTTAAGCAGGAAGCTTGAGCTGGAGGCTTTTGGCCTGAGGCTGTTTGCCTGGGATGCAAAACCAGGGCCCAGGCACTATATGCAGTGAGTAGATACACCAGTTACTTACCTGGAAACCAGAAGCTGTACTAATATAAAACCTGTTGGACAACTCATCTCTAACATCTCTATCATGACTGTGCCCTGGAACATCACATGGCTTCTCTGTAGACACTAGGGTGCTGATTGTTGGAAGGGGTTGTAGCTCAATGGTAGAGCATCTGCTTGGCATGCAGAAGGTCCCAGGTTCAATCCTTGGCATCTCCAGTTTAAAAATCTGGTAAAGGGTGATATGAAAGACCTCTTCTTGACATGCTGGAGAGCTGCTGCTTCTCTGTATAGGTAATACTAACTCTGATGGATGGATAGTTTGGTTTAGTATAAGGCAGATTATACGTTCATGTATTCATGATTGTGGGGTGTTAGGGATTTTTATTAGTAGCAGTTTGGAGAAATCTTTACCTGGAACACAGTGTTTGATGAATACACTATTTCATTGCAAATGGGAGCTGGTAGGTGAGGTTGTGAGATTTTTCAAAGATGCCCAGTTGTTGGCAAGGATGCTCACAGCCTATCTAACCACAGGGGACAGTGGCCAGACCTTCACTTCTAACACACAGCATCCCACGAGCAATGTTCCCTCTATGCTGTGGAGTCTTGTGAGCAAAAATTCAATTTGTGAGCTACTGGCATTAAAGTTGTGAGCAAGCAATTTGGCTACTGCATAAATTAGTTTGCTCTGAAGCCATCCTTCCTGAGCTAAGACAAAAATGTGATAGCTGGAGGTTAAAAAACTGTGAGCTACCTTACATTAACTCAGCTTAGAGGGAACACTGCCCGTGAGTTGATAGTGTCAGGGCCCATTTTCCCTACAGATACACTAATACTATGCAACCCCAGATCAGTGAAACACAAAAATGCTATGAGATGCAGCTGGAAGAAGCATCTATGAGATGCTGCTGGAAGAAGAAATTGACCAGCCTTGGTTAATAGAGAATTGTTTGGAAGAAAACACCATGGTGTGATTGTCCCAACTAACACACCCTGATTATGCTATCCTCTACCTGGCTGAGTGAACATATAAGTATTACCTTTTGTGAGTCCTTCAACTTCCACAGACTTCCACTGCAAACTACCACTTGCCCTTGGCTGTATGTTCCTTACTGTTATTTGTTCCTGCTTATGGAGCCTCAGACTGGGAGTCTCCTATGCCAGTCAGGCGCTCCCTTCCCAATTATTTACAGGCTCCTCTCCATACATTACTTAATACTCAATCCTTAAACCCTCAGATTTCTGTGCTTAGCCTGCCTCCCCAGTTCTCAGCCCCATTCAGTTGCTTTCCCAATACTTCAGCCCTCTCCCAGAGTCCCTTCTGTGACATTAAGTCCTGACCCGCAAAGTCCACAGCTTCTGTTGCAGGTCCTTGTTCCAAGTCCTCAGTCATAAGAAGAGCTTTCTTAACTGCCCCCCAAGTCCTTACTGCCAGCTCTGAAGCTTGCATCTTTGCTCTGTCCCAGTGGCTCATCTGCCTTCCTCCCGCTCATCACTTTGGCACTCAGCCCAGTCTCAAGCCTTTCTTCCCTATCTATAATGCTGGCTGCTCCGGCTGCAGGCACACTTACTCCTCTTGCTGCTGCTGCTTTAGTCCCAATTGCTCCTAGGCATTCTGCTTCTGCTGTTTCTTCCCATATTACTCCTGAGCTCTCTCTCGCCACTTCCACCAGCCTCCCAGCAGCCTCTTCATCATGACGCTCTCCTCCCCTGTCAATACTATCTACCTTCTTTAAAGTCCCTAACTTCACTCTTCCAACTGTGTCTGGTCTCTCCCAGCGTGGACTTTTTTAACCCTGTCTACACCATGTGAAAGCCCTACCTGCCATCTGGGCTCCACCAGTCGGTCACACCTTTCTGAGGGACTTCAGTATCCATGCTGAGGATACCTCCCCACAACCGAACCAGGGTTTTTATAGTTATCGATGGGCATAAACCAGCCCATGAATTAAAGTTTGTGATGAATTTTGGCCAGTTTATGGTTCGCAAAGTGAAGTTCATGGCAGGTCAACCAGCACAAACTTCCATGAACTTTCCATCTGTTTGTGGAGGTTTGTGCCAGTTTGTGAATGGATACATCTCCAGACAGACTGTCTCTGCTCAATCTAAAGGTTTACGCAACTTCAAAGCAACAGGGGGGGTGGAACTTGGAGGGTATGTAAAGGAGAATCTGGAGGAGGTCCCCTGTGACTTTGATGTCTCTAGCTTGCATAGGATTTATTCCATACCCTCCTGAACCATCTGGACCTGCACCTGTCAAAATGACCACCCATTAATGTCTGTGTTCAAATAAAAATACAACATCTAATTTGAGCATGGACACTGATACCAGAGCTTACAATAAACCCAGATGTCAACCCTGCTGATACATATACCTAGACAATATAATCACTGGACCTAACAGCATCAACTACGCCATCACAGGCTCTTTCACTTGCTCATCTTCTAACATTGTATATGCCATTAAATGCCAACTGTTCCCTTCAGTTCGCTACATACAGCAAACAGGTTAAACCCTGTGCATAAGGATAAATGGACACAAAGCTGACATCAAGTGTCACAAAACTTAGAAACTTGTAGAAGAACATTTCAACCTCCCAGAGCACTCAATGTGGGACCTCAAAGTAGCTGTTTTATTGCAAAAGAATTTCAGAAAGACTGGAATGGGAGATTGCTGAATCACAAGTTGTTACAATACTCAGGACAATAGAACCCCCAGGGCTTAACAGCAATATTAAGTTCTTATATCACTATACATGCTAAGTCATTCAGTTCTTGCTTATACCCAGAATTAAACTTTTTTGGTCTTGAAAGTGCCACTGGACTCAAACTTAGTTCTCACATCTGTTGTTAACTCTTTTATTATGTGTATGCTGATTTGCTGCTATTCACAGGTCTTACCAACTGTGTTGACCCTAGGCTGTGGTCACACACACTAAATAATCCACTTTCAATCCACTTTCAGTGCACTTTCAAACTGGATTTGCCAGTTCACACTGCAAAAATCCAGTTTCAAAGTGCATTGAAAGTGCACTGAAAGTGGATTATTTAGTGTGTGTAACCGCAGCCCCAGCTATACCTATCACTCAGTTACTTATACATCTTGACTTATACATCTAGCCCTTCCTGGCAACTATCCCTCACCCTCTCTCTACCTATATGTAAGGCTTGAGGAAGTCTTTTTGAATGTATTTGAAGAAGTGTGCATGCACACAAAAGTCTGTACCCAGAATTAAATTTTGTTAGTTTTAAAGGTGCCACTGGACTCAAACTTTTCTCAAATCTTGTTTGGCCTTTTAAATGGCCAAAACACTTTCCTCCTCCTACTTTTTTTCTTACTAGCCAACATGGTTAGGTATACATGAGCTCTTAAAAAGTTTTCAGAAATCCTTTAGTGATCAAAGCAATCTCCCATTTATAACACAAATAACAGAAAATGGTTTTCAGATGAAAGTAACGATCCTATTTTCCAGTCCGGGTAGGCTTGCCAGGATATCATTTCAAAGCTGAGCTGCATTTGAGAACATGTGAACAAAACCTATGAGCATGTGCAAAATGTCTTTCTGTCTACCTGCACACACTTCTAAGAACTAAGGAACACAGGAAAACATCTTGGAATAAACTGTATGCAGTAGCATTTATCTGTTTCTTAAAACAGAAAACTAGTGCTCCTTCTTCAAAGGCAAAAGGTAACCTTTCTTTGCATCAGCTTCTAACCAGCTCTCAGTTGTTCAGCCTGAGGGCAGTAGAAGGTAAACAGAAGCTTATGTTAATGTTGACTTTAAGTCACAATGGGAATTAGTAGTGCACACAGTGGTATAAATGCAGCAACAATTGCTTGTAGAGTTAGATTTCTGTCATGAGCTGGAAACAGTGTTTATTTTATTTTATTTTTTTATTTATAATCTCTTCTGGCAAAAATTTCATTATCATTTTTATTTTTTCTATTAATTTTATAGACCAACAGGGATCCAAATTCTTTGATCTGTTCAATTACATATTGCATTGATTTCTGGGGATTCAAGACAGTTAGAACCATACCTTCTGCATAACCTTTCAGTTTGAACTCTACATCATCTACTTGGATTCCTTAATTCTGTTGTCTTGTCTAATCTTTATAGCTAAAATCTCTATTGCTAATATGTATAATAAAGGAGATAAATGACATCCCTGATGTGTTATTTTTTTTTCAATTGAGATTGCTTCTGTTAGTTTCCCAATAACTAAAATCTTTGCTTGTTGGTTTGAGTGTATTTCATGCATCCTGTTCCAGAACACAGGACCACAGCCACAGTTCCCTCTAACAGCACTAGGGGGTGTTGGTGCACAAAATTTCAGAGGCCAGCTCAGAGGATTTCGGCTCAGCTCACAACCAAGCTTTCATAGGAAACAATGGAGGATGGGTGCACCTCCTTCCGAGGCCCATAGAATTGGACCCCTGGTCCAATCTTTTTGACACTTGGGGGGGTTTGAGTTATGCTGCAAATTTGGTGCCTCTGCCTCAAAAAGCACCTCTTGGCCCCCAGATCCCCCTAGATCGATTTTTTGCACATCCCCATTATGCTTTTCAGAATGATTTGTAAGCTATCTTGAGTCAAAGGGAAAAGTGGGATATAAATATCTGAATAAATAAGTAGTTTGGACAGGTTGATTAAACAATTAAAAAAACCAGTTGGACATGTTAGAAGTAGAAGATGTACAGGAAAAAATAATATTTCTAAAACAAAGATATTTTGAACATGTGGACAATCCTGGAAGATATCTAGCATATTATTATTATTGTTTTTATATTCTGATCTCTGATTTTTTTCTGTTATTAGTTTGTCTAATCTTCTCACTTTTTAGCAGAAGCTACAAGTAGAATTCTTCTGATAAAAGCTTGACTTGCTTCCCCAATTGTAGCTGAAGACATTCCTTCTGTGTTGTTGTTCTTTTTAAAAAAAATATCTTCCAAATCATATTTACACTTATTTACTAAATTTTCTTGTAGTAAAACAGCATCATTTAATATCCATCTTCTTCTTGATTCTGTATTCTATTCCAAGACTACTTCTATGGGATTGTGATCTGCAGATATCTTCAGCTGAATCTTTACTTTTCCTAAATTCATTGTCAAACTTTTTGATATCCAGCACCTGTCTATTCTTGACAATGTTTGATGTCTGTCTGAAAAAAGGGAAAGTCTCTACCCTTTGGATGTTTGGTCCTCAAGGAGTCTAATTCCAATATTCCCATTTATTGAAACACATTTTTAGGTAATTTTCCACCTTTAATATTCCTTGATCTGTCTTTTTTTTCTGGGGGGGGGGTGGTCTAGGACTCCGGTCATATCCCCGAGAATCATTATTTCCTCATCTTGGAAGTCTAGCATAGTTTGGGGGGGGGGAGGAATAAAAAAATCAACTTGAGCCTCGTTTGATGCATACATTGTTGCTATTGTGCATATTTTGCCTTCTGGGAGTGTCATTTTTAAAACTAGGTATCTTCCATCTGAGTCTCTTAATTCTAATACTTCTCTTGTGGCTTGTTTATGTAAATGGCTACTCCACATTTTTTGTTTTGTGCTGAAGCAACACATGCTTTGTCTAGTTTTGTATTGTTTAAAATATGTTTGTATTCTTTATATGGGTTTCTTGTAGGCATAATATATCAGCATTTTTTTTAGTTGGTTGAATATTTTCATGTGTTTCAAATAAGAATTTAGTCCATCAATATTTATTGATATTATTTTTAATTTCTCCATTTTACTCTGATGTTGTTGCCATGTCCAACTTGTCCTTTTCTGTGCTTGTTTCTTCTTTGGAGTTTTTGGTCTGTGAATTTTGCTTTGAGTTGCTAGCAAATTGCTTTGAGTCACTTCAAGATTGTACCTCTGTTCCTCTGTTGCAAATACTTTTCTTCCTTTGGTACGTGTACCCCTGTTGCAAATGGTATTCTCTAATATTTTATTTATTTCTTTTGTAAAACCTGTCTCAAAAAATCAAAGCCTTCCATTATCATTACTATATTGAATTGCCACAGTCAGATATTTGACTGGTAGATGGTGCTCTGCAATTCAAAATTTAACCAAGTTCTTGGCAATTGCAGATGAATCTTTGCAGCAGTCTTTCTGTTCCAAGTAACACTGTGTTCTGGAGCTAAGCTGGTGTTATTTGTTCAATGCCCAGAATGTCTAGGTGCTTCATGAGTCTTCTAGGCACTGATTTAAGGGCTCCAATAACTGACATGAAGGCAACCTTTTTCTCCCAGAGGCACACTCATTCTATTTGTAGGTCTTGGTATTCTGTGATCTTCTCCTGAACTTTCTTTTTCTATTCTGCTGTCTCTTGGGATTGCATTTTCAGTTATTCAAACCCTATTTCTCATTTTCCCCGACTACTGTGTTATATTCCAGATGTCTATCTGTTTGCTATTCTAAGGCCGAGGACAGACTTGTAGTCTGCCGCGCCTCCGCAGCGCGGCAGACTAAGGTGGGGGGAATTGCCCCTGCCATGTGGCATTCACACGCCGCCGGAAGGAAGCCACCCGCAGCGTTCAGACTGCAGGCGGCTTCCTACGGTGGCGTGCAAATGCTGCGTGGCTCCCCCTCCCGGCGCACGTTCACACCTGCCAGAGGCGGGTGGAACGCGCGCCGCAGGAGCTGGGGCACCACTTTAAAGTGGTGCCCGGCTGCTGCGGGAGGAGTGCGGCGCCGGAAACTGCCAGTCTGTCCTTGGCCTAAGTCCAAAAGAATCCTTTTTTCATCATTCTCCATGATCTTGTCTGGTTTGTACTCCCATGAATTTCTGGCTGATGGTAAGCCATATTTTGTGTAACATACCAGTGCAACATAGCTGCAACTTTATTGTGATGTTCTTTATAGTCAGTCTGAGCAATTTTACTGCAGGTGCTAACCATGTGGTCAACTGTTTCAGCCTTTGTCTTGCAAAGTTGACATTTGCTATTGTCACTGGTCTTCTGAGTCTTGACTTTCATACTTTTTATTTCCAGAGCCTGCTCTTGTGCAGCTAGAATATGTCCTTCCATTTCTTTCTGTAGCCACCCATTTTGGAGCCACTACTAGGTGTTTTCATTATCAACATTATTCTCTATGAAAGACATGCAAGTGATTTTGTTTCCAGTTGTCAAAGTGAGTTTTTATTTCAGTCTTTTTGTAATCTTCCTTGGTTTCTGTAATCTTAAATAGGTCTGCCTTGTACCCTTCAACTAGAAGGTTCTCTTTGATTTTCTTTGTGTAGTCATTCATTGCTTGGTTTTCTTAAGAATATAAGAAAAGCTATGTTGGATCAGGCCAGTGGCCCATCCAGTCCAACACTCTGTGTCACACAGTGGCCAAAACCAAGATTCTATTAGGAGGTCCACCAGTGGGGTCAGAACTCCAGAAGCCCTCCCACTGTTCCCCCTCCCCCTGAGAACCAATAAGACAGAGCATTGCAGTCACAGACACAGGGAGCAACCACACACTAAATAATGTACTTTCAATCCACTTTCAACACACTTTCCAACTGGATTTTGTCAGTTCACACAGGAAAGTCCAGTTGGAAAGAGCCTTGAACGTGGATTGAAAGTGCATTATTTAGTGTGTGTGATTGTAGCCATAGTGTTCCACTTGTACATTGTGGCTAATAGCCACTGACGGGCCTCTGTTCCATGTGTTTATCCAATCCTCTCTTGAAGCTGTCTATGCCCATAGCCACTAGTTCCTATGGCAGTGAATTACATGTGTTAATTACTCTTTAGGTGAAGAAGACAGCTTGCTTAAGTTTTGAGAGATCTCTTCCATCAGATTTTCTTGGTAAATAGAGATGATCAAAGTAACATCTAGGATGCAGTGAGTGATGTATCATATTATCTTGCAAGTTTTGCAATCTATTGTTTCTAATTCTGCTGTTTCCAATTGATAATGCCAGCTGTGTATTTTGGAACTGAAACTGCCCACATGTTAATTACCTTTACCATGTTGCCACCATTTAATTTTGTTTACAATATCTTTTCAACTATTTGGTTATATTTTTTCTTAACAAGGATATTCTTGATGTTGTCAGCTTTCAAAATTCCAAGATATTTGTAGTTTTCTTCAAAACTCAGGGTTTTGATATTTTTGTTTGGAAACTTGATTTCTTCTTTTTCAACTATCTTTCCTCTATTTATTTATTTATTTTATTTTTTGAGATTTATATCCTGCCCTCCCCACCTTACGGCAGGCTCAGGGCAGCTACCAACATTTCAGTTACAATAAAAATGTAAACAGTAAACATTAAAACATTAAAAAATTCAGTATTACAAAGATAACATACCCCAATACAAGATGGTGTAACTTCACTTCTATACTGGGGTGGCATCACAGATGGTAAACAATTTGGTCATCCAGGTTGGCGGGTTCCAATAATAGGGCCAGGGCAATAGATGTTAGGTGGCCCCTACTTAAAGGCCTGGTGGAAGAGCTCCATCTTGCAGGCCCTGTGGAACTGCAATAAATCCCACAGGGCCTTGATGTTATTCGGGAGCTCATTTCACCAGTATGGGGCCACCACTGAAAAGGCCTGGCCCTTGTAGCTGCCAACTGGGCCTCCCTCGTCTCTGGGGAAACCAGGTGGTTTTAAGATCCCTATCGGAGCACTCACTGGGGAACATATGGGGAGAGACAGTCCCTCAAGTAGCTAGGTCCCTGGCCATATAGGGCTTTATAGGTAAGCACCAGCACCTCGAACCTTATATGGTATGCTATAGGCAGCCAGTGCAGTGCTTTTAAGGCAGGCTGGATGTGCTCCCACACAGGGAGACCCATCAACAACCGTGCTACCACATTCTGCACCAGCTGCAGCTTCCAGATTTGGAACAAGTGCAGCCCCATGTAGAGAGCATTACAGTAGTCCAATCTTGAGGTGACCAAAGCATGGATCACCATAGCCAGTTTGTTGTGTTCAAAGAAGGGAACCAACTGTTTGATCAGCCATAGATGGTAAAAGGTCGACCTTGCAGCAGCTGCTACCTGGGCCTCCATAGTTAAAGAGGGGTCCAGGAGCACTCCCAAACTTCTAACCTCCAATGCTGGTACCAATGGCACCCCTCTCCCAATGGCATTGGGAGAGGGATCCCTACCCTTGGTCCACTCCGACTCAGGCATAGGACCTCTGTCTTCATTGGATTCAATTTCAGTTGGCTCTGCCTGAGCCAACCAGCCACGGCTTTTCAATGCCAGATCCAGATCACCCGGACTGGAGTCCGACTGGCCACCCAACAGCAGATAGAGCTGGGTATCATCAGCATACTGATGATGACAACCCAGCCCATGTCTCCGGGTAATCTGGGCGAGGGGTGCATGTAGATGTTGAACACTGTTGGGGAAAGTACTGCTCCCTGTGGCACTCTGCAAACCAGTGGGTCTCTTTGGGAGAGTTGTTCCCCAACTGCCACCCTCTGTCCCCAGTCTTGGAGAAATGAGGAAAGCCACTGTAAGGCCAACCCCTGGATCCCAGTATCAGCAAGGTGGTGGACTAGAAGCTGATGGTCAACCATGTCAAATACCGCTGACAGGTCTAACAACATCAGCACCGCCGTACTGCCCCAATCCAGATGCCTCTGGAGGTCATCTATAAGGGTGACCAGCACCATCTCTGTCCTGTGGCCTGGTCAGAAACCGGACTCTAAAGGATCTAATCTATTCAAAGCTAATGCTGCACACTTGTCAAGGCCAAATTCCATTGCTATATCTTTGCTGAATAGTCAAACTGTATTTAGTAAAGAATCAATCTCTGATGATGACTTTCCATATATTTTCAACTCATCCATATACAATAAGTGTGAAATCTTTGGGCCTGTCTTTGAAAGCTTCTATCCTAGGCCAGTGCTGGTATCCTAGGCTTGTGCTGTTGAGAATAACGTGGTATTAGGGCAATGACAAAAAGCAGCAGTAATAGTGAGTCTCCTTGGAAAATTCCTTGTTTGATATTAACTGTTCCATTTTCTTTCCATTCACTATCAACCTGATTGTCCATTTATTCACAGCAATCTTGTTACACATTATTACAGTTTTGCTGATGCCTATCATTCCTAGTGTTTTCAGGATCCATGTATGAGGGACTGAATCAAATACCTTCTTGTAATCAATCCAGGCAACATTCATGTTGGTTTTCCACATTTTACAGTTTTATGTGACCATTTTATCAATCAGTAACTGATCTTTAGTGCCTTGGGATTTGGGAAAAATTCCTTTTTGTTCATACGGTAAAACTGAGTTGAACTGTAGTTCACCTTTCTCACTGGGACCCAAAGTGGATTACAGATATGATTTAAAAACTTTCATTCAGACAATAAGGGGATTACAAAATATGGTAACATCAGGCAGTAAATGAGCAGATTACAATATATAACATTTGAATCTAACAGTAAAGATTCCTAGTAAAAACAATTCACTTAGTTGGGCTGAGACTGAAGGGAAAGAAGGAAAAACCAAAATGAATGTAAACCTAAAAATAGTCACTTCCTGAATTGAACCTTTATACCACAGCTTTGTTCCTTCTTCAATAATGCCCTCCTCAATAATTCTGGTTTACACATTTAGCAAAATGACATAAGTATGGGGGCCTTCCTAACAGCCTCCAGCAGGCCATTGCACAAAGAAGGAGCCACCATGATGAATATGAGAGAACCAGTTTGGTGTAGTAGTTAAGAATGGTAGACTCGAATCTGGAGAACCGTGTTTGATTCCCCACTCCTGCACATGAAATCAGCTGGGTGACCTTGGGTCAGTCACAGTTCTCTCAGAGCTCTCTCAACAGGGTGTCTGTTGTGGGGAGAGAAAGGGGAAGCAATTGTAAGCCACTTCGAGACTCCTTTGGCTAGTGAAGGGCAGGGTATAAAACTAACTCTTCTGCTGCTGCTGCTGCTTCTTCTATTTTACCTGTTCACAGGGTGACATCTTCAGAAAGCTTTGCTCAGATGAGTGAAATTGTCACAGTGTGACATAGCAGTAGAGGTGGTCTTGCAGGTATGTGGGTTCAAAAGCATCACAGTTAATTATCATTTCCTCAGGGGTTTAAGGACCCTGTCTTTAGAGTGAACATGATGAGCTGCTTTAAACAGCTGGGCTCATAGCAGCTTGCTAAACTAGCTTATTTCTGGTCTAGAACTGCTTCAGAGTCTGGTATCCTGGACCAATAATAAAACATGAAATAGACTTATGCCTCTATGCCTCTGCCTCTATGCCCTGTTGTTGGCTGTCCAGAAGAACTGATTGGACACTGTATGAGACAGGATGCTGGACTAGATGGACCATGAATGTTACAGCAGCCATCAATTCCATGCTGGGACCATTATTTACAAACCAGCCAATGCTGGTGTTTGCTGAATACTGAATTAAAAACAATGGACTAGGGCAGGGGTGGCCAACCTTGCTTAACGTAAGAGCCACATAGAA
This sequence comes from Lepidodactylus listeri, assembly GCA_029233225.1. Lineage (NCBI taxonomy): Eukaryota > Metazoa > Chordata > Lepidosauria > Squamata > Gekkonidae > Lepidodactylus > Lepidodactylus listeri. The sequence continues at coordinate 51,337,507 of JARCFY010000004.1, forward strand.
TAAACGTAAGAGCCACATAGAGATGTCTGAGAGCCGCAAGACAGGAACAAATATCACACACACGTTTTTATTTTTTAAAATATGCAAATTTGCTTTTTATTAACGTTAAATTGGACTGCCAAAAATAAAAACAAACGAGGAAAACCAGTTATAAGAAAGAGAGAGAGAGAAACTAGGAAAGCAAATAGATGGGAGGGAGGAGGGAAGGAAGGAAGGGAGAAAGAGAGAAAAAGCATGCCTCCCCTTTGCTTCCCCAGCCGCCCTGCCAGGAGCTGCACAATATGTGTGAAAGAGCCGCATGTGGCTCCCGAGCCACAGGTTGGCCACCCCTGGACTAGGGTTGCCCGGCACCATCTTTGCTCCAGCAAATGTCACTTCTGTAGGCAGAAGTGATGTTGAAATGCTATAGGAATTTCATGATCTCTATGGTAAAAAAACATGAAGGTTTGTGGAATTCCTAGAGTATTGTGACATCACTTGCAACGTCAGTTGGAAGTGACATTGCAACACTGCATGACATCACTGTCCACCCCTCGTTTTGGCTCCTGCTGGAATTAAGAGCCCTGGCAAGGCTTGGAGCCTGGGGTGGGAGTTTGCCTGCACCTCTGGACAAAAGGTAACTGAAGCCATATGTCACGGAAATTACTTTATCACAAAAATTCACTTCTAGGGGACTTCCGGCAAGATTTGCGACCATGGCGGACGCGCTCCTCCGCACTAGCGGGGAGCGCGATCCGTACCCGGCGGGAAGAAGGGGCTTCGGACCGGTGCCGAGCCCCCAGAGACCCTAGTGAAGGGGCTCTGCCTGGGGTGGCACGAGGGGGATCTCTCCCTACGGTGGCGATCGAGGGATTGAGGTCCCCTTTCATCACCCCCATAGGTTCCCCCGTCCGTGGGAGCCGTATGGCTAAAAGCGCAAAACCGAGAAGCAGCAGAGAGTGTGAAGCAATGAGGCTGGAACTGACAGTTACGCTTGGAGAAACAGTGAGTCTGAAGTAAAAAGAAACAGAATACAGCGGGAAAGGCGGGTGGAGTAAACCCCCCCCCTCGAGACTGGCGTACTTACGGGACTCTTTACGTGGCGTTACTGCATGAAAAAACGGATGTTCGGCTTGCTTGATGGCAGCATCGCTCTTTAGAGGATATGAACTTTAAAAAGATATAAGCGCAGTTGTGGAATTTGCTCCTTTCGTCCATCTTATCTAACTATCAACAAAGAAGCACAGTCTCAACAATGGCGGGGAAACCGAAACCTTCCCCCAAACTAGGAAGTACAGCTCCGAGTTCAAAGGTTGATACCACGGAGATGAGCACGGTGTTCTCCTCGTTATTGCGACCTCTAGTGGACCAAATGACAGCTCTCAACGTTAAGATGGACAAGATGCAATTGGACCTGAAGGAGTCGAATAAAACTACAGAGAAGCTGCAGCGAGAACTTCTGGAAGTTAAGACTTCAGTTAAAAATCATGATTCAAGACTACAAAAAGCGGAGAAAGAAAAGGCCTTCCATTCTGATCAGCTCTTGAAACTACAGATGGAAAGATCGAATTTTTTCCTAAGACTTCAGAATGTACCAGAGGATAAAGGAGAAGACCTTAAAAATCTGTTAAGTGAAGCGCTTGAACCAGTGACGGGCTTAAAAGCAGCGGAAATAAAAAGCGATATGGATATGGTTTACAGAACCTATCCAGATTATACTAAAAAGAAAAGCCTGCCTGGTGAGATTCAGATAAGGTTCTCCAAAAAGTCAACAAGAGATGTGGTGCTCAGGACCACAAATAAAGCAGTTCTGAAGATCAAAGGAAAAGAAGTTAAAGTGATGAAAGACATCCCATTTGAAATAAGGAAAAGAAGGAAAGCCTATGGAAAACTGACATCTTGGCTACAGTCTGAATCTATTATCTATAGGTGGAATGTTCCGGAAGGACTGAGCTTCAGCATCAAAAACAAGAAATACAAGATTGACTCTGTCCAACAGGCGAAAAGTTTTTTGGAAAAAAGCAAAGAAAAGAAAAAAGAGAAAGACTCAGATGGTTCACTGGCATCGCAAGAAAGTATGTATGGATTTGATAGCTCAAAGAGCGAAGAAGAAACGTCTGACTCGGAAAAGGGAGCAGCAGCCCCAAAAGTACAAGAAGAGACTGTTAAGACAAGAAGAGGACGAAAGAAGAAATAAAGGCTGAAATGTTTTTTGAAACTGCACTTATATATAATAGATTATGTGTATAATTAAGCATTCCTTCAAAAGAGCATGTCTGTCAAACAGCTTTTTTTTATTTTTCATGTATCATCAGTAACAATTTTATCTAAATATTAGCCAAGGTTTAAAACGCTTCATATGTATTAATGGCATAGCAATATTAAGCAAATGATAAAGCACACTCTGTATAAGGTAAACATAGCTTAGAAAAGTAGCGTTGTAGAATTAGATATAGATAAAATTAATAAAAATTTAAAAAAAAAAAAAATTCACTTCTAGGATTTTTTACTCAGGATGGTTCTGTTCTCATTCTGACTCCATCCCAGCATAATATAGTGATTAGACTGTTGGACTAGAATCTGGTAGACCAAGATTTGAATCCCTACTCTACCACTGAAGCTTAAAGGGTAACCTTGGGCAGTCATATGTTTTCAGTCTAACCTACCCCACAGGATTGTTGTGAAGATAAAATGCATGAGGGAACAATGTTTGCCATTGCCTGCCTCTGTACCACTCACCTGGATTTCCTTGGTGGCCTCCCATCCAAATACTAACCAGGGCCAATACTGCTTAGTTTCCAAGATCGGGCTAGCATGGGCTATTCAAGTCAGGGCTTCAATGAACTATAGTAAAATAAATAAACTCTCTCCAATTTTTCACTGACATCATGATCTACAGTATGATCTGTTGTTTCATGATGTCACATTACTACTCCCTCATTCCCGCTGTCGCACGAGCCGCTGGAACTGGCCTCGCTGTCGTCTGACTCACTGGCTGCGCCTTGCGTCGCCACCTCGTCCATGCCTGCCCTAGGCAGTCAGGGCCTCAGATTTGGCACAGGAGGGGAGAGTTAAGTCACCACTCCCACTCCCTAGTGCCTCCTGGTGGGATTTGTTTCTCTCTCTCTCTGGGTCACGTTTCATCCACACTCAGGCCTCTCCCCCCCCGGCCCTTTGTGGCTGCCGTTCTTTTATGCTTCCCCCTCCCGTCACCTCCCATCACCTCCCCCTGGCTTCCTCCACCCCCCTGTTCCCCGCCCCCCTTCATAGCTGTAGATGCTGACTTCTGAGGGCTATTTCTGGGGCCGCCCTGCCCTTCCTCCCCCATGGCTGGGCGTGCTGCTCGGGTCTGTGTCCTGGCCCTCGCGCTGGGCCTGCAGCTTGGCGACTCCTCCCCCTCCCTACTTTCCTTAACTGCCGCAGCTGTGGGGCGCCTCACCCCAACTGCCGCGGCGTTCCCGGGGAGCTCCCTGCCAACTCCCTGAACGGGGACCGGAGTCGATGACGTCGCCCCGGCCGCCCACCCCTCGCTGCACCTGCCGAGGGTGGAATGTAAGCCACGTCCTCCTTCCCCCTCCTCTTCTTTGCTGGAGCCGGTAATTTCGGGGGTTGGAGCAGGGTGTGTCGTGGTGCCAGGCAGCCAGTTGTCAGGGTCTCCTGGGCCCCCGATAGTCCCGCCATCGGGACACCCACAATGCTATTAAGCAGCAAACCCTGCTTCTAGTTCCAAGGAAGCAACTTGGTGCACCTCCCTCCCTGCTACCTCCACTATAAAGCTGCAACACAGTTGCAGCTAATTCTAGCTAAAAATCCAAGCTCGCTCTCAAATGTAACGTATCCCCTTGGAACCACACATTGTGAATCTGTGCTAATTATAAATGGTGTTACAGCATCAATAGTTTTTTAAAGGTGACTACAGCAGTGTTACTGTTATGCTTGGGAATTGTCTATTTATATAGCTTTGTTTCGAGTTGCTAAGTGTAGGTCTAAGCAGAATTATGCCCTTCCAAGTTGTTGAAGTTACTCTGCTTAGGACAGCATTGCCAGTTCAATGAAAAAGCAGAGTCTTATGAATACTGGATATAAACATTTAGCCTAACAATATAACGTACTAATAATAAGAACAACAAACACAGTGTGATGTCATGAATCAGCCCAAGATGCTGAGTTTGTGTAGTTGCACAAATCAGTGCTGCTGCTATGGTAGCAAAACTGATCAAGGTCATGTGCATAAATACTATGCAATGTGGAATTAGGAGGAGTGGGACTGAAGTGTTGTATAGTGTTTAGAGTGTTTGACAAGGATCTAGGAGATCCAGATTTGAATCCTGTCTGTCATAGAAGACTGCTGGGTGACCTTAGGCCAGCCACACACTCTTAGCTATAAGAACATAAGAGAAGCCAATTTTGGATCAGACCAATGGCCCATCCAGTCCAACACCCTGTCACACAGTGACCAAAAACACCAGGTGCCCTCAGGAGGTCTAGAGTGGGGGCAGGACACTAGAAACCCACCCACTGTTGCCTCCCCAGCACCAAGAATACAGAGCATCACTTGCCCCAGACTGAGAGATCCTAGCTATACCTTGTGGCTAATAGTCACTATGGGCCTCTGCTCCATATCTATATACTAATTCCCAAGTGGCCCCCTCCGTGCGGATATCTAAATCTGCACATTGGGGCCACTTGGGGGGCAGAGAGATTTTTCTGCACACTTGGGAGACTCCCCAGATGTGTAGAAAAATCTGAAAAGTAAAAAATAAATATTCAAGGATATTTAAATTCCCCCCAAAGTAAAAGCAGGGAACGCTCTGGCCATTGGAGGGGAGGCTCAGTGGACCTGGCGGCTGTGAGCCTCTCAGGCCTCACCGGTGCTGGGGGGGGAGGGAGAAGGCTTGGTGGGGCTTGCCACTGCCGCCACCACTGGGGAGGGGAGGGTGGGAGAAGGATTGGGATACTCCCCCCGTGAGTATTGCAGGTCCCCCTTCTTGTGTTTATCTAATTCCCTCTTAAAGCCATCCATGCTTGTAGCCACCACCACCTCCTGTGGCAGTGAATTCCATGTGTTAATCACTCTTTGGGTGAAGAAGTATTTCCTTTTATCTGTTCTAACCCGACTGCTCAGTGATTTCATGGAGTGTCCACAAGTTCTTGTATTGTGAGAAAGGGAGAAAAGTACTTCTTTCTCTATCTGCTCTATGCCATGCATAATCTTATAAACCTCGATCATGTCATCCCTCAGCCATCATTTCTCCAAGCTAAAAAGCCCCAAGCGCTTCAACTTTTCTTCATAGGGAATGTGTTCCAACCCTTTTATCATTCTTGCTGGCCTCTTCTGCACTTTTCCCAATGCTATAGTATCTTTTTTGAAGCGTGGTGACTAGAAGTGTACACAGTACTCCAAAAGAGGTTGCACCATCAATTTATACAGGGGCATTATGATACTGGCTGATTTGTTTTCAGTTCACTTCCTAATAATCCCCAGCATAGCAGTGGCCTTTTTCATTGCAGTTGCACACTGTCTCGACATTTTCATTGAGTTATCTACTTTGACTCCAAGACCTCTCTCTTGGTCAGTCTCTGCCAGTTCAGGCCCCATCAATGTGTATTTATAGTGAGGATTTTTGACTCCAGTGTGCATCACTTTGCACTTATGTTCTCATGGCTGTGAGGCCATCTACCTTGCAGGGTAGTTTAAAGATAAAAATGGAGGCAATGAGAATGATTAAGCCACTTTGGGTTCCCACTGGGGACAAAGGCAGGGTTTAAGTAAATAAATAATTGGCCGTGGAAAATCATATACTCTGCCTTGAAGGTGAGGCCCATTTGTCTATTTTGGATGCCATTTAACCACACACACACACACACACACACACACACAGCCAACTAGCATACAAATAACATGTTCATATCACATAGGCTGTTCAGTTGATGTAGTCCACTTATCTAGTGTTTGATAACAATTTTTAAAAATTGCAATTTAGAAGAAATGTATTAGGATGGAATCTCCCATCTTGTGCTGTTGGGTAAACTATACCACTATGAGCAGAGGTACACATGAAGGAAATGAATGCAACAGTGGTTAATGGAATTTATTTTCTTCCTTTTCCACCTTCAACCAGTCCACAAGCATATATAGAAGGGTGTATGCACACTGCAGCACATGCCCCATTACTTTTAACAAGTAGTCCTTCTCATAAGTGTGCTTTTCCTGTACTCATCAATCTGTCTCATTCCCCCTACCTGCCTGGCCCACAAGTTATTTGTGTTCCTTCTTTAAAAAGTTGGGTTGGGGACAGGGAAAGGAGAAGGGGCAATTAAAGAAATGTATGAACTTCCTGTTAGAATTAATGGCTGGTGTGTTGAATGTGCTTGAGGCCCAGCTTGGGATCAGGAGAAAGGAAAGAGGGACTCCATAGCTTGAGGGACTCCATACCTTGAGAGACTCCATACCTTTCCTGCATGTTCATCAATGCCTAAGAGAGACCAGATTATGTCTTATTTTTATTCTGTGGCTTTCAGGCTTATAATTATCACTGGAGGGTTTAAGCCTTATTATTATCCATTTTATTTTGACAGCTGCCCTGACGTTAGGAAGAGAAACAGGCCAGTTATGTTGAAATCAAGATGCCTGTAGCCCATCTGAGCCTGTGCATGTCAATAGAGCCAAGCACACAGATCCACCTATATACTGAGGCAACAATGTTTCATTCCATGCAAAAATAATCAGATTGATTTAAGATTTTCTTCAACTGATATTGTAGTCAAACACTATCTCAAACATTTGTTTCTCCATAAACTTTCACTTATCATAGTTGTATGAAACAACAGTGTTCTTTGTTGTTGCAGGAGAGATAGAACTGAAACTTTTGATCTTTGACTTCTTACTAGCTAAGAAGCTACTTACATGCCTTTTTAAGAGACACCCTTTGTGCTTCACTTTAATGGGTGAGTACTTCGTTGTTGGCCACTTAATAACTTTCTTGTCCCCAGGAACTCTTTGCAGTGATAGTGTCAAAGCTGAACTCTTCCACTTAAAAATGATACACCATATGCTGTCTTTGCACATAGTAATCAAAGTGATGTTCTTAATTAAGCAGACATTTATAAGAAATTTTACTCTTCTGTGCAGAAAGTTCCTGGCAGGACAATGGATATCACTATATTTACAGTGGAATCCTAGACACAGTTATACCCTTCTAAGTCTATTTAATACAATGGGCTTAGAAAAATGTAACTCCGTTTATGATTGTACTGTAGGAATGGGCGTGAAATGAGAAAATGTGGCCAAACAATGAACTGAACCACAGACTGAACCAAACCAGGAAGCATGTTTGTGAATCAAACCAGATGGTGGCCCCACAAATCCTGTTGAAAGGGCTCAGTTCTTTTAATCAGGATTTACAGAAGCCCCCAAACAGCTGAGTGATTAGAGCAGCTTGCTCCCTGCTGCTCATCTGTTCCAGCCTGTCTTGTGCAGTCCCTTTAAACTGTAAACTTGTTAGTCATTTTAAACCCCACCACACAGCTGTTTTTTGTGTTGTCTTCTGCAGTCTCTTTAAAGTTTAAAGGGAGTGCACAAGACAGCCTGAAACAGCTGAAAGGCTGGGAATGCCTCCCTGCCACTCAACTGTTTTGGAGGTGTTTTCTGCAGTCCCTTTAAAGTTTAAAGGGACTGTACAAGACAGCCTGTAACAGATGAGTGATGCAGAGCGCCTCCCCACCACTTAGCTCTTTTTGCAGCTTTCTCAGGGAACAGAAAGCATGGGTATAAAGAGACTTGGAGTCCCTTTAAATCCCACTTACTGCTCCATCCACGAGCCACCACAAACCTACAGAAACTGTTTTAAAGTTCATGGAAGGTCTACTGTCAGAAACTTCTGTTCGCAAACCATGAACAGGGCAAAATCCATGATGGATTTTGTTTTGTGGTTTGTACCCATCCCTATTGTACTGTCAATCATTCTTAATGCACCATTATTGCATTCAGGGCAACTCCTTCAAGTTTTAGTTTATTTCTTCTCTGCAGTAATAAATGTATATATCTGCCTCCTCTATTTCTGAAGTTTAGAACAGGATACTAAGAAAACAAATGCATCCAGAACATTTGCAGGTAGTTAAACAGCATTACAATCACACTATAAAACAGTATTAAGCTGAAAACAATTAAAACACTAAAATGCATTTGTGACATATCATTGAGAAATTCAATAGCAGTCAAATCAATTTTATGATAGTTCAACTACAGGGTCGCAGTGGGACACATTAATGTTTGGGCTCATCTAATCTTTTGCCATTTATTGATAATATTGCTATTAAACCATGTACCGAAAGTGACCATCTGCCCCTGTCATTATCTTTAAGATTGGATTTAGTTGATAATAAGGTACCATCCTCTCAATCTAAATCTAAGTTTTGAAAAAAGTCAAACGATCCCCATCCCTGGAAAGGGAATTTTCTTCTCTCTTTGACTCTGAAGCAATACATAGATTGAGAGATTCAATTATTAATGTCAATTTTGATGACAATTCTCTCGGGATTTCTATAGTTAATTAATTATTGTAGTGCTAAATTTGTCTAGCTTGGAAACAAGCACTGAGAGTATTGTTTAAAGAGATTTGTCACTCTGAAGACCCAATGAAAATCAAGGCCTATAGTGATTGTAAGAAAGCCTATTTGTAGTTTATTGTATCAAAAAAGAAAGTTTTCTTTCAGAATAAATTGAATCATCTTTATCATTCAATAAAATCTAATGACAACAAGGCCTTTTGGAGAATCATCTCAGGTAATCTAAAAACCAACTCGGTTTTTGAACCAAGTATCCCTGTGCAACCATGGATTGCTTATTTTTTAAACATATTTGCAGCCCCATGTCCACTGCTTTCTAATCTAGGCTACCCCACTGCTACAGATATGCCACCTTGGCCTCCAGTAATTCTGTATAAAATTAGTGAGGGGCTTAAAAGCGGGTAAAGTGCTGGGTCCTAATGGCCTCCCTGCTGAGGTCTTTAAAAAAATTGCTGACTGGTGGCTTTTGCCCCTTGCAAAATTGTTCACTTTTATTGATATGCATGGCTCTATCCCAGATTCTTGGCTCAATTTTATAATTATCCAATCTACAAAAAAGGGAGTTTGGAGTTACCTAAAAATTTCTGCCCCGTTAGTTTATTATTTATAGTGGGCAAACTGTATGCCAAACATTTTGAACTTTGTCTAACAGATTGGATGCGCCTGAATAAAATTATAGGTCCTGAACAAATTGATTTTTCCAAAGGTAAATCCACTATGAATCATTGTTGCACCCTGGCTTTTCTTGCAAAAAAATATATGAATACAGAGACAAACAAGCTATATGTTGCTTGTATTGATTTGAAAAGTGCATTCAATCCAATTATGGATTAAGCTACGGGGTTTTGGAGTGGATCCTCTCCTGCTGTTCCTTCTGAGGAAACTTCTTACCAATATATTTTGCTAAGTGAAATATTCTGTTAGTGGTAGTTTGACTAGTAAAATCCCAGTGTTAAAAGGGGTAAAACAAGGCTGTGTGCTAGCCCCACATCTTTTAAATTTATTTTTTTTGAAAAATTTTATTGATTTTATCAACTATATCTACAAACTACAACGCTAATCTCTAAGCTAAATTACCTTATACAGAAAATGCTGTGAAAATTATTCATTTTCAACAAATTAATAAACTTGAAAAACACAAATGCTCTTGGTATAACTGATTACTTATGATACTGCTTCTATAGTTTACACAAACTGATTGGCTGGTACACATAGTATTGAAGAATGCTTATTACTTCCATTTACATTCTCATATAGTGTGTCACATTTAACAACAATGCAAAATTTATTTCTTCTTCGATCCTCTTCTTATCTTTTTAGTCTCTTTACTGGATTTGGGAGCAGCCACTCCCTTTTCCGAGTCTGACACGTCTTCTTCTCTTTCTGAGCTGTCAAAGCCATACATACTTTCCTGCAGTGCTAGTGAATCATCTGAGTCTCCCTCTTTTTTCTTTTTCTTTCTTTTTTCCAAAAAAGTTTTTGCTTGTTCAACAGAGTCAATCTTATATTTCTTGTCCTTATAGCTGAAAAACAGTCCCTCTGGAGTATTCCATCGATATACAATTGACTCAGACTGAAGCCAAGTAGTCAAACTTCTGTAGGCCCTTCTTTTTCTTATTTCAAATGGTATATCCTTTAAGACCTTGATCTCTTTCTCTTGGATCTTCAGTGATGTTCTGTTTGTGGCTTTTAAAACCACATCTCTTGTTGATCTTTTGGAGAATCTTATCATAATTTCACCTGGCAGGTTTTTCTTTTTAACAAATTCTGGATAGGTCCTGTAGAGAAGAAGAAGAGAAGAAGAGATTGGATTTATATCCCGCCCTTCACTCACTTAAGAGTCTCAGAGCGGCTTACAAACTCCTTTCCCCTCCCCTCCCCACAACAGACACCCTGTGAGGTAGGTGGGGCTGAGAGAACTCTTTCCCAAGCTGTCCTTGAGGGAACAGCTGGTACAGAGCTATGGCTTGCTCAAGGTCATCCAGCCAGGTGCAAGTGGAGGAGTGGGGAATCAAACCCGGTTCTCCCAGATTAGAGTCCGCGCACTTAACCACTACACCAGACTGGCTCTCTGTAGACCAAGTCCATATCGCTTAATATTTCTTCCGTTTTCAAACCTGTCACCGGTGCTAGTGCTTCACTCACTAGTTTTTTGAGATCCTCCCCTTTTTTCTCGGGAACATTCTGAAGTCGCAGGAAATAGTTCGAACGTTCCATCTGAAGTTTCAAGACATTATCACATTGAAAAGCCTTTTCTTTCGCGGTTTTTTGTAGTCTTGAGTCATGCTTACTTGTAGTCGCTTTAACTTCCAAGAGATCTTGTTGCAGCTTTTCTGTTCATTTGCCAGACTCTTTCATTTCCTTCTGCATTGAATCCATTTTAGCATTGAGAGAAGTCATCTGATCCACCAGGGGTCGCAGCATCGCTGAAAGCATTGAGCTCATCTCTGTAGTATCGCCCTTTGAACTCGGTATTCCGCTTCCTGGTTTAGGGGAGGGTTTTGGTCTCCCCGTCATTGTTGCTGTTTCGCTTTTGTTTACAGTTAGATAAGACGGGCCGTAGAAAGAGCTATCTTTGTCACACTAATGTCGTTTAAAAGATTTTTTCTTCATACATGCGATCCAGCCCTCCAGCATTTCCCAAATGCTTCTAATACTGCAGTAAAGCCGTGGGAAAATCTCGAATGCTTCAGTAAGGGGGGGGGGAACATGATCCACCCATTCCGTCCCAGCTGCTTTATTTAAGATCTTTGCTTGAGACTCACGGTTTTCACCATTGCATATCAAGGAGTTTAGCTGTTTCTCCGCCCTGCATTTTCTGCTGCTTCTTGGTCGCGCTTACGCAGCCCGAAGGCTTCCACGGCAGGGGAACCTACAGGGGTGATGAAGGGGGCCTCGATCCTGTGGTCACCACCATCAGGAGAGGCTCCCCCTCATGCCACCCCGGGCAGAGCCCCTTCGCTAGGGACTCTGGGGGTTTGGTGTCGCGCAGAGCGTGTGTTAGCTAGCACCCACCTAGGTAGCCTTAGGACTTTACCAGCTTCTTCAGCACCACCAGCATTCACCAGCTTTCACTGTTGTGTAAAATCCTCATAGTAACCACACAGTACTCAGTCCAGTGGTGAACTACGTACAAGGATTTATTATAATATTTACAGCAGTCCGACAAAAGCTCCCGCCAGCAACCATATAATACAAAGAAGGGTACAATGGAAGCTACACAATTGAATATATACACAGCTCAGCCAATCACCTTCTTGCTGAGTCACAGTGACTGCACTTGCTCCAGTGCCAGTCATAACCGGTGTGGACTTGTACTGTCCAGTCCCACACAGCTACCAGCTGTCAGTTAGATCTCCATGATTTGAATGCTGAAGCTTAAGTGTCAACATTCGGCACCAGTCCGAAACCCCTTCACCCTGCCGGGCACGGATCGCCTCTCCCGCACAAGTGGAGAGAGGCGTCCGCCATTGAGCGTGTCTCTTCCGGAAGTCCTAAATTTATTTTTAACAGATCTGGCACAAGTTCCAGACCCTATAAATGGTCACCTGCCTAAATCAGGTTGTCAAGCTGTCCCCTTGCTACTTTATGCTGATGACACTACCATCCTCTCTTGTATAAGAGTGGGCTTACAAAAGTACTTGATTGCCTTCCATGACTACTGTAGATCTAACTCACTTTCTATTAATTATGCTAAATCTAAAGTAGTTTTTTCACATCATTGGTGCCCACAGAAATGGACAATTGGCAATTCAACAATTGAAAAAGCAAAAAACAATTAAATACTTGGGAATCACTTTTAATCACAAATTAAGCTAGGTGCCGCATCAAGATAGGACTATTAATTTGGCTAAATGTTCGGTCTCTCAAATCAAACAATTTGACTTTGCAAGAGACAATCAATTAGCTCTGGCAGCAATTAGAGTGTATAAAGCCAAAACAATAACCCAAAATTTTGGTGTCCCTTTTGGTATCCCTCATCATTTACTAAGAAAGTGGAGGGCATCCAAGCCTCATTTTTAAGACAAATTCTTGGTATGCCAAAATGTGTATCTTATTTTGCTCTTTGCTCTGAAGTGGGTCAAGGAGGATAGTGAGGCACTCCAAAGGGATCTGTTGAGGATAGGCAAGTGGACATCAACATGGCAAATGGGGTTCAGTGTGGCCAAGTGCAAGGTGATGCACATTGAAGCCAAAAATACTAACTATAAATACATGTTGATGGGGTCCAAACTGGCGGAGACTGACCAAGAGACAGATCTTGGAGTCGTAATGGATAACTCACTGAATGGGGATTATTAGGAAGGGAACTGAACAGCCAATATCAGAATGCCCCTGTATAAATCAATGGTGCAACCTCATTTGGAATACTGTGTACAGTTCTGGTCCCCACACTTCAGAAAGGATATTATAGCATTGGAAAAAGTGCAGAAAAAGGCAACTAGAATGATAAAAGGGTTCGAACACTTTTCCTATGAAGAAAGGTTGAAGTGCTTGGGGCTCTTTAGCTTGGAGAAATGACAGCTGAGGGGTGATATGATAGAGGTTTATAAGATTATGCATGGGACTCGCTGGCTTGGAAGGTGAAGTCTCTGGCATTGTACCTGTCTAAGGTCCCACCCCTCCTCAAACCTCACTGTCTCCAGGCTCCATCCCTCAAATCTCCAGGAATTTTCCACCTGGAGTTGGCAGCCCTATCTCCTTCCCAGCCAACATCAACCTCACTCTTCAACTTTCCATCTCCCCCCCCCCAGCGGCCTCCACTGTGCTCTGAAGCCCTGACTGCTATGTCACATTGGCTGTCATAGGGGGTCCATCTCAGCAGGGTATAAGGACACAGAGTCTGCCATTTTCTCCAGGGGAATTGATCTCTGCCATCTGGAGACCACTTGTAATTCTGAGTGATCTCTAGCCCTTGCCCGGAGATTGGCAACCATAGTTCCCCTGGAGGAAAAGTAGTCTTTCTCTGCAATGGGGACCAAAGCAGCTGACATCATTCTCCTCTCCCCCTTTTGACTTGCACAACAACCCTATGAGGTAGGTTAGGCTTAAAGTCTGTGACTGGCCCAAAATCACCCTCTCAGCAAGAACCTGGGTCTAGCAGATCTTGCTCTGAAGTGCTGACTGCTACGCCTAGGGTACCCAACCTCCAGGTGGAGCCTGAAGATCACCAGATATTACAACTGAACTCCAGACAACATATCTTCCCCCCCCCCCAGAGATAATGACTGCTTTGGAGGGTGGCCTCTATGGCATTCTGTTCAGCTGGCCCCAATGAGTTTTCTCCCAGAGGCCAATATAGGTGTGGAAAGGGGCTTTCAGAGAAGCAAGCTTGGTTGCCTAGCAACAGGCACTGATGAGAAAGTTGCCAGCTCTCATTAGGGAAATACCCGGAGATTTGGGGGGTGGATCCTGTGGAGGGCAGCATTTGGGGGGGGGAATGGAAGGACTCAGTAGGGTATAATGCCATAATGTCTACCCTCCAAAACAGCCATTTTCTCCAGGGGAACTGATCTCTGTCATCTGGAGATCAATTGTAACAGCGGGACATCTCCAGGTCCCACCCTAGGGGAAAAGTCAGCCACACAGCAGGGGGTTGAAGAGAATGGTTTGATAGTCACTGGCCAACCTCATTAGCCAGCTAGCCATGGTGGAGCTAACAAGGAGAGAGAGCCTTTTTCACAGTTTATTCTGACAGGAAATTGGAAAGCTGGCAATGTGCGGAGGAGGGGGTATGCTGAAAGTCCATTGTCTTTTCACTGACAGAAGCAGGCCACTGAGGGGACAGTTAGACCCACCTGGCAGTGGGCAGAGGAGAAGAGTGGACCCAGCACCCAGTCCTTCCCCTTCGCCGGCTCCCTCCAGTCTGAGGCCAAGACACTGGGCAGTGGCTCTGTGGGCGGGACTGAGGCAAAGCAGCGAGGGAATGCAGCCAATGGCCTGGGACCCATTTTGAGTGGCAGTTCTTGCAGCCAACTGATTTTGGTGCCCCATGGAATCTTGCCACTTGAAAACAGCTTTATATATAAGGAGAGATACTTCTATATGGGTTGATAGGTGTTACTGGCCAGAAATCCTGTACAAGCTGTAGGGTATCAAATCCACATGTGATTCTCTCCCAGGCTTATCAGATATAAGGATGTGCACTTGGACATATCCAAGCTCAAAAAATACCCAAAAACCCTTACTGGTATTTTTTAGGTATTTTCTGAGCCAAGGACAGATTAGAGAATCCCCAATCACAGCCTTTTAAATCAAACATGAATAAACACAAATATTTGTGAATATCTAAAAAGCTGTTGTTAAAGGTCTTCAAGGTTGTTCCCCTCCCCTACACACACACCTTTGAACCTTTCCCAGTCAACAAGAGAAAGGGGGCAGGAGCCAATTGTCATAGGATTGCATAAATGGGGGAGCTCTACTCTTTGTCAATCACAGCAGTTGTTTTACAGGCTAGTTTTGCTTTAAATGTTGTGTCCAACAACCTTGTACCCCTCCCACATGTGCAAGTTTCCTAGGGACCAGGAGGGAGTTGTCACAGTCAAATTGGATTGCACATTAGGCAGAGATGGACTCTTTGCTTGTGGCTGTGCTGGGATCCCTGGGTTCTGTTTTGATTCTATTGGGCTTGTTGTTGGTTCTTGCATGGGAGACATTGACCTAGTTGCTGCAGAGATGGCTCTTTTCTTTTGCCCTTAAGAAAACAAGAATCCCACCTCCAACTGGAAACACTGATGGATAGATGGAAAGGGGGCACCTTTTTTAAGGGCTCATAGAATTGGACCCTTTGACCCGGTCTTATTTTGTGGAAAGGCACCAGCAGTTGTGGAGCAATTTTGCTGCCATTATCATTAAAACATACCCTCCAGCTTCCCAGATAGATTCCCCATAGGCTATAATGGAGCTGAATAATATTGGATACCCCCCAGTGGATCTGTATGCCATACCAGTATTCGGAACCCCAAAAAAGTGGAAATAGTTATATTTTTTGATCCGAAAAAAAGATATATATATATTTTTTTAAATCCACACTCTTAACCAGATATGTATGGCATGCATATGTCTTTATTCCTATTCCCAAAGTATTTCCTACTTTTTAAAGGGAGGCAGGAGCACAGGAATCCAGTGAACACATATAGAAATACAGTTTCTCTGGGTCACACCTAGCTTCTTAATTGGTATAGAGTATGTGTTTCCAATGTCCCATTGCTTGTACCCCTGGGAAAGAGTATTCCATAAAGTAAGCCAAGCTTGTACTTTGAAGTGGTATAGTCCAAACACATTGGACCATTTGCTTTCACTTCTTGTGTAGTGTGCTAGGCCAAAACAGTCCCTCTCAGACATATAGAGAGAGGCTCAAACAGGCCTGTAGCCAGGATTTTTTTAGTTGGAGGGCATTTATATTTCTTAGGGGACACTGGCTAATTGAAATAAAGATAGTTTAATCTGGACCCTTTCACCGGACAGCTGCACAGGAATACCCGGCTTTTTCCCTGCACCCACTGCCTCTCAGGGGCTCTGAGCTGAATGGGAAGTTGTGGGGCCTTGCCAGTAAGTCAAGGGGCCTAGCCCCAAGATGCCCCACTATAGCTATGGGCCTGGGCTTAGACCACTACCAGTGTTTGAGGCCCTAGAGAGTAAAAAAAAACCCAACAACTCATGTGATAACAAATATACTAAAGACAGAGAAAGAGAGAATCTATTTCAGTTAACAAAAATGTCTTTTTATTCAAATTAATTATTCAAATTCAGTTTCTGGATCAATTTTAGCAATTTGGGGACTTGATTAATTTAATCAAGATTTCTGCACAATTCCTACTAGTTCAATGAATTCTGATATTAGCTCACTGATGCTTTTCAATTGTACTTTATTTTTTTCCCTCATCCCCTGCCTCCACTTCCTGTTATTAAGACAGTTCAGATAGAATGCAAAACGTTTCCATTGTATTGTGTTACACTACATCGCCTCCACTAACAGCCCTTTCTGTGATATTTTATCAAACTGAGAAATGAATTGAGTCATCTGGTTGGGTACTGTGACATTGCTTATGCTTGAGATTTTAAAACGTTACATTTCTGCTAAGTTACATTGTCACAGTACGGAAACATGACTTAATATTACTGATTGTGCTGAATACTGTACCTCATATCAACTCTCAAATGTTGATCACTGACTCCAGTGGCTACAAGACTGAAGAAATTTTGGACACTGGTAGCTTGCATCTTTGTAGAGATTTAATTTGACTCAAGTAGCTTTACTGTGTTTAGCATTGCAGCCAATAATTCTGGGTTAGTAAACTAATCTGATATGGTGACTTGTTTACAACATGTTTATATTAGTGCCGGTCTTTTCTGTTCCACTATAGTGCCTGAATACTATAATTCATCCCTACATGAAATAATTATAACTAAACTGTTAGGCAGGGGAGGGAACTCTACACAGCTGCTATTAGACAAGAAAGAAAATAGTCTGGCCTGTGTTTGAGGCTTTAATGGAAACTTGATCTACAGAAATCCACAGGTGAAGTGCTTGACATCATAAACACTATTGGCAGCTAACTTCCTTATGCTAGCTATTGCTAAAAGCACAACAAAAGAGTCTGATTGAAAAGTTGTCATCAGAAATGAAAAACTCTTATGCCACGTAAACTAGAATATTGTATCTAATCAAACTGGTGACCCATCTATGAAGCCTTAACTATTTTGGACTCAGCTATAATAAAAGTGCCCAAACCTGGATAGCCCAGGCTAGCCTGATGTTGTCAGATCTTGGAAGCTAAGCAAGGTTGGCTCTAGTCAGTATTTGGATAGAAGACCACCAAAGGATACCAAGGGGCAGGGGCAGGCAATGGCAAACCACTAATAATGATGATGATGATAATAGGAGTGAACTTTGTTGGAAGAGAAGACATAGTGGCTAAATCTTCAGCCACCATATTCTCACTAAAAGCTACCTCAACAGAGGTTGGGTGTATGTGTGTGTGTTTTAAATAAATAAATATCCAGGTTTTTGTTTTACTTCAAGAGGGGTAGATATGGGATCCTCTTTTGTTCTCCCACCTCACCCAGGCCACATCAGGTTTTTTGTAATGACACGTTGGGAGATTTTCTCCCTATGGCTTCATACCTGTCGGTAAGGTACTTTTCTAGTATAAGTACTGTTTTACCATCCGATTATTAAAATATGTCATGCCCTGTAGGCAATTCCATCTCCAAAGGATTCCATGGTGTCTTGTTCACTAATGTGTTCAAACATATGAGTTCCTAGAATATCCATATAAATTGTTTTTGCCAATATTTCTAATATATGTTGCATTTAATAGTAATATATCTTCTCAGTGCATATAATTGCCTTTTTAATGTATTTATTTACATGCCATTTCTCAGCTTTAAGATGTGTGTAATGAAATACACAGTTCTGCAGAATATGAGGGTTGCTAATTGCTTTCCATTCCAAGCTGTAGCCCTAAGTATTTCTTCAGGAATTCAGTGAATTTGAGTGAATGCAGTTTTGTCTTTTACATTAAGATGTAAACATTGAGAAAATATTAGAAAGATTAGAAAGGGAAACCATAGTTTCATCTAACCTTAAATTTTATGTGGATTTTTCCACCTGGGATCCAGTCAAAATATTTTTTACCTTACCCTTTAGGCAGTTCAAATATGTATTAATCAGAAACTGAAGTTACTTCTAATTTAGGGATACACAGCAAAGGGATTACCTCACAAAAACTTTTTGTGATTCTGAAAAACACATACCCCTTTTGGGTGATTTAGGGGGGTGTTACTTCAAAAGAAGAAGAAGTAGAACCATTCACACGGCATTTGAGAGTGGCTTACAAACTCCTTTCCCTTCCCCTCCCCACAACAGACACCCTGTGAGGTAGGTGGGGCTGAGAGAGCTCTGAGAGAACTGCTCTTTCAAGAACAGCTCTGACAGAACTATGGTTTGCCCAAGGTTGTCTAGCAGCTGCAAGTGGAGGTGTGGGGAATCAAACCCGGTTCTCCCAGATTAAAGCCCACGTAATTAAGCACTACACCAAAGGGCGTGAATACCTCTGGAATTCACTAAACAATGAATGCCATGTTCTGAATATCTATATTTTAATAGTGAAGGTGCCCCCTGGGTGTGAATATCTAAATTCACATGGGGGGCACCTGGGGGGCAGGGAGATTTTTCTACACACTTGGGGGACTCCCCAGGTGTGTAGAAAAATCTGAAAAGTAAAAAAAAATATTAAGGGGATAGTTAAATCCCCCAAAAGTAAAAAGTTTCCTGCTCATGCGCACTTACCTTGATTCTGTGGCTGCTGTTGGTGGCGGCGGCAGCGGCTGGAGAGGCCCTTGCCAGGCTCACCATCACTGGGGGGTGGGCGGGGGAAGGAGCTGGGGGAGCTGGAGGAGAGAGCTGGTGGGGGAGCTGGCATGTGAGAGAAAGCTGGGGGGTGGGAGAGAGGGAAATGCCAGGCCCAAGTGGCTTAACGCCACTCGGGCCCAAGCGAGAGCAGGCCAGGGAGTGGGAGGGTGGGAAACACCAGGCTGAGTGGCTTAATGCCACTTGGGCCCAAGCAAGAGCGGGCCGGGGAGCAGGAGGGAGGAAAACGCCAGGCCAACCGGGGGGCAGGAGGGGAGAGAGCGGCGAGGCCCGGCAGCTCCATGCCATGCGGACCTCATGGGGGCAGGCTGGAGTGGGGGGGAAGGGATGGTGAGGCCCGTCCGGTGCAGAGCCGCAGGCCTTGCCGGGCAGTGGGGGGAGAAGGACTGGTTCCTTCTCTCCCCCCCCCCCCTGCAGATCCCACAGGTCCCACCTCTTGTTATGTATATTTCTTAATCCAAATGATATAATTCTGGATATTTGGGAAAATCCAGATAATGGTCTGCAATAGAAAGCAGATTGGGGGGGGGGGGGGCGCTAAGAAATTAAAGTGAAACACATTCCTGAGACACCTTGGTACCACATGGTGTGTCAAGGAACAGTGTGCCCCATGGTCTGTATTACCATGGAATTAACAAGGGGAGGGGGGTTAGATGAGAGTAAAGTCTATGATTGATTGAGGGCCATTGTGATATAGTGGTTAGACTAGGATCAGGGAAGTTTTGCATCTTCAGCTCTGCTATGGAAGCTCACTGGGTGACCTTGGGCCTGTCACCCACTCTCAGCTTTATGTACCTCAGAGGGTTGTTGTGAGGATAGAATGGAGGACAGAAGAATGATGCCAGCCACCTTGGGTCCCCATTGAGGAGAAAAGTGGTGTATCAGTGAAGTAAATAAATATATCTGTATGCACTTCTGTAATCTTGAAGAAGGCGCAGACAAAAGAAAACACTTCTACCTCCTCCCTGTCCAAATGAAAGGCTGTTTTATAATCCTGCTATTCCCCAACCATTTACTTTTGCTCTTCTCAGGCTGTGTTATCTGTGCCATTTTTTACTTTACCAGGGGACCACCTTGTCTTTAGAAAGTTCTCTCTCTTGAGGCTCACCAAGGAAATATTTTAGTATCCTTTAGATAACATGTCAAAGCATTTTCTTTAACCTAGCCTTTTGATTAAAGGCTTCCTTTTTTTAGTGGTTGTTCTGTGGGCATGCTTGTAGCTGTAGCAAGTGGCCTGTGGATACCGTTTAACAGTGAAATTCTAAACAGAGCTGTACCCTCTGATGTCAATTGAAGTCAGTTGTCTTAGATAGGTGTAATCCTGTTTTGTAAACCACTGTTTTGTAAGCCTGTTTTGTAAGCCTGCTTTGTAAGCCTATGCTATTTTTAGGTCCCTGACAGATTCTTTTTTTAAAAAAAATTGTTTGTTTTAATTTTGATAGTTTTTATACTTGATGTTGATATTATTTTACTGTTGTTTTTACTTCATGAGTTTACACCTTGAGCAGGTGAAAAGGTGTCCAAGGCTAAAATAAATAAATAAATAAATAAATAAAAAATAAAAAAATAAAAAAATAAATAAATAAAATAAATAAAATATGCTAAAATAATCTTCCTGGTGTCCTTTTCTAGACACCTCCTCATGCATTTGTAGGGTTGCCAGCTCTGGGTTTGAAAATACCTGGATATTTTGGGGGTGGAGCCTGAGGAGGGAGGGGTTTGGGGAAGGGAGGGACTTTAATGGGGTATAATACTATAGAGTCACCTTTCAAAGCAGCCATATTCTTCAGGTGGTCTCTGTTGCCTAGAGATCAGTTGTAATAGTGGGAGATCTCCAGCCACCACCTGGAGGTTGGCAACCCTACTGCATTTGGTTCCCACTCTACTCCTTAGTAGCATATACTTAGTAGTATGTAGCACACATAGAAATAAAAGTCAGGATTTCTGGACATGCAGGTTTATAGGGAAATTTTGTGCATTTTTTTCCTGTCTTCATTTTGCTGCAGCAGCTATTGTGCTTATGTGTCATCACTATGAAATGTGGGTGTAGTAGAGGAGACTGGTCAACAGATGCAGATACAGAAACACCTGGCTCACTGAGGGACTAGGAAAAGTCGGTGGTTGCAATTGGGAAGAATGTTTTCCTCCATTGCTGCCCAGGGTATTTGCGAGCATTGGTATGGGAAGTGGAATCTCCTTTTTTCAGAAAATTCACTTTTCTAGATACAGCCACTGATTCCTCTTATGAAATTTTCCTCTTCCAAAAGAAGAATGTTTGATTTCTCTTTGTAGTTTTTCATTACAACTCTATGCATCCTTTGGTAACCCCCTTTGCAGGAGGTTTTGATGTTGTACACCACAGGGTGGTTCTGAGGTAGGAGAGTAGGAAGGTTTGGGGAGACTCTGCATGCCTCTGAGCATCTGCAAAGTGAAATTCTGAAATTCTGTAGAACCTCCCTTCCTGTCCCTCTTCCGTTCAAATTTCTCTCTTGATCAAAATATAAATGATTCAAAGCAGACTCCCAATTCCTTTAAAAAAAAGTGAAAGGAAAAGAAACAGATTGTTGGGTTTCAGGGAGAAACTGAATAAAGAAAGAGAACTCCTCTTAACAGTGCTAGCTGCCCTCCTGAAGAACCAGCTTTCTTTTCCTCTGCTGTGTCATAGTGCCCTGGTTTCACTGGCACTGTTCAGGGATGGAGTGCCCAGATTCCAATCAATGCAAAGGTCCTGCTGACCTGCAGAAGCTAATTTTGGTTACTGCTGCTGCATTTGCCACATCAGCTCAGCTCAGCTCAGCTCTTTTGGATTGGCACAGGCACTGGGAAGGGGTCAAAAGGCTAAGAGAAAACTTCACAAAGCCTTGTTTTGGGTGGGAAGGGTTTGTTTCCTATTGATTTTAATAAAATTCCTCCCAAAAATGTGGCATCAATAGATGTTTAGCCTGTAAAATGAAAAAAGGAGGATTTAGTAAAATACAGTTCTGAATCTATGGATCAAACCAACTCTCTGCAAAACAAGAAAAGCCAATTTCCATCCATAACTGCTTGAAACCAACTTCTTACACTTGGTATGTGCACACTGTCCCATAAGAATTCAGTCAACAGAACTAAGATATTTCAAAAGTTAATTAGCCCAGCTACTTTAAAGTCACGGAAAGCCCCATTCTGCATGCATGATAAATAATGTTAATTTCAGATTGCTGTAAATTGAGTGATAGCTTTGTTAGCCTTCCTGAAATGATAACTGGAAACACCAGTGTTTTACTTGTACTGATGTCATCTATAGTTTGGTTGTGTACTAACTCCTTTAAAGGCTCTAAGTGGTGTCAAAAGACAGTTAAACACAGACTGAATCACCACAGTGGTAGGTAAGAGCTCTGAATGTATTGACATACAAGAAGGTACCATATGTCCTAGTTGTAGTAAAAAAGGTTTATCTAGTAGGAAAATAAACAAATAAATAAATGTTTGTATATATCTTATACCTAACCCAAACTGGATAAATGTTGCCCCATAAAGAAAGTAATTAAAAAAAAATCCTAATCAATTTCATCTGCAGCTAGAACATTTTTTGGTATGAATCCAGCCACACGATCATGAAGACTTAAGGATACTTCAGTCTTTGGAAGATGGGCAGAGGTCATTTAGGCTGATTCTCTCATGCAGATCCACACTTTGCCCTTCATGCTGTTCCTGAGGGCTCCACTGAACCACCTGGGGAAAAAATGGTAGGTCATTATTGGCAGGGGGGAAAGTGGGTAAGTCCTACTCCACAAATCCCATTAATTGCTGGATTTTCAATAGGATTCTTAACAGCCTGGAGGGGGGGGGGATATTTTGCTTCTTTAATAAAGGCTTCATGGGATGTTAACTATCTGGTGCTGCTATTTACCTCCATGGCATGAAAAGCTTCAGCTTTCCATTTCTAAACATTTAAGCCTCTATTAAAGGAACTGGACATTTTTCTCCAGGCTGTTGGCAACCCTAATTCTGGCCATCATATTTGTTTATGCACACAATTCAGATCTGGCCAGATGTTCGAAAATTGGTGGTCAAATTATTCCAAAAGGATGTTGGTGCACTGGATATGGCAAATGCCCTTGTGCTAATGCAGATGGACAGCATCCCACTTGGTGCCTCTCTGCTGATCCAAAGCTAAGTCACTACCACTATATGAATTCATGCTGGTCAAGGGGACAGAATGACAATAAGAAATATAGTGGACATTACAATGGTTCATTAGTGTTACAGTTTGGCAGTTTCTATGGTGGGTGTGACTCCTTGCAGCTTCGAGAGAGTCGGCCCATAAAGCCCCAGCTGGGAGGGGATCCAGTTGATTTGGACCCCCCTGGAGTCCTTGTAAGGGACTTGTAAGGGGGCATGGAGGTAGCCACTCCAGAGGCAGATTGCCAATGGATTGAGGCTTCCTATGCCCTGATGGTCCCGCCACAGCTGTTCATCAATGGAATATAGAAATAGTACCCAGAACAGCAAGCAAGGAGTCAAGCATCTAAATGACCCCCATAAAGGGATTTACACTTTGTAAAAAACAATGAGTTAATTATGGTTGGCTGAAAAGAACCTTTTGCCTAAAGCCCTATTTACAGCACAGGAGAGGGAGGGAACTCAAACACACACAAACACCACCAGCTGAAAACAAGCAAACTAAGAAAACAACTTTCGGGACTGGGCACAGAATGCTTTCTTACCTCGATCAAATAAAAAGCATACTTATCTAAAGCATTTCTGTCCACGGGCTTCCCTCAATGTTTTAAAAGTTTTACTGGAATGTAAACATGGGTTGGACTGAGAAAATGACAATGAGATCCAAACAATCACTGGGAACTACAAGATCAGTGCTTCTGATCACAAAACCAGATTCTACTCCAGACTTCTCTAACATGTTGGCAGCAGCATTGCGCCCGCTGATAGAACAAATGATTGACATGAATAAAAAATTGGATACAGTACAACAGCAACTTAAGCATACCAATATACAATCAGAGAAGATTGCCAAAGATGTAAAGAAAATTGACATCAAGACAAAAACACAGATCAAAGACTGCAGCAAGTGGAAAAGAAAGGAATTCTGAAAAAGATCAACTCTTAAGACTTCAAATGGAAAAATCAGCTTATGCCCTGAGATTTCAATTTGTACCTGAACAGGAAAGTGAGAATCTTAAAGAGCTTCTGAGTCAAGCATTGTCTCCTATAATGGATTTAAAAGTCGATTTTTTTGAAAAATGATATGAATATGACCTATAGGGCATATCCTGAATACATTAAAAAAAATAATCTGCCTGGGGAGATATAGTAGTTAGATTCTCCAAAAGAACAAGAGATGTGGTGCTCAAGGCCACAAATCGGTCTGTCTTGAAAATCATGGACAAAAATGTTACAGTCTTAAAAGATGTCCCATTTGAAGTTAGGAAAAGAAGAAGACCCTATAAGAACTTAACTGTATTCCTGCAAAAAAAAAATGTTTCTTACAGGTGGATATTCCCTGAAGGCCTAATGTTTAAATACAAAGACAAGAAAGAAAAGATTGACTCTCTTCTTAAAGCGAAGGCTTTCTTGGTCTTACAACAAAATCCAAAGAAGGAAACCAAGACAACGGAGGAGAAAGAAGAAGGAGAGACCAGCAAACATGATACAGGGAGTCTGGAATCAACAAGTTCCAGTGAGAAAAGCAAAGAATCTATCTCTGAGATAGGGGCAGTCCTCCCTAAACAATCCAGGGTCCAAGAGACTATTCCCAAGAGAGGCAGAAGAGGAAAAAAATGAGAAGATCTAGAAAATGTGAAGCCCTAGCAATATTTACTTATATACTTTTATTATTTGATTGAAGTACTGATGTATCAGCATATTATTAAGATATGATAATAATCAGACAATATCTGTTTTGTATTACTTTGGGAAACATTTAACTATGAAACTTTATTTAGCTACAATGGTTCATTAGCATCTCGCCTCAACTCAGTTGAAAGTAGCTGGGACAGCCAGAGACATATTAGGAGACAGTAAATTCTTCTCTGCCCTTAGCAAGCCCTTTGTGCAGAACAAGGAACTAGCCAGGTTCAGACTACAAACTCCAAATTCTTGGCTGCAGCTATTTATTTTTATTTATTTTACCCAAATTTTGCCCTGCCTTTCTGCTGTCATGGCTACCTGTGAAGGCATGTAGAAAACAGAAATATTCAGCAGCTGTATTTCCCGGTAGGGTTCTTTAATTTACTGGCATCACCACTTTTAAGTTTAGAGTATAGCTTGGTTACATAAATAAAATGAAATAAAGATGCCCCATAGGCATATCCATACAAATTACGTTCCATGTGCCATTACATTTATGCATTAGTAATCGCTCGTGTATATCTGATACATAGGACTATTGGCTGAACGATGTGTAAGCCTTTCCCTCTGAGCTGTGGTCTCGGCACAGTAGCTCCTGGGACTGGCTGGTAAACTGTATATTTATTTAGAAAGCTGAGTAATACTTCTTTGAAAGTCAATAGAATATGATCTCTTTGTGCTTCCCAACATATTTTGATAGGTTTGTTCCTAGTTTAGAATTGTTCAGACTTTCCTGTTCGTTCCAGCATTAGACCAGAGAGATTCCCAACTGCATTAAAAATGATGCAATCTCAAAAAACAAATTGCTAAGGAAATAGAGTTCATTTTCATGCTTTAGTGGGGTTATTTATTGCAAATGGCAAAACTTGTTCCATACAGTTAAGCAGAATGAAAATTATTGAGGCAGTATTATTTTAAAATATGGTCATTTTTCTCAGGTGCTTTTAAAATGTTGGAATGAACTTCTGATGTAAAAACATCCAGTACTAGAAAGAAATAAAAACTCTTTAAAAATCCATTCCATACTGTACTGAATTAGATTTGAGTGTGAGAAGCAAAACAACCAAGTCCCAGTCAAAATAAATCAGCAAAACACTTGAAACTGCAGCCAATATGTTAGTTTATACAAATTAGTTCAAAATAAAAGATGAAGTGATTCCCCACTATAGAGAAGTTTCCTTATGGGCTGTTCTTTACCAGTGTTCTTTGCCGTCTGTTAGTAATGTACTCTGTTAGGAGTCATTCAGTGGCCAGTTACACCATTATTACAATGGAAGTGACTACTGCATTTGTTCAGGTGGGTAGCCAAGTTGGTCTGAAGCAGCAGAACCAAGTGTGAATCCAGTGGCACCTTTAAGATCAACAAAGTTTTATTCTGGGTTTATACCCAGAATAAAACATTGTTGGTCTTAAAGGATCCACTGGGCTCAAGCTTGGTTCTATTGCATTTGTATTAAGAAATTAATCATTAAAAGCTGGGGGAGGGTGTTTCAGTAGTAATTCAGGTTCAATAGTATTTCTTGACTTTTCAGGTTATTCCAGTTAAAATGCCAACTTTAAAATAAAACTTTTTATATAATTTCAGAATTGTTTCCTTGGGTCTGATGAAGGGAACTTTGACTCTCAAATGCTCATATGCCCAAAATCTTGGTCTCTGAGGTGCTCCTGGACTTGAATCTAGTTATTCTACTGCAGACCAACACGGCTACCCTCTGAAATGATCTTTGGGGTCCTTTGGTAACATAATTGAATCTAATGACATTAGCAAAATTATTTGATAGTTATTTCTGTTAGTTTTGATGGTCAAAGCTAACTATAACTGTAGTTTACTCAATGTGATGAAATTATTTTAAATCATATTTTTATTGAGTATACAATATAACCAAAAAAGAGGTTACATTCCATCCATATAACCAACAAAATAAACTTAATCCAAATCCAGTTTGTATCCTCTTCTTTTTCTTATTCCCTTATCCTACCCACGTATAAAACTACCATACAACTCCCTCTAAATCACATTCTAACCATTAATACCTCTTCCTTTAATTCTTCATAATGTGTTACCCATTAGTCTCCTAACTTTTGTTTAATATATTCAATCTCTTTATTTCTATATTCTTCTATACCTAAAAAAGAAAGCTGGATGGGGTTGCCTCTGATACTTGCGGCTGAAGAGGAAACCCCTTCAGCAGGAAGGTGACCCTCCTCCCTACTACCAGAGGTCTTGAGGGAAGCATACCCTCCCTCTCCTTACCATGCCCTCTAATTATAACATCTATACTTTTATACTAATTACCACTATATTTAGAATATATATTATAATTCTAAATTCCCGTCGTTCTCATTTAATTGCTCTCAACAAAATCTATACTAAT
Source organism: Lepidodactylus listeri (assembly GCA_029233225.1). Classification (NCBI taxonomy): domain Eukaryota; kingdom Metazoa; phylum Chordata; class Lepidosauria; order Squamata; family Gekkonidae; genus Lepidodactylus; species Lepidodactylus listeri. The sequence goes on from JARCFY010000004.1 coordinate 51,364,654, forward strand.
AGCATAAACCAACTATCTCCTTTAAAACACCTCCTTCAGATTCCTTTATCACTGCCTCTAATAATTTCTTTCCAGAAGACTGGTCATGAGCTGAAAATGTCTTGCCATTAAGACAATGGCCTAATGCTAGATGGCCTAATGCTAACCATCTGTACTTAACCCCATATTCCCTTAGTTTCTTTGTTACATCTCAGAGTTTTCTTCTCCTGAGAAGAATCTCAGCTGGAACATCAGCAAATAGAAAAATAATTGTGTCTTCAAGGCACAAGCCCTCTTTTTCTCTTGCAATTTTAAAGAGTTTGTTTTTGAGCTGTATCTCTGTGAATTAAATCAGGATGTCTGGTGTTATGCCCTCCGGGGCTTTTTTTTTGAAACATTTAAACGAAAGGCGGAGGTAATAATCTTTTCAAAGATCTCTGCTTCCTCTGCTGAGTCAAGTATCTGCTGCAGCCATTTATTTAAAGATACAGTAAGATCTTCTGTTTTAGCAAAGTTTGATGAGACCCCATGAAGTTTGGCCTTCCTTTCTCTTAGTTTAATCTCTTGGAGTATGATTTTATTTTTGGCTCAAACCTCAAAATATTTTATCTGTTTTATTTCTTCTGCTGTTTTCTTTGCAAGTTGGTGAGCTGCTTCTACTTTTTTTCTGTCGCGCTCATTGTTGAGGTAAGTTGTCAATTGTTTTATTGGTTTTATGTGAGCTGCCCTGAGCCTGCCTTTGCAGGGAGGGCAGGTTAAAAGCTAAATAAATAAATAAGTTCATCTAATTTCTTATTTATTGGCTCTATGGTTTGTTTGACCTGGCCAAAAATTTTTTTCAATTATCCGACATCCCCACTCAAAGTCTTTAATTAATTTTAAAGCTCATATTTCATCTCCGACAAAGCATGCAGGAGCATAGTCTGATAACTTGGGTCAGAAGTGCTTCCTCTCATTGCCATGTCCTCTGGCAGGAAAGTATTTTGGTCTTCCGAATCTTCTGAGTCTGTATTAGGCTTCCTACGGGAATTTTTGCCCCCCTTCTTCTCTCTAGTCCTTCTCATACCCAGCATTAAAGCTTGTTTCTGAATTGGTTTTGTTTTTTGAGAGTAGTTTTGATAATCCTCAGAGGGAATAGTAGGAGTGTGAGAGGGATATGGCCAGTAGGAAGCTCAGCCGCTATGCCCCCCCCCCATGTGATGAAATTCTCAGAGACTGCACTCACTTAAAAAGGGTCAGCCCTTGTAAATTTCATACAGTTTTATCAAAATATCCCCATCCTATCGACAGTTATATATATTGTCAGCAGTCTCATGTAAATTGCATCCCAGTGATTAAAGAACAAAAGCACCATAACTCAGCTATGAAGGTGCGTTTTACATTTTATAAGTGAAATCCATGTTAATTTTAAGTAGTTTTGTGTTCATGTACACTGGGGATAATAAACCCCACCTCTGCCTCATACGGATTCAGAGGAATGGAACATGTGACAGGGCTAGGCCAGTCAACAGTATGACAGCATACCTGTTCAAGGAAGCTATGTCTCCATATTCACAACTGGCAGGTTCAATCGGGGTCTGAAAGGAAGAAAAGCCTTAGAGCTTACTGATGAACAATGAAAGTAGTGGTGAATGCTGAGTATTCAGCCGATTTATTGGAGATAATCACCTCAACAAGATTAGTGATGCTGAGAACTTGTGAACCCTGAACTCTTTGAGCCATGATAAGATCACTCATGCAGAGGGACAGGAGCACATGAAGGTTGTTGTTGTTTTGCTGTTGCAGTAGGTAAGATACATTAAGAAGGCAAAAGGCTGTCTGGCTTTGCTTGGTGCAAGCAGAACAACTGTTCAATGCATTTATGAGTCCCATAATATACTGGAGAGGGTCCATGGAAAACTATACCTCACACTGTTTTCTCTACTTCCCTGGAGTAGCTGTAGGATTTTAATGGGGATAGTTTCAGAGGTTAGCCATGTTGGTCTCCAGAAGAACTAGATCTGAGTCCAGTAGCACCTTGTACACCAATAATTTTCAAGGTATTGCTTTTGAGAGTCAAAGCTCCCTATATTTGACAAAGGGGACTTTAACTCTCAAAAGCTTATACCCTGGAAATCTTGTTGGTCACTAAGGTGCTACTGGACTTGAATCTAGTTCTTAGTAGGGATAGCATATTATTTATTTCCCCGGGGTAATATAGAACATTAATGGAGATGGGTATTTATTTATTTATTTAGAAAACGTAAGAACGTAAGAAAAGCCAATGTTGGATCAGGCCAATGGCCCATCCAGTCCTACACTCTGTCACACAGTAGCCCAAAATACCAGGTGCCATCAGGAGGTCCATCAGTGGGGCCAGGACACTAGAAGCCCTCCCACTGTTGCCCCCCCCCAAGCACCAAGAATACAGAGCATCACTTGCTCCAGACTGAGAGTTCCTATCTATACCTTGTGGCTAATAGTCACTGATGGACCTCTGCTCCATATGTTTATCCAATTCCCTCTTGAAGCTGTCCATGCTTGTAGCTGCCACCACCTCCTGTTTTAGTGAATATGTTCACTGTGGCAGTGTATATATACTATATATACTGTCTCTTCTGAGTCCTGTTTGAGGTAGCTTGCAAAGTAAAAACAATACAATATCATCAAATCAACAGCATAAAATAAGCACTAAAAACAAACCAGAGGTATAAAATACCATCCAGCAGCCTGATATGGTATTAACAAAACATTCCTCAAGTTAGAAACAGACTATAAAGGCAGCTTTGAAAGTGACCCTCCCAATTTAAAGTCTGTGTAAAAAGAACTGTTTGGGGCTGGCATCTAAAGGAAAGTAATGTAGAAATTGGGTAACCCTCAAGGGGAGGTACACCAGCAACAATTCTGTCTCCATCTCACCTGTGTACTCAGCAGCACAGACAGAAAAGCTTGAAAACAGGATTGTGGGTCAGGAGGCTGAAGTTGGTTCCTTATTCGCATTTCCTTATTCAATCCTTATTCGTTACTTATTCGCAAATTCATCCAGAAACACCCAGAAACACTGTGGAGATGTGGCAACCTCTGAACCCCCAAATAAGGTGTGGACCATGACATATTATATACCCCCAGATTCACAGAACTCTCCCCTTCAAGAAGATCTATCCTGTTTCCTGGTCCAAGGTACGGTTCTTGGGCCAGCTGCTCCAAAGCGTGGTGCCCCCAGGACAATCACACAGACAGACGCTGGGGCAGGGCCGAACCCCAAAAATAATCTTTGACCACCCCAAATGACCCATCCCCACACTTTGGGGACTGTCCCCTGCAAGATGACATACAGCACCGCCCGGTCCAAACTCTGGTTCCGAAAACACAACCCACTATTTGGAGTGCTTCCCAGAGGCCTGTATTTCAAAGGAGATTCGAATAAGGAAGTGCCCTCTGCACCCAAAATAAGTTCTGGACCCCCACACCTTAACACCCCCATCTTCAGCGGACTCTCCCCTTTGAGCAGACATATGTTCTGTCCTGGTCCAAATCACAGTTCTTGCGCCAGCTGCTCCCAAGTGGGGTGCCCCCAGGACAATCACACGGGCAGACACTGGGGCTGGGCTGCACCCCAAAAATAATCTTTGGACCACCCCAAATGACACATCCCCACGCTCTGGGGACTGTCCCCTGCAAGATGACATACAGCACCGCCCGGTCCAAACTCCGAATAAGGAAGTGCCCTCTGCACCCAAAAACAGTTTTGGACCCCCACACCTCATACACCCCCATCTTCAGCGGACTCTCCCCTTTGAGCAGACATATGTTCTGTCCTGGTCCAAGGTACAGTTCTTGCGCCAGCTGGTCCCAACTGGGGTGCCCCCAGGACAATCACATAGGCAGACACTGGGGCTGGGCTACACCCCAAAAATAAGCTTTGGACCACCCCAAATGACACATCCCCACACTGAGGACTGTCCCCTGCAAGATGAGGTACAGCACAGCCCGGTCCACACTCTGGTTCTGAAGACACAACCCTCTATTCGGAGTGCTTCCCAGAGGCCTGTATTTCAAAGGAGATTTGAATAAGGAAGTGCCCTCTGCACCCAAAAACAGTTTTGGACCCCCACACCTCATACACCCCCATCTTCAGCGGACTCTCCCCTTCGAGCAGACATATGTTCTGTCCTGGTCCAAATCACAGTTTTTGCGCCAGCTGCTCCCAAGTGGGGTGCCCCAGGACAATAACACAGGCGGACACTGGGACTGGGCTGCCCCCCAAAATAATCTTTGGACCACCCCAAATGACCCATCCCCACACTTTGGGGACTGTCCCCTGCAAGATGACATACAGCACCGCCCGGTCCAAACTCTGGTTCCGAAAACACAACCCACTATTTGGAGTGCTTCCCAGAGGCCTGTATTTCAAAGGAGATTCGAATAAGGAAGTGCCCTCTGCACCCAAAATAAGTTCTGGACCCCCACACCTCAACACCCCCATCTTCAGCGGACTCTCCCCTTTGAGCAGACATATGTTCTGTCCTGGTCCAAATCACAGTTCTTGCGCCAGCTGCTCCCAAGTGGGGTGCCCCCAGGACAATCACACAGGCAGACACTGGGGCTGGGCTGCACCCCAAAAATAATCTTTGGACCACCCCAAATGACACATCCCCACGCTCTGGGGACTGTCCCCTGCAAGATAACATACAGCACTGCCCGGTCCACACTCCGGTTCTGAAGACCCTCTATTCGGAGTGCTTCCCAGAGGCCTGTATTTCAAAGGAGATTCGAATAAGGAAGTGCCCTCTGCACCCAAAAAACAGTTTTGGACCCCCACACCTCATACACCCCCATCTTCAGCGGACTCTCCCCTTCAAGCAGACATATGTTCTGTCCTGGTCCAAAGTGCGGTTCTTGCGCCAGCTTCTCCGAAGTGGGGTGCCCCCAGGACAATCACATAGGCAGACACTGGGGCTGGATATTCCCAGGCCCCACCTGGAGGCTGGCAACCCTAATGAGGCAACCTCAAAAACGTTTAAAAGGTAAAGTAAATAACTCAAAGATCAGGCCATGGCAACGTCGAGGCCACAGAAGTTGTCTTCAGCAATTTTCTGAAGAAACATCCACTTCCCAACCACATTGTTGCTGTGCGTCTATCATGAACACTGACATTCCCTCGCTCAGCCCAGGATGGAACCCTCACATTTCCAGGGACACTTTAACCAAACGATATTAAACAAGGCTGCAGCTCAAATTTTCTACAACTTGTTATTTTGCGATCCATACTTTGCTTCCAATTAACTGTACTGTGAGATTCAAGGCCATGTGGGCCACCAGGGACCAGGTGACATGAATGTTAATATACTATTTAGACCATATGACAGAACATTTAGATATGGATCTTGCACAATATTCTGGGCATCAACCCATTTTCTACTCGGGGCTTTTGATACATTACGGAGGCAACCTCAAAACCATGCTTTGGACCATGACAGAGCATATGTCCCCTTGAAGGGGAGAGTCCGCTGAAGATGGGGGTGTATAAGATGTGGAGATTAGTTTGGTTTTGGGAATCTGAGCTTTCAATTGTCAAAGCTCGCCTGTTCAGACTGAATTTGAATGGAAATCCTTGAGTTGTTATATCCAAATAAAAGGATGGAAGGACAGTTTAGAGGAAATACGTCAGAATGCAAAGCTGCAATGTCCTCTCTAAGTAGCTTGATTGAAACATGGGTATGGGACATCAGCCTATCTGTTGAGATAAGAATCCATCAAGCCCTGAGGGATCCATCCTTGTGAACAAATTCGAATTCTGTAATCTCAGTTTATTATTGCTCAAATCTCCTTTTAAGTATAGGCCTCAGGGAGAGCACTCCAAATAGGAGCTGAAGATGGGGGTGTATGAGGTATTGTTCTGTGTGAAACCACCTGCCAGTTACAAAGTTATTTACTTTACCTTTTAAACGTTTTTGAGGTTGCCTCACTAGGGTTGCCATCCTCCAGGTGGGGCCTGGGAATATCCAGCCCCAGTGTCTGCCATGTGATTGTCCTGGGGGCACCCCACTTCGGAGAACCTGGCACAAGAACCATACTTTGATCCAGGACAGAACATATGTCTGCTCATAGGGGAGAGTCCGCTGAAGATGGGGGTGTTGAGGTGTGGGGGTCCAAAACTGTTTTTGGGTGCAGAGGGCACTTCCTTATTCAAATCTCCTTTGAAATACAGGCCTCTGGGAAGCACTCCGAATAGAGGGTTGTGTCTTCAGAACCAGAGTGTGGACCGGGCAGTGCTGTATGTCATCTTGCAGGGGACAGTCCTCAGAGTGTGGGGATGGGTCATTTGGGGTGGTCCAAAGATTATTTTTGGGGTGCAGCCCAGCCCCAGTGTCCGCCTGTGTGATACTCCTGGGGGCATCACACTTGGGAGCAGCTGGCACAAGAACTGTGATTTGGATCAGGACAGAACATATGTCTGCTCATAGGGGAGAGTCCGCTGAAGATGGGGGTGTATGAGGTGTGGGGGTCCAAAACTGTTTTTGGGTGCAGAGGGCACTTCCTTATTCAAATCTCCTTTGAAATACAGGCCTCTGGGAAGCACTCCGAATAGAGGGTTGTGTCTTCAGAACCAGAGTGTGGACTGGGCAGTGCTGTATGTCATCTTGCAGGGGACAGTCCTCAGAGTGTGGGGATGGGTCATTTGGGGTGGTCCAAAGATTATTTTTGGGGTGCAGCCCAGCCCCAGTGTCCGCCTGTGTGATAGTCCTGGGGGCATCACACTTGGGAGCAGCTGGCACAAGAACTGTGATTTGGATCAGGACAGAACATATGTCTGCTCATAGGGGAGAGTCCGCTGAAGATGGGGGTGTATGAGGTGTGGGGGTCCAAAACTGTTTTTGGGTGCAGAGGGCACTTCCTTATTCAAATCTCCTTTGAAATACAGGCCTCTCCGAATAGTGGGTTGTGTCTTCAAAACCAGAGTGTGGACTGGGCTGTGCTGTATCTCATCTTGCAGGGGACAGTCCTCAGTGTGGGGATGTGTCATTTGGGGTGGTCCAAAGATTATTTTTGGGGTGCAGCCCAGCCCCAGTGTCTGCCTATGTGATTGTCCTGGGGGCACCCCAGTTGGGACCAGCTGGCGCAAGAACCGTACCTTGGACCAGGACAGAACATATGTCTGCTCAAAGGGGAGAGTCCGCTGAAGATGGGGGTGTATGAGGTGTGGGGGTCCAAAACTGTTTTTGGGTGCAGAGGGCACTTCCTTATTCGGAGTTTGGACCGGGCGGTGCTGTATGTCATCTTGCAGGGGACAGTCCCCAGAGCGTGGGGATGTGTCATTTGGGGTGGTCCAAAGATTATTTTTGGGGTGCAGCCCAGCCCCAGTGTCTGCCTGTGTGATTGTCCTGGGGGCACCCCACTTGGGAGCAGCTGGCGGAAGAACTGTGATTTGGACCAGGACAGAACATATGTCTGCTCAAAGGGGAGAGTCCGCTGAAGATGGGGGTGTATGAGGTGTGGGGGTCCAAAACTGTTTTTGGGTGCAGAGGGCACTTCCTTATTCGGAGTTTGGACCGGGCGGTGCTGTATGTCATCTTGCAGGGGACAGTCCCCAGAGCGTGGGGATGTGTCATTTGGGGTGGTCCAAAGATTATTTTTGGGGTTCGGCCCTGCCCCAGCGTCTGTCTGTGTGATTGTCCTGGGGGCACCACACTTTGGAGCAGCTGGCCCACGAACCGTACCTTGGACCAGGAAACAGGATAGATCTTCTTGAAGGGGAGAGTTCTGTGAATTTGGGGGTATATAATATGTCATGGTCCACACCTTATTTGGGGGTTCAGAGGTTGCCACATCTCCACAGTGTTTCTGGGTGTTTCTGGATGAATTTGCGAATATGTAACGAATAAGGATTGAATAAGGAAATGCGAATAAGGAACCAACTTCAGCCTCCTTTGTGGGTCTTCATTCTGAAATGCAGAGGCAACAAAATGTACAAGAGAGATCCTTTTCAATCCCTAAACTTGTGATAGAAAAATTCTCATTGCCTTGCAATAATTCAGTGCCATAATAACAATCTATACCTGAAGACAGCTCAACTGAGCCCTGTTGTGATGAACTGCCCTGAGGTAAAGTAAAGCCTGAGATCAATGGACAATATGCACAGAAGCATTTTAAAGAGCATTTTTTTGTTTTGTTTGGGGGCATTGTTTTCATTAGTAGCTGAGCAATTGACTGAAATTGAGCAATGGTAAGCCCAGCTATCCAACAAACACCATTTCTGCAGTAGTTGTCCAAGGTAATAGAAACTCGACTCACTTCCCAGCTTTCGTTATTAATATTGAGATATAATTGTAATTTGCTGTGCATTTATGCTAGAAAGCATAATCACATGCTTCTGTTGTTTTGGAATACACAAAGGCACCTGGAAGTCTGATTATATGATTATCTTTTCATAATCAATGCCATACCGTGCTTTCAGGAGAGTAGTATTTTGTCCTCACTGCAACAGTTTTCCACATTAAGTGGATTCATTTTAACAAGATCGTATTGTAACTTCATGCATTGCCAGTTGAATCAATTTCAGGCTCAAGCTCAAGAGGAATCTGGGTTTCATCAGCATCACAATGAAAGCTTGTCTAATGTGTTTGAAGGTCTTGCCCAGTAGCAATGCGAACATTGTGCAGAGTAAATCGGCCACAGGATGTGCAAATGTCTCCCGCTGACATAAAATGACATCTGTTGGCAGGATTAAAGCAGAACCAGTGTAATTAGAGTGCTGCCAGTGTGACACTTAAATCCTGCTTGACACAGACTAGCTGATGTGATGATGAGCTGTGCCATTCAGATTGCAAACAGAAATCTCAAAGATCATAACCAAATGCTGCTAGCAGCCAGACCCCTCCTGCAGAAAGGCAGTCTTATTCAAGATGCCCCAAAATCCTGTGTGTACTGTACAGCCTGGCCTACAAATGGAACCAAGATGGAGTTGGAAACAAATAAAATGGATGCTGGTCAGAGACAAGCCTAAGAAACAATTTTGGGAAGGTGACTCAGGGTACTGACTTGCTAATAGCTCTCCTCCCCACCCTAAAAGAGCTACTTAATCTCTACAATGGGTTTTTCAGGAAGGGCAATACCCCACCTTGGCATGACCTCAGCACACCTGGTCATGCTTCTCCTCACCTATTCACCTTAATTAATAGGCTATTTATATAATCTGATAGCCTCTCCCATCCTGTATTCAAGGGTCTTCAGAGAACTTTAACACCTTTAGTTTACATCACACAGTCTCATCAGACAGAGAACATTACCACTTCCAGTTTATACTCGACAAACCCATCAAGTACCATGTCATGAGTTTCCCTAGGTCTTTGTCCACTCTGGAAAATCCAATCAAGGTATTGTTGTAGGGACACATACTTCAGACTGCCTGAGGATCTATTTTCCTTATAACTGGAACACTGTGCCTTGTGCAGTGTGTGTGTGTGTATGTTCTCTCAATGTCAAACATCACACCCCCATCTTGGGCTCTTTCCTTCTCTCCAGGAAACTCTGGCCACTTCCCTCATCATCTTCCATGGACCATGATCTCCAAGACCTGGTAAATATCACCCTTCCTGAACCTTCTCCCTTGCTACTTTCTTTTATTTTCCTCTTAGATAGGTTTTCCCCTGTGTGCTTTTTATGTATGTTTTTGCTCTTATTTTATTCACAATAAAAATTCCTGGTCATTCAGTCTGGTTTATTTGAAAATTCTCAGGGTACCATCCCTGTAAACATTGGTGGAGATCCCCTAGTTACCCCCTCTTGCTAAGCTAATTTCCAACACTAATTATTAAACAACCACTTTGGGTAACAATACTGTTAGGCAAACCAGAGGCTTTTTCCTTCAAGAGAGCCAGTTTGGTGTAATGGTTAAGTGCGCAGACTCTAATCTGGGAGAACCGGGTTTGATTCCCCACTCCTCCACTTGCACCTGGCTGGATGACCTTGGGCAAGCCATAGCTCTGTACCAGCTGTTCTCTCAAGGACAGTTGTCTCAGAGCTCTCTCAGCCCCACCTACCTCGCAGGGTGTCTGTTGTGGGGAGTGGAAGGGAAAGGAGTTTGTAAGCTGCTCTGAGACTTCAAGTGAGTGAAGGGCGGGGTAGAAATCCAATCTCTTCTTCTTCTTCTTCTTCAACTGAGACCTGTTCTTTTGGAAATAATAAATAGCAAGAAGGGTCCTGATTCTATACTTCCTAGTAATCATTTCCAGCCTCCATTAGCTCAGTGCTAAAAATTTGTGACCTGATTATTCATAGGTAGTGTTACTCTTTTAATAGTGTGATTTTTGAACTCTTAGCCTTCATATCACATCTGACTGTGAGTTAGACTTTGTTATTTACAGTGGCACAAGCACAGCTGCTGGCTTTAACCTGCAAAATACTCAATCAGATGGCCCAAGAAGACAATCTTGTTCACAAGAGTCACTTGGCTATCTCTGTAAACATGAGAATGGCCTTTGACTAGTTGTATCTTTGCACAAGTCCCCATGATGAAATAGTTTCTCAGCAGCCTATAGGAGCTCAACAAATTGGTTGCTGCCATTGTGTGGACAGACTTTATGCTTGTAATTGCCTTTTTTTGCAGCAGTTGATTGAAGCTATGGAGGCTCACCATGTGATGACAGATACCTATGTAGCAAAGCTCTTTTAGATTTTGTGGTGAGTCGACTACATGTGAGAAGTGTGATATACACTAACTTCTAGGCTTTGATGTTCTATACTGATACCAAATTCAGTACAATCATTAAAAGAAAGTACACCCAGTAAAATGGTGTACACCTTGCAATCCTAAGACTGTTTCCATGAAATCTTCACCACAGGCAAAGTACTTGCCTGACCAGGTGTTCCATATGATAAGTGTCATATTTAAATGCCCATATCATGTGGGCAATCAAACAGGACATCACATTTTTGCAACAGTTATCCAGAATGTCCTGCCCACATTTGGGCTAGTGCCTATGTTTTACTTTAAAAAAAAAAAGTAAAGTGCTTGGATATAAGCAAGCTGTCTATGGCTAGTATTCCATTTGTACTAAGTTTTGTTGCCTTTGTTATAGCATTATGAAATGTAGTTTTCTGAATACTTTTAAAATAAATTTACTTGGGCTGCGATCATACACACAATTAGACCCAACATAGGCATGAATGCCAGGTGGATTTAAAGGGAGTGAGTTGACAACAACATCTGGGAAGCACCCTGCAGCCATCGGTAACCCATTTTGCTCCGCTGCAGAAGTAGAGTTAAAAGACACCAGGTAAAATCCAGTAGTAAATGGGTTGCGACAGGCCATGGGTGGCCTTTCCCCTGTTTGATCACTCCAGCATGCTCTCATGTCATTAGGATGGTCTGATCAGGCCATCCCGACTCCATGCCAATGTCTCCTCCCTTCGCAGTACGTGCATCATCGCAAACTCCTTACAGAGCTCTCAATGAGGAGATGTGATTCATCAATCCCTCATTTAAGTGCATGGGGGGGGGGGAAATGGGACAAAAAAGGAGACTCAACCACAGTTGTGTCTTATCACACACTGACGGACTGCACCTGCAGCTTCAAAGGGAGGTGTGATCATGCAACTGTGGGTCAAATTCCTACGGAGGAAATAGCCTTGCTCCCTCCCCCAATTTATCTTGCATGTGTGACCACAACCTTGTATCTATTTCTTAAGAATTAAATCCAGCAGAATTCACAATCAGGTCCCAAAGTTCTGAAAATCCTTGCTAGAGAAATATTGGATTCTTTTGTTCTTATGTTGTTGTGTTCTTGAAAAAAAAAAACAAGTTTAGAAAATTATACAATGTTTTCTTTCTCAGCAGAGGTCTTATTTCCTCTCAATTGCTGACAATTGTGGCTAAATCACTATTGATCATTTCCTCCATGTGATCAAAAGTGAAATACAATAAAGGATTTTCCCTTTGCTGGTACTTCTTAATAATCATGTTCTCTTAATGAAGAATTCAATAGAAGCAGCAGTATCTGTCATTTTTTTTCTTTTTGGTAAACCATTTATCTAGAGTTAAAGAAAATCTTTTATCAGGAAGATTAGTGTTTTGTTAACAGCCAGATACAGTTCTCCTTTTAATATCCAAAAGAAAGCAGATCTTAACTGCTCATTATCCTTCACTGGGCATGGTTAGTATTCAGCCCAACCAAACCAGCCACAGCCAGTCCTTTGGTTCTTTAGCAGTTCTTCTTGCACATCCTTTGACTTGTATGTATACTTACTGCTGGTTGTTTGGTGTTCTGCCCTGATAGTACTTCTCTGTGTCCTTCAGTGTAGTTAACATTTGTTTGCTGATGACAGATTTGTGTTGACATCAAAGAATGTAGGGATCACACAGAGAAGAGTGTTTTAAGATTGTCACAATAAATAGTCTTGGAAAAGCTAAATAAGCTAAAGCTAAGGAATCCAATGAAGTGAAGGGAAACATTTATTTTAGCTGCTTTACTTTTAAACACCCTAGTGAAAATGGGAATTTCTTCACATGGCTTAACTTGTATAGAATAGACCTGACAAAAGTAAGTCACAGCGCCACTCTGTTTTAAAGATGCCCAGAGCTTATTCTGATTCCTCATGGCATAAATCAACAGGGCCTGGCTAATATAGAGTGATAACTTGTTTAGGCTTTTGAAACTCATGCTCGAGTGCAGCATCCTGCTTCAGAATGGTCTCATTGTGATAGTGGCTTAGAGAACAGGCTCAGGGATATATCAGCTCTGTGCCCATCATCATTAAATGAGCAGCAAGACAGAAGCAAGGAAGTATGTTGATTGTGTGGTGATATGACACCTCACCTCACAGGAATCACAAAATTTCCATTTAAACATAGAAACATAGAGCTGGAAGGGATCCCAAGTGTTATCTAGTCCAACCCCCAGCACAAAATTAACAGCTATTTCCTCCTCCTAGTGACCCCTGCACTATACCCAGAGGAAGCCCCCTCCCCCCAAAAACCCCCACCTCCAGGATCCCTGGGCCCATCTACAGAAGAGACTTCCTACCTGACCCCAAAGTGGTAATCAGTATTACACTGGGCATATAAGAAGGGCCCACAAGAGCCAAGCACTGGCTCATCCCTTCCTGCCTTCCCTCTCACAGTTTGCCTAAATTCAGAGAGTCACAGAATCAACATTGCAGTCAGATGGCCATTTAGCCTCTGCATAAAAACTTCCAAAGAAGGAGAGCCTATCACCTCCTGAAGAAGCCAAATCCACTGAAGAACCACACTAAGGGTCAGGAAATTCTTCCTGAACATTCTTTTGATTGAATTTCAACACATTGATCCTGGTATGACCTTCTGGGTCAGCAGAAAACAACTCCACTCAATCTTCTATATGATAGCCCTTCAAATACTTGAAGATGGCTATCATTTAAATGTTCAGGTGGGTGACTGTTTCTGAGTTACAAGTTATTACAATACTCAGGACAATGGAACCCCTAGGGCTTAAGAGAGATATTGGTTTCTTATCTCACTACACATGCTAATGTCATTCAGTTCTCATATCTGTTTGTGAACTCTTTTATTATGCTGTATGTGTATTTACTGCTATTCACAGGTCTTACCAATTGCCTTCATTCAGTCTTAGCTTAATTCATTGCTCAGTTTACTTATGCATCTTGACTCTAATTAGCCCTTCCTGGCAACACCATCCCCACCCTCTTCCTACATGTAATGACTGGTGACTTCTGTTTCAGTGTATCCAAACAGGTGTGCATGCATACGGAAGCTTATACCCAGAATAAAACTTTGTTGGTCTTAAGGGTGCCACTGGACTCAAACGTTGTTCATTTAAATTTTTAGTTAGCTAATGTTCAGCATAGTCTTTCCAGCTGGACAAAGGCGAAAATGAGATTTCTCTATTATATTTCAGCTTACCTGTCTGGACAAATAGGTAATGGTGAGTAGCCAACAGAATGAAAGACACATAAACACCCAGCACTGTGGAAGTCATATCAAAAATGGACCAAGCTGAGTAGGGTTGTTGGTTTTTTTTTTCTCTCTCTCTTACTAAATTGGCAGTGGGTTCTGATGGTGTTCTAAGGAAGGAAAGAATGTTTTTGTTGTGCAGCGAGAGCTTCAAGTGAACACTCATTGTTTGAGAGGCTCCTTGCAACTACATTCAGATTGGCCGCCTTTGTTGAGTCGTCCAATCAGGTAACAGTAGTGTAAATGATGCAATGCAAATGAGGATTTCCAAGCACCTGTGTTCCTATTGGTGCAATTGTATTTGCACCAATATGTGTTTTGGGTCTGGGGTTTGTTTATAAGGTTGTAGCTCACTGCATGTTACGTTACGTTATGTTACGTTATGTTATGTTACATTCCTGAACAAAGAGTTATATTGAAATCACGATAGCATCTTGAACCCATTATATAACAGTTTTGTTTGTGGTTGAATATGATAAATTCTAGATGGTGTTCTCAGAGTTTCTAGGAAGAGATTTTTGCAGAAGTAAAGATGATTCAAGAATCAGGAAAGCAGCTTTAAAAGATGAAACTTAAAATGTGGTAACTTTAAGATTATTCTGCCTTCCTCTTAATCCACTTGAAGGTAAATTTTAGACTGAGGGAAGATAAGATTATGTTTAATTTCAATTTTCTTTTGCTCAGATGTTGTTGCACAAATGTTAATATAGGTTTTTTAAAATAAATTTGGTGTTACTGTGGTTATTCTGCACTCACTTGGAAGCCTATCTTGGGCTATTCATACCAAGGTACAATGAGAATTGTAGGGAAACTTCTTCCTGGATTCAAATTATTGTAGCAGAATCAGTTTCCAAGATGTCCCCCTTGTCCAAGATAAATAGTAAAAGGTGTAATCAATAAATTAATTAAATAATGTGAATGGAATTTTTTTGTTAACAGGAGAATATTTTAAGATGTAGTGGGGGTTTTTTGTTCCTGCTGATGCTTGTGCTAAAAGGCCCATCTGTTGTGAGTGCTGTAACAAGGCTGGGAAGGCAACTGAAGATTACAGTACAATCCTAAACACAATTACACCCTTCTAAGGCCAAAGTACTTTAATGAATTTGGAAGAGTATAGCTTTGTTTAGGACTACATTATATGTGATTCAGGAGCTGGACCTGCCAGATAAATTCCACATTCCTGTGTTGGAAGGGAGATACCTGCAGGACCCATTCTGCCATAGTTCAATATCTCTTTTCCTGTTCTGTGTACTGTCTTCTACTCACACCATCTTGGGCACTGTTAGAAATTACTCCACCCCTTCTTGTTAGAGGAAAACTTAGTCTGGATCAAACTCCTCCTACTTAAAGTCAGTAGTGGTGAAAACTAGTGTGGTATAGTGGTTATGAATGGTAGACTCTAACCTGGAAAACCAGGTTTGTTTTCCCACTCTTCCACATGAAGCCTGCTGAGTGACCCTGGGACAATCACAGCTCTGAGAGCTCTCTCAACCCCACCTACCTCACAATGTGCCTGCTGTGGGGAGAAGAAAGGAAGGAGATGGTAAGCCACTTTGATTGAGGTAGAGAAGAGTGGGGTATAAAAACTTTTCTTCTTCAGTGGAATGTAGACTTAGCCCTTATGTTCTATGCACTCTTGATTATTTCAGCTTAGGTTTTCATTATTTGATACATTAATACAATGAAACAAGTGAAATATATTAAGCAAAGTATAGGCACAATCCAGATTTGATTAAGCACTTTTGAAGTCCCATTGGTTTCAGAGGATGAGTTAATCTGTCGGTATTTCTTCCACTCAAATTGCTTCCCAGAAAACAAGATCTTTTTTTTAATATTGTGACCTTTGTTGAACTTTTCGTCCTCTTAATTTCTTCCATGGTGAGATCAAGTACAAGCTGTTGATGAGATTTTTGAATTCAGAGGGAGATTTGCCAAAGTTCACACTATTTTTTATCAAGGCAACGGTAAAAATAAAATACTGCTTTGACAGTGTATTTTCATCAGGTTCTCAGTTCTTTCATGACAAGTTTGAATATGAAACATGATTGAGCTCTTAACTTATTGAATCAGAAATATCTAGACATTTTGTATATGTAGGGAAAATAATTTTTGTTCTTTTCAGTTCAGTGTCAAAGAAAACTATTTGGTTGAGTACCTTTTATTTTCTCAAAGAGTTATATTCAAATAATAACATAAAGCACATTCTAAATATAAATTATATTTTCTTGACTTACAGGGACAGTTGTTTTCTAAAGCTCCTAAGAGGATCAGTACTACTGGTCTTTTAAATATAGCAATGCTTGCTTTTCAAACAAATATTAACATGCATTTTGTTACACATAATTAATTATTCCCCCCTGCCCCGGTCAGAAGAAAGAGACAGACACAAGCTTGGGATAAATAAGGGCAACTTTATTAATTATTTACATAATGTAAGTGGCAAGGGCTAACATAACAGTGTGGAATGGTCAAGGCCAGGGGTTGCCCTCAATCCCTCCTTGCCATATTGGGTGAGCCACCCTGCCCCAGGCACAAGCCATCCTTATGTGGCTTGGACTTGGCCAACATGGCAGGCTATACCCTGGAGCTTCAGCCCCCCCCCCCAAGCCACAGAACTTGAGAGGATGACCTATTTGAGGTGGTACCATAGGTAGTCCACATTCCCAGCCCTAAGCTGCACAACCCAAAGATGGATCCTGATAGACCCCTTGTCCCCCAAACTTGTGGGGGTGCCAAATGATGCTCCCCAATCAGCTTTTCCTTTTCCTGCACAATCCTGCCAAGTGACCAAGCTATTTAATGGCACCACCAAATCCAATCATCCAGCTCCCAGACAACACTGCCGGGTAGGCAAAAACACCCCCTACAAGAGCCAATCTGTGGGAAGTGAAAAATTCCTACCCAGCCCCTGAAACCATAACCAGCTGAAGCCTGCAGTGTGTACTGGGTGGGAACGTGGGATAAGCATGTAGTCAGGACTGCAAGGGGCAGGGGTGGAGCCAACCTTATAAGTCCACCAGCTGCATCCCCAGCATGCCTCATGGGAGCAGTGAAACTGCTTCAACATCCCTTCCTCCTTCCATGAGTGTCAAAGTTGGGCCCGGCTGCAACCACCACGAAGGCTGTTGCTGCCTTTGGAACTGGATTGTCTCTGTTCTAAAGGATTGTATCTATTATGGTTTGTTACAAGCATTGCCTCTGAGAGGTCCAGATTATTTTGGCAAAATCAATTCAGGATTGTGTGAATTTGGGATGGAGCTATCCTTCAAGTAGCCTAGAGTAGTTTAATCTGTCTTGAATTGCATGGATAGGAGTCTTTGAAAAACATCCCCCCTCCTGTAAGTACACTGATGAACAAAATCTATTGAGGAAGACTCAGCATGGGTTCTATAAGGGAAGATCTTGTCTCACTAACCTGTTAGTGTTCTTTGAGGGAGTAAACAAACATGTAGATAAGGGAGACCCTTGTCCTTCCAGAAAGCTTTTGATAAAGTTCCTCATCAAAGGCTCCTAAATAAGTTCAATAGTCATGGGATAAAAGGACAAGTCCTTTTGTGGATCAAAAACTGGCTAATTAAAAGGAAACAGAGAGTGAGTATAAATGGGCAATTTTCTCAGTGGAGGGAGGTAAGCAGTGGGGTCCCGCAGGGATCAGTACTCAGTCCGATGCTTTTTAACTTGTTTATTAATGATTTGGAGTTGGGAGTAAGCAGTGAAGTTGCTAAATTTGCAGATGACACGGAGTAGTTCAGGGTGGTGAGATTGTGAGGCACTCCAAAGGGATCTGTCGAGGATGGATGAGTGGGCATCAACATGGCAAATGGGGTTTAATGTGGCCAAGTGCAAAGTGATGCACATTGGAGCCAAAAATCCTAACTATAAATACATGTTGATGGGGTCTGAACTGGAGCAAACTGACCAAGAGAGAGATCTTGGAGTCATAGTAGATAACTCAATGAAAATGTCGAGACAGTGTGCGGCTGCAATGAAAAAGGCCAACACTATGCAGGGGGTTATTTGGAAGGGAACTGAAAACAAATCAGCCAGTATCATAATGTCCCAGTATAAATCGACGGTGCAACCTCATTTGGAGTACTGTGTACAGTTCTGGTCGCCCCATCTCAAAAAAGATATTATAGCATTGGAGAAAGTGCAGAAAAGGTTAACAAGAATGATAAAAGGGTTAGAACACTTTCCCTAAGAAGAAAGGTTGAGGTGCCTGGGGCTCTTTAGCTTGGAGAAACAATAGCTGAGGGGTGACAGTGTCGAGGTTTATAAGATTATGCATGGGATAGAGCAGGTAGAGAAAGAAGTCCTTTTCTCCCTTTCTCACAATACAAGAACTCATGGGCACTCCTTGAAATTGCTGAGCAGTTGGGTTAGAACAGATAAAAGGAAGTACTTCTTCACCCAAAGAGTGATTAACACGTAGAATTTACTGCCACGGGAGGTGGTGGTGGCTACAAGCATGGACGGCTTCAAGAGGGAGCCAGGGCCGGTGCTACCATTAGGCCAACCTAGGCAGCTGCCTGGGGTAGAGACCTCAGAGGGGCGCAGAACTGACAGTCTGCATTACCATGCAGGAGACCTGCCACCAGGCCCAGCACCAGCACCAGCAATTTCAATTTTTGTGGTTTTCAGTCTTTCTAAAATGCATTTATATTTGAAAATTGGTGGGCGCATTGGGGGGGGGGGGGCACCAGAAGGTAGCCTCGCCTAATGTGCAAAAAAACCTGGCACCAGCCCTGTATGGAGCAGAAGTCCATCAGTGGCTATTAGCCACAAAGTATAGATAGGAACTTTCAGTCTGGGGCAAGTGATGCGCTGTATTCTTGGTGCTTGATGGGGGGGGGGGACAGTGGGAAGGCTTCTAGTGTCCTGCCCCCATTGCTGGTCCTTCTGATGGCACCTGGTGTTTTTGGCCACTGTGTGACAAAGTGTTGGACTGGATGGGCCACTGGCCTGATCCAACATTGGCTTCTCTTATGTTCTTATGTACTTATCAGTCATTATGGATTTATATGAAAAAAAATCCTTTATTCACCACTCTGAATGCAATAGAGTACCATCTACCCACTCTCCTTATCTTTTGAGAATTAGCCCACAGGTGAACCATTGTCGATGCAAGTCCAATATGGAATAAATTGTCCAACATAGACAAAGGGAAATATTTTATAACCACCCCAAACATGTTTTGCAAGAGTCCTGGTGCCTAAAGAGAGGGCCAGGATCACCACCTCTCAGTTGAATATTTTCAACTGGAGAGCTGCAATGTCACTTCTGGTCTTTCCCTGTGTGCTCCCACAGTCAACCCCCAGGCTCCCACTGCTGGATACAAGGCTTACCTAGCAACTCTAGACAGCAGCAGCATTGTTTTCTATCCCCCCATGTGTCATAAAGAATGTCTAATTCACCTGACAAGGTAGCAGTCCAAGGAGTAGAAGAAAACAGTGTGATTTAGAGATAGGGTGGGAAGAAGAGAAGTCCAAAAGGAAGATACTGACAATGTGACCCTATCCTGGTTATTTAGAAATAAGTCCAATTGAGTTCAAGAGGGTTTTACTTTCTTGTCTGTACACTAAGGACTGCAACCTGAGATCGACGACAAAGCACAAAAATGGGAAGATAGAAACAGTGGCTTTGAATCTTGGCATAGGCTGGAGGTAGTTCCTCCAATTTACATGGTTCTTCTGTTGGAGTCTCCTAAAGGTGAAGGAGGGCTGCATACTTTCCTTGGAGAACTGGTAGGATGTAAGCCAATATACATGACAAAGTGCTACACATGTGAAGACAGCTCTAGTTGACATATTGACTTGAAATAAACTGCCAAATCTTTAACTGCAGGACTCTAGTGTCTCCTTTAAACTAGTGTGAGTCATTATTTCCTGGGGAAATGTGTCTTGAAGAGCTCTCATGTCTCTGATGACAGAACAGAGGAATACATCTAATAGCACTTGAGTACATGACATAAGAACTCAAACTGCCTGCTTTATCTAAAAAAATAAACAAGCAGCACTTACTGACTTTACAACCCACCTTTATAGACAGTGTGTATCATAGTGTCTGTTTTATGTGCTACTTAATTTTCCATGATTGCTGTAGGGATAAAAGGCTCAGGAAACGCCTTTCAACTGGCATTTTTTATTCTTATTTTTTATTTTTAATATAATTGATCTCTTTAGTTAAATTTCATTTTTCCTACTTTTATTTTTAACATAATTTATCTTTTTTGTCAAATTTCATTTTTAAAGTATCATTTATTTATTTATTTTCTTGTTAAGAGCATTTATAACCCTATTTCTCAATAAAATATTCTGGAGGTGTCTTCAGAACATTCTTTTAAAAAGCAAAGAAAACTACAACAAATAAAACAGCAGCCTAAAATACACTGGGCATGAGTAAAGTCAGAACAAACTGCTCAGTGCGTGAAAATAAAATCCACTAAAATTAAAACTCATAAAACAGCAACAGAAATAAAAGACTATATCAGGGCTAATCAGCAAATTAAAGCACATTCTAATAAGAGATTTACAACCCATAAAGCAGCAATGGAGACAAAACATTTCAAAGTAAGAGATGCGGGATTAAAATAGCAAAAATGAGTTGGTGGTGACAAAAAACACTTTAGATGCAGGGAGGAAATGTGAACAAGAAAATTAGCTTAGGAGAATAAAAACAGTCATATATGCTATCTAAAAGGGGTGAGTACTAAAGTTTGGAGATCACAACAGGTAAGTTATTAATTCACCTCATCTCTAATAAAAATGGCTCTAGTAATGATTCTGGACTAGATAGACAACTGGTCTGATCCAGCTGGGCTTTTCCTGTGTTCTTATGTCACACAGAGAAGGCTTTCAAAGAAATTCATAACTAGGGATGGGCACTAATAGAGCACTGAAACAAAATTTGTGACACAAACTGAAGTTTGTGATGGATCTATAGTTACGAACTTCCATGAACTTTTAAAGCAGTTTGTGGTGGTTAATGGATAGAGCAGATAGCAGGGATTTAACAGAACTCCAAGACCCTTTAAACCCCTGCATTCTGTTCCCCAGGAAAGCTGCAAAAACAGCTGAGGGAAGGGGAGGTTCTCCCCGACACCAGGGGTCCGTTGGAGTGGGAGCGCACAGGAGCGCAGCTCCGGGAGTGAAGAGCCCAGGGGGCGGGCACATGACTAAGCACCGCCCCCTCCTCGGCTTCCCCGAGCAGTGCAGAGGCGCAGCGCCCCGGGGAAAGCCCTGCTAGGGTCTTTATTGTTTTTAATGTTTTGTTTTAATATTGATAATTTTATCATTGTTTCTTTTATGACTGTGTGCTGCTTTTCCAGAGACTTGCTCAAGGTGGCATATAAATTTTCTAAGTATACCATTTTTTATCTGGGCACATGGCACGTAAGTACTGGAGAAATTTCACCAACCCTTCAGCAGCTTCCACCCCATCAGTTTGGTGTAGTGGTCAGGAGTTGGACTCTAATCTGGGAGAACCGGATTTGATTCCTCACTCCTCCACATGCAGCTGCTGGTGTGACCTTGGGCCATTCACAAGTTCTCTCAGAGCTGTTCTCTCATGAGCAGTTCTCAAAAGACCTCTCTCAGCCCCACCTACCTCACAGGGTGTCTTGTTGTGGGGAGGGGAAGAGAAAGGGATGGGTGGTGCACATGTCCTGGGTATCTCAAGTCTACTTGAAACCTGGTGGTTTCAAGGGAGCAGGAAGAGAATGAGGGTTTGTTCTTTACGCTTATTTTTATTGCACAAAATATTGGATGGGGAAGGGAATGGATGAAGAGCAGGTCAGTTTCACTCACCTGTGGAGTGGAGCCTGAGGGGTGGGTGTTGCCTTCTGACACACTTCTGGTATATTAGGGGGTGTGGCATATGCAAATGAGTTATGCAAATGAGTTATGCTAATGAGCTCCTGCACCTCTTTTTTTACAAAATGACCCCTGCCCGACACTCAGCTGTTTTGGCTGTTTTATGCACTCTCTTTAAACTTTAAAAGGACAGCAGAAGGCAGCCTGAAAAATAGTGGACTGGTCTCCTTGCTGCTCAACTGTTTCTTGGGCTGCCTTGTGCAGTCCCTTTAAAGACAGCTCCAGTCAGCTAAACAGTAGGGTGCAGTCTGCTCCCTGTCACTCAGGTAATCATCATCATCACTATCACCATCATCATTCCCCACTTACTCCAATGAGCAGGCTCAGGGCGGCTTACATAAAAGAATTCAACACATAGAAACAATTGTAGTAACAATACAATAACAATTATAAACAATGTTAAAACAGTCATAAAATAATTCGAGTATCATAAAGTGCTATTACTGTCATAAGTGCTAGGACAGTAGATCTCAGTTATAGCCTTGAGATGGTGGTACATGTTGGTCAGTTCCGGTGAACTGGACAGCTTATTTTAATTTATTTATTTCTGCCGCAGGCATGGCTATTTATGGTAAGGCCAGGGCACAGGGCCTTCAATTATTTGGGTGCGGCTTCTTGATTGAAAGCCTGGTGGAAGAACTCCATCTTGCAGGCCCTGCAGAACTGTAAGAGGTCCTACAGTGCCCTGATCTCCTCTGGGAGCTTGTTTCACCAGTATGGAGTTGCTACTGAGGAGGCTCTGACCCTGGTTATAGCCAGCTTGGCATCTTTTGGACCCGGGAGGGCCAGTCGATTTTGTGACCTTGAACGCAGTGCTCTCTGGGGATATGCGGAGAAAGGCGGTCCCTCAGGTATGCCAGTCCGTGACCATAAAGGACTTTAAAGGTAAACATCAGCACCTTGAAGTGAATTCGGTATTGGCAGCCAGTGCAATGCTTTCAACAGAGGCTGGATGTGCTCCCGCAGGAAGACCCATCAAAAGCCGGGCCGCAACATTTTACACTAGCTGCAGCTTCTTGATTTGGGATAAGGGCAACTCCATGTAGAGAGCATTAGCCTAATCTTGAGGTGACCATTGCATGGATCACTGTTGCCAAGTCATTGCATTCAAAGAAGGGAACCAACAGCCGAAGATGATAGAAGGCTGACTTGGCCGTAGCTGTTACCTGGGCCTCCATTGTTAAGGAGGCATCTAAGAGCACTCCCAGACTCCTAACCTCTGCTTCACTGGCAGCAACAGAGCGCTATCAAAGGTCAGAAGTGGGATCCCTACCCTCAGTCCACCCCAACTCAGGTACAGGACTTTTGTCTTCGTTGGGTTCAATTTCAATTGGCTCAGTCTAAGGTAACCAGCTATGGCTTGTAATGCCCAGTCTAGATCTTCCAGTTTGGAGTCAGACTGGCTGCTCAACAACAGACAGAGCTGGGTGTCATCTGCATACTGGTGACATCCCAGCCCATGACTCCTGGCAATCTGGGCAAGGGGGCGCATATAGATGTTAAATAGCATTGGGGATAGCACCGCCCTTTGGGGCACTCCACAAATCAGTGGGTGCCTTCAGGATAGCTGATTCTCTAGTGCCACCCTTTGTCCCCAATCCTGGAGAAAGGAGGCAAGCCACTGCAAGGCAAGCCCCTGAACTCTGTAAGCCTGCACACCATTCTTGTGAACTTTTCTGATGATTTATGAGAGCAGTGAATGGACTATGATACCAGTTATGTGAGCTATAAAGGTGTACTAGGTGACCAATGGGAAGATGGGAACAGATACCTACAATAAGGGGTCAGAGTACCATTTTCTGAGGTTGCCACCTCCAGCCTCGAGGTTGACACAGAGCACAAGGACACTCTCTCACACACAAAGCCATGAGGCTAGAGACATATACCAGCAACTCCATGAAGGTACAAACTCCATGCATGCACACAGTCTTATACCCCCTCCTGCAAGTCTCCCTCACCATTTGATACATCAAAGGACTTCACACAAGGATGCGAAGACAGCAGGGTGCTTCCTGAGAACCGGTTTGGCTGCCCAGGACTTGCTGTCATCCAGAAGACAAATGCCAGATGCAGCTGACGTCAACATCCTGTCCTGGCCAGGTAGATCTAAATATTGACCACTCCTATAGGACCCTCTTAGTGGCTAGGGATAGAGAATGGACCATCTATAGGCTCTCCTGGGAAGGCCTCATATCTTGCCATCCTCCCGGGAACACCTCCTAATAAATACTGCTCCCCAAGAGACACAGATTGGATTCTTTTTCTCCTCCCTTGCTTATCTCCCATCTTTCCTCCCGGATCCTTGGGTGCACCACTTGGATCTGCCACATGGCTTTCTGCTGGTTCAGAACCATGGTCCTTTGCCCAAAGACTTCTCTCCTTCTTTTTCCAGATGAATTTCACTGATCCATATAGAGGTAAATATCACCCTCAACTGATACCATTAAATATCCTGCTCATGCAAACATCTCTGTATTCCTAATTTCCTAGATCTGTATAACTGTGTGTATGATCGTGTAACATTGTTTATAAACCTTTTATTACATTTTTAGTAAACAACTTATCTTTTATGCTCTTAACTCGAGTCCTGTGTCAGTTTATGAGAAGCCTCGGTTTAGCACAGCTTCTGTATACATAGGTGGGATCCACAAAGCCGGCTGCATATTGTTAAGAGCTAAAATTTCCCCAAATATTAATAATAAATAGAGCAGTCAGGCTAACAACTCCAGTGTCGGCAAGGTGGTGGATTAGTAGTTGGTGGTTGACTGTGTCGAACGCTGCTGACAGGTCCAACAACAACAGCATTGCTGACCCACCCCAATCCAGATGCCTCCAGAGGTCATCCATGAGGGTGACCTGTGCTGTCTCCATCCCGTGGCCCGGGTGAAAACTGAACTGGAAGGGATCTAGAATGGAAGCATCATTCAAAAAGCTCTGTAACTGAATTGCCACCGCAAATTGGAAACCAGCCAGTAATTCACCAATTCGGCTGGCTTCAGAGATGGTTTTTTCAAGAAAGGACAGACCACCACTTTCTTGAGTGCCCCAGGAAACAGTCCCTCTGAGAAAGACTTGTTGATGATCTCCCTTAGGGCACCTCAAAACCTGTTGTGACCAGCTTTAATTAGTCATGATGGGCATGGATCAAGGGAACACATGGTGAAGTGTACAGTCAAGAGCAGTTTGTCGACTTCCTCTAAGCTGAGCAGACTGAAATAATCCATAACCTGACTAGAACATGTGCATGGAGCTTCAAGTTCACTCACTGTCTCAACTGTGGGAGGGAGATCATGGTGGACTGACAAGACTTTATCTGTGAAGTAGCTTGTAAAGGCCTCATAGCCAGTGTCCAATTCCCTAGCATTTGGTCTGCCTTGTGGCAAAACAGTCATGGCCTGAATTGTTCTAAATAACTGGGCTGGGCATGAGCTCGCAGACACAATCATGGCTGCATAGTACTCTCTCTTCACAGCTTTGACTGCCAGCTCATAGGATCTCATAAACGTTCTGTAAGCTGTTCTTATGGCTTCATTGCAGGTGTGCCCCCACTGTCTCTCTAGCTTCTTAGCCTTCACTTCATCAGCCACATCTCCTGGGAGTGCCAGCCAAGGTGCTAGCCTAGAGCAAGGGCACAGAGGGTGATGGGGAGTGATCTCATCAATGGCTGCTGAGAGTCGGCTATGCCAGTCCTTTACAAGCTCATCTAACAAACTGCCAGGGGGCATCGGCTCCTGCAGAGCCATCTGAAGATGCATAGGGTCCATTTGGCTCTGTGGGCAAGCAAAAATGTGCCCGCTGCCCAAACAGGGTTGGGGTGAGACATTCAGACAGGCCTTCAGGGCATTAAAGGGATTGTGGTCCCTTTCAATACTTTGGCCATATGGACTTTTGTTGGTAGGGTGATATCTCTACTTTTTATTATGTTGTCTAGGTTTGCCATAGCTTTCCTCCCAAGGAGCAGGCATCTTACCTGGGCCTAAATACCTATTATATCACTTGGTATGAGTTAATGGTATGACAAGGCCATATTATTATCTAGTTCCTTTGTCCCTGACCAAGGATGTTCTTTTCTGGTTCCCCTATTTCTAATCTGTCAGATCCCAGTGTTTGACTAAGACAGAAGACCAGCCGTGATTCTGGTCGGGGGAAATACTTTCTGTCCAGACTAGTAACTGTTCCCCTATATCCCTGGACAGATACATGACAATACTTGACATGTACCAAGCTAAAATACAAATTGTGGGATAGTCTACCCATGGAAGAACTATACCATCAAGTTTTGGTATTAAAAGAACTGATGAAGTGTGCTTATACACCTTTGGTCTATTAATATGTCTGTCTGCTTGCACCAGCTACTTGTTTTGGAAACGCTGATCTGCAAAGTGCCATGGGACTCTGCTGTTTTTGCTGCAACAAACTTATGTGTGACATCTCAGGAATCACAGAAAGCATGAAGTGACAAGAAGTATTCCCCATATGCTTACTTTCAAAATAAGACATTGACTGGCCTGGTTCATTTTATAAAATCCTATTTGGAAAGTGTTAAATGAAAAAGTAATGCCATTTAAATGTCGCATCTGTCTTGGATTTTAAATTGGAATGAAAGAAGGGTTAAGAAAATAATCTGATCCATTTGATAGAACAAAAATCATGTGGCAGCCATTAGTCAAACCCTAATATGGATGAGAATGGAGAAGTATGACCAATGCAAAAACTGACGTTTCAGATTTACCAAAAAAACTGGCAGGAGTATTCCAGCATACATCTCATCTAATATCTTATGTAGAAACTGGGAAGAAATAATGCAACAGAAAGAGATACAGAATGACATATCTTTGTTCAGTAACGGGCTATGGGGAATGGCCATAGCTCAGCAGCAGAGCACAGGCTTTACATACAAAATGTCCCAACTTCAGCAAAAAGAATCTCAGCCCTGGAGAAGACAGTGCTGGCCTAACAGTACAATCTTAAGAACAGTTTCCTGGGAGCAAGTCCTCAGTGAATAGACCTGAGTAGGATTCTGAATAGACCCATTTAGGATTGTTCATTGAGTTGCAGACATTGCAGTTAGACAGAACAATGGGGTATCCAGGAAACTGGGCACATTTGAGCTAGATGAATGAGCCCTGGAACCAGCATCTGTCCCTCCCTTTTTTTGTAGGCATTAGAAGCCACCCTGGGCTTGACCCTTGGTTCTTAGCCTGTGGCCCTCTATGAGCCATGCCAGCAAAGTCAGAAAAATCTAGGATTATCACCTTCCAGGTGATGCCTGGAGTTCTTGAAGAATTACAACAGATCTCCAGGATATGGAGATGAGCTGTCCTGGAGGAAATGGATGCTTTGAAAGGTGGAATCTATGGCATCACATCCCCTCTGAGCTCCCTTCCTCCCCCAAACTCTGACCCCACCCTGATTCTCCAAGAATTTCAAAAGCCAGAGCTGGCAACTCTAGCACCATCTCAGGATGATATGATGGCTCATCCCTTAGGTTGTATATCTTTATTTAAATTGAATTTTTTATTCTTTGTTCCTCAAGCCACTTTGAGGCCTAGGAGTAGGAAACAAGTGGGGTAGAAATCTTTAAATAAATACATAAATAAATAAGCTGTCAGTTTTCAGCTAAAAGTCATTCAGTGTGCACTTCCTCATGGGGTACACAGGGAGCAGCATTTCATTTTCAAAAAATGCCACAGAACGGTTTATCCCAACCATCTTCTTTTGCCTTTGCCCTTTTGTTTCCTGATGGTGCTAATGACAGCTGGGGATTGTGTTCACAAGCACCAGTCCACCACACTTGCTCACATAGCTTGTATGGATGCTGTTATCTAATAAATGGTGTAACAGGTCCCATGATACTGGGTGGTGGGAACTACCTCTAGCTAATAAAAATTTCCAAAATATGGTTTCTGACATTCCATATCACTGTGCAGCAGATTTTGCTTTTCTTTCTTAGTGTTTTTAAAAGGGATTAAACTACACTAAAGAAAGATAGATTCCAAAATGTAAGAACCATTTCCTGGTAGTGGTTTTAGCAGATTACACAAGCTGCTGCTATTCTGTTTGCTAATGGAGCTTAGCATGTTTGTTAAAACTATTGTCCCAAGACCCTTCAACAAGCCAACCAAATGGAACACAGCTAACTTCTTTAAAGCCTTTCAAACAAACTGTTGTTTCTTTCTTCACAGTCTGATCCCAGTGGGTTATTTTTTTTGGGGGGGGGGGAAGTTTATCTTTACAAGAAATTTTAACAGCCATGAAAGAAATAAAATAAGGTTACTTATTTAGCAATAAAAGGTTATATTTATTTATTATTGTCATGTTATTTATTATTGCTGTGCATTAATGAAGTGTATTTAGAAGATTTTCATTCAAAGAGCACTCTAACCTTTACATTTTTGATTATATGAAATGTAAGAGATCATTCTGAAAATGCTTTTGGGAAACAATAACATTTAAAAATAATTTAAATGTCAGTCATAAAATAGCATTTATAGCAATATTACTGGGTGGGCAAACTGAATCTATCTCATTACTTTTATTAAACTCTAGTACATTTCCCCAAAATTGACTCTGTATATGACATATCGAGCAATGCCTTTTTAAAACTATTTAAATTCACACAAAGACCAACTTCAATATTAATCTCAACATTTTATTTTGTGTTGGAAGTACCATGTGGAATTATGATGTGACTGCAGAAAGATCATTAATTTATTTACTTCATGTATTCTGTCTCTGCAATTGGGAGATCTCCCAAAATTACAACTAATCTCCAGACTACAGAGCTAAATTCCTCTAGAGGTAATGGCTGTTTTGGAGGGTGGACTCTATGGCACTAAGGTCCCTCCCCTCCCCAAACCCTAATTCCTTGGGCTACTCACCCAAATCTTCAGGAATTTCCCAACCTGAAGCTGACAGCTTTGCCTTCTGAGAGCTGCAGCAATACACAATAAAGTAACAGCCTCTGGGATCATCATTTTCTAGAAAACTATAGGTAGACTTAGATTTATAACAAATGTAATTCCCCAACTTTCTCCCTAATGGCAGCCCAAAGTGGCTTAGATTTCATCCTCACCATAACCCGATGAGGTAGGTTAGGATGAGAATGTGCGCCTGGTCCAAGGTCAACTAGCAACTTTTAGTAGCAAAGTGGATATTCAAACCTGAACTTCATAGATCCTACTTAGACACTCTACCCACTAAATCACTCTGGCTCTGATAGCTCAGGGAGGTTCTTAAACTCTCTTTGTTTTGTAAAGGAAAGGCTATATTCCATCCCTCCTGTCTGTTGTCTTTCTCTCCAGTGAGGCCACAACCTACATCATTCTCCTCCCCTCCATTTTATCCTAACAACAACTGTATGAGGTAGATCTGGCTGAGAGTGTGTGACTGGCCCAAAGTCAACCAGCAACCTTCCATGGCAGAATGGAAATTCAAACCTGGATTTCTTTTATCTTTGTTCAACATTCTACCCACTACTCCACACAGGCTGTGATAGTTCTGAGAAGTGGTTAAACCCCCCCCCCCATTCTTTTTTCACAGAGGGGACAGCTTCCATTCTCTGTCAGTGCTGCCTGCACTTTCTTTGCTTCTTGTGAATAAACCTTTGCTTCCACTGCAAATGGCAGAGAGATGCTAAAGAGCTAATCTGTGCCAGGATGGTCCAATTCCCTTCATTTTTTTCACACAAGTTCCACCATCATCTTGAGGTATGTATGGGGGGGCATTTTGAGTCCCCTAGCTTTACCTTTGTATAAGAAATGCCTGCAACAGACAACCACTGCTTCCAAAGCAAAAAAGGGAGGGGGGTGTCTGGGGACTGGGTGGGCCAGGATGTTTTGATTCCTTTCTTTCATGTTTGGTGCTGCAACAGACACTACCATCCTGAAGCCACTGGCCAGTTATGAATGACCTAGCTTTATTTTTTTGCCTGCCACAGATGAGATGGGGTGTGTGGGGGGGGGGAGAATTCTGTGTTTTTTGTATTTAACCTGAACAAGATCATGTTTTTAATTAGAGAAGAACTAATTATTTTGCATACTGTAATGTGGTGCAAATAATGGTAAGAATAAAATCAATTAGTTGAATCCATTCCATGCTGTCAGTGGGGTATTTTCCTAGGGTCCAGGAAGATACAAGGGGTACTGCAAGTGCAAAGAATTAGGGGGAACCAGTCTATGGTCTCATTTGTCATCATATGAAATCAAAGCAGCATTTTTTTAAAATTCCTATCACACAATATTAACATTAAAAATAAAGAACAACAATCTATACCAAATTTAGAATCTAGTGGCACCTTTAAGACCAACAAAAGTTTATTCAAGATATGAGCTTTCATGTGCAAGGCACACTTTTTCAAATACACTGGACTGGAAGGTAGAGTTCAAACTTATAGCCAGAGAATGAGTTGCAAATTAACATGTAACATGATGATGTTGAAGATATGCAAAGTGACACTAAATAACAAGTTAAGGTTATAAGGCCAACAGATGTAAAGCAATAAATATGGCAAACTAGCAGATAAATGCCTTAAGGTGTCTTTTCTAATTGTGGGAAGTGACTGGGAATCTTCATTCTCTCCTCTCAAGCGGGGAGAGCACTTGACCCTACAGCTGCCTCAAACAACCCAATATCCCTTGCATTATATTCAGTATTATAATATACTAGTCTAAAAAAAGAAGTAAACTAAAATACAGAGGATTTATAGTCCTTCTTGCTGAGAATACATATGTGAGGCCTGAATGAGTCAGCACATGTAATGGGATAAAAATCCTATATCCCTGTTGAGTCTTGGAGAGGGCTCAACAGGGATATAGGATTTTTATCCTATTACATGTGCTAACTCATTCAGGCCTCACATATGTATTCTCAGCAGGAAGGGCTATAAATCCTCCATATTTTAGAGTATTTTAGTTTAGTTCTTTTTCAGAATAGTATATTACAAGAAGCGGGGACCCGCAATACTTGTGGGGGGGGGGGGAAGAGAAGGAGCTCCATGTCAAGGAGGAGGAAGCACCCACAGGTGAGCCTTCTCCCCTGCCCCCGGCACCAATGGTGAGGCCCGGGCCCACCAATCCTTCTCGCCCACTCATCCCTGCACTGACGGTGAGGCCTGGGCCTGCTGATCTCCCCCCCCTCACACACACACACACACAGGCACCAGCGGCGAGGCCTGAGCAGCTCTCAGCTGCCAGGCCCACTGATCTCCCCCCTCACAGGCACCAGTGGCAAGGCTGGAGTGGCTCTCAGCCACCGGGCCTGCTGATCTCTCCCCCCAAGGGCACCGGTGGCAAGGTCTGAGTGGCTCTCAGCTGCCGGGCCCACCGATCTCCCCCCTCCCATGGGCACCTTTATGATTCATATCCCTTGAATATCTGAAGGCATCTGTCCCTATTATATAAAGGCCAGGTGGAGTGGCAACATTCCATGTGCTCTCACTGGCTGTAAAATGCTCTCCCTCAGCCATTGGCCCATCAGTCACCCACTCAAGAGTACTCGCATGTCATTTGCTGGATGCTGGGTCTGCTCCTCTTCCCCGCTCACTCCCCTTTCAGTCATTGTTTTCTGTCAGAAGCACTGTCTCCCTATGAAGACACTTTTGTTGCTGAGCTCCTGTGGGGGACAAAGTTTTCCCTCAGTGGGTGTTGTGAGAAACTCATAGGGTTGCCAGCTCCAGGTAAGGAAGCCAGTTTAAGGAAGCCAGAGTTTGGGGAGGGGAGAGGAAAGACCTCAGCTGAATAGAATGCCATAGAGGCCAGCAGCCAAAGCATTCTCACTTTTCCCTCAGTGGCTGTTGGTTCTGTCAGTAAAAAGACAAAGAAACAAAACCCTTTCTATGCAATTGTTCGGAACTCATTGGGGCCAGTCCTGAGTATGGTTGCCAGCTCCAGGTTGGGAAATTCCTGCTGAGTCCTCTCCCCCCACCAACGCTGTCCTCCACAGGATCCATCCCCCAAATTTCCAGGTATTTCCCTACTCAGAGCTGGGAACCCTACTTTCCCCTCGGTGCCTGCTGCTGGTCAACCAAGCTTGGTTTCTGTCAGTAAAGGGCCCTTTCCACACCTATTTTGGCCTTTGGGAGAAAACTCATTGTGCCCTTATACCCTGCTGAGATGCCCCCCCACCCCGACAGCCAATGTGATGTGGCAGTCAGGGCTTCAGAGCACGGTAGAGGCTGCAGGTGTGTGTGTGGGGGAGATGGAAAGCTGAACAGTGAGGAGAAAATAAAGACAGGTTGATGCTTGGCTGGAAAGGAGATAGGGTTGCCAACTCCAGGTGGGGAATTCCTGGAGATCTGAGGAACGGAGCCTGGCAAGGTGAGGTTTGAGGAGGGGTGGGGCCTCAGACAGGTACAATGCCATAGACTCTGCCCTCCAAACCAGCCATTTCCTTTGGGAAACCACTGTTGCCAATCTCCAGGTGAGGGCTGGAGATCAATCAAAATTACAACTGCTTTCCAGATGGCATCGAGCAGTTCCCCTGGAGAAAATGGTGGACTCTGTGTCCTTATACCCTGCTGAGGTTGCCACAGCAAATTGACGCTGAGTGCCCAAGTCCTTGGCACTCTCGTGGAGACTCTTTCTAGAGCCCGTTATATTTATTTCCACAATGGGCCTTATTCCTAGTGGAAAATAAAACATACTGCTCATTCTTATGTATTTGTTTAAAACAATACTTTGGCTTCAATACAGAAGAGTTATAGCTCTCATTTTCTCTTTCAAGAGTTAATATGCTATATCAGGAGTCATTTGGGGCTACATTGCACTCCTGGTATAAGAGATTTACTATACAGTAGGTCTATCTCATAATTGAAGTTTGCTTTAGGTTGCAAAACATTACAAAGCTCTTGGAATTCTATTTGCAATTAAGGCCTGTGTTGATTAGGCATATAAATCCAATCTTTGACTAAAGCAAATGAAAAATTGAAGGCATTTCTTGCTGCATATTATGCGGCCATGCAGCTTTATCTGTTACAATTTTGCCATATGAAGAGAAAAGCTTGTTTTGCAATAAGAATTGCTAGTCAAAGCATTTCTGTTTTAAAATATGGATTGATATTGTCCACTACAGGCTGAAATTGGAATTGCTTTCAAAATAACACATAATGCCCTGTTCTGAAGCAGGGTCTCCTGCTGCCAGACATCCCTCAGAGATAGAACATATGTCATTCAGGCTATAGAGAGAGAGAAAAGTAGAACACAGACTTAAGTACAGCATTGCCTGCAGGGCAAGAAATAAAGGTGAATTCACACATTCATGTTTGTCACCTTCTGACAGCAACCTGAAGTAAATAATTGCATGGGGGAAACCGATCTGATGAAATAGTACAGACAAGACTTTCAGATCACTTACCATCACTTTAAAGATATTATTTGTCAATGTTCATACATTCAATAATAAATATCCAAGGTTAGCTCCACAGATGCAATAGAATTTGGTGGGAATGAGACTGTAGATTAGTAAAGAAGAAACATGGATTGGGCCACTATAAGCTCAAAATGCAAGTGGAGCATACCACTTCCGATATTTTCCCCCAGTTTTAAAAAAACAGCTTCAAACAGGAAGATTGTAACCCAGCCTATTGCCTACCGTGCTAGTTTTCTCTTAGAGGGGAATTTGGGTACCTCTGTACCTTAAGTCTGAATTGGTTCAGCCCATTCTTCCATTCCATTTGTGTAGAGCAGACCCAAGTTATAAATCATCATATTTAGGGTTCCCATAATCTCAGTTCCCGTGCCCACCAGTTAATTTTGCAAAAGCAGGAAAAAAAATGGCAGCAACACTCTAGGCTTTAGTCTCTATAGTAAGTGCACCATAGACTAGGCAGGCTAGAGCATTGCCCCTAGAATTAAAAGACGTGAGAAAGTGGTGGGTTTTTCAGTTCTCACCTCCAGCAGCCATACCTCCTCATCCTCCAGGGGCCAGCCAAGTAGGCAGCTGGTTGAGCAACCTGCCTGAAGCAAATTGCGGTGGTACAGTGCTGGACTGGCTGCTGCCCTAAGCCCAGGTCAGAGCACTGCTGCGTACCCTTCTTGGTTGGGCTGGCTGAACCTCCAGGGGTATGTTGCATACTGCTGCTAGGAACTAAAGCCCTCCAGGACTCTGCTGCTGCTGCATGCCATCTCTCCCACCAGATGCATTGGGAAGGTTGGGGCCAGCGGCAAGCTAGCTGAACAGTCCACAGCTGCCTCAATGGGTGTGCCAGCTATTGGTAGTTTACAAAAAAGCAACAAGTGTACTTCTTAATCACCACTATTCTCCCAATCAGGCTTTTTTAAAAAATGTGTACACCCCCCCCCTTTAGCTGCACAGTAGAAATGCAATGATTCCCCCACTGCTAGATATATTGCATTCTTTCTCACTTTTATCCTTCCTTCCTTCCTTGCAAATTGTCTTTCAGCTAGAGATGCCAGCCTCCAGGTGGAACCTGGGGATCCCCCAGAATTACAGCTCATCTCCAGGAGAGAGAAATCAGTTCCCCTGGAGAAACTAGATGCTTTGGAGAGTGGACTCTATGTCACTGTACTCCACTGAGGTCCCCAACCTCCCCTGGCTCCATCCCCAAATCCTCAAGAGTTTCCCAACCTGGATCTGGCAACCCTACCCCCCTTCCCCTGTCAGTGTCCAGGTGGGACCTGACAACCCTGCTTTCAGCTGGGCTGCCATTGGCTAGCTTGGTACCTCTTCTGCAGGCTGGAGGAGGAAAGGAGTTGCCCTGAACTGGACTGCCTTTTGCATGAAAAGTATCATGTACAGGGACTGTTTGCAAGGAGCCCACCGCATAGAGCATGCCCAAGCAGCAGGAACCCTTTCCTAGAAAGCAGACCTATAAAGTGATTTTAATCCTCTTTCCCACTTTCTTGATGGAGGCTTCTGAGTGCTTCTATTGGGTGGGTGTGTTACAGTGGGGAGAAACAGAAGACTACATCAGGAACTGTTTCTGGCTGCATTGCCTGAGAGGCCCTGTGACGACCTAGCCCCGTTCCCTCATTCAGATGCAGGATTTTCCCTCTGTTTTTTCTTCCTTTCTGACTGAGCAGCCCCTTTATCTGTTTTTTTTTCCTTATCTAAAGATATATGGCTGTCTCACCCTGTCACTTTATTGTATTTTGATGCTGACATCCCAGAAACTTGAGGGAAGAGACAAGATCGCCTCCTTAATATAAATTTCTGAAAATGGCACGAGAGATTTTAGAATGTTCAAAAATAAACAAAATATTTTCTTCAATGTAGAGGGGGAAATGTCTGAGGTGAATCAAATATAATTCTGAGCTGATAGTTCTTTTTAAAAAGTATTTATTTACATTTTTCAATACAAACTTCTGTAACATGCACATGATGATAGTTTACATCTTTACAATATTCCCATCATTTGCAGATGATATAATTGAGAGTCTATATTACTAACTTGATATCCAACCATTTATACTCCAGTATAAATCACTCTTTTTACCTTGACAAACAGTACTTAGCCTGTCCATTTTGGCTATCTCTAACAGTTTATGAATTAGTTCTCTTGAGGGAAGTTTTTCTGTCTTCCAGTTTTTAACTATTAATATCCTAGCAGCAGTAAGAAAATATGTAATTAAATATGTATCCGATTATAA
Source organism: Lepidodactylus listeri (assembly GCA_029233225.1). Lineage (NCBI taxonomy): Eukaryota > Metazoa > Chordata > Lepidosauria > Squamata > Gekkonidae > Lepidodactylus > Lepidodactylus listeri. Next base: position 51,400,041 of record JARCFY010000004.1, read on the forward strand.
AGATTTGGAATCATAATAAAAATATTTCTGGTAGGACTGGTAAATTGATATTTAGTATTTCTAAAATGATATTGTGAATTTTATTCCAAAAAATTTCAAAGTTCCAAAGTTCTGGTATTTTAATAAATCTAAATTAATAGTCCATCTAAGTTTTTTATACATTTCCTGGAAGGTTATTGTTATTAGACTGTGATCTGCAAACATGTTAGGTAATATTTCTGCTTCTACGAGTTCATGCATCAATGATGTTAAAATCCAAGCCATATCAATTCTCGACCAGGAGTTATGTCTCACTGAATAGTATGTATAATCTTTTTTGTTTATATTTCCTATTCTCCAAAAGTCCACTAGGCTAAATTCTTCTGCCATCTGAAGAAAGACTTTATTAAGGATGTTTCCTGATTTATTTCTATTTGAGTGGTTTTTCCTATCCAGGCTTGGGGCAAACACTGCATTATAGTTGCCTATGAGACATATCATCAAAGGTGTTTGAAACCAAATATTGGCATAATTCCATTAAAAAAAATCTTGGTTTCAGTTGGGTGCATATATATTTACTATTAGGGTCTTTTTCATTTGTCTCAAAATTGAGATTGCAATAATTCACCTGTCTGTTGATGCTAATACCTTAGAGAACTTCTCAGTACGGAAAAGAAAGAAAAGGCTATGGGAGAGAGGAGACGAGGTCGGAGCAACTCCGCAAATGTCTACCTTCGATGAACCCAGAACAGGAACTCCGAGGTGAGAGTTCTTAAGCTTTTCAAAAAGTCGTAAGCTTTTCAAAAAATGTTTTCTAAACACTCCAGTTCACTTTCTTGAGTTTAACTGACTCTTCAGGTTTTAGAAGGTGGGGATATGCTATCAAGAACCCAAATTCCTTCTCTGAACACACCATGGATCACTCCACCCTTTGGAACTATCTCCCTTATCAACTAAGAAGATCTATCCATTTTCCTGGCCCAAATGGGGGTCTTCACTGATCCACCCACTCCTCCTTGACAACCTTCCCAGTCCTTAGTCAGTATGAAACTGTTTTCAGTCAGAGCTAAACTCTCCCCAGTCAGATGAGTTTAACTTTCCACAGTCAGGGCTAAACTCAAACTGAGTTCTCTTCAGCAGACAGTTCCCAAGTCTTTCTGCTCAACTGATGCTAACCAATTAAATTCCTTTGAGCAGCCTGTCACTCAAGGTTCTCTGGCTCTGTGAGGCATTAACACTTCATATGTTTACACAGCACATGAGCTTTTAATGTGCAGTCCATCACAAGCTCTTTTTGCAGAGACACTCCTACCAGGCCCTTAGGGTTCCCAGTTGTATCTTGTCCCTTTTTTGCCTTCTTGGCCCCATCCTCTCTGCTGCAGAAGCTTTAAGTATCCATAGTTAGTGTGCTTATAAACCGGGGGGGGGGGGGGGGGGCTAAGGCTGTAGTACTTATTAGGAATTTCTCTCCCTCATCTGAACTTACGCTTTCTGTATAAAATGAAGCTGCTCACTGAGTATGCCTTTGCTCCACATCAGCCCTGCCTTTCTGAATTAGATATGCTATTCAGTTGGGCTTCATTCATTGTTGTCAGTGGCTTTTAGTGGATGTCAGCTGTCACTTCTTACTTGTTATTTTATTAAGCACACTTCCATCCCAACCTTCCTCCAAGAAGCTCAGAGTGGTGTATGTCATTGCCCCTTCTTTCACTTAATCCTCACATCAACCCTGTGAAGAAGGTTAGGCTAAGTGAAAGTGAGTAGCTCAAGGTTCATGATCAACTAGGGAACAAACCCTGCCCTTTCCAGATCCTATCCCAACATGTAAGCTATGTTGGCTCTCTTCCTTTTTGTAGTATGATATACTACCCCTTACTTAAAAGTGCATTGAGAGTGACCCTGTTTGTAGGAAAGAGAACATATGCCTTCCTTCCTCTAAGTGGTATTTTCAGCCTTTGAAATTCTGAACGTGTTAAATTCTGAAATTCTGTGAGGCGGCACATTAGATTGGAGATGTGTGTATTAGAAGTAGTTTCAGAGTTTCAGTTTTGAAAACCTGAAGAATCTTCTGGGCAAGCAGCAGGTAATGGTCTCAGTTTTTCTTTTGAAAACTGATTTTCACATTGCTGTAAGGGATCAAACCATGACTGTTTCTCTTTTGGCCTTTACCCTGAGAAGAAAAATCTAACCACTTCTATCCTTTCAGTAACTTGGCAAGACTTTCTCTGTGCCTTGCCTGCTAATTCTTGCTTCTGCTTCCAATAAATTTGTGGTGAAGGGAAGGCTCTCAGCTGCATATACCCCCATTTACTTTTTGTACTCTTTCAAAGAATTCATACTGTTTATAGGGTTGTTTAGCTGGCTCACAAAGAAGCATACTCAGCACTTATGTGTGTTAGTTAAAGCTATGAGTTGCTGCCACATGTTAACTGGTCTTTGCATTTGAGCACTACTGGGTGTGGATGGGAGAAGAGGGGCCTTTGTTTTAGAGCATTTAAACTAAACAACAGTTACCTGTAAGAAATCCATGGTCAAATCCTGCCATCATCCTTCCTTCCTATGATATAATTTCTTTTTTAATTACCAGAGCCAACTCCTGCTGCTCAGCTGTTTTAACCCCCTGCTTTCTGGTCCATCCATGAATCAAGAAGGAGGAGGAGGAGAAGTTGGATTTATTACCCCATCCTTCACTTGAAGCCTCAGAGCAGCTTACAATCTCCTTCCCTTCCTCTCCCCACAACAGACACCCTGTGAGGTAGGTGGGGCTGAGAGAGCTCTGAGAGAATTGCTCTTGAGAGAACAGCTCTGAGAGAACTGTGATTGACCCAAGTTCACCCAGCTGGCTACATGTGGAGGTCTGGGAAATCAAACCTGATGCTCCAAATTAGAGTCTGCTGCTCTTAACCATTACACCAAACTGGCTCCAAACTGGCAAACCACCACACCCTGCTTTAAAAGTTCATGACAGTAGACCCGTCACAAATTTTTGTTTGTAAACCATGAACAGGGCAAAATTTGTGACAAATTTTGCTTTGTGGTTTGGTTTGTGCCCATCCCTAATGACTGACTGGAGTTTATGTGTGAGTGAATTAGTCCTCAGACTGTAATACATTCAAAGTCAAGCAACCAAGTTATCCTGATTATTTTTAAAAAAAAAAATCCTAGGGAAAAGTCTGTTTGTAATTTCAAATTTGTTGAATTATTATCAGGGAGACTAAACTACATTTTTTTTTTGCCTAGGGCATACTTCAAGGGTGATGTTATATGTTACAGAGAAAAACATTTGCAAAATAAGTACATTATACAGAGAAACAAAGGGCAAATAATAGGATGCCTTTTAACTGACTTTCTTATGGAAAGCATGCATCTCAACTCTGCTATTGTGCAAAATACAGAAATGTTACTGTATTAGCACGTTATACCTGTGCAGAGCTGGGATCTTCTGTACTTTCCCACCACATGTCTCCATATCTCTGTGTTTTATCATTTACACCTGCTTTAACAACTGAAGAGATTTTTGTCATTCCTTAGGAACTGCTACCAAAGCATTGTTATTGCAGTAAATATTCCTCTCTGTCATAGTCAACAGTATTAAGGGCCATTCAGCGAGACTGAAGACAAGGTAAAAAACGATAACAAAGAAAATATGGTATTTTATGTGAAACGTTGTGATCTATGTGTAATGCAAAGATCTAATTTTAGAAAAAGATTTAGAGCTACTGCCTAATATGTAAAGAAGAATGAAAACTGGGTGAGAGGGTGTGAAAACATTATTTCCTTTGACTAATCAAGACCAGCTGATTTAAAAAAAAATGTGGATAGGCAATTGGTCCCTATCTCATTTTTAATATAACTAATAGTCAACATGTCTCCATTTTGGATAATTAAATCATTAAAATAATTCCACAGACAGAAAAGAGGCTTTCCCCAGAAAATTTGGGGACCATGTTTACACAAATATTTGAAACCCAGGGAAAAGGGGGGATAAACCACCCCCAAAAGAGGAGCATGTGTCTCGGTGTGTATATACAGTTTTCTCTAGGGGTGGGCATGAACCAAAAAAGGGCCATTTGATTTGGTTTGTGGTACATGGTGTGCCCAATTTGTGTACCACAAACCATGACAAACTTTTAGGAGCTAAATGAAGTGGTTCAGTTCCCAAGGTTTCTGATGCAGTAGAATGCCCCCCCCCCACATGCTAGAGACACCAAACTTGCAGAGGATCACCGAGTGATCCTTCTCTACCTACCTTCCAAGTTTGGTGGGGATTGGATTTACTGGGTCTGAGTTATGACCCCAAAGAAGGTGCCCCCATCCTTCATTGTTTCCAATGGAGGGGAAGCAAAAAAAAGCAAAGGAATAAGCCCAGCAGAACAGAATCAATGTCCCAGAGAATCTCTGCAGTAGAAACTAAATGTGGGGGACATTTTTGCAAGCCCAGTAGAACCAGAGCAATGTGCCCATCAGAACCAGTGCCACTGTGGCAGTACAAACCCAACAGGACTAAGGTCAAGCCAGAGAATTTCTGCAGTAGAAACTGAAGGGTGGGGCTTTTTTTGCAAGCCTGGCAGAACCAGTGCAATGTACAGAGTACCCAGTATTTCCTGTGCAGTCAAAGAGTGCTTAGCAGAATCCGGTGCCATTATGGCAATGCCAGCTCAACAGAACTGTTGTGAATCACAGAACCGCTCTCCAAGCAAGGGGGTGCAAGGCCAGCAGAACCAATGCAATGGAGTACTGCCCAGCAGAACCCAGTGCCATTGTGACAATGCCAGGTCAATATAGAATCACAATCCAAGCATGTTTTGCAAGCCCAGCACAAACAGTTCAGTGTACAGAATGCCTAGCAGAACCCAGTGACAGTGACAATACAAGTAAAAGAGGACTAATGTCATAACTAGAGAGTCCTTGCAGTACAAACTGAAGGGGGGGGGGGCTTTTTCAAGCCCGGCTTAACCAGTTAAGTGTACAGAATGCCCAGCAGAACTGTGCCACCACTGGGAAACGTGTGGGAAACTGTGACTGATTGTGTGATTTTACTGTTTTATGTATTTATATTGTATGCTGATTTTATTGATGGTGTAAGCCACCCTGAGCCTGCTTTGGCAGGGAGGGCAGGATAAAAGTAACATAAATAAATAAATAACTTGGTGCAGCTGTGGTACTGCAAGCTTAAAAGGACTGCTCTCAAAGCACAGAGTCACAAAAAATCCAAGTGGGGGGATTTTGCAAGCTCTGTGCAAGAAAATGGGATAGGAACAAGGAAAACAGGCAAAGGGGGCACTCTTGAAACTGACAAGACTAGTTTAAAACTAGCAAGAGTATTTCCAAGGCTGGGGAATTCTGCTCCCCAGTTGCTTTGAAGTCTGGTAAACATTTTGTTTGAGTGGAGAGAGTCTGTCTGGATATGTATCCATTCATGAACTGCCACAATCCTCCATGAACTGCTTGAAAATTTGTGGAAAATTTGTGCATGTTGACCTGCCATGAGCTAGAGTTTGCAAACCACAAACAGGCCAAAATTCATCACAGACATTAGTTTGTGAGCCAGTTGTGGCCATCTCTAGTTTTCTCCATTGCAGCCACTGACTCATGCTGGAGGCAGTGATGCTATAGATGAGTAGGGAAAGGGGCAAGCAGGCACAGTGGTAGGCAGTGAGGACATGGGAGGGCAGAGCAGAAGGGAGGGGGTGGGAGAAGGACCTGCCATTGCTTCCCTCCACAGTTTGACATGGCAGAGGAGGCAGACTCACTGTGGAAAGCAGGCAGCAGTAGTTGGGTGGGCAGGTTAATGAATGGCCAGCCCACTGAGCAAGGTAGGGGAAATGGATGGATAAACAGATGTGAGTCGGCCAGTGGAAGGGCATATAGTTAGAGTGGGGATGAGGGATGGATGGGCAAGCAAAGCAATGTGGAGGTAGATGGGTGGGCAGACAGAGCAGCAAGTAGGGGGTGGGTGGACAGGCAGAGCTGTGAGGAGGGGTGTGTGTAGGTGGGCAGAACAGTGAGGAAGGGGATGGGTGGCCAGACAAAGTGACAGAAGAGGGCTGGGTGGGCAAGCAGAGTGGTGAGTAGGGAGGAGGTGGTGGGGAGGGAAGACTGAGGAAAGAAGCAGTGAGAGGGCAGTAGAAGTTGGAGACCAGTGCTGGGCATACAAGAGGGAACAGAAATATGGAAGGAAAAAGATGGGACAAGGAGGTGGCTGTGGACGAAGGGGTAGAGACAAGTGGCTGGGGTGGGTATTAGAAGTCAGAGTACAGTGAGGAAATTTCCCAGTGAGTTTTTCATGGGTCCCCACTTGCTCAACAGGTCCCTGTTCTCTCTCCCTCGTAGATTTTCTTTGCATTGGAAATGCATGTGTGTGTGTATGAGTTCCTTGAAGATCATATATAATGTTGATTTGTGAATTGACAAATAATGCTGAAAATGTGTATATTTTATGGGTGGAAATAGCACAAGAGAGCAGAACATTGTGCAAAGGAGGCATTCACAGCAGATCATGCTGTGGATCAATTTGTTCTGGCCACATTAACTTCAAATGAGGCACAGGATGCAACTGATTCACAGCAAATATAATCAGCCAATTAGGAGAGGGTGGTAGGCTGCTTTACCCAGCTGCACCCTCTCTCCTACAAAATTTTGCTGCTGCTGACCCAGCCTGAGATTAGTAGCCAATATAGTAGGGCCAAGCAGGAATATGGGGGGAGTCACCTACCTGGCTAAGTGCAAAGCCCCCCCCCCTCCATGCTGTCTTTGTGGGCAGGGTGTTGTTGATTAAACAGAACTAGTTATAAAACTTGTTAGTTCACAACTAGTTTGGCAGGAACAGGGCAAGTTGCTCAAGATAGGTAGTGCTAATTGGCAAGCACCTGGAGACATCAAGTGGGATGGGGTGGTGTCCATAACAGATCATCCCATGCCTTGCAGCTGGGTCTGCTGTGAAGAGGTGCCCTTGGTGCTGAGTGGCATCTTTTGAACTTGGTAAGAGCCTTGCGGCACATCTGGGAAAAGGGGATGAAGCTTGGTACCTCTCTGCACATACAGTTGTGCAGGTGGGTGATAAGCAAGGCTGGTGGAAGCACCAGCTGAGTTTGGAGCCAAACTCAGCTGGTGCTTCCACCTGCCTTGCTTATCACCCCCTGTGCAGCCATATGTACAGAGAAGACCTGCCCCAAAGGCATACCAGAGGGATGCTTGGAACAGCCCAACCTCAAAACCATCAGTTTGAAGTAAGTAGTGGCGTAGATCAGCCATTTAATTAATTTAAACCTTTATTCAGATAAATAAAAAGTAGTAGAACCAACATTCTATTGTGCTGGGGAAAATAAAGAATCACAGATTTGATTTTTGGAAGGTAGAAGCAAAATTAAATTTGAGATTTTCAGTTTGAGACAGGGGTGAGAACTTTGAAATCACTGCTACCCAATAGCTACTCTGGCCACATTCCAGAAAAAGACACATCCAGGAACAGTGCAATAGTATGCAGTGACATTTTAGGTTTGACTTCCATGATCTGACTATTGGCCCTAAAGAGCAACTAGATGGTTATTGTATGAAACAGGATCTTGGACTAGATGGACCACTACTCTGACCCAGCCAGGTTCTTGTGTTCTTATGCTCTTAATGGGTTTAAACTGGAATAGCTCTGTATAGGATTGCACTTCAAGATTTATAAGGACCCATATTCCAGTTTGTGTCACCTATGCTTTGTCAGTGATCGAATTTTTTGCTTTCATTAGTACAACTGCTTTCTGCCACTCTGTCATCCTTGGCTGTTCTTAACCTAAATTTGTTCAGCCTCAAGATGAAAGAAATGATTCATCATGAGTCAATTTGTGTTTTGAAGGCCTATTCCCCCACCCCAAAAAAGGCCTATTTCCCCCCCCCACACACACACAAAAATAGCTTCTCGTGTTGAGCCAGAGATTCAATATATGAAACAATGCCTGAGCAGCTGAGCTGACTATACATCTCTCCCCCCGATCCACACATACTTCATAGTAGGGGGGAAAATGGCCAAGGGAATCCACCACCAGTAAATAAATAACATCCTCTGCAACAAGCAGCAAACTTCATTAAACCTCCCCCCTTGGAAAAAAGGCCTTTCATTATATAGCTCACCTGCAGCAGATCAATTCTATTGAGCAAGAGGACTGACCTAAGCATGTTACACTGTAAAAGTTAATAAAGGAAATTCATGTATGGTGACTCCAGGTGATGTGTTAAGAGAGCTTGGACTGAAAACTGCTGAATTTCTGCAGCATTTATTCCACAGATTTATTTCCCAATATTTATTCTTATTAACAAACAATAAAACCATTTCAATTCCTGTGGGGATTCATTCAATTTTAAATTAATCCTTCAGTTAGTCCAATACCCAATCCAGAAATCAAGTCTTCTCTGTCAGGAGCTATCAAACAGGGATTTTTTCCATCAGTGCATAAATGGGCATGTTACTCAATGATTAGAACCCCATATGTAACACGGTGCAGTTGAGGTCATTCTGAGCACCTGGCCTAAAGTCACTGTGAAGAACTTTGCCATGGGTTGAGTAGCAGACAATGTAAGGAAGGAATAAGGTTCAAAGGAATATAATAGCTTTCTGGGTATGTTAATATGAAAGGAAATTAATGTATCTATTATACAAAGCAATTGGAAGAGACACTGGAGACAGACTCAAGAAGCAAACAAGGAAGGACTGGTCAGTGCATCCAATTTAACACCTGTAAGGTCAGCCAAATTTTGTTGCTATGGATCTGCTTTCTCCAGATCAATTTTGCTTAGGATGGTAACTCTAGTGTCATCATGCAACAACACCTTAACTATACCAGTAAATTAGGGAACTGCCTGGCTACAGGATCTCCTCACTCAGCTATGTAAACATCTTGGAGACAGGACTACAGCCTTAATTCTACAGGTTCCATCTGAATATAGAAGCAGGAGCTAGTGGAGAATATTAGAACCTGGTCATTTAATGCTGCACTGGATTCCTCCAATCAGCCCTAATTCAGCTATAGGTCTGCACTTAAGAAACCCTGTGCATCTAGTTAGCTTTCCTATACCAGTCATGTAACTGCTAGCCAGAAGTAAAAGTAAAGGTAAAGGTTTCCCTTGCTCAAAAGCCAGTCAAATACAACTCTAGGGATGCAGTGCTCATCTCCATTTCCAAGCTGAAGAGCCAGCGCTGTCCAAAGATGTTTCCATGGTCATGTGGCCAGCATGACTAGATGCTGAGGTGCACAGAACGCTGTTACCTTCCCACCGAAGTGGTACCTGTTTATCTATTTGCAATTCCTTGCTTTTGAACTGCTCAGTTGGCAGGACCTGGGACCAGAGACGGGAGCTCACTCCGTCATGCAGCACTCAGGTCTCAAACTGCTGAAATACAACATATCCAAGACACACTAAAGAAACTCAAGACATTCCAAGAAGGTGCAGTGATAATAGGGTGTGACCTTAATATGATAATGGACAATCATCTTGATAGAACTAGAAAAAACACAAATAAAAAAAAAAACCTGGGAGGAAAAAATACAGCCCTAAAAAGGATACTAGAAACACACCAGCTCTTTGATGTATGATGGAAAACTCACCCTGCAGAAAAAGACTACTCATTTTTCTCAATAAGACACCAAATATATACATGTATTGACTACATTCTAGCATCAGATACAATAATGAACAAAATTCAAGATACTGTCATAGGCCCATTCATGTGGACTGATCATGCATACATAGAATGCAAAGTTAAAACAAAGGAATTGACAATCAAACAAAACACATGGAAATTAAATAACTCCACTTTATTAAAGGACATACTCAAAGAGAATATAAAAAATACAATAAATAATTATTTTGAAGAAAATGATAATGGAGAGTTGGATTAATTCAGCCTCTGGGAAATGTTCAAAGCAGTCATCATAGGTAAACTAATAACCATGGAAACTAAAATAAAAAAGAAAAGGAATTTCAAATTAATAAATTATTACAAAACATTCAAAAAGTAGAAGCACTATACAAAAAAACAGATAACACAAAGACCTGTAAAGAATTAGTAGCAGAGTGCAGGGTCTTAGAATCCATAGAAACAACAAAGATTAAAAATATATATATTATTTTTAAAACAACAGTTCTGGCAACAAAAAAAAAACAAAACCCAAAATTTCAAAATATTAAAGTGGAGAGTAAACCAGAAAACATTAGCACGCAGAATCTTTTCCATTAAAGATAAAAATCAACAAAAACACACTGACACAGCAAAAATTCTTTCCTGCTTTGCAGAATACTGTCAGGACTTATACATATCCAATGACCCACAAAAAAATGATATCAAAAGACTCCTTGAGGGGAAAAAAAATGTGTAAAGAATTAACATCAACACATCAAAAAAATTTAGACTCATATATAACCTCAAAAGAAGTTCTAGAGGCAATAAAACACTTAAAACCCAACACAGCACCTGGTAGTGATAGTTTTACTTCTGAATTCTTTAAGATCTTCAGTACTAAATTATCTGAACAGCTAACCAAAACCTGTAATGCAATCCTGTCTAAAGGAGACAAACCACAAACATGGGGATAAGCTCACATTATCACAATCCCAAAAGAAAATAAAGACAAAGAATCCCCAAGCTCATACAGACCCATCACACTACTAAATTGTGACGCTAAAATATTTTCAGCTATATTGGCCAGAAGACTACAAAAAGTAATAACAGACTATATCAAACCTGATCAAACAGGATTTATCCCAGGAAGATGCATGACAGACAACATTCATAGAACACTAAGTATCATATCTTACTGTAAACACAAAAAGCAGGAATCAATTATATTAACATTGGATTTAGAGAAAGCTTTTGATAGTTTTGAGGTCAACTATCTCCAATAAGCACTGCAAATAATGAAATTCGGAGAAAGATTCCAAAATGCAATAAAAGCAATTTACTTCAAATCCACAGACAAAAATCTGTATCAATAATAAATTAAGTAGTACAATAGAATTGAACAGGGGCACCAGACAAGGGTGTTCACTATTGCCCATATTATTTGCATTGACAATAGAACCACTAGCAAATGCAATTAGACAACATCCTGAAATTAAGGGCACTGAAATAGGACAGCAAACACATTAGTTTATATGCAGATGATCTAATAATTTATCTAATGAATCCAAGTACCTCATTAACCAATCTTCATATGATCTTTCAAGAAATACAGTACTTAACAGGCCTAAAAGTTAATACATCCAAAAAACAAATTCCAATCTTAATCACAGATAAAACCAAAAAAGAACTCAATAAATTCCTATATGACTGAGTATCATCACAATGGAGATGCCTGGGGATCCAAATTCCCAAGGATCTCAAAGATTTGGTGAAAAACAACTTTCAATCAACTTACAAAGAGATTAAAAAAAATCTAAAAGACTGGCATAAAATAGGGTTTTCATGGGCAGATAAAATAAACTTTCTCAAAAACTTCGGCCGAGGACATACTGGAGTTCTGCCACGCCTCCGCGGCATGGCAGAACAAGGTGGGGGAATTGCCCCTGCCATGCGGCGTTCACACATCACCTTAAGGATGCTGCCTGCAGTGTCCAGACTGCGGGCGGCTTCCGGCGGCCGAACGCTGCGCGGCTCCCACACCCGGCACACGTTCACACCCGCCAGAAGTGGGTGGAATGCACGCCGCAGCAGCTGGGACACCACTTTGAAGTGGTGCCCAGCTGCTGTGGGAGGAGGCAGAGCGGGCCAGACTGCCAGTCTGTCCTCAGCCTTCATCTTACCCAAATTTCTGTTTCTGTTTAGAACAATACCAATCGTTATTCCAGGTGCAGAAATCAAAAAATGGCAAAAGTCACTCAATGATTTCTTTTGGAACTACAAGAAACCAAGAATTAAATTTGAACTCTGACCTGTGAAACAAAAAAAAGGAGGACTGGACTACTTAGATCTAAACAAATACTATGTAGCTGCGAACCTCATCAACATAGTACGGATATTAACTAATAATACCAAAATTAGTTGGCAACAATTACAAGAAGCAGAAACACAACCTTACTCCCTTTCAGATCTATACTGGAAAAATCACAGTAAAAAACAAATAGCAAATTTAGATAATATATTTCTAAAATCAGCAGTGGAGATTTGGGTAACAAAAAAAAAAAAAACCTCTTACCAAAAATTTCTCAAATATCCACATTCATAAATCAGGATTGGTTTCTACCTGGGAAAGAAACAAATGCTTTCCAAACATGGAAAGAAGCAGGAGTAATGAGATTAATAGATTTAATGAAAATAGGAAATCTACTAAGTAAACTGGAATTGGAAAAAAGGGGAAATTTGCTGGTTCCGATACCTACAAATTCAAGACCTCCTGCACAAACTCCAAAAAGTAAAGGTATTTTCAAAACCACTCAATGAATTTGAACAAATCATAGACAACTCAAAGGGAGAATTAAAAGGAATGATTGCGAAGATATACAAAATCCTAATTAAAACCAATAAAGACACTACCCTAATATCACAAAAAAATGGCACTTAGACTGCCAAAAAAACATTCACAGAAGATCAATGGGACTCAATTTGGTCCTCACCTAGTAATACTTCAAATGTCTTCAATATCAAATTTACCTCCTTCAAAGTGGTAAACAGATTTTATGTGACCCCAGAAAACCTGCATAGAATAAACCTGAAAATCTTAAACAAATGTTGGAAAAAATGTGGAGCAACTGCAGACTTTACTCACTGTTGGGGGACTTGCCAACATATTAAGAAATTTTGAGAACCAAATCTTGCTAATAACCAAATCTTGCTAATAACCAAAATTAACTTACCTTGTACTATGGAATCCATCTTCCTGGAAACTTGGTGCACATCCATAATAAATAAAAGTACAGAAACATTAATATCCACATTGTTAATGGCAGCAAAAATAACAATAGCACAAAAATTGAGACAAAATTCACATCCAACAATAGCACAATGGCAAAATATATATATATATGGGATTGCTTTATATATGGACATACTTCATACAACTCAATAGCATTACAATCAGTAAAATATCAAAAATGGTTTCAAGCAGTATGGTTTCTGAAAATCAACTACTCAAAAACCCCCAATACTCCCATCCTTGAACCATCTTCACTTCTGTGAAGCTGGACAGTCTTGCAGTTCTCAGACATTTCTGTGCCTACGCCTCACCAAATTGTATCTATTGATAATGGGTTAGATGGCTTCTAATCTACACAAGGCCATATAATTATGTTACCATTTTGTCGTCTTCTTACTAATCTTCAAGGCTATTCTATTCAGAGTCTCTAGATTCTGATCTTGGCATGCTTCCCTGAGAGGCCAGGTTTGTTCTGTTTATGTGTGCTATAACATCCTCTGTGATCTTTTTGGTCAATTCCAGCAACTGTTCCCCTATATTTCTGTCCATATCCATGACAATGTGCTCTTGTTATGCTACTTAGCATGGTACTGAAGAGGAAGTGGATTCACTTGGAGTAGCAAAAACAAACACACATGTTTTTGAGGGTCTGAATCAAATAACCAACCTGTGATGTAGTTGGGCATGGCACAGTATGAAAAATGAGATGGTATGAAAGAAAGAGAGTCCAGGCTAAATAGCCAGTGACAGTTTTGAAGGTATGTGAGATTACTACATGTCAGGATCAGATACCTGGAATTCAGTCTGTGTTACTGGTCCAAGCATATTGAAATATTTTTTTAAAATTGTTTTCTAAATCACTACATGTCAGGATCTCCTCTGCCTCAGTTTGTTCCAGTGTATTTATGACAATCACCTGGGTTTCAGGAAATTGCTATGTGTCATCATCACTTTTGTTTTTGAAAAGACCTTTCAGCAGTAGGGAAATAATATAGCTCCATGACTTGTCAGAATTTCTCACGACAGGAATTCATAAATACAACTGGTAACATACCTGCAAGTATGAACTGGGCAGTTTGAATGATCTGTGTTCACAAGTCAGAACTCCTGCACTAATCTCAAGGTGACCTGAACTACTCAGTTCATAATTAGCTCTGCTTTAATCCCACTACTGCAGCTCCTCTTCTCTTGCCTACTGATGGTTACTTGAACATCAATAGTGAGGGAAAGGTCACTGCTCTAGGTTTTTTTGTTTTTTTTAGGGAGTAGCAGCAGTGTAGGTACAGTTCAAACTTTTGCATATGTGTGTATTTATTTATTTATTTAACTTGGAAATAATATTAACTTGGAAATAACCCCAAGTTTAAGCTTGCTATTTTAGTTTCCTTAGATTCTGGGTTTCTAGTAATGAGCAAAGGAGCCCTTTCAAATTGCCATTCCCAGTAATCCCAGTGCCCAGGATGTTTCTGTGAGCATGCTCAGCAGCACTGTGGGCATCAGGATTCCTTGAATCCCTTCTTCCCTAATGAAGAACACAATGCTTCGTATTGCAGACCCAGGGACATGGAAGGGACCACAATGTTAGCCCAACTGCTTTATTTAGTTAACAATATTGGGGAGATATATGCTTAAATACTAGCAGTAGGCAATAACAGGTCAACACCTGTGTATACAGAGGCTGCGCCTCTTCCAGACAAACCAAGAATAGACACGGAGACTGAATTCAATGCAAAAAGGTGTTTCTTTTACTTAAAGAATATAAGAGTATCTCATTCAGAAGTTACAAAATCACACATACATTTATACAGTTCTAGGAAGTTAGATAGAGTTAAAGGGACGGTTGCATTAGCAGGAAAATCGTTGGTGTCCGTTGAGGGCAATAATTATCTGTCCAGAGAGCTGGTCTGGTCCTGATGAAAGAATGGGTGTTTTCGGCAAGAAGGAAGGCAGGGCACGCGTTCTGAACTGGCAGCAAGACGTGTAGGACTCTAGTGGTGCACCCAAGAGCCCTGGAGAGAGGATGGGAGGAAGTAAAGGGAAAAGAGGGATACTGACTGGTGCTTGGGAGCCTATTCTTATTGGGGGTCTCTGGGGGCTGGCAATGCCAAACACCTCCCCTTGGAACACCCTTGGGCTGATCTGCCTAAAAAAATCCTGACCAATAGGGAAAGGGCTGGGGGTGGCCAATGCTAAAGGTTCACCTAATAATTTCTGGAGACACCTGTCCGGAACAGAGGTAAATCATCACTAGGGCCATTGTTCTCTTCCGAAGGGATTAGTCTCTTGGGTCAGCCGAAACTGATTGTCCCCTGGCTGGGTCCACAGTCCATATGGAATCGGGGATAATCCCTTTATTTCTCTGGAACAATGACTGTTGGAGGGGAGGAGGTTGTGACCTGCGACCTGGTGGAAATATGTGCTGACGAGGCTTTATGAACACATTTTTGAGCCATAGTGACAAAATGGCTTTTTCTCTGTGTAAGGGCGTTTGTGTTAAGGGAGAGGTTTGGAAGCTGGCAACCTTGGGAACTTGCTGGCACACCGTCTCCTGGTATTGGATGGCGTTTGTTCACAGTTGGCATTTTTCCCTGGCCACTCTGCATCATAGTTCCTCTTATACACATTCAGCAACACAGTTTATTCGTTAAACTCACGGAGTTTATGTCCATATGAGTGCATAGGCACTTTGCAGGGCTAACAACAAGCAAGGGAGGAAGAACAGTGACACAAACCAGTTTGGGAGGAAAATGGCCACAGCTTGTATTGAATACAACCACAGGAGCATTGGCGCAGCATAGGAATGGATCCTGTAGCAAGTGACCCACCTGCTGCCTGATATACTCATCCCTCCCAGGCTGCCTGCTGGGGGGGGGGGAGATGGAGTGGATAGCCCCAGATTCCACATGGGTGTTAGCCACTGCATGGTTTCCTTTCCACCTGCTGGTGAGCGCAAGCCAATAGCTCTCAAGTTGGGCATGCTGCTGAATAGCTGCTGAATGGCTCCACCCCCAAGACCCCTTAAGGGAGTCCCCAAAGTGGGGAAAGTGGGCATGCAGAGACAGCCTCCCCCTAAAAGGATTCATCCCAATGCCCAAACCATCAATATTCCTATGACTGTAGCCAACAAAGCAACCCATTGTGAAAATTGTGGAGCTAGATGACCTTGACCCACTCCAAGAGGTGGATGCCATCTGCCCTGAATAGGGCAGTCTGCCTAAAAGAAATGTCTGGAAGCTGTATAACAAGATCACCCACCAATTTGACACACCATCCTGCTGCCATGCAAACTTTTCTTCTAGCCAAATCCAAATTATCTGGTGAGATGGCTCCCCGCCATTTGCATCATTCCAGTAACTCTGATCATAGCAGCCTCATGTTCTGGAGTCTGGAGACGAGAATCTGCAAATCCACAGCCATGGAGATGGCAAGCTCAACTGAAAGGGAAGGGAGAGGTGGTCATGATCTATTGAAACTGACATAAAAATCTTTCCAGTTATCAGAGTCAAATATTTTTCCCTTATGATGTCCTTCTGTCCAAAGTATTTTCACCAGACACCAATGGCTTTCTGGATTCTGAGCATCTGAAGAAATGAGTAGTGACTCACAAAAGCTCATAACCTGCCATAAATTTTGTTAGTCTTTAAGATGCTACTGGACTCTTACTCTTTTCTGCTGCTACTGACAGAGTAACACGGCTACCCATCTTGATCCTTCTTGACTCTATGGCTGAGGACAGACTGGCAGTCTCGGCCGCTCTGCCTCCACTTCGAAAGCGGAGGCAGAGCTGCTGTTCAGACGGCCACATCTGCCCCGAGGAGGCGGCCCGGACGCATCGCGTCCGGCACCGCGCTCCTCCCGCAGCAGCTGAGCACCACTTCAAAGCGGTGCTCCGGCTGCTGCGGCGCGCGTTCCACCTGCCGGAGCAGGTGTGAACGCGCACCGGGAGGGGGAGCCACGCGGCGTCTGCACACCACCGTAGGAAGCCGCCCACAGTCTGAACACTGCGGGTGGCTTCCTTCCGGCGGCGTGCGAACGCCGCGCCGCGGGGGAAATTCCCCCTCCTTAGTCTGCCACGCCGCGGAGGCGCGGCAGACTTTAAGTCTGTCTTCAGCCTATGTAAGTAAAATTCTTCTAGCCAGTATCACTTTGCTTCAACTAGTTCTGTTTTGTTTGAGACTGAGCATTCCAAGTACTTCTTTAAAATTTCAGAGTGAAATTTATTGGCACATTGTTCACTGTCATTTTGGAAGGGGGAAGAGGACAAAATAATAAGGAGGGAAGGAGGTGGGAAAGCTCTTTGTTTGGCTGGACAGTAAGTTGGCCTCCCACCTGTCACTGGATGATTCCACAGCAATAGCAAAGTAAATGTGTAAGGGAAGGGGGGAAAGAAAGGTGGATGAGAACGGGGGAGGAATTTCCTTTGGCCTGGATGCCCACCTCACTTTAATGGAAAGCATATCACACTGCTGCTGTTTGCATTTTAAACCAAAAGAGTACACATTTCAGTTATATCTTTAATAGCAGTTCATTAACTTTCTTAGATAACAAAGGGAAGTCCTATTCTTAAAGGCACTATGAATCATTTTTTAAACTTTATGAATATATATTTGTATTCAGCTGATATACAAATCAGAGTACAGTCTAAACAGTGATTCAGCCTGAACTGCAAACTAATTAAATGACTCAAATTGTACATAAAGAATTGTGCATACAGATGAAAGCAAGATGTTATCACATTCTGGGAACTTCATTTAGTACCTAAACCTGTTGCTTCCTTAGAAAAACTGACAAATATTATCAGGTTACACAAATTCACTTAGATCACAAAAGATATCATTCACTTCAGTCCCCAGATTAGTTACTGTGTGACTGGCTACTTGATGCCTGCCAAAATAAAAACAAAGAGATGCTGGCATAAATATACCCCTCACTGAATTCCCTTACAAGTTATCCATCTACATTTTTTCCACAAAAAGCTTATAAACTAGCAGAAGTTAGCCACAGCCCTGACTTACCAGGGAGCCACATTTGCAGCCTGGGGCCAGGAGTAATCTGAAGGATGCCTTTTGACCGTTCCAAACCAGCCGTGTGGCGCTTGGGGGGGGGTTTCCCTGTGGAGGCCAAGGCCAGCCCCCAAGCTGAGCAGCCACATAATGGCTCCACCCCCAAGACTCCATAAGGAAGATTAAATATAGATAACCACTGATTTGGTAAGAAATTTACCAAACTGGGAAGTGGGAGATAACCAGTTCAAATGGTTACAAAAATACCTCCTTTCCCAATGTTTTTAAACATTTGACAGTATACTACCATTTGTGAGGGTTGAAGCTGAGGGAACCCTCACTGTCTGTGATGCAATGCTGGTTTTGTATATCTGTTTATTTACAAATATGTAACTTGTGCGTGGCTGAGGAACAGACAAAGCCCTTTCTATGCAGATGGTATTAGTCAGTAGTACTAGTCTTTAAAGAAACAATGGTGCCCTAAATTCAATACTGGGCCTTTTCAGCCAGCTCGGTGTTCAACAGTGTCTACACAAATCCCACCAAATGCTGTACAATGTTTTATTTCTAGGCCACAGTTCCTGAAATGTTTTGTGTCAAATTCCCTTTCCTAAACCAAGCCATCTAGCCAGGCCCTATGATCAAAGCCCATAAAACACCCAACATTCAAAGTCATGGAACAGTTTAGACCACTTTATTTGGACTATAATCCAAACAAGTGCTGTACCCCAGTGGAAGAATTGCCAATGAACCTGGTGTATCTTTTGTTGTTTCTATTGCAGCAGTTTCCTTTGGCAAAGAGACATTGAGTTCTAAAGTGATGCGTTCCCATTTAGTAGTGAAAATCCCTGGAACAGAAGCGGCAGGTCCTGATGCAGCTGTTTATGCAGTTGTCCCAGACAACGCATATTACTTTTATGGATTGACAGTTTGCTGTGCTTAATAACCTTCTGGGTTTTGAGGCCTTAGGACATGTTTGTATAACACAGTAAGCATCACCTCATGCTAGAAAATGCTAGCATATGTATATGTTTATGCTTTCCATTCCAGATCCTCCACTTCAATTTGGACCTGCCAGTTTTGCTTAAGAATTTTTTTTGCTACTGCAATATTTTGTCAGAACTGACAGGTAACACCTGATGGCACCATTTGAATTAAGATCTCATGCTTCTATGGCTACTTACAGCTAATCTCTGTCTCCCTGCTGCATTTTTCTCTGTGAATTTCCCCTGTTGCAGAAGCACAAAGACCACACTTGAATGATGAGTGGTATGAAGAGATCAATTTTTCAAGGTGTAATGGCAGAAACACACAAGGCTCATGCTATGCTAGGGTGTGTTCTATTAATGCTGGCATAATCCTTCCATTTTATCAGAATCTCCTTGCTTTTTAATATAAGTGACAGATTGCTTTCACTTGACACAAACCCAGCTCCAGATCTACCCATTCTTTTGCCCCTAGTCTTAAACTTTTATGCCACTGCTATGGACTAATTTGGATCATGCACATTAACCTTTCCCAATGCTTTTCATAATCATCTTGGGCAGGGGTCCTTTCGTAGAAAAAGAGGTGCAGGAGCTCATTAGCATAACTCATTAGCATAACTCATTAGCATATGCTACATCTCAGAAGTGTGTCAGAAAGGGAATGACAGTTTCAGCCCCATTATACCCTATGGGCCATTGAAATCAATGGCAAAAACTCATAGGGTATATGAGGGGCTGGAGGAAAGGAGGTTTGAGGGAGAGGCTCCAAACTTGCAGCGTAGCTGCTGGGGCCTCTCCTCGAAATACCCACCAAGTTTCAAGAAGATTGGACCACGGGGTCCAATTCTATGGGCCCTCAAACAGGTTGTCCCATGCCCTCCATTGTTCTCTATGGTGGAAAAAATGTTACTTTTTCCCTACCATAGAGAACAATGGAGGGCATGGGGCAACCTGTTTGAGGGCCCGTAGAATTGGACCCCCTGGTCCAATCTTCTTGAAACTTGGTGGGTATTTCGAGGAGAGGCCCCAGCAGCTACCCTGCAAGTTTGGAGCCTCTCCCTCAAACCCCCTTCCCTCCAGTCGCTTTTAAAGTTGCCACTGAAATTCGGCGGCGGGCTGAATCTGATTCGGCCTGTGGCTGCCCTAGTGGCTGCTCCTGAGCTGGGCATCTCATTCCTTTAGATATATGTTCTGGCGGTACACAGAATACCACACCCCAAATACTACTTGGCATATGGAGTTAGTTGAGCTAGTTACTAGATTGCAAACCAGATCCCTGGTTGCTCATTATGTATTAGTATCATAAAGAAAGAAGTGATCAGTGATCAGCATGTCATATACTTATGTACCCTCTTACAGATCCCCTGCACACGGTGAACTTTTCCACATTCCCCCTTCCATCAGTTCTAGCCCCATACTGTTTTGGATTATCCTGATTTCCACACACATTTTTTATGTTTACTTTCACTTTGGGCTATTTTTCCCCTTGGGTTCTTTTATTTCACACCCCCTTACCCTTGTTCCCTTTTACCCTAAACCTTTTCTGGAAGCTAATTTTGAGTCACCTTTTTCCTCATGTACAATGTTCTTTTTGGTTTTCTTTGTCCCATCCACACTCACCCACCTCCAACCCACTTTTCAATTACTGGACTGTTGTCATCCTCAAACCAGATTAATATATTGACATAAGCATACACACACACACACACACACACACACACACACTTGGTTTAGCAAGTTCTCTGAATTCCTTTCATTTTTTTAAAAAAAGTAACTCTCTATCCTCTCCCCTTGCAGAGGTATGCCTTTCTTCCTTATATCTCTGTGAAGGAAGAAGATAGAAACTTACTTTAAAAAAATGAAACTGAGAATTCAGAGAACATAAATTTTTAAAGCCCTGATTTGGGGGTGGGGGGGCCCTTCTGGCACAAGAAACAAACTGGCACGGTTTGAAAGGAACATAGCACTTCACATATGGTTTATAAACAGATGGGTGGTGGAGCTGCTCCTCTTCCAGTCTTCCCCATGCAAGGACAGGCAGGCATAGGGGGACTTGCACCAACTCTCTCCAAAAGTCAGAAACAGCCTACCCTCAACTTGGGAATGCTACCCTTTCCCCACCACCACCACCACCACCACCACCACCACAGCAGCCCTGTGTGTAATCAATTGAAATTTCTGCTCTTTCTCTTGGTCCCTAAGTGTGTGCTCATTTTCAATTTTTTTATTCAGCCATGATATGACATATTAATAGAACCATGTGTGAAAAGTAAAGAGTGGGGTGCTTTGACCCTACTAATGATGCCACTGATTATGCCATCCCTTGAAAATCCTGATTATTTAAGGTACATGCAAAAGAAAATAAGCTGACTCCATGGCTGAAAATGCAGATGGAGGACAAATGTGTGAAAGAACTGTACCCAAACCATTTCCAATGCTTGTGGATTGACTGCCAAGAATATTAGGAGGAGGTTGATAGGGATGGGCATGAACCAACTCACAGACTAAAGTTCATGATGAATTTTGGCTGGTTTGCGGTTCATGAAGTTCGTGGCAGGTCAACTGGCATGAACTTTCTACAAACTTTCAAATTGTTTGTGCCGGGTCATGCCTGTTTGTCAATGGATATATTTCCAGACAGTCTCCACTCAATAAAAATGTTTACCAGACTTCAAAGCAACAGGGGGGCAGAATTCTCTAGGCTCGGAAACACGAATAGGAGCCCTCCAAAACTTTACTGCTGGCTGCCAATAACAGAGTTCCCATTCTGCTCCATGGAATCAGAATGCTATATATACCCTCAGCTCAGCTCTGCAGCCTTTCTTCTGTTGGCAATTGGACAGAGATGCAGGGAACTTGTTAAAAACAGAGCACATTCATTTATTCCAGATTGTGAACACCCTCTCCCCAGGGGGGTTTGGGTGTTAGTTGGACTCAGGCTCTGAACATGTAAATTGTTAAATCTATAATTTATTTACCAGAAATTCACAAATTATAAGGTTTGTTTTCAAATTTGAGATCAATAGCAAAACAATGTAATTGATACTGCTGCCGTTAATATTTTCTATCTCTACTAGGCCTATGTAAACTAGCATGCATGGCACAAAACTGTGATATGAAATTTTGTGCAGATACACACATACTTGACTTTATGGTGCACTGAAGATAAATATACCAAACACGAAAGGTATAGAAGCCCTAGAAAAGATATGATTAATATGAGGCCCTCTTATTTCGCTAAATCATAACCTGTCCACATTTGTTGCTTTAATTTAATTTCTTTTTTATTGATGGAAATTTAATCTCATTTACCCTCTAGAACGTTAAGCAATGAATCAAGGCTGATAAGTTAAAATGAGGGAGACAAGCAGTGGACATGAATAAAGTTCTTTCTATGCTATCATTATTCACCACATGAAACTGCCAAATAGTTAGGCCAAGCAGAGCTTGCATGTTGAATTCTGAAAACCGCATCATCTCAAGTGTGTTATACCACAATTTCAACAGAAGAAGAGTTAATGGAGAGCTAGAAACTTGACTATTAGTTGGTGTTGTTTTTTTTGAACAACAAAAATGCCCATTAAGGAACACACAAACAACAGTGAAAAACACCTGTAGTCAAATGTTTAACATCTTGTTATTAGATATATATTATAATTAACTATACTTCTTGACATCCTTATGCAAGTCTGTATCCTACTGCTCTTCTCATCAAAGTCTGTAGTCATTTTTCGACCTAAAGAGTCTTCCGTCAACTTAAGTGGCTCCTGCTGGACTAAGAGCCACTTAAGCTGGAGGAAGGTTCCAGAGCTATTTGAGGAAGTCATGCTGAGCAGAATGGCAGGATACAGGCCACTGTGTGTTACTCCACTTGCAACCTACATCATTGGCTGCCAATAGTAATGGGGGGGGGGGGGGGGATGCTGCATTTGATCTACTGAACAATGAGCAGAACTTTATTCATGAAATGGATCTTTTATACCTCCTTCTAGCACTCTCCTGCAGCCCCCCCCCCCTTCCCAGCTGTTCCTGATGGTCAGAGGAAGCATTGAAATGTAGGTAATAGCATGAGGGTTTGCTGCTAGAAACAGAGATCCATGACAATTTCAGACCTTACTTGTGTGAGCAGCTATTTGGATCCAACTAATATTTGGATCCAACTAATAAGGTGTAATAATGTTAATAGGCAGGCATGGTGGGATGGGAAGTCCAGAGGGGTCTTACTGGTGGGTGATGCCTGCTGATGGCCTGGGCAGAAATGGGAATGCTAAGGCCAGGGTGGACACCTGCTGCTGGGGGAAGGGCAGGACCAGGCCAACCCACTAGGAAAGTTGAAAGGGGGGGGGTGCCAAGCAGGGACAGGAGCATTGGATCACAAGCTGTTCAGAAGAGGGACTTACTGGAAGCAAGGAAGAAGCAGCAGAGCTGGAGACAGAGCAGTGGTAGCAAAAGTATTCGCAGGTAGAAGACAAAAGTGAAGGCATCTGGAAGCGAGCAAAGAGCACTCTGCAGAAAGGCCAGGAGAAGAAAAGAAGGGGCATCAGAGGCCAAGGAAGGCAGCAGGGCTGAGTGAGTCTCGCAACACTGAGACTGGTGGTAACACTGAAAAGGAGCCATAAAGAGCCACCTCCACAGGAGGACACTCTGGGAGCTATGGAGGAAGTTCCAGAAGTTGTGAGTGGGGCTGAGTCATGAACTCTGAAGGATTCATTACTGGGCAGATGTGTGCAACATTAAGGGTGAATGCACTGGGAGTTAGCACCTGACAAGGACTTGGGGGAGCAACAGGGGCATCAGGTTTTGAAATCCCCGGGGGGGGGGGGTTTCGTGTGCATGCAAAGCGCGCGCACACTCCAAAACGATGCTGCCGCCACCTCTCCCCCCCCCCCCGTCCACTCTTCCCTCCTTTCCTTTTCATCCCAGGGCTCCGGGCGAATGCCCAACGTGATAGCCGGGTGACGCTATCACGTTGGGCATTTGCCCGGAGCCCCGGGAGGGAGAGGGAAGGAGGGAGGGAGGAGTGGGTACAGGGGAGCGGGGGGGGGGGGAGAGAAAGAGGCCCAACTCAAAATAGTTCACCAGCTGCAGCAGATTAAATTGGGTATCTCTTAGAAGACTCAGGAAAAGTTTATGAAAATATCTGCTGTAGGCCTTTAAAAACTTTTTATTTCATAGAATTTTTCTCTATACTGCTTAGCTGACAGTTTCATTTCTGGGTTTTTTTTCTAGTTTATTTTCTGTTTCTAGAGTAGAAACAGGACAAAATTTGGTGAAATACTATGGGGGGAGTAGTTCAGGATATTGTTTTCATCAGGGCTCTTTTTGTAGAAAGAGCCCAGCAGGAACTCATTAGCATATTAAGCCACACCCCTGACAGCACAGCTCATTAACATATTAGGCCACGCCCGATGTTCCCAGAAGTGTGGTCATCCAGCCACATCCACCTTTTGCTTCTTATTCTGTTTACCTTGTTGTCAAAACAGTTTTGACAAAACCAATTAAAACATTATTTTCTGTCCCATCTATACAAAAACTTGCCTGAACCAATATTTTATGTCCAACAATTATTCCCACACTGGATTGGAATCAATTTCTAAAGGTAAGGCTCCCATGGAAATCAGCTTGCCTTCCTGCAGAACTAATATGCTGAATATGATTTTTTAGGGTTGCCAATCTACAGGTGGGGTCTGGAGATCTCCTGGAATTACAACTGAGCTCCAAACTACAGAGATCAGGTCAATGGCTGCTTTGGAAAGTGGAGTCCATGGCATTATGCCTTGCTTAGATCTCTCCTTCCCCTAAACCCCACCTTCTACTCCCAAATCTCCAGGGATTTCCTCAACCTGGAGTTGGCAACTCTAGTTCACCGGCAGAACAACGCTAGGAGCCAGTTTGATGTAGTGGTTAAGTGTGCGGACTCTAATCTGGGAGAACTGGGTTTGATTCCCCACTCCCCCCTTGCATCAGCTGGGTGACCTTGGGCAAGCCATAGCTCTGTATCAGCTGTTGTCTTAGAGCTCTCTCAGCCCCACCTACCTCACAGGGTGTCTGTTGTGGGGGAGGGGAAGGGAAAGGAGTTTGTAAGACGCTCTGAGACTCCCTTGGGTAGTGAAGGGTGGGGTATAAATCCAATCTCTTCTTCTTCTAGGTTTGTGGATCAACTGGATGGGAGTAGTTTGTGGACTATTTTATTCAAGGTACAAAATTTTATTCAAGGTATAAGATTTCATGTGCCACCCACACATCTTCAGATGGAAGAAGTGTGCATGCACACAAAATCATATACCTTGGATGAAACTTTGGACTCCAACTTTGTTCTGCTGCTTTAGACCAACACGGCTAGCCACATGAATTATTACACTATAATACTTTTTACAAGCGATTATGTACCAGTGGAGTGTTTACCATGCAGAGTCTGTCCCACAGGTAAAATTATCCTGTGAACAGGTGGTCTTTACCACATAAAAGTATCACTCCCATCACAAGATCACCAAGCAGAAATCTCTCTTATTAGGACGTTTAAGAACATCAACTTTGCTAGCCCATCAAAGGCAGATGTCAGCCCAGTGGCAGAAGAATAGGGACAATCATCTTCATCAGAAACTCTGCCCACTTTTTAAATTTCACAAAACAGGCAATCTCCAAAGTGCTGCTGACTATGCTCATTTTTAGCTACAACTGTTTCTCTGCAGATGTCCCCCAAAGTCCCCCATGCAACAGTCAAGTGTTCTGCCAACACACACCACAATGAAGCTACTTTTTCAGATGTTTTCTCTTGCATGGCAGTAAGCACTAAACCACTTTAACACAAACTTTAGACACACATATATTTGCAAGCCATTCCGAACAAAACACAACAATGAACTCAGGCTTCAGACTTACTTTTCTTAAGCAAAAGATGCCATGAGAAAACTAAAGAGATTCTCAAAAATTAAAGATATCGTCAAAACCAGAATTTCCGGGGCTCTCTGCTTTTTTACATCCCCCCCTTTTCAATATTTTTTTAATAAAAACACAAAGAAAAAAATTAAACAAGGAAGGAAGGAAGGAAGGAAGAAAAAAAGAAAGATGAGTGAGAGGGAGAGAGAGAGAAAGAAAGAAAGGAAAAGAAAGGAAGAAAGAAAGAAAGGAAGAAAGAAATGTAGTGGGAGAGAGAAAAAAAGGTAGGTGGGGAGAGAGAAAGAAGGAAAAGGAAGGATAGATAGATAGATAGATAGATAGAGGAGAAAGAGAAAGGAAGGAAGGTGGAGGAGAGAGAGAGAGAAAGGAAGGGGGAGGGAGAGAGAGAGAGGAAGGAAGGAAGGAAGGAAGGTAGGTAGGTGGGGACAGAGAGAGAGAGAGAGAAAGAAAGGAAGGTAGGTAGGTAGATGGGGGGAGAGAGAGAGAAGGAAAAGAGATGGGGGAGGCACTTACCAGAGCAGGGAGAGCGATGCGACATTAGCAAGCCAAATGCAGAGCCAGGCCTTTCAGTGCAAAGAGCCGAGCCCCTGCGCTTAATCTCTGGGCGGCGCTTTTTCCTGCTGGCTCTCTGCACTTAAAGGGGAAGCTCTGGGTGGGGCTTTTTCCTGCCGGCTCTCTGCAGGAACTTTCCCTTTAAGTGTAAACAGCTCAGGCCCGGCAGGGAGAGGGCGGGGCAGGCTCGGACACCAGCTGGAACAGCATTCCGGTGCGTTCCTGCTGAAAAAGAGCCCTGGTTTTCATTATTCAGAAGTAGCTCTCATTACTGAAAAGCTTGGCAACCCGACTAAGAAGTAGACCAAGCACTAGAAATGTGTATCTGAAAAGAAACTGGTATTTTTTTGACTAAGCACAAGACATTTACTAAGCACTAGAAATATGCTCCCAGGGGGAAAAAATCATATTTGTTTGGATTCAGATTTTGGGAACAGGTTCCACATTATTTCAGAATTCTGTTTCAGGGTGTTTGGTCTGTCTGTTTGTTTGTTTGTTTTTGTGAATTCCCCACAAATTTCATGTCTATTACTCCCTATGGGGGATTATTTCTGGGGCACTGGAGTGGCTGGTTTTTTGTTTTGTTTTTTACTAAATGACACCAAAGTTGCAGGGATCCTAGTCCTGCTTGTCTACTAAAACATGCTTCCATGTTGAATTACATTGGACTGAGAGGTAAAATTCTATGGCCCCCTAAGAGAGGTTTTCCCAGTCACCCTATTTGTCTCCATTCCTATGGGGGGTCCATGCTTTCTCCAGGGCAAAGGAGCCAATAGTCAAACATGCAAGAGAAACCAGTGGCCCAAAGCCTCCAAATGCAAACAGAACTAACAAGTCCTACAGAAACAATGTCAAACCATTGAAGCCAAGCAGAACCCAGGGGCAATGTGGTAAACTCAACAAAACAATTGATAATCCACAGTCCAAGCCAAGCCAACCTGGCAACCCAGCACCAAGGCGGAGCTGATTAGACAATCACACACAGCAAATATTACTTCACTGAGGAAAGCCTCAGAAAGTGAGAGGGAGTGACTGGAGAACCTAGGTTATCTCTATGCAGTCTGCAGTCTATACTGACTCTGGCTTGCAGGAGGTGCCTCAGGAGCTGCAGTTGCCCTTTGTCACTGCCACTTCTGTTCCCTCCCACCCCTGTGAAGAAGAAATACAACACCAGCACAGCATGCATGAACTTCATTTTAGGTGCTTCTATGGCTTTGACTGTTTTACTCATCTACTTTCCTAACATACTTTGTTCCAATGATATTTAATGGGGTTTTTTTATTATTTGATGGGGTTTTGGTCTCATGAGAGCAGCAAGAAAAACATTTTTGGCACCATATTTATTTCTTTTCTACACAGCATTGTGCAAAGAGGTGGTAAGCCCCACCAACATCCCTTTGCATTGTTCAGCAACGATGGTCCAGTTATGGTTTTTTTATTATTTTTTAAAAAAAACATTTTAAAACATAGTTTGGAATGTGGGTTTTTATATGCAGTCATTCAAGTTGGATAACTTTACAACTGGTTCTTTCTGTTTTGGAGTTTAAAGTTTGATGTTCTGGGAATAGTATTTTCCTCTGACTCCTGAACACAGACTGAGAGGATGCAAGAACAAGCATGTGCTCACTTCATTCGCTCTCAAAGTCCAGGGCTGGGTAGTTGAAGTTCAGCAAACTGATCTTCAGTAATAACAAGTGCTTAACCATTACACCAGCAATACAAGCTGACAATGTTGCCCCTTGGGGAGGGGAACCCATAGTCACTACAAACTTGTCAGAGGGCACAAGAGGACAGAGGTCTAGCCAGTCTAGCTCTTTCCTTAGCTCAGCAAATCAGTTGAACACACCTCACAGAATATACTTAAAAAATACCAAGAAGGTATCCCTGCTAAGGACAATGTTTTGGTGTGAGCTATAGGAGAGGAGTTCAGAGCCCATTTGCACTTGGAATAACATCTTCCATACATGGTATAAGCAGATTTTACAGATTCCAATCTGACATTTTTTGTGGATTTGTTCTGTCCTGTGTTCCATTCCTCATGAATTCTGGTTTAAGTAAGAGAATGTATGAAATTAATTCAGGACTTCGAGCATACATTGTTTGGTACAGCCTGCAGCTTCTTCAGTTCATTTGTATCTCTCTTCTCTCCTATACATCACTGATGCACATTGTAGTGTTCATCAATCTGCTTGGAGGTGAATGTATGATCACATCAAGACTCTTTGTGCAGTGTTTTGCTAATGCACACATGCACTCCTAGTCACTGGTAACACACAAAAAAAACTTGATGCAATCATACATATGATCATATCACGGCTGATTTGTGTGTGGGGGGGCCCATCAGTGATGGGGGTGGGGGAGAGAGCCAATAATAATCCAAAGGAACAGAATGCTGAAGCAATCTGCACATACAGAGAATTCAGGTTTTTTTTTTTAAAAAAAATGGAACAATGGATTCTTAATGCATCAATTCCTCTTCAAAAACTAGACAAGATAATTAAGAACTTAAAAAAAAAAACCAGGGGTGAAATCTGGATGAGGAGAGTTTTGGAAACATCCCTGCTTTATATAGAGAGTCACATACCATGCTACATAGACTTTTTGTACATTGCTTATGCTAAGCAAGTTTTATCATAGGCTTGTTTCGGACACTGATACTGAAAAAGCCTGTTTTTTCTGGGTCTCCTGATTAGCTTTGATAGGCTTCCTCATAATGATGAAAGGGAAGGGGGGAGGGGGACTGTCTACTATTCTGTGTAATACTATTGTAGCTGTATCTATCATTTAGGGATTTTGACAGCACTCCTTTCCTCCCAGAAGACTCTGAATCCCTGGTTTGCTACATAATTTTGGAGGATCAACCAGAATAGGAGGTAGAGTTTCCAAACCCCCAGTCCAGCTGGTGGTTCCCCCAGTTTTCAGGGCTTCAATTCACCACCAGCCAGCTGGCCGGTGGGGGAAGCCCCACCCCCGAACAGAGATGTCACTGCATGATTTCCCTGTCATGATGACATCACCCAGAAGTGACATCATCACATTGCAGATGTTGAGGTGTGCTGCTCTAGTTTTTGGGCAAATTCTATGGTTTCGAGGGCAAAAATCCATAGTTTTGCCCAAAAACTAGAGCGGCACCCTCTGATGCCAGCAATGTGATGTCATCACTTCTGGGTGATGTCATTGCAGTACACACATAAAGTGTGTGCATCAGAAGATCCCAGCACAAAGGCTGCAGCCCCCCATTGGCAGCAGGCAAGGACCTGGCAACCCTAATAGGAGGCCTAAGAATTGCTATTATGGGGAAGGCTTTTTTGAGTCTATATAAGCATCAGGATCTCCTTTCCTGAGCAATTTCAGGTCTCATTAAAACTGAGTATTTGCAACTACTTTTTGGCATTTTGCCAATAGCACAACTACTGTGTTGAACTATTATCAGGGCCTCAATTAGGCAAATGTAATCAGGTTACAGTCAGGATGTATTTCACATTGAATCTGGGGGGGGGGGGAACCTTGAAAACAAATCTATGTAAAAAAAAGTGCAGTTTCCACTCAGCTATGATGTAGGAACCATTTTGGGTGCAACTTCTCATTTGAAATATGGATGCAGGGCTAAAAGGATGGTAGCTCTCTGCTACCAGGGCCAGGGCCTTCTCAGTGGCAGATCCATACTGGTGGAATGAGCTCCCAGAAGAGATTAGGGCCCTGCGGGATCTTTTACAGTTCTGCAGGACCTGCAAGATGGAGCTCTTTCACCAGGCTTTCAACTAGAAGCCGCCCCCACCACTATTGCCAACAATCGTGATGGGTCCTGGCCCCGGCTCTGAGATTGAGCTATACCACCGTGTGACAGGGGCATAGAGTTTTAAAATCCAGGGGGGGGGGGGGCTCTTGTGTGCACACGCACTTTGTGCACACGCATACCGGGACCGTGCCCTTGTCGCCACCGCCTCTCCCCCCCCCCCCCCCGGCCTGGCCACTCCTGCCTCCGTCCGTCCCTCCATTCGTCCAGGGGCCAGCTGGGCAAATGCCCAGTGTGCTGGCGTCACCTGGAAGTGACACCATCACGCTGGGCACGTTGCCGGGGCAACACTGTGGCAATCGCCCTGAAACTCTATGGAGAGTTTCGGGGCGATTGCTAGAGCGTCACCCTGGCAAAGTGCCCAGCGTGATGGCTTCACTTCCAGGCGACGCCAGCACACTGGGCATTTGCCCAGCTGCCCCCTGGATGAATGGAGGGACGGACGGAGGCAGGAGTGGCCAGGCCGGGGGGGGAGAGGCGCCGGCTGGCGGGCAGGCAGGTGGGCCTAGAAAGGGCCCAGGGAGGCATGGTGGGGAGGCGTGGTGGCAGGCGCTGTTTTGCGAGGGGGCTCAGTCCCCCCCCCCGGAAATTTCAGGGGAGGCTCGAGCCCTCGAGCACCCCTGTAGCTGATGCCTATGCCGTGTGACTCAAGTAGATCATGGAGCTGGAATTGTTGCTTGCCACATCATTTAGCATGCCATCTTAATTACTGAATTTTGCTAGCACTTTATAACTTTTACTATATTTAACTTGTTTTGAATGATTTTATGGCATTTAAGTACCAAATGTTGTAAGCTACCCTGAGCTTGCAAGCAGGGAAAGCGGGGTATAAATAGAATAAATAAATAAATTTAAATAAATATAGCCAGGTAGGGTTGCCAGCTAGCGGCTGCCACCTGGCAAGAGGCTAAGGGTCTGGGGGGGGGTGTGCCAGGGGGTCACATCAACAGCATGAAGTCATTTATGGGGCACCCCCCCATATATGTCATGCCCCTTTAGGGTTCAGCAGAAAGTTTATGGTTTTACAGTGTGACATCACTTCCAGGTTTGCCCAGGAAATGACATCACACCATCAACACAATGGTGATTTTTGCCTTATCCTCCCATTGATCTACCAAGTGGTAGCAGGGAGTCAGGGACCTGCCAGCAGGAGGTTTCCTATTATAGCTGGAGACCTGGCAACCCTAATCCAGACCAGTTGTCTAGTGAAACCTGGCCAATGGAAAGGCATGATAAGAAGTCTACTGAAGGATACACTCGCCATTTCACAGCTGGCTTATGCTGCAAGAAACTGCCAGCAAAGTCAAGCAGTCCTAGGAATGATAATAATG
Organism: Lepidodactylus listeri; assembly: GCA_029233225.1. Classification (NCBI taxonomy): domain Eukaryota; kingdom Metazoa; phylum Chordata; class Lepidosauria; order Squamata; family Gekkonidae; genus Lepidodactylus; species Lepidodactylus listeri. The sequence continues at coordinate 51,431,484 of JARCFY010000004.1, forward strand.
GTGAACATCACTCAGTACAGGTTTGTGTGCTGGCAAAGAAAAGTGAAACATCACTCTTTGGTGAACTGAGCTGGGACACAGTGTAGGTTTGCCCATGTGCCCAAATGCCCTTTGTGGGAACCCTGAGTTAATAGTTGGGAGTTTAAGTAGTTGTGCAGTTCAGCTGTTAACCAATAGCCTGTTGTGTGGGGGGGAACAAAACAAAAAGGAGTAGAAATTTGGAAGAAAACAAATTTGCACACCCTATAAAGAACTGTCACTTGCCTCACAGAGTTATTGTCAGACGCATAACTAATGGCTACGAAACTCTTAGCCCCATCAGTTGCTGTAGAGATGACCTCACAATAACACTGCTTGCATTCTGTAGCCAGAGAGACTGAAAATATGGGCCTTGGAAGCTACTTCATTTCTTCCTTTCTGTAATAGGAGGCAGTGAGCTTTCTAATGACCATTCTGTCTTTTTTGCTGAGTAGTGATGAGGCACACATTCTTGTAGGACTCCAGTCTGTGATAAGCAATTAAAATATTGTTCCAACATGGCTTAAGGTCAAAAGTACAATGAGCCAAATAATTCCTAGTAGGGAGTGTAGACTTCTCAGTAATCCAGACACATATACCATGTAGCAGCTCTGCTAGCAAAGGGAGGGAACCTATTCCACTGAAGAAGATAAGTATAACTATTTATGAAAAAATGGTAATCATGTTTTGGTACAGGAGAAAGCTCAGAGGGAAGACAGAATGCTGATGAATGACTAATAAGCTAATAAACTAATACCAATAAAGACCCTCTTCGTTTTTGGGGGTTGTTTTTTTTTTTTAAAAAAAATACAGATGTGTAGAAAATGTTCTGTTTTTTGCATAAAACCCAGCCAGCCAGTGTGGTAGAGTGGTTAGAATTGTTGATAGAGTTCAGGAAATTTCAATGAATTTACTGCAACAGGATTTTGCAAAAAGACAATAACTGACTGCAGGCCATTAATGCAACAGAGAGGCCTTCAGAGCACAAGAACTAACACATATTAATATACAGCAGAAAGAGAACAATAAGAGGCTGAACTGCAAGAGAAAACATTCAATAAATCCTAAACACTAAAGAGAATGCTCCACAGCTCCCCCTAGGGTACGAGTGGACTTAACTACTCTTTCAGCAGTATTTACAGTAACTAGACTCTTAGCAGGCTGTTGCTTCTCTAGCTAGAATGTCAGACTACAACCAAGGAGTCCCTAATTAAATTTCCCTCAGTCTAACCTTCTTCACAGGGTAATTGTAAGGATAAAGTGGAGGAGAGGAGAACAATGTAAGCCATTTGGGGTCCCCACTGGAGAGAAATGAGGGATATAAATTAAGTAAATAAAATAATGAAGTGCCATGGGTGACCTTAGGCCACTCACACTCTCTCACCCTAACATGCAAAACTGGGTCACCCTGACGATAGAAGAGAAAAAGGGGCGAGCCATGTGACACCTAGCAGCGTGCCTGAGAGAAAGGGTAAAATAAATACCAAATAAATAACACTGCTGATCTTTTTAAAAAGATTCCTCTACAAAATCTCAATGTTAAGTGCAAATCAGATGTTTTTAACATTGATTATTTCTTGGAGAAAACCGAGTTATGGTGGTTATGGAAATTTGCTGGAGAGAAGTTTGGGTGAGGGAAATCCTTGATTCAGTCCTTCCTATTTTCCAGTATACAGCCCCACCTTGGGATTGCGTTGGTCCCTCTGCTAAGGATCAGGCTCATGACCAGGCTACCAGACTCTGCCCCTGATCTGACCTCTTCATACCCAAGAGTGACCCTGTTTCCATCTGTGAAGTGTTGAAATGTACATGACTGTTAGAGAGAGCCGGGCATCCAGCAATGACTACAATTTTTGCTGTTTTAGGACAGGTTTGAGGCATCCCTTTTGTCCCCATGAGCAAGCTGGCAGAGCAGATGGGATGTCCTCTTTCATCACACAGTTTCTTTTGATGCCAGTCTCCACTGACATTTTAATAGCAAGGCGTAGTTATATTTTTACAGAATTACAGCTCAAGTTCTAAATGGCTGTAGTTTGTCCTTTGCTGGCACCATTCACCCTATTTCACTTCCTTTCTGACTGAATGTGTACAACTTTTTTTTTGTTAAGCACAAACTTTCAAAAGTGTACTCATGTGCAAGTTCAGTTTAGTTCAAGCAGTGGGTGATTCAAGCTTGGTTGCTGTGTTATCCATAGAAAAATGTCTGTTCTCAATTCATATGTAACAATTACATTAGGGTTAAATGGGGCTATAAATCCGTGACTCGCTTTGAAATACGGTGGTCAAAGATAAGGCAATTGGAGAACTCAATTTCATGCAAATATACCTCAGCTGAAAAAGACAAAATATATCTCTAGACCATCTGTCTAAGGAAAACTCCTGACTGCAGCTGACAATGATGTTTGTTTCTTCTGATTAATTGCTTTCCTGAATTGGCTTTGGACCCCCCTGGAAAAAATTAACTGTGTTCATTTTAATTTTTAAACAGCTCTAGTACTCCCAAAAGGTCAGAGATCTTTCTTAACCTATCCTTATTAAAATTTCATGGGATGCAATTAAAATGTGCCTGTCAACATATCATAATAAAAGAAAATAATGAGCTAAATTAGTCCCCAGTGTAATTTGAGTGACCTCAGTGGAATTTACAGCAAGGATAAAATTTGGACCATTGATTTATGATATGATAGTGACACCCCCAATGTGCTTGTTGCTCTAAAGGAATGTCCATGCTGCATGTCTTCTCATTACCCCTCCCCCTGCATAACTATCTCAATTTTCTTTTTTCAGTTAACTACATACTGTATTTACCACATACTTTTTCTGTTCTAATTTTCATTGTAAATCAAATGCTCGAGTCTTCCTGTAATAGCATTTGCACTAAGTTTTTTACAGAACCACTGTGTACTTCCTTGGTGTCATGCTTGGGGAAAGTACAGTTTCACGTATCTACTTAAGTGGTTTTACAGTAACAATTCTTACATTCACCGGGGCTTGTTTTTGGTACCCCCCCCCCCCTTTGAACAGAGAAGGCACCAGACTACTAGGTGGGGAGATAGCACGATGCTACTCAGCCAGTCATGGGGGTACTTGTGGCTAGCTATGTAAAGCCATCACTCTCTCTTTTCTGGATGAGCTGTCCCACACTGCCTCCCCTTGATATGGGATTATCTGTCTACTTTTGGACCAAGCAGGAATTTGGGGCATTTGTCTTCAATTTGGCATTGAGTCAGTCCTGTTTTCTCTACTTCATACTATGTAAAGGGAGGAGTTAAGAATTAAACAAGTGGGGGACTTCTAGGGGCTTACATGGGGAACCTTATCCCTCTCAGCTGATCATCCTCTCCAGGCTATATCCATGTTTCCTCTTTCCCTCCACCATAAAACCTTCCAGGTCTTTACTTCCCCACCCCCATTTTTTCCCTCCTGCTCTTCTGTTCTTCCCTTCCCTTGAAGCTTTTTCTGTTGTTTGTACTTTCTTGATTCCTACCAGTCCTCAGCTGTGGACAGACTTGTAGTCTGCCGCGCCTCCATGGTGCGGCAGACTAAGGCGTGGGAAATTTCCCCCACGGCGCGGCATTCACACGCCGCCGGAAGGAAGCTGCCTGCAGCGTTCAGACTGTGGGCGGCTTCCTACGGCGGCGGGCAGACGCCATGCGGCTCCCCTCCCGGCACGCGTTCACACCTGCTCCGGTGGGTGGAACGCGCACCGCAGCAGCCAAGCACCACTTTGAAGTGGTGCTCGGCTGCTGTGGGAGGAGCGCGGCGCTGGACGCAATGCGTCCAGGCCGCCTCCTCAGGGCAGATGCGGCCGTCTGAACGGCCGCTCTGCCTCCGCTTTTGAAGCGGGGGCAGAGCGGCCGAGACTGCCAGTCTGTCCTCAGCCCTCATTTCTTCCTTACTGACCAATTTTTGTTTCCTCCCTCCCTCCCACTCATCCCTTCTTTCCTCTTTCCTTCCCTTTCCTTGTCTTAATGGTGTACCCATGCTTTCTTTCCCCAGTTTACCTCCAGTGTTGAAATGAAGTTGTAGATACCATTTTGGATTCCCAGAGCTTGCCTAGGCAACCTAAAATGGTTGAGGAAATCCTGTAAGATCTCTGCATATTGAACTTTCTATTTGTGTTTGCTACTGGCCCTGATAAAAAGATAGTTGTGCACAACAGTCTTACTGCTTGCACATTGTTGAAAATGTGAATTAGATCCATCTTTCTGTACAGCAGTTTGGGATGGCATACAACATTTCCCCCTATTTTAGCCTTACAACACCCCTGTGAAGAAGGTTAGACTGAGAGAGGGGGGCTGCGGTCACACACACTAAATAATCCACTTTCAGTGCACTTCCAATGCACTTTGAAACTGGATTTTTACTGTGTGAACTGGCAAATCCAGTTTGAAAGTGCACTGAAAGTGAATTGAAAGTGGATTATTTAGTGTGTGTGACCGCAGCCAGGGACTAGCCTATGATTACTCAGCAAGCTTTGCTGTAGAGTTCAAATTTGAACCTGGGTCTCCCCATTGTCAGTCTGACATGCTAATGATTACAATACAGTGGTTCTATAGTTAAAAACAAATGGTTGATAAAATGCATTTAGACAACATTCATTTGATGCGAAGGAGAGAAGAAGGGTCTGGGCTTATTCCTCCTCCATCTTATGCTTCCAAACATTTGACTAACACCTTTTGATAAGAGTACACCAGCTTCTATGAGCACACACAGCTAATGAAAGCTTGAGCAGTAGTATAGATTTTTTTTTACCACATCTATTTTACATGCATGGCCATGATCCATCAATGGGATCAACATATGATTGTCTGCTTTCATGTATATATTGCCCTTACTTAACCAAGAGAAGAGTGTTAGCCCATCTCATTACCATTCATAACAGAAAGTTTTCATTATACACTCAAGGCTGCACCTTCATAGAGTTTCTGTCCTTATTAAGAAACACACCAAATGTCTTAAATATCATTTCTTATTATTCAGCAACCATAACAAAAGAAAATATCAGTACAAACATAAACCATTGAATCATTTCATTTTTATGTCATCTGATATCTTAACATACTTGATATTACCTGACAATTTAAGTGTAATACATACCAAGATGAAATAGTTATAGATGGGTATGCACATAAACACACAAGAACTCGGGTCCCGGCGCGCTCGTTGCGCCGTTGGGGCTGTTTTGCCGCCTCGCTCAACTGCGAGGCAGCAGCAATTGTTGCACTCCTGCTCGATACTGGAGCCTGGGGGTGGGGCTGCCTATATAAGGCAGTGCCCCGCTCCCGGACGCGTCTTCGGCTCCGCGTGCTCGCCCACCCACCCGCCCTGTTTGCAGTGTAGGTTTTTCAACTGGTTGCCAATTGGGGCCGGGTAGGAATTTTTCGCCTCTACCTGAATTGGCTGTATGGTGGAGGTGTTTTTGCCTACCTTACACTGCGACAGTTGTTAAGGGCTTAGATGGTGGATGAGAATTTAATAGTTTGGTCACTTGGCAGGTTTGTGCAAGCTAGAAAGGAACTGGTGAGCGCCTTACGGCATATCCCGTTTGGGAACAGGGGGTCATCAGGATACTGCCCCAGGGCTCTATGGTTCGGGGCGGAGAATGGTGGCCCCCTCTGGGAACCTCTCTGGCTAGGCTCCTCCCTGAAGGTCCATACGGTCTCAGGGGTAGGCGCTCCTGCGGGGCAACCAGTATGCTGGGTTGCTGGTTGAGCCAGACTTGGGGCTGGCTCAATACCGAAGTTTGGTGTCCCGCCCATATCAGAAGGCAAGGAGGCTGTGTCGTGGAGTGACGCCTGCCTTGCCTGTTCCTGTGCTTGCTTAGTTTTGTCCGTTGCTGCAATGTTCTGTTAAATAGTTAATAAAGTGGCCCTTGTTTAATTCCAATCATTGTCTGTCTCGTTATTTGGGCTGGGGTGGCAAACTGCCTTATACTGAAACAGATCCTTGCTTCATCAGGGTCAGTATTGCCTATTCAAACTGGCAGCAGTTCTCCAGGGATCTTTCACATCACTGACTTCCTGACCATTTTTTTAACTGTAAATGTCAGGGATTGCACCTGGAATTTTCTACTCACCAATAAGATACTCTATCACTGAGCCACAGCCCCTCCCTTAATGTTGGCTAATGTTTTCTAACAATAACATTACTCTAAATATGAATACACAGATTGTAATAATAAAAGATCATTTAGCATATTCATTCAAGCTATACACTATATATTTTTTTCTCAATATAGTCTAGATTTTTTTTTTTGGTTATGACCCAATCTCTTATGCTAAAGGCAGCTCTTATTGGGCAAGCAATGCTATAGAGGTGAGAGAGAAAGCTCAGGAGTTTCCTATATATTAGAGGTAGCAGAAAGATGCTTCCTTAAACTAAATGTTGGGTTTGGTAGAAACAGCAATTGCAGCATAAATGTTTATTGTTCAATTGGCACAGTAATCTCTTTGCAATATTCTCTGTACTTGGAGAGGGAAACTACAATGAACATTGCAAGATAGCACATAGTGATGTGTCTTTTATGCTACTTGGTTTATTAGGAAAGGTAACGTAACTGTAAATTAGAAGGATTGATTGTTAGCTGTAAATTCTACAACACTGAAAGACCTGCTGAGATTATAGTGCTAAACCTAGCAAACTCAGATTTAAAGAATTTTTCTCTTATTATCTATGTTTCAGTCCTTTGTACTACCCCTTTCCCATGTGGATATATATTTTCATCAGTATGACCCATGTGAACAGAACAAATGCTGAATATGCAACTGGCACTTACACTTGACTAACAGAGTGATTCACAACAAAGATTTCTCTTCTTTTAATGAACCATTTGCCATAGTTCTCGATGTCACATGCACCAATAATGAAAAATGCGACCTTTCTAAACAGCAAAGCTACTCAAAAATTCTCTAAATAACCCCCAAAAGTCTTATTAACACATTTACTGTACATTTTGCAATAAAAGGTTTATTGTTTGAGGTCCATTTTATATTTCAGTTTATGTCTCCCTTGAGGTAATTGGTGTAAAGGAGAAAAACACTGGATATGCTACCTACTGATTCTGAATGTAGCTAATCTAATTTATATTGAAATAAATATAACAAATTGACAATAAAGTAGCTTTACTCTATTATAACATCGGTGTATAGAAATTATCAGATGCTAAATTTGAACATAATTCAAGAAAATTCAAATGTTTTAAAAAATTGATTACGGCGGGGAAAAGCTATGTGCTCAACTCCATATACTTAAATTTGGCTGGATAAATTACCAGCTCTTGTACATTATTTGAGGAAAGCCTATAATATAGATACTCCTATAAAGTTGCTATCATATTCAAACCATCATAAAATCTTGTCCAGGCTACAACAGTAGAGGATGCACAACGCCTTTCAAATAAGTATCCACATTCTTCCCTTACCTCTTCCTTCCAAATCTCACTGTCATGTATTGGTATAAAACTGCTTCGAGGAAACACATCAGCTAGGACTGTAGCATGGAAGAACAGAAAAACTTTGCTTCTTTGTATAATGATTATTATGTTTGAATCTACTCTTGATCATATATTGGAAGGTCTCCATTAAACTGAAGGTGGAAACATAAAATCCAGTTTCTCTTTCTAGTTCAGGCCATCCATTCCTTTGAGTGGAAGATGTCAGGACTTGCTCTTCCAGCACTTGCTTGAGACTGGCTATATTGCAAAGCTTTATGGAAGACCTGAACCAGACAATAGAGACTTATGACAATTTAAACTGAATCACAAAAACAGCCTAATCTTTCCTTACATTCTGCCACACTATAAGCAGGTAAGGCCTGGAGATCTGGAGTTACAACTGTTCTCTAGATGACAGAGCTCAGTTCCCCTTGAGAAGATGGCTTATTTGGAAGGTAGACCCTATGGTCTTCTCTCATCATGCTATAATGGGAGCTAAAGGCCTCCCACAAGGTGGTCTGTTTAGTGTCTACAAATATGAACATTAGGAAAGCAATTAAATTGGTCGTATCTCATGATCTTCTGCTAGGAATTAATCTTGAAATTACCAACTACTCTATTAATTTGTTCTGTTTATTTGCCCCCTATGTCCTGATCTATAGCAAAACAGAATTGAGTACAATTGTGAAGTCAAATTTAAAATATTTGGACTAGTCTCCCATTTAACCAGCTTATTTTGGCTGGAGATTTTAAGGCTAGAATGGTGCCTGATGTCACTGTGTTGATACAGAAATTAATTGGCCTAGACAATGAAGACCTTCTCAATCCTTATTGGTTTGACAAGAGTTTCTAAAAACATAGTTATTAATTTGAATGGCCTAGATCTAGTGAAACTTTGTATTCAGGGAAACTTAATTTCAATTAATAGTCGAGTAGGTCTCAACTCCAAGGGAAAGAACAGGTATATTGGTACAAATGGCGCAAGTGGTGCAATTCCTTACTCAGACCACCTTTGTGATTGTTCTCAGGGGAAAACTGGTACTTTAATACACATTTTATTGGAGTGTCCTCTTAGCATTAGACTTAGAAATAGGTTTTTAACACAGTACCTAGATAATTTTTCATCTTTGCCTCATCAGAAGACAGTTTTACTCATTTTATCTGATAGATTCCATAACCTTACCTTTGCTGTTGCAGAATTTTTCCACTGATGTAGAATTGTATCCAGATGATGCTACTTAACAGATGGGTTTTTGACTGCTTAAGACTTTTAGTCAAGAAACTTTAACCAGATTAAAGGAAAGGAAAGGATATTCTGCTGAGGTCCCTGCCCATCCACAAACCACACCCTTTCCAGAATTCAACCTAAAATTTCCAGGAAATTCCCAACCTGGAGTTGTGAACACTAGCTATATGCCAAGACCATCAGTACCACTGAGCCACACACTGTCATAGCAAGGATATCTTTTTTTAAAATTATTTTTATTGTTGTTTTCCATGCACAAGAAACAATTACAGGTTTCATAAATTAAAAGAAAATCCTTACATTAAATGTTTTTTCTTTAATTATCACAGGCAGCCCAAACCCATTGTTTTGGCAAATCCCAATCTTCTAAACATTGATATTTCTTTTACTCTGGGCTTGGGAAGACTGTTACTCTATCTACTTTCTTCTTGAGGTTTTATCCCTCCATGGCTTTTAACATTTAAGTTATTATAAACCATTAAACTTTAATATCTTGAAATATCTATTCAGCTTACATCTAGTTTGTATGTCTAGACTACATACAAAGTAAATTAGTATTCAGGTTGCACTTTATCTTGTTTCTTGGAAAAGTCCTCAAGAGGAGCTTCCCTCCTCGGCTTTTGGGTTCACCAAATGAGTCTCTGCCGTCTTCCACAGTGCTTGCTCTCGTAGGAGTGCTGCAGACTCTCCCATTAGGAGGGGGGGGGGGAATCCCTGGAAACCTAACATCAACACCATTCTTGAAGCTCATTATATATCTTTAAGTCTGTCAAAATAATTGAAATTAAGATAATTTCTCCAGTCTTATTTCAAAGTCCTTTGTTGTGTCTCTGTGTTTCTTCCTGCTTTAGTTTTTCATTCCTGTTGAGCGTCTTGTATTTCCTTAATGAGCACTTCTCCCGACTTTGTATCATATGCTGTTAATATTTTCCCACGGAAGGTTACTGATAAGTGCCCAAGTGGCAGCCACCTGTATCTCTGTTTCATTTCATTTAGCCGTTGCGCTATCTGATGTAAATTGCATTTGGCATTCATTATTTCAACTGGCAAGTCAAGAAACAGTCAGACTGTAGTATCTATTAATTTCAAATCTCTATTTGTCTTTGCCATATTCAAAATGGGGTGTGTTTTTTGGTTTGTTTTAATGTCCACAATTTCAGCAATTACATCTGGGATTAACACTGGTGAGGTAGCATGTGTCATGTTCAGCCTGTAGGCATTTACTACAATTGTTGATAAGTGGAGGAGTTCTGATAGCCATTGATTTAAAGCTGCAGTTATCTCTTTGTTCATTTCAAAGTTGGGCGAGACCCCTCTAAATTTTAATTTATGCCCTCTTACTTTGATTTCTAATAACATTATCTTTGATTTTGCCCATGTTTCAAATGTCTTTAGTTCATTTAGTTCCTGGGCATTTCTTTTTGTTCCATCAAGAGCCGTATTTGCTGTACCTTCAACTTCTTTAACTTTGTTTGTCAGATCATCTATTTTGTTAAATACAGGTATTATTATGTCTTTGATTTCTGTTTTTAAGTCAGTTAGCATTTCTTGTATTTTTTTTGTAATAGAGCCCTCTCTTTTCCTTTCCCACACATGTACCTCTTCAGTGTCTTCCAGCTCCATTTCTAGTGGGGGAGGAGGTGAGGAGTCTCGCTCAGAAGATTCCGATTCCACTCTTTTATCTTTAGAAGTTGTTTTTTGTTGTGCTTTTTTGTTCGCCCATGCTCCTTTCGATTTCCTCATATCTTGTGCCCAGTTTTGATGTTCTGCAGTGGAGGCTGCTCCAGGAGTGACAGAACACTTTGCTGGTTGCCACACCCCTCCAGCAAGAATATCTCAGAGGACTTTTCCATAGTATCCCAAACTTCCCATTCTCTATTGCTGAGCTAAAGAAGCTCTATCTTCAGAACGCAAGTCATGGAGAAGAGCAGACTAGATTCCTTGTCCCTGGAATCTCATTTTCTGTATATAATGCATTTTTTTCCCTGAGGACATCAAATTCGATATGCAGTCTAAAGTTCTATAACACAGGTAACCACATAGGCATAATCTTCACGGGGGGCTGTGGAAATTTTTCAGGTGCTGAGCCTCCCCTGGGGGCATCAAGTTCCAGCCAGCCTTGCTACCCCACCCCCCGTCCCCCACCCCATTTTGAAAGTGGAGGGTTTTCCCCCTCCACTTTCTGAGACTAAGTTTGGCAGCTGGATTGGAACTGGGAGGGAGGGAGAGAAGTCAGGGTGGGGGCTTGCTTCCTTCTGGAAGCTAAGCCCCACCCCCAACTCCCAGCAGCCCTCAGTTTGGCCTGGAGAGGAGCTGGAGGGCTGCACATGGAGACTGGCTTTGCTGCTTTCCCATGCATGCACACAGAGAGAGACAAAGATAGGAAGCATGCTTGCCTAGGAAAGAGGGGCAAAGTCGAGGAACTCTGGTGTGGAGGTTCAGCCCTTCGAAGCCCCCACCCCCTTTACAGGGCTCCTGGAGGTGGCAGATGCAATATCCTGAGCAGGGTCTCCCCCATTATATAAGCCCAACAGCTGGCCAGGGAACCCCTCATCTTCTATAGTTGCCCTGCCTCTCGCTGAGGGTCACCCCCTTTCACCTCCAGTCGTTCGTGGGCTCCTTAACCACGCAGTCGGCCAGGGGAATGTGATCTCCCTCCGGGCTTTGAGAAATCCTCGCCTGCCCATTTACATGCACTGTGTCTCCATGCAAGAGACTTTCTCCCAGCCAGCTGGCAACTCTGCTCTCTGGGCAAGGTCTGGATGGGTGTGCAGCCCCCCCTTCAGTTCCGTTCCACATGGAGGTTATTCCTCAGGAGCCACCCCCAACTTTGGCTGTTCAGATGAATTGGAGTCTCAAGAGGAAGTGCAATGTCCTTTCCCAGGTCCAGCTCTCTCCCCCTCCCCCCGCATTTCTTTGCTAGCCAGGCTTGAATGCACCCAAAAGCCAGTGGTGGGACCTGGCAGGCTTTGTGATGAAGAGTTTAGTGAAAGAGAGATGGGGAGAAAGAGGGGAGCTGCAAAGGGCATTTCCACACAGGTTCCATGTTTTTTGGAAGAGGGTTTTGTTTCCTTTTTTCTTGTATCTCCAGGGGTTCCTCTGGCTGTTCTCTGTTCTTCAAGACTAACAAAACACGTGGCAGGGTAGGAGCTTGGTGGGGGTGGGGTGTGTGTGCTCATGCGCTTGTGTGCAGAAGGATTCCTTGGCACCAGAATGCGCTTTTGCAGCCCTCCCTTTCCTACTCCCTCCCTCCCTCTCCTTTCTGTCTTTCCTGTCTCCCCATCTATTTTCTTTCTTTCTTTCTTTCTTTCTTTCTTTCTTTCTTTCTTTCTTTCTTTCTCTCTCTCTCTCTCTCTCTCTCTCTCCCCTCCCCATTTATTTACTTTCTTTCCATCTCCTTCCTTCCTTCCTTCCTCTCTCCTCATCTATTTGCTTTCTTTTCACCTCTCTCCTCCCTCTCTCCCTCCCTTGCTAAAATAGCCCTAGCTAGGGTTGCCAGGTTCCCCCTGGCCACCTCATGGGGATGAGGGGAGGGGTGGCCCAATCTAGGTTACGAAGCTCCTGGATATTTGGGGATGGAGTCTGGGGAGGACAGGGACCTCAATGGGGCACAATGCCATAGAGTCCACCCTCCAGAACATCAGTTTTTTTCCAGGGAAACTGATCCCTGTAGACTGGGAATGAGCTGTAATTCCAGGGGATCCCCAGGTCCCACCTGGAGGCTGGCATCCCTAGCTCCAGTGCTGAAATTGGAAGCTCTGGTTCTGCTGTGTGAGTTGGTGCATGCAAACCACTGGCATGGGCTTGTATTTGCCAAATCACCCTGCTTCATATAGGATGCACAACAGCCAGGTGGAGGAGGGGGAGGGGTGTCATTCTACCAAAAATGAGAGTGTGTGGGTTTCTCTGTGAATTTGAGGACAGGAACTGGCACTGAAGTGAGACTGGAAAAGAGTGCACGGTTTTCTGAAAATCCTTGTGCTACAGTAATAATTATACTACAATACAGTTTGTTAAAGGTGCTACTGAGCTTTTTACTATTTTGTATGTTATGGCAGTGATATGAGCCCAATTGAGCTGTGGGTCCATCTCATGCTATAGACAGTAGTTACACATTAGGCCTTGCCCAAATGGTTCTGGGCATTAAAGCACACTTGCCCTGTGGTGATGGGAAGTGCTAGCAAGTCATAGCCAACTCATGGTAACCCTGTAGGGTTTTCAAGGCAAGAAACACTCAAGGATGATTTGCCATTGCCTGACTCTGCATCATATCCCTGGTATTCCTTGGAGGTCTCCCATTCAAATACTAGTCAGAGCTGACCCTGCTTAGCTTCCAAAATCTGATGAGATCCAGCTAACCTGAGCCATCTGGGTCCATGGCATGGTGCTGTGTGGGTGCTTCCCAGGCAAGCATCTTCAAGCTATTCTTGGAAGCCACAATCATTAGGAAAGAGCCATGTGATAGAACTGTAATAATAATTTACTCATAGTTGCAAGAGCCAGTATGATTTGAGTTTGATGGGGGATTGGGAAAATTGATCTAAGGAACTGAAAGAAGAGAAAGTATTAGCAAGCTCAGTGGTTAAGGATTTGAATAGAGCTCTTTATAGTCCAATCCTAAGGACACTTCCCTGGGAGTAAGCCCCCCTAGATAGACCTCAGTAGGATGTCTCTGTTAGACTGGTGAGGAATTGTTAGATAAGCAATTAAAGTATATGATAGAGAGAGAGAGAGAGAGAGAGAGAGAGAATGTCCTAAAATGTAATGCAGATTTCTGTGGACTGCCTCCCCTATTATATCACATAGACCTTGCAATAACATTATAGCTAACCCCACCTAAGAAACTTCTATGCTGTTTCTATAAATTCTAAAATGTACTTCACACCAACTGTGCATCTCCATTCCTTTCTAATTCCTCTCAACTATGTACAGCGTTCTATGTCATGCTTCATTTGGACTGATTTGCTTTCTTAGGTCCTAGCCTCCTTCTTTTCTATAACCATGCATCTATATTCCCTTCCTCAAGCCTTGCTTCTTGTCCCAACTCTCTAAAGTCAGACCAGTTTGGACAGTGGTGACCCAAAATGCATCTGCCTGTCCAGGAAGTTCAGCTAAATACCACTAGAGGTTTTGTCACCACTGTTGCATCACTTAATGCATTACAATATAGGTTCATGTTCAGGCTATAATTTATGATGTTTTAGTTTGGGAAGATCTGTTTTCTTAGTCATATCAGTTGGTGCTATTTTCCCCCCTGTAAACTTCTCTTCCATCACAATGGACTCTGCTCACATGTTATCTGTCAATCCCCTCTTTATCTCACCCTTCCTCCAGTCTCCCTTCCCTTTTACTGACCTCACAACAATGCCAGTATCACCCTGCCTGATGAAGGGAGCTTTGACTCTTGGAAGCTTATTCCCTGAAACTCTTGTTGGTCTCTAATCTGCTACTGGACTTAAATCTAACTGTCCCAGTATCACCGAGTAATTGTAATGCAAAATGTAGATCTGAACATGGGCCTCCTCAATTCACACTGGTCTTCATGCCATTGGTCCATCTATTTCAGCATGGTCTGCACTGATGCAAGTGAGCTCAGAGACTCAGACAGAGAAAGATCCTTTCCAACACCTGTTCTCTTAGACCTCCTAGGCTTAAACCTTTATCCTTTGGCACACAAAGCATGGTCTCTCTACCATCAGTCCATCAGTGTCATCATTGTCTACTCAGACTGACGGTGGTTCTCCAGGGTTTTATGTGGAGGATTTTCCCCATGCTGTGCTTTGTTTCTGAGCCATTGGGGTCTGGCTAGGGGGGTTCCCAAGGGATCCCAGGCCCCCCTAAATTTCTGGAGAGCCACTTCCTAAGGCCCAATTTACACCTCTCCTCTGAAGTAGTTTGACTGCTGTCTTTTCCTATGCTCATTTCACACTGGTTTCAAATTTCACTCCCTGGGTCTGAAGAGTACTTAGCAACAGGATCTGTTTGAAGCAGTAAAATGCTAGCTTGACCACAGGAGGGCAATTAACAAATGTAAACAGTAATTTTTAAACTAAAACAAGTATGGTTTGAAACGAGAAACAGGTATAGACAGGTTTTTTTGAAACTAGAATGATTCCAGCGGGAAAGTCAGATGTAGATTTGACTTATATCCTACATGGCTCTGCCTCCATAAAAAGTGACAATGGCCTGTGATGTTACTGGCTCTTCCCTATCATGTCACTGGGCCTCGGTTCTTTTAAGGACCTAGCACAGCAATGCCTCTGGCCCAGCCCCAGCCCCCCCCCAGCAGGAAATTGGAAAGTCTACGCCCTTGGGTAACCAGTTCTACACTTTATTGCCCCAAAACAGAACACTTGGGATGCAAAATGCTTCACACAAAGCCATGAACAAGGCGGGCAGCTTCTGCTTGCCCAAAGATGGCCATCTGAACAGTGGTACTAATGCTGGCCTACAGTTTCTGTTTGGTGGCTCTTTCCTTCCTAATGGCTATCCCAGCTGTATATAGATATGGTATATGGGGGTATTTAATTGCCAACAAACAACAAAATCAGAGTTAGACTTATGAAGCAATGCTTTTTGTTGCCATGGAAATAAGATTCCATGTATTTCATCTTCACAAAAATAAGGTTTTATTTCAATAGACTGAAATCCTTCTGTATAACAGAGGTTAAAGATAATTAACTTGGTATATGCTGTTCACTGTTTTTCCATTCAGAAAGTCAAAAGTATGATTTTGTCTAGCATTATTCCTCTATTGTTTTCTTCAGTGATTAAAACAACAAAGTCATGTCCTCCAAATTGTAAATGATGTCTGCTGTCTCAGAGCAGAGGGCTGGTGTTTCTGTGTTTAAGATCAACAATATATAAGTTAAGGATGTCTAGCATGTTTATGCTTTCTGCTGGATTAAAATAGAGGACATGTTTACCTAATACAATTAAATATTGTTTCAAGTGTTTCATGCTGGAAAAAAACAATGCATTTCGATCTCCATGTTCCCACCTTTAATTTTCAGTGCTACTCCCAGTTGTCACTGGGATGGCACATTAAAAGTTGACATTTCAGATCATGAGTGCCTTCACCATAGCATTTTATTTAAACCAGAGTTTCCCATAAAGGCTGTAACCCAATTTAGGTCAAATTTACATCTGACTTTCCTGCCAGAATCATTCTAGTTTTTTTTAAAAAACTGTCTATACCTGTTTCTAGTTTCAAACCATACTTGTTCTAGTTTATAAACTATTGTTTACATTCGTTAATTTCCCTCCTGTGGTAAAGCTAGCATTATACTGCTTTAAACAAATTCTGTTGCTTAGTACTCTTCAGACCCCCTGGAGTGAAATTTGAAACCAGCATGAAATGAGCTTGGGAAAAGACAGCAGTCAAACTACTTCAGAGGGGAGGGGAAGGGAGGTGTAAACTGGGCCTAAACCTTAGTGGATTTGTCTGAGGTGTTGTTGTGGTTGGTTTTTTGTATTTTGGGAAGACAAAAGGACAGCAAGACAGATTCTATATGGTACCACGGGCAAACCCAAACCCAAAAGGAAATGTGAGGAGAAAAGGAAAAGTTTGTTGGCATGAATCTGTGTCGCTTTGAGCCTACATTTCTTGAGAGCTTATGTGACCTCTAGTTAGGATTTATCACATATCTTTCAAGACAAAAGCAAGAGATAGGGGCCATAATGCCTTCCATAGCCATCAACTGAAGAAAGCAGGCTGGTCTCACACAGTTTATGCCTGTATGAGAACATATTTTCCTCTGATCACGGGAAATTAGGACAACAGCAACTAAATTCTAAGAGTTTACACAGATCCCCTTTATTCTAGAAGAGGAAAACTCACAGGTGAAGGGAAATTACATATAGAGTTCATAAAAATCTACCTATCCAAATGGGGAGCAGGACTTGAGGTGTAGGAAGGGGGGTATTTGAAGAAAACTTCTGCACTGGAGTGCCATCAAGCTTTATAATATAATTGCTTTTGTTTTAAGCAATGCATTTTAGGGGGGGGAGGAGTTATTAACATTGCATCTTATGTATATTTAGTAAATCTTAAAAGACACATAGCACTATTTTGAATTATTACTTAATACATAGTAATACTAGACCATCCAAGTGAACCAATCAGGAGTGGGAAATCAAGGGAGTTTGAAAGCATATTCACCTGGCAGTCATGTTTATGTTGATGTTCGGAGCATACCTAGCATGGACAGATGCAAAGAATGCTTACTTTCTCTCAGATACGTCTCCCTCTTTGTGTTTCTACATATTAAAACAAACAAACTCAAGTACTGTTTCTGAAATCCACATTCCTTCTCAGCATGCTATTAGCAACAGCATGTTGACAAACTGAATAGTCCCTTTAGCTTTATCTTAGACATTTAAACAAATCTGATAAAGAAATCATTGTACTGTCTATTAGTACTAATAAAGTGAACCATCTATCACTGTTATCTGTGGCTTAACACAACTATAAATATCACCATGCTCAATACAGACCTGTGCTGCAAATGTAGGAATAAGCAGGTCTGTCCTTAACATGAACTGACGTGAAACAGGAATTTGAGGCAGCAGATTCATCAGGAGTCAACATTTTTCTTCCTCGACGCTATCACTGATTGTAATTCAAACTGACTTCAACAGGGGTCATCATTCGGAATTGTCACGTCAAGTGCAAAAATACCAAATGCTGACTTAGAAACTAAATTATCTTAAATTTTGATGCTGTCAGCTTTTGAAGTTTAACTGGCGTAGTTATGAAAAGCTTGCAACAGAATCTCTCAGAAGCCATTTTTCAAGAAAAGGTGCTGCTCCAGTAGGGATTCCAGCCTCCAGGTTGGACCTGGGGATACCCCCAGAATTACAGCTCATTTCTAGACTACAAGTATCAGTTTCCCTGGAGAAAATGGATGTTTTGGAGGTTGTACTCTACAGCATTGTACCCCACTGAGACCTCTGTTCTCCCCAGACTCCATCTCCAAATCTCCAGGAGTTTCCCAATCTGAATCTGGCCACCTTATACCACCACCACCACCCATCCACTGCCGGTGGCCAGGGGAAACCTGGCAACCAAGGTTAGGGTGCTAATAAAGTTAAATACAGATACTTATTACAACAAACTTGTAATGTCAAAATCGGTTAGTCTTTATTGCTCAAGAGAAGTGCTCTGCATGCCAGTCAGCTTCATGGACAGTCAGTAGCAATGGTAGCTCAACAAAACCACTATATTCAGTGGCAGGCTCCCTCTACAAATAGCCATTATTTTGGTTACTAGGCCAGCATACAAGATTCTGCTCCCCTCCATTTTAATCCACCCATAGGTCAGTCACAAGTTCTCTCAGAACTGTTCTCTCAGGAGAAGTTCTCTCAGAGCTCTCTCAGTCCACCTACCTCACAGAGTGTCTGTCGTGGGGAGGGAAAGGGATTGTAAGCCACTCCGAGACTCCTTCGGGTAGTGAAGGGCAGGGTATAAATTCAATCTCCTCCTCCTCCATGAGAGCCAGTTTGGTATAGTAGTTAGGAGCACAGACTCTAATCTGGGAGAACCAGGTTTGAGACCCCACTCTTCCACATGCAGCAGCTGGTGTGACCTTGGATCAGTCATGGCTCTCTCAGAGCTGTTTTCTCAAGAGCAGTTCTCAAAAGAGCTCTCTCAGCCCCACCTACCTCACAGGGTGTCTGTTGTGGGGAAGGGAAAGGAGATTATAAACCACTCTGAGACTCCTTCGGGTAGTGAAGGGCAGGGTATAAATCCAATATCTTCTTCTTGTTGTTGTATTTCCTTTCTTCTCTCTTCCTGATTTTGTATCTGATTCTGAAATCAAAGCTATACCCTTTCTCCCTTTACAGCATGCCCTGAAGCAGTGCTTACTATACTAAAAATGAACCTGATGACCTGCTTCTGAATTTTAGTCCTGTAGTCACATATTTATTATACTGAAATATTTATATCCTTTTCTTGGATACAAGGTGGCTAACAAAGCAATTAGAAGTTGCAGGACACACATAAAAATCTGTTATCAGATAAATGTAATGAACAGATTTGAAAACTGGTAGCTAAATATGCTGAGACAGTTCTGTCTCCAAATGTTCTCAGAAATAGAACTGTCCTACATACAGGGCCATAGCTAGCAGTGAGGCACAAGGGGTAGCGCCCCTATTGAATTTGCTGCATCCCCACCTGTGCTTCCCCTTTAATTCTAAATTTCAGCAATATTTATTCAGCCACACTTCTGCCATGCCATCCTGAGGTGCCCACGACTAATTAATTTCTTCCTCCCTCCCTCCCCCCTCAGATTAGCCAGCACAGCCACATGGCCTTGGCAGAGCGAGATCTTCCTAGCTTCAGTTCCCTCTTTTCTGCCCTGCACAGCTCTTCCAAATGTGATCCCCCCAGGCCGGCAGTGGAAAACTTTCCTTCACTTTGCCCATTTGGAGCGTAGAGACCAGTAATGCAACAGTATTAAACATTTTGAGGATTCCCCTTGATAATTCCTGTAAGATGTGGAGAACATCAAGACAACTTTTTGCGTAAGGTTTAGTTTTGAAGAAGTTTAATCGAAACGATTTATCATTCTGGAGAACATCGTTAACAACAACTGCTATGAAAATAACTATGGAATGACCGGATTCTTCAACTTTTGTTACTCTTTTGTACTGTATTATTGATCACTATTAATACATTGTTTAAGTGCACTGTTAACAGTTTTCTAATATTTTGGTGTTTGGTGTTAGAGCAACAGACCTGGCATGAGCCTCTCTAACATGCCCCTGTGGCGACTGAGCAGGGGCTGTGCATCTGAGGCTCAAAGGGAAAGCAGCAGCAATGTGGCAGTTCTCCTGGGGTAGCCACTGGGGACAGTCTGGACCGGCTCCTCCCCAAAGGGCTGAACCAAAGTGGCAGGTGGCAGCAACGCCTCTCTTTCCTTCCTCCTCCCATCTCTTCATTCAACTAAATTTAATTAATTTAATTAGTGCCTGTGGTACACCAGTGCCCCCCCCACCAGTGCAGTAGGTCCAGAGGACTGGACCTACTGCAGAGAAAGCCTTAGCTGTTGGTATCCACAGTCCTAAGAGAGGCACCATAAGGAGAAAGTTGTCTGAGGAGCATAACTGATGTGAGTATATCTAGAGGTGCAGTTTGATATGTATGAGAGCCCTGTATGCCTCTTTTGAATACTATAAAGCAGCCTGAAGATTGACAGTGAATATTACATCAATTTTCTCTATTTTTCTAATTCACCTTGAGTCTAAGTAAGAAAGGAGGGCTCTAAAGTCAATAAAATTACTGATATTTTGATGCTAAAAATATTTCAATATTCTGTAATTATAATCAGATCACAAATACCTATTATTTATATGTTTCTTCTGGACACTTTTAGGTTTTTCATGGTGGCCGACTCAGACTAGCATTGCCAACTTCTCTACAATCTCTACTCCTTTGCCTTTAAAAGCAGTTTAATCTACAGACACATGATGGAAAGAGCTGTCAAATCACAACCAATTTATAGCAACCCCATATGGTTTTCAAGGCCAGAGATGTGCAGAGAGGATTTGCCATTGTCTGCCTATGCACAGCAACCCTGGTCTGCCTTGGTGGTTTCATGTCTAAGATCCAGGGGTCCTTTCGTAGAAAAAGAGCTGCAGGAGCTCATTAGCATAACTCATTAGCATGTGCAACGTCCCTTGACATCACTGGAAGTGTGTCAGAAAGGGAATGTCAGTTTCAGCCCCATTATACCCTATGGGCCATTGAAATCAATGACAAAAACTCATAGGGTATATGAGAGGCTGGAGGAAAGGGGATTTAAGGGAGAGGCTCCATTGTCCCATCCCCTCCATTGTTCTCTATGGTGGGAAAAAATGTTACCTTTTTTTCTACCATAGAGAACAATTGAGGGAATGGGGGCAACCTGTTTGGGGGCCCGTAGAATTGGACCCCCTGGTCCAATCTTCTTGAAACTTGGTGGGTATTTCAGGGAGAGGTCCCAGCAGCTACCCTGCAAGTTTGGAGCATCTCCCTCAAACCCCCTCCCCTCCAGTCGCTTTTAAAGTTGCCGCCAAAATTCAGCGGCAGGCTGAATCAGATCAGAGAATCTGATTCAGCCCGTGGCTGCCCTAGTGGCCACTCCTGAGCTGGTGGAGCTTCGCTCCATCTCGCTCTGGCCCCAACAGACCCCTGCTAAGATCTAATGAGATTGGCCCAGCCTGGGCCATCCAGGTCAGGGGAGATATTCATAGGTCATAATCTTTACTTTATCACCTGCTAATGTCTGCCCTGACCTGAAAAGCCCAGGCTAGTCTGATCTCATCAGATCTTGGAAGCAAAGCAGAGTTGGCTCTGGCTAGTATTTGGATGGGAGACCTCCAAGGAAAACCAGGGTCATGACATGGAGATAGGCACTGGCAAACCACCTCTCACTGTAAGTCAGCTGTGATATGACGGCACTTTCCACCACCAATTTTCACATTGTGAAAAAAACTTTATATATTGATTTCTGCAGATAAAGCTACTGTAAGTGCCACAGGTATAGGCTAAACCAGTGTGGCTGTTTTGTTTCTGGCTGGTTGGCAGTCCTAACTCAAATACATCTCCAGTACTTGAGAGGGGCTATGGGCTTCAATGAAATTGCTAAGCAGTCAGGTTAGAATGGACAAAAGGAAGTACTTCTTCACCCAAAGAGTGATTAACACATAGAATTCACTGCCACAGGAGGTACAAGCATGGACGGCTTCAAGAGGAATTGGATAACATATGGAGCAGAGGTCCATCAGTGGCTATTAGCCACAAGGTATAGGATCTCTCAGTCTGGGGCAAGTGATGCTTTGTATTCTTGGTGCTTGGGGGGGGGGCAACAGTGGGAGGGCTTCTAGTGTCCTGTCCCCACTGGTGGACCTCCTGATAGCACCTGGTGTTTTTGTCCACTGTATGACACAGTGTTGGACTGGATGGGCCTTTGGTCTGATCCAACATTGGCTTCTCTTATGTTCTTATTAAAGACCATACTGGGCTTTGCTTAACACCAGCTCTATTTTTAGTGCTATGGACACATCCAATAAAAAATTACAAAACAGAACACCATCCCTCCTCCCAAAGAGAAACCAGATCTCAGAATTTCCCACTCCAGCTGAGGAGAAAGGCTACAACTGGGATCAGCCAGACTGCCTCTCCCAAAAATGCCTCAGCCCAAGGAAAAAATAGCATTAAAGCATCTATTTGCTGCTTCATGATACTTGTTCACTTATGTAAATAATGACTCTACACTTCAGTCCAAAAATGATCCTTTGGGCATTTGCTGTAAAACAAAAAGCAAAGTAATACAGTGTAGCACAAACACAAGGAAGAAGTAACCTCCATGATGAAGCACAACATTGTCATAGAATTATATCCAGCAGCATCAAATCCAGAATTTCAAGTGCCTCTGGAAAAGCACCTTATAAACTCTGTGGTAAAGCATCAATAACAAAGGGGCAAAACATCCTTCAGTGGACATAAATATTGTGTTGCTCCGGAATACAAAGCCTTCTAATGCTTAATCCCTCACTGTATTTCAAATGAGTGGGAACACACAGAATGGTCTCGATCTTTTTTTTTTTTCCCCAGCCAAACACAAATAGGTTTCCATTGCCACCCTGACCTTGCTGTAGGGCTCTTAAAAGTTGCAGCAGGAAATGAGGCAGCCATGGCTTATTGTGGTTGTTTCTTTCCCAGCTCTGTTCTGCTCATTGCAGAAGGCAGGGAAGTGGACAATAGGAAAAGTGAAGAAATGGATGGGAAAAGCTAGCCTGCTTTGTATCCTTGAAGGGATTAAAATGTATAGGGTTGGAAGGGAAGCGATCACTGCCCTCCCCTAAAGAAGAAGCCTTGCTCCGTTGGAGGAATTCTTGCTCTGTTAGAGCAGGGCTCCTCTCTTATCCACCTCGGCAGTTGAGAGGAAAATGACAAATTACTTTCTTAAGCACACTCTTGACATGGACAAAATGCAGTAAGGCTTATAGTAGCTTTAACTGGGTCTTGCAGGTAGCATAGGAGAGAAATCTAAAGGAACTTATTTTCCCATAAGGCCAGACTCATCTCTGTATTACTGCCATGGTTTAATTTGTGAATACAGGTGAAAATCTGTGTAAGGAAATAAAATCTATTTATGCTGGTTGCCAGCAGGATGATTACAGGCCTGTTAGAACAGAATATATGCAAATAACACACCTACTAATGAGTCAGGAGGACTGTTTTACCCTTACAGAGTTTAGGAAAAAAGAGTAGCCATGAGAATCTCACAAATGTGTTATTTTGAAAACAGCTTTTACCATTCAAAATGCTTCCATAGGCCTTGCTTGGATAGCAGTAAAGTTTAATGTTGCAAAATATCGCTGTTTGAAATGGAGGACAATTTGTTGACTGTCTTTATTTATCCCATCTCCAGTTTTCCTACCCAGTAGGAACTAATTCTGTTTAGTAAGCTCAAGCTGGATGCAAATGTTTATTAAATGCATATTCAAACCCTGCAGTCTCAGACAAGCTGCTGCAGTGCCCACTCTTTGCAGCTTAGCTACCATAGGTGCCTTAGCAACTACTTTTCCCAAGGGCTGCCCATAATGAAGAAGTCAATGACCTGTAAATTACAACTAAAACACTCAAGCTGGTCTTGCAGATGAATGCTTTTGATTATAGTCTATAGTACACAGAGTTCAATTTCTATTTAAAACAAAGAGCCCGGAGAGCTTTTTTTAAAATGGATATACTAGTTTTAAAAAAGGAAGGGAAATTTACCATATAAAGAAGACCTTAAAGAGAAAGGGAAACATTTAAAAAGCCCATCTATTTTTATATGCAGCCAGATATGCACATACAACTCCTTCTGAAGTCAATTTGACTTGCAGTGCAATACTAAACAGAATTCTACCATTAAAGAAGGGTAGCTCTGTTTAGGAGTGAACAGTCATAATCCTGTCCTGGACTGGAGTTTACAAATAACAATGTGGTGAGGACCATACCTCAGCGATCTTGAAGGGAATGGTTTAGACAGCTACAACCTGGTGCTAAATTTCTCGCTGTGCCCCACATCTTGTTCCTCAGTTGTTCCACATAAAACAATTGTGATTGATCACCTTTACTTTTTATTTTAGATTGCCCTCTTGCTGTCTGACCATGGCAGTTTAGTGAGTCATAAGTCATCAGCGTGTGAACAGAGTTTCCAGGGTTCCCAAACCAATTTGTAAAAATCTGTGCCAGTTTAACTAACCAAGAACACTTTGGCCAAGATGGCTTAAAAGAAAAGAAAAAAACCCTCACAAAAGTACATTAATAATTCTCTGTTCTATAGCAGGAAATTTCCTTAATTCTCTTTCCTTACTTCATAGAAAAGGGGATTTCCCCCATAACCCATAGGCTGGTTAAAAATATTACCCCTTGGCTTATTTTATTTTCCTTAAAATGCAGGTGGAGGAGCAGGGCTCTGTGGGCTTAAATACCCCCTCATTCCTGGAACTGGTTCAGTACCTGAGTGGCCCAAGTGCCAGTCTGGTGTGCCAAACTGTCAGAGGAAGGCAGCTAGGAGGAGGCAGCAGGTATGGGATGAACCTGCCATCACCTCCAAGACCCTGTGCCACTGCTGCCATCCAAGGTAGGCTGCATGTCTTGAAGTTGGAAGGACATGTGGGAAGATACCCCCCCACAAATAAACATTTATGCTACTGCTGCTATTAAGGCAGGCACCAGAGCTCCTGTGCATCACACCTTTAAGCTGGTAGGGGCAACACGAGAGAAGGTGCTTTCACCCATGCCACTGCCATCACTGTCTGAGGTGAGAAAATCTGTAATTCTTCATCCTTCCCATGAACCAAGTTCGGTTCCCATCAGAACGCCACCAATTCCTGATGGTGACAGTGTGAACTTCCTTATCAGCACCACCTTGGGGGAAGGGAGGAATTTTCCACTGCTTCTACAATGAGGCATTTTTTAAAACACTTGTATGGCCTTCCTAAGCAAGTATTCCATTAGATGAAATACAGCAGTTTGCCTGGCTTGAGGTAGCATTTCCACATCGGATTCTGAGCAGAGGGCAATCCAATCCAGGAGAAGCAACCTAGGAAAATAAAACAAATGCTTGGCATGGTGACTGGGCACTTAAATTGGCTCTACGATGTTAGTAGCCAACCAGCAGCATGGGCTAGAAGTAGCATGGGCAGCAGTGGCTGCAGAATCCTGTATGGAAGCATAGGCATCAACTACGGGGGGGGGCATGGGGGCATGGGCCACTGCTGAAATTTCCCAGGGGGGACTGAGCCCCCCCGGTGAAATGGAGCGCCCGCCTGCAGCCGCACCTCCCCGCCTTCCAGGCCCCCTTCCTAGGCCTGCCCGCTGCTGCAAAAGCCTCTCCCCGCCGCCCAGCTCCCCAGCACCCACTCCTCCCTCCCTCCCTCCCGGGGCCATCCGGGTAAATGCCCAGTGTGATGACATCACCTGGAAGTGATGTCATCATGCTGAGCACGTTGCCGGGGCAACACTCTAGCAATCACCCTGAAACTCTATGGCACCATAGAGTTTCAGGGCAATTGCCAGAGTATCACCCTGGCAACATGCCCAGTGTGATGATGTCACTTCCGGGTGACGTCATCATGCTGGGCAGTCACCTGGATGGCTCCTGGAGGGAGGGAGGGAGTGAGGGAGAGGGAGGGAGGAGTGGGTGGGGAGAGGGGTGTGGGGGAACCAGGCGGGGTGGAGAGGCTCTGGTGACAGCAGCAGCAACATTATCCTGGCGCATGCTTTGCACACAAGAGCCCCTGCCCCCCCTGGGAAATTGAAAAGTCTACCGCCCTGTATGGAAGTAGGGGTGCCTGATGAACTGGTTGTGGCACTGAGTTAGATCTGCATTGCTGCCTTCTCCTCTTGCACTTTTCAGGTAGTTTAGAGCCAACATTACAACAAAGCACAGAGAGCTGCATATGTCCTAGAGCAGGGGTGGGCAATTGTTTTGGCTCGGGGGCCACTTTGTGGGAGTGGAGGTTAGCGGAGGGCCGCACCTTTTAAAATGATTGCATTCGTTACTTAACTTTGCATTTCAGAAAAGGTATAAATTGTATCATAAAAATCAGCAAATATAAATTAAATAAAATAGTGGTAGTTTTATTCAATTTATTTATTGCGCTAATTTCATATCGTCTATAGCTGCAAGCACATTTAATTTTAGAATCCGTTTAATGAGACAAATGTACCCTATCACGCTTTTCTACAATTTTTTTTGAAATCAGGAGTGAGATTGCTTGTTGAGATTCTCATCACAGCCTGCAAGTTAATGTCTGTCAAAGAGCATCTATATTTACTCTTGTTAATCTTCATGTCTTGGCAGGCCGCAAAAAACTCTGTGGCGGGCCGCATGTGGCCCGTGGGCCGCCATTTGCCCACCCCTGTCCTAGAGTGACACCTAGACAGGCCTTTACTTATGGAACAATGGTTAGCAACTGCACCTCAAGGTCCCAGTAATATGCATTATAGGAGTGAATCTTTGTTTTATTGGATTGGGTTGTTACATGGAAGTAAATCCCCCTGAGTTCACTGCAAATTTGTTCAGTATGAGACCACAGCCTAAGAAATGCCAGGTTGCTTTAAAAATATCAGAAGAGAATTTTTCTGATTTGACTCAGCTGAGGGGAAGTATCGTTGCAGGGACTTGCAGATGCAATGTGTCCTTGAAAAGTGGGATGAAATCTTTTCAACAATGACAATTTTCTGGAGACCTAATAATGGTGCACTGAGAAAACTGTCAATCTATGGTGCCAACACCTATCAGATGAAATGATTTCATCTCCATCAATTATAGCCTTAGCATTTACCTAGCAGCAGGAGACTATTAATATCTTGTGATAACTTTCCCCTCCACTGACATTTTTCTTAATTAGTCTTTCTTTTTTTTAAAAAAAATGTGAAAGTGAAGTCAATTCCTGTCTCATTGAAGAAGCCAGATTGATAGTTCTCCACTCCAAAAAAAATTCCCCACGCAATTAATCTATTATATGAGAGCAACAGAGCATATTAATGGCATAACTAGAGGGAACTATCCAGTGCATTTTGAGCAGAAGTGTTTGTTATAAAGTGTTGGGTTTAATTTTATACAAGATGCCTTGTGATGATGTTGGATAGAAATGTTATAATTAATTAAATAAAGATCATCAAGAGGCTGGTACTGATTTTTGTTTCCTGGAACCAGCTGACTACCACCAAATCATATGGTATCCTCTCAGCCTGATGTTTCATTTATTTAGGAGCCAAAAAGGAAGATAGAGGTAGGGATGAACAGGGGGAAATGTATATTTAGGCTTCATAGGGTTGTGCCAAAGGCTTCATGGAAAATGGGGACTTTGAGGAGGGATTTGAAATAAATGAGAGAGGAGTTTTACACAGTTTTCTGGGAAATTTAGAAACATTTTTTTAACTAAACTTGGTTCAAGAAAATAGTTTGTATCCAAGCCCCTTTGAACACTTGCTACAGCCACATATGCAGTCATGGTGAAAACAAAGATCCACCATTTCTTTTTGCCATGGCTAGCATTATGATGAGATGGGCCCAGTGGTGGCACATCTGCTTTCTAAGCAGAAGGTCTCAGGTTCAATCCCCGTTATAATCAGTTTAAAAGATCAGACACTAAGTGATGCGAAAGACCTCTACCTGAGACGCTGGAGAGCTGCTTCCAGTCAAAGTACCCAGTACTGGCCTTAAGAGACAAATGGTTTGACTCTATAAAAAGTTTCCATGTGTTCATGTGAGCCACTTAACTGCATGCCTTCCTTTAAATGCACACTGTAAGTAGATCAAATACTTCTTGGTTTGCATGTGAGTTGAAGGTATCTTTCTTCTGCAAGATATTCCATAAACTCAAGGTGGAAAAACTTTTTTTTATCAATATCTAACATGTTCTGTAAGTATGATCAATACTTTTATCTCAGTTGGTGAGCTGTGAGTTACTGTATGCCAAAAGGTTATGTGAATTCCATGAAGTCCTGATGTCAAGAAAATGAAACAGAACAGCTGCCAGAGAGGAGCTGTCTAAACAGAGAGCAAAGGATGTGTCTAGAATAACACAGAGGCTGTTATTTCATTTTGCCATTGTTAGAATCATGATGCTAGTTATTTCATACCAAAAAAGGGCCCTGTATGCTAGCTAATTTAAACAAACACATTGGTGGTGGAAAGTGCCATCAAGTTGCAGCCAACTTATGATGATCCCATAGGGTTTTCAAGGAAAAAGACAAACCAAGGGTGCAGTCAGATGGTATGCTTTCCAAGCTCTGACCACACCTTTAATTTCATCCAGTTTTTTGAGTTTCAGAGAGAAATGTTCAGACTTCTCCCCTGTTACCTGCTTCACCGCACAATCACCCCATGGGTGGCCATCCAGACTTTCCTGCCACGTGACTTTAACTTTAGTTCCGGATGAGTAAAATGGCCCCTGAAATGCAAA
This sequence comes from Lepidodactylus listeri, assembly GCA_029233225.1. Lineage (NCBI taxonomy): Eukaryota > Metazoa > Chordata > Lepidosauria > Squamata > Gekkonidae > Lepidodactylus > Lepidodactylus listeri. The sequence continues at coordinate 51,459,638 of JARCFY010000004.1, forward strand.
CATGACTAGGGACTATTTCCAACCCCCGGAAACAAGAGAAAGGGTAGTGTTCCTTGAGTTTCCCACTGGCAACCAACCCCACCCTCCCCAGGCTGCAGATCCCAAAACATACTGCGGAACAGGAGCACACAGGAGTTGATTTAAATCCCACGGGTGTTTATGCGGTTATGCACATATCACCAAGTGGCAGCGGAAAATGACGCCAAAACAGAAGGGACAGTTCTGTTCTGTAGCAGCTTGATTGTGTGGAGGAAAGTCCAGACATCCGGAACTGCATTGGGAATCCATAAACCTCGGACTTTCCCAGGTTCTGAAAAGAATGCACCGGGAGAGTGGTGAGAATGCGACTCTGACAACTGGGTAAAAGGATACAAATGTGAATGTCTGAACGTGCACTTTAAATCCGCGGGTTCCAGCAACAACAATGGAGCAAATAACACATCTGACTGCACCCAGAGAGTCATTTAGCAACTCTGGATTTCCTTGGTGGTATTCTGTCAATGTACTGACCAGGGCCAACCCTACATAGCTTCCAATATCAGACAAGTTTGGGCTAGCCTAGTCCATCCAGGCCAAGACAAACATATTGGACATATAAGTAATTCTAAGGTTGGAGCTTAGGGCCATTTAGGGAAAACTTGGGATGAGGCCTTCTTGGTTGTGGCACCAAAGCTCTGAAACTCTTTCCTCAGGGTAATTCATCTGTCCCTTTACATTGCTATCTTCTGCCAGTGGATAAAGACATAGAATATTATCATAGAACAGCAGTAATGTCTGAAGTTACCAAAGGGTGCATTGATTTAACTTCAATGAGAAATGAAAGCAAAAAGAAAGATAAATCCTTCTTTTAAAAGAGAATAAGAAAAATAAATGGTTGTTATTTTAAAAAGTGAATTTTGCACACACACAAAAGCATCCCTTCCCATTACACTGCTAATAAAGAGCCATGTATATTCAACTTGCTGTCCACTTGTAGTGTACTTTCTTGGAATTTCTTCAGTTACAGTCACATCAGGGAAAATAGCTGGCAACCCCTCTTTCCCCCTTTTCCTTTGCTCCTTGTTCCTACAAGCCCACCACAGCAACTCATTGCTCCTTTCCTCAAGAAAGGCCCCTTTTGAGAAGCAATACCACACTACACATGCTCTATTCCTTCACAAAACAGCTCCAACCCCTTAACAGACAAATGGGCAATTTCTCTCAGCAGTATTTCTCAGGGAAGAGCAGCCACTTTTGTAGAGAAAAGGGACTAGTGCTAGTGATATGAGGCACTGGTTCCCAAAACAGCTCCCCTCCCCAAACAGCTGCTACTTTTGAAGGTAAACATATGTTGAGATGGGCTCCTGACTTCGAAGACTATGGAAAAACATGGGCCAAGGTTGCTAGAGGAAAGTGAGCACTGCAATGGGTATCTCTGACTGTTACTGTCTATATTGACCTCTGGAGAAGGAAACTAGCCCAGTCAACTGGAAACAGATTATGTGTATTCTCTTTAAAAAAATAAATAAATTAAAACTGGAGTCCCCAACATGGGGTTCACTGACACATTTTCTGGAGCCTGTGAAGTGTTTATTGGGGAAGGCTAGGTGGGGCTCCTGCCCAGCAGGACTTCTAATGAGCCACTGGGGCTCTGATTGGCTGTGCAGATTAAAATATCACTGTTTCAGTGGGAGCTGCCACTACAGTGTTGGTTTTATTCTATATCTTCCTCTTTCTCTGTTTTCCCAGTCATTTTCTTTCTTTTTTAATTTCTCATCCCCTGCACTTGGGCTTCCTCTGTGTGTGTGTGTGGCTCTGTGTCCCACAGTGGCCATTTTGTAGTTGCAGTCACTTTCCAGTGTCAGAGTCACAAAGGTCCCCACAGACACAAAACGGTTGGGGACCAATGCAATATGTGAATTTGTCTTGAATATTCAGGACCTCATCCTATCCTTGCAATCAGGGATCCATGCGATGGTCACCTTGAGGCTAGACTATTGTAATGCTCTCTACATAGGGCTGCCCTTGTTGCTAATCTGGAGGCTACAGCTGGTGCAGAATGCCGCGGCAAGGCTACTGATGTGTCTCCCTAGACGGGAGCACATCAGGCCAGTGCTAGAGGCACTGCACTGGCTACCTATGGCGTACCGGATTCACTTCAAAGTGCTGGTACTTACCTTTAAAGCCCTAAATGGCCTGGGTCTGACCTACCTGAGGGACCGCCTTTCCCCATATGTACCCCAGAGAGCACTATGGTCTGGGGCCCAACATCGGCTGGTGATACCAGGCCCCAGGGAAGCCAGGCTCGCTGCCACTAGGGGAAGGACCCTTTCGGCGGCAGCCCCTTACTGGTGGAATGAGCTCCCAAAGGAGATCAGGGCCCTGTGGGACCTTGTGCAGTTCCACAGGACCTGCAAGATGGAGCTCTTCCGCCAGGCTTACAAATAGGGGCCGCCTCCTCTTTTGCCTTCCCCTTTACCCCTATTGACCATCATGATCCCAGCCTAGGACCTGGACAATTGCAAGTACCATCAGCACTTGTAAGCAGAGAATGCTGGGTATTATACTACGCCATCTTTTTTGGGCACTTTAACTTTTGTAACTGTGAATTCTATGTTGGATTTTATCTGTTTTAAATGTTTTAATGTATTTATATGTGAGCTGCTCTGAGCCCGCTTGGCGGGGAGAGCGGCATATAAGCCTAATAAATAAATAAATATAAAATAAATTCTGTATAACATTACAGCTTCGTACGTTTCTGGTTCCCTCTTCCCCATTCCTGCACATAGGCACAGCCATGAGATTAATTGGTCACCAATGAAAGTCATTTTCCAGCTTGCTTGAAACAGAAAGCTGAAGGGGATACTTAAAGGTTTTGTGGGCCTCCCATCCCCTCTAATAACCCTGTATCAGAAGGTGCCTGCTCTGACCTGCGGGCCCTATTCTGCCCTGCCCTCCTAGGTGTTTCTCCACACCTGGAGGGGCTTTTTTTCTACTCCCTGGGTAGCCCATTGCCACCACCTGACCTTTTGCTGGAATTGTCCACTGGGAGGGTCAGGACCCCTGGCTTCCCTTCCAAGTTCTGAGGCCTTGCCAGTTTGGTGTAGTGGTTAAGAGTATGAATTCTAGTCTGGGAGAACCAAGTTTGATTCCCCCTCCACACCTTGGGTCAGTCATATGTTCTTTCAGAGCTGTTCTCTCAATGACAGTTCTCAAGAGAGCTCTCTAAGCCCCACCTACTTCACAGGGTGTTTGCTGTGGGGAGGTTCTTCTCCTTCTCCTCCTCCTCCTTCTGCTGCCCAGCACTTGTTCACCATGAGGGTAGTTTACTGCCATGCACACCCCTGAAGGAATAGCCAACTGCCAACTGCCTGCCTTTCCCTGGCACACCTTTTTAAATAGTGTGTCTGAGAGAGTGGAGATCTATGTGGTACAGAGAACCACAGCCAACCTCAAAAGTTATAAAGTATTTATTAAAAAGAAAAATGTTCACAAGCATACTTTTAGCACAACAAATTGAGCAAGGGATACAAAAGAAATAAGTAAAACACAAATCCTCTGTCCCTCTCTCTATACATGCCCTATCTGAAATTAAAATATAGGACAGGCTCTTTAGCTTAGGAGTTTTACATCCCTGTAGTTTTGCCTTTACCTTGAAGCTTGCTCCAGCTCTTGAGACGAGCACATGGTCAGTTATAGCTGCCTTCCCAGAGGAGAGCTGTGTCCTGTCTTGCACTCAACATCCCAGGGAAAGAGAGCTACTTCCTCTTGCAAGGAGATTTTATCATATCTCTTTCTCCACCCTCTGACCCAGGGTGTTTCCTGCACCTTCTTCCTGGAGATTATCTAGGATTCTGTCCCTCCAGATCTCTGTTCCCTCCTAGGGGGAAGAGATGGAGGAAGCTTGTCTATCCCATTGTCTAGACCTATTAACATTTGTATGAAAGTGGGCTGAGGTAAGTCCGGAGACTTTCTCCACCCTTGCCTCTTCTCTGCCCAGAGGGAAAAAAACCCTGTCAAAACACAAAGTGGAGGCTCAGCTGCTTTCAAAACTCCCAGGAAAAAATGCATTTCTTCATACCCCCTTTACATTTTCTGTATCTATAATCAAGAAAGGGCAGACAGATGAGGAAATCATATACAAGATTATACTGTAGTTCATTCTTTTCCCCAGGCACTTTTTAATAAATGTCCATGGGGAGGCAAAATTATATTATAAATGATAAAACACAAGAATTCCTATTAATTAATTAGAGTTTGTAAAGTCAGGAGAAATCCAATGTTATTATCTCCCCCATCTGAATGGCAAAAATATCATCAACCTTTGTTCAAGTCTTTTATCCAGAAACAAATAATTGCAACACTTGAAACAAGTATTTTATTTATTTATGACATTTATAAGCCACCTTTCTCTAAATTTAGGATAAGTCATATGAGTAATGTAAGTAGTGTCAATGAGAAAGACTAATACTTTTCAGTGCTTCTGTGCTACTTTCTGCGCATAAACTAGTTTTCTGATTTCTAAAGCTTTACGGTTGATCAAGCAGTTGGTTCCTTTCCTTGAATGCAACGAACTGGCTACAGTGATCCATGCTTTGATCACCTCAAGATTGGACTACTGTAACACTCTCTACATGGGGCTGTCCTTGTGCCAAATCTGGAAGCTGCACTGGTGCAGAATGTGGTGGCGCGGCTGTTGATGAGTCTTTCCGTATAGGAGCACATCCAGCTCACCTTAAAAGCACTGCACTGGCTGCTATAGCATACCGGATAAGGTTCAAGGTGCTGGTGCTGGTGCTTACCTATATAGCCCTATATGGCTTGGGACCTACGTACTTGAAGGACCGCCTCTTTCCACATGTTCCCCAGCAAGCACTCCAGTCTGGATCCCAAAACCATCTGGTCCTCCCAGGGCCAAAGGAGGCTCGGTTGGCGGTTACAAGGGCCAGGGCTTTTTCAGTGGTGGCCCCGCACTGGTGGAATGAGCTCCTGGATAACATCAGGGCCCTGCGGGACCTCCTACAATTCTGCAGGGCCTGCAATTCTGCAGGGCCTCTTCCACCAGGCTTTTAAGTAGGGGCCGCCTAATATTTACATCTTTGGCCCTGGCCTGATTTTATCCGCCAGTCTGTGTGACCACATATAATGGTTACATCTGGGCGCTGCTCTGATATACCAAATTGAAGATACACCATCTGCACAATGTTTATGTTGTTTTATATGTTTTAATGTTTTTAAGATATTGTATTTGTTACTGTTTGGCTTTGTTGTTAGCCACCTTGAGCCCACCATATGGCGGGGAGGGAGGGCTATAAATCTCAATAAACAAACAAATAAATAAATAAATATTGTAACAGGGATAAAATAATAATTACCGTGAAAGGAGTTATTGGCTCTCATAAACTCATTCCCTGAAAATCTTGTTGGTTAAGGTGGAACTAGACTCAGATCTACTGCAGACCAACATGGCTACTTTCTGAAACAATAATCACCAGGACTTTACTCAAAATAATAATGTATACTTACATTAGAGTCAGCATAATAATCTATTCTGCATTCCCAAGTATTTCAAATTCTCTTTACGCGTTCCATTGAGCAGAAGTCACTGTGCTTCCATTTTGAAACAAAGAACAAGGCTTGTATTGGCCCAGAGGCTAGAGTTATTAGTCATCACAGCTGCCCAGCCAACCAAGTGTGGAGTTTAGAAGGGAAATTTTATGTCAGATCCAATGGTTCTGGACAGACCTAAAATGAAAAATCAGAATCTAGATCAGTGCATACCAAGTGCCTTAGATTGGCATACACATCCTTAAGGGGGCAGGGTCTGTATGGCTTGTTAATTTCACTCTGAGGAATGGAACTTTGTCTCTCCACCCAAAGCACTTGTTAAATCATTTAAAATGTCAAATGTAGCTTTGCTAGGAGCTCATCACAATATGCAAAACAAACGTTGCTTTAAACATAATTCTTAAGGCTTGTCTATGGAGTCCTATTTATAGTTTTTTGTTTAGAGAAGCAGGTTTTCATAAAATGCAGAACACTGAGGCTTTCCCTTCCTTAAGCAGGCTGTCTGCTAATTTTCTGGCATGAGGCCACTTGGAAATTACAGTTGTAGGTTTCAGTCTGTCAGTGCGTTGTAAATATTTTAAGCAATTCTACCAATTTCCATCTGGATCTTTGTATTATGCAGTTCTGAAGAGAATAATTGACGTTTTGTCCTTGTTCTAAAGTTAAGTAGAACACGAGAATGTTAACATTTCAGCTGTTTTCCTGAAGGTGTGAGGTTTCTGAAATTAGGAATGTTTGTTAGTTGAGCAAACTAAAGTCCTTACTTTAATTCAGGCGATCAGCATTTTCTGTTTGCTTGCCCCCGCCCCCAATGCGGCAGCTCTTTTGCAAATTAAGAGAGAACAATAACCTTTGATATGCACAGTGATCACAACATTTTACATTTTGGGTTTTAAAACTAGCCTAATGTGCCCAGGTGTTGTTGAAAAGAAAGGAAATACATCATCTATATTATAGTGCTCTAAGGGATTTTATGTCAGTGTTGGAGACACTTCTGTTGAGAAGATAAGAGGCAGGCAGTTCAGCATCAGGGACATGATTCAAATATCCCTCTGTGGCACATTGCTGCCAAAATCACATTCCTTTATACAGGCCAGGCAGGCAGCAAGAAAAGGACAGAATAATTTGAAAACCAGAAACCTTAGGAAACAGATCCCCAAGTCCCCTTCACAAAAGAAGCACAGTGAATTTCAGATGGTATTAAAGAGAGTTGGGTCACCTCTCAGGCAAGGAGCTTCACTGATGATAGTTCTTTTTTGCTAGCTTCAGATCTGTACAGATTCCTTTTTTTCCTGGGGCTGGGGAGATTCGTCAGGAAGATTTTTAAAAAAAACTTAAATGTCAAAGCTATTGACTCTGATTTGAATTAAATCCTGTTTTGATTTTTTATGAGACACTCATCCGAGTAAACTCACTTAGGCTTGCTCTCTAAAACTGAAAAAAAAAAAGGTTGCAGGGCTTGTTTCCTCACGGGGTTCCTGATTTTGTAATCATTTCTGCACATGTACAGACATGATGCCAACTGTGCAGGCTCAAAAAGCAGCATGCACACTGTAAGGCATTTGAATGATTCATCCAACTATGCAGGCATAAAGAGATGGAGAACTGTAAGTGATTCCGTGTTTGACAAGTACAATTTAATGTTCCTGCTTCTCCAGTTATCAGAAAGCTATTTTTCTGTTAATACTGCAGGTGCAAAAGCTGCTGCAAACTGCGGCATATAAGTAACAGATGCAGCTTCTTTGCCAAGGCATGATCTGGTTGTGACCCTATATCACAGATCAGCTGTTGTGTAGGCACAAAGGTGCTCAGCAGAGCACTCAAGTGGAACCTCAAACAAAAAGGTGAGGCTATCTAGTGAAGGGCCATGATTCCTTGGTAAACAAGGAATTCACCCACAGTAAGTACAAATGTTGTTTATGTTTGCGTCAAAGTTCTCAGCATATCTGGATGGAATTGATGATACTGGGCTAGACTCATGATAAGGCAGTTCATATATCAACATTATCTAATGTTGTGAGGAGATTAATCAGCATCTCTTTTGGCTCTAAATCTTAGCAGCTTGTAGAATGTGTCGTTTTGGGAGAGCATAGTTGCAAGGATTTGGATGTAGCAAAGCAAAATGGTGCCCAACCATAGGAGGGGGGCTGAAGCAGAAGTATGGAGAGGAGAGAAAGGGAAAGACCACAGGGTAGTGAGTGGCAAAAGAAGAATAGAGATTTAATTCTCCCCCCCCCCCAAGGATTTAATCCCCTTTTCATGGAACCACCATGAGCCACACCATGGCTGCCTCTCCTCAGCAGCCCTTGAAGTGGTGAGGCAGTGATGCTGCACATGGGGAAGCTGGCAGGAGTGGCAGGAGGAGCAGGAACCACAGCTGCCACTCTCAGTAGCCCCACCACCATTTCTTCTTCTCAGCAGTCTCTGAGACAGTGATGCAGCATGTAGGGAAAGAGAAGCAGATGAGGCAGATGAGGGATAACCAGAGGCAGGCAGATGAGGGATAACCACCCCCCAACATGCCACCAGAAAAGGAGCCACCCCCCTCCAATGTGCCCTCTAAGCTTTGGAGTCTTGTGAGCAAAAATTCTACTTTCTGAGCTACGGGCATCTAAGTTGTGAGCGAATGATTTGGCTACTGCATAAATAAGTTTGCTTTGGAGCAATCCTTCCTGAGCTAAGACAAAAATGTGTGAGCTGGAGGCTAAAAAATGGTGAGCTAGCTCACACTAACTCAGCTTAGAGGGAACACTGCCCCCCTCCACAGGACATGCCCCTGCCTCCAGCTGTGGTACCTAATTTACATAGCCTGCTGCAGCCATGTGAGGGGGAGTGATGTTGCTGCTGGCAGGCAGGGTCTCAAGTAAGTGATGGGGGGAGAAAGAGTGATAGTGGTGGAGGAAGAGAGAGAGAGAGAGAGAGAGAGAGAGAGAGAGAGATGTCTGCGGTCAGACCTCCTGCCCCTGCACCTCCAAGGAGAAGGAAGCCTCCAGACCATGCCAGGGGAACCATTTAGGGAGGATCACAGAAGTCCAATGTAGTGCCACAGGAACAACTTCCCAGCTCACCACAGGGCCCAGAGATGACAGACAGGTTGGGGGTGGCCAGCAGCAAACCCCTAAGGGCCAGCAGCAGAGGCATGAGACAACAAGGGTGGCAGAGGAGCAGCAGAACCCACCATAAGTGATGCCCATTCCTCCTCTATTGTGGGTGTCAGGAAGGCTTCTTTGGAAGGATGGGGCAGGAAACAGACTGCAGTGACTGTCAAAGAGTTTAGCAAAAAATTAACATCTTTGCAAAAACTTTGATTAATGAGCCTGAAGTTTGGTCTGTTATTTTGTGCATTGATTTGCTATTTTCTAGAAAGTTCCTGCCCTTATTTTTGCCCTTACCCAAAATCTGTTTTGACCTCCTGGTCTCTATGCAACTACGTCTCAGCCAAGGGCTGGTGCCATTCTTATCTTTCAGGAAAGTGCAGGGGTCATTTCGAGCAGGAGCTCGGGGGAGCTCAGCTCCGGGAGTTGGTGCCAGCCCCCTCCCCCCCATGGGGGAATGCCTGCTTGTGTCATGGCTGCAGCAAAATGACCCCGCCCCCTGGGAAGGTCCTTGTTCCTCTGACCAGCCTTCTGAAGGCTTCAGCCACCACTGAAGCTATCCTCCTAGAATAGTGATATTTCTGAGGCTTGGTTTAGTAGCTGTCCCCTCTCTGCCAGCTCTTTCTTTCTTTCTTTCTTTCTTTCTTTCTTTCTTTCTTTCTTTCTTTCTTTCTTTCTTTCTTTCTTTCTCTCTCTCTCTCTCTCTCTCTCTCTCTCTCTCTCTCTCTCTCTCTCTCTCTCTCTCCCCCTCCCTCCCTCCCTCCTCTCTCTCTTCTTTCTTGCCTTCCGACATACTTCCGGTGATGTCAGGTGGTGTAGCATATGCAAATAAGTTATTCTAATGAGTTACACTAATGAGCTCCTGCACCTCTTTTTCTATGAAATGACTCCTGGGAAAGTGTATAAAGTTTGCTTTCCTTAGGCCCCTCTTAGGAATGTAAAAGGTTTTCTAAACAGGGGGCAGACTGAATTATGATTAAGAAGAGAATGGTTGAACCCTCCCCCCCATACCAGGCCCTGACCTTTTGTCTGTTTTATCCTATACAGGAAGAATTTGAAATCTTATTCAGTATGCCAACTTGTTTGTGAGTCTTGAACACTCAGATGAGCTCATATCAGAATGATCATTCTTAAATAAAACTGCCTGCTTTGTTAGTGTAAAAAAGGCTTGAGAATATTTTCTCTCTCAGATTGAACAACAAGGGTGAAGGAGGGGTTTGTAGTAGACTTTTGAAAATTCTCCTAACAGTGACCTCCTTAGGCCAGCAGGGGGCAGAGGAGAAGCCCTATAAGGCTTCGGGGGGGGGGGCACAAGAGAAATGGGATCTCAGGCCGGCAGCTACCCATTGGTCCTAGGACCCACCACACCCATAGGCCCAATCCCTCAGGATAGAGGGAGTGGGTGAGGCCAGAGTTGCCCCCACCAGGCAGTCTGGGAGAATCAAGGAGGAGGGCCAGACCACACCTAAGGCTACCAGGGAGGAGTTATTGGCAGGAGCAGAAGAGGTTGCTGCTTAGGCAACAATGCACTGATGGCTCTGGGGCCCAAGTCCATTCACCTTCTTGACGATAGCTCCTGTTCTAAAGAATGCACTTCCGACTGAGATCTGGGCCCTGCAAAACTTCGCTCAGTTCTGCAGGGCCTGTAAAACGGAACTGTATTGTCTGCTGTATGGGTGAGACCAGGGAGTTTTATTATATACTGCCCCAGGGGCGTAGACTTTGTAAATCCCCGGGGGGGCGGGGGCTCCATGTCCCCGCCGCTTCCCCCCCCCAGCCCCAGGAAGGCAGACCCAGTTTCTTTGCCTCGGGGCGTGTGGGGGGGCGCAGATGAGCGCAGTCTCGGTGGCGGCGGCAGGCAGCTGGCCGGCTGACTGCCGTGTGCGTGAAGCGTGGGACCATGTCCCCACTGCCTCTCTCCCCCGCCCGCCCCAGGGAGGCAGGAGGGCAGGCCGGGGGTGGAGGGGAAGGAGAGGCGGCGATGGCAGCCAGCTGGCTGGCTGACTGGCCACCGGTGGGCGCTCCATTTTGCCGGGGGTGGCTGAGCCCCCCCCAGGAAATTTCAGGGGAGGCTCGAGCCCTCGAGCCCCCCCGTAGTTGACGCCTATGTACTGCCCTCTGTTTTTCCCTCCCCTCTTTCCCTGGGAGCAATTTAACAGTTTTTACGCCATCTGGTTAATTGTCTGACTTTGTAGTTATAGTTTTAATTGTTTTCACCTGCTTATTTATCTTGTAATCTGCTCTGATTCCTACAATTGTGGGGGAGAGCAGAATAAAAATCAAATAAATAAACAAATAACCCACTCTTGTCTGAAGTTCTTTCCCCAGAGAAAGCCCTAATAAAGGAACCCTGGAGAAGGAGACAGCCCTGGACTCCAGCCCAATGCTGGACTCTGACACAGAGGTGGGGGTGGGAGAAAATGAGAGAGAAAGCATTACTGTAAGTGTGGCAGACAAAGACAGTGAAAGTAATCATAGAAGGAAGGAGAAAAAGCAAGAGAGGCTGAGAGATGGGATGGGGGGAGAGAGAAGGAAGCAAAGGCAGGGGAAATGGGATGGCTGTTCATAAGTTCCTTGTGGATCCCTGCTTGTCTACCTATAATAGTTTCATGATTATCCCCAATACGTTATCAGTAATGAATGTATATCATTGACTATAAATATTGATGAACATTGAAGGTACTAGATAGCTTGTGTAATGTGGTGTTGGCACTGACATGTCAACCTAGGCCCTGGAAGCCCCAGGTTCAAATCACTGCTCTGCCTTTTAAGCTTGCTGGGTGACAATGGATTTTTCACTTTCTATCAGAATGCCCAGGTTCATATTTTTGTGAAGATAAAATGGGGAAAGGAAGAATAATGTATGCCCTCTGAACTTCTTGGAGGAATTTTTTTTTTAAAACAAAAACAAAACAAAAACCTGAATATTTTTTCTGATTTACAGACATATTATCTAGATGAAAAAAATAGTTTTAAAATAACTAGAACTGAAACAAGCATTTTCATTGCAATTACTGAGGATCACTACAGTATTGTACATGAATTTACATTTTGAACTCCAATGTTTTCCCAAACTATGAATTCTTTGAAGTCTGCCAGTCAATAATCTAATTTCTGTCTGCCAGAACCAAAATGCAATCAATTCCATTAATTTAACACAGAATGTGTGCAACTGCAATCAATCCCTGCAGTTTCTACCTCATAAAATTATCAGTTCATAATAAATCATTCCTGCATCTGAATATGAAACCTTCACAATGAAAAATATGCTTTCAAGATTCACAGTAATTAAATGTTCAGAAAAATCTGATTGACCTTTTCAGTAGCAAATACCCCAGATGAACTAGGAAAACCTCCTGTTTATGTTGCCCAGTCTAATGGTTAGATGTGGCTGATATACAATACAAGAGGAAAGCAGGCAATTACTGTTCTTGGTGTCCTTGATTAAACCGATGAAGGCAGAACACAGAACTGTTGACAAGAAACTGCAGCAAGTCTTGGCTGGTCAAGATTTATTCACCAGATAAGGTAGAAAAAGTTGGAACTACAAACATATTCAGTGTAGGTTTTACATTCTTCAGTGGAGCATTGGAAAGAAATGGCTGAACAGTTCAGGGCTTTGGGGGAACAGTGGTTTGTCTTAACGTATGCCAGAGACTAGAAACAACCCAAAGGTAGCAGACAGATGATAGTGTTCACTTGACCAAGAGGGCAGCATAAATGATTATACTGCTGCTTGCAGCTTGTCCATTAGAGCTATTCGCTAGGCAAAGACCTGCCTGCAAAAAGTATTATTCTTCATTAGTGAAATGCAGCAAAGGTACTGCATTAATTAAAAAAGGACTATCAAAACTACTGAGATGTTTTAAAACTCTGAATTCACTTAGCTTAAAAAATATATCTTATTATAATGCTGGCACATCAGAGCAAACCTAGTTTCTCTCTACAGTTTTTTTAAAGAATTGAAACAGTAAAGAAGACATGAGGACTCTGGCTTCAGCCACAGGGAAGCAGTGCAAGAATGTGTGTGCACAAAGTATTTGCTGGACAGTGTGGTTTAATAAGTGTTTAATAAGAAGTGTTTGGGGAGCTGTTTGCAACTTGTTTCCCCCCCCCCCAACAATTAACAAATGACTAAAAGAGAAAACATGAACATATCTTGATAGAGAAATACAGTAATTGATAAAATAGTGCAATATTTTAGCATTATATATAACTTCAAGATATAACAGAGGTAATAGAAAACATAAAAACAAACCTTGTGTACCTTATACACAATCAATTCTGATTTCATGTTCTAAATATTCAGAGAAACCTGAAGAAGAATCATAATTTGGAATACAACTCGTGATCATACATCCTTATAAAGTAATCTTGATGTGATTATATGTTTGGTTTTTTGCAGTGTCCTACCAGTGCCACACTGCAATTGGCAATATATGGTAGGGATGAGAACATTAAATAACCTTACCAAAACAATAGGAAATTGCATAAATATACAGACAAAACAAACAAATAAATGTTCATTCAGAAATCCATGTACAAGTTTTTTAAAAAACAGACAGACATATCAGTGGCAAACAGTGGGTAGAAAATAACTGCCACAAACAGTAATTAAATGAAACTATTCCACCTCCAAGCAAAAAATACAAAATAAACACAATGCTAATTTATGGGTTGTGTTTCAAAGACCCATGTTCTTCATGAACATGCTACCCTTTGATATAAAGAATAAAAATCACAGAAACTCACTCTTATTTTTCCTCTGCATTCATTTGCATATAGGTCAACTTACTGAATAATGCATATTTTCTTGTACTACTTAACATAAGGTACTTGGAATATGGCTTTTGATCAATTAAGCACATTTTGAGAGCCCAGAAAAAGAAAATGATTAAGCAGTTGCTATGCAAGACTTTTCCTCCAAGAACTCTTATGGGGGAAAATAAAAATGAATAAGCCAGATATCTAAAAATTACTTTCAAATAGAACAAAAATATTTTTATCCCAATAAAGATTGACCTTAGAGATATTTACCAAATTGTGCCCATAGAAATTTCATCTTAGGTTTTGAGAATTAGTTGATTAGTGGAATAGCATCGATACTTTAACAATCCACCACCCAACTGTCCCATGAACTAGAGAGGGGGCATTCCGCACCCTACTTAGGTACATGGGACATTTTGACACCTTATCTCATTTGAAAGGGATCATCAGGTTCCAGGTGCAGTACTTTGGAGCCTTATTCACACCAGTCACTCAAAAGAGGCAAAAAGGCTCCATTTGTAAGGTCTTCACACTGCCTGACAACAGACATCTTGATGCCATAGCTGGAAACAGTACTCTGATGTGTTGGGGTTATCTTTGAGAATATGTGGCTGGGCCTACATAGGTGGTGCAGAAGTGCGGAGATTCACATTTTACCTAAGGTATGGCAGGGTAGGAGGGTGAATCTTATGAAGGGAAAATAGTGAAGAGGAGCAGAGGTAGTTGTGACAATCCCTACACAGATGACAGTGGAATTGGGGAGAGTTCATCATCCTGAAACACAAAATCTGGGGAAAAGGGATACAGCATGGATGGGAATCCCTCTCTCATTTTCTGTTCATTTGGCCAGGGCATGCAGGTATTTCATGTAAGGCTCAGGAAACAGCTGATAGGTTTAACCCCATTGCCTCTAATGTCCAGAACAGCATGAGAGAGCTGCTAGGTGGCTATTACCTCCTGAGAGAATTTTGTTTTCCTAACCACCTTCTGAGCATCATTGCTTTACAGGAAGAGGGCAGTTAGCTTCTAATGGTGGGCAATGCTAAATCTAGACTGGGAAATTCCTGGAGATGGAGACTATGGAGGGCAGATTCTGGAGAGTGTAAGGACCTTAGAGGGGTGTAATGCCACAGAGTCCATTTCCAAATTAGCCATTTTCTCACTGATCAGTTGTAATTCTTGGAGATCAGTTGTAATTCCAGGAGATTTCTGGGCCCTACCTGGAGGTTGGCAACTGTAGTGTCAGGTAGCAAGCACACAAACTGGATTGCTGTGTGTTATAGATTGTGCCTTGAGGATCCATCCAACATCCAATACTTGACATTTCCATTTACACTCTGGTTGAGTGGGGAAAATATCAGGTCCAGATTTTCTGAAATTCACTGTTAGTGTGGTTATAAACATTAGGGATATCTGTTTAACTGCAATTGTTGGACTCAGATCAGTTTCATTTCCATGTATGATCTTAACAAGATCCTGGGGAGTCTAGGGCCACCAACTGTAATTTAGATCCACACCTTTTTGTAGTGAGATAATGAGATCTCTGATCCAGAAAATTATATATTCCTCATTACTGGAAAGTTACAATACCTTTATTTAGAAAATTTCTGCAGATATATAGGTATCAACTACAGATCTCTAATGAATCTGCTTTTTTGGGGGGGGAGGAATGGGTGAGTATTTAATTTGTGGATTTATTCAGGCAATAATATGTGTGTGTATTGGATTGTATAAAGTATGGGATTAGCTTGCTGTTTGGGGAGCAAGCAGAAATTTGTTGAGACAGTCTCTAATTGACCATAAGAGCCCTTTTTTTGTCTGCTTCATAGTTTATCAGGGAATTAAATGTATTAGATCAGTTTAGTGAAAACTGATACGGTCCTAAGTGAGGGGGCAAGTATGACACCAGTAGTAGCACTGGCCAAGTTTTGAACCAGCATGAGCTTCCCCCAAGTTGCCAGCAGCAATTCACACTTAAGTTAGGAATGTTTATTTGAAAATAAATGAGTAAAACCATGTACCTTTGTGATTCCTTTTTTTTAAATCACAAAATAAATAGATTTTTTGGAAAAATCTGATGGACTGAAAAAAATTGGCAAGCACCTTGAGGCATCAGTTGGTGAAGGCAGTTCATCTAAGCCAACTGTTTATTGGGTGTGTGGCTGGGGGGGGGGGCATGGGGAGGTTGTTCCCTTAGTGCAGGATGGCATTTAACTGAACCTTTGCTGCTATACAGGAAGGGAGGGTGTTAGTGGGGCTCAGCACCTCTCAACATAATTCTGTGCAGAAAATGCTGTTCTTGTCACTTCCACTTGCAACCCCCCCAAAAAACAAAACAAACAAAAACACTTATAGAGAACAGTATTCCCCCTTTTCCAATGCACTCATTTCTTAAAGCAAACTAGGCTCCCATTCTAACACTGAAGTTGAACTCTTGACCAATTTTTAACTAGTTCCATGTTTTCAGCTGTCATCATAGTCACCACAGGAGTCCTGGCCTGCAAAAATGGTGGTTCTGGTCCACAGGGTGAAATTGCTCAAGTGATCTAACCAGTCTAAATCTGTTATTACTATACATAAAAGCTATACATGTCTCAGAGAGTTAAAAACAAAATCTCAGGATAGCTACTGACTAAATAACAGGTCTACAAAATAGGAACTGTAGATAAGCAAGGAACTGAAGGAGAACAGATTTCAGTAAGCTATCATGTAATCAATTTCTTTAGTTGACATTCAGCTTTTTCTCATGTATTACCTTAACCTTCTAAAATCTGTGGCCATTTTTAATGCATTTTGCTGCATATAATAAATCCTAGTGCTTTATTAGACTTGGTAATCCTCAGCTTTCTAGCAGAAAAAAATAATAAATCTTGCATTCCAGTATCAGCCATACCCTTTAGTTATCCAAATAATTTAAAGTCCACTTGATAATTTAAAGTCCACTTTATAGGATATGCACAGTGTCATGTGGGAAGGTGCTGCAAGAGTCTGTTTTGCTGGTTTACACTAATTTAAGAGGCCTGAATGGCAGCCAGATCTAACAAGAACAATATGCCAAGCAAGACTAGGAAATCAGGTGAGATGGCTGCCTTTCCCTGTTCTGGCACAGGAGCTGGAAGTTCCACGAATGCAGCACAGGTCATGATGGAAGAGCAGGGATCAGAAGATGTTCATTATTTCAGTTATCTATGGCCGTGGTCACACAGCACCCTAATCCCGGATAAAGTCCTACTGGACTTTATTCCAGGATTTTTTATTTTGGGTTAGGATGTTCACACATCCCAACCCTTGACAGGGTGAGTGGGAGCTCTACTTCCCAGTAAAAGTCGCCTCAGCTTGGGCTGTGTTTCCCCATAGTTACCACACTTCACTGGAGAGCCCTCTCGCCACTTCCCTCCCTCCTCCCTGAAGCTGAAAATGTGCCTCCTTTCCATCTGCCATGCCTTCCCCTCAGAAGTCCCCAGGTCCAAGAGAGCCAGAAGAGAAACTGCTCCATTGCATCAGCAGGCGCACTCTCCAACTGGCCTGCTCACCGGCCTTCCACTCCACTTCCACTTAATAGCAGCGCTGCTCGTTTTTTCAGTCATTGGCAGGGGAGCTGATTCCATGCCGGTGGGGGCAGAGCCATCGCCACCGCCACAGGGAGTGAGGCCCGAACACCGCAGGAGGAATCGCTGGCTGGCTCGCCCTGTGCTCCGCTCCGGCCCCGAGCCCTGCCAGCTGCCGCCTGATTGGGAGAAGTTGGGAGAAGCATGCGAGGGGGGGACTCGGGGCCCAGAGCAGAGTGTGAGGCATTTTTTTTCCTTTCTTGCACTTGGGTGCTTGAGTGCCCAAGTGCATGAAAGGAAAAAAAAACCTGGAGGGATGATCAGACTGCCCTCTCTTGCAATCATTGTGAGAGAGGGCTGTCCAGATTGGCAAAATCCCGGGTTCAAAGCATGACTCCCAGGAAAATACTTGATTTTCCCGGGGTTGGAAACGTGCTTTGAACTCAGGAGTGAGCCCACTTCGTTGCGGGAGTAGCCGCAGCCAGTCTGATCAGTCCCTTTAAATCCGGGAGGAAACAGCTGTGACTCCCGCTTTAAAGGGCCATATGACTGTGGCCTATAACAGAACCTTTTATTGGCATAGATCAGAATCATAAACAGTCACCATTCAATTCATGGGATTAACACACATCTTCCTCATTATGAGGCAATTACAAAACTTAGCAACCGCTTCAATAACCGCTATGTTTTGTGAAGCCAGTAAACAATACATCATTCTGTCATCGGATTGTGCAGCATCTTTCTTAAGAATGGCTTCTAAATAGACTGCCCGAATGTCGTCATACAAACTGCAGTAGAGGAATACATGTTCGATTGTTTCAGTCTCATCTGAATCACAGTCACAAAGCCTAGCAGAGTAGGGGATTTTCTCAAATCTCCCTGCTAAAACCGCAGAGGGGAGCACGTTAAAACGGGCCAACATAAATGCTCTACGCAGCTGTGGGGAAGTCAGATCGAATAAGTACTGTGCTGGAGCGTTGATCGGAAAACGTACCCATCTTAAAGGGGAACATCTACCAGAGGCCAAGGCTCTTAGCTCTTGCATCTCAATATCAATTAATCTCTGTTTGAGCAGAGGAAAAATGTGTGTTTCAGATAAGGACATCATATCATTCAGGCATAGGCCTATTGAAATGATTTTCTTTTCTATAACAGTGAACCACTCAGAACAATGAGATTCTTTCAGCAAATATGTAATAAGGCTATTGGGGCCGCACCTAAAATGCAAGTGTAACCAAAATCGGAAAGAAATTATCCAAGCCCTTGTTTCTAAACGTAACAAATTGGATTCCAAACAAATAGCGGCATAGGAAACACACAAAGGCAACCCTAATATTTTCCTCACAAAATTGGATTGAAGTTGTTCTACCAGTTTGTTAAAAGCCGTAATCCAAATGGGAACCCCATAAAGAAGCTTCGCTCCGATTTTATGCTCAAACACTTTTAGGGCCACTGGAACATACTGGTTACCCTTAGTAAAAAAGAAACGAGTTATTAGCAACACGCAACTATTTACAGATTTGATTACTTCTGATCTGTGGGCTACCCACCTTGCACTATGGTGAAAGATAATTCCCAAATATTTGAAATGCTTCACCTGTTCAATGTTTTTAACCTTAACACACCAGTTGATAGATTTCCGGGAATCTCCAAACACCATTATTTTAGTTTTATCAAAATTCACAGATAACCCATTCAACTCACAATATTCTATAAAATGTGCTAACATCCTCTTTATCCCTACTTCAGATCTGGACAGGATTACAGCATCATCTGCATACAATAGCAAGGGCACTGGGCGTGAGCTCAAAATTGGGCTGTGTCCATCAATCCCCTCTAGCCCCATGGCCAGATCATTCAGGAAGAGATTGAAAAGTAGGGGAACCAATACACAGCCCTGCTTAACCCCTATATAGATGGAAATTTTTGGGGTTAAATCACCATCCCTAGAGCCTCTTACTTGACAAGTGGTATCTGTGTATAATTTCCTAATCTAACAGAAGCAATCTCGCATCAATTCCCAGCAGTCTTAACTTCTTCCATAAAAGCTCTCTTGAAACAGTATCAAAGGCGCTCTTCAAATCAAGGAAGGCAGAATACAACTTGGACTCTTTCCCTTTTTTGTATTTACTCACTAAGTGGCTTAACACAATACAATGATCCAGAGTTGTCTTCCCCTGACAGTGGCCTATGTTAACCATTTCAATTTTTTTTTGCTGTAATCTCCATAGATTCATTTGTATTATGCATGTTTGCTGATTTATATGCACAAAATATTCATGATATATGCTAATTTATCAATGTAGAAATTT
Organism: Lepidodactylus listeri; assembly: GCA_029233225.1. NCBI lineage: Eukaryota > Metazoa > Chordata > Lepidosauria > Squamata > Gekkonidae > Lepidodactylus > Lepidodactylus listeri. The sequence continues at coordinate 51,478,907 of JARCFY010000004.1, forward strand.
TGTTGCAAAATGTATACATTATATTGCCAAGAATTCAGTACCAGGATACAGAAAATGGGAGAAACATAATCAGTTTCTGAATCGGGGGTCATTTTGTAGAAAAAGAGGTGCAGGAGCTCATTAGCATAAATTATTTGCATATGCTACACCACCTGACATCACTGGAAGTATGTCAGAAGGCAAGAAAGGAAGAAGAGAGAAAGAGAAAGAGAGAAAGAGAGAAAGAAAGAGCTGGCAGAGAGGGGACAGCTACTAATCCAAGCCTCAGAAATACCACTATTCTGGGAGGATAGCTTCAGTGGTGGTTGAAGCCTTCAGAAGGCTGGTCGGAGGAACAGGGCCCTTTCCAGGGGACGGGGTCCTTTTGCTGCAGCCATGACACAAGCAGGCATTTCCCCATGGGAGGGCTGGCACCAACTCTCAGAGCTGCGCTCCCCCGAGCTCCTGCTTGAAATGACCCCTGTTCTGAATAATGCATGTTTGGACAAAAGAATCAAAACTGAAATTTTTGGTGAGGACAACAAGGCTGAGGAATATGAAATCATTTCATATGAGTTCCATTCCTTCTCATAGCTGTTATGCTACATGACATACTGTTCTGGATGCCCCCTTACAGCAGTGGCTTTCTGAGAACACCCAAAGCTGATTGGAGAAGGGAAATGTGGGGAAAAATCTGCTTCCATGAGCTCCCTCCACTCATATGAGTCTGGATACAATATATTGTGAATAAAAAAATTGACCATTAGCATTCTATATTGATGTTCTCTTTATTACTCCCTTTAAATATAAGGTGTGTTAACTGATGATAATGTTGACATTGTGCTTAAACTTCATTACCCAGTTTAATAAAATTGGTCTGTGATGCTTTAGCATCAGAGATCACCTGCCCTTAGTGCTACAGTACACAAAGCAATTTATGTAGAAGTGGGTGCTATGGAGGTGTAATTCTGCTAGACATGGCATTGATTCGAACTTTCAAGCGAAAGCACAGAGGCAATTCAGGGAGGGACTCGACTCACATGTGAGAGAGCAATTTGATCAGTTTAAATGTCAATTGTGTTTGTGTTGAAGTCTGCAGCATCCTAAATTAGCACATTTACTAGGGAATTATGACACACAATTACATTTCTGAAATCCCGTTGACTTCAGTGGGATTTAGATATCCTAACTCTGTACGGGATTGCAGCCTTTGAAAATGTTAGAAGTAATTGTTGCAATTTGCATCCTGGCAGCTCTTATTGTTCTCAGTTTCACAGTTTGCCTCTAGCCTCTCTGCATCTGTATAAAGATGACTCCTCTTCTAAAATTACTGTATTTTACAGCCTGTCTCTGGGCTATAGAGATAAAGGTTAAAAAAAAAATTAAGACATGTCAGCCTTCCACAGTAATCCATATCAATATGGTCTCTCCTCCTTTCAAGAGCCAGCATGCCAGACATGTGCTGACTTAAGAGGCCTGTCATGGTAGAGTTCCTCCATGACTGTCAAAACTAGTGCAATAAAATTAATCTTTTAAAAAAATTGTACTAATCAGCAGGCACCTTGCTTCCTGCTTCCCTTACTGAAAATATTCCAAAGGATTTTTTTTAAATCAAGAACTTTTCTGTGATTTGTTATTCAGTGTTAAATGACTTCAAAGGGTCTCTGTCAGCTATGCTATCCCTTACCTTACATGAAAGACCTGAATCTGATCAGATATTTCCTAACCAGTAAATTACCTGGTTCACCATACACATTTCTCTAGCTCATAACATTCAGCTGACATCTGAATCAAGCACCATTTCTGTTGTTCCCACCCAAGTTCCTCTTTCTGAACTTGGAATGAGCAGTCAGTGTTTGACAAAGCCAGAAGTGCATAGACATAAGTTGTTGACTGTTATCCACTTATTTTCTACAATACTCTCATTGACTGCTGTGAAACTTAGTGTTTGAAACTGATATACAGTTTACCGAACAATACCTTGTCACCAGGGCAAATACAGTAATCACATTTCTGCCCCATTCCCTGTTCAAAAATTGCATGTTTGAGGTATCGATTGACATGTGACCAATCTTGTTCAGTTGCAACACATTAAATTCTTCCACATTCAAGCAAGTTTAAAAGTTAATAACTCTGAGACCCTGCTTCACCTGGGTTTGGGGGAAAATATGTCAAAAGTAGTGTGTATGTGCGCTGCTAAGATTCTATCAGTGGACCTACTACAAGCATCCAATCACTAGGCAATTAGCTCTCCAAACCAGCATCTAGCTTTTATAAATAGCCAGCATATTACATGGTTGAACCTGATCATATTCCACATTCTTCCCAAACCTCTAGAAAAAATTTTTATTCAGAGGCTGTCAACCCTTGAATACAAATGCCAGGAGGCAACATTAGAGGAAGGTCTCAGTATGTCCTGTTGTTGCCTCCTGGCACTGGTCACAATAAGTTGGCTGTGACATGATGGGGGGGGGGGGCAAAACATCTGGCTTGCTCCAATGCAAAATTTAGGTAGAAGAAGGAATCTAAAGAAGTACTCATTTGTTTTTGAGTGGAGTCAAAGCCTGTTAGTCAAACTTATCATGAGTTTTTGTTTATTCTCCCTTCCCCCCCTTTTTCTCTTTCACCTTGCCTGTCACCCACAATGTTACATATGAAACAAACAAAACATGCTGGAAACTAAACTAAAAGATCTCAAAGCATACTGTGATAATGCACATTTATTAGTACCATCAGTACCCATATTCCAATATTACAAGAACTCTTGGAAATAACTGGAGATTTTTCTGAGAGTTCTCTGAAAAACTCAGGCAGAACAAGCCAATCATAAACTGAGATGAGCCAAGTTTGCCTATCTCTATTTTACACATCAATAGAACTCCTCAAGAAGTACTTTAGTCAGAGATGGGCAATTTACAGGCAGTGCACACATATGAAGAAGCTGCAGCTTACCATGAATACTCAACAGGAATATTTATCAACTTGTAAACCCTTTTGCAATGCTCAAGTAGATTTTCCTTTAATGCTCAATAAGCCCTGCTTTATACCTCACTTGATATTCAACTGCCTCAAATTCGAAAAGTTTAAAAGTGCCTGAAGGCCTAAGAAAAACTGCCAATGTTCAGTCAACCAGTCTATGTGTTTCCCCTTTTTCCCCTCTAAATTATTGTTTGTAATGAAAAACAAAAGAAAAGTTGATGATGAAAGCTACAAGGAATCAAAACTTCGTAATGTGTTGGGAGATTTCCCCCTCCAATATTCTTTACAGACTCCTGATTATGGGCAACTGTACACATTTGGCTAACAGACTTCCACTCCACTCAGAAATGGATGAGCACTCACCTTTGAGTCTAAGAGTACCAATAAATTATCCTTTTTTAAACAAAATATAGCAACAGTGCATTCTCTTTAGTCAAAGTGCAGGACAGGAGTTATAAAATAGACTACAAGTGGGTATGGTTACTCATGTTTTTTTAAAAATCCAAAGAGTTTCTATGAAGACATTCTGAACAGTGTTGCAAGGGTATATGCAGGGCTGACATCCATTAGGCACAGTAGGCAGGATGTCTAGGGCCCACAATACTTTTAGGGGCCAACAAAAATGTTATAATTTCTTTAAAAATCAGAAGGAAAAAAAACATTTAGGGTTGAAGAATGTTTTAATTTTTTCTCACATCAGAAAAAAATGAATTGATAGGATTCACAAAAATTTATTACATTTTGCCTAAAACAGCAAAATATAAAATGCTGGAGTATTTAAAGTTATATCAAAAATAATTTTAATATTGATATTATTATGGTGGGAGGGGCCTGTGAACAAAATAGTGCCTAGGGGCCATGAAAGTCATAATGCAGCTCTGATTGTGGTTAGAATCACTATAGTGTCTACATAGGCCTGAGTCTATTGTACGCATCAGTACCGACTGCCCTTTCAGCTCGGGATTAGCACATTCTGCTTCTTCAGGTGCTGAGATTCTACCTAGCTGTTGAGTCCATGAAGAACTATTTTCCACATTTTCTACTGCCTTACATTTTCTACTGCCTTACAGGGTAAAACTCCACTTGACTCCTGTTTCAAAAGCTTCTGTTGATAATAATTTTTGTTTCAGTTGAGTGCTGTTTCAGTGCTGTAGATAATAATTTTTTGTGGATCTGAAACGGAATGCCCAAAACATCAGACTGATGGGTATGTACAAGTATACTAGTTTCCTGTTATATATTTTTATTGTGAGCATTTTTGTCCTACTTATTTTTTTAGCTTTTTTCCTGTTTTCATTTATTTCTTGTATGACATATTGCAGCATTTTATGACATTTTATGGCTTTTGATAGAATGTATATGACAATTATATATTGTGTTCCATGTCAATGTCATTTGTGTACAAAAACAGCCATCAGTACAAATAACAGTTTTACCACTGAGTTTCATTATTTGGAGGGAGGAGATAATTACAATTTCTTGCTGAACACTAAGAAACCATGAAAGATACTCCAATTTTTGAAGTGATTCAGAGCTATTTCCGTTTGACTTTCAGATTCTTTTTTTATCTTCCCCTTTTAATTATGTCATTAAAAAAATGTTTTGTGGGCTGGATTGAACACAAGGATTTTCTGAGGTCGGCACAAAGATCCCGTCTTCCCAGCTCTCCCCCCAATACCAATTTCTGACCCCAGGATAGTTTATTACTGAATACAAATTAAGCTGCTACTTTCTGTTGAGGGTTCTTTTGAGGGGCCCTCTTATCTTTCACATCTGTATTTGCCTTCTCAAGTATGCTGCTACTCTTTTTGATGAAACATCAGATTATGACTCCTATTTCATGCCTCTGTCCTTTCTCGTTTCATGCTCCCTTGCCTGGAATTCACTGCCTCTCAACATCAGCATGTTTTATGTCTTGCAAGTGTTTAAACAACACTTGTAAATGTTTATTTTCTTCCATTAACAAACACATACAGCCATGCACCCACTTCTGCTTTAGTGTCATTCAAAGTTGTGGATTAAACCTATTGTCATTGTGAGTGCCAAAAATAAAATAAAACCCAATACTTCTGAAGCCTTTCCTTAAGGGACAGTGCTTGAATTCTGTGCAACCCTTGAATGACAGCCACTCATTTATCACAGAAAAAAGACCCTCGTATGGAGAGAAATTAAGATAGAAACACAAGCTATGTTTTATTATAAAAGAGAAACAGAAGACAAATAGCACAGGGGAGTCACACTCTTCTTCATAACCTGCATGAAGATATTGTCCGTTCCAGGGGAAATCAGATATCCCCAATTTTATCTTAGTGAGTCTGAAATGGAACTGATACTAAACAAGAGCTGTATTGCTTACAACTTTCTCTGTGTGTGTGTGTGTTGTCTATGTTCTGACTCTTTAGCAATAATACCAAATAATTCCTATTTTGGATTGGGAAACAGTGTGGTATAACAGTTAGACTATTGGACTAGGATCAAATCTACACTCTGCCATGATGTTTGATGTGTGATCCTGGACCAGTCACATTTTCTCAGCCTAACCCACTAACAAGATTTTGTGAGAATAAAACAGAGAAAGTTGAAGGATGGATGGCACCTTGAACTTGTACTAATTGCAGTACACACTCCTTTGATGCCAAGCAGCTTGTGTGTAAATTTTATCAACAGTAACCCCTTGAAGCACCAATAATACTGATAATGTATGTTTACTGTTATAAGTTAGAGCTAAACTGAAGTCTTCCAAAAGTGAAATAAATTAATGGATGCAGTTCTCCTTTCTTCTCAGTTCCCTGAACCCCTACAAAGTTATTGTTGTGGGGGACTGCTCAGAACAAAGTATTTAACTGACTGAAAATATTGATAACTTTACCTTTCCCCTAACAGCTGTGACAGAAGACAACACATACCGTATGGCACAGGGGGCTCCAAAAAGAATGGAGAATTGCTCAGATTCTTTGCCTTCCTCACTGGGAAAGGGGCTGTGACAGTGGAAGATCCTCTGCCTCACATGCAGAAGGTTCCAAGTTCAATCCCTGGCATATCCAGTTAAAAGGAGCAGACAATAGGTAATGTGACTGATCTCTCCCTGAGATCCTGGAGAGCCACTGCCAGCCTGAGTAGGCAATACTGACCTTGAGGGACTAATGGTCTAATTCAGAATAATGCAGTTTCAAGTGTGCAAAACAAGTTCCACTCAACAAGAATGTAGGAGGGCTACCTCAGTTTATTTCCCCTTCTTTCTGTGGACCACCATGCTGAATCACATCTTTTGTTCTGGAAAGTTTCCTGACTCTGAGCAGGTGCTTTTCAGGGGCACAGGGAACTGCTGGAGAAATGGTTAATGAGGTAATAATCTGTGCTCTAATCCCGTTCCATTTGTGAAAAACTTCAGTCTAACTCACAGTTATTATATGGCATGTTATGAGACTTTCAGCCACCTCTAGTAAACAGAACTGCATAAGTAGGAAAAGCTACACCAGCTGAATCTTTACTTGCCACAGGGCAGTTAATAATACAAGAGCCTTGTCAGAAAAAAAAAGGCAGGAAGCAACTTTAGAGGAAACATGAGCTCCCCGTTAATTGAAAATGATGAGGCGGAGGTTAATTACTTTTACAAGTTTAGATGGCCTGAGAAGGATGGAGGTGAATAAAAGTACTGCAGTTTGTTCTATGGTTTGAAGACTATTGTAATCCTATATACATGAAAGCCCTAGCATATTGGCACTTTCCAGCTCACCCATTGGTAGTGGTGTTGGCTCTATCAGCCACTGGCCTGTCAACTGTTACTCAAGAGTACTCGTGTGCCATTGGCTGGGGGCTGGGTCCACTCCCCCCCCACTGGCTTGACCATTCTTTCCTGTCAGAATAAACTGCCAAAAGGCTGTCTCTCCTGATGAAGATGCTTCTCCTGCTAGGTTCCTCAATGGCTGGCTGGTTACTGAGGTGAGCCACTGGCTGTAAAACCATTCTCTTCTCCTCCTGCTGTGGGGCTCACTTTCCCCTCAGAGGTTGTTGCTGGGCAACCAAGCTTGGTTCTGTCAGTAAAAAGGCAGGGCAGGAGGCCCTTTCCAAGCATACTTTGGCTTTTGTGGGGAACTCATGGGGCCAGCTCTGACTAGGGTTGCCAGCTCCAGTTTGGGAAATTCTTCCAGATTTTGTGGTGGAGTCTACAGAAGCCAGAATTTGGGAAGGGAGAGGCCTCAGCTGAATAGAATGCCATAGAGTTTACCCCCCCCCCAAAGCAGTTATTTTCTCCAGGGGGAGAGAGACAACAGTTGTGATACCAGGCAATCTCCAGGCTCCTCCTGGATGTTGGCTGTCCTAGGTCTGGCAGCACCCACTGGGTGATGCCCCCCAGGACAACTAGTGTGGTGTAGCAGTTAGTGCTTCAGAGCAGGGTCTGCCAGACCCAGGTTCTTCCTGTGGGAGCTGAATGGGTAATTTCGGACCAGTCACAGACTTTCAGCCAAACCTACCTCACAGGGTTGTTGTGCAGATCAAAAGGGGGAGAGGTAAATGTGAGTTGCTTTGGTCCCCATTGTGGAGAAAGACTATACTCTTCCTAGGTAGAGGCTGCAGAGAGGGGGGAGGAGATGGAAACTTGAAGTCAAAGGGACAGATAATTGTATGTTGACAGTCAGCTGTGAAGGAAATAGGGTTGCCAACTCCAGGTTGGGAAATTCCTGGATATTTGAGGGGTGGAGCCTGGAGAGGCTGGGGTTTGAGGAGGGGTGGGACCTCAAATACATACAATGCCATAGATTCCACCCACCAAACCAGCCATTTCCTCCTGGGGAACCATTATTACCAATCTCCAGGGGACTATTGGAGATCACTCAGAATTACAACTGCTCTTCAGATGGCAGAGATCAATTTACCTGGAGAAAATAGTGGACTCTGTGTCATTATACCCTGCTGAGGTCACCACAGCAAATTGATGCTGAGTTCTCAAGGGCAGGGCACCCTCCCAGAGCCTCTTTCTAGAGCCCATTGTATTTATTTCCACAACAAGCCTTATTCCTAGTATCAAATACAAGCCTATTTGTGAGAACAAGGGAAGGTCTGGAAACATGTTCATATTGAAAATGTAGCTATTTTAAAATTTTCATTTAAAACAAATTGTGTTCCTATAGGATCATCTGGGGTTTTTTCCTGGTAGAGAATGAGGAAGCTTCATCTGTTGAATTTTTCCCATTCCTGCAGCTATGAAAGGCACAGGAGCCTTTGCCAAGAAAAACAAAATAGACAATGCCTCTCTGCACTTGATGGAACTTTCTGCTTTCACTTTATACCATGAACAATGAACCAGAATTGCAGTTCAGAACGGAGAAGTGACATTGTTAAGCCTCTGCATCACATCATTTCTGCAGGATTGAGAAATACTGCAATGCTAGCTTTAAAGGCCAGTGTACCTTGCACTTCAGAAAGCTGGGCATTTAAGGTGCTCCATTGACTATTTCACATTGGAGATGCATTTGCAGACAAGCAGAAATGTCAACAGCACTATATTTTTAGAATAGCTTGCTACTCCTATAAAAGTGTACTAAAAGGAGAAGAACAAGTAGCTTGACAGTAGACTGTAAATGGAAAATACCTTCAGCTGTGTTTTCTAACCCATCTTCTAAATCTGGAAACTACTTTGTATTTTACACAGATACTTACAACTCTTTATATATTTATAATATGATTTTATAGCAATTGGACATTTTAATTGATTTCATAGCATGTTACAAATGTAAGTCCTTATGGAGTGATAGAGCAAGAGTTTCTATTTTAAAGTGCTAATTAATAGGGTTATACAAAAGAATTTAACTTATTCAGTTTCATCCAGTAAACACATGTCAAATATATCACTTTCTAAACTACTTCTCTTAGATAATTTATTGATATTGCAGTTAAAGTGAATAATTGAATGATGTCCCAGTGTTTCCATGCAAATATTGAATGAAAATCTCAGATTCAACTTCAACATTTAATTTGACATTTGGAGTGCTGTATCCATTCAAATTCTATATTTATTAATTAACATATTTAAACCTCACCTTTTGCTGAAATGAGGGTTTAAACATGAAGTGTTTTTAATAGGGAACAGGCATAAACCCAGCTTTATGATCAGAGTGATACTAATAGTATATTGTGCTCTAAAAATAACTATTTGCCACAAAATGGATAACTGGTTGTTTTTATCTTCAAACCTACTGAGCTATTACTGATTTTTTAAAAAAAATTGTGAAGAGAACAGCATGGCAAATTTACATGTACATAAAAGTGAAGAGTAAGTACAACAAGGAAGTAGAAAGCATGCAATTGTTCTTTGCTTGTTTGGAATGGATTAAAAATCTTTTATGATACATTATATATTGTTGTTCTATTTACAAAATGGTTCACAAACTTACTTGGATAAATTATTGAGATTGTGGTCTGTACTGCTGTGTATAGCTTATTATAAATAGGATCCTATTATGTTATTTCTATACCACTCAGTTTATCATATGAATACTTATGCTATGTTTAAATTTTTTTCTGCTGGTTCCATGCTTCTAAAATCCTCATGCATTAGTAACTGAATGTCCCATTTTGTTGATTGTGCTGACTTAATATGTGTAACCTGCCTTGAGTCCCTGTGAAAAAGGCGGACTATAAATAATGTAAATAAATAATAAAATAAATACATTATATGAACTGACAGTGTACGAGTTAGGTCCAAAGTAAAACCTGAGAATTGCCATTAGGTCCTCAAGAGAACTGTTGGCTCTATGTCACATTTTATCTTTTTAAAGGTGTTACAAATGACTTCCTGTGATGTTTCCTTCTTGTCAATATTAAAGAATTCTCTTGCTCTTTTCTACTGCTACAGAGACTAACATGGCTATGCATCTTGATCTATGAAAATTACTGGAAGAGACAAATGAAAACTGGTTTATGGAAAACTGGTACCTTTTTATTGGAATTAAAATTTTCCAGTTAATATAAGAATTCCTTGTTTTAAATATTGATATTTTAAAGGAAGGAAGGAAGGAAGGAAGGAAGGAAGGAAGGAAGGAAGGAAGGAAGGAAGGAAGGAAGGAAGGAGAATGTAACTATTTTTTGTGACTATTGTTGCTCATTCCAAAATTCCAGATGTCATTTCCATGAGGTCAGGAGAAAGTCTAGAGATACATTTCCAGATCACATTACTGAAATTCAGCAGTTTTTAAAATCAAAACTGAAGCCTGTTGTTAAGAGATGCCTCCCCCCCCCCCCCCCCCGCATTAAGACTAGCATCTTTGCTAATGCTGAGGCTACTGGTTAGGTATTCCACTTTTAGGATGATGGCTCAGAACTGTTAGCTGATGACTTTTTCATGGGTATTAATTTTTAGGAGATAATCACCTAAATGCTTAGAGCTTTGGGAAGACGATCCCTCTCAGCTGAAGGAGAACCATCAAAAGTTCATATTCATGTGTGTGTGCATTCGTGCATGGATGTGTGAAGAAACAAACAAACAAAAACCTTTGGAAGGCACAAAGAGACAGCAACTGCAGAGCCAGTTTGGTGTAGTGGTTAAGTGCTCTCTCAGCCCCACCTACCATACAGGGCAGGGGCGTAGAGTTTGTAAATCCCCGGGGGGGGCAGGGGCTCTTTCGTGCCATGTCCCTGCCGCTTCTCCCCCCCCCCCCCCGGCCCCAGAGAGGCAGGAGGGAAGGCTGGGGGTGGAGGGGAAGGAGAGGCGGCGATGGCAGCCAGCTGGCCAGCTGACAACCACGCACGCGAAGTGCGGGACCATGTCCCCGCCGCCTCTCTCCCCCCCCACCCCAGGGAGGCAGGAGGGCAGGCTGGGGGTGGAGGGGAAGGAGAGGTGGCGATAGCAGCCAGCTGGCCGGCTGACTGGCCACTGGCGGGTGCTCCATTTTGCTGGGGGTGGCTGAGCCCCCCCCCGGGAAATTTTTGGGGAGGCTCAAGCCCTTGAGCCCCCCCCCCCCGTAGTTGACGCCTATGATACAGGGTGTCTGTTGAGGGGAGGGGAGGGGAGGGGAAGGGAAAGGCGTTTGTAAGCCGCTCTGAGACTTCAAATGAGTGAAGGGCAGGATTTAAATCCAATCTCCTCTCTCTCTCTCTCTCAGTGAGCTGTGTTCTTCTTCTATATTTGTAAAGGAAATCAAATATTACAAAAATGTCCCAGTGTTTCTCTCCAAAGGAAACTGAAGCATCTAGCATTGTGTATCTGGGGGAAAAAAAAAATCCTTCCAGACTCAAAGGTAATGTTTACTTTAAAAGTAGGAACTGGTCATCTTGGAGCAAAGTAAAACTAATGTGACTTAGAATCATTAGAGTAACTTGTTCAGAAAAATGGCAAAGGGGCAAATATTACAGCATTTGCCACTAAATATGTGTTCAAAAGAACCTGACGATTTTACATTAAACTGAATCCTGGTAAGGCAGAGGTTCTGTGCCTGGTTGAGTGGGGAGTAATGGTTGGGTTGCCAACTCTAGTCTCTTGACAGAGTGCCCCTAACACTGGTATCGACTGCCGGGAGTCTGGAGATTACTCTGGATGCCTCTTTATCAATGGAGGCCCAGGTTGTGAAAGTTGTCAGACTGGCATTTCCCCAACTGTGCCAAGTCAGGCAACTGGCACTCTCTACCTGTCTCACTCTGAACTAGCCATGACAATCTACACAATGGTCACCTCCAAAACTACTGTAACTCATTCTATGAGGGCCTACCCCTGAGACTGACCTGGAAGGTCCAACTGGTCCAGAAAATGGCTGTTCAGATCCTTACAGGGACTTTCTGGATGGCACATATTCAACCTATGCTGTGCAAGCTGCACTGGCTTCCAGTGGAGCACCAGATCAGGCTCAAAATGCTGTTTTTGACCTTTAAGCTTCGTTGTGGTCAGGGACCCACATACCTTTGGGACCACCTCTCCCAGTATGCCCCAAGAAGAGCATTATGCTTGGGAAGTAAGAACCTCCTGGTGGTCTCCAGCACAAGAGAGATCCAGCTGTCCTCAACCAGGGCCAGGGTTTTTTTGGCCCTGGACCTCATGAGGTGGAACTATCTGCCGGAGAACATCCATGCTCTGCAGGATTTGCTACCTTTCCACAGGGCATGTAAGGCAGAGATGTTCCACCAGGCCTTTGGTTGAGGACAGTGACAGTACAGTATGTAGTCTGGCACTCTCCTACCCTCCATTCTCTGCACACACACACCCCAGGGGCCTGTGAAATTTGAATTTTTTCCCCACCACCTTGGATTGACTAAATTATGCTGATGAATTATTAGTGCTATGTGTTTTTATGTATTTATGTATTTATTTTTAGCATTTAATTACTTATTGTATGTTCTCTTCTGTTGTAAGCCACCCTGAGCCTTGCTCACAAGGAAAAGTGGCCTAAAAATCTAAAAAAAATAAATAAAAAATCTCACTTCTCCCCCAGGTGGATCATGTCACAAATGCAAATTTCAAAACAACACAAAAGAAAAAGGGGTTAAAAAATAAGCTGAAGGAATATGGCCTGTAACACAAAACAGTGGCTTGCTTCCCTAAAGCTGTTTTGTATTTAGCCTGGGAATTATTTATTGGGATGAGAGTTTTAGTGATTCATTATAACTATTGGGTTTACTATGGAGCAAAGTTGGAACATCTGTTCAAATTGTGGACATATTCCAGGAATAAAAACAGCAGCAAAAATAAAGCTAGGTAGGTTGGAGTAGTAGTGCTGAAAATGAGAAATCTTCACTTAATTAAAGTGGCTTTAAATTGTTGAGCTCTGGTGGGCACCATATTGTTTTCTAGTGCTTCCCCCCAAAATTCAGTCAAATTGTCCACAGGTGCTTGAGCTTCAGGAAACAGCTGTTCCCTAAATTACTCTCAATGCTATCATTATGTAATCCAGTCTCTAACAGAAATTCAATGGCATGCGTAATCAGTAGCATGTTTGCAAATTTTCGATTTAATTGTTGAAGGAGGATGAGATGTGATTCATAAAAAACTATTGCTTTCTATCAGAGTATAAAGGCACAGATTCAGCTTTGTCAGTTAGACAGGCTGACATGCAGGATTCCATTCTCTGCAGTTTCAAAGCAAGTCAATGCACTCCATCAGATTCTACAGTAAATCCAGATTTCACTAGGTGAGCATTTGGCTCTGAATGCCTGGTGGAACAGCTCACATAATGTGCAACTTTATAACATTTTGCTACTCTAAATCTGCCTGCTCAGAGTTTATAGACACCTGTTCCAATGATTCCTCTGTGACTTTATATACTGGACTGAACCCAAAATTGATCCTATGTAAAACACAGATGATGGAACAAGTTTAAGGGGAAGTTAGCATTTAACATTGCTGCAGGCCTACATGCCCCACAGATTTACTACTAGAAAATTTGTGACATGTTGTCAATGACTCCCTGATCTTAAGCCTATTCTGGTAATGTAACAAGAACAGGAAATTTTGCCAGGAAAGATGTTTGAGCAGCAATAAAGGGCTTGTGGCCAAAAATAAACTGTTTTACAGCTTATCAGGGACACATTGCCAAGATACATAAGCAGTGTGCCAGACACAGCTTCAGCATTTCTGCCAGTCTAGGCCAGCTGTAAGAAAGTAACAGCCTAACCTGTTTACTCTTTCCAAGTCCTTATTCCCAAAAGGACTGTGAGTTGACATCCTTGTTTGAATACAAGAGAGATATCAAAGAATGGCAAACTAGTGTAAGAAACCAATGCACTACAGAAAATTGGATATCAAACAGAAAATGACACCTTGCCAATTTTTTCAAAGATCTTCATCAATAGACAATACATTTAATCTAGATTATTTTTTGCTGATCTCATTTGTTAATCCTTGCTGTGTTACTACGAGGGGTGTACAAAATTTTTTTGTTTTTTTTTGGATTCAAGTATATTGGACCCAAATTTTTTTGGGAATCCCCCCCCCCCCCCCGGAATATCTATACCGGTATAGTGGTAATATCCAAAAAAATTTGGGATTCCCGAAAAATTCAAGTTTATTATACCCTATGAGGCCATTGTAATCAATGGCAAAAAACTTCTGAAAAGTTTCCAGGGGGCTGGGGGGGGAGGAGGATTGAGGTAGAGGCTCCCAATTTGAACTTTAGCTGCTGAAGCCTCTCCCCAAAAGACCCCCAAAGTTTTGAAAAGATTGGACCAGGGGGTCCAATTCCAGGGGCATCCAAAGAGGGTGCCCCCATTCTCCATTGTTTCCTATGGGAAAAACTAAAGGCAGGCAGGCAGCAGGCAGTGTCTCCCCAAGAATCTGTCTAAGAAAGTAAGTGAGGTGGTGAGGGGCATATTTGCCAGGCCAGCAGCAGTACCTGTGCAATCTGCCCCCCAGAAACAGTGCCACCCTGCCAGTCAGTGCCCAAACCCGACAGGACTCACTCAGGTCAAACCAGAGAATCCCTGCAGCATAATTAGACTGGGGGAGCATGTTTGCCAGCTGGGCCAGCAGCAGAACCTGTGCAATCTGCCACTCAGAGATAGTGCCACCATGCCAGTCAGTGCCCAAACCCAACAGGACTCACTCAGGTCAAACCAGAGAATCCCTGCAGCATAACCACACTGAGGGAGCATGTTTGCCAGCCGGGCCAGCAACAGAACCTGTGCAATCTGCTCCCCAGAGACAGTGCCACCGTGCCAGTAGTGCCCAAACCCAACAGAACTTAGATGATCTCTGCAGCATAAACTGAGGAAGCTTGAAGATGTAGGACTAGCCTTTCCTACAATGATTTGCCCAAATCATGGCTTGCTGTGAAGTGAAAATAGCCCACTTTGACGAATGGCATGAGCATCCATTTCTTGTTAGATCTGAAGGTGGGTCTTCATGCCTCCGGCCAAGCAAGCGCCTCTGTCTCTCCAAGCATGTCAGCTTACCTCACCATATATCCATTTGTGTCTCATGTGGCCCAAGAAGACTCTGCAGCTAGACTCATGGAATTGGAATGGGGAAGGGACCCTCAAGGTCATCTAGTCCAAAACCGCCCCCCCAGTGCAGGGAATCCACCAATACCTTCCCCTCCATACACACACCCAGCGGACCTGTGTTCTGATGATTAGCCCAAACTGTGGCTTGCTGTAAAGTGAATGATGCCCATTGTGTCAGATGCAGGAAGGGCCACCTCTAGTTAGAGCAGAAGGTGGCGCTTAGTGTATCTGGCCAAGCCTATCTCATGTCAGGTTACCTCAACATACATCCGTTTGTGTCTCGTGTGAATGATGCCCATTGTGTCGGATGCAGGAAGGGCCACCTCTAGTTAGAGCAGAAGGTGGCGCTTAGTGTATCTGGCCAAGTCTATCTCATGTCAGGTTACCTCAACATACATCCGTTTGTGTCTCGTGTGGCCCAAGAGGACTCTGCGGCTAGACTCATAGAGTTGGAACTGGGAAGGGACCCTCAGAGTCATCTAGTCCAACCCCACACAAAGTGCAGGGAATCCACCAATACCTCCCTCTCCACACAGACACCCAGTGGACCCCTGTTCTGAATTGAACAATGGTTTGCTCAAACCGTGCCTTGGTCTGTGACGCAGCCCACTTCATCAGAGGCGTGAACACCCACTTCTTGTTAGATCTGAAGGTGGGTCTTCGTGCATCTGGCCAAGCAAGTGCCTATGTCTCTCCAACCATGTCAGCTTACCTCAACATACATCTGTTTGTGTCTCATGTGGCCTGACAAACATGCCCCTTACCACCTCACTTACTTTCTTAGACAGATTCTTGAGGAGACACTGCCTGCTGCCTGCCTGCCTTTAGTTTTTCCCATAGGAAACAATGGAGAATGGGGGCACCTTCTTTGGATGCCCCTGGAATTGGACTCCCTGGTCCAATCTTTTCAAAACTTTGGGGGTCTTTTGGGGAGAGGTTTCAGCAGCTACAGTCCAAACTTGGAGCCTCTATCTCAAACCCCCTCCCCCCAGCCTCCTGGAAACTTTTCAGAAGTTTTTTGCCATTGATTACAATGGCCCCATAGGGTACAATGGACCCGAATTTTTCGGGAATCCCGAAAATTTTTGGGTTTTTTCCCTTGGAAAGCTGAAAATGCTCTGTGGCACCTTCAGAGTATCCCAAAACCTGGAAAAAAAACTCGGAAAAGTTTTTCCATATTTTTGGGGGGGATCGGCAAGCCTGAATGCACACCCCTAGTTACTACCCATTTTACCCAGTTAAGCCTTATTCATAAATTATAGTGAATTTACGTATAATCTGTGTATGCACATTCCCCCCCCCCCCTTTCCACAGGCATTGAGTAATTCTCAGGTTGCACTTAACTCACATACAGCTGAACATGTGATACAAATCCCGCATTTTTCCAGGTACTGTTCCCCTACCCTAAGTCTTCCATGCACCTCAGCATCTAGTCATGCCGGCCAACTGACCACAGAAATGTCTTTAGACAGCGCTGGCTCTTCAGCTTCCCTAGAATCATATTCTACTGGCTTTTGAGCAAGGGAAACCTTTAACTTTACTCAGGCTGCAGACAGACTGGCAGTTTGCCACGATATAGTGCTGTCCCTAATTGACCCAGTTTAAAATGTTGCGGGACAATCAGCCACACAGCACACCCTACTGCGGGTTACCCATGGAGACATCCTGTGGGAAAGCATCCACACTATTGTAGCACATCAGCCACGGGCACACTGCAAAAATGGGCAAAATTCATGTGCGCACATATGCGCACTCCCCCATGTTCAGCCAGCCAGCCATGCACAATGAATATGTGAGGAAACAAAAACTCCAATTTGGAGGTGGTGGCTTTTTAACCCAGCTCCAAGTCATCCTCTGACGGGATGAGTATGCCTGGGGAATGCCTGACAGATGTGGCTGTGTGAACGGCCCCATTTAATCCATTTGTGAAAGGTGCCTATATTGGGCCAAACTGCCAGTCTGAACGCAGCCTACATCTTCACCCTATTGAACTCTTGTACTTTCAAGAACTATGCTGGCTAGGTGGGTTATAAATCTAAATAAATAAATAATAGAACAAATGGAGATGCATTATAATGAGTCAAGCCATTGGTCTAACCAGGTCAGTATTGTCTACTCACTGGCAGTGGAGTTCTGGGGTTTCAAGTAGAGGTATTTCACATTACCTGCTACCAGATCCTTTTAACAGGAGATGCATTACTGGCTACCCAATCCTATTAACGAGAGATGCATGCAAATCATCAGTCTCTGAGCTATGTCTCCTCCCTCTAGTACAGAAGCTCTGCCTTTCCTATCAAATGTTTTCAAGACAAGCTATTCCTTCACATGCCCTGTGAGTTTCTGAGCTCTGATCCTGCTTCCTGTTTTCACTTTGACTGGATGCCTTCTCGCCTGTTGTATTTCATACCACTTGACCATTCTTATCCTTGTTGGCACTGCAGCTGTTTCTCATGATCTTTGGGCATTTGTTTTCATTCCCTAGCTGCTTTTGACTGTCATCCTAGCTTCTTCAACTTGTCATCTGTGTCAGATGCTTGATTTTGTTCCTTTTAGCCATTGCTGCCTTGTTCACCTTTCTGCTTGTGCCTATCTCCTTTCTAGCGACTACTGTTTGCTTTTCAATGAGGTGTCTTGCTCAAAATTGCTGAACTGTTATCTATCTTTTTGACTTGCAGTCTTTTGAAACCTCTGAGTTCTTTGTCATGATCATTTGTAGAAGGCTAAATAACATTTGATTTGCTCAACTATAATTATGTCCACTCCCTATTTTAATTCAGACTTTCCCCCCACAATAAGCAATACTGGGTAATCACTTTTACTCTTCAAATTATCCAGTGACTTTTTCATCAGTCTTTAAGTTCATCCATTTTTTTTAGTGCTATACACACTGACATGGATATCTCAGGCTTGCCTTATTGCAGAAGCTAAGGAGGGTTAGCCGTGGTTAGTACTTGGGCGGGAGACACCAAGGAAGTCAAGGTGGTTATGTGAAGGCAGGCAATGACAAACCATGTCTGAACATCTCTTGCTTTGAAAACCCTTTGGGGTCACCTTAAGTTGGCTGCAAGTTGATGGCAAAAAATCTCTGATCTGTGACTGAATAGATACCTAAGATATATATTAAAGTGAATGGGTGGGACAGCCATAGACAAACAAACATGAAGAAAATAGATATAGGGGCTGCTCAGCAAGAAAGAAGAAAAAAAGAGAAAATCTTGTGCTTGATGGAGGGAAGAGAGTGAGATTAACATAACAAGTTACAGTGAACACATGCACAATCCATGTACACTGTACGCTTAGTTTTTCTGTTTATATCCATTGAGTAATTCTCATGTAACATGCAGTACACGTACAGATTAATGTGTGACTTAAACCTCACATTTATCTAGGTACTGGTCCTTGGTTTCACATGTAAACTGAATATGCTTGGCTCATTCATACAAACAGATGTGCACATGTACTTAAGAACATAAGCCAATGTTGGATCAGGCCAATGGCCCATCCAGTCCAACACTCTTGCCACACAGTGGCCAAAAAGACCAAGAGCCCTCAGGAGATCCAGCAGTGGGGCCAGGACACTAGAAGCCCTCCCACTGTTGCCCCCCCCAGCACCAAGAATACAATGCATCACAAGGTATAGAAAGAGTTCGTATCTATACCTCGTGGCTAATAGCCACTGATGGGCCTCTGCTCCATATGTTTATCTAATTCCCTCTTGAAGCTGCCCATGCTTGTAGCCACCACCACCTCCTGTGGCAGTGAATTCCATGTGTTAATCACTCTTTGGGTGAAGAAGTACTTCCTTTTATCTGTTCTAACTCGACTGCTCAGCAATTTCATGGAATGCCCATGAGTTCTTGTATTGTGAGAAAGGGAGAAAAGCACTTCTTTCTCTACCTGCTCTGTCCCATGCATAATCTTATAAACCTCTATCATATCACCCTTCAGCCGTCATTTCTCCAAGCTAAAGAGCCCCAAGCTAAAGAGCCCTTTCTTCATAGTGTGTGCGACTGCAGCACTAGTTGCCCTTTTCTGCACTTTTTCTAATGCTATAATATCTTTTTTGAGATGTGGTGACCAGAACTGTATACAGTACTCCAAATGAGGTCACATCATCAATTTATACGGGGCATTATGATACTGGCTGATTTGTTTTCAATTCCCTTCTTAATAATCGCCAGCATAGTGTTGAACTTTTTCATTGCAGTTGCACACTGTCTCGACATTTTCATTGAGTTATCTACTATGACTCCAAGATCTCTCTCTTGATCAGTCTCCGCCAGTTCAGACCCATCAACATGTATTTATAGTTAGGATTTTTGGCTCCAATGTGCATCACTTTGCATTGCCCGCACTGAACCCCATTTGCCATGTTGATGCCCACTTGCCCATCCTTGACAGATCCCTTTAGAGTGCCTCACAATCCTCTCTGGTTCTCACCTTCATGTCATCTGCAAATTTAGCCACTTAACTGCTTACTCCCAGCTCCAAATCATTAATAAACAAGTTAAAAAGCATCGGACCGAGTAGTGATCCCTGCGCTACCCCACTGCTTACCTCCTTCCACTGAGAACATTGCCCATTTATACTCGCTCTCTGTTTCCTTTTAATTACCCAGTTTTTGATCCACAAGATACTTGCAAGATATACATGCATTCACTGTAACATGTGGACAGAGCTACAGCCTTTGAGGGGAAAAAACACAGAGACAGCTGTAGTACGTATATTGTAAACAGTAAGCAAATAGTAAGTGAATCAGTGACTGCTCAAAATGATGTGGAAAAAAGAGAATAGAATAGTGACAAGCTTAACAATGATGTTGCGGGTGCCATTCATTAGGTATCTGTAACAGCCACCTTATAGTTTAAAAAATGGATAATAGGTACAAGAGGAAATAATCACTGTTTTCAAAAACAATAATTGGTTTTTTGATTGCTAGGAAACAGTGATTCCAAGAACAAGAGCAGTTGCTGGGGAAACATCATTTAAGTGAATGAAAGCATGATGTCAGTGCAGTCCTATCTGAGGATGCCAAGTGTCTGAAAGGCCCTTTGATTCTCCTTCATCTGAGGGCTTTGTTGTCATAAGCCTGGATCCAAGGAGTAATTTTAGGTGACCACAAGGACTTACTTAGTAGAATGCTTTATTTCTGTTATAGCACTGCTTTTGAAACCTCTCTCTTTTAAAAGGTTTTCCCCATACCTACAAGACTCCTGTCCAAAAATACAAATCTCTAAAGCATACTTGATTTGTGAAACCTGTAGAATGCACATCTGGGATCTGGCCATTGTATCTAGAATCATGGTTATCTTCCAGTATCTTCACCATTTTTTAAAAAAGTCTGTTGATTCTTGTTTTTCATTTTCTCCATTCTTTTTTTAGCATCATCAAATCTATGTCCTTGATCCACAGATGAATATGCTTTTTGTCATTTCTTTTTGTTTTTGTATGCTATTATCCTGTCCATTTTGTATGCTATCATCCTGTCCATTTTGTCAATTTCCATTGCTGGCGTTCCCTGTTTATATCATTTAACCCCATTTTCATGTCATTTATATGTAACTGAGTTGACAAACAGACATGAACATTTCTTTTGCGTCTGTTGTTGTTGGCTCATCTGTCTTCAGAGACTCAGAGAATTTGCAGTGCTTTCAATAGTCTTGGAAGGGGATAATTCTGCTTCAGATTACACTGTTAGAATTCACAAGCTGAACAATTACTTATCCTTCTGATAAGCAATCTGGCCATATCAGCATGATGAACCAACAGTGCGGGGGGGGGGGGGGGGGCTGCACATCCCTAAGGCACCTCTTTTTACAAAATAATTTGGGTGTTGGCAGTGCAAGAATGTACAGAACTGATCCAGATCTAAATGGTTTGTCTGCCTTTGCCATTAATGATCACTGTGTCTGACTGCAATAAAAGTACACAGGAAAATGCCATGCATCCATCAGTGGCTATTAGCCACAAAGTATAGATAGGAACTCTCAGTCTGGGTCAAGTGATGCTCTGTATTCTTGATGCTTGATGGGGGGGGGCAACAGTGGGAGGGCTTCTGGTGTCCTGCCCCCACTGCTGGACCTTCTGAGGGCACCTGGTGTTTTTGGCCACTGTGTGACAGAGTGTTGGACTGGATGGGCCACTGGCCTGATCCAACATTGGCTTCTCTTATGTTCTTATGTAACTGTATGTCACTAATTGTCAAGTGTTAATGTTTTATGTGCATTAAAAAAGTGGCAAACAACAGACAGGGAAGCAGTGGTGGTGGCAGAATAATCTGCCTTTTTCTGCTGAAAATTTTGTTTATACTCTGTTCTTGATTACTGTAATCTGCTGATTAATATTTCTTTTCTTTCTTTCTTTTTGAATGTTATTAGTTTATTAAATGCAATAAAATTACAATACCATACTGAATAAGAAACGGATACAGAGAGTCCAAACAGTATAAGCTCTAACACAGAATGAAAAATAAGACAGATAACAACGCCATAGCTGTAAAATGATGATGAATACATTATAGTCCATTATATCAGCATCTACTTTGAGATGTATACCTAGAGGAGAAGACAGTCAAGCAGGTCAACATAAGGGGTCCCGACACAGCAATCAAGAGAAGAAAAGATTAAAGTTAAAAATGTTCAATAGTGCGGGTTAGAAGGTAAAAGGTCCTTATTTGACATGTATTCCAAGACCAGGAGCCAGGTGCGTACCAATTTACAGTGTGATTTTCCTGAGCTGTGAGAGTGTTTAGTAGATTTTGAAATCTTGCACATGACAAATTGATCCCATATTTTGTTGTACCAAGTATCAATTGTCGGGGGCATCTGGGATTTCCAGACCGCTGCAATTGTCAGCCTTGCTGCTGCAAGCAATATCACTGTGAGCTCCGTTTGCGGCCTTCATCTCTGGAATCTTCCATATTTAGGAGTACAAATTCTGGATTAAAAGGAAGTGTCTGCGAAGTGATTGTGTTTACTTCCTGCATAACCTTTTGCCAAAACTGATGTACAAAGGGGCACTCCCATCAGCAATGTAGATAACTGCCTGGAGAACCACATTTTTTTCCAGCACAGATGGCCATAGTTAGAATTCATATGATGCAGTCTGATTGGAGTAAAATATCAGCATGTTGAGAGTTTGAAAAACTGCCACCAAATGTTAAAACCCCCAGATCTATTAGCAAGAGAACCCCAAATGGAAAGCTCATTATGTGATTGCAATGTAATGTGGAGACCCCTCTGCCATGCATAGCTGCTGCTCCTTAAAGATGTGTAATCTTTGTCCTCCTGAAGCTGTTTTTACAAAGGATTTGTGGACTTATGGACTTTATTCAGAATTTTTCCTTTGTATTAAGTACTTTTTTGATCCTAGCTCTTTAAGAATATATAAGGGTCTGCTGAACTATAACAAAAATTTAGAACTGTTTGAATTATTTGGTACAATATATTTTTTCTGTTTTTGTTCATAATTCATTCACGGAGTGTTTTTGTATTGATACAATCTCCTCCCATGAGCTCTTGTTTTGATATACATGCTTTATGATAGGGCATCTCAAAAGTACTATCTATTTCTATCAAGATTTTGTAAACATTAGACAACAAAGATTTTGAAGAGTCTGGATATCTTTCCAAAAGACATTTGAAAGGAGTCTTTGGTGGAGCTTGTTGGTGTCTTGCTGCGCATCATTCTTACAACCTCAGAAAGAATCATGGAATGATAATATGTACATAATCATGGGAGGTCAAGACCCCCACAACAAAGTCGGTCAATTCTAGATTGCTTAAAACACCAAAGAAACTTAGAGAAGGTTTTTTTTGCCATTTGAGCAGCTCCTTTTCTGATATTGAGATAGGCAATGCTCGAAACAGAAAAAGGAAGCTGGGAAAGATGAAACATTTTATTAAGTGTAATCGGTCAGGTAGAGAGAGACATAGAGAGTTCCAATCTCGAAGGTGATTTTGAGTTTCTTTGTATAAACGACTGTAGTTAAAAGTGAATAGATCTTTGAGATCCAATGGTATTTGTACTCCTAAGTGCCTCCAAGAAGATGTAATCCATTTGAATGAGAATTGTCACTAGAGGGAAGATTTCACATCAGTGGAGAGTGATATCGGATAGATTTCAGATTTATGCATGTTAAGGTGGAGACCAGAAATCGTGCTAAACCATTCCAATGTTTAATGGATAGCTGGCAAACAATGGGTGGGATCTGAGACATAAAGAGTGTGATCATTCACATATAGGGATAACTTATGCTTGACCCCATCAACGATGATACCAGAAATCTCATTTCTGTGCAACTCTTCTGCAAGGGGTTTGATGGCCAGCTGTGATGGGATTAAAGAGAAAAAAAACCTATGACCAGCAGAGTGTGTTCATAGAACCCTGCTGAGTCACATGACAGAGTGAGGAGGGGGCTGTTTGGGCTCGGGGCTCTCAGTTATTGTTGTTTGACAGACTCAGAAGGGAAGCGCTGAGGGAGTGAAGCGACTTTCGCCTTCTGAAGAGACTCTGGAGAATTCTGTTTCTAGGAAGGAACAGACTCAATCATAGTGAACTAAGCGAACACAGACACTAACATACATCAATCCTGGCGAGCCTGTGAGATGTGGTTGTGGGAGGGCTGAACTCTGGCAGGGTCTAGACAATTGTATAGAGGCCAGCTGTGACTCAAAGAGGCCAGTAGACACAGCTATAGAGGAACCACAAAGCAGGACAGGAAAGAGTATAATAGAAGAGTGAGTGAATGTGTAACCATCTGAATGCAACAAAGAGTCCTCTATACAAACAACTGATATTCCCCTGTTGTGTTCTGCCAATAAATTACAGTTTTATTTTATCTTGAGAAAACTTTGGTGCCTGACTCATACTTAAAAAAAAAACCCCGAAGAGACTATTTAAGAAGAGAGGGACCTGAGTAGTATTCATAAACTGCTGGGCTGATCTGTTCCCTCAAAGGGAAAGTTCAGACCACAGCTTGTAAAGAGGAGTAGGGTCATACCAGCATGAACAGCTCCTTAATATTTCTTGACCTGTTCTTCAATCAAATCACATAATCTCTGTCAAAAAAAATCTTTTTGATGTTGCACTATCCTGGGGGGTTGAGCTGAGCCAGATAATGGTGGACGCCTAATCCGAGGGCTCCATGCCTAGACACTGAAAAGGGCTCTAAAACACAAATTTAACAGCATTTAACAGATGGAACTTTGGCTGTATTAGAAAACAGAAGACCTAAGGAATGCAAATACTGAGAGTCTGTGGATACTCCCTTAAGGGTTTGGAGGAATATTATAATAATAATAAGACTCCCTCCTACAGAAACAAGGAGATAAGATGGCTGCCAAGAGTGCAGAGAAAGAAAACACCAAGAGCAATGTCGAAACCATCTTAAAAGGTATGCAAAAACAACTATTGTTTTTACAAAAGGATTTAAAACAAGAATGGACGGAGAGACTTATTAAAACCTATAAATGGCCAATTAAAGGAACTCGCAGATAATGTTAAAAATGTGGCTGAGTCTGCTGAGCAAGGCTATCAGCAGAGCACTGCAGGAGAAAATAAAAAAACTGGTGAACCGAAACAGAACCATGAAACTAAAATGGCTGATTTGGAGGACAGAGATTGTTGTATAAACATCCGCATCCATGGGATAGAGAAGAAAGCTGAGGGAAATGACATTATAGGATTTCTCATTGACTGGTTTAACTCCCTGGTCCCAGAGCCCCCCTTAAGCAGAATCGATCTTGAAAGAGCCCACAGAATTGCAATTCCGAGAAGGAATAAATATCTCAACCCACAGAGACATTGCTGTGTGTTTTGCAAGATATGCAGCAAAAGACTGCTTTCTGAAACAAGTTTGGAAACTCCCATCCATAAACTATAAGGAAAAAAAAGTGCTCTTTATGCAGGACTTAAGCGCTGAAACATTCAGAAGATTATGTGCTCTAAGGCCATCCACAAAGAAACTACAGGAGGCAAAGATAAAATACCGTTGGGGTTTTCCCTTCAAACTAATCACCCAAAGAGAAAATAAAACCTATGTGGCCTCTTCATTAAAAGAGGCCTTGGAAATCTTGGAAGAGCTATAATGGAAGCCTCCAGAGGAGAGCTACGATGACACAGATGAAGACAAGGGATCAGAACAAGAAAAAGCAGGAGAAGATGAGAGGGAATGGAAGCTGCAGCAAAAGAAAAGGAGGAGGAAGAAAGGAGGTCCACAGACTAGATATAGTGCTAGAACTTCAAGCTGTCCCATGCTTCCAATACAAGTAAAATTTAAATGTTGATAAGTATACATGAGGATGACTGACCAGGTGTAAATTAGAGATACTGCAGGACTTAATATGAAACTTAGTAAAATATGTATTTCAGCTATGTTCTTTGGTTATGGAGTATGGATATAAAAATGCTATTATTTAAATTTATATATATATATATTTCAAAAAAAAGAGAGCCTTAAGCGAAGGCATGGGGTGGGAAGAGATAGGATGACTCCCCCAAAGGTGCAACAGCACAGCATAGATATGGAAACACTATGCTGTCTAACTTCAGGATGGAGTGGGACCTTGGCCAAGACATCATTTTTTTCTAGAATTATTTCAAGCATGCGAGTAGAGGGCTTTAAGCAAAGTAGAGAGAGGGAATTACAATATAAATATAGACTTAAGCATAGTAACGGATTTTGGCTACAAAAGGAGATATTAAAATCTATACATTCAATGTCAGAGGAATGGGTGATCCAATAAAACAAAGACGGCTAGCAAATTATATAAGATATTCAAACCCTGAAGTTATAATGCTTCAGGAAACACACGATAATATAAAAGATAACAAGTTATTAAAACAGGGATATTTTAAGTAACATTACTCAGCACCAGGTATTAGTAAATCTAGGGGGGTAGCAATAATCTTTTCAGGAGCCTACACATTTCAGAAAAGTAATTTAGTAAGACACCCATTAGGGCATTATATTTTTGTTAAAGGGCAATATGTAAACAAAACATTTACCTTTGCCTCCATTTATGTACCCAATAAGAAGCAAATTCAATTTTTAACAGATGTTCTCAAGAAATTAGACAAATTTAAAGAAGGGGAAGTGGTGATAGGGGGGATTTAAATTGGACTCATATGGATTACTTAGACAAAAGTGGAAAGAAAAATACAGAAAGGAAAATAGGAAGGGAATTGGTAAAAACACTGCAAGAATTTAATCTGGTAGATGCCTGGAGAGTGGACAATCCACAGAAAATGTATTGTACATATTATTCACACAGACACAACACATACTCCAGAATAGATTTCATTTTAATATCATCAAGCTTAATGCAGAATATAGTCAAAGCAGAAATAGGTATAAGAAAACTATCTGATCACTCTCCAGTTTGGTTAGATTTGAATATTCTTGGAGAACAATCAACTACATATTCATGGAGATTTAATACTATTTTATTAACCAAATCAGAATCAAGAGAAAGATTACAAAAGGGTATAAAGAATTATTTCAAAGAAAATATAACTGAAGGCATGCCATTGCATACTGTATGAGATGCATTAAAACCAGTAATAAGAGGGATATGCATACTAGAGGTGGCTAGATTAAAGAAGATTAACAGCGAAAAATTTAAACTACAGGCAGAAATTGGAGAATTAGAAGTAAAAAAAAGTGGGATCAAAAAAGGTTTACAAGGATTTGGTAAATAAAAGGAAGGAATTAGATGTTCCATAGATAAAAACTGCTATATTTAAAGCAGAAATACTATGAATTTGGCAACAAGAGTTCCAAGCTATTAGCAAGTAATTTGAGAAAACATAATAATAGAAACAAAGTATCAATGATAGAACACAACAATAAAAAATACATAATATGGAACAAATAGCCAAGCAATTTGCTAAATATTTTGAAAAATTATTTACCTCAGAAAATCCATCTGAGGAAAAAATTGATGAATATTTTCAAAAACTGAATATTCCTGAACTTAAAAGTGAGCACAACAATATTTTAAACAAACCAATTGAAAGCAAAGAAATAGATGAGGTAATCAAAAAATTTAAAAATGGAAAATCTCCAGGCATAGATGGCTATAGCCTAGAATTTTACAAACAATTCAAAATCCTATTACTCTCATTCATGACAAAAT
The DNA here is from genome assembly GCA_029233225.1 of Lepidodactylus listeri. Lineage (NCBI taxonomy): Eukaryota > Metazoa > Chordata > Lepidosauria > Squamata > Gekkonidae > Lepidodactylus > Lepidodactylus listeri. The sequence continues at coordinate 51,505,930 of JARCFY010000004.1, forward strand.
TATTTAACCAAATAGTGAAAGACAAACAAGCACCACACTCATGGGAAGATGCAAGAATTACAGTGATTTTAAAGTCTGGTAAACAAACAAACCAACTAGATTCCTATCGACCAATAGCACTATTGAACCAAGATGCAAAAATCTTCACTGCTGTCCTTGCGTTTAGACTGAGTAATATAATTGAGAATTATGTTTCTCCAGACCAGTTGGGTTTTGTACCCCAAAGGCAAATAGCAGATACAATACATCAGGGGTGGGCAATTGTTTTGGCTTGGGGGCCACTTTGTGGGAGCGGAGGTTAGTGGAGGGCTGCACCTTTTAAAATGATTGCATTCATTAGTTAACAAACAGAGACAGACTCAGAGGGACAGAGAGAGGCACACAGGGGAACATAGGGACACAGAGAGAGAGACAGAGGAACACAGAGACACACGCACATGCAGAGGGACACAGAAAGAGTCAGAGAGAGAGAGAGAGAGAGAGAGAGAGAGGGACAGAGAGAGAGATCGCCGAAAGCAGCTGCCTGCCTGCTGTGCCTCCATGCAACCCAGGAAGGCGAGGGTGGGAGTGTGCAGGGCTTCCCCGGAGCGCTGCGACCCTAGGAAGAGGAGGATGGGGGAGGGAAGGTAACTTATCTTCCTTCTTCTGCCTCTTCATCACCCAACAGGGCTGCTGGGAGCAGGGGGTGGGGCTTGGTAATGTGCCAGCCCCCTGGAAACTTCACTCCTGAAGCACAGCTTCTCTGCACTCCAAGCCCAGTGGAGGCCTGACTGAAACCACGTGGCCAACTGTTTTGGCGAGCAGCAAAAAAACTCTGTGGCGGGCCGCATGTGGCCCCCGGGCCGCAATTTGCCCACCCCTGCAATACATAGAATATTGAATGCCATTTACATCAGTAAAAAAAAAAAAAAAAGACACCATTAGTCATAGCATCTCTCAATGCACAGAAAGCTTTTGATCATTTGGAATGGGACTTTATCATTAGACTGCTAAAATATATGCATATTTAATTGAGACAGACTCAGGTTCACTAAATGGGTTGAAAATAATATGGAAGAAAGATATCGGAATAAAGATCGAGTAAAATATTTGGAATAAGATATGGTTTATTCAAACAAGGAAAACTATATCAATAGCTCTTAGAGAGAGCTCCTTGAAATTATTGCACAGGTGGTATTTCACCCCAGTTCACCTTGCAAGAATAATCAACACAAATAATGAAAAAATGCTGGAGAAAGTGTAATCAGCAAGGTGATTATATTCATATGTGATGGCTGTGCCCAGTAGTGTCACAGTTCTGGGAGAAATTTTTTGCAGAAATGGCAAAAATTACACGTCAAACCATCTGTGTTACACCAGCTTTGGCCCTATTAACAATATGGGAAAAACAAAATTAAAAGGTGACTTCTAAAGGACTAATAGTGTTTATGTTAATGGCAGTGCGCAGGATAGTAGCTAAAAGTTGGAAAACCTCAGAATTATTAACATTACAATCATGGTATTCTGAGTTATGGCAGATTGCAATATCCGAAAAATTGACAAGTCAAATTAGAATAATCAAATCCAAACCCAAAACTGTAGACTTCTTTGAAACTTGGCATGATTTTATTTTATACACAACTCAGAATAATACTCAAAGTATGTTTAATCCCTTCCTCAGATTATGGGAGAAAGTTAAATAAGCCTCTCTCTATACTTTAATTATGTTGTAACTATACATTTATTATATATGTTTATAGGATAAGAAAAAAGAAGAGGAAAAAATTCCTTCTCTTTGTATTTATGCTGAATGTCGAGCTCTCTACCAGTGCCTTAATTTCCTTGCTTTTTACTTATTCTTTTTCTCTTTTTTTGTTCTTTTTTGTTATGTTTACACTGTAGGTTGGTCTGTGTGTGGAGTGGGGTGTGTGCTTGATGTCTTATGTCTGGGGTTTTTTTGCATATATATTTAAATTAAAAAATTTTTTAAAAAAAGATGTTGCACTACCCTCTTATTTTACATTTTTATATTATAACACATTCCACTGTTAATTTTCCTGGACTTATTTTTATCCACCACCACATTTTGACTTCCTGCTCATTACCAATTCTGCTCTTTCATTTGGATTTCTCCATTCCCATTGCTTCTTTCACGGTTCTTTTCATATTGCTGATAATACATGCAATAATCTCTGCAGTTAGATCACAGAAACAACACACACTGCATCCAGCGGCTTGGTTTGAGCAGGCAATTCTAGTATCCACACCTTGACTTTATTAGCCTGAACAACCCATTACCCTCCCACCTATGGTTAGTTCTATGCTACCACATTTTATTAAATTATAAAAAACAAAAGTGTACTTATTGCATCTGCATATATTGTATTGGTTTTGAGAATTCGATTTAGATTTAGTAATACTTTATGGCAAGAACTAAACATTAAAATAATTCTCTTTGATTTTATCATGTGCCAAAATAAACATCTTTACAAAAACTTATGTTTGTAAGATCCATTGCAATATGATATATGATTAACTGTCCTTAGATGCACAGCTAATTGAGTTGCATTATTAATATTATTTATTTTTGTACAGATTTGTATAAATATAAAATTATATCTGTCCTCTTTACTCTAAACCCTTTGACATCATTAAGCTATTATATCAGATGTTTCCTTCACTGTTAAATTGGTTTTCAAAAATCCAGTGACAATTAACTAGAATCATCTTGCTCAAGCATGAAAAAGAAAAGAAAAGAAAGATTATTTGTCTCTTTCTGAATCACTGGGCTTTGCATGATCTACCATTAACCTTTCTGGAATTAAATCAATGTGACAACTCTGAAGCAGTTACAAGCATTTGTCACTTGCATTCTCAGCTCTGCAAACTGCAGTACAACCTCTAATATTTTAATCCTTGCATTTTCCTTGAAAATTAATCTGTTGATTCATTGCAAAAAGTTACAGCATGGACATGGATCAAATTTCTGACTGATTCATGTTCTTTGCTAGACTATCTGGCTCTAACTTATGAGTGCCAAAGCCCAGCAGCTTGAACCACACACTAATAAGGCTTCAAAGAAAGCTAGAATAATTCTACTCAGCAGTTTGGCATCTAGAAGAATGGAGGTACTGGATCTACCTCCACTTGCCCTGTCAGTTTCACCCAGGAAATCAGAAAGGAATCTTTGCAGTTACTCACTGGAAGGTGATAGAGCGGTCATAAAGAAACTTGTTTGGCTCTTGTCAAGAAGGGGGCTGGAAAGGCACCTAAAGATCACTGTGGGGCAGAAATTTAGTAGTCTGGGATCAATGGGAACCTACTAGAAGCTCCTTTCTATTTTTTTAAAAACAGAAGTGTTGTGTTTGTGTTTAGAATATGAAGCAGTAATACCTTGAAAAGGGCTCTGGAATCCTAAAGCTCCAATTCCTATTGGCTGATTAATAAAGACTCCCATTGGTCCTGAAGCCAATCTAGATACCCAATCACTGAGCCCTGCTTGGGTCCAATAGACTTGCTTGTATATAGTTACATTGTTGAAAGTTATGTGTTGGAACAGTATAAATGAAAGTGCTGCTCTCATAGAGCTGTCTTTTGAGCTGAACAATGTCACTGAATAAAAGCCTGTTTGTTTGAATTCATCGCTTCCTGCTCAATACTTAAAACTGGTGATGAGGATGGGATCCCAGTCCTAACTGAACGGCTGAAATCACTCTGCCTGCCCAGCTGAAATCACTAAGGGCGTCCAGAGCTAAATCACTATGGGCATGGCATCCAAGGGCCATATCGAACCGTTCGACCCAAAGGTTGGGAACTGGGATTCATACCTCGATCGGTTTGAATGCTACCTTGTAGCAAATCATATTGACAGAGATTATCTCTGCCGCGCCACTTTTCTGAGTACCTGTGGCCAGGCTGTATTTGACATTGCTCGAGATTTAGTTGCCCCCTCTGAGTTACTCGAGACCCCTCTCAGCATAATCAAGGCCCGGCTGACCGAGTACTTCACCCCGAAGACGTCGGCTGCCACACACCGATGCACGTTCCATCAGCGGAACCAGAAGGAGGGCGAGTCTGTCACGGAGTACCTCACCACACTGAGGCGGGCTGCTTGAGACTGTCACTTCACCAATTTGAAGTCTGTCCTCCTAGATCAGCTGCTCTGTGGCCTCAGAGACGAGAGCATCAGGCGAGCCCTACTCTTACTAAAGACTCTCACATATGAATCGGCCCTCGAAGAGGCCCTGAGAGTAGAGACCGCCAACTTATCCCTCTGCGAACTGCAATTGACTCCCGAAAGCCACATGCCAGGTCGCTCTGATGCTGTACACCAGGGTAGTACTGCTGAGTCTGATGATGCCTGGGATGACCAATCTGATGTGTCCGATGATGGAGTTTTCAACGCAATCAGAAGCTGCGCCGCTGTCACAAAAGCCTGCGCCACTCTCAAAAAAGCCCGCGAAAAAACAGCTGTGCCGGTTGTGGAGGTGTGCATGCGCGTAGAGACTGTCAGTTCCATGATGCCATCTGTCATGTGTGTGGGAAAGCGGGCGACCTCGCCAAAGTATGTCGCTCGTCTCAGGGTCATGATGCTCCAGACGAGTTCCAGCATACCCAAGGGTCTGTGAATGCCCCCAGTCGATTGTATCATTCCAAGTCATCTCGGCCGTCTGAGCAAAGACAAAGGTACAGCAATGAAGCAAGCGTGTCCGAGGACTACACTAACCACCTATATATACACCAGGGGCTACATCTGTGTCCGAAAATCAAAGCCACCATTTTCATCGAAGGTCGAGCATGCCAGATGGAGATAGACTCTGGGTCAGCATTGTCCATCATCTCTTGGAGCATGTTCCAACAAGTCTGCCAGCGATTCGCTGCTCACTGCCTTCAGAGATGCACACTACAGCTGTTTGACTTCCAGAGGAACCAAGTGCCAGTCGTTGGCATCGCCACAGTCCAGGTCAAATATAAGAAATTCTCCGGCTGTCTGAACCTGCTAGTGGTAGAGGGTCGCCGCACAAGACTGATAGGGCTGGACTGGTTTGCCACCTTGGGCATAGACGTTGTTGGCATGAACCAAGTCGAGCCGCAGCCTTTTGTGGACCTTGAGACAGTTTCCAGAGGTTTTCAAGACAGAGCTAGGCTGCTACAAGGGTCCACCTGTGTCGTTTAACCTGGATCCTGCTGTACCACTAATCCGCCACAAGCCCAGATGCTGCCCCATCGCTTTCAAGCCCAAGATTGACGAGCAGATTGATAAGCTGTTGGCCCAAGGGATCCTCAAGCCAGTTCCCAATGCCAAGTAGGAGACACCTATCGTCACTCCCCTCAAGCCTGATGGCTCCATCCATTTGTGCACTGACTATAAGTGCACCATCTACTGGGCCCTACGGCCGCACACATAACCGGTTCCTGTGGTGAGCCACCTTCTAGCCTCGGTCTCTGGGGGTCAGGTGTTCGCCAAGATCGACCTCGTCCAGGCATATCAGCAGTTGCTGGTAGATGCAGTCACAGCCGAGGCACAGACTATTGTGATGCACCGAGGTGCTTTTAAAGTAAACCGGCTATAGTTCAGGGTAAGCATCTCCCCCGGCATTTTTCAAGAACTTATGGAGCGCCTTTTTCGGGGTCTGCCTGACGTCATACCCTATTTCAATGATGTCTTAATTGCCAGGGTCTCTGATCTTGAACTGGCTACTCGGGTGCGAGAGGTCCTTCATTGGCTACAGGACGTTGGCCTTCGGCTGAAGGAGAAATGCGAGTTCCTACCGTTCAATTCCTGGGTTACCGCCTAGACGCCGATGGCATCCACCCTGCTCCAGACAAGGTTGCTGCAATCTGCAACGTGCCCCCTCTGAAGTCTAAGAAAGAGCTGCAATCATTCTTAGGACTATTGAACTTTTATCATGCCTTCTTGCCCAACAAAGCAGCTCTTGCAGAACCACTCCATCATTTACTGGACAAGTCAGCTTCATGGGCATGGGGTCGCCAGGAAAATGCCTCCTTCCAAGCTGTCAAAGCCCTCCTTGCTTCCGATGCCGTCCTCGTGCACTATAAGAAGAAGAAGCCCCTCATCCTAGCATGTGATGCGTCGCCTTACGGGATCGGGGCCGTGCTCAGTCACTGGTTGCCATCTGGCCGGGAGGCCCCTATTGCTTTCTATTCCAAAACGTTATCCCTCACTGAGAGAAACTACACCCAGATAGATTGAGAGGCACTAGCAATCATCGCTGCAGTGAAGAAATTTCACAATTTCATCTACGGGCGGGAATTTGAAATTGTCACCAACCACAAGCCGCTGCTTGGCATCTTCACGGCCGACTGTCAAACCCCCCCCCCCCCAGATTCTGTCCCCCCGGATGATGCGCTGGGCAGTTCTTCTATCCGCCTTCTCCTTCCACCTCCTCCACAGGCCTGGCAAGACCATTGGGCACGCTGACACCCTTAGCCATCTGCTGCTTTTGTCTTTAGGACTGCCTGAGGCCCCACTCCAGGAAGTTTTGCTGATCGAGGAGCTGCCACAGCCTCCGCTCTCCGTTGCTGATGTAGCGTTCTACACCGGCTGGGATCGAGAACTCAGTCAAGTCTACAACCACGTGTGGAGGGGATAGTGACCCAGACTGAAAGAGAAAGTTCCTGGAGAAGGCTGAATTAATCCTGAAGTGCTGCCCCTCTGAGGTGGAGACCTAAAGGGAGAATAGGGGAGAGATGGTCCCAGGCCAAACTGGAAAAGAGTTGCAGAAGGTACCTACCCTGAGGATTGTAGGATCTATCTTAAACATGGAAGATCTGGATGGTTAAGGGCAAAATCTAGATAGAATCTCTAGGCTGTATTTATCTACTGTTATTTTATTGCCCTTAAACACTTTATTACACCTTAAAACACTTACTTACATACTTTTCCCCCTTGAAGTTTCTGACATAAACACTTGCTTTTGCAACTCTTATAATAAAGGTCACATTTGAGTTACATGAATCTGACTCAGTGCTTCAGTTATTTCATCCCACGTTCCAAACTACACTGCTGGATTCATTATAGGAGTTTCATTTTGTGGCTGCTCAATGGAAGGAGCCAAATTAGGTTGCCAGGTCCCCCATGGCCACTGGTAGGGGATGCAGGCATAGGGTTGCCAGATCTAAGCTGGGAAAGACCTAGAGATGGAGCCCGGGGAGGACAAGGACCCCAATGGGGTACAATGCCATAGAGTCACCCTTCCAAAGCATCCATTTTTGCCAGGGGAACTTGTTTCTGTAGTCTGGATATGTGCTAGAGTTCCGGGGGATCCCCAGGTTCCACCTGGAGGCTGGCATCCCTAAGCCAAACTTAACTGAAGACTGAGGTTGGTTCTAGGTTCCTATTACCCAGTGCTTTTCTTCTGCTGTCATACAACAGCTGCAATCAATGGCAGTTTAAAGATAGGAGGAAGCCCTGTTTGGCTTGGAATGGCAGAATAGGGCAAGAAGGGCTCCTGCCTCTCCCCATGCTGTTTTCAGTAGCTAAAACAGCCCACCCCCAGCATTGATTTGTCTACATACATTTGGAGCAGTGCATGGAGTATTCCAAGCACATTCTCCTCCAGAGTTATGGAAATAATTCCCTGTCAGGGGCCAACCAGCAAAAAAGAGAGAAACAGTTTGGCTCTTGTGCTTGGTCCCAGGCTGATGATTTCCATGTAAGCATCAGAGTGGGGAAAATATCTGGCGTGAGAAATCTGAAATTTCCCAGTCATGGAGCAAGCTATAGGAATTACTATGGCTGCAATCACACACACTAAATAATCCACTTTCAATCCATTTTCAATGCACTTTCCAACTGAATTTTGCCAGTTCACACAGTAAAAATCCAGTTGGAAAGTGCACTGAAAGTGGATTGAAAGTAGATTATTTAGTGTGTGTGACCACAGCTTATGGCTGCGATCACACATACTAAATAATCCACTTTCAATGCACTTTCAATGCACTTTCCAAATAGATTTTACTGTGTGAACTGGCAAAATCCAGTTGGAAAGTGGATTGAAAGTGGATTATTTAGTGTGTGTGATCGCAGCCTATGACAATCTATATCCAAATGTTTAGGAACAGCTAAGCTAAGCATCCAATGAGAACTCTTAAGTACAGGCTTTCACTGTCATAGGTGCTTACTCTCCCATCCTCATATCTTGTCATTAGAAACTGGTCTGGCTCTAACTAGAGGCGGTAGGAATAGTGTGGCTTGTTAGGAGAAAGACAGGAATAATCAGCAAACACATTGATATGTCTAGTGATAAAAGGAGTTTCCCCAAACTAGTAGTCCACTGTCCAGTATGGCCAGGGAGTTGGGGAGAAAACTCCTTAGCTTTGGTCAGGGGAAGGATCCATGAGGCCTAGCACCTTAGCATAGTTTTTCTGTGAAAGCTGTGATCAACACTGCCAGAAGTGATGCCAATGCAGTATGGAGTCATGGTAGGGCTCTCCAAAAGCCAGAGGCTGCCTATTAGTCATAACCCATACTGAAATGGAAGGGAGAGAGTTAAATGCTATGAAAATCAGCCATCAGCTCATGTGTTGGTGGTCTTGGGTCTTCATTCCTGTGCCTGGGGGCAATGCTATGATTACTCATCTTTTGTTATATGATACACCATCTCTGTTTTTACCTATACATCCTAATTATCAAATGCCAGGACATTTGTCACTTCTGTTTATCTTATGTATTTGTTGTTAACTGTACAGTGCCCAGTTCAGAAATGTTTTGGAATTATGAACCAACAATATTGTTTTGCTACAGTTTCCATTCCCAATGCCTCTACAGTGAACTTCTCATCTCTTTGATACTTTTAAGCACTAATATTTTCTCCTTTGCTCTAAATGCTGCTGAAGATAATAAGCTGTGCACATAAAAGTCCCTGAAGTGACTGTCTTTAATCAATTTTAAAAGATTGCCTTTGTACACCTGTAGTAAAATGTATGTTTAGTGTAAATAATAGGTCTCCCATCTTTCTGTTGAAAACAGACTACCTAAAGCTCAATACAATAAGAGTGGAGACAGGGTGGAGGGGAGGAGGATGCTGTTTAGAGTTGGGAAAGTCATCCTAAATGCTCATTCTGAGTCATCAATGGATACTCCTGGTACTGGTGTGTTTGTGAAGCTCAGCTGTGCCTTCTCTGAACCAAAGCCATTAAGATATTAATCTTATTGGATTTTGAGACGCAGACATGAAAACTAGAAATTCAAAAGAGTCACTAGGCTGGGGGGAGGGAATGGCAGTTTGTCCTCTTGCTTTTGATTTGACATTTGCATCTCCCATTTTCCTTCTTCATATATATTTGATGAAAGGCAAAACTTCTCATTATCTAGAAATTTCTAATTGGATCCATATTTATGTGTTGTAATCCACAATGCATGGCCATTTTATAAAGCTTAAGCAAAATGCTCCTTATTGTGATCAGACAGATGCAAGATTTGTATATTAAAGGGTTCTCAAGTAGTAAAGAGACCCACTGGGCAAGGGTGTAGACTTTCCAATTTCCGGGGGGGGGGGCTGGGGCTGGGCCAGAGACATTACAGGCCATTGTCTCTGGGGGAGGCTCAGCATGTCCTGGAAAAGGTCGGGGGGGGGGGGCACTGGGGTATTAGAAAAGAGCAAGAGTTCAGTAGCATTCTCAAGATTAACAAAATTTGTGTCAGGTTATGCGCTTTCTTCAGATTGGTCTCTGTTTATCTGAAGGGATCTGATGATACCTTTAGGTATCTGAAGAAATGTGCAGTGACTCATGAAAAGTCATACCCTGCCACATATTTTGTTGGCTTTAAGATGCTACTGGATTCTTGCTCTTTTTTAATACTAGACAAACACAGCTACGCATCTTGACCTATCTCTTTGGAAGGCACCCATTGGGGTGGTAGTGAAATGAGTACATGGCTGCCTTATACTGAGTGGCAATGGCTCTCCAGAGTCTCAGGCAGAGGTCAGAAGTTAGGAGTGCGGACTCTAATCTGGGAGAACCAGGTTTGATTCCCCACTCTTCCACATGCAGCTGCTGGTGTGACCTTGAGTCAGTTACAAGTTCTTTCAGAACTGTTCTCTCAGGAGCAGTTCTAGGAAGAGCTCTCTCAGTCCCACCTACCTCACAGGGTGTCTGATGTGGGGAGAGGAAGGGAAAAGAGATTGTAAGCTGCTCTGACACTCCTTTGGGTTGTGAAGGGTGGGGTATAAATCCAATCTCCTCCTCTTCCTCTTCTTCTTCTTCCTCATCAACTACGATCTGATCATTTTAAGTGGAGATGCCAGGAACTAAATCTCAAATCTTCTGACACAGCAAATCCTCTGTCACTGAGCCACAGCCCCACATAACGGTGATAGCATCCACTGTGAAACAAGTTAGATTTTGTCTGTTTAGCCTTTTTCTAGGTTTCATTTCTTGGTCATGCAGGTGTGTGATGGAATATTGGGAGCTGAAATGTGAGGAACTGATATTTGAATAGACAGATTATTTTATATCCCTACTCTACAGATATTTAGAAATTGCAAACAAAACTTACGCCACATATATCGCATGAACCAATATTAGAAATCTGTTTTTAGACTGTGGGTAAATGACATTTACAAAAATCTGTGGATGAACCAAGAAAACAGCCAGCTAAAACACTAAGAACTGAACAAATGAGGGAGGGGGGAATCATGTTAATAACTTGATCTGTTGTTTCCCCCCTGCTTAGAAACTTTCATAGATCGGGCTTCCTGCCTGATACTTCCTTGAAATGTTGTTAATGAAGCCTTTGCAAATAAAAAATGGTTATCCATAGTTTGTGTTATTGAACTTTGCTTTACCTAAAGACAGAACAAGATAAATGCCTGTGAAATACTGAACAAAAATAAGTCTAGGGAAAAATAGCTGGGAAAGTAGCTGCTTCTTGCCAGGGCTCTTTTTCTAGCAGGAACTCCTTTGCATATTAGGCGAGACACCCCTGATGTAGCCAATCCTCCAAGAGCTTACAGTAACCCCTGTAAGAAGAGCTCTGTAAGCTCTTGGAGGATTGGCTACGATAGGGGTATGTCGCCTAACATGCAAGGTGTTAGGACTTTTGTCCAATAATCAAGAAAATTCAGAGTAATGAATCTTGCTTTTTAGTTTAAAAGAAGTTTATTACTAAAGTAAAAAGGTAAACGGGATTAGCTACAAATAAACAAAACATGCTTACTAAGCAGCATTCTGCTGTGTCTGCACACTAAGACATCCTGATAGAGAGTGAGAGAGATTGCAATGGAGGATCTCTCCTTACTCTTGACCCCTGAAAGGAAACACCTGATATCAGTAACCAATTAGCAGAACAGTACACCTTCAGCTTTCCCGGGCTCAGAGTTAATTGGCCAGCTGCCAGGTATTACTTCCAGGCTACCAAAGGTAAACAAACAAGTTGCATAGGTTAACCCTATAATGACTGAATTTCTCAGGCCTTATGTTACATGCTCATTTCTCCAACACAAGGGAGTTCCAGCTAGAAAAAGAGCCCTGCTTCTTGCAATAATTTAAAAACTACAGAAGTAGCTTGCCAAGCACTCAGTAGAAGTATCCAAACAATGCTCTTTATCATGATTGTTTTGTAATTTTAACAATTCTTGCTATTTTGACCACCCTATGTAACATTGAGGGTATGTTTAGAGTTTATTTTCCTGCCATCTATGGAACTACATAGATTTTCATGTCTGCAAAATGTCTGACCTCCACAAACTAGAAGATGCTGGATAAGAGTACTGATTAAAATGGCCATGTTCATAGAGGAGCTCCTGGTACTACTTTTCTGGCTTTTTATTCTAAGCCAGAGTACAAGAAATAAGACACTATGGACGTTAGCCATTAGCCTCTCATTTCCTCCTCATTTCCCCCTGTGAGACTCCTCCTGAGCAACCGTCTCCAATTTTCCACTACAGCAATCAGCTCCTCTTCCCCCCCCGCAATTTTCTGTTCACAGTAGTGGTTGCTGCGAGGCTTTCTGCTGCTGCCCTGTCCATTTCCCCTCCCCTTCCCTCCCCCCTGCTCCTCCCTCATTCCCCACTTTTCCTTTTTTTTTTTTAAACGCATGCATGGTAACGTTATAACGTCATAGTGGAATGACGACAGTGCATCACCCACCTTCCTCTTCCCAGAATTCAAGTCCCTCCTCAGTATTCAAATTTTCCCGCCAGTCTGGGTTGGTGCAAAACGATTGGCGGGCTACACGGACTTCCAATGTCACTGGAGGACCCCCCCCCCCCATGGGTGGATTTTCCGATGTGAACTGAAATGTTGTGTGCGTAACCCGATCAAGGCAACAAAATGGAGGATGGGCAACATGGCTTCAGCTGGTCCGTGTAAAGTAAAAAAAAAATTACATAAATGGTGGTGGTGGTGGCGGCAGCTGAGGAGGAGCAGCATGACACGCAGACCAGTCTCCCCGCTCTGCAGGAATAGTTATAGCCCCTAGAAAACAGTTCAACCCATTTCTGTGACTTTTCTGCAAAGAAGCGCGCCCAGCCGGCTCCCAGATGGCCAATGGAAGGCTACCAATAAACGGCAAATTAACCCCCCCCCCCCATAATAGATGTGAACGTGTGTGTATTATATAAAAACAATTGTGCCGTCTTCCCTTACTGCATCAAAATTTCATTATGATGTTATAATGTTATAAGGGCCTTTTTTAAAAAAAAAAAAAGGAAGGGGGGAAATGTTGCTTCAGGATCGTGGGATCGCACACAGGGAGCGGAAAGGAAGGCAAGCGTCCCCGGCCCGCCCGCCGCTTGCCGCGGCTTCTCTGCGGGTTTCTGGAGGAAAGCACCCACCACCAGTTCTGCAGGGGCTGTTGCTGGAGCAGCCCAAACACAGGGCAGCGCTCATCTGCAAGCACAGGGAGCTCTCGGGCCAATGGCGCCCAGCTCATGCTACCAAGAAACGGCAAATCCATTCCCCCCCCCCATAATAGATGTGAACATGTGTGTATTATAAAAAGACAACAATTGTGCCGTCTTCCCTTGCTGCATCAAAATTTCATTATGATGTTATAACGTTATAAGGGCCTTTTAAAAAAAAGAGGCGGGGAAGTTATGCTTCAGGATCGTAGGACCGCACACAGGGAGCGGGAAGGAAGACTCGCGTCCCCAGCCCGCCCGCCCGCTTGCCGCAGCTTCTCCACGGGTTTCTAGAGGAAAGCACCCACTGCCAGCTCTGCACGGGCTGTTGCCGGGGAAGCCCAAACAAAGGGCAGCAGTTACCGGGGAGCAAGCACAGGGAGCTCTTGGGCCAATGGCGCCCAGCTCCTGCTACCAAGAAATGGTAAATCCACCTTGCCAACGCAGTCCCTGTGGTGGGATCTTGCCTTCTTGACTCCTTATTTCAATATAACGTTAGGAGGGCTCGTTTCAAAAAAAAAATTCAAGAAACGCCCACCGCGGGGCGGGCCACATGGAGGGCGGGTGAGTGGGTGTGTTCTCATCTAGGCTTCTCCACCGGAGTATACAGGAAACACCACTAGGAACAGGATTTTCTTGCTCCAGGGAAGCTCCGGAGCAGTGCAGTGATACTCTGGAGTAAATTGTGAGCACGGAGCAAATGGTGGGAAACTGACCAGAAGCTCCGGTGCTAGCTTTGGTGTAAACAGCGGGGAGAAGCTAGTGAGAAAACGCCCTATGTTTTACATACTATAGTTGTGCCTACCATAGTAGCCAGCTGAATGATTTCCCATTTGCCATGAGTATTAGTAAATGATCAGTTCATAGATTACTAAATATATGGTATGATATCAGATGTGTTGGGGCATGTCAGAATAGTCAGATTTAGACTAAACAAGAGGCAGGACCCGTGGGGGGGGGAAGAGCACCAGTGGAGCAGCAGCAGCAGTCCAAGGTAAGGCTTCCTCTCCCCTCCCCCGCCTCCAGTTGCCCTGGTGAGTCCTGTGCAGCGCAGAGCTGCAGGCCTCACCAACCTTTTTCCATCCCCCGCTCCAGCTTGCCCTGGCAAGGCCTGTGGCTCTGCACCACGCGGGCGTCGCCAACCTTCCCCCCGGCTTGCCCCGGTGAGACCCACAGCTCTGTGCTGCGCAGGCCTTGCCAATCTTCCCCCCGCCCCGCCGAGGCCAATCTCTCTCCCCTCAACTTGCCCCAGCAGTTCCCAGAGCATTCCCTGTGCATGCGCAGGGAACGCTCTTTAGTTTTGGGGGGATTTAAATATTTCAATATTTTTTGAATATTTAAATATTTAAATATTTTTTGAAACTTTTTAGATTTTTCTGCACATGTGGGGACTCCCCCATGTGTGCAGAATAATCTCCCTGCCCCCCAAGTGCTCCCCCGCGGATTTGGATATCCACATGGAGGGGGCGACTTGGCTATTAGATATATAGATGGGAGTTCTATGGGCCCCAGAAGGAGATGCCCCCATCCTCCATTGTTTCCTATGGAAGCTTGGTTGTGAGCTGAAACAGAGGCTGCGGTCACATGGCCCTTAAATGCAGGAGGAAGGGCTATTTCCTCCCGCATTTAAAGGGGCTGTCTACAATGGCCGCAGAAAGTCCTGCACCGAAGCGGGCTCAAATGTGGGTTCCTCCCGCATTTTCCGATCCCGGGAAAATTGACAGTTTTCCCGGGAGGAACCCGCATTTGAGGTATCTGGACAGCCCTCTCTCGCAATCATTGCGAGAGCGGGGCTGTCCAGATGGTCCCGTCGGCCATTTTTTCCCCCTTTTACACTTGGGCACTTGGGCAGTCAAGCGCCCAAGTGTAAAAGAGGGGGGGAAAACCCCAAACTTACCAGGCGGTAGTTGGGTCATTTGCCGCCGCTTCTGCCGCCGCCGCTGCTGCCGCTGCTGCTGCCGCGGCCACCACTTCTGCAGCTGCTGCTTCTGCCGCGGCTGCTGCTTCCGTGGCCGCCGCTTCCACCGCCACAGGGGTTGGGATGTGTAGACATCCCAACCTGCGGTAGAAAAATGTGGCCCCTTTAAATCCAGGAGGGCTCCCGGATTTAAAGGGCCCGTGTGGCCGCAGCCAGAAATCCTCTTAGCTGGCCTCTGAAATGTGTGCCAGCACCTCCTAGCTCAGCTTCTTTCCAACAAAGCCATGCCAACCAATGACTAGAAAATGTGTCAAATGCACCAAAGGACCAGAGTTTGAAACTGCTCTCCTAGAATGTTGTTGGATGGAAACTTAAAAGTTGCTCCCCAGAAATGAAAGAACCATTGGCATAGAATGGCTTTGTGTTTCTTCAGGAGACCTGGGCCCTAGACAAAACCCTGTTCTCTGGGTTTTAGGCTTATTCACTTGATGCTCTTCAGTCATCCCTCAGGGAGTGTCCATAGTTTGATATTACCGTCATTATGTTTTAAGAGCTTCCCACTTTTTAATTTCCCCCCTTCGGTATTAGCACTTCTTGCTGAGATAGCACCCTTTGGCTCTGCTGCCTATAATCCAGGCCCTCTTTCATCAGATAGCTTTGGACTTTGTGGAGCCTCTTCCCCAGACTCCACAAAGATTCTGGTTTATTCTGGTGGTACTGTTCCCTGAGGCTCTTACCTTGAGGACTGTGCAGACCTTAATGGGGGTTTCAGCTCGGCTGCATTTTTTTTTTGCAATGATGAGATTAAGCAGATCTTTATGTCACTCTATCACCCCCAGACAGAAGGGGATTGTGGAGAACTTTAACGAGACCTTAAACTCAGCTCTTCAAAAGCTTGCCTGTGATAGACCAGGCCAGAGGGACCTGTTCCTGGACCCACTCTTGTTTGCTATCCAAGAGATGCCCCATGATTTGATGGGGTTTAGTCCATCCAAGCTGCTTTATGGATACTGGCCTA
This sequence comes from Lepidodactylus listeri, assembly GCA_029233225.1. Lineage (NCBI taxonomy): Eukaryota > Metazoa > Chordata > Lepidosauria > Squamata > Gekkonidae > Lepidodactylus > Lepidodactylus listeri. The sequence goes on from JARCFY010000004.1 coordinate 51,521,711, forward strand.
GGGGGATACTGGCCTTGGTAGAGCAACACTGAGTGGTCCCATCCAGCCAGGAACCCCTTCCCACAGGCGAGTGTGTGTGACAGCTGCAAGAATGGCTGGTGTGGGCCCAAGGAGAGGTCCAATACCATCTGGAGTTGGCTGAAGTGGTTTAAAAGGCTTGATATGACCAAGGTAAGTGAGACTGAGCCTTTGCTCCCAGTGACAAGGTACTAGTGCACAAGACAGCATCTTGTAAGACCTCTCACATATGATGTCCAATGTGGACCCCAGCCCCAGGACTACTGGTGGCTTCATGTAAATCACCTGAACCAATGATATGTCTGTGCCTTGGAAGACTGAGAGCTGGCTGAAGACCTTACATAACTGTGTGGGGGGTGTACCTTGGATCCCAGACAACTTAGAGGTGGAGATGCCCCAAATAGATTCCCAACTGTCAGTACAGCAGCTGGAAGAGGTGAAAGCCCTGCTGAGGCAGGTTCCTGGGGTGTTTTCTCAGTCTCTGGGTGTAGACAGAACACAGAATTCCCACAAACACCAGGTACATAGCATGGCCTATATGGAGGCCTATTCCCTGGAAAAAGTGTGTGTGTGTATGGGAATTGGAGAAGGAAACAGCAGAAATGCTGCTCCTGGAGGTCACAGAGCCTTCCTGCAGTGCCTGGCACAGTACCATCATGCTAGTGCCTAAGCCTGAAGGGAGTACGTGGTTCTGTGTAGATTAGCGGGAACTCAGTAAGGTGGCCCACTTTGGTGCTTAGCCCATGCCATGGGCCAATATTCTAACAGACCAGTTGGGCATTGCCCACTTTTTGCCAATCCTGGATCCAACTCAGGGGTACTGGCAGGTGCCAATGTGAAAAGAGAACAGGGAAAAGACTGTCTTGGCCACACCCAAAGTCTGTTGTCATTCAAAATGATGCCTTGGATAAAATGAGGCAGCCACCACTTCCCAGTGGCTGGTTTACATGGTGTTGACCAGACACCATACCTTCACAGCCACATACATCAACAAAATAATCATTTTCAGCCTCGACTGGAAATATCATATACAACATCCGGAAACAATCCTCAAGACTATAGCTCAGGTAGGTATCAAAGCCAAGCCAACCAAAGTCATGCGACAGCTGAAATATTTAGGTTTTCTAGTTGGGAAGGATGCATTAATCCTTTGCCTTTGCCAGAAAAAGTACTGACTCTGAGACAGTACCCCCAGCCCCAGACCAAACACCAGCTGAGAAGGTTCTTGGGGTTTGGGGGTCATTACAACCGTTTTATACCCCATTACGCACCCCAGGAAGCCCCCTCCCCGACTGTCTATGTAAGGAGCAATTGAATCACATCCAGGGGACCCCACAATGCTGGGCAGTCTTCCAGCCCCTACAGATAGCCCTGTCAAGTACTAGAAGCTTGCATAACCCAGACTTCAGCCGTCCTTTCATCTTGCAAATGGACACATCAGACTCAGGACTTAGGAACATGCTCTCTCAGGAGTGGGAAAGACATGAACTCCCCATAGTTCTCATGTCAGAAATGCGACTGGAAAAGGAAGCCCTGGCTGTCAAGTGGGCTATTGCAGGACTGCAATAATACCTTCCCAACAACCCAGTTATCCTGGTGATGGATCATGCTCAGCTCTAGTGGACAGTCTGCATGAAGGACCATGTCACGACCCCCTGCGGGTTGCCACCTTCTGCCGCCACCACCCTGGACTTAGGGTCTCTTGAAAAGGCCCAGGGTACCCTCCCAAGCCCAACCAAATGCCCCTTTTAACCCGAGGAACATAGGTGTGATGACCAGGCAGAGCACTTAAACAAAAGGGTTTATTTAAACAATACTGGGGCAGGGAAAACGAGACACGGTGCTTTAAAATCAATAACAGTGTTTAAAGGCAAAATAAACTAATCTAATGCGACTAACTCTTTTACTTGACTGTTTACTACTTCAAGGCCACTACCCTTATACCAGGCCTGTGCCTGCACTCACTCTGTCCCAAGTGAAGGATCTTTCTCCCAGCCTAGACGGTCCCCTCAGCTTGACTCTGTGTGAGGAAAGGCTGCAGTAGAGAAAACAATGCTGTTTAACAGTTCACAAAATCTTAAATTCCATCTCCTCACACAATCCCTGAATTCCCATTGGTTAGCACCATTGCTAAGCATTATGGGGATTGTAGGCTGTCAGCTTTCTATTCTCACACAGGTCCCTCTGGTGCCTAGGCCACACTAGGCCTGTCTCCCAGAGCAGGCACAGATCATGACAGACTGTATTGACTGTGTATTAAGAAGGTACCTGTCACTTTCCCCCTTTAAGTTTATGGTTTGTTACCCATCAGGTTATTGCCACCTGAATGTCAATTGTATATATGTCCTGTTTTTTTGAGGTGGCTGATGCTGTTGGAGAAGCAACAGCTGCTAAGAGTCTAGTTACTGTTAATACTAATGAAAGAGTAGTTTAGTCTACTTGTAGCCTAGGGGGAGCTGTGGAGCATTCTCTAGTGCTTAGGGTTTATTGAATACTTTTCTCTTGCAGTTTAGCCTACCTCTTGTTTTCCTTCTCTCTGTGTTAGTGCTTGTGCTCTGAAGGACCCTCTGTTGCATTAATGGCCTACAGTCAGCTACTGCCTTCCTGCAAAATCCTGTGCAGTAAATTCAGTGAAAACAAACTCCAAAGCATGGATTGGATTATTTCTTGAACTCAGCCAACAGATGCTACTACTGCTATGTCAACGCCAAGCCTTACCACTGGCAGGGACCATAGCAGCGATTACAGAGCTTCCTGTGGCTGCTGGCTATCACAAGCCCATGCATCCTGGCAGACAGCCATGGAAGGATCGACCGAGGCGGCTGGGCAGTGGCTGTGGGAGAAAAATGTTCTGCCCCTGAGGGCAATGTCAAAAGATGATGCCCAGGCAAGCCAAGGAGGAAGAGCTCAGGCACAACTGAGAGACTGGAGAGCATCTTGGAGGCCTAGGGGAGAGGGAACTGAGTGAAGGTTAACCCCCCTCCCTCTTTCTGCTGTTGTCTGAGGCTGGCCATAAGCATGCCAGAGGGAATTGGAGGACCCTGGAGGGCCCAGCCTTGCTGGATTCACCCTCAGAGACAACCAAAAGCATATTGTTGTTTCCACAGCTTGACCACATTCAGTTGAGACTGCTGAGTATAGTTTATTTTTCTCATCTCTGGATGGAAAAATATCTTCAATCTTTTTATATCCATTGTTAATAAGTAAAGCTCTCCAAACATCTGACACTCAACAATCTGTGTACCATAAAATGTTTCAAGAAAAAATTAAAGTTGGTTATTACATTTGTCTTTGTCTTCATAAAGCTCTTGGTAAAGTAAGTATCTAAGGCAGAAAATAAAACTGCATAGTTAATTAATATTTGGCATTCTGATATGTGACATTTGACTTATTTTAATACAGAGAAACTGCCATTTGCACTTTGCCTTGTGAAGAAAGATTTTGAAATAGTGGCTGTGGAAGTATAGGGAGAGAATTGTCTGGTCTCATGTTCATTATATCAAATTTTGATCAAATAAGATTTTGTGACAATATTATTTCAAGTTGCCTTTAAGATCAGCATGACAGCTTTCTTTATTAATCAGTATAAACCTGAAATATGTTAAGAAAGTAGTTGGATTTGCAGATCCAGAAGCATAACTAAAGAGTGTGATTTATCTGGATAGGAACTACTACATGATTGTTCTGGGAGTTTACTATACTTTTGTATATTCCAGTGGTAGCAGTTATATTTCTTAAGGTCTTTGGTTTAATAAAACAATGATGATGAATTTTGCATACCCGTATACATGCACACCAAATTTTCAACCTGTCAAAAGAACAGCAGTACAAGAATTTACCTTACTCAACAGTAGATGTGCGCAACAAGAAGCTAGCAGGGGACTATCTAATAGGATACTGCAGGTGTTCATAGCAGATGTTTTGTTTAGGAGGTAGGAAACCAAGCTGCAGTCATTTTTCTCCCTAGATATTTTTGGAAAGTCTCTTTTGGGTACATTCATTACCCTATGTTGTAACAAGATTGTCTAGGTCATCTCTTTCTCACTGTGGAAGTAATGATTCATAAATCCCTTACCTTCCAAAAACACCAAAAGCTGCAAGAGGTGCTCAACAGGAACAAGCCATAAATCCTCTAGTGAAGCCTGACATCTAAAAAAAAAATATTTAACTCTACTACTATAGAAGACCTGTGTGTGTATATAAACTGCCATCAAATCAAAGCTGACTTATGGCAACCACAGTAAGGGCCTTTCAAGGTAAATGAGAAGCAGAGGTGGTTTGCCATTGTCTTCCTCTGTAGATTCTTCCTTGGAGGTCTCCCTTTCCAATACCAACCCTGCTTAGCTTCTGCAATCCGATGAGATTGGGCTATACTAGCCACTTTTCCTCCCAAGAGTGTCTGAGTACAAAGAGCTAATTAAGCACATATGGATCTATCTACTTCTTGGCACCAAGGTTCCACAAAGCTATTGGCATTTTCAGTGGTCTCCCTGTCTGTTTATGGAGCTTACTTTCTGAAGTGCTGTTCCTATAATTAAGACAAGAGGATGGATCCCCTTGTATTTTGGTGAACGCATGGACTTCAGCCTAAAGAGTGTGACTTTTACTGCTCCTCACTCCTGTGGCAGCCTGAAAAGGCTCCTGAAATCCTGACATTTCTGTCACAGGGAAAAGTAGCATAGGCGTAAAGTACGAGGGGGCTCGAGGGCTTGAGCCACCCCCGAAATTTCCCGGGGGGGGTTCAGCCACCCCCGGGAAAATGGAGCGCCTGCTGCCGCGCCTCCCCTGGTCCTTCTGAGGCCCGGCGGCTGCTGCTGGAGAGGGAGAGGGAAGGGGTGGCAGGGGGGAGAGAGAGGCACAGGCAGCAGTGGCTGGCGGGCCTCAGAAGGGCCCGGGGAGGCAGGGTGGTTTCCCGGGGGGGGGGAAGAACATCCCAGTGAGCACGCATGCAAAGCACGCACGCTAAGGAGCCCCCACCCCCCCCGGGATTTCCAAAACTCTATGCCCCTGAAAAGTAGGATGTAAATATCTGAATAAATAAGTTGTTTGGGTAGGTTAATAATATTTAAGCAACTTCCTGGTCATTAGGTTAGGCAGCATTGTGACAGTGATTGTTCCATCTCTGTTATATTTGATCCTATACCCCTCTGGCTTATCCTGCCACATAGCTAAATTCCCCAAACAACAAGGCAGGCCACTGGGGGTAACATCCATGTCACAACCCTAGTATCGCTTGGAGGTCTCCCATCCAAATACTCACCAGGACCAACACAGTTTAGCTTCTGAGATCTGACAAGATTGGTCTCCTCCATTTAATCCTCAGAACAACCAAGCTGGAAAAGGCTCCTCCCACAGTCCACTCTAGCCCCACCCTCTGTAAGGGGGAAGGGAAGGAGAGAGGAAGGAAGAGCCAGGCTGCCTAGCCAATTGACTGGAGGCTTCTTCCTTTACTTCATGAGGGGCTCAGTCTTTAATATTTCTGCAATACTATATCCCCCAACCAATCAATGTAAGACGATCTGTATGCAGTTTAGTAGGCAGACCTGTGTTTGTTGAACTTCAGATACTGGGAAAAGAAATTAAAACTTGGCTTGGCATTCAGTTGTAACTCAATGTGATGCAACACTAATAAATCATGGATTATAGTATTATTCCCTCCACAGATATTAGCCTTCGCCAGGGGTCATTTCGTAGAAAAAGAGGTGCAGGATCTCATTAGCATAACTCATTTGCATAACTCATTTGCATATGCCACACCCCCTAACATACCAAAAGTGTGTCAGAAGGCAACACCCACCCCTCAGGCTCCACTCCACAGGTGAGTGAAACTGACCTGCTCTTCCTCCATTCCCTTCCCCATCCAATACTTTGTGCAATAAAAATAAGCGTAAAGAACACACCCTCATTCTCTTCCTGCTGCCTTGAAACCACCAGCTTTCAAGTAGACTTGAGATACCCAGGACATGTGCACCACCCCTCCCTTCCCCTCCCCACAATAAGACACCCTGTGAGGTAGGTGGGGCTGAGAGAGGTCTTTTGAGAACTGCTCATGAGAGAACAGCTCTGAGAGAACTTGTGACCGGCCCAAGGTCACACCAGCAGCTGCATGTGGAGGAGTGGGGAATCAAACCCAGTTCTACCAGATTAGAGTCCAACTCCTGACCACTACACCAAACTCATAAGGTGGAAGCTGCTGAAGGGTTGGTGAAATTTCTCCAGTACATATGTGCCATGTGCCCAGGTAAAAAACAGTATACTTAGAAAATTTATATGCCACCTTGAGCAAGTCTCTGGAAAAGCAGCACACAGTCATAAAAGGAACAATGATAAAATTATCAATATTAAAACAAAACATTAAAAACAATAAATACCCTAGCAGGGCTTTCCCCGGGGCACTGCACCTCTGCACTGCTCGGGGAAGCTGAGGAGGGGGTAGGGCTTGGTCATGTGCCCGCCCCCTGGGCTCCTCACTCCCGGAGCTGCACTCCTGTGCACTCCTGCTCCAACGGACCTCTGGCCTTCGCAGTTAAGGAAGTAGGTCTGCCCACTCTCATTGTAGAAATTATCCAGGTGTTACTCCCAGTTTTGAAATTATTCAAGTGACAGAACAGCAAAATAATGATAAAGAATGGAGGCATGGAGAGAGAAGGAAAATGTTTAATATTGTTTCATTAGATGAACCTGTTTTGGTGGATTAGACAAGATGCTAAGCTTCAATGAGCATTTCCAGTCTGGAAGAAAAAGCTTAATCTAAGAAGGCACTCAATTATTTCCATGCATCATCTGAATGAACAGTTGAAGTTAATAGGGCTGCTGCCACTGAACTGACATATCTGTAGCGGCGAACATGATTGTAAAACTGCAAACAGATTCTGGTGCATACGCCAAGATTTTTTGATGCTTATTTCTTGTATACTGCAAGCAGAGACTGAGTGTAATACATTTCTATGGCATCTATTATTTAACAAGATTTCCTGCTAACTGCCGTTATCACAATTTCTAGTCATTAAATGTGTTTTAAATGGAAATTACTGTGCTGTGCTGGGTCAAGTCATTTGTACCAGAACACCAAGGAAATGACTCAGCACATGTCCCAGGCATGCTGTGAATGTCCAGGCATAAGGCAGCATCTACAAAATGGTCAGCAGAAATAATGGATATTAATAGCTACTGATTGTGATAGATATTGAGAAAGGACTTGCCACTATTTGCACAATGTCAGTCCAGCTTCTAGAGGAAAGCTAGAAGTATATTTCATTCTGTCATTCTGGTATACTTTTGTAGTCAGCACTACTTTTTATCCATGTTCTCTCTTATGTGTATCATAGAAAGCAGGGAATAACACAAAAAAGCTTATGAGATAGATTTAACTAGACAAACAGGAATTTCCTCTCCTGCAAGCAAAAAGGGATACATCTTACTAGTGATTGTATAATGTAATAAAGGGGTTTTTTTTGTCATAATGTTGTAGTAAGTTGATAAGGAACTGTGTTGCAAAGGAGAACCCTGCTGGTGCCATTCGGACATGTGCCTTAATAAGTGTGTCCAGTAGCTTTTGAGGCCCACTGCGAAGTGAATCTGCCCAGCAGACGAGCAAAGGAGATTCCCTAAAGGGCCATGCATTAAGCACCACATGCAATGAAGGGCATGTAATTTTTGACACACACAAAAATTGAAAATTATTTTTCAAAAACAGCTGATCTTTACTTCTAGGCTTTCCTTTTATGCTACTAGAAAAGCTGCCTCAGTATCTGGAAAAACACATGAAGCGCTTCCGAATGCAGCACAAAAACTTTCAGCTGGAGGGAAACAACCCTTTTGTGGGCACATATATATGGAATGGTAATACTTAGATTGCTTTCATAGTGTGCACATTGTACCATAGCCTCCAGTTTATTGAGACTAAAACATCAGATTATTGCTGTCCAAGCTGTTTCAGATCTTGGCCCCCACTTTTCCAGCCAACTCCTCATTCAGTCCCCCCCCCCCCCACGGGGTTGGAAAAGTCAGATAGGGGAGCAACAAGGGAAAGAGCCACCGTTTCTGACAGATAACTGGATCAAACCTGTTGTACTGAAGTTTATATTAAAGTGTAAGATAGGAATTTTATCAACATTTGCATAAATTTGGATTTGAGGTATTATTATTATTTTAATTAGGAAAACAAATCTCTAAGCAATGTCAAGCAAACTTTAGAAGATGTTTCTGGTTTTCTGTTTCCATTTCTAAAATCCAATATGAATATATAACCCAAAACATGTTGGAAATCTGTGATAGATGAAAGAGAGCCAATTTAAGTGATGTCATAGAGAAACTTCAGAAATTTCATCATAAAACAAGAGCAAAGGAAGCCAGTTTGCATCTCCCTCTGGGCATTTTTTTTATACTAGATACATTTTTTTTACTGCAGAATAGACAATTTAGATTTTGAAGTAAAACTAAATGGCATGGTATGTGCTGTGACATTATTATTACTATTATTATTATTACTAGTAGTAGTAGTAGTAGTAGTAGTAGTAGTAGTGGTGGTGGTGGTGGTGGTGGTAGTAGTGGTGGTAGTAGTAGTAGTCAGGAAGAAGAGTAATATTAAAGTTGAAGTAATTGACAATATGCTTGATTTGAAGGCGGTATATCTTGATCAAGAACATGGGTGATGAATGGAAACCATTTCTTAGTGAAGTTTGTTTGTCTGGGGTAGATATCCGATTGGTGTAGTAGTCTGTCTGTTATTTTTTCCATTATTAAGTGGTTCCAGATCTTTTAAGATTGTAATTTATAACAACAAAGTACTAATATTACCTGTCCCATTGGTGGTGTTGTAGGTTTTTTTTTATGTTCACATTGTAAAAGACAAACATTAAGCAGCTTATATTTTGTTTACTGTATCTGTGATGTGACATCTCGAGGAAACTCTAAGAAACATGTTAAAGGAATTTCAAAGTGACAGTAGAAAGAGAGAGTACTGAATTGCAACTGATAATTAAACTCAAGACAATGCATCCTCCTGGACTGAACCGAGACCTAGGTGTCCTGTCTCATGACCAATTCTGATTTCTCCAAACCTACTACCCCTCTGCATATCACACCTAATCCAATCAAGTCTGCAAGTGTCATTTACCTGCTATTGTCATTTGTCTGCTATTGTTCATTCAGCATCTGAAATCACTCCACTCTCCAAGATATAAGGACTCACATTCTAGCTGTATCTGAAAACGTGAGCAGTGACTCATAAAAGCTCATACACAAATTTAGTTAGTCTTTAAGGTGCTACTGGACTCTTGCTCTTTTCTACTTAGCCTTATTAATGTGTGTGGAACAAATTGAGGGGAGGAGTTTTCTGCTTTAAAAAGAAACACAGTCAGTAGCCACTTTAGGGCAGCATGTGAAATCCTATGAGCAAAATTCACAAAAAAAAAATAATCAAAATTTCTAAGGAAACCAGTGATCAGCCTTACAAAGCTGCTGCCTAGGAGCTGTCTCTACTCTTCCATTTCTTGTGTGCACCATAAGAAGGATATCTGTTTCTTTAATATGAATTTTCATTGCAACTCCTTAAAAATTAATCTTCAACTCCTCTTTTCCACTTACTGTTTTACTTCTTAAACAGGCTCTTTAAGTACAGCTTCACAGCAAAGCAAACAGCAACATATTAAAGGAAAAAATGAAGGTGGCACTGCACAAAACTAGCAATTGACAGAAAGAAAAAGGGGAAACAGTTTCTCTGAGGTAAATTATCTCAACTCATGCAGTTTTCAAGCCCTATTCATCTCATTTGGGGTATAGCTGAACAAGCTAATCCAGAGCTGTCTCTGCTGCTGATTTATAGTCAAAAGTAGGATGCTTCTAATGCAAAGGTTTCCAATAGGAACAAAAGAGATTTACAGTGCAGTTCTAAGCAGTGTTATATCCTTCTAAACCCATTGACTTCAATGAATCAGGGAAGGTGTAACTCTGTTTAAGGTTGCACTGCAAGAAAGTGTTGTTGTTTTTTACACTTCATAACCTCCTGAACCATATTATAAACCATAGTGATTTCTAATTAAAACTTTTTTAAAACTTTCCATATATGGAAGGGAAATGTTTTTTGACTGGTCATTCAAATTTGTTGAGCAAAAGAAGCCCAAATAATAGTTTCTCAGCTGATAGTTATCTGATAATAAAGAGATTCATCAAGAGATTCTTGAATGAAAAGTGAAACAAAAAGCGTGTAATTCTGGCAACAGTTTTTTTAAAAAATAAAATAAAATAAATAATCACAGAACCAGTATAGTGCAGTAATTAGTTTTGGACTAGGATTGGAGACATCCTGGTTTAACCCCCACTCAGTCATGAAGTTCACTAGAAGACCTTGTTTAGTCATTCTTTCTCAGCCTAACCCATTTCATAGGGTTGTTCTGAGGAGAAAACAGAGAAAGGAAAAAACTGCCCTGAACTCTATGAAGGAAAAGCTGGATAAAATGTGATGGGTTTTTGCAAACTGTAAAGTCACAATTTCATTTGATGTGTTAATTATATCTGTTTTAATATCTAGCCACAGAACCTCTGTCTTAGTAGGATTTAGTCTCCCGCAGTACATCCTGGAACCTGATTGGGTCCATTGGTCTCCACAGGCAAGCATGAATCTGCTCACTGCCTAGACAGGAGGGGGATGGGACACCCAATTGGGCCTTCAAGGCAAAATGGTCTGACCATGGCATTTCCTCTGAAGCAGCCAGATCCATATTCATCCCCATATCAAAGATCAAAGCAGGTGTGGCCTGCTTGATGTGTGGGACCTGATACAATCAGGGAGAGTCCAAGTGGTGCCATGGATGACACTAGGACTGATTTCGCACATGCCACTTGCCTCTCATTCTCTCCGGAGTTTCCACGTCAGAATTGCCCCGGACCATTTTCATCACTTTTGCACTCGAAGCTGCAGTTCCTCATCTGCCCCACATGTGTCTTTTTGCATTACAGGCTGCTCCACGGCTGCTGTGAGGCTTCCTGCTGCTGCCCCCTCCCATTCCCCTCCTAGCCCCTCCCTCTTTCCCTCCAAGGTTTTTTTAAAAAACGCACGTGTGATTGCATTATTTGCATAATGCAAAATGTTGGGTGCATTGCCAGCGGGATCTCAGGCGCAAAATGGAGGCCCTTTTTTATTTGTATGCAAAACTTTGCTTTGGGGGTGTGCAGCTTTCAAACGCAGCATTCGGATCCCCTCAGCTTGCACACCGAGCAGAAGACCTGTTTGGTGATGGCTGTTTCAATTCACAATACTTGCTTTTCATTCCCCCTTGCTAGGGGAGGGAGGGGGGAAACCCACCAGGACTTCTGTGGCAGTGTTACAGCCTAGAAATCCTGCCAGAGCTGCATCGTCCGTCACTTTTCTGGCTCCTTCCCCAGCCCTGCCCAGACCGGCTCCTGGGTGAACCGACTCTGAGGCCCGTGAAGAGAAGCGTGGGTGGTGCTGCCTCAGCAGGAGGAGCCGGTTCTCTCTGGTGTGCTCCCTCTCTGGCTCCCCCCTTTGGGTCATTGTCCCACAACCACTCGGTGGAGGTGGAGGGAGTCCAGCCTCAGGCCAGGAGGAGCCCACCCAGGCAGCAGAGCATAGGATTTGCACCCTTGGCTCACCTGCCCACTCACCACTCCCCTGTGGGGGCTGGGAGGAAAGTGCCCCTGCCTGCTCTGCGGGGCTGCGGCAGGGGCACCCTGGTCACAGGGCAGCGATCATCCACAATTTCGATATAATGACCCTCTTCCTCCCCTCTCCCCTCTTTCTTTAAGCCACTTTGCCCTTTGGAGGGCAAGGAGGGCAGGCAGCAGCTCCTCCACCCTGCCCACCCACCGCCCACCCGCTGCTCCAGAGCCAAAAGGGCAGCAAGAAAGCACCAAGTGCCGGCTGGTGCCTGCCTGCCCCAGAGGGCGGAATGGCTGCTGGCCAGGGTTTCCAGGTGGAGGACCGTCATCGGCTCTGCAGCTGCCCAAGAAGCGGGCCTGGGAGTGCCAGGGGGACCATGCCAGATGCCGGGACTGGGGGGACCTTCCCTTGCTCCGCCCAGCAGCGTTTCCTCACATGTTGGGAAGGGACGGCATGCATCCCCTCCTCTGCCTTCTCCTGCTGGCCTGAGAGAGGCAAAAGCCAAAGAAAGCAGCAGCATGAGACCCACGTCCTCCTGTGCGCCCTGCTAAAAAAGCCCCCCCATGAATAAATAATAAATGTCAAGAGAACACATGTGTATTATATTCAGAAAGCAATGGAGAGGACTTGTTTCGCTGCCTCACTATTTCGATAGTACAATATAACTTAATGAGAGGGGTTTTTTTTTTTTTTTAAAAGGAAGAAACTCCCACCACAGGGTGGGCTAGATGGAAGGTGAGAGAGTGGGCATGGAAAGGGGAGTGTTCATTTTGGCTTCTCCCCAGAGCAAACAGAAAAATCCTCTAAAAACAGGATCTGTTTGCCCCGGGGGAAAATTGGGGCGGGGGGAGGGAGATTCTCCGGGGCAAAACATGAGCCCGGGTCAACTGGTGTGAAATTGACCGAAAGACCCAGGGCAAGCATGAAGGGAAGTGTGGGGCAAACGCTAGTGTGAAATCGGTCTAGGTCTGTTGCCTGCAAAGAGGTAGTGGCATCAGTGTGGACATTAAAGTCCCCAAGGACTATAACTCTAGGAAACTCCAAAGTGATCTCTATGAAATCTAATTTTATGCTGTAGTTGCTTTCCCTCAAAGTAGCTGACTATTTTAGAATAAATAGCCTAGACACATGTCCTACTTGTTTCCATGTAAGTTCCATATATGAGATTCAGAACTCTGGTGGTATTTTAATATATCCATTATATAGTCTTTTATTTTAAAGCTTCCAAAAGCCTGCTTCTTCCTGACAATTTCCTCTTCAAAGCTTAATGTATATAGAATTGTATACTTTCCTACAATGCTAATGGAAAATGAAAGCACAGAGTTAACATTTCTTTGACAAAATCAAGTTTCTTCTATTTTGCAATCTTATCAGATCTCGGAAGCTAAGCAATTACTTAGAACGGAGACCTCCAAGGAATATTAGGGCTGGGATGCAGAGGCAGGCAACAGCAAGCCACCTCTTTGAAACATCCAAGCTCCACTAGAGACTTCCAGAAGTCAACCATGACTTCTAGGAGTACACACACACAAATAATCACCAAAAAAGAGAGTTTTCTCTATTTTGTATATCTAGATCAGGGGTGTCAAACATATAGTCCATGGGCTGGAACTGGGGGAAAGCCTGTGAGGGGGAAAGGGCCACAGGAGTACAAAAAGTGCCCCCTGGAGGTTTTGGAAACAGCCTCTTGGTCAGGTCTTTCTCTCAGCCCTGCCATCTCTGTGGGAAACACAGGAGGATGAGAACTGGGGGTGGGAGGATCTGGGATAGCCAGGCCTTTTGGGGTTCCCCAGTAAATCAATTGTTTTCACAGGAATTAATTATTTTTCTTTGTATTTTGAGTAAAAAATAATACCATTAATTGGGTTTGCCTGTGTCCTTAATAAAGTTTATATCTCTGGTGCCTGACATTACGCTTTAAGGCACACATGGCCCGGCCAGGCAAACTGACATTTATGTCAGATCCAGGCCTTATAACTAATGAGTTTGACACCTCTGATCTAGATAGTGCTTTTCCTGATCTGGGTAGCTGAGGCTAGCCTGATCTCATCAGATCTTGGAAACTAAGCAGGGTTGGCCTTGGATGGGAGACCATCAAGGAATACCAGGGTCACTACATGGAGGCAGAAAATGACAAACTATCTCTGAGCTGGCTATGCTGGAAGGGCGGGGGGGGGGGGGTAAAAGTCTAACAAACAAACAAACAAATATCTTGCCATGACAACCATATGGAGTTGCTATAAATTGGCTGTGACTTGACAGGGGGAAAAAAAAGATAGTGCTTAAAATGCTGTGTGACCTGCAGAAAGTGAATAACCTTCTGGTGACATTTACAGAAAATGTTAAACTCTTAGGACATTGTCCTTTGCGGCAACCTTCATTTACTGGCTTACAAAAGAAAAAAAACAGTGCAGAAATATTTGGGTTGGATATGCCTGAGGCCTTGTGCATATATGAGCTTGTAGAACCATTTTGCTTTGGAGAATGTGAATCAGAAATATCTTTTTAAAGGTCACAAAGTGCAGAAGCAAACACTGTAGTTCACTCAGACTTAATGACTGTGTCTGTAGCAGATTGTGAAGTGTTACAGAAGACTTCCTTAAAACAAGGAGGATAAGCAAAAATGGCAGCTAAAGTTCAATTTTGATACGTGCCAAGTGAAGCATGCTGGGGAAAAATTATCTGCTCTCAGTAAGGGTTGGACAATAATATTAGTTCTGTCACTCGAAATGTAGAAGAAAGGAGACAACAGCTGACTTTGAAGGACTATACATAGCAGAATTATATAAAATTATGAGTTATATAAAATTATATAAAATTATGGATAGTAAAAATAAATGCTGGAGTTGACACACCAAATTAAATGAGAATTCAGCAGACTGAAGTCAAACATTATTTCAAGAAATACAGAGTTGACCTTTGGAGCCACAGTAATGGCCATCACTGAAAGCAGGTAATTGATATGATCTCTTTAATACTTAAAATGATATTCCCAGTCTTTAGACACATCAGGGGAAGGGCAATCCAGAGAAAGTTAAGGCCATTTTAATCTCATTTATATGTATATTAACAGCTGGCAGTTTCCAGCTTTGTATTGATTTGAAGATTACCACACCTAATCCTTGTCAGCATATGCCCAGCACTGGAGGCACCTGTGGATACTGGCAATTGAAATTTTCTGCCATTTGTTGCTGTTTCTATGAATTTGTACTTGTATTTGAAATTACTACTGTATTTGTATTTTAACTGTTGTGACCCGCACTGAGTTTAAGAACATAGGAGAAGCCAATGTTGGATCAGTCCAATGGCCCATCCAGTCCAACACTCTGTCACCCAGTGGCCAAAAACACCAGGTGTCATCAGGAGGTCCAGCAGTGGGGCCAGGACACTAGCAGCCCTCCCACTGCCCCCCAAGCACCAAGAACATAGTGCATCACTTGCCCCAGACTGAGAGTTCCTTTTATCTGTTCTAACCTGACTACTCAGCAATTTAATTGAGTGCCCATCAGTTCTTGTATTGTGAGAAAGGAAGAAAAGCACTTCTTTCTCTACCTGCTCTATCCCATGCATAATCTCATAAACCTCGATCATGTCACCCCTCAGCTGTTGTTCCTCCAAGCTAAAGAGCCCCAAGCGCTTCAACCTGCCTTCATAGGGAAAGTGTTCCAACTTTTTTATCATTCTAGTTGCCCTTTTCTGCACTTTTTCCAATGCTATAATATCTTTTTTGCGGTGTGGCGACCAGAACTGTACACAGTACTCCAAATGAGGTCACACCATCGATTTATACAGGGGCATTATGATGCTGGCTTGCTTGTGGGGAGGGTGGGATGATGATGATGATGAAGATGATGATAATGATATAACAAGCAGGGAGGTCAATGGGTTTAGAAGGATATAATGCTGCTTAGTACGGTACTGTAAATTCCTTTTGTACTACTGGAAACCTTTGCATTAGAAGCATCCTACATTGCAAGAAGGAGGCATCCCATTCCCCCTGACATTACTTCCTGCCCTCTCTCCCACCTCTTCTCTGACACTCATACCCCCTCTTTCTTTCTCCCTCATCACCTCACTCATTGCCCTCTTGATTTCTACCCCCACCCCTTTTCTGTCACCCCGGTTTCTGTTGCTAGCTCAAGGCCAGTGATGGCTCCCAACCACCTGCCTCGAGCTTTGGAAACTCAGTGGGGAGAGCAATGACTCCCATGTCCCCCTGTCAAAAGTTGGAGACTTTTGTGATGAAGCTCTTCTATCAGGAGATGGTCAAATCAAACCAAATCAAATATCTTTAATGGCATGCCAGTAGAATATATGGTGTGATAAAATATGACAAAAACCAAGAAAAAAGGGGGGCAGGGAACTCAACCCAAAATATGGCTATGATCTAAGAGGGTCAAGGTAACAAGTTATTATAAAAATACAAATATTTATTATGGTGTACACATTAATAAAATATAAAATAGGTTAAAAGCAATGGTCCAAATATCAGGCTCTTAAAACTTTTGACACACAGAGTTGATAGTTTTACATATACAATTGACAGGTTTTGAGCAGCACAATTTATGAAGGATATAGACAAGCTGGAATGTGTCCAGAGGAGGTCAATGAAGAGGGGCGAGGGGTCTGGAGACCAAGTTCTATGTGGAAAGGTTAAAGGAGCTGGTATGTTGAGCCTGGAGAGGAGACGACTGAGAGGTGATATGATAGCCATCTTCAAGTAGTCGAAGGGCTGTCATATAGAGGATGGTGTGGAGTTGTTTTCAGTTGCCCCAGAAGGTTGGACCAGAACCAATGGGTTGACATTAAATCAAAAGAGTTTTTGGCTAAACATTAGGAAGAACTTCCTGACAGTTTGAGCGGTTCCTCAGTGGAACAGGCTTCCTCGAATGGTAGTGGGCTCTCCTTCTTTGGAGGTTTTCAAACAGAGTCTAGATGGCCATCTGACAGCAATACAGATTCTTTGTACTTCGGCAGATCATGAGGGGGAGGGCAGGAAGGGTTGCTTCAGTGCTTAGTTCTTGTGGGCCTTTCTTACGCACCCAGGGAAATGCTGATTGCCACTTTAGGGTCAGAAAGCAATTGTTCTACAGGCCAGTTTGGCCAGGGATCATGAAGTTTTGGGGGGAAGTTTTGCTCTCTTCTGGGTATAGAGCAGGAGTCTCTGGGGGCATGGGGGGAGATATCTGTGAATTTCCTGCATTGTGCAGGGGTTGGACTAGATGACCCTTGAGGTCCTTTCCAACTTTATGATTCTATGAAATATTTCTCTTTTTGGAAGGTTTAGTCAAGCAGTTGGCTGTCTAATAACCTCTCCTCTCTCTTAAAGAGATGCATAATTAAGGACAATAGGTTTCCCAAGAAGGTATGTACTAAAATCAAGCCTTGTTTCTCCTTACCATATGCTCCAAATTAGGAATTATTATAATCTGGTAGTTTCTCTATCCAGTGATCTCTGGGTCATCAAAGAAACATTTACACCTTTTATCACACATCAAGGCAAACCCATCTGGTGTCACCAAAATCATTATGTGAAACACACATAATGTGAGTTTCTCACAAACATTTCCCCATCACTGTTTCTCACAAACATTTCCCCATCACTGGAAAGCTAATCAAGGTATTATTTTGGGGGGGGTGATCACATCAGCATAGCCCCAGGAAACATTTTTTCCTATAAATGCAAGCATGCTGTTCCATTGCAGTATTTGCGTGTTCTGGGCACTATACTGCACACCCCCACTTGCATGGGTGTCCTCCATGGAATGCTGGACATTTCGCAGCTGCTTCTTCAAGACTGGTAATTGTAAAGCCTTCCCTGAATTGCTTTTCCCCACTAGTCTCTCCCTTTTATCTTCCTCTTAGTTAGCTGTTGTGTTCCCCGTGTGCTTTGTGTGTATGTTTTGCTCTTTTATTTCTTTTATGATGAAACTCCTTTCTGGTTGAACTTTAGCCTGCTTTTTTTTGAGAGGGAGAGAATTCTCTAAGGAAAAGATCCTTGCATGGATCACCATTGCCAAGTCATGCAAGAAAAGGTACATTGGTGAAGATCCCAGTTACCCACCTCTTGCTCTGTCTCCTTTAAGTTAATTTCCCCAACTAAATTAGGAGACTGCCTCTTTGGGTAACAGTACTTTCACCTCAAGCGACCCATCCTCTCTAATATTGTTAATATGGTTAGGGAACAAGTGGACCAGTTTCATCCTGATTGTAGAATGTCATAAATGAAATCTGAACTTTGAAATCAAGCCAGAGTAGTCATGAACATCAATAATATCTCTAGTGTGTGCCAGCACAATTCCAAGGCAAGACAGCTAGTAAACTGACAGCACGATCCTGGGAAGCACACAGGGAGACGACAAGGCGCTCCGCTGGTGTATCTCTGATATTTCCTGTTCCTTATGCTTAGTAGACCAAAAAGGCCATCCTCTGTCTTTAAGGGAAGTTTTTCTCCCTCATAAAAAAGGCTGTTGAAAGAAACTTTGAAATGTCAATGGTTAACATATTTCTGATACGTGCTAGTGGAACACCCTTGATCCTCTCACTCCCTTACCTCCCTTCCCAGTCAACTGTCAGTTCTTAACCGCCACTCTTCTCTGACAACTGAAGAATTCCTTTTGAATCCCCTGTCACTTAGGGTACTCAGACTGGGTTACAGCATTAACCATTTACTGTCCATCTTACCTACTGTGGCTGTTGGTAATGTCAGAGCTGCAGTGGAATGCCTAATAACATGCCTTTTTTGAACCCACCCTCTTGGTCCAGTGGTTAGGATGCTAGTCTTGGATATGGGGGCTGTGGGCTTGTGCCTTGCCTCCATCTTTTATGTTACTCTTTTTTACTTTTTCAGGGAAAGGTATATGTGTCTTGGAGCAGGGATAGTTGCATGTGGGCAGCACTTTTGTTACCAGTCAGACCCTTGATGGAGAAGGGTGGGGCATCCCTGACCACTGCACAGGTGCCCTTCCCCAATGGACTGGGGGCATGCTCAGACCATGTGTTTCTGTTGTTGATGAGTGGTTGCTAGGTCTTTCCTCCTTGTCCACTGGCTCTCCTTGGAAGGTGGGAGTGGCATTAAAGGGCAGTGGCAGGATTGGTGGGTGGTCATTGGCTGCATCTCTGTGTGCTACTGATAGAAGCACCATTGGTTGCTGTTGTCTGATTGGTGGGTGTTGCCAGGGTTGGTATGAACTCCAGTGTGCTTGTTACACCACCTGTGCCTTGTAGAGGGGCACATGTTGTTATTACCCTTTGAAGAATGTCCATAGAAGCAATGGTGCTGATTGTACATTGGTGGCAGGCCACCAACATCACAGCATCCCTCAGGATTGCATTGTAAGGCAGATGGGAAGTGAGTGCTAGTTTGAGATAAAAACAATGGAAAAAGAGAACTGTACATATTTTACAAGTAAATTATTAAAAAATACAGTAACTTTGTATAATTGTATGGTATGTAGCATACTAAAATATCTCCATATCAAGTGGAATTAGGAGCTCTCTTACTATCCAGGATACATAGAACAAACAAGAAGGCTCCTTTAACTATATACAACAGTGAATGGTGATTTGTCTCTTTTTACCTTCATGGAAGTTCAAGGTGGCGATCCATCACTTGTCCTCAACATTAATAAATCACAGTATTTTTTCTATTGGACTACAGTATCCTAAGGAAGGATGCATGAACCTTTAAATTTGGTTCTTTGGGGGTTCTTTAATGTTCAAGCAGCTGAACTTCATTCCTCCCTGGCTGCTGCTGCTGCTTCTTCTTCCTCCAAATGTTGGTAGTTCTATATGAGTATTGGGAGTGCTTTTAAATCATCATTTTTCAATCCTTCTGGTCAACTAAAATGTGTTCTTTTATGTGAAGTATTTTTTAAAAAATCAATTTCTACTTCCCAGAGATGTGAATAAGCTGGCATTATCCTAGTAGTAAAAGGCCCTACCTTGAATATTAATGAGGTGGGCATGGCTTAAGGGCTGCGTGGTCATGCATATTCATGAGGGGGCGTGGTTTAAGCACTGGTCACCATGCATATCAATGAGGGGCGTGCCGGAAGTGACATCACCGGATATGACTGTGCCCAGGGGACACCTTGCCTATTAATGAGGGGGTCGGGCCGGAAGTCACGTGACCGGCCATGACGTCGGCCTCCCCACCCCTTACCACGTCACCAGAAGCGACCCCTGACCCCATTACCGATATCACCTGACCACCCCAGCCCTGCTCCCCCCCCTTGTCCAGCGCCACCCACTGGAGCGTCATTGAACTTCCGCCTGCTGCAGCCCACCCCGGAAATGGGGCAACCACCATTTCCGGGAGCTGGTAAGATAGAGGACCCCACCCCTGCTTATGAAGATGCATATGGCCAGCTCTTTCTACTTTGCAAGTAACCCTTTTAAATTTTTGTTACTATTATTTACAAAAAACAATTATACATATATTTTTGTCTCCTCCCCAAGTTTTGTTTGTGGGTATCAGAGGTCTAAATATTGGGGAGCCCAGTAACTAGTCTTTCAGTTTAAACAGTGCAAACACACACACACACAAGGCAGTTCAAATATTTTAATATACCTTTCAACCCCCTTTTTTGGCAACATTGAGCGCTACAGAGCATGTGCAGAGGTCTTTCTTTTTTTGGTGGCTGTTTCCCCCCCCCCCATCTAAACAGGAGACAGCCAACAGTAAAATCTGCTTTTCGTGAATAGATGGGCACCCCCACCCCCACAATAACACAACCACCCTGGACAACCTGCTTAAAATACATTCTAGGGAAATGCTGTATACCTGTTTGCTTTGAAGAACTTCCTTCAGACATTCCACCCAAGCCTATAAATGAGGAGCAGAATTTTCTTTTTGAAAAGGCCATGCTTTTGTCCCATTCCCCTGTATCTAGTTTTTTTCTACCCATTAAAGTAAGGGACTTACCTTGAGAGAGAGAGCTAGTTTTCTTCAGGGCCTGGGCGAAAAGAGGAAGGGGCCCTGTGTGGCTAAAACTTTTAAAACCTCTGGCCCCCTTGTGCAAGAGCGGATCCAGGATTGGTCATTCCCTCTAAACCCACCCCTGATGGTGGATAACACAGTGAAGCCTTTCCCCTCTGCAGAAGCTGACCCCTCCCAGCCATGCTTCTGTAAGTACACCACCCCAACCCATTTGAGCTGGTCAGATAAGAGAGAACACCACCCCTCCCCTCTGCAGAAGCTGACACCTCCCAGCCATGCTTCTGAAAGAGCACACGGCCAGCTTTGGAGATATCTTTTATTTTGTAAGTAAACCCTTTTAAAATTTTATTTTATTTTACAATTATACATAAATATTTCTCTCTCCCCCCCCCCCCCTGTTTTGTTTGTGAATGTCAGAGATCTAAATATTTGGAGGTGGGGGCTGTAACAGTAGCACAGTAATTACCCTTGCAGTTTAATCAGAGCTGCCCCCCCCCCTTCCCTCCTCCCCCTTCCTTTCTCTGAATGAGACATGTCTGGGCAAGAAAAGCAACACTTAATTTCAAAAAACACATTCCTTTATTTCCAGTTTTATTTACAGCACTGAATTTTCAAAATGTATATTTTATTTTACAAGCAGTAAAAAGGAGCAGACATCTCTATTTTACATCACTGTGACACCTTTTAATTTCCGAGCTTTCTGATGAACAAAAAAGGACCTGTGATGGATGTCTTTAACATAGCCTTGAACATGGTTTAAAAACTCTTTGTCGGAGGGTTGAAGGATTTTTTCTAGTTCTTGACCAGAAATAGCCGCTTCACTAATAGTGTCTAATAAACTATAGATCAGATCCATATGTTCTTGTGTAAGAAACAGACATTTCAACGCATAGGCAATTGCAGATGCAAGAAGGCTTAGAGAACCCGGGCATAATTCGCAGACCACAAACTTAAGTTTTCTGTCCAGCATTTCAGGAAACCAGCCAAGACAATCATGCGAAGACTGGCCAGGGGACTCTTCATTACAGCCCATGCATGTTTCAAAACAATATTCATTGAAACAGTATTTTACAACCCCGTACACAGTAGCCCTTATAATGCTCTTCATGGGGGCTTCTCGTTGCTGAGGTGGAATAAACGCTGTACCTGCACTAGTTTTCATCTTGAGAAGCCTTCTAAGCGCCAAGACCCTTTCATTCGGGGTGATGCCATAAGATAGCTGGGCTGCAGCTGTTGGTTGTGTCTGTTAGAAAGATTTGAGAAGGTTTTTAAGTAGCTTTTAAAACACTAGCCACTTTAAACCCCCAGCCACTTTCAACCCCCTCCCTATCCATCCCCCCCCCCTTCCAAGTTACCTGTGCCTGGGAGTTCTCTCCTGGAACTGGATCTCGGTAATCTGGAACTTCTGCCATTACAGAATCCGGAATATCCCATATTTGGCTGTCTTCCTCAGCGATAGATGGCATGTTGGTCCTCGCATCTTCAACATTGCTGGCTGGGAACTAAAATTAGAGAGCCCATTTTACTTTTTTTAAATCTTACAGAGCCTATGCACGCTTTGTATTCCACACCACAGTTGGTTTCTCACTCCCCTCCCCCCCCCTCCACCCCAATACATTTTCAAAATTACCTGTGCCTGGGCGTTCTCTCCAGGGATCAGTTCCTGGGCATCTGGCAGATCTTCCAGCAGCCCGTGCCATATTTGGGAAACCTCGCTTGCAGGCAGCATGCTCTCAGCATCCATACTGAGCCGTGTTTCTTCATCACACCCTGGTGCAGGAAAGTAAAGCTTCGAAGGAACAAAGTCCTCATCCTCGTCACTGCTCATATATATTCTTTTAAAGTTAGGTCTCACCAGTGGCGGCGGGCTGGAAAGCACCAGGGGTCTCACGGGCGTGTCCATGTCCTCAGCAAGAGCCCTGACCGCGTGTCTGCTGCTAGCACAAATGGCTTCTTTCCTCAATCCCCTCCTCCTCCGGGGTGGGTCCCAGGCCCTTGGCAATTGGTCAGGGGTGACGGGGCGTGTCCGTAGAGGGGTCACATGGCCTCACTTGGGCATTCCCATTGGTGGTTGCCCCATTTCTGGGTGGGCTGCAGCAGGCGGAAGTTCAATGACGCTCCAGTGGGTGGCGCTGGACAAGGGGGGGAGCAGGGCTGGGGTGGTCAGGTGATATCCGGTAATGGGGTCAGGGGTCGCTTCTGGTGACGTGGTAAGGGGTGGGGAGGCCGACGTCATGGCCGGTCACGTGACTTCCGGCCGACTCCTTCATTAATAGGCAAGGTGTCCCCTGGGCACCGTCATATCCGGTGATGTCACTTCCGGCATGCCCCTCATGAATACGCATGGTGACCAGCGCTTAAACCACGCCCCCTCATGAATATGCATGATCATGCAGCCCTTAAGCCACGCCCACCTCATTAATATTCAAGGTAGGGCCTTTTACTACTTATCCTATATTGTTTTGTGCCCGTCCTACAGCAATACTAATCTCTCCTTCGGAAATTAATGGAGCTTATTGCCAACTGAGTCCACACTTAGAATTAATGTTTGGACACCATTCTTCTTCTTTTTTTATAATTTTGATTTATAAACTGCCATTCTCTGAGTTCACAGAGCTCAGGGTGGTTAACAACAGAAAATCTATACAATTTAAAATCCAAAGAATTAAAATAACTAAAAACATTCTCAGATGGTGCTAAAATCAATTTACAAATTGCATTACTATCTCACAAATAGATTGAGAAAAAGCAGGATGGGGGAGGGAAAGGGAGTGCTAGAGAGGATGGTACCATTGCTGTCCTCAACCAAAAGTCTGGTGGAACATCTCTGCCTTGCAAGCCCTGCAGAACTGTACCAGTTCCTGAAGGGCACAGATGTTATCTGGCAGAGAGTTCCAACAGGTGGGAGCCAGGGCTGAAAAGCCCCTAACTCTGGTCAAGGATAGCCTGATGTCTTTTGGGCTAGGGATCACCTAGAAATCAATTTTTAGAAATCAGATAATTTATTTGTAGATACTCAAGGCTTTTAAACAATCAACCTGGCCTGATTAAGCTTTAATTAGACACTACATTTATTGATCTTTCTTCATACATACAGATGTTCACTTCCCGCCATCCTTCAATAGGGAGAAGTGACTCTCTTCAAGTTTCTTCATTAGCATAATAGGCCACACCCAACAGCAGCAAGTTTCTTCATTAGCATAATAGGCCACACCCAACAGCAGAAACTCATTAGCATATTAGGCCACACCCCGGACAGCGCAGCTCCCTCCTGGGATCGGCTTCCCCAGGTGTCCCGCAGCTTGCAGGGCACATGGGGAACCCAAGGGAAGGAAGGCAGTTTCAGGTTGTTGTGCAAGTCACAACTGCCACTCAAAAGGGGTCCCTGGCCACTGGCTGCATTCCCTCACTACTTTGCCTTAGTCCCACCCACAGAGCCATCGGCCAGTGTCTCGGCCTCAGTCTGGAAGGAGCCGGCGAAGGAGAAGGACTGGGTGCTGGGTCTACTCTTCTCCTTCGCCCACTGCCAGGTGGGTCTAACTGTCCCCTCAGTGTCCTACTTCTGTCAGTGAAAAGACAATGGACTTTCAGCATAACCTCCTCCCCCACACACTGCCAGCTTGCCCAATTTCCTTTTAGAATAAACTGTGAAACAGGCTCTCTCTCCTCCTTAGCTCCACCATGGCTGGCTGGCTAATGAGGTTGGCCAGCGACCATCAAACCATTCTCTTCAACCCTCTGCTGTGTGGCTGACTTTCCCCCTAGGGTTGTCAATCCCCAGGTGGGACCTGGAGATCTCCCACCATTACAACTGATCTCCAGATGACAGAGGTCAGTTCCCCTGGAGAAAATAGCTGCTTTGGAGGGTAGACACTATGGCATTATACCCTGCTGAGTCCTTCCATCCCCCCCCAAATGCTGCCCTCCACAGGATCCACCCCCCAAATCACCAAGTATTTCCCTAATGAGAGCTGGCAACTTTCTCCTCAGTGCCTGTTGCTAGGCAACCAAGCTTGCTTCTCTAAAAGCCCCTTTCCACACCTGTTGGCCTTTGGGAGAAAACTTTGAGCAGCTGAACAGAATGCCATAGAGGCCACCCTCCAAAGCAGTCATTTTCTCTTGGTGGGGGAGATCTGTTGTCTGGAGTTCAGTTGTAATTTCTGGCAATCTTCAGGCTCCACCTGGAGGTTGGGTACCCTGGGCGTACTGGTCAGCACTTCAGAGCAGGATTTGTTAGACCCAGGTTCTTGCTGAGTGGGTGATTTGGGGCCAGTCACAGACTTTAAGCCTAACCTACCTCACAGGGTTGTTGTGCAAGTCAAAAGGGGGAGAAGAGAATGATGTCAGCTGCTTTGGTCCCCATTGCAGAGAAAGACTACTTTTCCTCCAGGGAACTATGGTTGCCAAAATCCAGGCAAGGGCTGGAGATCACTCAGAATTACATGTGCTCTCCAGATGGCAGAGATCAATTCCCCTGGAGAAAATGGCAAACTCTGTGTCCTTATACCCTGCTGAGATGGACCCCCTATGACAGCCAATGTGACATAACAGTCAGGGCTTCAAAGCACAGTGGAGACTGCGGGGGTGTGTGTGTGTGTGTGTGTGGAAAGTTGAAGAGTGAGGTTGATGGTTGGCTGGGAAGGAGATAGGGTTGCCAACTCCAGGTGGAAAATTCCTGGAGATTTGAGGGATGGAGCCTGGAGATGGGGAGGTTTGAGGAGGGGTGGGACCTCAGACAGGTACAATGCCATAGACTCTACTCTCCAAGCCAGCAAGTCCCTCATGGGGAACCACTGTTGCCAATCTCCAGGTGGGGGCTGGAGATCACTCAGAATTACAGCTGCTCTCTAGGGGGGAGGCGGGGGGAATGGAAAACTGAAGCCAGGGGCAGATAACGATATATTGATGGCTGGCTGGGAGGTAGGGTTGCCTACTCCAGGTTGGGAAATTCCTAGAGATTTGAGGGGTGGACCCTGGAGAGGGTGAGGTTTCAGCAGGGATGGGACCTCAGACATGTTCAGTGCCACAGACTCCACCCTTCAAACCACCCGTTCTCTCATGGGGAACCATTGTTGCCAATCTCCAGGGGAGGGATGGAGATCATGCTGAATTACAACTGCTCTTCAGATGGCAGAGATCTTCCCCTGGAGAAAATGGTGGACTCTGTGTCATTATACCCTGCTGAGGTCACCACAGCAAATTGACGCTGAGTGCCCAAGGCTGGGGCACTCTCCCAGAGCCTCTTTCTAGAGCTCGTTGTATTTATTTCCACAATGAGCCTTATTCCTAGTAGAAGAATACTTCTGCTCAAGAACTCAGATAACTAATTTATTAGGAAAAACTCCATTTCTTTTGCATCTTCCCTTAGCAGGGAAGGAGCAAAGCTACCTTCCCTGGAGCAGAAGTTCCTAACTTTGGTGCCAGCACTAAGAAGACCCTCTTGGTGAAGTTATGAAATTCTTTTCTCAGGAAATTTCAGTCCACCTATTTTGTTGTGGTTATAGCACACAATAGACATCCAGATGCTTAACTAGAAATGATTTAGTGGCAATATAGCCTAGGTTACAATTCCAGGCAAAAAGACCATGTAAGAAAACAGATCTAAGTCCAGCTGCAGTTATTTATTTATTTAAAAAGTTATTGGCTGCCTTTCTACCTAGCAGAACTCAGTATAAATAAAACAATATTAATGTACAATAATACAATATATAAAACAATATAAATATAATAGGAATAGAAATAAAGCAACAGTTATAAAAAATAAAAATTGAAAATCTCTGATGAGGACTGCCAATACATCAGTCAAATGCAGTTATACATAAAAATTGTCTTTAGCTGCCACCTGAAGATTGAAAGCGAGGGGGCAGAATCACCTCTCTGGGGAGGTTGTTCCATGAAGGCATAGCCTGCTCCAGTGTTCCTTTAAACCACTGTAAACAAATCTGGCTGAAATTAAACGCACTCTGTTCTGACGCACAGTTTCTCAACTGTAGCACAGCTGCCACAAAGCAACTGTGAAGCTGCAGCAAGCTTAGCCACTGCAGGTAGAATGGGGTGTTTCTGTAATCCTATGGAGAGGAATGTGTTACCTCTATGATAGGGCCACTGAGCCAAGTCCTTTGAGCAGCCCAGCCAGTAAGGGAAAGAATTTGCATTCATGAGGATATAGCCTTTCTTTACTGCAGTAGGAATATTTCTTCTCAACAGTTACACGGCAGAGGAAAAATTACTGGCCACACAGAGACTCAGCAGGTATGTCTTTGGGCTCCATTCCATGACTGACTAGCAGATGGGGGCCACTTTATTTGCTCTGCATGTAGGTAGCAGAGGGTACTTTTCCTTGGCCTGGCCATTTTTTGGTTGTAGGCTCAAGCTAGGTGTCTCAACAGGCAAAGATCACAGCATGCTGAAACAATGTGCATTTGGGTTAGACAGCTTAGATCATAATGGTAGGCACCCTGACACAGTAGCAAATTACCCAAACCAATTTTTGAGTCTGATCAGTTAGAGGGGAAATAAAGGTGGTCACCCCTTGAAGATTAGCTGTTTTATGTCTCTTTCGTGATTGGTTAAAGAAAGCCAGGAGTGACTGAGCTGGGAGAATGTTAATACTGGGCAGACCAATGATGAAATTACTGTTCCATCAACCTATCAGTTCTGAACAGCTGTATGATGAGCCATAACAATTGAGAGAAATTTGGTAGGGCCAGAGTGACTTTTTTTGTTTCTCTCTCAAAAGCTGCATCACCCTAGCAGGGGGTAACATGGAGGACAAACCTTCAACTCACTTCTGTACTCTGAATGGATGTACTGGGCAAGCTATTCTTAGCACATGCTAAGATGTGCCAGCAATAGATGTGATGAGTGACTGCAGGAGGTAACTAGATTCCAAATCTCGCTGAAATCTAAGTGAGGACCCATACTGAGGGACTGGCTTTAATTTATTCACATGAGTTATTTAATAAAGTGGTGTCTTACTTAAAATCAATGGGTTGTACCCAGCATCTTTTTCACTCATCCATTTATCATCCGTACTACAGCCCCCCTTCCAAGCCGTTTTCTCTATGCAGGTACTCTGGTCACCAGCATAGCTTTCTTTAGAGGTCAAAGGGGACCTCTCCTTCCTTTCCAGCAACAGAAAATCTGGCTGGATCCAACCCAATTAATACTACTGCCTAACTATAAAATATGATTGAAAATGTTGGCTTCTGTTAAGAGATTCTAGACAGAAACATTTCTGCATCATACCTGCAGAGCTGAGCTATAATCTACTACCAATATTTGGGCTAGAAGAAACCCAATAATGTAGATAATTCAAGTGTTTTTCTCAATGCTTCTCCACATTTGGCATCACAATCTCACATCTTCACATAATGAATGTATTGTGTACTGGGTCTGATGCATGGAGGAGCAGGATGCGGTAGTGATAAACAGCTCAGTTTATTAGGTACACAAGACAAGAGGGAGACTAGAGGGTCCCACACTGAGTGGCAGGTGATGTCAACTGCCTGGAGCAGAGAATCAGGGAGGTCTTCTACCAGGAGCATGTGGTGCACTGGAGCCGGGTCTTCCTCGATGGCAGACAAGGATAGGCGGCTGAGGGCCTTGGCATGTCCCATAGTCTTCCCCAGCTGGTGCTGCAAGCCGGACAGGAAAATGGACCAGCGCAGGACCCACGGGGAGAGGACCTGTGATGTCTGCTGATCCACTGCAAAGAGGGCGAGAGGAGGGTGATGGTCTGTAGCAATGGTGAATAACAATGGCCGTAGATGAAATCATGGAATTTTTTAATGCCAGCCACGATCGCAAGACCCTCATGGTCAATCTGGGAGTAATTCTGTTTCGCAGCCGACAGCGTCTGAGAGTAGCAGGCGACTGGCACCTCATGCCCATCTGGGAGCTGGTGAGCCAGTACCGTGCCCACACCATAGGGTGAGGCATCGCAGGCCAGAATCACTGGTAGTGATTCATCAAAGTGTGCCAGGACCGTGTTCGAGATTAAGAGAGCCTTGACACTTTTGAACATGGCGGCCTGGTGGGGGCCCCAAGATCAGGGGGCTTGCTTGTTCAACAAGCAGTGTAAGGGCTTAGCTTCTGCCACCTTGTGAGGGAGGAAGGCATGGTAAAAATTCAAGAGATCCAGAAATGCCTGGAACTCCACTTTGGACTTGAGCGGAGGAGCCTCAATGATGGCCTTGATCTTGTCCCTTGCCGGGTGGAGTCCGTCCGCGTCAACTGTGAACCCCAAGTAGTCAGCAGAAGGGACTCCTAGAAGGCACTTCTCCCACTTTACTTTGAGACCTGCTTCATGGAAACAGCGGAGAATGGCACACAGATGGGAGGCAAAGTCCTCTGGCATGGCCGCGGCTAACAAAGTTGCTAAAGGACAATCCTGCCATAGCTGCCACCAGCTTATCCAGCAGTAGACCTAGGTCCAAGAGCACCCCCAGAGTACCTTCAAGTTTCCTTTAAAGGGAGCACAACCCCACCCAGAATGGGTGACAAATCCCAGGTCAGACCTTCCACCCACCAGAGGCACTTCCATATTGTTGGGATTAAGCTTGTTTATTAACCTACATCCACTCCAAAACTGCCTACAGGCACCAGTTCAGCAGCGATACAAAGGAGCCATACATAACTGACCCAGAGTTTTAGATTAGATTATATGTTTTCTTTAATTTAGCTAGGGTTTTTTTCCCCACTAAAGCATGAACTAATTATATCTATCTTAAATTGAATGTGTTTTTAATCACACTCAAATTTAATTTCCTTTGGCTGGCAAAATATAAGAGCTTTTAAAAAAAGAATAATTATTTTGCTGAGATTCTTTGAGAAACACATGCACACTTATTATCTCGCTGGAACTTCCATAACTCTTCACAGAATATAAAGAACCTCCATTAATAATTTTAATCATAGTATGAAAAATTGATATTTGTACTTGTTCTAAATATGAATACTTCATATTTTTATACTTTTTAAATCCAGATCATATTTATGGAATCAATTGCAACTGTTAATTTGTGCATTTTCATTTTCATTCCTTCAGTTCATTCCTTATGCACAATACATATGCCTCAGCAATAGTAGAAGAAAAATATAATGGCTCAGTTGTTAAACAAAGTGATCATGTTGTATTCCCATTCAGAACTTTTCCATTATAAACAATGAGTTGGATCCAGCACAAAATGTCCACCTGCGCTAGAGCTCTTGTGCAAGCAGAAATGCAAGAAAAATTATTTATTTATTTATTATTTGGATTTATAACCCGCCTAGCCAGCCATAGCCAGCAAAAAGACCATGGTAGTCACTTGTACTAAGTCAAATTTACTGTATCCCCACTTGATTTCCGCTTATGCAAGATATTATACAACCAAATTTCAGGGCACTATAATATATAAAAATGAAAGTGCTAGGTGTTGCACAAGAACAGCTAAATTCCTTTGTTTCCACTTGAGTGTTGCTGGATCCAAGCCAATGAGTAGAAAATGTTCTTGTATGCTCGCAGACCTCTATCTGCCATAGTTGGCTATAAGTGATCCTTTCATACATTGAACTCTGAATTTCACCTTCTAGTCTTCACCTAGAATACTTCATGCACATAGTGCTCCCTCTGCCAGACATTTTCCTTCTCAAAGCAAACAAAGGCAAAAACTAACTGCTTGTGCATGCTTGCTGGGAAATGCATTTCACGTTATGTCATGCTAATTTACACAAGACTTGTACCAGGGAGTTTGTTCATTTATTTCATTTTTTTGTTATTAATTCCCAAGGGGACTGTTTCAGTATTCAGATGTTTTGTTTGTTTCACTATTGTTGTTTCATTTGCATAATTTTGTTTAATATTAGAGTCTATAGGTGCGCTCACACAGGCAGTTTTGAGCCATCTGGAAACGCTTTGAGCCGGCTCAAATCTGCCGTGTTCGGACAGGCACAGCTGGCTCCCGTCCCCAGCTGTCACCTACCGGTGCAAATAGCATCTCAAAACATTGGATTTTTGAGACCAGGTCCTTAGGTGGTTTCAGCTGTCTTCTTCCAGCTCAAGCCACCTTTTCCTAGTGTGAGCATGTAGCCGTCTTCGAGCCACTTCCGATTCCCCCCCCCCCTCCCCACGGAAGCCTCCGGCTTCCGCTTTTCACCCGCCATTTTTTTTGTTTTTGCCGAGAAGCGCATGAGCGCCCATAAATACCAACATTTAAAGAACATATCATTAAATGGCTGCTTGTTCAATAGTCTACATAATGTGGTATTAACGGTAAGCTAATTTTTCAATGAAGATTTTACTGCGAAGTGTTATAATGTGAGTGAGATCACTGTGCTCTGCGGTACTATCAACAGGAAGCAGTGATTCAGTTGAATGGGTCTGTGCATGCGCGAAAAATCTTTTTTCGTTAAACCTACGTATGAGCATTTGTGTGCATGCACAAGCAGCGGGAAAAAAATAAAAAAAGGAATACACTCCCCACGCCTCGGTAGTGTAGACGCCGGGAAGCCGCTTGAAGACGCTTCAAGGCAAGGTCAGTGTGATTGCATAGGGGCAGAACGAGCCATTTCAAGCCGGCTCCAGCAGGCTCCAGCAGGACTGTGTGAACACACCCTCTAAGTGAATTGATAGGAAAGATTCCAAACTGTAACACATTCAGTGCTTAGACTGAAGAGCAGTAGCAGGAGGAAGAGTCCAAGGCCATTTTCCTTAAAGACTGTTTAGACAAGGAATGTGTTCTTACATCAATAATGGTAACTAAAAAATACCAGTTTTCATAGTTATTGCAATTAAGAACCAAAGAAATGCAAAAGTCTGGTTTACACAGTGGCCACCCAATGACTACATTATATTGTGTACATTACATTGGTGGAAGTCAAGTGTGAACAACTTGTGGTCCATGTTATTGCTTTCTGTGTAGATCTGACTCAAATGGAACAAATGCTTCTTCCTGTCACAGGGCCAAACTAGATGGAATGACATCCTTGGGTCTGCCATGAAGATGCCACCACCATTTAAAAATGGTTTAAAATGCTGCCACAATCTCAGGCACTCTTGTTCCCCTACCTCAAATAGCTTAGGAAAATGTGCCCTGAAAAAATCTGAGAATACCAGTCATAGTAATAGAATAAAGTTTGAGTCTAGTGGCACCTTTAAGACAAACAAAGTTTAATTCTGGGTTTAAGCTTACACACAAAAGCTTATATCCAGAATTAAGCATTGTTGGCTTTAAAGGTGCCACTGGACTCGAACCTTGTTCTGTTGCTTCAGACCAACACGACTATCCACCTGAAGCCATAGAGATAGATTCAGGTGGGCAGCCATGTTGGTCTGAAGCAGCAGAACAAAGTTTGAGCCCAGTGGCACTTTTAAGACCAACAAAGTTTTATTCTGGGTAAGCTTTCACGTGCACACACTTCTTCCGATTGCCTGTGTCCAATTCCGAGTGTGTGTTTATTTGTCCAATTTATTGCCTTTGGGTTAACTACTTTTCCTCCCTGTATATAAATATAAATTATATGTATTATATAAATTATGGGCCTACAAATAATGGTTTAAATATTGAATGGCATGTTTGAGTGTATGTTTACTGGACAAGCAGTGGTTGCACACTGAAAAGTTGTCTTTCCGGCTATCCTTTCTTCTTGCCCCTTGCAGCAGACTTCATCTTAGAGGAAAATTTTGAGGTCAGTGTATTACTTGGGTCTAATTGTGTGACCCCTACCTCTCCATGGCCTTCCTTGAGACTTTTTTATCCATTTCAAATTACAACACATACATTCCTAATAGCAGACTTGAAGAGGCATATTTCCTCGTTCATATTTGTTGGGAATTGTCTTTTGCAGCTTGTGGTACAATAAGATCACAACAATTCACTTTCTTGAAAAAAAATTAAAAATGCCTTTCAAAGGGTAGTCTAATGTTCTGGATATTACATAAGCAGAGATAATTCTAAAATTCTCCTCACTGGAACTCCTCTCTGCATGTTGGAGCTCCTAATTACTCACTCTTGCATCCAAAGTAGAATGAATGCATTATGCAATGATAAAACACTCATTGATAAAACACTATAAAAAAAGTTCTGATGTGATTATTCATATGACCACATAAGGAATATCTTGTGCAGTATATTACCAATAAATAGATTCCTGCGCACAGGTAAACACCTCTCTCTTACACACACATAAATAAAATATTGATGCAATCTTACAAATGGTCACACGAACCCTTAACCAGTATTTTATCAATTAGTGCACGCATAACACTAACACAGGAAGGCTGGAAAAATTCAAATGAATTCAGGGGTCATTTCGAGCAGGAGCTCGGGGTAGCTTAGCTCTGGGAGTTGGTGCCAGCCCCCACCCCCCACGGGGGAATGCCTGCTTGTGTCATGGCTGCAGCAAAATGACCCCGTTCCCTGGAAAGGTCCTTATTCCTCCGACCAGCCTTCTGAAGGCTTCAGCCACCACTGAAGCTATCCTCCCAGAATAGTGGTATTTCTGAGGCTTGGATTCGTAGCTATCCCCTCTCTGCCAGCATTCTCTCTCTCTCCCTCTCTCTCTCTCTCTCTCTCTTCCTCTTCTTTCTTTCTTGCCTTCTGACATACTTCTAGTGATGTGGTGTGGCATATGCAAATAAGTTATGCTAATGAGTTATGCTAATGAGCTCCTGCACCTCTTTTTCTACGAAATGATCCCTGAATGATCTAAACCTTTATGCTCCAATTCTGAAACTGGTACTCTAGACTTGATCTATTTTCCTCTCAAATTTCCTGCCTTTCTCATTTCTTCCCAGGGCAGAATGACCCTTGAATTTACTGGGAAATTTCCTAGTGGATCACTGTCCTGGAAGGTCACTGGCAGCCAGGGGTAAACTGAGCCAAATGGCTGACGTACTGGCAGCAGTGCAGGGGGCAAAAAGACCTGGGCTGTGGCCCAGATAAAAACAGACACAGGATAAACAGGCAAACCTACATCATTGTCACCACTGGAACTACAAGGCCCTGTGGTGCTACCAGAATTGTAGGGGCTTTTTGGCTTAGCTTACCATAGGGATGGGCATGAACCACATTTTTGTGGTTCAATTTGTGGTTTGTGTCTGAACCATGAACCGAACCACGAACCTAAAAGTGGAGGGAGATTTGATGTGGGGGGGAGCAAACCCGGAGCATTACATATGGTGGTGATGTGTCTTCCGGGGGCATTTCTCCCCCTCCTTTCTGCTGGCCAGGGAGAGTCGTGGCAATCAGAAAGGAAATGCACTCTGGGAGGCCATGCACCCTTCCTTTCTGTTGGCCGTAGTTTCTCCCGGCCCGAAAGAGCTCTAAGCTGGGGCAGTGGGGAGTATTTTTACCGTGGGCTCAGCCCTATTGGACTCCTTTGCACAGTCCCTCTAAACAGGGCTGCACAAGAGACCCCAAGCTGGACCAGCAGGGAAACCTCTCCCTTGCTCCCTTGTTTGTGCTCCGTTGCACAGCCCCTTGAAATGAGACTGCACAAGAGAGACCAAAGTTGAGCCCACAAGAGACCTCTCTCCACAGTCTCAGGTCCATTGAGTTCCCTTATGCAGCCCCTTTAAATGGAAATGCACAAAGGAAGCTGAAGCTGGGCCAGTGGGGAGGCTTCTCCTTGTGAGCTCAGCTCTATTGGGCTCCCTTGGGCAGCTCCCTTGCACACTCCCAGCCATTTAAACCCTCCTTTCTGCTCCCCTGCGAGCTTTTCACAGACAGCAAAGAGCTGGGCCATTTCTGCTCCCCACAAAAAATCCATAGGGGGAAGAAAGCAAGGGTGGCTTAAATGACTCATAGCCATTTAAAACCTGCTTTGTGCTTGCCTTGAGAAGCCACAGAGAGCTGAAAGCAGGTTTAAATGGTACAGGGCCATTTAAACCAAACAGCAGAAAGGCAGGGAGCTCCCCACCTCTCAGCTGTTTGGTTTAAATGGTGGAGAGCTCCCAGGAGCTCAACTGTGGTATTTGTGAAGAGCAAAAAGGGAAGGGAAAGGAAGGTAAGGGAGGGGCCTCAGCATGGTATAATGCCATAGAGTCCACCCTTCAAAGCAGCCATTTTCTCCAGGGGAGCTGATTGCAGTCAGCTGGAGATCAGTTGTAAAAGTAGGAGATCTTCAGGTCCCATCTGGAGACTGGCAACTCTTAGCCAACATAATTACACCAACATTTTTGGAAGTTCATCATGGTTCTTCAGTTCACAAACTTCAGTTCACAACCACAAACCAGCCAAAATTTGTGACAAACTTTTGTTCATCCGCTGGTTCATGCCCATCTCTAGGTTACTGTGGAACCTGGATTGCAGGGCATTGCCTTAACAAAAGCCAGAAGATTTTCAGGATGGTGCCTCAGAAGGGACATGGGGAAATTACTAGACCATCACTATTAAGAAGGCCATTTTCAGTTCCTCAGTTTCTTAAGGGCAGGGGATTGGGGCCAAGGTTAGGGGTTTACTCACTGCTGGCAGGCAAATGACAACCCTATTTAATGTCCTTATCTGCCCCAACACTCCCCTTATGTGAATCACTGGAGGACTAACTGCAGCAGGGCTGGTGTGTGGGGGTGGTGACTGGGAGGTACTGTCAACTATGACATGGGCTGACACCCTCACCTGACCCCCATGGAGCTGCCCCTCTCCTGAAGCTCCTGAGATCTGTCCAGTCTAATGTGGCTTTATGACCTTCTTCCCTCTGCCAAACTCACAAGAACCTCAAGCACAACACATGCAGCCACTAGAGGTCCACCAAGCTGTGGATGGAGGAGAAAAGTTCACATCCCAAATAGTGAAGCCTGATGCACCCCCTTCATAGTTCTCTGACTACATCACATGGATCTTTACATTTTCACACTCATAGCATGCTCAGACCTGGGGCCAGCTGTTAACCAGTTCTCCTTAAGAATCTGTTCACTGAAATAGGTAGTGCTTTGGAGAGCCACTTTGGGAGCCCTCTGCTGGGTCTATTATGATGCTATTTTTTCATGACTGCATTAGCTTTCCTCTGATTTCTTCTATTAGGTCAGCAAACCTTTTCAGGGGAATTTTCTGCATCCCTAATTACTGAACAATAAAAACATATACCATTCACATGGCCCAGTTGATGTGGGTAGAGTGGAACTGTCTTGTAGCTACTGGTACCAGGCATGTAGCTACAGTGGGGCATTTTGGGGCCCTGCCCCTTAATTAAAAGCCCTGCCCCAAAAGTAGTCATACTAGAAACCTTATTTTTGAGGAGATACCCCTCACTGCCTGCTGCTGGCAGTGGCCAGGCTGACAGGGCTTGACCTTGGGCTTCCCTCTCCCTCCCACTGTGGGACCCAGGAAAAGACAACTCAGAGTAGATAGCATTTAATTGCCTTTTGAGTTCCCTTCTACATAATATGTTTCCCAAAGGCTCATGGGAATGCTTTCAAAAGACTCACCGTGACCTAGGTTGTATACAGCAGGACTGGGCTAGCAGAAAGGGAGATTGTCAGAGATGTATTGAAGGTACCACTCTTGAGTGGCCTTCTATGCTTTCTTGCCCTGTGGAAGGGAACTCAAAAGAAATTTAAATGCCTTCTGAAGGCAATTAAATGTCATCTGAGCTGTTTTTTCCTAGAAATTAATGCACTCCCTGCTCTGTCCCTTGAAAGGGAGGGCTAGAAACAGGTTTGGCGCATCTCCCTTTAAAGACAGGCATTCAGATTAATTCAATTAGCTGTAAATTAATTGCCCCCTTAAAAATTTAAATGCCCCCCAAACAAAATAAATTCTGGCTGTGGGCCTGACTGGTCTCCATCTCAATATACTGCTTTGATGTACAGAACTCACTAGGGAAATTTTGCTCATCTTATCAAATTCTTTTGGCCTTTTTGGAATCATTCAGATGTTTCACTTATGAAGAAATTTCCAGTTTTTCTTCAAATTTAACTGAAGTAAAATGCTAATAACCACCTAGGGGTATACAGAAGCTCCTAAGAAAATTGACTAGTCTCATTGAACTTTTTGAAAACACCCCTCAAATTTCCTCAGAAATTTTGCCTGAAAAGAACCATCCACATTCAGTTATATTGTTGTTGATGTTGTCTTACTAAATATAAAATTTGAGTTGCAACTCTAGGTATCATCTCACTGCTTCTTTGCTTCTATTTTGGTGGGACCAACATACCCAGCAATAGTTTGACTGAACAAAAGGCACAACTTCTGTTTCCTACTGTTCTATTAAGAGCTTGTGTAAGAAGGACAGGCAATGGATCTCTATGATTTCAGGACCATTCCTTCAACCTGCAAATGGAGAAAAATCTGTATGAGAAGAAATTTGCTGCTTTCCACTTTGTAAACATGTCTTAGGATGACAGAAGATCAATACATCACCAGCTGGATTTTCCTTCTGTAATACCACAAGAAAGGGGGGGGAAGACACTCTCAACTTGGCTAACCATTCATTTTTAGACTCCTTATTTTCAAAAGTTATATAATCTATGAGGCAGTAATAAAATGACAGTTCATTTTTTCTGGTTGGTCCAAGACTGATAACATCACTACGTCAGGGCAAAATAGTTTAAAACTATACATGTACAAAACTGCATTAGCAGAATATTGTCTGCTCTGACATCAGCACTTCAGTATGATTACCCACTTGAAACTGTCTTCATTAAGGGAAACCTGGAAGTATTTTAGGAATCTGGGATTCATACTGAAACAAAACTACCCTCCCCCCAAATCTGTGTTGTTTCAAGTTTGGATGCTTACTAAGGATGCTTACTTACGCCATGTTGTTCTTTGGTTCTGCTTGTTTTCCAGGGAAACAGCATTCTTCCAACCAATTGGATTCTAGCAAGGATCTAGTGCTCCCAGACAATCACCTCTGAAGACAAGCTGCAGAAAGAGGATGCAGTGTGTATGTGCAGAAGTGAGCTACTTTGGGGGGGGGGGGCTGATAAAAAGGAGCTGCTTTGTGGCTGAGATTTGGGGGGTCTGAACAGGAGAGGGAGGGCTGCATTCCATTTGATGTTGGTGTCTTTATTTACCATGACTGCTATGTGGAAGATCCTTGAATTGGCTATGTGTTGAAAAGAACAATAGCTGCAGTGCACATGCACATAAAAGGCTCCCAAAATCTAGAACATAAAAACACAGCATGGGTTTACTTCCAACTGGTAATGCTGTACCCAAACAAAGCAATTGTGGTAATCTTTTGCCTCATGAATCTCAGATCCAAAACTGTAAGAATTTTTTTCTTGGTGTGTGCATCTGTGCACACACACACACGCACATGCATAAATGCAGAAGAAGAAGAGGGCTTTGTAGATTCTGATATATCCTTTCTTCTCCTTTTTAGTCTTTAACATGCCTAAAAGTTATTTTTTGTGGATTTTTTTTTTTTTGCAGCAACAGGCTAAAGAAACTGCCATTCTGGAATTACATTTCAGTTATTTAAATAGAGAACCACTTTCATAAACCCTTCTCTTTTCTTATATACACTTACATAATTAATTCTGGCTGGATTTACTAATGCTGGTTTTTCCAGCACTCCATTTGTAATGAAGGCTTCCTCCTGTCACCTCTCTTCATGCAAAGCAAATTCATTATCAAGGATGAAGTAAAAATGCAAATGAACAGAATGTGATTGACTAAATTGTCACAGAGCGTTTCACTTACTCTTCCTCCCCCCCTCACACACATAGGCACACACACACACACACAACTGTAAACAGAAATTAAAAACCCATTGTCTAGTTTTTACTTTAATTACTTTGGAATATATCTAAGGAACTTGAGAGACATACAGACTGAGATTCTTCTCCATTAGGGAAGGCATTTGTTCATGAACTAAAGTGTAGGCCTCATAAATTATTTTAATAACTTAATTAATACAGATTAAATTGATAGAGTGGCAGAATCATATTAAATTGACTTAATCGTTGTGATGAAGAGTTGTGATGCTTAAAATGTTTCAGAGAACTGAAGATCTTTGGAACTTTTTAGTACTTTTAGCTGTTTAAAGTTGGATAATTTTATCTAGACACAGTGCTTTGCCCTGAAAATACTAATGTACTAATTCAGAAATGCTATTAACATTGGTTGTAAAGTCTTTACATTGATAAATTTAAAAACTTCTGTGGTTTATGTTAGTCCAACTGCCTTATTTTGTTATTAATATAGGGAACATATAGGTTTTAAATAACTGGCAATAGGCAAAACGGGTTTCACCTGTGTATAAAGAGGCTGCACCTCTCCCAGACTTAATCAAGACTAGACAAAGAGGCTTAAGTCAGTTCTAAATGTAGTGTCTTTTACTGAAAGAATCTTAATCAAGCAAACAATATGATCCACACACACAGTTATACAAGCGTCTAGGAAATTAGAGAGATTAAAAGATGGTTGCATTAGCAGGAGATTTTTGATTTCCGTCGAGGGAAATAATTTTGGTGCAAATAAGTTTGGTGCAGAGCCAGTTTGGTGTAGTGGTTAAGTGCGCGGACTCTAATCTGGGAGGACCGGGTTTGATTCCCCACTCCTCCACTTGCACCTGGCTGGATGACCTTGGGCAAGCCATAGCTCTGTACCAGCTGTTCTCTCAAGGACAGCTTGGGAAAGAGCTCTCTCAGCCCCACTTACCTCACAGGGTGTCTGTTGTGGGGAGGGGAAGGGAAAGGAGTTTGTAAACCGCTCTGAGACTCCCTTGGGGAGTGAAGGGCGGGGTATAAATCCAATCTCTTCTTCTCTTCTTCTTCTTACCTGTCTGGAGAGTTGATGTGGTCTTGCTGGAAGAAGAGGTGGAAGGCTGGGAGGAAGGTAAGGAACCTTGTCCTGAACCAGTAGCAATACATGTTAGACTCTGGCTGCGTAACCAAGAATCGTGAAGGTGAGGTAAGGTAGGAGGTGGTCGAAGCAAGAGAGAGCTCTGGTTGCTGGAAGCCTACTCTTATTGGGGGTCTCTGTGGGCTGGCAATGCCAAACACCTCCCCTGGGAACACTCCTGGGCTGATCTGCCTACAAAAATCCTGACCAATAAGGAAAGAACTGGGGGTGGTCAATGTTAAAGGTTCACCTAATAACTTCTGGAGACACCTGTCTGGAACGGAGGTAAATCATCGCTAGTGCCATTGTTCTCGTCCGATGGGATGTCTCTTGGGTCAGCCGAAATTCATTGTTAGCTGGTCGTGTCCAAAGTCCATGTGGATTCAAAAGGAAGTCCTTTGTTTCACCAGGCAAGGAATGTTGGAGAAGGAGGGGGGGGAAGAATGTGTCCTGTGATTTTGGCAAAGAGTCTGTGCTTAATGGAGGTTGAGAAGCATATTTTTGAGACAAAGTGACAATATGGCTCTTCCTGTTTGAGTGTCTTTGTGTTAAGGGAAGGTCTAGAGACTGGCAACCTTGGGAACCATTGGTACACCGTTTTAGCATCTGCTGGAGCTGTTTGAAGCTGGCTTTTTCTCCCTGGCTGCTTTGGCATCATAATCCCTTTTACATTTGACACACAGTTCATTTTATTATCACTTATGAATTTCCCATTCATAAGAGTGCAAAAGCAGCTTGCAGGGCTAACATTTAGTTTGGTAGGATTGTATGGGTATGGTGGATTTTTTAAATAAAATTATTTTTTAAAAAACACTCACTAAAACACACACACAAACACAAATAAACAACAACAACCAAGAACTGCTCAATTACACTGCAATTCTTATTAGAGTTACATCATTCTAAGACCACTGAATGCAATGGACTTAGTAGGGTCAAACTCTGTTTAGGATTGCAGTAGATCAAGATGGGTAGCCATGTTAGTCTGTGTGTAGCAGTAGAAAAGAGCAAGAGTCCAGTAGCACTTTAAAGACTAACAAAATATATAGCCGTGAGCAGTGACTCACGAAAGCTCATACCCTGCCACATATTTTGTTAGTCTTTAAGGGGCTACTGGACTCTTGCTCTTTTCTATGATTGCGGTGTTAGATCAAGATCTAGATAGCTCAGTTAACAGAGGTCAATAGTTTATTAATAAATTCCATCAGTAAATTCTATAAGTTTTATTTTATTTTATTCAATTTACACCCTGCCGTCCCCGCCAAGGCAGGCTTAGGGTGGCTATCTGTTATCCAGGGCTCCGTTGGGGCCGGAGAGAGCCGGAGCGCCGCTCCGGGAGAGAAGGGGCCGGGGGCCCCCGCAAAGGAGCCCCGTCCCGCCCCCAGCCACCTTCCGCGGGGCCGCGGCCGGCCGCCGGCCCCGCGAGCGAGCCCGGTCCGGCCCCCAGTTACCTTCCGCGGGGCCGCGGCAGGCCGCCGGCCCCGTGAGCGAGCCCCGTCCCGCCCCCTGCCATCTTCCGCGGGGCCGCGGCCGGCCGCCGGCTCCGCGAGCGAGCCCGGTCCGGCCCCCAGTTACCTTCCGCGGGGCCGCGGCAGGCCTCCGGCCCCGCGAGCGAGCCCCGTCCCGCCCCCTGCCATCTTCCGCAGGGCCGGCGGCCCGTGAGCGAGCCCCGTCCCGCCCCCTGCCATCTTCCGCGGGGCCGGCGGCCCGCGAGCGAGCCCCGTCCCGCCCCCTGCCATCTTCCCGTCCCGCCCCCTGCCCCCGTCCCGCCCCCTGCCCGCGAGCGAGCCCCGTCCCGCCCCCTGCCATCTTCCGCGGGGCCGCGGCCGGCCGCCGGCCCCGCGAGCGAGCCCGGTCCGGCCCCCAGTTACCTTCCGCGGGGCCGGCGGCCCGTGAGTGAGCCCCGTCCCGCCCCCTGCCATCTTCCCGTCCCGCCCCCTGCCCCCGTCCCGCCCCCGTCCCGCCCCCTGCCCGCGAGCGAGCCCCGTCCCGCCCCCTGCCATCTTCCGCGGGGCCGGCGGCCCGCGAGTGAGCCCCGTCCCGCCCCCTGCCATCTTCCCGTCCCGCCCCCTGCCCCCGTCCCGCCCCCGTCCCGCCCCCTGCCCGCGAGTGAGCCCCGTCCCGCCCCCTGCCATATTCCGCGGGGCTGCGGCCGGCCGCCGGCCCCGCGAGCAAGCCCGGTCCGGCCCCCAGTTACCTTCCGCGGGGCCGCGGCAGGCCGCCGGCCCCGCGAGCGAGCCCCGTCCCGCTCCCTGCCATCTTCCGCGGGGCCGCGGCAGGCCGCCGGCCCCGCGAGTGAGCCCCGTCCCGCCCCCAGCCACCTTCCTCGGGGCCGCGGCAGGCCGCCGGCCCCGCGAGCCCCGTCCCGTCCCGCCCCGCCCCCAGCCACCTTCCGCGGGGCCGCGGCTGGCCGCCGGCCCCGCAAACGAGCCCCGTTCCACCCCCAGTCACCTTCCGTGGGGCCGCGGCTGGCCGCCGGCCCCAGGAATAAAACTCTCCCTCCCCCAGTTACCCCCCCTCCCTCCCCCACTCACCCCACTCCCTGGGCCCAAGAGAGGGAGAAGCCGGGCCTGAGTGGCTTAACACCACTCAGGCCCAAGCAAGGGGGGGGAGGGAAAGCCAGCCCCAGTGTGGGGAGAAGCGCCCCTCCCTTCCTTCCCTCTCACCCCCCACCTACCTACCTGTTCCTTCCTTCCCCCCTTCCTCCCTCTCTCCCCCCTTCCTTCCTTCCTTTCTTTTCTCTCTCTCCCAACTACCTACCTACCTTACTGTTCCTTTCTTTCTTCCTTCCCCTTTCTTCCTCCCTCCTTCCTTCCTTTCTTTCTTCCTTCCCCCCTCCCTCCTTTTTTTTCTTTCTTTCTTTTCTCTCCCCCACCTACCTACCTTCCTTCCTGTTCCTTTCCTTCTTTCCTTCCCCCTCCCTCCCGTCTGGCCTTCTGACACACTGCCCATGACGTCATTCCGGTGACGTCAGGGGGTGTGGCATATGCAAATGAGTTATGCTAATGAGCTCCTGCACCTCTTTTTTTACGAAAGGACCCCTGCTGTTATCTATCCTGTTTCCATTTTGCTATTTTCCAAACACCTCTGAGAAGCATACAAGGGTCCCTCCACTGTATCAATACAGCAACACAGTAAATTAAGGTAAGCTGAGAAAGTGGCCGAGGACAGACTGGCGCTGCGCTGCGCCAGGAAAGCGGGGCAGAACAAGCTGGGGGCGAAGCGTCCCGGAGCTTGCCATTCGCACTGTGCACAGTGTGGCGCAAGCATTCTGGGGAGGAGGTGGCCCACAGTGTGCACACTGCTGGCGGCTCCTGGTGGTGGTGGGGCGCGTGGCTGTGCACTTCCGTGCACATTCACACCCGCCAGAAGCAGGAGAAACGCATGCCCAGGCAGCTGGCTACCAGTTCCTCCTGGTGTACAGCTGCCACGGGAGAGAAGCACCGCAGGACCATGTAAGGATGGCACACCTCTGGTGGGCAGCTGCGGCTGTGTGAATGGGCCCACCTCATCCACTTGCACAGCGGACCTGAAACGGGCCAGAACTCCAATCTGTCCTCAGCCAGTGACTATTCCAAGGTCACTTTTTGAACTTCAGGGCTGAGTAGGGATTTAAAACTAGGTCTTCCCATTCTGTCATTACAACTTATTCTACAATTTTAATTACTTTCATTATAGGTTTTGTGATACAACCCATGGTGAATACTTATACTAGCACAGATTCAGCTATATTCAGGGTTCATTTAATATGACTGTTTTTCATGCTGTATATCAATTGTAAAGTATACTTGCAGTCTTTTCAGGGCATATACATAGACATTGTAACAAAATTGTATATACTCCCTGAATGCAATTATAACTGCCAGTGAAATCAAGTTCAGTCTCTACCTATGTACCATTTTTGCTAATTCTATTTTTACATGTGACATTTAACTACACATGAAGTATTATTAAAATAGAAAATCCAGATTTCAGATTCTGTCTCACATAATTGAAAATTACAGTGTCATGCAAATTAAAGTAAACTTTTAGTGAGTGTAGCTAAACTAGAAACAAAGATCTGCCTCCATTTCTCCAACTGTATAATGTATACTGTTGTGTCTGCTGAGCGCCACTAGGGAACTAGCAACTTTAGTCCTAAACTTGGTCCCTGAACAGAATAAAGGCCAAGGATCCTAGTAAGCATCTATAGGATGCAAGGATCCTAGTAAACACCAATAGGACGCCAATGGGAAATTCAACTCTCCAGTAGGACAGTGGGGTGTGGTTAAGCATTGTTGTGGGTCTGTATATATGTTGACCATTTGCCATGTGCTTTGTCTTGTGTTAGTGTGTAATAAACTTGAGCTGTTCACTTTGCTGG
Source organism: Lepidodactylus listeri (assembly GCA_029233225.1). Classification (NCBI taxonomy): domain Eukaryota; kingdom Metazoa; phylum Chordata; class Lepidosauria; order Squamata; family Gekkonidae; genus Lepidodactylus; species Lepidodactylus listeri. The sequence goes on from JARCFY010000004.1 coordinate 51,565,426, forward strand.
ATCACTGATTCTACATGCAAGAACCCAGTATTTAGCTTTTAGTGAGTGTAGCTAAACTAGAAACAAAGACCTGCCTCCATTTCTCAAACTGTATAATGTATACCTCCCCCCCCACACACACACACAAATAGAGTTTGGGCAGAGAGTAGAACAAAATCCCCCTCTCCACCCAAACACTTTGGGCTTCAAAAGAACAGGAATTCCATCAGTAAATTTTATTCTCTACATCCCAAACTCTCAGTTTACAGTGGGTGGAGCAAGAATGAGACAGCTATTCCTCCCAAGTTCTCACTTGTGATGACATCGGGAAAGCAACAGGCTGCTTCTACACCCAACCACCCAAGTTAACATTATTCATTAATTATTATTATTACTATTTGGTTATTAACATATGATACATTAAGTGGTGTTGAACTACTTAGTCTGAAGCATACTTACAACCATACTTGCAGAAGGTCCTGGCTGGGATGACTGAAACTGTGTCAAAGCATTAGGAGAGAGATGGTCCCACAGATAAGAGATAGTCAATACCGTGAACTGAGCCTGGTAATTGATGGGCAGCCAATGGGGTGACTGCAGAATTGGAATGATAAGCATGTTCTGCCTAGCTCCCAATATTAACCTAGCTGCAGCATTTTGAAGTCTCTGAAATGACTTTGAGGGGAGACCTACATAGAGTGCATTATAGTAGTCTAGTCTTGATGTTACCCTAGCATGGATCCAGGTCACCATGTTGGCTGAGTCAAGTTAGGGAACAATATGGTGGGCTCGACTGAGTTGGAAGAAAGTGTTTGTTTGTTTTTTGCAGCCGCATTAACTTGCTTCTCCAGCAGCAATGCTGTATCCAGTATAACCCCAAGGCTTTTAACTGAGTCAGCAAGTGCTAGCTGAAGGTGGAACACACAAAGTCCTTCAAGACATCTGTTTTCCCAACCAGTATCACTTTCGCCTTGTCTGAGTTTGGCTTCAGTTTATTTGCTTTCAGCCATTTGACCACAGTAATTCGGCAGCAGCTCGGGACCTCTACTGCATCACCAGGTGATTTTGATACAGAGAAGCAAAGACACTCCTTTCTTGCTGAGTGTTAGATGACAGGTCAAATTTGAACTTTGCATGGAGCATTACAAGAAGCAGACAGCTGCTTACCTTCTGTACATTGTTATTAATTTTATTTTTAAAATCTATTTTATTTGTTGTTGTGGCTTTGCAGTCTATGCATATTGTCCTGATTTAAGCAGGTGATTTAAGCATGGTGATGAAAAGAGTTGCATGTAATTATGTAACTCAAAAAAAGAACTGATATCCTATGCAGGGGGCCTTTCGAGCAGGAGCTTGGGGGAATGCAGCTCCGGGAGTTGGTGCCAGCCCCCCACCCCGCGGGGGAATGCCTGCTTGTGTCATGGCTGCAGCAAAATGACCTCATCCCCTGGAAAGGCCCTTGTCCTCCGACCAGCCTTCTGAAGGCTTCAGCCACCACAGAAGCTATCCTCCCAGAATAGTGGTATTTCTGAGGCTTGGATTAGTAGCTGCCCCTCTCTGCCAGCTTCTTTCTTTCTTTCTTTCTTTCTTTCTTTCTTTCTTTCTTTCTTTCTTTCTCTCTCTCTCTCTCTCTCTCTCTCTCTCTCTCTGTCCTTTCTTTCTTTCTTGCCTTCTGACATACTTCTGGTGATATCAGGGGGTGTGGCATATGCAAATAAGTTATGCTAATGGGTTATGCTAATGAGCCCTTGCACCTCTTTTTCTACAAAATGACCCCTGATCCTATGTTTATATCGTGTTTTGCCCTTATTTCCTTTTAGCAACAGCCAGGACCAACACATGAGCATGAAAATACAGGTTACCAGAAGACTACCACTCAAGTGTGCTGCTTTAGAAGTGAAATAGACATTTTTCCTTCATGGCCCATGATGTGTAAGATAAAATCTGAAACTGGAGCTATTTTACAAATTTAAACTGAATCCCAAGGAAAGATGCTTGGACCCTAAACTTTATGGGCATGTTCTGCAACAGCATGGAAAATCTGATTCTGGAAAATGGAAATAGCATCCAGCAGTGTCAGATGTCTTTAAAGATTTCAGTGTCTTCCAAACACATAGTGGAATACAAATGTCTGCAGAGAATCCTGTGCACTTACAAGTGATTTTTTTAATTTTATTTTTAGATGGCCCTCCCCTGCACGCAGGGTTCAGGGCAGTGAACATTTCAATAAATACAATTACATGCAGGATTAAAACAGTTAAAAACAGTAAATTCTATGTCTATTCCAGATTATGCTTAGAGGACCAATTTATGCCCTTACCCCATGGGGGAGAAGAGAGATGGGGGAGGCCAAGCTCAATGAAAAACTGATGCTGTCCTTAACCTGGTGGAACATCTCTGTTTTACAGTCCTTGTGGAACTGCAGTAGGTCCCACAGGGCATGAATATCATTAGGCAGAGAGTTCCACTAGGTTGGCACCAGGGCCCTGGTTCTGGTTGAGGACAGCCAGATGTCTCTCGAGCCAGGGATCACCAGGAGGTTTTTCTCCCCAGAGTGTAATACTCATCTAGGGGTATTCCAGGAGAGGCAGTCCCGTAGATACGCTGGTCCCAGACTGTTTAGATCTGGGACAAAGCATTGGTTAATTGTCTGCTGTCACTGGAGTTCCAGTAAGAACCTGGGGTTAGTCTCAAGGGTGGACCTAAGTAGAGTGAGTTAGAGTAGTCTAACCTGAAGGTGACTGTTGCATGGGTCACTGTGGCTTAGTCAGGGCCAGACAGAAAGGGTACCAGTTGCCCAATCTGGTGCAGCTGGAGAAATGACAGTCTAGCAACGTTTGTGATCTGAGCCTCCATTGATATGGAGGCATCCAGAAGCACACCCAGGCTCTTGGCAGTTGGCACTGGTGTTAAAGGTACACCATCAAGAGCTGGGAGTTGGCATCCCAGACCTGAATCCCCCCTGCCCAGCCACAGAACCTCTGTCTTTGATAGATTCAAGCTCAGCCAGCTCTGTTTCAACCATCCAACCACAGCCTCCAATCCTTCAGCCAAATAGCTGAGGCGGTGTCCATCTGTCTGTCCATAAGGATACAGCTGGGTATCATCCACACACTGATGGACATCCCAGCCCCAAACTCCACACCAGCTGGGCGATGGAGCGCATATAAATGTTAAACAACATTGAAGAGAGGATTGCCCCCTGAGGGACCTCACACACCAAGGGGTGCTAAGGTGATATCCTCTTCTCCTAGCACCAACCTCTGTCCCTGATCCTGGAGAAATGAGGTAAGCCACTTCAAGGCTACCCCATGAACTACTACTTCAGTGAGGTGGTGGGTCAACAAATTGTGGCTGACGGTGTTGAATGCTGCTGTCAAGTCTAGCAATAACAACACCAACCTGCCTCGATCCAGCTGCCTGCGAAGATCATCTGTGAGGGTGACCAGCACTGTCTCCATTCCATGGCCAGGGCAGAAGCCAGACTGGAATGGGTCTAGGGCCGACATGTCCTCCAGGAAACTCTGGACATGTTCTGCCACCACTCTCTCAATTACCTTGCCCAGAAATGAGAGATTCAAGAGTGGGCAGTAATTGGCAGGATCTGTAGGGTCCAAAGATGGTTTCTTTAAGAGTGGTGTTACCACAGCCTCTTTAAATCCCTCCAGGTAGACCCCTGAACTAAGGGACAGATTGATAATGTCCACCAAGGGGCCCTGTATTCTCTCATCACTGGCTTTCAGGTCATGGTGGAGTAACAAGACTTTATCTAAAAAAAAACTTGCAAAAGCCTCAGAGCTGATGGCCAGATTACTAACATTTTGAGTTCTCTCCATAAGAGCAGTTAAAGACCTAATTATCCTAAATAATTGTGCCGGGGAGAGCTGGTGGATTCGATGCAGACTGAATAAAATTCCCTTTTAGCAGTTTTCACCACCATTTCATAGGACTTCATAAATGACCTATAGGGTGTTCTTGTGGCTTTTTCACAAACTTGCTCTAACTGTTCAATTATGTGTGGCCTTTGGAAATCAGGTTGGTAATGCTGATAAAAGCAAATCACAACCGTACAGATAAATCCTATGTATGTAAACTAGCAGACACCTAGAACTCCCTGTAGATATTCATCTGTTTGTGCATATGTTCAAGGGCGGGTCAATACAACTAAACAGGGCTGTGATAACTGATTAAATTTTATATTCAGGGTATACATTTGCAGTTATTAAGTGACATATGCTTTTTGCTCTTTGGATACCGAGAATTGATCTCTTGCTTTTATGAGATTCAGTTGCTTATGATTTTTTTCAGCATTGACTGAGAAATATTGATCTAGGCAGGATTTCAGTTCTGCCTTCAACAGATACTTACTTTTTTCTGCTTTGGAGGCCTTGCACATTTTTTTTGATAAGAAACAATCAAAGTAATTATAAAACCTGTCACACTCTTTTGTTCTTAATAAGCTAAGAAAAAACTAGTGTGGATCAAGATTTAATTCTGTATTACTCATTAAATGTATCAATATTGAAGACAAAGCACTGTTATTTTGCCAATATCAAATATGTACCTGAAGCATTTCTCTGTTTCTAGACCCCCAAATAATCTTTCCTGAAGTCACAGAGTTTTGGCATTAGTAGCTGAAACTCTGATTATTTAAAAACATAAGGTGTTTATTGTGTATGATTCTTCTAGTCCTTAGTACTAAACACAGCATATTGTCAAAAGATCTGTAATGATCCTAGCACAACAGGCATCATCAGAATGTTAAGACTAAGAACAGAAGAGTCCTGTGGACTCCTGTGCCCAAATTCTGTGACCAAACACACTGTTGTACTTATTTGGGCCAGTGTCCTCTTTTGGCTACATACCACCAAAGGTACACTGAGAGCCTCAACATCTGAACAGTGGGTTAAATCATTTGTGATGAGAAGAAGCAGCCTCCGAATTTCAGTGCATGACCCTTTGTATTTCAGCACCCTGAATTTAGAATGAAATAAATAACTTGGCTCTGCTGCAGAGCTGCTCATTGCACCCTTGAGGGAAACATGCAGATCTTATGGCCCCAGTGGTGAAAGGGTGGTTGAGAAAAGAGCTGATACAAGGGTGGCAACCCATTTGGGGGGTTATAACATGGCCACAGCTTTACTGATCACAGCTGTAGAAGTTTGACTTAGCCTGTGGACATGGATCCAGGCACTGGGCAACTGGCCGGCTGCTTGATTAAAAGCTACATCCCTCAGTCAGCCTGCTGAGGGGAAAACCCTGGGGTGACAGAACAAATGGGAAACACATGGGAACATGCCACTGCATGCTCCCCCTGCTACCTTGGGTAAGGAAAGCACAACAGCTACTGAGCTGGTCATGCCTCCCAAAGCCTCCACCCCCACAGTCCATTAAGGGGACTCTAACTGAGATGACTGGCAGATAGGCCCAATCTTCCCCTCAAATGGATCCAGAGGGTGAATGCAGCTGTTGCCTCCGGGGGGGACTATACATTCTGGACAAGCAGACTAGAGAGATAAACAGCCCTCCATGATCCATCTACCATGGCCTGCCCCCAAGCAATCCAGCCAGCCTTCCGATTGACTGTCAGGTGAACAGGGCTGCAGGAGCCTGTGAAAGCCACATGGGCCCTTAGAAGAAGATGGTGCACCAAAGAGCAATGGCGCCTGGCCTGGCTTCCTGCACCAGCCCCACAGGGTGCAAAGAGAGCCCCCAGGCAAGTCTGAACACCAGAACTTGTGTACATTCTTGTGATTTTTGGATAACATTTCCTTCGAGCAGGATTTCAGTCACTTTGAAACAGATGAACTTAATGATCTATTCTACAGCCTACCTTTCAAGTCTTTGGCCAAAGCAAAGCCCAGTTACTGTCTCTTCAAAACACAGTCCTGCATATACTCTTATCACTTTAACATTATTTCATAGTATTGTATTTAGGGGTGCTTGATCAACAGCTGGCTTGGCTCCCATCAAAAGCAGGAAGCCTATTTTTTATTGGACAGTTGATTAGCCAGCATTTTGTGCCTACACAGGAGGTGGCACACTGAGTGATCTGTGCACTTAAGCAACATGAACCAAGAGTGACCCAGGGGGACACTGATATCCCTAATGGTGCAAGTTTCAAAGAAGGCTGTAAATCAGATACTAAAGATACTGTGTAGCCACAAAGCTCTTTGGCCTGTCTGAGTCAAATGGCAGGGAGATCAGGATATCTGATCCTTGGTTCATGTGGGATTTCAACTACCAAAAGGTATATTTGCCTGCAGCACATGGTTGGAGCAATGTTCTCAACACCCCTAACTGTTTTTACAAAGAACAAGTGTAGGTATAGAAATTAAATATGGGGGACACACATACCCAGCACCAGCTCTGTTTTCTGAATCATTTGCATTACACTATATTACAAAAGAAACAATTTTGAATATGTTTAAATACTGAACTCAGGCAACTATGAATATCATATTATCTGCAGTATACAGGAATATGGGATTTCTGGAAGGACATAGCAAGTTGTCACCTTGATGAAGTTCAGCTAGAGGCAACTGCTTAATACAGCCATAAAGCAGCCAATGCACAGGCCTTTGATCAATCAGATTATTACTGTATCAAATAAATGGTTCATTTATCAGCCTTTGTGTAGCCTGGCTGGGGCAGCATGCATGCCACTGGAAGATAATCACAAAGTACTTGGAACAAAACAAAATTGGCTTGCTATAGCTGGTGCAGTAATTAGGGAAAAAAGTAAGATCAAAGGTTCAGAAATATTCAGTTGACAACAATAGCACAGAGATAAATAGAAGCGTGTCTGGCTTAGCTACTTTGTTGGACTAAAAAGCCCATTTTTTTAATAAGCAGTTAGAAAATGATGTATTCTGGATGAATTTATGACTAATCCTCAAGACTATTTATTGACATCTAGTATAATGAATATACTGATATATGTAAACTAAGTGTCACATGTGGGGAGTGCAAGGAAGGCCTGTATGTACTCCCACACTTCAATGCATCCACACCACTAGGATCCCATTCACACATAGGCTGGCTTACCCTACAACAGGTTAATATTATTAGCAATTCAGGACATTCCCATACCAAATGGAGACTTTGCTCTTTGACACAGTTTGCTTGAAAGTAAAGCAGAGTACAAAATGATGAAGGGTTCTGTTTGATTCAAGGTTTCTTCAGGAAGGCAAAAAATACCCATTATTAGAACCTAACTAACTTCTTTCCTTCATTTTCCATATCATTTAAATGATGTGATGTTAGTATGAATTTTCCTTTATTCAGGGGGGAAAAAGTATTTTCCCCTTTCTGATCTAAGCAGAAAGCTGCCGGCTAGTACTCAGAGTTTCACCTGCATAAAAGCAAAAGAGAGATTGTTTATTTTTACTTATTTACTCTGTTTATACACCACCTTTCTTCCCAATGAGGACCCAAAGAAGCTGAGGTTTAATCATGAATTTTGGCCAGTTCACAAAGTGATATTTGTAAAAGGGCAGCCAGCATGAACATTTCATGAACTTTGGAGCTTTTTGTGGTGGCCCATGAATGATTACATTTTCCAGACAGACTGCCTCCACTTAATTAAACTGTTTACAAAACTCCAAGGCAATGGGGGGAGGGGATTCTCCAGCCTTGGAAACACCAGTAGAAGCACTCCAAAGCTTAACAGGCACTTCTGGCTGCCAATAACAAGAATTCTCATTCTGCTCTATGGGATCAGAAAGCTATGTATGTGCTCTCTGTTCTGCATCCTTAGTTGTTTGCAGTTACAAAGGGAGGCAGGGACCGTCTTAAAAGTGAACTAGCAGAGCACATTCCCTCATGATTGGGAACTCCTCTTCCCTGCTGGGGTTTGGGGGTGTTAGGTGGACTCAGGGCTCTGAGCTACCCATCTCTCTGCTCACCCAAAGCAGAGGGGCTTAGCGAGTTCCTCAGCTGAGGGCCCACATTTTGATTGTGATTCCACTCCCCTGCTGGGGTTTGGGGTTCTCGATGGACCCAGGGCTCTGAGCCACCCATCTCTCTTCTCACACTGAGCAGAGGGGCTTAGCTAGTGAGCTCCTTGGCTGAAGAACCACATTTTATACCCTCCCACCCTTCCTGATTGTTAACTAACCCCTCATGAGGGTTAAAGCGAGTGCAAAGGTCTGAGACCCATGTATCTTTGGGACAGCCTCTCCTGGTATACCCCTCCCCACCAAAGAGCATTGCACTCGGTTGACAAGAACGTATTGGTGGTCCCCAGCCTGAGAGCCATCTGGCTGTCCTTGACCAGGGCGAGAGCATTGTCTACCCTGGCCCCAGCCTGGTGGGACTCTGCTGAACAACATCCATGTTCTGCAGGACTTAATGCAGTTCCAAAGGGCACACAAGGTGTTTGGTTGAAGACAGTGATGGTTTTTCATCTGGCTGGCACTCCTGTTTTTCCTCCCCCCCCCCCACGAGGTAGTGGCATATTCTGGCAATCTTATCACCATCTTATTGGTTGTAGGCTCACTACTGTCCTATAGATGTAAACTGTGGATTTTATTATTTTAACTGTAAATATTTTTATTACTGTACACTGCCCTAAGCCCTGTTTCACAGGGGAGGGCCGTTTAAAAATCTAATTTAATAAATAAATAATGAATCACTCAATCATGGGGGAAAGTCCTCCACCCCCCCCCCTTGTACCACCCACCTGCCCCTATCCCCAGACACCTAACCCATCCTGCAAGCCCAGGGGAGCTTGCCCCCAATAGGGCATCACCAGAGGTCTCAGAATCTCCTTTCCATGATCTGTTCTTGAGGCTTTCCACAGAGGACAAAGTTGTTAGTACCACTTAGAGACCAGCAGTTGATAATACTCTTTGAAGAAGTCTTTGACAGTGATTTGGGGGGGGGATCTTCCATGTCCACAAAACTTTCTGTTGCTGCTTCTGCCTCCAGTACACCCCTCCATGGGAGTCTCTCAGCCCAGCACAAGAAAGCTGTCCATCCTCCCAGCTTCTTCAGTCCTGGGGCAGTGTTTCTAATCCACTCTTTGGAAACAGTGACCCCTGTGTGGCAGAGTGCCTGGTGAGCCATGCCTGCATCTGGAGGGGCACAAACCCTCCAACACTTGTCCTCCTCCATCCTCCACAGGAACCTGCAAAGGGTGTACCCCAGTATGTTGGCACCGGAGGAAAAAGTGGTGGCCAGTGAGAGGAAGAATAGGCCCATTCTTTCTCGGCAGGGAGAAAAAGATGGGCGGGGAGGCAGCCGCTCCAAGAAAGGCTCACCATACTCAGGGTGCTATGGGCAGTGGGACATCAAGGCAGGCCACACTCCAAGAGATCAGTCCTCTGGAAACATTGACAGCACAATCCAGAAGGTCTACATGGAGGGCCCAGGAAGCATTCACTCACCTTGTTGGCAAGATTATTGCTGTGGATGACCAAACCTTCTCCCTCATGGAGGACATAGCCTTTTGCCAGCTTCTGCAACATCTGGATAGTATGTGGATAGAGAACACGTAAATAGTACGTGGATAGAGAACTGCCAGAAGTACAAGCTGGGTTTCGAAGAGGTAGAGGAACTAGAAATCAAATTGCCAACATTCACTGGATTATGGAGAAAGCAAGAGAGTATCAGAAAAACATCTACTTCTGCTTCATTGTCTATGCTAAATCCTTTGATTGTGTGGATCACAACAAACTATGGCAAGTCCTTAAAGAGATGGGAGTACCAGACCACCTCACATGTGTCTTGAGAAACCTGTATAAGGGTCAAGAAGCAACAGTTAGAACCGGATATGGAACAACTGATTGGTTTAGCATTGGAAAAGGAGTACAACAAGGATGTATATTGTCACCTTGTTTATTTAATTTATATGCAGAGTACATCATGTGAAATGCCAGCCTGGATGAATCACAAGCTGGAATTAAGATTGCTGGGAAAACATCAATAACCTCAGATATGCAGACGATAACACTCTAATGGCAGAAAGTGAAGAGGACCTCAAGAGCCTCTTGCTAAGGGTAAAAGAGGAGAGCGCAAAAGTTGGCTTGAAATTCAACATAAAAAAAACTAAGATCATGGCATCCAGCCCCACCACTCCTTGGCAAATAGAAGAAGAAGTCGTGGAAGCAGTGACAGACTTCATCTTCCTGGGATCCAAGATCACTGAATGAAATTAAAAGATGCCTGCTCCTTAGAAGAAAAGTGATGGCAAACATAGACAGTATAACAAAAAGTAGAGAAATCACCCTGCCAACAAAAGTCCCTATGGTCAAAGCCATGGTATTCCTAGTAGTGATGCATGGCTGCGAGAGCTGGACTATAAGGAAGGCCGAGCGCCGAAGAATAGATTCTTTTGAATTATGGTGCTGGAGAAGACTCTTGAGAGGCCTTTGGACTGCAAGGAGATCAGATCAGTCAGTCCTAAAAGAAATCAACTCTGACTGTTCCCTGGAAGGCCAGATCCTGAAGCTGAAGCTCAAATACTTTGGCCACCAAATGAGAAGGGAGCACTCACTAGACAAGATCCTGATGCTGGGAAACATTGAAGGTAAAAGAAGAAGGGGACGGCAAAGGATGAGATGGTTAGACAGTGTTATCGATGCAATGAATGTGAGGTTGAGCATACTCCAGAGGGCGACAGAAGACAGGAGGGCCTGGCATGATATGGTCCATGGGGTCATGAAGAGTCAGACTCAACTTGCAACTGAACAACAACCACAAAGTTCTCTTAATTTAATAAACATTCTATATCAAATAGCAAAATGCAGGTGGAAACAGAACTTTACTCAGTGGGTTCAATTTGGTTATAGGTCTCCTTTATTTCAGTAGAAGAAAATGAGGGGTGTGTTATATTCTCCACTTGATGCTAGGGGGAATTGCTAAGTGTAGATTTTCCATAGACATTATAAGAATTGTTATTTGTTATTATTATTATTTTTATAGAGGTAATAATTGCCTGATGGAGTGTTCTTTCTAAGTGGGTATAAGAAAATTAACAAGCACAGTAATTTATACCTTATAAAATTTATTGATTGAACAATACGTAATAATTCTTTGCAACCTACTATTGTATATTTTTATTTTTTTAACAGCTGTGAAAAAGTTAATATATGAAACAGAGAAGAATAATCCGGATTCTTTGTTGCAGTTCAGCCATTCATCTTCTGTTTATGGACTGCTCCTTGCATTACTTGTTTCTGCCCGGTTGGGACATAGCCTTTTGCCGGCTTCTGCAACACCTGGCTCTCTGGTACTCTGTCCCCTCACAGAGGACCATGAGCCAACAAGTCTTGCCTGCCATGCACCACTCCACAGTGGTGATGGTCCAGGCTGAGCTCTGCAGAATGCAAGGCAAAACTGTGCAATTCACAGAAGACCTCTGGAGCAGGAAGCAGCATGGCTCTCTCTCCCTCACCACCCACTGGTGGCAACCAGAGGACCTGTCTGTGTGGCCTGTCAGGACATAGTGCAGGTCCTAGGAGGGGACGGTCCTTCCACTGGATTACAAAGTGTTTCTGCTCCATGTGCAAGGGATGGATGCAGATCAAATGGTGAAAAACGTCAACAACATGATATAGAGTGGCCTGAGGTAGTGGGTGGGTGGTGGCAACATTATCCATGGCCATGGACACCGGTGCCAAAATGCTGGGAAGAGGTGGAGGAGCCACAGCCTGGCACCTCTGCCTAAAGAGGCCAACCAGGGAAAAGCCTCACTACTGGTTGTCAGTGGTCAACTGGGAGGTCAACAGTTGCAGGGCTCCCAGACACACAATGCCAAAGGATTCAGCACAGGTGATGATGAGGGAGTACTTTGCTGAGTCCCCTAAGCTTGCCTCTGCTGATCCACTGAAGTACGGATCACATAAGGCTCTCATCTGGCCTGACCTTTCTTGTGTGGCCATAAGTCTCCTCTCCTGCCCTCCCACCAGAATCCAGATGGAGCGGGTGTTCTCCTACCTGGGAGACACTTTCTGGCCCCACTGTTCCCTCCTGGACCCAGCCAAGGTCAATGAGTTGGCCTTTCTGAAGGTCAGCCCACCCTGCTCGGCTACTCCTCTCTGGACCTCACAGGGTATAGAGTTGGAAGGGACCTCCAGGGTCATCTAGTCCAACCCCCTGTACAATGCAGGAAATACACAAATACCCCCTTCACACCCCCAGTGACTGCTGTTCCACACCAAGAAGATGATCAAAACCTTCAGGATCTCCAGCCAAACTGGCCTGAAGAAAAAAATTGCTCCCTGTCCCCAAAGTGATGATCAGCATTTCCCTGAGCATGTAAAAAAGGCCACAAGAACTAAGCACTGATGCAATCCTTCCTGCCCTCCCTCTCATGGTCTGCCTAAGTTCACAGAATCAGCATGGCTGACAGATGGCCACAGGAGGAGAGCCTACCATCTCCCGAGGAAGCCTGTTCCACTGTTCCACGCCCAGAAGATTACCAAAAAATCACTAGGATCACTGGCCAAACTGGCCTGGAGAAAAATTGCTTCCTGACTCCAAAGTGGCAGTCAGCATTTCCCTGGGTGGGTAAGAAAGGGGCACAAGAATGAAGCACTGATGCAACCCTTCCTGCCCTCCCTTTCATGATCTCCCTAACTTCACAGAATCAGCATTGCTGTCAGATGGCCATCTAGTCTCTGTCTGAAAACCTCCAAAGAAGGAGAGCCCACCACCTTCCGAAGAAGCCCGTTCCATTAAGGAACCACTCTGTCAGGAAGTTCTTCCTATTGTTTAGCCGAATAATCTGATTTAATTTCAACCCGTTGGTTCTGGTCCAACCTTTTGGGGCAACAGAAGTAACTCTATATGACAGCTCTTCAAATGCTTGAAGATGGTTATCATATCACTTCTCAGTCTTCTCCTCTCCAGGTCAAACATACCCAGCTCCTTCAACCTTTCCTCATTGGACTTAGTCTTCAGACCCCTCACCATCTTTGTTGCTCTCCTCTGGACCAATGCTTCCTCTAAACTGTGGAGTCCTGTGAGCAAAAATCCTACTTTGTGAGCTACTGGCATTAAAGTTGTGAGCAAGTTATTCAGCTACTGCATGAATTAGTTTGCTCTGCAGCCATCCTTCCAGAGCTAAGACAAACACATGTGAGCTGGAGGCTAAAAAACTGTGAGCTAGCTCACACTAACTCAGCTTAGAGGGAACACTGCTCTAGATATGTTCCAGCTTGTAAATCCAATTCTCACCAAACTTGGAAGGCAAGTAGAGAAGAATCAGCCAGAGATCCTCTGTGAGTTTAGTATCTCTAGCACATTGGTGGGCCATTCTACCACATCATGAACTTCAAAAACTGAACCAGTTCATCTAGGGCAGTGGTGGCGAACCTATGGCATCTGTGCCAGAGGGGGGCACTCAGAGGGGGCACACGCACCATCACCCCAGCACAGAGTTCACCAGGGAGCGGGAAGCCGCATGTGCTGGCTGCTGCTGCCATCAGCCAGGGTAAGTTGGGGTGGTGGGGCAGGGGCTTACTTGGGGAAGGGGCAGGAGGGCGCTTGGAGCATCCTTGAGCCACCTGCCACTGCTGCTCCAAGCCAATGAAGAAACTTTCCCCGTCGGCTTGGAGCAGCGGCAGTGATGGGTGGCTCGAGGATGCTTGGGGGGGGGGGAACCTTGCCTGGGGAAGGAGCAGGAGGGCACTTGGAGCGTCCTTGAGCTGCCTGCTGCTGCTCCAAGCCGATGGGGAAACTTTTCCTGCAGCGGCAGCAACAGGCAGCTCGAGGATGCTCCTGGGGGCTTGCCTGGGGAAAGAGCGGGAGGGTGCTCGAAGCATCCTCCAGCTGTGCACTGCAGCCACTCCAAGCCGATGGGGAATTTTCCCCATCAGTTTAAAGTAGTGGTGGTGGGTGGGTGGAGGACGCTCTGGGAGGGGGAGCTTGCCTGGGGAAGGGGTGGGAGCAGAGCCAGCTCTGCTGGGGACACATGGCCGGGCAAAGTGGGAGCCTTGGCAGGGCTGGCAGGCTAGATGCAGGGAGCTGTGGGGCAAGCAAGGCAGGCACAGGTTGTCACAGGGGCATCATCTCCCTCTCACACCACAAGCCCTCCTTTTTTTCTTCCTCCCCACTTGGGGAAGGGGTGGTAGAGGATTTCAGGACAGAGGAGCTTGCTGTCAAAGAACTGGCTGGGAGCCTCTTGCCTGCCCAGGGCCCTGGCGACAAAAGGGAGCCTCCACCCAAAAAAACACACGAACAAACTCTCGGAGCCCCCATGCCAGGCAGTAACATCCGGGGAAGGACGGGGGAACTCTGTGGTGAGACAGAGATGCTGGGCTCAAAGGGCCACTGGCCTGATTGAGCAGGGCTCTCCTCATATTCAGAGGGAACTTCTCGAGGTGGCTGACCACTCTGGAGAACCCCTCTCCTCATAGCCTTTTAAGGCAAGCCCAGTGAGGTAGAGAACAGGCAGCTACAAGAGAGGCCACCTCTCTCTCTTTTTTTCCCCCCCCCTCCCTCCTCCTCCTCATGTGCACCCTCTTTCCCCTCTGCAAGGCTGTTGGAGGAGGGAGGGCAGAGGCATGGTGAAGGGGGGGCTTTATGGCATTGGATGACTGTAGGATTGAGTGAGGACTTGCATGTGTGAAGGGGAGGGTAGGTGGTCAGAACAAATACTGCAGTCAGGACGCCCAAGTCACCTGAGCACCCCTCATTCATGGATGCTTCTTCCCTCCCTGTTTAATCCTCCCAGCAACCTTGTGAGGTAGGTTAGGCTGAGGGAGGGAGAGAGAGAGCACCCCTGATCCAATGTAGCCCCCTGAGTTTGAGAGCTATCGCACAATCTGGCTCTGGGGGGGTCATGAGCAAAGGTTCTGGACTAAAAACCCTGTCTCATGAAATGGGTTGGACCACCAAGGCGCCCTAGCCTGCCTTGGCCATGGTTAGACGCCCCACTGAAGTCCCTGTCCTCTCCAGGCTTTACCACCAAATCTTCACCCCATCCCCTGATGATGACCAGGAGAGACCTCGCAACCCTATTGCTGTTTTGTGAGCCCTGGGTGTATGAGGAGAAGAGAGTAGGGTTACCAGATGTCCTCTTTTTCGAGGACATCTCCTCCTTTTTTTGGTGGCTCTCCTCTTTTGAGTTCTTTTTAAAACACGGATGAAAATGCCCTCTTTTGGGGTTGGAATATAAGGAATATTCCTTGTGAGTAGCAATGATCACAGCTTAAATAGTAAGGTATTTAAAATGAGGTCTGCCATACTGATCACTTGTTCGAAGTAGTCAGTCAGGAGATATGACCTCTTTTTTCCCTAAAATGCATTTTTGTTTGAAAAATTGGGGGGCGCGGGGGGGGGGCAGAAGGTAATCTTGCCTAGTGTGCAAAAAAACCTGGGGCTGGCCCTGTGTGGGAGGGCACTCAGAGCATTCGAGCCGCCTGCCACCATCCAGCCCCGATGCTGAGAGGGGGAGTGCGCAGTGAGGTGTGCCGCCCGGCCAAGACGAGGATGACGACATGGGACTCACTTGCGCGTGGGACTCCTTTTATCCATTGGGAATTTGATAAAGGAAGTTTATCAGTTGGTTTCTTAGGACTGAAAAGCAGACTTGACTTCAGATGTCTTTTTTTCCCTGGAGAAGAAGTTGTAAGGACACTCCTTTAGATTAAGTTGCTGCCCTTTCTAATGTACTCAGAGGCCAGTCGGTTCAAGGTCCTTTCTGAGCTTTCACCCACTGCGACCTTTCCCAGGTCCCTTGCAGCTTGTTTCTCCATCTCACACCCTTCTCTCTTGCACCATCATCACCTTCTTCATGATCTTGGTGCCTCTTCCCTGCTTGCATCTTCATCTTACTTTTATAGTGTTGCTTAGCCATGCATTTTTACATAGTAAAATCTCAAAAGCTCGTCTGCCATTTTAAATCCATCAGTTTTCAGTTGGGTGGGGGACCGATCACCTACCCTGGGGGGGGGGAGGGAAAGGAGATTGTAAGCCGCTCTGAGACTCCTTCAGGTAGTGTAGGGCAGGGTATAAATCCAATCTCTTCTCTCTCTCCTTCTTGTCATCCCACTGAATTCAATTAAAAACTATTTGTTAGAATATGTGTTTTATGCAGGTGGCCTTGTGTATGGGAACAATGTCCATCGGTCAATGTTAATGTATGAATTGTTTTTTCTAAACTAAAACCTCAGTACTCAGGTTGGCACTTTGCGATAAATAAGTAGGTTTGGGTTGCAGTTTCGGCACTTGGTCTCTAAAAGGTTTGCCATCATTGATCTAGGGCAAAAAAATTCATGATGTTCCATGGTTTGCAAACTGTGCATGCCACAAACCATGCACCGAGCCACGTTTTCCCAGTTCATGCCCATTCCTGCTTGTGATGTAAGTTAGGCTGAGAGTATGTGACTGGCCCAAGACCACCAAGCAGTTTCCATTACAGACCATCAACAGAGGAACCAGCATACCTAGACATCATATTTCTGTTAGCGTGGGACCAGTGAGGCTGTAATGCCCCCAACTCAAACACAATTCTATTTCCTACTGAAAAATATACCATATTTTCATGCAATGCATTGAGAACCATACATCCTTTATTAATTCCTTCTCTTACAGATTTTTTAAAATTCAAAACAAAGCAGAACCTCTATCACTACAGCAGGGGGCTAAAAGATGAAAGATTTCAGCTGTGCATAACTCAAGGCTAGCAACAACTGATTATATCTGGAAAAAGCAATTAGATAGACCTCATCAGGTTTATAAAGTGAATGAACAGTACAGTCTTGAAACACCCCAAAAATTACAATCGGAGAAAAGAAGGACATAGAAAAAAGTACTCAGCTGATTATGTGGATAAAAAGATCCAAGATTCAGAAAGCCTGCCTAAATATTAGATGGCTTATTACTAATGCAGGGGTGGCCAAACTGTGGCTTGGGAGCCACATGTGGCTCTTTTGCATGTATTCTGCAGCTCCTAGCATGGCAGCTGGGGAAGCAATGGGGAGGCATGCCTCCCTGATTGATCTTCCCTTCCCCAGTCAGTGTTCCCCGCCCTGGGTAGGCTTGAGATGGGAGGGAGCCGAGAAAGAAAGCCTGTAGTGTGGTGGAATGTTGGTAAATTTGTACTATTTTAGACAGAATCATACAACCCAAGCCCTATGGGGCCTATTCAAGGTGCATTAGGTTCTCTTTCTATTGTAAAACAGCATAGTAAAAGCAGATCGTATGTCTGGATGAGGTAATATGAACCCTATACATTTTACATGAGAAGAGCCTGTCAAATAGAAAAGTTCATGAGCATTTAGTAAAATATAGGTCAAGGCAATTCCACCTGGAGAAAGCCAGACAGCCCTGTTTTAGATTTAACTCACTGTTTTTCTACTGAATTATTGATGTTGCACTGCTATTTTAATTCTACTTTATTTAATTAGCTGTTGGCAAAACAAATGTATCTTCCTTTTTTTTTTTGTAAAGAAATTTTTATTTTTCAAAAAAAAAAAAACATTGAAAATAATACATTTAACCTTATACAAATCCCTTTTTCCATATTAGATAACATTTTGTTCTATTTGTACATTCTATTTTTATCTTGTTTTGGTGGTTTCCCACCACATCTGAAGCATAACACATTTTCCATTTTATTCAAAATAGTAATACTTATATCTATGTTTCGTTTCTGGTAACGGTTATATAGCTTTAAAATACTTATACTTATACACCAATTCTTATTTTCTATACTCTTATGTATTTCTAAATAAAAACAGTTTCATTGTCTAATTTTAACTAAAACATTCATATAATATATTTCTATTCCTTTATGCTATTGTAACCATGTATAGATATAGTTTTTCATATCCCAATACTTTTCAACATATTCTTTCAAATCTTTCCAGTCTTCCAGAAAGGTCTCTGAGTAGAGATTATTCAATTTTCTAGTCCACTTATCCATTTCAGCCATATATAACAGTTTTTTCAACCATTCCCACACCTCTGGTATTTTTTCATTTTTCCAGTTTTGTGCATAGACCATTCTTGCTGTTGTAATCATATACCATATTATTGTCCTTTTCTTTACATTTATCTCTTCTAGTTTAAGTCCTAGCAATAACATTTCAGGCAACTTCTTAAATGTACATTTCAAGATTTTTTCCATTTCTGCATGTATTTTTGACCAATAAGTCTTTGCTTTATCACAAGTCCACCACATATGATAAAAAGACCCTTCTTTCTTTTTACACTTCCAACATTTGTTAGACATATTTTGACCAATATTTGCAATTTTTTTTGGTGTCATATACCATCTATACATCATTTTAAAACAATTTTCTTTTAAGTTATAACACGTAGATATACTCATAGCATTTTTCCATAAAAATTCCCAAGATTCCATTTCAATGTCTTTGTTAAAGTTTATCGCCCATTTTACCATTTGTTCTTTTACCATTTCATCAGCATTAAACCATTTTAGCAAGACTTTATACATTTTAGAAATCATTTTTTTCCCACCTTCCTCCCAAACTTGTTCTATTTCATTATTTTTTTCCCTGAAACCGTGTTTTTTATCACTTCTATACAAGTCATATATTTGTCTATATCTTAACCAACCATAATCAAAATCAATCTGATGCTGCTCCTTCAGTTTAAAGTCCTTGCCATGTCTTATTAATAAGTCTCTATACTTCAGCCAATCTTGTCCTTTATATCTTGATATTGGATGTAAGACTTCTGCGGGTACAATCCACATGGGTATCTCTTCTGAAAAAAAGTTTTTATATCTTGTCCACGTATCCATTAGTGTTCTTCTCAAATAATGATGTTTAAACATATTGTCCATTTTTGTTTTACCATAATACAAATATGCATGCCACCCAAATCTACAATCATGACCTTCCAGGGACAATAACATTCTATCTTGTAACATAGTCCATGCCCCTACCCAGGTCAAACATATTGCATCATGGTATAACCTTAGATTTGGTAGTTGAAACCCTCCTCTTTCTTTGGCATCACACATTATTTTCATCTTAATTCTTGGTTTTTTCCCTCCCCACACAAATTTAGACAGCTCCTTCTGCCAACATTTGAATGTTTTTACATCTTTCACAATTGGAATAGTTTGAAACAAAAACATTAATCGTGGTAACACATTCATCTTGACCACCGCAATTCTACCCAGCAATGACAAATTCAATACATTCCACTTTTTAATATCCTGCATAATTTGCAACCATAATTTTTCATAATTATTTTTATAAAGATCAATATTTTTCATAGTTAGGTTTACACCCAGATATTTTGTCTTTTTCACCACCTCACATTCTGTAAGTTTCTGTAACTCGTTTTGTTTCTTATTTGACATATTTTTGCACATTACTTTCGATTTGTTTTTATTTACATAAAATCCTGCTAAGTCACCAAACTCTTTTAATCTCTGTAACAAATGTGGTAATGTGGATAAGGGGTCTTCCACTATAAACATCACATCATCTGCAAAGGCCCTATATTTGAAAGAAAAACCTTTAGTTGTTAAGCCTTTAATATCTTTGTCTTCCTTCACATTTAACAGTAGAACTTCTAAAATCCAAATAAATAGCAGCGGCGAAAGCGGGCATCCTTGTCTTGTTCCTTTTTCAACTTTAAAATCGTCTGTCTTTTCAGTATTAATTATTATTGAGGATTTCTGTTCTTTATATATTGCTTTAATGAAGTTAAGCATATATTCACCGATCTCAAGATGTTTCAAAACTTCAAACATAAAATCCCAGTTTAAATTATCAAACGCTTTCTCCGCATCTAAAAAGAAAAAGCCCACTTCCTTTTCAGGATGTTTGTCGTAATATTCTATAGCGTCCACTACTACTCTTAGATTGTCCCTTATTTGTCGATTAGGTAAGAACCCTGCTTGTTCTGTTTGTATAGTCTCTTTAAGGTGCTCTTTTAGTCTATCCGCTATAATCTTAGCAAAAATCTTATAATCATTATTCAGTAAAGAGATCGGTCTATAGTTCTTAACATTGGTCAAATCCTGATTTTCTTTCGGGATCAGCGAGATGGATGCATCTTTCCAGGTTTCTGGTACCTCTCCAGTAACTCTTATATTGTTCATCAATAGCAGTAACACCGGTGAAACTGACTCCTGTAACGTTTTGTAGAACTTCGCTGTAAATCCATCCGGTCCAGGTGCTTTACCTAATTTTGAGTCATTTATTGCATTTTTGATCTCTTGTAATGATACTGGATTATTAAATAGTTCTTTAATTTTCTCTGTTGGTTTTGGTAGCTTTAATGTTTGCAGGTATTCTTTAATCTTTCTTCTGTCTTTGTTTTCCTTCTTAAAAAGTTTTGCGTAGTATTTAAAAAATTCTCTTTTTATTCCTTTGTTATCTATTATCTCAATATTATCTCTTATCACTTTAGTGATAAATTTATTTTCACGTTTTTTCTTTAATTGCCATGCTAAGTATTTTCCGGGTTTATTTGCACCTTCAAATGCTTTTTGTTGAAGTTTTTTTAAGTTCCAGTACATCTCCTGGTTCAAAATGGCTTTTGCTTGGTCTTGTAGCATCCAAATTTCCTTTTGCAGTTTCTTTTTCCCTGGTTTCTTCTTCAGTTCTTCTTCCTTTGTTTTAATGGCTTGTAAAATATTTTCATATTGCTCTTTTTTCTTTTTATTATCTTTAGCATTTAACGATATCAATAGTCCTCTCATCACTGCTTTATATGCATCCCATACGGTTTGAATTTTAACTTCTTTCTGCATGTTTACTTGGAAGTATAGGTCTGTTTCTTCAAGTAATTTTTTAATTATTTCTTGATTATCTAATAAGTCCTCGTTTATTCTCCATCTCTTTTGTTTTTTAATCTGCCCAGCTGTCCATAAACACGGATTGTGATCTGAGATTATTCTGGGTAAAATTTCCACTTTTCTTGTCTTAAAGGTTAGGTTAGTAGTCATCCAAATCATGTCAATTCTTGAATGTGAGTCATGTCTGTTAGAGTAAAAGGTAAAGTCTTTTCCTTGTGGGTTAGCTTTCCTCCAAATATCTTCCAACTTTTCTTGTTTTATCAGTTCAAAAAAGTTTTTTGGAAGCTTCCCTAACGTCTCATCCTTTCTTTTAGAGCGCCTGTCTAGTTTATTATCTACAGTTCCGTTGAAATCTCCTAACATCATAATTTGATCATAGTTTACATTGTCCAATTCCATTTGAAGTTCTTTAAAAAAAATTTCTTTAGCTCCATTCGGAGCATAAATGTTCACAATCAAAGTTTTCACTCCTTGCAGTAAAATTTCAATAGCTAAATATCTTCCATCTTTGTCTTTGAATATTACTTTGGGTTCCAAATCTTTTTTGACATATGTTACAACACCATTTTTTTTATTGCTTGCTAAAGAATAAAATTCTTCTCCCAATTTTTTCCTTATTAAATATTTATGGTCTTGGTTTTTAAGATGAGCTTCTTGCAAGCAAATTATATTACATTTTTGTTTCTCCAACCAGTGACCTACCATTCTACGTTTTTGGGGTGAATTTAGTCCATTTACATTCCATGTAAGTATTTTGTAATCCATTTTGATATATTCTTAAATATCTCCAAAATCGTCTTTATTCTCTCCCAGGAATGCATACATTTCTTCTGTGCTTTTAATCACCACTCTGGAGCTGCCATAATAAAAACTTAGTCCTTGAGGTATTTCCCAACGAAATCTGATTTTTTTCTCCTTCAGTTTATCCGTCAGACGCTTGAATTTTTTCCTTTCTTGCAGTATTGCTCTAGGCAATTCTTTCATTACTATGATTTTCTTTCCATCTATTACAAAGGGGTCAGTAAAGCACTTCCTGTAGATTTGTTCTTTTGTTCTTTTCATTGTAAATTGGACAACCACGTCTCTTGGTATGTTTTTGTCTCTTGCATATGTAGAATTAACTCTATAAACAAGATCCATGTGTTCTTTAACAACTTCTTCCTGTTCTTGTAAAAAATCTGCTATTGCTTCTTGCATTCTTGTAAAAATATCCTCATTCAATTTTTCCTCAATCCCTCGAAATCTCAAGTGGTTTTGCATATCTTTATAATGCATCATCTTTTCCATCCTCTCGTTCTCTCTCATTGTCTTATGGGTGTTTTCTTCCAGTTCTTTTACTTTAGTTTCTATATCTTGTGTTCTTGTGGATAATTTTTGAAATTCTGCTTTTAATTCCATGCAATTTTTATCTGCTTGAGCCGCTATATTATTCATTTTAACATTTACCTCTCCTATAGCGTCTAACATTTTCTTTTCCATTGCTTCCATAACAGCTAGTAGCTCTTTTTCTTTTTTTGCTGCCATTGTAGGAGAGGACCATGTGGCTGCTCTCAATCTTAGTCCTCGGTCCGTTTTGCCTTTTTAAAAAGATCGATTTTATCTTGTCTTCCAAATCAAACACCAATTAGTGCATTCAAACAAGCTAGTCTTGCCAAGTCAAATTATGTTGGTTTCAGCCTTCTACGTTATATAATCTTTGAGATATTGCAGTTTAAAAATTTTATAAATCCAAAATGGCGGCCGCGACTTCTCTATGGTTAATGTCAAAGGTTATAGTCTTTTTACCTTGCTTCTGGCTTGCCGTAGTTTCCTTTTGTCCCTTCCTTTTCTTTACTTGTCTGCTCTCTGCACGTCACTTCCTGTTATGGTCTTTCTGGTCCGGCAGTATTTAGAGTCCCCTTTCTGGTCCGGCAGTATTTAGAGTCCCCTTTACCTTCTTCCGGTTCTTCTCCTTTTTCCTTCTTGTCTGCTCTTCTAGCCGTCACTTCCTGATTCAGTCCTCACGTCTTAATCTCGCGATGCTTGGTCCTTCTCCCTCTTTGTCTCGCGATGCTTGGCTTCCCCTCCCAACTCCTTTTAACCGCAGGAATGTTAAACAACTTGTTTTTTTTGGCTTTTTAAGTTCAAATTCGGTTTTTTAGCACTTCAAAACTGCTCTCATCCAATCAACATCAGTCTATTGCTTCACCCGATCTGTTTTTCATCTTTCAAAACGCGGCAATGGTAAGGCAAAAAACTTTTTTCCGTTACCTTTTGTTGTTACTTCGCTTCAGATGTGGTCCCAACGTTTAAACTTTGTCTTCTTTGTTAAGGAATCAGGGGAATTGGAGGTTTTATGCTGAATTTTTCAGCTCAGCTCGGCTCCTTAGAGATACTCGCAAGAATCCTCTTCGGCTGCAGTGCTCAAGGTGTCGGAAAAGTCTCCTCCGAGACTTTCCCTTCACCGAGGTTGCTCAAACCTGGATTATATTGCTTGCTGGTCCTCACACTACCTGTGTGAGGTTGCGTCGGGTGGATTAACCCACCCAAGCTGTCAGGAAGAGCCGCTGTCCGCCTTGCGCATTTGCAAAGCGTGTCAGACCTCCATTCTCCCAACTGGAAACCAACAAATGTATCTTCCTGACGGGTTTAAATATGTACTGTGAAAGGGGAAGGGAAATCTGTTAAAACAGAAATTAGGCTTTGCTGCTTCATTTGATACGCAGGTCTAAAAACGAGATGGCTTTCGTATGCTGAAGCTGCATCATTCTAAAATCATTAAATAAATTATCTCTCTTGATCTTTTCAAATAAATTACTCAATTATTTATCTTGCAAACATTTCCGTGTACAGTTCAGGCATTGCAGTTATAGGTGATGGAGTAAAAATCAGGATGTATACACATCTTTTGGCCCATAACTCCTGAAAATTCTTCTACAATTGAATTTGATTTCTCAAATCCACATATTATTTTGCCATATTATAAGCTGCACTGATAGCATTTTTCCTCTGTTCAAGTTGTCATCTTAGCTGAACACAGCACAAATGTAAAAGACTCAATTACCCCAGAATAAAAAACAGTTACAACAATATATTTCTAATCGTCAAAAGTTGATAAGGAAGACTTTCAGTCAGGAAAATCAATACTTGTATGCAATTCATTGAGAATGGGATGTGTTATTACAATTGAAAGCAGATGGCATAACTGCTCTGGATAGTTGAAACATAATTATTAGAGAAAGGGGAAGCATTCAGAACAAACAGTACACATAATGAAAATGGGACCTCAGAATATTTTGAAGAATCATTTGTGTAGCAATGCTATTTTAAATTTATTATTTTATTATTTATAATTGTTTCAGGACAATATAAGTTAATCATCATCAATGGCACATGAGAGGCTTTTGAAAGTTCAAAAATAAACAAAGTATTTATGCTGGAATGGAAGCAGAGCAAGGCAACAGAGCTCGATCACAGTCAAGAGTTCAGCCAGAGATCAAATACCAGTTTAGCAGCAGACAAGTTCATGGGTTGTTCAGGAAAGCAGAGTCAAGGCAGTCTAAAGTCATTGATCAGCAAGGTTCAAGCAGGTCCAAGAAAGCAAAGTTGACGGTCAGTCCAAAAGTAACAGGTGGCAGGCAAAGTTTGGAGTTGTGGTTGCAACATTCACATGGTTGTGATGTGTTGCTTCCAATTGTGCAATTCTCTGGGTCTGCTTTATATAGGCATTCCTTAACAAGCCTGATTTACAGCCATCTGCTTGGATCTGCTCCTGTGCTTAGTTAAAAACGCTATCATTAAGAAGCTGGTGCCGAGCCAAGAGGTGAGCACTCTGTCTGTGTGTCCTTAATTCTTGCTGGAGCATCTCCCTTCATTGTTCAATTAATTGGGGGGGGGGGGAGCCTGGTATACAGCTGTGCTTTGTTGGCTACTTCAGAGCTAGGTATGGGTGGGTCAAGATCCGCTGCCAGCAATGAATCTTGAGGCTCCTGAATCTCTAGTTCAGCTACTTCAGCTAGTTCAGAGCTGGCTGCATACTGCTCCTCGACTCCTGATGAGTCTGCAGCCATGCTGGACTCAGGTTGGCCCATGACAGTATTTTATTTAACTTGAAGGGGAAAAGGTCAGATGGAATCAAGGGTAAGATGTATGAAGTGAACCAATAAAAAAAGTTGAGGTAACTTTGTAATCATACTAGATTCAGATAACATGTTGCCAGCAAGTGTTTCTGCCTTTCCACAAGGTCTTTGAAACTTTGAGGAGCGAGGCTTTCTTTTCAGTTTCTTTAACTCACAAGCATAGGATTCTGAGTTTCATTGACACTTCATGTTTAGTAGAGAGCCAGTTTGGTGTAGTGGTTAAGTGCGCGGACTCTAATCTGGGAGAACCGGGTTTGATTCCCCACTCCTCCACTTGTACTTGCTGGATACCAGTTTAGCAGCAAGCCATAGCTCTGTACCAGCTGTTCTCTCAAGGACAGTTGTCTCAGAGCTCTCTCAGCCCCACCTACCTCAAAGGGTGTCTGTTGTGGGGAGGGGAAGGGAAAGGAGTTTGTAAGCCGTTCTGAGACTACAAGTGAAGGGGGGGTATAAATCCAATCTCTTCTTCTTCTTCTTAAAAAGTACCAGGTGAAAGCTGGGCAAGCCATGGAGTGCGAGTGGATCCTGCTTCCCGGAAGTGTGGATGTAAAAAGCTGCAATCAGGTGGCGCTGGTAATGTGAACCTGCTGAGCCGGCAGGAATGCGCATAACCGCCCATGCTCTCAATCACCCAATGCTGCTGCGCCTATGCACAGATTGGCAGAATGGACCAAAGTTGCATGCAACCATAGCGCCACCAGGAGATGCCCCAAAGTGCGACCGCTCCATTCTGCCTCCTCCCCGGTATGCTGCCTCATCAGTCGGTGCAGTGCGACCAGGAATCCCCACCACAACTTGGCCTGGGTCTTTTTGCCCCACCTCCCTTGCGCTTTATACTGCCAGTCTGTGCTCAGCAGTAAAGTAGCTATCTGATCCATCATGTGCTCATATCAGGCTGTATCTGTCCAGTACCCCAGTGAAATTGGAATTGGTGTTGCCCGGTTTTTTATTTTAACTTCTTCACTCCTAAGAAAGAGTCAAAAATCGAAACTTTGTGGGTAAATTAAAGCCAAGATTTGTAATCACAAAAGGAACACTCTGCAATGGGAAGAGACGTTCTAATACCTGACAATTCCTTCCTATTTAGAGGATACATACCCTTACAGTTGTTTCCTCCAATCACTTTACTAAATTAGGTTTGACTGCTCTGGACTGAGAGGTTACTTTACTGTAATGGCTTTCCTTTGGCAAGTACTTCTAAATTTGATTCTTCTTTCCTAGGGAAAATGACAATAGTGACTTCTATTTGGTGGATGATTTTATCACTCCTGATTACCCCCAAAGAGGACTTTGATTTAAATTCCATTTCCAGACAACTAATTATTATCATATTATATCCTGAGAAAGTACAGATTGATTCTTCAGAGTTCTTCTGAGAAAGTTGGTCTTGAGCTTTGTATTGTCACATTTAAGGCCTGTGACTCAAGCCATACATTCCAGACTTGGTTCCTCCAATGAAGCTCCCCCATTCATTTAAGGGTTTTTTTTTTTGGTTACCTTTTCTCTAAATGTTTCTCAAGGGGGTTTCAATGATTTTTAAAGCACACCAAAATAAAACAAACAATTGCTGGGCACCCAGAAAACGTTTATCTTCTTTACCTACTTCAGTCTTACATAGCCATCAAAATACTAATAATGTGGGAGATTTCCTGATCTGTGTAGGATTCCACCTCACAAGAGCCACTGCTGAAAAACATCTGGACAGATCTGATGCACATCTCATCTGCCAGCCTGATGGAATTCTTATGTAGGCCTTGATCTAATACATGGAACTGTCTTTCTGGAGTATATTGGGAGAGACAGTCACCAAGAGATGTGGGCTGTAGACCATGAAGGGCATTATAGGTAATAACTATCGCCATGAACAGGGCTAGGAAACAAATAGACAGCCAATGCATTAACTTCAACACTGACATAATTAGGGTTGACAGTTACCTCCTGGCAGCCTGTGGGGGATGGGGAGTGGGCTTACTGGGAGCTGGGAGTCTCACCTGATGGGAATCTCTCCCAATGTTTCAGCAATGTCCCTTCTACCCGAAAGTTTTTGCCCAAAACCCAGAATGTCACCCCAACATCTCTGATGTGCCTATGTCATTTCTGGGTCACCCTGAAGTCACATCAAGGATGTTGCTAAAAATGTTGGGTGAGGTTCCCTTTTTTGTAATGAGTCCCCCCTGCCAGTGGCAGAGAGGTGGGGCCTGGGAGCAGAGGACCCCTGCCCCCACTGGGGGTCTGGCATCCCGAGGGATAATATATGAAATGTGGCTAATTTCAGTTTCATGCAATTATCATGATACTAAGGCTCTAAGCATATGCACAAAGATTTTCTATTGTCTGCTATGGCAGAAAGCAAAAAGCTAGTGTGTTTGTGGCTAATTCTGAAGCATTAGTATACAAGGCTCTAGATCATGGCTAAAATGTACCTTGTCAATTTAGATGCATCATTTTGAAATAAGATATTTGAAAGAGCAGCCGTGAGGAAACTAACCATACACACACACAATCTGATCCATAAACAAACTAAACAGCAGGGGTCCGTTGGAGTGGGAGCGCACAGGAGCGCAGCTCCGGGAGTGAGGAGCCCAGGGGGCGGGCACATGACCAAGCCCCGCCCCCTCCTCGGCTTCCCCAAGCAGTGCAGAGGCGCAGCGCCCAGGGGAAAGCCCTGCTAGGGTCTTAATAATGTTTTGTTTTAATATTGATAATTTTATCATTGTTCCTTTTATGACTGTGTGCTGCTTTTCCAGAGACTTGCTCAAGGTGGCATATAAATTTTCTAAGTATACCATTTTTTATCTGGGCACATGGCACATAAGCACTGGAGAAATTTCACCAACCCTTCAGCAGCTTCCGCCCCATCAGTTTGGTGTAGTGGTCAGGAGTTGGACTCTAATCTGGGAGAACCGGGTTTGATTCCCCACTCCTCCACATGCAGCTGCTGGTTTGACCTTGAGCCAGTCACAAGTTCTCTCAGAGCTGTTCTCTCATGAGCAGTTCTCAAAAGACCACTCTCAGCCCCACCTACCTCACAGGGTGTCTTGTTGTGGGAGGGGGAGGGGAAGGGGAAGGGATGGGTGGTGCACATGTCCTGGGTATCTCAAGTGTACTTGAAACCTGGTGGTTTCAAAAGAGCAGGAAGAGAATGAGGGTGTGTTCTTTACGCTTATTTTTATTGCACAAAGTATTGGATGGGGAAGGGAATGGAGGAAGAGCAGGTCAGTTTCACTCACCTGTGGAGTGGAGCCTGAGGGGTGGGTGTTGCCTTCTGACATACTTTCGGTATGTTAGGGGGTGTGGCATATGCCAATGAGTTGTGCAAATGAGTTGTGCTAATGAGCTCCTGCACCTCTTTTTCTACGAAATGACCCCTGCTAAACAGCATACTTAGATTACACTATTTTATGACTCAGTTCTGTGAGCTGGTGAAACATAAGGCTGCAGAGACTGTTGGCATCTATAGAATGGGATTATTTTGGCAACTGGGACCAGACTGAGTGATGTATGTAATTGCAATGTAGTTATTTCCACTGGCTGAGCTGAGAAAGAACAACTGTTTCAGTGTTTCTGTGACCAAGAAGAAAAACGGACATTATTCCTTTAATAAAGGTAGCCACATATATGGATCCTAACAGTGCTGTTATAATCCCATAGATGTTGTTAAGTGTTGACTTCAGCAAGTTTATGACTTTGTAAATTTTAGAAATAAAGCAGGATTATAGCTTTTAAACTACTGTTCTAAACATTATTTCTTCAAAAGCTCAAAGCAGTTCCCATCCAAACACCAATCAGGATCAGCACCCATATTTAGCTTTGATAATTCTACAGCATCAAGTGGTCCAAGACGATTCACTAGCAAACTACATATCAAAATTATTTGTGAAACTCTTTTGAATAGTATTACCTGTTGTGTCTGATTTCAAAGCCACTTAGTAAGCAACATCATTTATGCAGTGGACAGATATGAGACCTCCATCTCATAATTATTATGGATCAGTTGAAGGGTAACTTTGTGATTTAAATTAACCTTTAGATCATGCAAAGAACATTCCCATAACAAAAGAAGATATATTTACAAATAATTCTGGTAACTGGTTGTTCTAAATAGCTGATATAACTTTCAGTCATGCTGGGCATTTATTTGTTTCTATTAATATGCCTATCCTTCATCCTCAGCATATTCACTCAAGTTACTGTGGAAATACCAAAGGAATAGATCACTAAATTAGAAAGGACAGACAGGGGACTGGCATTTCCCCCTGTGTCTCCTTCCCCACTATTTCCTCTTTCTATCCCCCTGGCTGCTGTTATATCATCTGCTGTTTGCTTCCTATTTTTCCTTCCCACCCACCAGCCAATTCACCTTTCATCTGCCCTTCATCTTCAGCTATATATTTATTATTTATGTACTTCATTTATACTCCTGCTTTTCCCCATTGGGGACTCTTTCCTCCATTTTATCCCCACAATAACCCTGTGGGTAGGTTAGGCTGAGAATGTGTGATTGGCCCAAAATCACCCAGTGAGTTTCCACTACAGAGTGAGGATTTGAACCTGGCCTGCCAGATCCTAGTCTGAAACTAAAACCAATACATCACATGAAATTTCATGTGCTGGCTGCTCCTGAATAAAAAAACTGGGTCTACCCAGAATAATCACTGGGTCTGCCAGTGGTTGCTGACCGGTATGACTTCTATAAGTCCTCTCTCAAAAGCCAAAACAGCCTTGAAAAGGATTCTGCTATTCCTCTGCATGAAGGATGGTGATACTATTGTGGTTGCATAGCAACCAAGCCACCAAGGCATGAAGGATGGTGATACTATTGTGGTTGCGTAGCAATCCCCATTACCACAATTGCAGAGGGCATTCATTTCTTAGAAGCACAGGCATCTCATTTTCCCTTCCCCCACAATCTCCTCTTCCCTTGCCGAAAAGCTCCTACTATTTCTCCCCTTTTCTTATTTCTGTCTGTCCCTCCCCCACACAAGCCAAACTACCTTTATCTGCCCACTTGTCTTCAGCTTTCCCCACCTTCCCTCCTCCTGGTAATCTCTCCATCAAAAAACTCTGCATGATGCAAGCAACTGGGCCCAGTTGTACGGTACCAACTAACAGAACGGGAGCAGTTGCACCAGGTAGGGTTGCCAAGTGTTATTTGTGATTTAGCAGGGAGAGTGTTCTGGGGTACGTGCAAAACATGTGCACTGCAATGATGTCACCCGGAAGTGACGTCATTGTGTTGGGCACCGGGGTGGGACCTCTGTAATTTGAGGGAAAACCATAGAGTTTTCCCTTGAATTATAGCATTGTCCCCCCCCCCCCAAAAAACCCCATGCCCAACACAATGACATCATCTCTGGGTGATGTCATCATGCCGGGCACGTCTCCGCAGCCCAGCAATTTGGGGGTGGGGTTCCCCCCGGCAGCCGGATCCAGGCCGGCAGGGAGTGGGCTGATAGAGCATTTCCCTGCCCCCCCCCCGGGGGACTTGGCAACCCTAGCGCCAGGCCATCCACTGGGCCAGCCCCAGCCACGCAAAAGGGAACCTGCAAGGACTTGCTGGGGAATGTCACTTTCCTCTCTGTCTCTCTTTCTCCCCACACTATTTTCTTTTTTCCTCTTCCCACATCCTCACCTTTCCGTGCTTCCTTTTCATCTTTCCACCCATCCACCCACCAACCTTTTATTTGCCTCCATCTTCAATTATATTTATTTTTCTTAACTTCATTTATACTTCATCTTTCTCCACAATGCTGACCCAAATCAGTTTATAGTGTTCTCTTCCATTTTATCTACACAAAAAACCTGTCAGGCAGGTTAGGTTGAGAAAGTGTAACTGGCCCAAGGTCACCCAGTGAGCTTCCATAGCAGAATGGTTAGTGTTTTGGACTAGGATCTGGGAGACCCAGGCTCAAATCTCTAACCACTACACCACACTGGCTTCCATGAGGTGGTGGCTGTTGAATAGTAGCAAGCAGCCGTGCCTGGGTGAGTCAAGCAAGTCACATGATATAAAGTTACCAATGGTTGCTGCCAGACCTGGCCCTGATGATTCTGCCCATAAAAGCCAAAATAGACTTGGAAAATGATTCCGCCCTTCAATTTACTGACAGAAACCAAGGGTTGAAGGCTGGCAGTACTGTTGTGGTTACCTAGTGATGGTCACTGATAACTTTTTAAAGCTACATGTGCTGCTTCTATTATTTGGGGAGTTAACCTCCCATATATTTGCTTGTTTGTTTATTTTAGATTTCAGATTTTTCTATAAACTTGGAGCATTTCTCAGGTTTGTCTGTTCATGGCTCCATTCTCTGGATTCAAATAATCACAGATGTGGCCATGTTAAGGTTGCCAGGTCTTAACTCCTCACTGGTGGTGGGTGGGAGGAAGCTCTTTGGGAGTGGGGGGTGGGGCGATGTCACTGTATGTGATGTCCTCAATGTAATGATGTCATGCAGAAATGATGTCATCACACTGTGGCTTTGCACAAAATACCAGAGTGTTGCCACATTATGTCCCTGGTGTGATGACATCACTTCCATGTGATGCCATCATATTAAGGATGCACCAGGTTGTGGCTTTTGAAGGTGGGGTAGGAGCCCAAGAAATTGGGGGATGCCCTTCTCCCACCTGGGGGCTGGCAACCCTAGGCGATACTGAGAATTAAATATATTGACATCCTCAATAACTATTTGCATATCACAATTTATTTAAATATGATTATAAATACATTAATAAAAGAGTTTAGTTTCATTAAAAAAGCAGATTTGCAGATCTGGAAAACTTCCAAAATGCTCAGCTAATTGGGGCAGAATAAATGTATTTGCTTGATTTATTTGCTTATTTTCAACCCTTATTTATCCCATCAGTGGTTTCCCATAATACCCTCAAAGCAGCATAATGCCTTCAGGAAGTGTAGTTCCAAATAGGCTTTGGGGTCAATATTAACAATTACTTGATAAACACGGATAACAATTTGGGACTCACAATGAACTGCTGCAAAGTGTTTTTAGCTTGTTTCTCAAATCCCCCTTATATTAAGTACATTAACTTTGGTGTTGGGTGGTAAATTATGGAACTGATAGGAATCAAACTGGAAAAAAATAATCCATGGCATATTTTTTTTTGCAGATTGGAACACTTAGAATCATAGAGTTGGAAGGGACCTCCAGGGTCATCTAGTCCAACCCCCTGCACAATGCAGGAAATTCACAAATACCTCCCCCCCACCCCCCAGTGACTGCTGTTTCATACCCAGAAGATGACAAAAAAAAACCTCCAGGATCTCCAGCCAAATTGGCCTGGAGAAAAATTGCTTCCTGACCCCAAAGTGGTGATCAGCATAGGATGGAATTCTTATAGGGC
The DNA here is from genome assembly GCA_029233225.1 of Lepidodactylus listeri. Taxonomy (NCBI): domain Eukaryota; kingdom Metazoa; phylum Chordata; class Lepidosauria; order Squamata; family Gekkonidae; genus Lepidodactylus; species Lepidodactylus listeri. The sequence continues at coordinate 51,597,616 of JARCFY010000004.1, forward strand.
AGAATTCTTATTCCTTGCTCTAATTCCAATCAACAACTTTCTTTTCTATTTGCTTTTGATCTCCACTTTTCCTTACTGCTTTGCTTGTTTACTTTTTTATCTACCCACTTTTATTTTCCAATCACTTTAACTGTCAGGGAAGGAGTGAGATTTTCCATCCTTCTTAAATGTTGGTGTGTTCACCTGTCGTTCCATGTAAAGAAGAAGAAGAAGAGATTGGATTTATATCCCGCCCTTCACTCACTTGGGGTCTCAGAGCAGCTTCCAAACTCCTTCCCTTCCCCTCCCCACAACACCCTGTGAGGTAGGTGAGGCTGAGAGAGCTCTTTCCAAAGCTGTCCTTGAGAGAACAGGTGTGCCAGAACTATGGCTTGCCCAAGGTCATCCAGCAGGTGCAAGCGGAGGAGTGGGGAATCAAACCCGGTTCTCCCAGATTAGAGTTTGCACACTTAACCACTACACCAAACTGGCTCTCAATGTAATGATGCCGAACTACTCTTTCACAGATTACACTGAGTTATTCATATATTTTTATGAATAGGAATACAGGAAAATAATGGCAGGATACAAACTGGTGGGAAAATAAGGATTCAAGAGGTTCAATTTGCAGAAGGGAGATGCAATGTCAAAACAGAAGCATCCTAATCAAACAGCAAGCTGGCAAAATCACTAGCATTCCTAATTAGATGAATTCATGGAGCATACATCCGTCAATGGGTATTAGCTATTAGATATGGTACTTTTAATTTCAGAGACATTACACTTTTGAATAACAGATGCTTAGCGGGCAAAAAAATGGGCAGGAATGTTTTCATCATGCTGTGCTTCAAAGCTTCCTGGAAGCATCTTAGATGTTCATTATTGGATGGAAATAGGATGCTAGACTAGAAGGTTCCCTGGACTGGTCCATAAGGACCATTTAATGTTGGGTTTTTAATGTGAAAACCTAATACTTAATCTAGAGATAAGAAGGATGAATGTCTGGAAATGAAATATGCCAGTGTTTGAACACTAGCGGGGAAAAGTTTCTGTCAGTATTTCTGTTTTACTTTGGAATCATTTCCCAAGGGGAAAAATTGAAAATCCAATTACTTATGTTGTTTAGAAGTACAGAAAGGGGATTTGCAAATGCAGGGAAAGATGCAGTTTTTTTAGTAGCTAAAATAGATGAGAATTTCTTTTAGTAGCTAAAATAGATGATAATTTTTTACCTGTTCAGATTCCTAAATTGTGCATCTAGAAGCCGCATGCATTTTATTTTCCTAATTGAGTTTTTCTGTTATACATGCATATATAAAAATATGTCTGCCATAGTTTTAGGCACAAAATTTCAATGTGGCTCACAATAATAAAACATTAAAAACAGGACGAACACTCCAGTAAAACAGCAGAGCTAGGAAACAAAGGTGAGTTTAGTATTATATTATCAGTATTGGCTCAAATTTAAAGCTCACATTTACAAAACTGTCTCAGCCAGTTTCCAAACAACAGGGGCAGTGCTAGAAAAGCCTCATGTAGGGCATATTTCTACAAAATCAATACCACCTGCAGGGAAACCCTGTTCCATCAACCACCTGCTATGCTTCTGAAGGTGAAGGATCACAGCCGACTTATGGCTACTCTGTTCAAGACAAGAGATGTTCAAAGGTGCTTTGGCCTGGAGAAAATTGCTTCCTGACCCTGAACTGGTGATCAGCATTTCCCTGTGCATGTAAGAAAGGGCCTTGAGAACTAAGTGCTGATGCAATCCTTCCTGACCTCCCTCACCATCTTTGTTGCCCTTCTGTGTATGATTTCCAGCTTGTCTATGCCCTTCTTAAATTGTGGTGCCCCAAACTGAACACAATACTCTTGTTGAGATCTAACTAGAGTATAGTAAAGCTATACCATCACTTTGTGTGATCTGGACACTATGCTTCTGTTGATACAGTCCAAAATCGCATTTGCCTTTTTAGCTACCAAATCACATTACTAACTCATATTCAATGTATGGTCTACTAAGACCGTTAGATCCTTTTCACATATACACTGCCAAGACAAGTCTCCCCCATCCTATAATTATGCATTTGATTTTTTTCTACCTAAATGCAGAACTTTACATTTATCCCCGTTGAAATTCATTTTATTTGTTTTAGCCCAGTTTTATAACCTGTCAAGATCATCCTGTATCTTGACTCTGTTTTCTATATTCACTACCCCTCCCAATGTAGTATCATCTGCAAATTTAATAAGCATTCCCTCTATCCCTTCATCCAGATCATTTATAAAGATGTTGAACAAAAGAGGTCCCAGGACAGATCCCTTAAGCACTCCACTTGTCACTCTTCTCCAAGAGGATGAGGAGCCATTAAGAAGAAGAAGAAACTGGATTTATACCCCACCATTCACTACCCAAAGCAGTCTCTTACAATCTCCTTTCCCTGAGGTAGATGGGGCCGAGAGAGCTCTTTCAAGAATTGCTCTTTCCAGAACAGTTCTGAGGGAACTGTGACTGACCCAAGGTCACACTAGCAGCTGCACATGGAGGAGTGGGGAATCAACCCCGATTCTCCCAGATTAGAATCCACAGTCCTAACTACTACATCAAACAAGCACTCTTTGGATGTGATCTGTCAACCAGTTAGGATCCAAACTGTAATAGGATTCTTGTGATGGAAAAAAGCCATTTTTAGTCACTTACCTCTAGCAGTGAATTAAAAGACACATAATAATCAAGGTTAAAATAAAAATAACATGACTGGGATCAAACCAGTTGGATGCTGTTTCTTTAGAAAGCTTCCTAACCAAAATTTGTTTCAGCTCTGAGGATGCAAATGCACCCTTTTATAAAGAGTAAATAAACATCTTAAATGGTTAAAAAAAACACTACTTAGGTGACTATTATAAGAGTTGGTTTTTATACACTGCTTTTTTCTATCCTAAGGAGTCTCAAAATGGCTTAAAATCATATTTTCTTCCTCTCACCACAACAGGCATCTTGTGATGTACTTGGGGCTGAGACAGTTCTGTGAAAACTGTGCCTTACACAAGGTCACCTAGCAGGCTTCATGTGTAGTGAAAAATAAAACCTGGTTCTCCAGATTAGAGTTCACCACTCTTAACCACTACACTGGGATAGATACTAGTGTGGATCCCATTGAGTAGATACTGGGATAGATACTGGGTTGGATCCCATTGAAGATTTCCACTCACACACTCTTGATTTCCACTCTTGATGTTAGTGAAAGCACAGCAAAGTCATGGAAAGTAGACTTTGTGCTAAATTAACTGGATTAGATCCTGCTGTGTTTCTCTTATACTACACATAGTGTACAATATATTCAAGTAGGGACCCACAAGAAACTTGTGGGGCAGTTATCCCATTCCTCACACCTTTGCTTCCTCCCCTCTCCCCCTACCTCTCTCACACTTTCTTCCTTCTGCCCCCTTTTCTTACTTCATGCATATTTTCTTCTCTCTTTCTGCCCCCTCATCATTCTCTTTGTTTTTCTGCCTCCTCACCTCATCCCTCTTTCTTTCTCTTTCTGCCCCTACCCCATCACTCTCTCTTTCTGCCCACATCACTCTCCCAGCCTCCTGCCTGCTTTCTCCCCCACTCCATTCAGCAGAAGCAGCAGTGATGGTGGTGGTGCTCCCAGCTAGCCACTGGCTTCCTCTCCCATCACAGCAGCAGTAGCAGCTCTCTGGGAATCACAACAGATCTCCCAGCTACTGAGATCAATGCACCTTAGGGCTGCTAGCTCCAGGTGGGGAAATTCCTGGAGATCTGGGGGTGGAGCCTTGGGACAGTGAGGCTTGGGGAGGGAAGCAACCTTAGCAGGGTATAATGCCATAGACTCAACCCTCCAAAGCAGACATTTTATCCAGGGGAACTGATCTCTGTCACCTGGGTAGCAGTTGTAATTCTGGGTGATATCCAGCCCTGACCTGGAGGCTGGCAATGGCAGTTCTCATGGAGGACATGGCTAGTTTGGAGGGCGGAGTATATGACATTATACTGGTCTAAAGTTCCTCCCCTCCTCAAATCCCACCCTCCTTAGGCTCCACCCCTCAAATGTCCAGGAATTACCCAATCTGGAGTTGGCAACCCTATTTCTTTCCCACTCAACAGCCAACCTACCTTCATCTGCCTCTGTCTTCAGCTTTCCGTCTCCACCCTCCTCCCCCAGTCTCTACCTGGGAATATTAAAGTCTTTCTCCACAGTGGGGACCAAAGCAATTTACAGTATTCTCTCCTCTTTATCTGCACAACAACCCTGTGAGGTTGGTTAGGCTGAAAGTATATGACTGATCCAAAATCACCCAGTCAGCTTCCACTGCAAGATGGGGATATGAAACTGGGTCTTGTAGACCCCACTTTGAAGCTCTAACTGCTGCACCACACTGGCTTTCATAGGGTGTCTGCTGTTGAAGAGTAGCAAGCAGCCAGGCCTAGTTGAATCATGCAAGTCAGGTGGTATCAAGTCACCTAGAGGGTGCTGCCAGGCCTAGGGTTGCCAATCTCTAGGTGAAACCTGAAGATCCCCCAGAATCACAACTGAACTTTAGACAGTAGACATCTGTCTCCCTAGAGAAAATGGCTACTTTGGAGGATGGACTCTGTGGCATTATATCCAGCTGAGGCCTCTGCCTTCCCCAAACCCAGCCCTCCTTTGACTCTACCACAAAACCTCTAGGAATTTCCCAGCCTGGCACTGGCAACCCTTGTCAGGCCTGGCCTTAAGGATCCCTCCCTGAAAGCCCAAAATAGGCCAAGAAAGGGCCCTACCCCATTTCCTTGCCTTTTACTGACAGAACCAGTTAGAAGCTTTCCCCCCACCTGAAAAAGTTTTAAGAGGACAGTGGAACCCACAGCAAAAGAGGTAGGGATGAGAAGCTCAGATTATTTAGCCATTCATACTACAGGAGGAATTCTCCCCAATCCCAGCTTCAGTTCTGCTTTTGCTTCCTCCCCTCTCTGTCTCTTTCCCATTCTTTGGCCGTCAGCCAGTCTATCTCTCACTGTTGATGCAACATGGCCTGGAGTAAATCCTTGCAGTGGCCATTTCAAAAGGTATGATGGAGGTTCAACCCCCCCTGAGGTTTTTTTTAAAAAAAAAACGTTTTGGATTTTTCTGCAGACTCAGTCCATTGAGAGGGGTCCCATTTTTGAGGCAATGAAAGCCACCCACATTTAACATTAAAGTCTATGGGAGAACTGATAAAATATTCTATACACACAGTAACACAGCACAATTCAGTGAGGGAATTTGGTACACCAGCCACTTAGCTTGAAGGATAGTAGCAGAAAGAGGCAGACTGACAAGGCAAGGGCATTTGATGGCACAGCTAGGGTAAGGCATCTGAGAAGGCAGGCAACAGTGGAAAACCCTGAGGTAAACTTGATTGAATGGGAATAATGATTGGAGACGAGCAGGCAATCAAAGCAGTTCAGAGAGGATGGCAAGTCCTACTCCATAGTCTTCAGGACTGCAATACCTCATGCATATAATACTAATGGTTACAGCTTGCAGTCAGAAAGAAAGCCTAGAGCGTCTCTTTCCCCGTTCTCCTTTAAGAACACATCCCTTACTAGGAAAATGCTGGCAGCCTTGAAAAATTGAAACCAGTAGAGTCAGACAGAAGCAAGACTGCAATAGTGGGAAAAGATAAGAAAATCATGAACTTTTTTCATTATAGTCTGTTTAGATGGGGGATGTTTTCATTTTCATATTATTATTGTTATTGCACTCCATTTTCATAATGATTGTAATTAACAATGAAAGAAACATGCAAGTCTAGTGAGTGAGGATAGTTAGGGAGAGCACCATTTTCCCCAGGGACTGGGTGCAGAGAAAGTGTCCTCTGTCAGTTTATCTTCACAATTGAGGTAATGGTGTCAGCAACCACAACTGAGATGACTGTCTTGCATGATTCTTTCCTTATGTCTCCACAAACATGCAAGGACATTATGGCTAGGCTGTACTTATAGTCAAAGAAAGAAAATGCAAAATAGGTTATCATTTATAGACAGGTAGAAACAACAATGGCACTATTATAACATTTGTGGTATTAGAAGTTCCCTCAAGTAAACAGGGAACAAACTGTAGTTCCTATAATATTTCTCACGTAGGCCAATTTTACTTTCAGAAATTATTTTTGTTTGTTGAGAAATGCATCATCTTCTTAAATGGAATAGGCTGTGATAAAAGGAAATCATTCCTCAAAGCTCCAGTGATAGCCAAATAAATTAATTTCATGATGATAAACATCTTTCTTTGCCTTCTAGAGTAACTTTGTATTTCAGCCAAGAGATATCTGAAAGCACTTTGAAAAGCTCTCCTTGGAACAGAAAGATAAATAATTGCAAACATGGACTTGTTTGTTTGTTCATTTCCCCTTCACTGTGGCATTAAACATATGTAATTACACTGTTTTGTTTAACTGTTAAACATTAACTGTTTTGTTACTGCTTAATGTGTTGGCTGTTTTACATAGGCATGATCCCTGCAGTTTAGGGTCATACAGCATACAACCTAACTTTTACAAAGTCCTCACATATTAAATAAGATAATGTGTGTTTAAGGTAACTTCTATCAGACTACTTATAGAGTCAGATATAAAGAGAATTTTAATCAATATGTTAGATGTTGTGGAAAGTATAATGACCTAATTTGCAAATGGCTCAACACTAAACATATTGTGAACTTTGATATAAATTCAATTGCCAAGTGTACTTTCCTTGCTCAACTCCCTTGTTTACTAATTGGATCACCTCAAAGGTAAGTCTATCCCAAGCATCTTTACACTGGCTGCTGCAGCCTGTGGTTGCTTTTGCCCAGCCTAAAAACTATTTTTTCTCAATTGATAAATAAGGCCCCTGCCCTCTTGAGTCATGGTTGGGATACTGAATACTACTTGTATTATAAATCATGAAATCACCATTGTTGTACCTCAACAGATGGATGAGTTCTTTAAATGCTAGATTGCATAGACTGCAATCTATTTGAAATGTGGTTGCAAGAAATAATTGCAAGATTAACTGAGTTCATGGGCAGACATCAAAGACACACAGAAACACTAGCAGTAAATCTCAACTCAAAAATCTCATTGGATTTTCTCTTTTTTCTATATACATTTTTAAATTGAAAGGTGTAGCAAACAAAGGGATAGCATCTGTGGGAAGCACTGCAACTCTACAAGAAAGCAGCATAGTCATGCAAACAGACACATTTAAATTTATTTGGACACATCAGAACAGCTCACTAAATGATCAGCTCTCTCTTTACTGGCAACCTGACAGTTGCTTGAGCAGGCCTATTTGAAATTGGGTAGGGATTATGAACACTGTATAGGATAATACAGTATGGTATAGCAATCAGAGTACTGGCCTAGAGAGACAGATTCGAATCTCTGTTCAGTAATAAAATCATTCTCTAAAATGTTATATTTCCATCACTAGGTTTTTAGTCAATGTGTAAAGCTGGATTGCCAGCACTGAGTTGGGAAATACCATGAGATTTTTGGGGTGGAGCCTGAGTGGTGGGTGTTGCCCTCTACCACACTTCCGGTGATGTCAGGGGGCGTGACATATGCAAATAAGTTATACTAATGAGTTATTCTAATGAGTTCCTGCACCTCTTTTTTTTACAAAATGACCCCTGTATATAAAAAGAGAACAATAATTGTATAAATATATTGAACTTCTCAACTGCCAGTGCAGATGTGCACTAAATTGATTTTGATGTGTGCTTAGATTTTATGTAGGAAATTTGGGGAGGCTTTTTTCATGCTTCTGAATGGCCTAGGGACCTGGAGGCTGTAGCAAAGACTGACTCACTAAACTGATTTCAGTAGTGGTCTCCCTGCTTTGTCTCATATATGGACAAACTCATCCTGTTCAGAGCTCCATAGCTATTTTAGGTTCCTCACAGTCATACATCAAATGTGTTAGATTGTGCCTTGTACACTCACACATCAAATGTGCCTTCGATCTAGGCAAGCAAGGTAGTAAAACCCAAGGTTTTCCCATGTCCCACTGAACTCTGTAGCTTTGAGAGGCTGATTGAGGAAACTTAATTTACCCTCAATGAGATGCCTCAAGGCTCTTACTAACACATGCTATTTTATAAACCTCTTATTTTACCCACACTGTCCTGGACTTTTGTGATCTGCTTAAATGCCCAGTAATCTATCAAAGCTCAAATCACCATATAGTACACAGTAGATTAAAAAAACATTTTCAATTGTATGAATTTTGGTCAAGAGGGGAGAAAATTCCTATTTCATCTCAAACTAACTGGCTGGTCCCGATGTGAAAAGAATGGGAAGGTGGGTGAGTGCTGAGCTACAGTAAAACCAAGCCAAGGAGACAAACATCCTCATACACCCTTCCAGTGTTAGCCTCCAAATGACTAGTTCACACAAGGATGGTGCAGTCAGCCAAAAGGACGTGCTACTCAGCTTCTACTTCTGCTGCTTCATACAACACTGTCCCTATCACAAATGTGAGTGAAGGGGGAAGTGTGAGCACATGAAAGTGCCTGGGCATAGTGACAAGGGAAAAAAATGATGATTATCATATTCTCCTGGTGCCAACCGATGGAATGTTTGAAATCTCAAGCCTCGTGCTGGAATTCCATAGATAGAACTTGTGAGATATTCTGAGAGTCCAGTGCCAAGTCTTAGACTTTAGAGACTTCAACTGTTTAATCCTCAGCATAATTACCCCTTCTAAGTTCATGGAAGAAAATAGTCTTAGAAAGGAACAACTCTGTTTATAATGACATTGCAAGTGACCTATGCCACAAGCCATATGTTGATATGAGGCTTAACATAGTTCTTACCTTCTAGCTCTGCAACCAGCCTTGCTGAACATAAGAACATAAGAGAAGCCAATGTTGTATCAGGCCAATGGCCCATCCAGTCCAAACCTCTGTCATACAATGGCCAAAAACACCAGGTGCCATCAGGAGGTCCAGCGGCTGGTGTTTTTGGCCACGGTGTGACAGAGTGTTGGACTGGGTGCTGATGATACCATAGAACAGAAGGGGGCTGTTTCAATGTTGAAGGGGCTTTCCATTATGGTTTGGTTCCAGAGTATGTTTTCCACTAACAGAAGGGGAGGTTAATTTCTGCCAGTTCTCCTGTCCTGCTCCAACCCCTCCTCCCAATTTGCTCCTTGAGGCATTTCTGAGGCCCTACTGTCTCCAGGAGCAGCATTTCAGGGAGATCAGTGGGCCACAGTGGTAAGTGAAAAGGCAGGAATCCTTAGTCTGAATCTAACCTTGTATCTCTACAAAATGACTCTGAGTTTCATTGCTAAGCAAGAATTTGAACCTGGTTGTATCCACAACAGATACAAAATCATCTTTCGGTATCCTGAAAGGGAGAAGGCCATGTTCAATATAGGCTTCATCTCTGGAAAGAGACATGAGAATTAAAGTTTCATTTCCTTTATGGCTTTTTAAACAGAGATGAGATGAAGTCTATATAGATTTTGTCAGCAGAGGTGAGAGTACAGAGCACATACAATGATTGCTTGTGATTCACAACATTGCCTAATGACTTTATGCAAATTTATGTAGATTATGTTATAATATCAAGACTAAAAATGTCACAGCAGGCCTGTGGAGATGCTTCTCTGAATATTCAATGAAAATAAAATAAAACCAGCTTCACTAAATGTCTGTTTAAATAAAATAGTGGTGTCAAAACTATGCTATTGTATTTCTTGGGACATGACATATCCATGTCCACTTAAAAGCTCTGTGGAAATGAAAATCGTTCTTACTCTGTATAAGAAGAGCACAGTAATACTACCCAGAACAAGAGAACAAGTTTTGAAACAATTGCTTTTTTTTTAGTAGAACATTATCAAGCTAATGCTACAAAAATATAGTTCATGGAGGCTTGGAAGTGTGTGTGTGTGTTTGTGTGTGTGTAACTAAAAAGGAAAAAAATACCCAGCCTTAGAAGAACCTACCTGCTCAGTGCATTTCTGTGTAAATCTCCATTGTGTCTTCTGAGTGAAATGAGTACAGAGTAGGAATCCATACATTTAAAATGCATTGCCCCAGAGAAGGAAGATTATGCTGTATCACTATGGAATCCCTATCCCTCCAAAGACAAAGGGCTTTTTCCCACTCACATTGTGCCGGCGTTCTGCCTCCGTTTGTCCCGGCGCTGGGTGTCAATTTCACACCCTTTGCTGTGGCGCGTGTGTTAATACGGGGCTTTGCGTCATTTTCTCCGCGCCTTCGGTAAATCTTTTTTTTTAGCAAAATTGACACCCAGCACCGGGACAAACGGAGGCAGAACGCCGGCACAATGTGAGTGGGAAAAAGCCCAAAGAGTAGAAGGAGGGCAAAGCTAGAGCAGAGACAGGGGTATGACATCTGTTCCTGTTAGTTGCCACCTAGTGGCTGAGTGGCAAATGCTTTTTGTTGACTAGTCAGACTATGCACATTCCTGAGGAAGGTGGGGTTCGGTGAGGCCTGATTCCAGGATGGGTGCCTGGCAGAGGCTTTGTGTCCTGCAGTTCATATAGGGCACATTTACATGCTTGACCTTCTGGTGTGGACTCCAAACTTTATAATAGGGACAGCCTCTTCTTAGGTGGGCTTTTTAGGCTGACAAGAGCATTCCATTAATTAATTAATTCCTCACAGTGCACCAATGGTTCTCTCATGGCCCATTACTGTAACCTGGCACTTAGTTTGGGAATTACTGCTCTATTGATTGGCGGTAGAGCAAAGCAAATGTATCTCATTACACAGACCAGGAGTCTGTGAAAGGGATAGATTTGAAATTTAAAATGCCTTTTTATTGCCTGCTTGATTTTCACACTCATTGCTCCAAAAAGCAAATCTTTCTTTGTCTAAATAAAAATGAGGATAAAAATCCAACAGAAGTTAGTGATTCACTGTATGGGGGAAGCAACAGAACTTAGTGTGATTGCTTTTTCCTTTCCACCCTATTTTTCATGCTTTAAAAAATCTGCCATTAGAACATGTTAGACCAGTTCCTGCTGTGTAATTTTATTCACTGCTGTAGCACTACATGAACGCTTAATTTGGCCCCTGGAGATCTCTACAACAGAGTGATTTCTCACATAGCATTTTTACAGTCTAATTTCACTGGCAGGAATCCTGTCATAGTACTGGGTGACAACCCAAAGAATAGCTATGGTACTATTCTACATATCAAATGTCTTTAAAGGTATTTTTAAAGTAAGCAAGTGTGTTTATGTTCCATATTTCCATGACTTTGTGTAAGGAGGTGAAATCAGAACTAATATATACTATACTAGGGATATGTACAACAACGCTGCATGGTAGGAGAGCCTTATTATCCCCTTACCAGAGATGGGTGGTTGGTACTGATAAATGATGTCTCGTCCAAATCAGATGTTCACATCTGCAGACAGATTTGAACCAGGCACTTCCTTGACTCATAGCCACTACACTACATCAATTGTTTTACATTTTTTTAATGCCATGGAAGCCATATTGGATGATTCATGTTTCCAGCCTTTGTCCAGAACTCAGACAAGCATTGAATTTCATGTTAGGAATAAACTGAATGGAAACTAATGAGTATGACGGAAATATTTTATTTATTTATTTATTTTGAGATTTATATCCTGCCCTTCCCACCTTACGGCGGCTCAGGGTGGCTACCAACAGATTCAATACAATAAATACAATACAATACAATAAAACCATTTCATAAAACATACAATACACAGCAAAATCGTACAAGATGGCACAACTTCATCATTCTCTATCAGAGCAGCGTCACAGATAGTAGATGTCACTTCATACCACTCTCCAAGCTAAAAGGCATGCATGTTGTTCTATAGTTCAAATTAGCATCTCTAGAGAAACCTAAAATAGACCTATTAATGCTAGTTTTCTATTTGTAGATAATTTTGTTTGTCTCAATGAACAGTCATATGAATTTACAGCTAGAGTCTGAAATAGTACAGTACAGATACAGTGTGAAATCTCAGTGAGAACTAGACAATACTTAGGACTTAGGTATTCCACTCCAACACCCTGGCAGACCTCATTCTAGCTAAGCTATTTCTGTAGGCATATTCTGCAGCCCTCCATCATCCAGAGCTTACTATACAGCTAGACACTTTGGGAAGTAGCAACAGCAGCAGTAAATCTTGCATTGGTGAGAAATTGGGGGGGGGGGGGCTCTTGCAATTATGAGTCAACATTCCAATCCAAATGGAGATAAGGGCTTCTGGTATCTGCTGTATTGGAGCTGTAGGCACCCATGTAAACAGGAAGCAAGGGTAAGGAAAGCATATGACAAGGAAGGTGAAGAATACAATGAAAGTTTACCAATCAGCATACTATGACCTGCCATGAATCACCATTTTTGGGAAACTGTGAAGATCGAGGAAAATCAAGATTTTGTAGATAAACTTGACTCTCAAGCATCAGGTTAAAAGAAAGTTTTAGGCACTGTTCAGATTAATGCTTGATAAAGTATCAGAAAGTTTTGTAAGATTCTTTCAGATGACACATTATTGTACACTGTAAGACTTTTCAAAACAGCATAGATGGATGTATTCCCCAAACACCAACAGGGAAGAAGCTTTACTCCTTGTAAATTCTAAGCAGCCTTGCAGAAGGTCAACACTGAAGCAAAACTGAAGGACATATCATTGACCTGGTGCCACTATTCATAGTGATATGTATCTTGTCAGACCCCAATGTCACCACCATGCCTGATGAAATGAAATAGCCCATCTAGATACAGGAGACTATGCATCATAAATCAGAAAGGAATATATGCTTTTAAGAAGGGAGTGTGTAGCAGTACTGGTATCTGGCTAGTAATCTTAGCCACTGTTGCTCGGGGGGGGGGGGGGAACTGTTTTAGTCACATTCCAGTACATTTTATGGGTGTGTGTTTTCAAATTAATATTATTGGAAAGAAACTGAGAAAAGAAGAACTGGGAGTATGTACATATTATGTTAATTTGATCATTACATTTAGTTTCCAAATCTTGTTAAATTCTTTTGGTCTTGTTGGTGCTTTTTAACTTTTCCAATTTATCACAATACACATTTTTACCAAAGTCAGCAGATTTATAACTGTTTTCAAATTGACATCAAATACTTCATTTTTTAGACAGTATAATAATATTCCTACAGGATTCATTGGCAACCTGAAGTTTGTAATTTCAGATATTTTGTCCAATACATCGGTCTAAAAAGCTTGAGTTTAAGGACATGTCCAAAAGATGGTTTAAAATCCATTTGATGACTATGGCACCTCAAACTTTTATCTTTATCTGTTTTATAGATCTATTCTGTATGATATCAAATACCATTGATACTGATACTTGACATTTTCTTTTAAATGGGCTGCAAGCAATCTAGTCAGAACATTGTCCCCTATCCACTTCCAACCAGAATCTATTTTTTTTTCAAAATACTTTCCCTTTCCCTCCTAAGTATAGGAATTCAATGAACCAATGAATAAAATAATTCAATGAATAAAATAATGTATTACACCTTTTCACAATTAATTAATTAATTCACACTGTGCTTTTGCCTAAGTGCACTATATTTTATTAGAAGGACTTGAACACTATGTCTTAAAAATACTGGAAAAGAAAGTACTCTTCCTTGAATGATCAATTCTGGTATTTTAATTATAGGTTAAAAATCCCATCTTTAACTAGATCCTTCAAAATTCACTGCTCTCCTGAAATAAGACATCTCCTGATATAGATGTAACTTTGATTTATTCATTAAAGAAAGGGAATGTTAGTGGAGACAATCCTAGACTTAAGGAAGGTTTTAATTTCATCCAGGTTGCTAAATTTTGATTGTACAGATGTTAATGGATAATCCTTGTCTTTGCCCTGATGCCAAGTTAAAGCTGTTAACAGCCCTCTTCAGTTTTTCAGCCTCTCCAGAATGCCAGGAAGGTAGAACTCTTTCTCACATCCCCGGGAAGGCTGTTCCAAATGAGGGGGCAGCAACTGTGTTTTACAGTGCAATCCATCAACTTTTCTTCAGAAGTTTTACTTCAACAGAACTCTCCAAATTTATGTAGCAAATGTGTTGACTGGTTGTCAAAAATTGCTACACTTCATGATCTTTGAAAGGACCAGTTCCAGGGAAACCAAAATTGGGAAGGGTAAGCACATCTCAAAATGTTTGATCGCCAAAAATTACTGAGTTGGAATTTTAAAAAATGTTCTTGTCAGGCTGGTAATCAAAAAGTGCATCAGTTCAAGATACCTTGCAGTCCCCATCTCCCATGCAAGCAAAGCAAAATATTTATCCTAGTTGTTAAAAATGGTTAGAATCAATGAGTTGGATCCAATGACTCCTATCCACTAAGTGACAAGTAAGTCTCTTTTCACCACACCAAGGCCCCCCTCCACTTAATAGTGGGTAGCCACTGAATACAACCCAGTGTTTTTGTGAGTGAACCACTCCAGCCTTTTCCACAGTTGGCCCAGCAAAATGATTAAGCTTGTGTCAGACTTACTGGTGGGGATGGGCATGAACTGAACCACAGAGCAAAATTCTGTATGAATTTTGCCCAGTTTGTGGATAGAACAGAAAGTGGGGGTTTAAAGGGATTCTGAGTTCTGTCCCCACAAAAGCCACAAAAACAGCTGAGTGTTGGGGAGCAGGCTGCTCCCTCCCTTAGCTATTTCACACTTTCTTGTGGAGTCCATTGAACAGCTGTTTTTCATGCTTTCTGTGGTTCCTTTCAGTGCGGGTGGTGGTCCACAAACTGGTTCAGTTCATGAACGAATGAACTTCCCAGTTTGATTTGGTTCATGATTCAGTTTGTGGTTCAGCCAAAAACCATGAACTGACACAAACCACATTTTTCCTTTCCATTCCCATCTCTTCTTACTGGTAGATTGAAATTACATATCAGGCTCTCCCACATTCTGTTCTCCGTGCAGCAAATAAATCGACTGTATATGAGAATGGGGAGGAGTGTGTAATGCACCTACCAATTCCTGAGCAGGTTACAGACATTCAGGGAACTGGAGAAGTGCCTTGTTCTGTTACTGAGTTTCTAAGAGCATGAAATGAAGGTTTGCTTCCTTATACTGTTCACAAATGCTGAATCCTCTGTTCTAGTATTTCAGGCTATGTCTCTCTCCCTGAAGGGAGATCAGACACATTTTCTTTAACTCTGGAATCTTTGTATGTAAAACTTCCAAGGACATTTACTGATAAAAAAAGATAAAATGAATTAACAGCTAAAAATTTCCAGAATGTTTTGATGGATTAATGTCATCATATGCTGAAGTCATGCAATGCCACACAACAGTTCACAGGAAATGAATCAAGACAAAGGGAAAAATAAGTCCCCAAAACATTTGCCAGTGATGTGTATGAAAATCTGAAGACTGAACAACTTTAAAATGTGTGCATTTTATTGATTGCAAAGGCTACAAAAATTGACAGAAAGTATGGCAAAATCTTTCCGCTATTGAGTTTCTAGGAAACTATTACTGAAGAGGCTTTAACATATTTGGTCATAATTCCGCTTGTTGTTGAAGACAAAACACTATACTTACATTAAGTAGGCACTTTTTAATGTGTGTTTGGCAGGGGTCCTTTCGTAAAAAAAGAGGTGCAGGAGCTCATTAGCATAACTTATTTGCATATGCCACACCCTCTGACATCACCGGAAGTGATGATGTCATCGGCAGTGTGTCAGAAGGCAAGAAGGGAGGGAGGGAGGGGGAAGGAAGGAAAGGAACAGGAAGGTAGGTAGGTAGGTGGGAGAGAGAGAAGAAAGGAAGGAAGGAAGGAGGGAGGAAGGGGGGAAGGAAGGAAGGAAGGAAGAAAGAAAGGAACAGTAAGGTAGGTGGGGGGAGAGAGAGAGAGAAGGAAGGAAGGAAGGAAGGAAGGAAGGAAGGAAGGAAGGAAGGGGGGAAGGAAGGAACAGGAAGGTAGGTAGGTAGGTGGGGGAAGAGAGAGAGAGAGAAGGAAGGAAGGAAGGAACAGGAAGGTAGGTGGGGGGGGAGAGAGAAAAGAAAGGAAGGAAGGGAGAGGGGAAGGAAGGGGGAAAGGAAGGAACAGGAAGGTAAGGGCTCTCTGGATGTCTAGAGTTCTGAAGTTGGAGAAGGGACAGATGTTGGCAGTAGGGGGGGTGAGGGACTTCTCCCTAGGGGGGGCGAGGTTCTTCTCCCGGGCTGGCGGCGTTCGCCGCCAGGCCCGGGAAAGAGGATCTGAGCAGGGGGGGAGGAACTTCTCCCGGGCTGGCGGCACTTGCCGCCAGGCCCGGGAAAGAGGATCTCAGTGGGGGGGGGCGGGGGACTTCTCCCGGGCCAGTGGCGCTTGCCGCCAGGCCCGGGATGGGTCTGCTGGGGGGGGAGCGAGGGAGCATTTAAGCGGGGGGGGCAAGGGACTTCTCCTGGGCTGGCGGCACTCACCGCCAGGCCCGGGAAAGAGGATCTGAGTGGGGGGGGGGGGGCGAGGGACTTCTCCCGGGCTGGTGGCGCTCGCCGCCAGGCTCGGGAAAGAAGATCTGGGGGGGCGAGGGACTTCTCCCGGGCTGGCGGTGCTCACCGCCAGGCCCAGGAAAGAAGATCTGGGGGGAGGGGCGAGGGACATCTCCCGGGCTGGCGGCGCTTGCCGCCAGGCCCGGGATGGGTCTGCTGGGGGGGAGCGAGGGAGCATCTAAGCGGCGGGGGGCGAGGGACGTCTCCCGGTCCGGCGGCGCTCGCCGCCAGGCCCGGGAAAGAGGATCTGAGCGGGGGGGGCGAGGTACTTCTCCCGGGCCGGCGGCGCTTGCTGCCAGGCCTGGGATGGGTCTGCTGGGGGGGAGCGAGGGAGCATCTGAGCGGGGGGGGACTTCTCCCGGGCTGGCGGCGCTCGCCACCAGGCCCGGGAAAGAGGATCTGAGCGGGGGGGTGAGGGACTTCTCCCGGGCTGGCGGCGCTCGCCGCCAGGCCCGGGAAAGAAGATCGGGGGGGCGAGGGACTTCTCCCGGGCTGGCGGCGCTCGCCGCCAGGCCCGGGAAAGAAGATCTGGGGGGGCGAGGGACTTCTCCCGGGCTGGCGGCGCTCGCCGCCAGGCCCGGGAAAGAAGATCGGGGGGGGGGCGAGGGACTTCTCCCGGGTTGGCGGTGCTTGCCGCCAGGCCCGGGTTGGGTATGCTGGGGGGGGAGCGAGGGACTTCTCCCGGGCTGGCGGCACTTGCCGCGCGCCCGGGAAGGGTCTGCTGGGGGGGAGGGAAGGGTGAGCTGGGGGGGTGGGAAGGAAGGGCCTTCTCACCAGGCCGGCGGCGCTTGCCGCCGGCCCAGCAAGGATGAGCGGGGGAGGAGGCTTTCTTCCGGCTCCGCGCCGAAGCGTGGGCCGGGAAAGCGAGCTGGGGGGCGGGGCTTTATCAGGTGCCCGCCCCCCCCGGCTTCCCCTCCCGGAGCGGCGCTCCGGCGCACCCCGGCCCTAACGGAGCCCTGGTGTTTGGACTGGAGATGAGCTTGAAAGGGAGAGAAAGAAGAATGATATAGATATACTAGACTGGGGGGGGGGGAAACAGTCTTTATTGATTATAGGTTCCTCGGGCCTTAGCACAACATTAACTAGGGACAATGGGTGCAGCTGACAGTTCAGTTGCTGACCGTAAGCCATCCCTCCTCAACCTGCTTGTTGGGGGCAACCATGGAAAGAGAACTAAGGGCTGGAAGCAGAGGAACACCCTGTTCCTACCCACTAGTAGCCATGGTCAACATGGCAGCCCCAAAGGTGGCTATCAGGTAACTCACCCCAAGCACCTCTTAAGGGGACCTCCCTTTTAGGGTCATACAGGGAACCCACTGCTGCACACCCTGTCCTGCATCCCCAGCCAATGCCTAAAGGCAACAGGAGCCAGACAGCTTAGCTTGTAAGGAAGCTGTAATACATGCATCACTGGCTCTAAGATCACTGAAGCCCATGTCATTGCCCCTCTCATAGAGAAATGCCAGGTTGCCTACTACTCTACCACCATGGGCTAGATTACAGGCCTCAAGTGCCTTATTACTTCACCACCATGTGCTAAAATAAAGCTTATGAGGCCAGGGCCTAGGGGGCCATGCAACAGGGGCGTGAGTCGCCTGGGCCAGTGGTCGACTCCGTGAGCCTCACGCAGTGGCTGTGCACCTTGCCTGGCCCAATCAGGAAGAACAATGATTGGGCTTTAGGGGGCTGCTGCCAAGAGGGTAGAAGTCGGTCAGCCCACCCTGGGATTTAAAGGAGGAGTGCAGAGAAACAGTAGGACAGTCAGGGAAGGAAGGGAGTGACACAGGTAAGCCCACAGTAGCAAAGAGGAACAAGGCTGAGGGCAGAAGGCTTGGTGAGATGACACTGGGGAAAGGCAGCCCAGCTGGGAGGCAGACAGCAGGTAAGGAGAGCACAGCAACAGATTCGAGTCTTGGTGGGGTGGTAACAGTGGAAAGACCACTGGCAGGATGGACCATAGGCAGCATGGTAATGGACACTGAAGAGGGCAGTCCTGAGCAGGAGGGTTATGTCCAAGGAGCAGGTGAAGCTGTGGTAGGGTCCTTGAAGGGCAAAAGGGACCTTAAAAGACTGGAACTACAGGGTTTTTAAGAGGAGGGGGCAGTTTTGATAACTGAGTGAGTTTGAACTGGAAAGAGGTGCTGCTTGGCCAGCAAAGAATAAACAAGGGTTGCCCTGTGGAGTTAAAAGGGGACTTTGGTCTGAGGCTGAGACTAGTGTGACAGCTTAATTATAACCAGACTCCAAATAGGGGCACCCTACGTACTGGGCATTCAAAGGTATTATGGGAAATCCCACCCTGGCTCTAAGCACAGTGCAGTGTTGGTTTTCCCAGCAGGACAAGGGCTACTAAGCCATGACCAGCCAGTTCGGGAAGCCTCTTCCCATCCTGATGCCTCAGTGTGCTCACTAACCGTTTTACACTTGAGCAAAAGCCAGCACAGTTCCAACCACAGGAAGGAGCTTGCTTTGCCAAAATCCCATAACCAGGGCTCTTTTTCAGCAGGAACGCACAGGAATGCTGTTCCAGCTGGCATCGGAGCCTGCCCCGCCCCCTCCCTGCCAGGCCTGAGCTGTTTACACTTAAAGGGAAAGTTCCTGCAGAGAGCCAGCAGGAAAAACCCCCACCGGGCGCTTTCCCTTTAAGTGCAGACGGCTTGCAGGAGAAAGCCCTGCCCAGAGATTAAGCACAGGGCTAGGCTCTTTGTGGCTCTGCATTTGTCTTGACGACCTCGTGTCGCTTTCCCTGCTCCAGTAAGTGCCTCCCCCATCTGTTTTCCTTCTCTCTCCCCCCCACCTACCTTTCTTTCTTTCTTTCTTTCTTTCTTTCTTTCTTTCTTTCTTTCTTTCTTTCTTTCTTTCTTTCTTTCTTTCTTTCTCTCTCTCTCTCTCTCTCTCTCTCTCTCTCTCTCTCTCTGTCCCCACCTTTCTTTATTTCCTTCTCTTTCTCTCTCCCCCTCTCCCTTCCTTTCCCTCTCTCTCTTCTCCAACTTCCTTCCTTCATCTATCTATCTATCTATCTATCTATCTATCTATCTATCTATCTATCTCCCTTTCTTTCTCCCTCTCCCCCACCTCTTCCTTCCTTCCTTCCTTCCTTCCTTTCTTTTTGTTTCATTTTGTTCTTTGTGCTTTTATTTTAAAAATTATTGAAAAGGGGGGGGGGATGTAAAAAAGCAGAGAGCCTGGGAAATGCTGTTTGTGACAATATCTTTAATTTTTGAGAATCTATTTAGTTTTCTCATGGCATCTTCTACTTAAAAGTAAGTTTGAAGCCTGAATTCATTGTTGTGTCTTGTTGGGAATGGCTTGCAAATATTTGTGTGTCTAAAGTCTGTATTAAAGTGGTTTGGTGCTTACTGCCATGCAAGAGAAAACATCTGAAAAAAGTAGCTTCATTGTTGTGTGTGTTGGGAGAACACTTGACTGTTGCATGGGGGACTTTGGGGGACATCTGCAGAGAAACAGAGATGTAACTAAAAATGAGCATGGTCAGCAGCACTTTGGAGATTGCCTGCTTTGTGAAATTTAAAAAGTGGGCAGAGTTTCTGATGAAGATGATTGTCCCTCTTCTCCTGCCACTGGGCTGACATCTGCCTTTAATGGGCCAGCAAAGTTGATGTTCTTAAACCTCCTAATAAGAGAGATTTCCGCTTCTGAGGAGTTGACTTCCAATGATTGGTGATCTTGTGATGGTAGTGATACTTTTATACTTTTATGTGGTAAAGACCACCTGTTCACAGGATAATTTTACCTGTGGGACAGACTCTGCATGGTAACCACTCCGCTGGTACATAATTGCTTGTAGAAAGTATTATAGTGTAATAATTCAGATGGGTAGCCGTGTTGGTCTGAAGCAGCAGAACAAAGTTGGAGTCCAAAGTTTCATCCGAGGTATAAGCTTTTGTGTGCATGCACACTTCTTCCATCTGAAGAAGTGTGGGTGGCACATGAAATCTTATACCTTGAATAAAATTTTGTACCTTGAATAAAATAGTCCACAAACTACTCCCGTCCAGTGCATCCACAAACCTAGAAGAAGAAGAGATTGGATTTATACCCTGCCCTTCACTACCCAAGGGAGTCTCAGAGCGTCTTACAAACTTCTTTCCCTTCCCCTCCCCACAACAGACACCCTGTGAGATAGGTGGGGCTGAGAGAGCTCTGAGACAACAGCTGGTACAGAGCTATGGCTTGCCCAAGTCATCCAGCAGGTGCAAGGGGGGAGTGGGGAATCAAACCCGGTTCTCCCAGATTAGAGTCCATGCACTTAACCACTACACCAAACTGGCTCCTAGGGTTGTTCTGCCAGTGAGCTAGGGTTGCCAACTCCAGGTTGAGGAAATCCCTGGAGATTTGGGAGTGGAGGGTGGAGTTTAGGGTAAGGAGGGACCTAAGCAAGGCATAATGCCATGGACTCCACTTCCCAAAGCAGCCATTGGCCTGATCTCTGTAGTCTGGAGCTCAGTTGTAATTCCAGGAGATCTCCAGACCCCACCTGTAGATTGGCAACCCTAAAAATTCATATTCAGCATATTAGTTCTGCAGGAAGGCAAGCTGATTTCCATGGGAACCTAACCTTTAGGAATTGATTCCAATCCAGTGTGGGAATAATTGTTGGACTTAAGATATTGGTTCAGGCAAGATTTTGTATAGATGGGACAGAAAATGTTTTAATTGGTTTTGTCAAAACTGTTTTAACAACAAGGTAAACAGAATAAGAAGCAAAAGGTGGATGTGGCTGGATGACCCCACTTCTGGTAACATTGGGTGTGGCCTAATATGTTAATGAGCTGTGCTGTCAGGGGTGTGGCCTAATATGCTAATGAGTTCCTGCTGGGCTTTTTCTACAAAAAGAGCCCTGCCCATAACCCCACCTGTCCACAAGTGGCACAGGGAATACAGAGATTATCAAGAAAAAGATAAGGTCCTTCCAAGATTAGTTGAACTGCTTGATATCTGGATGGGAATAAAAACTTCCTCTGCCAACCTTACTACTGCTGTCATGTCTATGGAAAACCTACACTTAGCAATTCCCACTAGCATCAAGTGGAGAATATAACACACCCCTCATTTTCTTCTACTGAAATAAAGGAGACCTATAACTAAACTAAACCCATTGAGTAAAGTTCTGTTTCCACCTGCATTTTGCTATTTGATATGGAATGTTTATTAAATGAAGAGAACTTTGTGGTTGTTGTTCAGTCGCACAGTTGAGTCTGACTCTTCATGACCCCATGGACCATATCACACCAGGCTCTCCTGTCTTCTGTCGCCCTCTGGAGTATGCTCAACCTCACATTCATTGCATCGATAACACTGTCTAACCATCTCATCCTTTGCCGTCCCCTTCTTCTTTTACCTTCAATCTTTCCCAGCAGCAGGGTCTTCTCCAGTGAGTGCTCCCTTCTCATTTGGTGGCCAAAGTATTTGAGCTTCAGATTCAGTATCTGGCCTTCCGGGGAACAGTCAGAGTTGGTTTCTTTTAGGACTGACTGATCTGATCTCCTTGCAGTCCAAGGGACTCTCAAGAGTCTTCTCCAGCACCATAATTTGAAAGCATCTATTCTTCGGTGCTCAGCCTTCCTTATGGTTCAACTCTCACAGCCATACATACTACTGGGAATACCATTGCTTTGACCATACAGACTTTTGTTGGCAGGGTGATGTCTCTACTTTTTATTATGCTGTCTAGGTTTGCCTAAGAAAACTTAGGAATGCATTAATTTATGTTCCAAGTAGACCTTTGATTTTCCTTTAATGATAATTTTAACAACAGAGTTTCTTTTAATATGGTGATGATGATCTCTGATGACATGTAACTGTAATTCCTAACTATATCATTTGAGCCTGATTTCCCAACTAGAGCTTCTGGTTTATATGCTTTTTCAAAAGAACTTGATAGTTAAAGTGCTTTCTTTTTGTTGTTTCTGGCATTTTTTTTTCTAAGTAGCTTTACTTCGGTAGTTCAATAGTTCTCTTCAAGAATCTGAATGATTTTTTTTTTTTAGTTTGAATCCAGAGAGAGGTAAAAGAAAGGTTTTCAGAAAGACTTTTTTTTAACCTTTAGGGCAATATATGAAGATAGATAGATAGATAGATAGATAGATAGATAGATAGATAGATAGATAGATAGATAGATTAGAAACAGTATCAGAATATGAACTAAGGTAGGAAATATGGTTGGTCTTTATTTGGCAAAGAAATATCTTCTTGTCAAAAGGAGGGGCTACATTTTTGTACCAGAGTACAAGTTTTACGTATATTAGTTCACAAGTACTGGCATTTCTGCTTTAACATTTTCAAGTAGAAAGACTGGGAAAGAGAACCTGGAGAGGTACAGTCAGTCAGGGCAGAAAACAGCAGACTAGGTGGTCTGACTAAGTAGGCATCTTACAATTAACAGTGATGTCTGAATATATTATTTTATAAGAATAAAACTAACTTCAGCTTCATTTTTTTTGCTAAGCCTAAACAATGGATCATTTTATTTTCAATGTTCATACATCAGTCATTAATTAAAACCTTTAGCAAAATATCATACCAGAATTATGCATTACTCAAAATAACATTTGAAGATAATTAAAGGCTTTAGAAAGCTGTTAAAGTAATCAGCCTATTTATCATAATTGCTCAAAATGTTGTGTACTCAGGGTAGGAGTGACAGCTTAGTTATTTGTGAAGTATCTTTAAAATTCTTGATTATTTTCATAACTTGTTCTCTACTTCTTAAGTTTATTTTACAGTCTGTGTAGGATCACTACTTTGCATTTTGAGGTATCTGTATAATACCTGGAATATTTCCTTATTTGTTGGTCAAAGAGCAGCAAAGACAGAAAAATACTTCATGCTCTCTCCCCAGCCCTGATGAGATTCTCTATGGTCTCCACGTTGTGATTCTTCTGGATGCACAGAAAATATTATTTACTTACTTCATTGGTATCCCATCTTTCTCCCTAACGTGGCCCCAAGATGCTTACTTATATCATTCTACTGTTCTCCATTTTATCCGCACAACAACCTTGTGAAGTATTTTAGTCTGAATGTGTGACTGGCTCAAGATCTCCCAACAATCTTCCATGGCAGATTCAGAATTCAAACTCAGGTGTCCCAGATCTTAGGCTGACACTCTAACCCAGAGGTGCTGAACTGATTTGTTACAAGGGCTGGATCTGATATAAATGTCATTTTGTCAGGCTGAGCCATTTGTACCATAAAATGTGGCATGAAGTACTGGAGATATAAACTTTATAAAGATTATTTCAGATGCTGAATGCCAATAGCAGGCTTGATTGGCTTAGGTGTGATATGGAGAGGGGTAGTATCCTAGAATCATAGAATCATAGAGTTGGAAGGGACCTCCAGGGTCATCTAGTCCAGCCCCCTGCACAATGCAGGAAATTCACAAATACCTCCCCCTCCACACCCGCAGTGACCACTGTTCCACGCCAAGAAGATTACCAAAAACCATTAGGATCACTGGCCAAACTGGCCTGGAGAAAAATTGCTTCCTGACTCCAAAGTGGCAGTCAGCATTTCCCTGGGTGGGTAAGAAAGGGGCACAAGAACTAAGCACTGAGGCAACCCTTCCTGCCCTCCCTCTCATGATCTGCCTAAGTTCACAGAATCCGCATTGCTGACACATGGCTATTTAACCTCTGTTTGAAAACCTCCAAAGAAGGAGAGCCCACCACCTCCCAAGGAAGCCTGTTCCACTGAGGAACCGCTCTGTCAGGGAGTTCTTCCTAATATTTAGCCAAAAACTCTTCTGATTTAATTTCAACCCATTGGTTTTGGTCTGATCTTCTGGGGTAACAGAAAACAACTCTGTACCATCCTCTATATGACAGCCCTTCAAGTACTTGAAGATGGTTATCATATCACCTCTCAGTCGATTCCTCTCCAGGCTAAACATACCCAGCTCCTTCAACCTTTCCTCATAGGACTTCGTCTCCAGACCCCTCATCATCTTCACTGCCCTCCTGTGGACACATTCCAGCTTGTCTATATCCTTCTTAAATTGTGGTTCCCCAAAATGAACACAATACTATAGGTGAAGTCTAACCAGAGCAGAGTAAAGTGGTACCATCACTTTGCTTGATCTGGACACCATACTTCTGTTGATACAGCCCAAAATTGTATTTGCCTTTTTAGCAACTACATCACACTGCTGACTCATATTCAGTGTATGGTCTATTAAGACCCCTAGTAGCACATACTACTGTCAAGACAAGTCTCCCTCAACCTATAATTATGCATTTGATTTTTCCTACCTAAATGCAGAACTTTACATTTTCCCCCCATTGAAATTCATTTTATTTGCTTTAGCCCTGTTTTTCAGCCTGTCAAGATCATCCTGTATCCTGACTCTGTCTTCTACCATATTTGCTACCCCTCCCAATGTAGAATCATCTGCAAATTTAATAAGCATGCTCTCTATTCCTTCATCCAAATTGTTGATAAAGATGTTGAAGGAAAACAGGTCCCAGGACAGATCCTTGAGGCACTCCGCTTGTCACTGCTCTCCAAGAGGATGAGGCACTCTTTGGGTGTGATCTGTCAGCCAGTTACAGATCCAGCTAACAGTCATAAGATCCAAACCCCATAAGATCCAAACCCCATTTTTCCAATTTGTCAACAATTTGTCATGTGGAACCTTATCAAAAGAGTTACAGAAATCAAGATAAACTGTTTACAGCATTCCCCTTATCTAGCAAGGTAGTAACTTTATAAAAAAAAAGAGATAAGGTTAGTCTGACATGACTTGTTCTTGAAAAACCTATGCTGGCTCTTAGTAATCACAATTGTCCTTTCTAAATGCTAAAGGACTGTCTGTTTAATTATTTGTTCTAAAACTTTCCCAGGTATAGACATTTTATCCTTCCAGGACATTCAGCTGCTGACCTAAAAGTAGGAGTTCACTTACAAAAAAAATTGAGCAGGAGATTAGAGAGACTACTGAATTGCAACAGATAATGATGCTTAAGACAATGTATCCTCCTGGACTGCACTGAGACCTAGGTTTCTTCTCTCATTACCAAATGCCTGCTATTGTCATTTGCATCTGAAATCATTCCACTCTCCAAGATCCAAGGACTGATAGATTCACATTTTAGCTGTATCTGAAGAAGTGACTCATGAAAGCTCATGTTGTGCCACAAATTTTGTTAGTCATTAAGGTGCTACTGGACACTTGCTCCTTTCCACTAATAAAGATTGCAAGCCCCCATCTGTTAGAACTAGAAAGGGAGATCTCTTCAAGTGAAATACTGTGTTTATTTCAGACTGGGCTAAATTCATTCAGTGCTAGTGATGATAATGAAAAAGTTAAAAAAGCAAAGGTGGGGGTTAATGTGAAGAAAGGCAGCCAGTGAGGTGGGAGGGGAGAGAAGGAAATGTGTTGGAACCATATATGTATTTTTAAATACTTAGCTATCTACTTCCAGTCATTAAACAATGAAATCCAATCCGAGTGTTCTAATTCCTAATCAGGTCCTTTTGAAAGAAAATAAAATCCCAGATAGGCACAGAGATATCTAATATACATATTAAAAAAACTTTTCAGAATAAGCCAAAATAATTTCCTTTTAATTCCCCTTATTCCAGATTCATCTCTTTCCTGCCCCCCTTATTTTTAAATCTCTGTGTGTGGGATTAGATCTCAAAGTAAACAGCACATCAGGGCAATCTCAGTGTAAATTGTGCTTGTCAGAAGAATCCCCCTTCCTCCCTCTCTCTGAAGCAGTGTACATGCACACAAAAGCTTATACCTGGAATAAAATTTTGTAGCTCTTAAAGGTGCCACAGGACTCTGACTTTGCTCTCTCTCTCATGCAGGTTCTCTTTCCTCCCACTCTCTTCCTCCCCAAAGGAGTAGGAGGGGGGAGGAGACCTCAGATAATGTCGTGAAAAGAGGCTTGGCTTTGTATCTCCTCACACATTTGAGGGAGATGGGTGAAAGATGCAGTGGCAGCAGCCCCAGGGAAGGAAGCAAGAGAGAGCCAGTTGCTTGTGGGCCAGATATGAGCCCTGCAGGGGCCAGTTCCAGCCTCCAGGCTATATGTTTGACACAGAGAATGAGGAGTGTTTTAACACATCTTTACTGTAAAGAGCAACTGAACCATCATATATAACAGTTTAAAATTTATTCTAGAGTTTACTAAGGTCATGTGATCCTATGGCAG
Source organism: Lepidodactylus listeri (assembly GCA_029233225.1). Lineage (NCBI taxonomy): Eukaryota > Metazoa > Chordata > Lepidosauria > Squamata > Gekkonidae > Lepidodactylus > Lepidodactylus listeri. The sequence continues at coordinate 51,624,289 of JARCFY010000004.1, forward strand.
GTCCACACATTACCAGGTAAAGTTTCTGAACTGGAAAAAAATGAATGTGTAGAATAAGTAGAAATTCTGTCACTAACACCTCAGTCTCACTTCAGGTATGTTTGAGTTAACCAATCAATGAAATGTGCTCTGTCTTGTTGGCTAAGCTCACTGGTTTCCCTCTTCTATTGCCAACCTTGAATATTCAGAGAATGGTCCTATTGCAATTCTGCTGTGTATGCCACTCTTATACGAAATCAGGTAAATGACCAGGGGTCCTTTTGTAGAAAAAGAGGTGCAGGAGCTCAGTAGCATAACTCATTAGCATAACTTATTTGCATATGCTACACCACCTGACATCACTAGAAGTATGTCAGAAGGCAAGAAAGGAGAGAGAGAGAGAGAGAGAGAGAGAGAGAGCTGGCAGAGAGGGGACAGCTACTAATCCAAGCCTCAGAAATACCACTATTTTGGGAAGATAGCTTCAGTGGTGGCTGAAGCCTTCAGAAGGCTGGTTGGAGGAACCTTTCCAGGGGATGGGGTCATTTTGCTGCAGCCATGACATAAGCAGGCATTCCCCCATGGGGGGGGGCTGGCACCAACTGCTGGAGCTGCGCTCCTTGAGCTCCTGCTCAAAATGACCCCTGTAAATGACCATGGCAGGAAGAACTGTGCTATGGTTGGTGGTGCCTTGATTATGATGCAACGTTCAGTACATAACTGGATGATGCAAGTTTTTGCTGCCAGCTAAAGACAGCCCATCATGGTTTCCGGTCGGAGGAATGGAGGTCTGACATGCTTTGCAAATGTGCAAGGCGGACAGCGGCTCTTCTTGACAGCTTGGGTGGATTAATCCACCTGACACAACCTCACACAGGTAGTGTGAGGACTAGCAAGCAATATAATCCAGGTTTGAGCAAGCTCGGTGAAGGGAAAGTCTCGGAGGAGACTTTTCTGACACCTGGAGCACTGCAGCCGAAGAAGATTCTTGCAAGTATCTCTAAGGAGCCGAGCTGAGCTGATCAATTCAGCATAAAACCTCCAATTCCCCTGATTCCTTAACAAAGAAGACAAAGTTTAAATGCTGGGACCACATCTGAAGCGAAGTAACAACAAAAGGTAACGGAAAAAAAGTTTTTGCCTTACCATTACCGCGTTTTGAAAGACGAAAAGCAGATCGGGTGAAGCAATAGACTGTTGCAGATTGGATGAGTGCAGTTTTGAAACGTTAAAAAGCTGAATTTGAACTTAAAAAGCTAAAAAAACAAGTTGTTTAACATTCCTGCGGTTAAGAAGAGTCGGGAGGGGGAGCCAAGCATCGCGAGACAAAGAGGGAGAAGGGAACCAAGCATCGTGAGACTAAGATGTGAGGACTGAGACAGGAAGTGACGGCTAGAGGAGCAGACAAGAAGGGAAAAGGAGAAGAACCAGAAGAAGGTAAAGGGGACTTTAAAAATTGCCGGACCAAAAAGACCACAACAGGAAGTGACGTGCAGAGAGCAGACAAGGAAGCAAAAGGAAGGGACAAAAGGAAACTACGGCAAGCCAGAAGTAAGGTAAAAAAAAGTAAGGTAACCTTTGACACAAACCATAGAGAAGTCGCGCCCACCATTTTGGATTTATAAAATTTTTAAACTGCAATATCTCAAAAACTATATAACTTAGAAGGCTGAAACCAACATAATTTGACTTGGCAAGATTAGCTTGTTTGAATGCACTAATTGGTGTTTGATTTGGAAAACAAAATAAAATCAATCTTTTTTAAAGAGACAAGACGGACCGCAGACTAAGATCGAGAGCAGCTACATGGTCCTCTCCTACAATGGCAGCAAAAAAAGAAAAAGAATTACTAGCTGTTATGGAAGCAATGGGAAAAAAAATGTTAGACGCTATAGGAGAGGTAAATGTTAAAATGAATAATATAGCGGCTCAAGCAGACAAAAATTTTATGGACTTAAAAGCAGAATTTCAAAAATTAACCACAAGAACACAAGACATAGAAACTAAAGTAAAAGAACTGGAAGTAAGCACCCAAAAGACAATGAGAGAGAATGACAGGATGGAAAAGATGATGTATTATAAAGACATGCAAAACCATTTGAGATTTAGAGGGATTGAGGAAAAATTGAGTGAAGACATTTTTACAAGAATGCAAGAAGTAATAGCAGATTTTTTACAAGAACAGGAAGAAGTCGTTAAAGAACACATGGATCTTGTTTATAGAGTCAATTCCACATACGCAAGAGACAAAAACATACCAAGAGATGTGGTTGTCCAATTTACAATGAAAAGGACAAAAGAACAAATCTACAAGAAGTCCTTTACTGATCCTTTTGAAATAGATGGAAAGAAAATTATAGTAATGAAAGAATTGCCCAGAGCAATACTGCAAGAAAGGAAAAAATTCAAGCGTCTGATGGATAAACTGAAGGAGAAAAAAATTAGATTCCGTTGGGAAATACCTCAAGGACTAAGCTTTTACTATGGCAACACCGGAATAGTGATTAAAAGTACAGAAGAAATGTACGCATTCCTGGGAGAGAATAAAGATGACCTTGGAGATATTTAAGAATACATCAAGATGGATTACAAAATACTTACATGGAATGTAAAGGGACTAAATTCACCCCAAAAACGTAGAATGGTAGGTCATTGGTTGGAGAAACAAAAATATAGTATAATTTGTATACAAGAAGCTCATCTTAAAAAACAAGACCACAAATATTTAATAAGGAAAAAATTGGAAGAAGAATTTTATTCTTTAGCAAGTAATAAAAAGAATGGTGGTGTAACATATGTCAAAAAAGATTTGGAACCTAAAGTAATATTTAAAGATAAAGATGGAAGATATTTAGCTATTGAAATTTTACTACAAGGACTGAAAACTTTGATTGTGAACATTTATGCTCCGAATGGAGCCAAAGAAATTTTTTTTAAAGAACTACAAGTGGAATTGGACAATGTAAACTACGATCAAATCATGATGTTAGGGGACTTCAATGGAACTGTAGATAACAAATTAGACAGGCGCTCTAAGAGAAAGGATGAGACATTAGGGAAGCTTCCAAAAAACTTTTTTGAACTGATAAAACAAGAGAAGCTGGAAGATATTTGGAGGAAAGCTAACCCACAAGGAAAAGATTTTACCTTTTACTCTAATAGACATGACTCGCATTCAAGAATTGACATGATTTGGATGACTACTAACTTAACCTTCAAGACAAGAAAAGTGGAAATTCTACCCAGAATAATTTCAGATCATAATCCGTGTTTATGGACGGCTGGGCAGGTAAAAAAACAAAAGAGATGGAGAATAAACAAGGACTTACTAGACAACCAAGAAATAGTTAAAAAATTACTTGAAGAAACAGACCTATACTTCCAAGTAAACATGCAGAAAGAAGTAAAAATCCAAACCATATGGGATGCATATAAAGCAGTGATGAGAGGACTATTGATATCACTAAATGCTAAAGACAATAAAAAGAAAAGAGAGCAATATGAAAATATAGTACAAGCCATTAAAACAAAGGAAGAAGAACTGAAGAGTAAACCAGGGAAAAAGAAACTGCAAAAGGAAATCTGGATGCTACAAGACCAAGCAAAAGCTATTCTGAACCAAGAGATGTACTGGAACTTAAAAAAACTCCAACAAAAAGCATTTGAAGGTGCAAACAAACCCGGAAAATACTTAGCATGGCAATTAAAGAAAAAACGTGAAAATAAATTTATCACTAAAGTGATATGAGATAATATTGAGATAATAGACAACAAAGGAATAAAAAGAGAATTTTTTAAATACTATGCAAAACTTTTTAAGAAGGAAAACAAAGACAGAAGAAAGATTAAAGAATACCTGCAAACGTTAAAGTTACCAAAACCAACAGAGAAAATTAAAGAACTATTCAACAATCCAGTATCATTACAAGAGATTAAAAATGCAATAAATGACTCAAAATTAGGAAAAGCACCTGGACCAGATGGATTTACAGTGAAGTTTTATAAAACGTTACAGGAGTCGATTTCACCGGTGTTACTGCTATTGATGAACGATATAGGAGTCACTGGTGAGGTCCCAGAAACCTGGAAAGATGCAACCATCTCACTGATCCCGAAAGAAAATCAAAATTTGACTAATGTTAAGAATTATAGACCGATTTCTTTACTAAATAATGATTATAAGATTTTTGCTAAAATTATAGCGGACAGACTAAAAGAGCACCTCAAAGAAACTATACAAACAGAACAAGCAGGGTTCTTACCTAATCGACAAATAAGGGACAATCTAAGAGTAGTAGTGGATGCTATAAAATACTATGACAAACACCCTGAAAAGGAAGTGGGTTTTTTCTTTTTGGATGCGGAAAAAGCGTTCAATAATTTAAATTGGGATTTTATGTTTGAAGTTTTAGAACATCTTGAGATTGGTGAATATATGCTTAACCTCATCAAATCAATATATAAAGAGCAGAAATCCTCTTTAATAATTAATACTGAAAAGACGGATGATTTTAAAGTTAAAAAAGGAACACGACAAGGATGCCCACTTTCACCGCTGCTATTTATTTGGATTTTAGAAGTTTTACTGTTAAATGTGAAGGAAGACAAAGGTATTAAAGGCTTAACAATTAAAGGTTTTTCTTTTAAATATAGGGCCTTTGCAGATGATGTGATGTTCATAGTGGAAGACCCTTTGTCTACACTACCATATTTGTTACAGAGAATAAAAGAGTTTGGTGACTTAGCAGGATTTTATGTAAATAAGAACAAATCGAAAGTGATGTGCAAAAATATGTCAAATAACAAACAAAATGAGCTACAAAACCTTATAGAATGTGAGGTGGTGAAAAAGACAAAATATCTAGGTGTAAACCTAACAATGAAAAACATTGATCTTTATAAAAATAACTATGAAAAATTATGGTTGCAAATTATGCAGGATATTAAAAAGTGGAATGTATTAAATTTGTCATTGTTGGGTAGAATTGCGGTGGTTAAGATGAACGTGTTACCACGATTAATGTTTTTGTTTCAAACTATTCCAATTGTGAAAGATGTAAAAACATTCAAATGCTGGCAGAAGGAATTGTCTAAGTTTGTGTGGGGAGGGAAAAAACCAAGAATCAAGATGAAAATAATGTGTGATGCTAAAGATAGAGGAGGGTTTCAATTACCAAACTTAAGGCTATACCATGATGCAATATGTTTGACCTGGATAGGGACATGGACTATGTTACAAGATAGAAAGTTATTGTCCCTGGAAGGTCACGATTGTAGATTTGGGTGGCATGCGTATTTGTATTATGGTAAAACAAAAATGGACAATATGTTTAAACATCATTATTTGAGAAGAACGCTAATGGATACGTGGACAAGATATAAAAACTTTTTTCCAGAAGAGATACCTATGTGGATTGTACCCGCAGAAGTTTTAAATCCAGCATCACGTTACAAAGGACAAGATTGGCTGAAGTATAGAGACTTATTAACAAGACATGGTAAAGACTTTAAATTGAAGGAGCAGCATCAGATGGACTTTGATTATGGTTGGCTAAGATATAGACAAATATATGACATGTATAGAAGTGATAAAAAACATGGCTTTAGGGAAAAAATAATGAAATAGAACAAGTTTGGGAGGAAGGTGGGAAAAAAATGATTTCTAAAATGTATAAAGTTTTGCTAAAATGGTTTAATGCTGATGAAATGGTAAAAGAACAAATGGTAAAATGGGCGATAAACTTTAACAAAGACATTGAAATGGAATCTTGGGAATTTTTATGGAAAAATGCTATGAGTATATCTACGTGTTATAACTTAAAAGAAAATTGTTTTAAAATGATGTACAGATGGTATATGACACCAAAAAAAATTGCAAATATTAATCAGATTATGTCTAACAAATGTTGGAAATGTAAAAAGAAAGAAGGTGACAAAGCAAAGATTTATTGGTCAAAAATACATGCAGAAATGGAAAAAATCTTGAAATGTACATTTAAGAAGTTGCCTGAAATGTTATTGCTTGGACTTAAACTAGAAGAGATAAATGTAAAGAAAAGGACAATAATATGGTAGATGATAACAACAGCAAGAATGGTGTATGCACAAAATTGGAAAAATGAAAAAATACCAGAGGTGTGGGAATGGTTGAAAAAACTGTTATATATGGCTGAAATGGATAAACGGACTAGAAAGTTGAATGATCTGTACTCAGAGAGTTTTTTAGAAGATTGGAAGGATTTGAAAGAGTATGTTGAAAAATACTGGGACATGAAAAATTGCATTTATACATGGTTATAATAACATAAAGCAATAGAATTAGAGTATATGAATGTATTAAGGATAATTAGACAATGAAGTTGTTTTTTATTTTAGAATTATATAAGAATATAGAAAGTAAGAATTAGTGTATAAGTATTTTTAAGATATATGACTGTTGCCACCCCAGCACGAATAACGAGACAGACAACAGTTTGGAATCAAACAAGGGCCACTTTATTAACTATTTAAACAGAACATGCAGCAACGGGTAAACTAAGCAAGCTCTGGAACAGGCAAGGCAGGCGTCATTCCCAGACACAGCCTCCTTGCCCTTGAAATGGGCAGGTAACCTAGCCCCAGTCTTGACCCAGTCAGATTCTGGTTCGTAACCGGCGGCCCAGCATAATGGCATCCCCTCCCAGGGGCGCCTACCCCTGAGGCTGCACAGACCTTCAGGGAGGAGCCTAGTCTGAGAGGGTCCCAGAGGCGATCACCATTCACCTCCCCAGACCGCAAGGCCCTAGGGTGGTTCCTGATGACCTCCTGTTCCCAATCGGGATATGCCGTGAGGCACCCACCAGTTCCATTTTCTTGCTTGCATAAACCTGCCAAGTGACCAGTCTACTTAATACCCGACCACCATCTAGCCCTTAACCGCCAGCAACAGTGTAAGGTAGGCAAAAAACACCCCATCCCCGAGCCAAACAGGATGAAGTATAAAAATTCCTACCCGGCCCCAAAAGGCAACCAGCAACAGCCTACACTGCAACCAGGGCGGGCGGGTGGGCGAGCATGCCAACAATCTGCACAGGCAGGAGTGGGGCAACGGCTTTCCTCATACAAGCCCCGCCCCCGCCTTGCGAGCAACGCGCAAAGAAGCTCTGTTGCTGCCTCGCGTCCTGCGGGGCGGCAAACCGGCTCCCTCACACCACGGCTATGCCGGGCTATCAGGAGCCCATTGCCACCCCAGCACGAATAATGAGACAGACAACAGTTTGGAATCAAACAAGGGCCACTTTATTAACTATTTAAACAGAACATGCAGCAACGGGTAAACTAAGCAAGCTCTGGAACAGGCAAGGCAGGCGTCATTCCCAGACACAGCCTCCTTGCCCTTGAAATGGGCAGGTAACCTAGCCCCAGTCTTGACCCAGTCAGATTCTGGTTCGTAACCGGCGGCCCAGCATAATGGCATCCCCTCCCAGGGGCGCCTACCCCTGAGGCTGCACAGACCTTCAGGGAGGAGCCTAGTCTGAGAGGGTCCCAGAGGCGATCACCATTCACCTCCCCAGACCGCAAGGCCCTAGGGTGGTTCCTGATGACCTCCTGTTCCCAATCAGGATATGCCGTGAGGCACCCACCAGTTCCATTTTCTTGCTTGCATAAACCTGCCACATGCAAAGCCAAGCCTCTGCTTTGGCCTTTGCTACCCCACACAGCAACCGAGTGCCATCCGAACCCCGTGCTGCAAGTCCTCTAAAAATATCCCATCGCCCTTGTCTGAGAGGTGCACCCCATCAGGGCGGTACAGGTCTGGAAACTCGACCCGTATGTCAGGGTACGGTAAAAGGAGACCCAATCTGGACTCCATGGCTGTGCGAAGTAGGCTATTAGCATTACGCCTAGCCCTATCCATACACCTGGGGTCTCTGGCATGCCTCCACACCCGATGGGAGAGCATGGCTGACCACACTATCTGCACCCCGGGCCACCTTGACCTTATCAGCGCCAGATCGGCCCTGGCTTGCAACACAAGGGCCACACCCTTGATCAACCCTAGATCGTTGCCCCCCAGGTGTATGACTAAAAACATGGGGGGGGAGGACCCCGCCTCTCCTCGAACAATAATGGGAGGAGTGCCGGCCATCTCATGCCCCTCCTCCCCCACCACTCGACCATCGCCGCTTCGCTGAGGCTGAGCTGGGAGCTGACAGACGTTCTCTGCGCCCGATGAGCTGCACAAAAGACCATGCTGTGGCCGCAGACTATGACCCTTCGTCTTGTCTCCTGGCCCACAGCACCTGTAAAAAGAGCTTAATTAACAACGTCCAAATTAAACCTATGAAGACTTATACTATACAGTGCCCCATGTAACTCTCATAACATACGGATTTCCAACGCCCAATCCGCTATATCTCCCTAGCGGGGTACCCCAAATCAGCAGCCGTTGATGAGGCCCCAATTCTAAAAGAATGGGAACAAACGAACCCCGCCCAGACCCAACGGAGCAAGGCCCTCCGCGTCACAGTCCAAAACTGGAACTTCTTAAGTCTCTGTGCTGTAACAGGTACCCAGGAGAGTCACCACGAAGTGCCAAGTACCGACTCATGGCGGCAACTGGGCACAACCCTGGCTCTGAACTGAACCCTAGCTCCAAAAGTCGCCCCCTACCCCGCTGATCAGTCTTGGATCTGCGCAGCCTAAACCAAAGTTGAAAATTAATAATCGACACATCCCTACGCTCCAGCCCCTGCCTTTAAGATGCCCAACCTGGAGGCTAGCCTGGCTCCTTCCATCCTGTCCTGGAGGTGTGAGGGCCAATATTTCCTAATTTACCAAGGTTGTAATGAAAGGGTTCCATTTTTAACCGCTGGGGTTTACCAACTCAGAGCTGTTTTTATACATCTTTCTAGGCTACTCTTGTGCTACTGTAAGCCCTGCTAGGGTCCCTATTGCCTCTCAGAGCTGGCCCCACACGAGCAACCCAAAAAAACACCTACCTCACAGGGCGTCTTGCTGGGGGCAGGGGAAGGGGGTTGGCCACATGCCCTGAGTATCTCAAGACTACTTGAAACCTGGTGGTGTCAATAGAGCAGTAAGAGAATGAGGGTGTGTCCCCGCACTCCAAGCAGGCCCCCCCCCCCCGGCTCCTGCCTTGCTCGAGACCCAACCAGATGTTATCTGGGAAAGGCTCACCAAACCCTAGGATCTCTGATCCCTTCACTGCTAACCTACCAGCTTGACCAAATTACTGTAAGTATGAGCTTCACACTCCCAGCTCCATTACTCTTGGATTTAGACACCGCAGATAGTACAGCTGATCTTGCCTTGATCCTCTAACAAACCTATTATCCTCCTGAAATAAACCTACCTGCCTAGGACATGATGCTTATTCCTATCCCTATTTCTATCCCTAGATAAACCCTATCTGCGGGCCCAACTAGATGTGATGGCATTCATGGGTTGGGATTGGTGGTGAACCCTAGAGGGTGGAACTTGAAGCCGTCCAGCACAGTGGCACAATGGCAAGAATGGGACAAAAGAGAAATGCTAAGGTGCTAATAGTGAACAAATCTCCACCCAACACCTGTTCAGGATGGGGTTTCATTCCCTTGGAAGGAATACGTTTGGGTATACTCTTGGAACCAGATCTACTGCTGTATAAGCAGATGGCCACAGTAGCTAGGAGTGCCCTTTCAGGATTCGACTGGTTAACCAACTGCTGCCTTTCCCGGGCAGGACCGGCCACTGTGGTGCATGCCTTGGGTACATCTAGACTATATTACTACAATATGCTCTATATGGGGATACCCTTAAAAAACTGTCCAAAAACTTCCACCGGTACAGAATGTTGCAGCAAGTAATGGTGTTAGGGACCATGTCACACCAGTCTTGGCCCATCTATGCTTGCTCCCTATCTGATTCTGGGCACAATTCAAGGTGTCAGTGTGGATTCCACTGAACAGGGGAGTTAAGCAAGGATGCTTTTCTACCTTAGCCGCCATTGCATAGCCCCGATTCAACATAAGCCAACCTCCAGGCAGCACCTGGAGATCTCCAGGCATTGCAACTGATCTACAGGTATTTCCCCACCCAGAGTCAATGAACCTATTCCTGGCTACAGAACTGCACTCCAGACCCCTTGGAACCAAGAAAAACATGGCATAGTAGGAGGTGCTTTTCTACCTTAGCTGCCCCTGCATAGCCCGAAAGCAACATAAGTCAGGGGTGAAGGGAATCAAACCGTTTACCAAATGGCTCACTCTCAGTACTACCCACATGGGGCAGCGAAGGAGATGCTTCTCTACCTTAGCTGCCGCTGCCCAGCCCTAACGCAATGTAAGTCAGGGGTGAAGGAAACCATACCTTTCACAATGTGGTTCTTCTTCCGTACTATACCACATGGGGCAGCAAAAGGACTTGAGACAGCCCTGTGCCTGAAATGACGCATTAGCTGCACCAAAAAATGCAAACACGTTGTTCCATGACAATTAATTACTTTGCTAGGAGTAGGGGGGTCTGCCTTGGCACACCGTGGGCCCTAACCCCTCTTCAAGGAAGTTCTTAAGATGCCCGATTATTAAAATGGCCACCGCAACCCTACCGCAAAATGGCCACCGAACATACGGCAAGTAAGACCTCACCAAGACGGCCGCTAGCCTGAAATGCACACCAGGGCTACCCGGCCTTACAGTAAAGGCAGCAGCGACCTCCCCAAGATGGCCACCAATCTCACTAAATAAAGCCAGAAGGCCTAAGAGAGAAGAGAAGATATGGATCTATACCCCAGCCCTTCACTCACATAGAGTCTCAGAGCGACTTACAACTCCTTTCCCTTCCCTGCCAGGATTGCTCAGCCAGAGCCATCACCCAAATTAAAGCCACAGTGCCTTAAGGCACGCGGCCAACCGTCGACACTGTCAGCGGTGGGGGGAAAACGATCACTGCTGTTGCCAAAACGGCCGTCAGGCTAAAAGGGGGGGGGCGCCAGCCGAGCAGCTGGCTCCAGGGATCACCCCCTTAGCAAGTGGGGGAAGGGGGGGGTGTAGCGACCAGTGCCGCCCCCGCCTCAGCCAGACGCCAGGACAAGGGAAGCCGCCCTCAGAGAATCGCGCCAAGGATTAATGTGGGAGGAGGGGTTGGGCATAAACTGTAAGTGCTACGCTCCTCAGCCCCTTATCTGTTGGAGCCGCCGTCGCCCCCGAGCTACAGGAGCTCTAAACAGGCCGCTAAATAGAGGGGGGGCGCAGAGCAGCCGGCTCCAGAAATCACCCCTGTGACAAGCGTAAGAAGGGGGAGGTGCAGCGACCCGAGCCGCCGCCTCCCAGGCCGTGCGCCGGGAAAAGGTAAAGAATTGCCGCCGCCAACAAGCCACTGGCCAAGGCAGCTGCACAAACCACTCCACTGGCTTGGGTGGGCACAGAGAGAAGCCGGACACCTCCGCTAAACTCGCCGCCACTGCACATGCCGTGGGAGAACCGCCCTCTCTCTCAATCGCCCCGCCGCTATAAAAACGTTGGGCCGCACTCTGCAGGCCCTGACAGCATCGCAGGCAGCATGCTCTCAGGCCGTTAGGCCAAGCGCAAGGGGGAAGGGGCCCCACAGAGCCGGCCAAAGCCAGCGTCAGCATCAAGGGGAGAAAACGGGGGGGAGCAAATGACCGCCGCCGCTGCCAAAACTCCTGTGTCCAACCCCCGCTCCCGCCACCAGCACCGAGGCCAATCAATCACCCAGCTGCACTTAAAGAGAGCTGCGGGCGACCGCCACCTGGCCGCCTTAGGGGCCGCTTATGTTACCAGCGAGGGGGCCGCTTATGCCGCCAGCGAGGGCGACAACTGTAAGGCAGCACAGCCCTCGCTGCACAGCCGCCGCAGCAACTGTCAAACTGGTAACCCCCGCAGCCAGGGGAAGGGTGGGAGCTGTGAATGTCCAACGGCCGCCAACTGTTCCCGCCGCCCCGGGAAAACCGCTATGGGTGGGAAACGGGGGGGGGTGAAAAGCCACCCTCAACAAACGCTTTGGGGGGGGCAGGGCAGCCAACCCACCGAAGAACCTTCCCTCTTTGTCCCGGAGACCGTAGCTCTTTTCTCAACTGTCTGCCGTCACCGCCGCACGCCAAACAGGCAGTCCGGCTCCAAAAATCACCCCAGTGACAGGGGTGGAAGGGGGGGGTGCAGCAACTCAAGCCGCCGCCGCCGCCACCACCACCAGGACAAGGCAAGCCGCCCTCAAACACTCCCAACTGCACTGACGGGAGCGTAAATGAGATCGGGGAGCAAACGACCGCTGACGCCCAAACTGTTGTCAGACCCAAAAGGGGGGGGGGCGCCAAGCAGCCACTCAAAATTCTACCGGAGGGGCGCCGCCGCTGCCTCGCCCGGACCAAGCCAACCTAAGGGGGCCAGAGCTGTACTACCACAGGCTGCCCATCTGTCAATGGGGGGGGGTGCCCTCTAAAACGCAGCACAGCCTCCTCGGCTCTAACGCCACAGCCCCTGGCTCAACCCTCTCGCCGTCGCCTCTCTCGTCACACTCTCTCCCAGCTCCCTAGGCCACGACGTCGCTGACAGCTGGAGAGAGATCCACCAACGCGTGCTCCCACAAGCGAGCACGCCAACGATCTGCACAGGCGGGAGTGGGGCAACGGCTTTCCTCATACAAGCCCTGCCCCCGCCTCGCGAGCAACGGGCAAAGAAGCTCTGTTGCTGCCTCGCGTCCTGCGGGGCGGCAAACCGGCTCCCTCACGCCACGGCTATGCCAGGCTATCAGGAGCCCATTACCAGAAATGTAAACATAGATATAAGTATTACTATTTTAGATAGAGTGGAAAATGTGTTATGCTTCAGATGTGGTGGGAAACCACTAATATAAGATAAAAACAAGATTATACAAACAGAACAAAATGTTATATAATATGGAAAAAAGGATTTGTATAAGAAAAATGTATTATTTTTAATGTTTTGAAAAATAAAAATTTTTTTACAAAAAAAAAAAGACAGCCCATCATTTCTGCTTGCATCAGAGGGACAGGTGAGGGAGGGAGGCTGTCTCCACTGCCTTGCTTGGGTCCAGCTGGCTCCTCACTTTCCAGAGCTGTTTCCTACACTGACCATTCTCTCTGCTCATAATGAGATATTTATGAGAACAACAGCTATGGAACAAGTTAAGAGCAGAGAATCATATAGCTGTGACAACACACTCTCCTATTAAAGCATATGCATCAGCTATTTCAAAAACATACAGAAATATTGCAAAATGTAATTAGTTTAATATAATAGGTGATGGGGGTCCAAAGTCATCAATATTTACATACATTGCCTAATAATATTTAAATGGATATTTACAATTACTTTTCTTATTTCTACAATCTGTAAGAAGCCTTATTTTGTTTGTTTGTTGGACAGAGAGGGATAAAAGTAATCAAATGCATAAATAGAGAAACAAATTAGAAAGAAAGCCACTAAAATTTATAAACTGATTTAAAGGTGATATTTAATTCACACAGTTAAAATAAAATGGTTCCAACTACAGATAATTTCTTGGAAGCCTGGAGATGATTTTAAACTCTGCTGGTTGCAGTGCAGATTTGTAGCTGAAATTGTTACTCTTTCAATCTTGATTTCTTAAGTATATAATAACAAATATGTGAGAAGAGGGGAAGGACAATAAACAGGAAACACACTTTATGACAGGTAATATAAATACTCATTTTTAAATGTGCCATATGATTATATTGCTTTACTACTTTATCTAAGGTTAGATAGTTGTATAATACTTGCATTATTTTTAGAGACGTATGTAATCTACTGCATATTTTATCCTAATTATTCTCTTATGGATACATGGTTCTCTCCTACTTAATTTACCCACACAATCACCAAGCGAGGTAGTTCAGGAAGAAAATGAGTCCAAACAATGTCTTTCATTAAAGAATGGTGATTTTAACTTGGGTTTCTACAGCCCTCATCAAAGATATTAACAAATAAGACACTAATACAAGATTCTCCCTGCATGAATTTTTTCTTAAATTTTGGGATTTCAGTTCAACTAGTGTTGTTTTCAGAGTTCCATTGATGCATTAACAATTTAATTTTTTTTTTGTTTCCAGACATTATATAGAACATTACATATGCCCAAATTTCATTTCTGTCTGTTAATTTGCATGTTATTCTGTGCAGGTTATGGATGCACACAAGTGCTTGCATATATTGGTGAACTAGAGACCAAACAAGTGGGAACCAGCAATGACTCTACCCAGGAAATGAATGTCCCTTATGTGGGGCTGGGCTGGGCATCACCATTTGCCTCATTTCATGCAGGGCTTGGTCAGGCCAGCTGCCACCCTCTGCCATGCCTTGCCTCACCTCATGTGGGGCTCAGCCAAGCTTTGCCCTTTACCGTGCATTGCCTCGTGTAGGGTTGGGCCGGACTGGGCACAGCCCTCTGCTTTGCCGTGCCCATGCTGCGCTCAGCCAGCCAAGCATGACCATCTGCCTGGCCTCTCACAAGGCTGGCCTTGGCTGGGCACAGCTGTCTGCCTCAGCTTGTGGGGCTCAGCCAGACCAGGCTTCTCCATCTGCCTTGCCTAGCCCAGGGCTTGGCTGGACCATGTGGCATTGTCTGCATCACCTGGCACAGGGTCAGCCAGGCACAGCCATCTGCCTTGCCTTGCCTTACCTAGTGTGGGACTCGGCTAGGTCAAGTACTCTTGTCTGCCTCATCATGCCTTCTGTGGGGCTCAGCTAAGTACTGCCATCTGCCTTGCTTCATACCAGGCTTAGCCAAGTCAGGCACAACCATCTGCATTGCATTACACAGGGCTTGGCCGGGTGCTACTGTCTGCCTTGCCATATGCCTCGCCCTGTGCAGAGCTGAACCAGGTCAAGTGCCACTGTCTGTATCACCTCACTCAGGCCTCAGCCAGATGCCACTGTCTGTCTCACCTTGTCTAGCACGGGACTCAACCAGGATAGGTACTGCCATCTGCCTCACCTCACCTTGCACAGGGCTTGGAAAAGCTGGGTACCATCATCTGCCTTGCCTTGTGTGGGGCTTGTCTGCATCACCTGGCACAGAGCTTGACCAGGCTGGGTGCCAGTTTCGGGTTCCCATTGCACAGGGATTGGCTGGGCTGGATGCAAGCATCTTCCAAGCCGTGAGTGGGCTGAGCCAGGTGCTGCCACCTCCCCCGTCTTAGCTCTCATGAAAGGCCTGGCAGGCCAGGCTTTGTCTCCTTGCCTTGCCTTAGGCTGGCTAGAAGTTGCCTCTCCTACCTTGTGTGGGGCTTGGGTGGGTTTGACTCAGCCCTTTCATCAGATGGCTGGCTGGCCCAGATGCAGCAGAAGGCAATTGGTTCAGCAAGAGCCATCCAGGTGCTCTCATTGGCCATTCTCCCCTACCTGTGAAATAAACTAGACTGAGAAGAAGAACCCAAAGTCACCAACTACTCTATACTGGTGTTCTTGTGGAGCTGCTGTTAAACAGAAACAAGAAGCCAGACCTCGGTAAGTCATGAAAATTGGTTGGTAGCAAGTTGCCCAATGGTTGCAACCAGGACTGGTCCCAATGAGTCTTCCCTCAAAGACCCTGGCCTTTTACTGACAGAAACCAAATCTCCTGTGGTTGCCTAGCAACAAACACCAAAAAAACCTGTTTCTTAAAGCTACAGGAGCTCCTTTTATCATTTCAGTTTTTTAAAAATTTCCATTGTGGTGGTGGTGGTGTTGTTGTTGTTATTCACAATCAAATATTTGACTGGTAGATGGTGTTCTGCAATTTGAGATCTAGCCAAGTTCTTGGGAATTGCAGATATGTCTTCTCAGAATTCTTGCTGTTCCAAACAGTCTTCTGAAGCTGAATTGGTGTTATTTGCTCAGTGCCCAGAACATCCAGGTGTTTCTTAAGGTCTCCATTGAAACTGGCATGATGGTAACTTTCTTCTCCCAGAGGTGCTCTAACTCTGTTTTTAGGTCTTTGTATTTTGTGATCTTCTCCTGTTTTTACCTTTCTATTCTGCTACCTCCTGGGATTGCAGTGTCAATGACCCAAACCCTATTTCTCATTTTTTCCCCTACAATTGTGATTTTAAGGGTGTTATGCTCCAGTTGTTTATCTGCTTGTAACTGGAAGTCCCAAAGAATCTTTGTTTTATCATTCTCCATGATCTTGTCTGGTTTGTGCTCCCATAAATCTCTGGCTGATGGTAAGCCATATATAGTTGCAACTATGTCACATATGTCATGATTATGTTATCGTCAGTTTGAGCAATTTTACTACAGGCACTGACCATGTGGTCAACTATTTCATCCTTTTGCCTTGCAAAATCGACATTTACTGTCATCACCGGTCTTCTGAATCTTGGCTTTCATACTTTTCATTTTGAGTGCCTGCTCTTGTGCAGCTAGAATGAGCCCTTCCATGTCTTTCTTCAAGTGCCCATTTTGGATCCATTTCCGGGTATTTTCACTATTAACTTTGTTCTCTTTGTCTTTCAAATATTACCCATGCAAGTACTTTTCCTTCCCATTGTCAAGATGAGTTTTGATTTCCATCTTTTTGTAATCCTCTTTGGTTTCTGTACCCTTGTACCCTTCAACTATAAGTCTCACAATGTTTTTTTTGGTATAGTCATTTGGTGCTTGTTTCTTCCTTCAACTGTTTGCTTAACTTTCAGGAGACCTCTTCCACCTAATTTTCTTGGTAAGTAAAGATGATCAGCATAACTTCTAGGGTGCAGTATATGTTGCATTGTCATTATCTTGCAATTTTTGTGATCTATTCCTTTTAATTCTGTCTGTTTCCAATTGACAATGCCAGCTGTGTCCCTTAGAAGTTTAGCGATCTATTCCTTTTAATTCTGCCTGTTTCCAATTGACAGTGCCAGCTGCATACCTTAGAACTGGGACTGCCCACATGTTAATTGCCTTTACCATGTTGCCTCCATATAATTTTGTTCGCAGTACCTTTTTAGCTCTTTGGTAATGTTCTTTGGTTGTTGTTTTTTCCTTAACAGCTGATGTTGTCAGCTTCTAATTTTTTTTCAAAGCTCAGTTTTTTGATGTTGTTTGGCATCTTGATTTCTTTTTGTTCAATGATTTTTCCTCTATTCAGTGCTAATTCTGTACATTTGTCAAGACCAAATTCCATTACTATCTCTGCTGAATATTCAAACTATATTTAGTAAAGAATCAATCTCTGATTATGACTTTCCATACATTTTCAAGTCATCCATATACTATAAGTGTAAAATCTTTGAGCTTGTCTTTGAAAATTGGTATCCTAGGCCTATGTTGTTCAGAATGATTGTTAGTGGTATGGCTATGAGAACAGTGGTAATAGTGAGTCTCCTTGGAAAATTCCTTGTTTGATATTAACTGTTCCAATTTCTTCTCCATTCACTATCAACTAGGGGTTCCATTTACTTATGACAGTTTTGATAAATGTTACTACAGATTTGATGATGTTTAGCATTTCTATTATTTCCATCATTATCATCATTATAGATTTCAGATTTTACTACAAATCTGGAGTGTTTTTCCCCTCAGGTATGTAGAAAGATCTGTCTTGTCCATTTATGGGTCCATTCTCTGGACTTAAGTCTCCTCAAATTTGGCTGACTTAACTATTAGAATATACAAGCAGAGATCCACCAAGAACTTGTGGGGAGGGGGCATCCCATACTTTTTGACTTTCCTTCATCCCCTCTACCTCACACCACCCCATTCCTCACTGCTTTAATCCTACCCTCACTACACTTACCCCACCCCCCATCCTTGGCACCACCTCCCTTTGTCTTTCCTTACTTTGTTCTCCCTCACCCACCTCCACTACTTTTACTCCTACCCCATTGTTGGTACTCTGCTGGTTCCCCCCCCCTTTAGTGCTGTGCCCGGCCACCATCCCCCATCCTAGGGGAGGGTGGGCCAGCCTCTTTGTTTGTCTCTGGACATGGCCAGGCTTGGCCAGGCTTGTCCTGGCTATAGCAGTGCCAGGAATGCAGTGGAGAGCTCAAGGGCAACAGCAGCAATGCCAGGAGCCATACTGGCCGAGGGGTTGAGACAGTAACACCAGGAACAGTGCTGGGCGTGGGGGCTGCAGCAGCAATGCTGGGTACTGACAGTGAGAATAGCACCAGGCCGAGTAGAATTGTCATCATCAAAGCCAGGTAACATGCCTACAGCATCTTCCCCTCATAGCAGAAGCATTGTCTGCACATGCACAGACAATGCTCCTCTATTTGGAGGGATTTACACCCCCCTTCAATTTCCCCCCACTTTCAGATTTTTCTGCAAATCTGGGTGTCACCCTAGTTTGTAGAAGAACCTTCTTTCTGTGTAAATGGGCCCAATCCACAGATTTAGATATCTTCAGATTGCCCCCTTTAACTATTAGATATAAGATGACAGAAGACTTGGCACATTGGTCAATTTTTTTTCAAGAAAATTTCCATATTAAATCAGAAGGAAAGCAGGAAGGTGACAGCATCCTTAGAAATCTAAGGCATTTAATGGTGTCAAAGCGGCAGGCATTTTCTTTGGAAGAGGGGCTAATGAGGCTTTATTATACTGGGTGTTGTTTTCATTTGGAACCATAAGCTGCCTTGAGGAACTCTATAAAGATTGTTATAAACATAATAAATATGAAGGGCTGAGCAAATCTATGGAGCTGTACTGAATGAGAGAAATCTGCTCATTGCTATTATTTTATTTCTTTTTTATGAAAATTTTCAGATGACTGATGTCTTATAATCATTCCTTTATTGTTTTGAATTCTCTTTCTTTTTATTTGCACGGGGTCCATTTGTTATGCCAGAAATCTTGATAGATTCATATCACAACTAAACAAAAACAACTGATCAACTGTTATTAGCATCTGTTTTATAACATTGTTTTTACATTGTTGTTGCTCACTTTATGTCCTGAGATTCTTGGGGGAAATGTGGAGATACGAATACTTTAGAAAAATAAACACACTGAATGTTAGCAGTACCAGTCCCTTGACAATTTTGGTTACTTGTCTTACTAGGTTGTGCCTTACTTATTTCTATATCATGGTTTTAGTTTTCGGCTTATATTTTTATCTACCAGTTTTAACTTATTTGCTTTTTCTTAAATTTGACATTTAAGCTATGCGGGGAGGGGTTAGGTTTAAAGTTAGATTTAGGATTGCAAATATATATGAACAGTACGGGTGTGCAGACAGATATTGCTAACCCAAAAAGTCATCTAACTTACCTGGCATCAGATCAGGTAGGCAGTAGGCAATGCAGTCTCAAAGCCTTACTGGAAAACTCTTGAATCTGTTCAAAGCATGAATTAATTGTCAACAATTAAACAGAACCTTTCTGCTTGCCTGCCTCCCATTCCTTGGGAAACAGTATTTCTCCCAGACAGTCTTAGCCCTGAGATTGTTCAGGACAGCTGCCTTGTCCAATCATACAATCTTTCTTGGAGGGAAGGGAAATTTTAAATGACAGCTGTCAGATACATTTGCCATTTTGTACTTGTGTGTATGCTGTGCTGTTCTTTGTATCCTCAGAGAGATACCTTGAGTAACTGGAACTGATCCTGTGCTGGACTCACTTCTCAACAGACAGGTTTGATTCATTTTGATTATTAATTCATTACTACTCAGTAACCTTTTCTTTGAACTTTCCCCCAGGGGGGGGAGTTAATAAGAGGGAATGATATTTGTTTGCTGGGGCTGAGGCAGTTTGGGAAAGGTGGAATTTTCATTGTTGTTTTGGGTGCTGTGTGGATTAATTTCTTGTTTCTATTGATCTGCCTTTTCCTTTTCTGTGTTTCTGAGGAGTTTGTTTCTTGTTGGGGTTCATTTTTCATAGTTTGCTGGCCTTTCTGGTTGCCCACATTTTAGCGGCTTACCTGTTTGCCACGTTTTTGTGGATTGGTGATGTTGGGTAACATTGCATTTTTCATTACTTAGGTTTGGATAAGTAGGCTCCCTTTCCTTTCCTTGAGTTACTGTGGGTAAGTTTTACTGTTTGGGAGCTTTTAATATTTCAGATGCTTAATTTTAGAATAATAACAAAACATGAAATAACATTGGCATGGATAATAACTAAGTGTTGTCATACTGCAACCAACTTATGGCAGCCCCCCATGGGGTTTTCAAGGCCAGTGATGGTTTTCAAAGCCAGAAGTAGTATGCCATTGCCTTCCTATGATTACAGTAAAGTAAATTAATAGCAACTCAACAGAACAATGTACTTTGTAGGGTGTTAGGTGGCCCAGGGGAGGCTACAGCAAAGAAGAGATTAGATTTATACCTCACCCTTTACTACCTGAATGAATCTCAGAGCAGCTTACAATCCTTTTCCCTTCCCCTTCCCACAACAGTCACCCTGTGAGGTAGGTGGGGCTGAGAGAGCTCTCCTGAGAACTGCCCTTGAGAGAACAGCTCTGAAAGAACTTATGACTGACCCAAGGTCACCCAGCTGGCTGCATGTGGAAGAGTGGGGAAACAAACCTGGTTCTCCCAGATTAGAGTTTGCACTCCTAACCACTACACCAACCTGGCTCTCAAGAGGAGCAGAAGAGAAGAGGAGCAGAATTTGACATGCCTGCATTTCATTTACAATGCACAAAAAATGTGTGTATGTTATTGATGCCCAAATGTCTAGAAAAGCATCACTCAAGCTGTTTGTGTGACTGCCCCTCCATTGCTTTGCAGAAGACTGAAACTTTTCTGTAGTATGTGCCTCTGCAAAGAAAGATGGTGTGGTCCCTGTGCCCTGCACGCTCTCAATAAATCAATTCCAATGCAACATGAGCTCATTCAGTTTTTTAAAATGCTCCTATTTTTTTCATGATTTCTCATTTGTTTGTTTATTCATTCATTTATAGTCCACCTTTCTCACTTGCAATTACAATGTTTAGTTGCTTTCTTTTAAAAAAATTAAAATAAAATAAACACTCCAGAAAAGTGTCATGTGTTTTTGTGCCTTTTTCCACTATCCAGAGATAATGGCTGGGGACATTCTGTTAGCCGAATTGCTTTAATTTATGTTTAGCAATCAGCGAAATACACGGGTTCTTGCCAACTATACCAGGGTCCCACCCCTCCCGGGAGATCGCAAGGAAAGAGGCACGTGAGGCAGCTTCCAAGTTCAATGTTGTTTACTGGATCATGTAATCAAGCATACAAAAATCGTAATCACACACACAATCTTACAGTCCTAATAAAATAAAGAGAGAAAATAGCACTTTTGCATGAGCAGGTCTCGTTGGTGGGGAAAGCATGTTACCTTAGATGCATTGTCCGATGTCAAGATGAATTGGATGGGGGAAGAAAGGTATAAAAGCTATGGGGCCATGAGGCTTGAACCGGCAAGACCACGTGGTTCTCCTGGATCACGAGTCCAGAGAGAGAAAAAGGGGGTTCAAAGATGGAGGCAAGGATTAGGGACAGAAAGCTGGACTGAAGGGTCAATAGGTAAAATAGAGGGCGACGGCTCAAGAGGCCAAGTGACTCTCAGTTTGGGCTTTTATTGGGGGTCTTGGGGCGGGCTTTGCAGACCACAACCCACTAACACTCCTACTAGGCGGTCCGTCCCTGTTGGACCTTGCTATAGGTTAAAGGTGAACAAAGGGAGGAGGTCCAGGTGTTTGGTCAGTGTTGCAAAAGTATGACTTCACCAGGAAACAGACACTGAGTCTGGGGTCCGATGACTCACCTGGCCATACCTATTGTTAGTTGATGGTTTTAGCCAAGTATCTGATGGTTGGCACATTAGTTACTAGGCAGTCTAGTTAGCATAACTATCCAGATGTATAGTGGGGGAGTGGGGGTTAGCCAGCGGATGTCTGACAGAAGGAAACCTCATGGCAAGAGGAATCCCTTATCTTTGTCTTGGGTGAACTGTTTAGGGTGTCAGCCTCCTGGGTTGGGCTGGAGCTGGCTCCTATTTTAAGAAGAAAGCGCAAGACCCTACCACTGTTGGTGACACAGAGTTCAAACTTATGGATATGAAAATCCATAAGAGCACAGAAAAGTGCCTTGCTGGCTAACATTTCCCCCCCTCGGAGACCTGAAGGCGTCAGGTGAAGGTCTCCGAATTGGACAGTACGATGACGAGAATGGGACGGACTGCATGAGGGTGATCCTGGAAGAAATAGTTGGTAAGGGACGGACGCAAAAGATGACAAAAATCTACCGCAAGAAAAATACCAAATTGTTGCTGGGATGGACATAAAAGCGAGGCTTGTGCATTTGGCCACCAAGGGAGCCTATGTATAAATATTTAAGTCTCTAAGTAGCAGAAACATCCTTAACTGAAATATTAAAAGTAATTCTGAAAATTCCTTATCTTAAATTCATTGTAAAAGCCTTATAAAAGCATTATAAATTACATAAAACATCAATACTTATAGCAGAAGTACACACATTTGTATCAATAAAAATAATCCACAAGGAATGCACAAGGAAATAAAAATGGTTACAAGCAATTCTTCGTCCATCTCTCCTGAGCGGCAAGGCTTTTCTGCTGGAACTGGGCTACTGGTGTCTCTATACAGGAGAGAGGCGCGCTTTTACATTGTATCTAATGGAGCACCAGGACTCATATATCTTCGGCTTTTCGGAAGCCACTCGGGTCTTGATCAATAGCTCATGAAGCTCTCGGCTGCGCTCATCATTTCTCAGCATGGACACAAGTCAGTTCGGCCGAGAAGGAGGAGACCGGTTTGCATATTGAGGAGTCGCCCCCCCTTGTTATCTAAAAGCATCATGGGTACCTACTTAAGTTGAGAAAAAAGGATATTAAAATAAAACATAGCTTAGTAAATTTGCAAGCAGAATATCTAAAGGCATTCAAGAAATACGGGAAAGGTCAAAACAGGTCATACATCTGGAATCATTGTATTATAAAAGACACATCAGCTTGGGGTCCTGGCTGGAATAATCACAGGCAAGCTATTCACCCTTCGGGGTTGGCGGAGTCTCCAGGCACGCCTCCCAAACCCTGGGGAGTATTTGCGAGATGCGTGGCTGACAGAGAGAGACGCACACACACTCGCAGGCAGGGCATGTAAAAGCTGGGTTCAGGAGTTGCGTCCGGCTGACTCCGGCCTTTTTATCTGGAGACGGGTGGCTCCACGGGGACAATGTCGAGTCGTACCCGTTTTAACCTGGAGGGCTCCCTTCGGGGGGGCCCTCCCCCAATACAGTACAAAAATAGAACAATCTTCCCCTCTAAACCCAATCCCAGTGGTATCGCCCCATACCTAATAAGGAATGGACTGGGCAGCTAGTTACTAGGCAGAACCCTTGAAGGTCGTATGCTGTTGACTTGGCTGTATTCATTAGGGCTAGAGGCTGTCGCATATGCAAATGAGGGATTTGTTTAGGCATTCTGGGAAACATAAACATTTCAAGAAAAACAAATTTATTAAAAATCAAAACAGTCGAATTGGACACCAGTGTTGGGGCGAGGATACGTTTTAGCTTGCAGGCACTTCAGGGAGAGCGCTGGCGAAAATCTCCCTTTAACATAGAAAGATGTTGGAAAAAGGGGGCAAGAGGTTTTGGCAGGGGCCTCGAGCTAACCGGGAGTCCTTCCCAAGCACTCTCCACTGCTTCGTGCAGGGAGAGCTTGCACGCCTGGTGAAAGGGGAGCATGGGCCAGATTTAAATTCCGAACCCAACTTCTGCATGTCCTCCGGAGCGGTATGGCTTGGAGGAGCTGCATAGCAGAGGGAGACAAAGGATTCGTTTGTCCCATATCTTCCTCCTGAGCTGTCTCTCGAGCTTCCATGTCCCCCTCGCCCTTGTTGTCCTGCTCACTAATGACTCCCCATGGTTCGTCTGGGCTTCGGCCCTCCCAACACTGGTTAAAGAATAGAAAAGCAAAAACAAAAACAAAAATGTTTTGGCAAGCAAGTGGTTTGCTTTGCAAACAGGAGACTTGGTTTGCAAACAAACGGCTTGTCTTTTGCCCGTAGAGTGCACAAACAAAGAGACTGAGACAAAAACAAAACCGTGCACAATGAAAAACTTTTTGTAAAGGTGATGAGGCTTCACGGCCATAAAAAGAAATAAAGAAAAGTACATATGAAAATGGAATAATATTAACGGACTTAAGTCAACGATGATTGACAGGTTATGCAAATTGTGCGTCAATGAGGGCATGCTGGGAGAGGAAAATATTATGAGTGAAATAAATTTATTAAAAAGCAAAAAGACCGAGTAAGAGGCTAGTACTGAGGCGGCTGTGTGTTTCGGGCTGTAGGCTGCTTGGGCAGATAGTCGGGGAAGAGGTCACGCTAACATAGAGAGATGCTGTAACATGTGGCTGGAGAGCTTTCGGCTGGAGCAGGCTAACCTTGGGGCCTTTCCCCAGGCACCCGTTGCTGCCTCGAGTGGCGATAGGATTGCACGCCTGGTGGAGATGGGGCGAGAGAGGGGGGAATCGGAGTAACTTCCGAACCCAACTTCTACACGCACCACCAGGGGAGCCGCCTACTAAGCTTGACATTCGTGCTAG
The DNA here is from genome assembly GCA_029233225.1 of Lepidodactylus listeri. Classification (NCBI taxonomy): domain Eukaryota; kingdom Metazoa; phylum Chordata; class Lepidosauria; order Squamata; family Gekkonidae; genus Lepidodactylus; species Lepidodactylus listeri. The sequence goes on from JARCFY010000004.1 coordinate 51,648,749, forward strand.
CCACAAATGCAACTATGGAGCTTTTGTTGACGGCATCTTTGGATGCGCCCTCGGCCCTTCTGATCTCCCATGAAGAAATGCTTTCGGTCCTCCCACCCCCTATCTCCCTTTTCTTTCTCTCATTACTCCCCATGGTTCGTTAGGGCTTCGGCCCGCCCAATGCTGGTCAAAGAATAGAAAAAGGAAAAACCTTAGGAACAAGCAGAGGCTTGTTGTAATCCCAAGGTGCTGCTGAAAGTAGAGGGGAGATGGCAGTAAACAAAAAGGAGGTGTTTGCTGGCTAAATATCTTTGGAAAACTTTGGTGGGAGATTTTTGCAAAAGTGAAACTAAAATAAGGAAGTCTGGGGCATGGGTGGCTTCAAAAAAAATTAAACTGGGTTGTAGAACGATCGAAAAATACAAAAGAAAAGTAGTAACACAAGTTTTGAGGGAAATAGTTTTTAATATCCACGTGCTGGGGCGTATGCAAAGTGGAGATGCCACAGAGCACGCCGGATCTTAATTTCTTAAGACCAAATCTTTGTTCCATAAGTTGTTATTTGAAAAATGCCAATGTTAAAATTAATAATACTTTAGGAGGTTTCAAATTGGGAACCCAAAGGAAAAAGATGATACAAAAATTTTATTTCCTATGAGCGAAAAAGCCATTGCAGGGGGAGAACACGCAAAAAGACCGTGGCTCGCCTTAACCTTTTGAAAGGATTGCATTTTCCAACTGGCTTTCCAGTAGGACCTGCACACTTGCACTTCCTTTCTTGGCCTGCTCCGTCTCGCTGAACTCAAAGCATGACCATACTGCCACAACGGGTCTCAGTCATCCTGAGAAAGCTCCGCTGGCTTCTTCGCGATTTGACAATATGGTTTTTTGGTTTCAGCGATGCTACAGAGGAGTTAAAAAGGCAGCACGATTGAGGTTTTCCGAATATGTGCAGGAGGCTGAACCTGCTTTCCTTCGGTTGCATTTGTAGCCTCGCTGATGCTCCCTTGGGTTCGATAAACTGCTGCTAAAGGTCAATTTTTCTACCTCATGGGTCTTTTTTCTAAAAAGGCCCACCCAATAATGGTTAAAGAATAGAAACACAAACACAAACACACATAAGGAGCTGAAGCGGACGAAGACAGACAAAACATAGAAAAAGGGCAACAGTCAAGGTATGCCAGAGTTCGGGGAGGTGGGGTTAGGAATTTGAAACCTTGGATGCAACGTGCATCAAGGCTTGGAAATCGGTGGCTTTAGATTGAGCTTCTAATTTGTGGATTTGTCTTCTCACCCAACACGTCAGTGTAAGTAGCGCCACGATTAAAATAATTTGGAAAGCCAAAATGACGACTATGGGGTGGAGCATTAAATTTAAATATCCCGTCGTTGTCGGGGACCAACCAAGAAGCGATTCCCACCAGCTGTGAGCTCCCGCCTCCTTAATTTCCACGGCCAGTTCTTTAATCCTGGCGCCATTATGGGAAACGTTCAAGGCGGCTTTGTCTCCAGCTTTCTTTAGCTGAGCCAGGCGTTCTTGGAGGTCTGGGTGAGAGAGCAATTTCCGTAAGGCTTCCAGTCCTAACCCCAAAGGCACTGGAGCAATAGAGTCATACAATTCTGGGGATATGGCCATTTCTTGTTGCGTCCAAATGGGGGTTTCAAAATAAAAGTCACACCCTCTGATGGAGGTAATGTTACAGAAGCATCTGTTTATTCCAGGCAGCATTTGTTGGTAGTATAGTGTGTTGATGTGAATGTGTTCGCAGGTTGTTCTGAGACAGACACAAGCTCTGCCTATATATATAATGGTGGACCCGGTCTCGCTGACCGCGTCAAATTGGCAGTGAGATATGGCGTGTTTCTTGGGAACTAGGCATGGGTGATGTTTCTCTAGGGCTTCGTCGTCACAGATGAAGCCTAGGTTTTCCTTATGGGTACATCCGTCTAGATTGATCATATGCCAGCTGGATGAGCTCACTTTAGCCCATCGGTCACTGTTCCTGGCATATAATACTGTGTCCGAATTAACTTGAATACCCAGTGGAACCACTGGATAGATGTGGAAAATTTCTTTAGCGGTCACTGTGGTTACAATCAATTGCAAGGTCTGGGTTACAGCGTCAAAAGAGGGGTTTGCCAACGACCACCAGTGTTCGAGAGAGATTTCACTGGTGGTTAAATTTCCTTTAATCAATTCCCTTATTTCTAAGGGTATAACTCCAGCCATAGCTTGTTTGATTATAGTCATGGCAGTGACCACGTTAAGAGTTTGTGCTTGAGTGCAAGCAAGAGCCAATGAAATATTGTTTTGTAAAGACTGAATGCCACCAAGGAGATTGTTAAAATCTTTCTCCATGATTTGTTCCCAAGTAACAAGCAGGGGGGTTGGTGGAGCGTTCCATGTGGGCAAGGGAATCCAATGATTGCATAAGGGGGAGGCTCATTTGAGAGATGTCAAATGAAACCTTGGAGGCTTTATTTGCTATCACCTCTATGTTTGCAGCATCTATGGCTGCCATGCCCGCTCCTACGGGTGCGACCCAATCAGAAAGATCGCGTTTAGTTCTTCTAGAGAGCTCTCCCTTACGCCACATTAGGATCCAATTGTCCCAACCTTGCTGAGTCGTGTGTAAGTAAGAGTCACAGAGGGCATGGCTGAAAGAGGTGCCAAGCCCATTTAAGCTGACATTGACCCTTTTTACTGAGATTTGCGGCTGCATCAAGACTGTTTCCTGATGATTAAATTTTAAAGTGTGTGCTCCCACTACTGGGTAGGTCAGTGAGGCTAGTGCGTCTACATTTTGGATGAGTGGGTCCAAATCGAGTGTGTGATTTGCATCACCAATTATTAAAGTGTAATTTCCTTCCTGGTGGGTGAGCTGCAGAGTTGTTGTTCCGATAGCTGTAAGGTTTACAGTATCGGTGGCATTGAGGCAGACAGAGGTGTTTAGAAGGAGGGTCCAGTCTGGGGGACCTTGCTGCTTTAACGCGGAGCAGTTAAAATGCCAATTGAGCTTGCCCCATGCCAGTGGCTCTAGGTCTATGTCTTCGCCAAATGGGTCCGTGAGTGTTATCGGGACCTCTGTGTCATTGTGGAAATGTCGGGAGCCAATGGAAATGATTAATTTTAAAGGGTCGCCAATGTCCCATACGGCAGCTGATATTACAGCTATGTCAGTATAGAGGGAGATGGGGGTAGGAGCAGTATATTCAATGGTGGATGTATTGATTCTGTCTTGTGGCTGTTTGCACAGGGTCACTTCCATTTCATCCATAGCATATTTCCCGGAGGTGCATAGAGTCACCTTTTCTCCGGTGCGGCTGTGAATGCAATGTGTGAGCTGCTGTGGTGGACATTGATCTATGGGTGTGAGTGTGACTGCTCTGTCATGCCGTCCTGTTACACAGGTAAAAATCCTAAAGGGCATGTTGATTCCCACGCATCTCCATCTTTGGTTGGCTATTTGTGTTGCCGATGTAAAATGAATCAAGGACAATCCGAATAATAACAATAAAGTTTTTAATGGTCTTACCCATTTATCTGTTGCTGGGGTGAAACTTCCTGGATGCATTCTGTAATATAACGTTTGAGGGGTGTGTGAGTGAGGTCCCTGTACTCCATACTGCAGTCGACATACCCAAGTAGTCACAGTATGGTTCCCTTTAGCTAAAGGTGCTTATAGGTTCTTCGTTCATTGGTGTGCACTTGGCACTTATGCAAGCCCGGTGCGGTTACTACTGCACGCTACTGTGGCTTTTGTTCTTCGAACGAGGCATTGGAATTAACATTCTGCTATTCCCTCCCCCCCTTGCTTCCTAAATGGCGGCTTGAGCCATTGGGAAGCACTTAGTGGAACAGGCAAGTGTCTCCAAGGGAGAAAAAGGGAAAGAGTTCGAACATGTCCGTAGGAAGTAAAGGACCATGTGTAACTGCAGCAAGTGGGCTCTCATCACCGCCGGGGTCCGGAGGAAGATCAGGTGGGACCGGAACCGGCGCGCCCTTCCACAGTTTGAGCTGTGAGGAGTGGAAAAACTTGTGCCACGTTTGACTGTGCTTCCGAGGGATTGCCAGTTTGTACACTGCAGGGCTGACCCTATCAATGATGGGGACCGGACCAGCCCATTTGGCCATGAGAGCATGCTTTTTCTGGCTAAACTTGCGGTAAAGCACTTGCTGCCCTGGATCCCAAACCTGGGGATTTCGAACCCATCCCAATTTCTTGTCTATCGCAAGCTGGCTTTCCCCTAGCATGTTAGCTACTTGGAGGTGTATAATCAGGATGTCAGTGAGGAGGGATCTGACCCACTCGTCGTTCGCCACTTTAGGCTCGAAGTCTGAGGGAACATCGCTCTGTAGCCAAAAAGCTTCTGGCATGCGCATTTTCCTGCCAGTCATGACCATATGTGGGGAATAGCCGTGTGAGGCTGTGGTTCCCCTGATAGCCATAAGAATGATGGGCAGTTTTTCATCCCAAGTCCTGCCCGTGGAATTGACCATTTTCATGAGAGCCTCCTTAAGGGTACGGTTAGCCCATTCAATAGAGCCAGAAGATTGGGGGTGGGCTGCAATGTGGAATCGTTGGGTGATTCCCAGAGCCTTGCAGAGCTCCTGAGTGACCTCTCCGATGAAGTGAGGCCCGCGGTCGGAGTCCAAGACTCGGGGGATACCCCAGCGCGAAAACAAGTTATTAAAAAGAAGTTTGGCAGCCGTGCCGGCTGAGTTGTCCCGGCAGGGGAAGGCTTCGATCCACTTGGAAAAAGGATCGATCACGGTAAGGCAGTGTTTGTTGCCACGGCTAGTTTTTGGAAGGGGACCAATGAAATCTACCTGAACTCACGCCCAGGGTCCCTCTATGCGTTGGTGTTGGATAGGGGCTTTGGGGCCGGATGAGTCTGCATTGACCATGGCACAGGCTAGACAGTTATCTACCCACTGGGCGACCTCTTGTCTCATGCCTGGCCACCAGCCTGCATCGCGCACCCGCTCCAAAGTAAGGTCGTTTCCCCTATGTCCCTGCTCGTGAATGAATTGGATCAGGTCTGCCCGTACTTCTACGGGAACTACCCAGTGGCGTGCCCCCGTGTGGTCCACCGCCCAGATTACTCCGTCCTGTTCTTCTATGGAGTATTTCCCTGTAGGGTCCTTGCCCTTGGAAAGGAGATCCTGCACATCTGCGTCATTGGCCTGGAGTTCCCCAAGGTCTACAAAGACTGGTGGGATAGACGGCCTATTGTGTTGGCTGCGTGTAGTGACTGCGTGCAGAGGTTGATCCGGCTGTTCTTGGGGAAGGGGTATTTGTGCAGCGGCTTTGGCCAAAAGATCTGCCTGGTCGTTCCAGTAGGCGATTTCAGAATTGTTCTTTTGGTGGCCTTTGACATGGGAGATTTGAGTCTCCGCCGAACGATTATGGAGGAGTTGTACAACATCTCTCCATAGTGTTACGTGGGCCACCGGTTTGCCTTCTGCATTTACCCATTCCTGTTTTTCCCAGTGGGGGAGCCACACCGTAGCGGCTTTGGCCGTCCAGTCCGAATCGGTGAAAACAGCGACCGGAATGTCTGGGGGCTCGAAGGCTAGAACAGCTCGCAGGGCTGCGACCTCTGCGGCTTGGCTGGAATGGGGGCGGACAGACTCCTGCAAAGTGTGACCATCGTGGGTACGGATGGCACCATAACTGGTATAGGGGGTCCCTGTCACATGGAAGGATGAGCCATCGCAGAACCAGCAGTGAAAACCGAGCTGCTTGGCTTCTTCGAATGGCACTCCCCATGTGGCTGGCCAGGGTACGTGGTCTACCACTGGTAGAGGACACTCATGTTCTTCCCCAGTTATGATGAGGCCGTACGGGGCAGGGGGCTCCTTCTGCTCCTTCCTGTAGTCTACTCCCTTATTGACCAGTGCAAGTGTCCACTGGGCAATGCGGGCATTAGACACTTGGCCATCCTGGATCTTCCCTGAGAGAATGTACTTCAGGGGCATGTGAGTGGTTTGCACTATGACCTTCGCACCTCCGATGATAAATTCCCAGTGAGTAAGGCTCCAGACAAGGGCTAGACAGACTTTCTCGCATGGGGTAAACTTTATTTCTACAGAGGAAAGATTGCAGGAGGCATATGCTACCACTCTTGGGGCGCCAGCATGATGCTGTATAAGGGTGGCGCCGATGCTTTTCTCAGAATGTGCCAGTTGGATGTAGAAGGGCTTGTTAGGGTCCGGGTGCACTAAAGCGGGAGCAGAGGCAAGACTTTGCTTAAGGCTGGCAAAGGCGTATTGTTGCTCAGGTCCCCAGAACCAAGGTGTGTTGCTCTTTAAGCGAGAGTACAGAGGGCGCACTTTGTCAGCAAAGCCTTCCACGAAATCCCTGGAGAAGTTGAATGTTCCTAACAAAGCTCTTAAGGAGGGCACATCTGTAGGCGCAGGGAGCTTGGCAATGACTTCCATGTGCTGGGCATCAGGAGTCCTGCCGTCGGGACCCAGGGCCAGGCCGAGGTACTTGACCCGCGTTTGAACTAGCTGGGCCTTGTCCCTACTAGCCTTGAACCCTGCTTCCCTGAGAAGATTTAAGACTTCCCTGGTTACGTCAGTGACCTCTTCTTCCGTGGGGGCGTGAACAAGAATGTCATCCACGTAAGAGAGCACGTGATCTTTAGAGGTAGCTCTAAGGTGTTCCCACATACGCACAACGTGTGCATGACAGATGCTAGGACTGGAGTGGAAACCTTGAGGTGTGCGCTTGAAGGCATATTGCTGACCACGGAATGTAAAAGCGAATTTATACCAGCAGGACTCGTGCAATTTGATGGAGTGAAACACATTGGCCAAATCAATCACACTGTAGTAGCGCGATCCTGCTGCAATGGCCGCAAGGATCTCGTGGTATTTCGCTACTACAGGAGCCACTGGTGGGGTTACTGCGTTAAGAGCACGGAAGTCTACGGTCATTCGCCAAGTTACACCATCCGCTTTGAGGACTGGCCAGAGGGGAGCATTGCAGATAGATTGCGTTGGGAGGATGACGTCCCATTGGAGAAGCCCCTCAATGGTTTTGGCTATTCCTGCTTCAGCTTCGGCGGGATATTTGTATTGTTTTCGTGGAGGTGGATCCTTCCCTTCTATTAACACGCAGGCATCACGGACGGTGCCGCACTCTGCCTTGTCTTGGATCCAGACTTCGGGAAAATCCCGAGTCCAAGGATCACTAGGTTCTAGCGGAGCCAGGGGAAGAGGAGCCTTGAGAGCAGCGCACCGATGGATTGCATTGATTTCGCTAGGGCCCCCCGGAATCTGCCAGAGGAAGCCATTAGCCAAATCAATTGTGAGCCCATGGTCTCGGAAAAATGGAGCCCCGAGAATGCCATCGTCTTCGCCCTGGTTGTCGCAGGCAGACACACGTGTGGAAAGCTTTCCCACTGTTAAGGGAATCGAATTCCAGATGGTGGCAGTGTGCTTGCCTCCGGCAAAACCTGAGAGAGAGAGGGTAGCAGAAGAAGGATGGCCTGTTTGGGCCAATTGGGGTTTGAGAACATTTGTGGATGCTCCCGTATCTACAAGGAGTGTAGCAGGTTTCATGTTCCCTGGAGTCCCGACCCCTGCTTTCACAGTCGGTCTCCCCCACATGTCGGGCTTCAAAGGAGCCACGATGCCATTGGGGAGATTGTGGGACTCCGGGCATCCCTAGCTCTGATTCCCTCTCTCTTCTTCGGTGCGAATATGCGTGGTCACTACCGGGTGGACAGGTCTTTCTTGTTGCTCTGCGGAGTCTGTGAGCGCTTTAAGGAGAACTGAGTCGGGTTGCAGGTGGAAACGTTCCATCTCAAACCCTCGTTCCTTTAGCTCCATCCAAAGGTGCCATCTAAATGGACTTACTCCATTCGGAGGGGCTTCCCTATTGACTTTTTGGTGATAGGGCTGAGGTCCGGGCATCAGCAGCTGGGTGGCCGGGTGCGGATTCACAGAGTTTGGCGCAGGACTATATTGGTTATTAGGACCGTTGTTGTAGTCATGTGGAAGTGGTGGAGCAGATGGATGTACATATGCCTGAGCGGGGTTGGTTCTATTGTTATTATAGTCTCTTTTCCCTCTATAATTATTGTTACCGCCTCTTTGCCAAGATTTCTTACGGTCATAGCAATCATTCTTATAGTTCCTATCGTGGTTCCTATCGTTCCGGTTATCATATCTACCTGAAGGTTGATACTGAGAGTGGGGGCCGTGATTGGCGTACATTATGGCTTGGATGGGTTCTTCCTCTTCCTTGTCTTTGTGTTTCTTAGATCCTTTTCCCGCCTTTGTGACTCCTGTGCTTCTTAGTAAGGTAGCCACCCGTCTTATTTTGAGTTCCATATTGGGCCAGGTTCCCCTAGTGGGGTCTGGAATATTAAGAGCCAGCTGTGTTTGGGCATTGAAGCCATGCATGAGTGCTCGCCTAAATGCATCGTCATCGAATTCGGGCTCATTAGTTGCGGGGTCAATGTATAGTGTGTCTGCCAATTGGGCTAATAGCTGTTTCCTGGCCATATAGGCCTCAGGGTCTTCCCCTTGCCCTTGCTTTTCTAGGATGAACAAAGCAGATAAGCTGCGGTTCAGGTGGAGATATTCCAAAACCTTCTGCATCCATTGGATCTGAGTACCGGCTGCGATACCGTTGGTAGCTATGGCTGAATTAATGGCTGTTAGATCCGTGCTGGAAGCACAGCGCCTGGCGAGCTGGCCTGGCGAGCTGGCGAGCTGGCATTGACACCGCCATACATAGTGTGGATATGCGTCATCCATTGTATAGCAGTATCCTTGGAGAGAGAGCCTACCTGCTCGGCAATGGCCTTAACCTCGTCGGGCTTCCATAGTTGAGTTTCTGTTACAGTTTGGGTGGTGGTTCTATTGCTGGTCCTAGTGACCATTTGTTTGGTGCTAACAGGGTGGACGGGGGCATGGTTCTCAGTATTCTCCTCTGTGGCGGCTTCGGGGTTTTCTTCAGTGTGGGAGAGGTCAATTAAACTCTCCGGGTGGATTGCCGACACCACCGCTCTTTGGGCCTCCAATTGCCGTTGCAGGAGTTCTATTTCCCTGCGGCAGGTGTCATGGTTCGCTTGCTCTCTTTTAATGAGGTTTTCCTGCACCAAATACTTAGCTCCTTGCTGCGCCGATAGCAGAGCTGTATTAGCTTTCTCTAATGCTTTCTCAGCTTCCTCAGCCCTGGCTGTAGCCTTTGCGGCTTTTTGTTCAGCCTTTTGAACACTGAGGGCCATTCCTTGATTCTCTAGGGTCAAGGTCAATTTATCGGCTTGTAATTGATGGCCTGCAACTTCATTCTCTTTTTGACTCTCCTCTAGCAGTTCCTCATAGTTTTGTCTCAGGTCCTCCATATCTTTTTCATGTTTGTTTCTAATTTCTCTTAATTCCTCCTTGGTGGCTTCGAACTTGGATTCTAATTTGTCGAATCTGGCCACCTCTCTATCCACTGCTGCCTTATTTTGAACGTTTAGTTCTTCCAACCTTTGCTGATACTCTTTGACTAGGGCCTCTTGTTTCTGATTACCCTCCTTATTGGTTTCTTCTAATTTCTGGTTAGTCTCTTGGACTAGTGACTCGAGTTTTTGGTTGCTTTCCCATACAAGTTCTTCTAATTTTTGGTTGCTTTCTCTCACAAGTTCCTCCAATTTTTGGTCCCTATCCCTTACGAGTTCCTCCTGTTGGTCCACATCCGCTTGTAGGCGTTTAATGACAGCAGCAGCATCCTGCAAAGCAGTGTATAAAGCCCAACTAGCGGCTATATCCTTGGCAGTGGAACTAGGTTTTTGGGTTGTACAGTAGTCCTGGAAAGCACTCCGGGCTATTTCTAATGGATTGGGGCCCTTGAAAGATCCTTCCTTCCAAGGAGACTTACCCTTTTTCACCAGCCATTTTTCTAGTTTAGGTTCGTCCTCCTTGGTACGAAACATCTTTGTAGGGATTCTCCTGTTTTCACTTACAACAGGGGCACACGAAAAGGGAACTAGAATTTTTCTCCCTTCCTTAATCGGCTTCTTAAGTTACAGTTGTTGGCTCAAGGTGGCCAATGCACCACAGAACAGGCTATCCCAGCCCTTAATTAGTTTTTGGAGCCGGGGACTCACACCTCTCGACACTCGGGGATTACTTTTAACCCTAAATTCGGCACTCTCGGCCTTAAGTCGGTTTTTAGAGCCGGGGACTCACACCCACACGATACCCAGGGATTACTCGTAACCCGAAAAGGAGACACCCAGTCTCTTTATATGAGGGTTTCAAGAACAGGTTGGCCAAACCTCTCGTCCTAAGGATAACCACTCAACCAAATGAAGGTTTTGGGCTCGCAAGCTCTCCCTGGATAACCTATTAACCAGCGGGGTTTCGAAACAATATGTTCCAGCAGGCTGACCCCTAACCAAAATCAATTGATTTCACTTCGTTGAGCGAAGTAAAGCAAGGAGGGGGAGCGAGGGTGCGCTCAAAGAAAAAGTTCTTTTTCAGACTCAGCGGGTGTATGTAGTGTATGTAGTGTATGTAGTGTTGGTGCAACTAGCCTAGCGCCCTACTCTGGTCTTCTTTGGGGTCCCTTCCCACAAGATAGATGCGCGGACGGTCACACAGTTTGACCTGGGGTTCAAAGAGAGAGAAAGGGGGAAGCCACCCACAATAGGTTGCTCACTAGAGCCAGGTACGCAGACAGAAACCAATCATACAGCCTCTCCAAGAGCTCTGGAAGTGGTTTTTCCCTTACGTCTGTGGGTTAAAGACATGCCTGTCGACTATGGCGCGAAGTTTAACCCTCAGGGCAATCCCGGATGAGCCCCCAATTCTGTTAGCCGAATTGCTTTAATTTATGTTTAGCAATCAGCGAAATACACGGGTTCTTGCCAACTATACCAGGGTCCCACCCCTCCCGGGAGATCACAAGGAAAGAGGCACGTGAGGCAGCTTCCAAGTTCAATGTTGTTTACTGGATCATGTAATCAAGCATACAAAAATCGTAATCACACACACAATCTTACAGTCCTAATAAAATAAAGAGAGAAAATAGCACTTTTGCATGAGCAGGTCTCGTTGGTGGGGAAAGCACGTTACCTTAGATGCGTTGTCTGATGTCAAGATGAATTGGATGGGGGAAGAAAGGTATAAAAGCTATGGGGCCATGAGGCTTGAACCGGCAAGACCACGTGGTTCTCCTGGATCGCGAGTCCAGAGAGAGAAAAAGAGGGTTCAAAGATGGAGGCAAGGATTAGGGACAGAAAGCTGGACTGAAGGGTCAATTGGTAAAATAGAGGGCGACGGCTCAAGAGGCCGAGTGACTCTCGGTTTGGGCTTTTATTGGGGGTCTTGGGGCGGGCTTTGCAGACCACAACCCACTAACACTCCTACTAGGCAGTCCGTCCCTGTTGGACCTTGCTATAGGTTAAAGGTGAACAAAGGGAGGAGGTCCAGGGGTTTGGTCAGTGTTGCAAAAGTATGACTTCACCAGGAAACAGACACTGAGTCTGGGGTCCGATGACTCACCTGGCCATACCTATTGTTAGTTGATGGTTTTAGCCAAGTATCTGATGGTTGGCACATTAGTTGCTAGGCAGTCTAGTTAGCATAACTATCCAGATGTATAGTGGGAGAGTGGGGGTTAGCCAGCGGATGTCTGACAGAAGGAAACCTCATGGCAAGAGGAATCCCTTATCTTTGTCTTGGGTGAACTGTTTAGGGTGTCAGCCTCCTGGCTTGGGCTGGAGCTGGCTCCTATTTTAAGAAGAAAGCGCAAGACCCTACCACTGTTGGTGACACAGAGTTCAAACTTATGGATATGAAAATCCATAAGAGCACAGAAAAGTGCCTTGCTGGCTAACAATTTTGTTCAGGGGACTGTAATATCGGACCCCTTTGTCCAAGTCACTTGAAACTTGGGGAGTCCTTAGAAGAGAAAGTGGACTAGGTTCCTTGATATGTTTTCATTTTGAAATACTTTATTAATTTTCCACCAAAGTAAAAGTTACAGTCCTTCTATCAGTACATGGTTATGAGCCTTTAGATTGATCCAACCAAGTATAAAACTTGGACCACATATTTGTTGAATCTCTACATTTGTCCATATTCACCAAATAACTTAATTTATCCAGTTCACTTGAAATTTGGGGAGTCCTTAGAAGAGAAAGTGGACTAGGTTCCTTGATATTTTGACACCATTTAGTAAGAAAATGCCTGCTCAGGAAAACCTGCCATTTTCTCTACATGGAAAACCAAAGGCAGACATCCAATCTGATCATAATGGAAATGGAATTCAAAATGTCTTTACAATATGACAGCATTTCTGAGAATTCTTAAAACTTGATAGACTTTATTAAATTACAATATGAAATTTAAAATATTTTCCAGTGCACATTCCTAACAAACAAATAAAATTCCTTATAATTAAAACTTATAAAAGTGACATATCATATACTTAATATGTAATTATTAAAAATATTATGAAAACAGGAGTACCATATGCGATACCTTCTTTGGAACTGGCCGCATCTTAATAAGTGATATTAATACAGCATAAGACCTATTTACAGTTGTGAGTGATCAAGTCAAAAACTACCTGACCATGGAAAGCTGTTATGTTAGATAGAATTCCTCTCACCTAGCCTTCCCCCTGATGTTTCCTGAATGCAGATTTTTAATGCAGAGAATCATTAAAACATGTAGTTCTCCATCTGCTTCCTAAAGTAGTACAATCCCAGAAGGGCTATGCCACTCATGATCTGAGTACATGAACTACAGGATTGAGATATAGTTGATGAATTCACCTAGTCAAAAATGAAAGCCTCACAGAGATTTGGACATATTAATGGGTCTATTTTGTAACATTCTGAGATAGTATATACATTTCAGATTAGTAAATGTTCACATGGAAATTAGAAAGAGAATTTCAGACAGAGTGTTGCTGAACACACTTCTTCACAAATACAAATTGACCATCACACAAGGCTTCTGTTTAACCTATAACCAAAGATGTATTGATAAATGAGCCTTGTTCTCTGAAAGCTACATACTAAGTAACATCCTGTTGGCTTAGGCGCAGGTTAAATGTCAGAACCCTGGAGCAATCAGTTCCGAACAACAGTCATTCAGAAGAATAAAGGTTTATTGAGACATTGAAAGTAACTGGACTCTGTACTTCTTGTGTTAAAACTGGCAAAAAGCCCATGAAGTTGGCAATTATACTAGGTGCATTATACATTCTAATGACCTATAGCCAATCATGCAAATGCTAGTAGCCTGCCAACCGAATGGTTCATTATTCCCAAGAGAAAGCTGACACCAGAGAGCTCAAGGTTACACTCCTGAGCCATCCAAGATAACAAGGTGCAAATGGCAAAGCAAGCAAAAATGAAAGTAAAAAATCTGTCTCTCCCCCCATAACCCATGGCAACCAGGCCCGAGGCAACAGGCTAGCTGACATTAAAAGAAGCCAGTTCACAGATGGCTGAGGTGCAGTTGTATAGCAGTCCCTTTTCTAATGAACTTTGAGACTTCTGTTGGTAAAAACTGGACCATTTTTTGACTTGTTCAAGACCACCAATGGATCAGGGTTTGGGATCAGCTCTTTAGGCTGACAGCTCCTTCCCTCTGTAGGGTTTCTGCAAGCTGGTCAGCCCAACCTTCATACAGAATAAGAACATAAGAAAAGCCAATTTTGGATCAGGCCAGTGGCTCATCCAGTCCAACACTCTGTTACACAGTGGCCAAAAACACCAGGTGCCCTCAGGAGATCCAGCACTAGAAGCTTTCCCACTGTTGCCCCCCCAAACACCAAGAGTACAGTGCATCACTTGCCCCAGACTGAGAGTTCCTATCTATACTTTGTGGCTAATAGCCACTGATGGACCTCTGCTCCAGATCTATATATCTAATTCCCAAGTGGCTGCCTCCGTGCAGAAATCTAAATCCATGTGGGGGGCACTTGGGGGGGAGGGAGGTTTTTCTGCATATGTGGGGGACTCTCCACATTTGCAGAAAAATCCAAAAATGTTCAAAAAATATTTAAATCCCCCGAAAAGTTAAAGAACATTCTCTGCGCACATGCAGGGAATGCTCTCAGAACTGCGGTGGCCGGTGGTTGGGAGGCATCCAAGCCTCGCCACCAGAGCCACCGGGGGAGGGGAATCGGCAGGGCCAGGCGAGAGCCACTCAGGCATTGCTGGTGCTGGGGGGGGAAGCGGTGGGCCGAGTGGGCCTGCCACAGTAGCTGGGGGTGGGGGGGGAGAGAAGTGGTGGGTTGAGCACCTCTGGGGTGCTCAGGCCTACCGCAGCAGCTGGGGGGAGAAGAAGCGGTGGGCCTGAGCACCCAAGAGGTGCTCGGCCCACTGCGGCAGCTGGAGGGAGGGGATGGCGGGGGAGAGAAGTGGTGGGCCGAGTGCCTTTGGGGCACTCAGGCCCGCTGCAGCAGCCAGGGGGAAGAAGCAGCGGGCCTGAGCACCCAAGAGGTGCTCGGTCCACTGTGGCAGCCAGGGGGAGGGGTATGGTGGGGGGAGAAGCAGTGGGCAAGAACCTCTGGGGTGCTCAGGCCCACTGTGGCAGCTGGGGGAAAAGAAGCAGTGGGCCTGAGCACCCAAGAGGTGCTTGGCCCACCACAGCAGCTGGGGGGGAGAAGCGGTGGGCCTGAGCACCCAAGAGGTGTTCGGCCCGCCACGGCAGCTGGGGGGATGGTGGGGGGAGAGAAGACTCACCTGTGGGTGGTTCCTCCACTCAGTGGAGCGCCTTCTCTCCCCCCGTGAGTATCGTGGGTCCCCCCTTCTTGTCTATATACTAATAGCCAAGTGGCCACCCCGGTGTGGATAACTAAATCCATACAGAGGGGGCACTTGGGACACATATGGAGGGGGCACTTGGGGCTCCCCAGGTGTGCGGAAAAATCCAAAAACTTTTAAAAACTATATGGGGGATATTTATTTTATTTATTTATTGTTCACATTTTTATCCCACCTTTCTAGACAACTAGCTCAAATTTAAACCCCCCAAATTTAAATCCCCCAAATCAGACTTGAGTCAGCAAGTCTGATACTTTCTTCTCTGAAATAAAACATCCCATTGCTTGGTGAAGTAGGGGGTACAATACAATATACTATATTTTTAATGTATAAAATTTTCTCATTCTCTGTCATTGTCACTAAAATATAATTCAAGCTGGTTGCACCAGAAACTGCTGTACTTCATGATAAAGAAACAATTCGTGATTGAGTATGGGATGGGCAGACTAGGTTCCACTTCTCCCTATCAGCAGCCAGTGAGAGCTGACAGAATGTTGGGTAGAGAGAGAGAGTTGGAAAAACGAAAGTTAAGAGAGGAGCTGGCAGCTGGCAGCTAAGAGTTGAGAAGGAAAAAGGATGTTTGATGAAGTGAAACTGTAGAGAAGAGCTGCTTAGAGCTGACTGAAAGTACCCATTGGTCCATTCCACACCTGGATCTCATCACTGGTTTTATCAGAGTTCAACTTGCGACACAATACCTTGCATTTATCCCTGGTTATAACAGCATCCATTTATCCCAGGACAAGTGTGGGGCAAAACCGGGGACACCTCAATGTAATGTGGAAACAAAATATACCCTGAGATAATATACCCTGAGATAATTACAGGGCTGAACTCACGTGTAGCGTCGAATGTAAGTTTGGGGACAGGGTTGAACCAGGATTTAAGGTCTAGTGCGGAAAGGACCATTTTGTAACAAAGGATCCCAGTTGCAGGAATAGGACCACAATTTAGAAGTTCAATGGAAGTGAAACATAGGAATTTTTACCGTACTTTCCTCAGTCTTATCTTCATACCTTAAATAAAAGTTAACTTTGTTTTGTTTAATCCTATCTCAAGGAAAGAAACACACACACACAAGTTAATATCTTGGAGTATGTATATATTATAGGATACAAGAGGGGAGGACCTGCGATACTCACGGGGGGGGGGAGGATTCCTAAAGGCTGCAGCCCCAGGTAAGTCCTCTTCCCCCTACCCCCTGCAATTCCCCCCCGCTCCAAGGCCCAAGCAGCTGATGGCCACTCAGGCCAGCGATTCCCCACTGATTCCCCCCCAGCTCCAAGGCCCAAGTGCCTTTCAAATGGCAGCAGTGAGGCCCGAGGCCTGCTGAGCCATCTCCCCCCTCCCCTTTCAAACAGTGGTGACGGCGAAGCCCAAGGCCTGCCGAGCCATCTCCCACCCCCCCTCCCCAACAGCGGCCAAAGCATTTTCTGTGCATGCACAGGGAACACTTTTACTTTTGGGGGGATTTAAATATCCCCCCCAAAGTTTTTTTTTTACTTTCCAGATTTTTCTGCACATGGGGGAAGTCCCCCAAGTGTGCAGGAAAATCTCCTTGCCCTCCCAAGTGCCTCCCAAGTGCCCCCGTGTGGATTTAGATATCTGCACCGGGGTGGCCACTTGGCTATTAGATATATAGATGGGGCGAGTAGACCTGTTCTCCAAAGGCCAGGTCTATCAATATAGTGGCAAGGGTGGGGTAGACCTGTTCTCCGGAGGCCAGGCCTACCAATATAGTGACAGGGGCTGGGTAGACCTGTTCTCCAGAGGCCAGGTCTACCAATACAGTGGCAAGCCCTGGGTAGACCTGTTCTCCAGAGGCCAGGTCTACCAATATAGTGACAAGGGCTGGGTAGACCAAGGAGGGGGGAGAGAAGTAGCTCCACCTGGAGGAGCAGCCTCCCGTATCCTGGGCAATGATGGTGAATCCCGGGCTCACCAATTTCTCTCCCCTCCATCCCCAGTTGTTCCAGCGAGGCCCACACACCTCAGAGGCACAGGGCCTGCCAATTTCTCTCCCCCCTGCCCCTCACCCCCCACCAGTGACAGCGAGGCCCACATGGCTTCCAGCTGTGGGGCCCGCCAGCTCTTCCCCCCAACAGCTCTTCCCCCCACTAGCTCTTTCCCCTGCCCCCATCCCTGCCAGTGATGGTGAGGCCTGTCAAGGCTTCTCCACCCGCCCCTGCCGCCCACAGCAGCCACCAAAGATCACGAATGTAAGTGCGTTCCATGCACATACACAGGGAACGCTGTTTTACTTGGGGGGGGGGGATTTAAATATTCTCAAAAAAGTTTTTTTAACTTTTCAGATTTTTCTGCATATGGGGGGAGTCCCTCAAGTGTGCAGGAAAATCTCCCTGCCCCTCAAGTGCTCCCCCGCATGTATTTAGATATTCGCACGGGGGTGGCCACTTGGCTATTAGATATATAGATTAATAACTGATGGCAACATGTGAATGGAATAGTATTTGAATCCCCAATACCAATAACTCTGTGTGACTTAGGGCTGGTTATAAAAGGGGCTGGGTTACCCTGCCTGCTGATGTCTCTGTGAGTGAGAAAGAGGAGCTGAGGCCATGAAATGTCATGGATGTCTATATATTTTAAAAGAGATAAAAAAGTTGGTGAGTGTGACATCCTGAACTACATGTATCCTGAACCTGAGAGAGAGTTTTTAGAGGGTGGTAAGCACTCCGTGTGAGTGGAAAAGGGGTGTCACAGAGTGTTAACTTGTAGCAATGGAAAATCTTGTTAGAGAAGTGGCACATTTTACACATTCTTTCCTAGCTCATGCTGGCATTGCAGTGCTCAGTTATTTGTTTCCCTTGTAATATTTTTTCATAATAGGCTTTTAAATCTTATACAAATTCTCACAAGGACAAGTTTTGCCTCATGATTTTCCAGCATAGTGTCTTCTTTGAAAATAACTTTCAATGATGGGATAAGCTTTTAAAGAGATAAATGGTTTATCCACATATTCCATTTTAACATAAGGATGTCATAGCAAAAGATTTTGTTAGGCATCATGTTGAGACTCCGTGACTTGCTTCATTACCATGTGTGCTAAACCAAGTTTCCACTAATCTCAATAGTCAGGAAAAAAAATGGAAATTGCCTCCCAAGCCAGAATAAAGAGGCAGACACACATGTTGGGTTAACTAAAGGGCCACTTTATTAACTGACAACATTAAGTGGAAATAAGTGGATGGGCAACACAACTTAGTGCATCTGTGTTTTATTGGATTTTAATTGTTGTATGCCGCCTTGAGCCTGCTTGCGGGCAAGGTGGGATAAAAATCAAAACACAAACAAACAAACTTGTGGTATGGTCAAGGCCAGGGGTCCGCAAACTCCTTCCCTACCACATGACGTAGGGCGAGCCACCCTGCCTTGAGCAAGAGCCATCAGCAGTGGCTCACACCCACCTGGCTAGCAATTGTAAGACAGCCCTGAGGCCCCATTCCCTGGGTTGCAAGCCTCAAAGGGAGGACCTAGTAAGAAGTCTGCTCTCCCTGTCCCAGGCCACAGGGCCCAAGGACTGTACTCACAAGACCCTTTAGACCCCCAAAAGAGGTGTCAGCTGGTGCTCACCAGTCCACATTGTGTATCCGCATAGAACCCTGCCCAACTATAAGTGACCAACCTAACTAACATGGCTTCACCCCAACAATCCCCTGCGTTACTGCTGCAGTGCAGGGTAGGCAAAAACACTCCCTCTAAGGGCCAGTCAGGAAGGGGCAATAAATTCCTACCCAGCCCCCTAAACCAGGTGACCAGAGAGAACTTGCACTGCCAATGGGGTGGGTGGGGGGGCTTCTGAGGAGGTGGGTGCCAAAATATAAGCACTTCAGCCCTGCCCCCTGTTGCCGGCCCTTATGTGGCATTTGGCTGCCAAAACCAACTGCTTGCCTCTCCTTACTGGGAGGCAAAGGCATCTCCCCAGCCCCACGACCACAAGGGCTGGGGGCTGTTTGAGCCAAAGTGTCTTCGCTTTTCTTTATTTATGCTAGTTAAGCTGATCACAGCAGCTGATCAATGTACTTCCTGATCTATGCTTCTAACCACATTAAATTGGAAAAAACTGTTATAAAATAGAGCAGGTCCCATGTGGAATGTTGCAGGTCCTTCTTTAGTAATAGCAAGATCATAATGGATTTGACTCATGGATACATCCCTTTTTGTAGCAGGACATGATAGATCCACCTCAAGTTGCTGCATTTCCAGAATCCTGACACAGAGTCCTTCTCCTCCTGCAGTTCTCTTGGTTCCTTTCTGGTCCAGACGCAGTGTTACTCCTTGGACATTTATGTGGATTCCTACCCCTGTATAGCAATGTGTGAGTCCACTGGTTATAAAAGAATAGCAAAATTGAAGCAATTTTGTCATCTGCTTTCTCTTTTATCACAATTTTCAATCAAGAAGACTTTTTTAAAAAAATGAAAAAGTGATACCCTTTTAAAAAAGAAACCACTGATGGCAAAATTTTGGAACTCTAACCTGGGGAGGTCCAGCTGTCTTCCTCAACTGTGGTCTTCCACCAGTTGGTGAAGGCTTTTTGTTTTGTTTTGTTTGGCATACCTTTGATAACTGTTAATTGCCCTCTTCCCTGGTTTGGTGTTTGTATTTTTATCTATTTATGTTTTTGTGCTATATCTTATGTTATATATTATTTTATTATTATCACTCTAGGAAGTGATGTCAGCACATTGCTGGGTTTTACCAAAATGCCAGCACTTCCCTGGTGATGCAGTGGCAATTACTTCCTGGTGCACATGGTGGGATATCATTATATCACCAGTGAGGCCCCCGCTAGGAAGCAAGCTGGGTGGGAGAATGTGCCATGTAGTTCCTGAGAGTGTCTCACCCCTGAGGAGCAGGTTTGCAGCGCTGGGAAGCAAGAAAGATCAATTTCACAAGTTCATCTCTGCTCTTAGTTGTTTTTATTGACAGAGGAGTTAAGATTCCCCACTGAAACACTCTTGTGATTCAGACTTAATATAAGTTCTTACTAAATAATTCTGACTGACTGGTGGTAATGTAGGTTCACTGTGCATTAATTACTCTTGCTTTATAAACCCAATTTCTGTACAAATCAAGGCCTGAAGACTACCCTTTGTTTGTCCTTAATTTTCAATGTGAAAAATGTATACAATAACTGTGTGTGATGACATAGAGTCAAAGACATAACAAGCTCTATGATCAATGAAGTATTAAAAGTATTTATGGGGGGAAATATATCTATGTCTCAGCCTGTGATTTAAGAAACCAATTTGTCAGAAGAAAGCTGCATCAAATAGTTTTTAAACTGCTGGCCAAAGAGTTCTTTATGTACAGAAGAAAATTGGTAGATTTGGTGCCTGAGACAGCAACAAGATGAGCCAACTGATATTCTGTTGAACTTGGTAGATCTCAATTAGTCAAAATCCAGATATTTTGGTTTATCTAGCATAAAATTCCTTCTGTTGACCAGTCTGTATGAATGGTGTGCCCAGGGCTTTTTTTGTAGAAAAGCCCAGCAGGAACTCATTAGCATAATTGGCCACACTCAACAGCAGAAACACCCTCCGAGAGCCTTCTTAGTACGGCCAAGAAAAACTTATGCCGCACCCTAAGAGGGTGAGAGTTCAGCAACTAGGAGCAGAGCAGAGCCTCGCACCTCTTGCTGCCGCCGCGACCGGAACCGGAAGCTCTTCCTTCCTTCCTTCCTTCCTTCCTTCCTTCCTTCCGACATACTTCCAGTGATGTCAGGTGGTGTAGCATGTGCAAATAAGTTATGCTAATGAGTTATGTTAATGAGCTCCTGCACCTCTTTTTCTACAAAATGACCCCTGCATATAATAATTGATTAATTAACTTATAACATCCTTCTTACATTACAGAACACATGCTTTTGTAACAGATAAACAGATGGGGCAACAGTATAAGTGGCCACAGGTCAATCCCATGGCCACTGACATCACATTAAAATGATATGTAGTATTTTAAAAATTCCCTCAGTGCCCCAATCCAGGTTGGGCATGCTGTGCAGTAGCCCCGGGAGCTCTTCTTTCCCATACCTTTTCAAGTGTAGAAAGAGTTTGGGGGGGGGGGGCTGCCTCTGCACATAGTTTGGGGAAAAACAAGAGCTCCTAGGGCTGCTGCACCACACACCCAATCTCGATTTGGGCCTTGCGGCAATTTTTATAACAGCTACAAATGCTTTTAAAAGGTGTTGGTGGCCAGAGGATGGACCCATGGCTTCTGTCATTTGTATTTTGGCCCATGAAGAACAAGTAATGTGAGAAGCATTTATTGGTTTCCACATATGTGTTTAGAGACAAATAGAAGAGACATTATAAAATGTTTATTATATTTATTTTTCTTCTGTAGGTTAGCACAAACTACTTATTTATTCTCCATTTTTCAGTTCGTAGACAAAATGTTACCAGAGAATCAAGGGCAGACCAAGTAAAACATGACCTTCTATTGCTTGCTAATGCAAGATGAATTCATAGCTAGATTGCTTGAAAGTTATGTAGCAACAACTACAACAAATGAACTTCATCTAATAGGAATGTAAATCAGATTGTAGCTTTCACTATTCATATGCCGCTGAGTCATTATGCTGTGCATGTAAGCATGGAATGGTATCAGTGTCATCCAGAACAATATTGTCTTCTAGACAAGTGCAGAAGAGGATGGGATATGAATCAATAAACCACAAAGTCAAATCTTAATTATAGGGAAACTCGGTTTGGCTTTCAGCCAGCCTATTCTGCCTCTCTTTTCTCTGAGACAAATTCGGTATTAATATTCCAGATTTTGCTGTTTAACACGAGCCTGATTTTTCCTCACTATTTATGAAGTGCTAATCCCTTCCATGTTTCTTTTAGGAATAACCTGCAGGGGGGGGAAATATCTCCACCCAGTGATGAAATTTTAAGTAATATTTTTAAGAGACAAGGAATCGGCTAAATCTTTCAATTGTAAGGGAGAAACAAAAATATCAAACAGAAATAAAACAGCAGCAGAGCATTCCAGTTTCCAAAACTGAATGTCTCTAGCTAAGCTTCAGTACTCATCTGAGAGATTATCAGATATTCAGTAAAGAATCATAGATAGATCAGTGCAAGATAAAGATGGGGGAGGTAATGGAACTCTCTTTTTCTTTCTTTTTTCATGAAACAACCAAATTGGTGGTTTTTAGGTTTTATTACAGAAGAAACTGAAGGGGGAAAATCAGCATACTATTTGCCTTCCCCCCCATTGTTTTTGAAGAAAGTGATGAAACTTACTGAATCATCTAATTTATAGCAAAAGTGATTTAAAATCTCATCAAGTTCATACTTTGTGGGCAGTATGGCATGTCTCAGAAGCACAATAATTTCTATCTATGTGAAGTATTTTGCTCATCATGCCTTTATTTATTTATTTATTTATTTAAAAAAACCCTACCTTGAAAATAAAAAAAAAATCAAAAACCCCTGATATGTGAAAATAAGCTGAAACAAGGAAAATTAATGTCACACCTTGGAAGCACAGAGCCCACCCACATGTATAGAAGTCTTTATATACACATAAAAATAACCTTTAATCCAATGGCTGAGCCCCTTATGCATGTAGTTTTATCTATTGATTTATATGGTATTTTATTATGGTTTTGTTATTCTACATTTTCTAACTGCCTGCAGGGAAGGACAGTCTAAAAGTAAATAAATAAATCCCTGTAACATTTCTCCCTCTCCCTTCTTCTTCTATTGCTTGAATTGCTTTGGCTACTTGGAAATGATGGTCTACGTACCTGATGACGTGAGCTCTGAGTTAGAAAAGCATATGCTAGGATAATTTGTGTTCATATTTAAGGTGCTCCTGGAACCTGTTAGTTCAAAGCATGGTATATTTAATTCTAACTATGTGTTTTTGTAATTCACTGCCCAGTTTACATGGAGTTCAAATCCACAAACCTTTGTAAGTACCCTAAACATTTCTTTGTCTGTTATGACCACTCTACAACAATATCAACAGGTATAACTACTGCCACACTATCATGTCCTTGTGCCTCATGGGTGTCAGTTATCAAGCTGGGTAGGGCTGATCAAGAGCAACAAGGAGTCACAAGCTTTTGTCCGCATTCAAATGTAGATAATCAAATCAAGCTACGAGTACCATCTCTGTCCCAAAGCCTGGTCTAGATCATAATGAAAGTTCATGCATCAAAATCTTCTGCAGATTAGAAGGGTCCAAGTCTCAGGAGCATAATTGCCAAAACAGTCATGGCGCAAATCATGGCGCAAGCCATAATCATGAGCATGGCGCAAGCCATAATTTTCAATATGGGACTGTGTCAGAATTCTGGTTTGTAGGCTTCTCACGTGAAAGTTGCAAAGGCTAGCAGTAGGGCTAACCTTTTACATGAACTCTCTGGCAAACTTGACAAAATGGAATAGCAATTGAAGCTTCAGGCACTACAGCTACTTACCACCTACTTCCAAACAAACCTACCTGACCAATACAGTTATCTTCTGAGGCCCTTCTTCAGGTGACCTTGCCTTCTGAGGTTAGGATGACAGCAACTCCAAAGAAGCCTATTTAGTTGCGTTGCCAAGATTGGGAAATTCCATCCCCAAGTATATTCATCTTTCCCTTTCTACCAAATGAGTGAGTGAAGACTTTTTTTTGTTTTATCTGGCATTCCTTCAACAATCCCTCCTCCATATATAAATTCTGTATATAAATTCTGTGTGTGTATATAAATTCTGGGATTAAATTTGTTTTATGATATGCTAAGAAGGCAAATGTGATTTTGGGCTGTATCAACAGAAGTACAGTGTCCAGATCACACAAAGTGTTGGTATCGCTTTACTCTGCACTGGTTAGACCTCACCTAGAGTACTGTGTTCAGTTTGGGGCACCACAATTGAAGAAAGGCATAGACAAGCTGGAACATGAGGAGGGCAACAAAGATGGTGAGAGGTCTGGAGACCAAGTTCTATGTGGAAAGGTTAAAGGAGCTGGGTATGTTTAGCCTGGAGAAGAGACAACTGAGAGGTGGTATGATAACCATCTTCAACTACTTAAAGGGAGGATGGAGCAGAGTTGTTTTCTGTTGCCCCAGAAGGTCAGACCAAAACCAATGGGTTGAAATTAAATCGCAACGGTTTTCAATTAAAAATTAGGAAGAACTTCCTGACAGAGTGGTTCCTCAGTAGAACAGGCTTCCTTGGGAGGCAGTGGGCTCTCCTTCTTTGGAGGTTTTCAGACAGAGGCTGTCAGCAATGCTGATTCTGTGAACTTAGGCAGATCATGAAAGGGAGGGCAGGACGGGTTGAATCAGTGCTTAGTTCTTGTAGCCCTCCTTACACACCCAGGGAAATGCTTATCACATTTTGGGGTCAGGAAGCAATTTTTCTCCAGGCCAATTTGGCTGGAGATCCTGAAGGTTTTTTGTCATCTTCTAAGCATGAAACAGCAGTCACTAGGTGTGTGAGGGGGAGGTATTTTTGAATTTCCTGCATTGTGCAGGGGGTTGGACTAGATGACCCTGGAGGTCCCTTCCAACTCTTTGATTCTATGATTCTACTCTGTTTTTAGTTGTTAGCTGTCTTGGTGCTCTGATTAAACTGGTGTATAAATCTTCTAAATAAATAAATAAATACTACCTAATAGTGTTGTTTTGAATACAAAATGGGTACCTGTGTGACTGCTACCTTGCACATCTTAAAGAAAGTGTAGGACTCATATGCTAAAAACATAACTGTGATACAGTGTATTCTTATGGTTTGGCTTTACTCAAATTTTGAAGGTTTGAACTCAAATCTCTGAAGGTTTGGACATGAAATTAGAACAGCAAATTGATTTTGATAATTGCTCATAACAAGACTACATAATGTAATGTAGTTAATAGGGATTTAATTCACCAATCCATCTGGTGAATGAGTGCAAGTTTGGCTGCCCATCAGCAGAAACAATGCTTTGTTTCATACTGTCTGTGGATCAGCCAGCTCTTGGCTTCATTATTTATTCACTCCCACGAGGAAAACCATTTTTCCCCTCTAATTTCACTGACATATTCAAATGTTCTTTCTGACAAAGATGAGTGATATTCTAATTGTTTTAGAAGGTTTTTCTCCCCAGGGAGTGCCACAAAGAACCATGCTGCTCATGTACACAAATGAAACATATGCTTTTTGTAGGTTTATCCCTAAAGGATGAATTCAGACTGCTTTTCATATAGCTGGATTTCTTGGTCACTTTCTTCTGTAGTAGTAAGGATCAAGCAGCAATTAATCAGGCTTCCTCTGCGACAGAACCAGGCACAGGTGAAATGTTATACTTGATATATTTTTATCCTATTCTTCCTCCAAGGATCTCACTACTTTAACTACCCAACACACTGGCATTTGGCCACTTATAAACAACAACTGTTATATTATGTACAATGCATCCATCATATATTACATTATTTTTAAAAAAGAACACTAAAATATAAATTGACTAATATGATATATGGTGATAGTGCCATGCCACTCCACCCAGGTGACCCACACACAAAATAAAGACATAAGCGTAACATAAAATATATAGGGTTTATTCTTAGCTTGTGATTTTAGGAACTTATTAAACACTCCCCAAGTACCTAGAACTGCCAGCTTTAGAGGCAAACCCACCCTGACTCAGAGATGAACCCATCAGTACTGTCATGACGCAATTCCCTGCAAACCAAATTTTATACTGAGAAGAACTGAGACCCTATCTTTTCCCCCATACTGGACAGCATTCATGTTCAAATAAAGTAGCTCAATCACCAAACTTATGTTTGCAGGCATAAGCTTTGGCTTGTCTAAAACTAGTACTGTCTTGTGAAAAGAAAAGCCCATTTCCTGACGTACATCACTTGACTCCTAGACACTCTTCTTCTGGATCTCTACCTAGATTATTGCTTGGTTCGTATTTTGGATCTTAGATTTCCATGGGTGTTACTATCTGCCTATAGATTATAGGGGGATTTATTGTTGCAGTGTTTTCAACCCTGCTTGGGAAACACACTCTTGTTAGATCTTCAAAAATAGTTAACTATTAACCAGCCAAATTTCTCCTCTTGTCCAACATTTTTGGCATAATTCCCCATATAAACACACACAGTTTAGACATTTCCACTTGGCCATTTGTTGTGTTATGCTTGGTATCATGTCTGCTTGAGTTTCTAATTATTTCCCTCAATAAACTCTCTATGATTTCACCATATCCAGGTTCTTATTGTTCTCTCCATAACAGTAAAAAAGCATAATTTCATTATCAGTAAATCTCTTGATTGCTGTTGTGGGTCGCTACCTGGAGAGGGTGAGTTCCCTAATAAAGGTGGAATGTTGAAGACTGCAGGGTTTTTTTAGTAGAATTGTGAGAGCTTGGGAGGGGCTGAACCACTAACTGAACCACAAACCCGTACAAACCCAGTTCATATCAGTTTGAGAGACATTTAAAATTTAAACCGCTGCTTTTTGCTCCCCATTGTTTTTTGCAGGGAGCAGAAAGCATTGGTTTAAATGGCTCTGAACCATTTGAACCCCTGCTTTCTGTCCCCCCCCCATGAAAAACTGCTGGAAACAGAAAGCAGGGAGCCACTTAAACCAAACAGCAGAGTGGCAAGGAGTTCCCTGCCACATGGATGTTTGGTTTAAATGGGTAGGAGCCATTTAAACCCCTGCTTCCTACTCTCCATGAAAAGTCCATTCCTAGTGAGAATTGTGCCCATTCCTAGTGAGAGGCAGTGGAACAAAGGTAGCTCATTTCAGTTTGGGCCCACATTACTATGGGAAAGGATTTTCTTTTCTTTTCAGATATGGTCATTGATTGCTCTTATTCTTTTTTCTCTCTTTTAAATCAGGGATTTCTTTTTCATTTCTGTCTTATCAGTGAAGAGAAATCAATGCACCCTTTTGTTCTGCAGTTGTTCTATGTTCCGTACTGCTGGGTGATGCTCTAATACAGGGGTGGCCAACCTTGCTTAACGTAAGAGCCATATAGAATAAACGTCAGATGTCTGAGAGCCGCAAGACAGGAACAAATATCACACACACGTTTTTATTTTTAAAAATATGCAAATTTGCTTTTTATTAACATTAAATGGGACTGTCAAAAATAAAAACAAATGAGGAAAACCGGTTATTGATAATGATATTACTTGTTTGCTAATGATATTGAGAGAGAGAGAGAAAAAGAGAGAGATGGAAAGAAAGAATTAAAGAAGTGGAAAGAAAGAGAGAGAGAGAAACTAGGAAAGCAAATAGATGGGAGGGAGGAGGGAAGGAAGGAAGGAAGGAAGGAAGGAAGGAAGGAAGGAAGGAAGGAAGGAAGGAAAAGCATGCCTCCCCTTTGCTTCCCCAGCCACCCTGCCAGGAGCCGCACAATATGTGTGAAAGAGCCGCATGTGGCTCCTGAGCCACAGGTTGGCCACCCCTGCTCTAATAGGAGGACAGAAAGGTTTGGGAAGATATTGCCTGCCTCTGAACATCTGCAGAGTAAAATTCTGAAATTTGCAGACCCTCCCTTCCTGCCCTCCCCCCCAGTGACTTATTGATCAACACAGAATTAATTTAAAATAGACTCCACAGGCCTAAAAAGAGGGAGAGAAATGGATTGCAGGGAGAAATTGTCTAAAGAGGAATTAAGAGAATTTCTCTTAGCAACACTTATTGGGGCTGAGATTGAAAGGTGTACCATGTGACTGTTGACATAGGCAGAGAGAGAGTGCACATGGTAACCATGTGGTAACCAATCCCTACATGAACTTTAGTTTAATTGCTAGTGATTAACAGAGCAATTGTGGCGGGGGTGGGGGTGAATCAGAATAGGGAGCTGACTTGCCCCCACTCCAGCATAACTTGGATATATGCTAGTGTAAGGGAGCATTTATGCTGGTGGAGGGCATGTGCTGTGCAGTGCACTTGCACTGGAACAGCTGCACCACTGGTGCACACCAGCAGAGTAATGAGACAAACCTCTGCACTGGTGAAAATGTGAGCATGCTAGAGGGCATTGCACCAGCCAGCTGGCTCCCAAAGCATTTTCAGTATGGGAATGCCTCCCAGAACAGGAGCAAAACTGTGTTGGCAAAATACTGGAGTAGCCCATTGGTGGCCATAGTAAATTCCAATTCACTCCCTGCTCCCTCAGTTGCAGCCATGCTCTGCCCTTTGGAATCAAAGCAGCTCAGGATACCAACCATTTGCACCCAATCAGCATCTCCATACACCAGCCCTGCCCCTCCCCAGCACCCAATAACAGCCTGCTCCACCCTACAAATGGTTCTAGGAGGTTGCCCCACAGTTCCAGAGGTACAGTGTGTGGCACGGTATGCTGTCTGACAGCTCCCTGCCATGTGAACTGAGAGCTAGGGAAAATGCACCTCGGTGACAGGCAAAACACAGACAGGGCACCTAGAACCACTGGCAAGCACTTGGGGGGAAGTCACTACCAGGAAAGCAAAGTCCACATGCCAGATTTCAGGCTCCACAAGGACAGCAGCTCGTCCACTGGGATCCCAGGGGGCTGCCACACATGAACAGATAAGCAAGACACCCTTTCCTCAACCCCACTCCCCCTTGGCCAACAACAATGGCATCTTCTGCTCCTGAACCTGGCAGCTGGGGCATGAGTGCTTCACCAGATGCACATGGCCCCCTCATACCAGTCATTTCTGTGCATCAGGGGCTGCCCAAGACAGCTGCTGGGGGAGGGGGACGAAGGGGAGCCACTGCACCAGGCTGCATGTCCCAACCATTGGCAGAGCTCCCCATGTACATGTGAATGGCAATCAAGTGGGAGCAGCTGGAGAGCTGTTGTGATTGATGGGAAGCATTTGCCAGGGGCCAGCAATGGATGGAGGAGCTGGCAATATCTGTAACAGTGGCTGCTGGGCACCAAAGGGGCATCTTGCCATTGCGAGGCATACCAGTGAGGGATAGGAGTGCAGTGAGAGGCACCTGGGGGACCTCTCAAAGTCTCTCTGAGTCCTCCTGGCACCCCCACCCCCCTCCCACTGTGCTTCTAATATGGGTTAGGATATGGATGTCCTTGATGGCATGGGTGGGCATCTGGCCACTGTGGCCAGCTGTGGGTGGGGGCATGTCCATGTTCTTATCTGTCATCACCCTCTGGGGTGCACTCTCTGTGTGGAGCATCACCATGGGGTGCCAGTGGGGCTAATGGGTGGTGTCCCCCTCCCCAGTGACAGGTGACTAGGGCTTGTGGTGGGAATTGGTCTCTTTAAGGGTGTGTGTGCAGCAGAGGGGGAGCATCGCTCCTGTGGCCTACCCTCTCCACCCCCTGCCAATAACAGACACTTGCCTTGGCCTCCTCGACTCATGACTCCCACTGGTCCTGCCTGCCCTGTCTATCATGCCACCCTTGCTTCACAACAATGCCAGAACGAAATGTTGTGGCAGAATCACCATGGACACTGCCATGGCAACAGCTGGCAACACTGTTGGGGCATCTTTTTTCCCCATTTGGCTGTAGTGTAATTTATCTCCACAGGGAAGTGACTACTGATGCCACAGCTGCAGCCGCAGCATGGGCATGGCTCAGGATTGCTCTGCCCAAGTGCTAAGCAGAAAGTCCTTCGAAATCAGTTGATATAGAAGGGAGAAACAGCCTTGCTCTGGCATGCTATATCCTCTTTCATTTTAATAGTATTTTAAGCTCATGTCTTGTACAGTAATGTCATCTTGTTCTGCAAGTGCCCAGGCTTGTTTTTAATACTCAACTTTCTGGATGAATTGTGTATTTCACAAAACATTTCAGGCCTTTCTTATTCAACACAGATGTTGTTATAACAAAAATGTATTTATATTCAGAAACTGTAATAGTACACACCAAATATTAGTAACAGCAAGAAATATGTGTGATGGGTTTGTTAGCACACACAGCATGGGTTATAATTTTCTCTATCCTATGCTGTTTTGAGTAATGGTATTTGTTACATGCTTTTGGACTAATGAATTATTTGTCATACAGTGCTGCTGCTCTTCATTTATATTAATAAGCAAGATTTAATTTTTTCACAGAAATTTCAAAATAAATACCTTCTTGGTAATGGAACTGTGTATGGCACTTTGCTTGCTGTAGAAAAGATTATTTTCTAATTAATTTAAATGGAAATGTTCTTAAATGACTTGTAAATCGACCAAAAGCAACCAGCAGGTTTTACATATGAAATGTAATTGTAATTTTTGTGGAATTTATATGTACGTAAGAGCTACTATGGCGTCTTTTCATCTATATACTAATTCCAAGAGGTTTTTTTGTGTGTGTGGATACTTATATCTGCCCAAAGAGAGCTCACTCTCCCCCAACAGTTTTTCCAAATAGTCAGGGGCCTTTCTCAGTCTGCAGAAAAATCCAAAAAGTTAAAAAAATACTTCAGGGACTTTTGAATTCCCCCCAATACCTTTTGAAATGTCATCAGCTCCAGGCATCAACTGTGAGAGATTAGAATGTTTGGGGAAGGGGGAGGCTTCTAGCTGTTTCTGTCATTAAAAGGCAGGGTTTTTACTGGCAGCAGTCTAGGGTTGCCAAGTACCCACCCCCCAGCCACTGGCAGCGGATCCAGATCAGGCTGGGAAACTCCTGGAGATTTGGGGGTGGAGCCTCGGGAGGACAGGGACCTCAGTGAGGTACAATGCCATAAACTTCACCCTCGAAAGCATCCATTTTCTCCATGGAAAGTTATCTCTGTAGTCTGGAGATGAGCAGTAACTCCAAAGGATCCCCAGGCCCCACCTGGAGGCTGGCATCCCTAGGCAGCACCCTCTGTGTGACTTGATACCACCTGATCTGCATGACTTAATTAGGCCCAGCTGCTTTGCAACTTTTCATCAGCAGCCACCCTATGAAAGCCATTGTGATGTAACAGTTAGATCTTTAAACTAGGATCTGCAAGACCCAGGTTCAGATCCCCATCTTGCGGTGGAAGCTGACTGGGAGATTTTGGACCAGTCACATGCTTTCAGCCTAACTAATCTCACAGGGTTGCTGTGCAGATAACAAGGAGGAAATAATAATGTAAGCTGCTTTAGTCCCCACTGTGGAGAAAGACTGTAATTTTCCTAGGTAGAGGCTGTGGGGGAGAGGGGTGGAGATGGAAAGCTGAAGACAGATAAAGGTAGGTTGGCTGTTGGGTAGGAAGGAAATAGGGTGGCCAACTCCAGGTTGGGAAATTCCTGGACATTTGAGAGTTGTAGCCTGGGGAGGGTGGGATTTGAGGAGGTACTACAGACCAGTATAATGCCACAGACTCCACCGTCCAAACCAGCCATTTCCTTCACTTAAACTACCATTGCCAGCCTCCCAACAAGGGCTGAAGAGCTGTTATCCAGGTGACAGAGATCAGTTCCCCTGGATAAAATGTCTGCTTTGGAGGGTTGCTGAGGCTGCTTGCCTTCCCAAGCCTCACTGTCCCAAGGCTCCACCCCCAAATCTCCAGGAATTTCCCAACCTGGAGATGGCAGCCCTATGGTGAATTGATCTCTGCAGCTGGAAGATCCGTTGTGATTCCCAGAGCACTGCCACTGCTGCTGCGGGGGGAGAGGAAGCAGGCAGGAGGCTGGGAGAGTGATGGGGGCAGAAAAAGAGAGTGATGGAGTGGGGGGCAGAAATAGTGATGGAGTGGGGGGGCAGAAAGAGAGAGAAAGAGTGATGAGGTGGGGAGGCAGAAAAACAAAGAGAATGATGATGGTTAGAAAGAGAGAGGAAGTAACATACATGGAGGAAAGACAGAGAGTAAGAAAGGGGGGGCAGAAGGGAGAAAGAGTGTGAGAGAGGTAGGGGGAGAAGGGAGGAAGCAAAGGTGTGAGGAATGGGATAACCATCCTGCAAGTTTCTTGCCAGTCTCACTTTTTTATAGTGTATTCTCTGTGCTAGCCTAATTCTCAGTCTCTTAAGCACTGAGTTCACTACGTCAACTGAAACATTATCAAAGGAGACAGTGAGATGTCTATCAGGAAAAAAATTGCACTCTTTAAGCATGTGCAAATCTTGAAAGTACCAAAAGGTTCATGCATCCCTGTGTCAGCCTAACTTACCTCGTAGGGTAGCTGAGAAGGTAAGACATTATAAGAAAAGTAAAACTTCCTCAGAGGAGTGCTGAGATTAATATGTAATAAGAAAGTGTAGACATTTCAGTTCTATGCAGGCAGAGAATGCATATTACACCTATTCTTCAGTCAGTCCATTGGCAGCCCATTACTTTCGGGATTCAATTCAAGATATGGGTCATCACGTAATCCTTCATGACCGTGGACCCTCATAGCTGCAAAATGCCTCTCTTCCTATTCCCCACCACAATATCTTCATTCATTTGAAAGGGGCCTCCTATAGGTACTATCCTGCAAATGGGCAAGAACCTGAATTGCTGATACACGTTTTCTCTGTAGTGCCCCCCCCCCCCCCGATGCGGAATATGGTTTGCCTGAAGAGGTGAGGAGGTATACTCCCACAATTCTGGCTTTCTGCAAACTATGCAGAGCAGAATTATTCAGGAGGGCATTTTTATAAAGGAAATAGGGCTGCATTATAACTGAATGATTCAGGAGGATGGGTCAGTGGAGGAAAAATAACTGCACTATGCTACTTATATGTATTGTCTGTTGCTGTATGCTTTTATGTTGCCCTCACTGCATTATATTTCTACTTACATAATACTATTTCTTGCATTGTTTAAAGTGTCATATTTAATATGTATGCCCTGTTTCAGATTTCTGTAAACTTAGTCCTATTGCATTGTGTTGGGATGTCTTCTCATTCTATTGACTTCCCTGACTTACATTATGTAGTCTGCCTTGAGTCTCAGTAAGAAAGGCAGATTATATATATATATATATATATATATATATATATATATATATATATATATACACACACACACATATATACATATATATATTAAAAATGCATGCCCACATTAAAATGTGCACTGTGATAGACTATCTGAGCATGGAGTGTCTGTGCATTATACCTAACTGTTATAAGATAATTCACATGTTTTCTGTTTCCAGCTGCATGAATTCTTGTTAGAGTTCAGTTGGCCAAGTTGTCATCTAGCAATCACAAGGAAAAGAATAATTCAATCAATGATGGTCCCAAAATTTTGTATAGAACGGAGAACCATGGTATCTGGCTCCATATTATAGTGGCCCTGCAGCTGTAAAAATAGTATATGAAGTCCTTTCTTGAGAAAAATTAAAAACAATACAATATGTCATATTTCTGTTATATTATTATAAGGTAGGGTCACAGTTTTGCTAGCATCAACCCTTTCATTATTGCAACTCACCTTTTTTAAGGATTTTGTATTTGGTTTGAACATGATATATATCTTTTTTATTAGTCAGGGTTGTTGGTTTTGTGATATCACTCACTATTTCTTCCATAACATCTTTACTAAGGTAACTTCTACCCACACTAAACACTTCAGCTCTTTGTACACAGCTTTTGTGCAAAATAATTTCAAAAAAGTAAAATTGATGGATCACGTTATAATCACATCATCGAAGATAGGCAGAGGTGCTTATAGGGAATATTTTTTTCCCACAGCTACAGAGCTGATAAACAATAACATGCCTGTTAAAAGGACAGATCACCATCCATTATTCTAGAAGACGAAGTATGAAGAAGTATATTGGATCTCATAAAGTATGGGGCAGTCCAACGCATTCTGTGCCCTCCCAATACAAATAAAATAAAGGAACAGAACTATGACCTTGTACCTGGCACCTTTTATTGGAGTGTATGAAAATGTTAAATACAACTTCACATAAGTTTGGTACTAACATACTGTATCGATTTCTTTATTTATAGTATTTTATATTGTATTCCATAACCAGAAAACTGCTTTCTGGAGTGGTGAACAAAGTAGTAAAATCATGATATCCTCAAGAGCAAGGGAATCTATCTGGATCCCTATATGATTATACTATCTTTCCATCCCTTCAACAGTTACAGGAGAATATCACTCTCAACCTCATCAAATAGTGCTAAGTCAATGAAGGCCGAGGGGGTGTAGAGATGCCCATCATCAATTCATTGGGCCACATCACATCAGCATGTATACTGAAGACCCTGAGTACCATCTGTAGCCCAGAGGCGTTGCCTTACTCAAGGGTATCCCCAACAGCAGGACACCCCACTTTCTAACCTGAGCCAGAGACCCACGAACTCAGGCCAAGGAAGAAACTCCTGGTTCTGAAACACAGAGCAAGCCATAGCTCTGAAAAAAGGCTCTCCATTTTCAGGTGGTGTAATGCAGTCCTCAGAGCAAAACCTCCAGTCTTCTCCCCCCACCCAGCAAAGGTAAACACTGGCAGTTCTACCAGGTAAAGTATCTACATTTCTAAAGGCTATTCAAAGGCCACCTGGCAAATAGACTTTCTGTCTCCAGAACTTCACCCAGCCCTTTTGTGTACATCTATGTCTATGTGAGAATCCTTTGTCTCCACAACTGTCTTTCCTGCTTCTTCCTCCCACAGAATACCGAGATAAACCAATCATACATTCAAGTGTTTACTGATCCTTCCTGATGCTAACCCATCTCCTACCTTTTGTGTAAACCTGGGAACCTTTTCAAACTGCCTTAACTGGACCATTAGTGGTCAGAAAACTCATTCAGCTAGCCACCCAACACCTGGCTAATCCCATAATTGCTATTGTTAATCCAGACTCTGCCCCTCTGGAACCTCATTGGTCACACCTAGGTCTGCCCCCTCCTAATGCCATACCCCCTGGGACCCATTGGGCCAGGTAATCTTTTGTCCTCATGTGAGACAAACCTCTTAAATCCTCCTATTGGTTGTCTATATCCATCAAGGCACATAGCCTCAGAGTGTGTGCCTCTGCCCTGATGCCAACTGGCAGTGCACCCCAAAACTTTTGTTTGGGTCACAATCTCATCTCCATGGACCTCTGCACATCTGGACAGGTTGTATCACCCTGTAACTGACCCCTCTATTTGCTACCAATCACCTCTGCTTTCTTAGTTCCGTATTGCTTGCTCTTTTTGAATGCTTAGTGTGCTTGTAATTAGGGAAATTCTTTAATAAAATCTATTTAATTTACTCTTCAGATCTGGAGTCTTCCTACTGTATTGGACCTTGATATATAATTGGTGTGTGATCCCTGTACCCCTCTGGTCTCCTCTGCCACATAGCTAATTCCCCCAAACAACAGGGCAGGCCATTGGCGGTAACAGATCTGAGACCAGCTCAAGGAGTACAGGTGACAATAAAAATTCCCCTCTCTACTGGACAAGAATAGTTGCTACTCCTGACCTCCTCAATGATCAAATCTAGTTTGGTGTTGCACCAAGAAACTTGGGGAACAAACCTGTGAGGCATTAACTCTTTCCAGTCAATCTTGTCAGTTCTCAGTGTGACATTCCAGATCAGTCACTGGATGAGAATTGTGTTTTCCCACTTTATCAGAATGTTTTTTTTTTTTAACGGTCCAATCCACAACAGACAGTTGTGATCCTAGTATAAAACACTACAGGAGAGCAGAAATTTCTGCTAGGATTGAGATGGCACTTTGCATCTACACTACAATTTTTACATTCAAACTATTTTAATGTTATGTCCTTCAGGAATTTAAGAAGGAAGAGAAAGTTGAATACACTCTTATTCAAGAAAGGAAAACAAACAGAAAACAATACCTTTTCAATTTTCTTCCCAATTTCTTGGTAGAATATATAATATTTTAAAATATGGGCGACATAATTTTTTGCCATTAAATTGTGTATTGGTCCCCTTGTATGGGGAGGTATTTGGTTTTTTACTGTAGTTGAGGTAGCATGAATTATTTCTATGTACAAGGCTTTTCCACTAATTATAAAACTGACACCATCTGCCGTTTATAAATGGCAGCACTATCATTTCATTGCCATTATGTAGGAACTACTTAGTCAAGTGTACTACATAAACTTGTACTTCTTTCATTATTGATTATAATAATTCCAAAGTGTTATGTTTCATAATTCTCACATTTGATATGAAAACTAAACAAATTCAACACCTAGCCTATAAGAAAAAAAAAACACATGATTTTCTTTTGTTTTGTTCAGGTGTCTTTCATTATTGCAGTCCCTACCCTGTAGAGGTTTCACTTTTACAAGGCAGCCAGTGTTTTCCTAATTAGGACACAGAGAGAGCATAGTTTTCCTTAGGGGGAGGGGGGAGAAAAACTCTGGGCTTTCTTGATTTACTGCGAGCAGCCACTGCATGTATGAGATATTCCAGTCATGAAGGATATGGGATGAGACTTTGCTTTCCTCTCCCCTCCCAAAGCTTGCCCTGCTGCACTAAATTTCTCTTGCAGTCTGTACTTGCCCTGCTTGACTGCAGCTCTCCAAACCTTATCCCCCACATGAGCAAATCTAGTTCAAGTTCCTTCTGATGCTGCCTACCTGCCTAGATGCCTTACCCTCCTTGTGCCACCAAATGCCCTTGCCTTGTCAGTCAGCCTCTTCATATGCTGCTCATCTTCAAGCTAAGGGGCTATAGTGCTATCAGTGTTACCATTTGGAATCTTTGCAATTCATTCTTCCACAGATTTTGTTAAACATGAGTACCTTTCATTGCCTCACAAAGGAGGGAGATTGATTCTCTCTGAAATTTGTCTTTGTGGATGTCCTTAGGGAATACTGAAATCCTCCTGAGTTTTGTGCCATTTGGATGGAAAACCATGAAGAAATGGACCCAAGAAAAAGGAGGGGCCCTTCAATTGAAAGCAGTAGGAAATAATAACTAAATAGAATTATTAGAAAGAAACAATGATAATAAAAACAATAGTAAAACTAAACCATACAAAACAACCCAATAATGAAACAGTCCCTTAGGGCAGTGTTTTTCAACCTTTTTCGAGCTAAGGCACATTTCTTTCATTGAAAAAATCCCGCGGCACACCTGACAATATCTCACGGCACAGTGGTTGAAAAACACTGAAATACAAGATAAATGGGTCATTAGTTGCCTCAGCTCAAGTATTAACTATGACAGTATTACAAATACATGTAATAGCCACTCAACTTGAAATCATAAGTTACAGATCCAAAGTGTAATGGCTCCTTCCCATAACATTGACCTGAGTTTCAGAAGAAATATAATGTGAATGTATTTTAATACTGCGATTCTGCTAAAGTTTTTCAAATAGAGAGTTTAAACTCTTACTCTTATGTGAACGGCATTCCGCTGACCATAAGTGATTTGAAGAGAAACACAGTACACCCATTCTTTGCTGAGGGACAGTTACTGATTTGAACCCCGCACTGACAGAAACAGCTAGCTGTTACCATCAAATATATTCATGTTTACTGGAATGTCTTGGTGCAAATCACCCCCCCACACACACACACACACAACCCAGGAGCCAGGCACTGGAAGAAACCAGCTTACTCTGCTGGAGGAGTGAATGCCCTTGGTACTGAATGTTCCTGTCCTCTGTATTAACATCCACAGGTCTAGCATGACTCTGGTTCAGCACACGAGTCCTCCTCATTCATTTAAAACCATCTGCCATGTGCGAGCCTGCCTCTGGCCCCCACGAACTGGATGCCGCTCGAGTCCGCCGCCTCACCCTGCTCATTCTCCAACATGCAGGCGGGCATCAGCCGACTGCCACTGCCGCCACACAGCTTGGAGGTGGCCAACATCAGCGCCAAGGCCAGTGACGGAAAAAGAGCAGCCATGAAGCGGGACCCGCGGAGGCCCACCTCCACCTTCCGGGCTGAGAGGCCACGCAGAAGAAGACAGCCTTCACCTGGAAAGTCTCAGCTGCCCCCTCCGAGGCTCATGGGGGGGGCAGACGAGCCAGGGTGTTGGCTCCATCGCGGCCAAGCGGAGGCTGCGACGGCGGGGCCCATGGGGGGCGCCGTGCGTCTCCTGAGGAGGACCCCCCTTCTCCTCCTCCTCCTCCCCCCCAGCCACTCACTGCTTTCATGGCCACGGCCATGTCGTCGTATCTCTCCACCTGCTCGGCCAGGCGGGCTCGCTGCAGCAGCTGCTCCGGGTCGCTCATGGCTGCTGCCTCCGTTGTGGCGCTGGCAGGTTGGGTGAGCGAACAGACAAAGCCCCTCAGCACTCTCCCTCCCTCCCTCCCTCGAGTCCTCGCAAGGCCAAGGGGAGCTGCGCCTCAACGGCGGCTCCCTCCTACCTCAGGCCGGCCACAGAGCGTGCGAGCGGAATCAGTGAGAGCGCGCCACTGTTCTTTCTCGCATGCACAAACGCATCCCAGAAGGTCAGCCCGGAAGGCACATTTCTTTCATTGAAAAAATCCCGCGGCACACCTGACAGTATCTCACGGCACACCAGTGTGCCGCGGCACAGTGGTTGAAAAACACTGCCTTAGGGAATAACAGAAATGAAATAAATGAAACAAACCCTCATGAATGACTTCTCTTCTAGTAGGATTTTCAATAGTTTCCTCACTGTGAACCCTATATTCAGCTTAGTACTAAGGGTGATATATATCAAGCTGAATATAGTGTTCACAGGAGGAATCTCAGACATTTTAATACATTTACCTGGTCTGCAGGGCATTGAATTATGCAATTCTTTTAAATGTGATGAATCACTATTTCTTATGTCACAATTTTTGCAAACAAAAAGTAGGCATCTTATTATTCACTGTAAATCTCTTGTGACAAGTAACACATGTATCAGTGTCTCTCTATACATAGTTAAGCCTTAAACAGTGTTACCTTCATAGGAGTCATAGTATTTTTTGCTGAAGGTCATGTCCAAACAAACTACTAAAGAAACAGTTGGATAAACAGGAATTGGGGTTTAAAGGTATGGGTGAATTCCCCCCCACCCCATCTGATAATATTTCCAGAATATGTGCAAGTCATTATGGAAAAAGTACAAAGCAGTAAGTAACCCATTAGAAGATCAGTCCTGGATACTGGATTGTGCTGCAGCATTTGCAACTACAATTATCCAACAAGATAGAGATAAATGCACTGCCAACGTTTCCTGATTCCGCCAAGACACCTCTGTCTTTTACAACTGTGGTTCAGGGTAAACTACACAGGGTATATGAATGGCAGTGGTACAAAGTAGAGATTGCATAAGTCTAACTGTATAAATAAGCTGTTTATAAACTTTAATTAATGCCATGTGTTTTATGGTAATATATAAACACTGTAACTTTTAATCACATGCAGGGGTCATTTCATAGAAAAAGAGGAGCAGGAGCTCATTAGCATAAGTCATTAGCATAACTTATTTGCATATGCCACACCCCCTGAAATCACCAGAAGTAGGTCAGAAGGCAAGAAAGAAAGGAGAGAGAGAGAGAGAGAGAAAGGAAGAGAGAGAGAGAGAGAAGAAAGAAAGAAAGAAAGAAAGAAAGAAAGAAAGAAAGAAAGAAAGAAAGAAAGAAAGAAAGAAAGAAAGAGCTGGCAGAGAGGGGAGAGCTATTAATCCAAGCCTAAGAAATACCACTGTTCTGGGAGGATAGATTCAGTAATGCTGAAGTCTTCAGAAGGCTGGTCGGAGGAACAAGGACCTTTCCAGGGGATGTGGTCATTTTGCTGCAGCCATGACACAAGCAGGCATTCCCCCGTGGGGGGGGGGCTGGCACCAACTCCCGGAGCTCTGCTCCCCCAAGCTCCTGCTCGAAAGGACCCCTGATCACATGTGTATTTAAAGCAATGGCCTCCATAGACTCCTTCTTTTTCTAGACAGAGGAACTGTCTGGTTGATCAGTGTGTGAGACAGGATGCTGGATTAGATGTACCACTGGTCTGATCCAGCAGGGCTGTTCTTATGCAGGCTGAGGATAGACTACTGTTCTGAACAAAGCAGGGGGGAACTGCCCCGCAGCGCGGTGTTCAGACGCCAGCACAAGGAAGCCGCCCACAGCGTCCACACTGCAGGCGGCTTCCAGCAGCAGCAGCAGCAGAATGCCACGTGGCTCCACCCGCACGCGCATGTTCACACCCGCCAGAAGTGGGTGGAATGCGCATGCAGCCACCAGGACACCACTTGGAAGTGGTGCCCGGCTGCTGCGGGAGGAGTGCGCTGCCGGACGAGGTAAGTCTGGGGCACCTCCGTGGGGCAGATGCGGCAGTCTGGATGCCCACTCTGCCTCTGTTTTTAAAGCGGAGGCAGAGCGGGCCAAACTGCCAGTCTGTCCTCAGCCGTACTTAGTAAGAAACAAACAAACAAACAAACCACTGATTGGCCCACTTGCCATTATTCCCAGCCCCCGGGGTATCTGCTGGTTTTTATACCTTTGAGATGGGTGATGGACAAAATAATCCTGCATCCCTATTTAGGGCATTAAGTGTATTTGGCATAAAGTACATTATTTAAAATGTATTTTCTGTTTTTTGTTTTCCTTCTAATCTTTTAATTCAACATAAATTAGATATTTTTACTAATGAGAAGAAGAGGAGGAGGAGGAGGAGATTGGGTTTATACCCCACCCTTCACTACCAAAGGAGTCTCAGAGTGGCTTACAATACTTTTTCCTTCCCCTCCTCACAACAGACACCCTGTGAGGTAGGTGGGGCTGAGA
Organism: Lepidodactylus listeri; assembly: GCA_029233225.1. NCBI lineage: Eukaryota > Metazoa > Chordata > Lepidosauria > Squamata > Gekkonidae > Lepidodactylus > Lepidodactylus listeri. The sequence goes on from JARCFY010000004.1 coordinate 51,689,072, forward strand.
GAGCTCTTTCAAGGACTGCCCTTGAGAGAACAGTGGTGTGACCTTGGGTCAGTCACAAGTTTTCTCAGAGCTGAGGTGTAAACTAGTGTAACTCTCCATTTAATAGTATTCTAGGAGTCCATATGCAAGGCAATTTGGCCAAACTGTACAGAAAAAGGATGCCATGCCTGGGAAAGGCTCCTGGAATGTGTAAGAGTCTTGGTCTGACCATGCTGGGACCCCTCCACCCATTCTACAGGTTTGCACATGCTAAAACAATAGACTCATCTCACCTCGAAGCTAATGCTATTTACCTGGATTGTTAATCCTATCAACCCTGCCTCACCTTTCCCATTCTCACATTTACTTCACAAAAGCTACCCCCAACATCTACTGCTTTCCCACCTAACACAAAATGAGGGTCATCAAACAGTATTTTTGCTTTTTGCTTAATTAGACAGTCATTAACACTCCAAATCATGAGAGGAAGCTGAGTTTCAACTTAAGCTTTAATTTTACTCAAAGAACTTCTCCTAAGACATCTTCCTGTTTCCTTTATCAGTTCCTGGGAACTCCATTTGTAATTTCCCCAACACATTGTGTTAAACTCGTAATTTCCCCAACACATTTAGTTAAACTCATCAACGCTTTGTTTCAAGGGGCAGTCACATTAGCAAGCCCTCAAGTCTCATTTTTGCTATAACTAAGCAGCTGTGTATGTGTTTTCCTGGATCTGAACTGAACACCCAGGACACTGGATGTCTTGCTTTTCTTCCTGGATCGCTGCTCTCCTGGACTTCTTCTCCCACAATCCCTTTTTATTCCCACTACTCCCTTTTATTTCTAAATCGATCTTGTATGTGTGGTATTTCTTGTGCGCTAGCCTTCCATTTTCCATTTAATAAAATACATCTCTACTTTACCTTGGACTGGTTATTGAGAGTTCTGTTAAGGGAAAGATCCCAGTATACATAGGTATCCCATCCCCCTTGCTGTCATTTTGTCTCCTCGCTAATTCCCCCAACTAAAATAAAAGACAGCCCACTTTTGGGGGCAGCCCAGACCACTTGGGGTAACAGAGGCATGACATGCTAGATGTTTACAAAATTATGCATGGGATAGAGAAGGTAAAGAAAGAAGTACTTTTCTCACTTTCTCACAATATAATAACTCAGGGACACTCAATGAAATTAATGAGCAGTAAGCTTAGGACAGATAAAAGGAAGTACTTCTTCACCCAAAGAGTAATTAACATGTGGAATTCACTGTCACAAGAAATGGTGGCAGCTACAAGCACTGACAGCTTCAAGAGGGAATTGAATAAATGTATGGAGCAGGGGTCGACGACTGGTTGTTAGCCACAAGATATACATGGAACACTATGTCTGGGGCAGTAATGCTCTGTATTCTTGGTGCTTGGCAGAGCAACAGTGGGCAGCCTCCTGGAGTTCTGGCCCCACTCCTGATGGCACCTGTATTTTGGACACTGTGTAACACTGAGTGTTGGACTGGATGCGTCATTGGTCTGATCCAACATGTTCTTATGACACTTAGAGCCCGAGATAGAGGCAAACAGGACACCTTGTATCCATTTCTACTCAGGAAAATGGTACGGGAGGGAAGCCAAAAGCCCCCCCCCCTCCTCAGAAAGCACTCCCAAGCTGCTTTGAACAATGGAACACCTTCAAAGGTGAGTGTCTCCATGATATGGCTGCAAGTTGGGTTGGGAGACCCCAAAACTGATGTGTGTCACATGTTTCATGTAGATGAGCCCTTCCTATTATTGGTTGAATTGAACCCTACTTCCCTGACTCTATGACTTTTCCTGCACGTGTAAGAAATGTCTCTCCTCTTTCCACTGCTATTAGTTGTTATCATGAGGGATAGGGAAAGGAAATGTAACATGAGGCCAAGCCTCTGCCTCTAATACACCTGGCCGGCCTTACAGCATGGAAAGCAAAAACTCTGCCCCTGACTAGATCTGGAGAATGAAGTATCTGACACAGCCTGCATCCTGGATTATGAATACGTTTGATATGTCTGAATGGATATTGCATGAGGTGGATCTTGATTAGCAAATTTCTGATGGCACTTTCCTGCTACTTGATTTCAATACTGATGTTTGAGATGAGATGTAGAAAGAAAGATGTGAAATAGTTTGCTATGAAATGTCTTAAGTCAGACACTTGAAATACTGTGTTTCACTAGTATATCGTTATTTTACATAACGTCATTTCATTATTCAGAATATTTATTCTCTCCTTGTTAAGAAAATTGCAGCATGTGTCCTATATGTCAGAATATATTTACACTAAAAATAATTGGCAACATCTTTTTCCCCCTAGACCAATGCTAACAATTAACTTTTCTTTTCAAACCCTGAGCTGTCAGAAAAGTAAATCCTTATATCGCAGCTGTAAAACAAAGAGCACGAGTCACAAAAAAACACAGTATTAGGATTTTTCCCAGACATTTGCATGGATTTAAAAAAAATATCTGATGACTTTTTGTTTATATTGTAAAGACAATTTTTTTCTTGTTATCCAACTTAATTTAATAATCTCCCAAAATATATGGCTTCTAGCTTTGCCAAGGGACCAATTTATGTTGAGGCTTACATTTCCTATTATCTCCCTGCATCAGAATGTTTGATAAAGTTTCGATTATAGTTGTCTAAATCAGAGGTGCTGAGAGGTTTGACACAATATAGCCACCACTCAAACATAATTGAACCTCTCTGAGTTTTTGATAGTTAACAATTAACAAATGTTATGGTGCTTTATGTTTTATTGTGTTTTAATTTGTAAGCTGCCTCAAGCAGCTTCTCTGGGAGGTGTTATAGAAATTTGCAAAGAAATGAATCTATAATGATACAAGGATCCATCTGTCATCTGTGGCACATATAAGTCAGCAGTAAATTTATCTAGGAGTCTCAAAAGTGGCCACCAGCCCACTTCAGGATGATCATGGGAGCTGCAATGCCAACCATGAAGGGTACCAGGATATCTTGGCCCAGGTCACCTCCAGAAGTCCCATGATGCTGTTTGCAATGGAAGCTAAAGCTGTCTGTACCCAGCATAAGCTAGGGGTTTCAAAATTGGTGACCAGGTTCAGGATAATGAAAGGAGTTGCTGTTAAAGCCCCCTTGTTTCACATAAAGGCTCTGGCTGAAGGTCAAAACCACACAAAATTGGAGAGTGACTCCTCACTGCCCAAGGTAACCACCAGACCCTCTAAACTTTCCTGCTCAGATGAAGTCTTTGGATGAAATGAGTTTTTATTCTGAAAAACCTCGTCGGAAGAATTGAACTGATTGTTTTGAGTATTTTGTAACATTTTTGTATTTGTTCACTGCATTTACATTATAATAGCATTTTCACAACCGTTCTTTGTTCCTTATTGCACTTGTCTTTTGGGGTTGTGGTTCTCCTGTTTCTGGGTTTGAATTTCCTGCCAGAGATCTTATTGGTAGACTAGTGGTGGCCTAGGTTCCTTTGTTAGTCGAATTGCTTTAATTTAGGATGAGCAATTGGCAAAATACCGGGTTACAGCCAACTATACCAGGGTCCCACCCCTCCCAGGAGTTCTCCAGGAAATAGGCACTGAGGCAAGGGTCCTTTTAAATGACGTTTACTATAAAATGTTGTTCAAGCATACACAAAACAGAATCTCACACACAAACACATAGGTCTAAGGAAATTTAGATAGAAAATAGCACTGTTGCATTAGCAGGAATTTCATTGATAGGTGATACTTTACCTATCCTGGAGATAGATCCTTGTTCCAAAAGAAGATTAGAGGGATTGGAAAGGAAAAATGGGGGAGCATGATCTAAACCTGCAGATACACGCTTCTTCCTGGCTGCCCAAACCAGGGATTAAAGATGGAGGCAAGGTAGTGGGATAGCAAGCTGGACATAAGGGGGGGGGGTAAAGCAGATAGTGGAAGCTCAAGAGGCCGATTGCCTGCTGTGCAAGGTCTTTTATTAGGTGGTCTTGGGGGGCAGGCAGCGCTAACCACATCCCCTTGACACACCTTTCAGGTGGTCCGTCCCTACAAACCCTACCATTGGTCAAAGTAAAAAGAGGAGGGGATGCAGAGGAGTGGCCAATATTGCAAAACTATGAGCTAAACAGGAACTGACACCTGGGCAAAGTCCGATGACTCATTGGGGCCACTCTATTGTCTCTTAATGGCTCTAGCCGGCCAGTTGATGGGTGGAAGATTAGTTGCCAGGTAACCTTGTTTAGCATAATCCTTGCAGGTATGTGGGAGGGGGCAGGGGTTGACCAGCGCAGTGTGACAGAAAGAAACCTTATTGCAAAAGAAGTCTATGTCTCTGTCTTGGTGAACTATCATGGGTGCCAGCCTCCTGGAGTCGACTGGAGCTTCTCCCAGCAATGGAGAATGCCTGTAGTCCTTAAAGCATAGCAACCCAAGTTCAAACTTATGAATATTAAAATCCATAAGAGCACTTCGCAGTGCCTTGCTGGCCAACACCTTGGCTCCTATTGTTTTAGGAGTCAAGCTCTGGCTGTCTGCCGCTGGACCCTAGTGGTGGTCAGCATACATAACAGAAGCATATAAAGGTACTGAGATATGAAATGGGAGAGGAAATGAATATTCCTAGAGACTTAAAGAAGATTGTTGAGACATTTTACAAGAATCTATATCAAAAAAAGAAGCTACCCAAGAAAAGATCAGAGAATTTTTTAAAAAAATATGACAAGAAATTTACAGAAGCTCGAAGGAAAATCCTAAATGAACCCATTTCCTTTGCAGAAATAACTGAAGTGGTTAAAAATCAAAAGAAAGGGAAAACACCGGGTCCCGATGGCCTTCAAACAAAGTTCCACCAAACATTTGAAGATCAAATAATAATGCCATTAAAATTCACAGTATAAAATTATAAAGGAGAAAAAATATCAGGGACTTGGAATGAAATTCTAATTATCTTAATTTATAAACAAGACATGGATGAGAAGGATATTAAAAACTATAGACCAATATCACTACTGAGTGTGGATTATAAAATTTACGCATCTATATTGGCCTCGAGATTGAGAAGAGTCCTTGTGCAAGTTATCCATCAAGACCAAGCAGGGTTTTTGTAACTAAAAGACAGATAAGAAACAATGTAACAACTATTTTGAATGTACTTACATATTTTGAAGTGTATCCAGAGAAACAGATGGCTTTGGACTTTTTAGTTGCTGAGATGGCTTTTGTCAATCTTAGCTGGAACTTTATGTTAAAACAACTAACAATTTGGGATAGTGGAGAAGATTTCTATACAACGGTTAGAACAATCTATACCAAACAACAAGCAAACATTATGGTAAATGGGGACTTATCACAAAATATTGAAATACAAAAAGGAACCAGGCAAGGTTGCCCACTCTCTCCACTACTTTTTATTTTTGCTCTGGAAATACTAAATGATATAGTGAGAAAAGATGCTTGAATTAAAGGCCTTAAAATAAAAGAAGAATATAAATTACAAGCATTTGCAGATGATTTGGCATTCATTGAGAGGATCCAATAGAATCTACTATTCAACTTATAAATACACTACAAGAATATAGACAGGAAGCTGGTCTTAAAATCAACTTTAAGAAAAATAAAATATTGACAAAAAACTGCAATAAAGACCAAATTCAACAACTATAAAGTGTTTCAGGCATTAAAGTTCAAAAGAAAGTGAAATACTTAGGAATAACCTTGACAAATAGATGCAGTTTTCTACTGCAGGACAATTGTGTGAAACTTTTGTCAGAAATCAAGAAGGACCTGGAAAAATGGAAGGATCTGCAGGTATCTTTTATGGGAAGAATAGCTGTGGTAAAAAATGAATATCCTACCAAGACTCATCTTTTTATTTCAAACTATCCCAATTTTTTTAAAAACCAACAGTATGTCAAAGACTTGGATAAACTTATAAGACATTTTATATGGCAAGGGAAGAGACCTAGAATAAAGATGAAAACACTCCAAGATACAAAAGAAAGAGCAGGATTTGCTTTATCAGATTGGTCTCTATATTATAAAGCGACATCTTTGACATGTGTGAGAGATTGGATTATATTGGAAAATTCAAGACTCTTGAAACTAGAAGGACATGACTTGCTCAGTTGGCATGCTTTTGTATGGTATAGCAGAGATAATTCACATAAGTATTTTAAATAACATATTCTCAGAAGTTCATTGCTGAAAACATGGGAAGAAACAAAAAAGCTTTACTATACTAAAATTCCAAAATGGGTCTCACCACTTGAAGCTATCACAAATCTCAGATTATTTATAAAACATTCAGTGGGGATATTCTCCAAAATTCAGGATATTCTCCAAAAACATGATACTGAATTGAGTTGGTGGGAAAGAGCCCAGTTAGAATCCAGATATGCTAAGGATAAGCAAACTGGTTTTTATGAAAAGGTTACGGAACTGGATAAAATATTGTTGTATAATGATGAGAAGCTTATTAAAAATTGTATGTAACATTATTAGAAATGAAAACACAAGATGAGGTGGTTAAATGTGCAATGATTAGATGGGCACAAAACTTAGGACATAATATTTAATTAGATCAATGGTCCAAAATATAGAAAACAAATATAAAATACACCAAAGCAATTTCATATAAAGAGAATATATAAAAAATGTTTTATAGATAGTATGTGACACCAGATAAATTAGTGAAATTTTATCCTATTATGTCAAATGACTGTTGGAAATGTAAGCAGAATGTTGGATCTTTTTTACATATATGGTGGACATGCGATAAAAGTAAAAAATACTGGATCTGGATATACATGAGATGTTACAAAATTACTAGAAACAGATATAGCTTTTGTACCAGAATTGTTTTTATTGAATATAATACCAGAAAGCTATAAAAAAATCAGATGTTTATATTATTATACATGTTGTAACTACTGCCAGAATTCTGTATGCTAAAGATTGGGAAAAAAGAAGAAGCACCTAGAAATGATCTATAAGCTTTTAGAGATGGATAAACTCACTTTGCTCTTACAAGGCAAGAGTCAAGATATCTTTGAAAAAGCATGGTCCAATTCACTTGAAATCTGAGACTTATTTAAAGGACAGGTAGCAGCAGCAGCACTGCAGTTCTTGTGCTATTTGGTGTTGGTGTTGTTGTTTTAAAAAAGCACCTCCAGCCCTCCAGAAATATCTCCCATAGGCAATAACTGCGTCAAATAGTATCAGAAGCACGCGCGCGCACACACACACACACACACACACACACACACACACCCGCATACCCAGTTCCAAATACCAAAGCAGTATCTGGAACCTGGAAAACCATGAACAGCAATAAGTTTTTGCTCACTGATATCTGGATCTGAAAAAATACCTCTTTTTTTTAGCTGCACATCCCTAGACCTTACATAACACACCTTTATTTTACTACCTATTTATTTACTTATTCCATTTATGCTATGCCTTTCTACCCAACAGGAACTCAAAGTGGCTTGCATCATTCTCCTCTCCTTCACTTTATCATCACAAGGCAGAGTGGGCATTTGAACCTGAATCTCACTGAACCTTGTCTGACACTCTCTCCACTGCACTACACTGCCTCCTAGACATTTTCCCGGATGTGTTCAACAGGTGTGGTCTAAGAGATCCCCACTCAGAATTCAATTCCCAGGCATGAAGAAGTCCAACTTGGATTGGAAACATGGGGTACTGGGAGACTGGGCTTAAGCCTTCCTTCTTGCACCATTTTTTCTGACTAGAAATGGTTCCAGGGAGTCATTATTTTTCCATTAGAAAAAAACCTGTAGCCCATCAGGACTCACAAGTTTCTACAATGGGATAGAGAACAGCTCTCTGGGGCCACTTCAAATTGTGAAAATGGTGCAGGGAGAAAAAAATCGAACCCCCTCTCCCCAAACACCACAGTCCTGATCCTGATTTTCTTGTTGCGGGTCTTTTTGGCACACCCATTTTCATTGATAGTCTTAATTTGTTTCTAATGTAGCATTTTAACACCAGTTTCATAGTTTCTCCCCAATACGAATAAGAAGTTTGGCATCCAATTGTGCATCCAGTAATGGCTATATTTTTAAAAGCTTTAAAAGTTATTAAGCCATAACAAACTTACAAGACGGTGCAAAATGATTTGCATATCTTCATCCCTGTTAAAAGAAAGGGATGATTCATGTGTAAGAGGGAAGATAGAATGCGTGAAAGATAAACATTTTCAACTAATTTTCTCATTTGTTTCATCTTGCAATTATGTGCAAGATTGCATTAACAGATTAGCTATAAACTCTGTTTAAATGGAATTTATTTAAAGAGCCCAATGATGCTCATCTGCTAATTTTAGTTCTTCTCCATTACTGTTATTCAGAACCTCAGCATCCGAAGATCAATTTGGAGGGAGGGAATTTCAGAAACATCTAAGCTACTAGTGTCCATAAAACAGAAATAAGTCTGAGCTTTTTAAAAATATAAAAATAACTCTATAAGATTTTTGGATTGTATAATTTTTCTTGATGTAGTATAATTTCTCATCTACATACTTACTAAACCTTACTAAAGTCTTATTTTATCTGTGTTCACTCTTTTTTTTCCCAAGGCTGACATCTAGGAAGAGAATGTTCTCTTGTGCTTTAAATAGTATTAAAGATCTAATTTTCTGGCAAGATAAATCTATGCTTTTAATTGTTTTGTTTTTGATTTTTAATTTTAATTGCTGCTACTGTCCATGTGGTTTTATTTTTAATTTATTTGTGTTTTAGGAGACTACTTTTGTGAGTGTGTGTATTGATTTGCCTGTTTTTATACCTATGGCTTTATTTGGAAAGGGACATTAGAAACTGAATATAAATAAATAAACAGAATTGGGATTGGTCATTTAGACTATACACTATAGAGAGAGCGCCTGTGTGGCAGACTGGCTAGAACATCAAACTAGGATCTAGGAGACCCTCCTAGATCAAACTAGGATCTAGGCTCACTAGGAACATCAAACTAAGATCTAGGCTCACATTTCCACTCTGCCATGGAAGCTTGCTGGGTGAACTTCAGCCAGTCACACACACTTTCCTTTAACTAATGATGTAAGTCATTTCAGGTCCTCATTGGGGAGAAAAGAGTGGTATAAATGAAGTAATTACACAAAATATTCTCACAGAGGTCCCCCCCCCCCCGTCATTGAATTCTTAGCCAGCTCTGAGTAGTCAGTAGATTCTGTTAAGATCCTATAAAATAATTGCATAGCTGAAACTGGTTTGATGAGTACTTTTAATATGGATTTAAAAGTTTCATGATTTCTTTGGCGAATAATTACTTCCTCAAGGTTAATTTCTTTACATGCTTAGACACATTTTGTAATAATTATGGAAATGAAACATGAATGTCAATGATAATTATCTCATTAAATTGGTTTTTACGCTAGAGGAAAGAAGGATGATATTCAATGTACAAAATAATGCATTAAACTATTTAATGTGTTGACCCTTGGCTTTCTACAGAAATTCTGACATCTGTTTAATTTTAGAATGTACAAGCATTAGAAAATACAAGCAAGGCACCCACAAGGACTGGTGTAGGGTGTCTCATTTCTCATTTCCCCCTCCTTTTCCCCTTCCCTGAAAGCCCCCATAATTTTTCCCCTTCTGCTTCCTTCTCTCATTCCCTCCCACTAACAAACCAAACTTTCTCTTCCCCCAGGCCTTCAGATTTGCCGCCCTGTTTCCCTCCTTCCTTCTCCTTGGCAGCCTCTACCCAGGAAAACTATGGCCCAGTTGTGCAGTGCTGACTAGAGATGGGCATGAACCTTGTCATGAACCTAAATTCACCATGAAAATTGCTCAGTTCATGGTTCATGAGCTGAGGGTCATGTGACTGTGCCTGCAACGAACCTCCCATGAATCTCCATGGTTTTTACAGCAATTTGTGTAGTTTGTGTCAACAGTTCATGTGGCAGACACACTGGTGCCAATCAATTAATCATCAAAGCAATGGAAGATGAACGTCTGCAGCTGGGCTCATAGTTATGGTGGGGCATTTCAGGGTCTCACCCCCTTGCTTACAGGCCCCACCCCACAAGTTTAGATTGTGAAAAAACCCTTTTATTTTTTTTTGTCATATTTAATTGTATTTTCCTACAGTCATGTACACCCAAGCTGCACTGCACCAAGCCCAGGCCCCAGGCCATGATTAGCCTAGCCAGCCAATGGAACTGAAACTTAATTTGCCTTGCTGCAGCTACACCCTGCCCTACCAGTCCTATGCACCATCTGCTGTGACCTCACTAACAGCTCCGCCCTCCCTGGCTGACTGGACTGGTATGCAACTGATTTCAGTGATATCAGGGGGGTTGTGGCTTTCAGTGACATTAACATTAGGTCTGCTAATCTTCCCCATACACACAACCCCCTTCCCTAGGTCTACAGGTTGCAGTACGTTTAAATCTAAATTTGTTACTGCTGGCTATAGCTAAAAATAAAACAATTCATGTTTGTGGATCTGCTGCAAATAATCCTCTTCCTCGCCTCTTTCTGGAAGCTTCAGAATCGACACCCCTGGAGGAAAGCAGAAGGAGGAGGGGGGTGAAAGTGAGCCTTTTTTATTATTATTTTATGGGGCTGTCCCACAAGAAGAAAAATAAGCCCCACAAACCAAAAAAAATCCTGGCTATGGGCCTGTCTGCAGCCCTGGAAACACCAACAGTGGCCTGGTCATCCTCAGAGACAGGCTGGCAGATGAGGCCAGGCCAAAAAGGGGGGGGGCAGGAGGCCCAGAAGTTGAGGATCACAGGGTCAGAAGGAAAAGAGAGGGTGATCTTGTTTGATAGAAGCAGCAGGAGTTCTGGGAAACCAGCTTATGGGGCATTCAGAGGGAGGCTAGCAGATGATGCTAGGCCGAACAGGGGGCCCTAGGAAGCCTGGAAGTCGAGGATCACAGGGTTGGAAGAAAAAGGGGGGATCTCCCTTTGATAGAAGAGGAGAGTCAGCTAAAGACTCATTGTGAGTTTGGCATCTGTAGCCCACATGGGGGAGGGCATTCTACCGCATCGTGAACCTCACAAAACAAACAAGTTCAGTAAACAGGAAGGTTTGTGAAGGTTCATGGTTTGTGAATTCCCATAAACAATGAACTTGGAAAAACGTCTATTTTCCTGATTTATGTCCACCCCTAGTGCTGACTGCTGGGCCTAGATACATTGCGGGGAACCTGTAAGGCCTTGTGGGGGTACCTTACTTTCTCCTGTATATCTGCCCCATACTATTTCCTCTTTCCTTCCTTCTGGCAGCCCTCATATCCTCCCCTTTCCCTGCTTATCTCCTTCATCTACCAACCAACCTACATTTTATCTTCCCAGTCATTGTCAGTGTGTCTATAGCCCCAATGTCCAGTTTAAAGTATCCCAGATGGAGTAACACTGAGATTTAAATATATTGATGGGCTGAACAAGATTTCATTGCTGACTTGAGCAATTTCACTTTTATTTTCTGTGCATCAAACACTTAAAATATTTGTCAAGCATCTTTTCAGACAGAATATGAAAGAGTGAAGAAATTACAGAAATGTGCATGTGTTACTTCCTTTGGCACAATATGGGGGAAAACAAATTTATTTCATGGTGTACACTTTTTGGGTTCTTCTATTTGCCAAGGTGACTGGCATCTCATGAAAATTTATGAAAATATATGTTTTCTATCCTGTCTCCACTGAATGTTATACAACAAGTGTTGAGTCCTGTTTACCAGTTGTGATCAGATTTTTGCAGCTTTTTATTTCTGTGTGGGATATAAAAGAAGGTAACATGTCAAAGATGGACCTCTCAGAAATACCGAAATTTTGGGGCAACGTCAACTTTTAAGGACCATAACCATCTTTTAAAAAAAAAACATGAAAACAATGGTACAAAATATACAGTGAAGAAATCTATATCATTTAACATTTTTAAAGCACACAATCACATTTCTTATTGGCTTTCACTTGTGGCTTACATTTGTCTCATTTTGGTCCTATAGAGATGCACATTAAAACAAGCTGTGAAATTTATCAAATGAAAAAAAATTGGAAGTCTAAATCTGAGCCCCCCCCCCCTTTGAGGCCCTGCTACTCCTCCAGCTCCGATTTAAAGGTATAGAAAGTTAACTCATAGAAAGTTAAAATTTAAAAGTTACAAGCAGCCATATGAAGTCATGGGGTGGTGATGAGATATATATTCTCTAGCACCAAATGAGATCTGTTGTGTGATTTCCTCAAAATGTCCATGGCAGAGCATACATTTGTGCTTACATTTCTTTCTTCAGGTACTGGATCAAAGTGATATCAGTGAAGGACAACCAATGTCTCTTCCATATCAGTCCATGGAAGAAAAGTGCATATCTGAAATCTCATGGGTTTATTTTTTTTCCAGAATTCTACATTTGCCTGGAAGATTTAATTTCCAGAGGTATGTTTATATCACATTAATGGAAGATATTAAAAAAATCAAATGCTGTACAGCCAGAATGCTCACACCATCAACTCTGTTTCTGTACACAATATTAAATTCCCCAGTCACACTGCATGGAGATTTGGGGGTGGAGCCTGGGGAAGGCGGAGTTTGGGGAGGGGAGGGAGCTCAGCAGGGATGTGATGCCATACAGTCCACCTTACAAAGCTGCCATTTCCTTCAGAAAATCTGGTGTTTGTATTGTTGAGATCAGTTGTAATTTAGGGAGGACTTCAGGCCCCAACTGGAGGTTGGCAAGCCCAGCTGGTTCAGTGGCTGCTGAAGAGTTCTCATTCTATAATAGATATTCCAACTATTAGCTTGATTGCAGGAGTGGGCAGGGGAAGAAGCAAGCAGAGGTTTCTACAGCCTACTCCAATCTTGCTCTACCTCAAACGTATCATCTCTGGGCAGAGACAAAGGCTGCTCTTATATCATCTGTGCAGTAGCTAAAAAAGCCCAAGGCCAGTCTTCCTGCACTCAGTTCTCCTTCCTCATCCTGTTAACCCAGCTTTTCACATTTTCAACTTCCAAAAAATAGGGCTATTAAGAGAAATTTTCATATCCAATTTCTCCTTGAAATCCAACAATCTATTTTTTTCCCATTTTTTAAAAAAAGAATTTGGATTCAGCTTCTAATTAATTCAGTTTTTGATCAAAGATAAATTCAAAGAGAGGAGGAGAAGAAAGGAAGGTTCTGCAGAATTTCACTCTGCAGATGCTCAGATGCAAGCAGTGTCTTCCTAAACATTCCTACCCTTGTATTAGAGCACCATCCTGGGGTGTACAACATGAAACAAGTGTAAGGGCTGCAGTTACAAAAGGATGCACTGATTTTTCTTCAAAGAGGAATCCTTCTTTCAACAGAAAAAAAAACAATAAGCAGAATCACTGGCTATATTTAAAAAGAGTGAATTTTGGAAAAATACCCCCACCACAACCACACAACCTAAAAGCAAAGCAATCTTTTATCTTTATGATATTCTTTCCTCATCTGTACTAGCCCTGAGATATCAATTATGCACAAGTCTGCCCATTCATGTTTAAAGCAGAGTTGGGAGGCAGGTGTTCTTTCTTACTTTTTCTTTTTTTCCAAAAACTGAGCATCTGGGAGAATTAAAGTAAAGCCTTCACTCTCTTGCACCTTATCACACTGTGCTCCCTTTTTTGAAGCATTTAATTTTCTCCAAGAAAGTCCACCAGCTTGTTAACAGATACCAGAAAATAAGTTATGCGAGGCAATTGCTGGAAGAAACATGCTGACACAAATAAGGCGAACAAAGGGTTATGTTTATATGCACAGTTTAGCATCCCGTACCATTTCTGTTTAAAAAATAAATCTCCCACCTCAAACCATGTTCGCAGCAGGCTCCCAGTAGTTGGGAAGGATGGAGTAAGAATTCAGCAGCACACAACCCAGTGCAGCTCTGCAAGGAAGAATTTTAATGACCTTCCAGTAGGGACCCTTGTTTCTTCTATATCTGCCCTCTCCCCAGTAAGGATCCCTTTGGTGAGGGCAACAGTTCCTGAGAATGCTATTCTAATTGGACAGGGGATAGATGCAGAAGTGTGCCGTGCCATTCATTGCCTCTATCAGTCTGAAATTTGGGAGGATGGCTCCTTTGGGTAAAGGGTACTATCCCTGAGAACCTGGAATTCTCAAGAGTCTGGAATTCCTTATCCACAGAGAAGTTACCTGGCACTAAATCTGTTGTGTTGTAGCCTGAAACTGCAATACAACGATGTTCTGCTACACTGATTACAGGGGTTAGAGTAATGTACAGCTCTCTCGTACTTAATGTGTACTCTCTTTTATTGCACTTTTATTAATGGTTTTATTGCTGCTATATGGATTTTCATTCTTCTTAAAACTGTAGACTACTTTTTTAAAAATGTTGAAATTTGCCTTGGTAATATTTTTATTGAGGATATGTGATATAAATATTTCAGTTCATAAATCGCAAGTAAATGGGAGGTATAAAAGTCACATGTGGGGATGTGTTTGTTACTGAAATAGAATACCCTGTCTACAGTGACTCTTAACACATAGCTGTATTAAAGAATCTAAGCAGTTTGTTTAATGAACAGAGAGATCTGAATTCAAATTACATTTCTGTACACATCCTTATCAGGTTCAAGTTCTTTAATGCAAAGAAGTTGTATGGATGCTCATGGACACATATCTTTTCCTGCCTTGCAGCTAGCGATCTTCGAAGACCTCTGAAAAATGGATACTATGGGTCATGGAGCAAACATCATGAGGTTGGGAGGGTGACTACACTGAGAAGCCTGGACCAGTCAATCCAATCTTCCTCTTACGGTTCCCACCACCACTAGGACAGATCCCCGCAGCCACCGAAGGCCAGCTGGGGGGGGGGGGACAAAGTTGCCTCCTTGTAAGGAGGCCTGATCAGACTGGCTGCATTTGCAGCCTGGTTTTGCTGGGGGGCGGGGCTAGCGTGCTGAAGGACAGCCCCGGCCCCAGCAGCCTCATTCGTGCCTTGTGCTCGACAGAGAAGGAGCACGAGGCCTTTTTTTGCTTGCTCCCTGGCTTTTGGCCTAGAGCCGGCAGAAACTCAGAGGATATTCCCACCCACCCCAAAATCAGCCTCCCTTCCTTCCTTTCTTGGAGGCTGTGGCTCGGCTGGGCCTGGGACTGGCAAGGGGTTGTTTGGGGGGTATTTTGGGGGCATCCCCTTGCCGGTGGAGGCAGCACTTGGGTCTGGAGCACCTGCAGGACAGAAGACACGTCAGCGACTGGGCAGCGACTGTGGTGTAAATTAGAGTCGGCTGTTCTTTGGCTGGCTCCTAGGCTGTGTTGTTAGCCTTGTTAAAGCAAGAATTACATGCACATACACTTAGTGGGAGTTTTCTTAGACCCAGGGCTGGAGGTTAAGTTGCAGTTGGTGAGGCTGTTTGGGACCCAGTTGGTCATTTGCCCACTTCTCCCCCCCCCCTTTTTTCTCGTTTTGGGTTCTATAGATTTACAGCCAGTTCCTGGCAGTTTAGCTGTTGCTAGGCAGTTTTTTCGCTGTTGTTAGGCGGTTAGACATTAGGTGGGGGCGGACTTTGCTGAAATAATCAGGGACGGCTGCCATTTTGGGAAGGTCTGCTCCTGTGGGCTGAGTGGCCATTTTGCTTTTAAATTGTTCCTCTGGGGTATCCTTAGGATCAGCCATCGTTGGAAGGTCCATTTAGGTGGTGGCCATTTTGTTGTTGATGGTACTGATGACCACTGTCATAATTTTTTGTAAGCCACCATGGGTCCTTGGGGAAAAGTTGAACTATAACTGTGTAAAATAAAAATTTAAAAAACCTAAAAGAAAATAAATGTGCAAAGGCAAGCCTTATAAGTAGATCCACAAATAAAATGACTATCACATATGTCATGTAGAGTGTGCATTCTTGTTTTGCTGTCAGTGTCTTTGGGGAAAATTATTTTAATGAGGAAAAAAAATTCAGTATTGCCTAGGTGCTATACCACATTGTGTCTGGAGATATGTATGGAGCATAATGGTAGATTTTGTACCCTGACTTCAGAATGTTGCTGGCCATAAATTGGGAATGTATTGATTTTGTAAAAGAGATACATAGCTGCATTATATTTGAAGAGTTAGACGAATGATCCCGCTATTAAAAACAGCAGCAGCTCCCCTCAAATAGCTTTGCAAGATGAGATCTGTATTGATTTTCACTACACTATTTTGTTATTTGAAATCACTACTACACAGCAGGTTCTGAATTCAAAAAGGAAGATGCTTTTGTAATGTTGTCCAGATAGAAAACTATTTTGCTGGATAAGGTACACTAGAATACTGGTGTTACTAGTAGGCAGCCTCTGATGTTTCCTATAAACAAGTCTTTAGTATTGTTTTAGAGCCCTTCTTTTTAAACTACCCCATTGTAAATAAATCTCAAACTTTACAATTTATAGTCTAATATAAAATGAAAAGCCACGTAATGACTTTAAGACCAATCAAAAAGACACTAAACAGTGTACAATTTCTCCAGACATTCACCACACATTCTGTGGATTACAATAAAGAGGCTTCGTTATCATGATGAGAATGAAGTACCCCCTAACCATGTTTGGTTTTTAATTACTGGGGATATGTATTAATTAATATAGCAAAATTGCACAACCATAGAAGCATGGTACTGTGTGCAGTAAATAAACTCCAAATAAATATATTGCAAAAAAGGTAAAACTTCGGCCGAAGACAGATTGCCAGTCTGCCACGCCTCCGCGGCACGGCAGACTGGGGCGGGAGGAATTTCCCCCACGGCGCGGCGTTTGCACGCCGCCAGAAGTAAGCCGCCTGCAGCGTTCAGACTGCGGGCGGCTTCCTGCAGCGGTGGGCGGATGCCACGTGGCTGCCCCTGCCCGCGTGCGGGGGGCGCGCCGCAGCAGCCGAGCACCACTTTGAAGTGGTGCTTGGCTGGTGTGGGAGGAGCACGGCACCGGACGCGATGCGGCCGGGCCACCTCCTTTGGGCAGATGCGGCTGTCTGAACCGCCACTCTGCCTCCGCATTTGAAGTGGAGGCAGAGCGGCGGAGACTGCCAGTCTGTCCTCAACCTTCGTTATATCAAGATAGATTCAATTCATACCTATGCTGCAGTTGAAGGGGGGGGAGAGAGAGAGAGAAAGAGAGAGAGAGAGAGAGAGAGAGAGAAGCCTAATTTAGAGAATACTGTTTTCTGTCATAAGTGGCCGGCTAATCCAGCATCATGTATGTGCAAGTAAGATGACATAGCGTCTACAGGAAGAGTCAGAGAGAGGCTCCCAGGTTAGATGAAGACAGACATCCCATTTGTTAAGAGATAACACACATACACATATAGTGCCTCCCACTGTCCAGGCATGCTGTTGCCTTACTCCAGCATTAACATCCAGCCTGATGAAGACATGTGGAGAACTTGAAAGCTTGTACAATATTTTGTTTTATTTTGGTATGTAGTACCAACTTAATATGTAGTACATGGGGTTTGATTCTGGGTGTTGCTTTGGACCAATGTGACTACTCCTTTTAGCTTATATTCTAGTGTTTGAGCTCTCGAAGCTGGTTATTTTGAGGGAATGTAAATGGTAATCGGGCAAGTGACTGTGGATAGTAAGAGAAAAGTTTAAATAATGAATTGCTCAGGTTGATTGGCCAGGCCAGAGCATGGTTCTTTATACACGTACAACCTCAATGACTTCTTTGTTATCACTGGACAATTGCAGAACTAAAAGGAACAATCCCTCCAGGATTCTGGCCTGCAACTATGGTGGCAAACTCAGCACAGCGTACTGTTCTAACAAGCCTCCACGAAGGTATGGCAAATGAGGAAGAACCAGTGTGATACAGAGTTAGTATGTTGAACTAGGACTGAGGAGAGCCAGGATCATATTCTCTTCATGCCTTAAAGCTGCCCTCCGTTCCTTTGACAAAGGGTAGGCACCCTGACTGAACTTGGGACCTTCTGCTTAGCATGTAAGAGTTGCAGACAGGAGCAGAGCAGTGTAACTGGGACCTCCTGATGTGATTGAAGGCCTGAGCCAGGGTCAAAATTCCTCTGTGTACCAAGAGTGTCACAGAACATTTTTCTATATCCTAGTGTGGTGTAAAGTTAAGAGTGTCAGGCCAGGATCTGGGAGACCCAGGTTTGAATCCACTGTCTGCCGTGGAAGCTTGCTGGGTGATCTTGGACCAGTCACACACTTGCAGCCTAACATAGATCACAGGGTTATTGAGAGGATAAAGTGAAGGAGCAGATAACAATGTAACCATTTTGGGTCCCTATTGGAGAGAAAAATTGGGTATAAATAAATGAATTAAATAAATTACCAGTCGCTGTCCCTCATTTCTCCTGGATACTTTTCACCTGACTTGACTTCAGCAAGTCATCTCTCTATTTGGTTGCTTCTACAAGTTATATAGCTTCACCACAATATGAGACCCACTCTTTTATTAAAATGTGTTATGAATTTGCTGCAAATTTCACAATGTACACACTTACCCGCAAGATCAGTAAAATATTTCTTATATCTTATAGCCAACGTCTAGTCTCAGTGTAGGTAGGCAAATCTGTACAACTGGAATGGCCATAGCTATCAGTTAGGATTCTCCAAGCTGGGGAAGGGAATGCCCAGGTTTGCACAGAAAACTAACTTTAAAAGAAAACCTATCTGGGAAGGGAAACATAAAACCAAATTTAGGGTTAACCCCTCCTCCAAAACTGTTAGAGTTTAGGCTGTGTTTGGGATGCAAGTCAAAATGATATGCAAAAATGCTGTGACTGGGAAAATAATCACAAGGAAGTGGCTAGAAGCAAGGGTGGGAGGGAGAGGAGGAAAACCAGAGCCAAAGTAGGCTTGGTGTGTGTGTGCAGGGGAAGTGAGCTGGAGCTCTTGGCGAGGAAACCACCCAGAGATGATGCAAGGATGAGATTTCCCTTTTTCCATAGGTCCCTCTCTTGTGTTTCCTCAATCAGTATTCCTCCCTACTTGATACATACATTTAAAAAAATGCCATATGCTATTGGTTTTAGAATGCAACTATGTGTACTCCATATTGGAACATGAAGATGAGCATGAAAGTAATCACATGTTCTATTTAGTGACAGTTTAAATTACATGAACGTTTCACACTAATAATCCACTTGAGGGGAAAAGCTGCATTTCTAAAGCAGAAGCAAAGATGAGGAACACCACCCTCACACACCACTTTATAACTTACTTGCTAAAAATTGTGATCAGTCCCATAAACATTTCATAGTTTGCATCATTTTATCATTAGGGAATATTGTTCAAATGTAATCACCAGGTTTTTCATTAAAAAAGATGAATATCTAGAAGGTAGTAGTAATACATTTCTAACATACATCAGTATATCATT
Organism: Lepidodactylus listeri; assembly: GCA_029233225.1. Classification (NCBI taxonomy): domain Eukaryota; kingdom Metazoa; phylum Chordata; class Lepidosauria; order Squamata; family Gekkonidae; genus Lepidodactylus; species Lepidodactylus listeri. The sequence continues at coordinate 51,708,412 of JARCFY010000004.1, forward strand.
ATTTTCAAATGCATATTTATTACAATAGAACCTGGATGTAAAGCTTCAGTTTCTTCTTTTTGAAAAGCTTGAGATAAGTATAGTGGGGAAATTAATTTCATTTTCAAGCTTCTGAGATAATTTTCTTACCAGTACAAAAACAGTAGAAAATGAATATCAGAAGTACTTTAGGAGTCTGCATTCTTCTGAAGAGCAAGTTTAAATGCAAATCATTTAATATAAAAACATTTAACCCGCCTTACTTGTCAGCAGTTTGCAAATGGTAATATTAAAAAAAACCCTTTCCTTTACTTGCTGATATATTTGTTCAAGACATTTTGCACCTGTGGCTGTATTATACTTCTAGATATATTGCAGGCATTCCACTGGGACCTTCCCTTTAAAAAAAAAATTCTCATTGAAATGAATGGAAACTGCTCAAGATTACAGTTCGGCTTCCAGTCTTTTCAATAAGGTTTGGACAGTAGATACTCCTGGTAGGCTATGGTCATCACATGTTAAGATTAAAAATGCATCGTGCTGCAGGGGGGGAAATGTAATGGTAAAAAATAGTCTGTCACCTGTGGATGAACATTTATTCCAATATGAACATTCTGGTCCATTGACTGTATAGCAATAGCCACACAAACAACAGGAGATATAAAATGCTAAATTGCCATCTATATTGTCCATATAACAGAACTAAGTCAGATATATCTACCTAGTACGCTGCTGTATTATACCTCATTATCATTATTATATCTCATTACTAGGGATGGGCATGAACTACATTTTTACTGTTTGGTTTGGTTGGTTTGGTTGGTGGTACATGAACCAAACCATGAACCTACAAAAACAGATATTCCGGTCTGCAAAACAAACCAGTTTGTATAGGTTTGTGAGCCACTGAGAGCCAGTTTGGTGTAGTGGTTAAGAGCGGTGGACTCTAATCTGGAGAACCAGGTTTGATTCCCTACTCTTCCACATGCAGCCAGCTGGGTGACCTTGGGTCAGTCACAGTTCTCCCAGAGCTGTTCTCTCAAGAGTAGTTCTCTCAGAATTCTTTCAGCCCCACTTACCTCACAGGGTGTCTGTTATGGGGAGAGGAAGGGAAGGTGACTGTAAACTGCTCTGAGACTCCAAGTAAATGGCGGGGTATAAATTCAAGTCATTGTCTCCTCCTTCTCCTCCTGCTTTCTGCTCCCCAAGAGAGCAGCAGGGAGCAGAAAACAAGGCTTTAAAGGACTCTGAGACATTTAACACTCTGGTTTGCTCCCCCTTCAAAGCAGAGGGGAGCATATCAGGGGGTTAAAATGGAGTTAAGTTCCCCCAGGGAGGCACTTCACCTCTTCCTTTCTGCTTGTCAAGGGTAGCCGCAGCCAATATAGAGAGTTTGAAGATGGGCCAGTGGGGAGGCTTCACCCCACAGGCTCAGCTCTATTGTGCTTCCTTGTGTGGCCCATTTAAATGGGGCTGAACAAAAGAGTCCAAAACTGGGCTGATGGGGGGACGTCTCCCCACGGTTCCAGCTGAATTGCACACCCTTGAGCAGCCTCTTTAAATGGGACTGCACAAAGAAGCCCAAAGCAGAGCCAGTGGGGAGACCTCTCTCTGCGGGCTCAGCTCCATTGCGCTCCTTTGTGCAGCCCCTTTAAATGAGACTGTGTAAGGGAGCCCAATAGAACTGAGCCTGTGGGGAGAAGCTTCCCCACCAGCCTAGCTTTGGGCTTCCTTGTGCAGTCCCATTTAAACTTCATTCAAATGTGAACTTGTGGATCTCCTGACAAAAATATGTAATCTTTCATTAAAATCTGCCTCCATTCCTGAGGATTGGAAGGCAGCAAATGTCACTCCCATCTTTAAAAAGTGTTCCAGAGGAGATCCAGGAAATAACAGGCCAGTCAGTCTGACGTCGATACCGGTAAGTTGGTGGAAACTGTTATTAAGGAAAAAATTAGTAGGCACATTGGTGAACAAAATCTATTGTGGAAGACTCAGCATGGGTTCTGTAAGGGAAGATCTTGTCTCACTAACCTGTTAGTGTTCTTTGAGGGAGTGAACAAACATGTGGATAAGGGGGACCCAATAGATGTTGTTTACCTTGACTTCCAGAAAGCTTTTGATAAAGTTCCTCATCAAAGGCTCCTAAGTAAGCTCAATAGTCACAGGATAAAAGGACAAGTCCTTTTGTGGACCAAAAACTGGCTAATTAAAAGGAAACAGAGAGAGAGTATAAATGGGCATTTTTCTCAGTGGAGGGAGGTAAGCAGTGGATCAGTACTGGGTCCAATGCTTTTTAACTTGTTTATTAATGATTTGGAGTTGGGAGTAAGCAGCGAAGTGGCTAAATTTGCAGATGACACAAAGTTGTTCAGGGTGGTGAGAACCAGGGAGGATTGTGAGGAACTCCAAGGGCATCTGTCGAGGATGGGAGAGTGGGCGTCAATGTGGCAAATGGGGTTCAGTGTGGCCAAGTGCAAAGTGATGCACATAGGACCCAAAAATCCTAATTTTAAATACACGTTGATGGGGTCCGAACTGGTGGAGACTGACCAAGAGAGAGATCTTGGAGTTGTAGTAGATAACGCAATGAAAATGCCAAGACAGTATGTGACTGCAGTGAAAAAGGCCAACGCTATGCTAGGGGTTATTAAGAAGGTAACTGAAAATAAATCAGCCAGTATCATAATGCCTCTGTATAAACTGATGGGCCAACCTCATTTGGAATACTGTGTACAGTTCTGGTCGCCGCACCTCAAAAAAAATATTATAGCACTGGAAAAAGGGCAGAAAAGGGCAACTAGAATGATAAAAAGGTTGGAACACTTTCCCTATGAAGAAAGGTTAAAGCACTTGGGGCTCTTTAGCTTGGAGAAATGATGGCTGAGGGGTGCCATGATTGAGGTTTATAAGATTATGCATGGGATAGAGCAGGTAGAGAAAGAAGTACTTTTCTCTCTTTCTCACAATACAAGAACTCGTGGGCACTCCATGAATTTGCTGAGCAGATAAAAGGAAGTACTTCACCCATCGAATGATTAACACATGGAATTCACTGCCACAGGAGGTGGTGGCAACTACAAGCATGGATGGCTTCAAGAGGGAATTAGATAAACACAAGAATGGGGACCCACAATACTCGTGGGGGGAGGGAGTATTCCAATCCTCCTCCCACCCCCCTCAACAAGGACAGTAGCAAGGAGGCTCACCGAGCCTCCCCCCCCCCCCAGCAGGGACAGCAGTGGTGGCAAGGAGGCCCACCGAGCCTCCCCCCAACTGCCAAAGTGTTCTCTGCACATGTGCAGGAACACTTTTACTTTTGGGGAGATTTAAATATCCCCCCCAAAGTTTTTTTTAACTTTTAGGATTTTTGTGCACACCTGGGGAGTCCCCCAAATGTGCAGAAAAATCTCCCTTCCCCCCCAGGTGCCCTCCCATGAGGATTTAGATATCTGCATGCAAGGGGCGCCTTGGGAATTAGATATATAGATGTTACCATCCTCCAAAGCATCCCTTTTCTCCAGGGGAACTGATCTCTGTAGTCTGGAGAGGAGCTGCAATTCTGGGGGATCCCCAGGTCCCACCTGGAGTCTGGCATCCCTACTAAGGGTTGCCAGCTCCTGGTCAGGAAACTCCTGGAAATTTGGGGGGTAGGGCAGGATTTGGGGAAGGGAACAGGTTACAATGCCATTCCGTCCACCTTCCAAAGCATCCCTTTTTCTCCAGGGGGAACTGATCTCTGTCATCTGGAGATGAACTGTAATTCCGGGGGATCCCCAGGTCCTGCCTGGAGGCTGGCATCCCTAACTGAGACATCCGTTGGGTTTAATTTACAAACACGGCTAACTTAAAGTTGGCAACCATATCCATGGGTTATCCATCAGGGTCTCCCTCTTGCTTGGCAGAAGGGAAGCAGAAGCAGCAAATCTGGGTTTTGCAACATTCACTTTGCACATGGGCTTGCTTCTTCCCCCCTACAGCCCTGAACTGCAGGATTCCATCCTCTTCCCCCCCACACCCAGCCTTCCTCCACCCCTGGCTTACGGAGAACCATTTTGGAGAATTCCTCATAAACTCGCTTCTTCAGATGCGCCACCATCATGGACGGCCCCAAAAGCTCCCTGGGTTCCATTTTGCAAACGCTTCTGAGCCCTTGTGGCCACCATAGATGCCATTCTTTCTGAGTGTCCACCAAGAGACAGGGCTTGTTGTCGTTGTTGTCTTCTAAGGCAAGCTTGACCTCACACACGGCTACTTCTGGTTCCCAATCGCCTTTTAGGCCCTTCCTTCATGTGCAGGGCTGAGGGTAGAAGAAAATATAGGCGGTACTCACGGGGGGGGGGGAGAGAAGAAGCTCCACAGGTAAGCCTTCCTCCCCCCCTGGCTCCTGCTTGCGGGCCCGAGCTTGGGCCACTAATTTTCCTCCCCACTCCCCTGGCTCCTGCAGTGGGCCCAAGCGGCTCTCAGCCGCTGGGCTGCCTCAGAGTTCTGAGAGCATTCCTTGGTGCAGAGAACACTCTTTAACTTTTGGGGGGATTTAAATCCCCTCAAAAGTTTTTAAAAGTGTTCAGATTTTTCAGCACACCTAGGGAGCCCCCAAGTGTGCAGAACAATCTCCCTGCCCCCCAGGTGCCCCCGCACGGATTTAGATATCCGCATGCAGGGGGCGCCATTGCTATTAGTATATAGATATGGAGCAGAGGCCCATCAGTGGCTATTAGCCACAAGGTATAGATAGGAACTCTCAGTCTGGGGCAAGTGATGCTCTGTATTCTTGGTGCTTAAGGGGACAACAGTGGGAGGGCTTCTAGTGCCCTGGTCCCATTGCTGGACCTCCTGAGGGCACCTGGTGTTTTTGGCCACTGTGTGACAGAGTGTTGGACTGGATGGGCCACTGACCTGATCCAACATTGGCTTCTCTTATGTTCTTAAGGGGCTGCACAAGAGAGCGAGAAGCTGGGCCATTTAAACCCTGATTTCTGCTCCCCGTAAAAAGCCATGGGGGCAGAAAGCAGAGGTGGTTTAAATGGTTTGGAGCCATTTAAACCAAACAGCTGTGGGGCAGGGAGCTCCCCACCTCTCAGCTGTTGGTTCAAATGTCTCTGAGCCATTTAAACCCTGCTTTCTGATCCCCATAAAAAGCCAAGAGGCTTCTATTAAAACCCCTGCCTTTTGCTCTTTGCGAGAAGCGGTGGGGAGCAGAAAACAGTGGTGGATTAAATACAGGGGTCCTTTCGTAGAAAAAGAGCTGCAGGAGCTCATTAGCATAACTCATTAGCATAACTCATTAGCATATGCCACGTCCCTTGACATCACTGGAAGTGTGTCAGAAAGGGAATGTCAGTTTCAGCCCCATTATACCCTATGGGCCATTGAAATCAATGGCAAAAACTCATAGGGTATATGAGGGGCTGGAGGAAAGGGGATTTGAGGGAGAGGTCCAAACTTGCAGGGTAGCTGCTGGGGCCTCTCCTCGAAATACCCACTAAGTTTCAAGAAGATTGGACCACGGGGTCCAATTTTATGGGCCCCCAAACAGTTTGTCCCATCCCCTCCATTGTTCTCTGTGGTGGGAAAAAATGTTACCTTTTTTTCTACCATAGAGAACAATGGAGGGAATGGGGGCAACCTGTTTGGGGGCCCATAGAATTGGACCCCCTGGTCCAATCTTCTTGAAACTTGGTGGGTATTTTGGGGAGAGGTCCCAGCAGCTACCCTGCAAGTTTGGAGCCTCTCCCTCAAACCCCCTCCCCTCCAGTGGCTTTTAAAGTTGCCACCAAATTTTGGCGGCAATTCGGCAGCAGGCTGAATCAGATCAGAGAATCTGATTCAGCCCATGGCTGCCCTAGTGGCCACTCCTGAGCCGGCGGAGCTTTGCTCCGCCTCGCTCTGGCCCCAGTGGACCCCTGATTAAATGGCTCTGAGCCATTTAAACCAAACAGCTGAGTAGTGGGGAGCTCCGAGCTGGTCAGCTGTTTCTCATGAAGAGCCCCTGCTTTCTACTATTCATGAACCGCCACGAGCCACCACAAATTGCACCAAAATTCATGGAAGTTCATTGCAGTTTTTCAAGCATTTTCCATGTATAACTGTGGAGAAATTCTTTCCACTTTGGGTTACATCATACTATGAGGAGTTCTGGGGCTGCAAATATGCCATATTCTTTCCAAGAAGGTTCTTTGTTGATAAAATGACAGGAAACAGGAGACCATTGATTGTTCTCAAGCATCCCCCATCCCAGCAATGGCTCTCGCAAGAACCCAGGATTTAAGGTCTGGTTATTCAGAGGCTTCTAGCCAGCAGAAAACAATCAAAGGGCCATCTCACACCCTGGCAGGTATGTAACACCTAGGAGGGGACAGAAACATGGGGCTGCCAATTGCTAGACTGTGTCTCATCCTAAGAATAACAGGATGATAAGGAACAAACCCAATGGGGGTTGAGAAAACAGAGAAGATAGATTCCTTTGGCATGAAGGGAAAGAGGTCCAGTTTGGCTGATTCCACCTGGGGATAACTTGAATGTAGGGTTGCCAGCCTCCAGGCGGGGCCTGGGGATCTTCCGCTTTTACAATTGATCTCCAGCTGACAGAAATCAGCTTGCCTGGAGAAAATGGCTGCTTTGGAGGGTGGACTCTATGGCATTGTACCATACCGAGGCCCCTTCCTTCCCCAAACCCCCCTCTCTCCTGGATCCACCCCCAAAGTCTCCAGGTATTTTCCAACCCAGACTTGGCAACCCTACTTGAATGAAGATCTCTCACCTGGGCTCCATCTGAATGGCTGCCATTTCCCCTTGGAGCTAATAAAAGTCAGGCAGCCTGGACAAAAACTCAAGGTAATGGATGACTGGTAGAATGCTATGATTTCAAGAGTAAATAGCCTACCAACAGGCAGTCTATGTTTAGAGGATTGACAGAGGACTGTATGTATACACTTTTAGTTTGTATCCTTGCTGTGCTGAGTATGAGTGTGGAGATTTTTTGAAAATACATTTCTTGTTACTTTGAATGCTATAAGTTTGTTCTCTGTAACTATTAAACCTTCCTTGAAAACATTTAGGGTTGGCAACTCTGGGTTGTTAAATACCGGGAGACTTTGGGGGTGGACCTGGGAGAAGGTGGGGTTTGAGGAGGGGAGGGACCTCAGCATGGTACGATGCCATAGAGTCCACACTTCAAAGCAGCCATTCTCTCCAGGGGAACTGATCTCTGTCAGCTGGAGATCAGTTGTAAAAGTGGGAGATCTCCAGGCCCCACATAGAGGCTGGTAACCCTAAAAACAGTACTTAAAAAGCACAAAGAAAGGGAAATGGTTGGTAAGTTGATCTCTAGATTCATGATGTGTTTAAGTGTGAAAAGCTATCCCTGCAGTAGCTAGTCAGTGTAGGGTTGCCAAGTCACTTACAATTCCGGGCAGGAGAGTCCCGCTCCTGGTCCAGGGCCCTTGCATGCCCACAAAGTGTACGATGCGATGATGTCACCTGGAAGTGATGTCATCAAGCCAGGCACGTCACTGGGCAATGCTCTGGTAATTGCCCTAAAAACTCCATGGTACCATAGAGTTTCCAGGGTAATTACTAAAGCATCGCCCTGCAACATGCCCAGCATGATGACGTCACTTCTGGGCAATGTCATCGCGCTGGGCACGTTGGCCTGATGTGGCCATTTCGGGGATGGGGTTCCCCCCACCAGCCAAATCTGGACCGGCAGATTGGGGACCTATTTAGCGGGGGAATCCCTGCCCCTCAGGGGGACTTGGCAGCCCTAAGTCAAAGTGAGAAGGAGATGCAAACACTAGGCAAAACCTATAAACAGAACTGTGATCAGCTGGCCTTCAGCAAAAGATACTCTAAAACAGTGTTTCTCAATGTGGGCCATATGGTCCTCCAGGGGGCCACAGTATATGCCATATTTTTAGGAGGGGCATAATACATTTTTGAGTGGGCCACCAAACTTAATTGCCTGGCTATCATTATCCTGGACCTAGACTAAGGAAGATTGAGGCCTGCAGGCTCCAGAAACCCTCAGCTAGATTAGGCTGTGGGCCTACAGTTCCCAGGCACCCTCTGTGTCGTGTGATTGGGCAACAGAAAAATGGAGGGGAAACTGAAGCTAATCACAGGTGAAGAGGTGGTGCCTGAACGAAAAGCATAAAAGGCCTTGTAGTACTCTTGGAGGCAGAGGTGGAGAAAAGGTACTGCAGGCTGATTGACCTGTCACCCACAGAGAGCTGAGTATGTCTTTGAGCTTAGTGTAATGGGAAGTAAAAAGGTAGACACAGTAGGGATTTTTTGTTGTTTTGTTGCCAGCTCTCATTCATTGCCATGTATGTTACCTAATCTAATTTAATCCATTCCTGTTAGGGCTGCCAAGTCAGCCTGGGGGGCGGGGGATCCCCCGCTATAGGGGTTCCCGATCCGCCGGCCAGCATTCGGCCAGCGGGGGGAACCCCACCCCCGAAGTCGTCCATCCTGGATGACTTCCCCAGCGCAGTGACGTCACCCGGAAGTGACGTCACCACGTTGGAGACGTTGCCAGGGCAACGCTCTGGCAATCGGGGCAATTGCCAGAGAGTCGCCCTGGCAATACCCCAACGTGGTGACGTCACTTCCGGGTGACGTCACCGGGCACGCACGCAAAGCGCGTGCGCCAGGGAGCCTCCCGGGCAGCTCCCGGGCAGCGAAGGACTCCCCCCTGCCAAAACATAAATTTGACTTGGCAGCCCTAATCCCTGTTAATACCAAATCTGTTTAATAAACCATATTTTTGTTACTCTGCTGGGTCCTCACACTTCACTGGGCCATTCAGAAGGCCAATTTAGCCAGAAGAGAACATAAGGAGGGTGTTCTGAGCCCTCCTTGGTTAAACCCATACTTGAGCGGTAGCCAGTGGAAGGACCCCTGCACTCCCACCCACAACACAAGTTTATGATCAGTTTGTCATAATTTTTACATCTCATTATCTGTGCTAATTTCAGCAGCATAAATATTAAAAATTACAACAATTTAAAATAAATATCTTAATGAAAAAAGCAGTCTGTAATAAATCAAACTTTATTTTTACTAGAAACCAACCATTATGTTTTGATAGTATACATATCCAGATATTTTTCTTGCTAAATCATTATTTGTGTGATTTTTTTTTCAAGATTACTCATGGCTAGTGTGGTGAAGAAAAAATATTCAATTGAGCAATATTCAATTGAGTATCTGGCCCACAATTTTATTGCATCACCACAGGACAGTATGATGCCAATGCGTCTAATATGTATGACTACACTTTCAAGTGAGAGCATGAGGCCATTAAGCTGCATTTAAAAGTTATGGTTTAGATTAATAAACAGTGCAGATGGTAAAATACCTTTTTTCCAGCTAACAGTAACTACACGGGGGAGGGGGCACAGAGGTAAATGAGGCTCAGAAGGGGGCAATGAGCAAAAAAAGGTTGAAAACCCCTGCTCTAAAAGACCAGCCGGTAACAGTGTAGATTCCTAGAGAGAAGTGAAGAACCCCTCTGAGTGCTTGGAAAAACAGTGCACTGCCAAATGGAGATCCAGGACTGCCACTGAATTGTCTTGAACTCCTGGAGGACCCAAAGCAGAATGGCACTTGCAGGTCAGTGGAGCTATTGTGTGTGTGTGTGTGTGTGTGTGTGTGTGTGTGTGTGTATACACATACATAACATACATACATATACACATACATATGCATTAATTAAAAAAGCATAGGTTGTAGTATCGGAGGAAGTAAGAATATTAAGAATGGGATTAAAAACAATTAAGCCAGAGGTGCTAATGGAAAGATCAAGTCGTCAATGAAAGAAACAAAGAGAAGATCTGATGAGCTCTTGAACCACTTTGTTTAACTATGAGTGCACTGATATAATGAGATATAATAAGATATCATAACAGGTAGAATCAGTTGCAACTCTACTGCTAGTTATTGAAATAATTGGAATTTTACAATTTAACGTATTTGTGAATGGGGTACAAATTAATAGCATGCTTGTTAGGTGGTGTGCCATCCTAAAGTTGTTCTCCAGAGTCAGAGCTTCTTCATCCCAGATTGTAACTATTGACCTACAAATCACACATTTTCAAAAAAACAGACATACTGTATCAGGCAGTGATCTAGAAATAAGAGGAAAAAAATAATACATGTTGATTAAAAGAATGGACAGTAGCTGTCAAGGAAAGAACATTTATTGTTAAATCAGTCAGTTTTTGAACAAAGACAGACTTGGATTGGAGTGGTAGAAAGTAATTGAGATGGTCAGTGAAATAAACAATTTAGCATTCTGAACAACCACATCACTCTTGACCTCGATTCTCATTAAAAAGATGAGATTAGATTCAGTGGAAGCACTAAGAAACAAAGAGAAATGTTTCCATTGATTACTTCAATGATTATTTTTTAAAAAAATAAGGCCTGTGTACATGTTCTTTTAAAACAGAGTACTGTGTGATATGCATGTATGTATGAGGTCCATCACTGAAAAGAGAGAGTCACCCCTAGCTTATGAATGCTACCAAAGAGACACAGGTATATTTTATTTTGGTACAGGCTATATTGTACTAGTGAGATAAATACATTCTGAACACATGAAGCTATCTTATTCAGAGTCAGATCTGTTGGCAGAGTAATTAACGGCAATGGTGCATAACCTGATAAAAGTGTAGATAAAAGTTTATTAAGAACTAACATACTTGGTACCATAGGCGTAGAGTACGGGGGGGCTTGAGGGCTTGAGCCACCCCCGAAATTTCCCGGGGGGGGGGGTCTCAGCCACCCCCAGCAAAATGGAGCTCCTGCTGCTGCGCCTCCCCGGGTCCTTCCAAGGCCCAGCTGCCGCTGCTGGAGAGGGAGAGGGAAGGGGTGGCCGGGGGGGAGAGAGGCACTGACGGCAGCGGCTGGCGGGCCTCGGAAGGGCCCGGGGAGGTGCGGCGGTTTCCCGGGGGGGAGAACATTGCCCCAGCGATGGGGCTGAAACTGACATTCGGCAGGTGATGTCAGGGGGCATGGCATATGCTAATGAGTTATGCTAATGAGCTCCTGCACCTCTTTTTCTACTAAATGAACACTGGTTCTGTCAGAGGTGTTCTTGAAAAGAGACCTTTCTGTCAGATCTCTCAGCCTCACCGATCTCACAGGCTGTCTGTTGTGAGGAGGGGAGGGGAAGAGAAAGGAGTTTGTAAGCCACTCTGAGACTCCTTCAGGTAGTGAAGGGCAGAGTATAAATCCAATCTCCTCCTCCTCCTCCTCCTCTTCTTCTTCATTTTTCCACTTTTTCAAATTCAATGTATAAGGACTTCCTTGATGTGCCAGATACCACACACTTATAGTCATTCTATTTCCACCAGTTAGTGCTCCCTTCTGTTAGTTGTCTAGGGTTTCAGACACAGTCTGAGGGCTTTCACGATTTCAAAGAGCACAGAACCGGTCATCTGAAAGCTCTCCATCTACTGCTCCTCATACTAAACAAGCAGAATGAAGTTCTGCTGCCACTTGTTGCTTTGTGAGTACACCCACCAGCAATGAGTAACATCAGCCTCAGCTAGGGCATACCAGAGCAACCTAACAGATGCTGTCACAGAATACCTGGAAGAAATACTTTTTAGGCAGTTCAGCTATGTCCTTGCTGTGACTGGCAAAGGTTATTATGAAGCACATCATACAAATTGAGGGTACTTTTCAAGATCACAAGTATGGCCTCCACCACAATGTGGTATTTTGTGTAACAGAGGAGGTCATGATCTATATACTCTGCTATTTGCCACCATACAGCAGATTCCACCACATACCTTAGCCAGATAAGAGATTCAATAAACCACTAGCAGACTGCAAAATCTGAGTTCAAAGGCAAGAAGACTTCAGAGGTGGAAAACCAATTGCCCAATCAATGAAATGTATATTCAATATATCAATTTAGTGCTTACTAAAAGACAAAAAAAAACCCCTCTACATCATCAGAAAATGCAGCACCAGTCCACTACAGGAATGATGAAGTGGAGTAAGGGATACCATATGGAAGCTCCTTTGTCACTGTGCTTCCACAGGAATCACAGCAGTAATGGAAATATTCCAGGACACCATTGCTAAGTGGAAGGCCCACATCATAGTGAGTTCTATCCTAGCCTGGCATTTAAGAGTTTCATCTCTAGCTTTGATCCACCCCATCCATGTAGGAGATCATTTCTGTGCTAGCTATGTGGGCCATTACTGTACTGCATTTGCCAATGGGGGCTCTTGCTTGCACAACAATATTGCCCCATGTTCTATGCTGCTATGCTGATGCAGTGTCAAGAAAGAGATTGTGACATCAGTGCCGCAGGTTGAGACTGACATTTAATTATATTATCACAATAGGCCTCATATACTTCGCCTCATATATTGAGTTAAAGAAGCTTAGGATCCAGTTTGGAAAAACATCATAAGAGCTCAATGAGTTTAGACCACACAGGAGCTAATTCATACAAGCACATTTACAGGTTTCTTTCTGTATTCAGTCATGCCAAAAATATACATCTGTGTACAATCATGTGAACTGGCACATCACTCAACAGTGATTTATGTTATCTCAGCATATCTAAAATACAGAGACATGATTTTTGAAATGTATGATGTACAAAATTAGTAACCCTGTACCGCATCCTCACATATTCCCTCATTCACCATGATCACAGCAACCAGAAGGCTATAATCATATTGCAAAGGAAATCCATGTGGTAAACTGACCTTTAGAAGCCAATTGGCAAAATAATTCAGATTCCATTGCAAAATCCCAGTGTCTCCGATTTTTCCTTGTGGTATTCTCTCTCTCCTTAGCATTCTTAAGATGACATATATTAATCTCTTTTTATTAGTTCCTGAGAAATTAAATCTTGAAAAAAATGTGTATCTCTTCAGCTTCACTGAAGCCCCAAGTCTTTTGTGACATTCGAATTTGATGGGTTGAATATGATGGGATAACTGAGGGTTTGGTTTTTTTTGTTTTTTTTTTACTGAGGGTTGAATTGTCTCTGTTCATGGTCCTCTTCTGTCTGGTTTAAAGGCAACCTCATAATGTCAGGATCACCAGACACAAAACTAGATGATCCTTTCTAAAGTGTGTCTCGGCAGTGTGGGCTATATTTAAAAGCTGTTAATTAGACCATGGGGTTGACAGAAGAGAAATTGTACTCCATTGTCCCTGCTAAGCCTATAGGCATTTCTACAAACTGTTTGTTATTTACAACAATTAACTTTTACAATAAATCTTATTTCTTAAAGAAGTCCATGACCACCAAATAGAAGGAGCACTTAAGATATTGTGACAGGACCTGGAGCAGTCCTGAACAGAGTAACATGTATTTAAGCCCCATCTTGGGCTAGCCAGCCAAACTGGCTAGAATAGAGAGACAAAACACATAGCTTTCCCTCCCCCCCACCAAAAAAAATCTCAATAGGATTGAAGCACCTTTTTATTTTATTGATTTTTTTTCAATACATCACAAAGATAGCACATGAGAGATTGGAGTGGGCAAAGCAGGGTGACAATCACATACACAAAGCATTTATGATCCAATTTAAAACACTCAAAGAAATGATCACTTTTTCTGAGTGTGCCACTCACAATTTATGATCACATCGGAATCCAAACAGAGGAGTGATTAAGCATTCCTCCATACTACTGTGATCCTACAGTTCATCCAACAGATGATGAGAATGATGTCCGCAGGAAGCAGACACAATTGGTGCATGTGAGGTTGCCCCCATGGATGGAAGAAAGAGTCAGACAACAAACATGGGATTAACGGCCACTTTATTTATTAACAAAAACATGGCAAGGGCTTAACCTAACAAGCGGCATGGCCAAGGCCTGGGGTTACCATAAACCCTTCCCTTGCCATAGTATGGGCAATGCACCTGGCCCCCGGGTCGCAGCCCACTATAAGCGGCTCGAACCCCAAGCAGTCCAGCCTTGGAACATGCCTTGATGATCCCTCACACACAGCCGCAAGGTCAGTGCTGAGTATCCCTCAACAGCACTCCAAAAGGCAGCCTGTTCCCCTCATCCCAGGCCGCAAGGCTGCAGTTATGATCCAAACAGGCCCCTTTCCCACCAGGGTTGCTGATGGGTGCTTACCAAGCCACAACAACTATTTACTAAACTTCTGCCCAACCATAAAGTGACAAATTAATGCAGACGCCCCCCTGGCCATTTCCTCAATCTGCTGCTAGCAATGCAGGGTAGGCGAAAAACTCCCCAGTCTTGAGGCCAATCAGAGCAGAGGTAAAAAATTCCTACCCGGCCTCCCTAAGAAACAGGACAACCAGCCAAAAGCCTGCATTACCTACAGGGCGGGAGGGTGGGTCGATCACAAGGCATGAATGAGGCTGCTGGAGCCAGGGCTGTCCTTCAGCATGCTAGCCCCACCCCCCAGTAAAACCAGGCTGCAAATGCAGCCAGTCTGATCAGTCCTCCTTACAAGGAGGCAACTTTGTCCCCCACCCAGCCAGCTTTCGGCAGCTGCGAGGATCTGTCCTTGCCCCCATAGATGGAAGAAAGAGTCAGACAACAAACATGGGATAAACGGCCCCTTTATTAACAAAAACATGGCAAGGGCTTAACCTAACAAGTGGCATGGCCAAGGCCTGGGGTTACCATTGACCCCACCCTTGCCCTAGTATGGGCAATACACCTGGCCCCCGGGTCGTAGCCCACTATAAGTGGTTTGAACCCTAGGCAACCCACCCTTGGAACATGCCTTGATGATCCCTCACACACAGCCGCAAGGTCAGTGCTGAGTATCCCTCAACGGCACTCCAAAAGGCCACCTATTCCACTCATCCCAGGCTGCAAGGCTGCAGTTATGATCTGAACAGGCCCCTTGCCCACCAGGGTTGCTGATAGGTGCTTACCAAGCTGCAACAACTATTTACTAAACTTCCACCACAGCAAGGTTCAAGCCTCTGCTTAGGTCCCTACACCCACTAAACCCCTAACACTGTTAACAGCCCTTGCTGTACATCCTTAAGGAAGATATCTATACCCTGCTCCAACAAATAAACATAAATATAACTCGGCGTGCATAGCCCTAGTAGCCGGATGGGGTATGAAGTGGCCACCACACATTACTAAAATGCTCCTAAATTCCCCGTTTACCTTACGTCTAGCCCGCTCAATCTGCTTAGAGTCCAAGGCCCATCGCCAGTCCCTTCGTGGAACCATGGCTGACCAAATCACGGTAGTATTAGGCCACCACCTTTTAATCAAGTTAAAAACCTCCCTGGCTTGTAGAACTAACGCCTTCCCTTTTAAAATTCCTAAATCATTACCCCCCTAGATAAATTAGCAATATGTCAGGAGGAACACTGGCATTCAAACCAAATAATAGATGGAGTAGCCCCGCCCAGCACAAGCCGCAGCGTCCCCTCCATTCAACAGTGGCCCATCGACTTAGTCCCAACTGCGATCTGATGGCCGATCTGTTAGCCTGGTGAGCAGCCCAAAAAATGAAGCTGTGCCCTCAGATGAGAATGGTTCTCTGCCTGCCACAAGACACAGCACCTGAAAGGAAAGGACAGCCAAACACCGGGCCGAAAGTACAGATCACCACATGGCCATTGAACACATTATAAGCATTGGATCTCCAATGCCCTACGAGCTGGACATACTGAATAGCCCATAGCTGCTGCTGTAGAAGCTGCTCCAATGCGAGAGGAATGGGTCCCAAACTTTACACCTGATAGGCCCAGCTTCCCCAAAGCCAGGGAAGTAACTGCCCCAAACTGATGTTTAGTCAGAGGGCTCCCATCCTCATGCCTAAAGAGGAAACCGGCTTCCAGACCCCTCAGGGCCAAATACTGCGAAAGGGCCAGAACTGGGCAGAGCTCCGACTCTTGACAGGTCCCCAATTTTACCTTGGTTTCTTTTCACATCTGATCCATCTTAGAGCTCCGAATTGTGACCAGCATGCCATTGCCATGAATATCAACATCCCGCACCTGCAAAGCCTTGCTCGACTGGTCTGTCTTAGACTGAGCGACCAACTCACTCACCCGAAGAGCTGCAAAGAGGCTGCATGAAACAGGAATGCCTCATAACTGGAAGTGCAAGCTGCACCCCAGGTCACTTGCAATCCCTTAAGTATCACAGGCGAGATAGGCTGTTGCTCATCTTTAGCAGCACCCCCTCACGAGTCCAGCCCTCGAGCATCTTTCTAATCCTGAAGTCACAAGTGACTTCAGCAAAGCCCAAGGCTTTCCTCGCGAAGGCTAGAACAGCCAGCTTCTTTGCTCGATACACAGTAGTGCATCAGCTGATCTAAAGGAATAGGCCAGACCTTGAGATAACATTCAGCTGCCTTGAAGACGTCAAATTGGTGAACTGCTCACTCATACCCTTTTCTGGTGCTAGACGCAATGGCGAGGCTTATAGCCCTGCAAGGCTCAGCCCTCCAACCTGCCATAGTTCCTGAGGCATTCGAGCCGGATGAAGATTGGCTTCTGGTGTGAGCTGACGAAACCTCGCCATCTGTTGGTGAGAGAGAGTGTCAGCCACACAATTGTCCACACCCGGCACATGCCTGGCAAAAATTAGCAAGTTAAGTCTAAGGCACTGCAAGGTGAAAGCCCGGACAAGCCCTGTGACCCATGGAGACCTAGATGTGAGGGAACTGATCACATGAACAACCACCAAATTGTCACACCAAAAGTGGACAGTGTGATTTTTCAATTCTTCACCCCACAACCAAACCGCCACTAGTATGGGAAAGAACTCTAAAAAGGTGAGATCCCTAACATATCCTGCTGAAACCCATTCCCCAGGTCGCTCCTCAGTGCACTAGTGTCCACGAAAGTACACACCAAATCCCAGAGATCCGGCAGCATCAGATGTCACTTGGAGCTCAGCCTCCAGCTTCAATTCCTCCCTCCAAAAGGAGACACCATTAAAAGAACTTAAAAACTCCTGCCAGATCCCAAGGTCGGCCCACACTTCTGCATTAATGCGCACCCTATGATGGGGGTGCTGTAGCCCCCTCATCGCAGAGCTGTCTAACAAAAGCCCTCCCAGGAGCCACTAGTTTGCACACAAAATTGAGGTGCCCAGCTATCTGCTGAAGTTCACACAAAGTGGCCTTCTTCTTTTTAAGAAATACAGAAAGCCGGACCTGCAAGTCCTGAATATTGCTCAACGGCAACCGAGATGTCTGGGCAACTGTGTCCAATTCTACCCCTAAAAATACTAACTTCTGAACAGGTCCCTCTGTCTTTTCATGGGCCAATGGAACTCCCAGCTCCTCTGCCAGTTGTGTAAAACTCTGCAACAGCTAGGTGCATCTACCCGTCCCACAAGGATCCATGAAAAGAAAGTCAACTAAATAATGAACCACTTCCAGTAATCCTGTTTTAAAATGCATTGCCCATTCCAGAAATGTGCTGAAGCACTCAAATGCAGTGCATGACACAGAACATCCCATGGGCAAGGCCCTATCCATAAAAAACTGCCCTTTAAAGAAAAATCCCAACAGCTCAAAATCATCTGGGTGCACAGGGAGGAGACGAAATGCGGATTTGATGTCACATTTCGCCAACTCTGCTCCATGACCACAGCGGCGCACCACATGCACAGCTTAGTCAAATGAGGTCTACCTCACCGTGCACAGATGATCCAGAACAGCATCATTTACCAATCCACCTCGGGGATAAGAAAGAGGGTGAATTAAACAACTCACCAGGTGCCTTCTTAGGTACTATACCCAGAGGTGAAACCCACAAATTAGGAAGTGGTGGTGCCAGAAATGGACCTAGAACACTACCTTCTTGAACCTCTTTGGCAATCTTCGCAGCAACCACAGCCTCCATGCCATTAACTGATTTTCAATTGCGGGCTAAAAAAGAAGCCCTCAACCCTGAAAACGGAATTCTGGGCCTTCCTTTGGGGCATGCAGTGAATGCATGCGGTCCACTGCACATTGGGCACTCGTGCCTGTCAGTGCACGTCTTCCTATTGCAGACCCCCTGTGAACCAAACTCCCAACAAAGCAAGCGGGGTTGAACCGCCTGCCCCGTGGGCCCACGGGAAGCAGAATTAGCACCAGCCGGAAGGTTCTGCACCATGTGCCCACTATGTGAGCGTTCCCCAACATTAGGCCATGCCTGCAACATCAGCTGTAACCACAGATGCGGATGTATCTGGTCCCACGGAAGGTTGGGGTTCATAGCAGCCCTCACCCTAAACTCCTTGTCACATCTGAGCCAGGCTGAACCCACAAAACCAGTGCATGTTTTATAAATGATATCCAGGTACTGGTATAGTGCTGCGGCCTTCCAGCTCTGGGCCTGAGAAATCACCCTTGCATAGACAATGTACCC
The DNA here is from genome assembly GCA_029233225.1 of Lepidodactylus listeri. NCBI lineage: Eukaryota > Metazoa > Chordata > Lepidosauria > Squamata > Gekkonidae > Lepidodactylus > Lepidodactylus listeri. The sequence goes on from JARCFY010000004.1 coordinate 51,726,748, forward strand.
TGCCAGCCAATTTGCCCATGTCCTATCAACCCTCCTTTTCTTTAAAATTTCCTTGTCCTTGTCATCCATCTCCTCTTTATCCTTCTTCTCCAATCCCGGTAAAGAAGGCTGAAGAAGTCGATGTACTCACCCGTGCAAATCTTTTCCCTAGTGATTGGCAGAAGGTGGTCACTAAGGGGCAAGGCTGCATCGCCAAAGGCATGGCCTTTGCAGAAGCTGCCCCATAGGGGTTGTCATAAGTGGGAGAAAAACCCCATGTCCCCCATGGACTAGGAGGCGACATCATGCTCAGAGGCAGCACAGTGCCCCAAGGCAACTGCCAGCCCATAGGCAGAGGACCCCAGACCCACGGCTGAGTAGTCCCAGGTGAATCCTTCATCGTTTGAGGAGGGTCCCAAGCCCACGACTGTCCATACCTCAAGGGGTCCTGCATAAAACCAGGCTTATGCACCCAAGGTCCCCAGGGCCAAACCGTGGCCGGCTGTGCATCCGCCTCATCCTTGCCACTGGGCCCTGGCACTTCCACCTCAGCCACCGTTGTCGCTGCAGATGTCTCAGAAACCGGCATCACTGTCACTGCCCCGGATGCAACTGTCAGAACCCCATCACGCTCGACGTGACTGGTGGACTCTACAGCACGAGATTCAAGAAGGTAAATTTTCTTAAGCACCTCCTCATGAAACTTCTTCCACTCCGCTCTACCCCCAGTACTTCCCGAAGCTGGAATGACTGCTTGAAAAGGGGGGGAGACCCAGTGTCCCTGTCCTGCTGTAAGGCTGCAAGCTTATCTAATATAACCTGCTGCTCCCGCACCTCCTCCTTGTCCTCAGAGGATGATGGAGCAACAGGAGGGGGTGCTGCAGTATGCCTAGGTACCTTCGGTGCATGCACTTTTCCTTTAGACTGGCCTTAACCCTTTCTAGAAGCCATACCCAAAACACAATGAGCCAGGAGGCCTCCCTCAATTAATAGAATTGTCCTAAAATGGCCACCGCCAAATAAAATGGCCACCACCTAAAAGGACCTTCCAAAGATGGCCAATCCTAAGGATACCCCAGAGGAACAATTTAAAAGCAAAATGGCCACTCAGCTCACAGAAGCAGACCTTCCCAAAATGGCTGCCATCCCTGAGGATTTCAGCAAAGTCCGCCCCCACCTAATGTCTAACCACCTAACAACAGCGAAAAAAACCGCCCAGCAACAGCTAAACTGCCAGGATCTGGCTGTAAATCTATAGAACCCAAAAGGAGAAAAAAGGAGGGGAAGAAGTGGGCAAATGACCAACTGGGCCCCAAGCAGCCTCACCAACTGCACCTTAACCCCCAGCCCTGGGTCTAAGAAAACTCCCACTAAGTGTATGTGCATGTCACTCTTGCTTTAACAAGGCTAACAGCACACAGGCTGCAGCCTAGGAGCCAGCCGAAGCACAGCCGACTCTAATTTACACCACAGTCACTGCTCAGCCGCCGACGTGTCTTCCGTCCTGCAGGTGCTCCAGCCCCAAGTGCTGCCTCCACCGGCAAGGGGATGCCCCAAAAACGGCCCCCAAAATACCCCCCAAAAACCCCTTGCCAGTCCCAGGCCCAGCCAAGCCACAGCCTCCAAGAAAGGAGGGAAGGGAGGCTGATTTTGGGGTGGGGGGGGGAATACCCTTTGAATTTCTGCTGACTCTAGGCCCAAAGCCAGGGAGCAAGCGAAAAAAGGCCTCGTGCTCCTTCTCTGTCGAGCACAAGGCACAAATGAGGCTGCTGGGGCCGGGGCTGTCCTTCAGCATGCTAGCCTCGCCCCCCAGCAAAACCAGGCTGCAAATGCAGCCAGTCTGATCAGGCCTCCTTACAAGGAGGCAACTTCGTCCCCCCCAACTCGCCTTTGGCGGTTGTGGGGATCCGTCCTAGTATTGTTGAATGGTCCACGGATTTGTTGGGTTGCTCTAGAACCAGTTCACATGCTCTGAGCATTTGGGTGTTTTGTTTTGTTTTTTTGTTAGAAATTAAATCTATAGAAGACCTACAGCTCCATGCTTGGAAAAGCTTCTTCAGCAGATTAGATGCTAGTTGTAAGATGTTGAAGAAGCTTGTTGGAAGATGTTTGGTAATTCTAGTGTCAAATTACCCGTATGCAGGGACTGGCAGAGGAGAAGTTAAGATTTACAAACACCATCCATTCTCATCTTATTTTATCTCCTAAGGCTCTACTTTGCCTGTTTTATGTTCTGAATAGCAGGCATCCCATGGAGATTCACCAGCATCCATCACAAGGTTGTCACTGCCAGCCAGTGTAGTTGCTGCTAAACACAATTCCTGATCATATTCTAACCTAATAAAGAAAAGCCACAATTATAATACGAATTTGAGTTGTGTTTTAACAAGGGCAAGGATTATTTTTTTGCAGTTGGCTTACAAACATGAATCATTACATCAGAGGTATGACTTGCATCTTTAATTTGGAAATGAGATGAGGCTTCTCTGGTACTGAGGCAATGGCAAAGCAATATTGAACCGTAAGCTGAAAATTTCAGATGTAGTGCACATTCAAATAGTCAGCCTTGCAAGAACGTACTAGGGAGAATAAGGATTTTTTTTTTTTTGCTGTTTGCCTCCACGTTGCTCAGAGGCACGTCATAAATTCTTGACCTGCCAAGCACAGAGAATTTCCCAGCAACAGCTCACAAGAAATATGCCAAGGCCAGGGGCACTGCAGTACAAGGAAAATGAACATTGTAATAAAGAACAGCTTACCCAATATTTTTGCTGGTTACTAGAGTAAAATACGACGAGCTGTTCTGTTAGTTGAACTCTTGAATGAAAGTTCAATTTGCCTCATCTTCTGTATAAAAGCATTAAAGCAATGGCAGAGATCTATAAAGTTTTAAATGGCTGTTTTCTTATCCTTGGGAAATGCACTTGTAAAGGGGTTTAAACATTCCTTTGAGTTTTGATAACTCACACAGGTCTCAGTTGAAAATGAGAATGGTGCTCTTAAAATGGGGGGGGGGGTACTGATTTGGGCATGGTTGGTGAGGTGCTAAAATAGGAAACAACTTTTAAAACAGTTCTTTTTTTTGTTAGATGGAGTTCAAGAGTGAGTTTAGGTCCTGTCGTTTAAATACATGTAGCTCCTACTGTCAAAATGAAATAGTGATACTGATAGTCTGAAACAAGGCCATTTCTCCAATAAGGTACACAGGCAGCTGTTTGGGCTGGCATAAGAAGCAAGGTGACATACCCTCCATCAAGTGATAATCCCTAGTTTCAGCTATTAGTGTTCATTCCCAATCAATGGATTAATCAAGTTTGAAAGCTTGGCATGTCTCTTCAATCAATATGTGCAGACTCGACTCCATCCAGTATGGTAAGCTGTGCTGGAAATAAGAAGTCAGCAGGAGAAAGTGCCTCTCAATATGGCATGGGGCATTTGTCTCCCAGCTCTTACAGAGAGAGAGAAAAATTAAGGGGTGGAGGGAATGGGCAGAACATGAAGAAAGTCTGTGCTTGCCCACTGGTAACTGGAGGGTAAAAGCCCTTCTTTATCCTCTGTTTGCATTACAGCTTTTTTTTTTTTTTTTGCAGTATGCTGAGAGGTACAAAGATTTTTTTCCCCCTGAGACAAATACAAAAATTCTTGTTTTGTAGAGCCAGATGCTTTAGTAATGGTTTTAAGTCTGGGCTTCTTCAAATGTGAAAGTTTCAGGGCAACAGTCAAAGAATCTTTGGTCTTGGCTTTTACCCTGAGGCTCACACATACTGTGTGTGTATCAAGCTGTCATAACCTGCGTCTTCCTGAGACTACTTTATGTTGCATCTCCTGCTGGAAGAGTACACTATTTGCCTCTTTGGAGATATCTCTGTTGCAATGGTGTCTATTGTGTACTCTGGATGTAAATCATCTTGCATCACCAGTGTGAGAGAGAAGTAGAGCATGCATGTTTAAATAAATAAATAAATAAATAGATGCACATATATTCAGAAATAAGTCCCATTGTGCTCAGCACAGTTAAATTCCAGGCATTTGTTCACAAGTTTGCATTTTACTCAGCCTGTGTGTGCAGTTTCTTCCCCGAAGATAACTCACACTCAGCTGCCTCTGCCTACTAAATTGGAGGGTCTTCAGGGGTGCCCAAATCTCCTGAAGTCCCACCCTCTCTATGAAGCCTGACTTCCCTGCTTTCCAAATTGATTTGGTAAAATACAGACACTCTGCACATGCACTAAAACTTCCTTTCATTTCCATTATTTTACATAATACTGTCAGTAATGAGAGAGTTTGGGGTTGATCTTGAACAATTTAAGCTGTGTTCCAGTCTTCTCAAATGGAAGACCTTGGCCCCAAACCTGTTGTTGGAAAACTGGATATGGTTTGTAATAATATAAACATACCGCATATGTTCTAAGATGCTCTCTTTCTTCTTGGAGCTTCTAAAAATGAATTAAGGTCAGAAAGCAATGGTGTCAGGGCTTGTGTATTTTCTCAGGCCATCAAGTTGTATTAGACTCCTACTCCCATTCCCCCACTCCAGCTAAAATTAGCCACACTTACCTATTGAAAGCAATGGTTAGTTTAACAGGGTAATTTACACTTCAGTGAGATTTAACCAATGTAATTAACATAAGAGCAACCTGACCAGGCATTCTGTTGCACACAACGCTCTCTTACTCTGCCCTAGCACCACAAACACGGATTCCATGCAGTCTTTTATTGTAATTGCCTGGGGAGAAAAGAAAGGGCTATGTAAACAATTTATTTGATTAATACTATCTATTAAAAATTATTCTGCATAAATTTGGATATAAAATATTTTACCTTATTTAAACATTCCAAGACTTTTTAGGATGGAAACTTTAAGTTGTTTTAAATAAGAAAAGGTATGTTCCAAGAGCCAAAGGAAGATAGTATGCAAAACAACTGGAAAAGGTCACAGTCCCTGGAACAGCAATACATTTCCAAAATAAGCATCTTGGTGATTCAGCTGATATTTTTATTGTGTATTGTTACAAAATTAGTATCTATTCACAAAACAACCATCCAGTTAAGTCTTTTATGAAATGTTAAATCCATTTGCCAATTTTAAGAAGTAGTATCTATACAGACAGAAAAAGAGAGAAGAGGCCCAATTTTTGTTATTAACATTTCAAGAAAACTTTTTACCAATATTCATTTATTTATTCATTTTTATATATCCTGCCTTTCTCATGGAGACTCAAGGTAGATCACACAGTGTTTGCCACCCCAGCATGAAATAACGAGACAGACAACAGTTTGGAATCAAACAAGGGCCACTTTATTAACTATTTAAGCAGAACATGCAGCAACGGGCAACTAAGCAAGCTCAGGAACAGGCAAGGCAGGCGTCATTTCCAGACACAGCCTCCTTGCCCTTGTAATGGGCGGGTAACCTAGCCCCAGTCTTGACCCAGTCCGATTCTGGCTCGTAACCGGCGGCCCAGCATACTGGCATCCCCTCCCAGGGGCGCCTACCCCTGAGGCTGCACAGACCTTCAGGGAGGAGCCTAGCTGGAGAGGTTCCCAGAGGCGATCACCATTCACCCCCCCCAGACTGCAAGGCCCTAGGGTGGTTCCTGATGACCTCCTGTTCCCAACAGGGATATGCCGTGAGGCACCCACCAGTTCCATTTTCTTGCTTGCATAAACCTGCCACATGCAAAGCCAAGCCTCTGCTTTGGCCTTTGCTACCCCACACAGCACCCAAGTGCCATCCGAATCCCATGCTGCAAGTCCTCTAAAAATATCCCATTGCCCTTGTTTGAAAGGTGCACCCCGTCAGGACGATACAGGTCAGGAAACTCAACCCGTATGTTAGGGTGCGGTAAAAAGAGACTCAACCCGGACTCCATGACCATGCGAAGTTGGCTATTAGCATTACGCCTAGCCCTGTCCATACACCTGGGGTCACCGGCATGCCTCCACACCCGTTGGGAGAGCATGGCTGACCATACAATCCGCACTCCAGGCCACCTGGCTCTTATAAACGCCAGGTCAGCCCTGGCCTGCAACACAAGGGCCACACCCTTGACTAACCCCAGATCATTGCCCCCCAGGTGTATGACTAAAACATGAGGGGGGGGGCCCTGCCTCTCCTCAAACAATAATGGGAGGAGTGCCGGCCATCTCATGCCCCTCCTCCCCAACCACTCCTCCCCAACCATGCCCCTCCTCCCCAACCTTCGCCACTTCGCTGAGGCCGAGTTGGGAGCTGACTGATGATCTCCGCGCCCAATGAGCTGCCCAAAAGACCATGCTGTGGCCGCAGACTATGACCCTTTGTCTCGTCTCTCGGCCTGCAGCACCTGTAAATAGAGCTCACTTAACAACATCTGGAATGAAACTTAAGCAAACTTATAAGGTACAACGCCTCACATAACTCTTATAACATCGGGATTTCCAACGCCCGATCCGCTGAATCTCCCCAGCGGGGTACCCCATGGCAGCAGCCGTAGACACGGCCCCAATTCTGAAAGAATGGGAACAGAAGTGAACCCCGCCCAAACCCATACGGATCAAGGCCCTCTGCGTCACGGTCCAAAACTGGAACTTCATAAGGGGGGTGCTGTCACTGTGCTGAAACAAATAACCTGGGCCATCACCCCGAAGTGCCAAGTACCGACTCATGGCGGCAACCGGACACAACCCTGGCTCTGAACTGGACCCTAATTCGAGCACACGCCCCTTACCCCGCTGATCAGTCTTGGATCTACACAGCCTAATCCGAAGCTGAAAATTAATAATTGATACATCCCTACGCTCCAGCGCTGCACCAGAAACATCAGCCCGAGAGCCTGCCACCAGCTCGCTAATCCTGAGTGCCCCAAAAAAGGCGGTCAGTGAAGCGGCATGAAACAGGCGCACCTTGTAGCTGTCACTACAACAAGAGGGCCACTGGCCCTCCAGCCCCCTCAGGACCGCGGGTGTCAAGGGTTCCCTAGTGTCAACTGCCCTAATGGACTCATGAGACCACCCCTCGAGCATCTTCCGGAGACGGAAATCGCCCGTGGTGTCCTTGTGACCTGAGGCCTTACTGGCAAAAGCCAGCGCAGACAGCTTACCCCTGATAGTGTGCGCTGAAAGGCCGCCATTCCACAGTGTCACACAAAATTGCATCAAGTGTGACACAGGAATAGGCCAGACCTGTTGCAAACCCACTCCAGCCCTAAAGGACAGAAACTGCTTACCAGCCTTCAGGTAAGCTCTTCTGGTAGAAGGGGCAAGGGCCAGGCTCATTGCCCTGTCTGCCTCAGCCCTCCAATCCCCCACACCTCGTTGGGCATCCGTGCCGGAAGCGGGTTGGCCTCTGGAGCCAGCTGACGAAACCTCTCCATCTGTTTGCGAGAGAGAGCATCAGCGACCCCATTAGCGACCCCCGGGATGTGTCTAGCTTTGAACAAGATGTTAAACTTAAGGCACTGCAAAGTAAAAGCCCAGACCAAAGCCATAATCCTAGGGGATTTTGATGTAAGGGTATTGATGACATAAACCGTGGACTGGTTGTCACACCAGAAGTGGACGGTCCTATTAGCTAAATCTACGAACCAAATCCACACTGCTGCGACAATTGGAAAAAACTCCAGGAAGGTGAGGTCCTTGACCCACCCAGCCCGAAACCAATCCTTAGGCCAGTCCCCAGCACACCAATGCCCCCTAAAGTAAATTCCGTAACCAGACGAGCCGGCCGCATCAGATGAAATCTGAAGCTCAGCCTCTAGCAAGAGCTCATCCCGCCACAGAGAGACCCCATTGAATGAGTCCAGAAACTGCTCCCACACAAGGAGGTCCTCCTTCATCCCCCTGGATACCTTGGTCCTGTGGTGTGGGAGACGGAGGCCTCTCATTGAATCACAGAGCCTCCGCACAAATGCCCTACCTGGCGCCACAACCTTGCATGCAAAGTTGAGGTGACCTACCAACTGCTGCAGCTCTAAGAGAGTGACCCTTGAACGGGACCTAACAGAGTTAACCCGCATCCTTAATGCATCCAATTTGTCCTGGGGTAACCTACAACACAAACTAACCGTATCAATCTCAATACCTAGAATTGTTAATGTGGAGATCGGGCCCTCAGTTTTTCCTGAGCAAGAGGGACACCCAGCTCATCAGCCAGGTAGACAAAACTGTCAAGCAGAAAGCGACACTGGCCAGAACCCTTCTTGCCCACAAAAAGGAAATCATCTAAATAATGAGCGGTACTGCAGAGACCCGTCCTGGATCTCAAGGCCCATTCCAAAAATGAACTGAACCTTTCGAAAGCAGAACAGGACACAGAACAGCCCATGGGTAGGGCCCGATCCATGTAAAATTTCCCTTCAAAGGCAAATCCAAGAAGCTCAAAATCCTCCGGGTGCACCAGGAGGAGCCGAAAGGCTGATTTAATATCACATTTAGCCAATTCGGCCCCCACACCACGGAGGTGAACCACCCGCATGGCCTGATCAAAAGAATTGTATTTGACGGAGCATAATTCACCTGGGATGGCATCATTCACCGACCCTCTCTGAGGGTAGGACAGGTGATGAATGAGGCGAAACTCACCAGGTGCCTTTTTTGGCACTACACCCAAAGGGGAAACTCTTAAATTGGCCACTGGCGGACTAACGAACGGGCACCAAACCCTGCCCTCCTTACACTCTTTAGCAATCTTGGCCCTAACTATGTCCTCCATGCCCAAAACTGACTTTAAATTACCAGCCAAATAGGGGACCCTCACCCCCTGAAAAGGTATGTGAAAACCAACAGTGAACCCTTCCAAGAGGTAAGCCCTATCGGCAATCCTTGGATAACCACGCAACCAGCGTCTCAAAACTCCCAATTTGATCGGGCTAGGCCCCTTTGTCAGAAGAGGGGTTGTGTGGCTTCCCCCCCCGGGTACTTGCCTCCTTTGCCTCCCCCACGGCCCTTGGGCCGTGGACAACTGGATAAGGGATGTGGGCCTGCGCACAAGGGGCACTCATGCCTAAAGGTGCACAACTTACGACCGCAGGTTCCCTGGGAAGAAAACTCCCAGCAAAGCTGGCGTCGTTGAACCACCTGCCCTGCCACAGGGCGAGAACCTGACTAAACCAGTGCCCTCTTAACAGAGTGGCCGCTATGAGACCATTCACCCCAAGCAGACCTGGCAGGAGACATGATTTACAGCCACAGGTTGGAACATATCCTGTCCCATCGCATGGCCGGGTTAATGGCTGCCCTCATCCTAAATTCTTCGTCATATTGCGACCAGGCCGGGCTTGGAAAGTCTGTAAAGGCCTTGTAAATGATGTCCAGGTACTGGAGCATCGAAGAAGCCCTCCACGGTTGGTGTCACACAATGACGGCTGCATAGATTAGGAAACCAGGAAACCAGTTGGCCCATGTCCTATCTACCACATGGTGCTTCAAGTGCTCCTTCTCCCGTTCATCTAAATTATCCTTGTCCTTTTTTTCTATCTCCCAATAAAGCAAACCAAACATGTCTACATACTCCCCTTTAAGAATCTTTTATTTAGTGGCCATAGAAAGGTGGTATCCTAAAGGCAGGTCTGCATCACCACACGGAACGGCCACCGCGGCCACCGTATCATATGCTGACCCGCCGCCAAGAGGGTAACCCATGCTAGGCTGGGGAAAACCCCACGCCGGCCAAGCTCCATGGCACACCAAAGGAGAGCTAGAGTAAGGGTATGCAGGCCAATTAACCTGAGGAATATGAGAAGTGGTTGCACCTTGCTCAGATGCCAGACCGAGAGGCTGGCTAGTGTGAGGCATAGGCGAAGCAGTGGAACTCTGGCCGCCAGGGCCCCAAGGCCGTGTTGATCCTTGCCTACCCAATGCCATCTCCTTACCTCCTGAAACTTGGGAAGGCGAATAAAGAGCCACCTGCTGCTCCCCCGCACCTGGACCCTGCTGGCCAGAAACTGCCCCGACCAGGCCTGAAGCCACCGCCTCCTGCCTGTCCTCCAAAAAGGCCAACCGTGCCAGCACCTGCGCTTGAAAAGACACATTGGCATGTTTGTCAACTGGTAAACCACCCACAGGCATACCACACTCCTTCTCAAGCGCCTCCAACTGCTGAAGAATAGCCATGTTTACCACATCCTCCTCTTCATCACTTGAAGGAACCACAGGATCAGGCTGTGCCGGAGGTCTCTTCGGTGCTGGGTGCTTGCCCTTGCCCTTACCTTTTCCAGGCGCCATGACTATGAACTTCTGACAATGTAAACAAAATTGAACTGTCAGTGAAATAACACAATCAGTATGCTAATAATGGCAAAACAGCAGTCCGGGAAGAAAAAATACCAACTCAGGCACAGCCAATCAATCCCACTATAAAGTATCCACAACCCAAGGAACCTATGCAAAGTGTCCATGACCTAAGGAACCTATTATAATAAGCCACCTAAAATGGCCGCCACAGACTTCAACCAAAATGGCCCCCGACCATGAGGCTTGAAGACCTCACCAAAATGGCCGTCTAACCCCAGTGAAGTAACCTAAGGAGGCCAAGCAACCTTATCAAAATGGCCGTCTTACAGGCCCCGCAGCTTAAGCCTGCGGAACAGCCCACCACCCATGCAGGGAGAAAAACAGCAGTCCAGCAACCCCAAATCGATCCCTGCACAGTGGGGGGGGGGGAAGGCAGACAGAACCACCTCAAACAAATTCCTGGGTGGGCCCGGGGCGTTAAAAGAGACGGCCCTCAGGCTAAAGGTGGGGGAGAAGGGGCCCACTCTCCTAGCACGAACTCTGTGCCGCCAAAACCGGGTGGGGGGGGTGCCCAAATGTGACGCACAATGCTGCGGCCCGGCCGCCTGTATAAAACGGCATTCAGGGCCAAATATCTGCCAGAGCCTCCGCCCAACTAAGTCTGCAGGGCTTAAGAGCCCACAGCCAGCACCAACGGCACCGTCAGCGGCGGGGGGAATAAACTATTGCCGCTGCTGCTAAACAGCTGATAAGCCCAACTGGGGGGGGGGAGGCCCGCCGAGCACCCAGCCCCGGGAACCACCCCAGCAACAAGGGAGAAGAGAGAAGAAGGGAGAAGGAGAGGCGGCAGCTGCTGCCTCGACCAGACCAGGAAAGCCCTTGCACAGAAGCCGCCTCTCTGGCAACGGTGTGGGGGGAAAATGACTAGACGCCGACGCCAGCACCCAAGTAAGTCACGGAGCCCCGTAACTAGCCGCCGCGACCGCCGTCGCTGTCAGCGGTGGGGGGGAGAGCCAAAACAATTGCCGCCACCGCCGCCTGTAAAACAGCCCACTAAGGCCTTGCTGAGAGCTCTACCGACGCGTGCTTTCTAACCGAGCACGCCAGACAAACTGCACTGTCGGGAGCAGGGCAACGGCTCCAATCAAGCAAGCCCCACCCCCCACCAGACACAAACAGGCGCCGACGCGCTCTGTTGCTGCCTCGCGTCATGTGAGGCGGCAAACCGGCTCCCCCACGCCATGGCGATGCCGGGCGACAGGGAGCCCAAAGTCAATGCAAGGCGGGATACAAATATAAATAATCAATCAATCAATCAATCAATAGGACGACACCTCTGATAAACAGTATAACAGGACTAAGTTTACAGCAATCTGAAAACAAAGCATATAGACAATATGTTAAATGTGATAAAGTAAACAGTGCAAATAACAGAGTTACAGAAGTATTAAAAAAATGCAGTGAGATAATAAAATACAGAAACAGATAATACACACTATACGCAGTCGTATCGTTCACAGTCCCGTTCTCTTTATAAAAAAACATCTTCCTGGGCTACTTTTATATAATATAGCCCTCCCCCCCCCCCAATAAAAGTGACTTCCTGAACAATTCTTGATGTCCTCAAGCAGGCCATTGTACAATGTGGGGACCACAAAAGAGTGCCAATGTATGGGTGGTTGTTGATCTTGCCCATTTGCAGGTAGTGTTGTTAAAAGAGATCCTCTTAATTCTTCTTCATCCAGTTTCTCCCTGAAATCCAGCAATCCAATTAAAGACACTTGTTTGGTGGATACACAAGAGGGGGCCTTTGCTGTGGTGTTACCCAAACTGGACCCAGAGAAGGGGAAATTAGCTTTAAAAGGGTTCCAGAAAGGAATAACATAGGAACTTGTAAATCTATGTATACCAGGGTGAATCTCAGTAGGGATACTTCAAAATAAAATGATGAAGAAAGGGAGCGAGAGAGTGATTGTAAACACAAACAAATAGCTTTACTGTATACAAAATAAAAAGAATAAACATGTTAAGAACCTACATTGGGCACCTGAGAACTAATTCCCTAAGTGACCACACATGTGCGTGCACACGTGTGCGTGCACACACACACACAGTAGCAAGAGGGCACACTTATAAAAGATAGGAGGGACGAAACTGGGAAGTTTTAGGGAAGAGACATACGACCTGAAATCCTAGGCTTGAGGTCTGTAGAGGTCGAGGGCCAAACACAGTTGAGGTCCAAGAAGCAGAGTGAGGAGACAGCTAAGCAAGGAGAAAAAGGCTGAAATGCAGCAGCGATCTGGACCAAGAATTGGAGGAACCATTTGCTATGGCATGGGGCCTTTCTTTTATGGGCAGAAGATCTGTAGGGGTAGGTGGGATTTGGGCCATCCTGGTTTTGAATTGGGTCAGGAATGAGGATAAGAAGTTTGAATCTCACTGGCTGGTTTAAAGTTAATGGCTGTCAAACTTTGGTGGGGAAAATACCTTGATTAGGCTATTGTGAGCCAAATCTGCATGGGCACAAAGAGCCCAGGTGAGGCAACGTAATTAACATACTTTAATTAGGCTGAAGTGAGCCAGATCTTCATTGACAACAAAGGTTTGGGTGAGTCAAGATAGCTCATGAAACAGGATGGAGTACAAATTAAAGACTTGAGTGCCCATCTTGACTAAGAAAAGGAAAAAGAGGAACCAGGCACTGACTAATGAAACTTCCTTTGACACAGCAGACCAAGACATTTTGCTGAAATGTTGGGGGGGGGGGGGGATAGGTAGGTGATGTGCTTTGGATTGGTTTAAATCATTCCTTATGGACTGGACTCAAAGGATTGCCATTGGATGCCAGTTATCATCATTGTGGGGTTTGTGTTATGGCATTCTACAGATCTCACCATGCTTTTCAATCTCTATTAAATAATAGAGCTCTACCACATTACCAGGAGAGATCTGGAGCTGGAAAGAAAGATATAGAGCTGGGTAGCATGACACCCAGTTCCAAAACTATTAATGGCTAGCTGTCTTTCTTCAATGTGTAACTCAAGGTGACCTTTACTGTGTTATCAAGAAAATTTGTTCACAGAGCCATCCTGGATTTTCAGTGCATGACAAATATTGAACCTTCAGCTTGTTCTGTTCCCTACCTGTAAAATTACTTCTCCCTCAGCAATGAATATATTCAAACTTTTACCAGAACACCAGTCTACTTTGCACTCTGATATGGCCTACTGTTCTTCTCTCAACACTTTATGTTCAGATCCTACTTGTGTTATATCTGCCTGATCTACCCCCTTGAAGTGGCCACAGTACCACTATTATTTAAGTTCAATAGCTGTCTGCAGCCTTCCCTAGAACTACTTACTGGTATTGTACCTCCAGATATATTTCTGACTGTTAACATAATCTGTTTAAGCCTTGTTCTCTTTAAAAAATAATAGTTTATTAAAGTGGTCTCAGGCAAATTCCAGATATATTTCTGACTGTTAACCTAATCTGTTTAAGCCTTGTTCTCTTTAAAAAAAGAATAGTTTATTAAAGTGGTCTCAGGCCAATTTGTGAATATATGGGTGCTGGTAACTCATACAGAAGCATTCTCCACCATAGAGGTCAGAAGGAGGCTGCCACAGATCTCATGTGTCCCTTGGATCCAACGTTAGGGATGTTTATATGAGGAAAACCTCGGGGACCCCAAAAGAAAAAGAAACACCCAGATTGAAGATACTCCAAAAGCTTCAGCAAAGACCCTGAGCCACTCCTCTCAAGAGTGCTCATTAGGAGACTTACCACTGCTGAAAGCTAGGGCTTTCCCCCCTTTGAAGATAATCATATTAGCAGTTTCAAACAGAACTAGAACAACATAAACCATCCATACTCGGAAGCTCATTTGACCTTGTGCTTGCTGTAATAATTTGAAGACGTCTGTAACATTGTGGATGCATCAGTACTTCTTGAAAGAATATCTAAAATATTGATAAGGGCTTCCTTGTTCTGTAAACATTCCTGATTTTGAAGATGCTTTTGCAAAACACGGATTAAGTAGCAGGCTCACACTGTCTTGTGGTTTGCTACAAGAAACATCAGAGTGCTTGCCTTGATATGTTGCTCACAGAGCACACCAGGATTAAGCCTATGGAAATGTAAAACAGATTGGTCTGTGGTTTACTACAAGAAACAATGGAGTGATTGCTTTGATATGTTGATCACGGAGCTCACCAGGATTATACCTATAGAAATGTAAAACAGATTGATTATATTCACTCTTTCCTTGGCATTTCTCTTTGAAGTTGCCACTGGATTGGAGAACTCTGTTCTATTTGTAAAAAGATTTTTGCTGCAACTGCTGTGTTTTGCACCAATCATATTTTAAGTTTATTGTTAATTCATATCACAATATATATTTATAGTTGAGAGTATTTTGATAATTGGTGTACATTATATACAAATATTATTAATATATTGTACATTTAATTTATTTATATTGATTTGTATATTATTTCACATGGTTTGTTGTTTTGTACAGTTTTAGTTTACCATGCAGCACACTTGCTTTTGATGGATATTTTCTGCAAGATATTGCATTTACATGTAAGCATCCTGAATGTGTGGAGGGTGACATTTGGTTTTCTGACTACGTTAACTGAAAGTTAGGGTTGCCAGCCAGCATCTAGCAGCTGGAGGGAGGCCAGGGGGGCAGAGACATGGGGAGTGCCTTCAGTTAAGAGGGACAACACACCTCTCTAGGAACCACTGGGAACTCTACAATAAAACCATGGAGTTTGGTGATTCCTAGAGGGGGACTGATGCCATTTCCAGGTTCCTCCTGGAAGTGATGTCATGCTGTAGCCCAATATCATTTTTCCCTTATTTTTCTTCTCCTGGCCACAGGACCATTGGAGGGAATTGAAACCCAGGGACCATATCACCCCACTCTTTGCCTATTTCTGCTGGCTCCTGATTTGTTTGCAGGCACAATGCAAGGTGCTGGTTTTGATCATCTACTGGATCAGGTTTAGGATCTTGGTTTTGACCTTCAAGGCCTTTAGCAGTCAGGAACCCACATACTTTTGGAACTGCCTCTCTCAGGATGCTCCTGGAAAAGCATTATGCTCTGGGAATAAGAACTTTCTGGTGGTCCCCAGCCCAAGAGAGATCCGGCTGTCCTCAACTAGGGCCAGAGCATTTTTGGCCCTGGCCCCTGTCTCTGCCGGAGAATATCCATGCCCTGTGGGATTTATTATCTTTCTGCAGGGCATGCAAGAGAAGTTCCACCAGACATTTGGTTGAGGACAGCAATGGGGCAGTATAAAATCTGGCAATCTCACACCTCTGCAATCCCCTCCTTCTCTAGGAAGATTGTGGAAATTAAAATCTCTTTTCCACCATCTTGGGAGGTGTATTGTTTTATTTGCTGATATGTTATAGGTATTTTAATGTTGGTTGTAACTTGAATTATTTATTGTACTTGCTCTGTTGTAAGCCACCTTGAGCTCTGCTTGAAAGAAAGGGCAGCCTAATAAATCTAATTTAATAAAATAATAATAATAATAATAATTTAATGGTTTGGAAGGACCGGAAGGACTGCCCACTCTCTTATGAACCTGCCTGAGCAGTACAGTAATTTTCGAAGGCCTTGCTTCAGGCCCCCTCACCTTCTGGGATTAGGAGAATGGCAATCTGGGAGTCTCTCCCAGTGGAAGAGGACTTTCTCCACTGTGGCACCAAAGCTCTAGAACTCTCTCCCAAGGGAGGTCCAATTGCTGCTGTTGCCATCTTTCAACAGCAGGTGAAGACTTTTTTTTTGTTTGGTATGGTATTCCCTCAGTAATCTCTCCTTCCTGACCAATGTTTTAATTGCTGTTTTTTACGTTTTTGCATATACTTTAGCTCTGTTTTTAAAGTTTTAACAATGTTTTTAGGGCAAGGGCTGATTTTAATGGTTTTAAAATGTGATTTTTATCATGTATTTTTTAATTTGTTAGCCACCTCAGAGGCGCTTGTGAGGGCAGAAAGGTGGGATATACATTTTGAAAAATAATTTAATAAATAAAATATACTATATCAACATTCCAGTGAACACCAAGAAGTAGTCTGTCAAACTGCAGCTTTGATGTTAAACACAACTGATATTTCTTCTGTATTTCTATCTGGATAGACTGTTTCTGTTCAACCAATCAACTGAGTGTTTTGTTATGATGGCAGTTTTGATTGGTACAGGCATGACTATTGCGGAATTCTGAGTGTGGGGTGGAAGACAGAGAGACAGAGAATGGGAGTGTGGCTGGTGATCAGTTGATTGTCCCTGAACTGACAAGATGTGGATACACAAAGAAAGCATGTATTTCCTAATATATATATATAGCATATTTGCCTGTAACTGCCAATTCAGGATTTTTGGTAATTGCTGTGAAAGATAAAACTTAATATCAGAAGATTTTTCCCCCCCTTGAATCTTTTCATTAAGCCACTTTATTGCTGCACAGGGAGGCTCTTGCAAGAAATTAGGTATGCCTCTAATCACTAGGCAACTTGTATTAATAAAATAGAAGGCTGTTGTTGGTGGGAGTTTTTTTAAATCTTAAAGGGCAGGGCATGTATATGTCATGAGAAAAAAAAGAAACCATCAGGGAAAGATATGATGCAAAATCAATGTATATTATTGTGTGCCTCTTATTTCTCTCACTAATATTTCCCAGTGGACAGAAATGCAATTTAGCTCAAATTAAACTTTTAATGTCTACCTCACATGCTATGCGTTTAATCACAAATGTCCCATATATTATCATAAACCAGTGATAGAATTTCCCTGCAATGCCTACATAATGCAGTGACTTAAGAATAAAGATTAATAGAAAACTAGATTTTATAAGATATCTCTACAATATGTCTAGGCCATTTATCTGTCGGCTTACTCATAAAAGGCCTTCTTCTTGAGAAATGAAGCTTTCGATCTGACACAGTGAACTAACTTGGAAAAATATAGTCATCTATTGTTTTGAGTTGTCATCTGCTCTGGAATTTTCAATTTATCCTGTCAGTTGCTACTGGGGATATAGGCAAGCTATTTAGAAAGAATATAGGTTTTCACTCTAAATGTGCCAGCAAACCTGGCATGGGGGGATCCACAATCCAAATACAAAATAAAATGAACTGAAGGAGAACAAAGCAGGGGGGGCCTCCTGATAGACAAACAACAAAGAAATAGTTAAAACACATGAAGGAAGACATTACTGTCAATAGGATACCATTTTAGAAAAAGGTATCACACAAAAAGTTTAATTTAATATTTCAAAATCTATTTACAAGCTTCCTTACAAAATAATTGAGCTCAACTTTATTATTATTTAAATGCTAGCAGACTTAGATTACTGTAAAACTGAGATGTTAGAAGAATCCATTTTGGTGACCAAGTATCCATTTCAGCTGTGGAACATGGATGCAGAAACCTATAAATCTTCCGTTCTTTTTGTATTCACTGATGTTCAAGTAATCTTGATTTTTTCCACCTGATTTTTTAAAAAATCTGAATTTGACTGGTCTATTGAATTTTAGTTGACTAGTTTATACCTGTCATATTTAGCATTTTCCAGTTGACTGTATTGTCTTCTGGTATATAAATTGTGTCAACTGGTATCATGCAAATGAGGAGGGAGGTGTTACATGGGAATTATCTCCTAATAAAATATCCTAATATTGAGAATGCATTAGCTAATATTCTGCATAATCAACATAACAAAATAATAGAAAGCCAACAGAGCTGCAAACTGGAAAAAATGCTGCCTTTTAACCCCAAACAGACATCATCCTTGCCAACTGTTCAAATGACAATGAACCAAGGAAAAGTTAGTAATTGTGAGGTGTGGTGATATGACCTCATATAGACTGGAAGCTCATTAAAAATCAAGGACAGGAATAAATTGATACATTTCAAAGAGAAGGAAGTAAACAGCAGAGGCTTCAAATATTTGTACTGGGAGTTATACTAGTTAATTTTCTAATAAATTGTCTGGAGAAATAATGAACTAAAATAATGAAGTACCGAAGTTAGCAGATGCTAAGAAATTATTTGTGTGTGTGTGTGTGTGTGTGTGTGTGTGAAGTGCCATCAAGTCACTTCCAATGTATAGTGAACCTATGAATTCATTATCTCCAAAATGTTTTACCACTAACAGCCTTGCTCATGTCTTGCACACTGAGGGTCATGGTATTCTTTATTGAGTCGATCCATCTCATGTTGAGTCATTCACTTTTCCTGCTGCCTTCAACTTTTTGTAGCATTATTGTCTTTTTCATGATTCCTTTCATAATGTGACCAAAGTTTGATCAACTTAGTTTAGTCATTTTATTTTCCAGAGAGAATTCAGGCTTGATTTGATCTGGAACCCACTTATTTGTTTTTTTGGACATCCACAAAATCCATAAAACTCTCCTTCAACACCACATTTCAAATGTGGTTTCTTCATTGTCCAACTTTCACACCTATACATAGTAATATGGAATAGTATGGTATGAATTATATTGAATTTGGTCTCCGGTGACACACACTTAAGGATCTTTTCTAGCTGCTTCTCAGTTTCCCTTCTCAGTCTCCTTCTGATTTTGTGGTTGCAGTCTCCCTTTGGGTGGTTGATAGAGTTAAGGAATAGAAAATCTTGAACAATTTCAATTTCTTTATTGTCAAACTTAAAGTTGAGTAATTCTTCAGTAGTCAGTACTTTTGTCTTCTTGAAGTTCAGGTGTAATCCTGTTTCGGCACTTTCTACTTTAACCTTCATCAATATTTTCTGCCAGTAAAGTGGTGTCATCTGTGCATCTCAAATTGTTAATGTTCCTTTCCACCAATTTTCACTCCACCTTCAACTAAATCTAAACCAGTTTTTCTTATAATATGTTCTGCATATAGATTGCACAGATAGGGAGATAAAATACATCTGACACCTTTGACAATTTGAAACCATTCTGTTTTTCCATATTCTGCCCTAACAGTAGACTCTTATCCAGAGTACAGGTTGTACATAGAAACAATCAGATGTTGTAGCATACCATCTTTTCAAAACCAACCATAGCCTTTCATCAACCACACAGTTGAAAACTTTGATGTACTCTATGAAACACAAGCTGAGTCTCTTCTGAAATTGTCTTGTATGTTCCAGTAGCAAATGTACATTTGCCTTTCTAGTACCTCTTCCTTTTCTGAATCCAGATTGAACATCTGGCATTTCTTGTTCAATGTGGTAACAGTCTTTGTTGTAAGATTTTGAGCATCACTTCACTACTGTGAAAAAATAATGTGATGGTCCAGTAGCTGCTGCAGTCTTTGATGTCCCCTTTTTTTGGAACTGGAATGTAGCGTTTCCAGTCTGTTGGCCATTGTATTGCTTTCCATATTGTTGTGATATTCTTGTTATGATTTTAATGGTTTAAGACATTATTTAGGAAGGCAAAAAATCCCAAGCAGATAGCAAAGTGCTTTCCTTTAAACCAACATTTTTTTAAAAAAACGCTTCCCTTCTACAGTCACAAACATGCATTTCCTAACAACTTGCAAACAATTAAGAAGCATTCCATCACCATTCTGAGTCATCCACATAACAAAGACTTGTTTAGCCAGCAGAGCTGTATGATAGAAGGTAATCTATCTTCATTGGTGAAAGGGTTAAACCTCTTCTGTTCTAATGCTATGGCCTCAGTCCATATTGCCCTTCCTCATCATTTCTTTTATCTGAAAGGATGTAAAGGATTCCAATTGTCATATGTTTAAATAATAATTTCAACTCAGTTCCAATTCTTTGAAGGAATCCAATCAATACTATCCAATGTGGAGGATTTCTGTTTGTGAAAATATTTTGTGATCACATTTGGCCCCAAATCTTGGTTTTTACTGTAAGACTTTCCCAGTACCTTGAATTAGTTACAGGTATATTCCTGGCACACTCTTCCTTGTGCTAACAGATATTTTAAAACTAAAAGCAACTAAAATACTGTAATCCAGAGACAACCAACTCATCCATCAGAAGACACTGATTGAGACTACAAAGCTCCAAGAGCAAGGAGAATAGAAAGTGTTACAATTAATATAGCTTTTTCTGAAAGCAGAAATACTGTATTAGTCTGAAAATATTATGATGTATTTGCTTTCTCTTGGAAACATACGAGTTCTGTTTAACTTACTAAAAATAATTTTACATTATTTCATTGTAGTAGTCTTAAATTTATTAAGATGTTTTCATTTATTGCATTAAAAGAATGCAGAAGATATAAAATAACTATACATGGTTTTTTCAAAAAACAGAAATAATTTATGTATTGGTGAATTTAGATGGCTCACATTTAAGTCCCAACTTAAGAACTGCCAATGTGCTGCAGTTTCAAAATATTCTACATTTCCCATTAACTTGAGGAACAGAATTAGCATTAACTTCTACAACTCCAGATGAACTACTTTATGGCTCAGATACATACAAATTGTGGCTAATCAATGAACTTTGTTAGATATTTGCCTTGTGACAATGTCTAAACAATCCACAGTATTAGCAAAGGACAAGGTATGGAGTGATGAGCAAAAAAGAGAACACTGGGATCTTATACTGTCAATGGTACAGTAATTGTGTTTTTACTTCTGTGAAATGCCATTAAAGGAACTGTTTGTGAGTGAAAAAAATGGCACAGTAATTGTGGTGCAAAAAACCAAAACCCAAAAAGTCTCAAAAAAGCAATGACCCAGAAGCAAATGTGCAATCACAGTTGAACTGTATGTTGCACCAAAGTCCATTGATTTCTTGAGCGACAGAATTGTCTGTTAGCCTGTTTGCCCAATGACACTAAAAGACAGGAGGCAGTGAACCTTGTGGGGGAAAATATTGAGCTGTGACAGCAAACATTTCCATTTTCCATAAGTTAACATGGGCATGTGGAAGTTAGAGATGTTTTAAGATACATCTGAAGGTCACAAGTGTACTCCATTCAAATGTTCAACCTTTGTGCCTGTTTTTAAGGTGTGCCCCACAAATATTCAGAATTTTTTGGATTCAGTAATATTGGGAACCCCCATCCCCAATTGTGATTCCTGAAAAAACCAAATTCCAGTACCAGTGTGGTATTAAGATTCAGGGTGGGGTTTTTTGGGGGAAATCCCAATTTTTCCAGTTACATTATACCCTATGGGTCTATTATAGTCAATGGGGAATCTATCTGGGGGTATACAGGGGCCTGGGGGCCTGTTTTTTGAGGCAGAGGCACCAACATTTTCAGTGTAGTTTCTGGTGCCTCTCTTCAAAAGACCTCCCCCCCAAGTTTCAAAAAGATTGGACCAAGGGTCCAATTCTATGGGTCCTCAAAGAAGGTGCCCCCATCCTCCATTGTTTCAAAAGGTGGGGGGAAGCAAAAAAAAAAAAGGACTGATATCAAACCAGATAGTCTCTGCAGTAGAAACTGAAGGTTCCCCCCCAAAGCCCAGCAGAACCACTGCATGTAGTGAGTGTCCTACAGAACCAATCCATTTACAGAGTGCCCTGCAGAACCAGTGCCACTGTGACAAAGCCAGTTCAAGAAATCCAAGTGTGTATGTGTGTGTGTGTGTGAAAGCACAGCACAGCCAATGCATGTTCAGAGTGCCCAGCAGAACCAGTGCATGTACAGAATGCCCAAAGAAGGTACCCTCTATATTGTTTTCAATGGAGGAAAAATAGCATTTAAGGGAAGGCACTGGGTTTTGGTAGGCACTAGTATATTGTACTGGTACTGCTCGGCACTCTGTACATGGACTGGCTATGCTGGGCTTGGACCTTCTTTTTTGCTTGGATTTGTTGAGCTGGCATTGCCACAGGCATTGGTTTTGCTGGGCACTTTGTACATGCTCTGGTTCTGTTGGGCACTCTGTACATACACTGGCTGTGCTAGGCTTGCAACCCTCCCCCTTTTGCTTGTGTTTGTTGAGCTGACAGTGCCACAGTGACAATAGTTCTGCAAAAAATGCCCCCCACTTTCAGTTTCTACTGTGGAGGCTCTCTGGTTTGACACCAGTCCCTGCTTTTTTGCTGTTTTTCCCCTTTCCATTGAAAATAATGGAGGATGGAGACACCGTATTTGGGGGCCCATAGAATTGGACCCCTTAGTCCAATCCTTTTGAAACTGGGGGGGGGGGGCTTGGGGAGGTCTTTTGAGTAGAGTGAGCAGAAGCTATGCTGAAAATTGGGTGCCTCTACTTCAAAAAACTGCCCCCCATATACCCCCAGATAGATTCCCCATTGTAACCTTTGTGGATCATTGACTATAATGGTCCCCATAGGCTATAATGGAGTCAAAGATATTTAAAGGTGTCACAGACCCTTTAGATGCATTAGTGAAACTGCAGCATCACTTGGAATGGTGTTTAAATAGAGTGCACTCTCTTTATACAGTGTTTAACTGCAGCTATCCTGTTTTCCCAGATTTTTTCCTGTATCATCCGGGATTGGCTATGCTCAACAGCCAAAAACACCACCACCCACCTCTATGTCCAGCTAAAAGAGTAACCAATAAATACTGCTATTTTTTCAGCTTGGATAGAGCTGAATGTACAACCTTAGTATATAGTTAGACTTTTAACATGACCTGACATTCACAGTGGCCAACAATATTTTTTTTCTTTTTTTTTCTTTTTAAACATTTTATTATGTGAATAAGGAACAATACATAAATATATTACATAGTCATGGTAAGTTATCCATACCATAAAGAAAACAGCCTTTAAATCATCCAATGTTCATAAAACAGTTTTTTTGTCATATATCAAATGGTAACTTATACAGCATTGATAACAGAACAATCATTTTTAGAAATTAATCCTCAATTAACAAACCGTTTTTCAATAGGAAAAAACTGTATTTATTTCCACTAAATACGTTGATAATTTTTGGATTATAGCAGGGGTGGGCAATTGTTTTGGCTCAGGGGCCGCTTTGTGGGAGCGGAGGTTAGCGGAGGGCCACAACTTTTAACATGATTGCGTTCATTAGTTAACTTTGCATTTCAGAAAAGGTATAAATTGTATCATAAAAATCCATAAATAAAAATTAAATAAAATAGCGGTAGTTTTATTCAATTTATTTATTGTGCTAATTTTATATCATCTATAGCTGCAAGCACATTTAATTTTAGAATCAGTTTAATGAGACAAATGTACCCTATCACACTTTTCTACCATTTTTTTGAAAACAGGAGTGAGATTGCTTGTTGAGATTCTCATCACAGCCTGCAAGTTAATGTCTGTCAAATGTCTGTTAATGTCTATATTTACTCTTGTTGATCTTCATGCAAGAGCAGCTTTGCTCACAAATATATGTAGA
Organism: Lepidodactylus listeri; assembly: GCA_029233225.1. Taxonomy (NCBI): domain Eukaryota; kingdom Metazoa; phylum Chordata; class Lepidosauria; order Squamata; family Gekkonidae; genus Lepidodactylus; species Lepidodactylus listeri. Next base: position 51,750,261 of record JARCFY010000004.1, read on the forward strand.
CCCAAATATAGAGAACATATTCCCAGCAAATTTCTTCACACATGGAAACTTTTCAGCAGACAAAGATTTGTAAAAGACAACTAATGTCACAGCATTAGACATTTCTTTCACAGTGTGATCTGACTGCATGTCAATAAGTTCAAGCTGCAGCTCCTCAGGTGCTGACAGTGGCCAACTGTCTTGGTGGGCCGCAAAAAACTTTGTGGCGGGCCGCATGTGGCCCCCGGGCCGCAATTTGCCCACCCCTGGATTATAGTAACCATCTTTGAATGTTTTCCCACGCTGGGGTTATGATATTTTGCTTAGATAGGAATTCCAATATTGGAAACCATTTTGCGTCACAACCAAAAGCTTTAGGTGTTATAGCGGAAACAGCCCTGGCTAGAGGGCAAAAAATGGCTCGGGTTAATATGGTTGGCATGGCAGGTCGGCTTACAGCAGAGAACACCACCCTTAATGGCTCACATACCATTCCCTCCAGGTGACTGAGAGTATCTCCTGCTGCCATATTTGCTTATGCTGTATCCCAGAGATGACCCACCAGACCATGCAGCCTACAACCAAGTTTACTGACAAACACACGTGGTCATCATGCGAGCATTCAGCCAGTTGAAGATGTGATTCCAATGCCTCCACCACACAGGGGCTGCAGAGTTATGCAGCCTCTGGTAGTGGTAAAGCTGTTCACAGTGTGTGCCATGTTCCACAGCATCGCCATGCATCAACACCTCCTGCTTCCCCTTGGTGGGGCCAGAGTGGAGGGTCCTTGGGGTGGGGAACAGGACCCTATGCTGTCACTGGGGGTTTCTGAATGGCAGGACCTTAGGGGTTGTCTCCAGCAGGAGTGTGTGCCAGCACACATCTGGTGGCAGAGGCATCCCTGTGGCCACACTAGCAGTTGGGGGGCCCTCTCCTTCCCTCTGCCTGGCTGGGGTATTGGGGGTACCTCCAGCCCCATATAGGCTTCCCTGCTCTCATGAGAACTGCCCCCCCCCCGAACATACCATCATTCAGGAGTTGTTGGAATTGACAGGGTGGCCTGCTTGCCAGACTGGATTGATCACAGCAGTGCCCCTGGGCGCAACTGGCCAGGAACAGGGCTCGGTCATGTTTGCCAATGCCTGCCTGTGGTCCAGCTGCTGGAGCTATTGTGGCCTCTGGCATCCAGAGGGGTTCGCAATGTCACTTCCATGAGGGCCGTGTGCTTCTGGTACTATCCTCCCCGGTGGCTCTTCCCAGAAGGTGGCCTGGCTCCCTCAGGCATTCTGTTTTTCAGATTTTTTTGGATCCCCTTATGACAAACCCTGTATCTCCCCAACTGTATCTCCCCAACCTTTCCAATATTTACAGAGCTGAATTCTTCGAACATTCAAGAGAGTGTATTTTTTTGGATCCCCTTATGACAAACCCTGTATCTCCCCAACAGATTTTCCCCACCAAACCTTCAGTTCCCCTTAGTGACTGAGTTGCCCTACAGTAGACCAGAAGGTCGGTAGTTCAGCAGTTCGAGACCCGAGTGCTGCATGACGGAGTGAGCTCCTGTCTCTGGTCCCAGCTCCTGCCAACCTAGCAGTTTGAAAGCAAGAAACTGCAAGTAGATAAATAGGCACCACTTCGGTGGGAAGGTAACAGTGTTCCATGCGCCTTAGCATCTAGTCATGCTGGCCACATGACCACGGAAACGTCTATGGACAGCGCTGGCTCTTCAGCTTGGAAACAGAGATGAGCACCACATCCCTAGAGTTGTATTCAACTGGCTTTTGAGCAAGGTAAACCTTTACCTTTATCTAGCATGTATATATTCTTTGCCATAATAGACTTGACTGTCCCACCCTATGTTTAGATATTTAGTTTAGGCTTTTTCTCAGCTCAGGAATTCTACCAAAAATACAGGAGCTGTCCAGTTTTCTTTAAACTTTTGAGAAATGGCACTTGAGGGAAATTAACTTTTAAAAACAGAGTAAAGACTTTATTAAACCGACAGGGAATATATGTGTAAATGGAATAGTCAAGGTCTTGAGACTGCTGAGGAAAAAAAACCTTTCCAATATTTACAGAGCTGAATTCTTCGAACATTCAAGAGAGTGTATTTGTAGTTTTGTCTCAAGGCTTTCTATTTCTTTCTTTGAGAAGTACTTTATTTAGTATAGTTCAGCACAACACAGTTCTCATTGATATTTCTTGATTTCTTCCTTCAGAGTTCTTGGTTTTTCCTTTAGATATTACAGCTTTTCACTAACTCCTGAGGTGCCTAAACTTCTCCCTTTTATCACAGACCAGGGTTCTCTTTCCAAACCCTTTTACTGGCAGGAAGTTATTCTCCTTGTCCCTAAGAAGCAATAACTCCTTTTATTATTTGACTTGTATGGGAGTTCACTCTAACTACCCAGACCTTCTGCCAAATCATTCCAGTATTCTTTGTCTGTATAAGGCTGTTCTGCAGCTTTTCTGACAAGGATTCTAAAATTCTCCCTCAGAGCAGTTTTAATATATTTAGACAATGGGGTAGAAGTAATTTTCTGACTATTGCCTGTCAGAAAACACTGACTTCCAAATATCTCTTCCCTCAGAAGCTAAACCCTCTGGCTACTGATCCAGATGTTAGTTTTCACACAGAGACCAAACTGCAAAAGACTAACTTGCAAAAGACCTCTTTTCCCTCCAGATCAGCTGTTTTATTTCATGACTCAGCTGATGTTGGCCAATCAGAGAGTGAGCAGAGCAGCCTATCACCTTAGCTGTTCTCTCCAGGGTAGATTAATTCTTTAACTCCCTTACTCTCTGATACAAGCAGCATTTTAAAAAGCCTGCTTTTCTGTGCTATCTATCACACCCCTGAGGAGAATGAATGACAGTGACAGAGCTAGGAATTTACACCAGGTGAGACCGGTTTGATATGCCAGTTTTGTAAGGGGGGGGGTGTTCATGGAAGGGGACCACACAGCCACATAAACTACCAATCCCTCCACAGTGCAGCCCCCCTGCATCCACCCAGTGACAGGCAGACACTCCTAGTTCTGTGGGCACTGGGCCCCAGGATGCTAGTGCATGTGAGAAAACTGTCTCCCAGGTGGCAGTGATGGCATTTACCCTCATGATTGCTGTGCTGCTGGGGGGCCACCTGAAAGGGCAATGCACATATCATTCACGGCACCCATCGCTTGTGCTATAAGACTGAGGTCAAATCTACATCTGACTTTCCTGCTGGAATCATTCTAGTTTCCGGGGGGGGGGGGGGGAGTCTATACCTGTTTCTAGTTTCAAACCATACTTGTTCTAGTTTAAAAATTACTGTTTACATTTGTTAATTGCCCTCCTGTGGTCAAGCTAGCATTATACTGCTTTAAACAAATCCTGTTGCTTAGTACTCTTCAGACCCAGGGAGTGAAATTTGAAACCAGCGTGACATGAGCGTAGGAAAAGACAGCAGTCAAACTACTTCAGAGGGGAGATGTAAACTGGGCCTAACTTTGCCCAGTTGCTGATGCTGCTCTTTGCCATTCAAGCCCCTTATCTGTATACCCAAATATTCCCAGGTGTGGCTGGGATGCAGAGGGCCCTGGTGAGGCTCCATAGGGATCTGAAATGGACCAGATCCTCTCTGCAGTGCTTTCAGCTACTGATTGAACCTCGCTGTGGTGGAGGCCTTTATGCACATAGCTTTGTTCCAATAGTGAGTCCAGCACTCCTTGTCAGGCCACACCAGCCCACCAGGGCCTGCCATCTCCTCCAGGGCTACTCAAGATGCAACCACCCATGACATTGCCCCCAAGGAACCCTGCCATCCTGGGCACTTCTCTTTTTCCCCCTTCTTCCACAAGGTGAGTTGACTGACCCATCAGTCATGCCTGTTCACTGTGTGACTGTGCCTGGGGGAATGGTGGCCTGTCCCCTTGACTTACCTCCCCCTGTTCATCTGTGCCAGTTTCTGTGGCTGTAGTCTTCCCAGGATTCGGCCCAGGACCCTGTTGTGTCCACCAGGTCCTTGTTGCTTTCTCAACACCATTCCACCACTCTCTCCTCCACAAGTTCCTGACAGACACCAACCACAAGTTCCTGACAGACACCTCAGACAGGCACAAAGATCCAACTTTATTAATGGGATCCAGGGACCATGGAGTGGTTCTGGTGGGATTGCAACCCCAGTGACTGGCAGCCGACTTGGTTCTTTGCCTCTAGGGGCACCTCCTTGATGGTGGTGGGGAGAGAATGACCAGGTTGCTGGATGTGTCTCGCTGCTGACAAAGGATGGCTTCTGCTACAGTGTGAGTATTTGATGGTGTTTCAGTAGTGCAGTTAGGGTGTCTTCTTTCCCTGTTACATCAGCACCTGTGTATGGGCAAAAACAAATGCAGGAACAGGTGGCAACATTCATGACAGAATAAAGAGCCATTGGCAGTCATGCAGGGGCCTCCATGCAGCAAACGGAACACCCTTTCTGGCACTCCGATGCCTCAAAGGAGCTCCTTGAGTGGCAATTTCCACAATCTCATCTGAGTCAGCATCCTGTTGGCACTTCCCTGTAATGGAAGAAGAATGGTGTTATCACCTTCAGGGCATACTTCTCCTGGACAGGGAAAGCTATGGCCATCATGGGGGATTGGCCAGTTTATAGGTTGGTGGTGCTTGCCAATGGCTGCAGGATTTTGGCCAGGGGAAGTGTTGCCACCTGGATAACTGAGCAGCCTGGTCCCTAGCCATCACAGTTCCCCCCCCCCCCCAGCAGCTGCCTTGCACAGGCCCTGATGCACCTAACCGCCTGGTATGCATTATCCATGTGCATCTGGGGGGTTGCTGCTTGCCCCCATGGCTGTCGGGTTTGAGAGGGGGTGGTGCCATGTCCAGTGTGGCTTGATGCCACTGTGGTACTCCCAGGGGAGGTATGGCTATGGGAGACTGGGAGACATGCTTACCTGTTCACATGCAGTTGCCCCTTGGGAATCCAATGGAGGGCCTGCTGTACCTCTGCGGGCTGAAAACTGGGAGAGATCAGCTCAGACTTCACTCTCCCTGTGGTGTCTTCTCCCCAGGTGCTCACCCAGGGGTGCTTGGTGCCCTGTCAGTGTTGTGCCTACCATGGGGGTGCCCAAAAGAGAGCTACCAGACAGGATTCCTTGCCACTGCCCTACTACTGGATTTCTGGGATGACTTCCTAGAACCATTTGTAGGGTGGGGGGCTTTGATTGGATCTGGAGAAGGGGAGCAGCCAGAGTAGTGGAGTGTGCTGATTGGGTGTGCACTTAGTATCCTGAGCTGCTTAGGGTCCCGTGGGCTTGGCTGCAGCTGTGAGGGGGGTGACTTTGAAGTTACCATGGCTGTCAATGGGTTACAGTGCCATTTTTGCCAATGCAACTTTGCAGCTGCTCCAGGAGGCATTCCCACGCTGCAATACTTTGGAAGTTGCCTAACTGCTACCACACCCCTGAGAATGCCCATATCTATGCTGGCAGCAGGGCTTTGTCATTGCTCCACCAATATGCAGCTGTGGCATTCCTGCACCAATGAGACTCATTGGCATAGCACCACTAATTCCCTATGCCAGCATAAACTGACCTTACTCCTGTGTAACTCCAAGTTATGCCGACGTAGGGGTCAGTTGGCTCCCTATTCTGCTCCCCCCCGATCACTCTCTTAGACTCTTGATTCTATTTTCCACCTGCTTTATTTCTGGGAACCTCCCCATTCCCATAGTGAGCACTACTACCAAATTCTGGACCTTGGCATACATAGACAGTGGCCCACAATTTAATTTTATTGGCTACATGTGTGTGTGCTCTTAACATGCAAGGGGGATGCCCCAAGTGTTGGGAGTCACACATAGGTAGGGCATTTGGGTAATACAACTTGCAGCAAAGGAACTAGTCAACTAGTCCTTCTAGTCATAGCAGAACCACCTATTGTTGTATAGTAGCCGAGTTTTCTAGTCTCTCAGCCCAAAGTGCTTCATGAATCTGACAGAACCAGCATAATACAGGTTCCTGTATTTCTCCCAGGCATTAAAGCAGCCCAGGCATAACACTTTTAACTGAGAAAATGGCAAAAGGTTGACCTCCACACCTTGCCCAGTGCCACAGCAGTGATCTAAATCAGAACACTCATTACTGTGTTTGGCTTTTGCAGCCAAAATATACATCTGAGGACCTTGTAGGTGCACGGCAACATATGAGTCTTGGTCTTTAGAAAGCAATTATACTTTTTAAAAACATAACTCAGGGATCAGGACCAAACAGTTTAGACACTTTTTCTGCCTACTTCAAGATGTAAATACCATATTTATGACATTCTATGTGAGTATGTTGCCTACAAACAATAGGTGGTTTATGACATTGGTGAGTATGATTATGAATCTTTACTCACAACCAGTGTTCCCTCTAAGCTGAGTTGGTGTGAGCTAGCTCACAGTTTTTCAGCCTCCGGCTCACACATTTTTGTCTTAGCTCAGGAAGGATGGCTTCAGAGCAAACTAATTTATGCGGCAGCCAAATTGCTCACTACAATTTTAATGCCAGCAGCTCACAAAGTAGAATTTTTGCTCACAAGATTGCACAGCTTAGAGGGAGCATTGCTCACAACTGAAGTATCTGCATGTCAATTTGCCTGTTTCTGTATCTTGTGTGAGAAGACATACTGCAGTGAATCTCAATATAAACACTGTTAATGTACTGTGAAATTATTTCCTGAAGTAGCATAAACAATTAGAAATCAGAATGATGGCATTCACCATACGAAATATAAGTATCCATATACTAAAACTACTTTATGAGTCATATCCAGGAAGAATGATCACCATAGCGCCCTTGAAAATTACTTGATACGATCAAAAAAAGTAAGAAGAGTGGATATTTATTAGTGCAAAATAATAAGCTTTATGTTCTGAAATGTACTTCTGGACTCTACAGCTCTTACTTGTTAAATGTGTAATAGCTGTAATTCTGCAGTTTGTTCTCTGAGTTATTGTCAGGTAGACCGACACATTAATTTGTCACATTCCCCCAAAGGAAAGAAATGTACCAACAGCAATCTCATTTATGCTTCTGGCCCCTGGACAACAATTTCAGCTGATTCCTACTTTTCATGAGCTGTATTTCATTTGAATTGACTGTAGGTCATCTTGGATGCCTAACAAAAGTGGGTTTAATATACCTGATTTCCATTCCACAGCAGTTAAGTAAATATTATAAGTTTGTGTGCCTACCATGATCAGAAACAGGAATGGAGGTGCTAATGAAAATCAGAAGTTGTTCTGAAAAAAATCAACTGTAAAAAAACAACTGGTAAAGTAATAAAAGAACAAAAAAGTCTGCCCAGTTCTGAAATTATTGGAGGTTACAATACCAGACTGAGAAGTCTTGGTAGGGAGACAGCTGGGGTGTGTGATATTGCCAACCCAATCCAATACTCAAAATATTGGGTCAGCAATATCCAACTCCACACCCCTACTGTGCATAGCTCTGAGATGTGACTATAGGAATGGCCAATGCTGGTATAGGAATGAATCTGGAGATGAAGAGACAATGGACCATATTCTTAGTTTTTCAAGAAAAGCTTACCAGAAAGTGAGAAATACCTGTAATCCTTCTGTGCTAGCTTATTCATATAAGTTTGTCCCTACTGAGATACAACATACATGAAATATTGTTCTTGAGAGTTAATAATGTTTATCCACACAGTGTGGTTCCTTTTCAGGTAGCCTTGACAAGGAAGCACAGGAGAAAAGGCTGTTATGAAACAAATGTACATGAGGAACCCCAATATATAATTGAATAAATGAACAATGCATAGAGTGTCTATATTGAACTGAAACATAAACAGCATGCACACACATGTGTGTATAGATGATAGACAGATAGAGACAGATAGACAGATAGATGATAGACAGATAGATAATGGTGAAACATGATCAAATTTGAAACTATGCACTAAGGTGACACCACTGAAGTTTGGATGGTAATAGCACCAGTCTGCTAGAAACAAAGCCTCTGCTCCTTTTTTTTCATTTAGCCAGTAAATGTCCCTGTTCACAATGACAGAATCTGTACAGCAGAATCAGATATTTTCAGCAATATTCACGCTCAGGTTATATGATTTATCTAACCAAATTCTAGAATATGTCATATTTATGTAGGGCTTTCAATTAATGAAGCTTGCTACTAATTTTCTGATGACCTGACTTTATTTATTCTTTAATATACAGTGCCTGGGTATCTCTGGTAGTAAATCTAGAATAAAGCTGATTAATCTTGATCGGGCTAGTAACTTAGCTTGAGCAAGATGTGTATGTTCCACTCTTGCCTTAGGTATTCCTCCTCGGGAGTCTCTTCCTTCATATGGTAGATCCTTAAAAATATCTAGTTACAGACGTGTTTTCACTCTTGCTAGGCTTAACTTTTCCCACTGCTGAGTTAACAGGTCACTTTTCTAAAGTTCCATATTTGGATCGTTTATGTAATTGTGAGACTGGAGTTGTGGAAATACTTGGCTACAGTGTTTATTTTGTCACTAACGGTTGATTCCTAGATTGATCTGGATTCCTTCAGTTCTTACCAGACACCAATTACCTACTGAACTTTGGGTGGTCCCCTACTTATTAGCAGATATTAATTCTGAAACTACTTATTTTGTTATGACCTTTTTAATGATAGTTTTACCTGTAAAGCAACAGAAATCTGGCTTGACCCGACTGTAACAGAATTTGTAACATTTAGATAATATGATCTATTTAAATGAATTATAGTTTTTATCAGCGAGTTCTGTTTTAACATTTTAGATCTTTTAGATTTGATTGTTTTGATTGTAAATTTTGATTGCAAATTTCATATCCTGAGGCTAATGCTGTATACCTATGTTTGATAATTGATTTACTTTGGCTGAGCTTAAGACCTTTGGTCATAGAAGCTAATAAACGAAAGAAAGAATCTTGTCCCTGGTATACTAACAGTGAGTTCATATATATCACACAAAAATGTGCAGGTACAAAGTGCAAGCACTTACTAACAGTGATACATGAAATCCACCTATCTCAATTTAGAAGGTACTAGTTTGGATTTTTTTTTTACAAAAGCTGAAGCTTTCTCTTGGAATTCTTCAAAGCTCCTCAACAATTGCCAGCCCTTTCCTCTGAAAATTTATCTTCTCCTCACCTTTTCTAAAATGATGGATTGCTGGAAGAAGGGGTTGGAGATTAAAGGAGGCTGTCTCCCTAATTTATGAGCCCAACTGTCTAGTAATCAATGTCTTCCCTTATCTGGTTCTGGTTTCGGGCTCAGCGATAGCAGGTGTGTGTTGAACGCTCTTCACACACATGCTATCCCAATAATTCCCTACACAACTCAAACACCTCAAATGCTCTCCCGTAGAGAAAGATTTGGTAAGGAACTTTGTACCTTAAGCGGGGGTGGGGTGGCAACCCCCCTTGTTTGGCTGGTCTATTCCGAAACTGGAGTTACCTGAGCTATGATGAGACGTCCTCTCATCAAGCATTATAGGAGCTCAGCAGAATTGCTAGAGTCAGAATTATGCAATTCAATGCAGTCTAAAGCGAGCGAGTGAAAAAGAACTCAACTCAACTGAAGCAAAGTATAACTTAACCTAATTCACATAAGCTCGGGGGGGGGGAGAGAAGATAATAAGGTGGCACATTAAACAGGCAAGGAAGGGGGGCGGGGCGACGCTGCGGAAGATGGCGGTCGTCTAATCTGTGAGCTCTCTCCCTCTTTCCTCACAAGAAAATATAAAAGACCTAAAAGATCACAGATTGTAATACGGAATGGGTAGGAACGATAGCCCTAAACATTCCTCTCAAAAAATAACCAAACAGCCCAGGACTTTTTTAAACCGAGAACTTCAAAAGCGGAACGGGATAAATCAGGTGCAGCCTCACCTAAAATGGCGACCGCGCATTCCCTAACAAGCTTACCGGAGGCTATTGTATCTGAACAAAACCTTCCCTCTCTCCTACAACAAATGGAACAAAGAATTACTGATAAAATTCAACAATCCATAATGCCGGTGTGTGAGCAGCTTGATTGTATAAAGGACGCTTTGGTAAAAGCCTCATCCACGGCTGAATCAGCATTTAAAATGGGGTCGCAGTTAAAACATGACGTGAGGGAAATACAAGAGAGGGAGGCTGGTTATAAAGAAAGGATCCTTATCCTGGAATCGCAAATTAGACAATTTAATCTTAAATTAAGAGGGATTCCAGAAGGGGAAGAGCGGAACTCTGATTTAATTTGTTTTATCTCATCCTGACTGGTGTGTATTTTTAATTTAGAAGATGGAGTGGCTCCACAAATAGTGAAGGCTTATAGACTGGGAGCACTAACAAACACAAACAGGAGGGGGCCAAGGGATATTTTAGTCCAATTTGTAGACGGCAGAACAAAGCAAAAAAATTTAAAAGAGGCAGCATCCGTGGGTTACTTAATGTATAAAGAAGTTAAGATTCAAGTATATAATGATGTGCCACAAGAAGCATTGAAGATAAGGAAATCTTTAAAAGACACCACTCAACGCTTGCAACAAGCCAATATAAGATATCGTTGGCTAGCGTCCGGAGGATTACAAGTAACACAAAACGGAAGGTCTTTTCAAGCTTTTAATGAAGACTCAGGCATAAACCTCTTAGAAAATTTGCATATCACAGAACCTATGGACATGTCTAGAGCCTCAACGAAATGGAGACATGGCCCTTCAGATTCGCCAGAACAAAGTGTTAAAGTGCCCTCCAGAGAGGTGTGAAATGTGAGGCATATGATGGTGACTATAAGTCTTTAACGACAAAAGTTAATTTAAGCCTGCATTCATCTATGGTTTTCTCTTCATTTCGTTAAAAGCTGTTTGGATAACCTTGGGTTTAGCATTATATAGTTTTTGTTCCACAAGTTAGGTCCTTTAAGAAATTTTTTTTACTTACTGAGGAAAGGGGGGGGGGGTTGCGATTTTGCTCCTGTACAACCAGACCACTTCAGGAACGCTGCTCTTTGAGAGTGGGAACTTTTTCTGAAGGTGGTTGACGCTGTTCGTTACTGTTTAGTTCTGTTTTATTCTACTTTTTAATTTTTAGGTTGAGCCTTAACCTTGCTGAAAGGGAAACCTCATCACAAGCCAAGAGACTGACAGCAAGAAGAACATCAGACACAGCTCCTGAGAAAATTGACTGGACTACTGAGGTTGCTCTTTATATATTTATAATAATACAAGAAAAGAGAACTTTTATTGAAGTTGGCTAGTTCTGTCAAATTCTGTTTTGTCTGTTTTTTTTGTTTGTGTGTTTGTTTGTTTTTTTGTCTTGCATTTGGTTTGGTTAAACGACTGTTTTTACTCAATACTATTAGCAGTACTCACAGTTATTTATTGAATATATATATAAGGTTTAAAACATATAGTTAAGGTGCTTTGGGTAAATTGTGCTGGTAACGCTATATATAAAGTTATAGGGGGTGCTTAGACCTTGCTGACATTGAAACCTTAGCATTGAAACCTTATCAAAAGATAGAACACTGAGAGTCAGAAAAGTTTCACACACAACTTCGGAGAAATTGGACTGGACTATTAAGGTTGCTTTTTGTTATATACTTATAAAAATACAAGAAATATATACAGTGATTAGATTTTTGTAATTCTAGATTGGATAATAAGTAAATCAACTAATAGCATCTAGTCAATAATATCTGGCTAGTATTATAAACAATTAAATACTTTTTATGGTGGTATTATATACATTTTTAGTAGGTTAAAGCAAATAAAATTAATTAATTTACTTATCTGATTAGCAAAATTTCAAAATCAACTCAAATTAATGAACTGGTATTGTTAAATTATAAATATTTATTGATTAATTTTCAGCATCAAATATTTAACGTTATATTCTCTAATCATATTTTAAAACTGGAAAAGTAAATTAATTCATAGCAAAATAAAGTTCTTAGAATAATTTATTTATTATAATCTTTAAATATATTAATTAATTGTTAGCAGGTTCTGGATCCTTAAAATAAAGCAATTTATTGTATTGTTGAAATTTTATTGTTGAAGAAACATTTTTGCAAGATATAAGAAACTGAATTCTGTGATATTTGTTAATCTGTTCTGCTGAATATATATCTTTATTAACACTAATAGTGGTGATCAGACTAAACAAGAGTAAGCAAAAATTAATATAGCTCATACATACAGAGTAATACTGAACATACATATCTATTACCTAACAAAGTAAAGATGGCAGGGTTCAAAGTTAGTTCAATTAATATTTGCGGAATGAACAACTTGATCAAGAAAAAAAGGGTGGCACAAAACATAAAAAAGATTAATCCTGCGGTGCTGTTTATGCAAGAAACACATCTCCGATCTATAACACACCCAATTGTAAAATCTACATTATTTCCACAGCAATTCTTGGCTCCAGGGTCCACTAATTCAAGGGGGGTGGCAATACTAATTGGAAAAAATGTTAACTTCATTTTAAAAAACAAAATATCAGATCCAAGGGGAAGATATATTTTTGTAAAGGGAACTATAGAAAGAAAGCTTTGGACTCTAGCCTCCATCTATGCGCCAAATGAAGACCAAATACCATTTATAATCGAGGTCTTATCTAAATTACAAACATTTCAAGAGGGTAATGTAGTCATAGGAGGGGATCTTAACTTTATAGCAGACAAAATCTTAGACCACTCACGAGAAAAACAAAGGAAAGGTTCTTTAAAGCAAACTAGTACCAAACTGGCTAAATTATTGAATTCCTTCAATCTTATTGATACTTGGAGAAATAAGCATCCCACAGAACGAGATTATACATATTTTTCTGCAAGTCAGAAGGTGTTTACACAAATTGACTACATTCTGATCTCTTCTGCTCTATTGCCACAACTAAAATCAGCATGCATAGGACCAAGACATCTATCGGATCATGCGTGGATAGAATGTTATTTAAATGGGATAACCGAAGAAACAATAGATCGACAATGGGTGATGGACACATCAATTTTATTTAATGAGCCAACTACAGAGACATTAAATGCAGACATTCGGAATTTTATGGACATCCACGAAGGCACAGAAACAGATCCAGCCATCAAATGGGATGCTTTGAAGGCAATAATGAGAGGTTCAATAATAGCAGCAACAGCACACCTGAAAAGAAAATCACAGAAATTAAAAGCAGAAACATTGAATCGAATAATAGCCCTGGAACAGGAACACAAATGGTCAGGAAAAAACTCAACATATGCAAAACTCCAAGCAGAACGGAAGGTATTTGAATCGCTAGATACTAAAACAATCCAAAGGAATTTATTAATTATGAAACAAAATTTTTGGCATAAATCTTCAAAGAATACAAAAATACTAGCATGGAGAGTTAAAGAAAAAAGAAAGAAAACAATAATTGGAGCGAATAAAACTCCAGAAGGAGAACTGCAGAATAATTCAAGAGCAATAGCGAATACATTTGCCAAATTCTATGAAAAACTATATACTTCTACTTCACCGAAAAAAAGAAGACATTGATAAATTTTTAGATTCAATCCCTCAAATGAAATCACTAACGGCAGAACAGACTAAACTACTAGATGATACAATAACACGACAAGAACTGCTAGATGCAATAAAAAATGCAAAATCAAATAAGTCTCCAGGAATCGATGGTTTGCCGGCAGAGTTTTACAAGGCATTTAGCTCATCACTCATTGAAACTTTACTAGATCTATGTAATTCAGCTCTACAGGGAGGTCATTTGCCTTCATCATGGACGGAATCATCTATAACGGTATTGCCAAAAAAGAACAAGGATTTAACAGATCCGGCATCATATAGGCCCATTGCTCTAATAAATAATGAAGCCAAATTATTTTCAGCCATTTTAGCAAACCGTCTCAAGAAGGTAGTCCCAAATAGTATAAACGAGGATCAGACAGGGTTTATTCCTCAACGACAAATTACAGATAATATAAGATGTACCCTAAACATAATATCACACGGGAAACAAAACAAAAAAGATGTAATGATTTTAGCTTTAGACTTTGAAAAGGCATTTGATTCAATAGAAATCCCCTATTTGACATCACTCCTTGAAAGAATGGGCTTTGGGGAAAAATTCCTCACAGCACTGAGATCGTTATATCAAAATCCTAAAACAAGGATAAGGGTAAATGGCATAAACTCAAGCTTCTTTTCTCCAACAAGAGGGACACGGCAAGGCTGTCCATTATCGCCGCTCATATTTGCACTGGCCATAGAACCAATGGCAGAAGAGTTAAGGAGGAATGCAGCATTCAAAGGAATCAAAATTGCAGAAACAGAACATAAGCTGTCAATGTATGCTGATGACGTTGTATTATATATCTCCAACCCAACTCAATCTTTACCAATCATAATTGACATCATAACAAAGTTTGGAAATATTTCTGGACTCCACTTGAACACAAATAAATCTGAAATCTACCCCATTAAGATGTCTAACACGGGAAAGATTGAAATAAAACGATCCTTCAAATTCAAATGGACAAATACAGAATGGAGATATTTAGGCATACAAATACCTTTAAATCTGAAGAACTTAATAGACTGTAATTTTCACAGATTACATAAAGAAATACAAAACTGGATCAATGAATGGAACAAGCAATCATTCTATTTAGCAGATCGTCTTCAACTCATTAAAAGTTTCTTGTTCCCATGTTTCTTATATTTATTTCGAGCGCTGCCTATCAAAATAGAGGATAAAGAAATAAAGAAATGGCAAGGTACACTAACTAAATTCCTGTGGAACTCGAAAAAATCAAGAATAGATCAACGACATCTGACCAAACCAGCGTCTTTGGGGGGATTGGGAATACCCTCACTCAGAGGATATTATCAAGCAACAGCTATCTCAGAAATAGTGAGAATACTTCAACAAGAACAACATAGAAGTTGGATGCTCATAGAACAATCTTACATCTTGCCGTTTACCTTACAAGAAGTTTTATGTATGCCGAAAAGTAACAGACCAAAGATGATAAATCAAAATATGTTTTTAGAGATTACTTTCAGGCTGGTTTTTCAGCTTGTCGATGGACAACATAGTCCTACTAAGTTATATATGGCCAGTTTTGTATGGATATAAAAAGCCAAGGTATATTCCTTACAAGGGTGTATGTGATGCTTGGAAGCCTCACTCTGTTACATTTTTAGCCCAAATTACATTGCCAAACAGATCCAGCTGAATACAGTTTAAATATGGTTGTCTTAATTTTTTTTGTGGCTTCATATTTTATGTTAATAATGGAAAAGTAGTAACATGTATTAGATTGTATGCATTGGTTAATTCTATGTATTGTTACCGCTTTTTTGTCTACTAAATAAAGGAAAAACTGGGGGGGGGGGAGAAACCAACAAATTTCACGTAAGTTTTCCTACTGGGGCACATAATATACACACACAGGATTTTCATGTTAGGAAAATGGTGAAGAGCAACAGGGAAAACTTAAGCCTCTTGTTCAAATTGTCCTTTAAACATCTGGGAATTGAATGCTAAGCAGGAAACTCACAGCACACTTTTGATCACCAGGACCTGTGGATAATATGAGGGGGGGAAATAACATGTAGTTAGGCCCTTGCATTTCCAGATCTCTGCAATTAAGACTTTCAAAAATTCAGATTGGCAGGGAACAAGATGCCACCTTTTTGCCTCTGGCAAAGTCAATTAGTAAGCTTGTAGGACTATGGAGATTTGGTGGAGGGGACTGGTATGTGAAAGGGCTGGCTTTGAATAATTATGAGCTGAATGAGGTTTGCAATCTGCTAAATGTACTTTGTAAATGAAACTGTATGAGATTAAATGAAAAGCAATGGCAAGAATTTGAAAAAAAAAATACTTGGCTTTTATTATTATTATTCGTATGGTCCCTAAACCAAGCAAAATGCTAAATTTCTACCTTTTTATCAATGACTAAATTTTCTCTTGTCCAGTTTATGTTTCCACACCTCTCGCTCTCCTCCCCTAGTATGGAAGTGGGAATACACACATGAAAATTTATTTTGCTTACCCCACATGTAAGTATAGAGAGATCTGTGACTTTGAGAGATCATCTAGAATAGATGCATCTTTCCACAGTTGTGATCCAGGAATACAGACTTATTCTTTCCTTGCTGCTCGTATGGATAGTCCCTCCATTGAAAGCTTAGTAAATGCTGCTGGAAAAATTTAGGTTTTATATCTCAATAATTTAGAATGGTTTATATTGCTGAGCCACTTAGAAAATGCTGACAGTGAAACTGTGCAAAACAATGAATTATCCAGAAGTCCCTGGTTTATTTTCAGTTCATATATTAGTTCAGGTTGCACCATCCAAGAAGAGTTTACATACTTCTCCCACATTCACATTATCTGTTCTAGGATGGATCTTTTTCTGATTTCAAGAGCTTAAGCAAAAAGAACTAATGATGTGGCAGTGGGTAGTTTCATATATGCAGACTATGGGGTGATTTATTTTCCATTAGATACCTTGTTAGCCGAATTGCTTTAATTTAAGATTAGCAATTGGCAGATTACTCGGTTCTTTGCCAGCTATACCAAGGTCCCACCCCCTCCAGGAGTTCCCAGAAAATAGGCACTGAGGTGGAGTGGTCCATTTAAATTATGTTTACTTGCAAAATGTTCTCAAGCGTATAAAAACAGGATCATACACGCATACACACAAGACCTAAGAAATTTAGACAGAAAATAGCACTGTTGCATGAGCAGGAGATTTGTTGGTTGGAAGATACTTTACCTGTCCTGGAGATGGGTGGTCTGTTTCCAAAAGAATATTGAGGGGTAGAAAGGAAAAATGGGGAGCGTGATCTAAACCAGTAGATACACGCTTCTTCCTGGCTGCACAAACCAGGGATTAAAGATGGATACAGGGCAGTGGGATAGCAAACTGGAAGTAAGGGGGAGGTAAAGCAGATAGGGGTTGTAGAGGCTAGAGAGCGATTGTCTGTTGTGCAAGATCTTTTATCAGGTGGTATTGGAGCGGGCTGCGCTGACCACATCCCACTAACACACCTACCAGGTAGTTCGTCCCCACTAACCCTACCATTGGTCAAGGTAAAAGGGGAGGAGATGTGAAGGAGAGGTCAATATTATAGTACTAAATGCTAATCAGGAACTGACACCTGGGCCAGCTTGCTAGGAGTCATGGCACCATTCCATTGTCTCTTGATGGCTTTGGCTTGGTCACTCGATGTGCGAACGATTAGTTGCCAGGTAACTTCACTTAGCATAATCTCTGCAGGAACTTTGGGGGAAGGTGTGAATTGCCTAGCGCAAGGAGACAGAGGAACCCTTTTGAAATGGAGTTCTTGTCTCTGACTTAGTGTGAACTATTGTGGGTGTGCTTCCTGCCATGGACTGGAGCCTCTTACCGCAATAAAGAGTGCATTTTGTCCTTTGAAGCATAGCAACCCAAAGTTCAAACTTATGATCATAAAAGTTCATAAGAGCTTATGGTATGCCTTGCTAGGTAACAACCTATACTCCCTGAAGAAGACTTGGTGTCTAAGTAATGAACTGATGAATAATTCTAAAACTAAGAAAAATTATATCACAATTTTGAGGATTTAAAAAAAAAAAAAACAGCCGAGACATGAGTTCCCAGAATTGTATATGGGAAAGAGTGAATGCTTATTTTAGGGGGATTGCTATTAGCTCATCTTCATATCTTAGTAAAATATGACAGGGATGAGGATCTCCAGATATACTCTAGTGTTGTTGTAGTTTAATAGATCTTAATAGGTTTTTTTAAGTAGTCTAAGCAACAAAACCTTAGGAACTCCATTTTGCTCCCCAAAGACAGGGAAACAAAAAAGCATGTTATTATCACTAAGAACTGGGATCTCCCCCCAAGGTGCTTTACTTTGCAAAAAGAAATGTTCTCTGCAGTAAATTTCTACGGAGCTGGCAATCTGTAGTCATTTATTTGGGATTATGTCACCCCTGAGGTACTTTACTCAATGTTACTCACCTGCTCCTTATGCTAACCATTATACATTTTAAATGAAATTTACCTGAGGTGCTTTGAGATAAAAATAATTGGAAGGGAAAATATTTACCACTTCAGAAGTACATAGATTTAGGGACAAAGCACAAAGGCTTTTGAGAGCTAGTGTAATATAGTGGGTTAAGAGACTGAGATATGGATCCCAAATCTCATCCTGAAGCAAGCCAGGCTCCTCCAGCCCTAGCCCATATTTGCAATATGGGAAGATTAATACTGTTCTATGTTATAGGGGAAGATTCCAACAAGGCAAGGCAATTATACCAGTTTGAACATTTGAAAGAGCGATATAATGATTGATAGCATTATTTATATGATGATCGGCTTCTTAAAAATATATGGTTTGATATAGAATGATATGGGCAGATTGCTTCAATGTGTGCAATTAAGGCTAACAGAAAATGGATATTTTGTTTTGGATTTTTCTAGGAATGCCAGTCTCCAGGTGGGACCTGGAGATCCTCTGGAATTACAGTTTATCTCCAAACTACAGAGATCAGTTCCCTGGGAGACAATGGCTGGTTTGGAGGGTGAACTCTGTGGCATTGTACCCCACTGAGCTCCCTGTGCTCCCAGGTTCCACCCCCAAATCTCCAGGATTTTCCTAAATTGGAACGGGCAACCATCCCCCCCCCATCCCCCACTGGTGGCGAGAGGGGACCTAACAATCTTTATTTCTACCCATAGTAGCCCAGAAGTGCTGCCTTACTCTCAGGTAGCCCCACCAATGGGGCTTGTTGTTGTTGTTCAGTCGCACAGTCAAGCTGACAGAAACTCACAAAGTCTGGCCAAAGAAAGCATTCTCAGCCTGAACCGCAGAGCTAACCAAAAGATCTGGAAAAGTGTTTCCATTTTCAGGTTGCACAAGGCCGCCCTTGAAGCAATCTCTAGTCTTACTCCCTCCACCCAGTAAGGTATGCATATGGAATAGCAGTGGGTTCCACCAGGTACAGTATCTGAATTTCTGTCAGAATCTGCTAATTCAGACAATATATTAGTCAGGCCTTTGTCTCTTAGTTTCCTTAGTTTGCATGCATGCCTTTAACCGACCAATGTAATCTATCATGTATTGGGCTTCTATGTAACCGTAATGTAATAGTGCTTGTCCAGACCGGGAGGGTGACAACAATGATTTGCGAGAACAAGGAGGCCTCACATCCCTGCCTCCGCATTCCAGCTGCTCCGGCAGGAACTTCAAGGGAGGATGCCTCTCATCTCTTATCATATGTAAAAACCTTGAAGCCATTGATTGTTATGTGAACTGGTAACATCTGAGGGGTCTGGTTTGGGAGAGGAAATTTACTGCCTAACACCTCACTCTTTTCCTGTGAGAACCAAACGGTCAGGACACCTTTTAGCCCGCCAATTTTCCCTTAAGGGGATTGGCTATCTATGGGTAATTCAAACTCCTTGGAATGGTATAATAGACCCGCTTGTATAATCTGTCTCATCTCTGACAATAATCCGAGATGCTGCACTAATGTAGAAATTGGACTACTCTGAGCAGAACTCTCACAGATTGTCAGAGATCTGTGACTGGGACTTAGCCGTTCCTGACCATGTCAGACGACGACACGGTCCCCATCCCTACACCCGAAGATGTTCCCGTTACCCCGACGGACCCGGGGAACGGTGGTGGAGGCGGCGGAGGGGCTCCCGACGTGCCGGTGACTACGAGTCAGGGGGCTCACTACCTACCGCGCCTACCTCCTCATCAGAGCGTGACCCCCAAGTACGCTTGGAGCCATTTCGGTCGTCGGACCGTGGATTCGTGGGTGCACGACCGGAAAGGGGCACGGGTTTCGTTCCCTGGTGACCCGCTCGATCGCGGGAGGCCGAGCTACATGGGAGACGACTGCGAGCCGATCTACCGAGGAGAGCCGCGTCGCCCGCCTTTCGAAGGAGAGAGGACAGGTCCGTATGGGCCCAATCCGTACCGAGAGGAGCAGATGCCCCACTTGGACCAGATGATGGGAGAGCTACGGCTCCAACTCACCGCAGAACTACGAGAGTTGGCCCTCGATCTCCAGCACCAATTTCGCGACGCTATGAGGATCGTGCAGGGAGCCCTCCCCGGTCAGGGGATAGGAGTTCAGCAACCGCCAGCGGCGCCTGGAGGGGCCCCGGTTCAGCCTCAGGTGCCCGCCCCACCGGTGCAGCCAGCCCTGCCGGTCGTTCCGCCTCCGGTGCCAGGTCCCGCCCCAGCACCGGCCCCGGCTCCGGTCGCCCCAGCTGCCCGCCCAGCCCCCTCCAACCCGCTGACGACTACTTTCGATGGGGACCCAGAGAAGCTGCGTTTTTTCATGTTGGAGATCGAGAGGTTCCTGGACAGCTGGGGCCATCTCTATCCCACCGAGAGAGAACGGATTGGCTACATCGGGTCCAAGCTGAAAGACACCGCCAGCGATTGGTATGTGAGCCTGCACGATGCCCCAGGACCTGAGCTGCGTTCGTTGAACAACTTCATGTGGGCCCTTCGTCATCAATTTGAAGACCCACTGGGCGAGGAAAAGGCCCGGAATCAACTGAGGAAGCTGTTCCAGGGGAGATCGACAGTGAGGGACTACACAGACAAGTTCCGGCGCATCGCGGCTAAGATCCACGGTTGGCCAGAGGAGCTCTTCATGGAGAAGTACTGGGAGGGTCTTAACCCGGAGATCTACGAGACCGTGCTGCTGGGGGGCCGCCCGGGCACGTTGGCCACCTGGATGAGGGCCGCAACCGACATGGAAGAGAGATTTACCTTGATCAAGATGGGGTCCTCGGCCACAGCGGCCAGCAAAGCAGCCCCGAGAGCGAAACCACGGCCCAGCGTGCAAGACGTCCGAGATGCCCGGTTCAGGCAAGGGCTGTGCATGAAATATGGGGAAAGTGGCCACTTCGCCTCAGCCTGTCCAAGAGGAGGAGGGAAAGGCCCGAAGACATCGACACCAGTGGCGGGGAGCACCCCTAGCCACGGGAAGACACCGATTAAACCCCGGGCGTTGCAGCTGGAGGGAGCTACAAATGAACAAGGGGAGCTGGAGCTGATGGAGACGCAGATGTCGGGAAACTCCAACGGCCTGCAGTGAGCGGCGCAGAACTGCAGGTCCCCCGCCAAGAAGCGCCATCTCCGGTGAGCATCCCTGGCCCCCTATTGTATATGGTAGTGACTGTGGTGACCCCAGGATCGGGCACCCACATGAGGGTCCGCGCTTTAATTGACTCTGGGTGCGCTCGGGACTTAATTAGCCCGTTGGTAGTGGAGGGTTTGGGACCAAAGTTTACCCCGCTGGCGGAACCTCTAAAGTTTACTCAGATGGATGGGTCGGAGATGAAGGAAGAGTGCATAGCGGAAACCGAGAGCCTGATCTTGGGGACGGGGGAACATTGGGAGAAGCGAGCTTTCGTCATCACCCCAAATGCCCAGTTCCCCATGGTGTTGGGAAGCCCCTGGCTCAGTTCACACGACCCATATATTAAATGGAGTGAAGGGAAGATCTCTTGGGTAGACGAACGCTGCCTCACGCATAGATGGGACCTGGAGTGGGGCCCAGGACCGCCGATCACGCCTCCCCCAACCCCTGCGCTCGCTCTCACCCCCACCCGGGTGCCCAAGGAATATAGAGACTTGTTGGAGGTATTCAGCGAGACCGAGGCGGATGAGTTACCCCCCCATCGATTGTCGGACTGTGCCATCGAGCTACTCCCGGGGGAGAAACTCCCGAAAGGGAAACTGTATTCCATGAGCCCTTTAGAGCGAGAAGAGCTGCGAAAGTTCCTGGACAAAAACTTAGCGCGCGGCTTCATCCGCCCCGCCAAGTCCCCTTTTGCCGCACCGGTGTTGTTCAGGAAGAAAAAAGACGGGGGTTTGCGATTATGCACCGACTATAGGGGACTGAATGCTGTCTCCACTACTAACGCCTACCCCCTCCCTTTAATAAAAGACTTGTTGGCGGAAGCAGCTAAAGGGAAGGTGTTTACCAAGCTGGATCTGCGTGATGCATATTTCAGGGTGCGCATCAGGGAGGGGGATGAATCCAAGACGGCCTTTAACACCCCCCTGGGACAATTTGAATACCTAGTGATGCCGTTCGGCTTAAGTGGCGCGCCCGGGGTCTTTATGAGTTTGATCAATGAAGTGTTGCACAAGCACTTGTTTAAAGGAGTGTTATGTTACATAGATGATATCTTGATCTATTCTACTGATAAGAAAGAGCATGTGAAACTAGTCAGGGAAGTCCTTTCTACCTTGCTGCGAAACCAGCTCTATGTTAAGCTATCAAAGTGTGAATTCCATCGTGAGTCAGTGGACTTCCTAGGCTATCGCATTTCTCAGAGGGGTCTGGAAATGGACCCAGCTAAGGTGGAGGCGGTGGTGCAATGGGAGGCTCCGCGAACGAGAAAACAATTGCAGAGCCTATTAGGATTTTGTAACTTCTATCGAACCTTCATAAAAGACTTTGCAAGGGTCACTCTCCCCCTAACGGACTTACTGAAAACTAAGGGGAGGGGGCCCGAGGCGGGAAAGCCCGGAGAAAAGATTGCCTGGAACGAGGAGTGCCAGAGGGCGTTCGAGACCTTAAAAACTCTTTTTACTTCCGAGCCCATCTTAGCCCACCCTGATGAGACCAAAGAATTCATAATCCACGTAGATGCGTCAGATGTAGCCATGGGGGGGCCATATTGCAAAACGGGCCGGAGGGAAATTTACACCCCCTGGCCTACATCTCGAAAAAGTTTAACGACACGGAGAGGAATTGGTCGGTTTGGGACAAGGAGGCCGCGGCCATTAGATTGGCGCTCACTACGTGGCGGCATTGGCTGGAGGGCGCGCAAACCCCTTCGAAATATGGACTGATCATAAAAATCTGGAGGCGCTGCGCACTCAGAGATCCCTCAATGCCAAACAACTGCGGTGGGCTGATTTTTTCTCCAAGTTTAATTTTGTGCTTAAGCATTTCCCTGGGAAGGCTAACTCCTTGGCAGACGCACTGTCCAGATTGCCCCAACATGAAAGTGTCAAGGAGGAAGTGTTCGATTCCATGTTCTCCCCCCAGCAATTGGGCGGGGCAGTAGTCACTCGGAGCCAAATCAAGAAAACACAATTGAACATCGGGAGTTGTAATTGGGGGGGGGATTATGCTCCCGAGGAAGTGGAAGAATTAGAGGCTCTGGAGGATTGCTCAAAGAGAGAAGATCAGTGCTGGCTCCATGGAGACAAACTGGTGGTGCCAAGAGCCAAACGTAAAGACATATTGTTAACCTGCCACTCTTCAAAACTAGCCGGGCATTTTGGATTCCTAAAAACGCTTAATTTAATCCAGCGTCAATTCTGGTGGCCGCGCATGCGCCGAGACGTCTCCGATTTCGTCTCGGCTTGCCAAACCTGCTTAATGTGCAAAAAACGGGGGGGGGAAAGGTCCCAGGACTGTTGCACCCTCTCCCCACCCCTTCTCGCCCCTGGGAGGCTATAGCTATGGATTTTATCACCAATTTACCCCCCTCCAAAGGGAAAACGGTTATTTGGGTGGTGGTAGACACATTTTCAAAACAAGCTCATTTCACCCCATTCAAGCAATTACCCACCGCCAAAGGAATGGCCAAAGCTTTCTTTAATCACGTGATAAAATTACACGCGTTCCCGAAGAGGGTGGTATCCGACAGGGGTAGTCAATTCGTTGCCAACTTCTGGCGGGAGCTCCTGAAAATAATGGACATAGAACCAGCCCTGAGTTCGGGTTACCACCCAGAGACCGACGGCCAATCCGAACGAACTAATCAAATTTTGGAACAATTTTTGAGGTGTTACACCAATTATCATCAAGACAATTGGGTGGAGTTGTTGCCATTTGCAGAATATAGCTACAACAACGCTGTGCATTCATCCACGGGAGTCTCTCCCTTCATGGCGGTGGGAGGGTTTGAAGGAAAACCATTGCCCACCATTGAGAATGCTCCCAATGCTTCCCCATCGGATTTTAAGAGTTGGTGGTCTACCTTACAAGACTCATGGCCATTGATAGGCAAAGCACTGGACCAGGCAAAAGAGGATTATAAAAAATATGCGGACAGAGGCCGAGCAGCAGGCTGGGATCTCCAACCGGGGGACTCAGTCTACCTCTCCACAAAAAATATCCATGGGTTGCAGCCCAGCAGGAAGCTGGGATGGAAATATGTTGGACCCTATAAAGTGTTGCGTAAAATATCAGATGTGTCTTTTGAACTGGAACTGCCCAAATCACTGAGTTCTGTGCACCCTGTTTTTCATTTCAGCCTACTGAAGAAAGATCCTGGGCCGAATGCCTGGCATCCAGTTCCTCCAGTTCCTCCTCCACTGATGAAGGAGGGGGCCCCTCACTTCGAGATAACTGAAATCCTTGATTCCAAGATGCGGAGAGGCCGATTATATTACTTAGTTAAATGGCTTGATTTCGGCCCAGAACACAATGAATGGATTCGCTCAGAACATGTTCACGCTCCCAAACTGGTGAAATTGTTTCACAAAATGTTTCCTGAGAAAGCTAGGTGAAATTAATTATGAAGAGGGCAGGGTGTCAGAATCTGCTAATTCAGACAATATATTAGTCAGGCCTTCGTCTCTTAGTTTCCTTAGTTTGCATGCATGCCTTTAACCGACCAATGTAATCTATCATGTATTGGGCTTCTATGTAACCGTAATGTAATAGTGCTTGTCCAGACCGGGAGGGTGACAACAATGATTTGCGAGAACAAGGAGGCCTCACATCCCTGCCTCCGCATTCCAGCTGCTCCGGCAGGAACTTCAAGGGAGGATGCCTCTCATCTCTTATCATATGTAAAAACCTTGAAGCCATTGATTGTTATGTGAACTGGTAACATCTGAGGGGTCTGGTTTGGGAGAGGAAATTTACTGCCTAACACCTCACTCTTTTCCTGTGAGAACCAAACGGTCAGGACACCTTTTAGCCCGCCAATTTTCCCTTAAGGGGATTGGCTATCTATGGGTAATTCAAACTCCTTGGAATGGTATAATAGACCCGCTTGTATAATCTGTCTCATCTCTGACAATAATCCGAGATGCTGCACTAATGCAGAAATTGGAAATAAAGAACTGTGGTTAACCAACCAAGATCTGATCCTTGACTACTCTGAGCAGAACTCTCACAATTTCTAAAAGCTATTCAGTGGCCACCTGGCAAATAGCTGATGGCCGAGGACAGACTGGCATTTTGGCCCAATATAGGTCCACTTTTGAAATGGATTAAGAGAGCCCATTCAGACAGCCACAGCTGCCCAGTGTTGCCGGGCTGCACTCACCCGGTCCTGAAGCGCTTTCATCCTGCGTTAAAAAGATACCTGAGGAAACCGGTGTCAAGCTGTCTGGGTGCACGTTCATCCCGCTTCCTGGCAGTGTGGACACAAATAAGCCGCACATCAAGGTAATGTGAACCTGCTGTTCCGGTTGCTGCACCCATGTGCCTATGTGCATATGCGCAGGTAGGAAAAATGGACCAAAGTCACGCACAATCACACCATGGCCGCCAGGGGTCGCCCCACAGTGTGAATGCTCCATTCTGCCTCCTCCCAGTATGGTCCCACAGCGAATTCTGCAGTGTGAACGGAAAGCCGCGGGACAACTTGGCTCAGGGCTTTTTGCCCTGCTTCCCTTGTGCTTCATTTTCCCAGTCTGTCCTCGGCCGTTCTGTCTCCAAAACTTCACATAGCACTTTGCCCCCATAGACGGAAGAAAGAGTCAGACAACAAACATGGGATTAATGGCCACTTTATTTATTAACAAAAACATGGCAAGGGCTTAACCTAACAAGTGGCATGGCCAAGGCCTGGGGTTACCATTAACCCCACCCTTGCCCTAGTATGGGCAATGCACCTGGCCCCTGGGTCATAGCCCGCTATAAGCGGCTCAAACCCCAGACAGCCCAGCCTTGGAACATGCCTTGATGATCCCTCACACACAGCCGCAAGGTCAGTGCTGAGTATCCCTCAACGGCACTCCAAAAGGCAGCCTGTTCCCCTCATCACAGGCCGCAAGGCAGCAGTCATGATCTGAACAGGCCCCTATCCCACCAGGGTTGCTGATAGTTGCTTACCAAGCTGCAACAACTATTTACTAAACTTCCGCCCAACCATAGAGTGACAAATTAATGCAGATGCCACCCCAGCCAATTCCTCAATCCGCTGCTAGCAATGCAGGGTAGGCAAAAAACTCCCTCGTCTCAAGGCCAATCAGAGCAGAGGTAAAAAAAATTCCTTCCCAGCCTCCCTAAGAAACAGGACAACCAGCCAAAAGTCTGCATTACCTACAGGGCGGGAGGGTGGGTTGAGCACAAGGCATGAATGAGGCTGGGGCCAGGGCTGTCCTTCAGCATGCTAACCCCACCCCCCAGCAAGACCAGGCTGCAAATGCAGCCAGTCTGATCAGTCCTCCTTAAAAGGAGGCAACTTTGTCCCCCCTCAGCCGGCCTTTGGCGGCTGTGAGGATCCGTCCTTGCCCCCATAGACGGAAGAAAGAGTCAGACAACAAACATGGGATTAACGGCCACTTTATTTATTAACAAAAACATGGCAAGGGCTTAACCTAACAAGTGGCATGGCCAAGGTCTGGGGTTACCATTACCTAGTATGGGCAATGCACCTTGCCCCTGGGTCATAGCCCACTATAAGCAGCTCGAACCCCAGGCAGCCCAGCCTTGGAACATGCCTTGATGATCCCTCACACACAGCCGCAAGGTCAGTGCTGAGTATCCCTCAACGGCACTCCAAAAGGCAGCCTGTTCCCCTCATCTCAGGCCGCAAGGCTGCAGTTATGATCTGAACAGGCCCCTTTCCCACCAGGGTTGCTGATAGGTGCTTAAAAAGCTGCAATAACTGTTTACTAAACTTCTGCTACAGCAAGGGTCAAGCCTCTGCTTAGCCCCCTGCACCCACTAAACCCCTAAGACTGTTAACAGCCCTTGCCATAAATCCTTAAGGAAGATATCCATACCCTGCTCCTACAAATGAATGCCATCACCCTTATATAACACAGCGTGCGTAGACCTAGTAGCCGGATGGGGTATGAAGTAGCCACCACCCATTACTAAAATGTTCCTAAATTCCCCGTTTATCTTATGTCTAGCCCGCTCAATCCGCTTAGGGTCCAAGGCCCATCACCAGTCCCATCACGGAACCATGGCCGACCAAACCACTGTAGTATTAGGCCATCACCTTTTAATCAAGTTAAAATCCTCCCAGGCTTGTAGAACTAATGCCTTCTCTTTTAAAATTCCTAAATCATTACCCCCTAGGTGAATTAGCAATAAGTCAGGAGGAGCACTGGCATTCAAACCAAATAATAGATGGAGTAGGCCCGCCCAGCACAAGCCGCAGTGTCCCTTCCATTCAACAGCGGCCCATCGACTTAGGCCCAACTGCAAGCCGATGGCCGATCTGTTGGCCCAGTGAGCAGCCCAAAAAATGAAGCTGTGTCCACAGATGAAAATGGTTCTCCGCCTGCCATAAGACACAGCACCTGAAAGAACAGCCAAACACTGGGCTGAAAGAACAGATCACTACATGGTCATTGAATGCATTGAATGTTCCCCAGAGGAACAATTTAAAAGCAAAATGGCCACTCAGCTCACAGGAGTAGACCTTCCCAAAATGGCCACCATCCCTGAGGATTTCAGCAAAGTCCGCCCCCACCTAATGTCTAACCACCTAACAACAGCGAAAAAACGGCCCAGCAACAGCTAAACTGCCAGGAACTGGCTGTAAATCTATAGAACCCAAAAGGAGAAAAAAGGGGATGGGAAGAAGTGGGCAAATGACCAACTGGGCCCCAAGCAGCCTCACCAACTGCATCTTAACCCCCAACCCTGGGCCTAAGAAAACTCCCACTAAGTGTATGTGCATGTCACTCTTGCTTTAACAAGGCTAACAGCATGCAGGCTGCAGCTTAGGAGCCAGCTGAAGCACAGCCGACTCTAATTTACACCACAGTCGCTGCCTAGCCGCCGCCGTGTCTTCCGTCCTGCAGGTGCTCCAGACCCAAGTGCTGCCTCCACCGGCAAAGGGATGCCCCCAAAACAGCCCTCAAAATACCCCCCCAAAACCCCTTGCCAGTCCAAGGCCCAGCCAAGCCACAGCCTCCAAGAAAGGAGGGAAGGGAGGCTGATTTTGGAATGGGGGGAATACCCTTTGAGTTTTTGCCGGCTCTAGGCCAAAAGCCAGGGAGCAAGTGAAAAAAGGTCTCGTGCTCCTTCTCTGTCGAGCACAAGGCACGCATGAGGCTGCTGGGGCCGGGGTTGTCCTTCAGCATGCTAGCCCCGCCCCCCCAGCAAAACCAGGCTGCAAATGCAGCCAGTCTGATCAGTCCTCCTTACAAGGAGGCAACTTCGTCCCCCCCCCAAGCCGGCCTTCAGCGGCTGCGGGGATCCCTCCTTTTTGTAATACCTATGCCTATGTGGAAATCCTTTGTCTCCACAACTGTTTTTCCTGCTCCATCCTTCAGGAAAACAAGATAAACCAATCAGACTTTCAAATGTTTAGTGATCCTTCCTGATGCTAATCAGGGAATCATTTCCCACCTTTTGTCTAAACCTGGGAACCTATTCAATCTGCCTTGGCAGGACCATCAGCGGCCATCAAACCCATTCAGCCAGTTCCAATAGAACCATCCAACACCTAGCTAAACCCTTCAACACTACTTTGAATTCAGACTCTGCCCCTATGGAACCTCAGTGGTTACAGCTAGGGGGGATGTAAAAAAGCAGAGAGCCCAAGAAATGCTGGTTTTGATGATGTCTTTAATTTTTGAGAATCTCTTTAGTTTTCTCATGGCATCTTCTGCTTAAGAAAAGTAAGTTTGAAGCCTGAGTTCATTGTTGTGTCTTGTTGGGAATGGCTTGCAAATATATGTGTGTCTAAAGTCTGTATTAAAGTGCTTTGGTGCTTACTGCCATGCAAGAGAAAACATCTGAAAAAGTAGCTTCATCATTGTGTGTGTTGGCAGAACACTTGACTGTTGCATGGAGGACTTTGGGGGACATCTGCAGAGAAACAGAGTTGTAACTGAAAATGAGCATGGTCAGCAGCACTTTGGAGATTGCCTGTTTTGTGAAATTTAAAAAGTGGGCAGAGTTTCTGATGAAGGTGATTGTCCCTCTTCTCCTGCCGCTGGACTGACATCTGACTTTAATGGGCCAGCAAAGTTGATGTTCTTAAACCTCCTAATAAGAGAGATTTCTGCTTCTGAGGAGTTGACTTCCAACAATTGGTGATCTTGTGATGGTAGTGATACTTTTATGTGGTAAAGACCACCTGTTCACAGGATAATTTTACCTGTGGGACAGACTCTGCATGGTAACCACTCCACTGGTATATAATTGCTTGTAAAAAGTATTATAGTGTAATAATTCAGGTGGGTAGCCGTGTTGGTCTGAAGCAGCAGAACAAAGTTGGAGTCCAAAGTTTCATCCAAGGTATAAGCTTTTGTGTGCAGGCACACTTCTTCCATCTGAAGAAGTGTGGGTGGCACATGAAATCTTATACCTTGAATAAAATTTTGTACCTTGAATAAAATAGTCCACAAACTACTCCCATCCAGTGCATCCACAAACCTAGAAGAAGAAGAGATTGGATTTATACCCTGCCCTTCACTACCTAAGGGAGTCTCAGAGCATCTTACAAACTCCCCTCCCCATAACAGACACCCTGTGAGGTAGGTGGGGCTGAGAGAGCTCTGAGACAACAGCTGGTACAGAGCTATGGCTTGCCCAAGGTCATCCAGCAGGTGCAAGGGGGGGAGTGGGGAATCAAACCAGGTTCTCCCAGATTACTTACTTACTTACTTATCTTTATTTTTATACCCCGCCCTCCCTGCAAGCAGGCTCAGGGTGGTTTACAAGGGCACAAATGCCAATCAAAACATCATAAAACAATTAAAATCAACAATAACATAAAAATTCCAATAAATTACAAGTATATTACTGCAGTTCCCAATAAAGTGCTTCCAGTCTTACTAGTCAGATGGCTTCCTATCGGGTTGGGGTCCTGCCAACCTTGACCATCGAGCCTGGGCTCTATTCAGGGCCGGCTCACTTTGTAGATGTTATTGCAGTAGATGTTACTACTGTTACTGCTGGTAGAGTCCGCGCACTTAACCACTACACCAAACTGGCTCCTAGTGTTGTTCTGCCAGTGAACTAGGGTCGCCAATTCCAAGTTGAGGAAATCCCTGGGGATTTAGGAGTGTAGGGTGGGATTTAGGGGAAGGAGGTCCCTAAACAAGGCATAATGCCATGGACTCCACTTCCCAAAGCAGCCATTGACCTGATCTCTGTAGTTTGGACCTCAGTTGTAATTCCAGGAGATCTCCAGACCCCACCTGTAGGTTGGCAACCCTAAAAAATCATATTCAGTGTATTGCAGGAAGGCAAGCTGATTTCCATGGGAACCTAACCTTTAGGAATTGATTCCAATCCAGTGTGGGAATAATTGTTGGACATAAAATATTGGTTCAGGCAAGATTTTGTATAGATGGGACAGAAAATAATGTTTTTATTGGTTTTATCAAACCTGTTTTGACAACAAGGTTAACAGAATAAGAAGCAAAAGGTGGATGTGGCTGGATGACCACATTTCTGGTAAGATCGGGTGTGGCCTAATATGTTAATGAGCTGTGCTGTCAGGGGTGTGGCCTAATATGCTAATGAATTCCTGCTGGGCTTTTTCTACAAAAAGAGCCCTGAGTTAAACAATGGCCTATACACATGAATTCTCTGTAGTGGCCTCACACTATGGAATGGCCTGCCTGAGAAGGTCAGAAATACTCTTACACTTTGGGATTTCTGCAAACTATATAAAGCAGTACTATTCAGGAGGACTGCATCATAACATAGTAATTCAGGAAGTTTGTTTCAGTAGAGAGAAGGGGACTCTGGACTACTAATATGTATTATTTGTTCCTATATGTTTTTATCTTACTCTAGGGGGGAAAACAGCATTCAGATAAGCTGGGGAAACTGCAAAACCAAACCAAACTGAGATCTGAGCAATGCAGAAGTAAAAATAAACCTGATGGAAATGCAAGGTGAAAGTGGAAGGCAATGCAGAACAAGAAATATACCATGAGAGTGGGAGAGAGCAGGTGCAGAAAAGGCTTTAATTTGTGAGCCAGTTTGGTGTAGTGGTTAAGTGCGCAGACTCTAATCTGGGAGAACCGGGTTTGATTCCCCACTCCTCCACTTGCACCTGGCTGGATGGCCTTGGGCAAGCCATAGCTCTGTACCAGCTGTTCTCTCAAGGACAGTTGTCTCAGAGCTCTCTCAGCCCCACCCACCTCACAGGGTGTCTGTTGTGGGGTGGGGAAGGGAAAGGAGTTTGTAAGCCGCTCTGAGACTCCAAGTGAAGGGCGGGGTATAAATCCAATCTCCTCTTCTTCTTCTTCTTCTTCTTCTTCCTCTTCTTACCTAACACCATTACTTGCACTGTCCTAGTCCTATTAATTATTTATTATGTCTTCTCATTCTATTGATTGTACAACTTACAGATTGTTTGTATGACTCCTTGACTCTGAGAAAAAGACAGACTATAAATAAACAAAAATAAATATAAAGAAAAATCAAGGGTACACTTTACACAGATTGTATATAGCCTGATACAGATGGCCCATCCATATGTTGACTGACTGGATGGAGAAGAAGAGTGGGCCTGAGTATACTGGCCCTGCCCCCTGTCTCTGTAAATCACTAAGCCTACAATTTGGGGAAGGTGGGATATAAGATGGCTCCCCCCCCATCTCCTCTGTATATCTATTAATACCGACCACCAATTGTGTCAGCTGCCGATAGGAAAAGGGCACCGGTGTGATCAGATTGTCGCCATCTGAGTTTTTGTATTTTGACTGTTGAGCATTTTAAATTGTTAATTTTTTTAATGAAATGTTTTATATAGTTTTAATATTTATTATGTTTATTGAATCCTGCTGTACCAGGTCTTGTACGCTGCTCTAAGCCTGCGAATGCGGGGAGAGCAGCTTAGAAATTAAATAAATAAATAAATAAGTCTAATAAAATATATAAACAAATAAGTCATCTCCATAGTACAAACATGCAGAGGAAGTGTCCGCCTGTATGTGTTCACAGTGCAACTGACTTGGTGATCATGCAGTCCAGAGTTCTTGTGCCTGCTCTCCCTCCCCATGCGGACAGGACATCTTTACAGTGCTCATTTGTGTGCCTGAGCTTTCAAACAAGACTAGTGTGTACAGTTCATGTGTGTGCAGCAGATACAACAGATTGAGTGAATGTAGGCCAATGGTCAAGGGATGCTATCCTGATCACAGTTTCCATGCCCCTGTCTTTATCTCTGGGTTTGATTGTTAGAAAGGAAGAAAGGAAGAAATACAGACTTAGGCCTTCTGACATTTTCTCCCTGTTTTCATACATATTACATAAAGAAGCAGAATGAGTGCAAAGGCAATACAAAATTTTGCCATTCTGAAGTGATATAATTTTAATCAATCACCCTCCAAAAATGAAAAGAAGAAGAGGAGAGATTGGATTTATATCCTGCCCTTCACTCACTTGGAGTCTCAGAGCGGCTTACAAACTCCTTTACCTTCCCCTCCCCACAACAGACACCCTGTGAGGTAGGTGGGGCTGGGAGAGCTCTGAAACAACTGTCCTTGAAAGAACAGCTGATACAGAGCTATGGCTTGCCCAAAGTCATCCAGCAGGTTCAAGTGGAGGACTGCGGAATCAGTCCCGGTTCTCCCAGTTTAGAGTCCGTGCACGTAACCACTACACCAAACTGGCTCTCACAAATACCTGCAAAAGTAAAAGAAAAAAAGAAATCAGTTCCCACTTTTACTATGATTGGGGAAGCAGTAATCACACACAGAGATAAACAGGTTGCTTACCTGTAACTGATGATCTTCGAGTGATCATCTGTGCATTCACACCAGTGGGTTTCTGCGCCTGCACCGAAACTCATCGGTATCTGGAAAGCTTAATGATTTTTTGCGCCCAGAGCCACTAGGCATGCGTGTGGCCCCTCCACATATGCCCAGAGGAGCTGGGCGCAGAGATCCCGCCAGTTCCTTCTGACTGCTGTAGCCAAACGAAGAATAGGTCCACCTGGCTGCTGAGGGGAAGGATGGGCAGGAGGTGTGAATGCACAGATGACCACTCAAAGATCATCAGTGACAGGTAAGCAACCTGTTTATCTTTGATGTGGTCTCTGTGCTTCACACTAGTGGGAGATTAGCGAGCATTGGCCTACCTGGAGGAGGGTGCAGGCAGGCGGTCAGCAAGAGGCAGTTGACAGGATAAGTCTCCCCATGGCAGCATGTCCGGTTGCTCTAGTGTCAAGTGCATAATGATGTATAAAGGTGTTGGGTGAAGCCCAAGTAGCCGCTCTGCAGATGTCCGTCAGGGCAACACCATTAAGGAATGCAGTAGAAGCAGAGACAGTTCTGATAGAGTGGGCTCTCAAAGGACCCGGTAACGGGGTGGAGGCCAGTTTATAACAGAGGGTGATCAACTGTACTATCCAACGTGAGAGTCTACGGGAGGTGATTTGCATGCCCATCCTATTGGGCGCATATGAGACAAAAAGGCGGGGAGATTGGTCGCCTTTGTGCGTTGAAGATAGAAGAGGAGGGCGCGTTTAACATCGAGGGAATGAAGCAAGCGTTCTTCCTCCAAAGTGTAGTTAGGGAAGAAATCCGGGAAGAAGACTTCAGAACACAGATGGAATTCGGACAGAACCTTCGGCAAAAAGGAGATGTCTGGGACTAAATGCACCCCATTGGGTAGGAACAAGAGGTAAGGTGCATCATGTCTGAATGCAAGAATCTCGCCCACCCACCTCACAGAGGTGATGGCTACCAAGAAGGCTGTTTTCCAGGCCAGAAGGTTAAGCTTGCAGGTGGACAATTGTTCAAATGGCTTCCTGGTAAGTTGATGTAGCACTAGGGGAAGGTCCCAAAAAGGTGCAGGGCATTTCCGAGGGGGGTAGAGGTGGAGTAATCCTCGAAGGAAGCATTTGAAGAGAGGGTGGGCAAAAACTGAAAAATTGTCCACGCCGTTGTGAAACCCGAGATTGCAGCCATGTAAACTCTGACAGAGGAGTGAGACAAGCCCGAGTCTGCTAAGGATAGGAGGAACTCAAAGATGCGTGCTAAGCCAACTGATGTGGGGGAGGTGTTGTCTGGTCAGAATTGCTGAAAATTTGGACCATTTGTATGCATAATAAATACGCATAGAGGGCTTGCGAGAATTTAGGAGAACATTGGCTACTCTACTAGAGAAGCAGGAGGGAAAAGTCTCCATGCCATCAGCTTTAGGTGAGGGACATCGTGGTGCAGAAGTGGAGAGTTGGAGATGGTGAGAAGATCTGGGTTGGGGGAAGGTGGAGGAACCACCCCTGCACGAGGGATAGCAAGATTGGGAACCACGGCTGACGGGGCCACTAAGGAGCTATGAGAATACAGTTTGCCTTGTCATGTATTATCTTCCATACTACACGAGTTAGAAGCGGCGGGGGGGGAAAGAGATATAGAAGCATGTTCGTCCAGGGGAGGAGAAGACCATCCCCTAGAGAGTCAGCGTCCGCTTCTCCTTCGAGTTGTGTCTGTCCATGAACACATCGATCTCTGGGGTGCCCCAAGCATGGAAGATGGGAAGGAGATATCTTTTGGAGAGCTCCCAGTTGTGTGGGGAGATGAGGCCTCTGCTCAACCGATCTGCTTTGGTGTTTAGAGAGCCCGGGATGTGCATGGCATGGAGAAAGGTGCACTCTCCTAGACACCAGTTTCACAGATGAAGGGCCAGTTTGCAGTCCGAATGTGACACAGTTCCCCCTTGCCGATTGATATAAGCAACCGCAGTCGTGTTGTCTGATAGAACCGCAACACAGCTGCCTGTTACCACGAGCAGTAAAGTCCTTAGAGCATAAATTACTGCCAGGAGTTCCAGGTAGTTGATGTGTTTGGAGCGGAGGGAAGTGTCCCAGGGGCCTCCTGCAGTGTGACCCTGGAGGTGCGCGCCCCAACCCCAATGAGAGGTATCTGTAGGTAGTGTCCTGTTGGACAAGGGGAGGTGGAAGGGAGCGCCTTGGAACAGATGTGAGTCTCGAGTCCACCAAAGAAGAGAGTCCCGAATTCGTTGGAGTGGGGAGAGCATGGTTGTTTGAGCATCAAGATTTGGTCGAAAAACACTGAGAAACCAGAGTTGTAATGGGTGCATCCTTAATTTTGCAAATGGAATGACTGAGGTTGTGGCTGCCATCAATCCAAGGAGGCGTTGCAGTAGCAAGGCTGATGATAGGGGCCGAGGGCTGACTTGATGGGTGAGGGCAATAATTGGGGATGCTCTGTCCTCCAGGAGGTATGCCATCAGATGCATAGAATCGAGTATCACCCCAATGAACTGAATGCGTTGGGATGGACTGAGATGTGATTTTTCTTCATTGATTCTGAGGCCCAGTTCTGCAAGGAGGGAGCACGTGCGATTGATGTGGGTTATCAGCAACTCTGGAGAGTTCGCAACCAAGAGCCAGTTGTTGATGTATGGGAAGATTGTAATTCTCTGTAGACAAAGATAGGCAACCACCACCACCATAGTCTTGGTGAACACCCGCGGTGCAGCAGAGAGTCCGAAGGGGAGGACCTTATATTGATGTTGTCTGTTGCCTATCACGAAGCAGAGGAACTTCTGGTGCTGTGGAGCTATGGTCAAGTGGAAGTAAGCATCTTGAAGATCCAATGTTGCCACCCATACATTCCTGCAGAGGAGAGGGAGGATGGAGGGCAAGGTGACCATACAAAAGTGTCTGTACCTGATGAAGTGGTTGAGGCCACGGAGGTCCAGGATTGGCCTGGTACTTCTGTCCTGCTTGGGAATTGTGAAATAGCGGGAGAAGAATCCCTTTCCCTGATGCTGTATAGGGGCCGGTTCTATAGCATCTTTTGCCAGCAAAGTGGCAACTTCGGCAAGGAGGGGAGGTGAAGGCGGGGTGACCACAAATACTGTGATGGGGGGTTGATGGACCAGCTCTATGAGATACCCGGCGGAGATGATGGACAGCACCCAAGTATCCGACGTGATCATGAGCCATGCTCTGATGAAGGGTGCTAGGCACATGGGTTGGGAAGAAGAGAGGGGAGAGTTAAAGGCCCTGTTTGGGGGGCCAGGTAAATTTCTGGCAGCCCGACTGTTGGCCAGAAGTAAATTTCTGTTTGGGGGCATATGATTGCCTCTGCTGAGTAGGGGAAGGCCATGGACGCCAGGTAAGTTCTGGTGAGCTTCCAGCAGATGGCCTACAGGACCATGGCCATGACCAGGTTCACTGCTTATAGGGTCTCGTGGTGGAGGTAGAGACCCCCAGGGTATGTGATGCCTTGATGCTCTTGTCAAGGTCTTGGAGCACTGTGTCTGATGTGGCGTGGAAGAGTCCCTGGCCATCAAAGGGGAGATCCTCGATCAATGCCTTAGTGTCCTGTTGCAGGGATGTTGTATGCAACCAGGAATGTCTCCTCAAGGCTATAGCAGAAGACATGGTTTTGGATGAGGCAACATGTGGTGATGGAGAAAACCACAGGAGTGTAGTAGAAAGTGAGTAAGCTCCATAGTGGTAGTATCACTGGTGGTCTTATGGGTGGTGATTCTGAGGACATGAAGGGGATCTAGGATGCCCTCAGTGAAACTGGAGGCCCTTCAGATGGACTGGAGTTCGAGGTGGAGAGCGAGCGTCGAATTCACCATGCCAGTCTTCGAAGTCTGGTTGGTGGTGCGACTGCTTGGTGCCGGTTGGGGATGCCAAATGGTGAGAAACCGAGTGTGAGGAGCCAGCCTGTGAGTGACCCCTGTGTGGAGAGGCGTAGTCAGTGTCAAGAAACTGCTGGGTCTCAAGGACCGCCTCTGGCAGGTCGGTTCCCAGTGGTCGGGTAGGAGAGTCCAGGAGATGAATAATCTCCGGTGGTGGCAAGGGCTGTGTCAGGTCAGCCAGGTGTCCTTCTGTGATCACAGCCGTAGTTGATGCCGAAGAATTGGGGGCTGAACGCCCCGCAACCATGCCCTTGTAACGGGACTTATCGGAGGCGGACTGCTTGGAGCGTTTGTCTGATTTGTCTTTCTTTTTTTTCTTCGTTGGAGTTGAAGGGGAAGACTGGGCCAAAGCCACACACTTGACCGACCGATGGCCAAGGTCTGATGCTGCCTTCGATGGGGGGTGGGCCTTTGATGCCGATGCCGACATCGGAAAGGAGGTTGATGTCAATGCAACCGGCAGAGTCGAGGAGTCCATTTGGCTAGCAGTCGAGTGGCGAAGAGCCAACTCCAGGAGTGCGACTTTTAGGCGGGCAGCTCTGTTTTTACGAGTCTGGTTTGAAAACTTTGAGCAGTGAACACAGGACTCGGGGCGATGTGATTCACTGAGGCACAAAATGCAAAGAGAGTGTCCGTCTGGGACTGCAAGCTTGCTTCCACAGGAGCTACACCGTTTAAAACTGCCCCAGCATTGAGCCATGCAGCAAGGGCCCAGTGGAGAAGTCCAAACGGGAGGGTCA
This sequence comes from Lepidodactylus listeri, assembly GCA_029233225.1. Classification (NCBI taxonomy): domain Eukaryota; kingdom Metazoa; phylum Chordata; class Lepidosauria; order Squamata; family Gekkonidae; genus Lepidodactylus; species Lepidodactylus listeri. Next base: position 51,787,812 of record JARCFY010000004.1, read on the forward strand.
GGAGAGGGGTTGGGGGGGGCAAAATCAGGGGAGTCCCCATTCGCGGGGATGGGTGGGATATATATAAATGTGAAGAATAAACCTGGGATGAGAAGTAACCAGTCCGACATCCGTTAGGCAAAGAATGGTCATAGTCCAATCCAGATCCGAAAAGAGAGAAAGGCTTTCCAAAGTTTGTCTCCGAACCGATGAGGATAGCTGTTAGCTGCATGGAGGTCAGAAGAGAGCTGGCAGGATCTCTGCACCCAGCTCCTCTGGGCATGCATGGAGGGGCCACGCGCATGCCTAGTGAATCTGGGCGCAAAAATTCATTAAGCTTTCCAGATACTGATGAGTTTCAGTGCAGGCGCAGAAACCCACTGGTGTGAAGCACAGAGACCACGTCGAAGATATATATCACACACACACACAGTCATCAGACCAGCTGCCATCTTCCTGTATTGATTGTCCCATGCTATTTTTGTCTTCTAAATTTGTGCATGGAAAAGGTTAACACTTCTAGTCCTTTTCAGACTTAATGTACTATATATCATTGCTACTACAATCAACTTTTGTTGGGCATATATAATCTGTGACAACTTCATGAATATAAAATGAATTCACACAAGTTTTAATGAATATTAGATGAATTAGTAATGACCATCCCTCCACGATACAGTGCTGGAGAAGTTTTATGAGAACAAAGCAACAGAGTTGTGGCTTGTTATTTATTTACAGTAATTAATATAAGACAGTTTGTGTATATTGCTAAAGTATAAGTTGAAACAAAGGAAATATTACTTACATTAGACCATCTTGGGAAATCACTTACAGCCCTTTGAAAATAAGCATGAACTTCCCCTGAGTTCAACTGGGCTTACTTATCAGTAAGACTGCTTACAATTAGCTCTTTTAAAAATGCCATCATCAAAACTTGAAGTGATATCAGATGATTGGCAATGGATATTGACAGCAATACAAGCCTCACAGTGGCACCCGTAAGACTTTCAGATGACCACTTTCCCCAGGATCAGCACCAAAACTGTAAGTTGAATAGAAACTACATCCAAATGGTGGGAAATCTGATATTGCCTTTGTAAATTTAACACCTGGCTATTGTGTCTCTTTTGCTGCTAATCTATGTGGATTATCAGTGATCAGTTAGTAGAAGCTGTTTTGCAATTTACAGAATATTCTTGAGTTTTGTGTTCAGTTGAGACATTTGTGCTCCTTATGGTTAAGAACAGGTACAGATACCCCTCTCTTCTACCACACACCCAAAGCAATACATTCCATAGGAATTCCACAGGAATTACAGGCATCCCATGACCTTAAGAGAGTTGGCCCAGCTGGGCCCCACACTAGACCTGTGGTTGTACTGAATTTTCTTTTCATTGGTGGTAGGAAGAGGGGTAGCCAGCACCATGTGATACTGTGACATCATTTTTGGCTGGCAACCCTTGCTCTGTCTCACATTCAGGAAACAATACAGTGACTAATAGAGCCAAACTATATGAACCACTAGTCTGCTTATATAAAGTCACTTCATATGTTCCTGTCTAGATGTACACTTCTGTAGCATTCTGATGCTGTCAGTTGTAAGTTCAGGGGAACATATGTTCAGGGTTTAGCTTTCATTACGGCTTTCATCGCAGTTGGAAATTAAGCCAGTACACAGAGGCTATGTGAATACACAAATATTCTGTTACCAGTGGAATCACCTTACATCATGTCTTGCTATATGAGAAACTGAATGAAATTGAGAGGTTTTGGCTGGAATGGGATGTAGGAGGCTGTGATTTCTTCTTAAAGACATAAACTGATATTGTACCCTTAAGACATATCTACACTGTAAATGTAGTTATATTTAATACCTGGTATCTGAAGTAAAAGAAGTCCAGAAACATCATTATTGGATTTGGTTTCCCTTCAGATGAACTAGAAGTGGAGATTTATGGTGCTTCTGTAATATGAGTTCTATTTACAAATATGGAATCAGAACATAGTGGAGCAAAATTACTCCTACACAACGCAGCAGAACTACTGATTCTAAATCAGATTCCCAGAACAATAGTGTAATGTCTGTAGTTCAGAAGATTTATTTATTTTATGAGCAGCAAGTGAATATTTCTATTCCAGCTAAATTCATAATGCTGATCTCTCTACCTCTATTTCTGTCTATATTCAAGCTGCTAAATGCTTCCTTTTCTTTCTTGTACTTCTCCTTTGCACAACCTCAGACCCTGAAGGTAAATGAGCCATTCAGAGAGGGGGGAAAATCTATTTGATCCCAGTGAGAAGACTTAATTACCAACTTGATTGCAAAGCAGGCAGATCACCAGTAACACTAGCCATGCACTAGCATGCGAAAACTCATACCCTGAATAAAACTTTGTTGGTCTTGAATGTGCTACTGGACCTAGACTTTGTTCTGCTGCTTCAGGCCAACATGGCTACCTACTTGAACATAAAGTGTTCTGAAAGCTTTAGTTTTGTGAGGGGAGGAGAGGGACCCCTAATAAAAAATGCTCAGAGTCCACAGGATTCTTTGGGGAATCCCAAAGCTAAATTGGTATAAAACCAATATAGATTGACTATGTGGGCATGCCCCTATTCCTGCCAGTAGAGTAGGTACCAACATAGCCAAATGACTTAGAACCATAGAATCATAGAGTTGGAAGGGACCACCAGGGTCCACACACCCCACTGACTGCTGTTCCACACCAAGAAAATGACAAATAATCTCCAGGATCCCTGGCCAAACTGGCCAGGAGAAAAATTGCTTTGTGACCCTAAAGTTCTGATCAGTATTTCCCTGAGCATGTAAGATGGACCACAAAAACTAAGCACTGAAGCAACCCTTCCTGCCCTCCCTCTCATGATTTACCTAAGTTCACAGAATCAGCATTGCTGTCAGATGGCCATCTACCCTCTGTTTGAAAACCTCCAAAGAAGGAGAACCCACCACTTCTTGAGGAAGCCTGTTCCACTGAGGAACTGCTCTGTCAGGAAGTTCCAACTAATGTTTAGCCAAAAACGTCTGATTTAATTTCAACCCACTGGTTTAACAACTCCATACCATCCTCTATATGACAGCCCTTCAAGTATATCAGTTCTCAGTCATCTCCTCTCCAGACTAAGCATACCCAACCTTTCCTCGCAGGACTTGGTCTCTAGTCTTCAGACCCATTCCAGCTTGTCTATATCCTTCTTAAATTGTGGTGCCCAAAACTGAACACAGTACTTACTCTAGGTGAGGTCTAACCAGCACAGAGTAAAATGATACCATCACTTCACTTTATCTGGACACTATGCTTCTGTTGATACAGCCCAAAATGGCATTTGCCTTTTTAGCTACTGCATCACACTGCTGACTCATGTTCAGTGTATGGTCTACTAAGACCCCTAGGTCCTTTTCGCAAATACTACTGCCAAGACAAGTCTCCCCCATCCTATAATGATGCATGGGGTCCAGAGGTTTAACATGAGTGTCTAATGCTGAATTATGAAATTAATAGCCGCAACTGGTGAACAGCTGGGCTGGGAGGTAAGTGGAAAAGTGGGTGCTGAATAGTGGGTCTTCTCATTTTAACTGGTGAAGGCTGGAAACCTTTAAAACACTTCATAGCCTAGAACCCATATAAGAGATCTTTCCCCACATGTCTCTGTGCACCACTTATGGATCATTAGCTGCCACCTTCTGCTTCTCCCAGCTGATTAAGTTTACTCACTCATCATCTACCAGACCAGGGCCTGGTCTTTTTCAGTGGTAGCTCTCACATTGTGAAATGGGGTCCCAGTGAAGATAAAAGGACTTAGAAGTTTTCAGGATGTGCTGTCCATCTTTTTTATCTGGGCTTTTAATGGGATTTCAGCTGCAGGTATGTCTTTGAGGAAACAGGTTTTATTGTAGTATTTGAGTTTGAGGTTGCTACCTTGAGCTATAAAGGAAAAGTGGTATATAAATATTTTAATAAATAAAAGGTAGTTGGAATTAGTATTATACAGGTGGGTAGAATGAGATTCCCCACTCCAAAATGGTAAATCATATGGATGAACTATGGGTGGTAAATTCAGTATGGCCACCAATGGGTATTTAATGAGGATGCTCTTTTAGACAGGAGGTTAATATTCCAGTCAAAATCTGCACCATGGTATCATAGGATTAAAAAAGATCACAAGAACCTCCTATTTGTCAGACATTGCAGTCCACAGTTTAAGAGGAGCATTTACCACCCTTCACTTCCATTCCATGCCTATTGAAGTGCTGCTTGGAAGGTATACCAACAAACCACAGAAACAATGTGTATGTGGAACTGCAGTGGAAGATCTATTCCATTACATTTTCGTTTGTCCTCTATATTCAGACCTAAGAAGCAGAGTTCTATCTGGAATTTTAAGCCAACTTTGCAACTTCCCTGATAACGAAAATTTGGTTTTTCTCTTGTTGGATATGTATCCCCTGATTACACGTAAGGTAGTGTTTTTTGTGCTTGCAGCCAGAAAAGTTAGATCCAAGGCTGTTTCTGGTGTTGTCTAACAGAGTTACAAAATTGGTAGCATAGCTGCTATGATTTTAAAGCTTTGATTGTTTTATCTCTTGAAATGTTATACAGTCTTATTTTGAAGGCTTTATTTTTAGAATAGTATTCTTGAACTTAAAATTTATACTGTGTATATTTTCCATTGTAATGGCCAACAGCTATATACAATAAACTTGTCTGTCTGTCTATCTTCAGTATGGTGGTGGCAGAAAGCACTATCAAGTTGCTGCTGTCTTATGGTGACCCCCATAGGGTTTTCAAGCATGAAACGTTCAGAAGTGGTTTGCCATTGCCTGCCTTTGTGTAGTGACCCTAGACTTCCTTGGAGTTCTCCCATCAAATTCTAGCTGGGACCAACCCTGCTTAGCTTTTGAGAGCTGACAAGATCAGACTATAGCAGGGGGTGACCAAACTTGCTTACCGTGACAGTCACATAGAATAAATGTAGATGTTTGAGAGCTGCGAGACATGAACAAATATTACACATGTTTTTATTGAAAAATATGCAAATTTGCTTTTTATTAACATTAAATTAGACTGTGTGCAAGAGCCACATGTGGCCCCTGAGCTGCAGTTTGGCCACCCCTGGACTACAGCTTAGGTCATCAAGGTCAGGGCATATATTCCCTGTCAGACTAAATTCCATAGGCCTATTTTGAATGCACTGTTTGCTTATGAACCTTTAATTTAATAATTACAAGTGGGGGTATTTATTTTGTTCCAGACTGTTGCCCATTTGATGAAGCATGAACCCACATCAAAGGAAACTTGTTGGCCTTGGTTTCTTAGTAATAACACAGTTCTAATACAGATGCTTCTTATAGGAAAGCCTGCTGTTGCTGCTTTTACAACATCTGCCCCTGCCTCACAGCAACCAACACAAATTGCGTAAACTAGCAATAGCAAGTTATTTCCTGCCGAGATTGACAGGAATAATAGCTATTTTCACTTCACGAGTATTTATGAGGGGGAGAAAAATAACCAAGGTATCTACGGATATGAAAGAATTCTAATTTCAAGCCATGCTGACATTTTACTAGTTTTGCTAATAAACAATGCACCCCTGCTGTGGATTTCATCAAGATGCCTAAATGCCCTCATCTTCAGAACACTCAAGGACCTCCAAAAATTATTTATTTTAAAAAGTAGCTATGTTTATTAAGATTTCTTTTCTTTTTATGAAAGAAGACTTGCATATTAAAGGAAACCTTTATCAAAATAAAGGAGATAGAAGTTTTCACATTATGATGATGGACAGTAATACTGGAAACTAAGTAGGATTGTGTTGCTTTACCCCATACCAAATACCTAGTACAAGTACAAAGGGTAGAAAGCCTTTGAATATGCTTTTAAAGCTAAGGAATGGGTTCTAGATATTTGGGGATGCAGTGGCTTTCTGCAGGCATTGTTCTAGGCTCCTGCCTCCACTTCCTAAACAGCCAGTGCATCACTCTTCCTGCTTCAGTTTGTGAGCACACACACTATTTCTGTACCATTTTCACAGGATCCATCCTCTAAAAGCATCAGCTGAAGAGACAGGCTCTGTGGATGTGGGTCTTCCCCTTCAGCAGCAGCAAAAAGGCTGAAGGTGAGAGGGAGCAACATGGCAAAACAGCCAGCTGCCCTCATATGACTATATCTTCTGGGGTTTTTTTAAAGGAAATTTGGTTATTCAAATGTTATATTGAAGATTTGTTTATTGTTGGGGGGGGGTGTACAGTAGTGAGTTGGATGAATTTTTGATTAGGTTAAATAATGTGCACATAAGTATCAAATTTCAAATGTGGTGGGTTATGAAAGAAATCTATTTTTTGGATACTATAATTTCTAAGAATGCATCCAGTTAACTGTTTGTAAAACTTTTCTCCAAACCCACAGAAAGAAATTCATTTCTACATTTTAAATCTTTTCACCCCCACCACATCAGAACCAATTTACCATATGTACAATTTTTACATGTGAAGTGTAATTCTACTAATGAGGAGGATTTTCAAACTGAAGTTGCAAAACCTAGACATCATTTTTTATTTAGCAAGGGGCTACCCAGATAATATAGTGACTAATGCACAAGTTAAAGGAAAAAGAGCAGCAAGATTATTACTGCAGAACAAACAGAGAACACAGGTTGATAGTTTGGCATGTGCATTGTAATTCTCTCCATTGGCTAATGATACTAAGAAATCTAATTTTAAAGACTGGCACTAAGTGTCCCATATTCCTGGGTGTTCAAATATACCTCATATTGGATTCAGAAACCATGAGAGTCTTAGGAACTTATTGATACAGGCAGATTTTAGGACAAGGTCTGATTTTTTTTAGATCATAGTGATACCCACGGACACTTTGCCTGTGGCCACTATTTAGCATGTGAACATGCACTGGTCATCAAAGAATTTGTAAATCCACAGGATGGCTGTAGAATTAGATTAAGTCATCTGTCTAATTGCAATTCAAAACAAATTGTGTATATGACTGTATGTGCATGTAATAAACTATATGTAGGTATTTCTTTAAGAACATTGAAGTCCAGGGTGTTAGTGCACCATTCAAGAATTAGGCATGAAGTGCTAGATGCCCCAATGGTATTACACTTTAAAGAAATGCAGCACTACAAACAAGAGTTAGGGTTTTTTATGTCATTTACAAACTTTAACCATATCCCTATATCAGGGAGGATTTTGCTAAGATTTCATTATAGCAAGAAAGCTACTGGATACATAGATTACACACATTTGCTCTGTTTGAACTTAATACTAGTATAGATTTTTCTGCATACTCATGCATATATATATAGCTTTAAGAACATCTGGAGGAAAAATTTAGGCTGCTAGGCAGGAGACTCAAGGCCAGGACCTCCAAGGTAGCTTTGCAGGGCCGGAGAGACAGGCACAGATCAGGAGTCTCAATGCGTGGATGAGACAATGGTGTAGGGGGGAAGGGTTCAAGTTTGTTAGGCACTGGGATGCTTTTTGGAACAAGAGGGAGCTGTACAAGAGAGACGGTCTCCACTTGTCCTGAGAAGGAACCAGGCTGCTGATGCTTAAAATCAAAAAGGTGGCAGAGCAGTTTTTAAACTGAATATTGGGGGAAAGCTGACAGGAAATCTCTGGTTCAGGATGGTTCATCTCAAGGAGATGAAGGGATAGCTGTTACTTTCATACAAGGAAATGGATTAGAATTGTCCACTGAGACTGTGGTTAATGATAGGGACTGCCTGACAACGTCTCGAGGCAGCAAGAGGAAGGTTGTGGGCTTAACATGTATGGGAAACTATAGTTGTTTATATATTAATGCTAGAAGTGTCCAAGATAAAATCAGGGAATTGGAATGCTTGGTGTTGGGGGAAAACATAGACATTGTGGGTATTTCAGAAACTTGGTGGGATGAGGAAAATCAGTGGGATACGGTAATTCCTGGTTATAAATTATATTGGAAGGATAGTGGATGGGAGTTGGAGATGGGGTGGCTCTGTAAGTCAGAGAGGGTATACAGTCCAGTAAGATTGAGAGGGTAAGAGAATTGGAGAATTCACTTCTGGAAATGCTCTGGGTTGAGTTAGTGGGCCCCAAAGGAAGCTTAACATTGGGAGTTTGTTATTGCCCACCAAATCAAAAGATAGAGGAGGATTATAAAATGATAAATGAATTAAAGATAGTGGCTAGACAAAATAACTGTTTTGTAATAGGTGACTTTAACTACCCACAGATTGATTGGACCAATATGTGTTCAAGTCAGGAAAAAGAGTCTCTAGTCTAGACACTCTGAATGACTGTGCTATGGAGCAGATGGTCACAGAATCTACCAGGGGAGAGGCAATCCTGGATTTGGTCCTAAGTAATGCCCAAGACCTGGTGAGAGATGTGAAAGTGATTGCATCACTTGGGAACAGTGACCATAATGTTATGGAGTTCAGCATTTGTATAACTAGGGAGTCACCCAAAAAGACTGACACAACCACTTTTAACTTTAAAAGAGGTAACTTCTTTGATAAGAGGGAACATATGAGGAGAAAACTGAAAGGAATACTAGAAAGGGTCAAAACCACTGAGGATGCTTGGAGACTACTTAAAATTACAATCCTAGAACCTCAGAAAAAAATACATACTGTGGGTTAGGAAATGCACAAATAGGTGTAGAAAAAAGTCTGCATGTTTAACAAACAAAGTAATGGAAGCTGTAAAAGGAAAGGATTCCTTGAAGCGGTGGAAAGCTAGTCTCAGTGAGGCTGATAAAAGGGAACACAGGCTGTTGCAAATAAAATGCAAGTCTGTGATCAGGCAGGCAAAAAGGGAATATGAGGAGCATAAAAACAAATAAATCACCGGGCCTGGATGGTATACATTCGAAAGTTCTGAAAGAACTCAAATATGAACTTGTGGATCTCCTGACAAAACTATGTCATCTTTCATTAAAATCTGCCTCCATTCCTGAGGACTGGAAGGTAGCGAATGTCACTCCCATCTTTTAAAAGGGTTCCAGAGGAGATTCGGAAAATTACAGGCCAGTCAGTCTGGCGTCGATACCCGATAAGTTGGTGGAAACTGTTATTAAGGAAAAAAATAGTAGGCACATTGATGAACAAAATCTCTTGAGGAGGACTCAGCATGGGTTCTGTAAGGGAAGATCTTGTCTCGCTAATCTATTAGTGTTCTTTGAGGGAGTAAACAAACATGTGGACAAGGGGGACCCAATAGATGTTGTTTACCTTGACTTCTAGAAAGGCTTTGATAAAGTTCCTCATCAAAGGTTCCTAAGTAAGCTCAATAGTCACAGGATAAAAGGACAAGTCCTTTTGTGGATCAAAACCTGGCTTATTAAAAGGAAACAGAGAGTGAGTATAAATGGGCAATTTTCTCAGTGGAGGGAGGTAAGCAGTGGGGAACCACAGGGATCAGTACTCGGTCCGATGCTTTTTAACTTGTTTATCAATGCTTTGGAGTTGGAAGTAAGCAGTGAAGTGGCTAAATTTGCAGATGACACGAAGTTGTTCAGGGTGGTGAGAACAAGGGAGGATTGTGAGGCACTCCAAAGGGATCTGTCGAGGATGGGTGAGTGGGCATCAACATGGCAAATGGGGTTCAATGTGGGCAAGTGCAAAATAATGCACATTGGAGCCAAAAATCCTAACTATAAATACACGTTGATGGGGTCCGAACTGGCGGAAACTGACCAAGAGAGAGATCTTGGAGTCATAGTAGATAACTCAATGAAAATGTCGAGACAATGTGCAACTGCAATGAAAAAGGCCAACACATTGCTGGGGGTTGTTAGGGGACTGAAAACAAATCAGCCAGTATCATAATGCCCCTGTATAAATTGATGGTGTGACCTCATTTGGAGTACTGTGTTTTCCTATCTATCGTGACGTCTGAAACGGCATTGAAATCCCCAACAAGACATAAATCATCAAACGATTGTTTTGCTAACAGAATTAGCAACTTTTCGAAAAATATTTCTTGCCTTTTGTTGGGCGAATAAATGTTGGTCACCAATAATGATCTTTACTGTCTATACACCTTAACCATTACTACCCTCCCATCATCAGCCTCATACATAAGTTTGGGTTGCAAATATTTCTTCACATATATTACAACTCCACTTTTTTTCTTTGTTTTATCCAGGGGTCATTTAGTAGAAAAAGAGGTGCAGGAGCTCATTAGCATAACTCATTTGCATAACTAATTTGCATGTGCCACACCCCCTAACATACCAAAAGTGTGTCAGAAGGCAACATCCACCCCTCAGGCTCCACTCCACAGGTGAGTGAAACTGACCTGCTCTTCCTACATTCCCTTCCCCATCCAATACTTTTGTGCAATAAAAATAAGTGTAAATAACACACCCTCATTCTCTTCCTGCTCCCTTGAAATCACCAGGTTTCAAGTAGACTTGAGATACCCAGGACATGTGCACCACCCATCCCTTTCCCTTCCCCTCCCCACAACAAGACACCCTGTGAGGTAGGTGGGGCTGAGAGAGGTCTTTTGAGAACTCATGAGAAAACAGCTGAGAGAACTTGTGACTGCCCAAGGTCACACCAGCAGCTGCATGTGGAGGAGGGGGGAATCAAACCCGGTTCTCCCAGATTAGAGTACAACTCCTGACCACTACACCAAACTGATGGGGTGGAAACTGCTGAAGGGTTGGTAAAATTTCTCCAGTACTTATGTGCCATGTGCCCAGATAAAAGATGGTATACTTAGAAAATTTATATGCCACCTTGAGCAAGTCTCTGGAAAAGCAGCACACAGTCATAAAAGGAATAATGATAAAATTATCAATATTAAAACAAAACATTAAAAACTATAAAGACCCTAGCAGGGCTTTCCCTGGGGCGCTGCGCCTCTGCACTGCTCGGGGAAGCCGAGGAGGGGGCAGGGCTTGGTCATGTGCCCACCCTTTGGGCTCCTCACTCCCGGAGCTGCGCTCCTGTGCGCTCCTGCTCCAACGGACCCCTGGTTTTATCTGCGGCAACAAATTTTGACCCCAATTTTTTATACTCAAGAAGGTGTTCGTCTTTTTGCTTAATATACGTTTCTTGAAGGCAGATAATGTCTGCCTTCAATTTCTGGATTTGTAGGAATGTTTTCTTCCTCTTTTGCAGAATGTTCAAACCGTTAACATTCATAGATACAATCTTAGTCTCTTGTCCATCATTTTTATCTTTCCCATCCTCTTTTCTCGCTTGTAGTCTAGTCACTACTCACGATGAATTATACTTCCTAGATTTTTTATTTTTGGTCATCTTTGTATCTGTTTTTCCCTTTCCTTCCTTTTCCTGGGAATCATTCTCTGAGTCACTGTATTCCTCCCCTGTTTTCCCAAGTTCCTTCCCCTTTTTCTTTAAGAAATCATCCAATTTGAGCTCTGAGGTTAAACTATATCCTGTACCCATATAATGAAAAGAAATTCCCTCAGGTAACAACCTTCTATAGACTATTTCATTTTTCCTTAAAGCGGTAGCCAAAATTTGATAGTCTTGCCTTTTTTCCCTTACCCTCCAGGGGGAGTCTCTCAGTATTTGAATCTCATTTCCCAAAATTATAAGCGGGCTTGACTTTGATTTTCTAGAATTTTTTCCCTTATATTCCTTTTATAAAATCTAATTTGTACCTCTCTGGGATTTTTATTGCATTTTGTAAATGCTGCATTTCTCCTATAGACCAACTCTACTTCATTATTTAAGTCATAGGAAGGTTCTAATCCCAACCATTCTTTTAGAGACACCACCATAATCTCTTTGATATCCTCAGCCTTGTTTTCTGGCTCATTTTGAAATCTGAGTAGGAGAGCAGATTTTTCCATTTCCAATAACATAAGAGAGCTTTCTAAAGCTTCACACTTCTCATTAAGTTCCACCACCTGCTGGTCTACCATTTCTAATTTCTCTTCAGTCACAATGTTTGCCTTATGCAAATTTACTATATCTTGCTTGTTTTCTAAAATCTGGTTTTTAAATTCAGCCATTTGAGTTGTTATCTGCTGGGTAATCAAGTCCAGTTTCTCCTGTAAGGGTTCAATAGCTTTGGTAATCATATTAGGTAATGTATTTTGAACCACTTGGTTCATTGCCTCCACAATACTTTCATATATTTGTGCATTTATTTCTTTAGAGCTTATTTGACTTGACCCTGAAGTACCAGAGATAGACATTTTCCTCCCACCAGATGCCATTACAACTGGAAAAGATTTTTCTTATTCTATTAATTGGCTACTGATCTCACCCAGTGCTAAAACCTAAATATCCCTATGAATATAGTTCTTTAGGAGCCTTATCTATCTACATAATATCTACACTATTAACTTACTTATCACAAACTTACTTATAATACAACTACTACCTATAATTTCTACTTAATATTGACTATGCTTTCCTACTGTAAGCCTAATCCTATATTTTGACAGACCAAGCTGACCTAATTCTTGGCTTATTTTAGGGGCTGTCTTTGTCAACTACCAGCCTTACCATAATCTTTAAAACCTTATAGGATACCAGCTAACCCAGAATAAATAAAAGAACTAAACAGAAAGGGGTATAAGCGTTCTTCCAGTCCATTAACCACTTGGCACACTTAAAGAGGCAAAGCGACTACAGCTTCCCTCCTAAGTTCTCCACTCCCCTTTTTCCAAATCCTCTTCGTCTCTTTCTTCTCATTGTTTCCCTCTCCCCTCCCTCTGCTTTTCTAACTGAACAGTCCAACTCCACCAGCAATCAGGGAAATAAGGAAGAAAAGTTTGTCTGCTGCCGAAAGAAAAAGCTAGCCAAAGGGGGGGGGGGAGTGGCGAAAGCATAATGCTGCCAACACTATTGCAGCAGGCTCGTACCAACAACCGCCGAGTTGATCAAACTCCGGCAACGCAATCCCCCGGACAATCTCCTTCCTCTCATCTTCTTCTTTTCTCCTTTTTTACTTATTTGTTTTAGACCACCAGGAATTAAAGTTAAATCAGAAACACTGCAAACTAATTCAGAATTCAACGGACAAGCAAACGAGCAAGTAAGTCAAAAGCAAAGAAAAAGAAAACCGATAATAAAGTTGGCTTGGTTACAAAGTTTTCCGCCGCCAGTCTCTTCTTCTTTTCAGTTCGAGGCATGCAGCTAGAGTTCAGTGCTTGTAGCTGAACTTCTTGTCTCCTCTCCATGCACAGCCAGTTTCTGGGTGGCAAAGCGGGGCCGCCGCCCCTTTTCTTTGCCCCCAGCTGATAGCCTTGCTCCAAAACTCCCTCCGAGAGTTTCTGGTGGGGCCTGGAGATAGAACCCCCCCTAGGGAAAGAAGAATTCTGTTAGGGGTGTGGAGCTAGGTCTCGCACGTCCTGCAGTCGCCGCAGCTGGAACCACCTTGCTGGGATAAAGTTAAGTGTTAGCTTTCTTGACTATAGAAGCTATCACCCCCACCTGCCGGCTTGTTATCAGAATTGCTGCTTAGGCTGGCAGAAGTGATTTACTTGCAGCAGCCGAGAACTATCACTAAAGTGGTCGACAGCTTGCAATTTATAGATTTATCCTGGTAACAACTTTCTATTGGGTAAATTACTTTTCTTTCTGCACTGAGAACTTCAGCCCCACCAGAAAAAAAACTGCCCCACAAGCCACAAAATCCTGGCTGTGGGCCTGTTCACTCCCCCCCATTAGAAGCAGGGAGGAGGAAAACCAGCCTTGAAATGGCTGCATTGGGGGTGGCACTTCTGATTTTTTGGGGCCACTTCTGATTTTACTGGAAGTGGCCTGAAAAACATCCCTTTGGGGTCGGATTTCCACCCCCCTGCCATCTAGCTGGCCAGTAACAGGGAAGCCTACTGTAAATCAGGGGATCCCCTGCCTGGACCAGGAGGCTGAAATCCCTAGCCAAGGCACTCAGCGTGAGCAGAGAAACAGGGTTGGCTGACAGCCCTGAGTCCACCTAACACTCAAACCCCAGCAGGGGAGACAAGTTCACAATCAGCAGGGTATAAAGTGTAAGTTCTTACTCAGCCAAGGCACTTAGTAGCTAAGTCCCATCTCTTGGCATGATCAGAGAGACAGGGTGGCTCAGAGCCCTGAGTCCACTTAAAACCCAAACCCCAGCAAGGAGAAGCGTTCACAATCAGGAGGGAATAAATGAAAGTGTTCTGCTAGTCAGTTTTTAACAAGTTCACTGCATCTCTGTGTAACTGTGAACAGCCAGCAGACAAAAGGGTTTGGAGCAGAGATTAGCATACATATAACTTTCCGATCTCATAGAGTAGAATAGGAATCTGTTATTAGCAGCCAGCAGTGCCTGTTAAGCTTGGTGTTTCCAAGGCTGGAGAATTCTGCCCGCCCCTCCCGTTGCCTTGGAGTTTTGTAAACAGTTTAACTGAGTGGAGACAGTCTGTCTGGAAATGTATTCATTTACAAATTTCCCCAAACTACTAAGAACATCAAAGTTCATGGAATGTTCTTGCCAGGCGCCCTTCCACAAACATCGCTTTGTGAACCACAAGACAGACTATTTCGTGAGCTGGTTTGTGCCCATCCCTACTCATTGCAGCTATTTATTTTTCTCAAAGCACAAAGCCTGCAGTTTTCAGTTCCATTAACATTCCTTGCAATCTCAAGCTGTGTAAGGGAATACATTAACAGAAGACAATGTGACAGTTTCTAATTAGTCTACTTTTTAAAAAAGCTACTATAAATATTAATTTAAGTGTTGCTCATAGACACAATAGGAGATTGCAATGACAAACAGCAGTTATACAAGGAGAAATTGGGAATATCTAACCCTGGAGAATCAGCATATTTTTAGTGCTCAAAAACATCAGTATTAATCATAGAGAATGATACTGGTTGTAGGGAGGAAAAAAAAATACCCACATTTCACCACATAACACTTATCAAAACTAGGCAAAAGTTAGACAATATTAAATCAGTATTAACCGATAAAAACTGGTGTTTCATGATTCACGAAACAGAGTTTATGTTTTGTTTGTGTGAAATAAAATATTAATAGTTTCTGGACATACACTGATAATCACAACTAGTATAGTAATGAAAAGTTAGAGGTACACTATTGAATACTGACAGACATTTAGGCCATTGTTATCATACACAGCCTGTCCAATGGACAAATGTATACATATTTGCTTGTATATTTATCCAAAATTCTCAACATTTATCCGAAATTCTCAACATATACTTAGATTTTTAATGGAAGATATACATTACTACACACTTCAGCTGCCTAAAGTCACGAGTAGCCATACTATCTTTCTGGTCCCCTTTCACCTGCCACTGCTGGGTTTGGGCTTGAACAAAGGCACTAAGAAGGCTGCGTTTGTATCCATTTTAACTCATTCAGTACAAACTAGATATTAAAAAAGGGTAACAGCCACCAAATGTGAGAAATTCCAGTAAGGGGGGTGTGGCAGACCCCTGACACTTCCCCATTATTAGGCAGGTTTTCTGGCCCAAAAGTTTGTTCCCAACTGTGACTGAGCAGCCTCAAGTTGCATGGATTTAGTTACTGTTTTTTAAAAAGTCTGTCTGTACCACCCCATCATGAAGTTCTAATTTGTCTTTTAGCACAACACAGGAACATTTATATCCCACATTTCTCCGCAGTGGGAACCCAAAGTTGTTTATGTTGTTATCTCTTTAACTTTATCCCCACAAAAACCTTGTAAAGTTAGATCAGGCTGAAAGTGTGTGATTGGTCCATGGTTGCCCAGCACACTTCCATGAGAGAGTGAGATTTTAAATATGTTTCTTGTTTAACACTCTAATCGCTACCCCACACTGGCACTATGGTGACAGCCTTGATGATGATGATGATGATGATTTCTACCCCACCCTCCCAGTCAAGGCCGGCTTAAAAAGTTAGAAGCAAGGTGGTGTTAACTACTTGCTTGTCCCAGAATTGCTTGTCCCAGAAGGGAGGCTAGGACCAGGGGTCCGATGGAGTGGGAGCTCCGGGAGTGAGAAGCCCAGGGGACGGGCACATGACCAAGCCCCGCCCCCTCCTCGGCTTCCCTGAACAGTGCAGAGGCGCAGTGCCCCGGGGAAAGCCCTGCTAGGGTCTTTATTGTTTTTAATGTTTTGTTTTAATATTGATAATTTTATCATTGTTCCTTTTATGACTGTGTGCTGCTTTTCCAGAGACTTGCTCAAGGTGGCATATAAATTTTCTAAGTATACCATTTTTTATCTGGGCACATGGCACATAAGTACTGGAGAAATTTCACCAACCCTTCAGCAGCTTCCACCCCATCAGTTTGGTGTAGTGGTCAGGAGTTGTACTCTAATCTGGGAGAACTGGGTTTGATTCCCCACTCCTCCACATGCAGCTGCTGGTGTGACCTTGGGCCAGTCACAAGTTCTTTCAGAGCTGTTCTCTCATGAGCAGTTCTCAAAAGACCTCTCTCAGCCCCACCTACCTCACAGGGTGTCTTGTTGTGGGGAGGGGAAGGGAAAGGGATGGGTGGTGCACATGTCCTGGGTATCTCAAGTCTACTTGAAACCTGGTGGTTTCAAGGGAGCAGGAAGAGAATGAGGGTGTGTTCTTTACGCTTATTTTTATTGCACAAAGTATTGGATGGGGAAGGGAATGGAGGAAGAGCAGGTCAGTTTCACTCACCTGTGGAGTGGAGCCTGAGGAGTGGGTGTTGCCTTCTGACACACTTCCGGGGTGTGGCATATGCAAATGAGTTATGCAAATAAGTTATGCTAATGAGCTCCTGCACCTCTTCTTCTACGAAATGACCCCTGGCTAGGACTGAATCCTAGGCCAGCTCTTCCAAGCTGCCACTCAGTAGCTCTTCCAGGTTATCAGTAGTTGGTACAATTCAGATAGCAGAGAGGTGAATAACAACACAACAGTCTCAACAAGTTACATCTATAGTGACTAAGCCCAAGTGCCCCCTTCCTCTCCATACTGGGTGACCCTAAAAAGCACTGTAGTTGTTACAGGGGGATTCAAGACAAAACTGTAACTCATGAGGTTACATCTAATTACTGTCACAAGGCTGCCAGATTTCCCGGAGTTCTTGCCCTTGTTCAGCGACATTAGGGCCGAGGACAGACTGGCAGTCTGGGCCGCTCTGCCTCCGCTTCAAAAGCGGAGGCAGAGCAGCCGTTCAGATGGCCGCATCTGCCCTGAGGAGGTGGCCCAGATGCATTGCGTCCGGCGCCACACTCCTCCCGCAGCAGCCGGGCACCACTTAAAAATGGTGCCCCAGCTACTGTGGTGCGCGTTCCACCCGCCTCCGGTGGGTGTGAACGCGTGCCAGGAGGGGGAGCCGTGCAGCGTTTGCATGCCGCCGTAGGAAGCCGCCCGCAGTCTGAATGCTGCGGGCAGCTTCCTTCCGGCTGCATGCAAATGCCGCATGGCGGGGGCAATTCCCCCCGCCTTATTCTGCCATGCCGCGGAGGCGCGGCAGAATACAAATCTGTCCACAGCCTAGGACTCAGCCTTCTGAGATTTCTTAGAGGGAATTCTTTTGAAAAGGAATTTTTTTAAGGAAATGGGCCTTGGCTTTATTTTTTT
The DNA here is from genome assembly GCA_029233225.1 of Lepidodactylus listeri. Lineage (NCBI taxonomy): Eukaryota > Metazoa > Chordata > Lepidosauria > Squamata > Gekkonidae > Lepidodactylus > Lepidodactylus listeri. Next base: position 51,805,336 of record JARCFY010000004.1, read on the forward strand.
CTACAAGAAAAGAGTATATTTTGTCATACTCGAGTACTGAATTTGTTCTACTGCTGTAACACAATCATGGACTGTTCTCTTCTTGATTATAAGCACATTTCTTTTTGGTGGCAAAAAATGATGGAAGTCCTTAATTTCAAAACTGAAAACTTTGTTTATATTCTCTTATCAGGCTACCTCTGGAGGATTATAAATTGATGAGACCTTGTTAATTTGTACAGATAGAAACAGTGAAAGTAGGAGCACATATTGCTTCCAAGTCATGTTCCAACACCAGCTGCTTCAAACAAGAAAGCATATGGAGCCAATGCATACTGAATCAGCAGCCACTGAATTCTTTGATAAGGACTTGGTGAACACTGGGGAAGAAGCAACCTTTGTGAGCTTATTTTTGTGTTCAACCAGAAATTTTGCAAAGGACTTGCATAGTCAGCATTGCCCAAATAAGTGGCCTATTCTAAAAGCCTTTTAGATTGGCAAAGATATTATGTGCCACAAGGCACAATTGAACTGAGGGGAAAGAATGAATCAACAAGAAGTTTAATAGTTCTGCACACTGTAGTGGTTATCTTGCTGTTCCAGGAACGTTTAGTAAATGTGAAACATTCCTCCTGGAATTGATAGTGTTTCCTGATTTATCTGAAAAGAGGAAGGGAATTCATGGCTTGCAAGAGGGCCCTTGCACTCCATTTCTACAAACTCATGGTGACTTCATCTCACCTCAATTTCACAGACAACTCAAGAGACTTTGATAAATAGGTTTCACCCTCAAATGGAGCTTTACAAAAAAAAGGTATACTTGAAGTGCTTAAAATGGTTGAAAATCTAAACACTGAGGTACAACATGGGGAGAATACAGATCATTCTTGAAGATGAAAGCTATATCAGTGAATATGAGGTCATTTTCCTAACCAGCTTAAAGGAATAAAGTAAGTTTAAACCTCAAAACATTTACTTGAGAAAGGGTCACATTGATTTCAGTGGGGCTCTAGAAGACCAGCAGTGCATAAAGCTCTCTTGCCACATTCTAATTGTCTCTGTGGAAGCCCTGTCTACTAGTGGCCACGAGAATAAGCTGCAGGATTTTTTTTACAACTCCTCAGGTATCTTCAATGTAAATTAAGAAGTGACATGCCAAAACTGTAGGCTCTACTTGTGACCAAAATGGAAGTGGAAAGTGGCATCATGTTGCAACAAACTTATGGTAGGCCCACAGGATTTTCAAGGCAAGAGACAAAAAGAGGTGGTCTGCCATTGCCTGCCTCTATGTAGCAACCCTGGACTTCCTTTGTGGTCTCCCATCCATGTACTAACTAGGACCAATGCTTAGCTTCCAAGATCTGATGAAATCAGGCTAGCCTGGGCCATCCAGGCCAGGACATGAACTATACAGTAATAATAAAAGTTAAAACATAGGTAATAAATATGTCAGAACTAGAGAACCTAGGCTGTCCCCCCCAGTTGAACCCAAAGAGATGATAACCAAAAACCAAGCTTGTCATTCTTTTTATCTGTTAAAAAACCTCACTATTTTGCATGCTAAAGCCACCCTCTATATATACAGCTATGATCTGTAATTCCATTTCATTGTCTGACGAAGTGTGCATGCATACGAAAGCTTACACCTTAAATAAAACTTTGTTGGTCTTAAAGGTGCTATTGGACTCTAACTTTGTTCTAGCTTGAATTGTTTTAGCAGTCAATGCAAACAAGGAAGCCACACAGTGACATGCAGGTCTGCATCAATTAAAAGGAAGATATTTTTTTCTACTGCTAGACACAAGTAAAGGCTGACAAGGATTGCAGCAAGAAATCTAGACTTGGGCTCCCAATAGAGAGAGCAGAACAAAATGTTTTGTGGAAGGTCCCCCATTTCCAGTTCTCCATAAGATCATAAGCACTGGGCAACAGGCTTTTGGGTGTAACAACCCATTAATATGGGTTGAAATAGTTTGACAGTAGATGGCTGTGAAAGCTATTCTAAGTATTTTAGGACAAAAAGATGATAGACAGACTTCTTTTTGTTAGCTCAGCATTATGCAGACTTTATTTTTATATAAATGTCTTTAGGCACAATGGAGCCCTGCTAGATGCTATGTTTCACTTAGCTGAGTCATAGATTCACTCTCTGCCTACCCAGTTAAAATACCTAGGGTATCAGGACTGAAAGACAATGACAGGCGGCAGTACCACAAGAACAGTGGGACTGGGAAAATATCATCCATCCCTACTATTTTTCTAGTCTTTTTCCTGGTTGCTGTCACTTCCTCTTGCTCCTTGTCCTGGCCCCCTGAGTCTCGTCAGATACGTCACTGAGCATGGCTGTTGCTACAAAAACCCAAAATATTACCCACAGACATCATTAGTCGATTTTGTGGGTGTTTTACCACCAAACCAGAGGGTTAAAAATTTAGATCCCCCCCCCACAATTTATTATTTATTTTTCACATTTTTACCCTGCCTTCCCCGCAAGCAGGCTCAGGGCGGCTTACATAGTGGCACAGTGCCAAGTTAAAATACAATTAAAACAGTTTAAAACATTAAAATTACCAATTAAGCACTTGCAATAAATGCTGAAAATGAGCTTAAGTTCAGATGACGTCCTGCAATTTCTCTTGTGACCTAGTGTGAATTCCCTCGGGCTGGCCCTCATCTCCGATGGTAATGGAAATGGCAGATGGTAGATAGATGATGGCGGCTCCTAGTCAAAGGCCTGGTTGAAGAGCTCCATCTTGCAGGCCCTGAGGAACTGCATAAGGTCCACCAGGGCCCTGATCTCCTCCGGGAGCTCATTCCACCAGATCGGAGTCACCATCGAGAAGGCCCTAGCTCTGCTACCAGCGAGCCTGGCCTCCCTTAGCCCTGGGACCAAAAGTCAGTGCTGTGATCCCGACCAAAGTGCTCTCTGGGGTACATGCGGGGCAAGGCGGTCCCTCAGGTATGTTGGACCCTGGCCATATAAGGCTTTAAAGGTAAGCACCAGCACCTTGAAGTGAATTCGGTACGCTATAGGCAGCCAGTGCAGTGCCGCCAGGACAGGCTGGAAGTGATCCTGTTTAGGGAGATCCATCAATAGCCTGGCCGCGGCATTCTGCAACAGCTGCAGCTTCCAGATTTGCAACAAGGGCAGCCCCATATAGAGAGCGTTACAGTAGTCCAATCTCGAGGTGACCATAGCATGGATCACCGTGGCCAGGTCGTTGCGATCAAGGAAGGGAACCAACTGCCGAGCCAGCCGCAGGTGGTAGAATGCTAACTTAGCAGTAGCTGCTACCTGGGCCTCCATAGTTAAGGAGGGATCCAGGAGCACTCCCAGACTCCTAACCACTGACATGGGCACCAATGGGACCCCGCCGAAGGTCAGGAGCTGGACCCCCCCCAGACCACTCCGACCCAGGCACAGGACCTCCGTCTTAGCCAATTTCAATTTTAGCCTGCTCAGTCCAAGCCAACCTGGCATGGCGTGCAATGCCCGGTCTAGGTCTTCTGGGTAGGAGGCCGACCGGCCACCCAACATCAGATAGAGCTGAGTGTCATCAGCGTACTGGTGACATCCCAGCCCATACCTCCAGGCAACCTGGGCAAGGGGGCACATATAGATGTTAAACAACATATGGGAGAGCACCGCCCCTTGAGGCACTCCACATTCAAGTGGATACCTCGCGGATTGCTGCTCCCCTAGCACCACCCTTTGTCCCTGACCTTGGAAAAAGGAAGCGAACCATTGCAAGGCCCGCCCCTGTACCCCCACGTCGGCAAGGCAGCAGATCAGCAGCTGATGATCAACCATGTCGAATGCCGCCGACAGGTCTAACAACAGCAATGCCGCCACACCACCCTGATCCAGATGCCTCCAGAGGTCATCAGTAAGGGCGACCAGTGCAGTCTCTGTCCCATGACCTGGGCGAAAGCTGGACTGGAAGGGGTCTAAGACCGAAGCTTCATCCAGGTAGCCCTGTAACTGTACCGCCACTGCCCTCTCAATCAATTTGCCCAAATATGGCAAATTGGACACCAGCCGATAGTTGGCCAATTCGGCTGGATCCAGATTTGGCTTTTTCAAGAGGGGGTGGATCATTGCTTCCTTGAGTGCCTCCAGGAACCACCCTTCACCGAGGAACTTGTTGATAATCTCCCGAACAGCACCTCAAAATCCCTCATGGCCTGTTTTAATAAGCCAGGAAGTGTACGGATCAAAGATGCATGTGGTTGGGCATACAGTCATGAGCAACCTGTCGACTTCCTCTAGGCTGAGCTGGCCGAACCCATCTAACCCCAGAAATGAAGACATGCATGGAGCCTCAAGTTCACTTACTGTTTCAACTGTGAGGGATAGGTCACAGCGGAGCGTCAAGACCTTATCTGTGAGATAGCTCGCAAATGCCTCACAGCCTATATCCAATCCCTAGCATTTGGTCTGCCCTGAGGCAGAGCTGTTAAAGACCGAATTGTCCTAAATAATTGGGCTGGGCATGAGCTTGTGGATGCAATCGAGGCCGCATAGAACTCTTTCTTTGCAGCCTTGATTGCCATCTCATAGGATCTCATAAACGCCCTATAAGATGTTCTTGAAGCTTCGTCCTGAGCGCGCCGCCACCATCTCTCTAGCCGTCATAACTCCCCCTTCATAAGCCGCAACTCCTGGGTATACCAGGGTGCATGCCTATTACGGGGGCGCAGAGGGTGTCAGGGAGTGATCTCGTCAATGGCCATGGAGAGCCGGGACTGCCAGTCCTTTACAAGCTCATCCAGTGAGCCGCCAGGGGGCAATTGGATCCCACAGAGCCATCTGGAGCCGCATCGGGTCCATTTGGCTCCACGGGCGAGCTAAAATAGGCTCACCGCCTAAACAGGATCAGGGTGGCACCTTCATATGGGCCCCCAGAGCATAGTGGTCAGACCATGATACTGCCAAGGCAGTAATCCGATCCACTGTAACCCCCGCCATGAAGATCAGGTCGAGCATGTGCCTTGCCTGGTGTGTGAGGGCTGTGATGACTTGTTGCCATGGACAACACCAGATCCACCTGAGTGGAAGCCACGTCATCAGCATGGACGTTGAAGTCACCCAAGGCCAGTAGCGTGGGATATTCCAACACCCAGCCTGATACGGCCTCCATCAGGGACGGCAGGCTGTTGGTCGATGCATTAGGCAGTCGGTACACCAACCAGACAGCCAAACTCTCTATGGCCTCCCACACCAGACTGACACACTCTAAGCCTGCGATCTCCACCGGAAGGAGTGCCCTGAAGGAGTAAGCCTCCCGAATGAAGATTGCCACTCCTCCCCCCACCCCCTAGTCCGTGATTGGTGTAGGACCGAGAATCCCCGGGGAGCAGGCTGAGAGAGAGCTATCATCTCTCTCTCCCGCACCCAGGTCTCGGTCACGCATGCCAGGTCGGCCTTTTGGTCTACTAGTAAGTCCCTGAAGACCTTGGTCTTATTGTTTATCGACCTGGCATTGCACAACACCAATGTCGGAGGGGGGGTATCTATCCTAGCCCCACTGTCAACAACCACTGGGATGAGTTGCAGGCTGGAAGGGCGCCGAGCTATCCTATTTCTCCACATCCTTCCCTTATTTATCAAGCCTAGGGGTTCCTGGGTTTGTAAAATTCTTTATTGTTAGCTGTGAATTGCACTATTGTTCAGTCATACAATTTCACCCTCCACATGAGGGCCAGCATTTCACACTGATCAATCAATAAACTGACTCTGTATTTCATGTGTTCATAGTAGATTATTTGTAGGCTAGCCAACCTCCCACAAGTTTCACCTAGAAGTGATGTCATTGCGCTGCACATGTTGTTTGGGGGTCACTCTAGCATTTGGGTAAAAACTCTATGGTGACCATAGAGTTTTTACCTAAATACTAGAGTGTCCTCCGAACAACATGGCCAGTGTGGTGATGCCAGAAGAGTCCCAGAGCCAACCTTGAGCCCCCCACCAAGATGAAGGTAAAACCTGGCAACCCTAATTATTTGCCATTGTGGAGGAACATCCTCCACCCAAGAAGTCACCCTAATGTTTCAATTATTGTGACTGTTCTCTGTCCATGTACAGGTGTATTGGTGCAGAATGATAGCTGAGAGGAAGGGGGGGGTGGAGATAGCAGCCATTAAGATCTCAGCACAGAACACTAAAACTCTTAGTTATGCTAATGAATTACTAACCTATCCCCTTTTAGTAAGTCACACCTAGATACATAAAGCTATGAGGACTAAAGTGATCGAAGGAAGACTCTTCTTTTGGAACACGAAGGCCATACCAAAAGTGGGGGAGAAAGAGAGGTTATAAAGACTCCCCCACAAAGGTGGGGGAGAGGAGTCTTCCATTTTGGACAACTCTTTGGATGAGCACAAACCATGATAGACTGAGCTTTCACCAAGATACTCCATTTTGTCTGTGAGGGCAAGGACAATGGACAGAAGTCCCTACCTGGAGATCTAACTTACTGCAACTTCAGGTAAAGCTTTCCTGCCCTGAAATTCAACATCATTTAAGCAGTACCTATTATAGGGACTGCATGTTTTCTTTATTCCCTTGCAGAGACCAAATTTCTTAAACAGACATATGCATTCTCTTCTTCATTTGTTAATCTTTCTTATATTTTAAAAGCTTTCTATCAAGGGCATAGACTTTCCAATTTCCTGGGGGTGGGTGGGGCTGGGGCTGGGCCAGAGGCATTGCTATAATAAAAGTAAAGCTTTCCCTTGCTCGAAAGCCAGTCGAATACGACTCTAGGGATACGGTGCTCATCTCCGTTTCCAAGCCAAAGAGCCAGTGCTGTCTGAAGTCATTTCCGTGGTCGTGTGGCCGGCATGACTAGATGCCAAGGCGCACGGAACACTGTTACCTTCCCACCGAAGTGGTTCCTATTTACCTACTTGCAGTTTCTTGCTTTCAAACTTCTAGGTTGCCAGGAGCTGGGCCCAGAGATGGGAGCTCACTCCGTCTATACTAGGTCCTTAAAAGAACCGAGGCCCAGTGACATCACAGGCTACTGTCCCTATTTATGGAGGCGGAGTCATGTGGGATTTAGGAAGGGGCTCTCCAGAAATTTAGTGGGGCCTGGGAACCCTTGGGAACCCCCCTAGCCAGGCCCCAATGGCTCAGAAACAAAGCACGGCATGGGCAAAATCCTCTATATAAAACACTGGAGAACCACTGCCAGCCTGAGTAGACAATGATGACACGGATGGTAGAGAGACCATGCTTTGTGTGCCAAAGGATAAAGGTTTAAGCCTAGGAGGTCTAAGAGAACAGGTGTTGGAAAGGATCTTTCTCTGTCTGAGTCTCTCGAGCTCACCTGCATGAGCAGACCATGCTGAAGTAGATGGACCAATGGCATGAAGACCAGTGTGGATTGAGGAGACCCATGTTCAGCTCTACATTTTGCATGACGCTTACTTGGTGATACTGGGGCAGTTAGATTGGAGCCCAGCAGCAGATCAGAGACCAACAAGAGTTTCAGGGAATAAGCCTCCGAGAGTCAAAGCTCCCTTCATCAGGCTGGGTGATATTGCCATTGTTGTGAGGTCAATATAAGGGAAGGGAGACTGGAGGAAAAGTGGGATAAAGAGGGGACTGACAGATAACATGTGAGCAGAGTCCATTGTGACAGAAGAGGAGTTTACAGAAAACAGTAGCACCAACTGATGTGATCAAGAAAACAGATCTTTCCAAACTAAAACATCATAAATTATAGCCTGAACATGAACCTATATTGCAATGCATTAAGTGATGTAGCAGTGGTGACAAAACCTCAAGTCAGTTGAACTTCATGGACAGGCAGATGAATTTTGGGTTGCCACTGGCTGAATTGGTCTGACTTTAGAGAGTTGGGATAAGCAGCAAGGCTTGAGGAAGGGGATGTAGATCCATGGCTATAGAAAAGAAGGAAACTAGGACCTGAGAAAGCAAAGCAGTCCAAATGAAGCACAACATAGAAAGCTGTACATAGTTGAGAGGAATTAGAAAGGAATGGAGATGCACAGTTGAAGATACACATTTTCAGACATCCTCTCTCTCATATACTTTAATTTATCCCCTTCCTATAACAATTCCTCATCAGTCTAACAGAGACATCCTACTGAGGTCTATCCGAGGGGGCTTACTCCCAGGGAAGTGTCCTCAGGATTGGACTATTCAAATCCTTAACCACTGAGCTTGCTAATACTTTCTCTTCTTTCAGTTCCTTAGATCAATTTGCCCAATCCCCCATTAAACTCAAATCTTACTGGCTCTTGCATCTATGAGTAAATTATTATTACAGTTCTATCACATGATTCTTTCCTAATGCTTGTGGCTCCCAAGAATAGGTGGAAGATGATTGCCTGGGAAGCACCCACACAGCACCATGCCATGGACCCAGATGGCTCAGGTTAGCCTGATCTCATCAGATTTTGGAAGCCAAGCAGGGTCAGCTCTGACTAGTATTTGGATGGGAGACCTCCAAGGAATACCAGGGACATGATGCAGAGTCAGGCAATGGCAAATCATCCTTGAATGTCTCTTGCCTTGAAAACCCTACAGGGTTACCATGAGTTGGTTATGACTTGCTAGCACTTTCCATCACCACAGGGTAAGTGGTGCCCGCACGCGGGGAGGGCGGGATATAAATATGAAATAATAAATAAATAATAAATAAAGTGCGTTTTAATGCCCAGAACCATTTGGGCAAGGCCTAATGTGTAACTGCTGTCAGTAGCATGAGATGGACCCACAGCTCAATTGGCTCTCATATCACTGCCATAACAAACAAAATAGTAAAAAGCTCAGTAGCACCTTTAAGACTAACAAAGTGTATTGTAGCATAATTATTATTGTAGTACAAGGGTTTTCAGAAAGCCACACACTCTTTTCCAGTCTCACTTCAGTGCCAGTTCCTGTCCTCAAATTCACAGAGAAACCCAAACTCTCTCATTTTTGGTAGAATGACACCCTCCCCTCCTCCACGTGGCTGTTGTGCATCCTATATGAAGCAGGGTGATTTGGAAAATGCAGGCCAATACCAGTGGTTTGCATGCACCAACTCACACAGCAGAACCAGAGCTTCCAAATTCAGCACTGCAGATAGGGATGCCAGCCTCCAGGTGGGACCTGGGGATCCCCTGGGATTACAGCTCATTTCCAGTCAACAAAGATCAGTTTCCCTGGGGAAAAAATGGCATTCTGGAGGGTGGACTCTATAGCATTGCACCTCACTGAGGTAACTGTACTCCCCAGACTCCATTCCCAAATCTCTGGGAGTTTCTTATCCTGGACTGGGCCACCCTTCCCCTCATCCCCCAAAGGTGGCCAGAGAGAACCTGGCAACTCTAAGTCTAGGGCTATTTTAGCAAGGGAGGGAGGGAGGGGAGAGGTGGGAAAAAAGCAAATAGATGGGGAAGAGAAGTGAAAAACAGAAAGAAGGGAAGGAAAGAAAGAAAAAAAAAGGAAAGCCAGGCTGCAAGGGAAGCAGCCTGGAGTGGGGTAGAGCAGCTTGCCAGGCTCTCTCTGTTTCCAGCTCTCACACACCTCAACAGAAAGGAAGAGAGAAACAGAAAGAGAGAGAGGGACAGAGAACGCACCCCCACACACACTGATTACAATAGGAGAAAATGAGCCCAGGATTTTCTGTCTCCTGGAGCAATGTGCTCCATGCAGCACAAGAGTTTCCGAGGCTCACTTTCTCCTGACTTGCAGCCCAGAAGAACTCTGGCAACCAGAGGCCACAGAAGCTCCCAATTCTTGCCCAGCTCCCTTCCCCAACCTGCATTCTTCCCACCAACTGGCAGCCAGGCACATTCTCATGCCAGCTCACCTACCTCCCCCACTTGGACTTGCAGGATGGGTGGGTGGGTGCAGCCTGGGCTCCCACCTGAAACAAGCCCCCCCCCCCACTCTCTTCACCCCCACCTACTCACCCTTCTGGCTGGTGGCATTGTTGTAGAAAAAGCCCAGCAGGAACTCATTAGCATAATAGGCCACACCCTGCATCATAAACTCATTAGCATATTAGGCCACACCCCTGACAGCATAGCTCCCTCCCAGGATCGGCTTCCCCAGGTGCTCCACGGCTTGCGGGGTGCATGGGGAACCCGAGGGAAAGAAGGCAGTTTCTGGATCAGTTTCCCCAGGTGCCCCGCAGCAGGAGGGGAGGCAGTTTAAACTGCCTTCTCTCCCTGGATCGGCTTGGCTTCCCCAGGTGCCCCGCAGCTTGTGAGGCACCTGGGAAACCTGGGGGGGGGGGAGGCTGTAGGTGTGGCCAGCTCAGAAGCCAGCCGGAACTCCGTTCCTGTGCATTCCTGCCCAAAAATAGCCCTGGTTGTAATCAAGCAGAGGCAGCACAGTACTCCCTCCAGTTCCTCCTTGCCTGACTGAGGACTTTTGGGAGCTGGGGGCAGGGCTTAGGCTAGTGCTGAGGCCCTGGCTGATAAGTAAAAAGTTTTTTAAAAAGTAAAAAAAAAGCCCTTCCACTTTCAAAGTGGGGAGGGGGACATGGGGGGAGTATTTGCAAGCATTGCAAGTCCCGGGAGAGGCTGAGTCCCCCCTGGAAATTTTCAGAGGTGGTCCTCGCCCCCAAGCCCCCGCAAATTCTACGCCTATGCTGTCTATTCAGTATTGTCATCTGAAGTGTAGTACTGGGGAGGGCAGCAGAGAAGCTCTCCATCCCTGGAGCATGATAGCTCTGTAGTGCAAAGTTGTGACTGATAGCCCCTGTATTTGCATGTAGAAGGGAAGTGGGAAGGTCAGCCATTAGACTGGGCCTTTAAACAGCCACCCAAGTACAGAGTGCTAAACGTATGACTTTATCTGGCAGGAGATATTCCTAAAAGCAACTGGTGGCAGTTGGTGATTACCCAGGTTGTGGTTACTCAGGTTCCTCTGACCTCCTAGGGGTCTAATCAGAAGAAACATGGAAGGGCCTGTGAACCTGTTCCTTCACAGAAAGTATGTACTATTTAACATTCAGTGCAAGACCTCCCACCCTACCTTCCCCTCTGCGGCCAGGCGATTATTCCCTTTTAGTTCTGGTTGCAGCGGTCAGAAGGAACTGGCGGGATCTTTGAGCCCTGGCTCCTCTGGGCATGCGTGGAGGGGTGGTGCGCATGCCCAGAGGCTCCAGTCTTGCAGGCGCAGAAACCCATTGGTGTGAATGCACAGATGACCACTCGAAGATCATCAGTTACAGGTAGGCAACCTGTTTTTCCCTCCCCCATCCTCCTCTTCCTGGGGCCGCAGCACAATAAATAAACTGAATAAAATTACCACTATTTTATTTAATTTATATTTATTGATTTTTATGATACAATGTATACCTTTTCTGAAATGCAAAGTTAACTAATGAATGCAATCATTTTAAAAGGTGTGGCCCTCCGCTAACCTCCGCTCCCACAAAGTGGCCCCGAGCCAAAAAAATTGCCCACCCCTGGCCTAGAAAGAACAGGATTCTCCTCTCCTCATCCTCCAGCATGCCACAATCAGCCCTCACAAAAGCCTGCTTCCGGCCCAGGCCCATAATCATGGGGGAGCTGAAAATGGGCAATGTTCCACCCCCAGTTTGCCCTGCCCTCCCTCACCAAACAGCCATGCTTTTTGTCTTTTTGTTTTCACCCTGGCCTCTTTGCTTCCCAGCAAAGTGTGAGCCAAGCTAGAGCCTTGTGAGCACAGGAGGAAAAACAGGGGAGGTGGCTTACAAAGCTATTCGGGCTGGAACTGGGTGTTCCTGGAAACAAAACCAAGTGAAGGGGCAAGGTGTCTGGCTGCGGGCACCCCAAGGGAGATGTACTAAAAGGAATGACAGGGTTGCCCATTGGAAACAGTGGGAGGGGCTTCAAGTCCCATCGGAGATAATTGGAGCCAGGAATGCCAGTTGACTTGCCTGGGCTTCATTGAAATACATTGCAGCACAAAAAAAGTTGCAAAGAAAATGTGGAATGGATTGTCCATTAAGGTCTCTGGGCCCAGATAGACTACTCTGGGGCTGGAATAACAGCCCCCAGAGTGGAATGACAGTCCCTAGGAATAGGAATGGTGCTCTGGAACTGGAATGACAGCTCCCATAGTGAAATGAGGTTCCCTAGCAATAGAATCTGTGCTCTAGACTAGAATGACAGGGCTCAGAGTGGAATGACAGCCCCTGGTAGTAGCAGAAGCATTCTGGGAACAGAATGACAGGGCAGAGTGGAATGATGGTCCCTAGCAATAGAATCTGTGCTCTGGGACTGGAATGACAGCCCCTTCTTTGTAGAATCATCACTTGTAGGGACTTACATACATACATACATACATACATACATACCACTGTGCCCATTTGCCCCCCCCCCCAAAAAAAATTTCTGGCCTGTGGAACCTGCCACATACAGTTTTGCCTACCTGCTTCCTTCTCTCCAACAACTTTCCTTGCCTTCAGTGTGCTGGTTGGCTATGTTTGATGCTGCACCACTGCCTGTACTGATGCTGTTTGCCTTGCCACATTGTGTGGCAGTGCCAGACTTGGTCCTCTCTGTGCCACCCCCTGCTCTGCTGAACTTCCTGGGAGTTTCCCCTCATGCTGGGACTGCTTGACATCAACCCACTGTGCTAAGTGTGGGGAGGGGGGCGAAGTCACTCCCAAACAAGATGTTTAAGATAACTTAATTAAAGAAATAATTGTATCTACTTGGCATTTCTTCATTGTGAACCCTGAAGGTTCAGTAGTCAATCTGTATATTTAATTTATTTTTTCCCTGAAATATCATGAGACAATCATTTGAGAAGCCTGAGTCCTTCCACTCTCAAGCTGACATGAAATCATCATTTCCCCAGCTAATATGTTTCCATATTGGTAGATTATTTATGCTTTTTATTTATATTCCATTTTTCTTTACAATGGTGACCCTAAGTAGCTTATCACATAATTCTACCATCTTCTACTTTATTCTCACAACATCAATCCAATGATATAGGGTCAGTGTTCCCTCTAAGCTGAGTTAGTGTGAGCCAGCTCACAGTTTTTTAGCTTCTAGCTCACAGATTTTTGTTTTTGCTCAGGAAGGATGGCTCCAGAGCAAACTAATTTATGCAGTAGCCAAATTGCTCACTCACAACTTGAATGCCAGGAGCTCACAAAGTAGAATTTTTGCTCATGAGACTTCACAGCTTAGAGGGAGCATTTGTTAGGGTGACAGACATGGGCTGAGGACAGACTGGATATGTGGCCCGCTTTGCCTCCACTTTAGAAGTGGAGGCAGAGTGGCCTCCCAGACTGCCGCAGCTTCTGCCTGCCGCCACCGCGCACTTACCCGTGCCTGAAGCATAGTCCTTGCACTTCAGGTGGAGACCCTGGGGAACCAGTCTCCAGCAGCTGCGTGCACACTGCTGCCGCTTCCTCCGGGTGTGGATGCGCCAATGGCGCATCGCACGTGCCACCAGAAGTGTGAATGGGCTGTTCTGGCTACTGCGGCTGTGCATAGCCACAGCTCAGCGAGGCAGCTGGCAGAGGCGCACCTCTGCCCCAAACAGCCAGTGCAAACGGGGCACCCTGGGCTGCTTTTCCCATGGGGCTTTTGGCCCCGTGGCTGTTCTGGGTCACATATCCAGTCTGTCCTCAGCCATGGTAACCCAGTGAGCTTCCTTAGTGGTGCAGGAATGTACACCCAGTTTCCCCTGGACTTAGTCCAAATCTCTAACCAGTGTGCCATGACGTCTCTCCTGGTGGGAATGTGTTTATAGAGCAATAAACAGGAAAAATAATATGAATTACTAGTATGCATATGTGTTCACAGTACAACAGAACTCTGCCCTTAGACCAGTTTTGAACACCATAGCTCATCCCTGGATATCTAAAGTAGTAATAATGACACATACATCGGAGAAAGTATAGAAAATGCTCCCTGTAAGCTGTGGAGTCTTGTGAGCAAAAATTCTACTTTGCAAGCTACTGGCATTAAAGTTGTGAGTGAGCGATTTGACTACTGCATAAATTAGTTTGCTCTGGAGCCATGAGGGATTTTGAGGTGCCCTGAGGGAGATTATTAACAAGTCCCTTTCTGAAGAGCAGTTCCTGGGGGCACTCAAGGAAGTGATGGTTTGCCCTCTCCTAAAAAATTCAACTATGGAACCGGCCGAATTGGCCAACTATCAATCAGTTTCCAATTTGCCCTTTTTGGACAAATTGATTTAGAGGGTGGTAGTGACACAGTTATAGAGCTTTCTGGATGACACTTCCATCCTAGACCCCTTCCAGTCCAGCTTTCACCCAGGACATGGGACGGAGACAGTGCTGGTTGCCCTTCCTGATGACCTCCGGAGGCACCTGGATCAGGGCGGTTCAGCAGTGTTGCTGTTGCTAAATCTGTCAGCTGTGTTTGACACAGTTGACCATCAGCTGCTGACCCACCACCTCACCGATGGGGGGGTGCAGGGGCTTGTCTAGCAATGGCTTGCTTCCTTTCTCCAGGGTTGGGGACAAAGGGTGGCACTTGGGGAACAGCAGTGCAGGAGACACTCGCTTGAATGCGGTGTGCCTCAGGGGGCGGTGCTTTCCCCAATGTTGTTTAACATCTACATGTGCCCCCTTGCCCAGATTTCCCGGGGGTATGGCCTGGGGTGTCACCAGTATGCTGATGACACCCAGCTCTACTTGATGTTGGGTGGCCAGTTAGACTCCAGTCTGGAAGATCTGGACCAGGCATTGCAAGCCATGGCTGGTTGGCTTAAACTGAGCTGGCTGAAACTAAATCCGATGAAGATGGAGGTCCTGTACCTGAGTTGGAGTGGCTCCCACTCCCAACCTTCAATGGGGCACCATTGGCGCCAGTGCGAGTGGTTAGGAGTTTGGGAGTGCTCCTGGACCCCTCCATAACAATGAAGGCCCAGGTGGCAGCCACTGCTAAATCGGCCTTCTATCATCTTTGGCTGATTCGGCAATTGGTTCCCTTCCTCGACCATGATGATCTGGCTACAGTGGTCCATGTGACAGTCACCTTGACATTAGACTACTGTAACACTCTCTACATGGGGCTGCCCTTGTCACAAATCTGGAAGCTGCAGCTAGTGCAAAAGGCCGCAGCCAGGCTCCTGACGGGTCTCGCTAGATTGGAGCACATCCGGCCAGTGCTGAAGGCACTGCACTGGTTGCCAATAGCAAACCAAACCTCAAGGTGCTGGTGCTTACCTTTAAAGCCCTATATGGCCAGGGTCCGGCATACCTGAGGGACCACCTTTCCTCATCTATACCTGAGAGAGCACTATGGTCAGGGTCACAACATCGACTGACTATTCCAGACCCTAAGGAAGCCAGGCTTGCTGTTACTAGGACCAGGGCTTTTTCAATGGCAGTTCCCCTCTGGTGGAATGAGCTCCCGGAGGAGATCAGGGCCCTGCGAGACCTTGTGCAGTTCCGTAGGGCCTGCAAAATGGAGCTCTTCCACCAGGCATTCAACTAAGAGCTGCCACCACTACCACCACTACCACCTCTACCACCAACTATTATTACTAGTAACATCTGTGGTGGAGGTTCTGCCCTGTATGGAGATCGAGCCATAGCACCACGGGAGGCTGGAATACCACTGAAGTGGGACATTGGTATTATACTGTACAGTACGCCATCTTTAAACTATTGAAGAAATGACTATCACTGCGAGCACTTTAATCTGTTAATTATATATTGTATGATTGTTTTAATCTTGTTTTTAAATGTTTTATGCTGATATGGCACAATGTGCTGATGTATGTGAGCCGCCCTGAGCCTGTTCGCGGGGAGAACGGGATATAAATATAATAAATAAATAAATAAATATGTTAGGTTCCCTAACCCAGGAGGTTTTTTTGTCCCCCCCTCCAGCGTGATCCTCCAGTTGCTTTCTGAGAGTGGTTCAGTCCCAAGATGGCTGTAATCTGATAGTTTTGAATATTATGTCAATTTCTTCCCTACATACTTTTGACTTTAGAGTGAGGTAACTTCAAATTCTATAGCTCAAAGAAGTCTCAGCAAGTTTCATTTTAGAAATTATCCATTGAGCGCATAACTGCACTTTTGGATGGAAAACCATTCTGACAAAAGTTCAGAGACTTTCTTCCCCTTCCTATCAACATTTCCATGCTGGAGAGATTCCAGTGGTTCTGTGGACATAAAAAGAGAAAAATGCACATAACTGATTTGATTCAGCTTTTAGCAAATTGACTGAAAGGCCATTGAAATGAATGTGTCTTTTCATTTGGTGTCTGCTTGATTTTCACAATGTTGTTGCTTCTGGACCACACCATGTGTACATTGCTGATAAGTCTATTACTCTTTTTCAGAAGTCCTCACTGCTGACCTTGCATCCCTTTGCAATGAGAAGGCTGCTGCTGGCTGCACAGATTAAAATGAGAGCTGATCGTGTTGTTTTTGATTAAGGTCCTGAGGTTAGAAAAATGTAATTTGTACCCCACAAGGTGCCATAGTATGAACAGTGACAGCAATTAATCCTTCACCCACTGATGACAATGATAAAATACCTGCTGCTGCTCCTAATAACTTTATTCAGGTTCCAAAAAGGAAAATTTACCTTCCCACATGAATTATGAAAAGACAAAAAAATGAAAAGAAAAAAAAGACAGTCTTTCCATCAATCCAAAAGATTTTTGATCTTTGAAGTTAATGATTCTTTTTATTTTAAAAATCCATTTATTGAGAAATGTTCCAATAACATCTTTGCCTTTCTCATCTGAAGTATTAAAAAAAATTAGACTCTCATCACTGATCCTAGATAACTAAACGAGATGAGATTTGAGAAAACTTAATTAAAGAGAGGCACAAAAAAGTAAAATAAAAGATGCCTTGGGGAAAAGAATTTGCTAATGTCAAATCACCTCCATATAAAATGGAAATGAGGGATTCTAAAGAAAAAAGCAACAAAGACTCAGTTCTCCCATCCAGAAAACAGACCTTTTATCTTATTTTAAACTAATTTCTATATACTAGACACCTTTAATACAAACATGAAATCGAGAAAGATGAAGGCAACAGTTAGACTTTCTTGCACTACAAAATAATGGCATTGGCTGCAGTGAGGCTCTATTCTTGTACATGACTTGAAAACATAATGCAAGCAAAAGATCATCATCCCAGCCAGGTGGGCCATTTTGTGTACAAAAGCCATTTTCCTGACGTGTCAATTACTGCATCAAGAAACATGAGTATTAATGGGATATATGTTCATAACGTATATGTGGGCTTGGATGTTGTCTATCTGCATTGAATTCCTTCCAGTGGAATATGCATTCAAAAATGCATCCTCATCATCATTGTGATACATTTAATCAGCCATGCGTAAACCCCATTTTTATGCAGGGCTAGGGCTAGATCGATGAGTACTTTTTATGTATCTGTCAGTTATTTTGTTCAAGAAAGCAAACCAACCTTACTATTGTACTCCATTCACCTTGAAAAAGAACATATTTTTAAAATACAAGTTTGATACTACAACTTCTTTCCCATAAATTATGGAGTCTTGCTTTAATTAAGGGAATGAGGATATCTCATCGCTTAGTTGAAGAGAATCATGGGCTACAACCAAATTAGTCTGAAATACATTCAAATTTACCTTATAAGCAGTATTTTAGGGAGGAGGGATCTCTTTATCCAGAGTTCTAGATGTTCTGTGATACACACATGGAAGTTATGTCTGAGTTCCCTTTTTAGTGCCCAGCTTGGTATAGTTTATTTTATTTGTTTGATTTGTATCCTGTCCTCCCCACCAAGGCAGGCTGGTTAAGTGGTTAAGAGCAGCAGACTGGAGAATGGGGTTTGGTTGCCCACTCCTCCACATGAAGGCACCTGGGTAACCTTAAGTGGTTAAGAGTGGCAGACTCTAATCTTGAGAACTGGGTTTGATTCCCCACTCCTCCACATGAAGGCAGCTGGGTGACCTTGGGCAAGTCACAGTTCTCAACTCCACCTACCGCACAGGGTGTCTGTTGTGGGGAGAGAATTGTAAGCTGCTCTGAGACTCCTCCGGGTAGTGAAGAGCAGGGTATAAAACCAACTCTCCTCCTCCTCAGTGGAGAGATCATAGACCTGTGCCCTATTCTGCATTGAATGAGGAAGGGCTTTGTAGGCAAAGGAGCCATTTTTATGTTTTAGATCTTCCACCCCTGCAAGGAATTACTTGTAAGTATTGTAACAATACTTTAAATAGCATGCAGGAACCTTGAAAACCATGGAATGTAGCTTATAGTAGGAGATCCTTTATAAAAGCCAGTATCAATTTGATGGTGATTTAAACCAGGACCAAGAGAAGGAGTGCCACCAACTACAGTCTGTTCCACATCTATTCCATATCCACCACAAAAACATCAGAAAAATGGCACAGTGGAAAACAGTTTCAGAGAGTAGGCATGTTGGTCTGCAGTAGAAGAGCCAGATTTGAGTCGTGTCCTTAGAGTCGTGCACCTTAGAGACTGACATGATTTTGAGGTTATAAGCTTTGAAGAGTCAAATATCTCTGACAAAAAGAGTTTCGACTCTCGAAAGCTTATACTCCAAAAATCTTGTTGGTCTCTAAGGTGCTACTGGCCTCAAATCTAGCCGGAAAACAGTTGCAATCCATCATCAAATGTGAACCTTTATTACCTAAGAACCTATACTTCACGTTTGTTGCACGATCTGGATATATCCTACACTTCCTGCATGTAGATCATGAATGAACTGTTTTACTTCCATCCATGAAATATAGGTTATTAGTCAACACTGGCTTATTATAATCAAAGGATAACATTAAGCCCTTTTCCACTTGGCATTTTCCTGATTTAAATCACACATACCCCCTCTGGAGCTGCTATTTTCTTCACAGAAAAAACATACTTGTAGTATACTGTGTCTAGTTGTACTCTGTGAAAATGAACTCTTGCATTTCACCCACAGGAATTTAACTCACAGGAATTCTGGTGTGGAATCTTTCCAGCATTAAAGTTAATTTGTTTCCTGAGGAGCATACATCCATTGCAGCAGCCAATTCATGCTTTTAAGATGGTAAGTAGTCTTCTGCTACTCACACAATATATGGAACCCCTATTACAGTACAGATATAAATTCAAGAGGCACTGAGGTCATTGCTACAAAATATAATGAAATCTACACATTACTGTGCAATCTAGCACAATCAGTGTAAAATTAAAATCCCAGGTGGAATTCATTCAGTTCTTGAAACTTTAATCCAAGTATAAGAACATAAGAGAAGTCAATGTTGGATCAGGCCAATGGCCTATCCAGTCCAACACTCTGTCACACAGTGGCCAAAAATAGCAAGTGCCCACAGGAGGTCCAGCAGTGGGGCCAGGACACTAGAAGCCCTCCCACTGTTCCCCCCCCAAAACACCAAGAATATAGTGCATCACTTGCCCAAGACTGAGAGATGCTATCTATACCTTGAGGTTAATAGCCACTGATGGACCTCTGCTCCATATGTTTATCTAATTCCCTCCTGAAGCCTCCATGCTTGTAGCTGCCATCACCTCCTGTGGCAGTGAATTCCACATGTTAATCACTCTTTGGGTGAAGAAGTACTTCCTTTTATCTGTTCTAACCCGACTGCTCAGCAATTTCATGGAGTGCCCACGAGTTCTTGTATTGTGAGAAAGGGAGAAAAGGACTTCTTTCTCTACCTGCTCTATCCCATGCATAATCTTATAAACCTTGATTAGGTCACCCCTCAGACGTCATTTCTCCAAGCTAAAGTCTCCAAGCGCTTTAACCTTTCTTCACAGGGAAAGTGTTCCAACCCTTTTATCATTCTAGTTTTCCTTTTCTGCACTTTCTCTAAAGCTATAATATCCTTTTAGAGGTGTGGTGACCAGAACTGTACACAGAGCTCCAAATGAGGTCGCACCATTGATTTATACAGGGGCATTATGATACTGGCTGATCTGTTTTCAATTCCCTTCCTAATAATCCCCAGCATAGCACTGGCCTTTTTTATTGCAGTCGCACACTGTCTCAACATTTTCAGTGAGTTATCTACTATGACTCCAAGATCTCTCTCATAGTCAGTTTCTGCCAGTTCAGACCCCATCAATGTGTATGTATAGTTAGGATTTTTTTGCTCCAATGTGCATCACCTTGCACTTGGCCACATTGAACCCCATTTGCCCATTCAACCATCCTCAACAGATCCCTTTGGAGTGCCTCACAATCCTCCCTGGTTTTCACCACCCTGAACAGCTTTCCACAAATTTCACCACCCTGAACAGCTTCCACAAATTTAGCCACTTCACTGCTTACCCCCAACTCCAAATCATTAATGAACAAGTTAAAATGCATCGGACCCAGTACTGATCCCTGCGGTACCCCACTGCTTACCCCCTTCCACTGAGAAAATTGCCCATTTATACCCATTCTGTTTCCTATTAACTAGCCAGTTTTTGATCCACAAAAGGACATCCTTTTATCCTGTGACTATTGAGCTTACTTAGGAGCCTTTGATGAGGAACTTTATCAAAAGCTTTCTGGAAGTCAAGGTAAACAACATCTATTGTCCACAAGTTTGTTCACTCCCTCAAAGAACAGGTTAGTGAGACAAGATCTTCCCTTACAGAACTCATGCTGAGTCTGCCTCAATAGTTTCTGTTCATCAATGTGCCTACTAATTCTTTCCTTAATAACAGTTTCCACCAACTTACCTGGTATTGATGTCAGACTGACTGGCCTGTAATTTCATGGATCTCCTCTGGAACCCTTTTCAAAGATGGGAGTGATATTCGCTACCTTCTAGTCTTCAGTAAAGGAGGCAGATTTTAAGGAAAGATTACATATTTTTGTCAGGAGATCCACAAGTTCACATTTGAGTTCTTTCAGAACTCTCCAATGTATGTCATCTGGGCCCAGTGATTTATCAGTTTTTAAATTGTCTATCAGTCATAGGACCTCCTCTTTCATCACCTCAATCTGACTCAGGTCTTTCAACACCCCTCCCAAAATCAGAGGTTCTGGAGTGGGCAAGCACTTCTTTTTTTAATGTAAAAAAATAGTTGGAACAAAAAGGTTCACATATGTATGTATACAACATCTGGTTAACCATTCAGTATAGATTCAATAATTCCAAATTGTAAAACTTCAACAAATTGAAAAGCTGTGGCCAAAATCTGGGTTCAAAGTAACATTACTACAGGTAAGTTCTGTTATTACAATATACAGGTAAGTATTTATTTGTATTTAGAAGATATAAAGCACTTCTTATCTTCCATGGTGAAGACGGAGGCAAAAAATGCATTCAGCTTCTCAGCCATTTCCCTGTCATCATTCAGTACTCCTTTTACCCCTTGGTCATCTAAGGGCCTTACTGCCTCCCTGGCTGGTTTCCTGCTTCTAATGTATTTGAAGAAAGTTCTATTTTTGGTCTTTATGTTTTTTGTTATATGCTCCTCATATTCCCTTTTTGCCTGCCTGATCACAGACTCCCATTTTATTTGCCACAGCCTGTGTCCCCTTTTATCAGCCTCAGTGAGACTAGCTTTCCACTGCTTAAAGGAATCTTTCCTACCTAGATTCCATTACTCTGTTTGTTAACCATGCTGGCCTTTTTCCATGCCTATTTGTGCCTTTCCTAACCTGTGGTACATATTTTTTCTGATCTTATATGATTGTAGTTTTAAATACTCTCCAAGCTTCCCCAGTAGTTTTGACCCTTTCTACTTTTCCTTTCCATGTGTTAATCCATCAAACATCCATCAAAGTAAAGACATCACCCTGCCAACAAAAGTCTGTATGGTCAAAGCAATGGTACTCCCAGCAGTAATGTATGGCTGTGAGAGTTGGACTATAAGGAAGGTCGAGCGCTGAAGAATAGATGTGTTTGAATTATGGTGCTGGAGAAGACTCTTGAGAGTCCCTTGGACTGCAAGGAGATCAAATCAGTCAATCCTAAAAGAAATCAACTCTGACTGTTCCCTGGAAGGCCAGATATTGAAGCTCAGGGGTCATTTTACAGAAAAAGAGGTGCAGGAGCTCATTAGCATAACTCATTAGCATAACTTATTTGCATATGCTACACCACCTGACATCACCGGAAGTATGTCAGAAAGCAAGAAAGAAAGAAGAGAGAGAGAGAGAGAAAGAGAGAAAGAAAAGAAAGAGAGAGAGCTGGCAGAGAGGGGACCACTACTAATCCAAGTCACAGAAATACCACTATTCTGGGAGGATAGCTTCAGTGGTGGCTGAAGCCTTCAGAAGGCTGGTTGGAGGAACAAGGACCTTTCCAGGGGATGGGGTCATTTTGCTGCAGCCAAGACACAAGCAGGCATTCCCCTGTGGGGGGAGGGGGGCTGGCAACAACTCCCGGAGCTGAGCTCCCCTGAGCTCCTGCTCGAAATGACCCCTGCTGAAGCTGAAGCTCAAATACTTTGGCCACCAAATGAGAAGGGAGCACTCACTGGAGAAGACCCTGATGATGGGAAAGATTGAAGGTAAAAGAAGAAGGGGACGGCAAAGGATGAGATGGTTAGACAGTGATATCAATCCAACAAACATGAAGTTAAGCAAACTCAGGAGCACGATGGAAGACAGGAGGGCCTGGCCCGATGTGGTCTATGGGGTTGCAAAGAGTCAGACTTGACTGTACGACTGAACAATAAGAACACTTTTCCTTTCAGTTTCCTCCTCACATGCCCCCTCATATCAGAGAAGCTACCCCTTCCAAAACCAAAAGTGGTTGTTTCAGTCTTTTTGGGCAACTTCCTATTTATACAAATGTTGAACTCAATACCATTATGGTCACTGTTTCCAAGTGGTGCAATCACTTTTACATCTCTTACCAGGACTTAGGACCAATTTCACATACCACTTCTAGCTTTGCCACATACCTTCCACATCCAGGCCTTGATTATTTTTTAAAAAAATATAACATATAAAATATAGATCATTAACTGACACTGGCTTATATTAGTTGAAGGATAACATTAAACCAGTGCTCAGGGGGTCAATAGAAGTACCTTAATTAAGGCTGCATGGAATTATTTTACTGACATTGTCAAAATGGACCAGCAAGGCTACCTGACTAATTAAACTGAATTTGAGTAAACTAGCATGTTACATGTAAGCAGGGGTCTTTTCGTAGAAAAAGAGCTGCAGGAGCTCATTAGCATAACTCATTAGCATAGGCCACGCCCCCTGACATCACCAGAAGTGTGTCAGAAAGGGAATGTCAGTTTCAGCCCCATTATACCATATGGGCCATTGAAATCAATGGCAAAAACTCATAGGGTATATGAGGGGCTGGAGGAAAGGGGGTTTGAGGGAGAGGCTCCAAACTTGCAGGATAGCTGCTGGGGCCTCTCCTTGAAATACCCACGTAGTTTCAAGAAGATTAGACCACGGGGTCCAATTCTATGGGCCCCCAAATAGGTTGCCCCATCCCCTCTATTGTTCTCTATGGTGGGGAAAAACATTACTTTTTCCCACCATAGAGAACAATGGAGGGAATGGGGGCAACCTGTTTGGAGGCCCGTAGAATTGGACCCCCTGGTCCAATCTTCTTGAAATTTGGTGGGTATTTGGGGGAGAGGTCCCAGCAGCTACCCTGCAAGTTTGGAGCCTCTCCCTTAAACCCCCTCCCCTACAGCCATTTTTAAAGTTGTCACTGAATTTCGGCAAAAATTCGGCGGTGGGCCGAATCAGATCAGAGAATCTGATTTGGCCCGTGGCTGCCCTACTGCCCCTCCTGAGCTGGCAGAGCAGCGCTCCACCTCGCTCCGGCCCCAAAGGACCCCTGCATGTAAGTAACATTACATATAAGTAACAGCATCCAGATTTCTGTGACACATTACTTCGTACTTAAAAAAATCATCATTTCTGTCTTCCTTGCATGAATCAGTTTCCAAATAACTGCTGAAATTCATGCTTAGAAGTAGCATGTAGCTGGCCCATGGGTATTTAGAATGAAACTACCTTTAAACAAAAACCCTGTGAATGTGTGGAGGATTCTCATCTATGCCCAGTCTCTGCTTAGAGGCTCAAAGAAGAGTCTCAAGAGCCCAGATGGTAAGGGATATTGTCTGACAGAATATAGTGTCTTTCAACAGCTATAACAAATTGCAAGATTACCAAAGGGGCACCTTGGTACTAGAGGGCGAGAAGTAAAGCTGCAATTGTCAGACTATGAATTCTGGTACAGTCCCACTGAAGTTCATGATGTAAGTGGTTTGATGGCTGCAGGTTTAATAGTCTATTTTCTTTCCTTCTCTCAGTAGGGACTTGCTAAAGCACAATAAATTTGCAGCAGTGTTTTACAGTACTAGAAAAATATATCCCAGTAGCTGCTCTTAACGGGCAAAACCCTGCAAAAGTTAGTCATGACTAAGTACTGCTACAGGAGTCTGTAAGATTAGGTTAATCAGTACGATTAGGTTCATCTGTCACACATCTCTTTTAATGAGAATCTCAGTGAAATTGTATCCATTGCTGCCAGGGATGTGTCACATAGGAATTGGAGTGCTCTCAACTGGAGGACAGGAGAAACTGTATGCCATCCAGAGCTTTTAAAATAAGGATATGAGAACAAATGTAATCCATAAATTATGAGTACATTATTTAGATCCTCAGATGAATACTAATGCTCAGTGGATTGACTAGCCAACAAACTATACAATAAATAATGTAATTTTACATGAGATCCAGCATATGTTGCCTTTTGTATCAGAAGAATGATGCCTTAGGGTTCATGTAGTTTTATTGACTAACACATCAGCTCATTGTACCGGCAGACAAAACTCTGAAAAAGCAGGAAATGTAATAAAATTTAATCATGGCAGGAAAGATGACATGCCCATAAAGGAAAAGTAGCCTTTGAAATAATTGCACATAATGACTGATAAACACCATTAAATCTAAAAGGTTAGAAATGGGGTCATGGGACTTAAGTAATAGTCAGTAGGGCTTAAGTAGATGTAAGTGTTTCCTGTTGGCAGTCTTCATGCATAGTGCTGTAGTTATCATATAATGGTTCAAAAGGCAAATGATCTCATAACAGCATTATATAACTGAACATAATGTTCCCTTTTGCTTATAAGTCAGAATTAAGATACTTATTCAGGTTCTTGCTGTTAGGTTCATACAACAGAGACAGGTGTGCACAAAACAACATCCATTTATTAACAAGGAGCTACAGGTATGGCAGCAACTGGTTTTAGAACCAGAGACCTCATGAAGTCTATTCTTCTAGCTAACAGAACTAACTAACAGGAATTCCACCTCATGAGACTAAACCAACTCACACAAATATCAGGGGACAGGCAAACCTTTCATTATAATGTATAGAATAAATATACCTCACTGAGTATGGCTCTGCTTTGACTAGAAAACTGGGAAGAAAAATCCAAGCAGAAGTCTGAATGTAATTATTACAATCCTTGCAAATGGATAGTTTTTGTCAGGTGACCTAATTCACATATATGAGATTTATTAACTTAAAATAAGGTTTATTAAACTAAAGTTTATTAATGTTTTAATAGCTGAACTGCCACTAATTAATTATTTCCCTTTCCTTGAGAGCAGGTTCCCTAAGAGACTTCACAAACCATTCACCAATGTTTAGGCAGCCATTCGCCTCTCCTAATCTACATACCAAAAATATATTGAGAGATACCTGCCATCAACACATTGCCTCTACACAAGTCAGCATGTGGGTTCAGGCACTGGTTTATGGCATGATCTGGAGATGTAAGGTGCTTTGAAGCTCTCCAGGGTCCATGGGATCCTGCAGGCTGCTCATATTCCCAAGGAAGGGAGCCATAAAATGCACCAAGAGGTTAGAGAGTGGAGATGTGTTTCCACAAAGAGATAACCATTTGCTCTACTTTCCAAGAAGGGCACAATGGACAGTTCCTCTAAAACATGATCTGGGTATTGAGGGGTGTAGAACGTCTACCCTTGGATGACTGAGAAATCAGGGTTCATCTTTCCATGAGTGACTGAGCTCCCTAAATCTGGATTGGATAAAAGGCTAAGACAGGAAGGGTTAAAAGGTTGGAAATATCCTGTAACATTATTCAAATGCCAGGAGTTGGATTCCTCTACATGGAACTGGTGGAGGGTAAGGATTTGTATTTGTTCCATGGACACCCAGGGAGGGAAGTCAGGGGAAAATCTTCTGTATTGTTAAGTTGCTTGTCTTTGAAGGAATGTAACACAGTTGCCTAAGTAGATAGACAGTCCACACTTAATGGTGTAGGTTAAATGCTGGTTAATGTGGTTTGTTTGAAAATAAAATTTAAAGTATTTTATTAAAAGAATTGAAGTATATCTTTATTCAATTAATCCTTGGTTTTTAAGAGTGCTGTTAAGATCTTCTGCAAAGCTATACTTATATCATAAACTGTGTTTGAATTATGGTTGCACTGCATTAAAATGGCCATTATATGGATACTAACATAAAATCAGTAATTATTAAAGCTACAATAATATATATATGACTCTGGAATATTCAACTTGTAGGCATTATTCTGTAGCAGTACTGCCTATTACACTGAAAATAAGATTTACATCTAAAGAAGTCACATCAATATATCTGATCCTCAGCATGGTGAGTGAATGGAGGGGGCAATAGGATTCCCTCCTCATAGGTCCCCATTTACTGCAGCTATTAAAATATAGTTTAAAGACACTTGGAATTTGTAGTAAAAAGCCCCTCTTCTAGAAAGGAAAAGAAATAGTTATTTTTGACATCTACTGCCACAGTCAATTATTAGTTTAAAAGTTATAGCTTGTGGTGGGTTTATTGTGCTCTTTAGTCCTTTCCCAATGGGTTCCATTCCTATCATGTTCTTTAGTTTTTACTAAGACTTTTCATGCTTGGATTCTTAGTCCTTCCTACCTCCACCCAATAACTATGAGATGATGTAACAGAGATGGAGGACCATTTTTTTCAACAGGATCAGTTCTCTTTGGTTTGGGAAGTGTTTGCAAATTATCTGGCTCAAATCCAGTTAGCCAAATTACTTAAATAAGTAGCCCCAATTCATGACTGGTCACAGTATCTTTTAAAACAATGAAGATAAAGGGGGAATATGGTAATTACTGAACCCGGGATGGTGTTTCCTGCAGTAGCAGTACAGTACAGTACAGTACCATCACACTATCCTGTAACTCTGTGCTTGCCACCCTGATCCCATATAAATATCAATTTCAAAGTAGTTCTATATACTACAGGTATAGACCACATAGACATTGCAAAAGGACAGCTGTGTTATTCTGTTGTATCAAAATAAAACAGAATTCCAGTGACATCTTAAAGACTCACAACATTTATTTCAGCATGCACTTTTTTCAGTCAGAGTTTACTTCTTCAGATAAATATTAGAGGAAACCTGTCTTGGTCAGATATGTATAGATATGTAGAGTGGACCATTAGACATATGTTTGAGAAATTTTGGAGGAAATTCTTCTTACGACTTAGACAACAGTGATTTTTTCCTGAAATTCAGAAGACTGCAGCAGAATAGTGTCCTGTTTCTCTAAGCCTTGTTTTAAAAAGTTTACTTTGATTAGATTTAACAACAATAAACTTTCCCCATATTATTGCCCAGTGAAAATAAAAACAGTAGGGTGTACTCTAGGAAACCACAAAGACAATACAAGGGGTTCTAGTTGACTGTAGGGCTGTGCATGGAGAAAAAAAAAATCAGTATTTTTTGGGGTTTGGCAGGTTGACTGGGAAATTGAACGCAGATTGGGGAAGCATTTTTAAATGCCTCCCCTTCATTTCCCTCCCCGGCCAGCCTGCCAAGGTGAGCTGGCTGGGGAAGTGAAGAGAGAAGGAACTTAAAAAGTGTGGCATGACTCAAGAGAAGGCTGCCTGGGGAAGCAAGGGGGGCTCTTAAAGAAAGGGGGGCACTTAAAGATGCCTCGCCTTCTCTCTCTTCGCTTCCCTAGCTAGCCTACCATGGCAGATCAGGGAGGCATCTTGAAATGCCTCCCCTTCGCTTTCCCACTCTAGCCAGCCCCAGAAGAAAGGGGACTTATTTAAAGTTTAATAACTTCCCTTCACTGGGGAGGTGCACTACTGTGGAACTTGTGCTGTCCCTGTGGTGTGACTCCCCAGACAAGGGAAGGTACTTTAAATACCTTCCTATGGCTAGGGAGTCATGCCATGGAGGCAGCAGGAGCCCCAGAGGCAAGGGAAAGTGTTTAAAGTTAAATACCTTCCCATCAATTGAGAGGTGTGCCACAACGGCAGGCCTCCCCAGTGAAGCGATTCCCCGAATGAATGCTGAATGGATTTGGCATTCATTTAAGGAATTCCTATACAGCCAGCTGAATCAGATTAAAGAATCTGATTTGGCTTTTGGTATGCCCGAATAATATAGAATAGACATTATTTGGGGTTTTCTTCAGTTTGACCGACCCATATGCACATCCCTAGTTGACTGCACATTAAATGAGAACACTCCATCTGTATTAAATCGAACCAAATGAAATGCAGTCAAATGAAAGAACTTTCAAGAAAAATAAAACATGTCATTCCATAATCAAAGGCAAGAAAAAGGGTCACTTGACGCTGCATTAAAGGAAGTAATATTTGGGTCCCCATATTCTTTTCCCTTGCAGTTGGCAGTTTGGGCATGTTTTTGTGCCTCAATGATGTTTCTATTTTTGTCTGCAGACAGACTCATGTTCTGCCCCGCCTCCGCGGTGGGGCAGAACAAGGCAGGGGGAATTGCCCCTGCCGCACAGCATTCGCACGCCGCCGCAAGGAAGCCACCCACAGCGTCCAGACTGCGGGCGGCTTCCGGCGGCGGCATGCAAACGTTGCGTGGCTCCCCCAGCTGGCGCACACTCACACATGCCAGAAGTGGGTGGAACATGCGTGCAGCAGCCGGGACACCATTTTTAAGTGGTGCCCGGCTGCTGCGGGAGGAGTGCGGCACCGGATGCATTGCATCCAGCCCACCTCCTCCAGGCAGATGTGGCAGTCTGGACTGCTGCTCTGCCTACGCTTTTAAAGTGGAGGCAGAGTGGGCCAGACTGCCAGTCTGTCCTCAGCCTTTGTATATTATGACTGTTCTTTTTTTTTTACTCTCCTTCACATATTATGCTTACTCTGTATGTTGGGACCATAATAATAAACTAAACTAAAACTAAACTGACTCTATGATGTTCATTCACAGGCTGCTTGCTTTTGCTGTAGGCTCTCCTGATACTCTCTGAAATGCAATCAAGTTTTTAATTTGTAAATACAAAGTTGTAGTAAATCTTAATGAAATCCCTGTCTTCCCTTGGCATGTTTACAGAGCCCTCAACAGAACAAAGTTTGAGTCCAGTGGCACCTTTAAGACCAACAAAGCTTTATTCAAAGGGTACGCTTTCATGTGCAAAGCACACTTCTTCAGACAAAAACTTACATTTTGAATAAAACTTTGTTGTTCTTAAAGGTGCCACTGGATTCAAACTTTGCCCTGCTGCTTCAGATTAACACAGCTACCCACCTGAATTTTTCTTCATGGAAGAGCCCTCAACAGTTCAACAAATGTTTTACCTAAGGATAACTTTTCTTCAGGTTTTCAAAATGTCGGTGGTGATGTCCTCTGGCCTCTCCAGTGGCTGGGGGGACCTGGCAAACCTATGACTGTAAATTGTTTTGACTGTCCTCTTCCAATTCTATATTTTCAAAATGCAAACAATTCCCTTAAAGAAGGACTGATTATAATAATAAATGTACTTAATAAATCCATCTTTGTGTCCTTTGGTGGTTTTCTTTCTGCTACACAGACAACAATTAGGTTTGGTTTTTTTTGTTTCCTCAATTTAGCTTACTTCATATGCAACAGAACCAGATGGAGCTCTGATCTATGCACTTCAGCCTGCACAGTTCTCCTGAGATCATTTTGTCTCATTGACTTCTATGGGTCTGAACTAGGCCATAAAGTAGTGAAGCCTTCAACAGAATGAAATAATATTGAACCACAGAAAATTCTTTTCCTTCACCATTACTTTCAGTACTACAGTGCTACACATTATCAGAGCAAAATCAATAATTTTTGCAGAGTGATTTAATGCATTTCCCTTTTAAAATAAAAAATGGCTATTCTATGGAAAAAGACAAAAATAAGCGAGCAGAACTAAATAAGCAGCTTTAACTGGCAGTGCATCATATAACAATAAAAGCATATAATTACAACAATGTCTGTAAATGCCCACACACCTGTCTTAACAATAAAAGGAATGACATTTGCACCTGATACTTTTCAATGGCAAAAAACTTGCCTGAACAAAGTAACACTATTGGGAGAGAAACCTAGAAGCAAGGCTGCCATCTGTATAACTTCAAGGCTGAACTTTTTCCTTCCTTCCTTCTTGCAGGTATAAATTCTGAACCTAGCCAGAAGCTAGCCTTTTGTCAAGAGCCAAATGGATGTTGGCCATTGTCTATGAGCCCGTTACAGCCCATCGCCTCTGAATAAACTAGTCTACTGGGTATGGCTTTGTGTTTTATAGTTGTTGTTTTTAAATCTGAATTCAGGGTGTGAACTAGATATTCCTGAACCAAAACAATCCCTGACATTGCCTGTTTCATTTCAAGTTGGGAATATCTGGAACAAACTAAAACACTCCTGAAATTACAGAGGGAAGGGAATTTCCTGGAATGTTGGGGGTGTTTCAGGTTGGGAGCAGCAGGAGAAGGCATTGCAGGACCTCTCCTTTGTATCTACATAGGTAGATATCTATATATATCTATATCTATATATCTATATATATATAAACATTTCTGCTGAACAGTCTTGTAGTTCTATGTATTGTGAATTTGTTTCCTGCTACAAGAAGTACTTTTAGAACAGATTCTGGTTTTAAATCTCTCCCTGTCTTTAGTGTGTGATTATCATATTCTCTGTGAAAAAGCTTGTACTGCAAGGTGCCTTGGGATTTATGTCATGAATGATTCTGTACACATGAAAGGCTTTTTTGTTAGAAAACTGAGTACTGATTCGCTAGAGAAAAATGAAGGGCTCAGTTTTTCTTCTTCTTTATTCCATGTTTGAGATGTTCTCACCTTCTAAATAAACACGAACAAAAACTTCCAAGGCTATTATTACATACACATGAGCATATGCTTTATTGCCTGGCATATAAATAAGAACATTTATGTAAATATCAAGGCAAATGAATAGTACAAAAATAATCATTACATACACATTTGGTTCACAACCCATAGGCATTGAAAACCTGATATGCCACACATAACTTGAACCCTCGTTAATCAATGTCATGTCAGCCCCCACTAAGATGTAGTAGAAGGAAGGTTACACCTGACATAAACAAGTCATTTCTGTGTTTAAGGGCATAGACTTTCCAATTTCCCAGGCGGCGGGGGGGGGGGGGGGGGGGGGGCTGAGGCTGGGGCTGGGCCAGAGACATCACAGGCCATTGGCTCCGGGGGAGGCTCAGCACTTCTTCGAAAGGTTTTGGGGGGGCTCCAGCTCCCCAGCCCCCCTGAAAGTGATGTCTATGTTTAAGTCTATAGAGTACAAAGAATACAGAGCTTTGCCTACTTCCAAATTAAACTGCACACATTTTCAGATGTTACTGATAGATGCAACTAAAGGAAGCATGAGTGGGTTATCATTCTTGAATGCGTATGTCCAAAGCAAGGACTTAAACATCCCCTCTAAAGTCTTCCAGTACAAACAGACTACATACATCTTAGTGAAGCAGGATATGCAGGTCCTCCTTTCATATTAATACAGAAAACATGACTCACTTGTGCTTTCTTGAATTTGATCAAATTATAATGCTCTAATGTAGAGATGTAGGAGAACCCTCTGTGAACACTTATTCACCTCATCAGTAAACTTTTTGCTTCACTTGCAATTCCTCTGTTGCTTCAACTTAGAGGAAACTCCCAAAGTTGCTTTGGCAACTGTTATTTAAATTTGTTAACTCTAGCCTAAGATGAGACAGAAGGTCAAACTACAGATTAGATTTAAACACATGTAATGATAGGTGAATGCCACTATGTTTTATGGGGAAAAAATAGTTTTCAGAAGGGTGAAATTGGGAGCAGAGAAGAAGCAGTGAACATTAATTATTTGTCCATCCATGTTTTCCATGCTCCATTTGGTTTTTAATCATAAAAAGACCACTGAGGTACTGTTAGCATATACTAGCATGTAATATGTAGTGATGAGTGCATCCAAAGAGGGATCTGTATTCAAACTTAAATCTGCTTATATATTACTGTTGGCACGCCCCATCAAACACTCAGAAATGTATGCATTAGCATTTGGGTGACTATTTGGTAGGATGCTTACAAAATGTGTGCACATATATGCATACAAACACACCACTGACCATCCTTTGACTTCCGGTCTTCCCTTCCCACCACAACTCCCATTTTTATGTCACACACGTCACCTTTTTTGTTGTTGTTAATGCATGTGTGTGTGTTAACTTGCTGCAGCTTCCTAAACAAGTCTCATCAATGGTAAATTACTCTTTGTAGTTTCCTCAGGATGACTTGCAGAAATGGCTGATGCAAACGACATTTTTTGTGGTTGTCTAACTGAATTGGAAGTCTGAGAATCTTAGAATTTCCATTAACTCCAGCAATCCCAAACACCTTGGCTGCACTGTGTACTCCTGTAGAATGGTGAGATATAAATTATAGCAGATAAATAAAATCTGTTACACTCTGAGTGCTCACCCACAACAGCTATCAAGTAGCTGCCTATGAGATGATGAATGCCATCAACTGCAAAGATGCAAATATACTAATACAAGAAACAGGACCCATGATACTCGTGGGGGGGGGGGGGGAGAAGAGCAGAGCCAGCAGCTGCAGGTTAGTCTTCTCCCTTTTTGTCTCAGCTCAGGCAGGAGGGCTGTTTTCCAGAGCATGGATGCTGCAGCAGCAGCAGCCCAGTGGCTGGCTTGCCACTTGGAATGCCGGGAGGAGCTTCCCAAGGAGGACTGTTGCTCCCCAGATGCCACAGCTCAGAGGGAGTGTTGGTTACCCTGCAGGGAAAACCGGAGCCTTCCTCTGCCCACCCGTCTGGCACCACTCTGGAAGGGCCACACGTGGCAGCTCACATGTGGGTGCGTGCCCCTGGAGGTCAAGCTGGGGGGTGGCGAGCGAGCCCGTTTGTCTGTCTGCAGCAGGAGGCGGGGGGAGTGCCTTTGGGATCGAGGCCCACTGATCCTCCCCCCTGCACAGGTGACAGCGAGGCCTGAGTGACTCACAGCGGCCAGGCCTGCTGAGCCTCCCCCCCAACGGCCAGAGCTCAGCTCTGAAGCCCCATGTGCATCCGCAGGGAGCCACCTCCTCCTCTTCGCCGGTCAGGGGAGTTTTGCGGACAGAGTTGAATCTTCTCCTCGGGTGGGGCAGGGCCAGCCGGGAGCACCAAGCCATGGCTTAGGGGCCAAGCACTGCGTGCGCTGTGGGGTCAGAGCCAGAGTTGCCGGGCTGCCTCAGAGTTCCAAGAGCATTCCCTGCACGTGCACAGGGAACACTCTAACTTTTTGGAGGGATTTAAATCCCCCTGAATATTTTTTTTAACTTTTTAGATTTTTCTGCACATCTGGGAAGCCTCCTAAGTGTGTAGAAAAATCTCCCTGCCCCCAGGTGTCCCCCCGCACAGATTTAGATATCCACACGCATGGGGTACCTTCACTATTAGTATATAGACAAGTGGAGACCCGCAAGAAACTTGCGGGATGGTTATCTCATTCCTCACACCTTTGCTTCCTCCCTTCTCCCCCTACCTCTCTCACACTCTTTCTCCCTTCTGCCCCCCTTTCTTAC
Source organism: Lepidodactylus listeri (assembly GCA_029233225.1). Classification (NCBI taxonomy): domain Eukaryota; kingdom Metazoa; phylum Chordata; class Lepidosauria; order Squamata; family Gekkonidae; genus Lepidodactylus; species Lepidodactylus listeri. The sequence continues at coordinate 51,839,071 of JARCFY010000004.1, forward strand.
TCTCTCTCTCTCCTCCATGTATGTTACTTCCTCTCTCTTTCTGACCCGTCATCATTCTCTTTGTTTTTCTGCCTTCCCACCCCATCACTCTTTCTCTCTCTCTTTCTGCCTCCCACCTCAAATCCCACCCTCCCCAGGCTCCACCTCTCAAATGTCCAGGAATTTCCCAACCTGGAGTTGGCAACCCTATTTCCTTCCCACCCAACAGCCAACCTACCTTTATCTGTCTTCAGCTTTCCATCTCCACCCCCTCCCCTGCAGCCTCTACCTAGGAAAATTACAGTCTTTTTCCACAGTGAGGACTAAAGCAGCTTACATTATTATTTCCTCCTTGTTGTCTGCACAACAACCCTGTGAGGTTGGTTAGGCTGAAAGTATGTGACTGGTCCAAAATCTCCCAGTCAACTTCCACTGCAAGATGGGGATCTGAACCTGGGTCTCACCGATCCCAGTCTGAAGCTCTAACTGTTACATTACAATGGCTTTCATAGGGTGGCTGCTGATGAACAGTAGCAAAGCAGCTGGGCCTAATTAAGGCTGTTTTTACATCTGACTTTCCCGCTGGAATCATTCTAGTTCCAAAAAAACCTGCCCACACCTCTGTGCGGTGTGAAACCGTGCTGCTACTGAAATGTCCACATCTACTAATTGCCCTCCTGTGGTCAAGCTAGTATTCAACCGGCTTGATTCTGCTTTAACAATTGCTGTTGATTAGTGCACTTAGACCCCCTGGAGTGAAATTTCACACCACTGTGAAATCAGCACAGGAAAAGACAGCAGTCAAACTACTTTAGAGGGGAGGTGTAAAATGACCCTAAGTCATGCAAATCAGGTGGTATCGAGTCACACAGAGGGTGCTGCCTAGGGATGCCAGCCTCCAGGTGGGACCTGGAGATCCCCTGGAGTTACTGCTCATCTCCAGACGACAGAGATAACTTTCCATGGAGAAAATGGATGCTTTGGAGGGTGAGTTTATGGCATTGTACCTCACTGAGTTCCCTGTCCTCCCCAGGCTCCACCCCCAAATCTCCAGGAGTTTGCCAGCCTGGATCTGGATTTGCTGCTAGTGGCCAGGGGGGGGTACTTGGCAACCCTACTTTTGACTGACAGAAACAGTTAGAACCTCCCCCCCCAAAAAAAACATTCTAATCTCCTCACAACTGATGTCTGGAGTTGATGCCATTTCAAAAGGTATTGGGGGGGGGGGGTTCAATGGTCCCTGAAGTTTTTTTTTCACTTTTCGTTTTTTTCTCCAGACCGAGGAAGGAGCCTGACTATGTAGGAAAAGCTGTTGGGGGAGAGTGAGCTCTCCTTTGGCAGATATAAGCATCTACACAGAAAAAAAAACCCTCTCGGAATTAGAATATAGATATGCTAGTTTTATATTGGGAGCACATTATCAATAGAAGAGTATGGGGTTCTTGGCTCAAGAGAAAATGGGATTGCTATAAGAATAAGCTCAGTTTTCAAATATATTATCTGTGAGCATCACAGCATCACTATTAATGCATGGTTTACGCCTCACAAATTATATCAGGTAGTACAGTGACAAATTGGTATAGCTTTCTGTCTCTTGCAAGGAGGACTGGGTCCTTCTTTGTGAGGATAAATGGCTAAAAATCCTTGAGATTTTTTAAAAAAAAATCATTATGAAAGTGGCATTAAAGACATGTATGAGGTAAGTGCAACCCTAAACTTATAACAAATTGGATTCTTAAAAAAAAGAGTAAACCTATAAAAACTTAAGTTAATTATTGATTCTAAACCCCTGGGGGGTTCTCAGAGGGAGAAAAAAATGTTATACATATATTCTTTAAAATGTTTTCTCCCAGTTTCAAAACACACCTGGAACCTGCATTGTTTAGAATTACCAGAAGAGAATTTCGAATGTGTCATATCCATAACTACATTTTAATGAAACATTTCCCCCAATTTTTCTTATAATTTCCCTCAAAACTCTTCTCCAAAAGAGATAAATATAAGACATTGGCAGTGAAAGAGAAATGATGACAGAAGGAATGAATTGCAGATCAGTTTGATTTATTTGGGTAGGAAATGCCAGAAGTGTGAAAATATGATTCTGCCATGTGACACCTTAATAATTATTTCTGCCAGCTGTGTGATGCATTGGTGCCACTACAGCCAAGGTAGGAGATCCATGGTCTAGGGTTTCTTACAAAAGAGATCCAAGACAAAGCCCATAGCATGATTAGCAATGCCCTCTTTGTCCCCCCCCCCATGTAAATATTTAGTGCGAGTTTTACTTCTGTGTTTTAATGTGTTCTATCTATCTATCTATCTATCTATCTATCTATCTATCTATCTTTCTTAAAACAGACCTCTAGTATAAGAAAAAGGGGGGGCTGGATGGGTGATTGAAGTGTGTCATGGTAGCTCTACCTTAGGCCCAATTTATACCTCCCTTCTGAAGTAGTTTGACTGCTGTCTTTTCCTGCACTCATTTCACGCTGGTTTCATTTTACTAAGTACTAAGCAACAGGGTCTGTTTAAAGCAGTAAAATGCCAGCTTGACCACAGGAGGGCAATTAACGAATGTAAACAGTAATTTTTAAACTAGAACAAGTATGGTTTGAAACTAGAAACAGTTATAGACTTTTTTTAAAAAACAACTAGAATGATTCCAGCGGGAAAGCCAGATGTAGATTTGACCTTAGTTGACTTGCTTGTAGAGAGAAAGGGTGTTCAGAGTGTGTATGTGGGAAGAGAGCTGAGTCAGTGAGGTGCTGTGGAGAGTGTGAAGAATCTGTGTTCTACGTGGCAAATTAGGAAAATAAGCGTTGTGGAAGATTAACGTAAGTGGCAAGTGAGAAAATAAGACTTTGTGGCTAGGTCTATTTAAGGAATTTCAGAGAGAAAAAGAACTGTCTTGATCTGAAACCATTATGCTTATGAATTTTACTGAAACCTTTATGCAGTTATACTTCTAAATAAACTCTGTTCACTTAACACACACATATGTTTAAGAGAAAACAACTGTTTTATTTAAAGGATCCCCTTTTACCTTAGAGCCACCCAAATGCACTGATTGTTATTTTATTCTACCAAATACAAGTAAGCCATTCTGTTTTTTGGGTCCAGCTAAGAATTCTAAGGCAAGAACCTTTGATGGCAGAGAAAGAAGAAGAAGAAGAGAAGAGATTGGATTTATATCCTGTCCTACACTCAGTCTCAGAGTGGCTTACAAATGCCTTTCCCTTCCCCTCCCCACAACAGACATCCTGTGAGATAGGTGGGGCTGAGAGAGCTCTTTCCAGAACTGTCCTTGAGTTAACAGCTCTGACAGAACTATGGCTTTGTGAAATTCTTGCTACTGGGAAAAATGGTTTTACTTTTAAACACTCTCTTTGTATATAAACTAGGTAGTTTCTTGCTGCCACCAGGAATTTAAAATTCCAAATCTCTCTCTCTTGGTAGCATGACCTAGGGTCTGGGCACTTCAGAGGTCTATGTGGCCCTGAGGAAGTACTGTACTGATTTCTGGAATAAGTTTAAACAAAAATTGATTTATTTAATAAAGAAAAAAATAGATTTCTGGTTATTTTGAACAGTTGCTGAAGAAAGGAACTTGTAAATATAACTGGTAATGCTTGGTGCTACGAACAGTCTCTTAAACATCAGTTTCCACTCTGACAGGCTTACATTTCTCTCTCTCTCATATAAGTAGCCACACAGGCTAAACTCTTCTTCTTTGGCCACAAGATAAAACATTTGTCTAATTGCACAGTTTAGACACAACTTGTTTCTTTGCCTTATAGACACTCACACATCTCTTAGTAACATACTCTTCATACTTCACACCCAGAAATTCTGTAGATCACCACACACAGATTCCTCTCAGAACATCTCTTCTCCCACTCTCAGTCATTAGTCAATGAAATCACACTTGTCTCCCCCTATCACCCCCCCCACAGTACTGCAGTCATGCTAAACATTTAAAGGAACACACACACCAAGACATGAAATAATTACAGGCTTGCCCAAGGTCATCCAGCAACTGCAAGTGGAGGAGTGGAGAATCAAACCCGGTTCTTCCAGATTAGTGCCCTTAACCACTACACCAAAATAAGTAGGAAATGATAAGGAAGTCCAGGAGGCAATATAACACATGTCACCTCAGAACACTACAGAGAGGTGCCTTTACAGGTATTGTATATAAGGGGTCTTAAAAAAGAGATAAACATTACACCCCCAAACTGATATTCAATACATACTAGAATTGTTTAGAGTAATATCTTGATATTTCTGCTCTTGAAGAAGCGCTTAAAAGATAGATAAGTAAGTTTGTTGTATATGGCTGTTGGCTGTTACAATGTAAAATATACACAGTATAAATTTAAAGTTCAAGAATACTATTCTAAAAATAAAGCCTTCAAAATAAGACTGTATAACATTTCAACTGATAAAACAATCAAAGCTTTAAAAACATAGCGGCTACGCTACCAATTTTGTAACTTTGTTAGACAACACTAGAAACAGCCTTGGATCTAACTTTTCTGGCTGCAAGCACAAAAAGCACTACCTTACGTGCAATCGGGGATACATATCCAACAAAAGAAAAACTGACTTTTTGTTATCAGGTAAATTGCAAAGTTGGCTTAAAATTTCAGATAGAAATCTGCTTCTTAGGTCTGAATATAGAGAACAAACAAAAATGTAGTGGAATAGATCTTCCACTGTGGTACCACATAGACATTGTTCCTGTGGTTTGTTGGTATACCTTCCAAGCAGCACTTCAGTAGGCATGGATTGGAAGCGAAGGGCAGTAAATGCCACTCTTAAACTGTGGACTGCAGTGTCTGACAAATAGGAGGTTTTTAAGTGATCCTTTTAAATCCTATGATACCATTGTACAGATTTTGACTGGAATATTAACCTGTTGTCTAAAAGAGCATCTTCATTAAATACCCATTGGCGCAAGTCCCGGGTATTTGCAAAAGATCTGGATAAGTCGTCAGGCACAGAGTATCATGAGATTATGATGTTATAAAATTCTGTGCAAGTTTTGTCATTGCTTAGTAAATCCAAGTAGCTGATTTTGCTAAATGTTTCGTTCGGAAGCTGCTGAAATTTGGACATCGATTTCAGGATCGCTAAATGCGCTCGGGCCCTTAGTGATGGAATGCCTGTTTCTGCCCTCATTAATACCACAGGTGACCCCTTGAGAGCCAGTTTGGTGTAGTGGTTAAGTGCGCGGACTCTAATCTGGGAGAACCGGGTTTGATTCCCCACTCCTCCACTTGCACCTGGCTGGATGACCTTGGGCAAGCCATAGCTCTGTACCAGCTGTTCCCTCAAGGACAGCTTGGGAAAAAGCTCTCTCAGCCCCACCCACCTCACAGGGTGTCTGTTGTGGGGAGGAGAAGGGAAAAGGAGTTTGTAAGCCGCTCTGAGACTCCCTTGGGGAGTGGAGGGCGGGGTATAAATCTAATCTCTTCTTCTTCTTCTTCTTGAGTAGCACCAGTAACTGCCTCAGAAAGAGATTCACTAAAAGATGGAGAACTAGTTTGCCCACAGCTTTTCAAATTTGATCCTGATGAAAAACTATCAATTTATACATATTTAAGTGTTTAGCCATCCACCAGCGGGTGAGTTTATTAGGTCCTGTGATGGATGCCATCAGAGAACAGGAGCTGATACTGCTGAGAAAGCATCAGTAGCATCAGGGGAAGTATACACCCAGTGGGATCAGCACGGATCAGAGGCAGTAGCAGTTGTGCCCCAGTTAGGAGGATTTGGTCATCCATCAAGAGGTCAAGTAGGGCTGGTTTGTCTGGGGAGATCCAATTGCTGGATCACAAGTGGGTATGGCAGTAAGACAGGGGATGGCCAGAGGATCATTTGATGCATCCTGGCACATTATGGGATGTAGTGGGGGCACATTCTGAGGGAAGTAACACTGAGTAGGGGAAAAGTTAAAAGGAGTAGCTAAAAGGAAGAAGCTTAACCCATCATGATAAGGTGTGGGAGCCATAGCAATGAAGAAGACAGTGTGCTATTAATAAAGAAATCATCCTCTGTTATATCTTCTTCATTCATGTTTTTTTTTGGCAACTGGGAGGCTGATTTGCCGCCCAGGAGGAGGGCGGGGCAGGTGACTGTTTGCAACGCTCAGCATCACAATGGCGGGGGCGGCGCCAGCCTTATAGGCATGGCCCCGCCCCCGCCTTCTCAGTTCACGCCTTGTGCTTGGCCCACCCGCCCGCCCTGTTTTTTCGGTGTAGGCTACTGCTGGTCGCCTTTTGGGGCCAGGTAGGAATGTTTCACCCTCTATCTGATTGGCTTGTGGTGAAGGATGTTTTTGCCTACTTTGCATCAAACTCAGGGACCCAAATGGGCAGTTGTCACTTGGCTGAGTTATAGGGTAAGGAGAGCAGAACTGGTAAGCACTTCCAGCCAATCCCCATTTGGGATAGGGGGTCATCAGGAATGGCCCTCGGGTTTTAGGGTCCGGGGCTGGGAATGTGATCTCCTCTGGGAACCTCCCGGGTAAGCGCCCTCTGTGGTTTTGGGGCTTCGGGGGTAGGCGCCCCTGGGAGGGGACCTGTATGCTGGGCTGCCAGTCATGGGCCAGAGCAATGGCCATAGACTGGAGCTGGTGACTTGCCCATACCAAAGCTCAGGAGGTTTGCTGAGTGACACCTGCCTGGCCTGTTCTGCTCCCATTAGCTCCCTTGTCGTTGTTGTTAATAGTTAAATAGTTAATAAAGTGGCCCTTGTTTGATACAAAACACAGTTGTCTGTCTCATCATTCGGACTGGGGGGCAACAGGCATATGGCTCACAGACCTCTCCAAAAAGAGAAGTGACACTTTCTAGAAATTCTGTTTCTTAGGGCTGGGTTCTAAAGATTCCATTTGGGAGAGTATCAGTCCGTTTATTGCAGGGGTCCCAAGACTTTTCAAGTCCACAAACACCTTCGGAATTCTGATTTAGTGTGGGAGGCACAAGCCACAAAATGGCTGCAACAAAAAGGCTGCAGCAGGAGACAGAGCCAATCACAAAATGGCTGCCTCAGCTTACCATTAGTCACACAAATAAGCTTTTTGTGATATTGTGGCAGCTGCTGCCAATGCAACCTTTTGTTAAAAAAAACCAAAACTACACAGCCGATCAAATCTGCAGTGGCCAAGCAGAAGCCTTGCTGGCCTACATGGCCCATCCACTTCCTGAAAACACATGGTAAGTGCCAGAAAAGATATTGGCAGGCACCATAGCACCCATAGATATCATGTTGGGAATTCCTTTTTATTGTATATAAACCTCTTGAATTTCTGTTCTCATTCAGATTAATTCTGTGATCATATTAGGAGTCCTTTTATTTAAATGTTTGTCTTCTACAAAATGGGTTAATCAGAGAAAGTTACCATAAACATGGACAGATGTGAAGCTAGTGCATAGATCCATTCATAAACCAATATATGTATGTATTGACTTTCTATACTTTTAGGAGAAATTGATTTGAAATATGCCAATGGTAACATGTCTCATGGTAACTTGAAAAAACTGGAAGTGTTCCTAATAGGTAAGTAATTTGTACATGAGGCTTTGCTAATAAAATGAAATGGTTTATTTAGCACAGTTAAGCTAGTAAATGTAAAGATTAGGAGAACTTAATGAAGCCTTGTAATTGCATGGACATTTTTTCTTTGTTTTTGTTTTGAATTGCTTTGAGCCTTATTTAATTTTAAAGCCATTTATTTTGGGCAAATTATTTTAATGAGCAAAAAAAAATCTAGTACTGCCTAGATGCTATGCCAAATTGTGTCTGAAGACAAGGGTTATCATGTTGATAATTATATTAATTACTATTTATATAGATGTTTAAATTATGAACAGACCAAAGCAGAAGAACAAAGTCTGAGTTCACTGGGACCTTTTAAGACCAAGGAAGTTTTATTCATGATATAAGCAGAGTTATGCCCTTCTAAACCAGTTTGGTGTAGCGGTTAAGAGTGGTGGACTCTAATCTGGAGGACTGGGTTTGATTCTCCACTCCTCCACATGCAGCCAGCTGGGTGACCTTGGGTCAGACACAGTTCTCTCAGGAGCTTTTCTCTCAGAGCTCTCTCAGCCCCACCTACCTCACAGGGTGTCTGTTGTGAGGAGAGGAAGGGAAGGAGGTTGTAAGCCACTCTGAGACCCTGAGTGAAGGGCAGGATATAAAACCAATCTTCTCTTCTTCTTAAACCCAGTTGATTCCAATAGACTTGGAAGGATGTAACTCTGCATAGGATGCCACTGAAAATGTTTTGCTAGCACCTTGGGCCAAATCCAGTAGTGACTTCACTGAGTCAACTTCAGGGGGTCACTGTCCTTAACTCTAACTTAGAGAAAGGCAGAAGAATAAAGCTGTAGAATTCTGAAGTGGTAGAGTGATGCCACTTTAGGCTGCTGGGAAGGGATGCCAGTTCTGAATGCTCCCTTTTGTTAAAAAAGGAAAAAGAAAGCACACCACAAGCTAAACAGCACAACAAGAAGAGAGGTTCTAGCTAACCTGTTCTTCCCCATACGCATTCAAAGCTGTGATTCTCACAGTAGGTTGCTAAAATGGTGCATGCCATTCTGAAACCCCAGTTTTAACATCACTTCATCCTACCACATGCAGAAACAAAGCATCTATAATTATTTTTTCACTGGACTATCACTGTTCATGTACATACCTATATACATGCATGGTACTGAAACATGAGTAAAATAGCTGGCAATTTTTAGATAGAAGCATTCCCCTCCCCCGACCGATTCCTGAAGCCAAGCGGACCTTTTTATTTGTTTGAGAATAACTGAAATATTGGAAGGTGTCACATGTCAACTCCTGATCAGGTTATGGCTTGATGGCAACTGTGGCTGATTTGCCAAAAAGGAATACTGGATAAGAGAATCCTGCTACCCAGTTTCTGGATTTCATTGGCTATCTGGTATTTGCTTCTCTTTTTACATTCTTCATTCCTGGGTTTTTCTCAGGAAATTATTGTGCCACAAAGGTAAAAAGGGACACAAATATGTTCTCAGGCTTCTCAAAGGAGACTTCATCTATCTCCAAAACTGTAAATAGCCAATCAGATAACTTAAAGAAAAAATGGTATAGCAATAGCAAGGGAAAAGAAAGATATATGTATATAGTAAAGGCATTCCAAAAAGTTGAAAATGGCTAAAGGGAACTGAGGGATGTATGGAATGTTCCTCAGCATTGAGAAGCTGGTACATCCCTGATGTGTATCAAAATCTCACAGGCTGAAGGGACCACTAACATAGATGACTCTAAAAGGGGATTAGGTAGATTAATAGAGTATAGGACTATCTATAGATGGCCAAAGGGAACTACCACATCTAGATGAGAGCCTGTTTGGTGTAGTGGTTAAGTGTGCAGACTCTAATCTGGGAGAACTGGGTTTGATTCCCCACTCCTCCACTTGCACCTGCTGGATGACCTTGGGCAAGCCATAGTTCTGGCACAGCTGTTCTTGAAAAAGAGCAGTTTCTGTCAGAGCTCTCTCAGCCCCACCTGCCTCACAGGGAAGGGAAAGGAGTTTGTAAGCCACTCTGAGACTCCCTTGGGTAGTGAAGGGGGGGATATAAATCCAATCTCTTCTCTTCTTCTTCTTCTAGATGTAGTGAACCTCTGAATACTAGTGCTAGGAGGCAACATTGGGCCTCTAGGCCCTTCAGGGCAATGTTGGCCAGGGGTCTGTTGGAGCGGGAGTGCACAGGAGCACAGCTCCGGGAGTGAGGAGCCCAGGGGTTACATGACCAAGCCCCGCCCCCTCCTCGGCTTCCCCAAGCAGTGCAGAGGCGCAGTGCCCCGGGGAAAGCCCTGCTAGGGTCTTTATTGTTTTTAATGTTTTGTTTTAATGTTGATAATTTTATCATTGTTCCTTTTATGACTGTGTGCTGCTTTTCCAGGGACTTGCTCAAGGTGGCATATAAATTTTTTAAGTATACCATTTTTTATTTGGGCACATGGCACATAAGCACTGGAGAAATTTCACCAACCCTTCAGCAGCTTCCACCTTATCAGTTTGGTGTAGTGGTCAGGAGTTGGACTCTAATCTGGGAGAACCGGGTTTGATTCCCCACTCCTCCACATGCAGCTGCTGGTGTGACCTTGAGCCAGTCACAAGTTCTCTCAGAGCTGTTCTCTCATGAGCAGTTCTCAAAAGATCTCTCTCAGCCCCACCTACCTCACAGGGTGTCTTGTTGTGGAGAGGGGAAGGGAAAGGGATGGGTGGTGCACATGTCCTGGGTGTCTCAAGTCTACTTGAAACTTGGTGATTTCAAGGGAGCAGGAAGAGAATGAGGGTGTGTTCTTTACGCTTATTTTTATTGCACAAAGTATTGGATGGGGAAGGGATTGGAGGAAGAGCAGGTCAGTTTCACTCACCTGTGGAGTGGAGCCTGAGGGGTTGCCTTCTGACACACTTCCGGTATGCTAGGGGGTGTGGTATATGCAAATGAGTTATGCAAATGAGCTCCTGCACCTCTTTTTCTACGAAATGACCCCTGATATTGGCCATTGTATGAAATGAAATGTAGGACTAGATGAATCATTGATTTGATACAGCAGGGTACCTCAGGTTCTTACATTCTTTTTTCCTAAATGAAGTGTCAAATGCCATTGGAAATTGCCAGGAAGACATGCTTTAGGTCTGATATGGTTGTTTCACCAATCATTTAGCACCCACTTCTTGACAAGTGAGACAATTACTATCAATTCTAATACATCCCCTGCCCTGACCTGATAGCCCAGACAAGGCTGATCTTGTCAGATCTTGGAAGCTAAGCTGGGCTGATCCTGGTAAATATTTGGATGGGAGACCTCCAAAGAATACCAGGGCTGGGAAGCAGAGGCAGGCTATCAAGCCACCTCTCTGAACATCATCCATGTCCTAGTAGGAGTCACCAGAGGTTGCCATGACTTCCAGGCACAGGCACACATGCACACACACAGAAATGCAAAAATACCAAAAAAACCCACCCCAAACTAGTGTGACCCTCCACAAAAGTATTTGTTTAAAAGTGAGCAAAATATCCAATAAAAGTGACCAAAATGTTAAAGCTAAAGGGAGGGGATGTTTACACCGAGTTTGCTTTTGTGATTATCCATGTACTGAGGTGGCCTTTTATTTATTTTACCATTAATAATTATGTAGTTTTCTTTTAAAACTCCCAATGCTGTAATTAGAAACCAGTTCAGTATTATTAGATATTTATAATCCCTCAGTAATGTTCTCTAATCTCTCCATTTCCCCAGATAACTGCTTCACAGTTCAGCAAATTTTGTTCTTTTAATCACTTCTTCTAAGTAATCCTCCAGCTGGAATGTAGCCCCTCACTATTATCTTTAGAGAAATACCTATATGTAGACATATGGAAGGAATTATGGTAATTAAATACTGAATGTTGATGCAACTTGCATTTCCCTAGTCCTTCTATTTAAGAATACAAATTGCACAGAACCACCCATTAGCTCCCCCACCTTATAACATCATAATTCTGTTTAATTCTATAGTAGCACCCACCATCAACATAAAGAAAGACAGGCAAATAGAGAGTCAGACTTCAGAGAGAGAGAGTAAGCTCTCTGGACTGTACCATTTCAGATGGCAAATTGAGGGGGGAAGGGCAGGGTCGCAAGATCAATGGATCCACCTGGTTTTTAAAAAAAAATTTTTGTAGAAACTTAGAGGTCATGGAGAAATATTATTTCTGACATCTTAGTTTTCTATGCACAGGGTGTATATATATATATATATATATATATATATATATATATATATATAATTTGAAGAGCCTGCACTGGCAATCTGAAGTGGCATAGCTCCAATACATTTAGGCGACAGAGAGGCAGACAGGCAGGCAATTGTATGGATGAAACATATAGAGAGATGGATGGAATAGTCTATTCTTTCTTACTAGCAAAGAGCACATATTTATGTAATTTTCTTCTAGTCCCACCAGTCTTGTCCACGTAAAAAATAAAATATAGAGTCTTAACTATTTTTTTAAATTATTTTAGAATTTGCAATGGACTTTGGCTTTATTTTTAATTCCCCCCCTCAAAACCAATACATCTCTCTTGAAAGCTTACTTCTCTCATCATTTTGACCTTTCCCCTTAAACAGCCCCTACTGTCAGCATTGATTTTTATCCCATCATCTTCTCTCATGATCATTCAATAATCCACCTGGTAAGACATCTTTTCTTCTTCTTCGTTTTTTGGGATTGCTTAACATTATTAAAGTACAATACAAAAAAAGGACAGAATAGAGAAAGATTTACAATATCTGGAATTACAACTCCTTTGAAAAGTCTCTTGACCTTACCAACCATTTATCTTACTAACATCTCATTTCTAACTCTCCCTTTCTCCAAAAATTGCTTGGGAAAGTAGCCTTGTATCATCCCTGAAATCACTTCTCACACAACAGTACCCTTGACTGGTTTTAATCAAGGTACTGTTCTGGAGATAGTATAGGAATAACTATCTCTTGCAGTAGAGTAAATGATATCCTCATTTCTGATGCCTCCCTTTCATGACCTTGGTATGGTCCATTCTATATACCTAGAATGCATCTCCCCTAAAACATTTTTTAATCAGAAACTTCCATTAAGAAGCCTCCCACTCTGACCTCTTTCATTCAGTAAATAGAAAAAATAATGCAATTCAAGTAAATTACTTAAAAAACAGTTAGCCTATGGGCAAGCTGATGTCTTTGTAATATAATCACATCCATATGCATGACCAGCAGCAAAATACAAAGTACAATGTCTGCAGAAACAGAAGATAGTATAGCAGTTGTTTTACTAGAAGTCAAATGTTATCATATTTTGTAATTTGCTTGCTGATTGCTTTACTAGAAATCTTTGCTGTTAGATTCAAATATTGTTATCATTCAAATGTTATTATATTTTAATCAGCTTACTGACTAACTGAATAGTTTCATCATACTTGTAATCTACCCTGGGTCCCAGTAAGAGAGGTGGACTATAAATACATATAAGAACATAAGAAGAGCACTGCTAGATCAGACCTGTGGTCCATCTAGTTCAGCATCCTGTCTCACACAGTGGTCAACCAATTCCCTTAGAGGGCCAACAACAAGGCATGGAGGCCGAAGCCTTCCCCTGATGTTGCCTCCTAGCTCTGGGATTCAGAGGCTTAGGGCCTCTGAATGTGAAGGCTTCCCTCCACCACCATCACTAGTAGTCACTGAAAGACTTGTCCTCCATGAATCAATCTAAGTTCCCTTTAAAGCTGTTTATTCTAGTGGCATCAGTCCACTGGCAGCAAATACCACATTTTAATCAGTTGCTGTATAAAGAAATAAATCAAATCAAATAAAAAACCTTTATTAGCCATTGTGTAAAGAAATAATTCTCTGTTCTGAATTTACTGCCTATCATCTTCATTGGATGCCCTCAAGTGCTAGTATTTGGGGAAATTAAGAAAAAATCTCTTTGTCCAAAAGTTCTCTCCACACTGTGCAGAATTTTATAAACCTCTTAAACCCCTTATTTTATCTATCTATCTATCTATCTATCTATCTATCTATCTATCTATCTACCTATCTATCTATCCCCAATAGTGCACCCATGTGCAGATATTGACATCTGCAGTTAGGGAGGGCACACTCACCTGAAACAGGTTCTACAAACTTGGGTGACCCCCTAGGTTTGCAGAAAAATCTGAAAACTAAAAGACAAACATTGGGGGGTTAAATTGCCTCTGAAAAGTGTGTGTAGGCAACACACTTACTGTAGTGCAGCTGGGAAGGAGCCTGGTGGTTGCTGTGGCAAAGGAGTGCTGCATCTGCTGGTGAGGGGTAGTGGAAGCCTCCGCAGGTCCACTCAGAGCAGTTCCAGATGAGCAGCCAGGAGTGGAGGAGAAATAAACTGAAGCACTATAAACCAAGAATAGAGATTTCCCAATGATCCTAAGGTCCGAACATCAGGTAGAGAAGAAAGCCTTTATTTTTATGACGTCAGTCTCGGCAATGGTAATCCATTAAAGCTACCGAGCCCAGATTTTACTGAGGCTTGGCGTTTTATACCAGGGGGTGGGGATGCACAGAAAGGAAGGGGACAGTGTCATACAGCATCATATTTGTTAACAAATCATACGATATAACTCCGCCTAACTAGCTGCTCAAGTGTTAGGAATGTTTCTATCTAAATGTTGCTAATTGCTTGCCGTTCCCATGGTTCTTGAGCCCAGCCTAAGAGCAATAATGTTGCACACTAAACAATGTAAGACTGTTAGCTAGATGTTGTTAGTGTTCCATGTACCAGCAAAGAATCTTGTTTCATTGACCTTGCATTTCAAAGCTTCTAACTTACTAAGCAATATGCAGAGTTCTATTCAGCATAATTATTGATTAATTTTTCTTATTGCTTCAAAACCAACAAGCCCGCTTGGAGCAGCTCCAAGAGAGCCTCCAAGAGCAAGGGGAAGAGGAAGCCTTGGTGAGCCTGCTTGAAGAATAAGGAAGCCTTGGCAGGCCCACTTGGAACTGCTTGGGGACTGGCCACCATCAAGGCAGAAGCAGGGAGCTGCACAGGGCTCATCTGCTACCACAGTGCACATTGGGAGCCACTTGGGGCCTGGTCTTAGTGGAAGGGGACACTGGAATCTGCTCAGGCCCTGGCAGATAAGGGGAATGGGAGAAAGGAGTAAAACAGGGGGCAGGTTGACAGATAAAGGGAATGGAAGAAAGGGGGAAATTGGGGCAGGTTATCACAGAATGAGGATAGATTGACAGAGAAGGGATGGGGCAAAATAGATGGGGGTAGGTAGCCAGATAAGGGTAGTAAGAGGGGGAAGAGTGATAGAGAAAGAGGAAGAGGGAAGGAAGCAAAGAGGAAAAATGGATTCGCCATCTCCTCAAGTTTCTTGCAGATCCCCATGTGCACGTGTGATTGTGTGTATTCACTTAGAGCCAAATTACACTATGTTTCTTCACTTGTTTGCACTTATTTTCCTCAGTTCTCCACAGCCATATGACAGCTGTGAGAAATTGCTTCTAAAAACATAAATACATGAAAAAGGAGAGCCCATTGGGAGAAAGTTATTTTGATGATGTTGCTGCTCCACATGATGTATTTGTGCACATGGCTGTAGGGAATATGGAGAAAAAGTGTAAACAAGTGAAGAAATATGTCATGTAGTTAGGTTCTTAAATCATCTGGATGCCCTTAGTCACCAAAATGGAGATGGGTGGCAATGCAGGACTGAGCATTTCTATGGTGCTGGCATGCCTATGGAACAGATTTCTCAAGAAATTTACCTAGCATTATTTCTTGCTACATTTTGCTACTGGGTGAAAACATTTCTGTTTCAGTTTGCTTCTTGAGTTAGTATTATTTAAATTAAGTTTTATTAGTCTATGTATCTATTAGAAATTATTGCTCCTGTTAGCACTGATTTCACTACTGGGCTTTGGATATTAGTGTTCCATAGTCTGCTATACTAGCTCCCTTTTTTTAAAGGCTTCTATTGGTTTTACTTTATGTTTTTGCTATCTGCTGCTATGAGAAATTGATTATATCCAGTGATCTGTTCTTGTTGTGAAAGGGTATCTCCCCACCTCTCCCTCCAACTGTTCACATGCCCTGAAATATTCAGGGAATCCCCAGGAACTGTGCTGGGAACCATATGGATAGAGAATCAGTCAAAATCAGCTACCTCCTCTAACCACAGAAATGTCCAGCTGAAATCGACTATAAGATGAGCAAATCTCCTTAGGCACAATCAGAAATGGTGAGGCTATTTACAAGCAAGATCAAGAACTTGATTTTGTTTGTTTTTTTAAATTTGGCTTACTTAATAATGGTGAATAGGGATGAGTTTACATTAGTTTCTGTTTAGTTTTGGGTATTCACTTTTCATGGCTGTTTTGGCAGATATTAGTCCCCAGTTCTAGACTGGTTTACTAACATTTAGTGGCGTGTTCCCACTCAGCCAGGTTTTCTGAACCTCCTCTTCCCTGGGGGAAAAAAATTAAAGAACAAAAACAAACTTCTCTTTGAGAAGTCTGAACAAAAGATAGTGGCAAACAGGGTCCTTCATTTTTATATTAGATTGTGACAATATTTACAAAGTTCAATTTCAAAATTCATGAGAGGGTTTTTGTTGTTGTTGCTTTTAGTAACAAATAGCTATATAAAATATATTTTATATTTGCTTCAAAAGTAAAATAAAACAGTGATACAGGTTTTGTCGAAAGATACTACATATATTAACAGAGCAATCCTAAACAGGTCTACTCAGAATCTACTCAGGTCTATTTAATGGGACTAACACTCAGGAAAAAAATATTTCTAAAATAGTACTACACGTACCAACCCTACTTAGCTTTTGGGATTTGATGAGATCAGGCTATGTATCTGCCGGAGGGCATATTGCCACCAAGAGAGGAGGCAGGAAGAAAGGGGAAGAAACACAAGAAAGAGACAAAGTAAAGGGGTGTTGTGCAACCATGTATAACGCTTCTGGTATAGAATCTAATAGTAAAATTGCCAGGTGTGACACAAACCTACTAATTTATTTTAATATAATATTTCATTGTTTGTCTCATGAAACTGAATGGCTGATCTAAATTTACCAATAGATTGTACTTTAAAGTTATATTTATGTGGGAACTGTACTCAACTAATAGACTTCCTATAATGGATATTCAGAACACATGATAAAAAGCTTTGACATCCACCATTTGATTCCCATTTTATACTGTCATAAAGCTGGGTGAGTGCTATCTGGGATGGACAAAGGAGCAATCAAAGTGCTACATTTAACTTGTCAGCACTCCATGACCTTGAGTATGTCACTTAGACTTTGAGCCAAAGAAGCATTTATAGGCACACATAATTTTAATGCTTTGAGTAGCCCTATTGCTTTCATTGTGACTTCTTACATGGTTAATAATACATAATAAAATGCTTTCCAAGATAAGACCATTAAACTCTTGTCACTTCATTTCCTTCCATCAGTAACTCTATCAAGCTACTGTACACCAACGTTACTATCACTGTGCCTACTTAAGATGCAGAAGGACAGATAAGAATAGCATTTAAGCTTTTCTATTATTTAATTCTGTAATTAAAATGAAAATAAGTGAAGTAGGTAACCAAACTGGAAAATATTCCAGTAATTCATTTGTGATTATGCTGGCTGAATACTAAAGCCAGAGAGAGAGTTTATATTAAGCTCAGGAGATGTTCCAAATACTTTTGCTTTGTCTATCACATTTTGTTCCATTCTTCCTTCAGTGAGCATTTATATGGAATTAGTTATGTATTATTACATGTATTATTCTTTCATAAACTGCCTTGGGTCAGGAAAAATACTTTTGAGACCAACCTCACAGTGTCTGAGACTGGGGGAGAGCAAGATTTGAGTCCAGTAGCACCTTAAAGACCCACAAAATCTCCAGGGTATACATTTTTGAGAGTCAAAGCTCCTTTTGTCAAATAAACCTGTGCTCTTAAGAGGGAATGTTGCATACAAATGGGCTAAAAATGAGGATAAAGAACACATCACCTGCTTGCTGTAAAATCTTCAGCATTTGTTCCAGCTGGAATTGTTTGAAATAATCGTTCTTCTTTTCCAAGTCCATGGTGAATAAACACTCTTTCACTGGGTGCATTTGAAAACCGAGATCACCTAGACATTGGAATTTCTATAGTTGTGCACTGTATTTTTCTAACAAAAAAAATTATCTCCCTAATGAAGCCAAGATGCTAAGTGAAGATTAAGAAGCTTTTCAACAGGCTTGGCATAAAAGTTATTGTACTAATGTAAGCCAGCATTGTCACTACACTGATGTAATCCAGCACAGGCTGCAAGAATAATGTATCTGTTTACCATTTTTTTGCTTTTGCAAACCTGAGTCTGTTGTAGATAATAATTTGTTCAATAATTAATGTCAAAGTGCAAAATACTAAACTGTTAGATGAATTGGTCCCATTATCATCACTGCATATGTAGTGCTGCTGTATTTATCTTCAGAAATTTGCTGAAGTTCAGCTCAGAAATAATCTGTTGTGGTTTCAGAGAACCACAGTTTATAAGGATATGACTTGGATCATAACCCATAATCACTAAACATGTCTGATGACTGCAAGCATGCATACACTCCAACAATTTTCTTTAAAATTATGCCCATGACATATACCTCACAGTAGGTAAGTCAGAAATGTGTTTCCTACCATTCAACTGAGCAAAGTTTGAAGTCTTTCGCGCCCTAAAAATACTTCTCTCAATTTAAGTGACTCTTCCCCAACAGAAAGTCATTTAACTTGGAAGAAGGCTCTTTAGATAGGATGAAGCTCCTTAAGCTATAGTAAAAGGGAATATATTGAATATTAGCTAATTTGCATATTAGGTCACACCCCTTGAATCTCCAGAAGGGATGTCATCTTCTGTTGTCTGAACCTGTGAAGGTAACTTGTTTCTTAAATGTTTAGTTAGGCTATATAAGCATAAGTTTTATTGTTTTATCCCTCCTTCAAGTCTTGTCATTTTAAGCAATATTTGCACACAAATAAATAATATATATTTTTACTTTGAGACTCTCCTTGAATTCTTGCAACCGTAAAGCCTAAATCTATTTTGCCTTGGACCAGACCACATTGCTACTGAGTCCGCGCACTTAACCACTACACCAGACTGGCTTTCCGTAGCATCGATAACACTGTCTAACCATCTCATTCTTTGCCGTCCCCTTCTTCTTTTACCTTCAATCTTTCCCAGCATCAGGGTCTTCTCCAGTGAGTGCTCCCTTCTCATTTGGTGGCCAAAGTATTTTTCAGCTTCAGTATCTGGCCTTCCAGGGAACAGTCAGGTTTGATTTCCAGTAGGATTAACTGCTTTGATCTCCTTGCAGTCCAAGAGACTCTCAAGAGTCTTCCCCAGCACCATAATTCAAACATGTCTATTCTTCGGTGCTCGGCCGTCCTTATGGTCCAACTCTCACAGCCATACATTACTACTGGGAATACCATCACTTTGACTATATAGACTTTTGTTGTTTTGATGTCTCTACTTTTTATTATGCTGTCTAGCTTTCCTCCCAAGGAGCAGGCAGCTTTTAATTTCATGGCTGCAGTTACCATCTGCAGTGGTCTTGGAGCCATATGATTAGCTGATTAATTTATCTTCCTATCAGCAGCTTTAAATATGTGCTTTTAAATAGTGTTTTGTGGGTATTTTCTTGTGTTTTGTTATTATTTACACTGTAAGCTGCTTTGAGTTCCTATAAGGTATAAATGTTTTCAATAAATAAATTGGGCAGCTTCTGGAGATAACCTGGGCCATCATGTCCTGATTCCCTTCATTTTTGGCACTGCAGCTCCCATCATCATCCTGAACTTGACAGCTGCCAGTTTTCAGATCTTTACCTTTATTTTCTGATGAATTATGCCTACCAGAGACAACCACAGCTTCAAATGCAAAAGCAGGATGGTGGGAACCAGGATGCCTTGATTCCCTTTCTGTCAGTCACTGAAACTCCCATGATTATGCTAAATCCCGTGGCTGATTTTGATTTTCTGGTGAGTTATGCAAGCCATGGATAGACATATGCACAGACAGATGGATCTTATTTATTATTGTAGATATACATTTCCAGTATGGGTTCTTGTCACTTGTCTGTACATGCTATTTTGTACTGTAAGTCTGCTGCTTTTAAAAAGAATTATTTTAAAACCAAGAATACAAATAGCATTACAAATCT
Source organism: Lepidodactylus listeri (assembly GCA_029233225.1). Classification (NCBI taxonomy): domain Eukaryota; kingdom Metazoa; phylum Chordata; class Lepidosauria; order Squamata; family Gekkonidae; genus Lepidodactylus; species Lepidodactylus listeri. The sequence continues at coordinate 51,858,818 of JARCFY010000004.1, forward strand.
ATTCACTATGTTTGCAATGTCAGATTCATGCCACGCAAGCAAAACAGAACTGAGTAGGTTCAGAATGAGCACACAGTTTTAGATAGAAGTCTAAGTATTCTGAAATGCCAAAGAACAGGAAGCACAAGCTTCTTCTTCTGTGTTTGTTGTCTTGTGCAAATGGAAGGTTTCTTTGGGTTTTGTTTTGTTTTTGGTACCTGTGGAGAGCTGTGCAAGTCTGCCTATTTTAATGAGGGATGAGTTGCAGAATTGTTGTATAATGGTTAGAGTTTCAGACTGAGATATGGGAAATCCAGGTTCTGCCACAGAAGCTTGCTATGTGACCTTGGGCCAGTCACTGGTCTCAGCCTAACCTACCTCAGAGGGTTCCACTTTGGATTTAAAGAAGAAAAGTGGAGAACAATGTTTGCCACTCCTCCCCTCTGCATCACTGTGTAACAATCAACAGTCTTAGCTTAACATCTTCACTTTTTTAAAAAAATATATTTTTAATTATTTTCCACTACAAACACTAATAACACTACAAACACTAAACACTACAAACACTAAACCACTAAACTAAAACATAAGCTATCCAAGGGTCACACAATCTGGTTACTGTTTTGTTTAAGCAAAGATTTCTTCTCAGTAAGATTAGTAAGAAAAGATTCAGTAAGAAAAGATTCTCAAGATTACTAGTTATAGACTGGAATTTAAATATTTAAGTCAAGTAGATACAGATTTAAAATTCTCAAACTTTTGAAATTTCAAACTTTCATTATTTTCTTTTCTTCCCTTTCTTCCCTCTTTCTCAAAGTCCCATTTGACTTTTGGGGGGCAACTGCCCTTTTTTCTGAGTCGGAGTCCTCTTCTGGACTACTGTTTTCTAAATATTCAGGACTCTCTGAACTATGTGTGCTGTTTTCTTCCTCTTCCTCTTCTGCTCTTTTTTCTTTTGCTCAACTTTGTTGTTTCTCCAAAAACCGCTTTGCTTCTACAACAGAGTCAATCTTTTCTTTCTTCTCTTTATAGTTGAAAACAAGTCCCTTGGGTAGTATCCATCTGTAGGGGGTGGAGTTTTTCTGTAAAAAGTTAGTTAAGCATTTGTTTTGCTTTCTCTTTTTTATCTCAAATGGGATGTTTTTTAAGACTCTGATTTTTTTTGTCTTTGATTTTTAAGATCGTCCCATTAGTGGCCTTGAGCACCACATCTCTTGTAGATCTTTTAGAGAATCTCACCAGTATCTCCCTAGGCAGGTTTTTTTCCTTAATGAATTCTGGTTATATTTGATAAACCATATCCATTTTGCTTTGGAGTATATCTGCTTTTACACCTGTCATTGGGGCCAATGCTTCACTCAAAGTTTCCTTCAGATTCTCACCTTTTTGCTCTGGGACACCCTGAAATCTCAGAACATAGGCTGATTTTTCCATTTGAAGTCTTAAAAGCTGATCTTTATCAGAGAGTCTTTCTTCTCCATCATCTCAAGTGTCTGGTCAATTGCTTTTGTCTTGGTTTCAACTTTTTTCACAAATTGAGCTGTCTCCTCAGTTATTTTATTAGTCTCTTTAAGTTGTTTCTGAAGCGTTTCAAAGTTATTGTTGAGGTTAGTCATCTGATCCAGCAGAGGGTGCAGTGCTGTAGCCAACATGTTAGGAAAGTCAGTGGTCACTTCTGGTTTGGGTGCCAGAAGTACTGGTTTGGTAGTTCCTGGAGAGGGCTTCATTCTCTTTACCATTTTTCTGCCCGATTAGTCACTGTTAACAGTTCAGGGAAAGTTTTATAATGCCAGACAAAGTTTATTTAAGTTGCCACTTTACATGGATCCGTACTCTACTTGGTTAAACCGAAAAGAGCCAATGCTCCTAGCCCCATATCTCCATTTTGAAATCTGCTTTAAGTTGATGGGGGGGGGGGATTTTAAACTCACTCCTCCTCCCTTGTTGCAAGTTGGGGCTTCCGATGGCCCCTTAACTACATATCCAATCAAAAGGAGTTTTCACTCACGTTTTACTCCATGACAGTTATCAAAGTAAGAAAAACTTCACAGTTTTTATTGTTCGCTCCACCGGTGTGTGCTTCTTGGTGCCATGATTGCGCAGTGGTGGTGGGACCTATTGGGGCAAAGGGTAGCCTCAATCCCTTGGCCACAGCCTCAGGAGAGGCACCCCTCATGCCCCAGGCTGAGAGCCCCCTGCAAGGGCTCTGGAGGGCTGAATCATCCGGGACCCCTCCCATCCACCATGCTACGGGCCACTCATATCAGAGCACCAAAGGAGCATGCCCACCACTGAAGTCGACAAAACCAGAAGTCCTTAACATCTTCATTTTGATGAGGCCGAGAGTGAAATAAGAGGTGGAGGGATGAAAAGCAAGGATAGCATGCTCCCCTTGAAACAATTCTAGTGAGCTAGAATGGTTTGATCACATAAGAGAGGCAAGTAATGAGATTACATTACATGTGATCTTGCTCAGAAGTTACCATGGGGAGAGGCTTTTCTGTTGTTACTATATAAGAATCAACCCATAAAAGCTTCCTTTTTTCATTGTTGCCCATTTAGCTATTTTTCCTTGTTAGTTAAAAACAGAATGTCAGCTCAGATAAAATGTACTTGTTTTATTTATTAAAGCTATTTCAAAATGCTTTCCCTGGCAACTGCATTTCAGAATCAAGCTTTCATTCTGTCTAATGTGTGCTATTAACTCCTTTAGATTGTTTCAGCAGTTTCTATAATGGAACAAGCATGGATCAGATCCAAATTTTGAGGTAGAAAAGGCAGGTAAGATTTAGAATTTCAAGGAGTTCTAACGGGGGGGGGGGCTTTTTCAGAGGGATGTAGAACTTTTAGCAATAAAAGTCAACAATCTTTTTCTAAAGCACATTGATACATTGTTCACCACTGAAGTGAACAACAAAGATTTCATGACTGACTTGTTCATTTTCAGTGAGATTTTCTGCATTGTACTGGATTCCCTAAATCCTGGCAATATGATGCTGTTGGAGAGGAAGACTCATGGTAGCGATGTATACATATGCCAATAGTCCTATATTGTGTATATTCCTTCTCATTTGTAAGCAGAGGACAAATTTAGGCAGGCAAATGCAAACTGTGTTGAGTAATAAACAATAATATTCACCTGATAGAGATGATTCTCTGTTGGAGTCATGGCAAAATGCCTTTTAAAAGTACCAGGTTAAAAAAAAAAGGAAAGGAAACTTATTCATGTTTGAATTTTTACATGGTGTTTTAAGCTACTTTTGTAGGTGCAATTTTGCCAGATCATGCAGCTAAACTAAAAAAATGGTGTAGCATTGCCTTCTTACACAGAAGAGAGTCTAACCATCTCCCCAGCCAGGAAAGAGAGATTCATGCCAGTAAAGCCATGGATTAATTTTCCCAAGCACCTCTTCAAATAAAGCATAGTGGCAATTGGTGGGCTGAAAAGTAGCCTTCAAATGGGAAGTCATGACAAAGGTCTATAGATCTAATCCTTGCCCCTTCATAGCAAGCTTTTGCCACCTGCTGCTGAAACCCAAATATTCTGGAAGTAGCTGGTCACCATTTGGAGCCAAGCAGGGTTTTGTTTTTTTCCTGATTGGTGGTGAGGACAGCCTTTTTTGACTGCTTTGCGATATTTGACAGTTGAGGGTATAAATTCAAGATTAATTAGGCCTATTCATGGACTGTTTAGGCCAAAACAAGTTTGACAAAGATAGGACAGATTATTCATGATATGTAGGGAAGAGCAGCAAGTACCATGAGCTATTAGGCATGATGGAGGGCATGTCCTGAACAAACCATCACTGGTATTACGGCAGGATGGGGTTTGGGAAGGAGCACCTTTGGTGCTAAGCAACATCTTGCCAAACCTGATAGTGGCTTTTTGGCACACCAAGGAAGGGGGATGGGGCATGGCACCACTGTTCCCTCAAAGCTGGGTTTTTAGCCTCCAGCTCACACATTTTTGTCTTAGCTCAGGAAGGATGGCTGCAGAGCAAACTAATTTATGCAGTAGCCGAATCGCTCACTCACAACTTTAATGATAGTAGCTCACAAACTAGAATTTTTGCTCACAAGACTCCACAGTTTAGAGGGAGCATTGCATGGCACCTCTTAGCATAATGTGTGCAGATGAGGATAAATGTGGCTGGCAGAAGCTTCTGGCTCAGTTTGGAGCCAGGTTGGATTTGCCAAAACAATGTCATGGCCGGCTGCCTAGCATAGCCTACTCCATTAAATATTAGCATATTTAATAATGATAAAGTAGATCAGCTAATCTTAATAAATAAGTTAAACCCATGCTATAGTCTTGTGTCTTTATTTGGGGTGCTGGGGCATGAGGCCACACCTAAAGAAAAGTCTACAGAGGCAGACAGCAACTATCGTTAGATGGAAGGCGAGAGATTCTGAAGAATGAAGAAGAACCAACATGATGCCAGCAAATGGAAGATCTGCATTCCATATTGCATACCTACTACAGAATTTGTCAAAGATTAAATATTAGCATTGCTGTAAAATTATAATTGAGCAGACAAATGAAAATATGCTTTTATGTTCCTGCTTAGCCACTTTGTTTCAGTGCAACTACAGATTGTGATGGACACTGCTGATGGGCAGAGCTTCAAAAAGGCTCTGAACATCATGCTGTTATGCTTCACTGAATTTCAGACTGATATACAGATAAAAGAACAGCAACAAACATCACTGAAGTTAACATAAATATGACTGAATTCTTAACTTTTTTCAAAGCAAATATTTATTTTTGAAAAATTATAATTAAGTGATATTAACAGGAAGTAATTCAATACAGTTCTACTTTTCCAGTCCTAGATTATGTGAATCAAACAGCTATGATATACATACACCCAAATTCTTATATCTATTGGTACAAGATTAAGTACTAATTAAGTAATAATTTTAAAATAAAGTAATAATTTCACATGCTTTTTCCTTAGGCATATATTTTTAATTGCTTGCACTGACTTGCACAGTGAGAAAGATGGGCTATAAATAACACAAATTTATGACCATGTTGCTTAAAAAATTGTGTGGTGATGTCTTGCATCAACCACTTGTACCAACTTTTTTCTAATCTGTTGATAACTTTGAGATGTCCTTTGGAAAAGTCTTTGGCAGCTAAGGTCTTGTTTACAGTGATGTTTGGGGGGCTTAGACACATCTTATTATAGGAATGCTTCACATATTTTTCAGCTCATTAATTGTTGTGGTTTTCATGATAGATGTTACATGCATTTAATGTTTATACAATACAATACAATTCATTCATTTTATGTTAAAAATCATACTGTTACATCTGCGAATCTCTATTTTTATTTTATTTGTACCATCAATATCCACCACTGCCCACATAACACATAGAATTCCTAGACTTATAGCTAAAGTAAAAAAGAATTAAAAACTATACATATATCTGTGAGCAAAATGTGTTTATTAAAATTATAAGGTGTAAGCAAGAAACAAATTTTTTAGTTACAGTGTGAGGTCAAATTATTACATGGAAAAATGACATAATAAATCTTCCCCGTTTATACATCTATGTTTGTATGTTTACTGTCTGTTTTGTATGTATGAAATAAAAACTTTTCAAAAAATATATCCACCACCGCCCATGAATACACAAGATGACCAGTCATGTGGTCCCTTGATTTATCATGGAGCTGGGTGACTGGATAAGGGCTTTGAAATATGTAGAACAACACTGATAGAAAACTTGTACTGAATCTGACAGAGCATGCTATAGAGTTTGTTGGAAGACCTGTGAAGGAGCAGTGACAAAGAAATACTACTTCTCTGCTACTATTACATCCACTAGTTCACAGCCATCCCAATTGTTTATGATATATCAACATCTGCCGACTCCTAAATGTGAGCCTTTGTTGGCTCAAGAATGGAAAATTAGTTGTAATACTTTCGTAAAGGCTTATTTTGGTGATAAAACACCACAAAAATGCTCTGATCTGGATGCTGGTTATAACATACATTAAGAAACATACATCTCTAATATATTGTCAGGTCTGTTATGGACCATTTTGATCACATTACAGTGAGGATAGTAACAGGATCCTGGGATCTGTGAAGGTCATTATTTGTGCCCAGCATCACAGTCTAACTGGCTGCTAAAATCATGTAAGGGCTAAGAATGGGCACAAACTGGCTGACAAACTAAAGTTCATCACGTATTTTGGGCATTCGTGGTTCCTGAAGCAATGTTTGAAAACTTAAGAACCACCATGAACTTCCACAAATTTAAAGTCATGGCAGTTTGTCAAGAGCAGAAAGCAGGGGGTTAGACCCCTGCTTTCTGCTTTTCAGAAAAAACAGCTCCCTACCACTCAGATGTTTTGTTACCCACAACTCTATGTGTTGCCCAAAAAGGTTGTGTCCTGTTTATTAGGGGAATTAGCAAGGAGACAGAAGTGCTTGGAACAGTCCCACTAGAGATTACAGGGAATAACCAGTCCAAATTGAATATAGAAATGGATTTTGTTTAAGAGAAAATGTGAGTACTAACATACAAAAAGCATTCAAGAGGCAACACACATAAAAGTTCAAAAATAGAAAATAAAGAGAGTAGCAGGAATATAGGTGGGGATGAGGTGATAGCTATAGGTGGGGATGGAGCGATAGCTCTCAGGGGCTGGCTGCTCAAGAAAGCCCCTTTAAACAGCTGAGCCCTGTGGAGCAGTTTGCTCCCCAGGACTAAGCTGCTTAAACAGGCTTTCTTGGGCAGTGCTGGCTAACAAAGAAAACCCCTGCAGCTCAGCTCTATAGATGGGAAACAGCTGAGTGGCAAGGGTATTGTGCTCCCACTGCCTACAGGGCTTAGCTGTTTAAAGGGGCTTTCTTTGGAGTCAGCCCCTGTGGCCCAAGAAAGCCCCTTTAAACAGCTGAGTTGTGCTGAGCAGGCTGCCTCCATGGCTTAGCTGTTTAAATAGAAACAGCTGAGCCATGGAGGCAGCCTGTTCCACAGCTCAGCTGTTTAAAGGGACTTTCTTGGGCAGCTAGCCCCAGGGGCTGGCTGCCCAAGAAAGCCCTTTTAAACAGCTTATCCCTGAGGAGAAAACTCCCGCAGCTCAGCAGTTTCAGGCACTAACCTCACAAACGCAGTTTGGTTCATATGCATGCCAACAGGTTCATGGGATTCATGGTCCATGGGGTTTGTGGGGTTCATTGTTTCGTGGATCATGGGTGAATCACAAACCAAATGTCCTTTTTGTGGTTCATGTCCATTCCTAATAAGGACCACAAGCCCTTGGTGCCCATCATATATCAGTAAATGACTCAAGGTGCCTCCCATCAAACACTCAAAGAGGCAGTTATCCATTCACTACTTAAAAAAACCCCAACTATGCAGATTATGGATACACACCCATTATGCAGTCACTGCATTGGCTACCTATCACTTACTGAGTTCAGTTTAAAGTACTGACTATCACATACAAGTTACTTCATGACCTTGGACCTTTTATATCTGCAAGCCGCCTATCCTTCAATGCTCTGCTGTAACACCTTTGTTACAGCAGAGCAGAAACTTCTGGGGATCTCATAATACAAATTACACCCAACAACTGCCCATGCTCATGCATTTTTGGTTGTGGCCCCCACCTTGTGGCATGGCCTGCACATAGGGATCAGGAAGGATCTCACACCTCTATATTTCTGCAAACTATATAAAAAAGAATTGTTCAGGAGGGCATTTCTATAAAAGTAATGGGGCTAGATTACAACAGGATGGTTCAGGAAGGGCATGAACCGCATGTTTGCAGTTTGGTTCATGGATCATGGCTGAACCCCAAACTACAAACTGATATGTTGGTTCACAAACCAAACTGGTTCGTATCAGTTTGTGAGCCATATAAAGTTTAAACCCCTGCTTTCTGCTTCCCACAAAAAGTGGTAGGGAGCAGAAAGCAGGGGTTTAAATGGCTTGGAGCCATTTCACTCCCTGCTTTCTGCTCACCACTGCTTTTCACAGGGAGCAGAAAGCAGGGGTTTAAATGGCTCACAGCCATTTCACTCCTGCTTGCTGCTCACTACAGCTTTTGGTGGCAAGCAAAAAATAGGAGGTAAAATACCTCTTAGCCATCTCACCTCCTGCTTTCTGATCTTCACAAACTACCACAAACTGCATCAAAATTTGTGGAAGTTTGCAGCAGCTCTTCAGTTTGCAAACATCATAAACCATGAAACTGACCAAAATTTGTGATGAACAAAGTTTTATGAATGACCTTTTAACTTTAGGATGTTTGCCAGTTATCTCTGCTTTTCATCAATGAACCTGCACTATCCCTTCCTCCCTACTTATAGACCAATGAGTAAAGCCATTAATACCACATGCATGGAGCAGGTGAAAAGGATGCCCCCTCCACAGACTACCACACCACTCCAGTGACTGATGGACTGTTTAAGGAAAATAACAATAAGAATGTAGACAGGAAGGACTGTGTGGGTATAGTGTGTATGATTTTTTTTTGTTCTTTTGACAAGCTCTATCACACATTGACCAATGGAAAAAAAGAAGCACCATGAAAATATACATGTACACTAGACATAGGGTGATCTTAGACTCCTGTTAGCAACATAGCTGACTGAAATGAAAATCAGTTATGCTGTGAGATTCTGTCTCCTCCCTCATGTTTCCAGAGAGTGTGCACTTTTAGGATATTCTTTTAAATGCTGCAAGCTACATGTCATAAGCAGACTTAAGGAACAGAATTTTTAAAAGAGTTTTTCTATGCTACAAAAATCTATGTAATGCAAGCTATGAGATTTGCCTTCTTTTATTCCATATCTGTAACTCTGACTTTATAGTTGGAAACTTTTCAGAAGAAAATGGTCATATACTGACTTTCCACGCTATGAATTTTTGAGTGCAGAAAAGTAGATAAATCATATTAGTGCTTGAATAATGAATCAAATTCATCATTTCTGTAACTAATGATTTCTGACTGCATTGTCAGACTTCATTGAAGATATAAAATCTAAGGGAATGGCAAAATCAGGCTGCCAGCTAATTTTGTATTCATGAACTTCGATTAGCAGAATTTTTTTTGTCCAGGTCTAACCATTTTTTTTTAAAGAAGGGGGGGCAAAGAACCATGAGTTTTGTGAAATGCTGTTTTTCTTAAACTGACTTATAGGAGCCATTATGTGTAGTATATTTATGTTAATAGTATAATGATTTCTCTGTGTCATGATTTATGCCTTTTTGTAGTGAAACAATGTACTCCCATAGTCTGAAGTGATGCTATCTCTGTTCTTGGGAAATAAAAATAAAAGAGCTATATTGCAGCAAAATAATATAATAAAGAGTCAGGCAGCAAGAAGGGGGTGGTTCTTATTCTGAAAATCAATGCATTGTGTGTGTACTATCCATAAAACAACATTTTGATTTGACAGTATATAATGGACTCAGCTCATGAGGTATAGCAATGGTTTCCTGATGGTGGTACTAGAGAAAAATACTGTAATGGTGCTTACTCAATCTGTTCTGCAGTCCGCTTATGACATGCTCCAGAAGTGCTGAGAGAGTGAGTGACTTCGTAGCTGTGCTTCTGAGAGGGAGAGATGCATATCCCTTCCATATAGAAATGCATGATTATATCTAACATAAGAAGAATGGGCATCATCTCTTGTTTTGACATATTCTCCCATCAGACATGACCTAGAACTGTGGGAAGACAAAACCTGAACAAATGCTTTCTGGCTTCAAATTCAAACAAGATGGAAGTGATGCTGGCTGGAGAAACTCTGAAGGAGACTGATTTGCCAGCAGTGGGTGAAGGATTGTTGGGGTTTTTTAGACCACATAAAGAGCTTGGAGGTATTTTTGGACCAATTGTGATAATAGAAAAACAGGTCAGAGTTATTGCTAGGAGTTATGGGTGCTTTAGTCCATTTGATCTGTAAATGGTTATGGCTTCTAGACCCTGTTGACCTGGACATTCTGATCATTGATTCTGTAATTACTAAATTAGATTGCTACAATACAGACTACATAGGGCTGCCTCAAAGACAATGTGGAAGCTACAGCTTGTGCAGAAATGAAAGCTGAACACATTCTTACAAGGAATTGCCACTTTTACCCATATTACACCAATTCTAAAACAGCTGTGCTGTTTACCCATTTGTTTCCAAGTTCAACTTAAGGTGCTGGTCTTACCTGTCACTATAAGAACAAGAATAACTCAATATGTGAATCTCCAGAAGTACACTGTGGAGGTGCACTAGGGACCTTGATCTCACTGTGGAATTTATACAGACCGACACACACTCTCTGTGTGGAGCATGTACAATACCAATGGCTACAGTGGCTTCCAATTTAGAGTATTCATCTTACTTATATCTTCCCTTTCTTAGCAGCCATAATCAAAAACTGACAAGTAAGGAGGGTGATATGGTATTTTAGGAGTGACTGAGCATATGCTGGAGTATGTTAATATGATGATTATCATCTATGCATATGATGGGGCCAGTTTAGATATTTTGAGGAAATCAAATGTGATTCATAGGGGGGGGGGGAGATTCTTGACCCCAGCTAGGACTGCTATAGGTTGAGAGAAAGGTCACCAAAGAGAGAACCTTCTTTAAGAGCTGCTGCTGTAAGAACTGACTGGCAGCATCCCTGGGTAGCTAACAGAGAGACAGGTAACAGCCACCACCACGGACCAAGTAACTCCCTGCCTCTTGCAAGGAGAGGCATTCTCATAAGAGGGTGGGACAAGCTGAGGGCAGCAGTGCCTTTAAAAGAACATGAGAGGGGACCTATGATGTGAGCATTGGCTACCCATTCCAGTCTTTGTGAGACAGAGTTAGCAAGAGGAGGATGTCTGCATACTTCCTCCCTTCTCTGTCCGAGGCCACATGAGTGAGTTTCTGGTGGCTGGGTCTGCAGGCTGTCAAGAACCACCCCACACATTGAGACTTCCTGTTTTGGTAACTTGAATGGTGGGTGCGCTCCATTAGAGCTCCTATCAGAGCGCCCCGTAAACATGGCAGACAGGAGGGGTCTGGTCGATTCCGGACCCCCCCTCTGGAGCCCTTGCAGGGGACTCTCAGCCTGGGTTGCAAGAGGTGCTTCTCCCAAGACTGCAGCTAAGGGATTGAGGCTCCTCTTTGCCCCAGTAGGTCTTGCCACTGCAGTACCAGCAATGATGTAAAGAGGCACACACCGGTCGAGTGAATGAGCGATCAGGCAGCTATATGAAGCTTTCCTTACCTTCGGTTCTAGTATGGAGTAAAGCATGAGTTAAAACTCTTTGAACTGGTTAAGCGCATAAGCAGCTATCCAAAGCCCCATTTTGAAAATGAAGGAGGGGAGCCCTTCTGCCCTCCCCCCCAAAATTAAGGAAACTGTATAGGCCACTAGGCTAGGAATAATGGCTTCATTGTAACTGGTGATTTAGTCAAGTAAACTGAAGGACTAACTAAAGCGGTTGTCTGAACAAATTTTCTGCAACTTAAAAAAAACTTTCCCTGAACTGTAAACAATGACTAGTTAGACAGAAAAGATGACAACGAGAATGAGGTACTCTCCAGAAACTGCTAGATCAGCACTTACGGTTGCTAAACTGGAAGTAAATACTGACTTTCCTAACATGTTGGCTACAGCATTGCACCCTTTGCTGTATCAGATTACCAGTCTCAATAACAACTTTGAAGCACTCCAAAAACAATTGAAAGAGACTAATATAAAAACAGAAGAGACAGCAAAGACAGTGAAAACAGGTGAAGCTAAGGCAAAAGCAATAAATCAGAGACTGGAGATGGTGGAAAAAGAAAGAGCCTCTGATAAAGAACAGTTTTAAGACTCCAAATGGAAAAACCAGCATATGTTGTGAGATTTCAAGGTGTTCCTGAACAAAAAGGAGAGAACCTGAAAGGAATCTTGAGTGAAGCATTGGCTCCGGTGACAGGTTTGACAGCAGAAATACTACAAGGTGATATGGATATGATCTATCAGACATATCCAGACTTTGTTAAAAACAAAACAAAATAACAACACCAGCCCAGAAAGATAATGTTGAGGTTCTCCAAAAGATCTACAAGAGATGTGGCACTGAAAGCCACAAACCCTAAACAACCCTAAATATCAAAGACAAGGAAATTAGAGTCTTAAAAGACATTCCATTTGAGATAAGAAAGAAGAAGAAACAATATAAAAGCTTGACTATTTTTCTTCAGAAAAACTCCACCCCCTACAGATGGATAACACCCGAGGGACTTATTTTCAACTACAAAGATACAAAAGTAAAGACTGACTCCATTAAAAAAGCAAAGCAACAAAGTTCCGCGAAAGATAAAAATACAGTAGAGGAAGAGGAAGAAGATGGCAGCACACATGGAATGGGAAGTCAAGAAGAGTCAGCAAACAGCTCCCCAGAAGAGGACTCCAAATCAGAAAAGGGGGCTGCCACCCCAAACCTCCTGAAAGTCAGATAGACATTTGATAAAGGCAAAAGCAGAGGGAAGAAGAAATGACTTCAAAATTTTATGACTTTGAAAGTTTGAGAAACAAGTGGAGACCCAGAAGAAACTTGCAGGATGGTTATCCCATTGCTCACACCTTTGCTTCCTGATGAACAGTAGCAAAACAGTTGGGCCTAATTAAGTTGCAAATCAGGTGGTATCGAGTCACACAGAGGGTGCTGCCTAGGGATGCCAGCCTCCAGGTGGGACCTGGAGATCCTTTGGAGTTACTGCTCATCTCCAGACTACAGAGATAACTTTCCATGGAGAAAGTGGATGCTTTGGAGGGTAGAGTTTATGGCATTGTATCTCACTGAGGTCCCTGTCCTCCCCAGGTTCCACCCCCAAATCTCCAGGATTTCCCAGCTTGGATCTGGATCTGCTGCTGATGGCCGGGGGGGGGGGGGACCTGGCAACCCTAGACTGCTGCCAGTAAAAACCCTGCCTTTTACTGACAGAAACAGTTAGAAGCCTGCCCTTCCCCCTAATCTCTCACAGTTGATGTCTGGAGTTGATGCCATTTCAAAAGGTATTGGGGGGAATTCAACGGTCCCTAAAGTTTTTTTTAACTTTTTGGATTTTTCTGCAGACTGAGAAAGGCCCCTGACTGTAGGAAAAGCTGTTCGGGGAGAGTGAGCTCTCTTTTGGCAGCTATAAGTATCCACACAGAAAAAAACCCCTCTCGGATTTAAAATATAGATATTTAGTTGCATTTACTTGATTTAAATACTCATATACCAGTTTATGTTTGAAGCATCTTAATTTTAGCTTTACACCATTAATTTTAGCATTGAGGAAATTTCAGCTTAAGTAAATTTATACTCTTATTGTATGATCTTCGTGTAGCTTATGTTTTAGTCTGGTGTTTTTAGTGTTTTAGTGTTGTAGTGGCTTAGTGATTGTAATTTGTAGTTGAAAAAATAATTTAAAAATTAAAAAAAAAAATCACCCCACACATTCACCATAGTTTATAAAACATACTACTGACCCATGGAAAAAGCATTCCAGCAGATTCCAGCCCTGTTTAAGTAATTAGAGAATTGACTGTATAAACTCTTTGAATATGTGCTACATTACACATATTCCTGAAAACCACTATAGCAGATAAAGTGGCACATGACTGAGCACCTTATTAAATTTATGTCATGGAATGTTGTGAATGACTAAAAGAATGACAAGGACATTGTTCTTCTATGTTTTCCTAGCTTTGCAAACATTCTGTCACATCACTCAAAACTTTACAATGAGTGAGCCAAACTAATCAGATGTACATCACATCTTTATTCTGCAACAGTTACTTAAAGTATTCATTGGCTTCAATTGCACATCATAGTGCCGTTCCATTAGTTGACAGTCTTCCTTTGATTCTGCTGACCAGAACAGCCTTGAGGGAAACTTTGAAATGACTGAATATTCTGATCAAGAAATTTGAACTCTCCCCCCCTGTAAAAGCAAAAGCCACAGTCCCATCAATCAAGGGGGGGGGGGGGATAGACTGTTCCAAACCAGCTTATCAAACTAAGTAGAGTTGCTGTAATCATTCACTGTGTAACTGTATTATGTGCAGGAATTCAGTTCAAGGCTTCTGATGGCTAATTTGTGGAAGCAGAAATCTTTTTGCTAAACCCACATCAATCTCTCCTCATTTCAAAAGCAGCTAATGTGAAGCTTACCACATTGAGCAGTCAGTACTGAGTGTAAAGCTGAGACTAATTATTAAGTAGCATTCCATACAAACTGTGCAGATATCAAGGAAAATGAGGAGATCAATTATCACAGTGAAGTAAGAAATTTATTTCCTGCATCTGTTGTCAAATATGAGTGTAGGTGGAAACCTTAATTAGAAAACATCTCTGTGGGATGTTTTTTTTTAATAAACTATGTGCTACAATTCATAAACCCCTTCAAATGTAAGCAATATTCATAATATTACTGATGTTTCAGTTTAGAAGTATTGTTTTTAATACCCCTCTTTACTTTAAGGAGTCTCAAAGCAGCTAACAATCACCTTCCTTTCCTCTCCCCACAACAAGCACCTTGTGAGGTACGTGGGGCTGAGAGTTCTGAGAGAACTGTAATTGGTCCAAGATCACCCAGCAGGCTTCATGTGGAGGAGTGGGGAATCAAACTCGGTTCTTCACCAATCTTAACCACTATACCACGTTGGCTCTCTCATTGTAGGTCTTTATCCTGGCCCATAAATTCAGGAAGTCTACTGTCACAGCTAGTGAGTAGTATTTGATCTCTGGTATCCCTATTCAACTTCAAATGGAGGAAACAACATCATAGGCCTTATCATCTTGTCCTACTTCTGCTACCAATCCCCATTCCTTTGTTGTCCTGTTCTTCCTTTGAGGAGTATAGTGAGAAGGGCAGCTGTACAAGTGAGTAGATAACACTACTAATGATGGCCAGCTACTGAATACTGGGAATTCTGTGCATGTGTGAAGGAGTTGTTATACACTTTACTTAAACAATTCCACTAGTATCTGCTACTTGTTTAACTGTATGTATGAACAACTTTGAATTGCCACTAGATATCAAAGAGAGTCGGAAGAAAAAGCTGGGCAATAATATGGGTCTGACAACCAACTCAGCCTTGAAGCAGAAACTGCTTGTGATCAGTTCCAGACATTAACTCTACGACATTTCTAATGCAAGTTCTTCTAGGCATGACACCCAGGGACACCAAACTGGCATCTAAAATATAGCAAAGAATGCAGCTATATTGCAGAGATATGCTTAAATGGCTGTGGGGGGGATCCAAAAAAGAAGCAACTTGCTTTTTCTGTACCTGTTCAAGGAAAATAATCTGTGCCAGCTACAAATATCAATTTTCATTCCCAAAAGAAAGCAGGCATTCATTGTTATATTACAAAAGGCCAGGTAAACTAATGGGAAAGTATTCCTTTTTTGAGTGAATATAAATTTTAGATTTGTCAACAAAAATGGCTTCTTGTAGACTGGAGAAGATAGCACAAAGTAAATGGAAAAGTCATCACAGTGAAGAAACATAAGCCATTATTGCATTAAACACTGAATACTTGGATCTTATGGTTTTGGATGTCATTCCTTCTTGCTCCTGAAATATATCTTTTCAGGACAGTTGGATTTTGTGACCAACTTCTGACTCTCTCTCTCTCAAATATGGGGGGGGGGGGTGGTACAAGAAAATTGAAAAAAATGCATGAACATAATTATCAGTTCAGTGTTCAGAAGCCCTTCTGGATCTGACCAGGGGACTATCTAGTGCAGCATCCTTTTTCACACAGTGCCCAAGCAGTTACCCTGGAGGCCTAATAACATACTCAAGGGAGAAACCAAATTGAAATGTCAATTTTGGGGGGAGGTGGTGTTACATCTTTGAAATAATCCTTGCATTTTACAACACTGTCACAATGACCACTCTATCCTTTATATTTTTATAAGCTTGGAAGACAGTGGCACTTTTTACTAGCATTTAACTGCTCTGATTGTTAAGAAAAAGATTTTTGAACATGTTAAGTGATAAGTAATTCATGTGAAGTGCCCTTGTAAATGTCTCTTTGATGTATTTTCCAGAAGGAATAACTGTAATCATGAAATATTCATTATGAAGTCAAAAGTACATAGTGGTCAGTTTGAGTTGTGAATGGATGGCTGCTTGCTTTAGTTGTGCAGTGGTACTTTTCCCCTCCTGGAATCTAAAGATAGAATTATTTTTAGAATGTGCAATTTTTTTAAACATATTATTTTTGTTAAAGAGTTCTGCATTCTTATCCCAAATTCTCTATGTATCAAGAGACTGCTTTCTGCTTCCAAGAGGATTTAGAAATGTTTCACCCAGAGCTGTGATGAATGCCCTTGCTTTGATCTAATAAAGATGCCATACACACACTGAAACTGGCTGCTGCATATGCAGGTCAATGGGAATTATGTATACAAACCAGCAATGGGGCATGATTCCTGCCCAACTCCACAGCTTGCTCTATGCCTGTGTGGCCTTTTAAATGTTGGAGAAATGAGCATGTAATGCAAGGCCTGAGAAATTCAGTCATTATAGGGTTAAGTATGCAACTTGTTTGTTTACCTATGTTAGCCTGGAAGCAATACCTGGCAGCTGGCCAATTAACTGTAGACCCGGGAAAACTAAAGGTGTACTGTCTTGCTAATTGGTCAATGATATCAGGTGTTTCCTTTCAGGGGTCAAGAAGAAGGAGAGATCCTCCATTACAATCTCTCACTCTCTATCAGCATGTCTTAGTGTGAAGATGGAGCACAATGCAGCTCCTTAGAAAGCATGTTTTGTTTATTTGTAGCTAATCCCGTTTACCTTTTCCCTTTAGTAATAAACTTCTTTTAAACCAAAAGAAGCAATCTCTTCTTTCCAGAAAAGCAAGATTCATTACTCTGATTTTTCTGATTATTGGACAAAAGTCCTAACAAATGGTAGCAGAGGATGGTTCTTAAAACATGGTTTCTCTTCTAAAAAGCTTTCTGGATTGATTGAGAAAGAGAAATAGGGAATAAGAGCTAGAGGCTTGGATTTTTAAAATGACCACTTTTTTTCCTTCCTGCTCTCAGAGCAATCTTGCAGCCAGAAAGGCCCAACCCTGTTTCCTTGCTGATCAGGGGAAAACCTATGCTGGATTGTAGTTTGCCAGGAGCAAAGGATCTTTTTTGACTGGATTAATTTTTGCCTGCTGTAAGTGGAGCTGAGCCTTGGAGCACTGAAGAGACGCTGCTGCCTGGAGAACAAAGGAAGGCGAGGCAAAGGAGCTTTTGAACTTCGCGCTGCTGCTTCTGCTGCAGAGAAAGGAAAGATTAACCCTGCCAGCTCCTGGAGAAGTAGATGACTGAGCCAGAACCTGTGCTTCTACCTCAAATCCAAAGGGACGTGAGTAAAAAAAAAAAGAAAATGGCTTTTAATGCCCCATCCCAAGAAATGCCAAACCTCAGACTTACAAAGGCTAACTATCAGTGGTGGGAGGAGTATTTGAAGAGTCGCCTGCAGACTCACAATGCCCTTCAAGTATTAACAACTGAAAATCCTCCAGAAACTGACCCTGATAAGACACAATTTCTTATGATGGATGGTTTTGCTAAAGCCCTGATTTTAGGGAGTATTTCCTACACAGAGGTACCAGGATTAAGAGGGCTAGCCACATCCAGATTGATGCTTCAAAAGTTAAAGGATAAATTTTATAAGCACAGCAAGAGTAAAATCTATTCCCTCAAGGGAAAGATTTTTGATTTCAGGATGAAGGAGGGAGACTGCCTTCCCAAAGAGATGGACAAATTAATGGGCATTTACACACAGCTTAAAGACCTGAATGAAGCACCCTCTGATACAGATATGATTTCTTCAATTCTCAAGGGTCTGCCTGGTTCCTATAAGTCTGTAACCAGTATGATTAGACTGAAAGATGATCTGACTTTAGAAGGTCTTTTGTCTGCACTAACTGAGGAATATGATTCTAGAAATTTGAAAGAAAGTTTGTCTGATGAGATGTCTGTTTTGAGTCTAAAGCATGGACAGAGATTTAAAAGGAAAATAGAGTGTTTTATATGTGGGAAAAATCATCTTGCAAAGTACTGCTCTTCTAAGTATGCACCTAATAATGAGCCCCAAGAACAAAGAGCCACAGGAGCACATGGTTCCAGTAACAAAGAACCAGCCAGTGGAAGGGGAAGCCATTATGGGAGGAGCAGAGGTCACGTTTCACACACACAGCACAGAGGAAAGAAGTTTGCAGCACAGACACAGAGCAAAGGCAATGCTTTTAGGATCACTGATGATTTTAACACAGATGATAAGAAAATATTTTTAATCGATTCTGGCGCTTGTACACATGTGTGTAGAGAAAAAGCCTGGTTTAGTAACATAGATGTTGAAAACAAACCAAGAATTTACCAAGCTAACAGGCAATTATTGAATGTACAAGGCGTTGGGACTGTAAAATTGCGATTGTCCACTACAGATAATCAATTAATTGAAGTTGAATTGCGAAATACAGCTTATGTGCCTGAAGCTGTTGAGAACTTAATTTCAACAAAAAGCCTTATGAATACTGGCCATATTGTAGTGCTCAAACCAGAGCAAGGAAGCAAGGTCTCTACCAAGGATGGAGAGCTTGAATTTAAAGTGGAAGAGAAAAATGGCTTTCATTACTTTGTAGCTTGTGATGATGAGGAGACAGAAACTTTTGATGTTGATCCTGATGAGGAAATAGAGACTGTTGATGATAAGGAACAGATTTGCCAGACTAAGGATGCTTGTGATGATGCTTGTAAACATGAAAAATGTTTATTTTCGTGGCATATTAAAATGGGACATAGAAATTTGAAATCTGTTGAGCAGTTGTTAAAGCAATGTGGAATACCTGTTGTGTATTGTGAAAAGAGTGAAACTAGATGTGAGACATGCCTCAGAGCAAAGGGAGATGCCCCAAGTTATTCTGGGAAAACTCCAGCGCAAAATCAAGAATTTTTGGAAACTGTATACAGTGATCTTGTTGGGCCATTACCTGCATCCCTAGGTGGGAACAAATATTTTGTGACTTTCACAGAGAATAAAACAAAATACACTTATGTGTATATGCTGAGAAGCAAGGATGAAACACTGCGTAGATTTAAAAATTATGTGGCTATTGTTAAAAATAAATTTGGCAAAGCACCTCAAAGCTTACTCACAGATGGAGGTGGTGAATATTGTAATGCTGAATTCAAACAATTTCTACAAGAGCAAGGAATTCAACATAAAGTATCCATTGCCTATTCACCCCAGCAAAATGGAGCTTCTGAGAGATTAAATAGAACACTGCAGGGGATGTGCAGAGCTATGCTGATGCATTCTGGACTGCCAAACGGTTTATGGGCAGAAGCCCTGAACACAGCAGTGTACTTACACAACAGATTACCCTCAAAGATTATTGGAACCTCCCCTTTTCAGGCTTGGTTTGGAAGACAGCCTGGTCTAAGGCATATCAAAGCTTTTGGCGCAAAAGGGTATGCACACATACCAAAGGAAAAGAGGGGAAAGCTTGATTCCAGATCTGAAACTGGACTTATTGTAGGCTATCCTGTTGGTGGGAAAGGGTACAGGATATACAATCCCCAAACCCACACAGTAGAAGAACGCAATGTTGTTTTTATTGATGAGACTGTATTGCCTAGTGTTTCCACTGCAGCTGATCCAAAGATGCCTGGGACTGCACCTGATGAGTTCGTTGCTTGGCTACCTGTAGTGACTGCTGGTGAACTGGCCGGGGAACTGGCAAGTGAAGCAGCAGGTCCACCTTCTGAGGAAACTACTGAAACAGAAGGGGAAGCAGGGGCCACACCAGAGGAAGCGGCTCAACCCACGGCAGAACCCACAGCAGAACCCACACCCGGTGTGAGGCGATCAGAAAGGAGCACTAAGGGACAACCTCCAATGAAGTATGGATTTTGTGAACTTGTGCAACCTGCAAAGGAACCCAAGAACTGGAAGGAAGTTTGCAACTTACCTGCGAGTGAAAGAGGCAGATGGCTTGAAGCAATGGAACAGGAGCTGCTATCCATTAGCGAAAAAGAGGCCTGGACTCTCACTCAACTACCTCAAGGCAGAAACCCTGTTGGATGTAAATGGGTCTTCAAAATAAAGCACAAGGAAGATGGAACTGTGGAACTATACAAAGCACGCCTAGTAGCTAAAGGCTACTCGCAGCAATATGGGACTGACTATTTTGAAACTTTTGCTCCAGTTACTGACCAAGCAACATTCAGAACACTTCTAAGTGTTGCAGCATCTAGGAACATGATAGTAGAGCATCTTGATGTAAAGACTGCTTTTCTCAATGGAGAACTATCTGAGGAGATCTACATGGAACAACCTGAAGGTTTCAAGGTCAAAGGTCAAGAAAACTACGTCTACAAACTTAATAAAGGACTCTATGGCCTAAAGCAAGGCGCAAAGGCCTGGTATGACAAACTTACTGAACTTTTAAAGAAGCAAGGCTTCAAGCAAGGGAAAGCTGAACCTTGTCTGTACACTAGAATCAGAAATGGACAATACCAGTATGTTCTTGTTTACGTTGACGACTTGATCGTGGCTTGTCAAAACAGAGGAGACATCAAAGCAATAGCTGATGGACTGAATAAGGAAGTGGAAGTCAAACAGCTAGGAGATGTTCAACAATACCTCGGAATGCAAATTGAGAGACTCGAGGATGGAACTTTTCTTTTATGCCAGAAAAGAAAGATTATGGACTTTATAGAATCTGTTGGCATGAAGAACTGCAAAGCTTCAACAATCCCACTTGAACCTGGATATCTGAAGGAGAAGGACGGCACACCACTAAAGGACATAGGAGGATACAGAGAGGCTGTCGGAAAGCTCTTGTACCTGAGCAAATCAACGCGTCCAGATATTACAGCGGCAGTTGGATTTCTAAGCAGAAAAGTAAGTTCGCCAAATCATCATGATTGGAGCGCAATAAAGAAGATGGCACGTTACCTAAGAGGAACAATGAACTTAAAACTAAAAATTGCACCAACTGAACAACCAAGACTAGTTGGCTACATGGATGCCAGTTGGGGAGAAGAGATGAACAACTACAAGTCTACCAGTGGATACCTATTCTTTTATGGAGATGGACTGATAGACTGGACTAGTAGAAAGCAGACTGTTGTAGCGCAATCCACAGCAGAAGCTGAGTGCATTTCAGCAGCAAGTGCCTGCAGCAGACTTGAATGGATCTTTGAGATGTTGAAAGATTTTGGAATAATTGAACCTGTACCTATACTTATGTTAGAGGATAATCAAGCTTGTATAACTATATGTAAGGAAGAGAGCACGACTGCTAGAAGTAGATCTATTGGTATTAAATGTGCATTAGTTAAAGATTTGTACCAGAAAAGGTTGATAGAGATTAAGCATTGTCGTACAGAAGAGATGGTGGCTGATATTCTGACTAAGCCACTGACCAAAGACAAGTTTGAAAGACTTCGTGAAATGTTGAATATGCTTGATGCTAATGTTCAATAATGTTTTGTGTATGCATGTATAATGACTTGCATTTCAGGTCTTGAGAAGGGGTGTTGGAGAAATGAGCATGTAATGCAAGGCCTGAGAAATTCAGTCATTATAGGGTTAAGTATGCAACTTGTTTGTTTACCTATGTTAGCCTGGAAGCAATACCTGGCAGCTGGCCAATTAACTGTAGACCCGGGAAAACTAAAGGTGTACTGTCTTGCTAATTGGTCAATGATATCAGGTGTTTCCTTTCAGGGGTCAAGAAGAAGGAGAGATCCTCCATTACAATCTCTCACTCTCTATCAGCATGTCTTAGTGTGAAGATGGAGCACAATGCAGCTCCTTAGAAAGCATGTTTTGTTTATTTGTAGCTAATCCCGTTTACCTTTTCCCTTTAGTAATAAACTTCTTTTAAACCAAAAGAAGCAATCTCTTCTTTCCAGAAAAGCAAGATTCATTACTCTGATTTTTCTGATTATTGGACAAAATTCCTAACATTAAATACAGCAGAATTCAAGTAAACCAGCTGTTTGAGAGAGAGTGGACTGGACTGAGTCTGTTCCTTCCCATTAAGAGGCTGACTGGGAAGTTTTAAGCATTTAAATACAATCGTTACGCATCCAACCCCACATTTATCATATGTTGCATTGCACCAGAGCCCCAGAATTTTGTCTTAAACAATCATTATTTTGATTGCATGTTGATTATTGTCCTGCAGGGTATAAAACAAGTGTATGATCCCATGTTCTGTAGAGCCAAACCCACTGCTTTAATGTTGTATTCAAGACAAGGGTACCTTAGAAAAGCTGGAAGGTCAACAAAGTTTTTTTTAAAAGGTCACATCAATATCCTTCACTACAGGAAACTACAAGCCACTACAGAAGGGGTAGGCAACCCCCTGCATGCATGCCAACATCGGCATACCAGCCCATTTTGTTTAGCAGGTCTCTGCCCAGGTCTCTGCCCAAGTCACCAAAACAATGGCAGCACTGCTGGGGCCAGAAGTGTAGAAGAAGGCAAGAGGCATGGCTTATTTGCATCATCCCTCCAAGACTTGCACAGCCATTAGCCTAGTCAAAGGATAATCCCTAAGAATCAGACAGCACCACTGAGGATTGCCTTGTTGGGAGTGTATCTAGCTAAGCACAATCTGCATTTTGTTCAGTGTTTCCATTTTGTTTGCCAGTGAATCCACATCTTCACAAGTAGACATTGCATGTTTTGCAGCACTTGGATCCCAAAGAAAATGCCTGCCCCAGCATAAAGGGAAATACAGTATTCCAGGAGCCAGGGAAATGTCCCTTATTGTTGAGAGACTGTGCCAAATAAATGTGCCATTGCAAAATGCATCCATTCTAGTCTCACCAGACACTTCTTTTCACTATCCTCACTGTTCTGCTGTTTCATCCTGTATGCCTCTTTAGCCAATCAATAAACATCCTCCTTATTTTCTTGCAAAAACAAGAACAGTCTTTCTTGTCTCACAATCCATCACACCGTGCAATTCTAAGAATTCTTTCTGAGGAATAAGACCTGAGAA
Organism: Lepidodactylus listeri; assembly: GCA_029233225.1. NCBI lineage: Eukaryota > Metazoa > Chordata > Lepidosauria > Squamata > Gekkonidae > Lepidodactylus > Lepidodactylus listeri. Next base: position 51,881,824 of record JARCFY010000004.1, read on the forward strand.
GGATTTTGACTAGACCTGCTTACAGTTGCTCTCTTAGGGTCATAAGTTAGTGATATTATTTATTAACTATTTACAAAAAGTTTATGCAGACTTTCTTCCCATTGAGAGCTATCAAGGTGGCTAACAGTTAAAATAAAACATTGTAAAAATATAATTAAAACAATTAATAAAAATAATTCAAACCAAAACTAAAATACATATTAAAAAGACATAAAACAGTAATTAAACCATAGGGCAGGAAAGAGACATCATTAAGGAAATGCCGGACAAAAAAAAAAAAACCTTCATCCACAGGTGAAGACTTCCTTGACTTCCAAAAAGCTTTTGATAAAGTTCCTCATCAAAGGCTCCTAAGTAAGCTCAAAAGTCATGGGATAAAAGGACAAGTCCTTTTGTGGATCAAAAACTGGCTAGTTAAAAGGAAACAGAGAGTGAGTACAAATGGGCAATTTTCTCAGTGGAGGGAGGTAAGTAGTGGAGTACCGCAGGGATCAGTACTCGGTCTGATGCTTTTTAACTTGTTTATTAATGATTTGGAGTTGGGAGTAAGCAGTGAAGTGGCTAAATTTGCAGATGACATGAAGTTGTTCAGGATGGTGAGAACCTGGGAGGATTGTGAGGCACTCCAAGATCTGTTTGGTGCCAGTTTGGTGTAAAGAGCCAGTTTGGTGTAGTGGTTAAATGTGTGGACTCTAATCTGGGAGAACCGGGTTTGATTCCCCACTCCTCCACTTGCACCTGCTGGTTGACATTGGGCAAGCCAAAGCTCTGTACCAGCTGTTCCCTCAAGGGCAGTTGTCTCAGAGCTCTCTCAGCCCCATTTACCTCACACGGTATCTGTTGTGGGGAGGGGAAGGGAAAGGAGTTTGTAAGCTGCTCTGAGACCCCCTTGGATAGTGAAGGGTGGGGTATAAATCCAATCTCCTCCTCCTCCTCCTTCTCTTCTTCTTCTTCATCTGTTGAGGATGGGCGAGTGGGCATCAATGTTGCAAATGGGGTTCAATGTGGCCAAGTGCAAAGTGATGCACATTGGAGCGAAAAATCCTAACTATAAATACACTTTGATGGGGTCTGAATTGGCAGAGACTGACCAAGAGAGAGATCTTGGAGTCGTAGTAGATAACTCAATGAAAATGTCAAGACAGTGTGTGACTGCAATGAAAAAGGCCAATGCTATGTTCGGGGTCATTAGGAAGGGAACTGAAAACAAATCAGCCAGTATCATAATGCCCCTGTATTAATTGATGGTGTGACCTCATTTAGAGTACTGTGTACAGTTCTGGTCGCCACACCTCAAAAAAGATATTATAGATATACCTCACTAAAATACTACTCTAGTAGAGAATAACTACTATAAATTGTTAAATGAGATTAAATTGGATTTAGAGAAATGGATAGATTTACAACTATCTTGGATGGGCCGAATGGCGACAGTTAAGATGAACATCTTACCGAGATTCCTCTTTTTGGCTCAAAATATTCCTGTGCTGAGAAACAATAATTTTTTTGAGGAGTTAGATAAATGAATTAGGAAGTTTGTTTGGTCTGCAAAAAAACCAAGAATAAAGTGGAAGTTATTACAGGACAGGAAGAAAAGAGGTGGATTCGGCATACCGAATTGGGAGATTTACTATCAAGCTGCTTCCCTTGTCTGGATCAAAGACTGGATAAGACTAGAAGATGCTAGAGGTTTGGCACTTGAAGGCCATGATCTATATATGGGGTGGCATGCTTATATTTGGTATGAGAAAGATAAGGTCCATACTAACTTCCAGCATCATTTGCAAAGAGGTTCTTTATTAAAAACATGGTTAAAAATGAAGATAAGGTATTATGGGAAAATCCCTAGATGGGTTTCCCTGTTAGAAGCATTTATAAAACCTATACTTACTATATCGAAAGCGGTGAGCTATGATGTCTTACTAGACAAACAAAATAAGTTAAAACCGAATGAAATTTTAGAAACAGCCTATAATATAAAATTAACATGGTGGGAAGAATTCCTATTGCAAGCGAGATTTGACATGGATAAGAAAACAGGTTTCTTTGCTACCAGTAATGACCTTGATAAGCTATGGTTAGATTCTCAAGAGAAGTTGATACAAAAAAATTATAAATTTTTATTGGATGAGAAGATGTTAGATGAAACAGTGAAACCTTGTATGGTTTCATGGATGAGAGACTTTGGTTACCCGATAGAAATAGACAAGTGGTCACAAATTTGGAAAACACTCAATTTTCTGACTGCTATCCCTTACAAGGAAAATATATACAAAATGTTTTTTAGATGGCATTGGACTCTAGAGAAAATTGCTAGATGTTATGATAATGGCTCTAACCTCTGTTGGAAGTGTGGTAAAAGTACAGGGACCTTTTTCCATATGTGGTGGCATTGTTCGAAAGCCCGAAAGTTTTGGTTTAGGATTCAGAAATTAATAACAGATGTTTTAAATATTAACATCCCTTTTGTTCCAGAAATTTTTTTGTTGAATTTATTGGATAAGAACTATAGTAAAGGTGATTATGCTATTATAATATATTCTTTTACGGCGCCTTTGAATTTGTTGGGCCAAATATTTTATATAAAAATTATATAAAATTATATAAAATATCTTATATATAAAAGATATTACAGCATTGGGAAAAGTGTAGAAAAGGGCAACTAGAATGATAAAAGGGTTGGAACACTTTCCCTATGAAGAAAGGTTGAAGTGCTTGGGGCTCTTTAGCTTGGAGAAACAATGGCTGAGGGGTGACATGATCGAGGTTTAAAAGATTATGCATGGGATAGAGCAGGTCGAGAAAGAAGTACTTTTCTCCCTTTCTCACAGTACAAGAACTCGTGGGCACTTCATGAAATTGCTGAGTAGTCAGGTTAGAACAGATAAAAGGAAGTCCTTCTTCACCCAAAGAGTGATTAACACGTGGAATTCACTGCCACAGGAGGTGGTGGCAGCTACAAGCATGGACGGCTTCAAGAGGGAATTAGATAAACATATGGAGCAGAGGTCCATCAGTGGCTATTAGCCACAAAATATAGATAGGAACTCTCAGTCTGGGGCAAGTGATGCTCTGTATTCTTGGTGCTTGGGGTGGGGGCAACAGTGGGAGGGCTTCTAGTGTCCTGGCCCCACTGGTGGACCTCCTGAGGGCACCTGGTGTTTTTGGCCACTGTGTGAAACAGAGTGTTGGACTGGATGGGCCACTGGACTGATCCAACATTGGCTTCTCTTATGTTCTTACGTTCTCTTAGGTGGAAGTCAGTGATAGATGGTGACAGATAAATATCCCTGAGTATAGAGATCCATACTTTAGATGCCCCAGCTGAAAAAGCCCTCTCTCATGTTGCCAGTGTTCCCTCTAAACTGTGGAGTCTTGTGAGCAAAAATTCTAGTTTGTGAGCTACTGGCATTAAAGTTATGAGCGAGCGATTTGACTGCTGCATAACTTAGTTTGATCTGGAGCCATCTTTCCTGAGCTAAGACAAAAATGTGTGAGCCAGAGGCTAAAAAACTGTGAGTTAGCTCACACTAACTCAGCTTAGAGGGAACACTGGTTGCCACCCAATTAATCTCAGGATTATCTGGGGGTATCTGAAGCACAGTCTTGGAAGGTGACTTTAGTAGGTATGTCAGTTAATATAGGTAGTGGCTAGGTAAGTTTGCATCTAAAAAACTGGCAAGGCGGGATATAAATAGAACAAACAAACAAACAAATAAATAAATAAATAAATAAATAAGTTAGGCTGAAAGGTAGCAACATTGGGGATCCTTCTTTGAGTTTCCAATAGAATTTGAACACCGTTGCTTTGTACAGATTAATCTCCAACACAGAGTCTGGTAACTGTAATGCCTTCCATATAAACTGGACCCTCAAAACTATTTAGCTGGAATACTAAGGGTTGGGGTTTTTTTTTCCAAATTGACATGAATATAGACTCAATAAACACCTATGATTAAATTTGAATAACCGCATACCTTTATATAAACCGAAACAGTAGAATAACAACAAGCTTCTTGTTGATAAGGTCATAATCTTAAAATAGAACTGCACCAGAGAAAATAATAGTCCTTTGAGAGTACATAAATTACACCAACATATTATACAATCATTTGTTTTGATACGGTTTTGTTCTACACTATGTAAAGCAACCACGGGAAAATGTTAAGCACATTAGAATAATAGTCTGTATAAATGTACAGAAGAAGAGCTTAAAAAGAATGATGAGTAGAAGAAGAGGTTGACTAAAAAGAGTGATGATTGCTTAGAATTTACTCACCTTCCATAAGTGGCTGCCTTAGTTGTCAGACAGAATAATGTGCCTCCTGCTTACACAGGACAGGTGACTCATAGCGCATCCTAAACAAAGTTACACCCTTCCAAGACCATTGGCTTCAATGGACCTAGAACTGTATAAATTTTCTTAGGAAAACAATGTTACCATAATCACATGAATTTCAACTTTATTGACTGTTAACAAAATCTGAAAAGTTAAACAAAAAGCTCTGGGAGGCTGAAAGCAACCAGAAAATTGTAAAAGCACCTTCCCCACATATTCAGACAGTAGTGAGAAAAAAATGCATGGAGCGCTATTTTGGATTTCAGAGCAAACACGAAATGTACTCAGCAACAAGAGGAAGGGGAAAGGGGGAAAGGAGAAACCATACTGAATGATGTGCAGGTGAAACCTAACAGTGGGAAGGCAGGAGAGAAACAGCAGAAAAGAAGGTGGACTGGGCCAGCAGATACAGGAGAGGACAGAGAAAAAATGGGTAAGGCTCAGGAAGGGGTTAAAGTGAGAATGGAGGGATGGCCAGGGAAGAACACATAAAACCATGACGCTTCCTTATACAGAATTAGACCCTTAGTCCATCAAAGTTAATATTGTCTACTCAGATAGGCAGTGGCTCTCCAGTGGCTCTAGTAAAGGTCTTTCACATCACCTATTCTCTTCTTTAAACTGGAGATGCTGGGGATTGAACCTGGGTCTTTCTGCATGTCGAGCAGATGTACTACCACTGAGCCACAGTCTTTCCCAAAAGGAATAGAATTTCTCCCTCCCTAAAAATAAAGCAAAATGTCACAAAGTGGGGGTTAGTGCAAGAGGGAATTGTATTTTCTCTCAGTTCCCTATTGCAAAGGATGGATGCAAAGGTTAAAAACCTGTTGCTTCTTGGGGTGTGCACAAAAAATAGGTATTTTTCAGATTTGGGTATATAGAATATATATATATATATATATATATATATATATATCAGTATTTCCCAACATTCCTGAATTCCAATATTAGTATGGTGTTGAAATTGGGGAAATATTCAGGATTGCCAATTTTTTTTGGCTCCATTATGCCCTATGGGGACCATTATAGTCAATGGTCCCCTAGGTTACAATGGAGAATTGAGCAAGGGGTATCTGGAGTCCTGAGGGGATTTTTTTTTTTAGGTAGAGGGACCACACTTGTAGCATAGCTGTTGGTAGCTCTCCTCAAACACCCCCCCCCCCAAGTTGGAAAAAGATTGGACCAGATGGTCCAGTTCTATGGGCCCCAGAAAAGGTGTCCCCATCCTCCATTACTTCCAATGGAGGGAAGAAAGGCATTTAAAGGGATCTGGTCCCTTTAAATGCCTTCTCCAAGCTATGACATGACTCCTCACTTGATGAGTGAACTCTGAATGCATTTAAATAGACCACAGTTCTTTTAAATGCCTGAAAGTTCACTCACCACCACATGCAGACCTGGATGGGAGGATTCTCCTGCCTGGCGATTTAAACCACAGGCCAGGAGAAATTGGTCCCAGGATATGTGTGTGGCAGGGAGCTCCTACCACCCCCTCCAATCCTGGGCTGGCTCCTCTTTTTAGCTCTGTTGAAACCGAGCTGTAAGAGGAGTCAGTCAGCCCCAGTTGAGGTGGCAGGGAGCTGTCAGCTCTTTGCCACCTCTGCTGATCCTCCCTTGCAGCTCAGAGCTGGCTCATGGTATACATTTTTGGGGGGGCTGAACTATAGCTGAATATAGATCTCTGATCTGTATTTGGCTTAACTAATACCTGAAAAATACCAATAAGGTATTTTATTTATTCAGTTTGGCTTATACTGAGTGCACACCCCTAGTTGCTTCTACAAAAGTGGCACTGTTCTCAACCACCACACTTTTTGTTGGCCTTTCTCCCACTTCCCTTTCATCTTGATAAACAGGACCAGTTTGCGCCTGCCAGTCCTATGAAAAACACAGCATTGCCAACATCCTGGAGAAAAAAAGAATGTCCTATCCCCTTAATAGAAGCTTCACATGTGGAAATGAAAAGGTGAAGCCTTTCAAGGAATGGAGGTAAGTATCACCCACTGGTAAATAACAGCCCATTAAGCCTCTATAAAAGGGATGAGATGCTTTTTTGCAGGATGTTGACAACCTTAAATAGAGTTTAAGCCAACTCTAAGGCAAAGACCATTACTTTGTTATCAGCAAAGCGACAGCAAGATGGGTTGTCACCTCACCTTAATTTCATCAAGCTCACTAGCTGCTCACAAGAACAGCTTGGAGAAAAACCAAACCTCTCTCTTTATTGAACCCTCAAATCCTTAATCAGAACATTCAGACACAAATAATTTATCTACATTAGCATTCCTACCCATAAAAAACTGGGCTCATATTAGCATTTTCAGCTAAGATGTTATTTGCACTGATATAATTTGGACTTTGATTAATTTAATACCAAAAACACAAGCTCAATGAAGTAACTATCTATGGTTTCACCATAGTCAGGGCTCATTTTGTAGCAGGAACTCCTTTGCATATTAGGCCACACACCCCTGATGTAGCCAATACTCCAAGAGCTTATAGTAGCCCCCGTAAGAAGAGCTCTGTAAGCTCTTGGAGGATTGGCTACATTAGGAGTATGTGGCCTAATATGCAAAGGAGCTCCTGCTACGAAATGAGCCCTGGTCAAGACATCAGTACTTCCTTCAAATTTACATTGAAATTCGTCACTATCAGCGGTCTCTTTTACTGCTGAAAAGGGCCACTATCCCTTTTGTTTTTGACTATTAAAAGTAGTTTTATATGAGATAGATGGGATATTATGCACTTTTTCCAATGCTAGCCATTCCTATAGATTTTTAAATGTGAACATTTAATTATATATTTTCAGAGCAAGCAGATGGGAAACTGTTTCAGAAAATCATAACTTGCATTTGGCTATGTAGCAGGTTCTAAACAGATCAGGGCTTTCCACCTAACTCCATTGAATCCAAGTCCCAATGGCATTTCCATAGGACCAGAGAGAGTGTTTCCAAGCATGTTCCCTGCTTTTCTATACAACCTAAAAGCACTAAACCAAAAATCTAAACATGTGCCAACTGGATCCAAGACACACTCACTTGGATTTGTTGATTGTGGTAGACTTAGGGATAATAAAAATACTCAGACAGAGTCCAAAAAGCTGTGGATCATTTTTTAAGCTGGACTTTTATGAATGTGGTTTAGCTAGTATTTTATGTCCCTTCTTTATGGTGTGTTTTATGTACTTCACACTCATACACGAGTGATCATGGTAGGATCATAATTTGTTTTCTGTGTGGGGAGAACCAGACATATTTATTTGCACAACAGTATATGAAATATTATAAAGTTTTAGAATGATAAACATTTGCTTAAATAAACCCAGAATACTAGTGTGCTGCTGTGAGAAGCGAAAGAGAAAATTTCATTTATAAGTATTTATGGGGCACAGGATTGACAATAATGTGTGCTCTTCTGTGATATAGTCTCAGTGAACGAGTCAACTAATAATAATTTAACAGCTCCTCTTCTCGGAATGTGTTGGTATAATTAAAGATTCTGTCAGTGATATCAGATGTGGTGATGCTGAGGGATGCTAGGTAAATGTGAAGAGAAATTAACTTTTAGATTTGTTCCTTTAAAAGATATTCTGATGATTCTTTTCTTTTTTTTTCAAGGTTAATAAATGCAGCAAGGGGAAAAAAACTTACAAAACAGTGTCCATATGTTAAGAAGTTCATAAAGAGAAAGATTTCTTAGAGCACTGGCAATATTTAGAATTGCATTGCACTTTTCTGGTCTCAGAGGCAGAGCAGTTCGAGAGTTAGGCTACAATTCATACAGTGACTACCCAAAGCAGGTCAACTCAAAATCTTACTTAAGGGCTTTTCCACATGTGTTTACTTTTCCTGGGCCCATGTAGGGAAGATCTGAGACTGGGATGCTAGCCAGGCCAAAGTCCATGCTTCTCCCCCCTCCCTGCTACACAATGAGCATTGTATAAACCCTTCGGCAAATAGTATACTCTCGAGACAGATGTCTCCCATTTATGTGGATTCCACCCTCCCTGCTACGCAATGAGTGTTGCCCCATTAAAGCTGACAATCACTTCTGCAAACAGCGGCTCCTGAGACAGCTGTTTCATCCTCTCATGTTGATTCCATGTTGATTGTCTACTGAACACTGACACAGCAACCTAAGGGCGTGGCGTGTAAGTCTGTGTATGTTTCAAAATAAACTGCTCACTGCCAGGGGCAGACTTGAGTTTTCCCCTTCAAACTCACTTGTCTCGTGTGCAAGTCCTTCAGGCCCATACTACTTTGGTTTATCCCCTGGTTTCTGCATGTGTTTTTGTATCTTTAGTTTTCACTCCCCCCATAAACACTGAGTTGTTGTTGTTTTTTTTCTGTTTCTTTTAAGACCACTTTTATCCCAGTCATTTTCTGGAAGCCAATATTGAGTTGCCTTTTTCTTTTTGTGCAATGGTACTTCTGGGTTTCTTTGTCTCACCCATGCCCAGCCTACTTTCAATGACTTGATTGGCATCATCATCAAACCATTCTTTCTCCTCCCCTGCTGCTCTGAAGACGAGTGGTTTCATTTTCTGATTTTTTTAAAAGGCACTAAAATATTAATAAATTGCTATACTGCTGTAATGATAAGTCCACCAGGTTCTGTGAATTCTCAGCTTTCATTTTTTTTAAAAAAAGTCTCTAGTCCCTTTCCTTGTGAAATTATAAGGGAAAACGCATAACTGTGCAAGGTAAGATGCTAAAGACTTACTTTTTAAAAATGAAATCTGGGAATTAAAGAGCCTGCTTGACTTATCATTACAACAGTGTATCAATACATCAATATTTTAGAGCCTTTAAAAATGCCATGATATTAATATATTGATACAAGCATACACAAAAAAATAAAAAGGGGGTGCTGTGACACCATTGATGATGACAACACTTTCCCTTGAAAAGCCTGATTATTTAAGCCGTGTGTGGAAGAAAAGTTGTGGGACTCCACAACTATAAAAATGTAGAGGGAAGGCAGATGTGCTGAAGATATGTGCCCAAACTGATTTCCATGCTTGTGGTTTGACTGCCAAGAAAATCAGGAGTAAGACAATTATAATACAAGGAGAAAGTGGTGAAGCACAAATTTCTCCCTGTGTGCCTAGATCGCTCTGTGATAGCGCTATGCTGGAAGGGGTTAATAGTGCCAGGGTTTTTCTCTGAAGAGATATTCTTTTGGGAGTGAGGGGAGCACACACCTGGTATCGGAATGCAGGGGATGCCTTATTCTCTCGACCTTGGAGTGGACTCCAGCTCCAGCAATAGACCTTTTTTCACATACACACACACAGTGTAATCTATAAATTAAGGGGCAGCTACTTTTTTCCTTTGGAACTTCAGGTCAGTCCAGGCTACAGAACAGTGCTGAGCACTTTGGCTGACACCCAGGAATCTACCCGCTGCTATTGCTGACTAGCATTTTATCATCTTACCTGTGGTTTTAATTTTGAATTTTAATATTGTATTTATACTGATTGTTCTGTGATTGTTGAATTTTATCAACTGTAAGCCATCCTGAGCCGTCCTCGGCCAGGAGGGTGGGATAAAAGTTTAAATAAATAAATAAAGTCAGAGCTCCCATAGCTGAAAGGGACTTGGGTATAACTCTTTATCATTCTCCGTTTATGCTAGTAATGTATGAAGGATAAAACTGTTTTCTTTCCACTGGCATGTTAATTGTTTTTAAAATCACTTGGGGGAAAGGAACCATTTATCTCTCAGCAACAGTCAGCTTTCCACTACCATGGGTATAAGCAATTCCTAGTGTTTACTGTACAGACTGAACATGCCAGAGCAGTGCCCACCATTCTAGTCAGAGATGGAGACAGACCAACTGGGGTTTAAACTTTAAATTGTCTTCTCTTCATTGGAGGAAGCATGCTGCCCCCACAGTGCAGCTCCAGAGAGGGAGGATCATTATACTGTATGGGGATAGTCCCCATAGGCCAGGTATAATAGAGTTGAATAAATTCAGCTTTTGTAGGTATTTTTTGGGTTCTGAACCCAAAATATACCATTTTTTTAATGCACAGCCCTACTCCTGAGAAGAACTGAGGCTGCCTGGCACAAGCTAGCAAGCTATTGTGTGAAAAGGACTGGGCCAGTCAGAACTTGCAGGAACATTATGCACCAAGCAAACTGAAAAGGGAAAGCTGGGGGGGGGGGGCTCCCCAGGAGGAGGGAGGCAGGGGAGGGAGGCAGGAAGAGGCAGGGAGGCTCCCTCCCTCATTGGCAGAAGTTGCAATTGGGAGTGGGCCCCCGGCAGCTCTCATTGATTGGCAAATGATCAAGTAAGCCCTGTTTGACACCAGGCTGTTTTCATTGTAGCCTTGATTGAAGTCTAATTGGATTCAGTTTGTTCATTCTTCTTTGTGCTGCTGGTTCATCCTTTGATTCTGCCTTGCTAGATCTTTCCTCTCTTTCTGCCCCTGTAATCAGATCCCATGCTGTTATGGTTATTCTTTGGTCCTGTGGCCACTCAAATGTGAATTTTGTTCCTAAGTTGCTCTCAGCCGAGCAAATGCTTCTATTTTGGCAACATAGCACCTTCAATGTTACATTTCTATTTACTAACAATTTGTAATCTGCCTTGAGTCCCTATGAGAAAGGCAGATTGTAAATGGTATAAATAAATAAAAAAAATAGATACTATTGTCACTATGCTATGGATCTTGACAGTTAACTTAATAACTTTGAAAGATTGTTGGACCACAATAGCTTATGGTTCCCATCATTGACCATTCCAATAAACAATTTTTAAATGATCACCACAGTGAAACAACATCACACCTCATAGTGAGTGGAGGATGCATGCCACCCAGAAAGTTACAAGAAAAAATCCAATGTTATTTGTGTAAATTTCATATATATTTTTTTCTGTTGGGACCATCCCCTTACCTCTAGGTTCTGCACTGGCTTATTCCTTGCCCTTACCTCATCCTGCCTTCTGGCCTTTTTCAGGTTTGTACGTGTTGTACCTGTATGTATGTTGCAGAAACATGCAAGGCTTTTTTTCTGGAAAAAGAGGTATTGGAATTCTTGAGAAGGAAATGAAGTTTTCAGTCTGTATACTGAAAACTCATACACTTTTAAACATTTTAAAAAAGAATTTTGCTGAAGAGGTTCCAGAACTTTGTTTTGGCATGTTCTCCCAGAAAAAAAGCCCTGGAAATTGTATATTTGAGATGAAGACATATTGAAGAAAATTCAGCCAACCTGCTTACAACTCAAAGTAGGACTCTTCATAGGCTATGTTTCAGCAAATTTCCATATACTAGAGTTTTTCAGTGGTTCCTAATGGGAGAATACACCAGGAAAAAAAGCACAAAGAAATGTAGAATATTACTTTTTGCTGGCTCTTTTTTCACTATTATGTAAAAAATCCATAATGATATTTAAACAGTACTTTTGTGTGGTTAGAAAACAAAGTTACATTGGATTCAGACAATTGTGTAGTACTGAATGGGATATTGTTCCACAGTTTCCCGAGGAGATGATCTTATGGAAACTGTGCTTCAAATATTTCATATTATTGATTCACTTTCAGACTTTAATTACAACTTAGAGTAAGTTGCAGCATAAGAAAAGGTTTAACACTGCTGATGTAGGCATTGTCTAGATTCTAGTGCATTGCATTAGTTTGCATCTCCCTTATTTTTTATGAAAATAATTATTCCATTTACAAATACGCTGATTAAATTAAATTTCTGCCTCTTTCCAGAATCATCTTGGTAGTTTGAATACAACTGACTTTGCTGAAAAGAAACAGCAACTTATCTTACATTTGTACTTTCTGTGACAGTATCCAGTGTCACCTAAAAGCCACTTTATGACATTGCTAGTTTAGCAATGACAAATAACATCTGTACTGCTCTAAAGCTGCTTCATTCTGTTCCTACATGGTTACCTCTTTCATCTTGGTAAGAACTTTTCTTTTGCTATTCAGAAATTGTAGGAATTGACTAACAAGACCTATTTTCATAATGATAAAGCCTCGCAGAGAAAATGCACTGTTAATGATAAGCTTTCTATTGTAGCAACCAGTTCTCAGTATGAATTGTTAACTGTAATAAAGATATGCTGAAATGCAAAATATACTGAATTGGTATTATTGTGTTAATTTCCCAGCTACAAAAAAAGAGACAAATGTTCTCCCCCATGGGTAGGGGTTAATGACTGGAATTATTAATTAATGCAGCCTATTAGAAATGTAATAGCCTGGCTCGAGGGTATTTTTATATGGTCTTTCTGTGTGGACACCTATTGATTTATACTAGATTTGCATTGATGGCTTTCAATGGCCCTTCATTTTTGTGACTTTGGCTTAATGGTTTATTAAATTAAATTGTCACTTAACTGACTCCTTCCTCCCTGTTAATTGGCCTAACTAAATTAGCCTCTGGAGGAGGGCATTGTCATTGATGTTTTTCTTCTTTCTGACTTATGTGCATAGCTTACTTTTATTTTAAACCCTGGATAGGGTTCAATTAATTTATCCCCCTACTGTTAAGTGATTTTTTATAGCAAAAGCTTGCACTGGGTAGGAGTTCTGTGTGGAATACAATATGTTCATCATCTGCCCTTTGATCAGGTATCAGAGATCTGCCCTTTGATCACTTCATCAGAGATAGCCTATATTTGTAGTCACTTCTGTGCTTCCAGGGTCACAGAAGTTTTGCAGAGATGAAACTGATCAGTTGAAAAGGCCAGCATGGAGGAAACCCTGTCCCCCAGCTTGGCAGAACCATTGTTAAGTCTCAAGTCTTCACATACAATTCTAGGCATTCTGAAACACACAAGAGAAATCATTAGTTGTAGCTTTCATGTTACCACTTCTACAGAGGGATCATGAATGAGAAACTCTATTTCAGTATGTTCGGGGGGTGGGGGACTGAGAAAGATTTTTCTTTCACTTCCTGAGTCAGAGGAATCCCCTACTGAATTGAATTTCTTTTTATAAAATACCTGAATACAACAGGATGCCAAACAATAGTAAAACAGGATAGGCAGCTGGCACTGTGAAAATAATTTTAGCCTTCCATTAAATTTAGGTCAAATTTACATCTGACTTTCCCGCTAGAATCATTCTAGTTTTTTAAAAAACTGTCTATGCCTGTTTCTAGTTTCAAACCATACTTGTTCTAATTTATAAATTATTGTTTACATTCGTTAATTGCCCTCCTGTGGTCAAGCTAGCATTATACTGCTTTAAACCAATGCTGTTGCTTAGTACTCTTCAGACCCCCTGGAGTGAAATTTGAAACCAGCATGAAATGAGCTTGGGAAAAGACAGCAGTCAAACTACTTCACAGGGGAGGTGTAAATTGGGCCTTAGTCATCTCACTGCTTCTCATTTACTCTTTTCTTCTCCTCTTGACCCACATGTGACTTGACACCATCTAGGTTCACAGCAAGGCGGACTCCTTGGCTGGCACTTCACCACTAACCTTTATGCTAAAATCTAGGTTGAAAGGATGTTAGTTCCCCCACCCCCCGGTAGCAAGTCACAGCCAAATTATGGAGACCCCTGGTGGGGTTTTCAAGGCAAGAGACATTCAGTGGTAGCATGCCATTGACTGTCACTGTGTACCAACCCTGGTATTCCTTGGAGGTCTACCATACAAATATTGGTCGAGGACATATTGGTATTCTGCCGCGTCTCCGCAGCGTGGCAGAACAAGGCGGGGGAATTGCCCCCGCCACACGGCATTCGCACGCCGCCACAAGGAAGCTGCCCGCAGCATCTAGACTGCGGGCGGCTTCCACCGGCGGCCGAACGCCGCGTGGCTCCCTCGGCCCGGCACGCGTTCACACCCGCCGGAAGCGGGTGGAACACGCGCCGCAGCAGCCGGGACCCCACTTTTTAAGTGGTGCCCGACTGCTGCGGGAGAAGCGTGGCACTGGACGCGTTGCGTCCGGGCCGCCTCCTCCGGGCAGATGTGGCAGTCTGGACTGCCGCTCTGCCTCCGCTTTTAAAGTGGAGGAAGAGCAGGCCAGACTGCCAGTCTGTCCTCGGCCATTGCCCAGGGCCAATACTGCTTAGCTTTCAAGATCTGATGAGACTGGGTTAGCTTGGGGTTTTCAGGATGTTAGCTTTTGGAAAAACCATTCTTGAAGAGAAAGCACTGTAGTTTGTGCTGTTTTGCTGGACAATGTTGTTTTTAAAATGGTCTTTGTAAAATGTCTCTTTTCTTTCAAGATTAAAAACCTTTGCCTGCCTTTTGTAATTAACACTGACCATTTTAGCTGTCCGAAATAATTAAACTCTATTTTTTTTTAAAGGTAACTGGAGAAGAACTATGGACTTTGGCGACCACCACATTGTGGCTACAGTTGATAAGCCTTGCAATGATAAGTAATGTGGTTCTTGCAATGATAATGTAATGTGGTTCTGCCATTAGACAGCAATTATCTTTTGAACGTGTCTTACTCAGCAGCTGAAATATGTAAAGCTTTGTATCAAGACATCTTAATGAAATGAGAGAGAAGCAGCACTTCATATCTAATCCACCCCAGCTGAGGAGAACTCAATGTTAGTGTCAAGCAGCTGTATAAATTTTTCTAAAGGTAAGAAAATCTCTGTGAGCTTTGCTGATTAGTATTCGCTTCCTTCTCTTAAGTTTTGCAGTTAGTCCATGCAGCCCACTACCATCTACCCTGAGTAGCAACCTCTGCAGTTCCAAAGCAGAGATCTCCTCTGTCTTAGCTATTTGTGATTTGGGCAATGTCATTGTAATGTCCTGGGTTCTATTGTACAATATCGCTGCCATGTGCTCCTGTAATGGCGACCGCCATGTGGCCAGACCACATGGCCAGGCAGCGACTTGAGCTTCAGTCCAGGTGAACAATAGACACCTGGATCCTAAGTGGCCACCAATAAGGAGCCTAGGTTCTCCCCAGGGAACCTATGACAATCCAGGTACATGCAAGAGCCTATTGGGTCAATTGGGTGTGGCTGGAGGTGTGGTTCCAGCCAGCATAAAAGCAGGGGCCTGAAGCCCCATAGGCATGCTTGAGCTGAACCACTAATAAAAGAGCTATGCTTGAAATCACTTCGCCAGCCTCCTGACTCCAGTACTTTCTACTGGCGATGAGGATGGGATCCCGATGAATGACTCATCAGCTGAACTGAGCAGCGCCACACCGCGCATTGATCTGTCACAATCTGGCACCATGGGGCCCCAGCACCCTGAAGCACTGCCACCCACCCTAGAGGACATCACTCACCACGCCACTCCAGTAAATATGGCTGCCGCTCTGGGACAAATACCCTCATTCAACCCGGCCCAGCCCGAGACCTGGGAACCATGGGTTAGGCAGCTCGGGTTCTCCTTCATCATCCGGGGAATCACCAACATGGAGATAAAATGGGCCTGGCTCCTGAGTTCCTGCAGCGTGGACACGATGCGCCTCACCCAAAGCTTGATCGCACCTCGGGACCTCCTGGAGGTCTCATACGATGAGCTCACCAAGGCCCTCAGAGACTACTTCACCATCAAACCATCTATGATGGCCCTCCAAATGGACTTCATCCGGTGGCAACAGAAGCCAGGTGAGACAGCGGCTGCTTTCTTGGCCGACCTCCGCCAGCTAGCAGTCGGCTGTGAGTTCTGGCACGTGGAGGACCACATACTAACCAGGTTCATAGGTGGGGTGCGGGAAGCAAAATTGAGGTGCAGATTGATCACGCTTTTTGAGCATATGCTCGAGAAAGCGCTCCAGGCAGCAGTTGCATTCGAGACTGCCCAAAAGGAATGCCCGTCGTCCAGCATTCACCAGACCTCCTCTTCCTCCAGGTTCGAAGATGAAGATGACATCCTTCAGGTTCACTGATGCACCCTGTGCTTCCAGTATCTTTCTCCCAGTCAGGCTTTGGTACTAGAAGTTAGGTAGGCTGAGATAAAGCACAGAAATACAGCACAGGACAGTGCAGCTTTAGGTCCTTTTGCCCACGTTACATTTTGTTTAAAAACAGCATATTCTCACACAAACCTCTTTCAATATACATGAGTGGAAAGTTGCCTGTCATTTCCCTTTGAAGGGAGAGCTTTGCTTCAGGGAAGGGGTATGGCTACTTTTTCATGAAATTAATAATGCCAACAGATACCAGAAAGTTGCTACTTGTTCTCTCATGTAGGGGGAAGGAGGGAAAGAGATCTCAGCTCATCACAGATCTCTTGCTGTGATCTGGGTTGGTCCAGCATTTCCTTTGGGGAGGAGCATTATCTCCCCCAATCCCATATTTTCTTCAGCAGACTGCCTACTGGTGGAAGAGCTCTGTCTTGCAGGCCCTGCGGAACTGTAAAAGGTTCCGCAGGGCCCTGATCTCTTCTTGGAGCTCATTCCACCAGTATGGAGCTTCTTGTGTGTTTTAATAGTGGGGGGGTCTTATCCTTGTCACCACATTTTGTGTAGTGAAGCAAACAACAAATACCCAGTTCCATTTGGCTGAAGGCCTCTCTATTATCAGTAACTTGGCTATTGGAATAAGGAATAACAATAGTTAACTAAACTATTTCTAGAGTTCTAGGGCAGGGCTGTCCTGGGCTGGTTCTGCAGATTCTTCGTAGGCCCTGCACTCCTGCAGGCTTGCTAGCAGGGAGACTGAGAAGAGAAGCACTGAGTCCCTCCTACTCTCTTGCTTGCTCTGAGGCCTACTGGAATAGCCTCTTTGAAAGGTTGTATACAACATGAGGCTTACAATTAAAACAATAAAAACAGATACATTAAAACACAGACATTAAAATCAAACCACAGACATCTTATATATATAAAAGCCCTAACACGTTGGCCATTTCCAGCTTTCCCATTGGCTGTGCTGTGCACTCCATCAGCCATTGGCCCATCAACTGCCACTCAAGAGTACTCACGTGCCATTGGCTGGGTGCTTGGTCCGTTCCTCTCACCGGCCCACTGTCAGCCTGGCCACTTCCCTGACAGAATAAACTGCCAAAATGGCTGTCTCTCCTGACAAAGACACTTCTGCATCTGGCTGGCTACTGTTCCATGTTCAGGAAGAAGCTTCTACTGCTTCTGCTTCTCCTGCTTGGCTCCTTTAAGGATGGTTAACTGCTAATGTGAGCCAGTGGCCATTAAATCATTCCCGTCTCTTTCTTGATGGACAAACTTCCCCCCTCAGTGGCTGTTGCTAGGCAACCAAGCTTGGTTCTGTCAGTAAAAAGGTGGGGGGAGGACACCCCTTCCGGGCCCTCTTTGGCCTTTGTGGGGAACATATTGGGGTCATTTCTGTAGAGTTGACAGCTCCAGGTTGGGAAATTCATGGAGATTTTGGGGTGGAGTCAATGGAAGCCAGAGTTTGGGGAGGGGAGAGGCCTCAGGTGAATAGAATCCCATACAGTCCACCCTCCAAAGCAGTTATTTTCTCCAGGGGGAGACAGAGATCTGTTGTCTGGAGTTCAGTTGTGATACCAGGTGATCTTCAGGCTCCACGTGGAGGTTGGCTACCCTAGGCATGGCAGAAAATGGTGGACTTTGTGTCATTATACCCTGCTGAGGTGGTGCAGATTCTGCCAGACCCAGGTTCTTGCTGTGGAAGTTGACTGGGTGATTTCAGACCACGCACAGACTTTCAGTCTAACCTGCCTCACAGGGTTGTTGTGCTGATCAAAAAGGGGAGAGGAGAATGATGTGAGCTGTTTTGTTCCCCACTGCAGAGAAATACTACTTTTCCTAGGTAGAGGCAGCAAGGAGGAGTTGGAAACCTGAGGTCAGAGGGGCAGGTAATGGAAGGTTGATGGCTGGCTGGGAAGGAAATATGGTTGCCAACTCCAAGTTGGGAAATTCCTGGAGATTTGAGGGGTGGAGCCTGGAGAGGTTGGGGTTTGAGGTGGGGTGGGGTTTCAGACAGGTCCATAGATTCCACCCTTCAAACCAGCCATTTCCTCCTGAGAAACCATTGTTGCCAATCTCCAGGTGAGGACTGGAGATCACTCAGAATTACAACAGCTCTTCAGATGGCAGAGATCAGTTCCCCTGGAGAAAACAGTGGGCTATGTGTCATTATACCCTGCTGAAGTTGCCACAGCAAGTTGACACTGAATGCCCAAGGCTGGGGCACCCGCCCAGAGACTGTTTCTGGAGCCCATTGTATTTATTTCCACAATGGGCCTTATTCCTATTAATATATAAAAGCCAAGCCATGGTGGCTTACCTACTCTCCCATTGGCCACTGAGGAAACTGCCTTGGCACCTATTGACCCTTCCCACTGACTGCTCCATTCTTATAGCCCACTTTTGATACATTGCACTTTGGGAGTTGTAGTTCTCAGTTGGCCTTACTGCAGCCAAAGCAAAGGGAATTAGAACTACAGTTGAGAGTCCCAAGAGGCTGTGGAGCATTAGCAGGGAGTCGGTTGAAGTGTTAATCAGCTAAACTGTTAAACAGGAACGGTGGGGGGGAAGGCCTGAACATCTCCCTGAATTACAGTTGATCTCCACACTACAGAGATCTGTCCCCATGTAGAAAGCAGTTGCTTTGGAGGGTGAGATCTATGGCAGTATACTTCACTGAAGTCCTTCAACAAACTTGGCCCTCCCCTAAGTACTGCCAACCCCCAGGTGGCACATGGTGATCTCCAGCTATTGCAACTGATTCCCAGATGATCAAGATCAGTTCTCCTGGAGAAAATGGCTGTTTTGAAAAGTTGACTCTGACATATATCCTACTGAGGTCTCTCCCCACCCTGAACCCTGCCCTTCCCAGGCTCTACCCCTCAAATCTACAGGTATTTCCCAGCCCAGAGTTGGCAACCCTGTAACTGGCTATGGAACCCCTTTCCAGACCCTTGGAACCCAGAAGACATGGCATAGGAGGAGGTACTTTTCTACCTTAGCTGCCACTGCATAGCCCCAAATCAACATAAGCCAATCTCCAGGTGGCACCTGGAGATCTTCAGCTACTACAACTGATCTCCAAATGACCAAGATCAGTTCTCCTGGAGAAAATGGCTCCTTTGGGCAGTGGACTCTATGGCATTATACCTTGCTGAGGTCCCTCCCCACCCCAAACCCTGCCCTCCCCAGGCTCTACCCCTCAAAACTACAGGTATTTCCCCACCCAGAGTTGGCAAACTTGTAACTAGCTACAGAACCACTCTCCAGACCCTTGGAACTCAGAAAACATGGCATAGGAGGAGGTGCTTTTCTACCTGAGCTGCCACTACATAGCCCTGTTTTGGCGGGAAGGGTGGGGTATAAATTGAATAAATAAAATAAAATAAATAAACAAGTCAGGATGGAAGGAACCATACCTGTTACCATGTGGTTCTCCTTCCATATTAGCCACTTGGGGCAGCAAAATGACTTGAGACCGCCCTACCTTATAGCCAAGCAGAAGGAAATAGACATGGCTCGCCTTCCTCTATTTTCCCCTTCCCTCTGCCGCCCTACCAGCCACAGCCAGGATAATCACCTGTAGCCTCTTTCTAGAGCCCGTTGTATTTTTTCCCCACAATGGGCCTTACTCCTACTTTAAAATAAGCCACTAAAACAAGCTGGAGCATATAAACAGGATACAACAAAACTGAGCAACCTAAAATGATGTTCCTCAGGCCAGGAGCAGACCACAAAATGTACAAAATAGATAAAACCTAGGTAAAAGGAATGTTTTGGCCTGATGCCTAAAAGAAAGTAAGGTAGTAGGCACCAGGTGAACCTCAAGGGAGGGCATTCCAAAACAGATGTGCCATCATTGGAATAATACTGACTTGTGGTCACTGCCTACCTCATCTCTGCAGACAGGGGTACGAGGAACAGCACTTCACAAGAGGTCCTAATCTGCCAGACAGAACAGTGGAAGTGATTCATTAAGTACCATGGCCTGAATGCCTTTTAGGTCTTCAAGATAAGACTCTGCATTTTGAACTGTGCCCATAAACAAATGGGTAGCTACCAGTGTACAGCTTTCAGCATTTTGGTGAAATAGTCTCTGTGTTCAGCCTCCAACATTAACCAGCTGCATTTTGGATCAGTTGAAGTTTCCAAATAGTTTTCAAATGCAGTCTCATCTAAAAGTGTGTTACAGTAATCTATTCTGGATGTGATCAGAATACAGATCACTACACATTTAGCCCATCTTCAAGCCAAGAAGTTTCTAAAAAAGATTTATGAATTGTATTCTCAAAGTTCATTACATTTTGAAGAGGTGCAGAGTAGATTGAGGATGCAAAGACTTACCAAAATGGCATCCCGTGATGCTGCGACATCACTTCCAGCTGCATAACCAGAAGTAACATCACTACATCATGGGACACTCTAGGATTTCCCCAAAAACTCTATGGGAAACAACCACAGACTTTTGGGGAATCCTAAAGCATCACATGATGCTGTGATGTAGCCTGTTCTTGCTAGTTAGCAGCAAGGTTCAAAGATCACAAATAAACAGGTAGGCAAGAAAGCAAGGCAGGATCCAAGAGTTAAGGAAAGAGCTGAAGCTGGAGATTTCTACAAGAGACAGGCCCTAGAAAGCTGAAGCTTAGCAATCAGCTACTCTCTCTGTGTGGTTTTTTAAAGTCTATTCTCTGCAGTATTTTCAGATAAACTAATGTGGATTAAAATGTTTTGATATAATTAAAATCCTATTAGAAATAATTCACATTTCAAGCAAAAAGAATATCATAAATCATCAAGGAATTATTTCTTGCAAAAAAGAAATGGCTTTTCAGATATCACACTTAATGTGGATCAATTTGCCATGAAGTCTGTTCAGTCATGCAAAGGACTGATAAAAATATTAGAGATTTTCAAATGTTGAAATTAGTCATTGATTAAAAATACCTATGTTAATAACTGAAATATATATTTCATATGTAACTCACCTATCTTTTTACACATTAAAGCAACAGTGCCAATGTGAACAGCCAGCAACTGCCCCCCCCCCTCCGAAGTCAGGGTGGCTTTGAGCAGTACAGTTTTAACAACCTGTGGTGGGATGGATCTGCTCCAGCCTGCAGGCCCAATTCCACCCTGCCCTTCAAGGTTCTCCCAACACCTGGAAAGGTAACACACCACCACCACCTGATCTTTTTAAGGAATTGCCCGCTGGGAGGGTGAGGACTCCTAGCTTCCCTTCCAAGATCTGAGATCTTGCCTCTGTGTCTCCCACTTCCCAGCACCTGGTCACCCTGGGGACAGTTTACTGCCTTACTTGCCCTTGGAAGAATAGCAGCTTGCCAACTGCCTGCCTTCCCCCTGGTGGTCCTTTTAAAATAGCATGTCCGAAATGGTTGAGGTCTATGTGGTACAGAGAACCACTACCAGCATCAAAAATTATAAAAAAGATTTATTAAAAAGAAAATGTTCACAAGCATACTTTTAGCACAGCACCAGACTGAGCAAGGGATTCAACAGAAATGGGTAAAATGCAAATCCTCTGTCCCTCTCTCTATACATGCTCTATCACACATTAAATTATAGGAGAGGCTTCTAAAGCGTAGTAAGTTGCAAATCTCTACTGAATTTGCATTACCTTGAAGCTCTCTCCAGTTCTTCAAGAGAGCACATGGTCAAATGGCTGCCTCAGTTTAGCTTATTTTGCCACAAATACATGTTAGAAAGCCAATGAAAGCTTTTGATTTTTGGAAGGTTCTAACTCTCCCTCCCCCCACAAACCTCTGTAAGCGCTGATTATTAACCTGGGAACATTTAGTGCAACACTTTGTGAAAGTATTTCTAGTGCAAGAATAACAGTAAATCATTGGAACAATTGATTTGTACGTTAAGACATGGTGTGTATGTGTTTGTGCATTTGAGAATCACAAAACAGTATGTGAATGCATGATGCCATATCACTCTTGTTTGTGGCAGCATCTTGTTGTGGCTGGGTGTTAAATACAGAACATCTAAATAGGAATGGGCACAAACTGGCTCATGAACTAAAGTTTGTGATGACTTTTGGCTGGTTCATGGTTCACAAAGTGAAATTTGTGACAGGTCAACTGGCATGGACTTTCAAGCTATTCATTGAGGTTTGTACCAGTTCATAAATAGATACCTTTCCAGACTGACTGTCTCCGCTCAAACAAAATGTTTACCAAACATCAAAGCAATGGGAGGTGGGTGGAATTCTCCAGCCTTGGAAACACTGTTGTCAATTTCAGTCTAGTCATGTAAGTTTCAAGAGGGGTCCTCCCACCTTTGACAGCATTCCTGTCTTGCAAAATCCCACCCCCCCCTTGCTTGGATTTGCAGTTCCGTGTTTTGAGATAAGTTCTTTTAAGCATGCAATGCCAGTGGCACTGTGTTCTGCTGGGTATTTTGTGATTATACTAGTACTGCTGGGTACTCTGTACATTGTACTGGTGCTGCTGGGCTTGCAAAAATGACCTCCTACCTTCAGTTTTTACTGCAGAGATTCTCTGGTTTGACCTTAGTCCTATTGGGTTTGCACTGCCACAGTGGCACTGGTTCTGCTGGGCACATTGCACTGATTATGCTGGGCTTGCAAAAAGGCCCCACCTCAGTTTCTACTTCAGAAATTCTCTGAGACTTTGATCCTGTTCTGTGAGCTTCTATTGCCCCTACTCCTTTTGCTTTTTCCATTGGAAACAATGGGGAATGGGGAAACCTTCTATGAGGGGCTGTAAATCAGACTCTGTAAATCCAATATGCACATAGCTTGGGGGGCAGGTAAAGGATAGTCAGCTGGAGATCCCCTGTGAGTTGGGTGTCTCTGGATTGCAAAGGGTCCATTCTATACACCCCTGAACCTCCTGAATCTTCACCCATCATTTCCTCAGAAAGCACTTTCCTGGGGCCCCTTCTTTGAGGGATTGTAACTTGGACTCCGTAAATCCAATCCTCACCAAACTTGGAGGGCCAGTAGAGGAGGGTCAGCCAGAGATCACCTACATATTTTGTGTCTCTACCATACCAGGGGGTATTCTACAGCATCATAAACCAATTCAGTTCATTTAGCCCTTAAAACTACAGAACTGTTCATGGTTCATGAACAAGGCATGCCATGAATCATGAACCAAACCACATTTTCCTGGTTCATGCCCATCCCTATATCTAAATATGAGCATGCATAAAACACTAAACATTGGTAACAGATCATGATGTAAATGAGTGCCAGAGAAAAGTCCTGTACTAACTTCAGTGGAAGCCTCAGGAAATAGTGCTGGTGTTCTCCAGGCTCGATTTTTCTGTTAGTAGTGATCTGACAGTCCATCCAAACCCTTGATCAATTTTTTTTCACACATATTCACAGTGTTTGTTTAACTTCATTTATATCCTGCCTTCCCCCTCCATGGGGACCCAAAGCAGCTTACATCATTCTTGTCTCCTCTGTTGTTTATAACAACTCTGTTTATTTTACACTGTGTCTCTCCACTGAAGTTGCTGCTTCAGGGCTATTGTTCTCTTTCATTCTCTCTTCACTGAACTCAGCCAACCAGGGACTGCACAGTGGTCATAATGAAATTCTCAGCAATATTTATATAGCCATTCAAATTAAAAGGGTGTTTTGGGGTCCTGCCATACCTTGCAGGGGTGGCCTGCAGAGTGTAGTTAATGCTGCTCCTGAAATAGGAAGAAATATCCTCTCAAAGGTCTAGTCACACAGATGCGACCTTCTCATGGAAGGGAGGACAGAGAGGTGCAAGATCTTGTTTGCAAACATTCTACCATTATCTCTCTAAGCTCTAGGATATTTACAGAAACAGTCCATCATTCAAAGCAGAGTTTAAAACAGATAAGAAGCAATTAAAAGCAGTCCCCCACACAGACTCCCAGATTGGACAAAGAAGAAAGACAAACAGAGAGAGACAGTCAAGTTGCAGCTGACTTATGACTCCAGTGGGCTTTTAAGGCAAGTAAGAAACAGAGATGGTTTGTCATTGCCTTCCTCTGCAGTTTTCCTTGGGGGTTTCACATCCAAGTACTAACCAGGGCTGATTCTGCTTAGCTTCCAGTATCTGATGAGATTGCCTTCCCTCCCGCATAGAGACAGTATATTTACCTAGAGATCTCTTGTGGCTGCAGATAAGAAGTGTGGACTGCTGGTAGGGGGGACACTTCCAGAAAAGAAGCAGCCCTTTGCTGTGTGTGGGGGTTCCTTCTTATACCCACCCACCCCTGGAACGCCTCCCCCAAATCCCCCCACTGACAAGGGGAGCTAGCAACCCTACTTTAAAATGAGCTCTAACTCATGCCCTGTCAGATTTCTCATGCGTCTTTTTCCACTATCATTCTAGCTATCTCCCTTGTTTTTTTCATCATCCACAGCCCCAAAATAAGTCAAAGGACTGTCTGGGTTCTTAGACCTGAGAGAAGGCACCTGGGGCAATCATGTCAATTGCCCAAGTAATCTACTCATTCCAGAGGTCAACCATGACATCAGTAGGAACACTGACCATAACAACAGGAAAATCTCCTAATACCATCTGAAATTCAGTCAAATCCATCAGACAGTGGTAGCAGATCATCTTAATTGATTCCCCCACCATTGTAGGGTCTTGGTATCTCTGTGGGTCTAAAGTCCAGCGAGTAGTAATCTGTGCATGACAAGGGGGCCATCTTCAATCCCATCACCTTCAAATCACTTTCCTCCTGCCTAGAGCAGAACACTGCATCAGAAATGTGACCTGCACAATATGGGGCCTATTATTACTTGAGAATGAATGTTTTACCTCCTTATTGTGTGGTTGATGTGAAAAACAGCAAGTACATCACTGATACCAGTAGAATTTAAAGTACACAATGGACAAAGAATTGTCTTTTTAATAACTTATCCACTCAAATACAAGATATCAGCAACAGCTACCATCATTATGTTTTGGGGACTTGGAATACACTTTACAATTTAATAGCATATCTGTCTAAATCCTAACATGAAATTTCATACATGGATGGATTCCTCTTTTTAAAATGGGCATGTGCAAGCCTTGTCTTTCAACAACCTATGTAACTGTTGCTGAGCTTTTTGAAATTGTCTCTTTCCAGTTCCTATTCTGTTTTGCTAATGAAAAGATTAGACTATTATTGTCATGCAATCAGATAAGCCGTGTATGAAACTAATGTCAAAGATCTGATTCAATGACTGAGAAAATCAGGGAGCAGAGCAGACAAAGTCTGTAAACTACATTAGATGAGAATTGGGAGTGAAAATATTCCCTTAGCAGATGGAAGCATTGCTAACCCAGATGAAGACAGCTACTGCTGTTATAGAATTCCCTTTATAATAATTGGAGAGTACAAATTCTGTTGTTTATTTCAGATCCATAAAACTGACTTCACAAAAATGATGGGAGTTATTCAAAATTCAAAACTCAGCTTAACTGAACAAAAGTGAAGCCCCCCAACCAAAGAAAATTAACTGACCAGTGCTTTACTTAAATCCAAGGCACTTTTCTTTTTGTAGCTCTAATGAATACATTATTAAAAAAGGGATTTACCTTTGAAGATCTGAAACAAGTAGTAATAATTACAAGTTACAGTGAATGTATGTACAATGGCTGTGGTCACACACACTTAATAATCCACTTTCAATCCACTTTCAATGCACTTTCCAAATGGATTTTCACTGTGTGAACTGGCAAAATTCAATTTGAAAGTGCATTGGAAGTGGATTGAAAGTGGATTATTGAGTGTGTGTGACCGCAGCCAATAAATGTACAGTGTATAATTGATTTTTCTTTACACTGCATTGAGAAATTTTCATGTTACATTCAACATATGTGCAACGGAACATGCGATTGAAACCACCCATGTATCCAGTTTCCAGTTCCTAGTCATATTCGTAAAGTGAATGTACACTGGCTCTTTCTTACAGATGTACATTGATACATGCAGGATGCACATGTATAAAGTATGAGAAGCATTAGTAAAAGAAGGGCATGAGCAAAGAGTTGTTTTTGAGGAGAAACTTGAAAGGTTGGAAATGCGAATAGTGAAGTACACATGCTCAGCTAGAGCTGGATTTAGTGTTGTCAATTTCCAGTTATAGATTTACAGTGCAGACCTATTCAGAGGTACTCTAGTCTAATCCCATTGTCTTTAATGGATTTACAAGGGTGTGACTTTGCTTAGGACCATACTATTGCAGAATAATCCTATGCACAGTTACTTCAGCCAAAGCAATTAAAAACTGATAAATTTAAACTGGAATAACTGCACAGGATTGTGCTGCTAGTTACTTTTCAGTCAGCAACAGTGCAGTTACAGGCAAATATTATATCATACAAATGCATCAGCTGAAATAGTCTGAGGTTTGTGACGCTCATGACCACAGATTTTCAGTTTGAATGTTATAAATGAATAGTAAACTGCATGCTAGAATAACAGAGGTGAAGGTTACTTATTCAATTATTCCATCTATACATTCGATTGGGAAGCTGTGTGTAAGCAAAGACAGGCCTCTGTCCCAAGGTCTGTGAGAGAAGTATCATTACCTAGGATAGGAAGTATCACTGATGATGTGCTAAAGTGGAAACTGTAGCTGGTAAAATCAGTCACATTTTTAAAAGGACTATTCTGTACCAAGTGACTCATGAAAGCTAATACTCTGCCACAAATTGTGGTAGTCTTTAAGGTGCTATTAAATTCTTGCTCTTTTCTAGAAAATGGAATTGAGATATAGAATAAGCTTTTAAAATAACTGCAGTTTCCCTGAAAGAGAAAAAGGCATAGTGTTTAACCCTCATTATACAATCTTTATCAGTTCTTCCTGGCACTATTTGCTTATTTCTCATATTTTACTTTCCTTAAAATCTAGCTCAAACTGGTTCCCCCCTGCCATAGAATGGACATGCATGATGCATAGCACAGCAGGGTACTAATGGCTATTGACTATTGGACCAGGACTCTTTGCTGGATGATGCAAGTTTAATGATTTTTAAAGACCTCTGATTATATTAATTGACCAATGGCTCAACATGCAATTTTATGTGGATGGAAGCTTCTACCATTAAAGAGCCTCATTGACCTTCCTGGGTTCTCATCTTCAGATCTGTTTATAAAGTTATAAATTATCTGAACAGAAATGTACATACCTGATCCAAATATCAAATCTCTTAAGGCCTAAAAAGCCAGGATACCTAGAGATATGTGATGTAATCTTCTAGTTTTTTAAAAAATACATACATCATGCCTTTCAGTTTGGGGCTACATAGAGAAGAAAAAAGGTTTAAGTTTTTAATCCTGTGTGGTTTTGCCAGGCTAAATTGATCTCCCTGCACTGCAGCCCCCTTTGGAGGTTATCCATTGACTGACATCAATATGTAGTGGGGTCAGTAAGTGCATCTGACCTACCTATCCCTATGAATGTGTACACATTTCCACCCCCCACACACAAGTAAAAACTGTGTGGATGTGTGTAAAGAGCTACAAGCAGGGGAGCCACAAGATGTGTGGGAAAGGGAAATCCCATCTGCCCTACTTTCAGTTTCTCCATTTATTTATCTAAATATTTATATCCTGCCTTTCCTTTTGGTTCAAGGCAGTGTAAAATAATAATTAAAGCATCCCCCACTAAAACCAAAGCTAAAATAAAGGTAAAGGCAAAGGTCAAGGTTTCCCTTGCTTGAAAGCCAGTCAAATCTGACTTTAGGGGGTGGTGCTCATCTCTGTTTCCAAGTTGAAGAGCCAGCAGTGTCTGAAGACATTTCTGTGGTCATGTGGCCAGCATGACTAAACACCGAGGCACACGGAATGCTGTTACCATCCCACCAAAGTGGTACCTATTTATCTACTTGCAATTTCTTGCTTTCAAACTGCTAGGCTGGCAGGAGCTGGGGCCAGAGACGGGAGCTTACTCCTTCATGTGGCACTAGGGTCTTGAACTACCGAACTACAGACCTTCTGGTCTGCCACTCAGTGTCTTAACATCTGAGCCACCATGGCCCAAAAGCTAAAATAACAAGCCCCAAATTAACTGGCAAACAGGCAGGCCTTCAAACAGCTGAGCCATACAGAGCAAACTCTGTGACTCAGCTGTTTAAAGGGGGTTTCTTGGGCAGTGAGCCCAAGGAACTGGCTGCTGAAGAAAGCCCCTTTAAACTGCTAGGTGTGCAGAACAGAAAGCAGTGGTTTAAATTGCTTGGAGCTATTTAAACCCCTGCTTTCTTCTCTCCATGAAAAGCAACAGGGAGCAGAAATCAGGGGTCATGAACCCATAAAAACATCCCATTTCATGCAGGGTCATGGTTCAGTTTGTGCTTCACACACAAACCATGAACCAAACTGCAAAAATGTGGTTCATGCCCATTCCTAGCCATGACTGATGTGCAGGAGACCTTGAATTGAATGTGCATTGAAAAGAACCATATCTGCAGTACACATGTTCAGAACAAGGTCCCAAAGATCTAGAACATGAAAAAAAATTACAGATTTAAACCCATACTAGTAAGACCCAACCAAACTGAAGCAATCATGGATACAAAACTGAGGTGATTTTTTGTAAGGACATACCCCTTGTCTGGTCTTCCACATTTTTGTGAGCATTCAGAATGTTACTAAATTGTAGCTGAAAAAAATTGTGCAAAAAGAAAATAGCTACAAACTTTTATTTTGCTAACGTTTAAGGCAAATTCTTTCCAGTCTCTACAATATCTGACTTCCATATATGCATTAGTAGTAAAAGAAATGGATTCTCTGTGTTGCCCCTACAAATCAAGGATTAATTGCTTGCCTTCCAATCACTTGGTAAAGCAGCTAATTTTGGCTGCTTTTGACTTTTTAGTGCACTCTCTAAAATTATTTTCCAGTTCTGAAAATATAAATATAACTTTAGTGTTCTACTGTTGCCAGCCTTGCAGATAAAACTACAGAAGGGATTAGTAAATAACTGCCTTTTATATTTCATTTTTAAATAAAGAGAAACCCAGCTTTAGTTGCCACTGACCCAAATGGTCTCATGGCAACTTACAATATTAAAGTCATATAAATAAGGTAACAACATAAAAATAGACAAAAATATAAAATATTCACATTAAAATGTTAAACTATTAAAATATGTGGCTAGCACCATACCACTAACAACAAGAAAAATAAACCCAACTCAAACCTCCAAAGGCCAAACTAAACAATTTAGTCTTGCATGCCTTGTGAAAACTAAACAAATCTGGCAGGGTGTGGGTGTCATCTGACAGTGCATTCCACAGGGTAGGGCTACAACTGAGAAGGCCCTTCCCCTGGTGACAGCTAACCAAGCCATTCTGGACAACCAAAAGGAGAGTGGTGAGTTGTAACAGGAGAGGCAGTCTCGTAGGTATGAAGGTCCAGACAGTTAAGGGCTTTAAAGGTTATCCTTGAACTGGATCTGGAGATTTTAATTATATTAATGTTGTGTTTGGGGGAAGAATTTCAAAATTTACAAGAAAGCATGGTATACTTTTCCATATAATTCTTTCCTTTTAATAGCCAGCTAAACTTTAGAAAGCAGAGAACACAAAGGAAGCTACCAATTCCTGCTACAGACCCTGTCAATCAGCCATAATTTCCCTAATTGCATAGAACCAAGAGAAGTCAACAGGCCTATTTCCTCTGCATAAAGTAAGTAGAAAACTGTATTCATGTTTTGCCTTTAATCTACTAATTTGAAAGGCCTAGAGACTTGCTTTTTTTAAAAAAAAGTTGGGAATCCAGATTAGGCAATGGGCCAACTTTATACCTGGTGGCATCCCCATATTTTGAGTAAAAACTGGCCAACTGGGCAAGCTACCTATTTTATTCCTTTCTACCTGAGGTACCCCTGGGTGCTGGGCAGTCAAAGACATTACATTAAAAAAAACTTTTATAAGATGATGTACTGTTGGCATACGTCTCCAGAGAAATTGACCAAATTGTGTAACGGTACTTCAAGTGAGAGCCAGTTTGGTGTAGTGGTTAAGTGCGCGGACTCTAATCTGGGAGAACCGGGTTTGATTCCCCACTCTTCCACTTGCACCTGGCTGGATGACCTTGGGCAAGCCATAGTTCTGTATCAGCTGTTCTCTTAAGGACAGCTTGGGAAAGAGCTCTCTCAGCCCCACCTACCTCACAGGGTGTCTGTTGTGGGGAGGGGAAGGGAAAAGGAGTTTGTAAACTGCTCTGAGACTCCCTTGGGGAGTGGAGGGCGGGGTATAAATCCAATCTCTTCTTCTTCTTCTTCTTCTTCTTCATGCTGGAAATGTGAACAACACAAAAGAACACTTTACCATATGGTGGACATGTAAGATAGCAAAAAAAAATATCTGGATACAAATGCAATTATTAATTCAGAAGATTTTAAAGACTAATATACAACTGAAATCAGAGTCTTTCCTTTTGGAATTAATGGACACTCAGCTGGAAAGAAGTCATGGAACATTGTTTTTATATATGACAACAGCAGTGAGAATATTATATGCACAAAAGTGGAAGAGTCTGTTATTGCCTACAACAGAGGAATGGTTCATGACAGTGTTGGAACTCACAGCGATGGTGAAACTTACTTCACTGATTAGAGAAAAGACAATAAGTTTGTTTATTGCAGATTGGAAACCCCTTATAGACTTCTTGCATGAAACAGAGAAGAATGATTTCTTGACTTGTGGGTTTGATGAATAGGGAACTCGGACAATAGAAAAAGGAGTGTTGTTTTTAAACACAAAGTAAGAAAATTTTGCAATCATACAAATGACATCTACAAGTATTTCAAAGATACTATGAGAAACTTTATAGATCAGAGAATCCGTCCTTGGAGAATATACAAGCATACCTGCATGAAAATAAACTAGTCAGACAAGTAAGTGAAGAACATAAACAAATAATGGAGGCGTTAGTCACGGAGCAAGAATGCAATTTCAAAAATGAAAACAGACAAAGCACCGGGTAGGGACGGGTACAGTATAGAGTTCTATAAAAAAATTAAAGAGGTGTTAATCCAGCCACTAACAAAGCTGTGTAATCATATTTTAGAAGCAGGAACTATGCCCCAGACTTGGGAAGAGGCTAAAATTATAGTCCTCCCCAAAGAGGGTAAAGACCTGCTTTCAGTTAAATCTTATCGCCCCATATCACTTCTTAATTGTGACTATAAGATTTTTGTAACAGTTTTATCTTTGAGACTTAATTCAATAATAAGTAACTATGTTCATTTGAATCAATCAGGATTTATTTTAGGGCGAGACATAGCTGACAACGTACAAAAAACGATTAATATAATTCAATACGCCACCAAAAAGCAGGTCGAATTATGCGTAATTTCTCTAGACATAGAGAAGGCCTTTGATAGGGTCGACCCACTTTTTCTTAAAACATTGGTTGCGGAGATGAACTTTGGACAAAAGTTTCAAAAAGCTTTGGAAGCAATTTATTTGAAACCTGTGGCTCAAATAATGGTGAATGGCAAATTAACATCAAACTTTGTCTTGACACGAGGGACAAGACAGGGATGCCCCCTGTCACCACTATTATTCGCATTGGCAATTGAACCATTAGCAACTAGGATAAGGAATTCAGAAACCATAAAGGGTTTAGAAATAAATCAAAATAGTTATAAGTTAAGTCTATTTGCAGACGACATAGTACTTTATATTACACAACCTGAACAATCCCTCCCAAGTTTAAACCAATTTTTAGGGGAGTATGCAAATTACACAGGTTTACAGGTAAATCATTCTAAAACTATTCTATACCCGGTTAATTTAAAGCAATCAACAATGAGTAATATCTCACGTAAATTTCCATATAGTTGGTCTTCAAGCGTTTGGAAATATTTGGGGGTAAAAATCCCATTAGATCTCAAGGACCTATTTAAAGTCAACTATGCAGAACTAATGCAGAGTATAAAGGAGCAATGCGCCCAATGGCATCAGAAGTCTGTAGGATGGATGGAGAGAATCAAGATTTTAAAAACCTTTTTGTTCCCAAAAGTGTTATATTTATTTAGAACACTTCCAATACATATTCCACCTAATACTTTGGATAAATGGCAAGGAATATGGAATAGATTTATATGGGGTCAGAAAGCACCCAGAATTGGGTTTAAAGCACTTAGAAGACCTAAAGCAATGGGTGGTCTAGCAGTGCCTGACTTAAAACTTTATTACCAGGCCTCACAATTAGCAGTGCTGTCCCAAATTATTAGGGAACCTGAATCTATAGAGTGGTTAGCCCTGGAGGAAATATGGTTTTATCCTAGGAACTACTTAGAGTATATCTGGGCAGAAACTCAAGAGCACAAATCTGCTTTGGAATTAGTCTTTACGGAACCAATGTTAAGAGTTTGGGATACAAAGAGAAAACAACTTACCTCAAATCCATCGCTGGCTTCAACCTTTTGTGGGCAGAGTTGGTTCCGTCCAGCTTTTGAGAGGGGATCATTTAAAATCTGGAAAAGAACAAAACTAGTTAGATTATGTGACATTACAAAAGAGGGGCATATTTTATCACTACAAGAGTTGGAAGAGAAGGCTCAAAATGAATTACCTTGGTGGGAGTATAATTAATTAAAACATATGTTAAAAAATCCAACGCTCAGGACAGCTTTGTCTAATAAATTAAAACCACTTGAAGAATATATTATCAAATTAGAAGGGAAGCAAAAAGGACTGATATCTAAAATATATAAATTACTGCTGGAGAATGTAATTCAGAATTTACCAAATTATGCACAGTCATGGTCGTTAGATAATCAAATGAACCTCACCACACCACATTGGCAATCAATTTGGTCAGCATATATATTTAAATCAAAAATAATCAATATATTTGAACAAAATTTTAAGGTTATGACACGATGGTATGTAACACCAAGAAAACTGAATTGTATGAATAGTAATATAGCATCAAAATGTTGGAAGAACTGTGGAGGGGTGGGGACATATCAACATTGCTGGTGGGATTGTGTAGTGATTAGGACCTTTTGGCAAGCAATACTTAAAGAAATATACCAACTGACAGGCTATAATATCCCATATACAGTGGAGGTAATATTGTTAAATTATTGGCAAGGAGTATCGATACCTAAGATACGTAAAGAACTGATAATGATTCTCCTAACTGCAGCAAAGACAACAATCACACATAGATGGAAATCTATTTCGCCTCCGACAGTAAAAGAATGGTATTTAAGGTTATGGGACTATCTGTTGATGGATAAAATCTCTGACTCATTGTCACACAATGATTTTATTAATGGGCAATCAAATTACTTAGCAAGATGGCACCCTATACTAAAGAACTTTGATAAGATTATGGAGAATCAAAATAATATAAGAGGTCATAGATTTCAGAGTTTTTTGAAATTAAGTTGGTTAATGTAAGAGGTTCAATTTTCGCTGTACTTTTTTTTTTTGCATTGTAATATTATTGTAATTTAGAAGTGACTGTATTGGAGTTCTATTGATACTGCTACTCACAAGGTGTATGAATAATGGAAATAAAAATATTATTATAAAAAAAAATACTTATATTTGTCATGGAGAAAATCGGAAGCTTCCTTTTTGTTAATGCAGTTTTTTCTCCTTTCTTGTTTTGTTATTCTTTTTATCTGTTTTTTTTTTGAAAATTTAAATAAAATTCATTAAAAAAAACAAAGGTGTTACTATTCAAGTAAGGCAAAGGAAAGGTGCAAACAGATACAGCGTAGTGAGAATTTAGTCCTAAGGTCATACACGGAGTCAGAGGGTTGTCACTAGAGCAGGTTCAAGATAAGCCCAGAAGTCAAAGTCCAGAAACAGTCAGATGGGTCACAGGACCGAGGTAAGAGACAGGATCAGTGCTGGCAGGGTCAAAAGTAGTTTGATTCATTGCTTCCACAGCCAGTCTCTCTTTTTTTCCTGTCCTTCACAGCCAAGATGCTTGTTTAGCAGATGGGCTTCATCTGGCCCATGAGTGCGCGCTCTCCCTTACTAATTAGATCCAGGTATCTCTGGGCTGCTAAATGCACACTCCATCTCCTTCCCAGTATTTCATGCCAGACCTTCCTCTGCCTGTGCTCCAGCAGCTCTGGTGATGGAGATGATGAGGTGGGTGGTGGGAGCTGTTTTTCCCATCTGTACCAGAATATGGAATGGAAACAATGACACACTGTTTTCAGTTCAGATGTTGTCACATTGCTGAATCTCATTAGATATGTATTGCTGTCAGGAAGCTGAAAGTGAGCGAGGGCAGGAAACAACTGCCCTCATTCTGCTTTAGTTTCATGATGACTCCACATACAAAATAAAAAATGGCTGCATGATGACATTTCAAACTAAAATGAGGTGAGATCAAAGTTTCGTGCTTTCATTATGGCATTCTTTGAAAGAAGGATAACTAGTACTTGACAGCAGCAGAGAGTCAATGGCTGTTAGTAAGTGTGATGAATAGCTTACCCCTTCTCCAGCCACCCCTGACATTTTGATCCCAGTAGTTTTGGATCTTTACTTCTCACTGTTGCTTTTTCTGGTTTTGTTGGCAATGTGCACATTACATAATACTTATCTTCCGTCTGTACATTATTTATATAAACAAAGTACATTTTTGTTTATATAGGTACAGTGCTAATTTTTAATGAAAAATAACATTGAAAAATATCTTTACTAATTCTGAACATGGAAACAGAAAATGGTGTGAAAATAAATTATGATAGCTTCAAATATACTCATGAAAGAAACAAAGTCCAAAGGATATTTTCAGGTCTGAGAAATTTAAAATCATCACCAGTCTGATGACTCAGCCAAATATGCCCAGATGGCTGCTTCAGAGACTGAACTTTTCAAATAATGGTTGCTTTGTCAAAGGGCTTGTTCCCTACCATCTAATGGAGGACCATGCAGTTTGCCCTGTCACAGGGAAAGAAGAGCCATTATTCTTCTAAACTGTTATGCATTTCTCTCCAGATTTTGAATCAGTGTTTTGAGATTTGACAACATACTACATCATCATTAAAAGAGGAAGACAAAGGTTGTTGATAGCTTGAATGTCTGAGCTCCCTCTTGACAAGCATATACTGCATGAAATAAATGAAAGTGCACAACAATTTTAAACATGATTTGTGGTCCCAATGCATCCTGGTGACCATTTTTTTTCTCCTTTGTGCTAATTAGAGAGACCATGTTTGTTTAGAACAAGCATATGTTTATTTCTGTAGACAGATCTTCAGATTAAATTGTTAAAAAAGATATGCTGCAAAGTTAATGGTCAATCCTTACTCAGAAGTAAGACTCATCTTATTCATTGACTTAATGGGTTTAGAAGGGTGTAACTGTTTAGGATTGCATTGTTACATTACTTCTGCAATATAAAGAGTTTCTTATGTGTTCTTCTTGATCAAAATTTTTAAGAATTGCTTCCTGGGGATCATCTTTTGCACTGCAAAATTCAAAATGCTCATTTAACTAAACTGAGATCCCACAGTAGGTGGGTTAATCTCATGTCATCTGCCATCTAATTTTTTTAAAGTGCAGATACTGGATATTGAACCAGGGATCTTCTGCAAAGCATGCAATCTACCTTGGAACCACAGTCTCACCACCTATTGTTTATACTTCAGATAACTAACAGTTCCACCCAAAGCAGAATTACAACAATGGATTTAGAAGGATATAACTGTGCTTAGGCTGGCACTGAAACATTTTGAAACAGTCCTATGGCTGGTGTTGTTCCATTGCTGCCTGTACCTATTGAGACCTTAGCTTGTTCCTTGTCAAATCTCCATCTTCTTTAGCAAAATGAAAACCCAAGGTAGAGAAAGCAAAGTCTATGAAGGACCCAAAATAATTTACATGGGTAATTCTGGAATCATCAAAAGAATGCATTGAGACTCAACTTCCAAGTTATTTTAATTAAATTTTATACAGATAGCTCAGGAGAGGTCAAGTATCAAGACATTTAATTACAATATCCACCCACCTATATCTGTGATAAAATGTAGTTTTAAATGTCGCAGAGGAAATTATAGATGAGCCAGCTGAACACAATAGCCTGCAAATGGCACTAATGAAAGATTCAATCTGCTGGAAGACAGGAGGTTACACACAGACATCTGTTCCTGTATCTGTCACTTCTGTTAACATTCAAAATCTGAGGAAACGAGAAGATTGCAATAGTCTAAGATATTTTATATAGGACATTTATATTGGTGTACCTGGTCATATTTTAACATGTGTCCAATTATCCCAAATATATGCTTATCTGAAGATAGTTTATACCACAAATTGCCAAAATAAGTAACAAATTTCAGCTTCATGCTAACCGCAAAAGTAATTTTGATGTTCTCCAACATGAAAACACTATTGGAACAAATCTGGAAGCCACCATACAATTTGATACAAAGAAAGAAAGGAAAAGAACGTTTAGGCTGTGTGAACAGGATGGTGCTGACTCTGACTGACCCTTCATGAAAACATTTACTACATCTTGTTTAGTTATTCAAAATGTTTCTCCAAAACTTCACTATGTTTATTTCAATCTAATGTGTCCTGAAGTGGATTTTTAGTTCTCAAGATTCAAAAAGCAGTGATTATCCAAATAAATATTTGAATTAATAAATAAAATTTCAAGAATCATGTGTGCAGGGAAACTATTTCTTATACTTATATAAAAATTCTTATATGGTAAATACACATATAATTCATATGTGCTTCTGAGTTTTTGTGCACTTTTATTCTTCTGGGGTTTTATTAGCTAGTTCTTAATGACTGATAATTGGAATGTCTGTATTTTTTATGATTTTGTCTTATCAAGGAGCTCTCTGAAGCAGCAGCATAAAGATGGATGTTTTACATTAAAAAAATTAAAATTTGGTCATCAT
The DNA here is from genome assembly GCA_029233225.1 of Lepidodactylus listeri. Taxonomy (NCBI): domain Eukaryota; kingdom Metazoa; phylum Chordata; class Lepidosauria; order Squamata; family Gekkonidae; genus Lepidodactylus; species Lepidodactylus listeri. The sequence continues at coordinate 51,918,884 of JARCFY010000004.1, forward strand.
TTGCAAATGTCTCTTTTTCCCATAGAAGTAGCAGCATGTCAGTTTGGAAAAATCTGAATCTTTGCTTCAATGGCTCACTCAGCCTCGTATTTTAATTCCAATTTGAGGCACTGAGTAAATTTTTTATAAGCCTTTAATATCTGGATTTCAGCAACATTGACCTGTATAGTGAGGGTAGTCATTTCCACAGTAAAGGGTGAGCGAGCAGATGAGTGACAGAGCAATCCAGCTCTTTTGAAATGATTTGCATGTCAGTGAATCAGAAGAAGGTCGTAAGGTAAAGTCTGAAGGCTCAGAGATGGAGTGAATAATTTAGTACTGTTCTTCCAGCATTTGTCTCATCATACATGTTGCTTATGGTAAGAAATGAACAATATACCATCAGATTTAACACATATCACCATTTATCCTTAGGAAAAAGAAAATCATGCTGGAAACATCAATGGTTGCTTGCCTCATAGTAACTGCATACTAGAGTAAGGGCTGAATCCTAAGGTGCCCTTGTACAAGTATCGAATGGACATGTTAAGGGTCTGAGATTTCCATAGATTTCTCATTCATGCTGTATTTTATGCATATTGTTCTTGATGGTCCCCCCATTCTTGGGTACAGCTTTGTTACTGGTGGAGGAGGCTAGGCAGATGGCATGAAGAGATAGACATAGTTCTACTCACAGTTCCTTGGATTCATCCTGTTAAGATATGACCAAAGCCATTGTTTGAGTTTCATGGCTGAACAGGCATTTGATGCTGGGCTTCCAACAACCAAACTCTACAGTGGATTTGACACATTTGACACATTGTCTTTTGCTATAATTTTAAATTGCATCTGACCTTTCTCCGGGTTCTCTGAGCAGCTTTTCATCATCACAAGTAGCTGATGAGATCAGTTTGGCTGATAGTCATTTTCCTAATGAACTTCATCACTGAGTGGGACTACATTCAAGCATCATGAACAACTACAGTTAAACTGGTGTTGGGTACAAACAGTTTATTGATGTATTTGTGCATGTTCTCACTCCTCTCACATTCCCCCCTCCCTCGCACATGGATTTTGATAAACACTTTATGGCTTGACTATGTTTCAAGTGACTGCACAGGCATACCGGTGAATTTGACTCTGTTTAGTTCAAGCAAAGCCCAAAATGGTAAACTGAGATGAGGTTTCAAATCTCAACTTGAGAAGAAGAAGAAGAAGAATGAGAGGGGACACACTTCCAATTCACAAAAGCAAAATCATTTTGAAATCTCTAGGAACTGCAGCTGATCAAGCTGGGAACTATTCAGTCATACTCTGCAAGCTAGACAAGTAGCAGCAATAAAACATTCTTATGCCCTATTGGAGTGTGGTGTGCTTTTAAAAATGCCACAGGGGCACAATCCTGCTGGGCACTGCAGTGTGGCGGGTAACGGGCTCCTGTCTTCCCCTCTATACCATTTTCAAGAGCCAAAACAATTCCCATCCCACTTCCCCCTGTTTCACAGTCCCTGGAAGGACTGAGCCCCCACAACATTTTTAAAAGCAAAAAAAAAAAAAAAAAAAGGATCTAAAATGGTGGTCTTTCTGTGGTTGACTCCAGGATGCAGTATCATCTAGTTTTGCTGTAGGAATTAGATACTAAGGAAAAATAGCAGTGGATAGTGTACTCCTTCTAAACATAGTTGTTAATTTGGTCTCCTTATGCAGGAAGCCTCTATTCCTATGGGTTCTTATCACTGCAGTGGGTATGAACATATGAAGCTGCCTTATACTGAATCAGACCGTTGATCCATCAAGGTCAGTGTTGTCTACTCAGACTGGCAGTGACTCTCCAGGATCTCAGGCAGAGGCCTTTCACATCACCTACCATCTTAACCCTTTTAAGTGGAGATGCTTAAGGCTCTGCATGCAAAGCATGCAAAGCAGAGCCTCTACCACTGAGCCACAGACCCTCCCCAACAGTTAGTAGGAAGATACAGACTACAAGGTGTTAGTGATTTAAATTAAGTGGTTTATTGAAAGGTGCTACTGCACAATACACCACAAAAGCAAATTACAAACTGAAAACTGCACCAAAAGCATAACACAGGAATACACATGAAAAAGGCATGGAAACATTAGAAAGATGCATATGGCTACAGAAAATAACATCAGCTACATGAACAGATAAACAGGCAGTGTTAAAACATGAGCAACTAAAACAACATTGTAAATCAGTTCTGAATTAGTAGTGGACACATTAGTTAATGGAGAGATGAACCATAAACCACTAGTCCTGTAAGTACACTTGGAACAAAAACTGGCAACCATCAGAACAAACTTAATGTATATTAGTTAATTTAAGTATAAACATGAAACCATTAATTGCTACCCTACCATCCTTCTCTCCTTCAAGTTTTAGTTCCATTTCCTAGCAAGCAAGCTGGTGCAGTTTCATAGCTACCGATCCAAGGATCCAAGAAGGTTGAGGAAGCAGGACTCTCACAGACTTGTAAGCCTGTCAACCCTCAAACTCCTGGGAAGTAGGAGGAGGGGAGGGCAAAGCACAGTTGCTTGGTGCCTGGAACTACAAGATAGACCTGTCCAGACTTGGAGTTCCTTGGCCCTTAGAAAGAAAACCTTTGCAAGGCATAATTCTACACGGAAAGAGCAAATGATCACTGAAATAAAGATCAAAAAAGCTAGCAAGAGAATGGACCCCAGCGAGTCCAAGTCACAGAAAGAGGCTTCTAAAGGCCTGAAGGTAGCAGGGTTCAATCCACAAGCAAGTGGATTCCAAGATGCTGTCTTTTTAAAAAATCAGGACTATTACCAAGATGGTTCCCATTCCACAGGGTGGACATGTAATTTTCTGTCATTTATTGTTTAATTTAGCACCTACAGGACTAAATGTTCTTTACCTATAACTTCTGTCCAGTATCCCGAAACAATACACTTATCAGTCATGAGACTAGTGTGTATTTGTGAATCTTTATGCTTGGTCAGCAATTAGCAGAGCATTCTGGGCTTTCAGTATGGATTTCCCTGCTGGAGGCCAAGCAAAGTTCCCCTGAAAAGCATATTTGTGTTGGCAAACAGGTCAAGAGGTTCCCTCTGGTAGACAGGGCATACTTATATACAGTTGGGAAGCAGGCAGGCAGAATCAATTTCCACATTTCAGGAATCTTCCCAGGAACTGACACTTGTGAACAGCTAGCAGAGAGATATGTTTGCTCCTTCAGTCTGTTCACATCACTACCACCTAGACTTCTGGCTACTGTACCAATATTCTTAATTCCTCTGTCACTTGCCCTTATGTATGCCAAAGTCATAACTAGCAGTATCAATGAATGCTTGGTGAAGGTCTACAAGGCTCTGGTACTAAGTCTTGCTTAGCAAACTTTTTCTGTATTGCATCTTACAAAGCTGTTGGTCATACTCAGTCCTTCATTCTTCCATTGTTTCTCACCTTCAGTCAGGTCAGGTCAGACATTTTCACACTGCTGTCCCCTGTTGAATTCCCAAAACAAAATTATGAAGGAAGAGAGTGAGAGAGAGAGATTGTAAATGCAAACAAACATCTTTATTGTATACAAAATAAAATATAAAAGGAATAAAAATGTAAAGAACCTGTGCTAGGCACCTGAGAACTAATTCCCTAAGTAACCGCACATGCACACACAAACTAGCACGAGGGCAACTTATAAAAAGCAATGTGTGGTGTACTAAGAAGAAGCGAAGAAGACCTCATGGGGGCAGCAAGAAGACAATTAGATAGTATTTATTTATTATTTAAATTTCTATCCTGCCCTCCCCACCTCTCGGCAGGCTCAGGGCGGCTAACAGCACAATTACAATACAATAAACTTCAATAAAACCACCCCAGAATAAAAAGATACATTACAACTTTAAAATTATAGTCCAAGATGGCAAAAACTTTGACACCTGTCTTCAAGCAGTGTCAGCAGGCTTCTTAACGCTTCTTGCTTCCAATTGGCACTGAAGGTCCTAATTGGTGATCGGGCCAGGGCCATGGTCTTTGGTGATCGGGCCAGGGCCATGAAATCAAGGCGGCCCCGTAAAGCCTGGTGGAAGAGCTCCATTTTGCAGGCCCTGCAGAACTGTGAGAGGTCCTGCAGGGCCCTGATGTTATCTGGGAGCTTGTTACATCAGTGCGGGGCCGCCACTGACAAGGCCCTGGCCCTCATTGCTGCCAACTGGGCCTCCTTAGACCCTGGAAGAACCAGGCAGTTCTGAGACCGTGACTGTAGTGCTCACTGGGGTACATATGGGGAGAGGTGGTCCCTTAGGTAGCTAGGTCCCTGGCCATATAGGGCTTTATAGGTAAGCACCAGCACCTTGAACTGTATCCGGTAAGCTATGGGCAGCCAGTGCAGTACTTTTAAGGGTGGGCTGGATGTGTTCCCGCATGGGAAGACAAAGCATCAGCCTTGCCACTGCATTCTGCACCAGCTGCAGCTTCCAGATCTGGGACAAGGGCAGCCCCATGTAGAGAGCATTACAGTAATCCAATCTTGAGGTGACCAACGCATGGATCACCGTAGCCAGGTCATTGCGTTCAAGAAAGGAAACCAACTACTTAATCAGCCATAGGTGGTAAAAGACCAACATTGCAGTGGCTGCCACCTGGGCCTCCATAGTATATTGAGGTCAGCACTTTCTCTCCTTTTAAGTGTCATTCCTTGCCTGTCTCCAGTTTGCTTCTCTTAGGGCAATTTCCCCCTTCTTCTCAGAAGTGCCACACTCAGTATTACCCTCTTTCTCAGCTAGAGATGTAGTTAGGAACCTATCTCTGTCTCTCCTTTTTCTTATCAAGTATATTAATTCCTAAATAAATATTTATCTACTCTTTAATCAGGTTGTGGACCATTGCTGTGTTAAATACTCTGCCAACAAGCAGAGAAACAAGGATGGAAGGGGGGAAGAAGTTGAGAAATTTTAGGGAAGGGATGTATCTGAAATCCTGGGCTTGAGGCCTGGAGAGGTCCAGAGGAAATGCAGCTGAGGTCCAAGGAGCAAAGTGAGGAGCCAGCTGAGCAAGAAGAAAAAGCTTACAAAGTGCAGCAGGGGTTTTTAGCAGGAAACCATGGTTCCAGCCAGCAGAGATCTGGGGCCCTTCTTTTATGGACAGAAAATCCCCAGGGTAGGTGGGAGGTGGTCATCCTGGTTTTGGATTGGATCAAAATTGAATCTCACTGACTCATTTAAAGTTAACTGCTGTCAGACTTTGGCAGGAAAAAAGGAGGAAAATACCTCAATTAGGCTATTATGAGCCAAATTTGCATGAGCACAAAGAATCTGGGGGAGGCAACATAATTAACATATTTTAATTAGGTTGAAGACAGCCTCATCTGCATAGGCACAAAAGTTTGGTGAGTCAAGATAGCTCCTGAAACAGTACAGAAATGGAAAAAGCAATCTGGTGTTGGTTAATGAAACAGCAATTTCCTTGGCCTGGCCAGACACTTCTGGATGTGTCAAGATATTGGGTGATGTTCCAGTGTTGAAAAGTCTTCTGTTACTGAGAATGATATAACCCTGAGCGGGGGAGGCTGCACTTGACCACTTTTCTAATTCCAGCACACCCCTCCTCTTCTTCCCAGAGGCCGATTCCACACTAGTAGTTACCCTGCACTCACTCTCCGCTAAAATCTGGGGCAGAGCAACAGTTCCACCCTTGTTGCTCCGTTTCTGAAGATGGCCTGAATGTAATACTCGTTTCCTGCGGATCTTCCATCTTCGGAATTTTCAGGTTCTCTTTTTTGACACGGTAGCAAAGTCGGGGCATTCTAGTGAGAAACTCCGAAACTGGGGTTTCATGCTCCACCCATTTTCCACCCCTTTCCTCTCCCCTTCCCTCCCCTTTCCTGCCCTGCTGTGAGCAGGGTTTTTTTTTTGGTTCCCCGCTTTGTTGCGTTACAACATGACACGACATTGAACCATCGTTGACTGGCTCTTAAATGTCTTTTTAAAAATGTACTTTTGTTGTCGATGTCTCCAAATTTCTGTGTTGCTTATTTTGCACAAACATCGTGACTGACTTATGCCACTTTAAAAATATGTATTGATTGATTTGAGGCGCAGTGCACGTGGTTCCTCCCCCCATCGTCGCATCATGACAACTCGACATGACGTGTTTTCATTAACATTTTTGCGGGTGGCATGGTGGTCTGGACACAATTTTTTCTGGGGTTACATATGTTATTGTTGCTTGATCACCCTTCATTTACCATCCCTTTTCCACCCTACATTTTCCCTCCATCCCTTGCGTAATTTTTGTTTCTTTTCATGGGCTTCTCAAAATGGCGACAGTGATAACATGTCCTAGGAGACATGATGGCGACAATGGCTACTGGTGGCCACAGAATTACACGGATGATTTTCGTGGGCTTGGAAGCTCGGATTAATTTTCCCACGAATTTCGAAAATTTCCTGTCCAATCACGACGTCCTACCATCACAACAACACAATGCACATGCAAAATAACAACCACAGTTTCCTGCGCATGCGTGGACGATCCTGGCTGTAGTTTGGGAGGGTTCATCACAACAAAACTCTGCCTACAGTAAAAAAAGGGGGGTGGGAAAGGGGAGGTTGCAAGATGCACTTTCCCGGGAATTTTTGAAAACCTTAGCCAATCATGTCTTTGTATCATCACGACGTTATAACAAAACTCCACCTACATTTTAAAAAAAATGGTGGGCGGGGGATCAAGATTCATGGCAGGGACAGATGCGGAAATGAAGAACCGGCATCAACCCGGGTCAGATGCATGTAATGCAGAAATGTGCAGACTGATTCGGACCAATTAAAGATGGGAGAAAAGGGAAGTAAAGCACTAGTGTGGAATCGGCCTGAGATTTTCCAATGTCACAGCTGTACCCTTTATGAGATTCCCCAAGTTTCAGATCCCCTTGGCACTTGCCAGTCAGAATAAAAACTACAGTGTTCTGACTTTGTATAAGGCAGTTTCATGGGATCAAAGTCTGAAGGATATATACATGTATTCATTTAGTCTGCTACATACACAGTTTGAAGTACAGAGATCGTAGTAACAAGGTTTTGGGTAACACACTGCTGAAAATTGACTCCAGCCTGCCCCTATATCTCAGCTTCCCAAAAGTGAACATGCAGATCCAACATAAGACAGATGTTCAAATGTCACCTTAAATGTCAAGTTGCAGACATAAAGTTTCTGTTGGATTTCAGATTTCATTTGATTGTGTTCTCAGCCATTGCCATTGAGTAATATAAATCACACTCTTCCCTGTTCCCCCAAATCAGGATGAGTGGTGTCTGTGCGCACTGTGTTATCTGCACCTGGCAAATGATAGCAAAACTGATAAATAGGAAATGAGAAAAGTAGTCTCTTGGCAACCAATTAGAGTATGTTTTCAAGAAAACAGATTCTCAGCACCCGACAAATAATGGAGTGTGTCAAATACGCAACAATTTCTTTACACATCTTAAATGAATAAGCTAACAATGACATACCACAGCTCCCATGAACAGCACTGGAAATTTCTTTGACATTTGGAAGACTGCCAGAAATTAATGGGATTTGGTGAGGTTTTAATGGAGTTGCTGGGCTATTTGAAATTTCAAGAAAGCACTGGGAAAATGTTAACAAAAGAACAAACTAGATGAAATGTTGGTGTTCTCAGCTGGTCAATAGTACATGGTCAGGGGAGAGGGGTAATTCAAACTGGAGTCATAGAGCAGTAAAAAAAATGTTTAACTCTTCCCTTGCATCATCTTCTTGACTTTGAATTGATTTCCAGAACTGCTGTTTACCTAAACGCTGCTATTTACCTGCTATACACAGCAGCTCCAGAGGAAGGTTGAGATGAGGAAAATGGCACAAAAGGTAAAACTTCCTTTTCCCCACCCCATAAATTAGTGCAAATCAGTATTCCCTGTGGCTATTTACCTGTTTAAAATGATCAGGAGGCTATACACCCCTTGGAGTGTAGGCTAAATAAATATTCTTTTAAAAATACAAAAGTCTTAGTTGCTTTACCCCCTTAACCCATGAAGCTGCCTTATACTGAGTCAGACCTTTTGGTTCACCAAGATCAGTACTGCCTACTCTGGCTGGCAGCAGAACTCCAGGATCTTAGGCAGAAGTCTTTCACATCACCTGCAATTTGATCCCTCTAACTGGAAATGCTGGGGATTGATCCTAGAACTTCCTGCATGCTAAGCAAATGTTGTGCCACTGAGCCACAGCCCCTCCCCTGAATTCTGCCTTAATTTTTAAAAACAATTTCTTTAAAGAAAACAGTGGGGATACAGAAAAGAAAAGGGAAAGGGAAAAAGGGGCTATACAACATAATTGCATTTGTTGAAGACAATCATATATTACAAAATGTATAAGGCATAATTTTTTCCCCTTAAATACCCTTTATTATAATTTTTAAGATATTGTCTGTAATACAATAGTTCTTACTTTGGTTGGGGTACAATGATATTCAACATTTTAGGTTTCAAAGTACAATTAATCTATTTTGCAGTGACATCATTAGTTTCATCATTCCTGCTAGGGGTGTGCATTCAGCTCTATCCGAGCCAATTTATAGCAAGAAAATACCTTATCAGTATTTATTGACTATTCTTTCAGCTGAATATAAAGGGTATATGTTTTTAGCTATCAAGCATAGTCAATCCCCAATAATCCTGAAAAAATTCTGAATTATCTAGGAAAACAGGAAAGCCACAGTTAAACGGCATTTAAAGAGCGTGCACTCCCTTTAAATGCCATTCTGGGTGAAGCTGCAGCTTCACAAACATTTAAAGGGACCACAACACCTTTAAATGCTTTTGACTCCATTACCCCTTATGGGGACCATTATAGTCAATGATCCCCATAGGCTATAATGGGGAATCTATAAAGGGGTATGCAGTGGTCTGGTGGGCTATTTTTTGAGATAAGTACACCAAATTTCCCACATAGCTTCTGAAGCCTTTACTCAAAAGATCCTCCAAGATTCAAAAAGACTGGACAACAGGGTCCAGTTCTATGGGGCCCCGAAGAAGGTGCTCCCACCCTGCAGTTTGGTGTAATGGTGTAGTGGTTAAGTGTGCAGACTCTAATCTGGGAGAACCGGGTTTGATTCCTCACTCCTCCACTTGCAGCTGCTGGATGACCTTGGGCAAGCCATAGTTCTGTCAGAGCAGTTCTTGAAAGAGCAATTCTTGAAAGAGCTCTCTCAGCTTCACCTACCCCACAGGGTGTCTGTTGTGGGGGGGGGAAGGGAAAGGACTTTGTAAACTGCTCTGAGACTCCTAGTGAAGGGCGAGATATAAATCCAATCTCTTCTCCTTCTTCTATTATTTCCAAAGGAGGTGAAAAGAAAAACCAGCAAAAAATCAGGGACTGATTTCAAACCAGACAGTCTCTGCACTAGAAACTGAAGCAGGGGGCATTTTTGCAGAACCAGTGCCATTGTAGCAATGCCAGCTTAAGAAATCCAAGGAAGGGAGCTTGCAAGCCTAGCACAGACAGTGCATGTACTGAGTGCCCAGCAGAACCAATGTCACTGTGGCAATGATAGCTCAAGAAATCAAGGCAAGGGTTGTTGTTTTTTGCAAGCTTAGCACAGCCAGTGCACATGCAGAGAGCTAAGCAGAACCAATGCCACTGAAGCAATGCTAGCTCCACAAATCCAAGCAAGGGTTTTTTCCCCTCCAATCCCAGCATAGCCAGTGCATGTACAGAGTGCTGAGCAGTACCAGTGCAATGCACTAGTGCCCAGCAAAACCCAGTGCCATACTTTAAATGCTTTCTTCGCCCCTCCACTGAAAACAATGGAGGATGGGAGAGCCTTCTTTGGGCACTCTGTACTTGCATTGGTTCTTTTGGAAACTCTGTACATGCACTGGTTCTGCTGGGCACTCCATTGTAGTAAATACTCTTTTTGTTTTATAATCAGCTGTTCAAATTCAATCACATCTCTTAAAACTCCACCTTCAGTGCTCATGATCTCTTTAGTCTTGAGGCTGATTGATAATATAGCAGCCAGTGAATGTTTACACCTTCATCTTTGATATCTTGCCAAGACTTGTTTTTCCCCTCAGTATTTATCATCATGCCATATGTTTAAAAAATCATTTTTATTTCTTGTGTTCTGATCATGGTAAGCTTCTACCTGGGGCATAAGCAGAGAGTTTGAGGGGCTCAATAAGTTCTGACGTGTAAAACATATTTTCAAAATCCATCTCTGATTATGTGACATTTCTTGTGATATGATCTTCTTAGTCAATTTCCTAATCCATAAATAATTGTATAAGCCTGATTCTTCCTTATTTTTTGTTCCTTTTGGTTTATGGGCTACCAGAATAGAATATGAATTTACCTGTCTAATATGTTCATCTTTCGAGTCCCTGCTTCAAGTGCCCCCTTCTTTTGAGATTTGGTGACTGTCCACTCGGGAGAGGGCCTTCTCAGTTACAGCACCAAATTCTGGAACTCTCTTCCCAAGTATAAGAGTCTGCCCCTTCTGTTGCAATCTTCTGCCAATGAGTGAAGACTTTTTTGTTTCATCTGGCATTCCCTCATTGACTTTTCCTTCCTGCCCAATATTTTAATTGCTGTCCTTATGTTTTGCATTGGTGTAGTGGTTAAGTGTGCGGACTCTAATCTGGAAGAACCAGGTTTGATTCCCCACTCCTCCACTTGCACCTGCAGGATGACCTTGGGCAAGCCATAATTCTGTCAGAGCTGTTCTTAAAAGAGCAGTTCTCAAAAGAGCTCTCTCAGCCCCACCTACCTCACAGGGTGTCTGTTGTGGAGAGAGGACGGGAAAGAGATTGTAAACCACTCTGAGACTTATTCAAGTAGTGAAGGGCAGAGTATAAACCCAATCTCTTCTCTTCTTATGTTTTTGTCTTTGTGTTCTACCTTTGGATTTAATTGTCTTAATGATATATTTTTGTTTAGTTTTAATGGTTTTTATGATGTATTTATAGTATGTCTGTTTTTAACCTCTCAGTCACCTTAGTGGCCCTTATGAGGGCAAAAATGTGGAGTATAATTTTTTTTCAAATTAATAATAAATATAAAATATTTGTGGCTTCTCTATCCCATACTTCCCTGATAATGATTTAAAGCCAGGACATTTAATCTCCAGATGGCAGAGACCAGTTCTCCTGGATAAAATGGCTGCATTGGAGGATGGATTCTATGGCACTAAGGCTCTGCTGAGGTGCCTCCCCGCCCCCACCCTCCAAGGGCTCCATCCCCAAATAATATTGAATCCTCAGGATTACATAGATAAGTAGCCCAGCTGTTTGTGGGTAGGGGAATGCTAAAATCGATATCATCTGTGCTGTTCCCAGTCTGTGATTTCCCCCCCACTGAATGGGTACACTTCTGGAAATGTATGAGCCAGGCACAACTTTAATAATACACCTGATTTCCCATTAAACTAAGATATGTCAACAAATGGTACACAAAAGTAAGTACAGGTTTGTGTATATTGTCTGCAATGATTCTGCTACAATCCACTGTATGAACTTTGCTAATATCCCACAGTATGCTTTAGGTATCAAAACACTTCATGAGTTCAGTTTGAAATTGGTGGTTTTCAGACCAATGAACTACTATGCAAAATATCTGATTTGTCATCCTAATTTGTGTAGAAATTTCCAAAGTATATGAATAATTATATCGATTGAGGTTCCCACCCAACATTGCATTCATACCTTATATTTGTTTCCCTATGTAGGTTCATTATGCAAAAATGGGAGAATGGATTATTCATGTATATTTGCATATAAGCCCCCATGCACATAAAAAATGTTGGTGGATGGGGAATGAAGACAGCAGATACTTTCCCACTCTCCCCTCCTCTGCACATTCATTGGTAAGCTCCATGAACATCTAAACACATTCATTGGTAAGCTCCATGAACATCTGTAAGTGTCTTTTCAGTAATCAGTCTTGTTGATATATAATCTATAATTACTGTAACTTATTCAAAGACTTTTGATAAGGGTGGCTATAATTCATTCTAATTTAATAATAGTACAAGTTACAAATATGAAATTCCAGCACCCACTTCCAATTTCCTAAAAGGATGTAATGCGCTAATCACCTTTACTAACCATCATTTAGATTTTTGTCTTCTTTAAAAAATGTAATTGTCCTTCAAAAAGACAATGTGACAGGGAACTGCACACATCAGTTCTGTACAAAATGTCCTTGGTTTGTTTTATAACTTGATTTCATCAAATGCATTTAAATGAAATACATTTTTATTCTCTGTCTGTAATCCTTGCAACATTTTATATTGGTTTTGTATATCACCTTACAAAGGAATTGAGCAGGAAGGAGCAAGCAGAAATCTGGACAGTGGCTTCTAGATTACTGTACTGATCCTGAAAAAACAGCATTCTTTATAACTTATAGAAGACTCAAAGCTGGGTTTGATTCTGTTTTTTTCCCCCTTTTTTCCTTGAGATCTTTTTTTTTTCATACAACAAAAAAAATATTTGTCTTTGAATAGTTACATCCAAAAGCACCATTTTTTCCTCTCCCACATACTCATGCTCTGAACACTAATCTTAGGTCCCAGTCAAGTGGATTCTGATGTATATTCTTTGCTGTCCTTTGACTTCCCAACTACAGTAATGATGACTGAAGCTGACCAATTCGCAGTCCTGTGAGTTAGTGGTAAAACCAGTAGAAATATTTTTTTTAAAATAATTTCCATTACCACTGTATTAGCTGAACTCTTCCACATGATTTGAGATCCCTTAAATCCTAGGTTTCAGCCAATGGAAGGCAAACAACCTAGTGTGTGTTGTGGTGCATTTGCTTTATTCTTTGCTCATATTCATTTTGACATGGAATCCACATTAATTACAGACTCTATATTGGCAGTATTAATTACAGACTCTATATTGGCAGTATCTAAAGCAACCACTTGCTTGAATCATTTCAGGTTGCTCACGCTAATGTTGACAAATTGCTTGGAATTGCAAAAGCCAGTACAAACAAATTGAATTCTTGCATATTATGAATGGTTAAATACAGTCAACAAAACTGGAGGAATTCTTGGCCAGGATTATTAACACCTCATTAGAAGACGGCATGCTTCCTTCAGTAGCAAAAGAGGCTGTGGTACATTCAAAAACACCACTTTTCTTCACCCACATATTCTCCCACATTCCTCTCCAACATACTCTCCCAGATACACATCTTTTGGCAAGCCTGGTCTGGCCACTTCCAACCATCTTTAGCAACAAAATAATCACTGAAGAGAACAACTACTACAAGCATTCCTATTAAATATGCCTGTGTTATTATAAGCATAGATGGCATTAAAAGAGATTAATGAAGGATAGCTTCAATGTCCTGCTTGTTGGCCCTCCAGGGAAACCAGTTGGCCACTGTGTGAAACAGGATGGTGGGCTAGATGGGCCACTGGGTCTGATTTAAGTGGGCTTCTTCTTCTGTGTCCTCAATCAATAAATTTTTCATTCAGATAAGGGTTGTGCAAAAAATGGTATTTTTTGTGTTTGGGTATACTGAACCCGAAAAATGTTAATATTTCCTGATATTCCCAAATCCCAATACTGGTATGGTATTCAGATTTGGTAAATATTTGGGATTTCTGAAATTTTTCAGCTTCATTATACCTAATGGGGACCATAAGAGTCAATGTTCCCCATAGGGTATAATGAAAAATCGATCCAGGGGTATCTCTGTGGGGCTAGTTTATAAGGTAGAGGCACCACATTTTAGGTAGAGGCACCAAATTTTTAGCATAGCTGCTGGTGCCTCTCCTCAACCCCCTCCCCCAAGTTTCAAAAAAATTGGACCAGGGATCCAATTCTATGAGCCCCAAAATAAGTTACCCCAATTCTCCATTATTTCCAATGGAGGGAGAAAAGGCATTTAAAGGGGATGCAGTTCTTTAAATGCCTTTTGCAATCCACATGGCGTGTGAGCTCCAAAACAGTGAGTTCACCCAGAAAGTTTTAAAGGGAAGGCAATCCCTTTAGACATCAGCTGTCCGGCAGCCCTGAAATATCCTGAATATTTTCAGGATTTTTCAGGCTCTGCCATTTTAGATAGCTTTAGACAATATTGAGCTTTATAGTTGGTTAAAAAAAGTATCCAGAAAATACCAATAAGACATTTTCTGGGTTTTTTTCCCATCTCCATATTGCTGAATGCACACCCCTACTTCAGATCTGAGCAAGAGACAAAGACTGCATTGGTAGCTGTAGTTAATGCTGTGTGTCTAGATTTGGAGCAGGCTGAAAATAGTAAATTTGTAACGAAATGATCCCAGTTGTGGGAATAGGACCTCAGTACAAAAGTTCAGTGGAAGTGAAACATGGTTACTTATATCTTACTTTCCTCAGTGTTTTGTTCATATCATAAATAAAAGTTTTCTTGTTTTGATTAAACTTGTGGGCTGTATGTCTAAGGGAAAGAAGTACACACACACAAAACTTTAATATCTCATTCTCTATATGCATTATAGGATATGAATAAATGGTGGCAGCAAGTGATTGGAACAGTGCTTGAGCCCCAGCCCCAGTAGCACTGTGTGAGTGAGAGCTTTTTATTAAAGGGGGCTGGGCTACCCAGTCTGTAGATGTCTCTGGGAGTGAGACAGAGAGCATGAAGTATGAAAAGGTCACGGTTCTCTGTATATTTTAAACTAGCCTGATACCCATGCTTCGTTATGGTATTAGTTCAGCAAATCCAGTTATAATACTGATGATGTGAAGTTTGAAATGTAACATTTGTTGTAGGAATTCTAATAGAGAAGATTGTAGTGTAAAAAACAAAAGTGAGACATACATACTTTTCCCTCCCTTCTCTACTGAAGGACTTCTCTGTAGTCCACAGTGGTGCTTCTGTCCTCTGGTGCTAGGATCACCAGGCTGCTTGGTGAGTTCACTCTGGAGCAAACCACATAGAACTGCCCATTTAAGAAGCAGTCATCTGTTAAGTCAGCTCTTGCCACCTTCCACAAAAGTGATGGCCTCTTTACTTGTGTTACTGGATTGTTTTGCTCATATGGAGACTGTGTTGTTCTGAGCACCTCAGGGTGATCTCTCTGGTACATGGCCTGCACAGCTCAGTGCCCCGCAGAAGTACTATGTGCAAATGTCTTTGTGGCATTCCTAAGTTGCCTCCTCCTGGTAGAAAAATATTCAGGTGTCTTGAATCGCTGATTTCTGTAAGTGCCCTCAACTGTCTGCAATCTCTTTTAACTGTGTTTTAACCTCAGAACAGAGACTGCAGACAGTTGTGTCTCCAGGCACATGGAAAACATTTGGGGAAACACATTTTGCCCCCCCCCCTTTTTTACCCCTTTGGGATCACATTTCTCAGAAATCTCTTTGTGGGTGTGGGGGTTTGATATCATGGTAGGAATGCATTCCCCTTATTTGGGTTTCTTGGTGCAGGGGTTTGGCCTGGACATTGAATTGGGGGAGAGGGCATACCACCCCCCTTTTTCACAAAATTGTCTTTCACTTATGTCCCACTTCTTAAATGTAATATAACTACATATTCAAAACACCATCCGAGCAATCAGATACTAAGCAAGTTTATATGAACCAATTTTCTAGAACCCACATTATGAGAAGTTAAATAACCTAATAAAGGAAACCATTTTTCTACAAATTTGGGGTATATTTCCATAGTGGAGGGAGTGTGACTAAAGCCATTGGTGAGGTTGGGCCAGCAGCATTGCTAAGGTGATCCTGCTGGGGCAGTGTCCCTGATGGATAAAAATATCCTGGCCCTGCTCCTACACCTGACAAACACCTGCCTGTCTGGTGTTGGTGGAGGGGGGATTGTGTTTAAAGGCATCAGGGAGGCTGGACCAGCAGCAGGGCTATAGCAATCCTGCTGAGCAAACCTCCCTGACAGCTGTAATCATCCCACATCCTCCCCTACACCTGACAGGCAGTTGCCTGTCCACTGTGGGAGTGGGAGGAGTATTAGAAGCCACTGTGGAGGCTGGGCCAGCAGGATCACTAAGGCATTACTGCTGGGGGGGGGGCTCTCTGTTGCTTTTAAGCACCCTGCAGCCGCTGCTGCACCTGACAGACAACTGCCTGTCAGGTGTAGGAGGTGTGTGTGTGTGTTTGAAACCATGGGGAGGCTAGGCCAGAAGCATTACTGCACCTCACAGGTGGTTGTTAGCCACTCCTGATTTCCTCAACTGTCATTAGCTGTCTGCAGTCTCCTGTAACTGTTGGCTTTTTTTTAACCTCAGAACACTGAGTTCTGCAGCTGACCAATCAGAGAGTGGGGGATGCAAGTAGGCAGCAGCCTGGCAGCCTCATAGAAATCAGCACATTTCCCCCTTTTGACCCACTTAGGGGGTCGAATTTCTAAAAAAATCCCTTCTTAGTGAGCACCTACACCATGGTAGGAGTGCTCTCCCCAAATTTGGTGTTTCTAGGTCCAGTGGTTTGGCCTGGGCATTGATTTTATGGTGAGGTGACTTTCTTTTATATATATAGACTAGGAATAAGGCCCATTGTGGAAATAAATACAACAGGCTGTAGAAAGAGGCTCTGGGAGAGTTCCAAGGCCTTGGCCACTCAGCGTCAATTTACTGTGGCAACCTCAGCAGGGTATAATGACACAGAGTCCACCATTTTCTCCAGGGGAACTGATCTCTGCTACCTGAAGAGCAGTTGTAATTCTGAGTGATCTCATGCCCTCACCTGGAGATTGGCAACAGTGGTTCCCCAAGAAGGACTAGCTGGTTTGGAGGGCAAAGTCTATGGCACTGTACCTGTCTGAGGCCCCACCCCTCCTCAAACCTCACCCTCACCAGGCTCCACCCCCAAATCTCCAGGAATTCCCCACCTGGAGTTGGCAACCCTATCTTCTTTCCAGCCAAGCATCAACCTACCTTAATTTCCTTCTCACTGTTCAGTTTTCCATCTCCCCTCCTAACTGCAGCCTCTACTGTTCTCTGAAGCCCTGACTGCCACATCACATTGGCTGTCCGGGGGGGGGGGGCGATCTCAGCAGGGTATAAGGACACAGAGTCCACCATTTTATCCAGGGGAACTGATCAATGCCATATGGAGAGCAGTTGTAATTCTGAGCAGGGCTCATTTTGTAACAGGAGCTCCTTTGTATATTAGGCCACACACCCCTAATGTAGCCAGTTCTTCAAGAGCTTACACAGTTCTTCTTATAGGGCCTACTGTAAGCTCTTGGAGGATTAGCTACATCAGAGATGTGTGGCCTAATATGTCAAGGAGCTCCTGCTACAAAATGAGCCCTGATTCTGAGTGATCTCTAGCCCTCACCTGGAGACTGGCAACAGTGGTTCCCCAAGAAGGACTAGCTGGTTTGGAGGGCAGAGTCTATGGCACTGAACCTGTCTGAGGCCTCACCCCTCCTCAAACCTCACCCTCACCAGGCTCCACCCCCAAATCTCCAGGAATCCCCCACCTGGAGTTGGCAACCCTATCTCCTATCCAGCCAAGCATCAACCTACCTTTATTTCCCCCTCACTCTTCAGCTTTCCATCTCCCCCCCACACACACACACTTGCAGCTTCTACCATGCTGTGAAGCCCTGACTGCCACATCACATTGGCTGTCATGGGGGACATCTCAGCAGGGTATAAGGACACAGAGTCCACCATTTTCTCCAAGGGAACTGATCTGGAGAGGGAATAGCTGGTTTGGAGGGCATTGAAGCCCTGACTGCATGTTACCCTCTTTTCCTGCACTTTTTGGCTTAGGGGTAGCTGGGAACTGTGGGCCAGCGGATGAGGAAGCCCCATTCAACCCAGTGAGTGATATACCTGCAGGCCCCTCTCTGGAACTACAGCTCAATTAAACCTTATGGGGGAACATTTTACCACAGACAGCAGCCATCTTACAAACACAGGTAACTGCCATTTCGTTACACCTACCAACAGCCACTGAGGTAACAGTTAGTCCCACACAGGAGGGAAGCAGGAGAAGTATCTTCATCAAGAAAGAAAGCTGTCTGCCAGAAATTCTGACAGGGCTCAGTGGCTGAAGTAGTGAGTGGAGAAGAGGAGCAGACCCAGCACCCAGCCAATGGTACATGAGTACTCACAGCCAGTGGATAGGGACAGCTTCTGAGTGACACATTTGGGAGCCAACTGATTTTGGAGCATGTGGAATGTTCAGGAGAGTCCATGGTGAAAATAATTATATATAACTGGAGGATGACTAAGATGGGTAGCTTGTGACATCCTAAACTATGTATAATCCATAACCAAAGGGAAAGGTTTAAGAGGGTGGTAGGCATTCTGTGTGTGTGGAAAGTGGCATCACACCAGCATTATATTTCATTAACAAAATATATGGTGGCATCAATTTCTGTCTTCATCTTGTGCCTGAAAATTGTGGCAAAATGGCTGCAGGTGAACAAACTAAAAGTGAATTTAGGCATATTTAGCTGATGGCATTCATGATGACAGGCCACATCATGTTCTTTCCCACGTATCTCATCCAGTCACAGTCTGTAGCAGCATTGCATTCGTTACTACCTGCCCATTTACACAGAGAGCTGGACAAGCAGGGGGCAAGGAAAAGGAGTCCTTCCACTTAGCAGCCACCAAATCTGAACAGCTACCAAGGGAGAAGATTCACAATTGTAAATGTTCTTCTCGGCTTTAAATCTGTAGCAGAGTGTAGATGGGAATGATTTGTATTGAGGTGGAAATACTGAAATGGTGTTTCTAGCCTTGAGCTTTCCCATTACAAGTGTAATACACCGTAATGGCTCAGTAAGAGTTTGTCCCCCTCAGAGAGGAATTTGATCAGAAACTCTTTCAGATGCCCACTGGGGCACTGGAAACTGCTTTGGTAATGCTGGTGATGAGAAATAAGCTTGTCCCCTGCTCTTCTGCTCTGTCTCTCTACACTTCTATGTGTGCTATGGCATGGTACTTGTTTCTTTTTATAGAAAAGTGTTGGTTGGCCATACTATGTAATTCTATTGAATTTCTCCACATCTGAATCCCTGCTTTGATGAGAATGCTTTGCTCCTTGAAACACATCTAATCACAGAAGCCCAGAAGGTGCCACCCTGAAAACAGGTGAGATGAACAGCTGCCCATATCTGAGCATTTTCTGTTGTGGCTCCCACTTGGTCTGGAAGGTTCCCTCTTCTATCATTCCACATAAAGGGCAAAATGGGATTGTTCAGAAAACTACTTCTATATGTGTCTGAAAATTAATTGATGTATTATTGTCTGTCTGTCTGTCCTATCTATCTATTGTCTATACTCTTTTTAGTGCTTATTCTCTAATTTTGTTATCCTTTCATATTGCTTGTTGTATGTATATGCCATTTTGCACTGTTCTTTACTTTCAATTTTGTGCCTTGTTTTTGTGTAGCATACTGTTTGTTGCATTTTTTTACTTGTATAATCTGCCTTGATCTCAGCAAGAAAGGCAGACTATAAATGAAGTAAGTAAATAAATGAATGCCTTTCCAGCTTATAATCAGAATGTGACTTTTTGGAAACCATTTTCCCCCTAGTGGCTGATAAACGGGATATGGTGGTGGTGTTCCCTCTAAGCTGAGTTAGTGTGAGCTAGTTCACAGTTGTTTAGCCTCTGGCTCACACAGTTTTGTCTTAGCTCAGGAAGGATGGCTTCAGAGCAAACTAATTTATGCAGTAGCCAAATCACTTGCTTACAACTTTAATGTCAGTAGCTCACAAAGAATTTTTGTTCATAAGACTCCACAGCTTAGAGGGAGCATTGGTTTTATCATGGATTTTACCCTAAACCTTCTAAATCTTAAGCAACATCTTAGAATGAGGACCAGTTTGAACATGTATGTATTATTACAGTTGTGAATGGTAACTGGGGTTGTCATGGGTTGAATCCAAAGGTTGTTTTCCCCACCAGTAAAAAGTGAGCTTTGCACTTTTTTCCTTTTTCTTTCCCTCTTTCTTTCCCTCTTTCTTTCCCTCTTTCCTTCTTTCCCTCTTCCTTCCTTCCTTCCTTCCTTTCTTTCTTTCTTTCTTTCTTTCTTTCTTTCTTTCTTTCTTTCTTTCTTTCTTTCTTTGCTCCTCTTATTCCAGATCCCCATTCCATTGTGTGCGGGCCACCTGTTCCTCATGAACAGCATTCAGGAAGCTCAGTGGGCTGCAAAAGGAATGTGCAGTTAGTAAACAGCTGCCTGGTGCTTCTAAGCCAGAAGTTACTTGAGCTGGAGGTAAATGCCTTTTGGATTCAACCCCTTGTATGCAGCTCAGTCTTGTCTAGAAATGACACAGTTGTACTTCTTGCACTTCTTTGCCTTTTGGTCTCACCATTCCCATCCCCTCTCCCCCCAATACAAACATATATTTGTAGGTTGCAGATTCACTTTGTGAGGATGATGAAAGAGTCCATGGAATATTAGTCCACAGTGAATCCGTTTGACTTTAGGATGCCAGCATATCCCCCCACCCTTATTTTTACTTCTTGCTGAAATGGACTAACACAGCTTCTGTTCTGGAACATGAAACTTGATTTCGCATGATAATTCATCAAGATCACGTGGATACCTGAACTAACCCCATTGAAAACTGCTGGGTTTTAGGAGATATGGAACTGGGTATAAATTCTGTTTGATGTTTGATGTCTACTTAATAATACATGAAAGTCAAAAGTTGATGTTGCATTCCACAGCTATTGAACATCCACTTGTAAAAGGGTTTGTGTGCCTTAAATGGCACTGAGCTTTAGAGAGAGCCTATTTAATTGACAGACAATATTCAGCAGATACCAGTAATTTTGTCATGATACATTTCATTTAGTCATTCCCTATATTTTGAAGGAATATTCAGTAAAACATGAAAAGCCCTGATAAAACCCACTGACTAATCTCTAGCTGAGATTATCAGTCCTCCCTAGAGAGTGCCTCTAGACCTCTCATCTTTACAGAGTACACCGTAGGAAATAATTTAAAATAGTCACACTTTACATTAATGGGACATTCAATTAATGTTGGATTGCAGTAAATTTCTTGCAGAAGTATGTATAAGTCCTACATTAATTCCAGATGAATTCATTATGATTAGTGCAATTACCATGAATGCCAATGAGTTAAGGAGGGGATGACACTTAAAAAACTGTCACCATTAAAACTTAAAGGGAACAGTTGTTGGAGCACATTTTCAGAGCTATTTCTTACTCTGGTTTGAGTTAGGACTGGTTAATATGCAGCATGGGGATATATAAATATTTCAAATACCCTGGAACTCCTTGTACTACACCAGTGGTTCATGATGGCTTAGGCATGTATACTATAAATGGACATGAACCGTATTTTTGCAGTTTGGTTCATGTTTCATGGCTAAATCACAAACCAAACCCAAATCACAAACCAAATCAATGACCCATATGAACCGAGGCTGGTTCATGAACTGACTCAGTTTGTGAGCCATTTAAAGTTTAAACTCTTGCTTTCTGCTCCCCACAGGTTTGCAGTCAGAAAGCTTGCCAGTATCGGCATGAGTGCCCTTGGTATGGTGGATTGCATCCCTTTTTAACGTGCTTCAAGGGTAAGCCCAGGAAGGGTCATAGGAAGCCAGAAGGGGGTAGGCCCAGCCAATCAGCTGGTAAAGGGACCCAGCCCCATACAGTTGAGAGTACCTGAAGCTTGGCTGCAGAACTATCCCAGGTGTGCTGATGGTTCTTTATTATTGAATGGCTTTACTTATGGTTGAGGTATTCCTTATCATGACACTAGGGCTCCTTTTATGGCTGGCAATCTGAAATGGCAGCTGAGTTGGGTGTGCCATTAGTAAATGAAAAAACAGAAAGTCTCACTCAGGTATTGATGTTCCTGGGTGTGGAGTTGGACACCATGACCCAGGCCTTCCGGTTGCCAAACAGTAAGTTGGTTGAGTTGCGTACTTGGGTTTCTGAGTTTCAGGGCAAGAAGAAAGCCACTTTACAGGAGTTCCAGTAGTTGGTGGGTCACCTCAACTTTTCATGCAAAGTTGTCGCACCTGGGCGTGCCTTTTTGCACAAACTGTGTGATGCCATGGGTGGTATGTGGCTCCCTCACCATAGGATCCGAATTAATGCTGGTGTCAAGCAGGATCTGGAAGTATGGCTAGATTTTCTGAATTCTTTCAACGGAATTTCCTTTTGGAGAGATGATCTGAAGTTAGCAGCTGAGCTTCAGATTCATTCAGATGTGACAGGATCATTATGTTTCGGGGTATATTTCAGGGGGCATTGGTGTGCTGACTGGGTGGCAGCTGGGAATGACCAAGGACCTTACCTTCCTTGAATTCTTCCCCATCTTGGTGGCCATTTGGCTGTGGGGGGATGATTTGGACAATCACACTGTCCACTTTTGGTGTGATAACTTGGTGGTGGTTCAGGTCATTAATTCCCTGTCATCCAGATCACAGAGGATCATGTCTCTGGTCCGTGCCTTCATGCTTTGCTGCCTTTGGCTCAATGACAATGGGGTGGGTTGACAATGGGGTGGCTGACACTCTCTCATCAGCTGGCCCCAGGAGCTGACTTGCAACCAGTATGAATGCCACCGGAGGTCTGGTTGGTTGGAAGGCAGACGGGCACAGGGACTAGCCATTGCTCCAAGCATGAAGCTGGCACATGACTGTGCGGTCTGCCAGTTTGCTGAGCTTAGAAGTGAGGTGGGGTATCCTTGTTCATGGCTGGTACCCGTGGAGCATCTTTTACTTTTCTGTGTTGTGTTAAAAGGTAAGGGTTTAGCTGTGAGCTCAATAAAAGGGCTACTTTCAGTGGTGGCTCACACCAACAAAACTCAGGGGTTTCCAGACACCACAGAGGACTTGAGGATCCATAGAATGTTAGACTGCTGGATGCAGAAAGCTGGGACACGGGCGAACCTTAGGCAGCCCATTCCCCCTTTGGTCCTTAGGGGCTTGCAGGCCATTTGGAGGGATGTCTGTGCCTCTTCTTTTGAGGCCTGTTTATTTCATCCAGCCGCCTTGGTCACATTTTTTGGTGCTCTTCCAGATAAGCAAAGTGGTGGCCCAGTCAAGGAAGGACAGGTCTGGTAATGTGCTGATGGTGCAAGATGTGCACTTAGTTACTGATAAGGTGTACATTACCCTGTAGCGATCCAAAACCAAGCAGCAGAAAGTGGGACCAGTAGCTATGCTTGGAGCCTGTTCAGAGAAGAAGATGTGCCCAGTTTCTGCACTGGTGGCCTATTTGGCAACCCCAGGGTGGCATGTTGTTCGCCACCAAGATACAACTCCCTTAACTAAGCATCAATTCTGGACAGTCACTTCCAATGCCTTGGGGAGGCTGGGGCTGGCTGGGGTTAGGTTTTGCACCCACTCCTTCCATATTGGTGCTGTGTCCACAGCAGCGGCACTGGGTTAACCCAGCCCAGGACATCCAGCGTTTGGGTAGATGGAGTTCTACAGCTTACAGGTCCTATGTGCACCCCATGGTTGGGCACTAAACTGGCCAGTGCTCTGCTCTAGGTTATTCTTTGCAGTTTTTTCCATTGTTTACTATTCTTTCATTTCAGGTTCTGTTGGCCAGCTGGAGAGGAAGAGAATTCTCATCTGCGGGCATAGTTTTGTGTTCTGGGCAGCTCACTGGGCAAAACGGATGCCCACAGGCTTGCAGTTGGGTCTCAGCCAGTGGGCCATGGTGGAGTGGCTAGGGTGCAGGGGCATGCAATGGTCTGGCCTGCTGCAGTTATTGTTTGATGAGAGGGTTGCCCCCCCTCCTCATGTTGTGGTTATTCATCTTGGTAGACATGATTTGGGCCTGATCAAAGTAAAAGCTTTAATTCTTCATGCATGGGCTGATTTTCAGCTCATCATGAGGTGGTGGCCAGAAACACTAATCATGTGGTCCACTACAGAGGGTTCCAGAAAGTGGTTAGGGTCAGTTTTTGTCTCATCCAAGTATACATGCTGGTCATGTAGAATTGTACAGGCAGGATGGTATACATCTATAAGAATTAGGTATGGATATTTTTCTGGAAGATATACAGCAAGGGCTTTGGGGTCTTGGGCCTCCTGGCGAGCGCAAGTACCTAAGCGGAGGCTTGGCCTTTGTGATGGCAGGGTTGTATGCAGATACGGATTGCAGTCTGGCGAGTACCAGCTGACACCCCCTCTTTGGTGTTTAAGGAGTCTTGTGAGTATAGTTCTTGGGCCCTGTGACCTGGGGCGGGGAAAACAGACTGCCTTTAGGACCTCCCTGGATACATCCTCCCTTTGAGCCTTGCAGCCTGGGGGATGGAGTTCCATGGCCGACTTTCAATTGCTGTGCTGGTTGGGCGTGAGCCACATCCTGATGGCTCCTGCTTGGGGCAGAGTGGCTTATCTTATTTCACATGGCAGAGGAGGGGTTTTGGGACCCCTGGCCTTGACCATATGGCAAGCATAATTTGCCTTTGCCGTTTATTCAGTTAATGTTATTAGTTAATAAAGTGGCCTGTTAATTAACCCAACATTTGTGTCTGTCTCTTTATTCTGGCTGGGAAAGGCAAATATCTTTTTAGTTCTTCCTTTTAATCCCTATTCCAACAATTTTTTATAAGCCACCTGTATAATATTTATTTTGGTATTGCACACTGTTAAATAACTGTTACATTTGAGGAACGATTAGATGATACTATATGTTTCATACTCTAATATGCATCTGCAGGGCTATTTTTGTTCAGGAACGCACAGTAATGGAGTTCAGGCTGGCTTCTGAGTTGGCCACACCTTCAACCTCCCCCCCTCAGGTTCCCCAGGCACCTTGCAAGTCATGGGGCTCCTGGGGAAGCCAAGCCGATCCAGGGAGGGAAGGCAGTTTAATCTGCCTCCCCTCCTTGGGTTCCCCAGGCTGGTGGAAGCCAATCCAAAAACTGCCTTCTTTCCCTTGGGTTCCCCATACGCCCCACAAGCCGTGGCGGGACACCTGGGGAAGCTGATCCTGGGAGGGAGCTATGCTGTCAGGAGTGTGGCCTAATATGCTAATCAGTCAGTCAGTCAAGTTTATTGTCTTGGCCATTGGCCATAACAAAACAAAACAAAATAAAACAGATTAAACAAAATACAACAGACATTATAAACCAAAATGGGATAGGCCCTTCAGTAACTTGCTGCAAATCCAAGACTTAGTCTTATCTTTTTTGCCACCAATGCAAACAAAGCCATTCTGCTGGTAATATATGTGTCATTATCAGAGAGCAGAAAAACAGTCATGTCCAAATCTGAAATTCCATTATGCAAAGGTATAATGGGGTAAATAAACCTTTGCCTAAGTGATTCATGCCAAGAGCATCTCATAATATAATGCTCGACATCATCCACTTCGCCTACGCCACACTGACATATTCTAGAGACAGGAGGGGAGCCCAAGAAGCGACCAATACAAACCATTGAAGGTATGGCATGAAACCTTAGGGCAGTAAAAGCCCTTCTTAGATCAAGAGTGGTTAATTTCTCGAGGTAATCAGTCCTACAGTGATCTCTTTTAAATATCCTATACAAGGGGGCTGTACGACAACTTACCACCGCTTGGCGGTTCAAAAGCCCATCCTTATTAAATACCCATTCCTTCAATTTGGACTTTTGACTTTGACTGTCCCATATATCGTCTGGAATTGGGTATTTTAGTAAAATAGAGGTCAGGTGGTCACCTAATCTTTTGGAGGATTTCAAAAGCAATATAAAACTTCGGACACCTAGGATATCCTGGGGACGTTTTAAGCATTTCCTCCAATAAGAAAGAATTCTCACATTTAAATATGCTAATGAGTTTTTGCTGTTGGGTGTGGCCAATGATGCTAATGAGTTCCTGCGGGGCTTTGTCTGCAAAAAAAAAAAAGCCCTGTGTATCTATATAAAGTCAGGTGGGTAGCCATTTTGGTCTGAAGCAGCAGAACAAAGTTTGAGTCCAGTGGCACCTTTAAAACCAATAAAGTTTTATTCAAGGTATAAGCTATCATGTGCAAGCGTACTTTTTCAGATACAGTGCAAAAACTTATACCTTGAATAAAACTTCATTGGTCATAAAGGTGCCACTGGACTCAAAACTTTGTTATGTATCTATATAGTTTCACGCAACTTTCATGTCCACCAAGAAATGTAAGGTTTAAATACCCACATGTTTGGAGTTGAATTGAAATATTTTTCCATACTTTAAAAGCTCAAAATAAACAATATAGGTAAAGAAAGATGAACAAAACTTACTCTTTCTTGATACACAATATAATGAAAAGCCCAAAAAAATTGCAGTTAGCCAGTGCTGCACAGTAAAGTGATGCTCATTGCATAGTGTTTTTTTTTTTTTTTTTAAGAAAAAACACCTTGGAAATGTGGAAGAAAATGAGATTTATCTGATGTAATGTTTTTGCTTATCCATTCTCCTCACTCATGTTCTTTTCTCCTGATTCATAAAGGAAATTGATTTTCGTAAATCGTTTTTAAAGCACACTGTATTTAAAAGCACTTTAAAAGGATCTATTTACTTTAGAAATCAGTACAAAAAGAATATGAGTGAGGACAATGAAGAGAAGAGAGCATAGCATCAGATAAATCTCATTTTCTGTATTGATTTCTGGAAATACACCTCCAAAATGAAGCTGATTGAGGCCGAGTCTAAAATTCCCTTCTAAATGGAGTTTCTATTGGAGGTCCGAATGGTGCCACTCTCCTGCTCTCCTATTAATCAGTGTTCTAGTAACTCTTTAGTAACTTCACTGCAATGGTATCAAATTAGCACTGCCTGACTATGTTGCTATCGACTTATCATATGAGGAAGTACGACTGCTTTCAGAAGGCTAGCAGATGTGAAGCTTCCATATACTGACAGAATCCCATTATTGGCCCATATAGTCTACTGCTGTCTATTCCATCTGGTATTGATATCCCCCAGCCCTGCCACCTGGAAGTCTTTTAACTAGATTTGTCAGGCATTGAACTCTGTACTTTCTGCATGCAAAGTGTGTGCTCTATTAATATGACCATATGAATATTGATGAAAGTGAATATGGTTGTTATGAATATCACTGTACTTTTTAATCTCACAATGGAGTCACCTGTCTGTCAAAGTCAATTGGAACTGAATTCTTAATTTGCCAAAATATCATTAGAAGCTACAGCTTCAACAGTATTAAAGTTGTAAAACTATTAACTGAGTATTAAAATTTATGTCTTCTTGTAACTGTACTTTAAATGGCAGAAGACTGGTTTGTGGTCACTGAGTGTCCAAATTTTACAGGGAGAAAAAAAGTGTAAAGGGATACCATTGTAATTTTTAAGAAGCCACAAACTCTAATGTTTGCTTTTACACTAAACTTACCTATCTATAATGTTTCTTGGGCAATTGTGTTCAACAATTAACAGGCAAATTCTAAACATGCTTAATGGGAAGACTGAACGTAAACCTTTCCAGAGCTAAATTTGAGTCTAGTAGCACTTAAAAGACCAACAAAATTGAGGCATGTAAGCTTTCGAGAGCTTTGATTCTTGAAAGCTTATACTCCAAAAATCTTGTTGGTCTCTGACTCAACTGGACTCAAATCTCACTCTTCTACTGCAGGCCAACACAGCTATCCTCTGAAATTATCTTCCTGGTATCAGAGAGCTTCTCCACAATGAAATCCCATATCACTCTGGTTTTGTTTGGATATCTGACTCATACAGAGCCACACCACTGGCCACATTGGTGAGACTGTGCCAGCTAATGTTGCCATCCCCCCAGGCGGGAGGTGGTTACTGCTCGAGTGGGCCTCATGTCTGTGGAATGTCTTACCCGCCCTGTTCTCATGGCACGCTTATTGCTTCTCCTGCTTTTCTGACCTTGGGTGTCTGTATACCAGTTGCTGTTTCCTTTCAGGTCTGGAGGTGTCTCTTCTCCACTTTTACTTTGGGAACAAGAAGCCAGTATTTTAAGCACCTTTTTGTCTCTACTTGGATTGGGTGCCTTGACATGAATGCCTCCTTTTGAATTCTGTATAATTTACCTGATCCCATGATTGCTTGCCATTACTAACACAGAAAAGTGCAGATGACCAGCAAGACCCTTCTTCAGTAAAGATTTCCTGTTTAAGGACCCTTGTTGTTGATTAACTCTGTGGGCTCTCACAGATTGGTATTGATAATTTTCTGTCCATTTCATAAGGTTTAGTCACATAAGCATTAACTAGAGAATTGTGCAATCTTGTAATAAGAAAGCAGTTATAATGTCACTAGTGTAATCTCTGAATATGGTCTGAATATGGTCTGTAACTTCAGAGTTACAAAAAGAAATACTTTCATTTACAGATTTCCTAACTCAGTTATAAATATGCATAAGAGTTGAACATTTATAAATATATCTGATATATATATATATATAATTATATCTGACAGTTTCTAAATTTTAAAAGTACAGGTGGAAATGACCAAGAAATATTTTCATTTATACCAATCTCACTAGTATAAACTAGGGAACATTTAGTAGCTTTCATTACGAGCATTTGGGGCAAAAAAGCGTTTTTTTAACATACAAATTATTTCTTAGCTCATAATGCTGTTGTTCTGATGGTGCTGTGCTCCATGCCATGCCTATTGTTCCCTAGGAATTATAGTTTGATCTCACCAAACCTGTACCCATCCCGTAGAATATGCCATGGCAAATAGTCACCTGGAAATTCTACATTCACAAATGCCAAATAACCCAATTCAGAGCAAAAGAAGGGTTTAGATTTGGATAGACAATGATAATCACATAAAACCTCGGCAAGTAGCAATCAAGAGAACTGACTAACCCAAAGCAGAGAAGATACCACATAGAGGGCTGTTTGGCCTTCTGGTCTGGTTAGATCGTGTAGTTCACAATAATCATTGAAAGATACATCAAGAGTAAGCAGGCAGAGAACATTAAATCATTCCTGCATCTACAAAGCTGTGTTTATGCTTTGGAGAGTTTCACAGAAATATTCAAGAGTTTCTTTGATAGCAAGTGATTAACCATACAGAACTTTGGAGATATGTGTACAAAGCAGGTGGTTTGGGGTGCCTGGTCTCCTGAAGACCAGCTACAACTACTTAGAATGTCATTTAATATCTCAAGACTAGAACAACAGCTGGACTTTATAAATTGGACAAATTTGTATAATTATGAATTTTGAAGGCATCTCTGGCATGACAAGGGCTGAAGGAGTCAAATATTCAGTTCATAGCTAGAACTGTCACAGAACTGTAGTTTACTGAAAATATGCATTCAGATACAGACCAAAGGTTGCAAGCCTAATGTGTATGAGGAATTATAGATGTTTATATGCAAATGCTAGAAGTGTCCAAAGTAAAATGGGGGACCTGGAATGCTTAGTGCAAGAGGAGAACACAGACACTGTGGTCATTTCAGAACCTTGGTGGGATATGGATAATCAGTGGGATACAGTGACTCCTGGATATAAATTATATTGGAAGGATAGGGAGGAAAGGGTCAGAGGCAGGGCTGGTGCCAGGCTTTTTTGCACCCTAGGCAGGGCTAGCTACTTGCGCGCCCCCTCCCCCGCTAATCAATTACCAACACTTAAAATTGCTACTTTTTTAAAAAAAAAGTAGTGTATGACCACAGAAATTACAGGCTAAGGATGCAGTTGGGGGCACATGGAAAGATGCTTAAAGAGCAAGCACAGCTGCCCCCAAAGTGTTCATGGATGCCCCCTTAAATTTCAAGGGACAGTGTAACCCTGGAATTCAAACACTCCAATACTTCATAATTTGTATTAAAAGCCCTCCCCCACTCCAACCTGTCAATGTGCAAAGTTGACCACCCACTACTGTGTTGACCACCCACTACTGAGCAAAAATCCACTCTGCCCATGGTCAGAAGCACTCTCTGTAATCATTTCCCATGTTCAAAAGTTATTCCTGTTATTGGCAACAGAAACATTCAAAAAGTTGAGGTTGTCCACCTTCTTTTATTTTTATTTATTTATTTATTTATTGAGATTTATATCCCACCCTCCCCGCCGTACGGTGGGCTCAGGTCCTTTCTTGTACAAAGGATCTGTTCAGGTTATTCAGTATTGACAGAACCCCACTCTGCCTATGGTCAGAGTTTCTATAGTGACTGATGCCTAATACAGGCTGAGGACAGACTGGGATTCTGAAGTGGAAGGGAAGCGGGGCCAAAAGCCACGAGGGGGAACTGCCCCGGGGCTGGCCGTTCACACTGGCCAGTTTCCCATGGGATCATGCCAGAATGGAGCATTCAGACTGCTGCAGAGCGGCCCCAGGTGGGCCAGCCTCCATGGCTTGTGGCAGGGCCATTTCGATAATAGGCGTATCAGCGCCTATGCGCATAGGCGCATGGCCGTAGCAGCAGTCTACAAATTTAAAATCTCCCCACCTTTTGTATTGGGGCTGCATGAGCGCATGAGTGCATGAGCGCTCATGAGCTCATTTGCATCTCTCTACAGCAGTGCATTCACACTGCCGCCTCAGCTTGAATCCCACCTCCTCCCATCCACACAGCCGGGAAGCAGGATCCAAGCGCAGGAAGGCCCCTGGACACTGCTTTCTGCCGGTGTCTGTCTGAGGTGGCAGGGAACCACTTCATAAACAGGTGAGTATGGAAGGGAGACAGAGGACAGCTGCAGCTGTTTGAACTCCCTCCCTTCCCCCGCTTCTGAAGTGGAGCTCTCCTGGGCCACATTACCAGTCTGTCCTCAGCCATAGTTTCTAGGACTGAAGGAACAGAAATGTAGGTCCCTTCTCCTGTATCGAGGGAAATCACCCTGCACATTTTAAGCCTCCGGCTAGCACATTTTTGTCTCAGCTCCAGAAGGATGGCTCCAGAGCAAACTAATTTATGCATCAGCCAAATTGCTCACTCACAACTTTAAGGCCAGTAGCTCACAAAGTAGAATTTTTTGCTCACAGCCTCACAATACTCCACAGCTTAGAGGGAGTATAAACGACCGGCTCCTCTGCTGCCCCCAGACTCTGTTTGTGATCCTAGGAGGGATTCAGCCCCTCCCTCCCTCATTTCCTCCTGTGGCGGAGCTGGCCTGATCCTGTTTCTTCGGGTGAACAGGAGGGGCACCCCAGTCCCCCATGCACCCCTCCCAATGTTTGAATGGGGACATGTGAGCCCACGAAGGGAAGGTGTGGCAGGGAAGCAGGCGGGGGAAGGCAGAAGGGAGACACCAGGCAAGGTGGGGGAAGGGGTCAGCAGCCAATCCCCACCCTGCCGGAGCAAGCCAAGCCCAGGAGCACCAAGACAGCCCCTTAATTGCAACAGAGCAGGGCTTTTGGCAGGGGTGGGGTGGGGTGTCAGGCCAGGCAGGGGCAGGGCAGCAGGCCAGCGCAGCATTTCTCTATGATGTGGCAGCCTAGGCAAATGCCTAAATTCTTCTATGGCCCTGGTCAGAGGTGGAGTGGGTCTGTATGACAGAAAGGGTATACCGTCCAGTAAAGATAAGAGAAACAGATTCACTTACAGAAACACTATGGGTGGAACTCTCTATAGACAGGAACTCTCTATAGATAGGAACTCTCAGTCTGGGGCAAGCGATGCTCTGTATTCTTGGTGCTTGAGGGGGGGTAACAGTGGAAGGGCTTCTAGTGTTCTGGCCCCACTACTGGACCTCCTGAGGGCACCTGGTGTTTTTGGCCACTGTATGATAGAGTGTTGGACTGGATGGGCCACTGGCCTGATCCAACATTGGTTTCTCTTATGTTCTTATGAAATAGTGGACCCAAAAGGAAACTTAACTCTGGGAGTTTGTTATCGCCCACCAGATCAAAGGTTAAAGGATGATTTAAAAACAGCAAAAATAATTAAGGAAAGCAACTAGATGAAATAATTGTGTCATAATAGGTGATTTGCACTACCCACATTCATTGGGATTTTCACTATCACACACTCATTGGGTAAATATCTGTTCAGTAGGATTGCCAGGTCTGGGTTAGAAAATATCTGGAGGCTTTGAGGAAGGATCCAGGAGAGGGTGGGGCTTAGGGAGGGGAGGGGGCCTCAGGATGGCACAATACCATAGAGTCCACCTTTCGAAGCAGCCATTTTCTCCAGGGGAGCTGATCTCTGTCAGCTGGAGATCACTTATAAAAGCAGGAGATCCCCAGGCCCAAACTGGAGGCTGGCAACCCTGCTGTTCAGGTCAGGAGAAAGAGATTCTAGATACTCTCAATGACTTTGCCATAGAACAGATTGTCATAGAACTTACCAGAGGAAAGATGATCAACTCCGGAACATGACAGAAGACAGGAGGGCCTGGTGTGATGTGGTCCATGGGGTCGCAAAGAGTCAGACTCGGCTGTGCGACTGAACAACAACAACAACAAAGACCTGGTGAAAGATGTAAACGTGATAGCACCAGTTGGGAATAGTGAACATAGTGACCAAGAAAACCTAGAGTTGTTCCACTTGCCAGAAGGCATTCAGATATATTAAAATCCCCACTCTATTCACTAAATTCTGCTTTGACAATCCCAGAGACTTTGCAAGGGAGAAAAAAAGGTAGAATTGTAAATATTAAATGAGTGAATTCTGTACCCCAGTTGCCCCTCCCATCTATCTCTTAACCCAGCTGAGGAGAAAACCTATAAAAACTTATTCTGGTCACCACCTTTTCAGTTTCTCACTCAGCTACTGAGCATGCCCCTTAATTCTTCTGTTTAAAAAGCTGAAAAACGCTAATATTATCTGGGCTTATTTTGACAATATGACCAAAGCATGTTACAAGGGGTATGTACTCTCTAGGAATTTAATGAGAACATTATTACGAAAAAAACAGAGACATCTAAGAATACATAATCAGAAACATTCTCTTTTATTGTCTAGCTATGATGTTAAGACAAAGTTCCTTAAAACTCTGTCAAATTAGTCATCTCTGTAGTCCGTTTTCAAATTTCTGTCTGCTGATTGTCACCTAAAGACCAGGGACTAGCAGGAAGCCAAGGCATCTTGGCTGTAGAAGTCCCAAGCACGCATCTAATATCTGAAGATCTCAGGAAGAGGAATATACATGGCATTAGCAGCTCTGGCCTCTTCTTTCAGGTGAAATGCATGGCAGCATTAAGTGGGGCTAGAAATGTTCCAGGAAAATGGGGAAGGGCAGTGGCAACTATTTAGGCAAATTACACCCCTTTCCAGGCAGGCTTTTGCCATTTGCTGCTTTTGCCACACACCTTCCCATGTGATATTTTGAGATTAGTTAGTTGCTTGTAAAAGGGCCAAGCTGAAACTTGGGAGTGGGGGTGGCAATTGTGGGAACTTTTTTTCCACTGGCATTGCCATGTCACTATAATTGGGGTGGTGGTGATCTATGATGGGTTAGGTCACAACTACTTGAGAGGAATTGGGTGGGTTGCTCACAATAGGTAGAGATCATTGGCAAGCACCCTGAAACATGGAAAATTGTGTCCTGAACAGCCCATCAGACACCTTATGGGTGGGTGGGTTGTGGTAGAGTGTCACTGGAGCTAAGTGGCAGCATTGCAAACCGGGTAGTGGCCTTACAGTTCATTGAGGTGCAGGATGATGCTTAGTACCCCTCATCACATAGTATGTGCAGGTGAAGATAAACAAGGCCAGTGGAATCACTGGCCAAGTTTGAAGGTAGGGTAGATCATTTTAACAAAGGGAGCCATTGGCAGCTGCCTAACATAGCCCACCTTTAAACTATATTAGCATATTTTAATAAATTATAATGTAAACCAGCTATTTAAATAAACTAGTTAAACCCATGCTGTTGTCTCATAAGTGTGAAGGAGTGCCTGGGCAAAGCCGCTAATGAACAATCCAATACATTTTCCCAAGGATTAAAAACCACCCCTGTTAAAATTATCTGAGGAGGCTGATACATACCCAATAAGAGAGGTTTAAAGGCCACCAATCACAAGTATTCATATCAGGATAACTCTTGAACTAACAAGGCGAAAGTAGCTGGCACTTTCCTCAGGGCCAGATGAACTGCATCCAAGGGTACTTGGATGTAATTTCTGAGCCTCTGTCCATTATTTTTGAGAATTCTTGGAGAACAGGTGAGGTGACAGAAGATTGGAGTCAGGCAAATGCTGTCCCCATCTTCATGAAGGGAAAAAAGGAGGATTCATGTAACTACCAAGTCATCAGCTTGACATCTATACCCGGGAAAGTTTCAGGACAGATAATCAAACAGACAGACCTTGAGCATTTAGAAAGGACGGCTCTGATTCCTAAGAGCCAGCATGGGTTTTTCAAGAGCAAGTCATGTCAGACTAACTTTATATCTTTTTACAAGAAAGTTACTACCTTGCTGAATCAGGGGAATGCTGTGGACATAGTTTATCTTGATTTCAGTAAGGCTTTTGATAAAGTTCCCCATAATATTCTTCTTGGCAAATTGGTAAAATATGGTTTGGATCCTATGACTGTTAGGTGGATCTGTAACGAGTTAACATATCACACCCAAGAGTGCTTGTGAATGGTTCCTCATCCTTTTGGAGAGAAGTGACAAGTGGATTGACTCAAGAATCTGTCCTGAGACCTGTTTTGTTCAACATCTTTATAAAAGTTTTAGATGAAGGAATAGAGGGAATGCTTATTAAATTTGCAGATGATACTAAATTGGGAGGGGTAGCAAATGCAGTAGAATGCAGGATGATCTTGACAGGCTGGAAAACTGGGCTAAAACAAATAAAATGGATTTTAACTGGGATAAATGTAAAGTTCTGCATTTAGATAGGAAAAATCAAATGCATAATTCTAGGATGGGGAGACTTGTCTTGGCAGTAGTATGTGTGAAAAGGATCTGGGGGTCTTAGTAGATCATACACTGAACATTAGTCAGCTGTGTGATGTGGTAGTTAAAAAGGCAAATGTCATTTTGGGCTATATCAACAGAAGTCTAGTGTCCAGATCATGCAAAGTGATGGTATCAATTTACTCTGCTCTGGTTAGACCTCTCCTAGAGTATTGTGTTCAGTTTTGGGCACCACAGTTTACTACAGATATAGACAAGCTGGAACATGTCCAGAAGAGGGCAAGGAAGATAGTGAGGGGTCTGGAGACCAAGTCCTATGAGGAAAGGTTGAAGGATCTGGGTATGTTTAGCCAGGAGAGGAGATGACTGAGAAGTAATATCATAACCATCTTCAAGTACTTGAAGGGCTGTCATATAGAGAAGGTAAGGAGTTGTTTTCTGTTGCCCCAAAAGGTCAGATCAGAACTAAAGGGCTGAAATTAAATCAGAAGAATTTTCAGCTAAACATTAAGAAGAACTTCCTGACAGTTAGAGTGGTTCCTCAGTGGAACAGGCTTCCTCAAGAGGTGGTGGGCTCTCCTTCTTTGGAGGTTTTCAGACAGAGGCTAGATGGCAAGGCTGATTCTGTGAACTTAGGCAGCTCATGAGAGGAAGAGCAGGAAGGATTTCATTAGTGCTTAGTTCTTGTGGCCCTTTCTTACATGTCCAGGGAAATGCCAATTGCCACTTTGGGGGCAGGAAACAATTTTTCTCCGGGCCAGTTTGGCTGGAGATCCTGGAGGGTTTTTTTTGTCATCTTCTGGGTGTGGAACAGCAGTCACTGGGGGTGTGGGTGGGGAGGTATTTGTGAATTTCCTGCATTGTGCAGGGAGTTGGACTCTATGATTCTATGAAATGCCTGAGGAAGTCTGGACCATTAATTGAACTATAGAATGAATGATACACACTATTTCCCAGTCTTCTGCGGGGTGACTTGGCTAAGACTGGAATGAATGTTTTTGCTGCCAAATGACAGCCACAAAGGAAGTTCTATATTCTTCAGCAGACAAGTTACTGATTTGCAGCAAGAAGGGAGCTTGGCTTGTATACAAAATGGAATTTGATCAAGTCAGCTGACCAAATCATAAAACCAGCTAACAAAAGCTGGGGGTTTATAAAAGCCATTGCCTCTGAATTTTAAGGCTAGCATGTGCTTTACTTCATTAATAATCCACAGATGATATCCAATAGCTATTTGTCCCTTTCAGTCTAATTCAGTCCCTATTTCAGTCTAATTCTGCATGCATTTGTGTAGCTTATTTTCTGTATCCTTTTGATCGAGGCCACTAGGATTACTATTTTTTGAGTTTGCTGGGGCACACATTATTATTCTGTTATTGATTATTATTCCACCTCGCCTGATCCCACATCTATGAAGTTCACCTGATTTGCTGACAGTCTCTGTTGTCTCATGACAAAAAAGACAAAAAAATTTTATACTTCAGTACTGTTAGTCCTCATTTGGGAGTATTTTTCCATGTACATGCTTTGAATATTAAAATGTAAGTACATTCAGTCTTTGCCAAGGGCTATATATTTTTTTCCCCTGCAGTTCCCTTTCTCTCTGCTTTTTCTCCCACTTGGCATATGTGATTAGACTACAGTGGCTGAATTATTCTGTGAAGTGCTTTGTGTTGCAAGCAATGTAAGAGGTGTGATTTAGAATCCTGACTGCGGATGACCTCATTATTACATTGCTCTACTGAAGTAGTTTAAAGTCACATAAGCTCCATCAGGAGGGCACCCGAAGACCTAGCAAGAAGATTGCCTTCCTAAATATTCTGTCATGGGGGAAGGGAAAGATTTAGTATAAAATGCTATTTCCTTTAGTGGAGTTATCCAGTGCTGTGCTGGCAAACTATCTCATAATGCTAATTAAATACAAGCAAGATACAGGTGGGGTAGCCATGTTGGCCTGAAGTTAAGCAGAACAAAGTTTGAGTCCAGTGACACCTTTAAGACCAACAAAGTTTTATTAATGGTATAAGGTTTGGTGTGCATGCACACTTCCTCAGATACAGTGGAACAGAACCTCCTCACCCACCCCTTATAGGAGGTGGGGGTTGTTGTTGTCATGAAGGACCATTTAGAGCCAAGATGCATAAGTACTGGGTGATTATAGCTGAGATTGGATGTAAGAAAGATCTGTGAATGGCAGTAAATTAGCATAAAATATAAGAGTTGACAAACAGATGTGGGAACGCGGTTTGAGTCCACCAGCACCTATAAGATAAATAAAGTTTAGTTCTAGGTCACAGATCTTTCTTACATCCAATCTCAGTTATAATCACCCAGTTTGGTGCAGTGGTTAAGAGCTTCGGACTCTAATCTGGAGAACCAAGCTTGATTCCCCACTCCTCCACATGCAGCTGCTGGGTGACTTTGGGTCAGTCACAAGTTCTTTCAGAGCTGTTCCCCAAGAGCAGTTCTCCAAGAGCTCTTTCAGCCCCACCTACCTCATAGGGTGTCTGTTGTGGGGAGAGGAAGGGAAGGAGATTGTAAATCACTCTGAGACTCCGAGTGAAGGGTGGAATATAAATCCAATCTCTTCTTCTTCTACTACTTATGCATCTTGACTCTACATGGCCCTTCCTGACAACAACCCCCACCCCACCTAGAAATAATGGTTGAGAGAGTTCTGTTCCACTGTATTTGAGGAAGTGTACTTGCACATGAAAGCTTATACTGTTAATAAAACTTTTTTGCTTTTAAAGGTGCTACTGGATTCAAACTTTGTTCTAAGTGCAAGCAAACTTACAATTATCTAGAATTGAAGTGTTGTTTTAAAATTGCAAACCTTTCAGAACTATGTATGTGACTTGGGGGGGGGTCTTGTTTCTTGGGCCAACATATACAGACATGTTCAAGATCAAAAGGTCAAGATGGCATGTCATGCCTTGGACCAGTTTTTGTCTGCACTGCCCCCCCCCCAATTCTGTAATACTAATCCTCCTGTGTTGTTTATTAGAGATCTTTGTTGTCTGATTGAATGGCTTTTCACACTTTGTAATTCGCCTTGAATCTCAGTGAGAAAGGTAGGCTATAAATAAAATTAGTAACAACAGCAACAACAATCAGGAGACTTTGTCATCAATTGTTGTATAGTAACTTTGTCTTGAGGAAGTAATACCACTCTGTGATCAGGTTACAATTCAACATGTCACTAGCCACAATTTTGCCCCACCATGGGAAATTCCCCTCTCCCCCAACCTTTTGTGGTATTTTACCAAGGAGAACCAGAAACTCTGATTCTTGAAAGAATCTAGTTAAACATCTTGTGCCTTTGGCACCTTCAGCATCATGCAATGTGAAAGAACCCATGAGTATGTCAGGATTTAATGAGTGAGAAGAAATTAAAACTAGTGTAAGCAGTTAATTTCACCCCTGTTTTTGACTAAAACCCAAAAGGTGACATGTGGCACAAATCAGGCCAAGGGTCACTTGACCCCTCCCTGTTCATATAACGGGAACCCACCTGCCCCCAGCTTAAGCCAGCATCTGTGGCTCGGGCAATGCCGTGGAGATCCAACCTCCAAGCCATAGAACTTAAGTGGCTGATTGACCCATGCACTCCCAAAGGCAGTCTGCTATCTTCCCCCTCGGTCACACAACCCAAAGGCTCAAAGAGCCTTTCTCCTATCCTATCTCCATACAGGGGTTTTTAGTTGGTCATCCCCCTAGCCGCATATTGCTCACCAGCCCCGATCCCGCCTACTAACGTGACCAACCTCACCGAAAGGCACCACCCTAAGCCAGTTCCACAACCCACTGACTAGCTGTATGAGGTAGGCAAAAAGACATCCCCGACTTGATCCAATTTAGCCAGGGGTCAAAAATTCCTACTCGGCCTTAAAAACCAACAAGAGTCCACACAGAATTCAGGGTGAGAGGCTGGGCCAAGCTCCAAGCGGCAAGTGAGGAGGGCAAGTAAGGAGCTGGCTGTTAACAAGACAGCTCCACCCCCTGGGCAGGGCATGTGCCTGCTCTCCCTCCTACAGAGGAGGCAAAGGCGCCCCCTGGCCATATGGCTGGGCCATTGGCTGGTGGGGCCGAACTGACAGTCATGATGAAGAGGATCCATTCATGGTGAGAGGGAAAGAGGAACTGCCAGCAACAGGGGGAAGCCGGAGCTAGAGAAGGGGGAGTGATTCCTCAAAGTCCTTATGTGTTTTCCTCTTGCAGAACGTGCATTCATACATTTGTCTAACAACCCCCACACTGCCAAACTAATATATCTTATAGATCTAAGGATGTGATGTAATAATTATAGAATGGCTAATGTAAGGAACACTTTGCAGTGCTTTCAATGCACACTGTGAATCATGTATTGGACAGCCTCATGCCATCAGCTGCCACATAGCATCCCTATATACTTGTGTTTGTGGATGACACTTTTGATATTAAAAATATGCCTTCTTTATGTATGCCTGTTCGAAGGTGTCTTTGAACACAACCTACGGTTACTGCCATCAAAGTATAATAAGTATGTAACTCTCTTTTCCAGTATAAAATATTCACAGGAAAGCAAGAAGAAATCATTCTGCACCAAACATAGCTTGTATTTCAGTCCAATATTTTTCTAAGAGGCACAGTGGAGATTTTGAAATATGAATATAATAACCTGCAGCATAGGGCAATATAAAGCCAAGGCAGGTAAGTGACCCACTGACAATTATATAAGTAAAGAACATACATCTTACCCAGTATACTTAAAGGTGCACATGCATCTTCATAGGTAGCATGAAGGGAAATACAGAAAAAGAACATTTAATACATCACTGTATTGCTTTTCAAGGATTTTCATTAATTTACCAGGGATGCCAAATTCTTAGGAAAACTGAGGGCAACATTTAAATGTACCTTTTTAAAAAATCACTTTTTGGTCAGGTTGTACCTCTCTGTTCATCAGCATTCAACATGATGGCTAGGTAATGCTTTACCACACAGGTCACTCAATTGCTATACCCTTGGTCATTACAGAACATCTCTTTTAAGTTAGATGGCATGTGCAGTTTTGGTATAGTTTATTATATTATCATATTATATTATTTTTATTCTATTACTTATTTATTAAATTTGATTTTTATATCACCCATTTCCTATAAACAGGGCTCAAAGTGGTGAGCAATAGTAGACAACACAACATATCACATCAGTTAAAACATTTAAATTACAATAAAATTCAGTGAAATCAAATCAGATGGCAATCAAGATTTCCAGTTATGCTACCACCTTGGGGTGTGTGTGGGTGTAAGAATGCCAGCCAGAATGGATGTCATCTCTGTCCTCAACTGAATGCCTGGCAGAACCTCTCTGCTTTACATGCCCTGCAGAACTGCATCAAGTCCCAAAGGGCATGGGTTAGGGCTGCCAAGTCCCCTGGTAGGGCGGGGGAAACACCGATTTTAAATACTCACCCCCGCTTTTTCAAAGTTGGCCACCGGGGGGGACAAAATGGCTGCCTTAAAAGGGAAATGTCTGCAGAGAGCCTGCCCTGCAGTAAAAAGCCTCACCAGACATTTCCCCTTTAAGAAGTCAGCAAGAGAGCTTCCACAGCAAGAGAGGTCCGCCCAGAGATTAAGGAGGGACTGAAGGAGCTGCTTTTGCATGTGGCTGGCAACGTTGCTGTAGTAAGTTTCTCTTCCAGCTCTTTTCCTTCTCTCTCCCTCTTTCTTTTTTCTGTCTGTCTCTCTCTCTCTGTCCCCATCCAGCAGAGGTCTATCAGTGGCTATTATAGCCACAAGGTCTAAATGGAACACTTTGTCTGGGGCAGTGAGGCTCTGAATTCTTGGTGCTTGGGGGGCAACAGTGGGAGGGCTTCTGGAGTTCTGGCCCCGCTGCTGGACCTCCTGAGGGCACCTGGTATTTTTGGCCACTGTTGTGACACAGAGTGTTGTACTGGATGGGCTGTACTGGATGGGCCAATCCACTGTGGCTTCTCTCCTGTTCTTATGATATGAAAATCATATTTAGCCCTTGTGTAGCACTTAGTGCTTCATATTCTGCCGAGATGAGGAAGGATTCAGTAGGGCCATTGCTCAGTGATAGAGCATCTGCTTGACATGCAGGAGGTATCAGCCTCTTCAGCTAAAAAAGGATCAGGTAATAGGTGACATTAAAGATCTCAGCCTGAGACCCTGGAGAGCCACTACCAGTCTGAGTAGTCAATACTGACCTTGATGGACCAATGGCCTGATTCAGTATTAGGAAACTTCATGAGTTCATGTGTCAGCATGTGGAAGCAACATCACAGGATGTGACATCACAAAATGATGTCACTTCCTTTCTCCTGGCTCCACCCCCAAAGTCTCCTGGCTCCACCCCCAAAGTCCCCAGATATTTCCCAAGTTGGACTTGGCAGCCCTAGCATGGGTGTTACTTGGCAGAGAGTTCCACCAGATAGTTGGAAGGACACCAGTGTGGCTGCGGCCACACACACTAAATAATCCACTTTCAATCCACTTTCAGTGGACTTTCCAGCTGGATTTTTACTGTGTGAACTGGCAAAATACAGTTGAAATGTGCATTGAAGGTGCATTGAAAGTGGATTATTTAGTGTGTGTGACCACAGCCTCTGGAAACATTTGTGAGCTGGGCCTCCATTGATAAAGAGGCATTCAGAATTACATCCAAGCTCTTGACAGTTGGAGCCAATGTTAAGAGCACACCGTCAAGAGCTGAAAATCGGCACTCCAACCCTGAATCCTCCTTGCCCATCAACATACCCTCCGTCTCAGTAGAATTCAGTCTCAGCTGGCTCTGTTTTAACCATCCCATCACAGCCTCCAACCCCTTAGCCAAAACTGATGGGGCAGTCTCCAGCCAGGCCACCCATCAACAGATGTAGCTGAGTGTCATCAGCATAGTTAGCAGCATTCCTCCCTCTCCTTCTCCTTCCTTGTTTTTCATAGACAGGACAATCCCTTCTGCTTCTTTTATTCTATATAGCCTGCAGCTGAATACTGTGCTAGCTAAAAAACAAACAAAAAACAACCCAATAAAAACCTCTTTGTTAATTTAATTTCAAGTTTCTAAGTTGTGCACTTCCAAAGCCCTACCTCCATACAGTTTCTGATGGCAACTATATCTTAATACTGTATTTTCTGGCGTAGAAGACTACTTTTTAACCCAGGAAAATTTTCTCAAAAGTCAGGGGTTGTCTTATATGCCGGGTGTCGTCTTATAGGGCGGGTGATGAAACTTCCAAGCCGGACTGGAGAATCTGCGGTTACCCCATCCCTACCACATCCACAGCTCGGCCGACGGAGGGGAACGAGGGGGCAACCAAAGGGAAGGGCACTGTGCAGACCTCCAGCCAAAGGGCGCCTTCCAAAAGACGGCGTGTGGGGCTTAGTGAGGCGGGACTAGGCAGGGCCCCCCCTGGGAAATGAAGTGGCTGCTACTCACGCCGGCGGCGGCCGCGGGAAGAGAGGCCTCGGGCTGCCTGCACTGCCACGGGGAGGGAAACCTCGCATCGCTCGTGGAGGCCTTGGCGAGGTCTTGTGCTGCTCATGCCGTTGCCGGCCATGGGGAAGGAAGCCTTGCGCCGCTTGTGGTGGTGAGGCCCTGCGCCGCTTGCGCTGGCTGCGGCAAGGCCCCATGGCCGGGGGTGGCGCAAGCGGTGCGAGTCCTCACTTACCAAGGCCAGCGGCAGCACAAGCAGCAGCCGTTTCATTTCTCAGGGGGGTTTGCACCGCTGCCGGCCGCGGGGAAGGAAGCCCCACGCCGCTCATGGGGAGGCCCCGCACCGCTCACAGCGGCTGCAGGGAGGTGTTGTGCTGGCGCACAAACCCCTGCCCCCCCCCAGAATTTAAAAAGACGACGCCCCTGGTGTGAGCTAGCTTACAGTTTCTTAGCCTCCAGCGTCCACAGAGCCGCTTGAGAGAGAAGGACTAACTGAAGGTCTGGCGCTGTATTTGGTGTGCATTGGAAGAGGGGTAGTCTTATACGGCGAGTATATCCCAAACTCTATATTTTGACTGGAAAAGTTGGGGGTCGTCTTATACACCCAGTCGTCTTATATGCCAGAAAATACGGTAATATACTGGTCTCACTGAGGTCTGCTAGTGCATCTTAGCAATATACTGGTGTCATTCTACACTAAACTGTGCCAGCATTGAGCCAGTGTAATTCCAGGTCTGGTGTACAAATAAGTGTCATTAGGCAGGAATTTTTTGTGGTAGAGTGAGAATTAGTCATCAGTGTAAGTAAAGTAGTGGCCTCTGAAACATGAAGTGATAACCGAGGGCACGTTAAAGCAGACAATTTAATCAACAGCATCCAAGAAGCAAACAGAATAAAAAAGAACCTTTCCAGAGCATATTCGTATGTTCTCTTTTGGAAACAGTCTTAAGAATGATGACGAAGCATAGCCTGGGTCAGTCTTAGACCAAATGACACCCCCTGGGAAGGTGCATCATTAACTTTCCCCCAGCCCTTGTTTGTTCAACTTCTTAATATCTTATTATTGCATTTATAGCCCATTTCCCAACTTTGATGCATGATTTACATTCATAATTTCTATTTATCCCCTTCATGTAAGAACATAAATTTGAATGCTAGGATTTGTAAATCCATATGCATTCATTACAAATATAAACAAATTAAAAAATGTTTGCATTTAATACTAATCTCATGAGTATTTTTTATGGCATCAACAATATCATGATGATTCAGATGCTTACTTTTTGCTGAATGGTCACACATGTGGTAAAACTTCCCACTAATTAAAAAGGGGAAAATTACACATACTGCCAATGCAGATTAGCGTTGCCAGTTTGACAAGGGCTGATGACTTGTATGGTCTGTTTCTTTCTGCCTTTGTGTGGATGGTTCAGCAGGCTGACTGTCCTGGCACCTCCAGCTCTGGCACCCCGGGAGATCAACTGATTCACTGGTCTGAAATTTGGATTTACAGTGTAATCCTATGCAGAGCTGCTCCCATCTAAGCCTATTGAAACCAATGCGTTTAGGCTTGAAATAACTTGCATAAGATTTCATTGTAAGTATATAATTTCTTTCCCCTAATTCCAGCACCTATGCTTTGTTATCCCCAAATCTGTATGTGTTTGGAGGCTCAGTGCATGCTATATGGTCTGCAGAAATTGCCTCAGTGGGATTATCAAGGAATTTGCCTCTCTAATGGAAACCATGCCATGCATCTCAGTACTAATTGGCTACTAAGAAGCCCCGGGTATCCAGGTTTGCATAAGAAACAATTATAACTCATAAAGACCTCAGCTATGGAACTTTTACTCAGCTGGAATTAAATGCTTTTTTAATGGAAATGGAAATGGTATGCAAGATGACTCAACTTTTCTAAATAGTGAATGTTTTCCACAGCAAGGCTGCAGGGTTCATGTAAGAGTGTTCTGAAAAATAATCTGCTGTAGCCCTTTGCTCAGTGTGAAATGGTAATTTCATATTAACTTTAAATATGCTATGGGACCCTTTTCTACCCCAAACACAGGGCTTCTTATGCCGAGTTCATTATTAGATACTTATATCTGATGTATATTAGCAGGTTATTTGGTGCACAGGGGGACTGAATTATTTTAAACATTAGGCAGCTGTTGAAAAACTGTGTAAGGAAGTAATGAGTATTTTTTTTTAAGTTACTCTTTATATATAGGGGTCACTGCAGCAGAAAGATAACACTTTCCCACCCCTCTTTGTACTAAAATCCTTGATTCACTTATTGGGGCTGAGATCATAAATCAAGTTTTGTTCTAGTGAATCTAAAAAGAAGGGAGGAGCCACCTTTTCAAATTTCCTGAATTTAAATCACTTGGATCTTCTGTTTGGTTCTTAGAACTGGATGTGCTGCACCTTTTGAACTAACCCTTTGCAGAGCCAGCGTGGTGTAGTGGTTAAGAGCAGTGGACTCTAAACTGGAAAACCAGGTTTGATTCCCCACTCCTCTTCCACATGAAGCCTGCTGGGTGATCTTGGGCCAGTCATTGTTCTCTCAGAACTCTCTCAGCCCCACTTACCTCACAATGTGCCTGTTGTGGGAAAAGGAAGGAAAGGCGATTGTAAGTCACTTTGAGACTACTTAGGGGAGAAGAAGGTGGGGTATAAAAAATAATTCTTTTAAAAATGTTATTTTCTGTAAAGAACCATGTCCACACTTGAATAATCTTCATAGTACCATAAATTGAACTCCTGCTATGGAGAGTGGAAAAACTGCAGCTGCCAGAATG
Source organism: Lepidodactylus listeri (assembly GCA_029233225.1). NCBI lineage: Eukaryota > Metazoa > Chordata > Lepidosauria > Squamata > Gekkonidae > Lepidodactylus > Lepidodactylus listeri. Next base: position 51,963,797 of record JARCFY010000004.1, read on the forward strand.
CACTACTCACACAACAAATCATTAAAAGCATTATTTTCTGAATTTGGTCGTCCCACATATTAATGGGGGGTGGGCATTGAACCTCATGGAGTCACATGAGCATATTCCACACAGCGTTCTACTGCTTCCATTGACAATGTGGATAGGAAGTCTTTGTAAAGGGAAAATGGACTGGTGCACATTTGGAAGGTATCAGCCATAGAAGAGCTTTACTTGAAGCCATGGCTCAGTGGTAGAACTGCTTGGCATGCAGGAGGCCTCATGTTCAATCCCTGACATCTCCAGTCAAAAGGATCAGGTAGAAGGTGATGTGGAAGACCTCTGCCTCAGACCCTGGAGAACGGCTGCCAGTTGGTGAAGACTGTGCTGATTTTGATGGACTGATGGTCTGATTCAGTGTAAGGCCGCTTCGTGTGTATTTATACCCCTATTATTTGCTCATTATAGTGGCATACAGAGGTGTATTCTGGCTCTACTCATATTCTAAAAATGTGAGTAATTAAAGTAACATAGAGAACAGCCTTGATAGCATGAAAAGTAGAGGGGAAAACATATATAAATAGTCTGTACTTCCACAAAACCTCTCAGGGCCACAAATGGACAATACCATATAGTCATACCAACTGTACTGTACTGTCCCTTCTTTACATCACCAAAAATATATAAAGAAGTATTATTTTCCACCATCTTTCTTTGGGATTCACTTTATGTTGAAACAAGTTCTTTGTCCAAGTATCTATAATGGAAACCACTTTTGAAACCAGGCAAACCCTCTGTAAGAGGTGTGTGTGGGTACATTTCACAGCTTGTTTCTCATGGCTGTAGAGGCTGAAGGCGTACAACAAGTAAATAATCGACATCAGCAAGATTAGCTAAAACCAGTGGGAGCCTTTCAGAATAAAGAACTGGTTCTTTGCACCCTGTATGACGTACTTGGTGTTGACTCTGTACCAAGTGATTTCTGGGGGGAAAAAATAAACTGCAGGTAACCTGAATGGTGCTATATAAAGAGACCTCGGCATGGAATTTCTGGGACTCTGCACAGACGGAGATTTGGTGTGTTTCCCCCCCTCCATCCAGTAGATCCAATTCATTCCTGTTTTTATTGGTTTTAAACAAAACAAGCTCTCAGGATGTGGCAGTCTATTACAAAACCTCCAGACATCTCTAAACATCTTCTGCGTCAGTAACAAGAAAGAAGAACATCAGTATATCAGTGCCTGGCTGTAAAATTATTGTAAAAAGGAAATAAACAAGACACAAGAGCCTGCTTAAAATTACAGAGCAGTAACCTGAACACAAAGATAACAGCTCTTTTTCTTTTTCCCAGCATAGTAGAGAAAACACTGTAATGTAATAATATGATGTATAGCAGTGGATAAGGAAACATGACTTGTTTGCAGAAGAAGCAACTTCCAGAGCTAACAATTGTGGTTAGAAAACTATATTGAGAAAGATAAAGTTAAAAGGAGAACAAACATGGCGGGAGACACTACGTGGGCCTCCAAGGCCTGCCAAGGTGGAAAGTGCTAGGGTAAAGCACCCTTATTCCCAGGCTTGGTGAAGTAACCCCCATCTTAAGTCTTGTGCCATACCTCTGCCATGTTCTCAAAGCCTTTCAATTAAAACCTAGAATGTATATGGACCAGTCATGGCTGTCTAGTGTGAAGAAAAGCCACTTTGCATATGTTCAGAAACATTTTGTTCTTTATTATGTTCAAAGATTCAGCACTGGCATAGATTAAATCTAGATTCTGTGGCTGAGTGTTGATTCGTATCAAACATTCTCTAAGACATCAGTGTATATGCAGGTATAAGAGCTTGGGGAGAGACTGAAGATGGCCCTGCAGGTTATAGGAGATGACAAAAAGCAGAAATGCAAGGAGGGGAAGGGCACATTCAACAAGCCTTTTATATAATAAAGAATCAATCAACAGGCAAGGTTGCTAGTGAATATAAGTTCGTTTCTCAAAACCATAACATAGCTCTTGTTGTTCACCTTCACCCAGGTTTGTTTCTTGCCCCTCCCGAGACTTTCCCAGCTGATATTCCCTCTTTTCTGTTCATATGTTCAGTCCTTGTTTGCTACCTTTCTTCTGACTTCAGCTCTTTACTGATTTTTCTCTTTGAGCTCTTCTGAAATTTACAGTTGTGGAGGAATCAGCCTGCTCTGGCCTGCAGGCCCTATTCCACCCTGCCCTCCAAAGTTTTCCCAACACTTGGAGAGGCTTTTCTTTCCCTCTTGGGTAGCCCACCACCACCACCACCTGACCTTTGTAGGAATTGCCCCCTGGGAGATCAGGACTCCAGCTTCCCTTCTCAGTTCTGAGGCCTTACCTCTGTGTTTCCCACTGCCCAGCACCTGGTAACCATAGGGACAGTTTACTGACTTGTGTGCCCTTGGAGGAATGGCCACTTGCCAACTGCCTTCCTTTCCCCAATACTTCTTTTAAAATAGTGCAGGGGTGGCCAACCTGTGGCTCGGGAGCCACATGCGGCTCTTTCACACATATTGTGCGGCTCCTGGCAGGGCGGCTGGGGAAGCAAAGGGGAGGCATGCTTTTTCTCTCTTTCTCCCTTCCTTCCTTCCTTCCTTCCCTCCTCCCTGCCATCTATTTGCTTTCCTAGTTTCTCTCTCTCTCTTTCTTATAACTGGTTTTCCTCGTTTGTTTTTATTTTTGGCAGTCCCATTTAACGTTAATAAAAAGCAAATTTGCATATTTTTAAAAATAAAAACATGTGTGTGATATTTGTTCCTGTCTTGCGGCTCTCAGACATCTCTATGTGGCTCTTACGTTTATTCTATGTGGCTCTTACGTTAAGCAAGGTTGGCCACCCCTGAAATAGTGTGTCTGAGACAGTAGAGGTCTACGTAGTACAGAGAACCACTACCATCAGAAGTTATAAAGTATTTATTAAAAAAAAGAAAATGTTCAGAAGCCTACTTTTAGCACAGCACCAAACCGAGCTAGAGATTAAAAAAAAAGGATAAAACACAAGTTCTCTGTCCCTCTCTACATATATGCCCTATCAAATATTAAAACTGGACAAGCTCTACTGAGTTCCCATTACCTTGAAGCTTTCTGTAGTTCTCTGGACCAACACATGGTCAATGGCCAGCTTTCCCAGAGCTCAGCTCAGAGTTCTGTCTACCCTGATGGACCCAGTATGAAAGAGGACCTCCTCCTTGCTGCAAGGGGGGGGGGGTGTTAATTAATTTATTTTCTACACATCTACACAAACACTAAACTAAAATCCCCTAAACTACCTCAAGGAATACAGGAATCAAATTAAATACTGTTGAAATTTCTATACTTCAATTACTTCAATAAAAATAATAAAATATCCAGGCATTCTAAATTGCTACCTAATGCATACATCTTGTCATAAAGCTTTAAAAATACATGAGAGGCTAAAATTCAAAACAGGAGAAACATTAATCAAATATAACTTTTAACACAACAATGTTCATTTTTGTCTTCCATCTTCTCTTCTTTGATTCTTCTCTTGGAGGTTTTGGTGCTGCCACTCCCAGGTCTACATCAGATTCTTCCTCCCCTGATTCACTGCTTTTTGATATAGCTGAACTTTCCAATCCATAAATGCTCTCTTGGTGTTCTAATGAATCCTCTGTGGATGTTTTCTCTCTTCTTTCCAAACAAGAGTCCAAAAATGTATTTGCTTTTGCAACAGAGTCAATTTTTTGCTTCTTGTCCTTGTAGTTAAAAAACAATTCTTCAGGGTTAAGCCACCTGTACATGATGCCTCCTGCTTGCAGAAATGTAGTTAAACTTTTGTAGGATTTGCTCTTCTTCCTAATCTCAAATGGAATGTCCTTTAACACTTTAACTTCTTCTTCTTGGATCTTCAAGGTAGTCCTGTTTGTGGCCTTGAGCACCATGTCTCTTGTTGACTTTATTTGAGAATCTCACCATAATCTCTCCAGGCAGATTTCCCCCCCCACAAATTCAGGATAGGTCCTATAAACCATATCCATATTGCTTTGTAGTGAATCTGCTTGTAAACCTGTCACTGGAGCCAAAGCATTACTCAATATCTTTTTGAGATTCTCACTTTTTTGTTCAGGGATCCCTTGGAATCTTAAAAAGAATGTTGACCTTTCCATCTGAAGCTTCAATAAATAATCCTTATCTGAGGCCCTTTCTTTCTCCATCATGTCCAGTCTTACATCAAGCTTTTCTGATTTGGTTTTAACCTCTGCCAATTCTTTTGCTGTTTGGTCAGATTTCATACTGGCATCAGCCACCTGTTTTTAGAGATTGTCCAGCTTAGAGTTCACAGAATTTAGTTGTTCCATCAGAGGGCACAATGCCATTGCCAATATAGCAGTCAGGTCTGTACTTGTTTCTGGCTTAACTGCCAGAATTGTTGATGCAGTCTTGGGAGAAGGTCTAGGTTTCCTCACCATCTTTTCTCCCCGACCAGTGATTGTTTATATTAACAACTTTCAAAACTTCCAAAAGGTTAAAAAGCTCCTGCTTTACAAACTTCTGCTAGTTATTTAACTCCTGCTTAGAGTCCAGCCAAAGAAAAAGGAGTCAGATTCTCTGTTTTTAATACAGAACCACTTCTTTAAGGGGGGGGGGGATTTAAAGATTAAATCCCCTGCTCTTCGCTTCAGATTCAAACCAGAGAATCTCAAGAAGGATCGATCACTCACATTTTCACCATGCATTCCAGGTAAGAATTTTTTCTTGCAGCTTCATATTGATTCCTGTAGCCATCTGGTATGTGCTTCTGCATGCCCTAAGGCACTGTGGTGGCAGAACCTATGGAGGGAAAGGGGGGCCTCTATCCCTTGGTTGCCACCTCAGGAAAGGCTGCCCCTCGTGCCTCAGGCAGGATGCCCCTACAAGGGCTCCTGGGAGTCCAAAATCCAGTCAGCACCTCTTCTCTCTGCCGGGTCTGGGTTGTGCCTCCCAGAGCTCCGGGAGAACGCACCTGCTATGAAGATTGTCAAAACTGGAAGTCCCTGCAAGGAGTTTTTATCGTCTCCCTTTCCCTTTCCACTGATCAGGTCAGGCCCAGTCAGAAAAGTGTTTTCTGAGTCTCTAGAACTTCTCTTCCTGAAGCCTCTCGAGTAGTTAATTCCTCCAAAACTCGGTCCCCTGCTTGGGGAAGGGAGAGAGCTTGACCCACCTATTATCTCTCCTACTAAATCTATTAGCATTTCTTACAAGGTAGCTGAGGTGAGCCTGGAAAGCCACGGGGGGGGGGGGCTTTTAAAACTGAAGGTTTTGCTCATTTCAGACCTCCAAAGGAAAAATGCATTTCTTCACAAAAGTGATATCAGAAACATAGTAACACCCAGTGTTCCCTCTAAGCTGAGTTAGTGTGAACTAGCATACCATTTTTTAGCCTCTGGCTCACACATCTTTGTCTTAGTTCAGGAAGGATGGCTCCAGAACAAACTAATTTATGCCAAATTGCTTGCTCACAACTTTAATGCCAGTAGCTCACAAAGAAGAATTTTTGCTCACAAGACTCCCCAGTTGTAGTGAATGGCTTTGTTCAGGAAAGAACTGTTAGTTTCTTCCATTGACAAATTGTGCTGCAAGCCAGAGTGGTAACACAGAGAATGTTTGAAACTTATGAAAATATGCTCTGGCCTATCCAGGGCTTGAAGTTGATTTCTGTTGAGATGTGTGGTTCATTTGTTCTCTTTGACTCAGACTACACATTACAAGGAGATGTTGGTACATTTCCCAAGCTGTATTAAATTCTACAGTGTGATACTATGTTAGTCTTTCCTTTGCTTTCCTCTCCCACTCCCCCAAGAGGCATCAAGTTTGTGTGCCTGGCAAGCAGCTGATTTGTTTGCTCTTGTGAGGGTTGGTTTCCTGCTGGTTTAACTCCTTTGATTTTAGAGTCTTCTTTTTTCTCTTGTCTCCCAGGCAACTTCTGTTTCACTGCTTTAGTTGAGCACCTTTATAAGAGGGAGTCAGTGGAAGAAGCACTCTGCGTTTATCTACAATAATTAAAATTGTGGTGGATTTTTATACTACTCTTTTTTAAAACAATGACAGTGACATGTTCATCCGGCCCACCTTAGTTGATATGCCATCCAGCTGTTTAGAATATCACAATTCAAGTTTTCTAAATATCATTTATGTAGTAATATATTGCCTAATCTAAATGCCATTTAATTTTTGTTCTGAGGTATTCCCCAGTCCATAGAGGTATTTATAGATATATTTATTTATTTATATTTAAAAATATTTACTGCTACTGCCCAAGCATTTAGGGACTGCAACCGCCCCACAATTTTATATACTGACAATTTCCATTGAACATCTGGGCATCTTAGCCTCAATTCAGTAAAGGTTGGGTGCAGTTCCTACTTTGTGGAGACGTGCCATGGGGCTCAATAGAGGCCATTTCCTCCTGTGCAGCAGTGCAAAGAGACACTGCAGAAAATGAGACATTTGTGGTGGCCTGGCTAATGGGAGAGAAAGTCTTCAGAGGGAGAGTAGTCCCCTCCTGGGACACACTACACCTGAGGCTCCAAGTACCTCAGCATCTCCAGAGGGAGACCCCATGCCTACCAATCTCAAAGCTTTAAGCACCTTATGATCCTTTGATAGAACACGTGGGGACCCACAAGGAACATGTGGGGAGGGAGCATCCTATTCTCCCTGTCTTTCCTTCCTACTTCTAACCCCAGACCAAACATTTGGCTCCTGACTTTCCCCTCCCTCTCCCCTGCTTGCCTCCAGTCAGCAGAGGAACATTATTTGCTAGTAAGGGGGGGGATACTTTGTAACACTGATGAAAGGGAGCAGTTGGAGGCAACAATGGTTCCTCCTCCTCCTCCATTTGCCTTAATTTTATGCTGAGGGAGTGCAGCTGCAGTGGGTATCATTGTTGCCTGGGAGGGGGAGTCACTATGCCTGCTTCTCCCCCCTATACCCCCTAGGTGAGGTGAGCCAAGACTCTTCTTCTCCACCTGCCTGAAACTTGCCTAAGGGGGAGAAGCCAGTAATAGTAGCTGCTGGCCTTCTCATTTTGTTGTCTGTGGTGGCCAGGCAGGTGTGATCGTCCTTCTTCTCTTCCCACTCTCTTCCTCATGCACCTGCCTGCATTCAGATAATAGTTCTCTGCACTTGCATAGTCAACTGTTTTGGGGGGTTTCTTTTCTCTCCCCCACCCTTTCAGTAGCTTTAGGATTTTTCTGCAAGCCTCAGGGTCTATGTTCTGTCAATGTGTCCCTGATCCACAGATTTAGATATCCGCAGATAGGGGACACGTTTGGAAAATAATATGTAGACAAGTGGGGATCTGCAACAAAATGTTGTGTCTTATTACTGCCTTTTTCATTGTATAGTTGGTTACTTTTAAATGGCTTTCTTGCAGTAACTGATTTGTTTGCTTTTTGGATTTTCTCATTTTGGCAAGGCATCCTCTTTTGTGAGGTACTTTTGGCATTGTATTGTTCTGTATTGTGCTGATGAGGGACTGTTGTTTCTGGCAAAAAAAGGGCAGAGATTCTTTCAAAGGTATCGGGGGAATGCAAACTTCCCTGAGTTTTTTTTTAAAAAAAACTTCTTTGGATTTTTCTCTAGACCCATGATGTTCTCTGAGTCTAGAAAAACCTGTTGGGTGACCTCTGTTTGCAGAAATAAGAATTTGCAGGCAGAGGGAACTGTTGAGAATTAGATATATAGATACCCATGACCATTCTACAGCAACAGGTTCCAAGTTAGAGGTTCAGTAAAGAGCAGGCAGAGAAGCACATGCTTGACAGTTCTAGGTATTCTGCAAGCCAGTTCTATTCCGTAGGAGAGCATGGCACTCTAAGCCTTGGCAGGAACAAGTCTCCTACGCTGGCAAAAGGAGGAATGGAACTATAGTTCCCTATATTACTCTTCAGACAGACTCTAAGCTCTGCTGGTTCAACACACTGTAAAACCAGCTTGTGTACCAGCCTGTACAGCTCCCGGTGAGAGTTAGGGAAAAAACCCAACAACCACAACTATTCAGCCTGCACCTGTGCCTGCATACATCTCATGCTCTGTTCTGTCTTGGCTGCCTCCCTCATGACCTTTATAAGGACGATTCCCTGCTTCCCTTTTTCTTTTTCTGGGCCGAGCAGTTAAGCAGAGTGAAGGATCAAGGAGAACCCTGAATTAGGGAATACACTCACACATCCCTCATTTGCATATGTCAGGTTATGGCACAAGAGAGGTAAATGGTAATTCAAAGCAAACAAATGGCTTTATTTCACTTTTGAAGGGAAAGGGTCAAGTTAGATTGTCAGGTAGGTTTTAAATTTGAACTTGGCAGGTGAGCAGGCAATATGAATGAGGTAACTTTGTATAACTTGATACAATAGATAGTTTGTTGCAATAAGGTAGCTGTTTTGTTATACAGACAGGTCTTCAAAACAGTCCAGAAAGATCTCTTGGCAGTTACTGCTTCAATAAACAGGCATAAGCTTTGTATGGATTCCCCCCCCCCTTTACTAGGAGCTATTTTTCTCAGAGAAGGACTACTGGTCCAACTTCCCTGATTCAGGATCCTCTCCACTCCTTTACTCTGCTTAACTGAGTGGGAGGAGAGCTGGATGAGGCTAACGAAATGGTCCAGAGACTTTGCATTCTCTGCAGCATTCCCTTATGTGCTGTCTATGCATGAGCCCATCTCCTCAAGTTGGTGGGGGACAGGGAAAATAAGCTTTCTTACATAGAGACTTTCTTACATAGAGACACAGCTCCTGTATTCAACAAAGAATAGTTTCTTGATAGCATCACAATCCATGGCTTGTATATTTTCAGCAATTTAGAGTATAGTCTCTAGCAAAGAGCACTAGCCTGAATCATTTAGCCATAGTCGTAATGAAGACACAGACAACAATATGGATTAACAAGGGCCACTTTATTAACTGTTAATGAACAATTCCAGTGAGGGGATGCTAACTGATGCAAAAGACTGTGACAAATGTCAACTCTTGACCACTTGCACATCTTCCTGGGCGAGGCACCTGCCCTGATCACAAGCCATCCTCATGGCTTTCAAACAGCAGCCTGGCATTTCCTAAGAACTCATGGCTGGCCACCCTAGAAGCCACCAGGCCTGCTAGGATCAGCCGAGCTTGGATGCTCCCAGTAAGGACCCCCATTCCCAGCCCTGAGCCACAAAGGCCTGAAAGCTGTTCCTGGAGTACCCCTTGATACTACAGTATAAATGCCCTGGTGCTCACCGTATTCCCTTTCTAACCGCACTACCCCCGCCAAACAAAAGTGACCAACCTATTTAACTGTTGTGTACTAAGACCACGGTCGCCTGGCCTCCCGCAATGGCGACTGCCACGTGGTCAGAGCACATGGTCAGAATCTACCTGAGCTTCGGCCAGGTAGAACAATAGCCAGTTGGATCCTGAGCAACCACCAATTACGTGCCTAGGTCTCCTGCTGGGGGACCTATGAACTACAACCACAGACTTAAGGTCCTATCAGGACTTGGGGGCGAGGTCAGGGCATTGTCTCCGGCCGGCATAAAAAAGGGCTCTGAGCCTGGGGTTTCCCATGTTCGATCTGACCCTCAATAAAGAGCTTTGCTATGAAATCACTACCACTCGCCTCCCAATTTCAATACTTTCCATTAACCAAAATGGCCCAACCACAATCCAATTTCCCAAAAGCCACTGACAGTAGTGCAAGGTAGGCAAAAACACCCCCTTTCCCTTTCCAATCTGAGAGGGGAAGAAAAATTCCTACCTGGGTGACCAGATACAAAGCCTACACTGCCACGGGGTGAGAGGGGGGCCCGAGCACACCAAGGGCTAGAATGAGGAGATGGGCAGGGCCTGGACCTAAGAAGTCGGCCCCACCCACCCCGGCACTGTGAAATCACAGTGCCAGTGTCTGCGTCTTCACCCTCTCAGGGGGCAAATCGGCCCCCTCCCACCATCACAGGCTTGGTGGGAGGCGGGGCCCGCCTTTCTGTAACACTTCACACTTTCCTACTGCAAGCTACACCAGGATGTACAAATATGCATACTTCCTCTACTTGTTTGGATATTGGATGAGTCAGTGTGGTGTAGTGGTTAAGAGTGGCAGACTCTAATCTGGAGAACTGTTTTGATTTCTCACTCTTCCACATTAAGTCTGCTGGGTGACTTGGGGCCAGTCACAGTTCTCTCAAAACTCTCTCAGCCGCACCTACCTCACAAAATGACTGCTGTGGGGAGAGGAAGCAAAGGTGATTGTAAGCTGCTTTAAAAAGTGAGGTATAAAATAGTTCTTCTTCTTCTGTGTTTCCATGTGTTCAAGGACTTCTACTTGTGGATACAATCCCCCCTTGGAAGTCCAAAATGTCTCCCCAAATCCTATTTGTCAGACCTTCGGTCCCCAGGAACCAGAATTTGGGGCTGCTGTGAGTAGGGGAGAGGCAGGAAAAGCATGCTCCATAAACAGAAGTCTTGCTACCTGCAGAAATGCTAGATGAGATCTAATCCCCATTTTTGCAATTGGTACATATTATTAAATAAATTATTTTGAAAGCTGTGATCAAGCAAAGTAGCATGAGCATCAGGCAGCCTTTAGAGGTGGTGGTGGTGGTGGTAGAAAGTACAATCAAGTTGCAGCCAACTAATCGCAACAGAAATGATTGGCCATTGCTTGCCTCTGCATAGCAACTTCCTTGGTGGTCTCCCATCCAAGTACTAACCAGGGCTGACTCTGTTTAGTTTCCAAGATCTGATGAGATTAGGCTAGCCTAAGCTATCCATGTCAGGGCATCTTATACTAACTACAGTAACTTAGCTGAAATCCAGCAAGATTAATTCACTCAACCACAGAACCAAGCTTCTATTATCTTTCTTTGTGGGTTAACATTCAGCCAAAAGACGGCTACATGTACATTTTCATTGCTTTGGCCTACAGCTAGCTCTGAACATCCCTGAATATTGAGAAATTCTTGTTGAAGACATTTGCAATTTCCAGCTACAAAGTTTGTATTTGAATATCCTAATAATTTATAGCTGGGTAGATTAGTGGTTTCAATTTGGGACCCTTCTAACTGGATCATAAACATAGAAAAACTGAGCGTATTGCTTCAGAAACTCTGCTGAGAGATTATTTACCAGTTATAAGAAAAGAACATGAAAGCAATACCAGAAATGAATATACATTTGCCATTGCTTCTCCTACAACTACCTCCAACAGCATATGCAATCTGCTGTAATAATTTATGTTAGCAGGATATACAAGCTTATTTATAAATCCATTTGCTATAGTGGGTGACATTTTTTCCATCCAAACAATATTACAAATTATTCTTCTGAAATATAAACTCATGATAATTTAAAAAAAAAAAAATCTGGTAGCTCAATCCACTGTACAGATTTTAAAACAACAACAAAGAATACCTAAAAATAAACTAATTTTGTCCCAGTGATGCTAGTGGGACCAAAATGATGTAAATAAAGTCTGCCAATTAATTACATGCATTTTTATTGATTAATGGATCAAATTGCATAAATTAGCATGTGGAGAAATTACCTTCGCTTTGGGCTACATTATGATATTGGGAATTTGGGGGCTGCCAAGAAGTTTCTCCGTTGGTAAAAGGACAGGAAATGGGAGAAAGACTAGTTGCTGTTAAGCATCCCCCATCCAAGGAATTTTATTTATTCATGTATTTATTCATTCAATTTATGCCCCATCCTCCCCGCCAAAGCAGGCTCAGGGTGGCTCTCACAAGCACAGAGTACTTAATATGAATCAAATGCTTCTAGCCAGCAGAGCACAATCAAAAGGCCATCCCCACCCTGGCTGGAATGTGACTCCTAGGAGAGGACAGAGATGCCAAATGATTAATTGACTCAGTGCTGGCTCTCTTAGCAGGAGATAATCTAAATGACCATCTGGTGGCAGTGCAGATACCCAGAGAGAAGCAAAGCTCCTCTGGGAGTCAGGCAGACTTGGGAAAGCAGTACATCAGCCGGTGGAGATCCAGGACAGGCACTGAGTGTCTTAAGCATCTTTTGGAGGATCCAAAGTGGAATGGCACTTCCAGGTCCTTTTTAACTACAGACACCACGGACTAAACCTGTGAGTTTCAGCATACCAAGTCTATGGTACCACTGATCAATGCCAGCTTTCAGAACTGATATGCATCAACACATATTGGGCCATTTTTACATGTATGATATACTTTGGATAAGCACATTTTGCGAAAAGGAAGAATCACTCATGTCATATTTAAACACAACACACGTATCTTTGATGTTATAACTTCAGTGATTGCAGGGATCTTCCTTTCTCTTGCAGTCAATTTAAAACCATTCAGTGCCCTAATTTCCTAAGAAAAAGCCTTTAGCAAAACACTAAAGGGAAACATCTCAAGATGGGGCTTTGCTACAAGCCCCACATAGCTGCTGTGAGTCCATTTTTGTGCTATGAAAGGTATTGCACAGCAGCTTTCTGGATGCATCTACATTATGCATCTACACTATGTCCTAAGATGGCTCACCGTGATGGCACAAATGCCTGAATTTATGACATTTTAGCCACCCTTTCTTCTCTTTGGTACTTGCACAGAGGTTTGAGGCATTGAAATGTTACATGATGACCAGAGGAGAACTATTTTATCATAGTATTAGAATATGGGAGCAGAAAGGGGCATCTCCTCTAGGTTCTTTCCTACTGGGAGTTAAAAAGGGGAAACCCGTGCTACTGAAGAAGAAACGGAAAGCGGTCCTGATTCTTATGGTCTTAATTAATAAATCCCTTCTGTTTAAAAAATAAAAGTGAGATGGAGACTGGATTTTAGTATCTGTTAAAAGTATTATTTTTAATAATGATTGGAAGAGATATTTATCGCTTGAGTTGAAGGGCAGGCCTGCTTGCTTCTCCAGGGGAGAAGGCCGACCGTTCAGAATCAGAAGCAAACCGGACCAAGATTCCCAATCAGCAGAAAAAGAACAACAAGCCTTAGACAGACATACAGCTGTTTGTACCATGGACCTTTGGGGAGGGATAATGACTCAGTGTTAGAGCATCCGCTTGACATGCTGAAGGTCCCAGGTTCAATTCCCGGCATGGTCAGTTAAAAGGACCAAGTAATGAGTGATGTGAAAGACCTCAGCCTGAGACCCTGAAGAGGCACTGCCAGGATGAGTAGACAATATGGACCTTTATGGACTAAGGGTCTGGTTCAGTATAAGGCAGCTTCATTTGGACTTCCAATCCAGGTAACAGAAATAGCTCCTTGTTTTGGCCTTCCAAGTCATTCAGCAGGAAATGTGTCTGGATAGTGGAACACTTGGCAGAGGGAAGGGGAAAATAGAGGGAGGCAAGCCATGTTTATTTCTTTTGGGTTAGTTATAAGGCATGGCTGTCTCAAGTCATTTTGCTGCCCAAAGTGGGTATTATGGGAGGACAGCCTCATGGCAACAGGTATGATTCCCTCCACCCCTGACTTATGTTGATTTGGGGTTATGCAGTGGCAGCTAAGGTAGCAAAGCACCTTCTCCTATGCCATGTCTTCTGGGTTCCAAGGTCTGGAAAGTGGTTCCATAGCCAGTTACAGGGTTGCCAACTCTGGGTTGGGAAATACTTGTATATTTGAGGGGTAGAGCCTGGGGAGGGCAGGGGTGGGGAGGGACCTCAGCAGGGTATAATGCCATAGAGTCCATTGCCCAAAGCAGCCATTTTCTCTAGGAGAACTGATCTTGAAGATCTCCAGGTACTGCCTGGAGGCTGGCATTACTAAGGGGTAGGCCAGACCTGTAGATCTGAAGGGTAGAGCCTGGGAAGGGCAGGGTGTGGGGTGTGGAGGGACTACAGCAGGGATGTGCTGTGGCTGGGGAAAATTGTGATTTCTGGGAGATCTCCAGGCCCCACAGGCCCCATTGGCAACTCCAGTGACCATTTAAGGGAAGATTGGGACATGCATTTTTGCAACTCCAGTGACCATTTAAGGGAAGATTGGAAGATGTATTTTACCTCAGGGCACATTCAATGACCCAACAGCAACAGCAAACTGTTTAGAAGGTTAGAGGCAAAGGCCAATCAGGCCGCATATGCAAATGACCTCTGGGTTCCAACTGGCCATTGCAAACTGTTTGGAATATTGAGGCGAGACTCAGGCAACACAGCCAGTGCATAGGGACAGCTTGAGTGACACATCAGGAAGCCAACTGATTTTGGTGGGTATAGAATGTTGCCACCCGAAAATACAATTATATATAAGGACAGAATTTTGTTCCCAGCCCACCTCCTGGGTCTCTTTATAAAGATAAAGGGCATGTTGTTGTTTTTTGGGGGGTATCTGCCTAATCAGAAATCCTTCTACAACGTTGTTGCACTGAAGCCTTGCCAAATAGAATTGTTCTTAATGAGTTTAAATAATCTGAATGTATTTGTGTCTATTGTGGACTGATGCTCAGTAATAAATAGATATCATACCACTATAGATATATAATTTAAATTAAATTGCTTTTATAAATTCTTCAACAGCTGGTCTGAGATTGGCAATCATCTGGCAATTTGGCAAAAATCATTAATCATTAGCAATGAATATGAATGGGAAGCAAACAGCCAGAAGCCTGATTCAAAAATACTCTTGCAGCCAAAACACTGGCGTCCAGATCCCTTGGCTTGTAGAGAAAGAGAAGCAAATAAGAATTAGTGACGTGGGAATGGAGTGAAGCTAGATAAACTTTCATTTGAGGTCACAGCAGAATGTCTGTTGCTACAGCAGATGAATAGAGAAGAGTTTATGTACCTGTTTTTATCTTTTTCCACACAGTGCGGTTACTGTTCAATGATTTTAAACTGAGCAACAGCCACAAAACAACAAAATATAACTGAAAAAATAAATGGAACAAATAGATGGTATGAAAAACTTAGTCGAAGAGGTTCCCAGCCTGGCATAGCATTAGATAGAGTGAGGGTGCCCATCTTAATGACACCCTTGGGATACCATTAAAGGGTAACAAATTGCCAATTATTTTGTTTCTATTTTTACTGTCAAGGGCAAGCTATTTGCATTTTCTGCTACAGGCATTCAAATCTCAAGCACCAAATGGCCATCTCTGAAGAGGCTGCTTTTCTGCATCCTGAGGATTAACAAATACGAAGTCTGAGCTGCACATTTATTTTTGCAGCTATGGTTTATTTATTTTTTTCCAATTGCACATTTAGAGCACCTTTGGAAATCTGCACTAACAGCTATTTTCCTAAAAATCCATCTGCCACTCTGAGGGAACTGGCAGTTCTCCCCAAAAATCCTGAATCCATGCATTTTGTTTTGTTTTCCAGTTAACAATGATTCTCATTTCTTATATTGCCTTCTTCAAGCAGATTGTGATGCATATGTACTGGCTGCCTGATAGATAAAAATAGATGTTTTTGTTTCTGTTCTTACTAATTGAAGTACCTGCAAGGGCTATCTTTTCAGAGGCTGCAATGGGACTTTGTTTCTGCTGAATTGTCTATAATCTCAATGGCTGTTGGAAAGAAAGTCACAGATGCATAACCTTTTTTACAAGTTCTTTTCTTACCATCTGTCATATTATAGTTTCCAGGTTTACTACATCCCTGAAGAGAATGGCCTTTTACCTACTTCTGCACTTTGCCATTATATGGTACTCATGTAGATTATCCTTGATTTCCTCGAGGATTTCAGAGGCTCTCTATGTCCCTCCCTGCAGGAGACTACAGCCTTCAGACTCTATCCAGTATCTACTGCAAATAATTCTTCTACTACTGCATGAGCCATGAGGCCAGAATCATCTTTCCTCCCAGAGGATCCCAAGCAATTTAAAAACTTATGTACAAAATTGTTTCTTTTGCTGTGAAAATTCTGGCATTTGGGAAGAAAGTGGAGAGAAAAGAGAGCTAGACCATAAATGGCAACACTATTCAATGCAAACAATTTTATATACAGATAGTATGTACAGAACCTGTATTTTAAAAGGTTACTATTGATTAAAAACCAATGCAGATAGAATCGTGGTTTGCTGCATCTATGGTTTGTGAATATCCTGGGAGCATGGTCTCTTCTATCACCACTAGTCTTGGGAGCCATGGTTCCCTTGTAAATCAGAGACTGAGACTATAGTTTGAATGTAGCCCAGTTTATGTTAACCATGATTTGTATTGGTAAAGGGAGGAAATGCTTCAGACATGGGAAGGGATAGAAGAAAGTTACAAGCTTTCTTGTGTCTAACTTCCAGTATACTGTTTGCGGGAGGTCAGTGTAGGATTGCCCAGTGGGAGATGTTAGGAGGCATTCCTGGAGGGGGAGGGGATGTTCCCAGTGTGATGACATCACTCAGAAGTGATGCCATAACACTGGGGATGCATCTGAAGCCCAAGCGGCTAATTTAAATGCTTTTGGAGAGCGAATGCCATGAGTGCCTGAATTGCTGCTTGGGATTCAGGCATGTAACCAGCAGCTTGCCCCTTTCGCTCCCCTCCTGCAAGATTTAAAGGGCCCTCCAGTTGATCAGCAGGCCACATGCTCCTGCCTATCAGCTGGAGGGCCTTTTAAATCTGGCAGGAGGGGAGAGAAAGGGGTGGCTGTGGGTAGCCGCTGTTGGGAGTGAGGCTTGGGAGCAGGGCTTCTCAACTTGCCAACTGGCTGGCAGCAAGCAGGAGCCCCAAAAATCAGGGGATCCCCCACCTCCACCTGGGGACAGGCATCCCTAGGTCAGTGTTACATTTGCTCCATTACACTGACAGTGGATTACTTTTGAATAATCTTCCTAGATTAGGAGCTGCATTATGAAGATGTCAAAGAATCCAGGCATTTCACAATATGAGCTAGAATGTCCTAGAATGATACCGTCCCGTGTTTGTTCTCACCTATTTTTTTTTATTCACTACACCTATTTTTTTTTTTTAGAATAGTTATGTTCTTCTACATATCTGGCTATCACTGTGACATGCTAGATGAACAAGTACAACCGGGATCTGAAGTGAAGTACTTTCTGTATTCTCCGTTAGGACAAATGTGTGGGGGTGGGTGGGGGGGGGGAGACATCATAATGTTCTAGTCAATGTGCGGCCTTGCCCTCATTTTTTTTTTTAAATGGAGCTTAATGTGCTCAGTATTTCAGGCTGATCAAAAACAGGAACTAAGAAACAGCATAAATACAGGCAATGAACAGTTCTACTATATTCTTGCTTATAAGATCTGGAATAATTTAATTTTGTAAAGGTAAAAAAATCTGGCAACATTTTCATAAGTTCAGAGTTTTCATTTAAATGAGGGCTTGTCATGTATTTATTTTTCTTTGGGAAATGTAGAGAGTGAGTCACTACCTCATGATTCCCTAAGGAGAAATTCTTATCAAAACCTAAATTATGACATTTGTTTCCTACACATCACACTGTCTTCTCTGCAAGCACTCTTCCTGTGCATTATACCTAACCAAAGAAAACTACAGTTTTGTTTTATTTAACTGCAATGTGAGTAAGATAATAAAACCAGTACTGGGTTAACTTTACAGTTTCTTTATTTTAGTTCCAAGAGTCTCTCCACAGTTTATAGAGTATATCATTTAGGTCCAGAGTCTGTGTAACAGCTGCCAGTTGTCCCCAGTTAGCATACTTGTGGTACCCACTTTGGATTCTGACTGTGGCATTTGTGGAGAAATGGATTTAACCCATTTTTCTGACATGAAATGAACTTGAGAGCATTACTTCCAAGTGTCCACGGGTTTCCCCAGTGGACCAAATAGCATAACCCCAGGACCACAGCAGCTCAGAAAACAGCACAGGTGTTACCCAAATAGGCAGTCTCTTAATTAATTGGGGAATTAGCTTAAAGGAGAGCGAGAAGGGGATAACTGGGATCTCCACCAATGTATACCAGGATCTTTCCCTTAGATAACTCTCAAAAGAAACCAGTCTGATGTTCAACTGGAAAGGGTTTTATACAAAAAGAAATAAAAGAACTAAACATACATACAAAGCACACATAAAACACGCAAGCTAGCTAGGGGAAAAGAAAGTGAGTAGTGGGGTTAAAGTAGTTTTGGGTGAGGCAATATTTATGTATTTATTTATTTATTATATTATATTATATTTATACCTTGCCCTCCCCGCAAGCGGGCTCAGGGTGGCTTACAGAGATCGGTACAAGTACCTAGTCAGCATTAAAAAAAATTGACATAAGCAATTTAAAAATTTTTAAAACAGTTAAAACAGTCATATAATTAAAGTGCTCTATACAGTTCATTCATTATAAGAGATGGTGCACTCTAAAGACTGCCGACAGAGTACGCATTTCAGCGATCTTCAGTGATCTTCCAGTGGAGATATGGTTCTGTCTCCACACACCAAGGTTCTGTCTCCACTCACCAGGGCCAGTCCTCTACTATGGATGTTCAATAATGGTAGTAGATGGTAACTGTTGGTAACAGTTTACCAACCTTGAACAGTGTGGTCCGTGGAGACAGCTGTGAAATTGTTAGCGTTTCACAAAGAGGCTAGCCCAGAACACACACACACACTGCAATGGAGTGGAGTGCTTGTAGTTATAGGGATCCTGACATGATCACCCCATGATTAATAGTTTGATTGGTGTTTTTGGAGATCAACAAATGTTTGGGAGCAGCTTTGGTGTGTTTCACACCATAATTTGAGAAAACCTTGATGGATTTCTCTGAGATGAATGCTGGATATGGAAAATAGATATGGAAAATAGGGTTAGTTGCTAATTCCAGGCAAATGGGTCAGGAGGGAAATGAGGCTGATTGTGCAATGAGAGTTTCTAGGGAACACCTTTTTCCTGAAGTATGCAATGAGAGTTTCTAGGGAACCCCTTTTTCCTGAAGTATGGGGAAGAAAGTCATTAGCCAACCAGCTGCTGTGATTTCACCTTCCATAAAAAAAGAAATATTTTCCCAAGCTTGTTTCTGGCCTGACACTGATTGGCATCCATTTTGTGTGCCACTTTGGGCCAGACAGTGTTTCATATTTATTATTTTTGGAGGTGATACTGATGTGAACCTTATGTATCTCTGTCTGTGCACTTAATTAATCTTTCTGAGGGAGGGTGGGTCTGACACAAGGGGAAGACTGAAACCCCTTCTTCATGTATGCCACAATCACAATCCAAATAGCTAATTACTTTGCACACAATATGTGGGGAATCCACATGATTGTCAGTTAGCACTGCCAATGCTGTTGCAGTCATGTCAGTTACCATTGCCAATGGTTTCTGTTGCCTTTTATTGCCAATGGTTCTGTTCCAGTCATGTCAGTTACCACTGCCAATGGTTTCTATTGCCTTTTCTGATGGTCACTTAACATTGTCTTTGTTTTGAGTTCCATACCTACTCCTCTAGGTCCTGGACAGGAGATAGCATCGGTAGAGTGACTCCCACCTCAGGAATGCGCTTCTTGCTCGCTCTGTGCATGCTTGCTGCTTATTAGCTTTTCTTCGCTCTTATCTCTCTTTCGCTTCTCACTAGCTCATGGCCTTGAGCTGGAATTCTCCTGCTACATGTTATTTTATTCACAGGTGCAAATTGCTCCTTTGCTTGATTTTACCCTTGGGAACATCCACCCCACAGATCCTGACAGTGTCTTTGCTTGGGAACCTAATTTGCCACGCTTTCCTTGGGAACAGTGGGCCAGTATATTTAATTCTCCCAACTGATTGGTGCCAATAATTTTCCCAACTGATTGGTGGAAGTCGAGGGGATTTATTTCATATCAGGTATAATTGTAGTTGTATTACTATGCTTGGTCATTACTAACAGAAGTAGTGTATTTGACCAACAAGATCTTTTCTGCAAATAAAGAACTTTCTGTTTAAGGAGACCTGTTGTGGACTACATCTATTGGCACAATCTCACAATGATAAGAGTATTTGGATTTAATTTAATTCTTCATTATTTAAACTGAATGTTTCAGAATGTGACAGTGAAGTTATTACCTGGGATTTGACAATCTAGTTTTATATGCTGTTCTTGACCTATTTTATATCTAATTCTGAACCTTGCAGATAAAAAAATCAACACAATAGGGCCAGGTACAAGTGGAAATGTTTCTGCAAGACTAAGGGGAACCCAGAGAGCAGAAAACTCTCCCCAAAAGTAAAAATAAAAGGGAGAGAAAGTGATCCCTTTCTACTGCATACACTTCATGTTCTCTTAATCCCCACTGGTGTTGGCTGGACTAGAAGAATTATGTTCCACTGCTTCCCTGATGTCTGTCTCATAGGAGACAGAAGATCACCTCACAGGCCCCTGGAATATCTCCCAGAGAAAGAAGACAGGAAATGATGTCTGCATGGTCATAAATCAGGAGTTGGTAGCAG
Organism: Lepidodactylus listeri; assembly: GCA_029233225.1. Lineage (NCBI taxonomy): Eukaryota > Metazoa > Chordata > Lepidosauria > Squamata > Gekkonidae > Lepidodactylus > Lepidodactylus listeri. Next base: position 51,984,098 of record JARCFY010000004.1, read on the forward strand.
TGTATCCTCTAAGGAATCTAAGTCCAAGGAGCTGGATTTATAATGATAAATCCTAATGTGCTCACCTCAGTAGACAGCTCAATCTGGAAATGATGCCCCGGGTGACGAAATTTGAAAACCCTTCCTCTTCTCTTTATAATGCATTTAAACTTCATCCCAGCATAGAATATATGTTTACTTTCACTGCCAGCTGAGGTTATAATGAATGCCAGCTGTAAATATGTTGACAATCAGGTGTGCTTCTTGATGCCAGATTTCTGCCCTGGATGGGGGCTTTGCTGTTACTGAGGAAAGAACAAAATAAACACTTGATAGTTGCCCAGCAACAGTAAAAAATCTTCTGCAACTAGTAAACAGTTGGTCTATGCATCAGGCAACTGTAAATCATTACAAAGTGTTTCATGCAATACTGAAATATTGGAAAGACCTCCAGAACAAGAAAGAATCAAAGCAGTGCTAATGTTGTTCAAAATCTTCATGTAAAATCTCTCATATTGGCATATAAATCTTATTTCTACAAATCAAAAGAGATTTGGGCTTCTTTAGTATTATGTGTCTAAAAATCAGAGTTTTTGTAGACAACTTATTTATGGTGGGCATCATGACTGGATCATGCCATGCTGGACTTTTTATTTGCTGAGATTTTTTCTGTGATTTTCTGATTGTTTTATAATGATTATTAGTTTAAAACCATCATGGAAGTGAAGGTTGCAGGTATAAATACTTCAAATAAACATACAAAAGTCTCTAATGAACAATTATTGACATTTTAGCAGAGATAGCCTCTCTGCTGTTGTAGACTCATTTCCATCCTATATGATGGGTAAGTTTCAGAGGTGATGCTGGGAGATTTCTGTTCAGCCCTTTGGCCATTGGTCTTTGGGGATGCAAGATGGTTCCGTTTTATTTCCCATGCTATATTACATCAACATGAAATCAATGGAAGGAATCATATGGGGATTTAAAATGAGGAGTCACAAAGACACTGTTGATACCCAACTCTCTCTCTCTTTTCCATCAAAATCCAGGGAAGCTGTGGATGAACTTAACCAATGCTTAGAGGTAGTGATAAACTGGATGAACATTCATTTAAAAATCCAGAGAAAATGGAGATGCTGTGGGTTGGGGGTAGAGCTGATCCATGTATATGTGTTCAACCTGAACTAAAGGAGGATGTACTTCCCCTGAAGAAGCAGAGCTGCAGTTTGGATGTGGTTCTGTATGTTCCATTGACTCTGGATGTCCAGGTGATGGAAGAAGCTTGAAGTCCATTTTGCACTGCTTACTCCCAACTCCAAATCATTAATAAACAAGTCATCTTCCCTATTATATATAGCCATTTTAACATTCCAAAGGGCAAAATTCCATGGGGCACCAAAATCAGTAGGCTGGACGGACTGCCTCTCAAAAGGGGGACCCTGGCCATTGGCTGCATTCTCTCCCTGCTTTGCCTCAGTCCCACCCACAGAACCACCGGCCAGCGTCTCGGCCTCAGTCTGGAGGGAGCCAGTGAAGAGGAAGGACCGACTGGGAGCTGGGGCGGATGCTTTTCCTCCGCCCACTACCAGGTGGGTCTAACTGTCCAAACGAAACAAAGAGAATGAGGGGGGGGGGGGGGGAGAAAGGGAATCCAGGCACTTTTGCCTGACAGAGAGACCAGAGAGCCTTCCTTCTGACAGGCAAAACTGCCCGGGATCCATTCTCTACCTTCCCTAACTGTCCCCTCAGGGGCCTGCTTCTGTCAGTGAAAACACAATGGACTATCAGCATAACTCCTCACCTGCACACTGCCAAGTTGCCAAATTTCCTCTCGGAAGACACTGTGAAACAGTCAAAGAGAAGGGGGGGGAAGGGAAAGGGTGCCCTAGGCTGGGTTCCCTGCAGCCCGCCCACCAAAGCTCTGCCCGCCAAAATTCACCTCACAATGTGGCTTCATTTCAGGAGAGAGGATGCCATTTGCCTTCCCTTCCCATCACCTCCAAACAGAGCAAAGAGAGGGGAAGGGAATCCAGGCGCTTCTGCCCGACAGAGAGAACAGAGCACCTTCCCTCTGACAGACAGAACTGCCAGGGATCCATTTTCTTCCTTCTCTCCCTTTCCACCACCTCCAAAGGGGGAAAGAGAAGGGGAGGTGAGGGAACGGCTGGGCCTGGCTGGGGGAGGGGGGGAGTAGCAAAAGAGAAAAAGGTAAGAGCCTGCTTCCCCACAATGTGAGCCTACTGCCAAGGAAGACCAACTGCAAAGAAACAAAGTTCTCAAGCCTCCTGCATGATGCAGCATGCTCAAGTAGGGCTGCCAAGTCCCCCGGTAGAGCGGGGGAAACACCGATTTTTAAAGCTTTCCCCCGCTTTTCCAAAATTGGCCACCGGGGGGACAAAATGGCTGCCAGCAGGGGAACCTCGGAGCCTGCCCTGGCCAGCCTCTTGAACTTCTTAAAAGGGAAATTTCCCCTTTAAGAGCTGAGCCAGCAAGAGAGCCCCGCCCAGAGATTAAGGTGGAACTAAGCTCTTTCTACTGCGTGCAAGGTTGCTGCTGAGTAAACTGCTCGGGTAAGCTGGGGTCTGCGAGCTCTTTTCCTTCTCTGTCTCTCCCCCTCCCCCTCTTTCTTTTTTCTGTCTGTCTGTCCACTGTGGTTTTGTCAAAGGAATAAACTGTCACTTCCAAAGAGGTAAACATCACAAGGAGAGGTTGCCTGTAGAAGGTCTGGGAGTGGGATTGTTTAAAATGTCTTGTCGTGGCTGTTTGGGTCCCCCCAATCCTCATTTCCCTTCTGCAAATAAAAGTTGGGATTCCTCATTTTTATGCCAATTTTCTGTTTCTTTCAACTGTGTCCCCCCCTCCGGCCGTAAAAATCTGCATTTTTAAAAGCATTTGTACATCAAGTAACCGGTATTTTAAATTAGGGATGGATCCAACTAGCTTTTCTGCTGGCGAAAAGGGGAGGACAAAGGTCCTCTTTAGCCACCAAAAAGCCTATGCTGGGTGGGGGGGGAGAAGTTATGGGACTTACATGGACAACAGCTGGGTGAAACAAGGGCCGGAAATAAAGCCTGGGAATTGGGCAAGAGTAAGTGAAAAAGCTGTCTGTCTGTCTCTCTCTCTCTCTCTCTGTCCCCATCCAGCAGAGGTCTATCAGTGGCTATTATAGCCACAAGGTCTAAATGGAACCCTTTGTCTGGGGCAGTGATGCTCTGCATTCTTGGTGCTTGGGGGGCAACAGTGGGAGGGCTTCTGGAGTTCTGGCCCCGCTGCTGGACCTCCTGAGGGCACCTGGTATTTTTGGCCACTGTTGTGACACAGAGTGTTGTACTGGATGGGCTGTACTGGATGGGCCGATCCACTGTGGCTTCTCTCCTGTTCTTATGATATGAAAATCATATTTAGCACTTGTGTAGCAGTTAGGGCTTCATATTCTGCCGAGATGAGGAAGGATTCAGTAGGGCCGTTGCTCAGTGATAGAGCATCTGCTTGACATGCAGGAGGTATCAGCCTCTTCAGCTAAAAAAGGATCAGGTAATAGGTGACATTAAAGATCTCAGCCTGAGACCCTGGAGAGCCACTACCAGTCTGAGTAGTCAATACTGACCTTGATGGACCAATGGCCTGATTCAGTATCAGGAAACTTCATGAGTTCATGTGGAAGCATGTGGAAGCAACATCACAGGATGTGACATCACAAAATGATGTCACTTCCTTTCTCCTGGCTCCACCCCCAAAGTCTCCTGGCTCCACCCCCAAAGTCCCCAGATATTTCCCAAGTTGGACTTGGCAGCCCTATGCTCAAGCCATTAATGTTAGTGTATAAGTGGATCAGGGCAAAAGGCAGAATGGGAAAGGGGACACTCTATTATACATACAGGTAGTGATCGGGGGCAGGAGGACGGCTTCCTCGCACTCCTAACTTTGTCTACTCACATTACACTCTCAACCAATGCTCCCTCTAAGCTGTGGAGTCATGTGAGCAAAAATTCTGTTTTGTGAGCCACTGGCAATTCAGTTGTGAGCAAATGATTTGGCTACTGCATCAAGTAGTTTGCTCCAAGTTAAGACAAAACTGTGTGAGCCAGAGCCTAAAAACTATGAGCTACATCACAGTGGGGAATTTCACACAGCCATTATGTTCCATTTCAGGAACTCTTCAGTAACAATTTCTGTCAGGCATTTTACCCAGAACCGTATTAGTACCGGTTCCCTAACGGAACATTTTTCTGTTCTTTGTACCGGTCCTGAAGCGCTATAGGGTGCTGTGGAAAGTGCCCGAAGTGCTTCCTCCAATGATGAGTGTGTGTGTTTGTGTGTGTGTGTTTGTGTGCATGTGTTTGTGTGTGTTTTTGTGTTTGTGTTTGTGTGCATGTGTTTGTATGTGTGTTTGTGTGTGTATATGTGTGTGTGTATTTGTGTATGTGTGTGTGTTTCTCTGTGTGTGTGTGTTTGTGTGTGTGTGTTTGTGTGCATGTGTTTGTGTGTGTGTGTTCTTTGTGTGTTTGTGTGTGTTGTGTGCGTGTTTTTGTGTGTGTGTTCTTTGTGCATTTGTGTGTGTTTGTGTGTTTGCGTTAGTTTGTGTGTGTTTGTGTACGTGTGTTTGTGTGTGTGTTCTTTGTGCATTTGTGTGTGTTTGCCTACCCTAAGCATTTGTGTGTGTGTTTGTGTTTGTTTTTTGTGTTTGTGTGTGTGTGTGTGTGTGTGTGTGTGTGTGTGTGTGTGTGTGGTGAAGAGGCTTGAAAAAACCAGCAGTCTGAAATGGCAAACCGCTCCGAAGATGGCTCCAAAGTGGTAGGGGAAGGGCTGTCTGAAACAGCTGTCACTGTACCAGTTTATTACAAGACGGTAAGCAGGATCTGCCAGACCCATTGTTGCCAATCTCCAGGGGAGGGATGGAGATCATGCTAAATTACAACTGCTCTTCAGATGGCAGTGATCTTCCCCTGGAGAAAATGGTGGACTCTGTGTCATTATACCCGGCTGAGGTCGCCACAGCAAATTGACGCTGAGTGCCCAAGGCTGGGGCACTCTCCCAGAGCCTCTTTCTAGAGCCCGTTGTATTTATTTCCACAACGGGCCTTATTCCTAGTTAACAATAAACAAGTTTTGAACTGCTTTGTTTTGTTTTAACTCAGTGTACACAGACCAGTGTACACAGATATATATCTGTATACAAATGTATATGTACGAATCTTCAAGAAGTATGATTCTTCAAGAAGTATTTTTGCCTCTTGGAAGTTTAGACTCTGGGCTAACTTACTAATCTACCCCACTCATGTTATCATAGGACAAATTTTCTCTTCAGATTCCAGTTACTGGGGGGCGGGAGCTCATTTTTAAATGAATTAATTCTGCAAAGCTTCATTTGTAAAAATCATAGACTCATGTAATGACAAATGGCCTCAAGCTTGAATTTCCATTTCAAATGGAAATACATTTTTAAGAACAGCAGTTTCTACTAGATTCTTTACTTTTCTTTATCTTTCAGCTCATAAAAAATCCATTATCAAGCTGCAGCTTCAGTGCTGAAGAAACTCATCAGCCTAATTTAAGAATGCCAATGCATATCTTCAACCCACTTTGCTATTTATCTGTATAACTTAACATCAGAAAAAGTAAGATGAATAGAAGTAACTCATATCTCAAAGCAAGAAATACGTACAAGACATGTATATTGAGAAAGATTCCTTTATTAAGAATTAGTATTTAATCTAAACACATGCAATGCATATTTATATGGGATGCATACAGCCTATATATCATACAGACAAGAAGGCTAGACAGGTTGGAGATTTATCCAGTGCAAAAAGGAAGGACTGGGAAGGCTGGTATATTGTGAAAAAGGCTAAATTAATACTATCAAGAAACCTTCTCTATAGAAACCATGACATTATCCACTTCCTGGTCTTTGTCTCTGAGACCATTTGTTCTTGAGGATCTGCTTTAAGAGATATTATCACCAACATTATCATCAAGTTGTCTGCAAGTATCTCCCTGACTTCAGCATGTTGTGCTACTTATTACCTGTAAAAAGCCCTCTGGGCTGACAATTAGCCAACTGATACTGGATTAACATCTTTAAATGTATTTCCTTCTGCTGGTCCAGCATCTCTTGGCTATGTTTCTGTGCAATGACCTGGAAACTACCATTCAGAATTACAACATTTAGCTTGCATTATTGGAGCACACTTATTCCATCTCGGAGAACTGCTGACACACAGGAGGTTACAAAGGAGAAAATTGTTACTTACACAAACACTGCAGGCAAAAGGACATTATTTACAGCTGTTTGCCAAAGCACTCAGAGTGAACACCAAGAAGCCACAGCCCCTGTAGTTTGAAGAGGATGAGATAAATGGCAAAATGTAGCTATGAACATGAGAAGAAAAACCTCTCCTGAACCATGTATGATAACTCATTCAATTTGTAGCAGGGTAGCAGGATAACAGTATGTGCACCAGTTGCTTCAGTGCTTGAGCAAGGCATCCATTTGTGCATCATAGTTATGCAATTGTACATGAATGAAACCCATCACAGCTGTTAGCAACTGACCCAGAGATACTATCAGGCTAGTCCTACCATTTAGAGTTTAGTGCCAAGCAGACTGAACGTAGTTATATGCATTCTTGCAAACCATGCCATGGCTTGATTTGATGAGTGGTGACTCAGATGGTTTTACATAGTGGGATTCAGCCAATGGAAATGCTTGCTGAATCATCCTCTTATGCAGGGCTCGATTTCAGCAGGAACGCGCAGGAACGCGGTTCCGGCTGGCCTCCGAGCCTGCCCCGCCCCCTCCCTGCCCGGCCTGAGCTTTTTACACTTAAAGGCAAAGTTCCTGCAGAGAGCCAGCAGGAATAAGCTCCACCGGGGGCTTTCCCTTTAAGAGCAAAAAAAGCCAGCAGGAGAAAGCCCCGCCCAGAGATTAAACACAGGGGCTAAGCTTTCTGCATTTGGCTTGTCGATGTCGCGTGGCTTTCCCTGCTCCAGTAAGTTCTCTGTTGTCTTTTCCCTCTCTCTCTCTCTCTGCCCCTCCCCCACCTTTCTTTCTGTCTTTCTTTCTGTCTTTCTCTCTCTGGCCCCACCTTTCTTTATTCCTTTCTCTTTCTCTCTCTCCCTCCCCCTTCCTTTCTCTCTCCTCCACCTACCTACCTTCCTTCCTTCCTTCCTTTCTCTGTCTGTCTACCTTCCTTCCTTCTTCCTTCCTTTCTCTCTCTCCCCTCACCAACCTCTTCCTTCCTTCCTTCCTTCCTTCCTTCCTTCCTCTGTCTGTCTACCTTCCTTCCTTCCTCCTTCCTTCCTTTTTCTTCTTTCCTTCCTTTCTCGCTCTCTCCCCCCACCTACCCCTTCCTTCCTTCCTTCCTTCCGTTCTTTCTGTTTTTATTAAAAAAATTGAAAAGGGGGGGGATGTAAAAAAGCAGAGAGCCCAGGAAATGCTGGGTTTGACAATATCTTTAATTTTTGAGAATTTCTTTAGTTTTCTCATGGCATCTTCTGCTTAAGAAAAGTAACTTTGAAGCCTGAGTTCATTGTTGTGTCTTGTTGGGAATGGCTTGCAAATATATGTGTGTCTAAAGTCTGTATTAAAGTGGTTTGGTGCTTACTGCCATGTAAGAGAAAACATCTGAAAAAGTAGCTTCATTGTTGTGTGTGTTGTCAGAACACTTGACTGTTGCATGGGGGACATCTTTGGGGGACATCTGCAGAGAAACAGAGTTGTAACTAAAAATGAGCATGGTCAGCTGCACTTTGGAGATTGCCTGTTTTGTGACATTTAAAAAAGTGGGCAGAGTTTCTGAAGAAGATGATTGTCCCTCTTCTCCTGCCAATGGATTGACATCTGCCTTTAATGGGCCAGCAAAGTTGATGTTTTTAAACCTCTTAATAAGAGAGATTTCCGCTTCTGAGGAGTTCCAACGATTGGTGATCTTGTGATGGTAGTGATACTTTTATGTGGTAAAGACCACCTGTTCACAGGATAATTTTACCTGTGGGACAGACTCTGCATGGTAACCACTCCACTGGTACATAATTGCTTGTAAAAAGTATTATAGTGTAATAATTCAGGTGGGTACCCGTGTTGGTCTGAAGCAGCAGAACAAAGTTGGAGTCCAAAGTTTCATCCAAGGTATAAGCTTTTGTGTGCATGCACACATCTTCCATCTGAAGAAGTGTGGGTGGCACATGAAATCTTATACCTTGAATAAAATTTTGTACCTTGAATAAAATAGTCCACAAACTACTCCCATCCAGTGCATCCACAAACCTAGAAGAAGAAGAGATCTGATTTATACCCCGCCCTTCACTACCCAAGGGAGTCTCAGAGCATCTTTCAAACTCCTTTCCCTTCCCCTCCCCACAACAGACACCCTGTGAGGTAGGTGGGGCTGAGAGAGCTCTGAGACAATAGCTGGTACAGAGCTATGGCTTGCCCAAGGTCATCCAGCAGGTGCAAGGGGGGAGTGGGGAATCAAACCCGGTTCTCCCAGAATAGAGTCCACACACTTAACCACTACACCAAACTGGCTCCTAGCGTTGTTCTGCCAGTGAACTAGGGTTGCCAACTCCAGGTTGAGGAAATCCCTAGAGATCTGGGAGTGGAGGGTGCAGTTTAGGGGAAGGAGGGACCTAAGCAAGGCATAATGCCATGGACTGTATTTTCCAAAGCAGCCATTGACCTGATCTCTGTAGTTTGGAGCTCAGTTGTAATTCCAGGAGATCTCCAGACTCCACCTGTAGGTTGGCAACCCTAAAAAATCATATTCAGCATACTAGTTCTGCAGAAAGGCAACCTGATTTCCATGGGAACCTAACCCTTAGGAATTGATTCCAATCCAATGTGGGAATAATTGTTGGACATAAGATATTGGTTCAGGCAAGGTTTTGTATAGATGGGACAGAAAATAATGTTTTTATTGGTTTTGTCAAAACTGTTTTGACAACAAGGTAAACAGAATAAGAAGCAAAAGGTGGATGTGGCTGGATGACCACACTTCTGGGAACACTGGGTGTGGCCTAATATGTTAATGAGCTGTGCTGTCAGGGGTGTGGCCTAATATGCTAATGAGTTCCTGCTGGGCTTTTTTTTACAAGAAGAGCCCTGCTCTTATGTATTTCTACAAAGTAGTATCAAAGGAAGGATTTGATGTGTCAGCAGTTCATACCCAAGCCCTGCATTCTACACATACTCCATCTTCAAGCTGTGCTAGTACCAGCAAGGGATGATTTTCAGTTTCTACCCCCTGCTGTATCAACTTGGTCCTTTCCGCATTAAACCTTAAATGTAGCTTGATTTAAACCAAGCTGCCAGAGGAGCCAGCCCCAGCTGAGGTGGCACAGAGCTCTCAGCTCTTGCTGCCCCACCCATTCCTGGGCTGTCTCCTCTTGCAACTCGGTTTAAATCAAGTTGCGAGAGGAGCCCACCAGCCATTCAGTATTTATTTTATTTTATTTTATTAATCTTTTACCCCGCCCTTCCAACAGAGCCGGCTCAGGGTGGCTTACAACAGTATAAGACAACAAGAAGGGGGGGACCTGCGATACTCATGGGGGGGAGAAGGCGCTCCAATGAGTGGAGGAAGCAGCCACAGGTGAGTCTTCACTACCACAGTGGGCCCGAGTGCCCAAGTGCTGCTTGGCCCACCGCTCCCCCCATGAGCACTGGCGATGCCTGAGCAGCTCTTGCCAGACCCGCTGATTCCCCCCCCCCCCCCGGTGGCTCTGGCGGTGAGGCTTGGATGCCTCCCAACCGCCAGGCCACTGCACAGTTCCAAGAGTTTAATTTTTCAGGGGATTTAAATATCCCCAAAAAACTTTTTTAACTTTTAGGATTTTTCTGCACACATAGGGAGTCCCCCACGTGTGTCAGAAAATCTCCCTGCCCCCAAGTGCCCCCCTCCCCAACGTGGATTTAGATATCCGCATGGAGGGGGCCACTTGGCTATTAGATTTATTGATATAACAATGTAAAATCAATAAAACAATGTAAATCTGTTCATACAAAATTTAAAACCAAGCTCATATACCCAAATAATAATTAAAAAGCCAGCTTTATTTGGGCTCAGTTATACTGGTAGCCGATTAGATTCTGCTTCTGACTCCGTTTTTGGAATATGTAACCTGACCTTGGACTGAGACCTTGGACTGAGGCCTTCTCACTTTGACCTTGACCCTGGGCTTTGACTTTAGGACTGTGAGCTGAAAACTCCTGCTGTTAGACCCTGTGGTTACTGGGATTTACCTTTTACCTGGTGGCCAGGACATCAGGAGAATTAACAGGGCCACACTCCCTCTATCCACCCCCTGGCTCAGGTCATCCACCAAGGCTGTTTCAGTTCCTTCCCCACTTCAGATACCAGATTGGAATGGATCTAACCAATCCATTTAATTCAGGAATCTCTGAAGTTGCCCATCCACCACTCATTCAATAACCTTGCTCAAAAATGGTAGATTTGAATCTGGTAGTAGTTAGTCAACTCTCCTGAGTACAGAGTAGATTTCTTTAGGATTGGATGCACCATTGCTTACTTCAAGGCAGGACTGACCACCACCAGCCCTCTCTAAGAGGAATTTACTGTGTATCCCCCAGCAGATTTAAGCAGCCAGGAAGATCAAGGGTTGTACAAGCAGGTGGTAGGTCTTAAACATCCAAGGATCCTGTCCACACCCTCAGAATGAACAAGCTGCAATGTATCCAACACAACTGGACAAACTGGCACCCAGGACCATCTGATTCTGTCACTGATAATATAGAGCCCAACTTGGAACAGTTATGAGACATTTTATCCATGCTTGGGAGTGTTCTTTGTACCAGTGTGAGACATAGTATAGATTATTATAGATAATAGATTATGCTTTCTGCTCTCTTACTTTCCTCCTAGCAGCAGGAGGAAATGGAAGAGTCAATGCCAAGCATGTTGAGTGCATTGCAATATTGCTTGTGGCAGGGAGCACCCCCGCCCCCGAAATGTGATGTCACTTCTAGGTTTTCAGCAAAAGTGATGTTGCAATATATGCAACACTGTTTTCCCAAGGGTTCAGCTCTCCAGAAGCTCAAACTGTTTGAGCTCCAGACTGGCAACTGTACTCTAAACTTAGCCAACATTGCTGCTGACTTCATTTATCAACCTGCACATAAAATAGTGCTGACAGGTATAAAGTCTCATATCCATCCCTCCATGTGCTGCTCAAGTAAATAAGTGCTTGGTTGATGCTAATCAGCCCCCGAGGGTACTCTCACTCCCAACCCACTCTGCTGTTCAAGCCAATGATAAGCTAGTTTGGACCCCCTATAATTAGATGATTCATGGCACCCTACCTGCTGAAGCAACTCTCAGTATTCCTACCTACCACACCAGCTATGGCCCAACCCATCTGAAAAATCAGGCTTTTCTAAGAGAATCACAACTCACCATGATAATGCTGACCTGGTGAGTAGTCCTTAATGTATGGGCATTCCCTGAAAACAGAACTCAGCTGAAAGTTAAGGACCATGCCAGATGTGAGGCATGAGATAATGATGCTGTTTCTTTCTGAACAGTCAAAACTATAAAAGCAAACACCTACTGAGAGACTTGAAAAGCAGTTCTTGGAGTGTCAGTCTGGATGTGTGGGTATTACACAGTGCTAATGAGAAAGTGACTGCCATGCTTACTATAAGTGCATTAATTTTCTAATTAAATATGAGTTGCTAACCGTTCTTCCTTCATTATGTAAAGCACGGCTCAACCTCTGCACTTTACTAACAATTTCTTAAATCATTGAAAAAATGCCAAAAGGTTGTAAGAATGGAACAATGAACTCTAGTTGGAATATTTTTAGAATAATGGACACATTGTACTGAAGAGGGAGAAAAAAAACACCCTTCCCTGTTTTTCAGTCAAGACCTCAAACTTTTACTGAACAGCTCATAGATTCTATAATTAGAATTAAAAATTATTACATTTATTATTTCCAACCCTAGCTTGCATAAATGTAGTACATGGCACTGTCTTTGTGCTACCATGTTTACAGCATGTACCACCAATCATGCAAAGTCTCATCCACCATATTGTGCTGCTGGTTTGGTTTTGGTTTGGTTTTGCTGCTGAGAGTAGGATCAGCCAGAAATTAATGGGTTTTCCATATTGCTGCCCTGCAAGCACCTTATAAAGTATGGACATGAGATATGACTGTAAACTGGACTGTATAAAGAGTGTGCCAGGGAAAATGGACTGAATGGTGACCATGAGACAGTGGCAACCTACTGGACAGAAGACATGTGCCCAGCCAAGGAAAGCCTTGTACTGATGCAGCATGTTAAACCAGACATGGATCCGTGGAACACCCGATGCCAGCCATCCCTGCATCTCCAAGAACACTGCAGGCCCAGGTAGATGGCAAGCCAGCCTCCCTGACATCACAGCCACATGGAACCAGCAGCCAGACTTCCAGAAAAGCCATGCTTTGCAGAGGCAGCCAGGACATTCCTGTACAAATGCCATGGACAAGCCCCTTCTCCATCATGCAGGCACCTTCATCAAGTTAAACAATAGAACTTGACCATGTTGGGATTAACAGAGTGACCGAGTACACCCACCACCCATCAAGATAATACAGCTGCAGATCATTGGATCATTGACTCTAATGACTGGCCAAGCACCTGGAATGACTGTCTTTTCTTTTCCTTTGTCTTATGCCCTTCACTCTGAGAGGTGTCACCATTAGTAAACATTATGTCAGTTGCCCAATGATTAAGCCTTTTCTCTTGACCCATTAAGCAACTAGAATTTTCTAGCACTTTTCTCGGGACTACGTGATTTGGTGACACACACCCCATATAAGGGTATATAAGAAGAGCATCTGCCCATTGCACTTTCTCTCACTTTCTACCTGACCCCACCCTACCTTGCTGGCTCCATTCCTAGCGCTGTTTTGGAGTCTCCCACATGTGTTGCGGTCAACACACAATCCCCTTCCCTTAGTACCTTCCTATTTTCACTGCAGGATCGTCTCATCACGTTGGACAGGTAGAGTATTGCACCATCAATGTTACCTTCCTGCTAATGCAACTGTCACTGTACCTTTCTATCTAGCTTCTTAGTTCTGTATCGTTTGAGTGTGTGATTTCTTATTTTATATTTTATGTGTGTGTGAAGTATTACAGTAAAGGAAAATCATTATTTAAGAGCTAGTCTCTGCGTTTATTTCTGGAATCTGGATAAACTGGACTCTGGTATGCACAAATTATTGCTCCCTTAATTGAAGCCATTGCTATTTAATAGTCAAATTCCCCCATTTATTAAAGAAATAAAGCAATTTGGCTAACAATATGAACATGAAATCAAGGTCATGTGTTACTCTAGTACAGGGGTGGCCAAACTTGCTTAACGTAAGAGCCACATACAATAAATGTCAGATGTTTGAGAGCTGGAAGACATGAACAAATACTACACACATGTTTTCATTGAAAAATATGCAGATTTGCTTCTTACTAACATTAAATGAGACTGCCAAAAATAAAAAAACGAAAGGGGTAAAAACAGATATTGATAATGGTATTTATTTATCCAATTATATTTGTAGGCGGGGGTGGGGAGCTTTGAGAACGCATTTAAAGTTGCTTTCATTCTCTGCTCCTCCCTACCTCAAGCCTACCCAGGGAAGGGAACACTGGCTTGTGAAGGGAAGACGGATTGGGGAGGCATGTCTTCCCTTCGCTTCCCCAGCTGTCCTGCTGGAAGCCACACAATATGTGTGAAAGAGCTGCATTTGGCCACCCCTGCTCTAGTATTTGTCTCTTCCTGCTTATTTCCACTGTCTACATCCAAACCCTACCCCAAATCTTAAAGCCACCTCTTATTGGTAGTAGCCAAGCCAGTACATATGGACATCAACACCTTCTATAGATCATTGGGGGGGGGGGATTTTGAGCCTACAGTTCAGCAATAACTAATTTAACCACTGACTTAAGCAGTCATACCACTAACTTAAACAGTCACTCTATACCCATTATACTTTGAAAAAATTCAGAAAAGGTGTGGAGAAATTGATATGTGTTGTTGGGGAAAATAGTCAAAAACACTTAAATGCTCAGAGTTTGCAATGGAGCTTTGCTTCATTGGAGAGGAGACGTTTCTTTCTGTTTAAAATCTTTATTTCTAAGGGATAGGGTACACAGGAAACCTACAAAATAAAAGAGATATCTAGAGCTACATCTTTACATGTTACTGCTGCAAACACATGGTCACTCAACAACATCTTTACATGTAACTGCTGCAAACACATGGTCACTCAATGGAGATTCCTCTTTCTTCCTGACCCCTAGAAGGAAATCACCTGAATACATTAACCAATCAATACCATTTACATTCGTGGGCTTTGCTTGCATTGGCTGTCTGCCAGGTTTTCTTCCAGGTCAATCTAAACAATACTGAAGGTAAACAGGTTAACCCTATAGCAGCTGGACTCTGGATCTTGCAACTCACATTTCCAACATTTTGAGCCTACAATTCAGCAATAACTAATTTAACCACTGACTTAAGCAGTCACACCACTAACTATACCTATGATACTTTGAAAAAATTCAGAAAAGCTGTGGAAAAATTGATATGTGTTTAATTTAGCACAGTGTCATCCCTTTTATGTTGCATTTATCTGACCAAATCTACTGACAGATTTTGATTGCTATTCCAAGACTCACTGTTTAGTTTGTGCTTCCTCAGCCACTTGGCCATGATATCTGGGCACTGGGCTAGGACAGAGAACTTCCAGAAGCTTACAATGAAAGCAATGCATGTGCACTGAGAAGTAAATTCCACTAAGTGGAACTTAGTTGGGACTTAGTTGGGACTTTCTACCTAGTAACTGTGTTTGGGACTGCATCCTTTGTCAGTGAAATATAGAGCCAGGTGACACCAGCACATTGATGATATAAAAATGCAAAGCTATGATCCCAGTAAAATTATTTATTTGTTTAAAACATTTTATATTGCCTTTCCACATGACCAGTGTTTGCAAGGTGGCAAACATTACAACATTTGAACAATTAAAAGCATTAACCATTACTGGGGGTTTGCCAAATGAAACAAAAAAGTCTTCACCCATTGGCTAACAATACCCATGGAGGCAGACAGACAAATCTCCCTGGGGAGGGAGCTCCAAAGGTTTGGTGCCATATCCAAGAAAGCTCTTTCTCAGGTTGCCACCCATAGATTCAGATGACAGGGGCAACCGAAGCAAAGCCTTTGGAGATGAGCAGTGTGAACAGGTAGGTTTGTATGGCAGAAGGTTGTTCTTAAGGTATTTTGGTTCAAGGTCATACAGGGCTTTAAAGGTCAATGCCAGCACTTTGATGAGCTCAGAAGCGAATTAGGAGCCAATGTAGACAGAAAAAGACTGGAGTGATATGGTCCCTATGACCCACTCCAGTCGAAACTCTGACCAAAGCGTTCTGTACCAAATGTAGCTTCTGGACAGTTTTCAAGAGCAGCCCCATGTAGCATGCATTGAAGTAATCTAATCTAGATGTAACCAGGGCATGCACCACAGTGGCATTTTTTGCCCAGGAAGGGCTGCAGCTGGTTCACCAGCCAAAGCTGGTGAAAGGCACACCTGGCAACAGGAAGCCCAGGTCCAGTATGAGATAAAGCTGAGTGTGATTTGTATATTGGTGCCAAACCTCTGGATAACCTCTTCCTGCAGCTTTATATAACTGTTAAAAAGCATGGTAGACAAGAACCTTGGGAAATCCCAGAAGCCAGAGGCCAAGAGGCAGAGCAGCAATCAGATATGACTGTCAACTGTATCAAAGGCTGTTCATAGATCCAGCAAGATCAAAATAGATACATTATCCTATCCTGTTATATGGAGAAATCATCCACCCAAGTGATCAATGCTGTCTCAGTCCCAAAGCCAAATCTGAAACCACACTGAAATGGGATAAGGGCAGGTAAGTCATCCAGGAACATCTCCTGCTCAGCTACCACTCAACTCAAGCACTTTGGCCCCCAAAAGCCTAGAATGGAAACTGCCATGTATTAGCCAGTTTTAAATTTAAAAAAATATTATATATATATATATATATATATATATATATATATATATATATATATATATATAATTTTATTAGTAGTCATTTTTAATAAATAAATAGAGATTGCAAAAATCCAATGCCAGAATTAATAATAGCTCATGACATTAGCATATAGAACATATAATTAATTTGGAATTCTCAGTTATAAGATTAGCAATGTCTATTAACTCAGATGATTTTTAGAAAAGGATTAGCCATTATAACAACCATGTATTAAGGCAGTTTACTTCTAGATACTGGGGACAAACAGTGGGAGAGCCAGCCCTGTATATCTTGTTTGTAAATGTAAAGAGGCACCAGGTCAGCTACTACTGGAGATGAAATGCTAGGTTAAATGTATCTTGGCTAAATCTGTAAGACAATACTTGTGTTCCCACTTGTCCTGTGAATTTGAGCCTGGATCTTCCAACGTGTACTTTAGCCACAAAAACCAGCCTTGGTATGTGAGAAGTATTGGGGTCGGGAGTCCATGGAACAGTGAAACAGCTAGATCTTTATTGCTGGTCCGGATGAAGCATACAACCCAGGGCTCGGAGCATTTCTTTTATGCTGGTCAGGGATAATCCCCTGACCTCACCCAACTGGCCTGATAGGCTATTATCAGTCTATTTACATCTCACGGGTTCCCTGGGAGAAACCTAGGTACATGATTGGTGGCCGGTTGGAATCCACCTGGCCTTTGTTCTACCTGGCTGAAGCTCAGGTAGTCTCTTGGCCATGTGCTCTGGCCACATGGCGGTCGCCATTACTGGAGCACATGGCAACCGCATGGTCAATACATAACACCCCTCCCCCCATAGTCCAGAACCCCTCTGCACACATAGTCTTTGAGATAGTCCGGGCGTCTGCGCTTGCGTCCAGAGCGCCGGGGGGTTGTAAGATGGGGTGTGTTGCTCGTGTCAGAAGGTTGCGGTGCGGGTAGTTGTTCTGCTTGCAGGGCCGGTCTGCTCGGTGGTCGTTCAGGCATGGATGCTGCTGCATCAGAGGGCACGAGTGGAGTCTCCGCAGTCTCTGGATCAGGGTCTGGCGCTGCTTCTGGAATCTTGTTGATGTCATGGTCCGCTGGTGCAGGGAGTTCGGGGGCCTGGGTAGCATTGCGACTCGGTGTATGGCAGCGAATCTGGTCGATGTGCCGTTTCCAAACTACGCCATCTTCCATAAGGACCTCGTAGGAATAAGGCCTGGTGACTCGGATGATCCTCGCGGGGATCCATGTCAGACCCTGTGCATAGTTCTTAGCGTATACGGGGTCTTCGGGAGTGAACCCTTGGGCTGCTGGCTGGTTCTCCGTTGTCAGGTTTCCGGTGATTGCTTGGTCGGGATGTAGGTGGTCCAGGATGGTTCCCAGTCGTCTTCTCATCAGAAGTTCGGCTGGCCGACGCCCGGTCCCTGAGTGGGGTGTGTTCCGTTGGCTGAACAGGAACTTATACAGCTGCTGTTCCCAGTCGCCATGCTCCATTCTCTTTAATGCATCCTTCGTTGTTCTCACCATGCGCTCGGTCTGGCCGTTGGTTGCAGGGTGAAACGGAGTGGAGCAGATGTGGTGAAGACTGCAAGCCTCCATGAACCGGTGGAACTCGCCAGAGGTGAATGCGGTCCTGTTGTTGGTCACGAGAGTGTCAGGCATCCCATGGGTTGCGAAGACCGGCCAGAGACTTTGTAAGGCTGCGTTGGTGGAGGTCGATGCTACTGGAACCACCTCAAGCCACTTGCTGTAGCTGTCAACAACGATAAGAAACAACCGGCCCTGGACCGGTCCCACGAAGTCTAGGTGCAGATGGGACCAGGGCTTGTTAGTGGATTCCTAGGATTGGACGAGAGCGTGTAACGGGTCTGGCCGTGACTCTTGGCATTTGGTACACTTCTCAATATCTTTGTCCAGGTCTGGCCACCACACGTAACTACGGGCCAGGGCCTTCATATGTACTATGCCTGGGTAGGCCTCGTGGAGTGCCTCTAGTACTTGGGGCCGCAGAGGCCTGGGGATCACCACTCGAGATCCCCTTAGCAGTCACCCCTTGTGGGCCAAGAGTTCGTGTCTCTGTGCCATGAAAATGGCGAACTTTGGCCCCGGTTTCTCCGGCCACCCCCTTCTCACCCAGTCCGAGACACAGGAAAGGATGCGGTCCCACCATGTGCGACGGGCCACATCCGATACCTGTACGGGGTGCTCCAGTAGGTCCTCCAGGAGTGCTACGTGGAAGGCTGGAGCAGGATCCTCGTCGCAGGACGAGAGAGGAAGACGGCTGAGGGCGTCAGCGTGTCCCATCGCCTTGCCTGGGCGATGCACCAAGTCGTAGGAGTAGCCAGACAAAAAAATTGACCATCGCAGGACCCGCAGGAACAGCATGTGAGGGGTCTGCTGGTGGGGGGCAAGGAGACCCAGCTGTGGCTTATGATCCGTAGCCACGTTGAACGATCGCCCATACAGGTAATCGTGGAATTTCTTGACGCCGGCTACAATCGCAAGGGTCTCCTTGTCAATTTGGGCGTAATTACATTCTGACGACGACAGGGTCCTGGAGTAGTAGGCTACCAGCACTTCCTTGCCGTTGGGTAGCCGGTGCCCCAAGACTGCCCCGACACCATAGGAAGATGCGTCGCAGGCCAGAATGACAGGGAGCCTCTCATCGAAATGCGCTAGGACCGCATTTGAAACTAATAAGTCCTTGACGGCCCGGAAGGCTGCGTTGTGCTTGGGACCCCAGGCCCAAGCCGCTCCCTTGTCCAGGAGGCGATGCAGGGGTTTGACGACAGCCGCTTTGTGCAGAAGGAAGGCGTGATAAAAGTTTAAAAGTCCCAAGAACGCCTGTAGTTCCGCCTTTGAAGACGGACTGGGTGCTTCTGTAATCACCGCTACCTTCTCCTTGGTTGGGTGAATGCCATCCGCGATCACTTTGAATCCCAAGAAATTCACTGAGGAGACTCCCAGGGTACACTTATCCTTTCAGACCTTGAGACCCGCGTCCTGGAACTGTTGCAGCACCATCCGTAGGCGTGCCGCAAACGTGTCGACGTCCGGGGCGGCAATGAGGACGTCGTCGAAGAACGGTTTCACACCTGAAACATCTTTAAGGAGAGAATCCATTAGATGTTGAAAAATCCCTGGCGCCACGCTGACCCCAAATTGGAGCCGTTTCACTTTAAATGCTCCCTTATGAGTCACAATTGTTTGTGCCTCGGCCGTTGCATCATCTACAGGAAGCTGCTGATAGGCCTGGGCCAGGTCGAGCTTTCCAAATATTTTGGCTCCCGCGAGGGAGGCCAGAACGTGGCTGACCACCGGTACTGGGTACGCGTGGTCTTGTAACGCCTTATTAATAGTGCATTTATAGTCTGCACAGATGCGGACTTCCCCGTTAGCCTTGAGGGGGTCACAATGGGAATCTCCCACTTGGTGTGGGAGACCGGCTCGAGCACCCCTTGTGCCACGAGCTTTTCCAGCTCCAGTTTGGGCTGGATGGCGAACGGTGGCCGGCAGACTGCCATGCGGGTGGGCCGGACCGCCGAGTCCAGGTCGAAGGAAACCGGGGGTCCCCTGTAGCAGCCCAATGAGCTGTCAAAAACGGCGGGAAATTCCTCACAGATGGACGAGAAGTCGGTAGAGCCCATGCGGTGTATTCTGGTCCACTGCACTTCGAGCAGCTTGAACCAGGCGCGACCTAGAAGACTGGTTAGATTGAGCTCCACCACGAGAAGGTCTAGCAGACCGTTAAATGCATGGTACTGGACCCAGACCCTGGCTAGCCCCTTAATAGCCACTGAGTTTTTCTGGAAGTCCCAGAGGACCAACCCACCTGGCAGCTGTAGCCAGCGTGCCCCCTTCGGGCAGAGGTGGCTGAACGTAGCTGCAGACACAATGGAATATGCGGACCCTGAGTCCAGTTCCATGGAACAGGGAACTCCCTCTATCCAGAGGGACACGGAAATCATGCCCGGAATGGGCTGGGGCAAGTTCATTACCATGGCCACGGGAATGACGCTGTCCACTTCTTCGAAGTTTGCTGCTGGGGCACGGTGGCTGTGCCTTAGGCAGCAGGCCTGGGTGAGATGGCCTGCTTTCCCACAGGCACGGCAGACAGCATCACGGAAGCACATGTATGTCTGTTGTAGTGGTCCCCGCAGCTTGCGCACGTTGGGGCCTGCCTGTTGAGGGAAGCAGAAGAGGGAACAGAGACAGATGCTGGGCGCCGGCCCTTGGGCCTGGAGATGCCGGGCTCACCCTTCTTCGAGTGTGGTTGCATCTGGTGGACATCCTCTTCTTCGCTTGAGTCGGGTTCGGGAGGGGCCGCCTGGTGGACTTTGGTGGCTGCCTTGTCCTTTTGCATTGTCTCGAATGCTGCTGCTGTTTGGAGCATCTTCTCCAAGGTTGGCTCCGACATTGCAATGAGGCGCCAGCGGAGCTTGGCTTCACGGATCCCTCCCATAAAGGCAGTCTCCACGTGGTCCTCCATGTGGCAGAATTCGCAGCCCACGGCTAGTCAACGAAGTTCAGCCAGGAAAGTGGCGGCTGACTCCCCTGGCTGCTGCTGGCGCTGTATGAACTCCCAGCGCCTAGCCAGTTTTGATGGCTTCGGGGTGAAGTAATCGCCGAGGGCCTTGATGAGTATGTCGTAAGACACCTCGGTGGGGTCTTGCGAGGCGAGTAGGTTCTGGGCCACTCGCATGACCTCCACCGCTCCGGAACTCAAGAGCCAGGTGCTCTTTAGGTCCGCCTCTGTGATTCCACGGACCCTGAAGGCGCAACCCAGCATCTTGAGCCAGGACTCCCACGTCTCTGGGCGAGACGTATCGAAAGGGGTAATTGGTATCGGAATGTTTGCCATAGTTACTTGAGCTGGAGTGGCGGCGGCGGGTTGACTGATGATCTCATGGTCTTGGGGCGGTGCCATGGAGCGCTGATGCTTGGCGCTGCCTAGTGCTGGAGGATCGGGGCTCAGAGCGGCTTGCAGCAAGGCGTTGGAGCGCTGGAGCTCGGAGATGCCTGCGGCCGGTGGGACGGAGCTCGCTGTGCTGCTGTGGTCAGCTGGAGAGTCGCTCATCGGGATCCCACCTTCGTCGCCACTGAGAAGTATTCGGGTTGGGAGTCCATGGAACAGTGAAACAGCTAGATCTTTATTGCTGGTCCAGATGAAGCATACAACCCAGGGCTCGGAGCCCTCCTTTTATGCTGGTGAGGGATAATCCCCTGACCTCACCCAACTGACCTGATAGGCTATTACCAGTCTATTTACATCTCATAGGTTCCCTGGGAGAAACCTAGGTACATGATTGGTGGCCGGTTGGAATCCACCTGGCCTTTGTTCTACCTGGCTGAAGCTCAGGTAGTTTCTTGGCCATGTGATCTGGCCACATGGCGGTCGCCATTACTGGAGCACATGGCGACCACATGGTCAATACATAACAGTATGTATCTCTGCAGAGCACTCAAAACTGAAGCTGAATTCTTTAAGCTATAGGCTAAAGGGCAAAGAATAAAACACAGTTAACATAAAGAAACGGAAAAGAGAAGTGAAGCAAGGAAAGCCTTAATATTTTGTCTTTGCAAATCTAGCTGGATATTTATTAGCTGTGGCCATGCAGATTGTGATTCTTTTTTGAGCCACAAATGTCCTGCTTCTGTCTTTTGTCTTTGCTTTGCCTGTTCCTAGTCACACATTATTCTGTGATATAGGAATGAAGCCAGAATAGAGAAAAAACAAAAGGGGGGGGATAATGCAAACTGTCAGACAGGTGCAAGAGAGAGTCTGAAGGACCCATCTGCTTCTGTGTAACAATAACAGCTTCCTGACACCTGAATGTACACCACTACTAAAATCTGAACAGCCAACAGTCTGATGTTGTATGCCATCTCTAGCTAGAGCAATGCATACCCCTTCACTTGTGGTATTGCAGCTAAAGCCAACTGCAAACATTGCCACCTGCATCCTTGAAATTAGACTCTGGCAGTACCTGCCCACATGGTTCCATCCAGCCCAAAGTATCCACAAGGTACTACACAAAGTTAGCTTGATCTCTGCCTGCCAGGGCTGTGCATATGAATTGTTACATTTGAACAATTTCAGATTTCTCATCCCTGCTGTTTTGAAACCAAGATCCCTGTTTTGAATTTAGTTCTCCCTTGTACAAATTGAAGGAGGAATTGGATGGTTGTTGCTTTGCAGTTGCTGGGTCCAAACTCCAGTGAAAAATCATACTACTTTAGCTCTTGTTTGGAATATGAACTTTAATGCCCTTTAGTGATTGTTTACAAGTGGATTTCACCATTTTGAAAGTGCACTTAATGGCAGAATCACCTCTGTGGTTCTCTGGAACCCAATTGGCCCGTGGTTCTTCTGTGTACATTCGTCCTCTAAAGTGATTCTTCTTCAGTCCATGATTCATCTGAAACTTTTCATTTTTAGTAATGAGATTCCAAATTATCATCAGCTTTCTGGTTATGGCATCTTATTCTGATCCTAAAATTCAGGTTTTGGTGGGGTCACCATAGGGTGTGTTTTCCCGTTATCAGCAGCAGCAGTCAATAATGTGGAACAAGTCAGGGAAATGCACAGTATGATGACATCAGTTCATGTAATGTTCTACCACACATTACATCAACAACCACATTTCCTTCAAGGAATCCCCTTCAAAATTATATTTTAATAAAGCATCTAATCAACCTACATGTTGGGGAGGGTGTGGGAAACTGGGCACTTTTAAGCATTATTGGTGGGAGTGTCCCATAGTAGCTTCCTACTGGGACAATATTACAATTCAGGTTGATCTCATCACAGGATACAAGACACCCAGATCCCCGGAGTCAATACTCTTAAATGCCTAGGATGAGTGGGACATCCCTGAGATAAGGGAAAACTTGATAGTGATCTTACTTGTAGCCGCCAAATCTTTAATAGCATCAAGTTGGAAAAATAAAACTCTGCGTACATCAATGCAATGGTATAGGGAAATTTGGGGTCATCTTATAATGGATAAAATATCCAACAGAATTTATTTAATACAAACAAGCCACTTTCAAATTATTGCCTTTTAAAGAATATACATTAGATGGAGTTCACCTGAAATTGCTGTTCCAGACCATCATCGTTTCATAATCTTGTTCTAATAGCACTGACTTTATCATTTAAATCTATTTTTACTCTCTGGTGGACAAGGCATACGATAACCTTGTTTATTGAATGAATCTATATTGCAATTACCGAACTTTTAGAGTGTATAAATATGTAACTTGACATAAATGTGGTTTTTTTCCTGTAAACTTTAACTAAAAAGTTTTGGGGGAAAGGAGTTCATGGTTCTCACATGAGATGTTAGTCTGAGGGGGAGTTATTTAGTAAATAGCCCAGAGATACAGCGATGAATAGGATTGCCAGACGTGATCATCATGCCAGTGGGGGGATTGGGGGGGGCAGTCCAGGAGTGGGCAGCAACATTCCCTATGCAATGACGTCACATGGAAGTGACGTCAACACATTGATGATGTCAGGGGCAACACTCTGCTTTTTGGGCAAATTCTATGGTTAAAATTGGGCTCAAACCATAGAGTTTTGCCCCAAAAGCAGAGCATCTCTGTACGATGTCACTGGCATGATGATGTAATTTCCACATGAAGACATCACTTCTGATGTCCCTATTTGGGGGCAGGGCTTCCTCTGCTGGCCAGCTGACAGGCAGCAGGCAGAAGTCTCAAAAATTGGGGGATCCTCTCCTGGACTGTGTGGGAACCCTAGTGATGAAAGCTACTGCAGGGAGCAAAACATGCAGAAAAAGAGGGGAAAACCCCTGACACAATACAAGTACAAAAGTGAGGAAATAACACATGCAGAAAAATCTTAAATGGGCTTCGCAGCTGAGTGGGAACTCAAACCTTCATCTCCCTAATCCTACTACAATGATTAAGCAACTTTGACAAGCTATCTTTCTTGGGAGAAAAAGGAGGGAATTGTTAATATATTTTTTTGGAAGCACTTCCAGGTTTTTTATAATGTGCATTTGCACCCACAGAGACTGCTTCATGATGGAGTTTCCAATCTAGAAAAGACATAGACCGATTTCACACCAGGTGCTGCTTCACCATCGGTCTTCCCTTTGTGCCGACTGCATGCTTCAATTTCTCACTGTCATTGGCTGGGTGCAGGCAGGGCGAGAGAGAGCAAAAGTCCAAGTCCAGTCTGAGGTCAGAATCAAGGGGTAGCAAGCAGGAGCAAAAAGAACAGAGTCTGAAGTACAAACCGAGAGCATAGTCGTTGGAAGCTGGAGTCAAGGAGCCAAGAGTTCAAAGTACGAATCAGGAATCAGAAGCACGGGTGAGGGAGGTGCAGAGCATCATCAAACTGACTAGTTGCTGGCACGAGGAACTAGCATCAGGAGGGGAAGCTAAATATCCCTCAGGTGCTGGGGTTAATTAGTGCTCAGTGTGTGTGTCCTGGCTTCTGTTAGAACTCAGGGCTGAGGGACCGCCTGCTGTGCAGGCACACCTCCCTCTGCCAGGATGATAAGTCTTGCCTGAGCTAGTTCCACAAATGCACCGTCAGAGGAGGCGAGTCAGGGGGGCTGCCTATCAGGCATTGTTCCTCTGCTGCTGTTGCTGGGAGAGGTGGTAGGGATATGCTGGTGAGCTCCAAGGTTTCATCAGGGTCAGGTGTGGGCTCTGCTGAAGCCAGGGCCGCATCCTCAGCAGGACTCATAACACTCACTATTTGCTGCAGGGTGCATTTTGACCCACGGCTTTGCCCGATTTCCTCCAATTTCCTCTGCAGCTTCAGTGATCCTCAAAAAACAGGATCACTGAAGCCACGGGGGAAATCATGCGAAGCTGCGGGTCAAAATGTGCCCCATGGCAAATAGTGAGAAATTGAAGCACACAACTGGGGCAAAGGGAAAACCAATGGCAAAGCAGCGCCTGATGAGAAATCGGTCATAGACTATTTCCACAGTGACAAAATCCCCCGCATTGGTGTTTTTAATCCTTTGAGTTATATTTGAACAGTAAATTTTGCTTTCCCAAGAACAATCTTGTATTTTAAGTCCTCTTGCCTTGTGGTTTCTGAATCCTCAGATTTAGTAATTTTATTTTTTTTTACCTTAGGTGTGAACTTGCAGCAATGTAGTGGGGGAAATAAGTAACTGGGTTTTGTTGTCAGCTGCACCACCATTTCCTGCCTCAGTTTGGCATGCTTTCCCCACCCACCTTCTCCATGTCACCACAGGACGCTTTCTGGGAGCAGTCACTTCCCCCCCCCCTTTTTTTTATTTTTACAATGAACACAGTTGCATTATTGCAAGCAGCAGAGGAACTGGGCGGACTGGAAGGGGGAGGAGGATAGCGGTGCCTCTCTATCTGATGAAGTGTTTGCGCACATGAAACCTTATATATTTTTATGCATTTATTTATTATCAGTTTTATACCCCACCCTTCCAGATGAGGCTGGCTGAGGGCAGCTTACATAAAAGAATAAAAACACACAAGTAAGCAATTTAAATAATTCTAAAACCATGTAAACACTCCAACATTAAAAGGTGCTAAACATTAATGATACTAATAAATTAACATTATTAGATTATTAGATAATTAAATGATGGTGGTCAACCTTCAGTGTTCTATCCTAGTGGTCAGCCCATAGATCTAACCTTTATGCTGGCACAGGCTGTTTCTGATGACTCCAGGGGTCAGGGTTCTCTGCCATTCCAGCTATTGGGGGTGGTTCCTAATTGAAGATCTGGTGGAAGAGCTTCATCTTGCAGGCCCTGAGGAACTGCATGAGGTCCTGGAGGGCCCTGATCTCTTCTGGGAGCTCATTCCACCAGAGAGGAGCCACCACCAAGAAAGCTCTGGCCCTGGTTGTAGACAACCTGGCCTCCTTGAGACCCAGGAGGGCCAGTCAGTTCTGAGCCCCTGATTGCAGTGCTCTCTGGGGAACATGTGGGGAAAGGCAGTTCCTCAGGTATGTAGGTCCCTGACCATAAAGGGCATTTAAGGTAATAACCAGCACCTTGAAGCAAATTTGGAGCTAGTGCAATGCTTTCAGCACAGGCTGAATGTGCTCCCGCATTGGGAGGCCCATTAGAAGCCTGGCCACAGCATTTTTCACTAGCTGTAGCTTCTGGAATAATACTTTGTATGTCTTATTGGTGCCACTGGACTCAAACTTTTTCCTACTGCAATACTGTCTCCTTTCTCCCCCCCTCCCCTCTTTCCACCTGATCTTCCAGCACCTCCCTGGGGGTGGAGTGTTTGAAGTGCTAGTTTCCTGTCCATTTGTTGGTCCCAGCCACCTCCCTCACTAAGTCCAGAGAGCAGTTCAGGTAGAGCCAGGTGATGAAGCTGCCTCTGGACTGGGGTTCCAGTGGAGACCTGTGACTCAATCCTCGCAGGGGGTAGAAAAGAGAGGTAGACAAGACAGTTTGCCAGCAGCCAAGGATTTTCACTGGAGCCATCTGCCTACAACAGTCAAGCTGCACATGGACAGCATGTCCCCAAAAGCCAGAGGAGGAGCCACAGCACAGGAGAGGGGGATAGTCATTTATCAGCTCTGACTTTGCACATAGCCGCCAAGGGGCCACAGTAGCTCATTTGGGAGACTGTTAGGCTGAAGCTCTAAAGGTCCCCGGTTTGATCCTGGGTTTTGGCAAAAGGTGTTTCCTTCCCACTTTCCCCCCTTCCCCCTTCTGAGGCAGGTCAGCTTCTCTGTAAATTTGTTTGGGAAGCAACCCGCTGGGTCTTGTTCTTATGTTTGCGGTAGGGAGAATTAACAACAAATTTCTAGATGAAAGAGATTAGCTTTCCTAGAGAAAATGACTGCTTTGAAAGGAGACTCTATGGAACTGATCTCTGTAGTTTGTAGGTCAGTTAAATTCCAGGAGAACTGGGGGGGGGGGGGGCATGAGATTTGACACTGAAAAAAGATTCTGTGGCAGAACCCTCACTCAAATCTGATGCAAAAACAAAAAAAGCTACAGAGGTATTTTTCACTTTAGGGGGGAAAGTGGGGGTTGCAAAAGAAGAAGAGAGCAAATTACAGTTTGCCTTGCATGCTGGAGAGAAACATAAACCCAGCTGGGCTAGGAGAGGTGTCCCTTCTACAACATCCCCTGCTCTGCACACCAATGCACCATCCCAGCACAAGGGTCTTGCTTGCTTGCCTGTCACGATCAACAGCAACGTTCTTACGTAACTATGCATGAGCAAAAAAAAAAAGAAATTTAAAAAGAGGGAACCTCCATTCATTACAAAGTGCATGACAGGAGTCCCCCTTTCATGCTTACTGTGGAAAACATGGAGTGGGTCGAATACTATTAGGGAGGACATGAAACACTGGGAAAAGCCAAACTGCAGAACGAGGGGCTTGGACTTGCAATATTTTGCTGTGAGGCTTATGAGAGCTAAACCCATACTGCAGAATCAGTCATACAAAAGACTTTCAGAAGTTCATGTTGGCCAGGCATAACATGGAGAACGGTGGATGTCTTGTGGGGTGAATGTAGGAGTCTTATATGCTATGAAAATGTGTACCTGGTGAGAGATTGCTAAATTTTTCTGGTACTTTTCTGGTACATTTGGGGGCTTTCCTACAAGTTCTTCAGTGTTCTACATTCCTACAAGTTCTACATTCCTACAAGTTCTTCAGTGGGAGCTTCTCCAGCATCCATTTGTATAATTAGCATTCCGTGTCCTTTTAATTTAAAAAAATCTAGCAGACCAAAGGTTCCCAGTGTGAGACTCTTAACACCTAGACTCACCATTGCTTTGAGGATGCTTTTTTTAAAACAAAAAACAAAACCAACCAGACAGAACATCTTCTCTATAGAATTAGTAAAAAATCACAATGGAGCCAACAATTACAGTCTGCTAGATTTTCATTTAGTCAGCAATGTAATATATTGTGCTGGGAAGGGGAAAAACAACAACATACAGTTAGGAGTTTTGTGCCTCTTGCGATATCTAAGAGAAGTAATTAATTTTTTTCTTTATTTAAGAACACAATGTAATGCTGAAAGAGCTGCTTTCATTATAATAAAACCACAGGTAAAAAAAAATATAATGGAGTCAAGTACAAATAGTTGGGCAGAAATAATGGATGAAACCCGACTTCCTCCACAATAAGGAGAAACAGCAATCAGAAAATATTGTTCTATAAATAATGAATGACAGGTCTCTCAGGAGGATGAAAATCCATGCAGTTTTTATTCTTCCTTTGTCCCATTTTAGCACTGAATGGCAGTTAAGTAGCTCCTACTGTTGCTAGTTCCAATGGATGAGCATCCACTTTCCAAATCCATTATCCTTCGAGACTTAATTGTAATGCTTTGGGGCAGTCCCAACAGCAAGGTAATGAATGGCGTATCAAGACCCTCAAAGGAAGAATATTGCTATAGTACAGCGCAGTCCTGCTACATCATGGCCTGTACCTTTGCTGTTCCTGAGACAGAGATCCCTGAGGCTTTGCAGTAACACAGCTTTATTTGTCATGAAACCCAAAAAGGGAATGAGTCTGAACAGAAAAACAAAAGCAGTACACAAAAAGCAGAACAGAAAAGAACAGTCTCATGGGCTGGGAAGTGGATTATATCAAATTTCATGTGTCCGTCCCCCCCCCCCCCCCCGCCCCAGTACTCTAATATCAGTGATGAATGTAAGTGAAATATTTTGTGGAGACTCCATATGGATACATTTATGCAGGCTTTCAGCACTGGCATTCGGAAACTGTCAGCAAAGGTTGTCTATAGCTAGCAAAGACAGGTCTTTTGCAGTGCAAACCTATGCATGATTACTCAGATGCAAGTCTCACTCTGATCAGCATGCAGAGGATTTCAGCCCAAACTTGTGAGCGACCCTAAATTGGAAGATTAGCCTCGCTTCATCAGTGAAAGAGAAAGTGGTGGGAATGAGGCAGAAGGCTGAGGTGGTTGAATAGATTGCACCATTGGGGAAGTGCACCAGGGGGTGGGGGGCAGTGTTCCCGCTAAGCTGAGTTAGTGTGAGCTAGCTCACAGTTCTTTGGCCTCCAGCTCACACATTTTTGTCTTAGCTCAGGAAGGATGGCTCCAGCGCAAACTAATTTATGCAGCAGCCAAATCGCTCTCTCACAACTTTAATGCCAGCAGCTCACAAAGTAGAATTTTTGCTCACAAGATTCCACAGCTTAGAGGGAGAAATAGTGGGGGATGGGAGTATTTCTTTTATTCAGACTTTGGGAAGGACATATTCCTAAATATTACCAGAAATACACAGAACCTGAATACTACTATTCTCAAAAATCCCAAATACCTCTCCAGTTAACCCAAATACACCCCAAAATACTATTTTTTCAGCTTTATATACAAGCACACATCCCTATGCACCACTTCAGACTGCAGGTAGAGGAATATGGAGGACTATATTTTGGAATGTTCCCCACTGTTAAGAACTCCTGCAGACAGAGAATCAGCATAACAAGCAAAGAGGAAGAACAGAGCATTTGCCCCCATAGCTGGAATAAAGAGACTCACGCAGGTGTGCTAGTGCTACATTGCAGATGTGGAGATAGACTGTGCTGACAATGTCTCTAGCTACCCCAGAGGAGCTGACAAAGGGGCAACAGAGGAGCTAACAAAGACTGTTTGGGCACACCCTGGCTCCTGGTACTGACTGTGGTAGCACTGGGGGGGGGGGGAGTTTGGCCATGTCCAAGAATCCATGGATGTCCACATTTGTGCAGATGTGCATTCTCAGCAGTGGTCAGGCTTGGACTATCTCTTCAGGAGCTCAGAGTTTAGAATTAATTATATCTAATTAGATGGTGGGGCAGAGCGATTTCCCTTTTCCCCACACATTTTATAAAATTGTCTTACTAGTGGGAGGGAGGGGATAGTAAGTAGAGAGATTTGGGTGGGAGGGCTCTTAGTAGGGGTGTTGTTCATTATATGTCTAATTGGATTGTGTATGTTCCTAAGACCATTGACTGTTATTAGTATTGTTGTCATTTTGTTGTACTCCGAGCTGCAGTGGAGGGTGGGGATGAAAGAGGGATTGGGGGATGGATTCTGAAAATATCTTGTTGAGTGCCTGCCCTGGTCTGGGGATCCCAGTGGTCTGGGGCAGAGGGAGGTATGATAGTGGGAAAAGGGCTTGGTTCAGAAAGGGATTTATTTATTTATTTATTTATTTATTTGGCTTTTACCCCACCCTCCCCGCTGGAGCAGGCTCAGGGTGGCTTACATAAAACCGGTAAAACAAAGAGCATTCACAGTAAAAATACATAAAACATGATATAAAAACATTGGTATATCAGTGGCGGTAAAGTGCATTTATGAGCGATCTTTTATTGTGATTTTTATTCATTTTAAACTGTATGGTATGAATTTGGTTTTGTTGTGCACCACCCTGAGTCCTATTGGGGAATGGGCGGTATAAAAGTTGACTATAATAAATAAACTGCTCTAAGTCTGCCATGAACCACAAACCAAACTGCATTTTTCTGGTTCGTGTCCATCCCTAACTGCCATTTCCTCCTTCACAAAGTTGATGAGTGGCATGGCCAGGGGAAGTGTCAGAGTCTGCACCAGATGTTGATCTTCTCTATTCCTCTTTGTGTTGCAGAGCAGACCTACAGTGCAATCCCAAGCAGTTAGCCCTTTTCCAGTCCATCAAAGTCAATATGATTTGGTTTAGGATTGTAATGCTAATTACTATGCTGGTCACTGAAGGCATTTTGTATTTTCATGAGGAGGGAGGCATTTGATTGGCATAATCATTGTGCTGCCCCCAGTCAGCATTAGCTATAGTTTAGTGAAGCTGCTGTATGTATCTTTAATTCAGCAGTTGCTCCTGGGAATTGTAGTCCCCAGCTAGCCTCCCCCTGACTGGCTCGTCAGGAAACTTCCTGAGCTCAGAGGCACAAAGAGAGTTTTATTGCTCTTTTTCCATCCTTTGTCTAAAAACCTTCTGTCAAGGAGAGAAGAAAGCCATACTTTCTTCACTACGGTGATAGAGATTTGAATTGAAAAGATGTAACTTCTCACCCATCTCAGCTAAGGTCGTAAGTACAAGATCTTCTGAATGTATGTGTGAAGTTGAATAAAGGATTCCAGTTTAAACTGTTGCTGTGCGTTGACACTATCCAGAAAAGCACTCGTTCAGCTCAGGCGAGCCGAGTGCCAGGACGGAACAATTATATCCCTAAACTCAGTACAATGGGAGTATATTCATCTACTGCAACCAGAGATTCTGCTGATTAATATCCGTGCACATTCAGGTAGAGGATGAGAAATCAACATAGACTGTAGAAATTATATAATAAATGGAAGAACTATCCCTATTGATCCTATGTATCCTTAGATCTCTTCATCCCCTGGTGGAGGAAAGGCTTAAACTTGTAGCAACACTGAGAATCGATGGAACTCTCTCTTTTACAAATAGGGTTCCCAGACTTTGGAAGGTTGCAAGGTGCAAGACTCACCCAAGGTCCCAACCACCATGTACTTTCAGTAAAACAAAGAGAAGAGAAAGGGGGAAGAGGGAGTGAGAGGGAAGCCAATCAAATGCTTTTAAAAGCCTACACTCATGACCAATGACTTCAATGACTTTTGGTATCTAGATGATGTTCTCTGATCTTACTCAAAGTCATTTGAGTAGTTCTGGTAATGAGCAAAGCAATGCAAACTTTTTTTACAATATCTTCTCTCCTATTTCCTGCATTATAAGAAAATAAAATATTCCCTTCAACTTGGAAAAACCTGCTCATGGAAAAGTGGCCAGTAGACCATGTTTTACATTAGGTCTCTCTCTCCACTACTGCCACCATGGCTACCTTGCCCGATTAAAGTTCCTGTTGTCAAAACTACATTGATTCCTTTTTGACTTTTTTGTTGCTACAGTTGCTGCAGTTTCTGGAGGAAATAAGTTGAAAAATGCCTGTCTATTCATGCATATCCTCAGTTCTAACAGTAGTTATAAGCAATACAATCTTTTTTATTTATGTAAAAAGATTGATATCACTTTTCTATCAATCAGTTTTAGCACACAAGTCAGCCAATAGCTACCTTCCCCCAAGAAAATCAAACAAATATTGGGTTGGATCCAGCCTGCTGTTTCAGTCATTCTCATCCTGTTTCCTCATGACATCTCCCATCCCACATGTCTTTTATGTGTGCAGATTCAGGATCCTCAGCCTAACTTTCCTTAGGGATCAAAGGGAATCCCTCTTTCCTTTTTTACTTTTAGGCAAGCTGGTTGGATCCAACCCATAGTTTATGCACCTCTCTCTTCCCTCCCATTTTGTCCTGCAAAATTTATATTCAAAAGCTTTCTTTAAAAGAAATTGCTGCTTTTGTTTAAACTGTCCGCATACCATGTACAAGAATTACACTGGATAAATAATAATCCCATGAAAAGATTATTCATTGCTACATAGAATAGCTAACATGCCTCCTCTAGTAATATGTTTTTTGCCAATGACATAAAAAAATCATTCAAATAATCTATGGACCAGGATTGTTGCATTCCCTCACCCACCCCTTTTTACTTTGTTTTACACTGGGACATAGCCTCGAGAGACCTAGAAACTCTCCTAACTCATCCATCTCATCTAGCAATGCTGACAAAGTTGCCTCTGGCAAAGAAAAGGTGATGATGCAATGACAAGAGGCAATTAGAACAAGCTTGATGTTTTGTTTCAGTTCATTTTCTTTTGAAGATAACACATAGAAAACATGCAATCTAACCGAGTTAGGAGAATTGAGCTTTTTGCATTAAGTAACAAGTACTGGGTGCTTTTCAAACTCTTTCCCTCTTTTTTCTTCTCAACTGTATTAACCTTCTTAATGTCTTGCTAGAATCTAATTAAAATGTTAGAATACTAAGGCATCTGTTTGTAGCTCAATCTGTTTGTAGAGATGCAAGATATTAAGAACAACATAAGAACATAAGAGAAGCCAATGTTGGATCAGGCCAATGGCCCATCCAGTCCAACACTGTCACACAGTGGCCAAAAATACCAAGTGCCATCAGCAGATCCATAAGTGGGGCCAGGACACTAGAAGCTCTCCCACTGTTGCCCCCAAGAACCAAGAATACAGAGCATCACTTGCCCCAGACTGAGAGTACAAAGTACATAAGTTCAAAGTACAAAGGCATAAGCTAGCAATGGATTGAATGCAAAGGTATGAGCAGAAGGTGCAAGGGTATAATGTGTTGTTCTCAAGAATTCCCTGACCTTCAGAAGCAGCTTTTCAGGTGGTATGGTGAGGTGGGAGGCTGCAGAAGACATGGGGGAAGCAGGAAGATCCATTCCCTGAGAAGCCATAGGCTCAAGTACAGCAGTTGTTAGGAGCCAATGGAACAGCTCCTCAAACTGCCCCCTGACACAATTAAGATGGAGGCTAGCAGTTGAGTAAAAAAATGCAGCTGATTATTTCAGAGGGGCTTAAACTTCTTATTCCCCACTATGTGTACAAGATTCCACGTGAACTGGGCCTTACATGAACCAGGCCTTACCCTTTTTCACAGATAACCAATTGTAGGGATCAGGCCCGTACGCATGGTAGGGGCATGAGTGCCCAGAACCCCCCCCCCCCCAACAACCCGGCATCCTCCCCAAACAGCTGTGCTTGCCTTCTCCACTTCCCACCCTTCCAACACAATCCAACAAGGGCTCCTGGTCAAACATGAAGCCAATTTGTAATTATGGGATATACTTCATTTTTTGTGTGAATCATGACAATACATTATTGGAGCCTCATGCCAACAGAGATTGTCAATTTTCGAGATCTAACCACCAGCACAAATGAAAGGAAGGGAAAAAAAGAAAATAATATCAAGGGGTGGAGGGAGTGTGATGTACTCAAAAGAAGCATGTTCTTAAAACATCGTAACATCTCTGCCCAGCAACATTTTTTTTTAAAGATAAGCAGTGAAAGGAAAATGCACACAAACTGAAATACAGGGAGGAGCACACAAAGGCAGGCAAAAGGGAAAAAATATAGATTTGTTGCACAAACAGAAAAATATAATGAGACAGGAACAGTGGAAAAGAGGTTCAAATTAGATAAAGAAAGCCAGAAAATTGTCAGCCGCTAAGAGAAGCAAAGAGATGGAAAAGAACCAGGAATTAATTATAATTCAAACACAAGAATGAAAACAGTGAAGCTGAAATGAATCACATAGATTTTTTTTAAAAAAAACTGCACTTCAGCTTTGAATCTTTGTTCACTGAAATCAGCACGATAGGATCTATTTCATGGAAATGTTTTTTAAACAAAAAAACTAAAATGAAAATTACAGTTTAAAATAAAATATAGAAAACTGTAACATTTATTGGTTAATTGCACTCCCCCACATACACACACACAAACAACTCTTTAAATCTGATGAAAAATAACAAACTTGTTGGCCCCTGTAGAGGGCTACACTCCTGAGGCTTTGCCTACGTTCCTTGGACACAACGAACTGCATTGGGAACTATCACTTGAGCTTCCCTTGTTGGTTCTGCCATATATAGTCCAAAGTTACCCTCAGAGGTCTTACAACAAAATGATACGTCAAGGCTCCAAAGAGCATAAGAGGCATTGTAAAGTCTCACAGATTGTACTGAAGAAGTATGCATGCACACAAAAACTTATATCCAGATTAAAACTTTCACTGGTCTTAAAGGTGCCACTGGACTCAAACTTTGATCTAGTTTATAGCATGTATTTGGAGAAGGGGTATCTTTATATTAACAGAGAAGAAAGAGTGAGGTGTCATGTATATACAGGAACATGGCTTGAAACACAATTACAACTTAATGTGATCTATCATCCTACCACTCTCTCCATTTCTTTGATAATTCCTATTACAGATGTCATGAACTTCATGGTAGTCATGTTTGATGGGTCAACATGTCATGTTTGGCAGCTGCAGTTACCCATGAACTGAAACTTGGATCCATTCATCTCAACTCTATCCAAGTCAAACAGCTATTAAATTCTATGGGACCCAAAGTTGCTTACATTGTTAATCTCTTCTCCATGTTATCCCCACAACAATACTGTTAGCTATGGGTGGAATGGGTAAAATCAATGGGGAAAAGCAAAAAAACCAAAGGGGGTCACAGGTATCCATGAGAAAATACAACAAACAAACCACTGTGACATAAACATTTATATAATTTTATCTATATTTATATTTATATTATTTTTATCAATATTATTTTTATCAAACTTACAAGATTACAAGAATATACTCTCAATAAAAGTTTACTACAAGGAAAGTCCATACTCAGTGAGCACCCGGATATAAGCTCATTTCATCCACATCTTCCTCAGGAGTAGTCCTATTGTGTGGAAAGGTATCAGCCTCTTGATGCAGTTCAATGTTTGTTAAAAGCAAACCAATGCTTAAACTTCTTCTTTACTTTCTGCATTTTAACCTGGAAGAAATCCATGGTATTTAAAATAAAAGGCAACACGAAGCTGAATGGAATGTTCTTATTTTAAAATTCTTAATTTTAATTTTAATCTTAATAATTAATTTTTAAGAGTTTGTAAAAACTTACTTCTGGTTCCATTGCAGTGTTTATATTAGGAGCAAGCCAGTCTTTTCTCTCAGGTGCTAGAATAATTGTAATTGTATTTGGAGTAGTTTACATTGGGAGTGGTGACATGTATGTTTTATATTCAGCAAGCTGAAGAAGCTCCTGACGAAATGAAGGATCAAAGCCAGCATCTTCGTCCTTCGTCTGAAGATTGGCTGAGGACAGACTGGCAATCTAAAGCGGAGGCAAAGCGGAGGGAACTGGAGTGGGGGAAAAAACCCACGGAGCTGGCTGTTCACACTGGCCAGAGCAATGCGGATCAGCGGCGATACGGAGCGTTCAGACTGCCGCATAGCCAGTGCGCGTGGCTCGCGCGCGCGGCTGCACTTTTTTTTTTCCTTTGATGTTTGCCGGTGCGTTCACACTTCCTCCGGATGCCTCCCGCTTCTTCCAGTTCACACTGTTTGGAAGTGGGAGGCATGCGGAGGAAGGCCCCTGAACACCGGGTAAAACCGGTGTCCTGTTAAAGTGAAAGGAAAATGACTGGGAGACGGGTAAGTACGCAACGGAGTTGACGGACAGATGCGCATGTCTGAACGTGCTCCTTTCCTCCATTTGCGAACCGTGCCTGCCCCGCTTTAGATTGCCAGTCTGTCCTCAGCCATTATGTGTTTTGTATAAGAAAGACTTATGTGTTTGCTTATAGACCTGTGGGTCATTTATTACACATATAGACCCTGTTGGGCAACTTATATTGGTTATTTTCTTTGTTTGTAAATCATGTGTATTTTTTTGATGATATTCTGTATAATAGAGACATAGACCCTGTTGGGCAATTATATTGGTTGTATTTATTCTGCGTTAAACAGTGACTTTTCATTTGCCTGATCACACAGCCACATCTGTCAGGCGTTCCCCGGGCATACTCACCCTGTCAGAGGACAACTTGGAGCTGGGTTAAAAAGCCACCACCTCCGAAGTGGTGTTTTTGTTTCCCCATGCATTCATTGCACGTGGCCGGATGTCTGAACATGGGGGAGTGTGCATAGAACAGATTTGGTAGTCTGAACCTGCAGATCCATTCTGCCACTGGTGATGCAGCTTTTTAAAAAAATTGCCTACATGCATACTATGTGTGTGCATGAATTTTGGAAAAGGACGGATCTCCGCAGCTGCTGAAGGCCAGCTTGGGGGGGGGGGGGGACGAAGTTGCCTTCTTGTAAGGAGAACTGATCAGACTGGCTGCATTTGCAGCCTGGTTTTGCTGGGGGATGGGGCTAGCATGTTGACAGACAGCCCTGGCTCCAGCAGCCTCATTCGTGCCTTGTGCTCAACCCACCCTCCCGCCACATAGGTAATGCAGGCTTTTGGCTGGTCATCCTGTTTCTTAGGGAGGCAAGGTAGGAATTTTTTACCTCTGCTCTGATTGGCCTCGAGACAGGGGAGTTTTTTTCCTATCCTGCATTGCTAGCAGCGGATTGAGGAACTGGCCAGGGTGGCGTCTGCATTAATTTGTCACTTTATGGTTGGACGGAAGTTTAGTAAATAGTTGTTGCGGCTTGGTAAGCACCTATCAGCAACCCTGGTGGGAAAGGGGCCTGTTTGGATCATAACTGCAGCCTTGCGGCCTGGGATGAGGGGAACAGGCTGCCTTTTGGAGTGCCATTGAGGGATTCTCAGCACTGACCTTGCGGCTGTGTGTGAGGGATCATCAAGGCATGTTCCAAGGCTGGGCTGTCTGGGGTTCGAGCCGCTTATAGCGGGCTATGACCCAGGGGTCAGGTGCATTGCCCATACTAGGGCAAGGGTGGAGTTAATGGTAACCCCAGGCTTTGGCCATGACGCTTGTTAGGTTAAGCCCTTGCCATGTTTTTGTTAATAAATAAGGTGGCCGTTAATCCCATGTTTGTTGTCTGACTCTTTCTTCCATCTATAGGGGCAATTTTGGCAGTGCACTCCATGGCCGATGCTCTACAATAATGTGGGTGCTTTACCATGGAATGTCTTTGAAAGTAGCCTGCAGAAGGGGGGGCTGTGTGGCTGATATGCCCAGCAATACTTTCAACCGGTTCAGTTAGAAGTGGCATCATATCGTGCCAAGCCGCTAGTGTGATCACAGCCATTGACAGGGTAAACATGTGCTTAAGTCATGCTGTAGAAATTACATTCCTAGACATCATAAATGGCCATGCACGAGAACAGTTGGTCATAAAGCCAGCCAAAGAGGCAGTGGTTTTGGATTTGGTTCTGAGTGGTGCTTGAGACTTAGGAAAGGTATTGGAAATAAAATGTCCAATATTATAATTTCCCTGTATAGATTTATGCTGCAGCCTCATTTGGAATAATGTGTGTTGTTCTGGTCACCATACTTAAAAAAGGACATTGCAGACCTGAAAAAGGTAGAAAAGACGGCAAGAAAGATTATCACCTTTCTTATGAGGAAATGCTTAAGAATCTGATACTTTTCAGTTTAAAAAGAGACAACTAAGGAGGCAATGATAGAGATTATAAATCAAGTATGGGGTAGAAAGAATGGACAGGGATCACTTTTTCTCCCTTTACAACAATATTGGAAGTGTCCAATGTAGTTGATGGGCAGTAGATTCAGGACCGACAAAAGAATATAATTATTTATGCAACAAGTGGAATTTATACAAAAAGTGGAATTCACCACCAGAGGATGGAGTGATGGCCACAGACCTACATGGATTTAGATAGGGATTAGAAATATTAATGGAGGATAAGTCTAACAGTGGTTGCTAGCCATGGTGACTAAAAGAAACCTTCACTTTTAGAGACAGTAAACCTCTGAATACCAGTGCCAGGAAACATCAGGGGAAGGCTTCGGACTCTATGCCTTGTTGTTGGCCCTTCAGAGGAACTGGTTGGCCACTATGTGAGATAGGATGGTGCACTAAATGGATCACTTCTCTAAGCCAGTTTGGTGTAGCAGTTAGGAGTGTGAACTCTAATCTGGGAGAACTGGGTTTGATTTTCCACTCCTCCACATGCAGCTGCTAGTGTGACCTTGGGTCAGTTACAAGTTCTTTCAGAGCTGTTCTTTCATGAGCAGTTCTCAGAAGATCTCTCTCAGCCCCACTTACCTCACAGGGTATCTGCTGTGGGGAGGGGAAGGGAAAGGAGATTGTAAATTGCTTTGAGACTTCTTTGCGTAGTGAAGGGTGGGGTATAAATCCAATCTCTTCTCTTCTTCTTATGTTCTTATGAGGTAGGTTAGGCTGAGAGCATGTAACTGGTCCAAGGTAACTCAGCAAGCTTCCAGAGTGGGAACTCAAACCTGGGTCTCCCAGAGTTTAGTCTGATACCACTACTCCACGCTGGCTCTCTTAATTAGTTCCTAAAAGCAATTTCTGTACACATCTAAAAGGTAAATTCCCAATAACCAAGTCAGATTTAATTCCTATTTATTTGTTGTTTATGCAGTTACCCTGAGGCAAAAGGATGTCAGACTTATTCATTCACAGTGTTAAACAAACTGTTTGTTTTCTGTATAGTTATTTGAATATAGTATGAATAAGTACCTCTCACAATGTGCATATTTCCACAAAACTCTGATATAATTCACATTTAGCGCTATCAAGAAAAGGCAAAGAAATTTGGAGATAAAATAAGACATTTGGTCTATGAGCTATTTATATTCCACATTTGAATTTTAAATTTAAACCAAACTTCCCCACAGACTTTAAATATATGACAGCAATACAGACAGTCAACTTGCTATTATGAGTCAAAGTATTCCATTTAAACTGTTTTAACAATACCAATGAACCCTTTTAATGTAGCAGTACTATTGGCTCATAATGAATGGCTTTAAATGCTGAAAACTAGCACTTCCCCCACATAATTTGTCAAAAGTGATGCTGGTATCATTCTAAATCATGTGTGCAGGAGCATTCAAAGGAACAATATGTTCTGCTTCATTACTCAGAGCCATGTATATGCTAGAATCATTGTCCCTGTAATTTATGGCAGTGCTGTGTACACAATAAGCAGACTTCAAGCAAAGGCAGACCCCAGTGTCATGAAGTATGCATTCATTCCTTTTAGAAACAGCATCCGCTTTATCTAATTCCTAATTCTGTTTGGAAGGACACAGAATTGCAACAGTGGGCCCTTTATCTCCCTCCATTCCTTCCTGGAAGTGATGTAATGCCATTGCTCCAGTGGCAATTTTTAAAATTTATTTTTCTCCCACCAGCCAGTAAAACAGTAGTGAGGGGGAGGGGTGCCAGCAGGAAATACTCCACTGTAGTGCAAAACCTGGCAAACCAAAGTCAGACCTGGTGAAGTATAATACAGATAAGCTTGACTTTTGTCAGAATGGTTTGAAGTACCTATCTAATGACATTCACACCAACAATTGGCTCAGTTCAAGAAACCATATTGCGTTTTTTAACTCCAAATTGTTCTTACTGAGAGAAGTTAACAGGAAGGAAATTAGAGATGGGCATGAACTGGCTCATGAATTAACAGTTTGTGATGAAATTTGGCCAGCTCATGAACCCACGTGCATTGAAAATTGGAACCACCACAAACTTCCACAAACTTTGATGCAGTTTGGGCCAGTTCATGGCAATTCGCAAGAAGCAGAAAAAATGGCTTGGAGCCATTTGAACCCTCCACTTCTGCTCACACCCTGAAGTGGTGGGGAACAGATCCAAAGGGTGTAAATCACTCTGAGCCAGTAGAAATCTGTGAGTGAAATGCCTCCCACTTTACCCAGCCAGCACTTCCCTCTCCTGTCTGCTGACTGCAGCTTTCTGTGGCCAGCAGAAAGGAAAGAGTGAAGTGCCCCTTGAGGTTTTTTTGAAAGCAGTAGGGAGTAAAACCAGAGAGTTAAATGGCTTGGTTTTGCTCCCCCCTGCTTCAAAGCAGAGGAAAGCAAAAATGGAGGGTTGAACAGCTGGGAACCATTTAAAACCTCCTGATCTGCTCCTCACCATATCAAGGGCTTTAAAGTGGTGGAGAGCAGAAAGCACTTTGTGGGGAGCAAAAAGCAGGGGTTTAAACTTTAAATGGCTCACAAATATATATAAACCAGTTTGGTTTGCAAACTGGCATATTGGTTCATGTAGGTTTATGGTTCTGCTTGTAGTTAAGCCACAAACCATGAACTATACTGTAAAAATGCAGTTCATGCCCATCCCTAAGAGAGACTTCTCTGTCAAGCAATTTTAGCCTGTAGAATAAATAGGAAAGAACTGTGGCACCACTTCCCAGCACCTCTCCCAGACCCATTAATGTATTTTTGATGTATCTTTCTGTTGGGATGATATCAATGGCATTCCTATATCAAGGTCTCTCTCCCACTCCTTCAGAATGTGTAAAATCATTTATGGTGCATTGTGACATCACAACACATAGATTTTCTTTGCCCCCCCTCCAGCTTGGAGACTCTGAGACAATGGTGATGTAGGGTAGAGATCTTGATCAGATGTGGTTTAGTGTCATGTGTGACAAACTGACCTCCAGAAGATGGGAGGCTTAGGAAGAAAGTACTAACTTCCAGGTAACTCAGTAATATAAAACTTTATTAGGACATATTGTTGCTGTAAGAAATCTCCAAGAAAAACCTCTCACAGTTTAGAACTGAGTCTCTAAGAATGTAAACTTCAACTATACTCTGTTTCCTGTTCAAAATATTACAATTTGTATAAACAACAAATTTACCTCAGCTTCTTTTCCCCTGCCCTATTCCCAACTCAGCTGTGCCTGTTCAATATTCAGCCTTTCTGTTTGAATTTTACTTTGTGTCAAGTGCCATTTCCAAAGGGATTTATAAGAGGGGCTCCCGCTTAACTTCAACAAATCTCTGGCCTGGGTAAAAGCCAAATTACTTCTTAATCATAGGGTGGGACATGCAGAAAGTTATAATTTTATTATTAAAACATGTTACTAAGAGGTTGCTTAGTCAGAGTGAAGGAACAGTGTTTTGGCGGGAAAATTTGCCTCACAGTAAAGAAGCAGCAGGGGTCCATGACACTGGGTAGAGACCTTAATATCAGATGTGGTTTAGTGGCATATACCTGAAGAAGTGAGCTCGAACACATGACAGTTTATATATAATAAATGTTGTTAGACTTTAAGGCCCCACTGGACATCTGTTTCATTTTGCTACATTAGACTGACATGGCTATCCCAGTGGAACTATATTTTATATAACATTCACTTGCAAACACACACACAAATAAAAAGACAAGACAATTGAAAGCTAAATTTTCATTAAAACTGAACAGCAAATAATCATTTTTTTTCTTTTACATTTATTTCCATTAGTGTGGGGACCCTAAAGATATCTTAATGTGTTCACGATATTTGGACAGACCACTCTGGTTGAAAGTTAGATGGGTAGATTCAGTATAACTCACTTTTCCTTGCCTGTACACCAAAAACATGTCAGGATATGTTCATGAGAACAATTCCCCTATGCTGGTCAGCATGTGGATTAAGATGATGCTGATGCTGATCAGCCCTGAGAGAGTTCCTTCCTCAGGTATGTGGGCCATGTTGACAGAGTTCAGGAAATAACCCAATCCACACCTTGGAGTTTGTTTTCAATGAATTTACTGCAACAGGATTTTGCAAAAAGATAATACCTGACTTCAGGCCACTAATGCAACAGAGAGGCCTTCAGAGCACAAGTACTAACACATATTAACGTACAGCAGAGAAACAACAAGGGGTAGGCTGAACTGCAAGAGAAAAACATTCAATAAACCATAAACCAGGGGTGGCCAAACTGTGTCTCGGGAGCCACATGCAGCTCTTTGGCACATATTGTACAGCTGCTGGCAGGTCAGCTGGGGAAGCAAAGGGGAGGCATGCCTCCCCGTTCAGTCTTCCCTTCTTTAGCCAGTGTTCCCCTCCCTGGGTAGGCTTAAGGTGAGGGGAGAAGGAGAGAAAGAAAGCAACTTTAACTTTAAATGTGTTCTCCAAGCCCCCACCCCCCCGGCCAGCTTGGAGAAGGCATTTGTCTCTTTAAATCCCTTCTCCAAGGCAAGCCAGAAGGCATGGGGGCAGGAGTGGCTTGGAGGATGCATTTGAAGTTAATCCTTCCTTCCTTCCTTCCTCCCTCCCTCCCTCCCTCCCTCCCCTAACAATCTAAAGTTATATGTGTTCTCCAAGCCCTGACACACCCAATCAGCTGGCTTGGCTTGGAGAAGGCATTTGTGTCTTTAAATCCCTTCTCCAAGTCAAGGCGGCTGGTGTGGGGATATGGGGGCAGGGATGGGGATGAGGAATGCATTTACAGTTAGCTTTCTTTCCACCTCCACCTCCCTCCCCCAATTTATTTGCTTTCTTTTCACCTCTCTCTCTTTCCCTCTCCCTCCCTCCCCCATCTATTTGCTTTCTTTCCACGTCTGTCTTTCTTTTCACCATTCTCTCTTTCTTTCTCCTTCCCCCTTTCTCTCTCTCTCTCTCCCTCCCTCCCTCTTCTATTTGCTTTCTTTGTTTCTCTCTCTCTTCCTTCCTTCCTCTCCCCCTTCCTCCACCCCATCTATTTGCTTTCTTGGTTTCTGTTTCTCCCTTCCTCTCTCTCTCTCTCTCTCCTTTCTTGCAACCTTTTTTCATTCTGGAATGTATTGGAGTTGGGAGGCTGGTAGTGATTTCATAGCAAAGCTCTTTATTGAGGGTCAGATGGAACATGAGAAACCCCGGGCTCAGAGCCCTCTTTTATGCCAACTGGAGACAATGCCCCGACCTCACCCACAAGTCCTGATAGGACCTTAAGTCCGTGGTTGCAGTTCATAGGTCCCCCAGCGGGAGACCTAGGCTCGTAATT
The DNA here is from genome assembly GCA_029233225.1 of Lepidodactylus listeri. Taxonomy (NCBI): domain Eukaryota; kingdom Metazoa; phylum Chordata; class Lepidosauria; order Squamata; family Gekkonidae; genus Lepidodactylus; species Lepidodactylus listeri. Next base: position 52,027,446 of record JARCFY010000004.1, read on the forward strand.
GGTGGTCACTCAGGATCCAACTGGCTATTGTTCTACCTGGCCGAAGCTCAGGTAGATTCTGACCATGTGCGCTGACCATGTGGCGGTCGCCATTACGAGAGACCAGGCGACCGTGGTCTTAGTACACAACACATTTTTTCCACCTTTCTTTCTCTCTTCCTTTCTTCTGGCCTTCCTCTCGCTCCCTCCCTATCTATTTGCTTTCTTGGTTTCTTTCTTTCTCTTTCTTTCTCTCTTCCCCCTCCCTCCCTTCCCCATCAGTACTTGGTCCGATGCTTTTTAACTTGTTTATTAATGATTTGGAGTTGGGAGTAAGCTGTGAAGTGGCTAAATTTGCGGATGACACAAAGTTGTTCAGGGTGGTAAGAACCAGGGAGGATTGTGAGGCATTCCAAAGGAATCTTTAGAGGATGGGCAAGTGGGCATCAGCGTGGCAAATGGGGTTTAATGTGGCCAAGTGCAAAATGATGCACATTGGAGCCAAAAATCCTAACTATAAATACACATTGATGGGGTCCGAACTGGCGGAGACTGACCAAGAGAGAAATCTTGTAGTAGATAACTCAATGAAAATGTTGAGACAGTGTGCGAGTTCAGTTAAAAAGGCCACTGCTATGCTGGGGGTTATTAGGAAGGGAATAGATAACAAATCAGCCAGTATCATAATGCCCCTGTATAAATCAATGGTGCAACCTCATTTGGAGTACTGTGTGCAGTTCTGATCACCACACCTAAAGAAAGATATTATAGCATTGGAAAAAGTGCAGAAAAGGGCAACTAAAATGATAAAAGGATTGGAACACTTTTTCTGTGAAGAAAAGTTGAAGTGCTTGGGGCTCTTTAGCTTGGAGAAATGACGGCTGAGGGGTGACATGATCGAGGTTTATAAGATTATGCATCGGATAGAGCAGGTAGAGAAAGAAGTCCTTTTCTCCCTTTCTCACAATACAAGAACTCATGGGCATTCGATGAAATTGCTGAGCAGTTGGGTTAGAACAGATAAAAGGGAGTACTTCTTCACCCAAAGAGTGATTAACACGTGGAATTCACTGCCACAGGAGGTGGCAGTAGCTACAAGCATGGACAGCTTCAAGAGGGAATTAGATAAACATATGGAGCAGAAGTCCATCAGTGGCTATTAGCCTCAAAGTATAGATAGGAACTCTCAATCTGGGGCAAGTGATGCTCTGTTATCTTAGTGTTTTTTTGGGGGGGCAACAGTGGGAGGGCTTCCTGACCCCACTGCTGGACCTTCTGAGGGCACCTGGTGTTTTTGGCCACTGTGTGACAGAGGCTGAGGACAGACTGGCAATCTGGAGTGGGAGGAAACCGGGGCCGAAAGCTGTGGGGGAAAAGTGCTCTGGGGCTGGCCATTCACACTGGCCAGTGTATTGTGGGAGCTCATGCACATATATCTGCGATGGCGCGTTCACACTGCCGCCTCCGCTTGACTCCTGCTTCTTCCGGTCAACACTGCCGGGAAGCAGGAGACAAGCAGCAGACAGCCCCTGGACACCGGTTTCTGCCAGTGTCCTTCTGAAGCGGCAGGAAAACCGCAGGGAAGCAGTTTGAATGGGCTCCTTTTCCCCGCTTCACAAGCGGAGCTCTCCTGCTCTCCTGCTCCACTTCCTGAGTCTGTCCTCAGCCTGAGTGTTGGAGTGGATGGGCCACTGGCCTGATCCAACATTGACTTTTCTTATGTTCTTATCTATTTGCTTTTGTTCCACCTTTTTTTCTCTTTTCCTTCCCTTTTTCCTTCCCCCTCCCTCCCTCCTCCCATCTATTTGCTTTCTTTTTTTTTCACTGTTTCTCTTTCCACCTTTTTAATTCTTTCTTTCCATCTCTCTCTTTATGTTTGGAAGCTACAGTTGGTACAGAATGATGCAACCAAAAAGTTGACTGAAGCAGGTTGTAGGGAACATATCACTTTGGTCTTGTTCCATCTACATTGGCTTCCAGTTAGCTTCTGGACTCAGTTCAAGGTGCTTCTATTGACCTTTTAAGTACAGTACAGCCTGGGACCAACATACCTTAATGACTGCCTTCTTCCATATGTACTTACCTGCTCACTCCAGTCATCCCAAGAGGCCCTGATTTGGTAGCCCCCACCATCTGAGGCAAGATGTATGGCAAGCTGAGAAAGGTCCTGCTCCATCATGGCACCAAATCTTTGGATGTCCCTCCCCAGGGAGATTTGTCTGTCTCCCTCTATCGGTGTCTTTCACCACCAGGTGAAGACTTTTTTTGCTTTGTCTGGCATCCCACTAATAACATTTTTGGCCCTTCTATTAATGTTGTTTATGTGTTTTTAGTTGCATTTTTTATTTTAACTGTATTCTAATTGTTTAAATATTTTGATTTTTTCATTGTTTGCTGCCTTGTGAACCCTGATTTGGTGGAAAGGTAGCAGAAAAATGTTTTAAATAAATAAATAAAGGTTGTACTGCTTCCATAAGGGAGGGAGGGTCAGGTGGGTCAGTTCACTCAAGCAGTGGCTAAGAACAGCAGCAGCTGAGGCTATTTAAAAACTTATAATACCCACTTTTATTGGTTGAGCAGAGCCCTGACAAAAGGGCTGGCCTATCTAAAAATGATGTTCTCATTTGAAACTGCAGTTCGTGCCATGATGGAGCCTGTTTAAGTGGGATCCTCCCTTCCATTCTCATTAAGCCATGGGAGTTAGGGAATGGATCAGTGTTCCTGAATATATATGGATACACCCATCCTCTCAAATCCAAATTTTACCAGGTTGATTTAGCCCTTGCTACACTTTGTGGACAAAAAATAAGCCTCCAGTGCAATTACAAGTTCTAATCTCTGGCAAATGAAACTTTTTTGATCACGCTACCCATCTTCCAACTTGTTTTTGACAGACACTGGCTACGATCACACACCTTTAGATCTGACATAGGAGCAAATGCCTGATGGATCTAAAGGGAGCGATCAGACAGCAAAAGCTGGGAAGTATCCTGCAGTTGTCAGCAACCCCTGCTGCTCTGCCATGGAAGTGGAGTTAAAAGACATCAGGGAAAGTCCGGTGTTATCCGGATAAGGTGGGCCATGGGTGGACTTTCCCCTGTCTGATCACTCAGGCACACTCTCATGCTGTTGGGATGGTCTGATCAGGCCATCCTGACTCCATGCTGTATTCCCCCCACCTTCCAGTATGTGCTTCATCACATACTCCATATGGGGCCCTCAGTGTGGAGGTGCAATTCCTCAATTGCTCATTTATGTGCAAGGGGAACAAATGGCAAAAAACCCACGACACCCACAGTTGTGTCTGATCACATAATGATGAGCTAAACCGCAGCTTCAAAGGGCTGTGTGATCTCACAACTGCATGACAGATTCCTCTAGAGGTAATAGCCTCTCTTCCCCTGCACTTCAACTGGAATGTGTGACCGCAGCCACTGATAATCATCTCACTTTTCTCTCTGCATCCTTGTATAAAACATACAGAATCTGGCCATCTACATCATTTTAGTTTTGCTTTTGAGAACTGATGGTAAACTTTACTAGAATTTGCAATTTGCCACTAGAAAATTGGCTGACAAAGTTTTCTCAGGTAGTATAACTAATGATAGTGCAGCTCCAGATAAGACCAACATTACATTATGTATAAGCTTAAAGGAAGGATTTAATATGATTTAACAGTAGCAGCATGGTAGATAAGATTATAATCTAGTATCTTTGGTACTAGAATCTTAAAAGGGCAATTAAACAACACAGAGACACACTCTATCTCCAGCAAAGTTTAGAAACCTAATATTTTATAAGAATCATAGTAACCTATCAAACTCCCACCCCCTTCACTACCTTTTCTGATCTTTTCATTCTAATCTATTTCCCCCTTTATAGTCACTAATTTACACATTCATTTTCTTATGGCTGTGGAATAGGATATATCAATGCCCAATGTCAGGTATTTGAAGGTGTCAGATATTTGAAAGAAGCACTAGGAGAGGCAGATGGGTCATTGTATTGGAAACTCACAGCCAAGCAAGGTGGTTTCATTTTCTCTTTAACAGCCTTACACATTCACAATGCACTTTCAGCCACTTTCCTAAAGGGTCTCAATCTCAACCATTCTAGACTATTGAGGACCTCTGTCCCAGGTAAATGTAGTGATCAGACATCCCAGATAAAATTCAAAGGTATTAATCCAATAGACACATTATTGTTCTGATAAAAGAGAATGTATTTATTCTAAGAAATCAGAGTTTATATGGCACAAGGAAGGAAGGAAGGAAGGAAGGAAGGAAGGATGGATGGATGGATGGATGGATGGATGGATTTCTAAAATGGCTAAAAGCCATTGTATCTGGAAGTTAAGTAGGAGTCAAAATCCATTTTTCAAATCTAGGTTGTAACCTATTTTAGGATTGCACTGTAAAAAGGCAAGAAAATCCAGGAAATTCAACTCCAGCTGGAAATGGAAATCTGAATATTTCTGGGAAAGTGGATTGTTTAGGTGAAGCAAGAGGCTGTTGTTTGCTTATGTTGTTTGCTTATTGTTATTATAATCTGTTGGTTAAAGATTGTTGTTTACTCAAACACAGGATGTTTGCATCATGACCTATGTACAGACTAAGGCCTAAAGGGAGGTGTGCAGACTGTAGGGCTGAGTGCAAAAAGGCAGAGGGTCATGTGCAAAAGGGAGGTGAAAAACTGGGAAAGGACCATATGGTTGGTGGAGAGAGCCTGCCCTAATTGTATATAAATTTGCAATTGTAATGTTTAGGTGTTCAGCCACTTTCTAGTGCTCCTTGCAGCTGAACCTGATATTATTAAACTTACCTTCTCCTTTCGTTGCCTGGTGATCTCTTTCTTGGGCGTAGGCCACTGATTCCCACACTACATAGGTAATTTAAAAAAAAACCTCTTCACTAGTTGTGGGCACATTTGTACTAGAGTAAAATTAAACCAATCCCAGTCTAATAACACATGGTGATGGGTGGCATAGCATGTGAAAAAACCAACCAAGGATGAGTAAGTCACAAATGGTAACATGTCTAGAGTAAAGGACCCTCTTCCCACCAAGAGGGTTAACATTTAGGATTAATAGGATTAACACTTCAGACTTCTCAAATTGAGAGGAGTCCCAGGAAAGAAACACAGATTGTCAGAATCTGTAATATGAGTGCTGGTCACAAGAAAATGTGCCACAAGCCTCCTTGGGTTTGTGCCAGTCAACAGAATGCAAAAGGAAATTAAGTATACCAACACAGAATCTCACAAACTGATTAAAATAGGATTGTGAATTTTAGGGGGGAAATGGAGGCAAGTTAATTTGGTTGTATTTAAAATCCAGCTAGCGTTTATCACAAATTTTGTTTTCTTATTGCCACAGTCCTGATGAGCAGCATTTGAAAAATGATTTGCATGGAGGGCATGCATAAAATTCAGAAGCAATTACAGTTTCAAGTTGAGTACTAGAAAAGGCACCATCCCTGCAATGGAAGTAAAATATGAATGGTGACATCTATATCCCTGAACAACCAGCTGTATAAGCCCGTTCAGTACTGTGAAAATAACTAAGAAATGATACCAAGACTATTAATTCTATTACAGGCAGCCATGCCATAATAGGTGGTTAGTATATCCAATGTAAACAGGATAAAGCCTGGTGATCCCATTGTCACTGTAAACGTAGAGAAACTAGATGTTGGTCTCAGTGACGTTCAGTGAGCAGTGCACGAATTTATCTGACCATAAGGTCAGATAAAGACTGATCAGTGGGCATGGGGACTCATTTAAGATTGGCGCAGCTTCCAGAGGGTGGCTCATGCCTGATGTGGGCCGCAAGGGCCTTTATGGCCATATGCCGGCACATGTCAGGCCCCCTATTCATCCACAGGGACAGTTCTGTTCTCACCGTGGTTCTGAGAACTGGTATGGCCGCTTTAGGACTCCCCCCGGGGGACTTCGGGCCCCATTATTTCCATATTGGGGTGGCAGCTACAGCCTTCAGACTGGGCACGGTGCCTGCAAGCATCCGGGCAACTGGTGTTCTGAGGCCTACTGGACTTACATTCATCCGCATCTGGTGCCTGCTGTTTAACATTGACTCTTTAACACTGACTCCTTCGGTTTCAGGGGGATGACACTGGTTGGCCTAGATTTGTAGACATAGCACCATACATTGGGCGAGCATTTATGCCACCTTGTCTGGTTGGGGCAGGGACCTCAACCTGCAGGGTGAAGTGGGAGTCACTTGGTTGGGTGAGCAAGGGATGAAGTGGAATGCCCTTCTACCTATGGTGCAGTCCCATTTACTTGATCATGGGCCTCCAGACATGCTGGTGATACAATTCAGTGTGAACAACTTGGGGGCCTGCTCTGGACTCGATTTGGTGCACCGGGCTACAGAGGACCTGTCATCCCAAGGGTTCCAGGGTCAGTCGATGGACAGGACCCTATGCTGTGCTAAAGCATATTGTAGCTGTAACCAAAAGTTGTGGCCAATTTTATTCCACTTTTTGTTCAAGTTAAATTTAATACTTAAGTGAATCAATTTTCAATTCATTTCAACATTTTATTTTGTTTCTAAACTGAACCCACCTAATGTGAACCATGAGCCACACATGTACAGATCAGCAACCAAAAAGTTCAGTTTGCCACTGCCAACCAGGGCTCATTTTGTTGCAGGAGCTCCTTTGCGTATTAGGCCACACACACCCATAATGTAGTCAATCCTCCAAGAGCTTACAGAGCTCTTCTTACAGGTGCTACTGTATGCTCTTGGAGGATTGGCTACATCAGGGGTGTGTGGTAGGGCTGCCAAGTCCCCCGGTAGGGCGGGGGAAACACCGATTTTTAAAGCTTACCCCCGCTTTTTCAAAATTGGCCATTGGGGGAGGCAATGGCTGCCAGCAGGGGAATGTCGGAGCCTGCCCTGGCCTCTCCCTGCCAGGCCTGAACTTCTTAAAAGGGAAATGTCTGCAGAGAGCCTGCCCTGCAGTAAAAAGCCTCAACAGACATTTCCCCTTTAAGAGCTGAGCAAGCAAGAGAGCGCCGCCCAGAGATTAAGAAGGGACTAGGCTCTTTCTACTGAAGGGCTTGCTTTTGCATGTGGCTTGCAAAGTTGCTGCTGGGGTCTGCCAGCTCTTTTCCTTCTCTCTCTCCCCCTCCCCCTTTCTTTCTTTTTTCTGTCTGTCTGTCTGTCTCTCGCTCTCTCTGTCCCCATCCAGCAGCGGTCTATCAGTTGCTATTATTAGCCACAAGGTCTAAATGGAACCCTTTGTCTGGGGCAGTGATGCTCTGCATTCTTGGTGCTTGGGGGGCAACAGTGGGAGGGCTTCTGGAGTTCTGGCCCCGCTGCTGGACCTCCTGAGGGCACCTGGTATTTCTGGCCACTGTGTGACACAGAGTGTTGTACTGGATGGGCTGTTGGCCCGATCCACTGTGGCTTCTCTCCTGTTCTTATGATATGAAAATCATATTTAGCACTTGTGTAGCACTTAGTGCTTCATATTCTGCTGAGATGAGGAAGGATTCAGTAGGGCCGTTGCTCAGTGATAGAGCATCTGCTTGACATGCAGGAGGTATCAGCCTCTTCAGCTAAAAAAGGATCAGGTAATAGGTGACATTAAAGATCTCAGCCTGAGACCCTGGAGAGCCACTACCAGTCTGAGTAGTCAATACTGACCTTGATGGACCAATGGCCTGATTCAGTATTAGGAAACTTCATGAGTTCATGTGTCAGCATGTGGAAGCAACATCACAGGATGTGACATCACAAAATGATGTCACTTCCTTTCTCCTGGCTCCACCCCCAAAGTCTCCTGGCTCCACCCCCAAAGTCCTCAGATATTTCCCAAGTTGGACTTGGCAGCCCTAGTGTGTGGCCTAATATTCAAAGGAGCTCCTGCTATGAAATGAGCCCTGCTGCCAACCATACCACCAGGATAATGCCTTAATGAAACCTCACTATGGTTTAAATCCATGTAAACTCTAATGGATACTTGATCATTACTCTGCAAGTACACAAAGCTGATTATGAACTACCCTGTATTATACCTAAATGTGTTTTCATTTTGTATTCAAGAGAGTTTTGTCAAGCAGTTACTTGGGAGTCATATTTGTGCTGGTAAATGAAAGCGGGGGGGAAGCCATCTCTTTTTGATAAGTGCCTTTAGGTAACCTACAGTGCAAGGTAAAGGTAAAATATGAGGGAAGATAAGCTGAATAAGAAAGAGCAATAAAAAGATTCTGTAAATCTGTTCAGCATCATGGGAGTCTATTTGCATAAAGTATGGATCTATGCCTATCCTATAATTTTTAAGAAGTATTTGTCAGTCACTATAAAGATTTTTTTGGAGGGGACTTTATTACAGCAGGCTGTATATTTTGTGTTGTTTATATATTATATCCACAAAACAATATCATTCCCAGATTATATTCAAATGAAATTCCTTTACACATTGTGTTGCAATGTCTCTGTTGCATTTGAAATATTAATAGTTTGAAACAGATTCCCAGAATGTATTAACTTTAAAGGTGTTTATTGTTGTACAAAACCACATCAACATGAAAATTAAAATCTTTGAGCCTCAAGAAAAAAAAATGAGAAAAGTTATTTTGTAAAGCTTGTTGTTCCAGCACCCTTGAAATGGAGACATGAGACTATATTATACAGGTAAAACTAGATGTCATTAATTAAATGGCTGATCTACAACATCAAAGTATTCACTTAAGTACAACATATTATTAAGGCAGCACTTTGACTGCCAACATTTGACTGTCAACAACACCATCCTGGATTCAAACCTGTCTGATATTAGCACTAGCCATTATCCTAGAGTAGGGTGTGCCCAGAGTTCAAATAATTTTTCGATTGATTTTCTGCTGTTTTACAGAAACCTCTGGGAGAAATTCTCTGGAGTTCTCCTGAAAGAATTGACAACCTGTTTTTAAACCTTACTAAGCACAGTTGTACAGAACCAAATGGTCTAAATCAACTCTGCTTGACAGTAAAGAATGTTTTAATTGGGCCAGATGTTTTATGACACCTTTTGAACTAAACTGGTACGGCCATCCCAGTAGTGTTCCAGCCAATTTCTAATTAAGATGTACTTTCCAGCATCATAATTCAAAAGCATCTATTCTTTGGTGCTCGGCCTTCCTTATGGTCCAACTCTCACAGCCATACATTACTACTGGGAATACCATTGCTTTGACCATACGGACTTTTGTTGGCAGGGTGATGTCTCTACTTTTTATTATGCTGTCAAGAGTTAGAGGGGCTGACACAATGACATCTGTGTCTCAAGTAGAGCCCAACGAATTTCTCTGTAAAGGCTGTTTGTTGAAAACATTTGTTTTTATGTGCAGAACATTTGCAGTGAAATTATCTGCACAGGAGTTTACTGCAAGAATTTTAGGAAAACAGAACTGCTGTCCTAAGATATACAAAACAATCTTTAATTTCACCCATTATGAAAATATCCAAGTTTGAATTTATGATGCTCAGTCTAACCATATTTATGATAGGAGAACTCTACTTGTTAGTAAATTATTAATTTGTTGAAAAAATCTATTAAAAGAGTTCTTTTAAACCCTTTCACAAGACTTTTCAGTAATCTAATTCTGACTTTTCTCAGCATTTTTCTCAATGAAGAAGAATGGATGGCTGATACTAGACTCTGCAGGTTGCTCCACAACTATCCAGATTAAGTTCAGATCCCAAAATTTCCATGTGGGTGAAGACAGTGTCCCACTTATGTGCTTCTGCCCTTTATGAAGGGCACGTGCCCAACCAGTACTGAGTTCTTGCCATAGTAAACAGATGATAGTGTGCCTTGGTCTCCGCCCCACTCATTAAGTCTGTGGCACAACATCATCTGAAGTATTGCTGGTTTACCTCTTAAGAATGCTTGGATATGGAATATTCTTCTCTGGTCGGCATATTTAATGGTACTGTAAATGAATTCCATGGGATTCTCTCAGGGTCCTGTTAGTGAAGCACAGTCAGAATTTTTTTTTCTATTTTTGCATTTGTGTGTGCCAGTGCCTGGAAGTCATGGTGACCTCTGACAACTCCTACTGGGACATGGAGGATGTTCAAAGAAGTGGCTTGATAGCCTGCCTCTGCCTCCCAGCCCTGGTACTCTTTGGAGGTCTCCCATCCAAATACTTGCCAGGGTCAACTCTGCTTAGTTTCCGAGATCTGATGAGATCAGGCTTGCCTGGGCTATCCAGGTCAAGGCCACAGTCGACTTTTAGTAATCATGACACAGTCCAAGGAATGCCCAACTGGGAAACATTTTTAATGCATGACATTTCAAACAATTATTTCTGGCATTTGGAAGTGCGCAAAGAGATGCTGAGGCATGTGTAAGTGTAGGATGATAAACCAACTCGTCCTAAATAATGACTGAGCAACTATTTTGACCAAGTAGATTTTTCCAAGAACTTTTCCAAAGTAGCCCCATATATAGCATTTTAACAGTCCAGTCTAGAAGTTATTAGAGCTTGTATAACTTTGGTCAGGCCACATATCTCCAAGGATATGGAGTGTATCAGCTTCCCCCTATCCTATTTGCCATGGTTTCCCCAACCTGCAGGTATTTCTCTGCCATTTTTTCCTTCTGGAATTGACACTTCATTTCACTCACACTACAGGTAAGCAAAATTTATAGGAGGAGCCATATATAATCAATAATCCCAGCCCAAGCTTGCTTGTGGATATTCAGCACCTTCTGCCTGGTTTATACATTTAATAACTAATTGAGCTCGTACTATCAGTAACAATGCCATCATCACCTAGGTAATAGTAATTGCTTTTCCCCCTAAGGCATCAGATTCTCACATTTTTAAAATTAAACACAATGCCACTTTTTATCAAAGAGAAATTTCTGTACATAATTGTGTCCTTTCCCATAATTTCCTACACAGAGTGATTCATAAGTGATTATTGATACAACAGTCAGCGAAAAATAAATTTCAAAGAAAACTTGCCTCTTGTAATTGACTAGGCCCCTAGTGGTTGTGTGTGCATGTTGCCTCTTCTTTAACTCACTGTTTATTTCATTTACACTCCACCTTTCTCACTTACTCAAGACAGATTACACATTAAAAATGTTATAAGAACAGTACAAAGCAAACAGCCAACAGTAACTAATACTGGATTAAAAATTAAAGAACAATGCACTAAGCATGTTATAACACATGCAAGCAATGCAGCAGAGCAGCATTCAAAACTGCAGAACTATGCAATACAAACAGTGCAATATATATAAGAACTGCCTAAAGTGTCACAGCCGTTGACTACGGCCTTATTCCCTGTCCTAAAAATTTCTTTCCAAATAACTCCATTTTCATCATTTTACAAAATGATAAAAATGTGAAAGCCACAACAGAGAATGCTTAGGTACAGGCAGCTGTCAGCCTTGTCCATTTGCAAGATGGCACCTTCAGAAGGCTTGATCAGATGAATGAAGGTGCCACAGTTTGAGTGTATTGGGAGAGGCAGTCTAGCTGATATGTGGGTATCGCAGGACAGTAATTGTAGGATGTCTTTTCTAAATAGTGCCAATGTATGTACCATATCTATCTGACAATGTAGACACATCCTATGAAGCAGTACCTCTGGAACGTGAAGTGTTGGACGCCATGGCTACATCTATTAGACTGTGCTGACTTTGTACTATTCATATGTAGATTTTGCATGGCCATTGCAAAGTGTGTGATGATCTCTGGATCTCAGGGGAGGAAAGGAAGGCACATTTGTACAGTTTTACTGCACACATAAGGTAGCATTAGGGACACTGCAAATTTCACCATGACTACGTTTGACAGTTGAACTTACTGTGTTCAAAGGAGTCAATCAGACATGAGCTAACCCAGCCTGTTTAGTTCATGCCAAAAAGCCAAGAATATCTTATCTACCTGACAGGTTTGCTTTGAGTTTTGCAAAGCAGCACATATGTAAAGATGGTGCTTATTCAACCTGAATGGCAGCCATTAGTATCATTAGAGTCTGCTTAGATGAAAACCAAAGCATTTATTGATGACAGATTTATATGATTTGTGATTGATTTGTCCACTTATCAATTACCTGGCAAGTGGAGCAGTTGCACAGTAAGGCTGGGGAGAGGGGTAAGTTCTCAACTGGGCTGTATGAGAACAGACATGTGCAAAAAGCCAGTTGTATGTTGTTGTTGTTTTGCTGTCAAGTCACAGCTGACTAATAGCAGCCCCGTAGGGCTTTCAAGTCAAGAGATATTTGGAGGTGGTGTTGCCATGCAGCCACTTTAGATGGCAAATTAAAGACTCTTTTAATATCACTGCCTTGCAGGACTGTGAAGAGTGTGTGCCAGGGCAAGGGACAGAGTTGTGGTCCTAAGAGAAGGGCCCTACGCTGGACTGTGGTGTGTAGACTTGCAATCTGCCTTGGTGTGGCAGCGGGAGCGAAAGCCATGGGGGAAAACTAGCCCGGGGCTGTGTGTTCCCACTGGCCAGTTTCCCGCAGGAGCATGCCAGAATGGAGCATTCAGACTGCTGCGGAGTGGCCCTGGGCAGGCTGGCCTTCGCGGCTTGTGGCAGGGCTGTTTCAGCAATATGTGCATGGGCGCCTATGCACATGGCCACATGGCTGCAGCAGCACCCTAAAAATTTAAAATCTCCCCACCTCCTGTATTGGGGCTGCTTGAATCCCGCCTCCTCCTGTTCACAGAGCCGGGAAGTGGGATCCAAGCGGCAGACAGCCCCTGGACACCACTTTCTGCCGATGTCCCTCTGAGGTGGCAGGGAGGCAGCTCCCACATGGCTAAGTATGGAAGGGAGCTGGAGGACAGCTGGGGCTGTTTGAACTGGCTCCCTTCCCCTGCTTCTGAAGCAGAGCTCTCCCACCCCACTTTCTTAGTCTGTCCTCAGCCAAAGAGAAGCAGGCTGCGGTCACACACACCAGTGGAGTGGAGGGGAAGTGAGGCTATTTCCTCCAGAGGAATTTGACACACAGTTGCGAGATCACACATGCCTTTGAAGCTGCGAGCTCAGCCTGTCAAATTTGTGATTAGGCACAACCATGGGTGAGTCTCTTTTTGCTGTTTGTTTCCCATGCACTTAAATGAGGAATCGAGGAATCACACCTCCACACTGAGGGCTCCCTATGGAGTTTGCAATGATGTGCATAATGTGAAGAGCATGGAGTTAGGATGGAATGATCAGACCACCCCAACAGCATGAGAGTGTGCTTGAGTGATCAGACAGGGGAAAGTCCATCCATGGCTGGTTACAGCCAGTTAGAGCCAGACTTTCCCTGGCATCTTTTAAACCTGCTTCTGTGGTGGAGCAGCACGGGTTGCTGATAATTGCAGGACCTTTCCCATACATTCACAGCTATGTCGGATATAAAGGTTTGTGCGATCACAGCCTCATTAAACCTTCCTGCCACCCATCTACCCCAAGCATCAGTCATTAATATGAAGCACTGGACCTGCCTGTGATTGGATTCCTCAACCCTCTCCTTTGTCTCAACCCCTTCCCCCAGGGGTATCACTCCCCGCCGACCATTAATTTTCAATTGCCCAACCATCAATCCCTTTGTGCCCCCATCCAGAGTATAGTTTTTTTCTAGTGCTTCCTGGGAACCAGGTGACCACATGAGCCATAGCCTCAGGTCACATTTTAGGTATTTAAGGAAAGCCCTCACTCTCTTGCTTCTTCATCTCCTAACCCCATCCTACCTTGTTGGTTCCAAATCTAGGCCTGTTTAGATTCAGTCTATGTGTGTTGTTGGTCAACTCATGACCCCCCTCCCCCATTGTGTCCCATTTTTTATTGCATGATCTACTCATTTTGTTGGACAGGTAAAGTATCACCTATTAACGACATTTCCTGCTCATGCAAATGTCGGTGTCTTTTCAGCTCTGTATTCCTAGTACTGTATTGGGTGTGTGAATGCTTGATTATTGTTTGTATGCCTGAGAACATTTAGTAAAGAAATTAATTATTTTAGCAACACAGTTTCTGTGTCTGTTCATGAGCTCTGGGAATTCTGACTTTCTTATACACAGGTTATGATCCCATAATTTATGCCTATTGCCTTTTAATATTCATAATTCCTCATGTTTATTAATCAAACAAGGCAATTTGGCTAACAGTGGTCTGCCATTGCCTGCCTCCATGTCACAACTCTGATATTTCTTAGAGGCCTCCAATTCAAATACCAGCCAGCAAGTCCATAACCAAAAAAATTATTATAGAAGGGGGAGCAAATGAGTACAGTGGCAGTCAGCCCATCATTATTTATTTGCTTTATTATTTATTTATTTATACCTTATTAGGGTTTTTTTTTACTAATTTTCTACTTGAGAGACTCAAGGTGGATTACATGGTATAGAACACTGTACTCAAACAGCATAAGTGGTCTAATAAACAATGCAATAGGACCAGGTTTACAAAAATTACAAAATGCAAAAAAGTATCAAAGATGTTACGTCAAACAATGCAGAAAATGGAATTACAAAAAAAATTAAAACAATACTCCATTCCTTAATCTCTCTCTTTGCTTTACTCCAACATGATTTCACTCCCCCCACCCCTGCAGCCTTTTAAAATAAGAACTCTTCAGCCCTGCTAACTGCTAATTCTGTTCTAGCCAACTGCATAGAAAATTCACCCTTGGAAGATTTATGGCAGGATTCACACTTTTAACCTCAACTCCTTTCTTTTTTACATAGAAATTTTACACCTGAAAGACTGTGGCAGATTTCACACCAACCCCTAATGTCCCCTCTAATGGGACATGACATAAGCTTGATGGGACACTGCCCTCTTTTTGTATGCCATGGCTATGGGCCTGCTAGACAGGGCTGACCTTGCTTAGCTTTCAAGAACTAACAAGATCAGGCTAGCCCAGGCTATCCAGACGAAGGTACGACTGCACAGTCAAGAAAGGATTCAGTGAAGCAATCTACTGAATAGCCACGAACGGGTCTTTGGAATTTCAAACTGGTTATCAAAAAATCACTCCTTGTTCACATCTGGTGAACAGGGCATAAGCCAAACTGGTGCTTGTTCAAGAATCCCAAGGTAGAATGTGGTGTGAACACGACACCTGTGCATAAGATAGTAAACAAGAAGACTCAGTTTCCTTACCTTGTGATCTTTCCAAAGTTGGTGTGTCAGGATTTTCAATACTACGCAAAATCAACTTCTTGCCTAAATATTCAACAGTGAGAATTTAACCCTAAATGAACACATAGACACATGTTCAGCTCAAGCAAGGCAGTGTTATGTGGACAGAACTAGATTCTAATGTTCACTTACCATGACTAGTGAGTTTCGTTCAAACCACTGAAACAAGAGCAGCAATCAGTTAGTACAACTGCTTCTATAGCAACTGTCCAATACCTAGTTGCATGAGTTAATACACCAAATACCAGGGATCAAATCACTTCATTCTATATACACAGATTTCCCAATGATAGTTCAGTAAATCCTTTGAGAAGCATACTAATTTGTAGCACTAATCTGTTGTAAATCTTATATTGTGTGTTAAAGAATGACCACTTTGTAATGTCCTTTAAAAAGCTAAATGTTACAGCAATAATTAGCGGTGTTGTATGCTGCTCTCTTGTTTTTAGGGTTATTTGCCACCCATGTTTAGATGTTAATTTTCATGCCAGTTTTCTGTGCATATTTTTTAATTAAAGTTATACATCACTGCATTAAGTGAATTCAAATATGTTTTAAAAAGAAGATAACTGTTAACCTATAACACTAACATGTAGAACCAAACAGAAGTGGAATAATTTAGGAAGAACAGACTCATATTTTAGTGGACCTAGTCCTTGATTAGTCAGCCACATAACATAAGCACAGTTTACAGTCTATTGTCAGAACAAAATATATTCTTGCAGGGACAAAATGGTCCTTATTTAAAATAAGACTTAGCATTAAACTGCAGCTCATGCAAAAAAATGCATGGTTGTTTTCCCCCCCTCCAACTGCTGGGCAAGACTGAGTGTTATGTTCTTCCTGCAGTGTATGAGCGTGACAGATTAATCTCATCTTCTAGAGCTGGTTTAGTTGATAATTATGTTTCTGCCCACTCAACTGGTCCAAATGTCACACTGGGTGTATTCACATGGAGAAATATGTGAACTAGACATCCACACATGATTTTGACAGCTGAAAAAAAGAGCTTCTACGAGCATATGAGTTATAGCAGAACTTTATCCATCAATTTCTAGTTGATATAACATATTTATGCATGCAAAGATGTGATCAAGACTGGTCAGGACTTTCGTGGACAGAATAAGGAGTATGTAAACTGACTTTAACAAATGATGGTAATACATTAAAGTTATCACACAAAAAAAGACCATCATATTCTGTTTTGAATAACAGTAATAAAACTTTTCAGTCTTCACATATCTATATTTAGGCTGTGGTCACACAATCATTTTGATCGGGTCTCACTGCTGTTCCCTCTTGCTTTTAAAATTGCTGATTACATACCCACTTCCATCTCCCACACCAAAGTGGGCTCACTCGCACAATACTCCCAGTCCTCTAGCGAGTTTTCCTACACCCGGGAAATCAAATTCTTTCTGGATATTTGCACTTTAACTCTGCGATTTCGCAGATCTGGACAGCTATCTCTCGCAATGATTGTGATTAGGTCATCTGAACATTCTTCTTGTGATGCCCCCCCCCCCCCCAGCTTCCACCATTGTGTGCATGAGCAATCCTCCACTGAATAAATCCAATGTATTAACATTCAAGCACACATCTAGACTCCAGTGCTCAGTTGTACGTCACCAGTTAATTTTGTTCGCCATTGAAGGGGAGGAAACCTGCAAAAACAAGGTAGTATAGTGAGTCCCAGTGGGAGCGGTGATTCAGCCATGTGCATATGTGCATACTCAAAGGCAGTTAAAAAACACACACACACAAGCAACACTGCTGCTTGGACAGTGCAGCTATCTGGATGGTGCCTGGAGCCTCATTGCACAATGCAGGCAGTTCAGGGAGGGATGTGTGATCATCCCAATGCAAAATAAAATATTCAAGATCAAATCTATAGTGGGAACAAATTGGGATAAGGCTGCCGTGTGACCACACCCTTAGTGAGCTGTGTAAGATAGTTTTCCCCACTGAACTGAATTTGTATGGGATTTTATAGTATATGAGGAGGCTCTGTTCACTACTATCTATGAAGTTTTCCATAGCCATTATCCACAGGTGCTGGTGGTAACTATGTGCTGTTGAAAGATATGCATGCAGCTTAGCTGGATGCTTCATAAAAATGGTAATAAACACCTTGACTCAAGTTCTAAATCCTCACTCAGCAATGAAGTTCACTGGGTGACCTCTCTCAGCTTAACCTACCTGACAAGGCTGTTTTGAGGATAAAACTCAGACAGAACCATGTGTGTTGCTCTGAGCTTCTAAAGGAAGGGTGAATAAAAATGGGATATGTACATGGAGTATATACCTGAGCATGTTTATATGAACCAAACTGCATTCATTCACAAAGGGGGAAGAGGTTGGCAGGGATGCTGGCAGCCTTGTACCAGGCTGTTAGCAAGGTACCTGGCCAGGACACCTCTCCCCCCTAGGTGGGAACAGGGAGCACATTTGGAGTTAGGGTGACTGGCAACTACCCTACTGTGCAATGTGGTGGGCATCCACTCATGGCACCTGTTGCCTTGGATTGGAGCAGCTGTCCAGGTTCATGCAGGTAACCAAGATGAGATACAAAAAACACAGCCAAACCATAGTCCTGGTGGGGTCAAAGGACAGATACCCAGCAGTTCAAATTTCAAAACCAGTAGGACAAACCAAAAGCACAAGCCAGCTCACAGTCCAGAAAGTCACACACACCAAGGTCCAGAGTGAGACAAGAAACAATAGCATACACACAAAACATATGACCAAATTCCTTCCCCCACCCCACCCCACCCCACCCCACCCCACCCCACCAGCTCACCTGTTTCTGGCTGTTTTTATCAGGAAACTCTGCTGAGTCTGTCAGGGACAGGTGCAACTCATCAGCAGCCATGCAGCCCATGCAGCCTTGATACTGTGGTGACTCAAGCTCACAGGCAAAGATTGACTGTTGCTCAGCTGCCAGCTGCAGTGCCAGTCTTGTACCTCTCCTTGGGCCTGATTTCTCCAACATTCCAAGGGCTCCAGTAATCCTGGGGATGAGGCCAGTGGCTGTGGGGCTTCTACTTCTGTCCCAGACTGTGGAACTGAGGGTGTAGCATGCTGGCTTTGGCCTGAGATTCTCCCTCTGCATCTGACAAAGTCTCCTCCTTGTCCAGCAGGTCTTCCTGCAGCATTCAAGGGGTGGGACTGGCTTCATCCATCTCTTCCTCATCTGAGGAGGCATTGGCAGGCAGACCCATGGCAGCAGCAGATGGAAAAGACACAGCTGAAGTGCAACTAGGCAAATGTAATTTGGATGGCCACAGCATGCATCCTGAAAGGGGGCTATCCTGGCAAACATACCCCCCTCCGTGGTGGACCCATATGGGGCCCCATAGGCATTGTACATGTTTGTGTTTTGGTATCTGTGCGGGTGATGACTCAACGGGGGGACATCAGGGAGGATAACTTTCCCAGTGAAGTATACTCTGGCTGCAGTGACCGGTGGGGATCCTGTTTATCTGCCGTGGGGCTGCCCTGTTCCAACCCAGCTCCTGCAGCATCCCAACTCAGGCATGCCATGATAGGGAGGACTTGCCCCATCTCCCCATGGCTTCTAAGCACAGTTTACAAAGGAACAAGGGTGATACTGGCTAGAGGGCGTCCATAATCCCCTGTAATCAGATCTTATTACTTTGCCTTGCTGCTGCTCAAGTCTGGAATTATTCACAACTGTGTCCCTATCTGTTTGTTGTTGGGTGGATGGGGCTTGCTCCCTGCCATGGCCCTTTAATGCGGGAGGAAGTGCTGTTTCCTACTGCATTTAAAGGGACCATCCACAACGGCCAGGACAAATCCTGTGCCGAAGCGAGCTCAGTGGCAGGTTCCTCCCACATTTTCTGACCCCAGGAAAATCAAGTGTTTTCCTGGTGGTCACGTGGGGAACCCGCATTGAGCCAATCTGGACAGCCCCTCTCTCGCAATGATTGTGAGAGAGGGCTGTCCAGATCGTCCCTTCCATCCCCCCCCCTTTTGCTCTTGGGCACTCAAGCGCCCAAGTGCAAAAGGGGGGGGAACCCCCAAACTTACCAGGCAGCAGGTGCGGCTCAGGGAAGGGTGCCTTCCCTGGCTGCCGCCTCTGCCAGCTGCCAGCCACCACTACCCACCTCTTCCACCACTACCCACCTCTTCCACCACTGCCCACTTCTTCCACCGCCGCCCACCGCTGCCCGTCTCCTCCTCCGCCACCACATGCTTCTTCCACCTCCTCCTCCTCTGCTGCCTCTGCCTGACTCCTCCGCTGCCACCTGCCACTGCCCACCACCACTGCCTCCTCCGCCAGCTACCACCGCCGGGTTTGGGATGTGTATACATCCCAACCTGAACTAGGGTTGCCAGCCTCCATGTGGGGCCTGGGGATCTCCCGCTTTTACAACTGATCTCCAGCTGACAAAGATCAGCTCCCCTGGAGAAAATGGCTGCTTTGAAGGGTGGGCTCTATGGCATTGTACCATGCTGAGGCCCCTCCCCTCCCCAAACTCCACCTTCTCCTGGCTCCACCCCCAAAGTCCCCAGGTATTTTCCAACCCGGACTTGGCAACCCTAACCTGAACTAAAAAACCCGGTCCCTTTAAATCCGGGAGGGCTCCTGGATTTTAAGGGCTGTGTGGCCACAGCCATTACTTTTCCTTGCTGCTGCTCAAGTCTGGAATTATTCACAACTGTGTCCCTATCTATTTGTTGTTGGGTGGATGGGGCTTGTTCCCTGCCACTCTCCACCCCAACTTTTCCTTCCCCCTTCTGTAGTTTCCCCATAGGGCTTCTCCAAATTATTTCTCCTTCACACATCCAAAGGGGTGAGCTCTGATGCAGGGAAGCTAATGCTGGGATCTTTGTTTAGTTGAAGAATGTAACATCCAGTAGTATCTTATGGACATAGTAAGCTGCTTGCTTACTATGGGCTTCTTGCATGGGGAGTGGGCTGGGGGATGGTCCAAGGGGGGAAATCTATGTTCTGGCAAGGGGAGCAGGTATTTGGATCCCACCATCCACCAAGGCACTCCTGGCATCTGATAAGTCATGCAGTTTGAGAGATGAGGCCCTGAGGGGGGGGGGGGGACAATGACTAATGGCAGTAACAGGATCTCTGAGTGCAGAATGGAGGGGACATAAAGGACCAGCAGCACTGTGGCTGCCCATGCGGCAGGGTGTCATTGCTGCAGCAGCTCTCAGGACTGGGTTGTCCATGTTACGCTTCACAATGTGATTGTGTTGAAGTGTAGTGCAGAGATCAAGACCCTGAACTAGGAGCCAGGAAGTCTCTGGCTTACATCTTGTCTCTGCCATGAACTGACTAGATAGTCACTTTATCTCATTCAGCCTCATCTAGCAGCAACCATACGGGGGATAATGATAATGACCTACCATTGTTCTAAGGATTACAAGAAGATAATGAATCTGAACCACTTAAAATAGTCTGAAGTTCCATATAAAAGCTAACTATTATCTTGCAGATTTTACTCTGCCTGTGTAGATTATTCACTGGAACATTTATATATTTTTTCTTTCTCTGTTAATTGTTACTCTTTGCTGATAATTAAGATAAATTAGCAGAAGAATACTGAAATGGAAGCTGAATCACAGAAATTAATGTCTGAACAGCCTTTAAACCTTTTAAACTATATATCAATGATCTGCATAGTAACAATTGCCTTATCTCTTGAAGAATATAAATGTAGTGGAAAATGCAAGCTTTCTGACTTTCAGTTTTTATAGATTGGCTTTCCACATTACCAGTGTGCAGAGAACAGTAGCTTGAAGCTAAATCCTGATCCACACACCTAGCAAACAGGCAGAGACAGCTGATATTTATACAGAGGCTAACAAATTCAGGTTGTCATTATAATTTCTCTGGATCATTTGGAAAAATTCACAATTGTCAAAAAGATTGATGAGAGAATAATCAAACAAACGAGAAAAAGCACATTCATTAGGTTATTTGGATACATTTCTAATCCAGAAAGACAATAATCAAGGTACCAAGGGAATCTGTACAAATGTGTGCTGGGACACAAGTTTCAGGGCTAATATGAATCCAAATCACAGTTGATGAGGGAATCAGCTGGAAATGGATTTCCAACCCATAGCCCCCCAGAAAAACTGCTACACAGTGAAGCTAGAAATCAGAAGTGACTGGCTTCTGATCTACCTGTTGCTGATGGCTAGAGCTGGAGAGAAGGGATGTGAACTGTTTCTTCTCCCTACCCTAAAATGAGAGCTTGTACTGCAGAGAACACAAGTAATCTCATTTTCTCTACAGTCCAACCTGACAGCTTGAGGTGGGGAGAAGAGAAGGGCAATCAGACAGGTTTGCTACATCTCAACAAGTCCGGAATGCAGCAAAGTTTCCAGGGTGGAAGATCAGAAGAACTCAGCTTCTAGCTGATCTCCACCACTCTGAGAAAAAAATTTTTTTGCTGGATAGAGGAACAAAATTTCCCCTATGTTTGATCAGATGCCAATGATCAGGTTAAGCCTTATCAGCTGGCTTCTGATGACTGCAAGTGGCCTCTTTCTGCAATAGATGTGAACACAGGATTGCCAGACCCCCAGACAGGGTGGGTTTTCCCCCAATTTCGGGGGCTCTGATTCATCATTGGTCAGAAGTCTGGTGCTGGCAGAAGCCCCACCCCAAACAGCCCCCTCCTGCATCGACGTCATCTGTGCAATGATGTCACCCAGAAGTGACATCATCACACTGGGTATGCTGTGTGGTGATGCCCTCGCATGAAGAAGAAGAGCTGGATTTATACGTCACCCTTCACTTGGAGTCTCAGAGCGGCTTACAATCTCCTTCCCTTCCTCTCCCCACAACAGACACCCTGTGAGGTAGTTGGGGCTGAGAGAGCTGAGAGAACTGCTTTTGAGATAACTGCTGTGCGAGAAGGTCCACTCTGCAGCTGCATGTGGAGGAGTGGGGAATCAAACCCAGTTCTCCCAGATTAGAGTTCTCCACTCTTGACCACTGTACCAAACTGGATCCTGATTTTGGCTGAAACTCTATGGTTACTGGTAGGAAATTCCCAGGACAGACCTGGGAGCTCCCCGCTAAAAGCCAGGTAAGACCTGGCAACCCTTTGTGAACAAGATGGTTTTCCATGGTGATTGGACTGCTGGCATGATTGTGCTCTTGCAAGGGAGATTCTGGACAGCAGAGGATATTTGTTTTCTCTCCACTATTACCTACGGTTTTCCTTTTATATCTGATGTACACTGATGGTCCTCCCTGGGTAGTCTCAGGATTCTCCACCCAGCCTTTTTATCCTTTGGGCGGGGAGCATAGATAGTGTTGTATAGAAATAGTGCAATGCAACGAACTTTTTCAAAACAGCTTCATGTATTTGCTCAGACCCTTCCCCCTCCCCCTGTTTAAAAAGCAGCCTGAGATGTAGGCAATTGTCTTCTGTTATTCTAGTTTCTTCGTGGGACTTGCTCCTTGCAGTCAACAAGACAGAAGTTGTGCAATTGCACAGTTGCTGAGTACCTTTTCTTTTTAAACAACTGAAGTTTGGGGCAGTTGCAAAATCACCCTCCCCCCCAAAAAAGCAGGACAAATCATGAAGGATGGAGGGGCAACATACCCAAAGATTTCACAGACACTGACAGAGTCCTGTAGAAAATTGGAACAGTGGCTCTGTACTATTGAAACAATGCTACTATTACATTGTTCTGGTCTAACCACGGCCCATTTAAAAAAAAAAAAGATTTATTGGTGCTAACAATATCAGGTTGTGTGTGTGTGTGGAGGGAGCAGCTACAGGGCACTTTACCAACCAGAAGAAGTAAGGGAATGGAGGGGGATGAGGTATTTCCTTTCATTCAAACACAAGGTGTAATTTCTTTTTCAAATACAAGAAACAACTCATGCCAACAGTGTCCTCCTGAGGAAACATCGGTTTATTTACAGGTTTAAAAGAAAGGGGTAGGGATTGCAGAAAGAACATGCTGCTTTTGATTTGAGCATGAGTTTAGGACAATGTCACGTGGAAACAGGAAAAAAATGTACCAATTGTTTATCTGAAATTTGGAAGAACTCCATATAAAAGCAGCTGAGCTGAACAGACTGCCAATTAATTTAGCCCCGATTGCCCTAGTGAATGAGATATGAGCCCAACTGAGAGGTGTGCAAGCATCCCTAGTAATATGTTTGCCTCACAAATAGCCACCCCCAATCTTTTCTTCTTCTTTTCCTTCTGTGCTTTCCCAAACTTTTGTTGAAATAAGAGAAAATGAGGATAAGATTATGGGGCAGGGGAGATAGAGCAGTGGGCACAGGTGCTATTCCTCTAATTGGAATGGAAGAAATCAGAGATATGGGAATGCTCAGACTCCTTCCCACCTATGTCCCATTGTGAGAGATGTTGGTTGTGGGGCTAGGAAAACTTGCCCTTCTCCGACACTGGTGTTATTTAATGCCAGGTCTATCAATAATAAGACTGATGTGCTCCATGACTCCCTCACGGAATCACAGGTGGACCTGGCTTGTGTGACCAAGACCTGAGTGAGGGATGGTGAAACTGTTGCCTTGAACCAGCTTACCCTATCCGGGTTTTCTGTCCTTCACCAGTCTCGGATGTATGTTTGGGGGGGCATGCCTTTATCTGTGAATTTTGTTTCTTCAGGTTGTTTCCTGCCCCAACAATCCCCGGCATTGAATGTGTTGGCCCAGCATTTGATGTCAAGGAGAGTTTGGCTATCTGGTTGGTGTACCAACCACCTAATGCACTAGCAGATACCCTGTCCAACCTGTTAGATGCTGTATCAGGCTGGGCATTGGAATATCCCAGGCTTCTGGTCCTGGGTGACTTCAATGTCCATGCTGATGATGCAGCATCTTCCCAGGCCAGGGACCTAGTGTCATCCATGGAGGCACTGGGACTCCCCAGTTTGTATCGACTCCCACACACCAAGCGAGCCACACACTGGATTTGATTTTTGGGATGGGGATACATGTGGATCTGATAACTACGGATGTAATTCCATGGTCTGGCCACTTCGTCCTGAAGGTCTGGCAGAGCATGCCATGCTTTCCACGTTTAGGCAGAGAGCGCATTTATGCTTGCCTGGGTAGCCAAATGGACCCTAATCAGCTTCAGGAAGCTCTGCAGAATCCAATGCTCCCTGGCGGCTCATTGGACGAACTGGTAGAGGACTGGGATAACTGGCTCTCTGAAGCCATCAATGAGATTCCTTCCCAGTGCCCTCTACACCTTCATAAGAACATAAGAGAAGCCAATGTTAGATCAGGCCAATGACCCATCCAGTCCAACACTCTGTCACACAGTGGCCAAAATACCAGGTGCCATCAGGAAGTCCAGCAGTGGACACCAGAAGCCCTCTCACTGCCCCTCCACTGTTCACCATGGAGCTGTGGAGGATGAAGCAAAAGCTAAGAAGGCTAGAGCAGAGGTGGCAGCATACTCATGATGAAGTGTCTCAAACATCTTATAAGACGTTTCTGAAAATCTATGAGATGGTGGTGAAGGCTGCACAGGATTTCTATGCGGCCTCCATTGCGTCTGCTAGCTCATGCCTGGCCCAATTATTTAGAATTATTCAGTCTATTATGACTCTGGCACAGGGCAGACCAAATAGTAGAGAATTGGCCACTGGCTGTAAGGCATTTGCGAGCTATTTTGCAGATAAGATTGCGCCACTCTGCCACAACCTTCCGACCACAATTGAGACTGTAAGGGAACTGGAAGCCCCTTGTCCATCTTCTGGTCCAATATTGGACTACTTCAATTGACTCCCGGGAGGAAGTTGACAGGGTCCTGAGGCCTACTACCTTTCTCCTTGACCCATGCCCATCTTGGCTGGTGAAAGCCTATGGGGAGAGCATTCAGGTCCCTCTGGGAGAAATTATCAATCTGTCCCTTTCTACTGGAACTTTCCTGGAGACTCTGAAGGAGGCCATGGTTCACCTGTTCTTGAAAAAGACATCATTGGACCCTATGGTCCTGACCAACTACCACCCAGTATTGAACTTACCGTTCCTGAGTAAGGTGGATGAGAGAGCGGTGGCCGAACAACTCCAGGCTTTCCTGGATGACACTTCCATCCTTGATCGCTTCCAGTCCAGCTTCCACCTGGCCATGGGATGGAGACGACTCTAGTTGCCCTTACAGATGATTTCCATAAACACCTGGATTGGGGTGGATTGGCACTGCTGTTGTTATCAGATCTAATGGCAGCATTCAATATGGTTGGCTATGACCTACTGACACACTGCCTCACCAGTGTAGGAGTTCAGGGTACTACCTTGAAATAGTTTTCATCTTTCTTCCACGGTCGGGGACAGAGGGTGGTGCTTGGCGAAAGGGTCTCCTCGCAATATCCACTGGAATGTGGAGTGCTGCATGGGGTGATCCTCTCACCAATGTTATTTAACATCTATATGTGCCCCCTCACCCAGTTAGTCCAGAGCTAAGGGCTGGATTGTCATCAATATGCCAATGACACTCAGCTATATCTGTTAATGGATGGCCATCTATCTTCCGTCCCTGAAAATCTGGCTGAAGTATTGGATACTGTGGCTGGTTGGTTACAGCAGAGTCAGTTGAAGTTAAATCCATTGAAGACAGAGGTCCTGTATCTGAGTCAAGGGGATAGATGTGGGCACCAGGCTCCTCCCATTGGAAGGGGCACCTTTGGTGCCAGCCCAAACAGTGAAGATCCTGGGAGTAACACTGGATGCCTCTCTCTATGGAGGCCCAGGTTGCAGTAGTCGCCAGATCTGCATTTTTTTCATCTTAGGCAGATTAGGTCACTAAAGCCCTATCTCTCCCCCCAGAACTTAGCTACAGTGACCCATGCAATGGTCACTTCCAGGCTTGATTACTGCAACTTGCTCTACACAGGGTTGCCCTTGAGGTTGACCCAGAAATTGCACCTGGTGCAAAATGCGGTGGCACGCTTGCTGACGTCAACACCTGTGCAGGCTCACATTCGGCTTGTACTCCACCAATTGCATTGGCTGCCAGTTGAGTACTGGATTCGCTTCAAGGTTTTGGTAATGACCTTCAAAGCCTTACACAGTCTGGGACCAACATATCTAAGGGACCGCCTTTTCCCATATACTCTCCAGAGAGTGTGACGCTTTAAAGATCAACACCTCCTGGTCATCCCTGGCCCAAGGGACCTCCATCTTGGGGCCAGGGCTTTTTCTGCCCTGGCCCCAGCCTGGTAGAACAAGCTCCCTACTGAGATCAGGGCCCTGCAGGATTTTTTTCAGTTCCTCAGGAGCTGCAATATGGAGCTGTTCCACCAGGCCTTTGGTTGAAGAAGAAGAAGAAGAAGAGATTGGATTTATACCCCGCCCTCCACTCCCCAAGGGAGTCTCAGAGCGGCTTACAAACTCCTTTTCCCTTCCCCTCCCCACAACAGACACCCTGTGAGGTAGGTGGGGCTGAGAGAGCTCTTTCCCAAGCTGTCCTTGAGGGAACAGCTGGTACAGAGCTATGGCTTGCCCAAGGTTGAGGCAGTGGGCACCCACAGATGGCCTGCCTGAGGATGCTGTCATCTACCCCCTGATAGCTGGCCATTATCCCACCTATATCAATGGGCCAGAGCCCCTTATAGCCAGCTGAATTTCTGTTTTAGCTGTAATCTACCCATTTCAATGTTTTATATTGCTTGTGTTTTAAATTTTAAAACTCTGATTGTATTTATTAGAAATGATATATTTATTACAAAGGATGTTACCCACTCTGAGCCCATTCAAGGGATGGGTGGGATATAAATACAAACAAATAAATAAATAAGAAGAAAGACTGAGGTCAGCGGAAGGGCTAATTTTCATCTTGAGTGATCTTGGCAACAAAATGCAGAATTCTTTTCATTTGTAGAAGCCTCCAATCCTGCCAGGCATGCTGGGATCTATAGTTTTAATCATGCCTCCATTCCCCCTTTTCTTCCTCTTGGCAAGGTATGTTTGCAAATGGGGGGAACTAGGGAAAGCAGTAGCAGAGAACTTGGGGGGGATGTTAGAGGGTGGGCTAGCTTAGAGCTTCCTGGGACCCCTCTTTCCAACTGCTTTTTGTTTTTTTAATTCTCTCTCTCTGGAAAAGCTTGCTTATTTATTTAAATGTTCTATGTTGCCTGACAACAATAATCACTCAGTACGTAAACAGTTACGAATACCTGTATGTTTACCCCACTGAGACAAACAGTGGTGGATCCAGAGTAGCAATATGTGTTCAAGAAAATCCACAGGAACAGGTCATTGGGGGACATTTCAGACTGCTGCAGTTGAGACGAACAGGGAAGACACATATTATGGGTGGGAACCCCCAACAATGAAGATGACAGGGAGATTTGGGGGTAGTCTCGCTTTATTTCCCTAACCTCCTCCCAGGGTTGCTGTGACAATAAAATTGAGGTGGGAAGAACAGTTTAAGCCATCCTGAACTTTTTGAAGGAATAGTGGGATGAAAATGTGATAGAAATAAAAATCCAGAAGTTCAGTTAGTACCATTCAAATAGACATTTAACAATAGTACCTGTGCTCCAGTTCACACACTTACTACTGACATAAAAAATATACCATCAGTTTCCACACATGGTTTTCCATAAGAAAGTTCTGCCACAACAATATATTCAAAAGACCACTTCACTATTGCTGGCAAAAGTTACTTCATCAGTCATTGTAAATTGTTCTTGACTTCTGCAATTTTAACTGGGCCAAAAGACATTTATCTGGATTTAGTTATTCCAATGGAACCTGTATGATCCTGACATCATGCTTTTCTTTTTTTCAATCGGCAGAGTTCATTTCCATACAATGTGTTTAAGGCTGTGGCAAGAGGTTTCACAAAAGTATGAGTCAAAGAAGACAGTTTTTCATTTCTCTAGAAAGAAAAAAGAGCTCACACCAAGACTGAAGTGAATTTGCAGCAAAAGATGATAATATTGGCATGAATCATGTATTTTAGACAGGTGAAAAGCTTTAAACAATCTTGCTTGAGAGCAATGGGTTATTAAGTCATAAAATGTCAAAGTGCCTTCCACTGGCTGCAGAGAGAGAGAGAGAGAGAGAGAGAGAGAGAATGAAAGAAAGCTAATTAGGATGCACCGATATTTGCTCCACGATTCTTTCCCCCAGTCTCAGACAGAACTATAGGAAATGAATTATTCTGCTTGCTCCTTTATATGTGCCTCTTAGCGGAAACTGACGTAGAGCAACTGCATACTAGCTGATTTTAATAGAATCATGAAGAAGAATGTAAAAAGCCCACAAGGGATTTAAATGTCTAAGGACTTAAACATATTTGAAAACAAGGTTTAAGCATCTACTGTCAAACAGCTCAGCCTTAAGACCGCTAATTCATTTGAATGGAACTTGTGTTGGCACAACTGTTGTATGTAGGACTTTTTTTTGTCCAAGAATTGGTTTAATTATATGGCATTAAAGTAGAATTGCAAGCAGGAAAAGACTCCAGAGGAAAAAAGTAGCTGGCACTGGGGTTTATGCAACTTTCACTTCAATAATAATAATTTTTAAAAGAATCATCTCCAATTATCTTGGTAGACTCCCAGTTTGCAAATGGAAGTTTGCTTTATGCAGCAGTGGCAGACCTGCTTCCTTGGTACATCCAGTCTGGAACAAAATTTGGAAAAGGTAAACTCCTATATAGATTTCCAGTTCCTTTCCATATATCTTTCCAGCTACCTATATTGGATGTGGGTGGAGGGGATGGCTTGGACCATGACCGATAAGGAGGGGAAAGTGTTGAGCAAGTTAAGGATTTACACCGTTGCTGATAAGAAAAATCAGTTTCAAAAGAAGCAGCAAATACAAAATATTCTCAAAAACCATCCCAGTGTGATCATATACATGTTCAGTTCTTAGACAACCCCCCCCCCCTCCTCCTGTTTTTGGCTCAGGACAGGGTGGTTGTTTCAATAATTAGCAGAACTTATTGGATAGGAGTTAAAAGAGCTATCATTTTGGTGAGTGGAATACCTGTTCACCCATCCAGCTTCTGTATTTTGAAAGTCTGATGTACTAATAATGTATTTGTTGAGCTAGATTTGAGTCCACTAAGACCTTAGAGAACAACAAGATTTGAGGGTATAAACTTTCAATACAATAATGGCAAGACTATAATGCTAGGAAAAGACAATAAAGCTAGAAAAAGTTGAAGACAGCTTGAAAAGAGGAAGGCCCAACATGAGATGGATTGATTCAATCAAAGAAGCCACAGCCTTCAGTTTGCAAGACCTGAGCAAGACTGGAGATTCAGGATGGACAAAAGGAAATACTTCTTTACACACAGAGTGATTAAAATGTGGAATTTGCTGCCAGAGGATGTAGTGATGGCCACAGGAATAAACTGCTTTAAAAGGGGATTAGATAGATTCATGGAGGATAGATCTATCAGTGGCTTCTAGCCATGGTGACTGAGGGGAACCTCCACATTCAGAGGCACTAAATCTCTGAATCCCAGAGCCAGGAGGCAACATCAGGGGAAGGTCTCAGCCATCTCTATCCCCTGTTGTTGGCCACTGTGTGAGACAGGTTGTGAGACTAGATAGACTATTGGACTATTCCAGCAGGGCTCCTCTTATGTTCTTAAATGGCCCCATATTGCTATAGTGTGACATAGCTCAGCTTCAGGATCAGATATATTGGTTCTGGGTCACCTAGTTCTAACAGCTATGAAATAGTAACTCAGAGGGAAGAATATCACAATATCATCTAAGCTTGCTGGTTTCTAGTTCACATGTGAATTGCTTTTGTTTTCTTTTGGATTTCCATATTAGAGCTTCAGTGTCAAAAAAGTATAGATTATATCTAACTGCATTGGTTATAAACTGATTAAAGTAGATTAACAATACTTTAGTGTAGCTATGCTGATGATGTATTGAAATAGCCAATGACATTTACAGTCTACAACAATATTCATTCTCAGGACTAGCTCCAATGCCTTATTATAAGAGCCAAGCTGTGGGCTGAGTAGTTTTACTGGAGATCTCAGTTAACGTATTTTCGCTAAATGCTGGGAGTATTGATTGGTGGGAATAGCAATATGGCAGATCTCCATCTCCTCTGTCCCCCATGGAGATTTTATTGTAGTTGCCCCGTTGATTAAAGCGGCCACAGTAATAAGTTGAATTTAATTATGGCTTCAAAATCGCTGCCATTTATTAACTCACTAAGTACTTGGAGATCAAAGGAAATTTCATCTAATTGGGAAGAGCATGCTATCATTTGTAAAGCAGCACTCCCCACTGAGCTCAACAGGAAGTTCTGCTTACAAAGTGATGGCATGATATAGTGACATATTGATGCCAGATAATGTTTTCATTAAGCAAATGAAAGTCTCCATCCTGCCCAGCTTATGCTGCAAGGAGATTTCCCTAAGATGTACAAGGTGCCCAATATGCACAGTGATTTTGGGTTTTAAAAAATTATATTACTGATTTAAACTTTCCCTTTATAAATATTCTAACATGAATTTGCTTGTTGCTGGATCACTCTTACCATTCTCCACAAAATAAAATGAAATGCTCCGTAAGTGGATGGATGGAAACAAGTGGGGCTCCTTCATCATCAGAAGAGTTTATTTATTTATACATCTTTTATAATCCATCTTTCCCACTGAGACTCAAGGTGAATTACACAGAGTACTTCAAGTCAATACAATCAACAGGATGGGACACTCAATGGACAATGAAATAGGATTTGGATTGTAGGAATTTGGAATGAACCAGAAATATAGATAGAACCAGGGCTCGATTTCAGCAGGAACGCACAGGAACGCCATTCCGGCTGGCATCCGAGCCTGCCCCGCCCCCTCCCTGCCCGGCCTGAGCTGTTTACACTTAAAGGGAAAGTTCCTGCAGAGAGCTGGCAGGAAAAAGCTCCACCAGGTGCTTTACCTTTAAGAGCAAACAGCCAGCAGGAGAAAGCCCCGCCCAGAGATTAAGCACAGGGGCTAGGCTTTCTGCATTTGGCTTGCCGAGGTCGCGTGGCTTTCCCTGCTGCAGTAAGTGCCTCCCCATCTCTTTTCCTTCCTTCTCTCTCTCCCCCCACCTTTCTTTCTGTCTTTCTCTCTCTCTCTCTCTCTCTCTCTCTGTCCCCACCTTTCTTTCTTCCTTTCTCTTTCTCTCTCTCCCTCCCGCCTTCCTTTCTCTCTCTCCTCCACCTTCCTTCCTTCCTTCCTTCCTTCCTTCATCTGTCTACCTTCCTTCCTTCCTCCTTCCTTCCTTTTCCTTCCTTCCTTTCTCTCTCTCTCTGCCCCCCACCTACCTCTTTCTTTCTTTCTTTCTTTCTTTCCTTCCTTCTTGCCTTACTTCCTTCTGTTCGTTCTGTTTTTATAAAAAAATTATTGAAAAGGGGGGGGGGATGTAAAAAAAGCAGAGAGCCCAGGAAATGCTGGTTTTGACAATATATTTAATTTTTGAGAATCTCTTTAGTTTTCTCATGGCATCTTCTGCTTAGGAAAAGTAAGTTTGAAGCCTGAGTTCATTGTTGTGTCTTGTTGGGAATGGCTTGCAAATATATGTGCATCTAAAGTCTGTATTAAAGTGGTTTGGTGCTTACTGCCATGTAAGAGAAAAATCTGAAAAAGTAGCTTCATTGTTGTGTGTGTTGGCAGAACACTTGACTGTTGCATGGGGCACTTTGGGAGACATCTGCAGAGAAACAGAGTTCTAACTAAAAATGAGCATGGTCAGCTGCACTTTGGAGATTGCCTGTTTTGTGAAATTTAAAAAAGTGGGCAGAGTTTCTGAAGAAGATGATTGTCCCTCTTCTCCTGCAACTGGACTGACATCTGCCTTTAATGGGCCAGCAAAGTTGATGTTCTTAAACCTCCTAATAAGAGAGATTTCCGCTTCTGAGGAGTTCCAACGATTGGTGATCTTGTGATGGTAGTGATACTTTTATGTGGTAAAGACCACCTGTTCACAGGATAATTTTACCTGTGAGACAGACTCTGCACGGTAACCACTCCACTTGTACATAATTGCTTGTAAAAAGTATTATAGTGTAATAATTCAGGTGGGAAGCTGTGTTGGTCTGAAGCAGCAGAACAAAGTTGGAGTCCAAAGTTTCATCCAAGGTATAAGCTTTTGTGTGCATGCACACTTCTTCCATCTGAAGAAGTGTGGGTGGCACATGAAATCTTATACCTTGAATAAAATTTTGTACCTTGAATAAAATTTTGTACCTTGAATAAAATAGTCCACAAACTACTCCCATCCAGTGCATCCACAAACCTAGAAGAAGAAGAGATTGGATTTATACCCCGCCCTTCACTACCCAAGGGAGTCTCAGAACGTCTTTCAAACACCTTTCCCTTCCCCTCCCCACAACAGACACCCTGTGAGGTAGGTGGAGCTGAGAGAGCTCTGAGACAACAGCTGGTACAGAGCTATGACTTGCCCAAGGTCATCCAGCAGGTGCAAGGGGGGAGTAGGGAATCAAACCCGGTTCTCCCAGATTAGAGTCTGCGCACTTAACCACTTCATCAAACTGGCTCCTAGCGTTGTTCTGCCAGTGAACTAGGGTTGCCAACTCCAGGTTGAGGAAATCCCTGGAGATTTGGGAGTGGAGGGTGCAGTTTAGGGGAAGGAGGGACCTAAGCAAGGCATAATGCCATGGACTCTACTTTCCAAAACAGCCATTGACCTGATCTCTGTAGTTTGGAGCTCAGTTGTAATTCCAGGAGATCTCCAGACCCCACCTGTAGGTTGGCAACCCTAAAAAATCATATTCAGCATACTAGTTCTGCAGGAAGGCAACCTGATTTCCATGGGAACCTAACCCTTAGGAATTGATTCCAATCCAGTGTGGGAATAATTGTTGGACATAAGATATTGGTTCAGGCAAGGTTTTGTATAGATGGGACAGAAAATAATGTTTTTATTGGTTTTGTCAAAACTGTTTTGACAACAAGGTAAACAGAATAAGAAGCAAAAGGTGGATGTGGCTGGATGACCACACTTCTGGGAACATTGGGTGTGGCCTAATATGTTAATGAGCTGTGCTGTCAGGGGTGTGGCCTAATATGCTAATGAGTTCCTGCTGGGCTTTTTCTACAAGAAGAGCCCTGGATAGAACCAAAGCAAAACATATATCATTTAAATTACAGATATAGGAAATGCAAAAGACCCTTTCTTGCATATGTATGAAGCTCCCCCACCTTGTGTTACTATTAAGTGTGTAAATGTTGTTAGCAAATACTTGGATCAGTTTATATTTTTTTAAAAATCACAAGGAAACAGCAATATAAAATAACTAGGAAAAAGGCCTGTTGCGGGAATAAATACAATGGGCTCTAGAAAGAGGCTCTGTGAGAGTGCCAAGGACTTGGGCACTCAGTGTCAATTTGCTGTGGCAACCTCAGCAGGGTATAAGGACACAGAGTCCACCATTTTCTCCAGGGGAACGGCTCGATGCCATCTGGAGAGCAGGTGTAATTCTGAGTGATCTCCAGCTCTCACCTGGAGATTGGCAAAAGTGCTTCCCCAAAGGGAACAGCTGGTTTGGAGGGCAGAGTCTATGGCATTGTACCTGTCTGAGGCCCCACACCTCCTCAAACCTCACCCTCGCCAGGCTCTATCCCTCGAACCTCCAGGAATTTCCCACCTGAAGTTGGCAACCCTATCTCCTTTCCAGCCAAGCATCAACCTACCTTTATTTTCCCCTCACTGTTCACCTTTCCATCTCCTCCCCCACCTGCAGTCTCTACCGTGCTCTGAAGCCCTGACTGCCACATCACATTGGCTGTCATGGGCGGGGGGGAGGGGCATCTCAGCAAGATATAAGGACGCAATGAGTTTTTTCCCGAAGGCCAAAATAGGTGTGGAAAGAACCTTGACAAAAACCAAGCTTGGTTGACCAGCAGCAGGCACCGAGGGGAAGTAGGGTTCCCAGCTCTGAGTAGGGAAATACGTGGAGATTTTTTTGGGGGTGGATCCTGTGGAGGGCAGCACTGGGCGGGGGAGTGGAAGAACTCAGCAGAAATTTCCCAGCCTGGAGCTGGCCCCAATGAGTTCCTCACAAAGGCATAGAAAGGGTTTTGTTTTTTTGTCTTTTTACTGACAGAACCAAGCGTGGTTGCTTACCAACAGCCACTGAGGGAAAAGTGAGAATGCTTTGGCCGCTGGCCTCTATGGCATTCTATTCAGTTGAGGCCTTTCCTCTCCCTCCCCAAACTCTGGCTTCCTTAAACCGTCTTCCTTACCTGGAGCTGGCAACCCTATGAGTTCCTCACAACAGCCACTTAGGGAAAACTTTGTCCCCCACAGGAGAATGTCTTCGTTGTGAGATGCAGTGCTTCTGACAGAAACAGTGGCTGAAAGCGGAGTGGGTGGGGAAGAGGAGCAGACCTAGCACCCAGCCAATGGCATGCAAGTACTCTTGAGTGGCGACTGATGGGCCAATGGCTGAGGAAGAACATTTTACAGCCAATGAGAGCACATGGAATGTTGCCACCCCACCTGGCTTTTATATAATAGAGACAGATATTCAGCAACAGAGAAATCATTCCTTTTGAGTGACTGACCCTCCCTACCCTCCCACCTCCTCTTTTTCCCTGCTGCCCCTGTCAGATTTGCTTTTCTTCTGTCCCACAGACTCTTGGCTGCCTCTGTCCCTCCCACAATCCTTGAACTATTTATCATATATTTTTATTATTTATTTATTCATTTATTCGACTTCTATGCCGCTCTCCCCGCCAGGCGGGCTCAGAGCGGCTCACAAATAAGTACACTAAAACATTTAAAACAGATAAAATCCAACATATCATCACAGATTACAATAAAAAGATAAGTGCTCAAGATGCATAGATGGTGTAATAAATACCCAACTGATGGTATTCATAATCCTCCAAGGTCTCGGCTAAGATCATGATGGTCATAACAGGAATGGAGGGGAAGGCAAAGTAGGCGGAGGCCACTATTTATAAGCCTGGTGGAAGAGCTCCATCTTGCAGGCCCTGCAGAACTGCACAAAGTCCTGCAGGGCCCTGATCTCCTCTGGGAGCTCATTCCACCAGTAAGGGGCCGCCACCGAGAAGGCCCTTCCCCTAGTGGCAGCGAGCCTGGCTTCTCTGGGGCCTGGTATAGCCTGCCGGTGTTGGGCCCCAGACCGTAGTGCTTGCTGGGGTACATACAGGATAAGGCAGTTCCTCAGATGTCCTCCATCTTCTGATCTCCACAGGACTCCTTTTTTCATATCAGTATGCTTGCTCTTTTTCCAGACCCTTAATACTTTCCCCAAAGTTATCACATTAATGGTTCTCTTTCAAACATTCCCCACTTGCATTCCCAGCTTACCCCAGGAGAAGGGGGGGAGAGAAAGAGAGGGGGGGGGGGAGGAAGGAAGGAAGGATCTTGCGCTGGTACAAGAATAAATGACATGCACAAAACCAGGAAGCTAAATTGTTTCCTGTGGAAGTACCAATGCTGGCTAACCCATATCTATATATCTAATAGCGACAGATACTTAAATTTGCTGATTTAAGTATCTACTTAAATTTGCTGATTGGGACCACACTGATTTGCTGATTGGGACCAAACATATTTTTTATGCAAACTTGAGGTATTCCCTTGAAGAAAAATCCAAAAAGTTTTTAAAAAATACACTGGGAATTTAAATTCCCCCCATTTTTTTTAAAAAAAGTGTTTTCTGCAAATGTGTCATCTACGGGCCTGGCCACCATGGCAGAGTCTGCCAGTAGCAGCTACAGACCCAGCTGTCATGGCAGTGGACTCTGGGAGTG
This sequence comes from Lepidodactylus listeri, assembly GCA_029233225.1. NCBI lineage: Eukaryota > Metazoa > Chordata > Lepidosauria > Squamata > Gekkonidae > Lepidodactylus > Lepidodactylus listeri. Next base: position 52,063,343 of record JARCFY010000004.1, read on the forward strand.
GCTTCATGCCTGTCTGCCACCACAGAGGATGTCAGGAAAGGCTCCAGGCCCAGGCAGGGCAGCAGGGCACTCTGGGAACCACTCCAAGCCTGGCTGCCATGGCAGAGGACTCTAGGAGAGCCTCTGGGGCAGGCTGTGGTGCTGGAGAACACCGGGAGCTGCTCTGGGTGGTGGGGCAAGGCAAGGGATACCAAGACTGGCACTCTCAGGTATTAGCTGAGTCCAATATATACAGTCATACAGCCAGTCAGAGTGAAGTGCCGACTCATCAAGCACCTCCTCTGGCTGATGCAATCCAGGCAATCACGTGATTCTTCCAACTGTCACCTAGATCACCATGATCTACCTGACACAGTTGTCATCTTGTCTGCATATTATTCTTCATATGCCGACACTGGAATCATGATGTCATCAGCTGCTAATAAAAATAAATATGAAAACTAAATATGCTTCCAAACTCTCAGGCATATAGTCAAAGATCTGGCACTCCTGGAACTGTTGTATAGTGGGACAGCTGAGGAGGTCACTTTTATAAGGGAAAAGGGTTGAAGTGTGTTGTGATGATGCTTATTGTAGATCTCACCTTGCTTTTACTGCACTGCCTTCTCCCTTTGTAACCCTCTTCCTGCGTCATGGGATGTCATGCTTTAGAGAGGTTTTCATTTTGCATACTTTCTTGGATGCCTTATGCTGTCTGACAAAATGTATGTATGTTACATATTGTAATCCTCCTTGTGTCTCAGCAAAAAAGGTGGGCTATAATTAAGTGTAAATAAAAATAAACGGTACTTCTGCTAGTAGAAACTTTCCCTCATTTCTCAGCTTGTTGCACATCAATGTCTTGCCTTTTACTCCACTATGGGAAGCACACATGATATAAATTAAAAAATAAAATAAAATAATGTGTGCTTTTTCTTGTGTGAAACACTGTTATGGTAAATTAGGTGCTGAGCAGACAAGAGATCCAAAGACCAATCCATCTTTCTGCTCCCTATGATCATCAGTCCTCAGTACCCATCTCACACACACTGTATCTTATTTTGCTGTCTTTGTTGTGTCAGCAGCAGAAAATTGATCATGGGACTACAGGATGCCATAGGCTGCTGAGTAAATAATCATACTTGCCAAAATACAGATTCATTCCAAGGCATTTTATGGAAGGTGGATGGATAATCATGATTTTAAAGGTTTGTGGGTGTATGTGACTGCTTCTTGCAAATTTACTCTAAATAGCACTTTGGTGTTGATTGCTTTCTATAAACTGCACAGAAGGCTGTTCTCCTGAGAATAATATTTAATTCTAAAAATAACCATTGCATAAAATAGGAAGGGGAGAAAACTCAGTTCGTGCTGGGATGCACTCACAAATGTGAGGAAATTGACCGAACGTGCATATACTGATTCATATTACTTATCAGTAGCTCAGCTTTCTTATTGATGTCCCCAGGATGTGCCAGCTTCTCTCTAAGCCTTTTCAAGATGAGTTAGGCAGATGAACATTGGCAGACTTCTAGTTTATATAAGTTTTAATATGGAAATTTCAAAGCCATGGAATTCTTAATTGAGAGGAACACACAGAAGTGGACACGCTTCTGGATCGTTGATTTCTTTAAAGTGATTTAAATGTAGGTCAAATTGTGGAAGAAGTATTAACAAATCTACATACAACACATCTCACAGTGGGAACTGTCTTTCTCTTGCTGTGAGATACGAGTCATATGTAAATCAGCTGAAGGTCTTATTATGTTAACTTAAATTGCAAAGACATTGACTGACTTTCAGTTTTCCCATATGCAGGCTTCACTTTCATTTCAGCAAGCTAACAATGGCCGTTCGGTATACATTCCAAGGTTTTTTGTCACAGTTGTGCCAAGTACAATTTTGGCTCATATATTTTGCAGTGCAGCCAATGGCAAGTCCATGGGGCAATTTAAGGACATGAAAATAGCACACGAGTGCCGGGAGGCAAAAGCCACTTCGACCCAAATGCGGTAGTTACAAGGAAAAAGGGCACATGTGTGTCTGGGTCTGGGAGCAGTGTTCCCTCTAAGCTGAGTTAGTGTGAGCTAGCTCACACTTTTTTAGCCTCCGGCTCACACATTTTTGTCTTCGCTCAGGAAGGAGGGCTTCAGAGCAAACTGATTTATGCAGGAGCCAAATGCAGGAGTAGAATTTTTGCTCGCAAGACTCCACAGCTTAGAGGGGGCATTGTCTGGGAGGCACTAAATTTCCACTGAACTTTGATGCAAAGTCCTTGTGTGTCAAACTCATGGCTCTGCAATTTAGCGAGTGGCCATTCGACTTCAGGGCCTACTGTTTATGCACCCAGGAGTAAGCAGGGCTTTTAAGCAAATGGGAAAGAATCCCTTCACGCCATTCATCCAAAATGGTTCTCTTCCTCTCTCTTTCACTTTCCCTTATCTTCTCTCATTCCAGCACTAAAGATTTTTAAAGGAAATTGACAAATAATATGGAAGTGGTTTTGTGTGTGTGTGTGTCTTAAATAAAACCTGAGGCACCTGAAGTCCAAGAATAGTTGTCAGTTTGAGTTATTATTGCTTTAAATGTTTAAATGTTTTAATTCTATGTATTCTGTGTTTTTACTGACATGTTGTTTGTATAGTAACTGATTTGGTCATTTTCATATTTTCTTTCCACAGTTTACTCCACTGTGTAAGATCAATATTATATCCTAGATTTTGCATCCGTATGTTCATACAAACTTTAACCACTTCATCCTCCATTTTAATTAAAAATACATACATTTTCTTGATCAACTTATCATTAGATGTACATAACATTTTTTAAATGTACATTGTTCTAAATAAAAAACAGATTTTCTATCTTTAGTTTATCTAGATTCAATTTGAGCCCTTACTCACCAATCTAGATTAACAGCTTTCCTTATTAATTCCTCCTTTGTTTTAAAGCATCCTTTAGCATCTAAAAGATCTTCCTATCTGAGTATTTTGTCCAGTGAAATTAAGCTTGGTTGTGAAAAGGCTTCAAGGGGTGAGACCCATCTTGGAATTTTAGAATATACCAATGGTAGAATCTTTTCCCAAGCAGATAATAAGTATTTTCTTATCAAATGATTTTTAAAGTATTTATGCCCAGCTGCTTTCCCATACCAAACAAAAGCATGCCATCCTATCTTTAAATCATGCCCTTCTAGTGCTAAAAGTCTTTGATTTTCAAGCAAAATCCAATCTCTCATCCAAACCAAACAGGACTCTCTGTAATATATCCTCCAATCTGGTAAAGCAAAACCAGCATTTTCTTTCAAATCTTGCAATGCTTTCAGTTTAATTCTTGGCTTTTTTCCCCTTGCCAAATAAAATTTAATGTTAACTTATTCATATCTTCAAAGAAGGATTGACTGATGCAAACAGGAATAGTCTAATATAAAAAGATGATATGTGGCAATATGTTCATTTTAATGGCTGCAGTCCTCATCAAAGATAGATGGAGACCTTTCCATCTTTCTAGATATTTTTTTTAATTTCTTGGCCCCACTGGTGGACCTCATGATGCCACTTCCTTCCCTCAGAGGCAATATTTTCCCTCTGTTTTGCTTTCCTTTTCTGACTGAGCCACCCTAGGTATTTATTTTCTTTTTTTCTGAAGAAATCTGGCTGTCCCATCCTGTCACAGTATGATATTTATTGCTGGCTCAGTCTAGGAAGCTGAGGGAAGGATCAAATCCCCCTTAAACTTAAATGGCACTTGAGGCAATTTGGAATTCCAAATTAACAAAATATTTTATTCAGCGGGGTGGAGGGGTCAGATGAAATCAGGAGTGAAATTTTTGAGGTAACTCAAGATAGAACTCTGATGTAAATCAGTATATGAACAGACAAGTTCATATATTTCAGACTACTGAGAGTTTCATAAGCTTTTCTCAGTGACTTAGGATCTTTAAGATAATAAGCTTTTGTTCCAGTGTTTCCAAAATACTCCAGTACACTTTCTTTGAATATCCATAGACTCCTTTGGTTTCCAGAAAGCTGGGACATTCTCTCCAGTACCCAACCCCCTTCTCTAAACACACCAATACTCTTCTTAAATTTTATCAGACTCTTTCACAAAACTAGACCAGATCAGGGATCTCTCCACTTCAGAGCTATCTCCCTATTTTGACTGGGTTGGGAAATTGTTCTAAGGACATGAGAGAAGCCATGTTGGATCAGGCCAGTGACTCATCCAGTCCAACACTCTATGTCAAACAGTGGCCAAAACCCAGGTGTGATCATGAGGTCCACCAGTGGGGCCAGAACTCCAGAAGCCCTCCCACTGTTGCCCCCCTAGCATCAAGAATACAAAGCATCACTGCCCCAGACAGAGTGTTCCATCTATACTTTGTAGTTAATAACTACTGATGGACCTCTACTCCATAAGTTTATCTAATTGTCTCTTGAAGCTGTCTATGCTTGTAGCTGCCACCACTTCCTGTGGCAGTGAATTCCACATGTTAATTACTCTTTGGGTGAAGAAGTACTCTTTGGGAAACTTATCCTAACTACCCACTCCTCTTGCCAACAGTTCTCAGTCAAGGCTGAATTTCGAATGACTCCTCCTCAGCATCCAGTTCAGAAGTCTTTTTCTCCTTAACTGATGCTAACCAATCAGATTGCTTGCAGCAGCCTGTCACTCAAGGCTCTCCAGCTCTGTGAGAAATTAACCCTTCAGAGTCCTTTACCTGTTTGTACAGCTCTTCTAAGCCTTTAAAAGTGCAGTCCATCACAGACACCAACCACACTGCTAATGTGTGTCTACAAAGTAAAGGTGAATGTAACTGTGCCTTGTAAGCAAATAAATAAATGAATAAAACACACAGAGCAAGTGAACAACCTGGGTAAAGTTCTGTTCTAGGTTTAGGAGGTTGCGCAGAAAGGCAAAAAAGGGCAGCTGTTGCTTCAAAGCCAGGATACCTTGCCTTCAGTAAAAGGCCTCCTGCTGCCTAGTGGTATACGAAGCAAGTCTCCTCAGACCTAAATTCCATTTTATTCAATGGGGCTTACTCCCAGAAAAGTGTTTTTGGGAATGTAGTCTGGGGGGGGGGGGTGTTTATTCCTTGCCTTGATCTATTACAGGTGATTATTTGTCCGGATAGTCATCACAACATCCTACACTAGACTACAAGATATCCTACCAGCAAAGTTGCAAACTCCAGGTTGGGGAATTCTAGGATATTTGGGGGTGCATCCTGGGGAGAGAAGTGTTTAGCAAGGAGAGGCACTTTAGTGGGGAATTTTCACCAGGGGAACTGATTTCTGTAGTCTGGAGATCAGTTGTGATTCCAGGAGATCACCAGGCCCCACCTAGAGGTTGGCAAGCCTAGCCACCAAAAAGCATGGGCTGCTGGCATGGAAATATTTCATGTGATGGGGAAATCGAACATATATACTGAAGCTACACATTAATTTAGCACCGGGGATGCATCAACACAGAGAAAATAAGTCTGTTCCATTTTGTTCCAGCAAACTATATAAAGAAGAAGATTTAAGATGAACAATACAGGGTACAATAAGGCAGATCCTGTACAAATACTGGAAAATTCCATTTCCTGCTACTTTAGATCTGTGGACAGCAAGTCTATCACAGCTAGCCATGAAACGTGATGTACAGGGACAGAGAATAAGTATATACTTAACTGCAAATCCAGCCATCCTACATAAAAGCACTTGAGTAAAAAGAAGCTATGATCCTGCATGAAAATATGTTGAAGGCTGGGCAAAGAGATAGCCATCCTCAGCTATGCCTTTCTTTCCCATTTTTGTTTCCCTCACTGTTTCCTACACATCCCCCTTCTTTTAATAAAAAATGTTCATTTGGACTTATTTTATTTCTTCTTGTTGAAATTGTGGTCATTTCCTCTAGGTATTTGTGCTACCTTTGATGACTGTTTGCAATTGGTTACAGGATGGCTGGGAAAGACTATTGAGGACTCATCTTGAAAACAATTTCACTAGCTGCCAGTTTGTTACTGGGCACAATACAAAATGTCAGTACTCACCTTTAAAGCCCTAAATGGATGGTGATCAGAGGATTTTAATAACTGTGCTCACGTGAACCTAAACAATTATAGAGATTACCATCAGAAGACCTGGTCTATATGATACCTGCAGGGCTTTTTTTTGGGGGGGGGGGTGTTATGTCATTTATGATGCATTGAATGATGCATTGAATTGTCAGGGTTCTGGTAGTTCAGTCCCTTCTATCTTATTGGCTGCCTAATAAAGACTCCTTATTGGTCCTGAAGCCAATCTAGGGAACCAATCATAAAGCCCTGCTTGGGTCCAATGAGACTGCATGTAAATAGTTACAATGTTTATGGTTAACTGTTGAAACTCTATAAATTGAATGCTGCACTTTCCAGAGCTGTCTCTGAGCTGAATGATGTCTGAAATAAAAGCTTGCATTTGATTCAACGTCTCCTGACTTCAGTACTTAAAAGGGGGTCTGCAGTGGAAAAGGAGAATAAGTGGAAGTTGCCAATTTGGTCTGAATCTAACCCTAGGAACCTTAACAGGGAATTCAGTTCAGATTTCCTCTAGTTAATATTTGTCTGTACATCTCTTTACTTCCACATTTACATTTATTCTCTCTTAGTGAGCTGCAGAGAAAAGAAAGTGTTATTTTGCCTCTGGAAAATTTAGTTTGGAAGCTAATGCTAAGTAAGGATTTAAACCTGTGTTTCTACCACCCTTGTCCAGTTCTCTAACCACTACACCACACTGGCTCTCCTTGTAATAATTTAAATAATAAAAATAACCCAAATAATAAAGAATCCAAATCTAAGTTGTTGCTGTTGTTTAAAAAAACAAACACTAAAGCATAGTACAAAGACAAAAGAAACAAAACAGTGCATAAGCCTAAAAATCATCTTCCTGCACAGATTTCCTGCTATCCACCCTTATGAGGTTTAGGTGCAAGGTAAAGTTTGTTTGGTTTTAGTTTTCCTCAGTTTCAGATAAATTCATTCATGGCCATTGGATCCAGGGTTGCTGGGACAATAAGAGGTCACACAAGGCATGGAATCTGATAGGTAGGGCAGTAAAATGCCTAGCCAGTAGGGGAAGTCTCTGGGAGAGCTATAAAAACAGCTTCATGCCTTCCCCATGCAGGCATTGGTCCCATGCCATTGACCCACCCACCCTCTCTAGGGGGAACATCAGACTAGCTGGTGGCTTTGGAACTAAGTGAGGATTTTGGAGTTTTCTACAATTGACAAGTTATTGTTAAGGGATCATTTTTCACCTACTTCAACTTGTCTCAGGGAGAATCAGAATAAACAGAACTGGTCCTTTAACTGGTTACACCATGAAAAGAGACTGAAGGAAAAGGACTGTCTTCTCATAATAGGTATGGTGGATTGGTGAGCACCCTAAAGTATCATACAATGTAAGGCCATTCCACTGGGGCTCAGCAGCATCAACTAAACCCTGAATGGTTTATGCAGCACACTGTGTGAGGGAGATAACCTCAGTTCCCCTTGGCCTCTTGGTTCTTAACTTGAGAATATAAGAGAAGCCATGTTGGATCAGGCCAATGGTCCATCCAGTCCAGCACTTTGTGTCACACAGTGGACAAATCCCAGGTATCATCAGGAGGTCCACCAGTGCGACCAGAACTCCAGAAGCCCTTCCACTATTTCCACCCAAGAATACAGAGCATCACTGCTCAGACATAGTGTTCCATCCAACAGCCAATGATGGATTTCTGTTCCATATGTTTATGGAAGCTGTCTATGCTTGTAGCCACCACCACTTCCTGTGATAGTGAATTCCACATGTTAATTACTCTTTGGGCAAGGAAGTACTTCCTTTTATCTGTTCTAAGCCTACTGCTCCTTAATTTCATGGAGTGCCCATGAGTTCTTGTATTGTGAGAAAGGGAGAAAGGTATTTCTTTCTCTGCCTTCTCTATCCCATGCATAATTTTGTAAACCTCTATCTTGTCACGTCTATCTTCTCCAAGCTAAATAGCCTTAACCTCTTTAACCTTTCTTCATAAGGAAGGTATTTCCCCTAATCATTCTAGTAGCCCTTTTTGACACTTTTTCAAATGTTATATCTTTTTTGAGGTCCAGTGTCCAGAGCTGTACAAAATATTGCAAATGAGGATGCACCGTAGAGTTACACAGGGATGTTATGATGCTGGCTGTCTTGTTTTCAGTCCCCTTCCTAATAATCTCCAGCAAAGCATTTGCCTTTTTTAAAATTTCAGTCACACATTGAGTCAACATCTTCAGTGAGTTATCTACCACAACTCCAAGATCTTTCTCCTGATCAGTTACAGTGAGTTTGGACCCCATCAACATATATTTATAGTTAAGATTTTTGGCGCCAAGTGGATTACTTTGCACTCACCCACACTGAGCTTCATTTGCCATGTTGAGGCCCACTCACCCAGCCTCGACAGATTCCACTGGAGTGCCTCACTGTCCTCCTTGGTTATTAGTTTTATCCACAAAGTTAGCCACTTCAGTACATATTCCCAACTCCAAATCATTAATGAACAAGTTAAAAAAAAAACCACGGACCTAGTACCAAGCCCTGGAGTACCCCACTGCTTACCACCTTCCACTGTGAAAACTGCCCATTTATTCTCATTCCGTTTCCTGTTAATTAACCAGTTTTTAATCCACAAGAGGATGTCCTCTTATCCCATGACTGCTGAGTTTACTTAGGAGCCTTTGATGAGGAACTTTATCAAAAGCTTTCTGGAAGTCTAAGTAGACATCTACTGGGTCACCTTGTCTAAATGCTTGTTCACCCCTTCAAAGAACTCTGAAGGTTAGTGAGACTGAATCTTCTCTTGCAGAATTCAAGCTGAGTCTTCCTCAATAGCTTTTGTTCATAATGTGCCTACTAATTCTATCTTTAATAATGGATCCCACCAACTTACCCAGTATCATTATTAAACTGACCAGTCTGTAATTTCCCAGATCTCCTATGGAACCTTTTTTTAAAGATGAGGGTTAGCTACCTTCCAGTCTTTAGGAATAAAGGCAGACTTTAGAGACAGATTGCATATATTTGTCAGGAGATCCACAAGTTCCCATTTGAGTTCTTTCAGAACTCTTGGATGTATACCATCCGGGCCTGGTGATCTGTCCGTTTTTAATTTGTCCATCAGTTGTTGGACCTCCTCTCTCATCACTTCAGTATGACCCAGGCCTTTCAACACCCGTCCTGAAATCAGCAGTTCTGGAGTGAGCAAGCACCCACCATCTTCCACAGTGAAGACAGGAACAAAAAATGCATTCAGCTTCTCTGCCATTTCCCTATCATCCTTTAATAATACTTTCTTCCCTTGATCATCTATGGGTCCCACTGCCTCCCTGGTTTATTTTCTGCTACTAATGTATTTGAAGAAATGTTTATTGTTGTTTTTTTTATTTTTTTTGCAAATGTTCCTCATACTCTTTTATTGCCTGTGTGATCACTGACTTGCAGTTTACTTGCCAAAGCCTGAGCTCCCTTTTATTTACCTCATGTGGACTAGCCTTTCTCTGCTTAAAGGAATCTTTCTTACCTTTTACTGCTTCCATTATCTTGTTCATTAACCATGCAGGCCTTTTTTATACTTATTTTACCTTTCCTATGTATACACTGTATCTGAGCTTCCAGTATTGTAGTTTTAAATAGTCTCTGAGCTTCCCAAAGGGATTTGACCCTTCTTACCTTTCCTTTTAGTTTGACAAGCCCCCTCATATGAGAGAAGTTACCCCTTCTCAGGGGTCTGTTGGGGCCAAAGCTCAGGGGAGCATTGCTCAGGGAGTGAAGAGCCCAGGGGGTGGGCATATAAGCCCCACCCCTTCTCCCAGCAGCCCTGAGTCAGCCACAGGAAGAGCAAGCAGCAGGCAGGTAAGGGGTCCGCACTCCGGGGAGGGCCTAGGACGAGGCCTCCAGAGGCCGTCTGCCCACACCCCTGCTGGCTGCTGCTGCGGCCTCCCTTGGGCTCCATGCTCTGGCGAGGGCCTAGGATGAGGCTTCCAGAGGCCAGGCCGTCTGCCCACCCAGGGGAAGCAGTGGCGGGCTCTTTTTGTTTTCCTGGTCCTGCATTTCTGCACAGGGCAGGGGGGGGGGCTCTTTTTTGTTTGTTTTCCCGGCCCAGCATTTCTGTGCAGGTCAGGGCAGTGGGCTCTTTTTGGTTTTGTTTTCCTGCCCACCATTTCTGTGCAGGCTGGGGCAGTGGCGGGGGGCCTCTTTTTGTTTTTGTTTTCCCAGCCCACCGTTTCTTCACAGGCCGGGGTGGTGGTGGTGGGGGGCACTTTTTGTTTTTGTTTTCCCGGCCTGCCATTTCTGCACAGGCCGGAGTGGCGGCAGGGGGCTCTTTTTGGTTTTGTTTTCCCTGCCCACCGTTTCTGCTCAGGGCGGGGTGGCGGGCTCTTTTTGGTTTTTTTCCCCAGCCCGCTGTCTCTGTGCAGGGTTGGGGGCAGGGGGCTCCTTTTTTGTTTGTTTTCCCGGCCCGGTGTTTCTGCGCAAGCTGGGGCGGCAGCAGGGGGCTCTTTTTTGTTTTGTTTTCCTGGCCCGGCATTTCTGCTTTGCTTCCCAGATCTGATGAGATGGGGCTTGCTGGGCTATCCAGGTCAAAGCCAGCTCTCACTGATTTCAATGGAAAAGCGGCATAATATGTGCTTAAGTGGGGATGGATTGGACATTTAATTTGAAATGATTTCCATGTTAAACTATTCCATTGCACTGGGCATTAGAGAGGCAGATAAAAAAGCATTTGGAAAAGTTAACTGGTTCCAATGAATGTAACTGGTTATCATTTGGTGTGCATGTTCTATTCAAAGCGCTAGATTATGATGATTTTAACTCTCTGGACAGTTGGGGACCACTGTTCTGCTTGCTCATATAGGAGCCTGCCCATGGTTAAAGGTTAAAGTCTGTATGACTATGGGAGTTTTTGAGTCTATTCTGTTTGAATAACAGTTTAGTTTGTGTGAATATGAGTTCTGAGTCTATTTGGAGGCTATAAACATATTTTGGTCATTTTCAGTCTCACAGATGAAGACAAATGTGCTATTTACAGTTATATTCAGGGGTCATTTTGTAGAAAAAGAGGTGCAGGAACTCATTAGCATAACTCATTAGCATAACTTTTTTGCATATGCTACACCACCTGACATCACTAGAAGTATGTCAGAAGGCAAGAAAGAAAGAAGAGAGAGAGAGAGAAAGAGAGAAAGAAAGAGCTGGCAGAGAAGGGACAGCTACTAATCCAAGCCTCAGAAATACCACTATTCTGGGAGGATAGCTTCAGTGGTGGCTGAAGCCTTCAGAAGGCTGGTCGGAGGAACAAGGACCTTTCCAGGGGACGGGACAGGGTCATTTTGCTGCAGCCATGAAACAAGCAGGCATTCACCCGCTGGGGAGGGGGGGCTGGCACCAACTCCCAGAGCTGCGCTCCCCCGAGCTCCTGCTCTAAATGACCCCTGGTTATATTTACAAGTTCCTTTAATCAGCAACAGTTCAAAATAACCAGAAATCTATTTTGTTCTTTATTAAATAAATCATTTTTGTTTAAACTTATCCCAGAAATCAGAATAGTCCTTCCTCAGGGCCACATAGTCCTCCCAAGTGCCCAGACCCTAGGTCATACCACCGAAAGAAAGATATTTGGAATTTTAATTAATGGCATGGGTGGTTTGTTTGTTTTCCCCCACGTGTGCTATCAGATAAGCTTGCCAGCTCTGAGTTGGGAAATACCTTGGAGAATTTTGGGGTGGAGCCTGAGTGGTGGGTGTGGCCTTCTGACACACTTCTGGTGATGTCAGGGGGTGGGGCATATGCTAATGACTTATGCGAATGAGCTCCTGCACCTCTTTTTCTACGAAAGGACCCCTGCCCCTTCTAATATTAAATGTGATTGTATTGGTCTTTTGGGGCAGCTCCCAATTTACATAAATGCTAAACTTAATAGCATTATGTTCACTATTCCCAAATGGTGTTATCATGTTTACAAATATTGGCATTACTTAGGACCAAGTCCAGGATCCCCTCCCTCCTGGTAGGTTCTGTCACCATCTGCTCCATGGCACAGTCATTGAGAGTATCTAGAAACTCAGTCTTTTTCTCCTGACTTGAATTCATATGACCCATCAATGTGTGGGTAGTTTTCCTTAATCCTTTTGCTGTTTTTAAATCATCCTCTAATCTTTGATCTCATGGGTGATAACAAACTCCCAGAGTTAAACTTACTTTTGCCTATAAACATCTATAATTCCCCAGACAAGTTAGGCCTGCAACCTTCCTCCTGTGGCCTCTAGACTTTGCCAGGCAATCAGTATTGTTTGTCACCCTCTCAGTGGCCAGTTCTAATCCACTTCCCTCCAGAACAGTAACAGCTACCCCTTCATCTCTTAGAGATGAGCCATCCTGAACCAGACTGCAGGCAAAGATAAACAAAGTCTGCAAAAATGGCTGGCCAACTTTGGAGCCAGGGTGGGGTTGCCCAAATGATGAGAGCTCAGGGCTGCCTAGTGCATTCTACCATTAATTATGGTAACAATGCCATAGATCAACCATTTATATAAGTTAGTTCAAAGCATGGCTGTCCTGTGCCTTTGTTTGAAAACAGTGCTGATCTAAAGGTTGTCTGTTCCTTTTAAAATTTTGCTGCTGCTGCTGTTGGCTGTTGGTAATCTGTGATATATTCATTGTTGTTTTATGGAGTGGTTTCTTGCTTAATTTATGGTGTTGGGTTTGTAATGGCTTGTAAGTGGCCTTGAGAAGCTCAATGTGAATGAAGTGTAGAAATGGACTAAGTATTATATGGCCTGGATGTAAAGAAATGCATGACATATGCAAAAAGAATTCAGAGTTGTTTTTCTTAAACAAAGGCCCCCATACCACATGGCAAATGGTAGATTATAACTATTTCAAATAATAAATTAATACATGCAACAAGCATACTCAGTACAGATTAATCTACAAAAGCAACAAGGAACCAAAATCACTGATAAAAATTACAATTTAATATAAAAGCAGTTTTGTTAAAAGAGAGAGAGAGAGAAAGACGACTGACCAAATGCAAACAGGGCAGCCATGGGACCCTTTTGTTTACACATTTGCTTATGTGGAATCTTTCACATAAACTGATTTTCTGGAGTACAACAAGAAATTGCTTGGAGGCTGACAAAAGGCAAATGATAAAAGCTGCATTAGCTATTATGGAACCCTGTGGGGGAAAAAAAACCACAGCCCAAGGATTTTTTTTTAAAAAAAAAACCTTTCCAAAAAGCTAAATATTATAATAATGTGGCTACAGTAAGTTCTGTTTTGCCTGGAGTAACTTGAATGGAGTTTACAAGATTAAATGCATCTATCTCACAACATAAAACTGAAATGCTGATAAGTCATTCAAAAGCAGCAGTGAACAGGAAGATGTGGACAACAGAAGGAATGAATTTTAGTAGTCATTTAATAAATGCTGGGCTAGATAATTAAGATTTACAACTATTAGTCATATAGATAGATGCTGCTAATTACTGAATTCTCATTTTCTTTCCCTACTCAGTTTATTTTCATTTTATGCCACTATGACTAGAAGAGCTGTGAACTTCACAGTAAACATGTTTGGCAGGGAAATATACAGCTTTTAAAAGCCATGATCACTTGTAAGCTGAACCCCATCTTGTTGCCATCCAACATGAGCAGTTGCCGAACAACTATGTGACCGAACAGCTATTTCCGTCATTCTGCCTTGCAGCTGCTTTTTTATCTGTGTCATAGATGAAACTGACTCCCCCCCTCAGTATCACATTTTCAATTAGAAAAATGATGCAGGGAGGAACTATAGCTCCCATAAGACTGTGCAAAAATGTATACCTACAAATAACATCAATAACAAATTTAGGCAAGCATCAAATGTTTTTGTTAGGAATGGGTAATCAATATATTGCCAACCCTAAAAGTCATCTGATTTTCCTGCCTTCTGATCAGACAGGCAATATCTGACACAGAGAAAAGGCTTCCTGATAACATTCTAACATTCTGAAGCCCAGTAATTTTCATCTGATAATTCTCAGAAAGATCCAGAATTGGATTGAGTTTTCTGCCTGCAGTCTGTTCACGTTTCCCGCAACAGTGTGGTCTCCCAGCCCATCTGATCCCAGTGCTTTTGCCTTATAATAAGTAGTAATCATGATTACTCATTAAAGTGAGCCACAGTGGCTCAGTGGTTAAGACACTGAACTGCAGACTGGAAGATCAGTAGTTTGGCAGTTTGGGACCCGAGTGCCATGTGACAGAGTGAGCTCCCATCTCAGGGAGTTCCTGCCAAACTAGCAGTTTGAAAGCCAGACATTGCAAGTAAATAAACAGGTACTGCTTCGGTGGGAAGGTAACAGAGTTCCGTGCACCTCGACGTTTAGTCATGCCAGCCACATGACCATGGAAATGTCTTCAGACAGCACTGGCTCTTTGACTTGGAAATAAAGATGAGCACCACCACCTAGAGTTGGATTCGACTGGCTTTCAAGCAAGGGAAACCTTTACCTTTACCTTTTTTTACCTTTACCTGTCAACTAGAGAAATAGTTGGAGATCACTCCTGTCATTGTGCATGGCCATTTAAATGCATCCTTCAAATAACCCTACAGAAGGTATACTCACTTTTTTTAATGCTAACACAATCAACATCTGTTCTGAAACAATAATAGATCTGATTGCAAAATTAGTCATCTAGTTTTATGGGCAAGGCACAAAGTGATGGTGTCACTGAGCACACAGAATCATCAAAGTAGGAAGTTTTAAACAGCTCAGCCTTTTTTCCTCCTTTAACTATGTCTGTTTTAACCATTGAGGTAGCAGCAGGTGAGATGGGTGGAGAGTAGAGGGCATCTCCAAAAATTCTCATCATGATTGGTGTGCGTGATGTAAGCTGAAGCTTAAGGTAACTGAGCATCTCTACTGCCAAATAACCCTTCTTTAAACCTGGGAAACCCAAGTTTATTCTCCCACTGAAATTAACATTACTTACTCATGCTTAATTTTACTTGAATCATCCACTGTCTTTCAGCATTGTCCATCTATAAGATAAGAATAATAGTGAGCTACTTTACATGGTTGGAGGGAAGGCATCATGGTATATCCTGATCTTGTCAGATCTTGAAAGCCAAGCAAGGCCTGTACTTGGATGGGAGACCACCAAGGAAGGCTATGCAGAGAAAGACAGAGCTTCTTACTTGCCTTGAAAGCCCTTTTCTGGGGTTACCATAAGTCAGCTGTGACTTGGCAGCATTTGACACACACATCTTATAGGGCTGTTGCAAGTCAACACATTAATTATTGTAGCACCTGTGTGAATCAGAACATTCGTTATAAATAATATATTAACAAACATTAGCAATAATTTTCTCAGTGGTTTGGGGACTCCACTATTAGCTACTGGTTTTGTTGATTTTTCTTTCCATCATCATCAATTTATTTAGCTTATATGACCTTATGTCTAATTAAACATGGTTAAAATCAAATATAATTTACAATCACCCAATAGCAATATGTTAAGATACAAAGTTTACAAAAGTAAAAGGCAACAATGAAAAATTTACAAAATAGACAAACGATAACTTGTAGATTAAGATTCAATATTTAGATGTGAAAGAAAAATCAAAGATACTACAAATTCTGAATGTGGATAACAGCATAAAATCTCTAGACTAATTTTGGTGTTTGAGTGAGGTTATGATTGCCAAATATTTCACCACCAAGACAGTTATTTCCAGATCACTGTCCACCAGTAAATAAGAAATCGCCCATGGCTCCAATGGGAGACGGTGTTTAAGTAGAATGGGAAATACCCAAATGAACCTAAAACCAGTCCATCAAGACAAAACAATAACAAATGAGCCAAGGTCTCCATCGCACTAGATGCACACAGAGCCTGAATAGAATATTTGAGCAAAACACCCCATTATTCCTGCAGATGGGAAAGCATTTAATCTTGTGAGGGTAAAAGCAAATCTTTGAATGGGAATTACAAGATAACGTAGATATGCAGCCTTGGAGATACAACCCTGAGGAACCAGTTCTGAGTGCAGAACCTCAGCCTTGCAGTGTGATTTTTCTTTTAAGCATTGAAGAATGTTGTACAGTTTTTATATTCCATGTGTGCAGTATTTGTGCAATATGTGTCTTTTTTTACAAATATGTATGTATAATGTATTTATGCATTCATACATCAGCATTTATAATGCTGAAAAATACATTTTACAGGAAAACTTGGTGTGAAGGAACAGAAAATTAATTTTAAAAAATCAAATTTTGATTCATATAAGTGAGAAGTTAAATCAGAATTGAGATTGTTGGGTCAAATACCCATGGCATTGCTTGAGTGAATATTTTTACTATTAGATCTAGACAGTGGGATTAAATAATGAAGTTTAATGTTCCAAGCTATCTGAAATCTACTGAAGATGTTTCAAAGGTGATATTGTACACTAAAAGATATTTAACTTTCAGTTGTGAGGGAAATGTGCAATAAAATAACAGATTTTCCTTTTTTGTTTTCCTTACAAAAACACAGTCCCAATAATAACTCTCCGAACTCTAGCCTAAGTGCAAGTTAACAAAGGTCACACCATTACAACTCTTCGATGCATTATTTCATAAAAATGCACAGAGTATATCTCTTAAGTGTATTTCTAAGGGCTAAACTAACTTCCAGGCTCATTCATTCTTTGACCTCTCTACTGCGACCACCTGTAAGGATTCCAATTAGTGTCAACTGTTAAGGGATTTTTTTTTTTTTTTTGCTGTTTCGTGAACCACTAGGAATTGGACTAATTCTCCAAGCTCATTCGCTGGAGTTCACTTAAAAGCTATCAAGTGGTGACAATTTTCATTTACTGCTTGTTTGCACTAGATTTGGACCATTGCCCTGTAGATGAAATGGCCTGCAGCTAATTAACAGCCCCAATAGGTGCATAGTTAGTATAGATTTGGTTTAAATGGGTTGCCAAATGTATGTCACTTAAATGTCCATTATTATGCAATGGCAGGAGTGACTCTATAGCTAAGGTGTGTCACATTCTCTGGAATGGAATTCCATGCCTTATAATTTTTTCTATCACTGTAGGAGCTGGTGTAGGAAAAAATCTTAGGTGAAGGGTATAAGCTACCCACATTTCAGTGAAATCAACTTAAAAATGGCAGTGTTAGAGCTGTTTAAAAATTGTAGCAAGTGTTGTTTCAGGGTTTTGCCTACTCATTATTTTTCAATAGAAAGAAAGATGAAATATATTTCTCTGGAGTTGTAGAAATGTTTAGAAAATTCAAGCATGATACCAAAGTACATGTTCAGTACCATGAAAAAAATACTTTATGCCTTGGTTATCATATTTTCCAGTATCCATGTTATTTAATGGAGAATAATGCAGACTGACACAAATTCCAGGGATGCCTCAATAGTTAAGACATACCACATTTCCTGTTAAACCAGAGTATTCTTTTTATCCTTATGTGACAGCTTTATTAGGGCAGAACAGAGAGAATGGGAATGCCTGTAAGGAGATATCCTCCCATTTACCTTGTATAGTGAATTGATTATAGTGATGGATTGTTTTGCAGCATTTCTCAACACCCAGGAGTTCAGCCTAACCCAAGAAGGGAGCCACAGCACCAGAAGGGTAGGAACGGCCCATCGTACAATTTGTTGTCTCAAAGACCTGCTTTAAATAATTACAGATGTGTGTTGGTAATCAAAGTTATAATAAGTGCTTCCCTCCAAACAGAAGGGAAGTTACTTCTATCAGCCTGGAATTATTACCATCAGTGGGGAATTCATATTGATGTTATAATAGATGGCTAGATCTCCCAGAGTTCTTCTGCAGGCAGAAGGATATCTACTCATGGCATGCACGTTCTTTTCTTTTTCCTTCTGCAGCAGCCTGAAATACCTCCCATCCTGTTCTTGGGGGTCTTCCAGGAACAGGAACGAGGAAATTCAGGCTGCCACATGTGGGAAGAAGTGAGAAAGTTGCACTGCACAGGCGTCTGTCCTTCTCCTTGTGGAAAAACTCCAGGGGATCTAGACCTATAATTTTTAAGTGTAAAGTTACAGAAATAGTTCAGTACCTAGCAGTGTTCCCTTTAAGCTGAGTTAGTGTGAGCTAGCTCACAGTTTTTTAGCCTCCAGCTCACACATTTTTGTCTGAGCTCAGGAAGGATGGCTCCAGAGCAAACTAATGTATGCAGCAGCCAAATCGCTCACTCATAACTTTGATGCCAGTAGCTCACAAAGTAGAATTTTTGCTCACAACACTCCTAGTTGTTAGTGTTATCTCTTAGCGCTGTATATAAGCATTTCAGCATGGCCATGGAAATGGAGCAGTGTCAAGGAGCATCCAGCAGGTGGCAGCCTGTCTGTAACCCAGAAAGCCAAGCAGGCCCCAATCAGGACTGAACCATGGTTTTGAATGTTTTGTCGTCTGAGGCACAAGAGAACAAGCAGCTTCATTTATGAGACTGAAAATAAGGAGAAGAGAAGCAGGTAAGAAGCCCAGTTTATGAGACCATGACAGCAAGAGAGTTCTGGCTGCAGGGGTGGAGGATGGGGTGGGGAAATCACAGATTCAAAATTCCCTGGGGCTAACTTGCTCTACTCTGCCTACATGAGGAAAGAAGGCTGATGAGTGATGTGTATTCAAGGATATAGTTCCAAAGACAGCTACTGTTTGACATGTGACATGTGAATGAAGAAGCATATGGGAGATGACAATGGAAACAAGAGGGTTACATTTTTATTTTCTTTATTTGAAAGAAATATTTTTATCCCATAGTGCCAAAACAATATGAGCTAAAAACATTTCAAAAGCAGAACATGGATTAAAACACGAGCTTCAAACCAATTCCATAAGTGTTGCCACTCATATATAAAAACAGCAATAGACAAATCACTATGAGCAAAACAAAGGCAGCCCCACACAGAGCGAATTACAGTAATCTAGTCTCTGGATATGCTTGGGGCATGGATCACTGTGGCCAGATCAGCAATGGCCATAGCTGGCAAACTA
Source organism: Lepidodactylus listeri (assembly GCA_029233225.1). Taxonomy (NCBI): domain Eukaryota; kingdom Metazoa; phylum Chordata; class Lepidosauria; order Squamata; family Gekkonidae; genus Lepidodactylus; species Lepidodactylus listeri. The sequence continues at coordinate 52,082,372 of JARCFY010000004.1, forward strand.
GCTGCTGCTGATAAAAGGCCCAATGTGCCATGGAGGTGAACTGAGCCTTGAACCATAAGTCAGGATCCACAAGCTATGAACCTGCTCCTTCAGGGGGAGTGTAAACTCCAGCACAGGCTGACTCTTCAGTTTTCAAGCAGTTTCTTAATTGACCAACAATACCTCAGTCTTGTCTGGACTGAGCTTCAGTTCACTCATCCATCTCATTATCTTTTTCAGGACTACCACAGATACACCTAGCTTTGTTGTTAAGGAGAAAGAGAGCTGGGTGTCATCCACATATTGGTAGCACTTCACTTCAAATCCCTGGATGCCCCAACAGTTTTTTATAGATTCTAAATAGCATAAGGGACAAGATGGAGCCTTCAGGACCCCATAGCTTAAATGCCACAGAACCAAGCAGCAGTCCCCCAGGAACAATTTCTGGAATCAGCTGGTCAAGTAGGAGCAGAACCACCAAAGGATGGTGCCCATACTCTCAGCCCAGCCAACCTCTCCAAAAGGATACCATACCTACTAGTATCGAAAGACTGAGCGATCCAGGAGAATCAACAGGAACACACACACACACATACATCACTCTCCCAGAAAAGTTAGGTCAACCAAGCTGACTTCTGTTCCAAAGCCAGACCTGAATCCAGACTGAAATGTGTCTAGATAATCTGTCTTCTCCAAGACTGCCTGAACCTTGCTTGAGCACCTTGCTCAAGAATGCTTGAGCACCTTGCTCAAGAATGGAATATTACCCACCAGGTGGTAGTTTTTTAGGTCATTTGAGTTGAAGGATGTCTTCTTCAAGAGTGGTCTCTTTTAAGTATTGAGCAGGAGGTGATGAATCCAAACAAACAGGCTTTTATTCAGTGACATTGTTCAGCTCAAAAGACAGCTCTATGAGAGCCGCACTTTCATTTATACTGTTCCAACACATAACTTTCAACAATGTAACTATATACAAGCAATACTATTGCATATTTTCAAAAGAAGAGGCAAGAAAGGTGGTGAACTAACAAGGAGTGAGCAACAAGCAGTGACCAAGGAAGAAGACGTGGGTACATCATCAACATAAACTGTGATGGCCTATCACTCTTCCCAATCTCTTATTTGCTTTAGAATGTTGTTATATTCTACCAATCTGCACTGACATTCCCCTATTCTTGTACCCATTTGCTTTTAATTACTTACAACCCCTGTAGCGTATTCCTTGTCATTTCTCCTATTCTACCTTCCTGGGTACTTTTTCAGTATTCTATGCTCACAGCCCCGCCCCAGTATCAAAATGTGGCTCAAATATATTCTTTCATGGTTGCTTTTTGGGCTTAGAGACTGAAACTGAGATATAATCAGGGGTCCGTTGGAGTGGGAGCGCACAGGAGCGCAGCCCCGAGGTGAGGAGCCCAGGGGGCGGGCCCATGACTAAGCCCCGCCCCCTTCTCGGCTTCCCCGGGCAGTGCAGAGGCGCAGCGCCCCAGGGAAAGCCCTGCTAGGGTCTTTATTGTTTTTAATGTTTTGTTTTAATATTGATAATTTTATCATTGTTCCTTTTATGACTGTGTGCTGCTTTTCCAGAGACTTGCTCAAGGTGGCATATAAATTTTCTAAGTATACCATTTTTTATCTGGGCACATGGCACATAAGTACTGGAGAAATTTCACCAACCCTTCAGCAGCTTCCACCCCATCAGTTTGGTGTAGTGGTCAGGAGTTGGACTCTAATCTGGGAGAACCGGGTTTGATTCCCCACTCCTCCACATGCAGCTGCTGGTGTGACCTTGGGCCATTCACAAGTTCTCTCAGAGCGGTTCTCTCATGAGCAGTTCTCAAAAGACCTCTCTCAGCCCCACCTACCTCACAGGGTGTCTTGTTGTGGGGAGGGAAAGGGAAGGGATGGGTGGTGCACATGTCCTGGGTATCTCAAGTCTACTTGAAACCTGGTGGTTTCAAGGGAGCAGGAAGAGAATGAGGGTGTGTTCTTTACGCTTATTTTTATTGCACAAAGTATTGGATGGGGAAGGGAATGGAGGAAGAGCAGGTCAGTTTCACTCACCTGTTGAGTGGAGCCTGAGGGGTGGGTGTTGCCTTTTGACACACTTCCAGTATGTTAGGGGGTGTGGCATATGCAAATGAGTTATGCAAATGAGTTATGGTAATGAGCTCCTGCACCTCTTTTTCTACAAAATGATCCCTGGATATAATTTTGTCCAGGTCCAGAGTTGCAGGTGAGAAAAAGCAGCCCCTGAGCCCCAGAGAGGCAAAGTCCCAACCCCCAGTCCCATGGCTGGGAGGCACAGTGTCCACTCACCTGGCCAACAACCAGCAATGCTGGGGGAGAGAGGAGATGCTTTAGGCAGGTGTGACATGAATTGGGTCAAGCAGAGCAAGGATGAGAGCACTGGGAGTTGCACCGCAGAGCCCAGCACCCCAGTAGGCAGCAACAGCACTGGCAGGAGAAGGAAGTCCAGCTCCCAGGAAGACGGGGCAGGAGGCAGCTCAGAAGTTGCTGGGAACCCTGCTGCAGAGCCCAAAGCCCTGGGGGGGGGGAGGAAGTTGAGGGAGGGAATTCCAGTTTCCAGAAGTGTGGGGCAGGAAGTGGCATGGCCATGCTGGGATGGCGGGGGTGTGGGGATGCAGGTGGCTTCCATAAGCCTGGCTGGGAAGTAACTGCCACTGGGGTGTGCCTGCCCTACATGGAGGAGTGACAGACAGGGAGGTGGGGCAGCCAAGCAGGGCAGCTCCACACCAACGGACCCCCACAGCTCTAACAGACAGGAGACATCTCCCCTAGGAGGGGCCGGGACAGGCACAGGAGAAAGGGAGGAGGGAATAAAAGGAGGCTCTGACAACAAGGCCAAGGAGGAAAAGAAGGTGGTTGTTGGGGTTGTAGCCTATGGAACTCCAGCTGGGAGGAGGAGACCAAGGATGAATGAACTCCCTGCCCTTTTGTCCCCTCTCCTCCTGTTCTGAGGCTTGGGGAGTGTCCCAATGCAAGGAGAGCAACAGCCACAGGCAGCATTCCCCCAGGTGGACAGGTGAGGTGTGACAAGTTTCAAATTTCCTTTTGAAAGACCATTCCAAATCATTAACTTTGGCATGCAATCAAATGCATATTCAACAGACATTGCATTATCATTGCCTTCAACCTGCAGTGAAGGGTATTGGCCTGAAAGATTAAGAGGAAGTGTGGATGCTGTAAGGAAGCACAGTGCATGAGATAAAAATGTCTTGCTTATTATTACATGCCATGGCATACTCTCACAGGCATGCAGATTAATGTGGGCATTTAAAGTGCCCATGCTTCTTGAACAAATTTGAAAGAGCCTTAATTCTTCTTTTAAAATAAAACATAATAAAATAATACCATGGGGGTGTAGGAAGACAGCATGAACAAGCAGTGTTCAAAAAAGAAGCATAATAACCTTTATGCCTGCTTTGGGGATGTTGCTTTTAAAGATTCATGAGATGTTATCCCACTCAGTGACCAATGGAGATCCATCTAACCTTCACCATTTAAAATGAAAAAGAATACTGTTGATCTTTAAAATGCCAGCTAAGACATATTTTCAAAGCAGGTATTTAATTATTTGGTTGGTATGCTGTCCTGAAGGTGCAAAATGGATAACATTTAAGGAACATTAAAAATCCAGCCTGACCCAATGTCTGGTCTCAAAAATATGCTAGTGGAACGTTAATTTATTATGGTTCAATCCTTTCCCCCATTCTTTTCTTATTTCAGAGTTTTGCTCTGTGTTACATTTCATTCCCTCTGAATTCTGGTTTAACTAGTAACATTTCTAGTATTCTAGCATTGGAGCATGAGCAGCTTGCCACAGCCTTTTTTTCCTTCTGGTTCATTTGTGTGGGTGTGAGTGTGTCCCAAGTTACTGTTAAATGCACACTGCAAAAAAACCAAAACAACCCCCCCCCCAATACTTTTATGTATGTGCTTTCATCCCTCCTTCTTTTTCCTGGAGCTTTACTGATGCATATGTGCATTCCTATGCTCTGACAAATATAGATAGAATCATATCAAAACTGCTTTTTTTGTAATATGTGTAATATAGAGCAAAAAAAACCTTTAGAAATAGGAAGTTATGTCAAACTGTTCACATATTCTTTTCAAAATTTGGAAATGAAAAAATAATCCCTAATGTACCAGTTGTACTTAATATCAAGAAGAATATGGAATTTGGATTTTTTAAAAAAAAATAATGGAAAAATTTGGATGAGAAAGTTTTCAGGAGCATCCTTAAACCTTCCATTTTGTTCTTACGATAGATCTGCAAGGTAATAGTTTGATTTGCTTTAAAATACCTACTGAATTTCATTGTGTTTGTTTGTTTGTTTGTTGGACTTATAGCCTGCCCTCCTTTGCTCAGCAGGGCTCAGGGTGGGTAACAATACTGTTAAAACACTACCATAAACTAATTATTAAAAACTATTATCACAACGATATAAGGCAGAAGTTATTCAAGTGAGGTTGTGCAACCTGTGTGCTGGTGGCTAAAAACTAATACAATGCTTTATTTGATTTGATTTATTGATGATGAGGTGGATGGGGGATAAGGGGCGGGGGGAGGCCAATTCAGATGGAAACTTTGTTGCCTCACCTGTAGGTCTGATGGAACATTTCCATCTTCCAGCCCCTGTGGAACTGTATCAGATTCCTCAGGACCCAGATCTGTTTGGAAGAGCATTCCACCAAGCTGGGACAAGAGCCAAAAAGGTTGGGGCTAAACAAATGGTTTTGGGGCTGGGGATGGCTACGAGATCCTTATCCATAAAGTTCAGTGTTCTTTGGGGAGCATACCTGGAGAGACGGTCCCAAAGATATGTTAGTCCCAGACCATATAGGGCTTTAAAGGTTAAAACCAAGACCTTGAACTTGATCCGGTATTCAACTTGGAAACAGTGCAGCTGGCAGAGCACTGGTTGTATATGGTGTCTGGATGGCCTGAAGCATGCACCCCACCACATTCTGGACCAGTTGGAGTTTTTGGGTCAGTCTCAAGGGTAGTCCTGGATAGGGATAGTTACAGTAATCTAGTCTGGAGGTGACCACTCTATGGATCACTGTGGCTAAGCTGTGGAGAGATAGTAAAGGAAACAGTTGCTTGACCTGGTGCAGGTGGAAAAATGCCAGTCTGGCAACATTTGTGATCTGTGTCTCCACTGAAAGGGAGTCATCTAGATACACACTCAAGCTCTTCACAAGCGGTCTTGATGCTAATGGCACACCATTGAGGACTGGGGCTGAGTTCAGACTGGCAGTTTGGCTCGATATAGGCATGTTTCTCAAGCAGATTAAATGGGATGGTTCACACAGCCACAGCTGTCTGGCGTTCCCATGCCATACTCACCCCGTCCTGAAGCATTTTGATCCCGCTTAAAAAAAGGACCAAGTAAAAGCTCTGGCTAGCCATTTGGGTGTGCGTTGATCCCACTTCCTGGAAGTGTGGATGCAAATAAGCCACAATCAAGTGGCGCCAGTAATGTGAATCCGCTGATCCGGCAGGGATGCACATAACCACCCATGCGTGCTGTGCGCTTGAGCACACAACCACCTGCAGGGATGCTTCTGGCTCACGGAGTTAAAGCTCCCAGCCATGGGATCCTGCTCCAATTACTGCTGTATCTATGGGCCCATGCACCTTTGTGCAGGTCAGCGAAATGGACCAAAGTGGTGTGCAACTGTGGCAGTGCCAGGGGCCGCCACGCAATGTGAACACTCCATTCTGCCTCCTCCCTGGTATGGTTCCACATCAGTCCACGTAGTGCAACCGGAAAGCCCCATAACAACTTGGCCCGAGTCTTTTTGCCCTACTTCCCTTGTGCTTCATTCTGCCAGACTGTCCTCTGCCTGGAGGTTGGCATCCCAGCCTGGGATCTCCTCAGCTCAGTCACAGGATCTCTGTCTTTGATGGATTTAATTTCAGCCGGCTTTGCCCATTCTATTAAGAGTGGCATTATTACTACTTTCTAGTGTGAAGCTACATATTTTCTAGCAGATCCTAGAAAACAAATATTACATCTGAGATCCTTACTTACAATCACATTTACAAAGCACCCCAACAAAAACTTTTGATATTGAACATTATGAAAAATTTTATTGGGATGCTTGATAATTATGATTTTAAGTTAACAAAAAGTTTTCATATTGAATGTCATTCTCCCTCTTGGATGTATATCTTTATGTGGTATGGGGGGCTGTGTGTTTGTCGGTGCAGCTGAGAGCAATACCATGAGGAGTCTAGGTACTGCCAAGAAGCCAAATTCCTGGCAGAGTCTCTCAAGGCATAAAGGGCACAGCTGACACACCAGACTACGATGCATATACCCCCTTCAGGGATGAACAGCCACATCAGCAGAAGAAAACAAGAGTTGTAGGGTAGCTACTGGGCATGAGCAGTAGTGGAAGGTGACACTGGCAGACGATCCTACCAGAGACAGCAGCAGTGCCACTTAAGCTAACCTTGGTTGGTACTGTGCAGAAGAAGGCAATGGTAAATCACTTATCTCATACCTTTAAAACCCTATGATGAGACAATCCAAAATGGGGGGGGGGGGGTCATATATAGAGGTGAACGACAGGATCCTCAGGCGGGAAAGCACTCAAACAGCTACTGAGGAAGAGGAAAGGACAAGTACAAGTAGTGCTAGTCTTAATGACACAATTGAATTAAAATTGAAAGGATATTCAGTTGTTAATGTGAATGAATGCAAAAGGAAAGTCCAAAGCTGTTCTACACATATAATAGGAACATGGAATGTGAGAAGTATGAATCAAGGTAAACTCAAAGTCATAAAATGAGAAGTGAAACATCTAAACATTGTAGTCCTGTGAGTGAATAAACTAAATATGGAATACAAAACAATGGCCCACAGACTGGAAATGGTCAGTCTACATTCCAGTTCTGAAAAAAGCTGATGTCAAAGACTGCAGCAATTATCAGACCATCACATTAGTTTTTCATGTCAGTAATGTGATGCAGAAAATCTTACAACAAATATTGTTACCATACATGGAACAAGAAATGCCAGATGTTCAATCCGAATTCAGAAAAGAAAGAGGTACTGGAGATCTTACTGCAAATGTATGCTGCTTATTGAATTTCAGAAGAAAATTAGCTTCTGTTTCATAGATTACAGCAAAGGTTTTGACTGCCCACCATGAAAAACTATGGTTGGATTAAAAAAAAAAAAGGTTTGCCACAACATCTGGTTGTTTTGATGTGCAACCTATACTCCAGATAAGAGATTACTGTTAGGACATGATATGGAGAAACAAAATGGTTTCCAACAGGCAAAGATGTCAAATAGGAATCTCCCTGTCTCTTCAATCTATATGTAGAAAGATGGATTACATTTGGATGAAGGTGAAAACTGGTAGAAGAAACATTAACAATTTAAGATATGCAGATGATACCATATTACTGGCAGAAACTAATGAAGATGTTAAACAACTCCTGATGAAGGTTAAAGCAGAAAGTGCCAAAGAAGAATTACAGCTGAACATCAAGAAGAGACTGCAACCTAAAAATCAGAAGGAGATGGAGATGGGGAATGGCAGCTATGAAGGAGCTAGAAAAGATACTTAAGGGTAAAGATGTATCCCTGGAGACCAAGCTCCAGTTAATTCATACTATAGTATTCCCCATTACTATCTACTGGTGTGAAAGCTGGACAATGAAGAAAGCTGACAGGAAGAGAGTTGATTCATTTGAAATGTGGGGTGGGAGGAGAGTTTTACAGATACCATGGACTGCCAAAAAGACCAGTAAGTGGGTTCTAGATCGAATCAAGCCTGAACTCTCCCTGGAAGCTAAAATGACCAAACTGAAGCTATCATACTTTTGTCACATTATGAGAAGACAAGGCTCATTGGAAAAGACAAAAATGCCAGGAAAAACTGAACATGGAAGGAAAAGAGGAAGACCCAACACCAGATGGATTGACTCTGGCCGAGGACAGACTGGCAATCTAAAGCGGAGGCAAAGCGGAGGGAACTGGTGCGGGGGGAAAACTCCACGGAGCTGGCCGTTCATACTGGCCAGAGCAATGCGGACCAGCGGCAATACGGAGCGTTCAGACTGCCACAGAGCGTTCAGACTGCCACGGAGCCGGCTCGCGCGCGCCGCTGCGCTTTTTTTTTGTTTTCCTTTGATGTGTTTCGCATGTGCGGCGCATTCACACTGCCGCCTCCGGATGCCTCCCGCTTCTTCCGGTTCACACTGTTTGGAAGCGGGAGGCATGCGGAGGACGGCCCCTGAACACCGGTGTCCTGGTAAAGCAGATGGAAAGCGACTGGGAGACGGGTAAGTACGAAACAGAGCCGACGGACAGATGCACATGTCTGAACATGCTCCTTTCTTCCGTTTCCGAAGCGTGCCTGCCCCGCTTTACATTGCCAGTCTGTCCTCGGCCAGAGTCATGGAAGCCACGACCCTCAGTCTGCAAGACCTGAGTAGGGCTGTTAACAACAGGACAGTTTGGAGGTCATTAATTCATAGGGTCACCATAAGTCAGAAGTGACTTGATAACATTTAACACTCACACATTTATCTAATAATATCCAAGAGCTGTTTCAAAAAGTTACAATATTTCGCTGCTACTTTTCAAGTCTAAATCATCAATATCACACTTAGCATTTATGTAATACTTTCCAAATGTTCAACATGTTTCATATGTGCATTATCTAGAATCTGAGGATTTCCCAGAGGTACTGCAAAATCTTGTTGCATTAGCCAAGGTTAGGTAGTGTGGTGTAATTTTATGTCACTGCATTTTTTTTTATTTCAGGGAACATTTCTTTCTGTTCCTTAGATCAAGAAGGGCAGCTGTGTTGGTCTGGAGCAATAGAACAGTTAGAGCCCAGTAGCACCTTTAAGACCAACAAAGTTTTATTCAAGGTGTGAGCTATCGTGTGCACACACACTTCATCAGACAATGAAATGGAGTTACAGATCATAGTTGTATATATAGGGATGGCTTGTTAAATTAGCATGCAAAATAGTAAAGATTTTTTTTATCCGTTTCCAGAACCTTTATCCATAACCAGAAGCTCCATTTCTGGTTATAATCTGTTTGGGTTCGATGGGGAGGGGGGAGACGGGGGGATACAACACTATAACCAGAAACCAAGTTAGTCATTCCTTTGATTTATTAAAAAACATCTTTACTATTTTTCATGCTAATTTAACAAGGAACCCCTATATTTACAACTCTGATCTGTAATTCCATTTCATTGTCTGACAAAGTGTGCATGCACACAAAAGCTCACACCTTGAATAAAACTTTTCTGTTCCTTAGTTACTTAAAAAAATATACCCTTCTCTTATTTGCCCCAATTCTTTGGGATGAGTCTGAATAATAAAAAGAAAAGCAGACAATGAATAACTAATAACAGTGGATTGTTTTCAAAACTGACACTTTGTCAGGGATCCCTTTTTCTGCTCCTGCTTACGTCCAGTGATTTAGCTGAGTTCAGTTGTTGCTTTTGAAACCTGAGCATACATTCCAGGCCTGTCTGCTGAACCTGACATCTTCTGCTTAGCAACCATTACTGGGCAAGCAATTCTGATAGAGACATCAAAGAGTTCTGTAGAGCACAGTATGTGGAGAACAGATAGTGTGAAGGAAGAGCAAGGGGGTTAGCAGGCATACAAAAATGAACTGTGCAACAAGTTTACCATTCTCAATTAAATCTAGATTATTCTTCAAATCAAAGGTGCTCTCTTGCTCCTATCAATTGAAGCCAAGAGAAGGAAATTCAATAGATGCACTACTATGGCCTACAGCTAATCAATCTTCCTGATTGTGCAGCTGCTCCCTGACAGCTGCACTGCCACAAGTAAAACTGATGATCTTTAAAAAATATATCATATATTATATGTCTTATAACTACACTCTGTCAAATGCAGATTCACCTGTTGCTGCACCTTTATAGAACGAACGTCACAGCTGAAATTTTTTAAAGGTGAATATAATAGCCGCTCAGTATTACCATTTTAAAAAGCTAACATGTCTGTAGTTCATTCTACACTGTATTGGTAACAGAATGCTCATTTGTTTGTAAGTGATATAAAAGGCAATGCTAAGCAGAGCTACACCCTTCTAAACCCATTGACTTCAATGGACATAGAAGGGAGTGAGTCTGCTTACGACTGCACTGATATTTAAAGATGCAACAAAATCAGATTTGATTTAGTGTTGTTCAGGGCTTTTTTTGTATAAAAAGCCCAGCAGGAACTCATTAGCATAATAGGCCACACCCAACAGCAGAAATGCATTAGCTTCCCTTGCACTTTATAGTGCCAGTCTGTCCTTAGCCATAGGCTATCAGAAGGATTTGCAGCTGAACATTTATTGATCAAGATCCATCCAAAACAAAAACCATTAGTACATATCATAATTACTTATAACTAAACAGAATTACTTCTGACATTTGAGAGTAGTCAGGCATTTTCTGAACAGACAGAAGTTTCAGTGTCTCATTATCTGTTTTCATTTACCTAGGTAGCAGAACATGGGAAGGGAAGGAGCAGTAAATGGAGAAAGTAATTTAGCAGATATGTGCATGATAGGAAAGTCATCCAACCATAACTATCACCCTATCTTCCCACAAAAGAGGATAACCCTTGTTGGCATTTCTGTATACAGTGTTTGGTTTTTTTTTTTAATGTGGTTAATATAGCAGAGTTTTGCCCAGTCATAGAAGTGCAGTAAATAAATCTCCTAAAAGGTATACTGCAAAAAAGGTAAACTTACATTTCAAGTAGATTCAGTTCACATTCAAGTTGCAGTCGAAAGGAGATCGAGAAGCCTAATCTAATGACTACTTTCTGTATCACAAATGGCCAGCTAATTTGGCATCGTGTGTGTGGGACTATGAACGTATTGTATCTACAAGAGAGACAAGGCAAGGACAAGGGCTCTGCTGACACATGAAGCCAGATTGGCCTTCAGAGAAAGGAGAAATTGAGACAAAAGCCCAGGTTGTCCCTCTATAAGAAGCAGCTGCAACTGCCGTGCAGACTGGGAAAGGCAGAAGTTAGTCCATCAGGCACTGCCTTTGGAAGCCTAGTGTTGGTCATGTGATTTAAAACAAAGATAATATTCATTCTTTTTGGTTAAACAAGAAACACCCCGTGATATGCAACCATACTTAATGATTTTTTTAAAAAAGGCTTACGAGCAAATAGTTGAAATCTGGGCAATTGAAATTTGTGTACTAGGTGATACCTTAGTTTTCCTGGACATTCATACACATGCCCAGGCAGTAGCCTGCAGATCCATCCACTGCTGACTTCTCAGAGATTTAGCATTTCAATCCTTGTGGAAGGACTTCAAGAACTGCAAACCTGATTAACAATGGCAAGATACACTATTTGCTTATTTTCACTAACATTCACTATCATTCTGGGAAGAATTTAAAGGAGACTCCACACAGACACTTGGATGCTATTATTAGTTCATAATGTTCAGCCATCCAATAAAAGCAAAGATTAGATTGTTCCTTCCAGCATGCTGCCTCTCAAGAGTTTTGCCCATGCACATAAGCATTTGGAATTTTGGTTTCTAACTACAATTCAAGACACTTGCGTTTGACTGCCAGCTCCCTAAGCAATAGTTAGGCCTGAAACATGATCAATAAATATGAAACTCTCAAGCCCACACAAAGAATATAAAGGGGGGGAGAAACCTTGCACACTTTAACCTAATCTCTGGTATAAATATTTAAGCATCACAAAACACTAGACCTTCTTTGTCACTTCAGGGGTTTAAGGCTTCTATTGTGGAAGAAAAAAGTAAATATTTTCTTGACTCCAGAGACATTTTGAACTAAACTGTCTTTGTAAAAAGGGGGGGGGGGTCCTGGGGGAAGAGGCAGGAGATGTGTATACGTTGAAAAGCAAAAAGTGAGGGGAAGTTTCCATGCTGTTTTGAATTTCTCTTTTTCTTTTGTGTGATAAAAATGGAAACGGAAAAAAATGAACAATAGAAATTCTCAGAGGGTACATACTTCTCAATGCAGAAATCATTCTTAAACTAATTAAACCTAATCATCATTGTGAACTGTGTGTTCACTGGATAAGGCTCCGGAAAATGAAATATTTGTTTAATTAAAGCCACATGCATAGCTCAGAAAAGCAGCAACAAGCGAATGGATTTTCTGAGGTTATTAAAACCACAGAAGTACACTATAGTGTAACAATTAAGGCAACGATTTAATAGCAAACACTGATTGATTGATCAGGGCATTAGAAGAGTGTATGTTGAAGGAGAGATTTGTTTTTTGTGCAGCATCCCATCTTTTCCTTATCATTATTTAACAAGGCCTCAATTACATCTGTAAATTTACTTTTAATTAGACTCTAATGACCTTCTTATTTGGAGGGGGAGGGAAGTATTCTGAACCATTGACTATACATAGGCCATGTACAATTCAGTTTACCCATTTGTGACATTTTTAAGGGCTTGGAATGCAGCTTTATCACCTAGAAAAACATGATAATTAGCAAAACAGTTACTAATTTTTGCAAACAGAGATAATTTTTTTAAAATGCATTTGCAGCATTTTCTTGCAGCTTGCAAGCAAGAAAAGGATTAACCCTTTAAGAAGGAAAGCTATTTGATAATCCTACTCCAACAGGTTAGCAGCAGCTTTTCAGTGGCCCAGTAAGAGGTTTTATTCAACCAAGCAGGGGTCATTTCGCAGAAAAAGAGATGCAGGAGCTCATTAGCACAATTCATTAGCATATGCCACGCCCCCGGACATCACCGGCCAAATGTCAGTTTCAGCCCCATTATACCCTATGGGCCATTGAAGTCAATGGCAAGAACTCATAGGGTATATGAGGGGCTGGAGGAGTGGGGGTTTGAAGGAGAGACTCCAAACTTGCATAGTAGGTGCTGGGGCCTCTCCCCAAAATACCCACCAAGTTTCAAGAAGATTGGACCATGGGGTCCAATTTTACAAGCCCCCAAACAGATTGCCCCATTCCCTCCACTGTTCTGTATGGTGAGAAAAAAACGTTACTTTTTTCCCACCATAGAGAACAATGGAGGGAAAGGGGGCAACCTGTTTGGGGGGCCATAGAATTGGACCCCCTGGTCCAAACTACTTGAAACATGGTGGGTATTTCGGGGAGAGGCTCCAGCAGCTACCCTGCAAGTTTGGAGCCTCTCCCTCAAACTCCCTCCCCTCCAGCCACTTTTTAAGCCACTGCTGAATTTCAGCGGCAATTCGGCGGCGGGCTGAATCAGATCAGAGAATCTGATTTCGCCTGTGACAACCCTAGTGCCCACTCCTGGGCTGTCGGAGCTCTGCTCTGCCTAATTCCGGCCCGAAATGACCCCTGCAACCAAGTGTTCTTTTTTCAACTCCACTTTTTGTGTTGCTTGCCAGCCCAACATGCAGTTGAGACAACACTCTAGAATTCGAACAAAACTCTATGATTTTAGTACAGAGTTTTACCCAAATCCTTGAGCATCAATTCAACAGCACGCTGGAAACGTGGTGTCTCTTCCAGTATTCATCAGAAGTTATTTGTGCTGCAAGCACACTGCCATTTCTCCCTGTTCATTCCCTTCCCTGCTGGTTGCTGGCCATAGGCTAACAAACCCTTTTTCAATACTACTACCTGAAATACCAAGATACCAATAACTGATTCTAGAATGAAATATGGGTGCGTGGGTGGGTGTATATAAACATATATATAAATTTCATTTATACTTTGCTTTCCCCCCAAATGGGGATCAAAAGAAGTTTGAGTCATTTTGTTCTCCTCCATTCTCATAACATTTCTTTGACGATTTAGTCTGAGTGTGTGTCACTGGCCCAAGGTCATCTAACAAGTTTCTGTGGCCACCGGGGGATTTGAGCCTGGGCCTCCCAGATTTCTAGTCTGACACTGGAACCATTATACCATGTGCCTTCCACTGACTTGGATCTTGATCAGGATCAGATTAAGACATGCTGAGGCCCTAGGCTATGTCAAGTTCAAGAGGCCCCGTGCCAATACCCCCAAAATGGTTATTTAGTACTTTTGAGTTATTTTTCACACTTCAGTCTCCATTTATCTGAGTATATAAACTGTAGCCTATTTAAATGGCATATAAATCCAGCTTTGTCTTTCATACTGTTTGCACTTAAGCTGTCCTATCACAAGGGTATGGTGGGTCTATCCTCCTCTCAGTTTATCTAGTCAGTTAATTTGTATGCTATCTTCAGGCCAATCTAGATCTCCTAAGAGTGCTCATGACAATTTAAAAACAATGATAAAATTTACAATGTTTGAAAAACAGTACAAGGACACAATAAAAACAGAAAAGAGGAAGACTCAATGGCCTTCTGTAATACAAATACTTTCTATTTTTTTCCTGGAAGACCTAACGAGTTGGCACCAACATCATCTTCTGGCAGAAGGAGTTCCATATTGCAGAGGAAGCAAATGAAAAAACCCTCCCATGAGTCCTTGCCAATCTTACTTCATAGAAGAGAGATTTCCATAGAAAAACCTCATTCATTGAGCCCAGAGCTTAGCAGGTGTATATGGGATGATAAAATTCTGTATGTACTGTGGGCCCAAACAATTTTATTGCTTTAAAGGTCAAGTTAACTCCTTGGATTTTCTATTGGCTATCACATACAAAACCCTTCATGGCCTTGGATCCTCTTATTTGCAGGAGCACTTTTCTCCCTATGCTGTGCCACAACAACGTCAGCCAGGGCTTATGTAGGTGCCGTCCTGCAAGTGGGGAAAAAAATCAACAACTGCCCTCCCATGTGTTTTCTCCATCATGGCTCCCACCTTGCAGAATGGCCTTTCCAAGGTGGTCAGGAAAGCTCCCACTCTCCTGGCCTTTCGCTAACTGTGCACAACTGAACTATTCAAGAGGTCTTTCCTGCACAGGTAATAGGGTTGCACTTTACAGAAGAGTTCACAAACTTACTTGGATAAATGATTGAGAATATGGTCTGTACCGCTGTGAATAGTTTATTGCTAAATAGGATCCTATTTATGTAATTTCTGTACTGCTTAATGTGTCACATGAATATTTATGCTGTACTTCAGTTTTTTCTGGTGGTTTCAGACTTCTAAAATCCTAATGCATTGGTTACTTACTGCCCAATTTGAGAAGTGTACTGACTCACTATGTGTAATCTGCCTTGAGTTATTGTGAAAAAGGTGGAACTCTGCCTCATGATGTGGATGATGCGGGGGGGGGGGGGGTTCCGTCGCTGGCACCTGGCCCAACTGAGACACCGGTGGCCAGCACAGGAGGCTGAGTTGCAATGCTCCCCAGTTCCTGGGCCGAACCAGCAATTGCAACGCCCCCCAGTTTCTGAGCCAGATCCTTGCTTGCAGCGCACCCCAGTTCCCAAGGCCAGCCCAGGAGGTCTCCCGGCACGGCAAGACACCAGTGGCCAGGAGAACCACCCAACAGAGAGCCTTCCCATGCCATCTCCAGCCTGGGACTTTCAGGAGGAACCGACTGCTGAATCTCTGCCTGTTTGAGATGCGGTAAGCCCCCTATTGGAGGGAGATCATACCCCGGAACTTTCTGAGCTCCCAGACTTGTCAGACCACTCTCACTTGAGTCTGCCGCTGCAAGTCACAATGGCCCAAATGGAGTCCCCGACCTTAGCAGGACGTTCTCCATCAGGTCCGCCCTTGCTGCGCCGGTCCCGGCAGACCAGGCAACCGCCCCCACACCTAAGGGACTTTGTTGTTTCAACTTAGGGGGGAGGAGTGTTGTGTTTGTGTTCTTGATTATGCTGCATTAACAACTATGGTTTACCTATGAAAGGGCTCTGGTATCCTAATGCTCCAATTCTCATTGGCTGACTAATACAGACTCCCATTGGTCCTGAAGCCAATCTAGGTACCCAGTCACTGAGCCCTGCTTGGGTCCAATAACATCGCTTGTATATAGTTACATTGTTGAAAGTTATTTGTTGAAACAGTATAAATTAGAGTGCCGCTCTCATAGAGCTGACTTGGAGCTGAATGATGTTGTGAATAAAAGCCTGCTTGCTGGATTCATTGCCTCCGCTTCAATACTTAATAACAATCAAGATGATCTGATTCAAAGTGTATTATTTAGTGTGTGTGAAAGCACCAAACTAGGGCCCTTTAGCAAACTGTGGTTTATTTCTTGTCTAGAAGCTAAGGTTGCAATCACACACAATAAATAATCCACTTTCAATCCACTTTCAATTTGCTTTCCAACTGGATTTTGCCAATTCACACAGGGCAATTCTGAATTTCCTTTTCCCTCCATTGTTTTAGCAAACCCATGTTGGAACAGAAATTCCCCTCTGCATTGCCTGCTGTTTTCACTTTCTTTGATCACTGGATTTTATGGTACCTTCTGCATAGATTTATGGCCGTTCAGGGGTGACTTTGCAGTCAGTACAGCACTGATCCTGGGTATCTGTATGTGGTTTTGAGCTGTACCTTTTCCTCAGTGTTGAGAAATTGTGGAGCGAATGCCAGATGCAGAACCAGCCACAGTAAAATTCAGTTGGAAAGTGCATTGAAAGTAGATTGAAAGAGGATTATTTAGTGTGTGTGATCGCAGACCAGGGTTCTCAGTCAGGATTAAACCATGGTTGCTTATCTTCAAACTGAAGAAGGGGTGATGAAGATCTTGCAGCAAACTATTTTTTTGATTGCTCTTTTGAGGAGAAAAATGGGGCTCCAGTATTTAAAGGAATTAGGTTTTAATATCCTGGTTTTTTTTACAAGAAATAAGCCACAGCTTGTTAAGACACCCAATTTAGATTTTGCAGCTAAGGCTGCAATCACACACACTAAATAATGCACTTTCAATACACTTTCCAACTGGATTTTACTGTGTGAACTGGCAAATTCTAGTTGGAAAGAAATTGAAAGTGGATTATTTAGTGTGTGTAATCGCAGCCTATCTGTGTCCCCCCCCCCCCCAAAAAAAACCCCTGGGGTTGCCATGTCTTACCTGGCTGCTGGCAGGGGCTGGGTGGTCCGTCTCTGTGCCCTGGAGGCATGCAGGACATGTTGAAGGGGACCTTCTAGTGTTTGAGAAAAAACTCTATGGTAACCATAGATCGATGGCGGTGTAAGGCAAAGAACCCCTGATTCCTCTCAAGGTTTAATGTGAACAGTAATAGGTTTATTCTGTTTTGTAGGTGTTGCTAATTGGGTCTCTCTGCCTACGTAGCCCTTATCCTCTTCAAAGCCAGAGCTGGAAATGTGGTAATTAGGTTCTCTTGAGAACCTGTGGCCCATAGGATGGAAGGGGGGAATCGGGAGTGATGAGGTAAATTTCTAGAGGGTTCCAGCAAGAATGTGCCTGATTGGCCAAAAAACTATAATTGAGCTAACAGCCTGGAGAAAGGAAGCTAGTTTGGATTCTAATGGAATAAAGGCCTGGACTATGATATGCTCTATTAAGTATTGAGTCAGGAGACGATAAATCAAATGCAGGCTTTTATTCAAAACATTGTTCAGCTCAAGGACAGCTCTAGCAAGAGCAGCACTCAGCTTATAGTGTTCTAACAAATAACTATATACAATGTAACTATGAAGACTCAATTTCATTGGAACTAAGCAGGGCTCTGTGATTGGTTCCCTGGATTGGCTTCAGGACCAATGAGAAGTCTTTATTCGGCAGCCAATAAGAATGAGGGAATTGTAATACGAGAACCCCGACAAAGCAATGCATAACTCATTAAGAAAATATAACATGCTCATATTGAAATAGACAGCAATATAGAAAATGGATAAACTATGGCCTTGACTCTTCAAGTTAAAGTTTCTGCTATCTAACCCAAGACTTAGAAATGTATAGATAGTTAAGCTAGTTTTTCTTGTTTTTCTTGCTATGTGATTTTTAGAGTGTTGCATTGCCTGTAGATTGAACATTTTCTTCTGAAAGATATTAAATAAAATATTAAAGGTTTGGCTACTTGTGTACATCAGCCCTGGGAACTCATGGAGTTTAGCCTCAGACTCCTTGACAAGGGGTGATGTTGTGTAATAACTGACTAGGCCAAGAAATTTCTTATTGTAGTTTCTGTTTTGCTTGCTCCTTCCTTTGGTGCTTGCTGGATCTGCTGCAGACCAGGAGAGACGTCTGCACTATACCTAGGTAGTGTCATATGTGTGAAAGTTAAGTAAAGGTTTGATTTCTTAAAAGAATCTTCAGCCTAGACTCATTCTTCTTTGCAAACCTGCAACATCTTATCACCCACTACATGAGAAGAGGCAGAATATTTCAAGGAGCTTTTGAGCAGCTTTAGCTCTAACAACAGAGTGGAACCATCTTCAGTGTATGCATGTTACTCAAATGCATCTTCTGAGTTTTAATGCCTTTCAAACCTACATTAACTTGTACTAGTTGAGGTTTCTTTTGCGTCTGCGGCTGATCTAACAAATCGATGCACCTTCATAATCAGTGAATTCAGAACTGCAAGGATTATGTGATGACTGATACTTCTTTCAGACTCACAAGGTCAGCAGATTATCAGCAAATTTCTCATTTTGTTTTTAAATCATTGGTTAACAGAATAGTTATTTAATTGTATTAATAATTGCAGAGGCAGAGACATAGGCCGAGTTCAGACTGGCAGTTTGGCCCAATATAGGCACCTTTCTCAAGCGTATTAAGTGGGCCGGTTCACACAGCCACAGCTGTCTGGCGTTCCCCTGCCGTACTTACCCCATCCTTCAATGATTCAATCCTGCTTTTAAAAAAGTACCAGGTGAAAGCTGGGGCAAGCTGTGGAGGGTATGTTGATCATGCTTCCCGAAAGTGTGGATGTGAAAAAGCCACAATCAAGTAGTGCTGGTAATGTGAACCTGCTGATCCGGCAGGAATGCGCATAGCTACCCATGCGTGCTGTGCGCTTGAGTGCACAACCACCCACAGGGATGCTTCTGGCTCATGGAATTAAAGCTCCCAACCATGGGATCCTGCCCCAATTGCTGCTGCACCTATGGGCAGGTCAACAGACTGGACCAAAGCCACGCGTAATTGTGGCAGCGCCAGGAGATACCCCGCAGTGCAACCGCTCCATTCCATCTCCTTCCCAGTATGCTGCCACATCAGTCAGTGCAGTGCGACCAGGAATCCCTGCCACAACTTGGCCTGGGTCTTTTTAAAATTGTTTTTATATTTTTGCAACTACACACTAAAAACACTACAATACCTAAAAAAACTATTCTACCCTAAGGTATACAGAAGCCAAAAACAAATGATTATACTTATATATCTACTTCAAATTTCAAGGAAGAATTTTAAATTACAAGGCTTCAAACTGCAAAATATCTAGATTAAAAGCTTATTTTACATAAGTGATTGAAAAGAGAAATAGTGAGTTATACATTCAAGACTTTCAAGCAACAAATTCATCTTATTATTCTTTAAAAGTTCCTTTTTTCCCTTCTTGCCTCTTTGGGGTTTTGGTGCTGCTGCCCCCAAAGCTGAGTCGGACTCTTCATTTTCAGAACCTTGTTTCCCGGAAGAGTCTGAATCGTCCAGACCATAAATGCTCTCTTGCAAATCCAAAGAGTCCTCTGGTGGAGTTTTATCTTTCTGTTCTTTACAACTGTCCAGAAATTTTTTGGCCTTTGCAGCCGAATCAATTCTTTGCTTCTTCTCTTTGAAGCTGAAGACAACACCTTTTGGAGTAAGCCAACGATATATAATGCCTTCTGACTGAAGGAATGCCGTCAAAGTCTTATAAGGTTTCCTCTTCTTCCTGATCTCAAATGGAATGTCTTTTAATACTCTGATGTCTTCCTCTTGGATCTTCAGGACATTTCTATTTTTGGCCCTGAGCACCACTTCTCTGGTTGACTTTTTGGAAAACCTCACCATAACTTCTCCTGGCAGATTCTTCTTCTTTACAAATTTAGGATAGGTCCTGTAGACCCTATCCATATCGCTTTGTATTTGATCCGCTTTTAAATCTGTCATAGGAGCGATTGCCTCACTGAGAATCTTTTTGAGGTTTTCACCTTTTTGCTCTGGTACACCCTGGAATCTCAAGCAGAAAGAAGATCTTTCCATCTGAAGTCTCAGTAAATTATCATTATCAGAAATCCTTTCTTTTTCTATCGTAGCCAGCTTTGCATCCGTCTTCTCAACTTTGGTCTTAACTTCTGCAAACCTTTTTCTGTCTACTCAGATCTCTTATTTGCTTCTACCAATTGCTTCTACCAATTGCAATTCTACCAATTGCTTCTACCAAGGAATCAAGCTTCACATTCACCATATTTAACTGTTCCATCAGAGGGCGCAAAGCAACAGCCAGTACAGCAGTCAGGTCTGTACTGGATTCAGCCTTTGTTCCCCAAAGAGTGGACTGAGTCTTGGGGGAAGGTTTTTGATTCTGGGTCTTCATTAGGGGCTTGTTTCTCCAAAACATATAAAGTCATAGGACCGCTGCCTGACCAAAGGAATTGGAGAATCTCCTTCATCCACTCATAGGTGCCTAAGCTGGTGAGTTGCCGGCAAGAAGCAGTGGGGTTAATTGCTGCTAGATCAGAGCCGGTGGCACTTGCACGAACTAAAGGGGTAAGATCTTCACCTTCCACATCCCCGTACATGGTGGCTACATTAGTAAGCCACTGAATGGCATTTTCTTTAGTTAAAGGTCCTAATTGAGAAGCAATGGCTTTGATTTTGTCTGGCCTCCACCCACAAGTTTCTAACATGGTTTTCTGACCTCCCGCAGCCCGTGTCTCTACCTTCCTGGTAGTGATGGGTTCCACTAGATTGGGATCGGGCTCTGCAGTGGTTAGTTCGGTCCAGTCAGGGTTATATGCATGGACCATGGCTATTTCCTGTGGTATGGACTGCGGGGGAGGAGAAGGGGGTGTAACAGTTTCCTCCTGGATATCGATCATTGCGACAGGGTGAACAGTAGAAATTATGGCCCACTGCAAACCTAGTTGATCTTGTAACAATTTGATCTTCTTTCGACAACCATCATGACTCACAGACTCTCTCTTAATTTGATTTTGCTCCACCAGGTATTGAGCGGCTTGAGTGGCATGGGACAACTGGTCTAGGGCGTCTGAAAGCTGCGTCTCTGTCCTTTTGGCCTTCCCAATAGCAGTATCCAATTTCATAGTGGTTTCTTGAAGCGAGAGAGTGAGCCGCTGCTTATCCATTAACAGACTCACGTTCTCTGACTTCAAACAATCTAATTCAGCAGTCCTTTTCTCAGAAAATTGAACTGTTTGCTTTTCATACTTATTTTCCAACTCCTCAAATGCTTCGTTCTTAGCATCTATCAGATCTAGATTTTCTTGTTCTAGGGAGTCTATCCGCTCTTTATACTCCTCTAACTCCTGCCATACATCAGCAACATCCTTCAGGGCTGTGTACAATACCCAAGATCCATATCTATCTTTCTGCGCCACACTAGGTTTCTTCTTATGACAGAACTCTTGGAAAGCATCACGCATGATGGACAGGGGATCCGGTCCTTTAAAGGTGCTGTCAACCCATGGCGTGGCTCCCTTCTTGACTAACCATTTTTCTAATTTCGGTGTAGTAGTTTTCTTTTCACGATACATGCTTGCTTTTCCTTATTCAACTCAATGCACAACTTAAGAGAGCTCCTTCACCCTCCACTGATATCTTGTTACAATGGGACGTTAGCAGGGGTCATTTCGTAGAAAAAGAGGTGCAGGAGCTCATTAGCATAACTCATTTGCATAACTCATTTGCATATGCCACACCCCCTAACATACCAGAAGTGTGTCAGAAGGCAACACCCACCCCTCAGGCTCCACTCCACAGGTGAGTGAAACTGACCTGCTCTTCTTCCATTCCCTTCCCCATCCAATAGTTTGTGCAATAAAAATAAGCGTAAAGAACACACCCTCATTCTCTTCCGGCACCCTTGAAACCACCAGGTTTCAAGTAGACTTGAGATACCCAGGACATGTGCACCACCCATCCCTTTCCCTTCCCTTCCCCACAACAAGACACCCTGTTAGGTAGGTGGGGCTGAGAGAGGTCTTTTGAGAACTGCTCATGAGAGAACAGCTCTGAGAGAACTTGTGACTGGCCCAAGGTCACACCAGCAGCTGCATGTGGAGGAGTGGGGAATCAAACCCGGTTTTCCCAGATTAGAGTCCAACTCCTGACCACTACACCAAACTGATGGGGTGGAAGCTGCTGAAGGGTTGGTGAAATTTCTCCAGTACTTATCTGCCATGTGCCCAGATAAAAAATGGTATACTTAGAAAATTTATATGCCACCTTGAGCAAATCTCTGGAAAAGCAGCACACAGTCATAAAAGGAACAATGATAAAATTATCAATATTAAAACAAAACATTAAAAACAATAAAGATCCTAGCAGGGCTTTCCCCGGGGCGCTGCGCCTCTGCACTGCAAGGGGAAGCCGAGGAGGGGGCAGGGCTTGGTCATGTGCCCACCCCCAGGGCTCCTCACTCCCAGAGCAGCACTCCTGTGCGCTCCTACTCCAACAGACCCCTGGACATTAGAGGCCTTTTGTCCACTTGGCATCAATGGAAGAAAGGACTCTCGCAGTCCCGGGATACTGAGTGCACACTTCCCAGGGGCTATCACTGCTATTTCCTTCACAGAATAGACCACAAGAGAAAGCCACTCGCATATCGCAGAAAGATAAACAAAAATGGAGGGGGATGCAATCCCTATACGGCGATAGGGTACCTTTAGGTTTTTGAGCCGGGGTGATCAAGCCGGCAATCGGGATTACCAGTTAACCCTGAGGTATTTCCAGGCTCCCTGGCTGTTACTGGGACACCTCAATGGACCCAGGAGAGTTTTCCAGCCACTTCGGACACAGCTAATCCACAACTGGCAGGTTTTTGGATCACCTACGAACTTGGGTTTTGGGGTCTCAGCCTCTTTCTGGATCACCACATAACCAACAATAGCAAGAGAGAAAATGGGAGTGTGGGCTGGCCTCATGAAGCCCAGTGACCACCGTTCAAAGCCAGAGCACAAAGGTCCACTGCAAAGTGCTTGCCTTCACCAGGCACAGCGTGCGATCAGCTGCAATGCTCCAAAGTGGCCGAGCCACCCAAAAGGATGAGACCCTAAATCTAGTAGTCTCCCTCAAATGTCAGATTCTCGGGTCTGAGGTGCAATCTCTTAAAGAAGCAGGGGGTGTGTGACGTGCAGTGTAGCGAATGTGGTGCAACTATCCTAGCAACACACGACCACAATTGCCCACCCAAGATAGACAGCCTTGAACGGGGTGGCCGAGGGAAAAGAGACAAAGCGCAGAAAGATGAGGGTAAAATGGAGCCCACCCTAATAGAGCAGCTCACTAGAGCCAATCACACAAGATAGCAATCATTCGCACACAGCAAAATACATCAGTCTCAAGAAGCTCGGGAAGTTTCATCCTCCAAGTCTGAAGTTCTGAATACACCCGTGTCAACTCGCATGCATTCAGATGTTCAGGGTTGCCCGCATTCTCCACCAATCTGTTAGCCTCACTGTTCTTTTATGTTATTAATATTTTGGGAATATTAGCTGTTATCAATATGCAGCAGGCTTATGGGACCTTTAACCAATATATACAGAGGATGCACTAACCGATGCTTCTTGAGAAACTGACCAGGACTCGATTACAGATGTAAATAATTTGTTTACTAAGATATAATAAAAATAGTTACAAAAAGTAATGTTGTTCTGTCATTCATACATACATACAACACTAGGAATTTAGGAAGAAATTACAGGGACTGGTGCATGAGCATGGCGCTTTGACCCTATAGCACAGGTGTCTGTCCCCATCTCCCCACTGGTCACCTAATGTACTCTCATGTCCCACATAACTAATAGCATAGTTCATGTGTGGTTTTCATATTGTAGCAAAAGTCCATAACGTGCTGCACAGCCTTACAGTTGTGATTTGCCCGCCATCTTTTCTCCCCGTCCAGCCATCCCTCTTTATTTACTTTTAAAGAAAAAGTCTTTTTAAGTGACTAAAAGTCTTTTTTTTTCACTGCTTCTTTATAGCTTTCAAAAGCACTCACTCTCTTTTCAGCCACAGCAAGCTGCTTCTCTGTGGCTCTGTTGCTTTAAACGGAAGAAGTGGGGGGATTTAAACTTTAATCGCCCCCTTCACTTTAAACTTAGATCACCACAGGGAATCCAGATCAACAAAATTTACTCACTCTTCACCACATGTAACAGATAGGCATTTCTTCTTTGCAGCTACTGACTTCTGCAGCCGTCCGGTGTGCGCCCGTACTGCCCGGAGACTGCGGCAGTGGCTGAACCTATGAAGGCAGGGGGATGCCTTGATCTTGGGATCGCCATCCTGGAGAGAGGCTACCCCCAAGTGCCTCAGGCAGGGTCCTGTCTGGAGACCCCTTTAGACCACTGGGTCCGGGTTGCATCTCCCAGAGCTTCAGGAAGATGTGCCCACCATGGAGTCGCCGAAACTGGAAGTCTCGGCCTGGGTCTTTTTGCCCCGCCTCCCTTCCACTTTATACTGCCAGTCTGTCCTCAGCCATAGAATTATGAACAAAGGAATAACATTTTCCTTCATTAGATACACAGACCATGTTCTGTTCTTGGTATAAAACTTGGGTGCAAAATGTTGAATACCTTTCCTTTCTCTTGGCAGAGTGCCTGTGCAGCAGTCAGGACACCAAACTGATTAAAAGTAAAAAAAAGAATGAAAGATTTATTTGGGAACTAATCCACTGGATAGGGAGGAGAAAAACCTGTCTTGTTAGCCAAGAAAGGACCTGGCAAACCCAACTGCTACATGTGTGTATAGATGTTATTTATTTGTTTTGATCAAAGGAACAACTCATTTACTTTTTAAAAACCTCTGGGCAACACCGGAACAGAGCCAAATAAGCTGACTTCAACAGGGAGTTGCACAACCAAGTCACCACCAAGAAGGCTCTGTGTTTCACTCTTGTATCAGACATATATTTTGACCACAGCTTCCAAAGATAATGTGAATAATATGGCAGGTTCACATGGAAAATTCTGACTGCTTAACAAATAACTTAAAGCCAATTTCACACACAGCAAAAGCTTGTGTCATTGTTAATGATTCTTCTATTAACGTACTACTTAGACTGCAGGGCAGAGGTGGTAGTTCAAATGCCATGTATAAATGTTAAATACTCTGCATTTGAAATATCAGTATGTCGAAAAGAAGGCTAACCTCCTTCCTCTTTAGCTACTTGACGAAGGAAAGTAGCCTGTGCCTTTCTTGTAGATATTTTGTTCAGATTCCAGCAATATTTTTGGCGGTTGAAAAAATTGTCACAGTTTGTCCCCTCAGCTTTCAGACAGAAATCTGTCAATGGTAAGCTGACCAGCTACCACATCCAAAGCAATGTTAGCTGATATTTCTTCAAGAGAGAGCATTTTCACAAGATCTTTTCACCTTGCAGCAGACTCAACAAGCCATCCCTCTGGGGAAAAATTCACCTCTTGGTGATTTTTCTACCTCAAAGAAGCTCATTGTAAGAAGTGGGTATTGTAGGCTACCTTCTTTTATACTGAGGTCTTAACCACATTAAAATAGGATAAAGACAACATTCTTTCAGTGTCCTAGGATGGTTATACAATAATGGCACTTGGGTGATTGTTATAAGGGCCATAAATGGAGGTTTGCTATCTCCGTGGTATTATAGTAAACAAACAAAAAGATCCAGGTCCAATTGCCCAGCAATGCATTGATTCTCCTGTTCTCACATTCCCAATAATAAGCAGTAAATGAAGATGTTTTTCCACAGCAGCATTAAGTCTGACAGACTACAGGGCACTGCAGTGGCACCACAATTTCAAGAGGCTTATTTATTCTTTTACTTGTATGATAAAAAAGGAATACCAGATGGCTACTTCCTGTATCCATAGCGAGCTTTAGAATAGAATTTGTTCAGTCTATTTTGCTAGGTTCTGTTGCATACCAAGTCAACATTGCCCACTTTCTGAAGCTTTTTTATTATTATTCTGTTGTCCTTTCAGAAAGAACCCCAGAAATATAAACATTCTTTTTAAAAGACAAGACAGCAGCAATCTTTTGGCTGACAGCTAACAAGCAGCCCCCTTTCTGACTGACACCTGCCCTTTTGAAATCTTAACTAGTAGGATTTGTCAGCAATATGAAATATCCCTCTTCACATATGTCCTCAATCTCTGCTTGATTTGCAGACAACAAATTGCTAAAAGAAAAGGCACTTGAAAGAGTAGTGAACAGATGTCTAGCTTATAAAACCAGACCAGTCTTCTTAAATTTTCTTCTCACTGAACTGAGGTTGGAGCTAAAATTCTAAGTTTGCACAGGTTTCTTGAATGGCAGAAGGTAATAAATAAATGATGTGCTTGCTAATGATGCCTTTGCATTGCAACTGATTAAATGTGTTTCCACATCTGCAGCTGCAATTCAGGTCATATGACAAATTCAAGGAAATCATTCACATTTAAATCTTTCAAGCATTCTTACAGAGCAAACTTGTGTCACACCTGTGCTGTGATGGTTGGCCACTGCTTAACTACAGCAGCACTAGTCCATTCCCTATGGGCATAAGTTATGCTGCAGCCAACAGACAAAGTCAGTGGGCTCACAGTGTTTCCGGATCATAACTGGGGTAGGAGTTCCTGTCATGTAGTCAAAACCAAACAGAGAGAGACACAGTTGTGGCACAACACAGACTTTATTGAACTGCAAACCATGGTGAGATGTGAAGACTCCAGGTGCTTTCTCTTTGTGGCCACAAGGAAGAGAACTGAGGATCCCGGGCATGGCATGCATCTAAGTGGGATGGCATTGCAGGTGGAACTTAGAAGGGCTGGCAGGGTGCTATGCTGCACTTCAAGAGGAGGTTTGGGACAGCAGACTGAGCAGAGTGTAGGAGGGAGGCAGGACTTGTCATACCCAGAAGTCTCCCTGTTGAACCTTCACCTTCATGAAAGCAAAATAGAGATATGTATGGTCATGGCAAGCTACCATGAGTGTCATGCCATGCTGACCCAGCCATGGATGTGTTGTCCTGACAGGGTCTGCAAATGCAGCCCCATGGGAGGGAGCTTCCCCATGACCCTCCCTTGAGGCACATGATGGGACCATCTAAATTACACTCATCTGTCCTGTTTTGAAGTGCCCACAGATTTCTGGTGATCCATCCACAGCATCACCTGCAGCTACTGCTCAAGGCTCTGGTTCTGCAAGGAAATGAATTAAAGGGTCACATAGCAAGCTGGTTCACCATGTACAGTGGAGCAACTGCCAGACACCCCCCCCCCAAAGCACAGACATGCCCTGTCTTCTGCCAAGGGTGGGAAACAGGCAAATGACAGAGCATCCCCCCCCCCCCCCCATCTCCTAGGAAACTTTCATGGGATTGTTTCCCATGGCTGTCAGGGGGCATGGTGCTGCATGGCCATGGATTGTGCCACCCCTGAACAAACTCAGTGTTGGCCTTGACTGCAGGAGGTGCTGTCATGGCAACCAGCCTCAAGCAAGGGGAATGGGGGAGCAGGTTTGGGAGATGGCAGAAGTGCACTCCACCTGGCCTGACACTAGCTGCTAGCTGATAACACAGATGAGTAGTTGCAGGACTAGTTCCAGGCAGCTGGCTGCAAGCCTGACCTTTAGACATGTGGCTATAAAACACAGCCAAGGGAGAATGTTAGGTGTAGAAGCAACAGGCATGATAGATGTTAAACTACTGACTCTGGTTTGCCTGATTCTTGGAACATGACCCTTGGACTGAATAACTACCTAGCCTGACTTCTGGAAACCTGACCACTGGACTGAATGACTTTGCCTTTGAAAAGTCCTCTTGCCTGATACCTTTGGGGAACAGATACTGCTACTTGAGACCAGAAGCCTGTGGGTTAGTACACCCTAACTACTGAGTTGTAAGATGTTCTGGGTGAAGTTTTTGTAGGGTGGGGGGGCATGATTGGGTGCTGGGGAGGGGGCTTAGCTGCCCTGGGGAGGGAGATGATTGTCTAAGCCTGTAGTAAGCATCCTGACCTCCTCTGAACTTAATTGGTGTGGCTGCAGCTGGGGGGGGGGCGTGATTTTTCAGTTCAGTTGGCACTTATGGACCACACCATGTTTTTTGTTGGCATAACTTTCTGCCTCTGGCAGGGGGTGTTCCCAGGCTGAAAGGGCTTAAGAAGCCAACTAACTCTGGCCATGCTCCCATAACCAGGAGTCATTTCGAGCAGGAATGTGCAGGAATGCCATTCTGGGAGTAACAAGTCCAGGAGTGGGCACATGGTGATGTGCTATGGAAAAAAGCAAAAGCATACTAACTTGATCTGTATTTTCATGTTTGTTGTAGGGTAGCTTCCCTGCAAGACCAAGGAAACTTAAAGCCGGTCCGGGGCTACCCCAGATGACCTGGAGCGGGTGCTTCAGGATGTGGCAGGCTGGCTCAGGCTGAGCCGACTGAAATTGAATCCAACAAAGACAGAGGTCCTGTGCCTGAGTCGGAGTGGACCGGGGGTAGGGATCCCATTGCCGGCCTTCGGGGGGGCATCATTGGTGCCAGTGCCGAGGGTTCAGAGCTTGGGAGTGCTCCTGGACCCCTCATTAACGATGGAGGCCCAAGTAGCAGCCACTGCCAAGGCAGCCTTTTACCATCTGCGGCTGATTAGGCAGCTGGTTCCCTTCCTCGAACGCAATGACCTAGCAACAGTGATCCATGCATTGGTCACCTTGAGGCTGGACTACTGTAATGCTCTCTACATGGGGCTGCCCTTATCTCAGCTCCGGAGGCTGCAGCTGGTGCAGAATGCCGTGGCCAAGCTGTTGATGGGTCTCTCGGTGTGAGACCACATCCAGCCTGTGCTGAGGTCACTGCACTGGCTGCCTATAGTGTACCGGATCCAGTTCAAGGTGCTGGTTTTAACCTTTAAAGCCCTGTATGGTCAGGGGACCGCCTTTCCCCGTATGTACCCCAGAGAGCACTGCAGTCAGGCACACAACATCGCCTGACCCTTCCTGGCCCGAGAGAGGCCAGGCTGGTGACCACCAGGAATAGGGCCTTCTCAGTGGTGGCTCCCTACTGGTGGAACGAGCTCCCGGAAGACATTAGGGCCCTGCGGGACCTTTTGCAGTTCCACAGGGCCTGCAAGACAGAGCTCTTCTGCCAGGCTTTTGGGGCCGCCACTGGGGAAAATGGCCATGGGTAAGTGGCCAGTTGAAGTAGTGGCCCAGTACATCTGCAGGTGGTAGCCTTCTGGTCGTGGGGATGTAGTTGCTATTCTGGTGTTGGATTTTGTATTCGCCACCATTTTTAGTGGGTTCTGTGGTTTTATTGTAATTAGTTATTATCTGAAATTTTTGTATGTTACTGATTTTAATGCTGTGAGCTGCCTAGAGCCGCTTTGTGCTGGCTGGGCAGGATATAAGTCTAAATTAAATAAATAGTCAAAGGGTAAAGAGCTCTGAGTTGGGAAATACCGGGAGATTTTTTAGGTGGAGCCTGAGCAGTGGGTGTTGCTTTCTGACACACTTCTGGTGATGTCAGGGGGTGTGGCATATGCAAATACATTATGCTAATAAGTTATGCTAAAGAGCTCCTGCACATCTTTTTTTACAAAATGACCCCTGCCCACAAACATGCCAGCACAGGGATCTACACCTTGGTTGTGCCAACTAGCAGCTGCTTTGCACCTCTGCCAGCACCCAAGTGTGATGGAGTGGTGCTGAGAGCCAGTGCCATTGTAACTGGGCTTTATGCTGGTATATCTCAGAAATATGTCGATGCAAAGGTCAGTTGGCTCCCTGAGTGCTTTTGCTACCTGCCCCCCTTAGGATTGTGCTGTTAATAATTCACAAAAACAGGTGCAATTATTGAACTTAATATAGAGACACATTAGGGGCCATGGCTCAGTGGTAGAGCTTCTGCCTTCCATGCAGAAGGTCTCAGCTTCAATCCAGATGGGCAGTTCAATTCACTGTTGCCGCACCTCAAATTAAGCCAGGTTATTTTGTGGCAGAGAATCCTGACCAGACTCACCCCTTTTAGCATGCTTCAATGCCCTTAAACCCCTCCTTGCATGATCAGACAGCAGCAAGCAGGGAGTCAGCCTGTCTGCCATTTTTCCAAAAGTGTGTCCTTTGAGCATGCCCAAAAGGACTCATGAGCTTGCTGGGATATGGAGTTCATGGGGCTGTCAGCCATTTTCTTTTTAAAGTTAGTCCACAGAGCAAGTGCACAAGTGGTGAAGAGACTGCTGGAAAATGGAGTTCTCTGCCATCCTCTTTCTAATATTTTCAATTTACCCCTTCCCCAAACAATATTAAAAAGCTGAACAGAGGTGTCTTTCTTTGAGAGTTTTTTTTTTAAGGTTTTGAGCAGCCCTCCCCCGGGGGGGAGAGGTGCATATATACAGTCATGTGATCCTCACTAAATGGGGTGGGAATGGCGGCTGGAAAACAAGAGGTCAGTGAGACCTGCCTGATGCCTTGGGTGTGTGAAACAGAGTGACCAGATGACAGGAAATCCATTTTTGAAGCAGCTCAGACCAATAGGACCAGACTTTCTCAGGCATCAAAGAAACACAGGGCAAGGGGAGGTGGGCATGGAACTCAGATGACTGGGGCACGACAGACAGATGCTGCTGTCTGATCATGCACTTTAAATCCATAAGGCAGGGGTGGCCAACCTTGCTTAACGTAAGAGCCACATAGAATAAACGTAAGAGCCACATAGAGATGTCTGAGAGCCGCAAGACAGGAACAAATATCACACACACGTTTTTATTTTTAAAAATATGCAAATTTGCTTTTTATTAACGTTAAATGGGACTGCCAAAAATAAAAACAAACGAGGAAAACCAGTTATAAGAAAGAGAGAGAGAGAAACTAGGAAAGCAAATAGATGGGAGGGAGGAGGGAAGGAAGGAAGGGAGAAAGAGAGAAAAAGCATGCCTCCCCTTTGCTTCCCCAGCCGCCTTGCCAGGAGCCGCACAATATGTGTGAAAGAGCCGCATGTGGCTCCTGAGCCACAGGTTGGCCACCCCTGCCATAAGGGAACGGGAATGGCAACAGATCAAATTGGCTGTGTGAACATGACATATTTCTAGTTAAAAAGATCAGGTAGCAGGTGATGTGAGAGACTTGGACCTTGGACATCTGCTTGCAGTCAGAGTATACAGTACTGCCCTTGATAGCATACTGATCCTGTAAACTATTGTAGGGAACACATACATGTGAGTTGTTATAGCAAATTTGTGAGTGAAGGGCTTTAAATAGCATTCACACTGGTGGTAAGAATAACTCCATGCATGCAACCAACCACCTCAAGAATTATACTAGAGCTGGAAGAACAATGGAAACTAATCAGATGCCATCATGAATACAACTGTCTTCAGCAGCCTCCTAAAGGTTGAGAGTATGGGGGCCAGATGTACCTCCCTGGGGAGGTTGTGTCATAATCATTGAGCTGCCACTGAAAATGCTGATTCTTGTGTACCCTCCAGATGAAGGTCTATGGGTGATGGGACAGTCATGAAAGTCTCTCCCTGTGATCGTAGTACCCTGGCAGGAACATATTGGAGAAGATGATTCTTCAGATACACCAGTCCCAAGCCATGTAGGACTTTACCCCTAACTATCACTAAAGGGGGAGGGACAAAATATTACTGTTGTGTTTAAGAGGATTTTGATATTTCCCTCTTAAAAAATCACAGCAGTACATACCAATGGTTATTTGACCCTATAGTGTAGTAGACTGTGGGAACAACAATATAGCTGCCAGTATAGCTGTTGTTCCCCTTCTAATGACTGTAGGCTCCCATACAAGTTTACTGAAGTCTAGCAACTTCAGTCCTGATGCTCTGTTATGCTTAAAATGTTGTACATGTGGAAATCAGATTAGAAATCTGGTGGACTTCTGTTATTTCTTCTTCTTTTGTTTCAAATTTAAGTAATTTGGTTTCAATAAAATTTAATACATGCACTTAAAACAATTATCAGTTTTGCATTTCAAAGAGACTCCCAGGAAGAAAATGTATCTCTCTTAATGTAAAAACAAGTTCAGGTGCATAGCCATGTTGGTCTGAAGCAACAGTGGCACCTTTAAGACCAACAAAGGTTAATTCTGGGTATAAGCTTTCATATGTAGGCATACAAAAGCTTATACTAGAATTAAACTCTGTTGATTTTAAAGCTGCTACTGGACTCAAACTTTGTTCTAATGTAAAAACAGGAACATATTTACACAGGAGTTAACACAATCTGATTAATCTGAAATCCACATTCAGTTTGGCTGGCCCTTCTGAACTGGATTTGGTCCATAAAGAGAGTTCACAAATTCCCCTTAGCTGCAGAGATTTTCAAATGTCAGAGTTTGATCTAAGTCCTGAACTACATTTCTCGAAACAAAAGCCATGCCATAACATAAGCATGGTTAGAAGGATCTGGACTTTTCCATCACTGAAATGTTTTAGTATGCTGTCTACATAACTAGAAATAATTAGACTAAACAACTGAATTTAAGATGTTTAAAATAGGGATGGAAGAGAGAAACATTTTAGTACATTGTAGAGTCAACCTGCCTATATCAGATGAACGCTTGAGTACCCCAAATGTCACTCTTTAGCAGCGTCCTTTGTCACCAGATGCTTTGATGAGGGAGGAGAGAAAGAAAATTATGAACACAGATTTTGATTGAACTGACAGGCATACACTTAGGCTTCTCAGAATCCCTTGTTTAATACAAATTCAGAGTGTAGTTGTCTGCTTAATTTTATCCATGTACAGGCTGATCAAAATTTGTTCCATTTAATGTAGACTCACTCCCTGTAGAAACTCATTGTTCTTTAAGCAGTTCTAATACCCTGACCTTGAATTAAGCCTCTTGTAACTGTTGCAGCAGCAGTGGTGTAAAAGCACAGTACTGCATGCAGCCCCATAGAGGGCTTTTTGGGAAGGGGACCTGGGGGGGCACCAGCTAATTAAATCAAAGGCTCCAGGGCAAGGGGGTATAAAGTCCAGTGGCTGCAGCTTCCCCCCCCCCCAGCAAGGGCAAGCCTTCCTTGTGAAGCATCCAGTCCCCTCCCTCCCCAAGGAGCCCTAGTGCCCCTTCCGATTGTGTGGCACCAGGGGCAGCCTGACCTCCATCTTCGGCTCCCTCCCAGGGCTGGGCGAGGCATGCAGCAGCTGGGCTGGCAACGGAGCTGCTGCATGTAAGCTTGGTGCACTGGAGCAGATGAGTATGCCTGGCCTGGGCCAGAGGATGTACCTGCCTGCCTCCTTGCCTGGGCTTTACCTGCTGCTGGCAGGCAGCGCAGTGAGTGTCAGGTGGCAGACAGCCCAAGATAGAGGCTTCTCTCCCTACCATTCATGATCACTGCCTGCCTGGCCTGCTCTCTCAACCTAGCCATGCCACTGCTGCTGCTACTTGTGCTGCCACCACCTCTGAAATCACCGCCCTTGTCCCCCCCACCAACAGGCAAGTAGGGTGAGGGGGGCCTGGAGGGAGGGGAAGATGAGGCCCAGGGAGTGGGGCCCATAAAAACCACTAGGGGGATGGGCCCTGTGGGCCTTGTGGTTGCTATGGGCCTGACTGCATGCCAGTCTTTTAGCTCCACACACTTTGCTTGGACACAAGTAACCTTTGGGAAAGAGTCTCCAGTAATCCAGAGATACTTCTACAGAGGGATAAACTAGATGTGATAAGAGAAATGGAACTACTGCTGTTGCAGATCTCTTTATTCTCTCTTTATTTTAACATCTAATTTAAATAATATATGACTTTGCACCATCATAATCCTCATCATTGGCTGTTCAGACAGTGATGGGGAGACCCACTTAGAGATGACATTACTCTATATTTTGTATTAGATTTACAAGAACATAAGAAGAACTATGTACCTGTAGCTCCATGTCTCTTATAGCATGTAGCTTTGCCCATACCACAGCCACAATGCACAAGGGACCCTTTCAAAATAGAGATAATGGTGAAGGGCCACTATCAGTTCCTTATGCTGCATCTTCAGAACCACTGAAGTGGCCCTGTCTCTCCACGTCAGGTGTAACTTTGCCTGGCAAACTAGACATTTTAAAGGGGGAGGGAAGGAGGTTAGATTCACTTGCCACAAAAATGTCACTTTTAAGTATTATAGCATAGGCTTCTGTGCTGCAGCTGCTAAAGTACAGATGGAAGAGGGAGTAAGGATATTCACTAATCTCTTCACCTCTGACTGGGACAGAATCATTAAACACTTTGTCTGAAGGGGTCATAACAATAACTCTTCTAGCACATAGATTGCCCATGCCCTAAATGATGACTGCTAGAAGATAACACCAGCCAAGATGGGTAAAAGTCAAGGCAACACATCTGAAGAACAGCACCATACTTGGCTATCAACAAGACTGATTTCACACAAGCTACTGCTCTGTCCCCGCTCTTCCCTTTCCCTCAACTGCACGCATCAATTTCCCACTATGTGCTGCGCAGCCGCATTTTGACCCACAGCTTCGTCTGATTTTCCCTACATCTTTGTGATCCCGTTTTTTGAGGATCTAGAAGACACGGAGGAGATCAGGTGAAGCTGCGGGTCAAAATGCGGCCGCGCAGTACATAGTGGGAAAAATTGATGCATGCAATCGGGGGAAAGGGAAGAGCCAGCTCGGAGCAGCTGCTTGTGGGAAATCAGTCCAACTGAAACTGATCCATCACAATTAGGCAAGATGCCTCCCATGATTGCCTCTATATGAACTTCAATATCAAGATCATAATGGATGGAGATAGATGCAAATAATTATATCTGCAAAGAACTCCCCAAACTGTCTCAGTAGGCTCTTTCAGTTGTTGGTGGAGATATTGGCTTAAACAGGCCTGGTCTTAGCAAAGATTGGTTAGGCTCTAACGAAGGGTTAGTGAGGGTTTGCTGATTCAAGTTAATTAGATGAGCAGACATCTTGTGGCTGAGAGGAGGTTACCAAAGCAGATACCTTGGATTAGCCAACACAAGAGCCTGGGGAAAGAATTCTCTCAGTGCTGGTCATCATTACTTAAATTGGCATAATGACCAGTGTAGGGAAATGGTGTGCACTGTATTATAAGGTATGAATAAGTCACCCTTTACAAAATATACAATAAGTTCAGATAGCAGCACATTTAAATAAGTCAGAGCAGAGGAACAGAAACATCAGCTAGTAAAAATGACAAGCAGATCCTGAGAGAAAGGAAGAGAAAGGCTGCAGTCTCAAACACTAATCCACTTTCAATCCACTTTCAAACTGGATTTTTACTATGTGAACTGGCAAAATCCATTTGGAAAGTGCACTGAAAGTAGACTGAAAGTGGATTATTTAGTGTATGTGACCGCAGCCCAAAGTGATAAGATTCTTCCACAATACATTCAATATTGTATACAAAAAGGAGCAAACTTTACCTTTTTGGTAGGCAACTATGTTTCTGAGCTAACTTTCGGTAGCTCTAAGGCTGGAATCCTAGATAGACCATATCCTGTGTTATCAGGAACTGCCATAATCACAGTCCTAAGAATACTTTGCTGGGAGTAGGCCCCACTGAATAGACCTGAGCAGGATTTTGAATAGACCTGCTTCGGATTGCTTTCTCAGCATAGCAGCAAGAGCAAAATGGGGCAAAAAATAATGGTGTTGCACTTTGCCAGTTTTTGAAATCTCCAGCCCATCATTGCTCCCAGGGGTTGCCAGCAGGGGGCTGGCAATCCCATGCTAGTCTGATGCAGCCAGGGTTGGATCTAAAGTGCCATTATAATGAGCATGAGACACTGCAGGATGGAGATGCAGAAACACTGCCAGGCTGCTGTCTGATGCAGTCAGAGTGTGACATTAATAAACCAGGTTATCACAACAGGAGCCAGCAAAAGTCAAGAGCAGCAGTTCCCCAAGGGGGCAAGTCCCCAGACACCTACCTTTCCCCAAAGGCACGACCATTGACCTGACTATTTTTACTGTTCAGTACGGCTACAGCTCATAGAAGCAATAAGTATACATTAAGTGGGGAAATTACTGCATTGCTGGTTAAAAATATGACAGTAAATATACTGCCTTCTTTTCTTTCTTTCTGCCAGCCAATTGTTCTCTGATACAATTCAGCAATTTTAAGTGTTCCATTAAGTTTATTAGCTACTTATATCCAGAACTGCTGATCTGTACAGAAAGAGTATTCAATTTGTTCAACTATTGCTTCACCTGCTTTTCATCAAAGGCAGTGCTGACAAGGTTTTTGTTGCCTGCTAATCATCCCAACACTGTTCCTTTATTCTAACTATGAAAACATGATTTAAGTACAAGATCAGTGGCACTGTCATCTCTCATTCTAACCAACACAGAACAAATCAGAATATTGAGGGGAAAAGGAAGCCTAATGATGATATGTATTGGAAATGGATAGCTACAAAACTGCACTGGGAAATGAAAGAAATATCCATACTTCAGGCTGGTCAACAATCAGGAAATAGTAATGTTTCCAGTCAGATAATGGTAATGTTTTCAGTTACTGTCTTCCATGCTGTAGTTGCAGGACTTTCTGTAAGCAAAACAGTTATTCTCCCTCCACCAAATGCAGGCATATGAAGAGCTATCAGTCTTTCTGTGGGATCCTGTGAGCTCACACAGACCATCGTTTGGCATTTTTGAATGTTTATACAGATACATTTTAGCAATTAAAAGGAAGTGTTTTATTTCCAGAGAAAGTTTTGATACTACTTTTCCCCCTCTCTTCACATCAGGGTAATTTTCAGGGTAATCATTACACTCCAAGTCCCACTTACAAGGCATTGTCCAACTGAAAGACAAATAAGCCTACTCCCTTCTCACTGCTGATACAGCCCAGATACTAACTTTCCATATCAGCAAGACAACCTGATTCTCTTCAAAGTCAATTTAAAATGCAAAGGAGTCATTATGGCCTTCTTTCCTCTACTTATTCAGGTCCCCATAGTGGTATCATTTCCAAGAGCTTTACCACACTGGAGCTTTCACTTTTTAGCAGTGGGTGGGGATATGAACCAGGATCAGGTAGTAAATCATTTAGATTGTAAATAGCTTAAAGTCTGCTCAATCCTGATTTGGGACATGGATATACCCACCAATTGGCAGTTTCCCTGATTTCTGAACTTGCTATTAGACTGCTTCTCTTCTGACACTTCTCAGAGTCATTTTGGAAATGAGCACAGGCAAGAAGGTGGAAAATATAATTCAATACACAACTTTGTCAAAATGAGTACATAAGAAAATGAGATGCACGCATGATGATGAAGGTCTCTAGAAGCTAGCAACATATGGGTTTCTTAGGATGTGGTTATGGTCATTTTGATCCGGTTTCACTGCTGTTCCCTATCACATTTAAAATTGCTGATCAGATGCCTGTACCCAGGGGTCATTTCGTAGAAAAAGAGGTGCAGGAGCTCATTAGCATAACTCATTAGCATAACTCATTTGCATATGCCACACCCCCTAAAGTACCGGAAGTGTGTCAGAAGGCAACATCCACCCCTCAGGCTCCACTCCACAGGTGAGTGAAACTGACCTGCTCTTCCTCCATTCCCTTCCCCATCCAATACTTTGTGCAATAAAAATAAGCGTAAAGAACACACCCTCATTCTCTTCCTGCTCCCTTGAAACCACCAGGTTTCAAGTAGATTTGAGATACCCAGAACATGTGCACCACCCATCCCTTTCCCTTCCCCTCCCCACAAGACACCCTGTGAGGTAGGTGGGGCTGAGAGAGGTCTTTTGAGAACAGCTCATGAGAGAACAGCTCTGAGAGAACTTGTGACTGGCCCAAGGTCACACCAGCAGCTGCATGTGGAGGAGTAGGGAATCAAACCCAGTTCTCCCAGATTAGAGTCCAACTCCTGACCACTACACCAAACTGATGGGGTGGAAGCTGCTGAAGGGTTGGTGAAATTTCTCCAATACTTATGTGCCATGTGCCCAGATAAAAAATGGTATACTTAGAAAATTTATATGCCACCTTGAGCAAGTCTCTGGAAAAGCAGCATACAGTCATAAAAGGAACAATGATAAAATTATCAATATTAAAACAAAACATTAAAAATAATAAAGACCCTAGCAGGGTGCTGCGCCTCTGCACTGCTTGGGAATGCCAAGGAGGGCGCGAGGCTTGGTCATGTGCCCGCCCCCTGTGCTCCTCACTCCCGGAGCTGTGCTCCTGTGCGCTCCTGCTCCAACGGACCCCTGCCTGTACCCATCTCCCACACAGAAGTGAGCTTACTCACGTGATCCTCCCAGTTCCCTAGCAAGTTTCCCAGCACCAGAAAAATCAAGTACTTTCCGGATATTTGCGCTTTGAATCCGCGATTTCACCAATATGGACAGCCATCTTTTGAAATGATCATTATTAGGCTGTCTGAACGTCCTTCTTGCAGTCCCCCCCCCAAGCTTCTGCCATTGTGCTCATGAGCAATCCTGTGTTGAATAAATTTAATTTATAAATGTTCAAGCGCACATATAGGCCGAGGACAGACTTAAATTCTGCCGTGCCTCCGCGGCGTGGCAGAACAAGGCAGGGGGAATTGCCCCTGCCATGTGGCATTCGCACGCCACCACAAGGAAGCCGCCCACAGCGTCCAGACTGTGGGCAGCTTCTGGCAGTGGTGTCCGAATGCCGCGCGGCTCCCCCGCCCGGTGCACATTCACACCCGCCGGAAGCAGGTGGAACGCACACCGCAGCAGCCGGGACACCACTTTGAAGTGGTGCCCAGCTGCTGCGGGAGGAGCATGGCATCGAACACGTTGTGTCCGGTCCGCCTCCTCCAGGCAGATGTGGCAGTCTGAACAGCCGCTCTGCCTCCGCTTTTAAAGCAGAGGCAGAGCAGGTCAGACTGCCAGTCTGTTCTCAGCCATAGACTCCAGTGCTCAGGTGTATGTAGCCAGTTGTTAATTTTACTTGCTGTTGGGGGGGGGGGGGGGACCTGCAAAAACAAGGGAGTAAGGCGAGTCCCAATGGGAGTGGTGATTTGGTCGTGTGCATATGCACATGCGCAAAATCAATTTTTTTTAAAAAAGCCACGCTGCCCAAGTGGCGGCACGGCTATTTGGACAACCCCCAGAGCCTCGTCAATCAATGCAAGCAGTTTGGGGAGGGATGTGTGATCATCCCAACCCAGAAAAAATATTCCTGATCAAATCTATAGTGAGAACAAATCAGGATAAGCTTGCCATGTGACTACATCCTTACTTATAGAAAATATGGGAGAGATGAGTTTTTGTGACTCTTAACAACCTGAAATGTTACAGCAAAAATGGCACAAAGAGAGCAGCAATTGTC
This sequence comes from Lepidodactylus listeri, assembly GCA_029233225.1. NCBI lineage: Eukaryota > Metazoa > Chordata > Lepidosauria > Squamata > Gekkonidae > Lepidodactylus > Lepidodactylus listeri. The sequence continues at coordinate 52,121,648 of JARCFY010000004.1, forward strand.
TCCTGTCTGTTTTGATTTTTTACTTCTCTTCAAGTCCCTTCACATCCCAATGTATCAAATTTCAGAAAATTCTCCAGCAGACCAGTGACCACATCCTGTTGTGGGGTTTTGTTTTTTCATTTCTGTTTAATCTTCAGGCTCAGATCTCCAGCTGGAGGGAAACAGAGGAAGCAACATCAGCTGGCTCCTTTTACAGACAGGCTTACTCATTACTCCTGCCAAATGCAAATGGGAATATAAGCAGAAATTGTGAAGAGGGCTTGTAGGAAACCTGATAGGTTTCAATTATCCTTCCTTTTTAAAAGTCTTCTAAACTGTAAAGTGGACTATAAAGTGGGGTATAAAAACCAAAATAGAATAAATACATACATAAGTAATGGGAATGAGTAAAGCTTTTCTTTAAGTTCCCCCGGAGCTTTGAGATATTCCCTCCACTTCTTTGACAGTAGCAAGTGTTCTGTATGTTACAATCAACATTATGCCTCATACCCAAAAATCACTCAGACAGCATTTTATAAAGTCCGTTAAACAAGCCATTGCCCATTATTGGGGGGAGGGGGAGAGAATCTGGTTGAAGCAAAGTTATCACCTATTTTTTTTTCTGTTTATGTGATTGAGAAAGAGAGCCTCTAAATAAAGCAAAATATAAGAGGCAATATATTTTGTCGACTGTCACATTTTTACCTATGGCTTTAGAAGGTTTTCATCATAAACCTCAAATCCATTAAGTATTTCTTATCCTCTGAATGGGATACCTACTTTTATGCAGTCTTTCTAATTCCGCCCACTGGAAAGACTAAATTGAAATCTGTCATCTAAACTGTGAAGTTATCTTAAGTTTTTGTTTAGGATTATTCAGAGGAATATAGTGCTTATGAAAGCTACCCAAATGACTGCTTTGATGACTGATGCTTCTTTTAACTACATCAACAAAGGTTTTTTTAAAAGGCATCTTTGCTACCAGAATATATTATACACATAAATAACTGATATTTCTAGGATTTATCACACTTTTTCATGCATTCACTTTTTTTGAGGTTAAGTTAGAATACTGTCACCGCTTTGAGTAATGATATTAGATTGAAATAATGACAGGAAATGGTAAAATGGTGTGGAGACCACTTCAGAGACCATCCCCATTATACAGTTTGTTCTGAAAAGACCTTAAAAAGTAGGCAGCCATGAAGACTAGAATCCATATCTGGATGTGCTGAGCCATTCTCAAGATAAGTTCAACACATACACATATCCCCTTAATATTAACTTCCTCTGCCTAAAAAAAAATGTGTGAAAAGCCTGATCTTTCTTTGTTCTCCTTTTCAACTGCTATTGAGTAGATCAAGAGAGAATGATATTATTGTGTTCTAGCAAAGATTGCTGGATTTGAGTTTTGGGGGATGGAGGGCCAATGTTTGATTAGGCATGGATCAAAATGGAAGCTGAAGTGTTCATGCCTCATGTTGGAAACCATGTTTGCCAGCTGCATTAATGGCTGGAAAAATACCTTCCAGAAGTTATACATGTCACGGTAGCATCCAGACATGACTGCTATGGCCTGGTCCACATGAGGTGGCTCTTGAAGATGGTTAGGAAATTACAGTTGGTACAAAATGCAGCAGCTTGGGTCTCCTTAGGCACCACTGTAATCATATGAAGCCATTTTGACATTAAATATTATGCAATCTCCACCAGTTCCTAGTTTGCTTCTGAGTTTAAAACAAGGTAAGGTTTTCAAACTTTAAAGCCTCAGATGGCTTGGGTCCTGAATACTTAACAGACTGTCTCCATTCATACTGTCTGAGCCTGGACTTGAAATGTTCATAAGGGAGCTTACTTAGGTAACAAGATATAACTAATATTCAGTTTATTAGGTCTCAAACCCTGTCAGCCCCACATATGGAATGTTCTCCCCCAGGCATTGAGAGTGACTACATCTCTGGGGGACTTCTGCTTTGCTTTAAAGGCCTACATGTTTGGAAGGGCCTTTGATTTAGACTGATGGGTTATTATTGTAATATAGACTAGATGTTGGCACTACTTGCAGGACAACTTCTTATTTATTAATTTAGATAACTTATTACCCCACTCTTCTCACTCACCTTATTCACGTAAGCAATTAGCCAAGCAAAACACAAAGAGACACACAAAACTGAAAAAGCCACAACCTGAGCCAGTTCTGAATTTGATGGCCAGACCATTCTATGGTCGCAGGATGCAAGCTCCAGACTAAGAGCCAAGGGCCATTTGGATCTTGCCCATCACCTTGCAATTGAGGGCATATGCCTCTGGCTTCAATATTTGTCATGAGAAAGGAGACAAAAACACAGCTAATATTGTGCAGGTGGAAAGATGTTCCCCAACAACCCCCTCCCTGTGCTTTTATTCATTCATTTATTTATTTTTAATTGTGTTGTTTGGTTTTAAATTACATTGTGACACTCCTTGGAGACCAGACATGGCTGAAAGGCACCCTAGAAATATCATAAATAACTGAATAGAATAAATGTTCATGTATATGATTGAAATTTCAGAATTGCAGCATTAAGAAATTGTTTCACCCTGGACCACCTACTCTGTGGAGCGCTCTCTAACTCATTGTATTTGCAAATATAAAATGCCTGCACTTTCCAAACCCTGGCTATTCAGCAGAACGGGTATTCAAACTCATTTTTGAAGAAATGATAAGGTCATTGTATTAAGCATATTGGTTTGCTCTGCCTGGTGCCACTCAACACAATATATTAATCTTCTGTAGTGAAATTGAAGGAAGCTAAAAGCTTAATCAAGTGTATAGGAAAATGTCCCTTTTGGAGCTCAGCACAAGAGCCATCCTACATTGCATTATCCACCTGTGTATATATTTGGTACACAGGTAGATAATGCAATCTCAGGTGGCTCTTGCCTGACTCCAAAACACATCTATTTGCCCTAAGGGATCATCTCATTTGATGGAATCTAAAAAAAATACTAGAAAGCATAGACTGGGATAAGGTACCAGGTTTTACTTTCTCTCTGTTACACGCCTAGCATTTGATTAAGGACATGGTATGATGAGAACTCCGAGGGTTTGTTTGAACCAGCAAGGTTCACTTCCCAGTAAGTTCAAGCAAAGGGCTAGCTAAGGTACAAATTAAGACATTATGAAGAATATATGGCTGCCTCTGAAAGCAGTATGTATCTTCCATAAATAACATAATAATAAATCATAACATGTGATATGGTATAGCTGCTTTACAAGTTTCCTTGCTGCCCCTCCCCCCACTCCCAAGTAAGTAGCTATTTCATTTGTTTTGTTTTGGTGTTTTGCATCTGGGATTTTTTTTGCTCTAAAGCTGATGTTGGTGAGCTGATTTGGGATCAGTGAAGATGAGCTACCGATTCTGCTCTCATGAGAGTAGTTCTGTTGTAGGTAGCCCGTCTTCACTTTTTTCCTTGTTAGTGGATGAAGCAATTTCTGCTCAGTGAACATGTATTAGTTATGTTTATTACATAAATATGGAGTTTCCTCATCTCAGTGAAAATGGTGAAATTAACATGTAGTATTTTATGAATCTTATATAAGTCTTCTGACAAAGATTTATCAAAACGAAGAATACAATCCGGAGTCTTCGCTGGATTTAGCTGGATTCAGCTGTGTTATTTATAATTTTGGCTTTAATAGCTGTTGTTAATAAGTTTCATTGATGTCTGTAAAATAGAGTGATAATGCTTAATTGAATTGTTAAAACATATCTTAGTAGTTATCCATATACCTGTTTTGTTTGCGTTTGAGTGCAGTGCTTGTTTTCTAATTGAGAGTTCATGGGACCATACAGTAAGTACTGGACATGTTGGACATTTTGACTGTGTCCATACAATCTTATTTTCTATAGTTCAATTTCTTCTTCAACATATCCTCTCACACTGTCCAGGCTGCAGGAAGATACACCTCTCAAGCTCTACACCCCATGCCCCAACCAATGGAAATGAGGCAAATGGCCTTATTTATAAATAGGGATGCCAGTCCCAAGGTGGGGGCTGGGGATCCCCCAATTTGGTGGGCTCCCCCCCAGCTGGCTGGTGGGGGAAGCCCTGCCCCAGCAGCAACCACCAGCGGCCACCCTTCTCCCTCCCCTACTGCAAGATTTAAAGGGTCCTCCAGCTGACTAGCTGGAGGGCCCTTTAAATCTTGCAGGATAGGAGGGAGAGGGGTGGCCAGCAGCTGCACACCTGAACTCCAAGCTGCAAAGAGACTGCAAAGAGAGCTCCAAGAGACTTTGTCCATCTTGAAAGTGTGAGGTTTGTGTTCCAAGAGAGTGAAATAGTTAAGTTCCTGAAAGCATTGTGTTTGGAAACATATGCATCAACTTCAGGGGGGGTGGGGAGCGGGAGGCCCCCCCTGAACTTTTCCAGGAAGTGCTGAGCCTCCCCCAGAGACAATGGCCTGTGATGTCTCTGGCCCAGCCTGAGCCCGAGCACCCCCCCTGGAAATTGGAAAGTCTATGCCCTTGTTGGAAGTACTGTGAAGGAACTGCACTGCAACTTTGTAACTTTAGGAGAGGAAACTGACGATTCATGACAAAGGTGGACAAAATGGACATTTACTAGAATTCTGTGGAATCGTGGTACATTGTTTGAAAATATTTTCCTTATTCTTTGGTCTTTTGCTTGGAACAATATGATAGATTGACTTTGACTTTTTACATGGATGTAGGATTGCTTATGTACTTTGAACATTGTGTATATTTTTGGTGTTTGATACTTTGTAATTGCATTATTCTTCATTCAATGAGATTTGCATTTTCAATACACACATGGTGTGATTGTTTTGTTGTTTTGCTTTTATCACCATGGTCCCATTGTATTGCTTAGAAAATGGAGAGAGGCAGCAGCAGCGGCGATACAATCACTTCACAAGAATACGACTCGGACACTCACCAAATTGCCACCTGGGCAGAAAACTGCTGATAGAGTCGTTTAGTCCACTTGTATCCTAGAGGAACTGTTGAGCATTCTGTAATGTTTAGGATTTGTTGATTTTTTTCCCTTGTAGTTCAGCCTACCTTTTGGTCCCCCCCACCATTATGTAGTAGTATATGTTAGTGTTCTGTAGACCTCTCTGTTGCATTAATGACCTACAGTCAGTTACTGCCTTCCTGCAAAATCCTGTTGCAGTAAATTCAGTGAAACAAACTCCAAAGCATGGATTGGATTATTTCTGAACTCTGCCAACATTCTCCAGGGGAACTGATCTCTGTCGTCTGGAGAGCAGTTGTAATTCTGGGTGATCTCCAGCCCCACTTTGCAGGAAGGAGCGTAGCGAGCCCATGTGGGAGCAAGATAAGGCATACAAAATACGTAAACTGTGTGGTTCCATAGAAATTGGCTCTGAAGAAGTGAATCAAAACTCTCTCAGCCGACAGGAAACGTCCGCCTGATGTTTAGCCTCCCTGCAGACCTGGAAGTTGGCAACTTAGAAACAGCCAAGAAGACTACAGTGTATACAAGCATTGTGTACTGCCTATTTAGGTCTTGCTTGGGAAGGTTTTTGGATATGTATATTTGTTTTAAGCATTAGTGCTTTAATAAGTTATATTGACACATATGCCTTTAAGTAAAACTTTGTGTTATTAGACCTTGAGCTGTTTGTTATTTCCACGGGTTACTTTTGTTTTGTCATTATATGAGTTGAAGAGAAGGAAGCGGCCAGGCCTAGCTGAGTCATGCAAATTGGGTGATATCAACTCACTCAGAGGTTGCTTTGTTACCACCAATGGCTTGCCTTGTTGTTTGTGGAAGATGGCTATGAGGGAGGATAGACCAAAGGGGTACAGGTATCACACACCACTTGTATACTAAGGTCTGGCACAGTAGAAAAACTCCAGATTTGAAGAGTAAATTAAATATTTTTAATTGAAGTATTTCTCTAATTACAAGCACACTAAACATTCAAAAAGAGCAAGCTATACAGAACTCAGAAAGCAGAGGTGATTGATAGCTAATAGAGGGGTCAGTTACTGGGTAATATTACCTGTCCAGACATGCAGAAGTCCTTAAAGAGAATAGTGCCAACTGCCAGCATTCTGTGTTATGAGGGAGCAGAGAGAAAAAAGAGAGTGGGGGTGTGTGTGTGCGTGGACAGATACAGACTTTGGAAAACAATGCTGACTAATGGGAGGTTGTGAGGGGCTTGTCTTAGGTGAAGACAAAAAATTACCTGGGCCAGTCATGGGTCCCAGAGGGTGCGGCATCAGGAGGAGCCAGACCTAGATGTAACCAATGACGTTCCAGAGGGGCAGAGTCAGGCTTAACAATGGCCTTGATTAAATCAGCCAGGTGCTGGGTGGCTAGTTGAATAGATTTTCTGACCCCTAATGGTCCAGAAGGCAGTTTTAAAAGGTTCCCAAGTATAGACAAAAGGTGGGAGATGGACCTCTGATTAGATCGCTAAACATTTGGGTTCACACAAAAGGGCTAGGTGAAGTTCTGGAGACAGGAGGACTATTTGTCAGGTGGCAACTGAATAGCCTTTAGAAATGCAGATACCTACCTAGTGGAACCCAATGTTTCATATGCATACCTCTTCTGGGGCCGGGGGGGGGGGGGGGGGGGGAGTCTGGAGGTTTTCCCCTCTGAGGACTGCCTTTTATGCCACCTGAAAATGGAGACCCCTTTTCAGGGCTTTTGCTAGCTCTGTGGTTCAGAACCAAGAGTGCCTTTCTTTGGCCTGACTTTTGTGGATCTCTGGCTCAGGTTAGAAAGTGGGGTGCCTCTGTTGTTGGGGCTACCCTAGGGTAAAGGCAGCACCTCTGGGCTACAGCTTCCAGTCCTAGAGTTGCCAGCCTCCAGGTAGGACTTGAAAATATCCCAGAATTACAACTGAACTCCAGACAACAGAGATCTGTTCCCTTAGAGAAAATGACTATTTTGGAGGGTGGACTCTATGGGATTATATTCAGCTGAGTCCTCTCCTGTCCCCAAACCCTGCCTTCCCCCAAAATCTCCAGGAATTTTCCAACCTGGAACTGGCAACTCTAGTAGGCCTGACCCCAAAGAATCCTCTCTCAAAGGCCAAAATAGGCCTGGAAAGGGTCTTGCCCCCCCCCCCCCGGCTTTTTACTCACAGAAAAGGAATAATGGACTACTGTGGTTGCCTAGGAAGAGCCACGGAGGAATCTATTACTTAAAGCTACAAGCTCTATTTTTTCATTTCATTTGGATTTTTTAAAAAACTGCTTTTAAAAAGATTTCACATTTTTCTACAAACCTCGGTCTCTTTTTAGGTTTGTAGAAAGATATGTCTTGTCTGTTCAGAGCTCCAGTCACCGGATTTCAGTATCCAAAGATATGCTGACTTCCATATTAGAATATAAGATACTGGCTTTACACTGTCAGTTGCTATTTTAAAATCCTGATGGTGGATTTTACATCTAGCTAGCACTTTATGATATTAGATTGTTATAAGATGGTTTTATCTGTGTTATTATTGTTTATTTATGTTTTATCCTTCTGTAAGCCACCCTGAGCATGCTTTGGTGAGGAGGGCGGGGTATAAATTGAATAAATTAATAATAAATTAATAAATATTTCATTATTGAGATGTAAGTTTCTGAATACTTTTCTGTATAACAATGGGAGAGTAATCTTGCATACAGGGTCATCTTTCTTTCAGGTAAATACAGAATATTTGCAAGTGCAAGAACAAATCTCAGAATTGGTAGAGGGACTGAAGCCGAGGCATAGATCTGTATTCTGGTAGAAGTTCAGGGACACTGCAGATCTTGAAAATCAATAAACAGAGAAGAGACAAGGAACAGGCAGCAAGTAAAGGGCAGAGTATATGTCAAAGTAACAGAAGAAACAAGAATCCAGTCACCAAAAGCTCAAATACTAGGGGAAAAAATCTACAAGAAAACACATGTAAACTTGTGTAATAACACTTTTAATGAAGTCAAAGGCTTTGGATACAAGTAGTGAAAAGGCCAAATTGTGACTTCTAAAGGACTTCAAAGGTAAAAAAAGAAAAGAAAAAAGGAAGTGTTATTTTGTGATTCCCTTTCTTGTTCCTTGCTGGTGAATTCCACTGCAGAGGAGTAGTGGCTTTTTAAAGGGTGGAATCAGTCTGCTTAGTATGAAGCAACTATGAAGTTCTTTGGGGCACTTGACCAGTTTGGCCTTATGTGTTCTATCACTCTTCTCCAATGCATCATCATAACTGGCTAGCTGACCAATGTATGAGAGACATCACCATACCATAGTATTATTACATCACTTGTTCTTATTAGATTTTAGCCTACAGGTTAAATAATATGTTTGACAATGCAGCACTGGGGAGGGGCGACTTTAGTTCTTCCTGCGCAAAAAACAAAACAAAAGGGTCAGCTGCACAAGGCTTGGTGTAACCAATGGGTTCACTAATACACTATCTTCTGCGGAACCACTGTTTATTCTGACAACATACATACCACAGAAGCACACACACAACTTGCACAATACAAATGCAAATCAGTATGCACTATATACTTCTTCACAAACAGCAGCAATGTGATTCACACATTTGTTATCTAAATGTGAAGCATGCAGAGTGTTTGCTCACTTATCTGATATAGGGAATAGGAATATATGACTACCCTGGCAGTTGTTGGGAAGCACTACACAACTGTTTGGTCCTGAATACTAATCTGTTCACAGAGCCAATTATTTATTATTTATTCATCACATATCATGCAATGGCATAGGCAGATGCTAGGCTTTTAAAGGTTCACAGTTACACTTGCTGAATGTTGGGGTCTAACCCAATTAGTTTTTGTACCATTTTTTTAAAACCACCATGAAAATCCCTGTGCTGAGTTTGGGGATTAGCAACAGCTGTTGGTCTCAGCCACAATGGCTGTCTTTATACGCACATATTATTAATGAGATTAAGAAATATGCAGTGTAACATTCAAATCCAAAGCATATGTCCAGGGAGTGCCTTGTGCCTGTAATATCAGTCTAGGCAAAGCAACTGGCTCCTGCCATATATTCCCACTTTATGACTGGGCCAGATAATCTGTTTGCAGAAGTTGTATGTTCACTTCTCTGCAGTTGAAAAGCATAGTCACACCAGACTAAATTTGCCAACAGTGGAACAGAGCTAGTCTGTCTCTTCCACTTCCACTGCAGCCCAGTGATCTCCATGACATGCAGCTAGTGGGGGATAAGGGACTCTGAAGAATGCCATGAGAAGGATGCGCAGTGGGAAGGAGGAACTGGTGGAAATTGATGATCGAATCTGCATCTAATTCCATGGAAACTCTCATCTGTTGAAGTGGTGCTGCTCATGGGCAGATGGACCACCTTGGTGAGAACTCAGTAGGACTTGCTTCTAAGCAAACGAGGCTAGAGTTTGATTGTGCGATTCAAGAATACATATCCTGTAGGCCTCTTATCGATGCAATAGGTATGGAGTTGAGTGGGCTCCAGAGGACGGTGGTGGGCCGGAGGGCCTGACATCATGTGGTCCATGGGGTCACAAAGAGTCGGACTTGACTGTGCGGCTGAACAACAAAGAACAACAAGGCCTCTACTCAGACACTGAGAAGGATATTTCTAAAGGGTGATCACAAAGTGTAAGAAAACATTATCCTGCTAAAAGTGTGTATCTTTAAGAAGGGAGGAGAACTGCTTCATATTCAAATGACTGAGTATAAAATCCAAATGAATATTCGTGAAAAGCACCAAATAATCTAATATCACCCACCCAAGACAAAATTAATTTGTTCAGCCAAGCTAGCAAAATGCATCCTATGAGGATCCAGATCTGAAGTGGCAAATGGAATTTTTGCTGCCAGTTGTCATAACACCACAGCATTCATATGTCTTGAGAAAAAACAAATAGTTTGGGCCTATGTTGTTTTCCTTTGCAACCTCCTTTCCAAAAGAAAAAGAAAATGTTGTTTAGTGAAATAAGTTGTAGCTGATGGCATTCTGCCAGAAAACATCTAAAGCTTGTCTGGCTGGGGTTGGCACTTTCAACACACTGAAAAGGAGCAGTTTCCCTGGCAACTGAACCCAAAGTGCTCCTGCTTTTTACTCCTCCCTCCCCTCTTGTCCTTTCCCATTTAATTCCCCACCTGCATTTCACAGGTTATATTTAGCATCGAATCTAAGCAGACACAAATGGAAAGGGGGGAGGGAGATCTGTCTTTAGTAATAAAACATAAGAGAAGATGTTAGTGAATTCTTTCACACAAAGAGTATTTTGTCCTTTTCACAGATCAAGGAATGCAAATTACTGCACCACTTTTTGGAACAGGTCAGATGCTTACACTCCATTTGCTTTCTTGCTTCTGAAGATAACAAGTTGTGGGTCACAGTCTCTGTGGCTTTGCATCCAGGGAAGTAGAAAAAAACAAGATGGCACGTCTCCATAGTCAAGCTGTGTGGCCAGTGGGGGCGGCAGCCTAGGCGGGGGATCTCCCACTTTTACAGCTGATCTCCAGCTGACAGAGATCAGCTCCCCTGGAGAAAATGGCTGCTTTGAAGAATGGACTCTATGGCATTGTACCATCCTGAGGCCCCTCCTCTTCCTAAGCCCCACCCTCTCCTGGATCCACCCCCAAAGTCTCCAGGTATTTTCCAACTCAAACCTGGCAACCCTAATAGCCAGCTCTGGGTTGGGAAATTCCTGGAGATTTTGGGGGTAGAGCATGGGGAAGATGGGGTTTAGAGAAGGGAGAGACCTCAGCAGTATACCGTGCCATAAGGTCTACCCTCCAAAGCTGGCATTTTCTCCAGGGGAACTGATCTCTGTCATGTGGAGATCAGTTGTAATTCCAGGAGATCTCCAAGCCCCTTCTGCAGGTTGGCAGTGATGGGGGAAGAAATACTAACAATAGGCCTAGATTTTACTGAAGTGGGACCTCTATCTCTGAGCTGTATCCCTTCAAAAGGAGAAAGTTGTCACGGTCTTTCATGCAAAACATTGCCAGTATATGGAAATCTAGATTTTAGAAATTCAGATGAGGCTAGAGTAGCTGTGCTAGACTGTTAAAGTAGAAGCAAAAAGGAGCATTATGGCTCTGTAAAGACTTTACAGAATTGCTGTAGTATAATCTTCATCAACAGACTACAGTTTATGAAGTCTTCTTACCCAGCTAATTCTTAGTATTTAAGTAGCTACCAGCACAATTCTAGAAAGAGTTATTTGTCTGGAGAGTGGTGCATTTTTATGAAGGATATATTTTCCAGGTACACTGGTGTGGTGAAGATTTTGGAAATATAGTATACAGTATATCTTTATTGCAATATAACACTCTCATTGGGCATTTCATTTGGTGCTGGGTCCATGCCAGTCTAAACAACATTTACATCAGTCTCCTATGTTCAGAAGGGTTTTTTTTTAAAATGTATTTGGTGGTAAAACGGAAAGTATTCATTTAGGATTGAATGAAAACATTAAGTCTGAATAGTAGCATTGTAATTTATCTGTTACAATATTTATATCTGAGATATCTATCACATACACTTGGGGGGGAAGAACATGAATAATTGGGATGATATATTTTCCACTTCAAACGCTTTGTGAGCACACAGATATTTTGTAAAATACTGCATAACTTATTATGGCATTACACTTTTAAAAGTTTGGGGCAACATAAAGCCTAACAACTTTTTGCTCCAGCATGGAGCTTTCATGGAGTAGAGCCCACATCTTTAGAATGGATCCACATTATGCAGCTATAAGGGGTATGGGTGTTTTTTTTTTAAAGCAAGCTCAAGGGTCCATGTAATACATAAACATAGTGTGAAATAACATGTAAAATTCAAATCCAACCAAGAAATATACAGAGACCATTCACTAGTAACTAACACGGGTAGGGAGTTCCACTCATTCGCTCACTAAGTATTAAAGAATCTTAGCAAAACTGGGAGTTCCAGGAGTGTGCATGTGTGTGTTTATAGAAAGAAACTGTAAGTGGCTTTACTTCAGGGACATTGTTGACTAATGTGCAGGTATAAATGTTAGTCATTAAGGTGCTACTGGACTCCTGTTGCAACTACAGAGCTGTCAAGTTTAGCCCCATCCATGCTCTTGCCGCTGTCACCACCCTCCACCCTTTTGGTTTTCCTTGGGCCTCAGAGCTGCTGTCTCGGAAGGGAAGGGTTAGGGTTGCCAGGTCTTACCTGGCTTGCAGCAGGGGGGTCCCGGTCCCTCTCCAGGACTTCTTCAGAGCGTGCACCATGATGACGTCACCCGGAAGTGATGTCATTGCATTGGGCATGTTGGGGGTGGGGCCACTGTCATTTGAGGGGAAACCATAGAGTTTTCCCTCAAATGCTAGAACGTACCCCCGCAACATGCCCTGGCTTGATGATGTCACCTCCAGGTGACATCATCATGCCGGGCATGTCACTGCAATGCTGGCACTTTGGGGGTGGGGTTCCCCCCAGCAGCCAGATCCAGGGGTCCATCAGGTGGGCAAACCTCCGCCCACCCAGGGGACCTGGCAAACCTAGGAGGGGTTAGCTCACCCTCAGCCTCCTCTTCAAGGACTGACCGTACTCTCTACGTCTCTACTTCCCACAGCAAAGCCAAGAACTGGCCTTCGTCTCCTCCTCAGCCATCCTTGGAGTTTCCCCCTTTATTTCCCTCCACCATTTCCCATTCATGCCTTTCTCCCTACATCCACATCCCAGCCTTGCCATTGGGCCACCACCTCCAGGGACTACCACCTTCATGACCTGTCCAGACCCTCCCATGGTGACCTGGCTCCTGCAGGGCAGTGCTGCTAGACTCGGAGCACCTATGTTTTGCTGTATCTTGTCTTCCACCCTGAACATCGGCCTTGTACTCCTCCCCATGGCCAAAACCTCCACTCTCCTCTCAGCTTGGCCTTGGGCCATGGGAGCCACAGTCATTGATGGCTGACTTTCTCACTTTGTTAGCCGAATTGCTTTAATTTAGTTTAGCAATTGGCAAATAACTGGGTTCTTGCCAACTATACCAAGGTCCCGCCCCTTCCAGGAGTTCACAGAAAATAGGCACTGAGGCGGAGTGGTCCGTTTAAATGATGTTTACTTGCAAAAATGTTCTCAAGCATACAAAAACATACACATAAACACACAAGTCCTAAGAAACTTAGATAGATAATAGCACTTTTGCATGAGCAGGAGATTCATTGGTTGGGCAATACTTTACCTGTCCTGGAGATGGGTGGTCCTTTTCCAAAAGAATAATTGAGGGATAGAAAGGAAAAATGGGGAACATGATCTGAACCGGCAGAAATACGTTTCTCTCTGGCTGCAGACTCAGAGATTAAAGATGGAGGCAGGGTATTGGGATAGCAAGCTGGGCATAAGAGGGGGGGTAAAAGCAGATAGAGTTCGTAGAGGCTCAAGAGAGCGATTGCACATTGTGCAAGATCTTTTATAAGGTGGTATTGGGGTGGGCTATGCTGACCACATCCCACAAACACACCTACCAGGTAGTCCATCCCTATGAACCCTACCATTGGTCAATGTAAAAAGAGGAGGGAATGTGGAGGAGTGGTCAATATTGCAACACTAGGTGCTAAACAGGAACTGACACCTGGGCAAGCTTGCGATGAGTCATTGAGCCATTCCATTGTCTCTTAATGGCCTTGGCCTGGCCAGTTGATGGCCGAGTGATTAGTTGCCAGGTAACTTCACTTAGCATAATCCTTGAAGGAATGTTGGAGGGGGCTGGGGGTAGCCTTAGCGGAGGTGACAGAAGAACCCTTTAGTAATGGATTCCTTGTCTCTGTTTTTGTGGGTGTTTTCTTCTGGAATGGACTGGAGCCTCTTACAGCAATAAAGAGTGCATTTAGTCCTTTAGAGCATAACATCTCAAAGTTCAAAATTTATGAACATTAAAGTCCATAAGAGCACATGATGTGCCTTGCTAGGCTACAACTTGATCTCCTGCCTGGTTGGGCTGAGCAGGCAGCTGATATTGCAAGCTACAGCAAAGAACTTTACACTGAGACAAACTGATGTTGTGTTAACAGAATTCTGCAAACAAATCTGAAAAGATTGGTTTGACTGCCAGGTTTGCCTCAAGAAAGGACAAAAACAGGAATCTTTAGCTGGCTTGTTGGGAGTTGCTATGTTTGGATTAAACATACACAAGAAGAAAATGATAAGAAAATCATTAGAACTGAACTTTGACATGACTACTTAATTTTTTTTAAATTATCTGTTATGCTCTTTGCATGTATATGTTTGTATGAATGTGCCTGGTAAACAATATAATTGACTATACAATGTTACACTGAGTAATTATATCATGGCTGTATTTTCGTTATTCTTAATAGGCTGAGCAGGCAGCTGCTCACTGATGAGCCTGACTGGACCCACCCTGGCCAGGTCCTCTCCACTGCCCTGGTATTGGGCCTCTGTCTAGTTGCCTTCTCCATGGCCAGCATTCCTCTCTTCACTTCCTGCCAGCCTCGTGTCGGGGCTCGCAGTCTGGGGAGGTTCGGGATGGGGTCTTAACCTTCGCATGGTCAGACTGAGACTGGTAGTTGGGGTGCACTGGCAGTGGGTCCCGACAACAGCAATATGGCTACCCCTCTGGAATTATTAAAAACACAAGGTTGTTGAGCCACTTCTCTATGCATTCTGCTTATGAGGTGACTTTCTGTCCCCAAGTTTTTCTTAAGGGATTTATTAAAATGCACAAATCTCCTGTTTGTTTTTGTTGCAACAGACTAACAAGGCTACTCTCTGGAATTATTACATATTTATGCAGCGTAAAAATTAATAAATATGCTTGCATATTGATTCGCTATGATTTGGTGAAAATATCAGTGAAGTAGAAAGCACTGAGATTAAGTGTTAAAGTTATAACTTATCTTTTCCAGGCCCAGAGTGCCATCTACAATGTATTTTACTTCCAGTTAGTCTATTCATAAATAACATCAAAATCTTATATGTTTCTTTTGCACATTCAGCAGTATTTTGAATGTAACTCTTTTATAGGTTATCTAGGCCCAGCTCTAACACTGGTGGGAGCATTTGGGGGTGGAGACTGAGAAAACAGCATCAAGAGACACTGCACATCACTTCTGATGTCACCAAATTGTAAGTCACTCTAGGATTTCTGCCATCTCTATGATAAAACCCATAAAATCTGGAAAATTCTTAAAAGCATGGCACAACATGGGAACATCACTTGCAGGTTCCTAGCTGTATTTGCAGTGTCATTTTTTCTTTCCCCATTCCTCCACCTCCCCAGTGAGCACAGGTAGGGGGTTGTGGCATATGGCAACCCTGTTCTTATATGATATTGGGATTTTTTCCTTATCCAGCAAGCATGCTTGTAAAATGGCATATCATATTCAGGGTTATAGGATTGTAATTGTAATGCTGTTATGATGACCTCGACCTCTTCCCTCCCTCACACGCAGGATTTTCCCTCAGATTTTTCTTCCTTCTTGGCTGAGCAGTCCTTTTATCTATTTTCTTCTTTTCTGAAGGTTTATGGCTGTCCCACCCTGTCATTTTATGATATTTTGATGCTGGCTCAACCCAGGAACTTGAGGGAAGAGACAAGATCACTTCTTTCATTTAAACTTCTGAAAATGGTGCACACTTTTTAACATTCAAAAATAAACAGAATATTTTAATCAATGTAGAAGGGGAAAGGTCAGGTGAAATCAGGGGTAAAATGTCTGAGGTGAATAAAATATAACTCTGAGGTACCTTGGTATAATCACAAACTCCAGTTTATATGTTTCCAGCATGTGAGAGTTTAAAGCTTTACACATAGTTTTAGAATCTTTGAAATGAGAAGTTTTTGTTTCAGTTTTGTTTCAGCCAATCAAAAATCTGCAGTGGCCAATCAGAAATCTTACTGGGCAAAAACTTAATCTGGTCCCATGGACTTTCTAAAAATACATGGTGGGTGCCAAGAAAGGTGACAATAGGTTCCATAGCACCCACAGGCACCAGTGTAAGGCAATCAGGTGTGTCCAGAATCATCAGTGCATGTATGCACTCATAATGTCATTCTGAATGTACCTTTCTTCAAATCAGGGTTAAAACTGGTTAAAAATTAGCTTGCCATGACTAAGCTTGCTGAATTGGTTACTTAGTGACTTGGTACGCTTGTATCCTTTTGGCTTTCTGCTGGGAAGAATCCATGATTGATATGATAGCAATAATTGGGTTAATCCATTTGGTTATCAGGTATCTCACTCTCAGTCAAGCTTCCTGAAAGAAGCATATTCCAAATGTAAAGCTTGCATAAGTCTCTTTTAAAAATAATAACAACAATACATTTACTTTTTGAAGCCTTTCAACCAAAGGCTCCTCCACAACCAAATACTGACTCATTTCTTTTACTATTTGTAAGTAATTTATACTTGAATTTGAATAGGAAAAGAGTATGTATATCGTAATTTTGAAATTTAGAGAATGCATATCTTGGAAGCACTTTGACTAAAATGGGCAAAAATGAGCCAGTGCCAATGTGCACAGCATGAAACTATTTGCAAAAAGAACAGTATTTAATAACAATATTTCATTTCTGATAATGGTCATGGCCGTCCTTTTGTATTTCTAACTCAGGCTGATTGCAAGAACTGGTATGATTTTTGCTTTGTTTGACCTTTCCTTGCACAAATTATATTTCTTCTCACTCTGAGAATTGTCAGTCTCACCTTAAACTATGTGCTGCATCATTTAGACCTTTTTTTATCACTTAGGCTGCGATCCATTTCTGTGGCATTGCCTGTGTAAATGGGGCTGTGTTACTAGGGTTACCAATCTCCAGGTGGTGGCTGAAGATCTCCTGGGATTACAGCTGACCTGCAGGAGACAGAGATCATTTTACCTGGATAAATTGACTATTTTGGTGGGCAGACTCTATGGCATTATGCCCTGCTGAGGTCCCTCCCCTCCCCAAACCCTGCCCTTCCTAAGACCCACCCCCAAATCTCCAAGTATTTCCCAACCCAGAGCTGATGACCCTATGTGCTACCATTGCTGAAACAGGGTATTACAAACTCCCCATTAAGAGCTTGGAGTTCTTTTGCATTCAGTTGGAAGGGGAGACATAGACACTCAAGGCAGATTCACAAATCATTCAATTTTTCACTGACAAAAAGTAAAATGAGCTTTGCCAGTTCAGGGCTGATTTCAAATGGAGGTTTTTCTTCATTTTGGCCACCTGACTCCTGGACTTTTTTCTGTTTCTATATGACATCGTCCTGCATCCTTGTCCCTTTTATGGGCAGCCCATTTTTTTCCATGAAGAAGAAGAGAGAAGAGAAGAGATTAGATTTATACCCCACCCTTCACTTGTAGTCTCAGAGCGGCTTACAAACTCCTTTCCCTTCCCCTCCCCACAACAGACACCCTCTGAGGTAGGTGGGGCTGAGAGAGCTCTGAGACAACTGTCCTTGAGAGAACAGCTGTGCCAGAACTATGGTTTGCCCAAGGTCATCCAGCAGGTGCAAGTGGAGGAGTGGGGAATCAAACCCGGTTCTCCCAGATTAGAGTCCGCACACGTAACCACTACACCAAACTGAAAAGAAACACTTAAAAAAAGGAAAAGGAAGGATGTTTCCCCAGTGTTGCTGTTGGGGCAATGTTTGTCATGAGTCTAAAAGAAAAGGTATGCCTTTTGTTTCAATGACAATGAACTCCCCTTATATTGATCCCACTTCCCCCTGACATACATGCAACATATACATTGGTCATATCAGCAGTACAAATATGGGCCAATCTCACTTCATGGAAATTGACCAAATATGGGCAGGAGAAAGTATCTTCATTTTCCTTTGGAGATCAGATAAAACATTACAACAAATTAGCAGACAATTTTAAGCTACCAAAGTTTGCACAAAATTCCCCCATACTGCTGTGTCTTAAAAAAAATCACAGGCTTCATCCATTTTACTGTCTAGGGAAAGGCTGTGTTCACTGGTCCTAAAAAAAAGTCATTCACTGACAAGTGAACAAGATTTATTTTTTGAGTAATGGAAAACTTGGCCCAAATGAGTCTAGGCTGAATGTGAAATAATATGCGGGTGGGGGGGGGAGTATGGCATGCTTCAAAAGTTTCTAGTGTGTCCCTTCTCAGTAAGGGGTGAGTGTTTTGCAGTATGCAACAGTGAAGTGCCCTCAGCGGGAGAATCGTCTCACAGAGCTAAGTAACTCTATTAACTGTCTGCAAATGTTCAGTCCCATTTCTGGAGCTCTGTTCTTTTTCTTACCAAGCAAGAATGGATCCTGCCAGGCCTCTTACATTGTTCACTGGAAGGCACTTTTTATTTTTTGTGTGTGTATGTAGTCTTCATAACAATAAGTGAATGTCTCTGCTAAATGTTTCTACATTAATAGGCCCTCTGAAAGTTCTACAGGGTATTCCTCTGCACAGTAGTTTTTTCCCCTTACTGGTAAGAGATAACAATGAAGCATAACTCAGGTTGTTCTTCAAAAGATGTGGAGTTTCAGTTCTGTTCAGGTAAGTGACCAAAACTCTTTATTAGCCTGTGCCACCCATACAGCTTGATTTTTTTTTCTAAAACAGAATGAAAAGGTTTCCAAAAAATATTTCATGGAGATACAGTTAGAACTTGCTACTCCAAATGGATGGATCCCCGCAGTCGCCGAAGGCCGGCTGGGGGGGGGGATGAAGTTGCCTCCTTGTAAGGAGGACTGATCAGACTGGCTGCATTTGCAGCCTAGTTTTGCTGGGGGGCGGGGCTAGCATGCTGAAAGACAGCCCTGGCCCCAGCAGCCTCATTTGTGCCTTGTGCTAGACAGAGAAGGAGCATGAGGCTTTTTTCGCTTGCTCCCTGGCTTTGGGCCTAGAGTCAGCAGAAATTCAAAGGGTATTCCCACCCACCCCAAAATCAGCCTCCCTTCTAGGGCTGCCAAGTCCAACTTGGGAAATATCTGGGGACTTTGGGGGTGGAGCCAGGAGACTTTGGGGGTGGAGCCAGGAGAAAGGAAGTGACATCATTTTGTGATGTCACATCCTGTGATGTTGCTTCCACATGCTGACACATGAACTCATGAAGTTTCCTAATACTGAATCAGGCCATTGGTCCATCAAGGTCAGTATTGACTACTCAGACTGGTAGTGGCTCTCCAGGGTCTCAGGCTGAGATCTTTAATGTCACCTATTACCTGATCCTTTTTTAGCTGAAGAGGCTGATACCTCCTGCATGTCAAGCAGATGCTCTATCACTGAGCAACGGCCCTACTGAATCCTTCCTCATCTCGGCAGAATATGAAGCCCTAAGTGCTACACAAGTGCTAAATATGATTTTCATATCATAAGAACAGGAGAGAAGCCACAGTGGATCGGCCCATCCAGTACAGCCCATCCAGTACAACACTCTGTGTCACAACAGTGGCCAAAAATACCAGGTGCCCTCAGGAGGTCCAGCAGCGGGGCCAGAACTCCAGAAGCCCTCCCACTGTTGCCCCCCAAGCACCAAGAATGCAGAGCATCACTACCCCAGACAAAGGGTTCCATTTAGACCTTGTGGCTAATAATAGCCACTGATAGACCTCTGCTGGATGGGGACAGAGAGAGAGAGAGACAGACAGACAGACAGAAAAAAGAAAGAAAGAGGGAGAGAGAGAGAAGGGGAAAAAACTGGCAGAGGCACTTACTTCCATTTAGACCTTGTGGCTATAATAGCCACTGATAGACCTCTGCTGGATGGGGACAGAGAGAGAGACAGACAGACAGACAGACAGACAGACAGAAAAAAGAAAGGGAGAGAGAATGAAAAGAGCTGGAAGAGACACTCACCTTGCCAGCCACATGCAAAAGCAGCTCCTTCAGTCCCTCCTTAATCTCTGGGCGGGGCTCTCTTGCTGTGGAAGCTCTCTTGCTGACTTCTTAAAGGGGAAATGTCTGGTGAGGCTTTTTACTGCAGGGCAGGCTCTCTGCAGACATTTCCCTTTTAAGGTAGCCATTTTGTCCCCCCGGTGGCCAACTTGGAAAACGCGGGGGAAAGCACTAAAAATCGGTGTTTCCCCCGCCCTACCGGGGGACTTGGCAGCCCTACTCCCTTCCCTCCTTTCTTGGAGGCTGTGGCTTGACTGGGCCTGGGACTGGCAAGGGGTTTTTGGAGGTATTTTGAGGGCTATTTTGGGGGCATCCCCTTGCTGGTGGAGGCAGCACTTGGGTCTGGAGCACCTGCAGGACGGAAGTCACGTCAGCAGCTGGGCAGCGACTGTGGTGTAAATTAGAGTCGGCTGTGCTTCGGCTGACTCCTAGGCTGCGGCTACATGCTGTTAGCATACTGTTAGCGTGCTGTTAAAGCAAGAATTACATGCACATACACTTAGTGGGATTTTTCTTAGGCCCAGGGCTGGGGGTTAAGGTGCAGTTGGTGAGGCTGCTTGGGGCCCAGTTGGTCATTTGCCCACTTCTTCCGCCCCCCTTTTTTTCTCCTTTTGGGTTCTATAGATTTACAGCCCGTTCCTGGCAGTTTAACTGTTGCTGGGCAGTTTTTTCACTGTTGTTAGGGAGTTAGACATTAGGTAAGGGCGGACTTTGCTGAAATCATCAGGGATGGTGGCCATTTTGGAAAGCTCTGCTCCTGTGGGCTGAGTGGCCATTTTGTCTTTAAATTGTTCCTCTGGGGTATCCTTAGGATCGGCCATCTTTGGAAGGTCCTTTTATGTGGTGGCCATTTTATTTGGCGGTGGCCATTTTAGGACAATTCTATTAATTGAGGGAGGCCTCCGGGCTCATTGTGTTTTGGATATGGCTTCTAGAAAGGGTTAAGGCCAGTCTAAAGGAAAAGTGCATGCACCAAAGGTACCTAGGCAAACTGCAGCACTCCCTCCTGTTGTTCCGTCATCCTCTCAGGATGACGAGGAGGTGCAGGAGCAGCAGATTATATTAGATAAGCTTGCAGCCTTACAGCAGGCCAGGGACACTCCCCTCCTCTTTTCAAGCGGTCATTTGAGCTTCGGGAAGTACTGGGGGTAGACCAGAGTGGAAGAAGTTTCATGAGGAGGTGCTTAAGAAAATTTACCTTCTTGATCTTGTGCTGTAGAGTCCACCTGTCACAACGAGCGTGAAGGGGTTCTGACAGTTGCATCCAGGGCGGCAACAGTGACTACGGTTTCTGAGACATCTGCAGTGATGTCAGTGGCTGAGGTGGAAGTGCCTGGGCCCAGTGGTAAGGATGAGGCGGATGCACAGCCAGACACGGTTTGGCCCTGGGGACCTTGGGTGCATAAGCCTGGTTTTATTCAAGAACCCTCGGGGTATGGGACAGTCATGGGCTTGGGGCCCTCCTCATATGATGCAGGATTCACCTGGGACTACTCAGCCGTGGGTCTGGGGTCCTCTGCCTATGGGCTGGCAGTTGCCTTGGGGCCCTGTGCCGCCTCCGGGCATGATGTCGCCTCCTAGTCCATGGGGGGCATGGGGTTTTTCTCCCACTTATGACAACCCCTACGGGGCGGCTTCTGCAAAGGTGATGCCCTTTGGTGATGCAGCCTTGCCCCTTGGTGACCACCTTTTGCCAGTCACTAGGGAAAATATTTGCAAGGGTGAGTACATTGACCTCTTCAGTCTTCTTTACTGGGAACTGGAGAAGAAGGATAAAGAGGAGATGGATGACAAGGACAAGGAAATTTTAAAGAAAAGGAGGGTTGATAGGACATGGGCAAATTGGCTGGCAGGGTACATTGTCTATGCAGGGGTGATTTCTCGGCCCCAGAGCTGGAAGGCTGCAGCACTATACCAGTATCTGGATATCATTTATAAAGCGTACACTGGTTTTGTGGGTTCAGCCTGGCTGGTGTAGTGGTTAAGTGAGCGGACTCTAATCTGGGAGAACCGGGTTTGATTCCCCACTCCTCCACGTGCACCTGGCTGGATGACCTTGGGCAAGCCATAGCTCTGTACCAGCTGTTCCCTCAAGGACAGCTTGGGAAAGAGTTCTCTCAGCCCCACCTACCTCACAGGGTGTCTGTTGTGAGGAGGGGAGGGGAAAGGAGTTTGTAAGCCGCTCTGAGACTCTTAAGTGAGTGAAGGGCGGGATATAAATCCAATCTCTTCTTCTTCTTCTTCTTCTTCAAATATGACGAGGAGTTTACGATGAGGGCTGCTATGAACCCCAACCTTCCGTGCGACCAGATACATCCACATCTTTGGTTACAGCTGATGTCGCAGGCGCGGCCTAATGTTGGGGAACGCTCACATAGTGGGCACATGGTGCAGAACCTTCCAGCTGGTGCTAATATTGCTTTCTGTGGGCCCACGGGGCAGGTGGTTAAACCCCGCTTGCTTTGTTGGGAGTTTGATTCACAGGGGGTCTGCAATAGGAAGATGTGCACTTACAGGCACAAGTGCCTAATGTGCAGTGGACCACATGCATTCACTACATGCCCCAAAGGAAGGCCCAGGGAACAGCCCAGGGAAGGTGGTGGTCATTCAGTGGCTACTGGAAAGGGGGCCTATGCCAATTAAGCTTGGTCCATTGCAGAGTTGGTTGAAGCGGTATCCTAATAAAGAGGATGCCATGTATTTGCTGGAGGGTTTTCAAGGGGGGGTTAGAATTCCGTTTTCGGGGTTGAGGGCTCCTTTTTTAGCTGGCAATTTAAAATCAGTTAATGGCATGAAGGCTGTGGTTGCCGCGAAGATTGCCAAAGAGGTTCAAGAAGTTAGCGTTCTAGGTCCATTTTTGGCACCACTGCTTCCTAATTTGCGGGTTTCACTTCTGGGTATAGTACCTAAGAAGGCACCTGGTGAGTTCCATTTAATTCACCATCTTTCTCTTTTTTTTAAAAAACAAATTTTATTATTTTTCTACTTGTTCAAAATTTTACATAGTTACTTTCAAAATATTACCATCACTATCCTATTTTCTATATATTTATATATATATATATATGTATTCCAGTTACAATTCAAAACCTTTAGGACTTCCCGCCTCACCTATACCATTATATATATAACAGTAATTATAAGGATTTAAAAGTATTAACTCTTACAGGTAACATATTTGGTTATAAATTTTTTTAAAACATTTAAAAGTATTATCTAAATATCTGTTATATGTAATCTAGTTTCCATTCTTGTCATTTCAAACATTCAGTATATTTCCCTTAAAAAGAATTGTTTCTTTTTTAAAATGTCTAAGATCAATAATTAGACAATGTAAAAATATTATTTTTCATATCCCACTAGTGTTCTAGATATTCTTTCAAGTCTTTCCATTCTTCTAGAAACCTTTCTGAGTCTTGATTATTCAATTTTCTTGTCCATTTGTCCACTTCTGCCATAAGTAGCAATTTTCTCAACCATTTCCATATGTCTGGAGATCATTCTCGCTGTAGTCACCATATACCATGTTAGTGTCCTTTTAGTTACATTTACATCCTCTAACTTAAGACCAAGCAATAACATTTCAGGCAGCTTTTTAAAGGTACATTTCAAAAAAAATTTCCATTTCAACATGAATCATAAACCAAAAGACACAAGTCCACCACATATGGTAGAAAGAACCTTCTTTTTGTTTACATTTCCAATACTTATTAGACAACCGTTAATCAATATTTACTATTTTTTCGGACCTTGAAGCATTTTCTGTAAATCAACTCTCTTACTCTCTTAGTGGTAAATTGCACTACCACATCTGTTGGCAGATTTTTCCTGCTAGCACACTCTGAATTAACTCTAAGGACCAAGTCAATATTAGATTTTATGTCCTCTTCTTCATTTTTCAAATAGCCACTCAAGGCTTCAATAATCCTTGTGAGTATGTTCTCGTCCATCTTTTCGCCTATCCCTCTAAATCTTGTGCTATTGCATCTCCTTGTATACCATCATTGTTTCCACTCTATAATTCTCTTTTGTCACTTTTTGAATGTTTTCTTCCAACACAAACATTTTGTTTTCCATCTCTTTTGATTTTTTTGCCAACTTTTGAATTTTAGTCTTTTTCTTGTATACCATCATTGTTTCCACTCTATAATTCTCTTTTGTCACTTTTTGGATGTTTTCTTCCAACACAGGCATTTTGTTTTCCATCTGTTTCAATTTTTTTGCCACATTTTGAATTTCAGTCTTTAGGTCTCCAAAATTCTTATCCACTTGTTCAGCTAAGTCATTTATTTTCTTATCCAATTTCTTAGCCAATTGTTGATTTTGCTGGCTAAGATCACTAAAAGCTTCTGTCATCCTTTTGTCCATCGCCTCTATCATAGCCATTAGTTCAATATCTTTTTTAGGAGCCATCTTGGATACTGACCAGGTTGCCGCCCGCTTTCTCTGTTCAAACCCCGTTTTTATCCTTTAAAAAAACCCCGATTTTTTGGTATCTTCCAATTTCAACGTTTTTGGGTTCTATCAATCAGTCTTGAAGAGCTTTTACAAATGCAGTTATTTTCGCCATTCTAAGGTGTTTACTTTTCGAGATATTTGATTTTAAAGTTTTAGTCCTCCCCAAAATGGTGGACGTCTTTTCTCTATGGTACTGGTCACAGGTCTTACTTCCTGGTTCTCTTTCACCCAGAAGTGCTCTTGCTAGTTGCAGTCCTCCCAAGTCCCTTCCTCTTCAGTTCTTCTTTTCTACTCTCAGCCAGACATCACTTCCTGTTGTCTTCATTTTTTCTCACACCCATGCAGATCTTGTGATGTCTCCAATCCCTCCAGCCCTCTCCTCCACGACTGCAGGAATGGTAAACAAAACACTTTTCTGGCAGTTTTTAGCTAAAATCCAACTCTTTTAAAACAGGAAAAAGACTCAGTATATTCTTCAACTGATCCTCTGCTTATCACTCTGTTTTCTTTCCTCTCAAAGACACGGTGCCGATAAGCAAAAAGTTTTTTCGTTACCTTTAGATGTTTTTCGGGTAAAGGTGAAGCTTCATAAATTAGAGTTTGTCTTCTTTTAGTCAAGAAATCGGGGGAGTGGAGGTTTTATGCTGAATAAATCAGCCCAGTTCAGCTCTCTAGAGTTGCTTGCAGAGCCTGCACTGGGAGAGGAGATCAAAGTGTCAACAAATCTCTGAGATGTATCGCTCACCGATCTCAACTCTCTCTTGGGTTTTGTTGCTTGCTGGACACTCCCCTGCCTGGGGAGGGTTGCATTGGGTGCTAAAAGCCCCCGAGTTATCAGAAAGAACCACCGTCCACCCTGAGCATTTACAGGGTGCGTCAAATCTCCATTTCCCCCCGACCAGAAGCCCATTCACCATCTTTCTTATCCCCGAGGTGGATCGGTAAATGATGCTATTCCGGATCATCTCTCCACAGTGAGGTACACCTCATTTGACCAAGCTGTGCATGTGGTGCACCGCTGTGGTTGTGGGGCGGAGTTTGGCAAAGTGTGACATCAAATCCGCATTTTGTCTTCTCCCCATGCACCCAGATGATTTTGATCTGTTGGGATTTTCCTTTAAAGGGCAGTTTTTTTATGGATAGGGCCTTGCCCATGGGATGTTCTGTGTCATGCGCTGCATTTGAGTGCTTCAGCATGTTTCTGGAATGGGCAACGTGTTTTAAAACAGGATTACCAGAAGTGGTTTATTATTTAGATTACTTTCTTTTCGTGGGTCCTTGTGGGATGGGTAGATGCACCCAGCTGTTGCAGGGTTTTACACAACTAGCAGAGGAGCTGGGAGTTCTGTTGGCCCACAAAAAGACGGAGGGACCTGTTCAGAAGTTAGTATTTTTAGGGGTATAATTGGACACAGTTGCCCAGACATCTTGGTTGCTGTTGAGCAAGATTCAGGACTTGCAGGTACGGCTTTCTATATTTCTTAAAATGAAGAAGGCCTCTTAGCGTAAACTTCAGCAAATTGCTGGGCACCTCAATTTCACGTGCAAAGTAGTGGCTCCTGGGAGGGCTTTTGTTAGATGGCTCTGCAATGCAATGAGGGGGCTACAGCATCCGCATCATAGAGTGCGCATTAATGCGGAAGTGTGGGCCGACCTTGGGATCTGGCAGGAGTTTTAAAGTTCTTTTAATGGTGTCTCCTTTTGGAGGGAGGAATTGAAGCTGGAGGCTGAGCTCCAAGTGACATCTGATGCTGCCGAATCTCTGGGATTTGGTGTGTACTTTCGTGGACACTGGTGCACTGAGGAGTGGCCTGGGGAATGGGTTTCAGCAGGATATGTTAGGGATCTCACCTTTTTAGAGTTCTTTCCCATACTAGTGGCGGTTTGGTTGTGGGGTGAAGAATTGGAAGATCGCACTGTCCACTTTTGGTGTGACAATTTGGTGGTTGTTCATGTGATCAATTCCCTCACATCTAGGTCTCCATGGGTCATGGGGCTTGTCCAGGCTTTCACCTAGCAGTGCCTTAGATTTAACTTCCTAATTTTTGCCAGGCACGTGCTGGGTGTGGACAATGGTGTGGCTGAAGCTCTCTCTTGCCAACAAATGGCGAGGTTTCATCAGCTTGCACCAGAAGCTGATCTTCATCCGGCTCAAATGCCTCAGGAACTATGGCAGGTTGGAGGGCTGAGGCTTGCAGGGCTATAAGCCTCGCCATTGCGCCTAGCACCAGAAAAGTGTATGAGTGAACAGTTCACCAATTCGAGGTCTTCAGGGCAGCTGAACATTATCCCAAGGTCTGGCCTATTCCTTTAGATCAGCTGATGCCCTACTGTGTATCGTACAAAGAAGCTGGCTTAGCTGTTCGTTCAATCCGAGGCAAGCTTGCTGCGCTAGCCTTTGCGAGCAAAGCCTTGGGCTTCACTGAAGTCACTTGTGATGTCAGGATTAGAAAGATGCCCGAAGGTTGGACTTGTGAGGGGGGTGCTGCTAAAGATGAGGGACAGCCTATCCCACCCATGATACTTAAGGGGTTGTGAGTGACCTGGGGTGCAGTTTGCACTTCCAGTTATGAGGCATGCCTGTTTCATGCAGCCTCTTTGCTTGCATTCTTTGGGGCTCTTCGGGTGAGTGAGTTGGTCGCTCAGTCTAAGACAGACCAGTCGAGCAAGGCTTTGCAGCTGCAGGATGTTGATATTCACGGCAATGGCATGCTGGTCATGATTAGGAGCTCTAAGACGTATCAGATGCAAAAAGGAGCCAAGGTAAAATTGGGAACCTGTCAGGATTCAGAGCTCTGCCCAGTTCTGGCCCTGTCACAGTATTTGGCCCTGAGGGGTCTGGAAGCCGGTTTCCTCTTTAGGCATGAGGATGGGAGCCCTCTGACTAAACATCAGTTTTGGGCAGTTACTTCCCTGGCTTTGGGGAAGCTGGGCCTATCAGGTGTAAAGTTTGGGACCCATTCCTTTCGCATTGGAGCGGCTTCCACAGCGGCAGCTATGGGCTATTCAGCTGAGGATGTTCAGCACGTAGGCTGTTGGAGATCTGATGCTTATAAAGGTTATGTGCATTCAATGGCCATGTGGTGATCTGTTTTTTTGGCCCGGTGTTTGACTGTCCTTTCCTTTCAGGTGCTGTGTCTTGTGGCAGGCGGAGAACCATTCTCATCTGAGGGCACAGCTTCATTTTTTGGGCTGCTCACCGGGCTAACAGATCGGCCATTGGCTCGCAGTTGGGACTAAGTTGATGGGCCACTGTGGAATGGAGGGGATGCCGCGGCTTGTGCTGGGTGGGCCTACTCCATCTGTTATTTGGTTTGAATGCCAGTGCTCCTCCTGACATATTGCTAATTCACCTAGGGGGGTAATGATTTAGGAATTTTAAAAGGGAAAGCGTTAGTTCTACAAGCCAGGGAGGATTTTAACTTTATTAAAAGGTGATGGCCTAATACTACAGTGGTTTGGTCGGCCCTGGTTCCGTGAAGGGACTGGCGATGGGCCTTGGACCCTAAGCGGATTGAGCAGGCTAGACATAAGGTAAACAGGGAATTTAGGAGCATTTTAGTAATGGGTGGTGGCCACTTCATACCCCATCCGGCTATCAGGGCTACGCACGCCGAGTTATAGAGGGGTGACAGCGTTCATTTGTCGGAGCAGGGTATGGATATCTTCCTTAAGGATTTACGGCAAGGGCTGGTAACAGTGTTAGGGGTTTAGTGGGTGCAGGGGGCTAAGCAGAGGCTTGACCCTTGCTGTGGCGGAAGTTTAGTAAATAGTTGTTGCGTCTTGGTAAGCACCTATCAGCAACCCTGGTGGGAAAGGGGCCTGTTCGGATCATAACTGCAGCCTTGCGGCCTGGGATGAGGGGAACAGGCTGCCTTTTGAAGTGCCGTTGAGGGATACTCAGCACTGACCTTGCGGCTGTGTGTGAGGGATCATCAAGGCATGTTCCAAGGCTGGGCTGCCTGGGGTTCGAGCCACTTATAGCGGGCTATGACCTGGGGGTCAGGTGCATTGCCCATACTAGGGCAAGGGGGAGGGTTAATGGTAACCCCAGGCCTTGGCCATGCCGCTTGTTAGATTAAGCCCTTGCCATGTTTTTGTTAATAAATAAAGTGGCCGTTAATCCCATGTTTGTTCTCTGACTCTTTCTTCCGTCTATGGGGGCAACAGTGT
This sequence comes from Lepidodactylus listeri, assembly GCA_029233225.1. Lineage (NCBI taxonomy): Eukaryota > Metazoa > Chordata > Lepidosauria > Squamata > Gekkonidae > Lepidodactylus > Lepidodactylus listeri. Next base: position 52,150,074 of record JARCFY010000004.1, read on the forward strand.
GTGTGTGTGGGGGGGGGGGGGGATGGACAAACAGTGTGTGTGGGGGGGATGGACAATAAAGCTAAGTATTGCATTTTATGTCCATCAGATTCTTCTAGAAAATTATAGATGAGAGTAAAATGGAGACATAAGGCCTCAGTCCAGCAGCCAGGACAAGACAAAATATGATCTTTCCTTGTGATCAACAGAGTTAGGGGTTCTGTTTGCCTGGTGGAGGTTGAGGATTCCCTGCATCCTGCTCCCGTTGCCTGCATCCACTCCAAGCAGTCGTGAGAATTTTTTTTTTAAAGCATCATTCAATTCAGCTCCACATCTCTTCTGGTAAAAAAAAATAGAAAATGACATATGATAGCTTTAGGAATTACTGAAAACTCTATCATTCTACCATAGAGTTCAGTTTCCAGAAATTCCTAGAGCTACCCTATGTCATTTGCAGTTGTTGTTTTTTCCTGGTGCCACAGCCAGCATTACAGGCTGCACTCTCCTAATTTCCATCTACAACTCTCCTGCTGGTTGCCAAGCACTTCCTAGAAACCCTAAATGGAGTCCTCCGAGTCCTAACCATATCTCCAGTGGTAGTGAAGTTGAGGAGGGCTACATCAACAGGAATAAAAAGTACAGTAGGAACTATGACATGTGTGCTCTTGCCTAGCAATGATGATGCCATTGTGTCATAACCTAGAGGTCTTGCAGGACCTAATCCAGATACATTTTGTGCTTGACCACTACTCTGAAAGGTATGGAGTCAAATCAGAAAAGCTGTTAGTTTATGGAACCTGAATTTCCTATTCATTTTCCCTCATTCAACTCATATAGTACATTACTGTGCTGAGCATACTTTTTAAGGCAACTCTAGTTCTGATGTATCACTGCTAACCTAGATCCAGGTGATCAGCCATATTTGTCTGAAGCAGCAGAACAAATTTAGAGTCCAGTGGCACCTTTAAGACCAACAAAGATTTATTCAAAGTACCATTCCAATGCATTTGAAAAAGTGTGCCTTGCATATATAAACTTATACCTTGAATAAACCTTTGTTGGTCTTAAAGGTGCCACTGGACTCTAAATTTGTTCCACTGCTAACCTATTTAATATGAACTGGGTTCAAAAACATCCCTTCTGATCCCCAAAATATAACATCTGCCTGTTCTTTCCAACAACAAATAGACAAGTCTTTCAACATTATTTCAGTTGTGCTGAAAAGGAACAAAGGAGTAAAAAAGATTTTTAAAAAATCTGGCCATTCTACCCATAGAGGGATGGATTAAAGTGACCGATTGGAGACCAACATGCTTATTTACACTTCTTTCAATTAGTAGATTGACAACGTGCAATAACCACTTATTGTATGTTTAGATAAGGTACAATCAGTGTTGATCACAATATTGTATTTTATGGAAATAGAAATCAACAATGGTATACAGCCCATTGCTTTGGTGGAATATATTTATGATACTATTTCTGTTAATACACATTAATTTGAGTTTCTAGGGGAAAGTTCTTACGGTTTCTGTTAATAACATTATAACACAACTTTCCCCTAGAAACTCAAATTAATGTGTATATAAATAGTAGTTGTCTGTAACAATGAAATACAATTTATAATTCAGTAACAGGAGCAGTTATGTGAATGTATCACTCACAACTTCTGTTGGACCAGGAAACCACTTGGCCATTGAAATTACATATATAAAATGCATGCCAGTGCTGAGATTTCCATATGGATTGTACTTAAAGTGGTTTTTTTAAAAAAAACAAAAAAACTTCCAGCTTATACTACTGAGATTTGAAAACTTGCCTTCACTGACTGACATTGTATCATAAAGTATACATTATTTACATCCTTCCAAATATACAGTGTTTACAAATATATAATCCCTATTATTCAAAACTTTATTGGCCTCATTCTCCCAATGCACTGTTTGTTCTGCATTCATCCTAAGTAGCAGATGCCTGCAGAGCAGAAAGTGCCAGTTCACATAAGCAAACATGCCAAACCATATGTTCCATAGGAAAACAAAACAAAAACATAAAAATAAACCCCTACTGGGTTTATCTCTGATGAGATAAATTCCTTTCCCAACTACTAACGCACAGTAGGATCCAGGCAGTTTCTCTCTTAAAACCTTTCCATGGAAATTAATGGATGTACCCATTATGACCAATTAGATCTTCTTCACAATCCAGCCCGAATAAGTCTTGTGGTTGAATGCATGCTATTTTCAACCCCCGAAAATGGCATGCTCAGATCAAGTATCCTCCTAATAATTAATAATGTCTATAGAAATTCACCAAATTTTCTAATGTCAAGGGGAATTATCATAGAAATTTGGCAAAAAGGGTCCCTAGTGACATTTATCTGTGGATTCAATTTTGATGGGTTTTGTACCTATAAATATTATGTTATAGATGTTGCTTTTTTAATAGCAATCTTTTGTTCCCACTAAGGTGACTGCTACTACACCAGAGTTTACATGGCATAACTTATTGGGATCCTATGGTCTCACAGTAGCAAAGTCAACTGGAGAAAGGGAAAGGGAAATGTGCCCTATATATTGTTAGAATAGTCTGGAACAACAGCAGAGACCCATTGAAAAAAATGTTCTCCATAACCAAGCTACTTCCATATATACCTGGTGTGACTTGAGGAACAACTGAGATTATGAATTACACTGGTTCTACTACCCTATAAATTCATTTCAATTAATCACTGTGGGACAACTCCTTGGTAAGAAGATTGCAGCTAAAATGTTTGCATCGCATATCTAATTAACATGCAGCCCTGTAACTTAATCTAAATTAAAATCACATACAGACATTGTAATTTCAAGCACTACTGAGAAGCTTAAGATAAAGACCATAAACTGTAAATTCATTTTCCAGTTCTGAAATATTTCTTGCGAGTTTAAATAGTTCTTGTACAGGTGCTAATGAAGAAGAAGATAGAAACCAATGTACCATTTGACTCCTTCAGCTGCATCCCCATAACCTAGTTAAAAATCTTGCGCTTATCAACCATTTAAAATTCATAGTTTAAATGACCCCATAATTTGGCTGTTGGAATCTGACATGCAACGTGGTATAAGCTTTTCCAGATCAGATAAAGACATTGTTCTGAGAGGCCCTTTAATTTCTGTTGTAGAATAAAAGGTCTTATGTCGTTGGCATGAAAGTCTGCAACGGAATGGAAAATTAGGGAAAGTGTCAAGAGACGGGAAAGGTTTTCTTTTCTTTTTTTCTTGTTGCTTCAACATTGATAATTGTTTCTGTCAGGCAGCTATGCCTTGAAGCAAAAGTTCATGCAGGTAAAAAGCCTATGAGGAGAACCCTGACAATACTGACAGTTGACCATACAGCCATTGTCATTGTCAAAACAACATTGGGAGTGATCAAGGACCAAGTTTTCCAGCATCTGAAAAAATGCCAACCAATCTCATAAGCATTAAATGCAAATGGAGCCATTTTTATTGTCAGTTATGTTAATGACTACAAAACACATGAAATCCTTACTTTGGGTAGCTGAGGATCTGTCATTAGTAAGGCTGTGTATGGAGGCTATTATCTGAATGTAGTCAGAGCTTCATAGTTCTCTTCAGAAATTTGGGGAACCAGATGCAAATGAGTGACCACATGACATGCTGCAACTATTTTGACAGCTTTGTCACTTCTCAATGGGTGTGCACTGAAGAAGAAGAAGAAGAAGAAGAGATTGGATTTATATTCCGCCCTTCACCCCTCAAGGGAGTCTCAGAGCGGCTTACAAACTCCTTTCCCTTACCCTCCCCACAACAGACACCCTGTGAGGTAGGTGGGGCTGGGAGAACTCTTTCCCAAGCTGTCTTTGAGAGAACAGCTGGTACAGAGCTATGGCTTGCCCAAGGTCATCCAGCCAGGAGCAAGTGGAGGAGTGGGGAATCAAACCTAGTTTTCCCAGATTAGAGTCCGCGCACTTAACCACTACACCAAACTGGAAGGAGGGAAGATCCACAAAACTCACAAACCTGAACTGCTTTGTGAAGTGGTGGTGGTTCGTCCTGCTTCATGAGACCTCATGAACCACAAAGTGGGGCGAACCTCCATTTTCCCAATCCATGCCCATCCCTACCCACAAGTACCACATTGTGGATCACAAGTCTAAGGGCTGAGGGTAAAGACAGACATGTGTAGGAGGGTGTCTCTGTACCTCCCAATGTATCGTATAAAGATGTAGTTTGTCTGATCCTTTGAGTTCTTTTTGAGATCACTGTATTAGACCTCTTTGACAAAGGAAGAGCATAAATGTGATCGCTTGAGCCATCAACTTGCATCATCTCAGATTCCATGAGTGTTAATTTATATGCTGCACTCCTTATGCAGTTCTTGCAGAAGCAGTCCCTTAAAGTTTTAGTTTTGTAATTAAGTGTAAACAACTTTGTTAAGCTTAAGCATTACAGTTTGTGATTAACCCAATTTCAGTCAATTAAATTCTAACTGACCAAGTAATTGGAATGTTATTTACTTATTACTTATAATTGTTAGGAAGGGGATGAGAAACACAGTTTTTGAATTTCTAGAACATTTAGGGAGGGGGGATTTTTAGCCAATAACTCTGAATTTCACTGACTCCTGTGCCAACACCAGTTTTCTTTCCCTTGTCCCTGGTCCATGGGCTTGATAATTGTTGATCCTTCCCATCCCTTCCAGTGTCTCATCTGACATGATTTCTACCCTTTGGGGACAAAAAGAGGCAGGAAATTGGCCCAGTCCTTGCTATGAAGAATGCAGCAAGCACAGAAGCCTCAAGAATATCATGTTAGCTAGTTGTCATCAACCCACACCAGTAAATATCTTATTAAAGACTAGGAGTAAAGCCTGTTGTAGGGAGAAATACAATGGACTCTAGAGAGAGTATCCAGGTAAGTGCCCTGGCTGTGACCTTTCGGCATTTAGCATCAGTGTCTTTGCTTGGTATGAGCTGTTTTGCCCCAGGAAGTGCTTGTGATGGTAAACCATTGAGGCTGTATCTTGAGGTCACATGTGTATGCAGAGCAGGTGATATTGGTTGGCAGCCAGATGCAGTGGTTCCCTGGAGAATTCAAGGGCCCACTGGGAGGTTGGGAACCCCAGTGAGCCTTGTTCAGAAATGCACAGAGGTGGAAACCACTGATCTGAACTTGTCACTGTTCACTGATGCAGATTTGAAATTGCAAATGTGAGATATACTAATAAGTATTTATTGCCATCCAACTGAAGAAGAAAGCAATTAAAAACTGACACTTCTCTGATTGTGTGGACAGACGCTTTGGCCATGCCAACTGATTTTACGAACAATTACATTTTACATTTTTATTCAAGACTGGGTTTTGTTTTGTTTTTTTAAAAACTGTTTGGGTTACTTGCTACTCATTCTCACATGTAAACACGGGGCCCTGTTGCCTCACGAAATGTTAGAAAACCTTGTAAATCCAGGTTCACATATGAAATGCTTAATTTTCTTCTTCTTAGCTACAAGGCACGGCTGTCTCATTTTGCTGCCCCAAGTGGAAAGTATGGAAGGAGAGCCGCATGGTAACAGTTATGCTTCCCTACACCCCTGACTTATGTTGATTTGAGGCTATGCAGTGGCAGCTAAGGTAGAAAAGCACCTTCTCCTATGCCATGTTTTCTGAGTTCCAAGGGTCTGGAAAGTAGTTCTGTAGTCAATTACAGGGTTGCCAACTCTGGGTGGGGAAATACCTGTAGATTTGAGGAGTAGTGCTTGGGAAGCGCAGAGTTTCAGGTGGGGAGGGACCTCAGCAGGGTATAATGCCATGGAGTCCATTGCACAAAGCAGCCATTTTCTCCAGAACTGATCTTGGAAATCACCAGGTGCCACCTGGAGATTGACAATACAAAAGAGAGGGCCAGACTTGTTGAAGGACTTCAGTGAGGTATAATGCCATAGAGGTCACCCTCCAAAGCAACTATTTTTTCCACAGAAACTGATTTCTGTAGTCTGGAGTTCAATTGTAATTCAGATGTCCAGGCTTTGCCTTTCCCCCCAACCTCTTTCAATTCCAAAGCTGCTTCTTTGACTGATTAACAGTTTAACTGACTCCCTGCTAATGCCCCACAGCCTCTTGGGACTCCCAGCTTGGGAGCTGTAGTTCTAATTCCCTTTGCTATGGTTGCAGTAAAGCCACTGAGAACTACAACTCCTAAGGCGCAACATGTCAAAAGTGGGGGTGTAAGAATGGAGTAGCCAGCAGAATGGGCCAATAGGATGCCAGAGAGAGAGAGAGAGAGAGAGAGCAGTTTGATTGATGGGTCAATTGTGACCATTCTTTGAAAAGGGAGAGGTGGACACATTTATTAATGGGCTGCCTAGGGCTGCCTTTGAACACTGTTCAGAAACTTCAGATGGCTTGTCATGAATGAGATTGTTCACTGCAACAGAATATATAGAAAAATCTCCAGAGCCAGTTTGGTGTAGTGGTTAGTAGCACGAACTCTAATCTGGGAGAACTGGGTTTGATTCCCCAGTCCTCCACGTGCAACTGCTGGTGTGACCTTGGGTCAATTACAAGTTCTTTCAGAGCTGTTCTGTCACGAGCCATTCTCAAAAGAGCTCTCTCAGCCCCAACTACTTCACAGGGTGTCTGTTGTGGGAAAGGGAAGGGAAACAAGATTGTAAACTGCTCTCAGACTCCTTTGGGTAGTGAAGAGTGGAGTATAAATCCAATCTCCTCCTCCTCCCCCTCCCTCCCAGTGTCAGTCTAATATGTGGATTTAGATATCCGTAGGTCTGCTCACAAGGGGTTGTGGTGGCTCAGAGGTTAAGACGCTGAGTTGTATACCAAAAGATCAGTAGCTCAGTAGTTTGAGACCCTAGTGCCACATGATGGAGTGAGCTCTCATCTCTGGCCCCAGCTCCTGCCAACCTAGCAGTTCGAAAGCAAGTAATTGCAAGTCGATAAATAGGTACCACTTCGGTGGGAAGGTAACAGTGCTCCATGTGCCTCAGCGTTTAGTCATGCTGGCCACATGACCACAGAGAAGTCTTCAGACAGTGCTGGCTCTTCAGTTTGGAAATGGAGATGAGCACCGCCCCCTAGAGTTGGATTCGTCTAGCTTTCCAGCAAGGACACCTTTACTTAGATCTGCTCACACTTGAGCAATAGATATATAGATTTCACAAGCTGCCTGGTCATTTCCGGGCATAATTCAGCATGCTGAACCTATTAAAGCCCTAAATGGTTTGGGACCAGTGTAATTGAAAGACAGTCTGGTTTCCTATAAGCCTGCCCACCAGTTAGGATTAGTAGCAGAGGCTCTGCTGTCTGCACAGCTACCATCAAAGGCAACCAGAGAGGCCGATTCCGCACTAATTGTTTCCCCAGCGTCATTCCCCGATAAAATCCGGGGCAGAGCAACAGTTCCCCACTTGTTGCTCTGGGTCTGCAGTTGGCCCTAATGTAATCATAATTTCCCCCAGATCTTCCGTTTCCGGGATTTTCAAGGGGGGGGGGGTTGGCATGGGAGTGAAGTCAGGGCATTCAAGTGGAGAACTCCGAAATCGGGGTTTCTTGCTCCACCCCTTTAATGCCCCTCTGCTTCTTTCTCTCCCCTTTCCCGCCCTGGTGCGAGCAGGGTTTTTTTTTGTTCCCCGCTTTGTTGTGCTACAACAACACGACATGATATTGATCCACCGTTGACTGGCATTTAAATGTCTTTTAAAAAATGTACTTTTGTTGTTGATGTCTACACATTTCTGTGTTGCATCTTTTGCACAAAAGTTGTGCCTGAGTCATGCCACTATAAAAATATGTATTGATGGTTTTGAGGCGCATTGTGAGCTGTCCCCCCGCCCATTGCATTACAACAACACGACACAACATTGATCCATCGTTGTGTGGTTAACATTTTTTTGCGGGGCCAATGTATTGCGGGTGGCATGGTGGTGTGGACACAATATTTGCAGGGGTTACATGTGTTAGTGTTGCATGTTCCCCCTCCATTTCCCATCCCTTTCCCACCCTCCATTTCCCCTCCAACTCTGGTGCAAGCTTTTTTTTTCTTACATGGATGATTTTCACGGGCTTGGAAGCTCAGATAGCCAATCACGGCTTTGTTGCATCACGACATCATAACGCAACTCCGCCTACATTAAAAAGGGGGGGGAGACGGGGGGGGCTCAAGATTTGGGGCAAGGACAGATGCGGAAATGAAGAACCGGCATCAACCCAGGTCAGATTCCTGTAAAGCAGAAACGCACACACTGATTCGGACTAATTAAACCCGGGAGGAAAAGGAAGCAAAGCACTTGTGCGGAATCGGCCAGAGATAGCCTTTTCTGTGATGGTGCCTGGACTGTAGAATGCCCTTCCCACAGTAGTTTGCCAGTCATTGAGCTCTGAATGCCAGAAGCACATTTATTTACTCGCATAGGCATTTTGTTGACTCTTTTCTGCTTGTGCTCCCTTTTATGTGCTTCTTTTATTGTTGCTCAAATTGTGTATGTTTTAATATCTGATGATGTGGTGAGGTTTTAATGACATGATCAGCCTCCTTGTGCATGTCATGGAGAGAGGAGCAAAGGAATGTTTCAATTCATTAATTGATCTCTGAGCAAGAAACATTGCTCTGGAGAGGCCCATCTTCTCCTGTATCCCTTGACTACGATTTCTTGGTACAACCCCCTACCCCAGAAGAGCAACTGAACCCCAGGATAACTGTGAGGAGAATTCAGAGTATGGATTTTTAAATGTGCACCTACACTTTGAGAAAGGTTTCCTTGTACTTACTGGATACCTTTGCTTTTAACTGGTGGTTTCTCCCATTACTATTATTTTTTCCATGCTTGAATAAATATATTTTGTTTTTGTCACATCTGAGATGCATGAATAAAAATGCATCTGTAGAGGAGGAGCCAATTAAATTGGAAGAAGGTGGGAGGGGGAGGCTCCAGGCTTTGTTGATCAGAGTGGTAAGATAAGAACTACTTATTCGTATCTTTTGGTGGAGAGTTAGAACCAGTAGGGTTAAAAAAAAAAGAAAGGTAATCCTTTGACCCTGGCTCTTAGTTTCAGTAGGAGGGTTGCACTTGACTCTTTGCATTTTTTTCCAGAGGAGGACTTGAGACTGAGAGGCCAAGGAGCTGGAATTTGAAATCAGGTTGCCTTTGTTTTTTGCCACAGTTGCTCACCCTTTATCAAACAGTATGGCTGCGATCACACGCACCAGTTGAAGCAAAGGGGAAGAGAGGCTATTTTCTCCAGAGGAATTTGACGCACAGTTGTGAGATTACACAGCCCTTTGAAGCTGTGGCCACAGCCCATCACTGTGTGATCAAACACAACTGTGGGTGAGTCATTTTTGGGAGGGGGTTGCCATTTGTCTCCCTTGCGCATAAACAAAGAATTGAGGAATCGCACCTCCACACTGAGGGCCCCCTATGGAGTATGCAATGATATGTATACTGTGAAGGGAGGGAATACGACACAGAGTCAGGATGGCATGATCACACCATCCCGACAGCATGACAGCGTGCTTGAGCGAACAGACAGGGGAAAGTCCATCTGTGGCCTGCCTTATCCAGATAATAACAGACTTTCCTGGGTGTCTTTTAACTCTGCTTCTGTGGCAGAGCAGCATGGGTTGCCAATGACTGTGGGACACTTCCCAGATGTTGCTGTCTGATCACTCCCTTTAGATCTATCAGGCATTTACAGCTATGTTGGATCTACAGGAGCATGTGATTGCAGCCTACAACACTTAGAAACTGAACAGCTTCAAACTTTTATGTGATGTCTCCTTTCTGGAAAAAGTGTCACATGTTTTGCTTCTGCCTGTTGCTCAGGAGCCTTACAAGAAAATGGTACCAGCCCAGTTGAACACATTATCCACTGGGCCATAGCAGCTGGAGTTTTCATTATGTTATTTGCTACCCTGAAAAGGAAGACAGTCACTCAGATGAGCCTATGGGAGTTTTGTTCCAGCATCCAATCAGATTTCCGAACGAGGATGGAATGTTGGAGGGAAGCAGAAAGGAGTGAGTTCAGGTCTGCCTCAAGGAGAGTGCAGAGAGAGTTCAGTTCTGCCTCAGGAAGAGAGCAGTGATAGCTCAGGTCTGGCTCAGGGAAAGAGCAGACAGAGTAAAGGGTAGCTCTGCTGGGAAGCATGGCAGAGTGGTTTAGCGCTACCTCTGGGAGAGAATAGAGTACCCAATTGTTAGATCTGTCTCTGGTAATGAGCAGACTTGCACCATTTAACCTGACTCTTGGGGAAAGGGCAGGCTGGTGTGGGTGAAAGAGAGGATCCAACCTACTGGCTAGACAGTAAAAGCCTGTTTGTGCCTGAAAGCATTAATGAGAATTCAAATCACGTTCTGAAGCCTTAAATTTATGTTCCTCAGCCAGGTTTCTCCTTTGACTACTTGGGGACCTTTGCTGCTGATCTGTCTTTGAAACCAACCTATAAATAAATAAATCTTCTCTGTTATTTATATACAACTCCAGCCTCAATGTTCTCTGTATTCTACTTGCTCACCTCAAAGCTTACTTCACAGCAGCAAACCCAAAACCTTTACACTTGCTACCCTAGGAACTTCTAGTAATGGAGGGAAGGTTTACCCTTAAAAACAAACCTGGTCCCCAAAAGTATAAAAGGCTGTGTGGGTCCCCTTGGTAGAAAACAGCTGTCACATTACTCTATTTCACTTTCTCAGTAATCACTTATTTTGAGCCAGTTCATGGGCATTCTTTTGCATGCCTCCCATTGAAATGAGGGGTAGTGATCATATACAGCTCATTAGACTGGGACCTGTGCAAAAGAACTTCTCAGTGTTTTGTTGGCTTTGATATAACATCAGTTGTTGTTGATTCCATCTTCTTCCCACTTCAGATTTTAGCAGCACTGGAAGAAAAAGTGGTAACCAGATACTGGTTTTGCCATTTTTAAGCACCCATTTCTTCACTCTGCAGAATCCTATTTACATTTCAAAAGTCTTCATAGCTACTGTTGGATTAAATACTTTTTAATTTAAATTTTGTGTGTTCTGTTCCAACCACTTCTATTTCTAGGGTACATTCATGCATCAAACATTCACAAAAACAGGAATATAAAATTGCCTCGGGATGACTATTTCTGGGGCACAGTCAAGCGTTAAATTTGTTCATTACAATAAGAATATAAAATTGCTTAGGAAGTTGCCACCCAGCTTCTTTTGCAACCATCTTTCCAGGGTGATACACATTAATCACTTCTGTCTCAATCCAGCTAAGTATATCTGTATGCATAAGAAAGATATCCATATGCAAAATGCTTGCCAGATTAGCAGTGCAATCCTAAACACAGTTGCATCCTTCTAGATCCACTGACTTCAAAGGATTAAGGATTGCACTACAAGAACTATAGCCATAATTGGAATTTGCAGCCTACTGCGGGTACTGTCTGTTGCTTTCAAAAGGATGCACATTCAAATATGCATCTCCCATGCCTAAATTCTGGCACATGTGAAAATAATATTTAAATATAACAAAACTTTATTGGGTACGCATGTATATCATAAGGATAATAACTGATCAGATGTCTTCACTGACTCTTGTTATACAAAGAATCCTCAAAAAAGAGTATATGCTACATGTGTATACTCCACACAACAAGAGATGCTGGTAAACTACACTTTAGAGGGGAGTTACTGTGGCTCAGTTGTAGAGCATCCGCTTGGTATTCATACGATTCCAGGTTCAATCCCCAGCACCTCCAGCTAAAAGGACCAAGTGCCATAGATTATGTGAAAGACCTCAACCTGAAACCTTGGAGAGTCGCTGCCAGTAGACTATACTGACTTTGATCAGCCAGTGTTCTCATTCAGTATAAGGCAGCTACGATTGTTCATATGTGCACTCATTTGTTTCATATTCACTGTTCATGGACAGTATCAACTTCCATCTGCTTCCATTTGTTTTTCTAATGGGCTTGTTGAGAATCTTATTAAGCTGGCTAAATAGTTCAATTATTACTGTATTTGATTGTTTGTATTTATGTAACTAAGTTTTTTAACCTGGCAACAGAAAAATAAATCCTTCTCAATAAAAAAAAAGTGGAATGGCAAAAAAAAAAGCTTTGCTTAATTGCATTTTAATAACTTAATCATAGGAGTGGGAACACCAAATTGCAGTTATTTCATTCCAAGAAATAATCAACATGAAATAACAGTCTCGGTTCACTATAGCAACTGGCATGAAAGAGGCAAACGGTCTGTCTTCAATTTAAGTAAATCAAGATCAAGACTTAACAAGATGATCTCTATCTGATGAAGTTCAGTGACCTAAAAGTGTACACTTTTGAGCAACATAGGGGATCTTACGGACAAAACAGAATACAAGACTATATCTAAATATTATATCATATTACTGTTCTTCACAAAGAATGAAAATGATTGGGTTGGATCCAGTCAGCTTTTTCACTTAATCTTGCCCAGTTCTTCTCCTTACTATATACCCTATCCCACATGGCTTTTGTACATGCAGGTCCTGTAATCCCCGGCATAGCCTTTTTGGATGGTCAAAGGGGACCCCTGCTTCTTTTGTTTTTCCACCAGCAGAAAAGCTGGTAAGGCCCAATCCATTAGCCCATTGCAAGGAACAAGACCCCTTGAAAATAATGATACTAGTTGTAACTAACTTGGTCCAGTGAATGGACTTGTTCAGGCAGTGGGACTGAAGAGTTAGTGTCTTGATAACTTGTCTCTGGGTTCCCTGTTGTAAAGGTAAAAGAGAGCAGCAGGCCTGTCTTCCAGAGAAATGGCATGCACCTATAATTCAGCACAGGAAGGAGAGACTGGGTGACTGGTGGCCAGTGGAGAAGGGCAGCAACATAGGCCATGCTCCTGAATTCTCCTTGGTTTCTGAGTGTGTTTCTCTGGTGAAGTTAGAAGTCCATAGTATCCGTTTTGTTGATGACTGTTGAATGACTCTCCATATTAAATTATTATTGAAATGCAGCTGTGGGTGATCACCAGTTTGTTCAGGCAGCAGGGATGTGTTAGGAAAAATGGTGGGGAAGAAAGGGTTAAACACACAAATTTGTGACAGTGTTCAAACAAATTGGCAGTAAGGAGATTCAGCCTCAGACTTGAATCTAATGTGTGTTGCCTGGCACAGAAATTCTGTCTCCACCAAACAAAAAAAAAGGACCAGCTTGTTTGGTTTAGGAAGCTGAGAACATTGCAAAAAAATTGATTGACATTCAAATGTACCTTGTTTGTAATGCACTTGTTTGTAATTCAGTTTTGCACCTGTCCAGTGACAGAATCCAGAATGACAGCTGTCTGGGCAGCTGCAGCTGATACATGCTCATAATTCACTGGTTCGCTCAGACATCATGGCCAGGCCATGCACCATTCTGCCCAAGGAGGTCAGGATGGCTCACAGACTTTTGGCTTTCTGCAAACTACGTAAAGCAAAACTGTTCAGGAGGACATTTTTACAAAGGAATGGTACTGCATGAGAAAGATTCAAGATAATTTCAATGGAGATAATGGGACTGTGGACTATACTATTAATATGTATTATCTGTATAATTTTGTCTTTGTCTCACCGCATTAAATTGCTACTTACATAACACCATTTCCTGCCTTGTTTTACATGTCACGTTTAATACTTATGCCTTGTTTCAGACTGCAGCAGTCTTTGTCCTATTACATCATTAGATGTTTCCTTGTCTGATTGATTGTACTGACTTACATCATGTAATCCGCCTTAAGTCTAATTGAGTAAAGCAGACTATAAAAATCAACATCAGCTAAGCAGACTGTAAAGGTTGTTTTGCACCTGTGCAGTTGATGCCATTTATTTGTCCTTGTGCTGGCTGGAACTGACTGCATTGAACTATAGTTGCCAGGATGTAGTGTGAGATCTAATGAAGACAAATGCAGACATACAGGTGCAGCTTTGGGCATTAGGCAGAAAGGCTAAATATGCAAGGCTAGAACACTAACCATGCAACTCCTCCATTCCCCACTACAGCAGACAACAAAGGAAAACCCCACTTTTGAAAGTCCCCACCCCCATCAGGTACGTTGAAGGGAAGAACAGCTGGAGGAGAAGAGCTGCTGCTGTATGTGTCATCCAGACCTGAGGAACACTGAGTCAGTCAGGCAAAATTGGCAAAGCTGTAACAGAGAAACAAGCCATCCAGCTTCTCTCTCTCCAAGAAAGGTTGGAACATACCAGCAATTGGGGGGGGGGGGCTCTTGCAGTCTGTATTTTTGTTTTTAGTGAAATATGACAACCAGCTTTACAGGTCGAGTATAACAAATCATGCTGAAAAGCATAATAGGGGTGTGCAAAAAAAGTTTTTTTCCAGCTCCACTGTAGCCTGTGGGAACCATTATAGTCAGTAGGCCCCATAGATTATAATGGAGACTCAATCTGGGGGTATCCGGGGCTCTGGGGGGCATTTTTTTTAGGTAGAGGCACCAAATTCATGGCATAGCTGCTGGTGCCTCTCCTCAACCCTTCCCCCCCCCCATTTCAAAAAGATTGGACCAGGGGGTCCAATTCTATAGGCCCCAATTTGGAGGTGCTGTAATCTTCCATTGTTTCCAATGGAGGTGAAAATGCCTTGTGGGCTGAAGCAGAAATCCCTGAGCTGCCTGTTAAAATTTTGTGAGCCAGCACCCCCTAGCACAGCTTAAAGGAAATCCCTATGGAGAGTGTGCCTGATCTAACTACAGTTTTCAGTCAGGTGTTCAAGTTTCTATAAAATATTCATGATCCAATTTAGACTATTTGGGACTCAGGCAGATGAACTGATTTGGCCTCCCTGGTTTTGGTGTTGTGTCTTTATATGCTTTACTGAATTATTTTGCATAGGCTTTATTTTAAATACTGCTTTAATGTTGAAATACTTTAAAGTTTGGATATTCACCACCATGGGGACCATATTTGGGTGGAAAGATGGCATAGAAATGTTTTAAATAAAATTAAAACAAATAAAATAAGAAAGACTGAAATAGTAAAAATACAAACTGGGAAGCTTCCCACCACCACTCTGGAAGGTTCAAGACAACTAAGAAAGTACCTCCTTTATAGTTACTTTTCTCCTAATAGACAGAAACTGCCCAAGAAATAAGGCTTGAATCAGCCATATAAGAGTGTGCATGGCAAAATATTTGCAATATAATTTAGAACAATTTTGAAAAAAGTAACTATTGTTTTATTTAATATTATTTTATTATTAAAATAAATCATTATTTATTAGTTATTATATATTTTTTCTCACAATGATGCAGAGAATACTCCATCTTTCTGTGTTATACCTCTGAGGATGCCAGTCACAGCTGCTGGTGAAACGTCAAGTACTACAATGCCAAGATCATGGCCATACAGCCAGGAAATCTACAACTATTATTTTGAGCATTCAAAGGTGCTGCTCATAATTTGCAATCAAACTTCAGACTGAGCAGAGAAATGTATACATATCGCTGCTTGAACTCTAATCACTTGTCATTCCTGAAAATGTCTTTAGAAGCTGGGCATTTGTGTGTATTTTTTATATGGAATGATTCTAATTTATTCAGAGAATGAATTGTGCATTTACTACTCCAATAAATGGACACATGGATCTAATAGCAAATGATATTCAGAATGTTAATGTTATATTTGTTGTTAGGAAGCTACGCTGGTGATATCATTTGGTTTATCTCATGGTAACTCTGACAGTTCCCAATGTAAGAACAAGTATGGATTTTCTGTTTTACTCCTTATTAAAACACAATTGATACTAATTTGATGAAGGCAGAAATATTGACTGGAGCTTTCAGACAGTTCATCTCATCAGGGAATAGAAAAATGAACAGCTGTGTAGCATCTTCAAGAAAGACTTTACAAAGATCCACAATATTAGAAATATTAACTCAATTGTTAAAAGCTTATTTTTAAAACAAATACTTGTGAATTGCCAAAAGGGAGTTAGCTATTTTTTCCCCACAGGACAGTCTTAAAGTAAAATTAGCCTTATATTTTGCAGAAACTCCATTCTGTATTCCAAGCAGAGTCAGCAACAATTGACCAACCACTAACTCCAGAGCAGTCCTATTGATTTGAGATTAAGTAACCTGAGGATTGTCACCTAATGATTTATTTAAAATATTTATAATCACATGTACTGCTAACCTCATAAACTGGATTTTTCTCTTTCTTGTTTCCATTCCTTGAGGTAATTTCCTTTTCCCCCAGGAGGTATGTAAAACTTTCCCAATGATCCCATCATCCATAAGTGATTCACAGACTACTGAACAGACATTTTAAAACTGTGGATCTGAAGACAGTCTGGAAGCTTCAGTTAGTTCAGAATGTAGTGGCAAGAATGCTAATTAGAGTGGACCAGAAGACATCATATTACAATGGTGCTGAAAAATTACTGTTTGTTATGCCTGGTTCTGATTTATAAAGCATTACACGGCCTAGGGCCTAGGTACTTGTAATATATGCAATGTACATAATGGTGGCGGCTGCATGGCCACCGCCAAGCACATGGCCAGGTTGGACCTGAGCTTGGGGTCAGGAAACAATGGGCCACCAGGATCCTGATTGTCACCCTATCAAAGGCTTAGGATATTCAAATAGTCCTATGATAGCTGCTGGCAGGAACCTAAACCTATTACCTTGTTTGGGCAAGGTCAGGGGTGCGACTTGACTGTAAATAAAAGCAGGACCCCTGACCACCATCCTCATGCCTCATTTGATCCTGCTCAATAAAATGTATGCTGATTCCATTGCAACCGGACTCCGCTTCCAGTACTTTCCAGTACTTAAAGGACCATAGGCTCCATAGTGTACAGCCTGCACACTGCTTTCATCATCTCAGGTCCTGGTGCACACTGTCTCTTAGTAAGTCTCCCCACCAGCCAGCTGATCAGCAGTGGGGGGGAGGCCTGGAGGTGTGGAACCCCCACTTTCACCGGAGGGTCTAGCAACCCTAAAATCTGATCAGTGGGATTCCAACTACACTCAGGTTTAGATTCAAAGCACTTAACTATATAAAACATTTAAAATAAGGCATAGTTCAGTTTGGATCTTGAGTAGTACTGCGTATTCTAAGTATCACTTTGGTTCTCACTAAGTTAATGTGAGGCAACAAAAAGAAAGGATGTCCCATCTACAGACATTACATTACATTCACACAAACTGGAAAAACCACCAGCAGTGCATATTGTGAGTGGATTGATTGGGTTTTTCATGAAAGTAGAGCTTTTATTCATCCGCACCAGAACCTTGATTTTTCCAGTTCTCACTGCAGCCACACAGATTGGTTGCATCACAGAGACCAGCATGCTCTTGATATGCACAGCTGGTGAGGAGAGGTGTGCGCATGCTCTAAGTAGTAAGAAACCTTTGCCTTCCCCCCTCCATGGACAGAAAGATAAATGACTTAAAATGAATGTAAACAACTCTTAAAAGTGCTGGAAGATGAGCCAGATAGAGATAAGGAATTAGAGAATAGTGTGGAGTGAAAACTTCCCAGCTAACTACGAAGAGAAGCTGCTGTGAGCTTACAAACTAGAAGGACGCTTTGAAGAGACCCTCCAAAATGTCAAGCACAGTGAAAGGTTTATCAGAACAGATGGCGCAATTCCAAAGTTTAATGATTGACTCCCAGGAGAAGATTAAAACAGTGATTAATGAAGTTAAACAAGAGGTGGGTGTATTGCATGCAGAAATTAAGGGAGTGAAACAATTGGCTTTAAAAGCAGAGACTTTGGCAAGAGAAAATAGACAACATTACACAGCTTAAAAAACAAACTGTGAAACTATCTGATAGAAGTAGAAGGGCAAATTTAATTATATATGGCATTTCAGAAGAGATTGCTCCTAAACAATTAGAGAAATGCATTACAGACTGGTTATCTGAGCAGGGAATAG
The DNA here is from genome assembly GCA_029233225.1 of Lepidodactylus listeri. Taxonomy (NCBI): domain Eukaryota; kingdom Metazoa; phylum Chordata; class Lepidosauria; order Squamata; family Gekkonidae; genus Lepidodactylus; species Lepidodactylus listeri. Next base: position 52,167,962 of record JARCFY010000004.1, read on the forward strand.
AGCTTGATGAGGATCAGTGGAGCGCGCTCACAGACTACAAGGAAAAAGGAGGGGGGGGAACTGCGCCCTGTTATAATTAAATTTGCAAGAGAGAAACTACAAAGTCAGATATACCTTGCTTTAAAGAAAAACAAAGAGTTGAAGTTTAGAGGAAAGAGTGTCTTTATAAGACAAGACTTTTGCCAAGAAACTTTAAAAAAGAGGAGTGTGATGAAGCCATGTGCCGAGAAGCTGTTTCAAAATAAGATACAGTTCACTTGGGCTTACCCAGCGTCGATAGTGATCTATGAAGAAGGGAAGAGGCTGCTTGCAAGGAACCCAGAAGAAGCTGCGAGACTATTAGAAAAGTTTGGAATAGACCCAAGTACAGCAGAGTCCCAGGCTGAGATGGAGGAGATTCCAGCGCTGGAGGGAGAGGAAGAAGAGGGAGCTA